>CM031234.1:598863542-601656525 GCA_018340775.1 Taxus wallichiana var. yunnanensis
TCCACCTCGCAATCTATAAAGTGGGGTTCTATATGTCTGTTTGGCATATTGGAGAAGAAGGAAGGTAGATCGAGATCAAATCAAGTGGTTGGAGAAATCGATCCGTTCATCAATGCCTAGAAATATGTTTTCCCATTTCTCACCTACTAGATCCGCCAAAATTTTGAATTTAAATATCAAACACCGTAGCCTACGTCAATAGTTATCGAATGAGATAAGGTGCATAAGGAGATGAGAACCGACACAAAAGATATGACCGCGTCAATTTTTAGAGCCACTTAGGAACGTAAAACACATGGTGCGTGTTGATTAGGTCAAAAGGATGACCAAGTTGTCAGCAAATGTTGTCTTTACGCCACTTTTCACTTACTTGATTTATTACAAATATTTAACACCCAATTAGTGTGATTTGATTGGTTACATGAAGCACACTCAAGCTTTTTAGATGATGAAATGGCACGAAAGAAGTTGCGAAGGCATGCACGTAGAAGAATGAAGCATGGGAGGAAAACTCGAGGAGGGATGAGCGCAAAGGTGACGCATGTGGGAGAAATCGGAGAAATTCCCAAGGAATAAAACATATGGTTAAGGCACAACTATTACAAAGTAATAAGTGGGGTGCATCGGAGGGCCAAGGACTTAGTTGATTTTGAAGCAAGTGCAAGGTGTGCGCGTAGGATGCATGAACTACTAGAAGAAGGGTGGGTGCACAGAAGGTGCGCATAAGGGAAGAGTGGAATAAAAAGGAAAAGGAAAATGGAAGGGAGAGAAGTACAAAAGCAAAGCACACAAGGAAATGCAGCCAAGGAAATGTGCCAAGTAGATAGCTAGAGTGCACGCAACTTGCAATGAAGGTCTTAGAGCCAGAATATGTATGTAAGTTGTCTAAATAACTAGGAGAGTTATTTGGATAGCAACATCCACCACACAAGAGTCAACTTTGGTCTCTAGTTAGACCACATGGTCCCATGGGGGCTGCGGTGTTCATGAGATAATTGTGGGAACTAAAGGCTCCTTGCAAGGCCATAAAGAAAGATACAACCGAGATATGATGAGTTTAGAAAGATCTCGAATAGCCGATTCTAAGCGCGACCTCATCTAGATTGTCGTTATTTGACTCCAAGAGATAAGAATGTGTGCGCCCGACCAACTCAAGATGACCAACATTGCCATGAAGAGTATTTATAGGGTAATTGAAACATTGATGTTCCTAAAAGGGGATAAGAGATAGTTCATCGAGTTTGGGGAGCTTGAATGTCCCCTTTTACTGAAGTGTATCATAGTTCCAAGGGTTAGTGTCCCCTTGAATCTTATAAATAGCTCCTTGGTGAGAGAACTTCACACAATGACATGTAGAAGAGGTGATAACACACATATGATGAGTCCAAGTTTGCCCTTGGATAATATTATAAGATAGAGGAGCCAAAGCACTACCCACAATTTAAAGCGGATGGGTTTTAACCCTTATCTGAACCTACAAATATAGTGTGAGTCGTTCATTTTAATCTTTGTTTAAAATGTGTTTGTCTTAAACATCGTTCTTTGACCAAGGAAACCTATACACAAAGCGTTAGCAATTTGTTTTGATTTTTAGTCAACAAACGTTGATGGTCCATATTACCACAATATTAGAAATAAATCAAGGATCTTAACCATTTATGTATCTCAACTTTGCTCGAAGCATAAGAGAAGAGCATACGTGGTGTCAATCAAATTATAGAAAAAAAGAGTTTTTAAACCACGATATCAAACATTAGCCATATTTTCAAATGACAATAAAAAAGTGTTAGAAAAACCTCCAAAATCTGTTTTCGTTTATGATTCTCAAGATCTCTTAAAAGCGCAAGAGAAACACATACATAGTTTCGATCAAATTATAAAAACAAAGAGATTTCTAATAAATACTTAAACTCATTAGCCTTAATTTAAACAAATAACCTACATATGAGAATAAAAACATGGATAAACCAATAGGAAATTGAAAATTAGAGCTAAAAGATTAAAAAAATTTGTGGAAAAAATGACACAAGACACTAGCGCATACATAGGAATGCTAGCACATGGAATAATATGCAAGCACAAATAACAAAAATACAAAGTGAAATGCTAGCGCATGTAGATGGGCATAGGCACGGACAAAGGATGTTAGCACATGCAAATGGATGCCAACACGAGTAAACCAAAACTCAATGGAAAGCTAGCGCATGCAAATGAACACTAAGCGCAAGAAGAACACTAGGACACATAGATGAACAATAGTGTGCGAGTAGGAAAATAGACAACAACACTAATGTGCGCTAGTAGAATTTAATGTAACACCAAATAAGATGTATATGAACACATACATGTACAGATAAACGCATGCATAGAAAAAATGGTACATTAGCATGCACAAATGAATGCTAGTGCATGAAACTTGTACCTATAGAAAAAAACGTCAAAACCGAGCCAAAAAAACAACACAAAGCTCATTTTTTTCTCATCAAGACTCAAATTTGACAACATTTTTCTTCCTAAATACCTAAAAGGATGACTCAACACTATCAAACATCATGATACATGCTTAAAAACAAAATAATTTTAATAAATTAAAATAATGAGCATGTAACATGGAGCTTAAACTAAGAAAACATGAATAATGTGTATGCGATAAAGGGGTGTCTGTATGTGTGCATGTGAAACTAATCTAAGTTAATGAAATGAACCTAACACCAAGTAGATTCATAACTTATTTTAATCAAACAAAAACATCATGATAAAGCATAAAGGAAAGATTAACTAATTGCATAAAACATTGAATCTAACATAAAATGCAAACATCCTTTGATTGTTGGATGTGCTTTTAGATTGTAGGTATTTCCTTTATGAACCGAACACAACCATGCACGATCAAGGATTTTCTCCAAGGAAGAGGAAGAGATCTCACCAATATGGATTGATTGCCATTTTTATTCTTCTCTTACTACTCTTTGCGAAGTAGAAAGTGAGTTTGAACAAAGCTTTCTAATAACATGAAATGCTCTTATCAAGCGCAAATGTCTTGCGAAGGACATGAAGGTGTAAAGGTGTAATATTGGTAGGAAGGTACTAGGTTCCTTATATAGCTTTCCAATTTTAGAGAAGTTCGTAACCTAGCGAATGTGAGATAAAGGTAAAGTAGAATTAGAAAGGGATAAATATGATTAGAATAGATTAATTAGAGGTTAACAAAATTATGGGAGTTGGGGGTGATTTAATTAATCAACTAGGATTAATTAATAGACCAGTTAGCTTATAAAAGCCATTTACATATGATTTAGAAGGAAAGTAGTAGAATTTGAAGGGTTTGAAAGGGGGATTTAACTAATAAGAAGTTTTATTAGTTAAATGCAAGATTGAAAGAATTAATTAATTAATAATGGTTGATTAATTAATTAAAAGAGGATTATAACTAACAAAGTGTTGTTAATTGGCATCCAAGGGGGAAGGCTAGTTAATTAACTACGTATCGTTAATTGACCGAGATGAAGGGGAATGTTAGCTAATTAGTGGAAAATCGTTAATTATAATGAAATGATGGGAAAGAGGATAATTAGTGCAATTTTAGTATTAAAATTGCAAGCTAGATTTAGGTGTCTACAAATTCCAAGCTTTAAAATAAATAACTTATTCTTATATATTTTATTTTGTGTATTTATTTACAATTTGCACTAATGGGCATGCCTTTTATTAGAATAAGGGTTCCTAAACACTATAGATTTCACATTTTCTTTTATTTAGTGATAGGGTTTAGTTTTGTGAGTGTGATGTGTACACATCCCATGGGAGACCATCACACATGTAAAAGCATGGTGGGAAAGGGAAGAAACATAAGGGATTAAGACATATGCAAGTTAAACCTTATATACATGTGGTGCTTAAGGAGACTCTATGAATGCATCCTCTCCACATAGGACACCAACTTTGGCTTATGGAATGTTTTGCATTCCAGGTGGGCACCACCACCAACATTAACATGTAGTTGATAATACATGACCTACTGATATGGGATTCCCATTAATAGTTTTGAGCAAAGAGGTTCCTTACCTTCGAGGGCGGGGAGAATGTGGAAGAAATTCATTGGAGTGGATCATCAAATTTTCCCTCGAAGGATCTTGGAGTCTCTACCGTTCACTCGTGGCTAGTCAAACTACTTTGCATCATTTCCACTATCTTCCCCAACCGTTATGTCCTTTGGATCTTTCTAGGGCCCTCTAATTGTCTTGTGAGATGGCATCCTTGCTTCATATTATTCCCCTCATAAGACAAAACATGTAAAGAATATTTTCCATTATTATATTAGAGTTACCAGGAATTATGGCCATCAAGAAAAAAAGAAATCTAATTCTTTGTTATTTTGGGAGAATGATATCTAAGTATTTATGTTGGGGATAATCGAGCGAATATTTTTAGCAAGCATTACAAGTCGCTCATACATTAATTATGGAAACCACAACGAAATGAGTGGAGTAATGTCGTCCTACATGGATTTTTTTAATAGAGGAGGCCTCCTTTGATATGAAATTTGAATAGCTGAGTGTTTCTTTATTCTTATTGATGTTTTCTAGAAATGGAATTTGCATGGTGGCTAAATTAGATTCCCTTGATAATTCAATTCAATGCACAAGGTACCTATTTGAGTACGATTTTGGAAGAATATGAGAGAGGTTGAAGTTGTTAGATGCAGATCTCAATGAAGAGGCATCCTTTAATGAAACCATCAATGGTTGTCACAAACTCTTCCATCTCGTTTCTCCTATTACCCTTATGAACAACACTTTTCGTGTGCTTCCTTTCTTTCCTTCCTATTTTTATTATTTAATAAAAAGGAATAAGTAATTAGGCGTTAACATAAGTAGATAGTTGCATGGAGATATCATTTACCCAACAATTATGGGCATAATAAATGTGATTAAAACGTGTAAGTGAGTAAAAATAGAATAGTTTATAGTGTATACATTGCATTTTCAATGGAGATACATTAGCAAACATATCCACCATAACACTCTTGATGAGTCTCACCATTCCTCTGTCGATTTTTAGAGGAACACTAACATGATGGGCTAAGTAAGTATCTATGATTTTTTCATTCCCATACAAATTTCCATTCCTCTTTATTAAATTATTATATTTTACTTCCATTCTCGTACAAATGTATTTCATAACCAAAACATATGCAAGCTTCCCTCTTTGAAGGTAGGTGCATTTGGGTAGTTATCGGGTTTGCCATATGGCGGTGAGAAAAAATCCCTTTTAAAGTATTGGGTCATAATATTAAGTTGATTGCCTCCATGAACAATTTAATTTTAATATTATTGTTTTGTTTATGTGAGTTTTGGGTGTGAATGTGTCTACCACATGTTTTTCCTTATGGATATTTGAGCAATGCTAAAGATTCAAATTTTTAAATATTGCTCTCACTTTTTCACTTCCTAACAACCAAAGTAATTGTTGGGAGTTAGTGTCCCCTATGTTCCAATGTACTTGGAGTGTATCTTTCACTTAGTAGGCGAGATGAATAGAGTTAGAGTTAGTGTCATGTTTGCATCTTCGTTTCAAAGTTTTCTTGTATTTATTAAAATTTCCCTTTATTCCTCCTTTGGTGTTTCCATTGCGCCTCAGGTGCAATTTCTAGTGCTTATTGATTATATGTATATTATGAATCTTCATTTTATGCATGCTTAAAAAAATTCTTAGGGGAAGAAAATATGGCAATAGTTTCTAGTCATTTTTAATAGTTTATATTATAAGAATTCTAAAATCCATCCAAACGATGCCCCCATATTAGCCAAGGAGGGTCGAAACCATGAACCACATGGTAGGGTTAACATATAAACAATGTTGTATATAAAAATATGTCCATGAAGTTTGAACTTGGGCTAACCCAAAGAAAATCCACCCACTTTTATTGGTTAACATACCACTCTTTGGGCTCCACACCTTTGTTGGTTAAGAAAATACAACCAAAAAAGGAGGCAACCTACGAAACCCTCACATAAAGAAACATCTCTTTGATCTAGGGTATAAAAGGCATGCGTCTAATCATTCTTATCCACATCAAACCTTGGGAAGAGGAACCCTAGGACCAATCATAAGTGAAACCAAAAAAACCATCAAGATAAATACCACATATAAGGGTGAAATCTATCATGGGAGAACAATTTTCATGTCCAAAGATGTTGACAACACGAAAACACATTATAAAACATGATAATACTCAAGAAAAAAACCAAAAAGGATACGTTTTCGTGACCCAAAAATGTGAATAGAGCCCTCGCAACCACATCCACTAACACCCCTCAATACACACATTTAGAAGGCAATCATATTAATAGGTGCAACAAAAAGATTTCCACTTTCCTTTCCCAACCATCGACACCACTTACCATGGCATTGCCTCAACAAATGACTACAAGCAAATGTCTTCTCATAGTCAATAATAAAGTCCATAAATGTTAGTGACTTGAGGGTAGGTAAAGACGCCAAGATCACATAGATATTACTCGATCATGACCAAAACAACATCCCTACATCTACCTCACCCTATCACCTCTCTTAGATATACCAAATTAATAATAATAAAACTATCCCACCCTCGAACATGAAAGTGGATAGAACATGTTTAATTTATTTTTCCATAGGATATTTTGGTATTGTTCCTCTTAATCCCCATAATTTGTTGTCTTTGATAGGTAACAAAATGGATTGTTACATACCTTTAGTTTGAGTGTTGTAATAGTTAAGAACTTGTACTCTTGAAAAAGAGGTGAAAAGTGGCCAAATTCGAATTTTGGATGTGTAGGGTATGTATACCATGTATTTGCATTACATTTTGCCTCCTACATGCATGATATAACCCCATATAAACAAGTTTTCGTTTAAAATACTTCTCATTTCCTTTCTTGGAGTGTGAATGGATTACTAATGAGATTTGATGATTTGATGTAGTCTAGGTATCTTAGGGATGAGATTTGAATCCCGAGGTGATACTGCACGGTGGATCAACAAGTTTCTTTAGTGAAATGAAATGAAATGAAAGATGTTAATAATGTCCATGGACCACGAGACCAAACAATCTATAGGACTAAGAGATGACACAAAGGGGCCCCAATCCAACACATCATCTAGACACAAGGGATGCCCTATAAATCCTGTAAACTTTCCAACCCCTTTTTGATGTTGTAGTTTCTATTGTGTATCTTGATAAAAAAATTGGTTGTCTTTTCAAGCCTTGCCTCCTCAAATAAGTCGGTTAATTCATCGACTCTCAGGGTGTCTCTATATTTGATACACATGTCACTATAGGATGCACACTCCATGATGTAATGCCATTCTGTCTCCACACCCCTTTGTTACAAAATAAACATATTCTCATTTCTCACTCTTCCTTGGGCATTGTCCACCTATTGGTCTCACACCAAAGGTGATGAGAGCCAATCCTTAATCGGGACATAGATATCTTCGCCTTCTACTTGATTTCTACTTCTTTATAGGATTTTTCATTATATTCCCACGAGGGGATTAAAATCTTTGATATAATATGTTTTCTTCCATATAAGTTGCTTCGTCCGCATGGCTATCCCGAATTTCTTTCTTATATATATTTTCAATTTCATCCTTATTTTTTGGACACTCTTGCAAACTAATGTCACACATTCTCATCCACTTATTTTGTTTCATCCATGTATTCTTTCTTGTGTTTAGCTCTTCTTTCATTGTCATTCTCAACCATCATCGATTCTCCATACTTTGTGCCTTTTGAAACTAACTTAACATCTAAGTCATTGTCTTTTCCTCCATCAGAAAGGCCTTTATTTCAACTAAAAGAATCTCATAAGGGATTGAAATTTTGACTTTGAGACTGCTTATGATTATTATTTTTAGATTATCTTTATTTATCTCCATGTTAGATTTGACATGTTGTTGCCCCAAATCTCACAACCGTAAAGGACCATTGGAGTGACAAGTAAACCAAACAAGGTTTTCTTGGTTTTCCAATCCCATAACTCTGCACTCCTGCACTTGTTTTGTAGCAAATATAAAACTTTGTACCCTCCTTGAATTCTTTTGCCTTGTGGTCTCTCAACTAATTTTGTTGAGGAAATCAATCCCTAGATACTTGTATTTTTCCAATACCTCTAGGGACTTCGTCGCAAAACGTTGATTTACTTCTTTTTTATTTATAGAGAAAAAATATGACTTTGGTTTTGCTGGTGTTCACTTGCATGCCATCCTCTCGACAAAAGAGATCTAGCACCCTTAGATGCTCTCTCAAGCTATCGACTATTTTAGCAATTAGGATAAGATCATCCACATATAAGAGTAACTTTATTACATGGCTAACTAGGTGAATGTCACCTCCATCGAGTTTGTTTATCCACTCCTCTAGCTTATCAATGTATAGCCCAAACAAAATGGGGAGATGAGACATCATTACTTACAACTTTCTCACAAAATCTATGAAATGAAACGAAAACTTTTTAACGTCCACGAGGCTAAAAATAACCTATGAGACAATAAAACCAATTTCTTTTAGTTTCATCAATTTTGATCTTCTTTTGTTAATCTTGGTGATGAAGTACCCCATTTTAGCTATCAACTCCTTGTTGAACATACCCTATAATGACAATGTCGTGAAATTGATTGCATATCTTGAACGAATGTCATTATAAGCATTGCATTTTGTAATAAAGTGTTTTTCTGATTTCATTGCCCCATCCGAACAAAAGACATAGAGTCTGTCTTCCCATTTTTCTTTAGGCCTTTTTCATCTACCTGTTTAGTATCTAAGCCGATGGGAGTTAGTCCTTAATTGAGCTATGAGAACCTTAGCTCTCTAAGAGATGAGGGCCCCTATGTAGGCCTTTTGTTGATGATCACAAATATAGTTAAATTCTTCGAAGTAGTATCTCTTTTTTTTCCTCTTTTATCCCACATAGCTTTGTAGACCTTATCTATAACACATACTTTTATTTCTTTAGTACTCTATACTTCCTCAACTCACACTCCAAACTCTTCCATTCAAATTCAAAATTTACTTCGAAGACCCTCTCAGCTACTTTTTTGAAGTAAAAAAAAAAAACCTTCTCATGAGGTAGGTATCCCATACATTTTCGAACAGGATATCAAATGAAAGAGTTTTAGTGGGTTGTAGGAAGCGGCAGGGTTTAGGGTACAAGGAATCACAAAAGATAAACGAAGGATCACTCGGAAGTTAGTGCAGAGTAGCTTGAAACAATTTAAGCAGTATGGCGATTATTAGGGACTTGAAAGATTTCGTTGACGTCCATGGAGTGCTTCTCATCGCCTCAGGTGTTCCTCCTCCGCTTTATCGGCAATTATTTGAGAAGCTTTGTAGTGAGACATTCGACGGAGGAAGCTTTTTCAGATTGAGCCGTGTGAAAATGGTAAGCAGAAACGCCTGGTGCTCTCCTGCCCCAATTTAGCAGCAGATTCCCACGTCTTTCTTGTCGATCATGCGTGGTCATTCCGCCTTCCCGACGCTCGCAATCAGGTTCCAAACACTCTTCACCTTAAAACCTCATGTTCTTTAAGTCGGTTCGAACTGGCGACCTCTCAATGCGTCACTTGGTAAAACGTGTTTAAAGCGCGTCTAACGTATATATTATACTTCCCACGGTCCCTCGTTAAGCAACAAGGGGGCTATGCTATTGCACCCAATTTCTTTTCGGTCGAAGCATTATTTTTGGCATTGAAAATGTAGTTAAATCCCTCCCAAATGAAATAGCGGAAAGAAATAACGCAGGATTGTACAATGGCCTTAAGAATATACAAAAGCTCCTAAGATGACCTGTAATCAACGTGGATACTCAATTTTCCGATTCATTGATACAGATTACTTTCTTGACGTGTTGTTCCAATGTTCTATGTTATTGAAATATCACCCTAAAGTGCTGTAACTTGATGCTTCCCAGCTGTTATGACTGTCATCTATAGCATACATCTTATTATGCAAGCCTTCGCACGCTTTCCTGCATGCTACATACATTGCTTACTATATTCCACATTCTGATCGTGCTACTACCAAAACCACATGGTTTCCACAAAATATTAGTGCGCACAGAATATGTTGCCTTAACCTTCATGAAGGAATGAATCCAATTTCTACTTGCTGTTTCGAACAAGTGCTGTGCTTGTCCTTATGAATTCACGGATTACTTAACCTCTCTCAAGTGTTTGAGATAGAATATTAATTGCAAGAGTTAGAATATGCAAACAAAGAATAAAGAATATTTCCTTGGAGAAACTTAATGTGGGAAAACTCCAAAAGAGAGATGCTCTGCTTCCTCTTATCCACTATCTTCATGGAGTTTTACAAGTTCACTGCCATCTTGAGCCCTGCAAGGATTCCAACGTCACTCAGCAGAATCCCACACTTACAAATGCCCTGTGCAACTTTCCTGTGGATCACCTGTTGCTCTGGCAAACAAGACTACTGCTTTCAACCAACTCCAATGTGTAGTCTTCTGAAAACTTGCAATCACACCAATGAATTGGATGATTGGAATGGAAAGAAATTCCATCCATTGCCTTTCACGAATCTTTGTGGGTCCATGTATACAATTGCAACATCCCTTAGGCTCAAACACAAAGCCCAAAAGTCGGAAACATGAAGAAAACATATTCTCTATCGTTTAATCTTCCTGTGCATTGCCTTGTGGAGAAAAGCGCCACTTAAAACAGGGAAAAACTGGCCTGATGGTTTCACTTAAAGTTTGAAAACTACTGATTAAGGAAGGCTGATGATTTTGTCACCATAAAGAGTCCTGCAACTTCTGGAGGTTGTAACTTTTGCATACAGACTCAAAATCAGGTGCCATTTTTCGTAAGTGCATAAATTCTTAAGGAGAATCCAAAAATATAATCTAAATTTCATGATGTACACGATCCAGTTTTGGGTCGTAAGAAACATCACCAGTGTTATGCATCCCCTAGATTTTGGTGACATCCCAAACGTTTCAGAGACTTGGAGGGGATATCCTCAATTTTTAAATTTGAATTTTAAATCTTGATACTTCTACTATAAAAATCTGTTAATCTGTTATTTTTTTACCAAAAACATTGAACCGTAATCCCAAAAGCACCCTAAAAACATTGAATAAAGTTAAAATATTTGAATTTTTAACTTTATATATTATTTTAATAGCCATCCCCTACCAACCTCAAAATCTGGATTTTTTTGGAAGAAATCAAGCCACTCCCCAAACCACAGAGGAGGCTTGTAGCTCCAGTGGTAATGCACCCCAACATGCTGGGAATAATCATGGGAAGGTTATAGGTTGGAGTCATAGCAGGTCCATGAAAAATAGCAGAGTTTAGAGCTCTTTAAAGGCTTAATAAAAATCAAAATATCACAGTAACGAAGGCAGATAAGGGTAATGCCACAGTTATAATGAATCAGTTGGACCTTGGCCACAAAGGAGGACCACTTACAGATTAGTGCGAGATAAAGAAAATTGAAATGTAATATATGCTTTATTATGATATCTGTAGCTAAAGGCTAAAGGTCTGAAATGTTCTTCTGCGGACAAGGGCATAAAGAAGAGATTGATGTCAAATGAGGAAGTCACAATGAGAAATTGAGAATATGCGGAGCTCCAAAAATCCACAAAGAGGGTGTACCTTTAAGTCCAATAGTCGATACAACTGAATCTCCAACCTATAAGCTTTGGCGTTCTTGGTAAAGAAGCTCCATCCGTTGGTGGGACATATTTATTTTATTTTGGAATCTGCTCATTTTTCCAATCACATGAAGGATAAGAAATTTGTTTAGGATGACACTTTAGTGAGCTTTGATGTGATCTCCTATATCACCAAGATCCCTATTGATGGGTGGTTAATGTGATCATTAAAAACATGAACAATGAACAACTCTTTGAGTAGAATGCTGCTTAAGATCCACTTTCTTCAGTTTTCAAGGTAGTTCTTATGAAAAAAATAGAGGTGCAACAATGGGTTTACCTCTCTCACTTGGGGTGGCCGACCTCATTATGGAGCTTTTCGGAGAATGCACCCTCAACTCCTTCCCATTCAAACCTTGATGTTAGAAAAGGTATGTGGATGATACCAGTTTGAATTGGCCAGGTGGCAAGGATAAGCTTGAGGAGTTCCATAGGCACATTAATAGCATTTATGATATAATAAAACTCACCAGCTTTGAACAGGAACAAATCTGGAACAGATATGGAGTTTGAAACTGCTGCAACTTAAATAGGAAATCTGAACAGAGATTAAACACTTTCTGCTGGTCTGAATTCTGCAAAATCTGAATATCATAAATTGCTGCCTTGTTTTTATTTCTAAATACCACAAACCTGGAAAATTACTGAAACTTCAGAACAGAAAAAAACCACGTAAAACAACAACGAAGAAATCACTTTTCCGAGACAGCATGGGCACCAATTTAGGGTTTTAAGAACGGTAGGAGCTTTGCATTTGACCAGGAGTTTTAGAGTTGTGTTCATACTAGGTAAGCTAGGAAGTGGTTTGAGATATTTTCTAGCTACTATTTAAGTTAGTGTTCACACTTGAGGTAAGCTTGGTGTAGGGAGGTACGTGGTTAATTTGTTATAACCAAGTTGTTATTGTCTCAACAACTTGGTTGCATTCGTATGAATATGTTCAAATAATATTTGTTTGAACATCATTGAAAAAAGCCTATATAATAGCAGACATGTAATGAATTCGAGTAGAGTGTGATTAATAGAAGTTCATTGCTTTGCTGGTGTGCTGGTAAATTTGTGTCTAGGGAGATTCAGGAGTATTTGTGTTAGATTGGAAGCTTAAACCATCACTGGGTCCTGCCTAGATACTCTTGGTTGCTCTTATGAGGAGAAATGAGAGCACCGAGAAATACTGGTTCAGCCAGAACATGTAATTTCATTCCATAAGATGATCATTGGATTACATTGGAGGGTATTTATAGACCATAGGTTACTTAGGATAGGGAGAGAGAGGAGATGGCACAGGCCCCATGCAAGGCTGTTAACATGCCGAGTTAAATCCGCTGTCATCTGTAACTAATGCCTGACTCCACTCTAACTGTTCTTTTATTCTTTAAATGATTCCAACTAACTTTTACTATTTGATTCCAACTCTTGTGTGCATGACCCTACTATCCTCATTCAATTGAGTCCGACTCAGTGTTTGACTTGTCAACTCAGTTATTACAGCATGCTGACGTACTTGACTATTTCATTACTACATACATGATTGACTGTTACTCCAGTCCTACTGCTGGATTGGCCTGATTTGGTGTTGCAACAGAGAATGGTGGGTGTCTTCCCTTCTTAGATGTGCTTAAAAAAGGAAATTGGTTCCCTTGCATGGGTTTAGAAGAAATATTTATATTTATAGCCCTCATCTCATCACCATTTTACACAGAAAGAGGGGGTTCTTAAGACCTTGGTGACTAGAGCTTTCAGGATTTTAGACAAGGAACACTTGGAACAAAAGAAATCGAATTAGGCCATGGTCTTCAAGAAGAATGGACATAGTGGTAAGCGGGCAGCACAGGCTTTAGCAAGGCGAGTGGTATCCAAGCACAACAATTAAGAATTCAATATTAGACCAACCTCAGGTGCTCATTTGACACGTTGAAGGGAGTTTTAACAAGATTGGTAGAATTTTGAATGTTGGAACACTGAGATGGATTTCATTTCATAAATCAAGATAAAGAAGCCTCTCAAGACTTCTAAAGATCATTTGAACTCAATGTTGTGGAGTGGGGTCTATAACATTGAGTGCTCATGTTGGAGACCATACATCGGAAAGACATGCAGATCCATTCAAATGAGGATTAAAGAGCATAGAGTGAACATTCATTTCAACAATGTTGATAAGTCAATGGTGGTGAAGCATTCATGTGGGACTAAACTCCACATTTATATTTCAAAGTCCGAGGTCATTGTGAAGCAGGATCACTTCTACAAATGTAGGCTACAGGAGGCAGTGGACATTGGTAAATGTCCAACCTGCCTGAATAGAGGTGAGGTCTAAAGCTCAAGTCACTCGAAGAGATCCATCATCCTCTTGGGGGACATCCCTCAAGCTAGAGGGAGAGGTTAATTAATGTGTTAAGCAGTTGGTTGAAACTAACTTTTACAATAGCTAGTTTCTAGTAGCTAACTAATAATCAATGTTCTCTTTTCAGTGGGCCTACATGGCATTTCAAACTAGGAATAGCAATCCATATAAAAAGCTCTAATTTGTAATTTGAACACGTCTTCATCCTTATGATGGATCACATGGTGTGATATTAAACATTAATCATATGTTTTCTAGAAGCATTTTTCTATATCCATTATCATTGTTATGTTTCAAATTCACTACAACCTTCTCCTAGGAACCACCGTAGGCACTACCAAATGTCTTAAATATTTCTCTTCATTAATGCAATTTACCATGGCATCCTCCTAGGAACCACTGATCTGTAAGCTCTTCAGTTGAATTGCTTAATTGGAGTTCACAGAATGACAAATTCTGTTCTACAAACGACACTTATTGAATGCTATGAGTGCTTGAGTTAGTGCAGTAAGTTGTTGGAAACATAAACAGAACTTGCAAGTTGCAGCAATGAAATATGAATGGAAAATGGTCATGAACAATAAATAAATAAAAACATGAACACTGACTTGACACAAAAACTTTTAACCCAGGAACCCCCAGTGTGGGGAAAACTCGGTGGAAGTGGCAATAGCTCAACTTCTCTTTCTTCTTCTGGGAAAAGATCAGTTTACAAAGAGTTCAATAGAACAAGTACAATAATCTCCCTATTGCTTGCCCACTCAGACTACTCCTGCACCTTCTTCCCTTCCTACAACCTGCTAAATCCACTAACTCTTGACTCTCACACTCTCTAGCTTGTATCTAGATTTGTGCCTCCTATTTATCATAAGCCGGGAGTGTCCTTTTGTGCACTAAAAGACTCTTAAAAAACTCAAAAATGAAGAGAGTTTTTTTCTGCTACTCTGACAGTTTTGTTCCTTCGTATCAAACTGCCACTTTAAGCAGAATGAACAGCGGCGGTTGCAGAACTGTTACCCTGTTTTGACTGGTGGTTTCGTCAACCTACAAGTTGGATTCTGTTATGATCCCTGCTCTTAATTATGTATAATTGACTCCTGGCTTGTTGACGAAAGAGGTTGTTGTCATGATCCTTATGGGTCAACCACCTTGATGCTACTATATCTTTGATATTCAGTTTTATCTTTGATGCATGCTCAACATGTTCAAAATAGACAATGATTCAAGCAACTGAGAGGACTTGTTTATCACTTGTAGGAATCAGGGCATAAAAGGGGACAATTAGACCAGGCTAGGTGCTGAATTTTCTAGTGAAGAACAAAATCTATCAATAGGAAAAAATGGAGAAGCGAAATCAGAACTGAATGTGTGAATTAAGTCTGATTGTTGGGCTGAGATACCAACTGATGTCTCTTAGAAAAATTAAGAAAGGAACACACACAAAGACAACAAAGAGAGTAAAGAGATTGTCACCAAAACTCTTGTGTTTATATTCTTTATTAGCATGGGATACATAGGGTGTACAGTGGCAAGGATATGTGTTGGCTAGATAAGGCAAAGTGAAAGCAATGGCTAAAAGCTAAAAGATAAAGTTGAAAACAAATTCACATAAATATACAAGAGTGAATCTCAACACCACACTCACATAAGTCATTTTTGCTCATTAGTTTTCAAACATTCAACCATAGTAGTTTCTTGGGGACTTCAACACACTTGTGATGCTTCTTGACCAATTGTTTTTCTTGTTCAATCAAGCATGGTGCTAGTTTTGTTATTGCTTCAGCATTCTGATCATAAACATGCATTTAGAAAAGTTCTGTGCACTAGTAGTCTCTTTTAGAAGCTTGACATGTTCAAGTTGGCCATGGAAGTCCTTTTCAATCCTCAAATTTTCTTTTTAAGTCCACACTTCTTGTTGATCACTCACTTTCTTCCCTGAAGGTTTTCCAATGGTTTCTGAACTTCCTTTGTGGAACTGATGTAGATGGGTATATGGTGTTCCAACAGGGAGCCATCACCACGCAACAAATCACACTAGCAAAAATCCAGCAACAACTCAACAACAGGTTCAACAACAAATATTATATTAAATATATTACACAATAGTAGAGACCAATCGCCAACATTACAACCTTACAACTCAGACCAAGTCCTCAGGCATACAACACCTCAGCATCTCTCAAGCAGTCAATGTGGCGAGAAGCCCATATTGGGAGACATTTGTAACTGCATTGGTTGTTGCTAGGAGGGGGTTCAAGGCACCCTACCCTTTTCATAGGAAGCTGTAATAGTATGCAGGTGATAATAGATGATCAAAAACGAATATGGCACAAAAAGGGCTGTAGTATTTTGTCTGATGGGTGGATGGATGGAAGGAATCACACTTTGATAAGATTTCTAGTGGTTTCAACTGGCAGTTGGCGTTCTTGAAGTCCATTTATGCCTTATGCTAAGTGAAAAATGCAGAGACTTTGTGTGATACACTAGATGGAGGTGGTTATGGAATTGTTTTTAGAGAATGTTGTCCAAGTTGTGATTGACAAAGCAACAACATCTGTGGCTATAGGGAGACTTCTTGAGGAGAGGCATCCTACCCTTTTTACAGCGCTTGTACAACCATTCCATTGATGTCTTAATTGAGAATGTAGGAAAGATTGCACGGGTGAATAGTGTGGTTGAAGAAGCCAAATATATAACCAAATACATTTATAATCACCTTGGCTGCTTCGCTTGATGAAAAAACACACCAATGGAAAGGAGCTTGAGTGATTGGGAATCACACGATTTCCACAAACTTCATCATATTGCAAAGTATTTCAGCCCCACTAATATCTCTCAAGCGGATGTTTCATAGTCTCCCTATTGTAGTGATGCTGAAGGGCATGTTGGTATGTGAAGTCAGCATTGAGTGAGCAAGTAGCGACCAAGCTGGCAGGTTGGCCCAAGCGTATGAAGTCCATACAATTTTGACATTCGTACAAACATGTTTTCGGGAGTCTGTACAATACGGCACGCGGTTTGTACTACATGTGGTATTGTACTACAAGTTCTTTCTATAAAAGGAACCCATGAATAGTAAAGTTGTACGATTGTACAAGATTGTAATCATTAGAGCTAGTGCGTGGTGACTGCCATTGATGTAACAGTGGATTTATTCCTGAGTAATAAAATACTGAGAGACCTTTGCCCGTGGTTTTTACCTGGTACATTACCGGGTTTTCCACGTAATATCTGTGTATGTGTTTTGGATCTGTTTATTTCTTATTGCTTTCACTGTGATTGTTTCTCTCTACACTGCTTATTTTTCTAACACTTAAATGCTCCATGCTCCTAGTATTTGATTTCAATTATCTTCAATTATATTCCTTAAACTTAAGGGAACTAGGGTTTTCAAGTTAGGTGTTTTCTCTACTAGAAATTTCCTTACTACTCTATTCTTTCCTTCTTGTTCAGGGTTTTATACATATCAATTTTGAATTCCTTTTTGTTGTCGGTTTAATCTCCGAACTCTAGTTTTTGTGCCTTCTCATAATCTCTTGTAAAGTGTACATACACATGGTGCCAAATATTACTTGAACGGCCTGTTTATTATCCAGTTCATTGAACAACTTGCATTCTGGAATGCAATTTGTTCTCCAACTCCACTTGCACATAAATTCCATCATGCTACCAATTTTATTTTCTTTTCTTGCTCAAAATTTTCGGACATTTTTGTATTGCATTTCCAATTTTCCTCCGAGCCTATTCTTCTATAGAGAAAGGCAGGAGAAACAGAAGTTTTTACCAGGTTAGTTCTTCTATCGGGTTAAAAATCACGACTAAAGTAAAGCCCACTTTTGCTGAGAAACTACTGGCTCTTTTAAGGACTGCCGATCTGTCTTCCTTTGTTTTAAGTTGAGCTACACAGATATCTCTTCCACTCAATATGTTATAGATTCCTCCTTAAAAGTTCCAATTCTTGATGATCAAAGGCGTTAGAGATTTTAGGAGAATGAAAATCAGAAAACCTGCATACCAGACGTTTCTGTGCATCTTGAAAATTGTATCCTGACTAATACTGGATGTATTTCCAGTGAGGAGTTGTGCAAAGAGTTATCCTTTTTGGGATTTTTCAAATGTTTCTTTCCCTTATGGATCAGATTTTAAGACCAGAAAAGGGACTGGGATCTGGCTAACAAGCTTCCATAAAGGTCTTTAAGGAAATGCAGCCCTACACTTTTCGCTTCATAGTGAAAAGTTTTTGATTCCTTCTTTTGATTGTCCTAACTCCTAAGATTTCAAAAGTCAGTAGCCCTGTAAAACATTTCAGTTTTCCCTTAGTGTATATGTATATACTTATTCTGCTAAGAAAATTAAAATAGGAAAGTAAACAAGTTTAGGAATTTTAAAATGATTTGAATAGGATGAAACGTCGGAAGTTGAGGTGGTGTGATCTAACAATTGTGGTGACTGGAGATATAGACACAATGAGTGCTGTTTAGATCTTATCAACTGAGGACGGTTGTATAATAATTGAATGTGGATGCTGCAAAGTTTTGAGTGTACCAATAAATCAAGATTTTTTTGGATCATGGTGCTTAGTTAGTACCCAGTAGTTTCCTGTTCCATTTATTTATTCTATTATGTTCTGATTGTGGGGATGTTATTTTTTCTGTGCCTTTTAATGTCGCCTCTTCAAATCAGCCCTGAAAACTATCATCTGTTTCTTCAAAACAGCTCTGAAAGATTATTATTATAGTCAAAACATTATATCTTATCACTAGCAAGAACTATTTACTATTTTGACAGTGAAAATGTTAGACAATACTTTTAATTGCATGCCATTTATTACAGATTTTGGTTTTTAATTTTATGGCATATATTCAGTGTTGCATGTTTAATGTTGATTGGTAATTGCAGCTGCAGGAGCTTCCAGAACTAGTCAAAAGAATGGCTACATTGATGTGTGTAAGGGATGAGTTTGATTCAAGGTCCTGTGAAAACATCACTAGTGAAGGTGAGCAAGAGCCAATTGATGAGGCTAAGGAAAACCCTCAAGACATAATAGATAGAGAGCTGTGCAAAGCTAAAGAAGACAAGGGTGGTCTATGGTTGGAGCTGGAGGAGGTTCAGATTGATGATGAAATGCTACGTTCCTTAGAATTAACTTCTAAATTTCCGGTGGGATACATTTACGATCAATCTAGAAATTCTGAAGGAATAAACTTATTTTTAATTTTTTAATTTTTGTTGATTTTGCTGATGTAGATGTAGAAGTACAGACCATTATGTTCTATTTATCGAAATATTGTTATTTTGGTTATCTTCAAGTTACTTCTTTCTAGCTTTTATAATGTAAAATGGTTTTAGAATATGTGGCCGTGAGATTACTGGATCGTGGGAGTTCTGTCTAGAATTGTTAATCCAACAATATTTGCAGGCATGACATTTATATTGATGATCAAATTGTTTTTTCTGTTTAGCAGCTATTCTGTAGTTCAGTCTAATATTGTATTTAGTTGGCTTTGTGAGTTGATTTTAAGAAGAGACAATAGATATTTGGCATGTATTTCAATCTTGACCATGCCTTAAGCTAGTCCCTGTTCTGTTTTTAAATTTGTTATGCTTTCCTGTTTTTGTTAAGAGTTAATGCAATATTCCACAAATAACTAAAAAGAATATTCGCCACATGTAGTTAAACTTAAGAACACGAACATAGAAAAATTGGAGTGTGGAATCCATAGGACTCCAATATTTCCATATAAAATAGAATAAAATGAATGAGTGATTAATTGGTGGGATCACGTCCCTTATAAATACCATAGTTACCTAAGTCTTGGGGATGGCGAGAAATTTCCCAAATTTTGGGGGTGCCAGGGGGAAGGCTATTAAAATAATATTTAAATATAATTTTAAAAAATATTTTAACTTTATTCAATGAAATTCAGGAATTTAAATTGTATTTAATGTGTTTTAGGTACTTCTGAGATTCGAATTCAATATTTTTGGTAAAAATAACAGCTTTATAAAAGTTAAAACATCATAAAACTTTTTTTTTTTTTTTTTAAAACTAGGGCGTCCCTCCAAGTCCCCGAGTCCCTAAAACGTTTGGGAAGTCACCAAAATCTAGGGATGCATTCGCACGTAACATTTATAAATATTAAACACCCATTACTTTAATACTAGTACTTACATCTTAAATACATCTATTTGAAATACGTTGAGACATATCAATCTCAAGTTCTTATCTTGGATTTTTCACACACCGCAATGATTAATAACTCCATTACCTTCTTTGACAATTTTCCACAAGTTGGTTATAGATGACATCCATCTAGCTACACCACTATGTCGGGCTCAAAAAGATCTTTCCGAAAATGAAAATGGGCTCCAAAATCCACTTTGTATGACCAAGATATTGCGATTTTTAGATTGAATTCTCCATGCAAAAAGAAAAACTTCTAAGCGATGGTTAAATGGACGTCAAATTTAAGGTTGAACATAAAAGTGAACAACTCACTACATTACACCCACCCAACCGCCATTGTAGAATGCCTATTATCATAATAACAAGAGGTGGATAAACGTGTTAACTTCTAGAGCTAAGCCTAATGTACTTATACATATCTAGGATATCTTTATGGCAAGGTACAGGCGGAAAAATGGGTCAGGTATGTATTTGGTCTAGATACGTCTCGGATACGGCTACGGCTATGTCTGTAGACGTATCCAAGTGTATCCAGACTATACGGAACATAAAATGGGTGTAGTTCGGGCCAATTTTTTTCTTTCCAAATCTTAAAACATGAAGTGACGAAAAATAAATTTAAAAAATGCTATACAAACCCTAAAAGTGGATAGAAACCCTATAATAAATTAAAATTGGATACTTCTTTGCAATGCAGAGCCACATGGGAGTGGTAGCGGGAGTGCTTAGAGTCCTGTGTGGTTCTAAATTTCTAATGAACCACATCATGGCGTTGATGCCCTTGATGAAGACGATCAATATGATGAATATTGAATACTAGTTTTGATGTAATAATTTAATTTAATATTTACCATGACATTTGTGACTTGTCATTTGGCATTCTCGTTCACATTGTATACACTATCAGTTTTGTTTTTATGGTTATTTTGTTTTTTATATGCAGACTATGTGGTTAATTCCTATTAATTAGGCTATAATCTGTATATTTTAATATTTTTCGTACCATTGTATCCAACGCGGTATCTCTGTGGATTTTCTTTGTAGCATCTACATATGAAATTCTTTGTATCCGTACTTGTATCCAAAATGTATAGGCAACCTAGCTGTACAATTAGGGAATATACATGTAAGCACGATATGTTCATTTAGGTCCTATAAGAGGAATTTACACTCCACTATAATATTCCCCTTAATCACTACTCGGAGGGCCTTTGCAGGAGAAGGCATTTACTTGGTCAAAACTGCACCGGCAACCCCCATTCCCTTAATGAGGGATCAAAATGAAAGATGCCCAAACTGCTTCCTCCCTTAATGATAAATTTTGCAATCCAAATGATGAAGAATCTAAATGCTGTAGCCGTATTGCAGGATCCATTCAATTATAGATCCAATGCGCCATGCCACATGGAATGCTCTCAAATGACAATAGGGCTGCAGCCTTACAACTCGGAATGATCCATAGTTACGCGGGACACATACCCCCAAAATCTAGGAGTCCGGGATGTCCCGAACATCTTGGGGACGGGGAAACGTTTCCCCCATGTTTCCGACTATGCAAAGATCAAAGGAAACATCCCCGGGATGTTTGAGAGAAAGAAGAAACGTCCTGGGGACGTGTGTGACGATTCGGGGACGACGGGATCGCTGAAGTCCCCGAAACATTTCGGGGACTTTTGGTTTTTTTTTTTTAATATTTTTAAATTTTAATTTTTAATTTTTAATTAATTAATTTATTGTTTTCTCTTTATAAATGTTTACCCATTAAGCATAACCCGACTGTATTGTATTACAAAGACATATACAGAAATTTTCGAGCACAAATGCACATGGACTGTAACAACATGCTATGAAAACTAGTAGCATACATATTAATATTAAAAGTTATATGGACATATAACATTAGTATAGCTATATGTATGCAGCGAGTTTTTAATATGGACGCTTGAATGTAGAATGTATGCACATGGTGGACTGATATATAAATATGAATTGTTCATAAATTTTATAAAATTTATCTATATATTTTTAATATTTATAATTTTATATATTATTTTAATAGCCGTCCCCCGCCGTCCCTCGCCGTCCCGAAATTTTGGAATTTTTTTGTTGTCCCGGAAACTCCGTCCCCGCGTCCCGCCGTCCCGGAGTCTTAGGTAACTATGGAATGATCCCATCCAAAACACATCTCATAATGCTAAAGTCTCTAATATGATTTGATCCATGATCAAACATGACACTCCCAACAAAGTTCTTAACCTCCCAAACCAAACACTCTAGTGATGTGGACTCAAAGTTTGACGGATAACACTCAGGTATATAATGACCAAGTCTAGTTGTGATCAACCACCAAATGATGCCGGCAAAGTCAATAAGTTCTCAAAACCTGCACGATCTACCAAGCACCAAAACGATATCAACAAGGTATGCCACACAACTTTGCGCCATGCAACCCTGAAATCATAACTCATTAGCAATTTATGTCCTACTCCTCTGCGCCATGCAAACCTGAAAATCACTGTTCAGAATGCCATCAACAAGGCATGGCATGCACCTCTGCGCCATGTAACCCTATCAACAGTATCCATGCTCAACCTTAATCAACAACGAGGAGTTAGCCGTCTTTGGACACATAACCTCTAATAAACCCCCAATAGAGGAAGCAAAAGAACATCCCCTTTATTAGAGGAAGCAAAGATGAAATTAACATAACAATGTTGATTCCATGGGATATGGAGTCCTCCTAACACTGCATCCAAAAATATGCAACATTTTGCCTTCTATTCTCTCTCAAATGAGCATGGCTACCTTCTGAATATGTAGCACAAGATTTCAAGTGTCTGTTCTACCTCATATGAGGATGCCAATGCTACAACAATCTTCCCAACATCATTATGACTAAGATTTGTCAAGTTTACACTGTCCATAAAAATTGAATGAATGCTTTGGAAATGACCTGTGTATTCAATTTGTGGTCGACATCTTGAATACCTCTCAAGTGATTCATTATCAGGACACAAATGAAGGAAATGGATTGCAGACAACAGTTTCTTGTAAAGATAAAAGCAATCCTCTTGAATCATGTTTGTTCATTCCTTTTATGTTTGCAAGAAACCTTTTTTTCTGCAATCCATTTAGTTCATCCGTGTCCTAATGATGAGTCGCTTAGGATGATTCCAAACATTGGCCACAAACCACATATACAGGTAATGTTTAAGGCATTTATGATATCATCATTCAGCCTCATAAGCATCCAGAGTGTAGCCACTTATACTATGACCACCATCTCTTTAAGGTGGCCAAATATCTCTTAGAAACTCTTTTGGAAGTGTGGAACGATCCTTAACATCCCCCGACCAACCATACTCTGACAAGTTGCAGAGCCAATAATCTGACATGATATCCATGAATAAAGTAAATCAAGAGGTTCCATAACATACTATCCATGCTTTTATAATGATTGTATTAGTATGACATGTTGCCCATGTAGCATAGGATCAACTCAAAAGGACAACCATATGTCCCCAATAAACACAAACAACGTCATCAAATCTAATATTCTCTCCTCATAATGCAAATCCATGCTCTCCTAATCATCCATAATGTGGCCTTATAGCATGTCGATGTCCACCTATCAATAATACAAAAGAAGAATCAATGGTGAAAGCCAAATGACTCCATGTATGCTCTCCTCATCAATCTTTCAGCCAAGGACATATTAGTCCATCATTTTTCCATCTCAGCCTCATCTCAAAGCAGCTACTATAACCAAAGATTTTTCTTGGTGCATCATGTTTTCCCTTATCAATCTCTCTTTAGCCAAGTCCTCTCCAATGCCTGAGTGTTACCTCAACAGGAGTTACAATCTCCTGTATTTACAAAGTTATCCACTTGTCTATCCCATATTACAAAGTAACTTTGGAACTAATGCCTTTGTATGCTTCCTAAATGCACCAAACCTAAGACATGCATTGCCACCATCAACATCTAAAACATCTTGAGCAATATGGGCATTATCATGACCATTATCATTGGGAGTTTCCACATGATCAATAGAAGGACTATTGTTATCATCAGAAGCATGCACACCAACAATATAAGGAGTATCAACAATATTAGTATCATGAGTAATATTATCAATATCCAAAAGATCATTAGTAAAAGTATAAGCATCCACGTCAACAGGTTTATTAGAAGTAGGAGCATCCAAAGCATCAAAATCACTAGAAGAAGAAGCTTCCGTAACATCAACAACAGTAGAAGGAAGACATCCATAACGTCAAAATCTAGAAGTAGAATGTCTTGCACGGCCAATGATGTCCTCACACTCCTTTAATTCACTAATCTCCTTTATTGCTTGAATAAGATCCTTCACCAATGCATATTATAAGTCACCCTCATGTCTAATAGACTAATTCCATGCGAAGATCCGTAGCAGATATCTTATATGTTTTATCAAAACAAATCTTAAGTATGCTCCAAGTTACACCAGGAAAAGTGGTGTACAAAATGTGTGAAGAAGATCATGGGCAACATGTCGTACACTCATTATAGAAGCGTTGAGTACTTTATTCTGAAGCAATCTAGCGTGTTCCACATCATCACTAGGCATTGTTACTTTCCTTGTGTAATGTCCCATAAGTCCTTACTTCTCAACAGATTTATCATCTTCTTTCCATTTTTATAATTGTCCAGTCACACTAAGTAGCTCAATTTTGATTTCAGCCATCATACAACCAATTAACAAAATTTTCAGCAAAATACCGTGAAAAATCCAAAATTTTAAAGCAAAATCCCTGAAAACACATGAATTTTCTCTTTTGAAGGACCTCTCAACACTTTCCAAACTAATCATAAATTCATATATCCATTTTCTGTTATTGATAATATGAAGCTATTTCGGAAAATTTCCCGAATAACATGGAAAAACAATGAAAATACCTGAAGGCTGATTTTACAGTTTCCTTAGGAGGAAAAACCTAAAATGCCTCCAAAAATGCATTCAACCTCCGAATTGGGGAAAAACATCTTTTCTGGAAAGTTTTAAGACACATCCTAACCAGATCTGTAGAAAAATAAGAAAATAATGTACTGATTTCTTGCAATTTACTGTCTAACCCGAAGGCTCAGAAATTATCTGGACCTTTTGACCTGTTAAAACTCAGTTTTGGATAAAGTGCGGAATCAAAATTAGCCATGGAACTTTGCTTGATTTCTACCAATATATTGTTTTTAGAGAAATTCCACTTATAGCCCATTTTGTAGCAATTTAATGAGAAACACTAATTTGAGCATAACACAAGCAAAACAAAGAATTACCAATTTTGCTTCGAACCGCAGATGTGTGATGATGATGTCCAACCTACCACCAAACAATTTTTCTTGATTTCACACAGATTTGCAGATCCAAGAGATTCTTTCAAGATCTTGCCATAAGTCATAGATTTAGATATTCAATTTGGGAAAACAATTGGCTTGTCTTCCGTGTTCTCTTGCTCTCAATAATGCCTAGAAATTTGATTTTCACTACTTGCTGGAAATATCTCGCAATGTACTTTTGCTGACATCAAAATTGCCTCAATTAGACACTAGTGCTAGAAGAAAAGCCTTTTGAAGTTGCACTGATTTTTCTGAAGAATCATAGAAAATTAGCTGTGGTTTCAAAATGCGTACTCCAACTGATCATATGTCCCTCAATACTGCTCAGGATTTTGACAGCTTTTCCAGAAAGCTCTTGAAATCTACTTTCCAAAGGTGCAAGATTCACCTTAATTTGATACATACTTGAAGAGAACTATCGTATAAAAGCTCTACCGAGTTTTCCAAAATGTTTCTTCAAAATACCCTAGAGCTACCTTCTGCAGATTTATATTGAACAAGTCCCGCAGTCTCTTCCAACTCCTAAACCATAGTCTTTGATACCATGGTACAGTTGAATGCAATATTCCACAAATAACATATTAATAATATTCACATGGAATGAAGAACACGGACACACAAGAATTGGAGTGCGGAATCCATAGGATTCCAATATATCATGACATATTAAAATAAATAGAACAGAAAAAACTGAATGAGTGATTAATGTGTGGGATCACTTATAAATACCCCTTACTTTAATGTTACCAAAGGTGGATAGAGGTGCTAATCTCCAGAGCCGACCGTGCCTAAGGCCCTAATGTACTTCCATATGATTAGGGAATATACATGTAGGCCCAATACGCCCATGTAGGCCCTATAAGAGGAATCTGCTTCCACTCTTAAAATTTAGCTGCCTCTGTGAGCTGATTTTAAGAGAACAGATATTTGGCATGTATTTCAACGTTGAGCATGCCTTAGGCAAGTATGTGTTTGTTTTTAATTTTTTAAGTGTTCTTATTACAATTCGACTCTAGTATTAGACATTGAAGTGTATTGTACATAAGAAACTTGTTATGAATATTCACTTTTTCTGGTGGATGCTTTTTCTCATTTGTGTCTTTAATGTGGTTTTCTAACTGTTGCATTAATATCCAAATTTCGTTGTCTGGTAGAATCTTGTTGGTCTTGATCTTTGGGGCAACAAACTGGAAAGCATTGAAACAGTCATACAAACAGTTGGTGGATTCAGTCAGCTGCGAGCTCTTTGGTTAAATGAAAATCCTGTCTCAAAATACTGGTAAGTGGTTTGCAAACATCTTATATATGGCTATATAGTTTATTTACAGGTTTTTATTTAGTAGGATATGTTTTTCTTTCTGTTTCAATTTGATTAGTTTGGATTGAAATAAAATAATTTTGTTGTGGATTAGCCGACTCTGTGTTTTATGTATTGCAAATTTTTCAGTGGTACAGATCTAAGAAATGTAATATTGCAACTTTCACCTCAGCTGGAAATCTACAATTCTCAGTTCACTATTCATTATGGCCAATGGGCACTTGGATTCTGTGCCGGAATTTACGGAGCAGAGAAGCCTGTTAATACTGAACAAAGTGGATGCCCTTTGAAAGATGTGAAGGAAATCGATTTATCAAACCGATCTATCCATTATATTTCAACTACGGTGAGTGTGATGTTTTGCATAGCATCCATTTATTCTATTTATGCTTAAGCTTTTCTCAACTGTACAAACTGCTGGTATTTTAAGGTCTCTATGTATCCTAAATAGTTTCTTGCAAGATGACCTGCTTGAGATGGTTCTTTTAAGATTTAAACTATAGCGATCCTGTTGTAATTTATGGAGATCTCCATATGCCCTTTAATGTTTGTCTGGGACTGTGTCTACTCTTCATCAGTGTATGCTGCATGTCAATATCATAGATTAGGTTTCGGCTGTAGCATCATGAACTTGAGTTCAGAAGACAAAGGGCAAATAAGTTGTTGACACTATTGTCACTCTGCAGGTGTTCAATCATTTAGAGCTGCCACTTCTTTCTCGTTTAAATCTCCGAGGGAATCCATTGGATCAGATTTCAGTAGAGAATCTGTTGGAGTTGTTACGTAGTTTTGTAAATTTGCAGTCATTGGAGGTATAGCTCATTTTTTCTGGTGCACTTGTTTGTTGGGTTGTATTTTTGCTGCCTTGTGAAACTGTTTTGAGTTAAAATTTTTGGTAATTTTCTTTTGCTTCAGGTTGATATTCCTGGGCCCCTTGGAAGCAGTGCAGTAAATATTGCAGAGGCCCTTCCCAATTTGACTGACATTAATGGTGTTAGTGTATCCAAAATCATGGAAGAAGAAAAGGGTGTGATTGATGGCAATCTTCAACCTTGCCTTCCTGAATGGTCCAATGGGGAGCCACTTATTGACTGTATTCTGCAAGCAATGTGGATATACCTAATGACATACAGACTTGCTGATGAAGAAAAGTTGGATGAAACTCCTGTTTGGTACAACTTTTCTGTTTCCTTTTGAGTTTTGTCAATGTCTTTTCTTTTACTTCAAATATGGCGCAGCCTTCCTCACTATGTATCGAAATAAGCAAACAAAAATGCTCTTCTTGCTGAAGAAAAATATTGAGAATCCCTTCGAACTTGATGAAGGATGCTCTTCTTGCTGCTCATCAAGCCTGTAGAAGAAGAGCATACAAGGTTTCGTTTTTATATTGTTACCTATTTACACATTTTTATATAAATTATTCTTTTACTTAGGAGGTCATGTGGGCCTCATATGATTCATTTGGTAGAGGGATTCAACGAAGAATTGTTGTTAGGAAAGACATGGAGACAATCTTGAGTTCAGGTAAAATAGCTAGAAAATAGAGTGGTCCCGAAATGATAAACGGTGGTCAATGGGATAGCTAAAATATAATGTAGCATCGCATATAATTCGGTTATTAAGGAATTTGATGGAGGGATCAAGCCCATAGTTATTCTAGCTTGAGATGATTTGTGGTGGCATGAGAACATGTCTCATGCGGTTGGTTCTTGATATGTATGGACTACCCGTGTCCATATGTGTTGCGAGGTTATCCATCAATAATTGTAGCCTCCAATTCCCCTCAAACAATTGTGATAACCATGGAGTCGTTGCTAATTGGAGAGATGTTGTTAGTTGAGCATCTTTGAAAGGTATGGTAGGTTGCTTGCTTCTTGTTTAACAGAAGTTTCTTGCATGCCTGCTTTGAATTTTGTGCTGATGTGAAGGTTCTAGACTGCTTTCTCCATTTTTGCAACACAAATGATGTAATGCAGCAAGATGCGTGTATGAATACAATCCTAGTCAAGCATTAAAGGGTTTACAACCTGTCTGGTTGAGTCCTCAAGGTGAGAGGTAGAAAAAGTACATTTCCAAATTTAGAGCCATAAACTTGTAATCCTAATTGTCAACGGAACATCAGTTACTTAGCAATTAGGCTTACAAGTTTATGGCTCTAATAACTTCTGCGACGACCTTCTTTTAGATAAAGTTACTTAGCTTGAGGTTGTTTTACAATAAAAACTTACAATTGCGTAGTTTACAAAACATGAAACCAAGACTTGCTCATCTCCTTGCCATCTCACCAAGGCCACAAGGAGAGTAGATTCCTTGCAAGATTGCCGAATGAGTCACCAAGAGGGGAAAATGAGATTCCTTTTGTGTCTTTAAATCTGGTCACCGAAACCGAGAATACAAGATTCCTTCTAGGCTCCAAATGGACCATCAAAACCAAGGATGGAAGGGACACTTCAATGATTGATGTGGAACAGTGACAACCAATAAAGATATAAGGCTGCAATAATGGAATACAAGACAATGAAGAAACAAAAGCTTGCTTTTATTCCATCAATGAATTTTCCTCTCTTATAGTTGCAAAGGGTGATATGAATAATGATTATTTTTGGTGACCTAAAGATCATAAATGAAAATACTAATGCTAAGTAAATACGTGTCAATGTCTACAAATCCTACGGTAATTCATGACAAGAAGTGTCATGGATAATTCATCGACACTAACAATTCTAATTATACTTATTATTGAGGAATGTTCCTCATCGAGGACCATATTAATAAGAGGGCATTGCTAGCAAAACACTTATGCATCATCCTAATTCATGTATGTGGGGCATATACATATGTTGATTTATAAAAGGTATGATGCATAGTAATACAATTGAAACATAACATAAAAATCAATAAGCTAGAATGTAACTACTAGATTCTCAAAGGAAATGCATGTACACAACAAATTAATCTCCATCAGATAATCATGTTTTGTACTTGGAACCAACTATGGTTTTGTCTTATTACATGGTTGATTGAGTAGTCTATTCAATTCTAATTTAGTTAGTGTTGGTTGGTATGAGACAATTGTGGTGCAACTCACACACCTCTTGGCTGATACCATAGTTTGTAATATGTATGGTCATATTTGACAAATATTCGGTAGACCCAACAAAAATTGACTTGCAAGGCTCAAAGAATATTCGATACTTAAAAATACGCAAATTTCTTTAAAAAACATAAATTTTATGCAAAATATAGCTACAAAATGTATCAAATGAGTTTGTAAAATGTTGGGGAAGTGTTTTCTATTAGATTTGAATACAAATATAGTACAAAATCGCATCATCATGCGAATACAACAACCAACTGATAAGTGTTATGAATTTATGATGATTGTCATTGAAAATCATCATCATAAATTGCATATCTATGCAAGTTACAATTTACAATATTTTACATTTTCCTCTTACCCATTCTAGAGAAATATTGGGGAGAGGGTCTATTGCCTTCACTAGTCCTTATACTTGGTTGCCATTGCGGCTCCACCGTGGTAGTAGATGGCAGAGGCTTCTTTGCTTGCATGTTTGATTTCACCTCCAAAGATGTCATCCAATGACAACCCAATATCTCTTGCTTGTGCTTTTCCCTCCATAGCTTCCGTCTCGAAAGAAACAATCTTGTCCTTTGTGGACACAAGAATTTCCTCGTCTTGCCCATTCTAATTGTTCTATGGATCAATCTCATCCAAATCAACAAGCTCCTGCAATGTGGCATCCACCTTTCTTGTGTGAAGTTGAAGATCAGTATTGCACAAAAACCAAGTCATTGAGGCATTTTTGAGTCAACTTGTGCTTTTCGTGTGAATGGCCTTAAACAAACTCCAGTTGCACTCACATCTAAAAGCGCTATAAAGTTGAGACAAAATTATGAGGGCTAGCTTTTGAAAATGTGGGGTATTTCCTCTCCAATTCTCCCATCAAGAACCTATAAACAAGATAATTAAAAGTTTATTAGTAATTAATAGTTTTAAATTTATAATTTGTAACATATAAGTAAACATTCTAATGTTTATTACCCGTGGTCGGGTGGTTCTCCCTCGGATAGCTAACACCAAAGAAAAGAGTCTCCCCCTAACATGCTTGTAATTCTACAACTCTAAAATAATGAGGTCCCTCACCTCAACCTTCGGTATCATCTTCTCAATGCATGTTGCGAGGCCCGCCATAACCTCACCGTTAACATCTATGAAGCCATCGGAGAAGAAAAACTTGGGGTTGTGGTCGTACACCGCTACATGAATAGGTTGGTGTAGTTGATTGTTCCACCTCTAATCAATTATCTCCCAAAAGGGACCAAATCTGACTATATCCCCCTAAAATAGTTTTGGATGGCCTCTTTGGCTATTCTCGGCCTTATAAATGTATCCCATCGGGTTTTGCTTCCCATCAACTAAGTGCAAAACCCTCACCAATGACTTTGATACCTACACACAAATAAAGTAAATAACAATACATTTAAAAAATTAACATAAAGGAATCGATTTGAAATTTAAAATGAAGTTTGAAGTTACCTTGATGATCTCTACAAATCTCTTTGCAAAGACATCATCAAAAACTATCTTTGTAGTCCTCTCTCCCTCAACTCTCTTTGACTATTGTGAGTCTAGCTATGCTTGACTCAAAAACATTTGCTTCAATGATGGCAAAAACTAGAAATACTTTGCAATGTCAAGAAGTTAGTTGCAAACTTTGTGACATGGATTCGCACAAGCTCTTTCCTTTGGTGTGTTCTCTCATCAAGTTGAGAACCCAAGGGTGATTATATATGTACTTGGTTATGTTTCTTGCATCTTCTATAACCGGTCTCACCCAATCAATTTTTCTTATGTCCTCCAAAAGAAGGTTAAGGTAATGAGCTGCACAAGGGGTCCAAAAGAGTCATGGATGCCTCTCTTGTAGTAGTCTTTGAGCTACCACATATGTTGTTGCATTATGCAGTGATAAGTTGCACACCACTCTGGATACCCACCTCTAAAACCACCTCCACCAACATAAAACTCATTTGTTTTGCATTTTTACTATGTTAGAGGCATCAATTGACTTCAAAAATACCATCTTACCATTTGAAGCCACTAAAAATTGATGAGAGTGTGGTTCATTCCATTTGTCCACCCATCTAAAAGAATGATGTATCCGTATTTATGCCATTGCTTCTTTTGATATTTCAGATTGACGTTGCATTTGCAAATCGCACCCTTGAGCGATTTCCCACTCAAATCTATTGAAAAGGGTGCCTTGTACCCTTTTCCCGCAATCATCAATGCCGCGTCATCAAGTACTCCTAAAGATGGGCTCCTTGCCTCATTGAAGGGAAGGTTGTTGTAGGACTAGAAATTCTCACATGCGTTATCTGCTTTCTTGTGTGCATCCTTGCTCCAGTTGTACTTGCAGACTAAGGTTGTGCCCCAGGTATGTTTCTTGGTACAAAAAAAACTATGTATCCCTTTGCTTGAACTCGATGAAGCAAATGTGCCTCTTCTGCTTCATATCCTTGATTGTGAATAAAACATACAATTTTTGCAGCATTGTCCTTTGATTCTCTCTCCATTTCAGTGTCTAATGCCCGTTGTTATGGTTGCTTGCACCATTGCCCTCTCTAGTTTCTTCTCGTCCCACCCATGCCAGATTTTCCTTCATCTCTCGTTTTGCCTCTTTCGTAACATTGAGACATACCATAGCGTTGTGGCAAACAATACATGCAAGATGATACATTAGGTGATTGATGCCTCTAGAAGACGTTTTCCCACAGAAATTGCAAACTACAGTCCTTTGAACTGCTCCACATACAACATACTTCCAAGCAATGGTATCGGCATTAGCAGGAATGGTTCCTGCTAGTGATTCTGAGTCTGATGCCAAACTTGATGTTGATCCAGATGCCATTGTATTGTAAGTTCTAATTTGCAACATATGTACGTTTTAAAAAATAAAAAACTATAAATTTAATTAAAAACATTTTTTTAAAATCGTTTAAAATATAAAAAAGCTGTAAATTTGATTAAAAACAACATCAGAAACCGTTTAAAATTAAAAATTTGGCTTTATAATACTATGTAATCAGTAATCACAAATTTGTAATTGTAAACCCTACAAACAAGAATAAATTCCCAAAAAATTACATTTAAAACAATACATTCTGGCAATTTTGCTTATTAACGATGATAAACAAGCACAATTAAGTTAATAACAATTAAAATAATTCAAAATCTAATGGAATGCATTCAAACTTGCAAATCATATTTGGATACAATATATAAATAATATAGAAAGAATTTACATTCTTGAAAAGAAGGAAAAATAAAAGAAAAGGAACTTATATTAAAATACAAAGTTAATATAAGGCTTATTTATTAGTGTTAGTTTAATATTAGTTATTTATTAACTAATAAACGGTTGAAACTACTTCAACCACTTTGTAACCATCTTTCACATAATAAAATGATGGACACACAATGATAATGTGTGCATTCCGGTTTCTCTTCATCTGTTCTTTGTACATTCTAATCTTTCTTTATTCTTTCTCTCTCTACATATTCTAACATTGGTATCGAGAGAGGCAAGCAAAGAGAAAGAGAAGGAAAGAAGTTCAAGTTAGTCTTGTTAGGGCACAATTTGCATTTGCACAGTTTGAGTTTACAGTTTTCACTAGGGCCTTTTACTGATTTAAGGCATTGCAGTTGCTGAACATTTAGGGCCTTTTACTGATTTACAATGAACATTTTGAAAGCCTGTCACACTGTTTTGGACGAAATACAACCAAAGACTTCATTTTTGCCATTAACAACAGTGCTATCATTAATAACAGTCATGAATATATCAGACAAACCAGCGAATCAGAAGATAATACAATCACAAAGGTTTAAAAGAGTTATTTCCAGTCGCAAATCTTGTGCTAGGGCATGGAAAACCAGCAAATCAGAAGATAATACAATCGTGGAAGCTTTAAAAGAGTTATTTCCAGTCATGAATCTTGCACTAGGGCACGATACAATTTCAGAGTGTTTGTTTTATCTGCTAGGGCATGGTACGAATATCAAAGTGTTTTTATCTGCTAGGGCACGGGAATATCTTTCTTGTATTACAATCCCGAACACAGTAAAATTGCTGTATGTGACAAGAGGAAATCGTTTAAGGGCTTTTTATTTGGTCATGAATGGACTGTGAATCTTGTATTTTATGACAAGCCAAAGATGAGGGGAAAATTCCAAGACAAACCAAATGAAGCCATTGTTAAAAATTCACCGGATGCTGAAATTGATGAACTCACTGATAGAGAATGCATATTTTAAAAGAATCCCAACACTTTGAAGACATGAAGGAATCCAGTGTAGGTAAAACTTGGCATGGATGGTTGTCCAAATAGTTCGGGAGTCTGAGATCTTGGGAATTTACCCTTACGGGTCATGAGACAACTTGATGGAGCATTGTGGGAGTAGCTCAGTATGGATGGTTGTCCAACAATTCGGAGATTTTGTAATTTGAGAGTTTGGGGAGGTGGAATCCAAGAACTCGGGAATTCAGCTCGGGAACTACACCTTTACAAGGGTCAAGGAGGCAGCTTGATGGAGTTCTACCTGGTCAAAGCATTGTTTTCAAAAGGGAAAGCTTCTGAAGAATGTGTGGTCTTGTTTGGTTATGTTATTTTAATCTTTTGTCAGTATGTTCTATAGAGTAAGCCTTAAGAGGGGGTATTAAAATATAAGGTTAATATAAGGCTTATTTATTAGTGTTAGTTTAATATTAGTTATTTATTAACTAATAAATGGTTGAAACTACTTCAACCACTTTGTAACCATCTTTCACATAATAAAATGATGGACACACAATGATAATGTGTGCATTTTGGTTTCTCTTCATCCGTTCTTTGTACATTCTAATCTTTCTTTATTCTTTCTCTCTCCGCATATTCTAATGCAACCTCCAAATGAAATTCTTCAAATATACTCCTCAAATTCACTATAAAATCTCTTATTTTGAAACCAACATGTTTCAGGATGCTCTTTTTCAGGGATTACAAGTGAGGGAGTGTGATGCATTTATAAGACAAAATTAGTAATTGCATTTTTTGAGAAAACATCCTGCTCGTGGATGGCAAATGTACTTGATTATGGGCCTTCTACATCTAGTTTAACTCAATATTTGTCTTGTATCCTCTATCATCAGTTTTCTAGACAAATATTCACCCCAAAAATCCTGGGAGTATTTGTCCATCAAAATTCTACTCAAGAATGGGCAAACCTTGGCCAACACCACAATATTCGTACAAGGATCTTGGTTCACACCTAAGGGGGCTGGGACTACAAGATTGCCATGGGTTGGAGGCTTTTTTATTTTGTTTGAGCTTTTGACTCATACTAGAATCATGTCCCGCAGAGAATGCCTCCAAGCCCTTGTTATTCATATGACATCAATCTATCCACAAAATTTATCAAGATCATGCACTACAAATCAAAGCACAAGTGAGACGTTTTTTGAATGTCTATGAAAGCAATCTCGCACTTCTTTGTCTAGGAAAACATCTTTTCATTCCTTTGAATGGAAATAATGGGGTGTGTGATGTGCGAAAAATGTACCTCTAACAAACCTTCAACAATACCTAGCCAAACACATGAAATTCTTCACCTTGATGATTTTGGAGGGTGCATGCCACTCTACCATGGTATGAATTTTCAAGCTTTGTTGAGATGCCCTCGTTAGAGATGCCACATGCTTGGAAAGATTATTTAATACCTAAAATTCTGAATGGTGAACCTTCCTCAGTCCTGTTCTTTGTTCCAGCCACTATGTGTGTGTGGTTAAGACTATCATCTAGAATTATCAAACTGAAGTAGTCTGGGACTAGGTGTGCTAGAACACACCATTCACTGGCTCATGAACATCGCAAGAAGAATAGCAAAGGTACATAAGTCATAACATGTTCAAATGTGGTCTTATGACGTTGGCATTAGTATCTTAATTTATGGTACCCCGACTTGAAATAAATCTTATGTAAAAATTTTGTTCCTCTGATAAAATCCAATCATCAATTTGTACCACTTGATAATGGTTCTTCAATCACAAACCTTGTTCAATTGGTGGTAATCAATAAACAAGTGAAGGGATTGTTGTTCATTCTGATAGGTGTTCTCAAGGGGACACACTTCAGGGATGGATATGACCTTCTCTACATTGCCCTCTTCTCCACAATTTCCTCCATACCTGAGGTTCACTTAGCTTTGTACGATTAGTCATTCTACATGATGCTACGAGATTACTGGGCTTCTTCGCCTAGGCATTGAGTCACCAAAATCAATATCTCAATGTTAGAAGATTTAAGCCACATAACTCACTAAAGGATGCCAACGAACTCACAAAGAATGGGGTGACATTGAGGATGTGTATTTAATCATCCTTGGATCTATCGCACTTCACCATGATGGCGGGACAGATTTTTATTTTTCCAAATTTTGGGGAGTGGACATCCGATCCGCATGCTCCACGTGAGCTCCATTTACAGATCATGTGAAACTAAAAGAATCCTAAATCTGAAAAGAACCATCTCAATCCCAAGGTCATCTATGCACTCAATGACTTTGCCATAATAATTCAATTGGGCTTGGTGGGTCTTTAGCCAACCCATACTCAAAACCACATCATACGAGCTACATGGGGTGGACTTGAAGTCCAAAGTGGTGACAAAAAAATAACCCAAATCTGAAACACAACAGCTCAACTATGGAGCCAATAGATTGGTTGGCCCTAGTGGCCATCTCCACCTCCAAAAATGCAAAAACTAAAGTTGAACCTACTAGCCACATCCGTCTGACCGATGGGAAAATGAAGGAGGTTGGCACTTTTGGGTCAAATAAATACTTCTGCAGAGTATAGAAACACCCTTGATTAAACACCTGACTCATCACAATGACTGTGCTTGCGTGTAAGTTGTTGATTGGAACATAAGCTTTGAAATGTGCTGCCCACATTGCCTAATGTTTGCTCCGACTGAGTTGTCCCCTATCCTATAGTAGTTGTGGCCCTTTGAGGGCAATCTCTTGTCCAGTGACCTCTGCCATAAATCTAGCATCCACCTCGAGGACCAACCACTTAGGACTCGATAGACTTGTAGCCCTTTGTTCCCCCTAGCCCCAGACACTTGGGTGCCTTGTATGCCCAACTTGTTGAGTCCTATAGGTGTAGATTCTTAACGTTTCTTCATAAATATTGAAGGTTTACATGCTCATCCTCATCTCACATAAAGAGCTTCATTTTGAAAGATCATGGGCTGTTTCTGCGATTGGGGTTGTCACAGGTGGATAAGGATAGATGCGAAACCTCCTCACCTTGTGGTGGTGGGGCACCCCCTGGCCGTGCTATCTGTTGGGCTTGTAACTTGTACCTAGGCCTTTCTTGGGCCTCCCAAGAATGACCCTTGTTCTCTTTTCATAGGCTTTTTCCATTTGGAGCCTAAAAGTTGGGGAGAAAGAGGACGATCTTCTCCCACCAAATCTATGTTCAGCCCTCTAATGCATTTACTCACTTGTAACACTTTGCATTCCAACTGCAGAATGTGTGGGGCAGGTTTTGTTCTTGGAGATAGTCTACATACAACAGGTCCAAAATCGGCTCTCACATTGAGAAGCTACACTTATGCAAAAGAGTCCAAAAATTGGTTCTCATATAGGGCCACCGTCAACGTTTTTAATATAAGAAATTTTAGTACTATAAGAAATGTAAATCTATGCATTTTAAACTTTGTTTTATTATCTTCCATGATCCTTCCTCAATATCCTCAACGAGTAAAATGTCGGGCATTGCCATCCCCTTTGAACAGAAATATGCATTTTTGCATGTAGGCAATATGAGCTCTTTGATGATCTTTTACAATTTCCCTAAGACCTTTGGCATACTCTCCTCAAAGGAAAACGCCCTCTTCGAATTTAAGTCCTAGACTTGGGTTTCTATGCATTTTCTCTTCATGTTATTCTTGTCCATGGAGTTGTCCAACTCTCCTCTCTTCCCGCTTCTTGTCTATTCTTTTTCCCAATAGGTATCCAAAAGTTAATCGGACAAAGCATTAGATTGTGAGGGTCATCAAGGCGAGTTTTTCAAATATGGTGTGGAATCACTTGATTTTCCCATGTAGATAATATTTAATGAGGGTGTTTGCTCACGCTTCTACCCTCTCTTAGTTACAGTACACACGGTTTTTCATCCTATTTACAAATCAAGAGAGTGTTGTAAATTCTAAGGGAGGGACATGTAAGTTTCAGACATTTTTACTGTTTGTGCTATCATGGAGGATGCGTGTTGGTAGTCTTTGGAAATGTTTTATTGCTTTAGACTTTAGAAATGCCTTTGGTTTTGTACTATCATTTGTTATTCTCAAAATATAACATTTACATGGTATCTTAGAGCTCCTTATTCCTTTGACCTTGTCAAATTTTCTATTAGACATGTAGTCATTGTATATTACCCATTGGATTTTTCTCAACTGTTTCATGCCACTCTATGAGATCTTAGGTTCTTTATTCCTGTGACCACATAGGCTCTATGAGACAACTAGTATGTTCTCACATTGTCCATGGACCATTTGATTTTATTAAAAGAATCATTGGAGCCAAATGGGGGTGCCCTCATCGTTGACTCTCCTTGGGATCTTTGTAATGTCCCTCTTTCTCGAATAAATTTATTGAAGACCTTTGGCCTTTTTGTCTACCCGACGGCCAAAGGGTGAGCTCTAGGGTGACTTAAGTTTTATTAATTTTATTATATTGTGCTAAAGTTAAAATATAACATTATAAAAGCACATATAATAAATTAATAAACTTAACATTAAAAATAAAACTTAGGAAAGTGCATTAAAAATAAAAGCACTTAATTAAAATGTACTTCCTAAGGGAAAATGCGACTAGCTCAAGGGAGTTAAAAAATTAGAAAAGTGTGCCAAAGCTTCCCATTAAAAAATGCGACTTGGCCTATGGGAGTGCAACGGAGGGAAAGAAGCTCATTGGATGTGATGGAGGTCATCTTGGGTCCCATTTCCTATATAAAGAAGAAGTCGACCTGCTAGAGGGCATTCCAGATTTTTAATTGATATTTTCTCTTTGCATTGGAAGCTCTGAGCTTTTTGCAAATAAATCCAAGGACAAAAACCCTTAGGATTTACCTCTCTTGTGGACGAAAACCCCAAGAGCATTGAGAGGGATTTCTACTCAGGAAATTCCATTGTTCTTCACAGATTTTTATCATTCCAACAGTGTGTGTTGAAGAAATAAATTGCAGCAGCTATTATTATATTTGCCAGGGTGGAGCGACCCATCTTTTGTCTACTGTGAGCTGTTGTGGAGTCATTCCAGGTCTGAAATTATTTACCATCTATTGTACTGCATTTTTGGAATCAGAAAGAAGTAATTTCAGAATTTTTGGAAGGGTTTTTAAAGGTATTTTCAATCAGATTTTCTAGACTGTTTAGCAGCCATTATTTGCCTCTAAAAATTCAGATTTAATGCATATTCGGGCTGTTAATAATATAGAAATCAGTTTTGATAGAAATAATATTATTTGAGTGTGGTTTGTGGAGGTTTTCCCAAAAACCCTAGTCGCCATTTTTAAAGTATGTTGGCTAGATTTTCTGCATAGCTGAAAACCTAGGCAGTCATGAGATAAATCTCCTCATTTGCGGTGATGCTCTCATGTAAGATTTGTCAATTAAATATGCTAGTATCTATTTGGGGTATTACTTTAACCATGCAGCTCATGAACCATAGTTGTATAGTTTTGCAGCAAGTAAGTAGCTATTAAAGAAAGGAAATATCTAATGAAGAAGGAAATAATAAAACACAGAAAGAAAGAGGGAAGATGTGCAACCCAATCAATAGATTACAGAGTTCATTGCATGCACATAGACAAAACTAATAGATATTAACACAGAATTATTAGCAAAGGCAACTTTCAAATCTAGATCTAGAATAACACAAAGATTATAAGTAGATTTAAGACAAAAAGTTAGAAACAAAATGCACCGTGACACAAAGTTCTTTGAAATCGCCTCCTTTCTATTCCTTTGCTTCAAATAGCTATTAGGGGTTTCAGCACAAAGTCTGGAACACAAGAATGCTGCTTACAAATTCCCATCCTTAACTCGAAGGTTCTTCCTCTACTTATAGAATGTAGAAGGGAAATTACAAATGGGAAACTTAACTGAACTAGAACATAAACAAGAAGTAAAGATAACATCTGACAATCATCTTCCTTTAATTCCTCTCCAAGTGACATGCATCTGGATCTATAGTCAAAATTATACACATCTGTCACTTAACTTATAGAATCGTTCCACATAACTTAAAGTAATGGTTTTAAAACCAACAACTTTAAAGTTTTACAATTACATCCGGAACGTGGAAATAGAAGAAGAAAAAGTAGAAGAAGAAAGATCCACATTGTAACATCTACATCTTCTTTTTGTTTTGATATTGAATATACTTGTCGAACATGTAATTCAACAACTTCCCATCTGTTTTAGCCACAGCTTCTTTTTCTGTCCTGAATTGCAGCAAGCCTTCGTTCAAAACCCCGATGCACGCTTCCACATCCTTTAAGCTAGGCCCGAACCTCTTAATATTTGACTGCAGCGTTACCAACTTATTGATGGAATCCATCGTGAAAGGCCTAACAGCTCCATCAATCCTCTCTTGCACCATCAGAAGAGATCCTTCTAGGGAATCTGACACTTTGCTAGGAATGGTCCTTTTGCATGAAGAAACGTTCCTGACCAGTTCCTCATTGGTGAAAGCAATGACATTGTCTGGTAGTGATGATGCCATACTTTCAAGCGCCGCATTCTTTCAAAGATGATTCTGAAGATCTCCAAGCGGAAAGATACTGCAAACTCAAGTTGCTTCCCCTTTTCAACCGATCCATCGGGCATAATTCGTTCAGCCAACACCTCTCTCGGCAGCTTATTTATCTCGACCAAAGTACTCAGGTTACTTTCAACTACTGTGTTCATGTCCATCGTGCTTGTCACTAGTTGCTTCAGCTGAACCGATGCATCCTTCATAACCTTTAGATGGGCCGGCACCTCCCTGAGTTGTACAGAAGCTTGGCGAATGATTAGACTCTTCCATTCGTCAATAGCTTTAACTTGGTTACCTGCATCTTCCACTTCCTGCATCAGATGATCACTCACCTGCTTATGTGCTGAAATTGGCTGAGTGGAAGATTTGACAACTTTGGCAATAATCTCGCACAACTGAGACACCTGCTTTTGAAGTTCAACTTTTTCCGCCTTTTCTTTGTCAAGCCTAAGGAATAAAGCATTTATCAATGTCTGCGTGTCTTGCTTCAATCCTTCTGTAGTGGCTTGACCTATGGGTACTTTGGTCACTGTTATATCCCATTGCCGTGAGCTCATCCTTCTTCTTTCCTTCTACTGGAACTGATACCTCAGCGAACTTCTGCCCTGACTCCTCAATAATCAACCTCGAAGTCACCTTAGCAACTTTAGGTTTTCTGTCTTTTCCGCCCAAACTCAGGAGCAGCTGCAAGTCATGTTCCTCCAAGTTGATCTCCTCTCTAGCCTCTGGGACCGACTGTGAAGCCAACCACTCTGAGAAATTGCTTCTCGGAGAATGAGAAGTTGCCGAGTGTACCACCATCTCGTGCTCTCTGGTTCCTCTCCATCCGAAATCTGCTATAGTGTAAGTGTGTGGCTACTGCCTCTCAGATTGTCCAAAGACAAAGCTCTTTCAAATTCTGCCATCTGCAACTTCAGCGTTTCTTCAGGAAGAGGTGCTAATCGGAGTGGTTGAGGGGAAAATAGAAATGTTGCCGGATTCAATGGAGGAACGACAGTATCCTGCTGAGGTGCAACAGTTGGTGAAGTACTTGATGTTGGAGAAGTCGGAACTAACACCATAGCCGTAGAAGTGATCTTTTCCCTCGAATGAGACTTCTTGTGCACTTTAATCTTTTCAGGCCTTCTGCTGCTTTCTCCCTCGTGCTTCCTTTTGAGGGACTCTCTTGTGCTGAGGTTGCTGTGATCTGATTCATCAAAGCTTCATCAAGGCAATATCCCTTTGTCAGCAACCAGTTCGAAGTATTGACCAGAACGGCGGCAGACCTTTCCTCGATCGTATGGCAACCACCAATGTTCTCTTGAAGTACAACTCTATCTCCTCCCATCTGATGATATGCATCAAGTAACACAGGCCCATCATCTTTAAGATCCGTAGGTATCCGTGCTAATCCATAATCAAACACTTGTCGCGCTGATAACCTGCTGAAGTCTTTCTTCCTAACTTCGTACTCGCTTCTGCACTTCATCTAGAAATCTTCTAACGAAGGCACATGCGTGTATTCCTGGGAGATTGTCTTCCTTGCCACCCCATATGGATCGAAGTTCACCGTGCTGGGAAGAACTCATGCTCGTACTCAGAGAACATCTCCTGCTTCAATTCCTTTGGCTTTATGAATGCTCTGACAGCTGTAATAGCCCACTGTGATCGGGAAGAAGCCTGTAGACTTGTGTCGTTTCGACTGTAGGTCATGCATCTCCACGAGTTGTCTGCTCAACTCCATGATGACCAATCTGTCGCTCGGATATTTGGGCAACTTGACTGGTTCTCCCAAAAATCCGGTGACCTTGAGGTATGTAAAGTCCGCAAACTGGATGAAGATACTACCAATCTGGGATACAACTTCCCAAGCTTCCTTGCTTACCTTGTTGGTCTTCAGATCACCATTCAACCTGCAAATGAATCCGTAGAAGAATCCATCGTTGACCACCTTATAATCTTTATTGCATGCGGGCACAGTAAGCTGCGAGATAGCACTCAAAAATAGGATCCTTGGAAAGCACACCACGTCTATCCAGCTTGGAGAAGATACCCTGCGAGGTTGCTGCATATACCAAATATGAAGTCATCTTGAAGTTGTAAGTCTGCCTCACATTCCGGAGCTGCTCACCAATGTTGTCACTGATGATTTCCGACCAATTGATTATAGAATCTGCTTTGTTGATTTCAATGGTCCTGATGAAGGCATACATCCATGAGCGGAAGTTGTGAGCGTTAGCTTCGCCATTTATCCTGCATAGTAATTTGGTAATGTCATCCACCTCCTGCACCAGATTGGATTGTGAAAGAGTCCTCGGGAACTTGGATGGAGATCTGGGCTTCTTCATATACTGCTTGTTCATTATGCCCACATAGTCGACTTTATGCTTCTCTCATCTTTTTTTGGTGTCCAGCATGCTGATAGTAGTCACCACCTGTCGTGTTGGAATCTTCAGACAATAATTGATGAACTGTGCATCCAGCCGGATTATTGTCTTCCCCTGCAGCATCCTGGATTGATCTGGATAGTGGATGGTATGACCTTGCACACTCCATGACGAATTAAGCTCGCAATCGGGTCATGTGAATGGGAATGTTTGAAGCTTGACCGATTCCACTTGCTTTTGATTGCACACATGAGAGAAGTCTTTCCAGCTCTGGATCTGTCAATCAATTTGGAAAGAGGTTCTAGACCTAGATCTGTGTCTCTCGATGTCAGCAAACCTAGAAGTAATGCATGATTCTGTTGAGCTTTCTCTTTCATCCCGCTTTGCCATGGCCGGATCTATCTTTGTTTGAGCAACTCTTTTTCTCTTTATTCGCCTGGAATTCTTTACAATTGGTGCAGATCTGGGAATTTCTTTAGATTCGGAGGATATATTCAATGTATCTGACATTGATTTAAGCTCCTTTTCAATTATATAAGCACCTGTAATGAATACCTGCAATTAATTCAGACAAAGACGGCAAACTGTAACACGGACACTTGATTTTTATCATAAAAATCTGCATATGTAAAGCCCGATGCCCTAAAATTTGAGGCTTTGCTTGCATGCAAAGCAAACATAAATATTTTCAACTTCACCGGGCACTTGTACCACTATGCAGATAATTAACCAAGCCTAAAACAAGCTCCTCCAATCCTAGGCGCCAAACCTCAAGCTTTCCGGCAAGTGAAAATCACTTATTTGAGCAAAAATCCTCCTCCTTTGGGGGCCAAAACTGTCCGGTTGTACTCCTTTGCTAAAAGAATTAATTAATTCATCATTATGGCAACCCATGCTTATATAACCTTCATCATTCTATAATTAATAATTGCCTCTCCTATTCCTGACAATTAATTAATTAATATACATGCTTTCTCTCTCAAATTGGGCGCCTATTTTGTGCATGCTCATGGCTGCCATTAAATAAATTAATTTAATTTATTTTTAGCCCTCTACTTTCACTTAACATCATGCTTTGACCTTCTATTTCTCCATGCGCCAAAAATAGGAATAAAAAACCATTAATTAATACTTCAAAAAGTATTATTTTTCCTCCAAATGGGCCGCCCTTTTTAGCATGCTCTAGGGCTGCATTAAATAAATAAATTTAATTTATTTTTGGCATTCTACTTCCAATCTACTTTGACTTCCCTTTATGCATTGACTTTTCCTCATCCCTGGGCGCCAAAATTGGAAGAAACTAATAAATGTCATTAAATAAATTAATCAATTCTCCAAAGGGGTCGCACTTTTTGGTAAAGGCTGGTTTCTATTTTTAAAAGTCAAATTTGATGGGATTATTCACCCTGCATGGCAGCTCCAAAAATCTCATTATCCACTTAAGTTGTTTGACTTCCACAATGAGATTTTTTACCCTGCAAGGCAGGTAAGAAATTCCCATCAATGCCTTAAGTGATTTTTCTTTATTTCACAATGGGAATTTTCACCTGCATGGCAGGTAAGAAATTCCCGCCTGCACCGCCTCTAATTTTCCCATCATGACTTAAGTGACTTTGCCTTCATGGGAAAAAGTATTACGTAAGGCAGGTACAAAAATCCCACCTGCCTGCTGCGACCAAAAATCCCATTGCAGCTTAAATCCATCCATTCCCAAAAATGCGACCTGTCTAGAAGAAGCTTTTTGTGCACGACTTCGTCTTTTTAAAGAGAATCTGACTTCCATGAGGCTGATTCCTTTTGGCATGGCGGCCGTAGATGATCTCCAGATACTCCAGGCGAGAAAACAGACTATACTGGTGAAGGAATTGACCTAGGGGAATTTCACAGAGAAAAAAAAACAAAAACGCAAAACGTTGCCAGAAGTCACAGATAAAGCCCAAGATCCATTCCTGATGAAAACCCTACTGGTATATGTGAATATTGACATGAAAAATTTCAACAGGGCTAAACCGGAGCACAATTTACTTCAAACGGGCTCAAAATAATTAAATAAAATTTTCCCGCAGACAAAACTTGATGAAGGGATAAAACAATTTTCGGCATCTAGGTATTTGTCGAAATTGGCTCCTATGATTCACTGGGAATATCTAAACGCAATACAGGCATCTTCTGGCAATAAAAACACAAAACGACCCGTTATTTTAAAAGTACGAATTTTTTACATGGGGTAGTCTCAGATTTCAGGGTGAAATCTGGGGACACCAAAGTATAATTGCAGTAGTTGGTAAAGCTGATTTTTTGCATGATCCTTTGAGCTATTAGTGTTGGTTATGCTTTATTGTTGTTATCTAACGTTGTACGCAAGGATCCAAGCCCTAAGCTAATCAGAAAAAAAATTAAGGACAACATAGGTGGGGATCTTTCAATCTTCATAGACAAGTTTGAGGGCTTTCGAGATACATCACTCTTGTTGATAATGGTTGTACCTTCATGTATCATTGTTCTATTGATTTTTGTTGATGATGTGGTGCTATTCTCCCAAGGTTTTGAAAATATAGATGCTCTTGAATGCTTTTGAAAGTTTCATTAAATAGGGGTTAACCACAGTAAAATTTTGAGTCATGGTCTTCAATAACTTTTAAGACATTTTATTCAGGTTCAATCTTCCTACTAAGGCGAGCCAACTGAGATCACAACAACCTATACCTACTTGGTGGTTCAGATTATAGGCCTCTATGTCAATTTAAAGCCTACTCACTTGCAGTTTTGTAAGAGATATGCCTCACTTTTGGTTTTGGAGCATTGGTGCTTTCAGATAAATTCCTTGGATGGTATCTTGTCACAGTTGAGTCTCTTAACATGCTCGTTAGGGGCCCAGCTTAGGGAAAGCTGACTTGATGCGTATTGACAGGGTACATACAATCATGCTTCAGCATATGATTTTCTGTAAACAGATGATTTTCCTTTGTGGATTGTACAATCAGAATTTACTGCCCATGCTCTTTGTCGTGAGAATGTCTTCAGGCTTATTTATTGCCTTTATAATCACCAGCCTCAAGTCAAGAAATATCTATATTTAGCCCTTTTATCAAAGAGGCCTGCCTCCATAGCTTCCCTGGAAAACTATGATTTTTGTATTTAAAGACTTGCTTCTTCATTCTATTGACATATCCATGGAGTGACGTCCTCCAACAAAATATTCCTCAGATGCTCCTCACTATCTTCCTGTGAAAGTTGAGATCAATGGAGTTGTTAGAGAAGGAATGTATATGTAATATATTAATTACATAACCAATATAAATTTTTCTGCTGAGTATTTGTTGTATATTGTTAATGGGACCATTATTTGTCTTGGTTTTTTCTACTTTTTGTATTTTTGTATTTTCAATGCCCTCCAGAGCATTTTTTGGCATCAAGACATCCGTCAGATGTACCATAAGGGTTTCCGGAGGCATTTCTTTGGGGTATCTAACTAGTTCCTTTTGTGATCTTTTTAATGCATGTAAGAAGTTGGAATTCCAAGCTACAGTCAAGGAGTAAGACCCCAACAAGGTGACTTATTAGTCATATACTAGCAGTATTCTGTCCAAAAGAATCTCCCGAACTGCCACTGTAATGTCCCTTTTAGGGACTGAAACTGAAAAAGCAGGAAACCACACAAACCCCGATAGATCAAATTCAAATTTTTAAATCAACAAACTGGTTTTTATAACAGCTGGAAATCAACAGTCAGATTTTTATAATAAGAGTCCAAAATTAGAGGAAAATCACCCGAATATCATCAAATAACTCAACCACAATATGGATAAATTTTTAGGAAGAATGTAAGACACTTTTCATCATCAAATCTGATCAAACACTCAGCTAGAAATTTAATTATGAACAACAAAAGTACAACCCATAAAAATAATGAAAGGGAGGTTTTCAAACCCCGATAACCACAAAAGAAGATAGATTCCGGCCTTAGAAATTATGCCAAAAAAATCAAGTATGGATAAAATGCGCCAAAGATTGGATGCAAATGAAGTCACATATCTCCCTTTATAGCTCTTGCTTGGCGCCAAAGGCCAAATAGAAGTGGATTGACCTCTTTGGGCTTCAATTTGTCTTTACGACTCTCCCAAGCGCAGCCGACCTGCCTCATAAGGGAAACACTAAAAAGAAAACATTAAATCTAACAAAGAAACTTGAAATGAAATGCAATTCCTTCCCTTGTTCAACCATGCTTCATTGCCACGGAAAGGGGATGACAAGAAGTCCATTTTTAGGCTCTTAATTCGAAAAAGGGGACATTACAGTCCTTCCTTCCCTAGATTGCTTGTCCCCAAGCAATTGCAAATGTCGATGTGCTAAGATTGTCGCACTTTCCCATGTAGCATATTCCAGAGGCAATCCCTTCCAACAAACCAAATATTCCTTGATACTTCGATTCCTTAACTTCTTCTCACGAACCTCCAAGATACTTTCCAGAATTAGAACCAACTTGCCCTCTTCATCTAATGGTGGCAACTCATGTGAGGGAGTAAGGTGCTGTCCAAGTGCCTTTTTGAGGCATGAAACATGAAAAACATTGTGTATCTTGCTATTTTCCGGAAGCTCAAGTTCATATGCAACATTTCCCACCTTTCCCTTTACCTTATAAGGACCGTAAAAGCGTGGTTTCAACTTCTCTGCACCTTTTTGTTTGATAGAAGATTGCCTATAGGGCTGCAACCTTAAAAACACCATGTCACCCACTTCAAATGTCCTCTCTTTCCTATGCTGATCTGCATATAACTTCTGCTGATTTTGGGCATGTAGGAGGTTTTCCTTGAGCTCTTTTAAGATATCATGACTTCGCTGAATCAAATCTTGAGCCTTGGGTACTCTACTATCTGTCATAACCAAATCAACAAAAGATGGAGCATCATAACCATACAAAGCTTTGAAAGGAGACATACCAATGGATGTTTGGAAGGTGGTATTGTAACAAAACTCAGCCATGTATAACCACTTCATCCATGTTGATTATTACCAATTGATGTAGTTTTGTAGGTTGCCTTCCACTCGTTTATTAACTATTTTTGTTTGCCCATCCGTTTGAGGATGGTAGCTAGTGCTAGGAGTGAGTTTGGTACCTGTCAATTGAAACAACTCTTGCCAAAACATGCTCATAAATCTGTTGTCCCTATCACTTACTATATCCTTGGGCAGCCCATGAAGTCTAAATATTTCTTTGAAAAACACATCAGCCACTATAGGAGCATTATACTTAGTCGGAAGTGGACAAAAATGAGCATATTTAGTGAGTCTATCAACCACCACATATAAACAATTCTTACCTTGAACCATGGGCAGCCCCGTGATGAAGTCCATAGAGATACTTTCCCATTTTTGAGTGGGAATGGGGAGTGGTTGTAGGAGTCTGCTGGAAATGCATGTTCCGCTTTGTTTTGTTTTGTTGGCATACTAGACACTCCCGAATGTATTGGAGTACTTCCCCCTTTAGGCCTTTCCAATAGAATCTTTCCCTCACCTGTTTATATGTCTTAAAATAACCCGATGACCAGCTGATGGGTCATCATGAACAACCCTCAATATTTTACTCTTCACCTTTGATTCAAGCACCAAATAAACCCGGTTCTTGTAAAGAATGAGCCCATCCATAACCTTGTACCTTTCATCAACCATTTCACCTTCAAAAACAACATTAGCAAACTTGTTCTTGACATACTCAGTTGTAATTAAGGACTTCCAATCTGTTGTAATCTTAGATAAAGAGCAAAAATATGATTCCCATGACAAAGTATCTTCTACCAAGTACTTGACTTGAGGTGTTTCCGGAAGCATACCTTGTAATGTAACCTTCTTACCCTTGTCCGTGAAGCTTATTTCCATGCTTTGGTAATTGAAAGTGAGTTCTCCCAATGAATGCAACCATTGGACCCCAAGCACGATATTCATACCAACCATGTTAATTAAATAGAAATCAGCACATACCTCATGTTGTCCCAATGTGACATGGAGTTGGGGACACCTCTTTGTGCATGGCATAGAGTAACCATCCGCTATCTTAACTGTGAATCCCTTGAAGTCTTCTACCTTCAATTCCAACTTGGCCACCAAGCACTCATCAATGAAATTATGAGTGGCTCCACCATCAATCAAAACTATGACTCCTTGCCCTTGTAGATCACCCTTCATTCGAATGGATGATAACTAGGTGCACCCTGTCAAGGTAGCAAGAGTGCCATCTACTTTTTCCGGATCCTCTTTTGGAATACTATCATGCTTGGCTTCATCAACATTGTTTTCATCTTCCTCACAATCTGAAAATACTTCAATATAATGTACTTTACCTTTACCCAAACAACGGTGGCTGGGAGTCCATGGATCCTTGCAAGAAACACAAATTCTTCTTTCAAAATCATTTCTAGACTCTCCTTCATTGCTGGTTTTGGGCAGCTCCTTGTGAATAGTAGGCATCCTTTGGAAGGGCTTCCTTGGCTGGTCCAAGGGAGGGTTTCTAGGTTGTGCCATGGGTCCTTTGGGCTGTCCCCCACCTGAAGTAACCTTGGAATGTCCGCTGATCACTGCTGTTTTTGGGGCAGCTCCTTCGAGGTCCAAAGCCTTTTTGATTGCCTCTTGAAGAGACAAAGGATCAAAGGCTCTAACCAAACCCCTGAGTGGTTCGGTCAAACCCTCAATGAAGAGAACTACAAGTCTCCTTTCTGTGACATTTGTAATCATCACGGAAAGCCTCTGAAATTCTGCCACATATTCATCTACCGTGCCATGTTGTCTCAATTGTGCAAGTTCACGAAAGTGAACTTCCGGATCAACTTTGTCAAATCTATCAATGAGCCTTCTACAAAACTCATCATAGGAATGGATCTATCTCATGCCCTTGTGTCACTAACCCATGAAACCACCACTCATGAGCAATCCCCTCAAGGTGAAGGGTTGTAAATTTGATGGCATCATCCTCCATCATAGGCTTCAAGGACAAATATGTATCTAGCTTCTGGATCCAAGCCCTAGTAATTCCCTTGGTCGATCCATCAAAAGTGGAGAAAGTCATCTTCCCCAACACATTTTGTACCTCCTTCGTGGCATATGTTGTCTTGGCTCTGGCCTAGACCTTCCTTTGCTCATGAGCTTTGGCCTAGACCTTCTTTCCGCTCACGCCAATGAACTCGACAAGTGTAACAGCCTCACGTATTTCCCTTGGAAGTGCCATATACTCTTCATAACTCATGGCAATGCTTTTCCCCATAGAGGGCCTTGCTCCCACCTCCGGAATGACTTCTTCCCTTGGAAGGAAAATAGGCCTCGTGGCTGATCCATGAGCTGATCCATGAGCTGATCCCAAGGGTCGCAGTGTAGTGTTAGCTCCGGATGAGCTACCGTCTCCATTATGAACCCTAGGTTCATTAACCCTCTAAAGTGATAGGGCTAGGAAGTCCATGGTATCCGCCAATCGCTCTTGCCTTGCAATAAGCTTGTCTATCTTGGCTTCTTGAGGATCTTGGTGAGCCATATTATCCTCCCCTCTTGGCTGGTCCGCTTTCCTTTCTCTCCTCTGATAGTAGAGGAAACCCTTGTTGCCCTCTTCCATGAAAACCCTAGGATGAGAAGACTGAAGCTCTGATACCACTGTAATGTCCCTTTTTGGGACTGAAACTGAAAAAGTAGGAAACCACACAAACCCTAATAGATTAAATTCAGATTTTTAAATCAGCAAACTGATTTTTATAACAGCTGGAAATCAGCAGTCAGATTTTTATAACAGTCCGGAATTAGAGGAAAATCACTCGAATATCATCAAATAACTCAACCACAATATAGATAAATATTTTAGGAAGAATGTAAGACACTTTTCATCATCAAATCTGATCACACACTCAGCTGGAAATTTAATTATGAACAACAAAAGTACAACCCATAAAAATAATGAAAGGAGGTTTCAGAACCCCGATAACCACAAAAGAAGATAGATTCCGGCCTTAGAAATTATGCCAAATCTGAATATCAAATAAAATCTGAAGTATGTGCCCTAGAAGGCACCCAACTATCACCAAACCCTAGTCGCTCCCTTTGGGGAGAGCTCTAAAATGCATGCAAAGCCCTTGTAGATGTTCTCCTTGATGCCCTAGATCCAAATTTGCAAGTAGTCTTCAAGAGATGTCTTCAAATCACCCAAAATGGAGGGTTTCCGTCCTCCACCAAGCCACAAGGAAGGTTTTCGTCTTCCTTGGAATGCCACACAAGAGGGTTTTCGTCCTCAAGTGGATAGTTAATGAGCACTTTGCCCAAAAACCAAGTATAGATAAAATGTGCCAAAGATAGGATGCAAATGAAGTCACATATCTCCCTTTATAGCTCTTGCTTGGCGCCAAAGGCCAAATAGAAGTGGACTGACCTCTTTGGGCTTCTTTTTGTCTTTTAATTTGTCTTTGTGACTCTCCCAAGCACAACCGACCTGCCTCATAAGGGAAACACGAAAAAGAAAACATTAAATCTAATAAAAAAACTGAAGTGAAATGCAATTCCTTCCCTTGTTCAACCATGCTTCATTGCAACAGAAAGGGGATGGCAAGAAGTCTATTTTTAGGCTCTTAATTCAAAAAAGGGGACATTATAGCCACCCGGATCATTTATCCTTTTTTGAGAAGCAACATGCCACATTGCTCGTAGTTCTGGTTTCCGACGAACACAGGAAGCTCTGAATGCGTAAGTGATTGCCTTCCACTTGAATGGGTTGGCCCACCCGATGTTAATTTTTGTTGATTTCACCCATTTTGTAGTAGGGTACCATAAACTCAACATATGCTCATGGCAGACTACAAAGATTGACTTTTGTACCTACGGACAAAATTCTTGGGCCTCATCTCTACCTTAACAGGTGTCTGATTCCCTTGACCATCTCTGCTGAGATTTAGGTTACTGTATCCCATCTTCTTAAAAAATGTTGAACCAATCCCTTTGGTGTGTTTTAAGAAATTGCTGAATGAATCTGATGGGTGATCACAGTCCTAGAAATCACAAGGACTTGCCATGTATTCTTTTGTTTCTTTGTAAGCATCTTTTGTTGCAGTTTTGTTGGTTTGCAGCTTCTTCCACTATATTCACAATTTGATGAACAATTTCACCTTCACAGCCAATTCTTCATGAAATCTTTGCGTGACATGGCCACATCTCTCGTTTTCCCGAAAGTATACCTCAATCTGCTGCATTTCCAAAGTGCTCTAGATATTTCTGCATTTCCACAATCTACTTTATGACAAGATTGTGGTGGTTATGCAGCTATTGGTTCATATTCCCGAGCTGTTGATTATCCTCAAAGTAGCAACTTGAGCTCATTTTGACATGTAGAAGCCACATCTACATCTTGGTGACGGTCAAAGAGCACAATTTTTTTATACAACAATCAAAGATATTTTAGCTGGAGGAATTGCCTTTGAGATTCTGTATTACTGATCTCCATGAGTGATGGTGATAACATGTGCCTTGGATTGGTAGATACTGTATCGATTTCACATGAAAGGTTGGCTGGATAGAACATCACACACTTAAATGGGTGCCACATTGCAAAACACTTAATCTAGAAATGGCATTATTGCATACAAAAGCAGGCACTGTAGTTTGACATGCATATCTTTGCTCTAGTTCACCCAACTGATTTTGTATGGTTGAGAGTGAGGTGTTAGTAGATTCAACCTCCTGACGATATCTTTTGAAATCAGGCTCTTTTGACAACTGTCAACGATAAAATATAGATATTTTCACTTGACCCATCTTTGGAAATGGAAAGATATTTTTCCTCCTCTGGCTCAGAAGGTGACACTCGTGTTGGCAACGATGGAGTAGGGGTTGGCTTGTATAATCTCCTTTAATGGTGTGATGATGGTCCCAAATCCAAATTGCTTCATGAACTCCATGGTGGAGTTTGTCTACTATGACATTCTTCATTTGAGTGTCGCTCGCTCTAGTGTGTATCGCACGACTCTCCATGTTCTTTTGTGGGACTTTATTTGGTAAGTCCTTCTTTGATTGAAGCTTCGACCGAGGGTGTTGGGCGTGTTGTTTACTGTCAAATTTACTACTAGGGGTAGTTTCTTTTCTCCTTTTTTTTTCTGTTGTTCTCTTCAATCTTGACTGCATAGGCGAGACCTCCCCTTATGTTCGGATGTCTGCAAACTCCAAATCTTCTTGGATGTAGAACCACAACCTGCCGTAATACTTGAGAATCTGATTTTGCTTATTTTCACACATGCTAACTTTTTCAGACAATGCATGAAAGGTGTTGGTATAATCCTGAAAGCGCTGTTCTCTGTCCTAGCGCAATCGGTGCAATTTTTTTGTATTGGTCATCATGATTCTTTATTTGGTAGTTTTCCTATCTGACGGACTCTACAAAATCGTCCCTCCTTTTTTCTGGAGAAGCCTTGAGAACTAGGTTCATAGGAAACGGAAACAGGTCTGAAATGTGGAAATGCTGATTTTCAAAAACCCTTGGGTGCAAAACGGCATAGAAACGCCCATACAATAAAAATATAAATACATATAAAAATGCATAAGACTTATTTTAGTTCGTAAAAGATAAAGCACTTAAAAATATAGTATTCATGAAAGTTAAAAACATATAACATGCTTAAAATTTCACATGCACATGATTATAATCTAGACTATAATTTAAATCAGCAGCTTCATGAACACCACTCACACTACTCTGCACGTGATTATAATGGTACGAGCTTGTGTTTTATAATGGGCCAATGGTGTGTTTAACTTTATATAGCTTCTAGGAACTGTGTCTAACAAATTTAGGGTATGCTTTTTAGGGTTTTGACATTTTTCCCGGAGTTTTAATTTTTTTTTTCACTTTTCCGGTGACATGTACTGCTGGAAATGGGACAGAAACGTCCTGTTTCCGTACCGTTTCTTTCAGGTGCGTTTCCGGGCTGTTTCCTGTCCGGATGCAGGTACAGGGGCCTTGAGGTATTTCCTTGCAATGTAGCTTGAGAGATATATTGCCTTTATCTTCTTCTTGGAGACAATATGATTCCCACCATTTCTAACAAGCGAGGAATCTTTCAAGAGTGCAAATGTTATCTTTTCATAGTCAGCGGAATCATTTACAGAGAAATATGATTACAACTGGTTGAGCCATTTGTCCAATTCATAAACATCAAATTTTCCATCAAAAAGATAATGTCAAAAGGGTCTATTTGATGATGAGGTGGGCACTGCAAACATCATTTGCAAAATAATATTTGAGAATTTTGCCATTGACTCCTGCCTTTACTTTTCAAGGGATTCGTCGAGAAAAAAATGGAAAGGATCTCCAATTCCCTCTTTTACCATTTGTGAGATTGTTTGGAGTGTCAAGGTACATAATCCAAAGGCTTTCGTGTCTTGTTACTGTGCTTCCTATTCTCTGATCTTGTTTGATGGGACATATAAAGATGGAACGGACTGCGCTGATACCATTGATCCATATTGAATCGGTAATCCAATGGACAACACATTAATTTGCAGAAATTAAATCTGTTATAACAGTAATGAACCAAATCAAGGAAATGAACACAACAAATAGCAATATATTGAAATGTAAATAAATCTTTCTTGAAGCCAAGAGTAGTATACAAGAACGGTAGCAATCTTTGAGAAGAGATCTGAAGCTACAATATTCTGATTTTTTCATTCGGATGCAAATGCTTTTGTATCTATTTTTAGCAGGAAATGAACAATCCAATAATAGAAAATGAAGCATTTCAGCTCGGAATCCAAAACTCCACTTGACAAGTATTCCTACAAGAAGTTGAGAGGTTTTCTCCTGACCCGAAACTCTTAAAATAAAAGAATAGTTGATTTCCATTTTTAAGTATCTTATACATTGTTTGTATTTTGCATTTTTCCAAGTAGTTGCTTTTGTGTTCTTCCTAACGCATATAAGAAGCTGAAATTCTGAGCTACAATCAAGAGGTCATAATCCCAAGAAGGTGATGTAGCACTTATATACTCGTGTTTTCTATTCTGTCCAAAATACTGTTCCAAACTGCCACCTATATTACTTGTAGCAAAACAAAACCAAAAATGATGACATCAATTCAAGGCCGTTTTATGGAACTTGTCTTATTCTCTATCACAATCTTTCCATTTCTAAATCATCAGGTATAATCTATAATGTGATTTGACAAGATATGAATCGAGAAAAAATCTTGCATGCTTGTGGATAACAGTAAAACACGTACTATTAAAATTCTTAAATGTTTTTTATTTAATTGTACAAAAAAGCGAACAAAATTTTATTAATGTCCACAAGTGACCGCAGCTGGTAAATTGAACTTGAAAATACATTCAGTGACAATAGGAAAGTGTTAGGAAGAGGAGAATCCTAGATTCTTAAAATTAAATAATGAAAACAAGACTAGAGGGGGTAAACCCAAAGCAGATAAACCCCAAACCAAATGCAAAGGAACCTTGCTAGTTATTTATGTAAATCTCAATATTCTTGTAAACAACGTTGGTTTTCTTATGTTTTGTCAAAAAATATGTGGACACTGCTATTCATTTGAATAGAGATGATCTAAAGACTAAACTTGCCGATCACCCAACCAATTGAGAGAACTGAACACCTTCACTTGATTTTTTTCAATTAGGTTGAATATTACTGTTTTTCATTTAATAACACCTTTAATTTGATTGGCTGGTCCAATCTTTGGGCATGCTTTCATAAGACATCAACTCCTCTTCCCCCTTTTTCTAGATGATTATTTTGGATCTAGTAATAAAAACCTCATTTAAAATTTGAAAGCGTTTGTAGGTATGTGATGGACGAGCTTGGCTCAGCATTGCGACATAGTGATGTGCCAAATTTTAAAATTGCTCCATTTTTATTCATGCCTGATGGGAAATTAACTTCGGCTATAAGGTATTATTTTGGTTGGCACACGTTCCATTTTTCTTTATGAACATATAATGTTTATGATAATATTTCCTAATAAAAATTTAATTGATGTAGCTATTCTGTGATGTGGCCAACCACTGATGTACACAAGGGTGAAGAATGTACACGTGACTATTTGCCTGGCATTGGGGAGGACAAGCAACGATCTGCACGCCTTACTGCTTGGTTTCATACCCCAGAAAATTATTTTATCCAGGTATAAAATTCATTTTCTCAAATCAAAGAGTGTTTGAAATTGCATCCTTTCTGACTGGCCTATGAATGTACAACCACTTTTGTTTTCCTTTTATTTATTCAGGTGTATGAGAAGTATTGTCATAAGCTTCATTCAACAGCCTTCAAGAATTCTGTTTATAGAAATTCTCAAACACAAAGTATTCGTCCGAGTGATGGCCGACCTCTCCTAGTTTATGCAGATAGTGTCCAAGTAAATGAATTCTTAAACCGCCCAGAGTTTGTACTGAGTGAGTTTGTCTCTTCCTCTTCTCATAGATACAACTAATAACAATCAAGAGAAATACTTGGGGTTGCTTGTTTGTGTGAGTGCTTTGAATATCTTGAGTTTGTTGTGAACTCATGATCATTTTTGAAGGTTAGTCTCTCATGTGTTCTTGATATTCCATTTGGTGGAAAAATTATTGTAGGTTGAAACTTCATGAATGGACATAGATGAGCTAAGTTTTATTCATTATTCTTAGTGTCAGTATGGTATGATTGTACTTTATTTTATAATAAAGTAGTGCTATGTTGGGGCCACTAGTTGTTTTGGATTATTTGGTTGCACCCTTTGTTGTGTAAGAGCAATATAAAGAAGAATTTTCACCACCAGATTGGGCAAGATCACATTGGTAGTATTTTAGGAATGCTTTTTTACATACAGTTTGTCATCGAGAATGTACCTTGTTCTCTTCTTTCCGTCTCTTGTGAACTATAAATATTCTGTGGAACATTTCTTTTGCATTGTGTAGAATGGTTTTTTATGATTTCCATGAACAGTTATCGACTGACTAATAGATATATAACTATCTAAAAGAATCTAAGAATGCTACACTTGAGGTAGTTAGGGTTGCCAATGCAGTCAAGAAAATCCAAAATGAAAAAAAATGCAAAAATACAACAGATTATGGGAACAACTAAATCATAAGTTTACCCTCTACATCAACTTCAGTTCAGTCCTTGGTAGTGCCTTCCTCTTCTGCTCTTGAACCTCCAGTTGAGTCTATTCCATCATCTGCTCCCAGTATGCCCATTACCTAGTTGTCATTGATGCTGGCAACTCTACAGTGGGGGTATATATAGAGTGTAGTTTTGATACTTTACATTTGGTCATCATTTTAATAACCACAGTAAGACAACTGTACTTATAAAGGAATGAAAACCTGCATATAGTATGATTTGCTAAGCATGAGTAAATAAAATGAGTAATGAGGACGGTTGACGTCTTAAACACTGTGACCAATGTTGCACCTACTCTTTTTACTTCCTATATGTACCTGTTGTATTGAGTTGTTTTGTAATGTCCCTTTCTAGGGCTGAAACTGAAAATAGAGAAATAGTACAAAATCCAAACTGAAAATATTCTGTTTATTATATCAGCCGATTGACAAATAGAACAACAGTCTGATTTTAAGAGCAACAACAAGGAAAAAACAATAATTCATCAAAATATCACCATTCACATCATCCAAAGTATGTAGAGGCACTTTAAGAATATTTTAGAACAATTATCAACCAAGAAATCAGCCTCTAAACCCAGCTGGAAATTAAATAAATGACAGCAGAGTATGCCCTTACAAAATGGCTGGAAATGAATGATTCCAAGCCCTACAAATGAAATACAAAGTAGATTTTGGCTGCCAAAAATATGGAGAATGCAATGATGGCTGAGTTGAGTGACGCTGTGCCCTAGAAACCACCAATCACTTTCCCAAGGTGGGTCGCTCCACTAAGAGGGGCTTGAATTTCACTTTAGGGCCAAAACCTCCTCGCTGAAAATATGCACTTTCCACCTCTTTGATGCCTTGGAATAGTTAATTGAAGAGTTTTCGTTCTTCAATTGTCAAGGGTTTCGTCTTCCTTGTGAAGCCACACCAAAGGATTTTCGCCCCTTAGTGGAAGGAATTTGAGCAAACAACCCAAAACCAAGTAACGTATGATTTTATGCCAAAAGATCATCCACAAATGAGTTGAAGCAACCCCTTTTATACCTTTTTGGTGGTGCCAAAACCAATGAGAGAGTTTCCCCATGAGCGACTTGATAAGGATGTTTGCTTTCAACTTTCAACTTGGCTTTTCGTCTCTTAGACCCAGCTGACCCGCCTCATAAGAGAAAACACGAAAGGAAAATATAAATGCTCACAAAAAGACTAAAAACTCAACAAACACTTACCTTTTTCACCTTCTTCTCGCACACAGGAAGTGGAATGGGCTAGAAGTGTCCAAAACAAACTAGTTCGAGCAAGGGGACATTACAGTCATCCCTTCCCAAAATTGCTTGCTCACAAGCAATTGCAAGCTCTCATGCCCAAGTGTCATCATACCAAGGTGAAGGAACACGTTGTAGTGCTCCCATAATTTGGATCCCATGCCTATCAAATGAAGGAGCCTTTGCCTGAAGAAACTTCGACACCTGCTGCCCCCTTCTTCATTGGAGTCCCCTCCCGTAAAAATTTCTTCCTTTGCATACTCAGTTGTATAAAAAACCTTCCAAACTGCTGTAATCCTAGTCATAATGCAAGAAATTGATGAATAATCAATGGCTTGACAAGATAATCCATGTCCCAAGGTGGCATCCTCATTCTTCGTTCCTTCCTTGTCAACTAAGGTGAAAGAACACTCCAATTCCTAATCACAAATGCAACTGAAATTAGATTGGGGCTGCTAGAGATGATGACAACAACATCAAGGATGGTAGTTTGGCTATGGCTGCCATAAAAACACTTCCTTTCTCACTTGGGTAGATAACACCTCATTCTCGAACTCTTGATTACATTCTTCCCTCAATGGCCAACTTGGAAAGGCCTAGACTGCTTGGAAACGCTTGGTACCTGCTGTGCCGGGCTTGATACGATCTGAATGCGCAGTGCGAATATGAGTACGGTTTGAGTATCTTTGCCGCAAGTACGTATTCGCAGGCCCCGGTACATCCCGGATGCACTCGGGGCTTGCGGGTACATACTGCAACGTATTTGTTGCAAAGTTCCGCCATTTTCAACTTAAAATCATTAAAAAAATAAAAGCCCCTAACTTAAAAAACATGGGTTCGATAAATTTGAGCTAGATAGAAAATTGCCAAACTTCTAATGTAGATCGTAAATTGCGCATAATTGGGAATGTTCGATAGTTTTCAACCTTGTGCGTGGCTGGCTGCATAGAGGGTCGAGAGGTTTTCAAATCCATATGTGACTGCTTGAGAATAGGGCCTACAAGTAGAGTGATTGGCCATGTGAGTGACGTGGCCAGAAGTTATCATGAGTGGCGCTGATTTGACATGTGAGTCCAGATCGGTCGAAGCTTGCACAGGAGGAGCCGTCGATGCCGCTACCACTGCCGATGCCGTTGTTTGAAAATGAAGCTTGCACTGCCATTGTCGATGCCATTGCCGCTTCTGCTTCAGTTGTTTAAACTTTAATGAAAGATCTATTAAATGAAAGAGTCGGGAAATATTCATTTAGGTTTATAATTGTTTGTTAGCGTGTAGGTTTTATTATTGTTGTTTATAAATAAATTAATGATAAAGTTTTATTTAGACTTATTTAGGTTTATTAGTTTTATAAAGTTAAAATATTTTAAAAGGTAAAGATTAAAATATAAAGTTTGTTATTTATAAAATTAATTTAAAAATATATATACATATTTAAATATGTTTAAATTTATTATAATGTATTTGAATTTGATATATTATTATTTTATCATGTTGTAATTTAATGGCTTGTGAACTCTATATTTTTTCCTTTTGCAAATTTATATTAATCGAATTTAATCACGATTTTTTTTTTTCCAAATTTTATCTTTGTCTGACTTCATCCGAATTTTGTCTTTACCAAACTCGAAGATGAACACGAACTTTGTGACTTAGGTTCTAGGCTTTTAGCCCTAGGAAACTGAAAGTGAAGCAAGTTGAGAACTTGAATGTATGAAGTTATTAACTATTATGTTTTGAACTTTATGAATCAATACAAACTCAAGTCTCAATTCTCAAAGTATTTGAAATCTGTTTTCATGTTCAATGAATGATTGTATGAGTATTAAATTTCAATAAGTATGCAAATGCTTCTTTAAATTTATATACATATTTATATATTTATAAACATACCCACAACGGACCGTACCCAAAGTATTTAAAAATTACTGTTTCAGCGTACTGTACCCTTACTCGTATTGAGATAGTCTAGGGAAGGCAAACTTGAGCATCGTGCAAAACTGATACAAAGTCAAACACCTCGAGTTACCTTGCCTTAGTGGCCTCCTTGGCTGCCCAAAAAATGGTCTAGGCTGCCCTTTTCCAGCTCTCCTATTGTTGGGCTGCATTTTCCTCCAATCCTTTATGTTTCACTCCCAATCCAAGTATTGGAGGGACTCTATTTCTATGCAAAATGAAACCTTTTGCAATCACAAACTTGCCATCCTCCATTATGGCATCTTCATCTTCAGCTGCAGTCCCATATTCTTCACCATATGCTCAGATGGATAACAAATTCAGCTGCTCTTTCTTCTTTATTCCTGTGCCTACACAAAGAACAAACACATTAAAAGAAACAAGAGCTCTCAATATCATTTCTTCATGCCTCGTAGGTATGGAAGCTAGCTCTCTTCCATGGCTTGCAATCATCTCATATTCTCCACTCAAGTGATGGATATTCAAAAGTTCACCCAGGCTGTCCCAAACACAGCTGTAACCATGTGTTTTGTCCCCCAAAATTAGAAGGATAGTGGCTGGGATCCTTCTTATGACAGCTGAAAACACATCAATGATGATAGTAGATTGGAAACCCTTCATCCTCATGGTTGGATACTCATCTTCGGCTGTCAAAAAAATGGATAGGAAGCTGAAACTGTTGTGGACAGCGAATGAAAAAAAGTACAACAGCTGTCAAACTGAAAGCCCTTCATGAATCTCCTCAAAAACAATGTAGTGGGGCCTAGGAATGAGTCATTATTGACTGAAAATGCTCCAAAAGATTGGAAACTATCCCTTCTCATGACTGTCCTCTTTTGTATGGCACCAAACAAAATGTTGGACAAGTTGGGAATGTTTATAACAGCAATACAAAAACACATGACAGCATGCTTGAAATCCCACAAATCAAGACTCCTACTACTTCCAATCATACCTCCAAATCCTATAGCCGAGTTATAATGCTTAGAACAACAAGATAACAACCATCCCGTGCAATTTTGAAACAAATTTCATGAACTCAACTTCTACTTCTATTGGAGCACTCCCTCCAAGAGCCTGCTTATCAATTAGGAATTCAAAATCCTTATAATATGATTGCTGTTTTGAAAATAAAATTGTAGGTTTTACCTCATTATGTGTTGCCCATATGTCTTGTCTTCTTCCGGAAGTTCCTCCACTCTTCTTGGCTGTAGCAACTTGAGGAATCCCATTTGTCATGCTTGGAAGCACAACCTCTTGGTCATCAAGCTTGAACCTCAACTCCATGGTTTGGTAGTCTTGGATAAATTTACCCAAAGAGTGTAGCCATGGCACTCCAAGTACCAAATCTGTATCTTCATTACAATTCACATAGAAATCACCACTTACCATGTGCTTTCCCAAGGTGAGCTTGAGTTGTTGGAACCTCTTGGTGCAAGGGATGATGAGGCCATCTTGTAGCATCTCATCCTTCACAAGGGAGTTCGAATGCACAACAAACTCCATATGATTTCTCATAAAATTTCTTTCTAACCATATGCACAAAATGAAGCACTCACTAGCCATAGTAACATGGAACCCATTGAAGACTTCACCTTTTTGTAACTCAAAGGATCTATGTACCCTTTGCCACTTAGAGTGTTCTTCACTTTATCACCATTTCCACTATGTTGTCCATGATGACCACCAATTATACTATGAAGCATCAAACTTGACATAGGCTCATTCTTTTCAACAAGCTGCCCATGATGACACAAGTATGGCAGCAACATAGGAGGAGACCAAAAAACTGAAATGTGATTTTCAATATCATACCTTGGGCTGTCCTCAACTTGTCCATCTTCTTTTGCATATTATGGATCAATTGTGCCATTATATCGCCAACCTCTCTTGCCCTCAGGCAAACCTTTCAAACCTAGCATCATCAAAATTTATTTTTGCCATTTAATCTTCTCCTTTTGAATGAATATCCTCTAGGTTGGGAAGATTGAAGCTTTGATACCACTGTAATGCCCCTTTCTAGGGCTGAAACTGAAAATAAGGAAATAACACAACCCAAACTGAAAATATTCTGATTTTTATATCAACCAACTGACAAATAGAACAACAGTGAACAGTCTGATTTTATAACAGCAGTTAGGAATAAGCAATAATTCATCAAAAATATCACAATTCCACATCATCCAAAGTACGTAGAGGCACTTTAGGAATATTTTAGAACAATTATCAACCAAGAAATCAGCCTCTAAACCCAGTTGGAAACTAATTAAATGACAACAGAGGATGCCCTTACAAAATGGCTGGAAATGAATGATTCGAATCCCTACAGATGAAATACAAAGTAGATTGCGGTTGCCAAAAATATGGAGAACGCAATGATGGTTGAGTTGAGTTACGCCATGCCCTAGAAATCACCAATCACTTCTCCAAGGTGAGTCACTCCCTTGGGAGAAGGTTTGAAGTTCACTTTAGGACCAAACCCTCGCTGAAAATATGCACTATCCACCTCTTTGAAGCACTTGGAATAATTAATTGAAGAGTTTTCGTTCTTCAATTGTCAAGGAAGGGTTTTGTCTTCCTTGTGAAGCCACACCAAAGGATTTTCGCCCCTTAGTGGAAGGAATTTGAGCAAACAACCCAAAACCAAGTAAAGTATAATTTTATGCCAAAAGATGATCCACAAATGAGTCCAAGCGACCCCTTTTATACCCTTTTGGTGGCGCCAAAACCAATGAAGGAGTTCCCCCATGACCGACCTCATAAAGATGTTTGCTTTCAATTTTTAACTTGGCTTTTCATCTCTTAGACCCAGCCGACCTGCCTCATAAGAGAAAACATGAAAGGAAACTGTAAATGCTCACAAAAAGACTAAAAACTCAACAAACATTTCCCTTGTTCACCTTCTTCTCGCCCACGGGAAGTGGAATGGGCTGGAAGTGTCCAAAATGAACTAGTTTGAGAAAGGGGACATTTCATGTTCCATCATTGTCGAGCCTATTGCCATATCTTATGAGAGTCAGGCTTGCATATTGAAGACTATGCACATCATGACTATGATAATCAATGAAGACATTCCAATGATGTGATGATCAATGCATGAATTCTAATAGAAAAGTTTGTTCCATCTTGTTTTTAAAATATTATTCATAGCTTATAGCGCAATGAATGGTTATCTTATTGTTATTTCCTGTTCTCATAGTTTGAAGCATCAAATTGAAAAGATTGTATTATTTCTTAATATAAACTATACATATGCTTCTAGGGTAAGATATTAATTGTTGTGTATACCTGCTGTCTAAATGTTTTCTTTTCTTCTTCGTTATGTGTAGCTGATGATGTCAAAAAAGCAGATATTGTGTGGACAAGCATGCAAGTTGATGAGGAAACAAAGAAAATAGCAGGTCTGAAAGATAATCAATATGTTAATCAGTTTCCATTTGAAGCTTGTATTGTTATGAAACACCACTTGGCTCAGACCATTCAGCAGGTTCCATTCATCAACCCGTCAAGTGCAACATGTTTTTTTGTAAAGATAAATGCTGCTAGGAGTTATCGATTCCTTTTAATAATATTTGTTTGGTTTATCAAGTCAATACTGGTGATAAAGTTTCCCTCCCCCACCCGTCTTGAGAATAGCACCCACTTTTGCAAGGTCTATCTATTCAGCAGAATTCTTGTTTGCACATTGGTGAAGTTTTCACTTTAATTTACCCAATGTAAAAACTACAAAAATAAAATATCTGTGTTTGGCCAGTACAGAAGACAATGAAATGATATATTGAGTTCAACCCATAAATTTGCCTTTAATATGAACACGAGCTTGTACTTGTCCTGTACAAAGAACCATGCTTTTAGTGTCATGAAGCACATCTAATAAAAGTCTTCTCTAGTACTAAGCACTAAAACTTGTTTCCAAGTTTTTCCAATGCCAATGTATATTTTGTTGGATGTAGGAATATACTTGCCCATACAGTTGTTTTCTGCAAAAGGATGAATCTCTGTTGGAATTTAAAAAATCTGAAAACAGCCACCAGCTTTTGAAATGTAGGATTCTTGATGAGAATTCTACAGAAAATATTTTTAAAGTGTTAGCAAAGGTAAGCCTTAGAATAATGTCCTTTATGGTACAAACGAGAAACAAAGAAATAGGGACCATAATTGAAAAATGGAACTTAGTACACGCACGGTCAGACTAATAGTCTAATAGCGATCCTATAAATTATTCTTAACATTAGTCAGGCCCAATATTCATAGCAACTTTGAAAACATTCTTGAGGCTGTTCTTTACAGTCCACATTGCAACTAAGAATAGTTTATTCATATTTAGAGTCATTATATTTTGCCAAATAAAAAACATCATTTGTACGTATCTACACACTATGCACATAACGAACTAGAAATGGAAATTCATTTAACCTGTTGCTCATGGGATGCTTTATACACTGTAGACCATTTAGGATATGCTTGATAATTAATACCATTAAAGACTTTGAATGGTAACGTTAAATAATTGCAGCCATTCAAGATGCACTTTTTCATCCTTATATATAGACTTGGATATCAATTCATCACTTGATCTGCACCATGAGTCCCAAGATGGTAGCACACAGAACAACCCAATAACTTAGCTTGTGATTCACCAGATTATAGAATATGCAATAGAAAACAATACAACAATAAAACATTACACATTCAAATGCATGATATTAATTGTATGGTATTACATGTTTACAATATGCAACAAGAATGAGAATGAAGATTCTTGTGATAAAAAGGAGGAAACACTTCCTAACTGAGTCGCCTAGACCGGAATGTGAACCAATGACCATTTGATACTAGATGCTTGAAGCATGCTATCCCCTTCGGGTCGAATGGAGTACATTTTACATAATTACCAAATCCGTCCGAATCTGCACAAAATACAGCGGATCCGGATTTTTAGCCATTCGAGATAAGCTCAACTAGGGTTGACCACGTTTTTTTTTTAGCTTTTTTTCAATAAAAAGACACCCAACACCCTTATATATTCTTTTAATATTAAATATATTAACATGTTATATTACGTTTTCACTGTTTTGCATTGTAGTTGTGTCATTTTTGCATATTAATAAATTGTGCTCGTCTATAATATGTATATATTTCACAGTGAATTTTTCCAAACTTTTTCAAGAATTACAAATATTCGATTTTTGCCTGTGAACAGATTTCGATTTCTAAGCTTGGTAACTATGAGTCTATATCATTAAAATAAAGCAATTTCAAAAGATGACTTACGAAATGGTTCAACTTTTGCAATTGATGGCAGTTCACTTTACGTCGGCGTGGCAATCCACTTATCAGGTGCATGATATGTTGACGTATTGACATGACGCAATTCGTGGAAGTACCACCTGACATAGCACAATGTGGTGTAGAGTGTCCATGTGGTTGTTAAGTTTAGAAGGATTAGTGCAAAGATTGAGGGTTTCGGGTATGCCTCTTGTCCTTGCGCAAGCGCACAAGGGTGTTCGGGAAGTGCATGGATGGTGCAAGCTACAATGGAGGCGTGCAGGTTGTGCAAAAATGCATGAGTGTGCATGGATCATGAAATGCTCTTAGGAGATGAGCGTGGACAAACACAACTAGGCTCGAATCATTCACCCTTTCTTGAGTAGAGATAGCCCCTTCATGCCATTTGTTAGATGTGGAAATTGAACTTGGAACTGCTTAAGTTTGTATCACTTAGCTTGATTAGCGTACTGTCTTGCCTTGATCACTCTAAACAACTGATGTGTGCCTTGGTGGGTATGCATTGATGTGACCTAAACACTATGATACTTTGCCAATGTTTGCAAGTGTTCGGATCCAAATCTAAAGGATGCTAAGTTGGCTCAAGAGGGCGGAAAGTATGTGTTAATGAGTTCCACATTCAATATTGGATGGAGAACCAAGTATCGGGGTAGATGAAGGAAAAATATGTTCTCCAGCTGCACATGATGTGGTGTAAGAATCACATTACACTGGCTTGATCTTCTTGTGAGGAACCTTGAAGCATTTCTTTTGAAGATGTGACTAGACCTTATCACCCACCTTGAACTCATGAGGTGTGAAGAACATCATGGTGCTCTTTTTACTTTTGTTGTTGGTGCATGAATATCTGTTGAACCTATTGCTGACCATGTTAGATGTGTTGCAATTTTTTTTGTGCTTTGTCCACTTCTTTTTCTCGTGCGTGCAACTCAGTGTCGGATGACATGCAATAGTATATGACTAGAAGTGCTCATGGTTGGAACCCAAGACATGTTTTGAAATGGACCAAGCCTTGTAGAACAATGAAGAGATCTATAGTAAGCATGTTGAATGTAGAGCCATCCCAAGTGTGTGTTGTTGTACATGCACAACAAATAGACAAGTATTTAGTTAACAAATTATGTTTTCCCATTTGTTTGAGGACAAAGTATTGTAGACTGGTACAACCAGGTATCCGACATTTCCCACAAGGCATGTCAAAAGTGACTGATGAACCGCAAGTTGTGATAAGATATGATGGATGAAGGTAGTCCAAATAGAACCCAAACATGATAAAAGAATGATTGTGTGGTGTCTTACGCGACGATGCCCTTCTTGCAAGCAACCATGATAGCCATCTTCAAAAACCTATCTACTATAAGAAACACACAATCATTATGGTGCTTCTTTATAGGTAATATAAACATGAAAACCACATTCATAGATTCCCAAGGCTGGGATGGAATAGAAAATGTTGTGTATAGTTGTTGCTTCCTATTTGTGGGCTTGGTGATGCAATGAGGATTGTAGGACTTGATGTGGTGTTCAATGTTTGTGTGCATGCAAGGCCAATAGAAATGTTGTTTTCATGGAATAGAAAATGTTGTGTATAGTTGTTGCTTCCTATTTGTGGGCTTGGCGATGCAATGAGGATTGTAGGACTTGATGTGGTGTTCAATGTTTGTGTGCATGCAAGGCCAATAGAAATGTTGTTTTAGTGCTGCTAGTGTCTTGGAAACAATGAAGTTTATTGTTGTCTCAACATAATGTGCCTCTCGGATGATTCATTGACGAGATGTGCCATTATAATCAAAGAGATGTTTGAGCTTGTAAATAAACTTGTTGGACATGTGGAAATTGAAAACTTGTTTGACTTGTGCAAGGGCGATATAGGCCTGTCCGAAATTATAGTCTGTAAGTAGACAAATAGTTGTTCAAAGAAGTTGTGGTTAACCATCATGATGAGCGGTTGGATTGGAGGGAGGCTAATGAATCTACTGCCTTGTCTTTTCTCTTGTGCTTGATCACCATGTGTAATGATCTGCATATATGTCATCCACTTCATGTCTCACTTGTTCTCTTGCTTGCTTTGTGTGTGCAAGAAATGAAGTGGCTTGTGATATGAGTGAATGATTGTCTCCTTACAAAGACGTAGTGACACCATTGCTTGATTGCTTGTGTGACTTGTACAACTCTTTTTCCTAGGTGGAGTTGCATTGAACTGCATTGCTAAATGTCTCCAAGTGATATGTGCTTGGATGTCCATGCGTGAGTAGCATGTCGAGTGCATAGGTAGATGCATTTGTATCGTTCTCAAAAGGTTGGACAATGTTAGTCATTACTAGGACAAGGGCGACAAAAGACATTGCTTGAGCTCCTTAAATGCACGTTGTTGGGAAAATGTCTAATGGAACACACTTTTTGCACGCATGAACTGATTGAGCAGACAGGATACGTGAAAATGCAATGACGAACCTGCAATAAAAATTAGCAAGTCTAAGGAAACTCTTGAGGTCTGTGAGATTGTGTGGAGTTAACCAACCTCGGATCCCTTTGATCTTCTTTGAATCTACACGGATGTGTTCATGGTCAATGATGTAGCCTAGATATTGAATCTACATGGTGTCGAATATACACTTGCTTAAGTTGACTTGTAACTTTTGTGTTTGCTGCAATGTGACTAGTATGTACTCAACATGCTCCTCTCAAGTCTTGTTGAAGATGAGAATGCCATCCAAGTAGAGGATGACAAAGGATTTGGTAAAGGGTTTGAGTATGTTGTTCATTAGGTGCATGAATGATGGTGGCACTTTGGTCAAGACGAAAGGCATAACCAACCATTTGTATGATCCCTCCGTTGTTTTAGATGTTGTCTTCCAAATGTCGTTGGGATGGTCTAGTACCTGTTGGTACCCTAGGTGAATTATTGTGCACCTTGAAGCTGGTTGTCATTCTGTGGCAATGGATACCGATTATTCACCATTATTTTGTTGAGCCCATGATAATTGATTTACAATCTCTATGAGCTATCTTTCTTTAGCCCGGGAATATCATGATGCCATGAGGAGAAGAGCTGGGCCTGATCTTGCATTGATCAAGGAGCTATTGGATCTGGTGGGACTTATCATTCTCTCAAATAGACTTGCAATATAGTGGATTGTTCGGACAAGGGAATTCGGAACCAACCTAATTTGATACTTTATCGTGCATTGTGTGGGAAGACCCTTTAGTTCTTCAAAGACAACCTGTCGAGTTGTTGTTGTTGTGACGATTGCAGAGCATGGCGCTCTACCACTGTACACTTGAACAATTGCGAAGGTACTTAGGTGGAACCATAAATAGCATGAACTTTTACCTGTGTGAAACTATTTTGCAACATTTTTGGCAAATACCAAAGTGATTTTAGTCCTTTGAAGTGACTCCAGGATGTCAAAGATGTGGTCTTTGACATGAATGGTCCATCGTTGTGGCTTAGCTTGATAAGTACCATCGTAGTCGTACATGTATGGCTTGCCAAGAAGGATGTCGCATATGTCCAATGGCACAACATCACGAGTGTCTGTCATCCATTGGTTGGATGGCATATTTGAAAGTGCATTGTCGCCTAACTTGAGTATCTTTTGTTTGTTTTATCCATCCTTGAGAGTATGGTTGAGGATGGGCTTCAGTGGAAAGATTGAGGCCCTAGATTGCATTTTGCACAATTATGTTCTTATGACTCCCATTATTGATAATGACTTGAAGGTGCTGGCCCTTGACCCAACACTCGATGTGGAGGAGATGTTTTTGTCCATTCTAAGTGTTGGTGGCAGAGGTGTTGGTGCTCAAGCAAGATTAATGTCTTCCACTTGCGTGGGAACTGATGTAAAATACACAATCAAGGAGTGTTTTGAGTGACATTGAAAATATGTGTGAGCTTGTGCACTCTCGGTAGCACCACCTGTCACCTTGTTTCTTCTTTCTCTTTTTTGATGTTGAAGGTGCTGAAGTCTTCTGAGGTGGCACAATTGTTTTTGCTGGTCTCCTCTCCATATCATGTCTCGCTTCTACATAGGAGGATGCGAATGTGTGCTAGGCGCGGGCTTGTTCTTGTGGATGACACTAAATGAAGAGGAAAATTTCTGCTTTATCTTTTCCTTGACCTCGATCCTGGTGGTGTTGCAGTATGCTTTCCCTAATGTGTTGGAGGTCAAGAACTCCATCTCGGTGGCATATATAAGGTGAGCGTTCGCTGATTTACTTCTGCACTCTATTTTGCCATCTTGTGTTCTCAAGTAGACACACAACGTAGTCATGGAACTTGTTGGTTTAATCTTGAACTGAGTTCTCCTTATGCTGGTGCAAGACTTGATCATGGAACTTGTCATTGTAATCTTGAACCAACTTCTTGTTTTGCTGGCTCAACAGCTGGCCTTTTTGTACTTGTCCTAATGTGGTTGAGAGGGTAATATTCCTTTTACATGGTACTGACATACTAGCTCGAAGTCACAATGAGCTTGTAGTCTTTATTGTGTTTTGTGTTGCATGTTTCCCACCATTATGAGACTGAAATTGACATCTTCAATGCTGTAAAGGTGGTCTTCTCTGAGTCACTGAATCGGCCGATTGATAACTAAAGATCCAATTGTTGGCTTCAACTGTTCAATGCTATGGTGTCTATTTTACCTTCAAACACTGGAATGTTGAGTTTGATTTGAACTTTGAAAGGGCTTTAATGTTGAAACGGCGGATCGCTAGGCTGCGCAAAAAAATGAGACATTGTTGGACTGAGCTGCATCATGAGTTTGTGGAATCGACCAACGATTTTGGTGTGCTGATCTGCAAGAGCATCTGGAATGTGTTGCTGGATGCTTGGGGGTGCATCGGAAAACTATATTTGAGTATCAGCCATCTTACTCTTGCTACACTGTTCTTCTAGATACCCTTAAACATAACCAAGTGGAAGTAATTATTTCTGCTGTTCTGCTTGCGTGTTTACAAGCATGTGAAAGCGCTTGCTCTGCTACTAATGATCTTCACATAGTTTCAAAACTCGCCAAAATCGCAGTGTAATCGTGAGAACTTGCTACTCTTTCTGCAAATGAGTAACCTTTCAATTACATTCAAACCGAGTAACATGCTCAGGATTGTGAGTAATGGCAAGTAATTACTCGTGATTACTTGACATTACTCGGCTATTATTTGGTGCTACTCGGCTGCTCGAGATTACTTGGCATACACCTTGATTTTCTATGAGCATTGTAATTTGTACTCTTTTTGGTATAAAACTGAATGTTATATTCTTTTTGGTACAAAACTGAACTTTCATTTCTCATGTCATTTAATAGTGCTTTACATGTTATTAAAGTTTTTTTCATGAATTTATATATATTTTACGAAGCGATAAAGATGCCAAGTCCTAGTGAAAATTTTGGGCTTACGTGTAATTGTTGAGTACAATTTTTAAGACCAAGGATCTGCACCATAAGACCAAGATTGTGGCATGGAGGACAAACCAGCAACTTAGCTTGTAAATTACCGAATTATAGAACATGCAATAGAAAACAATACGACAATAAACTATTACACATTCGAATGCATGAGATTAGTAGACTAATGCTACTTTTTTAAATGAGAAAGAATAGGGTATGGTACATATGTGCACAATTTGCAGCAAGTCTGAGAATGAAGATTCCCGTGATCAGAAAAGAGGTAACATCTCCTAACTGATTTTCCTTGATTAGAATGTGAATAAATAACCATTTGATACTAGATGCTCAAAGCTTGCTATCCCCCTGGGGCCGAATGGAGTACTATAAAAGTTACAAATGAAGACAGTCATGAAATGGTTCAATTTCTACAACTGATGACAGTTCACATTCCTATAGGTGCAATTGTTCACCTCTCGGGTGTGTGATATGCTCATACGTGTGCTGACATGGTGCGAGTCTTGAAAGTGCTACCTAGCATGGCGTGAAGTGGTGCGGAGTGACCCATATGGCTATTGAGTTCTCAATGTCTAGCGCAGAGACTGAGGGCTCCACATATGCCTTTTGGCGCCGTGCAAGCACACAAGGGTGCGTATGAGGTGCACGGATGGTGCAAGCTGTGGCAAAGGTGTTCTCAAATTATTATGAGTGTGCGATGATCACCAAATGGTCTTAGGAGAAAAGCAAAGGCCAGCGCGACTGTGCTCAGAGTCATGAGTAGTGGGATTAGCTCCACAGGAATAAAACTTTGTATATGCGGCTTTCTAAGCATTTATTCTATTATGTTATGTATGCTTGTATTCTTATTGGAAAGAACATGCATTTGCGCTTGGTATCTTTACATTAGTGAACCCAACATACACAAAGAACTAAAAGGACTGAAACTGTAGAATTTATTGGTGCTATATTCCTAGCTTACTGGAAAACTTGCGGAAGGTAGAAAGAATGATTGCCGAGTCTTCCAGGGAGAGAGCAGAACGAACACAACTTGGCATCCACTTAGAAGAAGGTGGATTCCAGAGTTAGCTGTAGAGCTTAGAATATTTAAAAAAGAAACGGATCCTATATCTGCAGCCATAATTGAGTGCTTTAAGACTGTTCCTGTGGTGCAACAGAAAAGTTACGGTAAAGTACAAAATAACATTCAATGTAAAGATAACATAAAACATTGCTCAAAACATTGAAGGTAAAGGAAATATCAAAAGAAAATAAAATAAATGAGGACAGTTAAAATGTGAAATAAAAGGCACATGTTGAGAATGATAATATGGAAAAGGAGCAACCTGACAGGGGAGTTGTGGAAAAATTTGGATAATCTTAATATCCGTGTTCTGACTATCGATCTGCATAAAATGGAAAATGAAAATCAGGATATAAATAGAAACGAAGTCTGGAAGGGCAAATTGCAATTCTGCTGGACATCACTCATTCAAAGAGGAATGTTCAATTGACTAAAGACAATAACATAAATGACCAATAATTTTATCTGAAAAAAATGTCTCTGCTGTCAAGCCAGCCAACTAAGTTAATATCACAGGGCAAAAATATTCTTATTTACTGTGAGAAAGCATTACAAAGGTAAGCGAGGAAATCCCATTATTTAAAAACTTAATACATAAAAGGAAAATTCGGGGTTCAGATTACTGAAAAATTGAAAATAGAATGTTGTTGTTTGTTGACGTGTTATCACCCCTTATAGTGGCAATAATCTCAGTTGTCTGCAGCTTGTTGAACATAATTTCTATCTGATGCCAGCAAACATCTTATCTGTCTGCTGCCTAATAATTGTCATCTTTATCCATTTGACTGGCGTTTAGCAATTATCATCCCAAACTATGGGAATGCCACTTGGCGTTCAGAGCTCTGTCTGTCAATTTAAAAGTGTTATTCAGCATTTGAAAACAAGCCACTGACAGACATGATTGAGCCAACATAATTCATTATAAAGCCCAGCTGAATGGAAAATGTAAAAAAGCTGCGTTGATTCATGAACTGAACTTTATTATAAATTAAAATAAATCAGGTTGAAGACCATGTGCATCAGTTTGCTGGCATTCTGGAGAAACAAATTCAGACAGTTTTGTATTATAACATTGTTTTGGCCCTACACAAACCAAATTGGCGTGAGAAAAAAATGCAAATAGTGTGTTGTTGAAGTGAATGGAAAGCATGAAGAAATCCCTACGAGATAACGAGATTTGCAATCTTCACATCAACATTCATCCTAAATGATTATTTTCCTCCAATTCTCAGTCAGCCATATTCCAATGTGGTGTCACTCAGATTTCACCCTGAAATCTGTGACTACCCTATCCGAAAATTTTTCGTACTTTTAAAATAATGGGTCATTTGTTGTTTTTATTGCCTGAAAGTTCCTGTATTGCACCAAGATAATCCTAAAGAGCCATATTAGCCCTTTTCGCCAAATACCCAGATGCCCAAAATTGTTTTATTCTGTCATCGGGATTTGTCTGCGGGAAATTTGTATTTAATTATTTTGAGCCCCGTATGAGGCTATTTGCGCTCCGTTTTAACTCTGTTATGAGCGGATATGTTATTATTCCTATGTACCAGAAGGATTTTAACTTATTCTAAGTTTTGGGCTTTATATGTAACTTTTGGCAATTTTTCGTGTTTTTGTGGTGTCCCGTTTCGTTTTCTGTAAAATTTCTCTGGAATAACTCCTTCGCCGGGTAAGCCCGATTTTTGGCCTGGAGCAGCTGGAAAACATACACGCACATTTTGCCCGGAGGAAGTCATCATCCGAGGTCTGGATCACTGGGAAAAAGCGAAGTCGTGCACAGGAAAGCCCCTGCGGGGATGGGCGCATTTTTGGAAAACAAAGGATTTAAGCTGCGATGGGAAAAACATAAGCCGCAGGCAGGATGGGAATTGTATACCTGCCTGGCAGGGTACTTTTTCCCGTGTTATAAAAGTCACTTATAAATAGAAAATTCACTTAAGCTTGCAGGTGAAAATTCCCATGATAAATAAAAGAGGTGACTTAAGTGAAATCATGGGATTTATTGCCTACCTCAGCAGGTGAAAATTCCCATGATATAATAAAAGGAAAGTGACTTAAGTGAAATCATGGGATTTTAGTGCCTACCTCAGGTAAAGAATCCCATTGTCAAAGTCAAATCACTTAAGTGGATCATGGGATTGTGGTGCCTACCTTGCAGGTTAAAAAATCCCATTGTCAGAAATTCTTAAAAATAAAATTCTATTATGCAAAAAGTGCGACCCACCTTGGGTGAATAATAATGCATTAAATAAATATTTGTTAATATTTATTCACCCAATTTTGCACCCAAAGTGCTTGTGGAAAAGTCAACAAAAGCAAAGGGGAATAAATCAATTGAAATAGAATTCTAAAATTAAATAAATTTAATTTATTTAATGCAGCCCCTTTGAGAAGGAATTAATACTTTTTAAAGTATTAAATGATTATATTAATTCCTATTTTCAGTGGCTATGGTCAAAGCACACTGTGAAGCTTAAGTGAAGTGAAGTGTGGAGGATTAAATTGGATTAATTTAATTTATTGGATGGCTGTCCTTAAACATGCTATTTTTTAAAAGAGAAAAGCATGATTTTTAATTAATTAATTGCCTTTAATTGTTAGGGCAATTATTAATTATAGAATTATGAAGGTTATATAAGCATGGGCAGCCATATGGATTTATTATTCAACACACAGGTAAAGAATTGCAGCAAGGAGAAAAAGTGCGCCCCCATTAGAGGAAGGATTTTGCACAGACAAAGTGCTAACAAAGGCTAAAAGCTTCCAGATTTGGCGCATGCTTTGGAAAAGGTTCATCTTCGTCTGCACAATTGTTTTCACAGGTGTTAAAGGAGCTCAGGTGTTGATTGAAAGGATTCATGCTCTCTTTATGTGCAAATTAGACACCAATTTTTGGGGCAGCAGGCTTGAAAAGTGCAGATTTTTATAATTTAAATTCACTATTCATACCCCGGTGGCCATTTTTGTCTGAATAAATTGCAGGAATTCATTACAGGTGCTTTATAAAAGAAGAGGAGCTTTTATCAATGTCCAATACATTGCATATATCCTCCGAATCTGAAGAATTGTCCAGATCTACACCAGTATTGAAGAATTCCAGTCAAATAAGAAGAAAAAGACATTCAGACAAAGATAGACAAAGCTATGGCGAAGAAAGATGAAAAAGAAACCTCTTGCTAAATTGATAGACAGATCCAGAGCAGGAGAAACTTCACTCATGCGTGCAGATTGAAAGCAGTGGAATTATTCAAGTTGCAGCTTTTCCATCCATAGCCCAGTTGCCAAAGTTTGTTATGCAGGTGCAGATCTATATCCAGATCCATATGCAGATCCAGATCCAGATCTCATAGTTGCAAAAGCTTCTGGCACAAAGGCTTCATCCTCTTGTTTTGAATGCAACCCGTGAAGAAGATAGTGCGTGGAAAATTCCTTCCAAGATCCGGTGCATGTGCTCTCATCTTCCAGTTGAAGCTTTCATTGAATTTTCATTCATCCGGAGTGCTTTCCAGAATTTTTAATTGCTCATATGCAATTAAAAATAAGGATGATGAGTTATCTACGGCCAACCTTGCACTGATGCATGTACAACAGAAGAACTGCAAAAGCTTCAAAGGATAAAAGAGAAGACAATGTGAAGGAAAAATTCCAGCTTGCCAATTCTTCCAATTCCAACTGCTTGCAATTCCAGCTTGTTTCCAGATCCAGCCGCTTCAAGATCCAACTAATTCTAGCTTGTTTCCAGATCCAGTTTGAATCAGCTGCATGCAGACATGAAAAAAGACAAAGTTAGCTTTCCTCTTCCTTCTTCTTTCCTCCGACAAAGTCAGCTTTCCTCTTCCTTCTTCTTTCCTTCGACAAAGTAATTGAGCGATCAATTCAATTATACAACTTAAGTGATTGGTTTAAAAGCCATTACTTGAAGAAGTCAATTACTTGGAGATAGGTGGCGGACGTGCATAATAGAAGGTTCTATTTTCAGTTGCAAATCATACATGTCACGCAAAGAGGAATTCCAGGAAGGAGATTGCCAGCTGTTTCTTTTTCGACTTCCACATGTGTCAGTTCAACTAAAGCTTCCAGCTTGTAATTGCCCCTCTACATTCTATAAGTAGAGGAAGAACCTTCGGGTTAATCATCGATCAGAATTTGTAAGAAGCAATCTTGTGTTCTAGACTTTGTGCTGAACCCCTGAGAGCCACTTGTTGCAGAGGAATACAAAGAAGCAGGTTTCCGGAGAACTTTGTGTCACGGTGTATTTTGTTTCTTTGCTTTAAATCTTAGATCTCTTAATAGACTTTGTGTTATTTTAGATCTAGATCTAGAGCCGCTTTGCTCTATAATTCGTGTGTTCAAATCTATTTGAGTTTCTTCTATGTGCATGTGATTAGCTCTGCAATCTACTAATTAGGATGCACATCTTCCTTACTTCCTCTCTCGTAATACCTTGAATTTCTTCTTCTTTCATTCTTCCTTTCTTAAACAAATACACTTACTTGCTGCAAAACTTCTTAGTTATGGTTCATGAACTAAGTTGTTAAAGTAAAACCCCTGATAGATAGAAACACATTTTTATTGACAAATCTGACACGGGAGCCTCACCGGTTAAATGAGGGAGATTTATCTCATGACTGCCTAGGTTTGATGCTATGCAGAAAATCTAGCCAACAGTTTTTGGCGACTCCGCTGGGGAACAACTATCTTTGCAGATCAAAGCTTTTCTATTGAAGATCAGAGTGTTTTCCATACAAATCTCAACCTGGCTGAACGTCCATTCACCCGATCCGTGAAGGCGCAAGGAAGGACTGATCATTTCTTCCGACTGCAGGAGCAATTCAATTTCAATCATCCTCCTCAAGTTAGAAGCCGCAGATCTAGTCTTTCACCAGGAAGAAGAGTGCACGCTCATCCAGATCCGGATCATCTTCAGCATAATTCGGCAGCTGGAATTATTCATCAAGTCTACTCTTGGAGAGGACGTGCCCCGTTCATCATGCTGAACCGAAACCCACTTGCCCCTGCAGCGCCTGTTCCATGGGGTGCAGCCTTTGGACCTTTGAATCTGACTCCTCCTATGCATGATCTACCTAAAGGGACGAGAAAGAATTTTCCAAAATTCTTTGGAGATGGAAAGCAAAACCCGGATGATCACTTGGCTGCGTTTTTCATATCCTGTGGAGTGCTTGCAGTCGAACATGAAGATGTATCTGTCCGGCTCTTCATAGAGACTCTGCATGACTTGGCTGGAGAATGGTTCTACCGGCTAGCTCCTGGCACTATAACCAACTGGGCTACTATGCGGGATGCGTTCCTGAAAAGATTCAAGGCAGCCGAAGATTCCAGCACTTTGATAACTCAACTGACTCAGTTGAAGAAGGAGCCACATGAGCACATGCGGGATTTTATTGCAAAATTCCAAAGATTACTGTACAAAATTCCGGCTTCTGCTTCTTTGAATGATGAGAATCAAAAGGTGTTCTTCATCAATGCTTTGCTTCCTGAAGTAAGCTATCAACTGCGAAGAGCACGTCCTGCTGATTTGTTAGCAGCTCAAAACATGGCGGTTGAAATTGAAGATGACCTCATCATGGCTGGAAAGATAAAGAGCAGTACTTCTAGAGCTGAAATTTCATCCTCTGCTACTACATCCGATTCACTACTGCAAAAGTTAGCAAATGAGATGATGCAGATGAAGAAACAAATGGCTCAAATGGCTCAAGGCAACAATACTGCCCCTGCTCAGAATTTCAACAACAACCAGAACCGCATTGTTGGTTTCCAAAGATTAGCAATTGAAGCTGCTCCTAGAAACAACGTGGAGATGAATGAAGAAGACCAGGAAGCTGATGCTGATCAGTTCGAGAATGATGATTTTGTAGCTCCTGCTGGCGACTCCAATGTTAATTACCTGAACTACAAATTTGAACATGACAATGAGAAACTTCATGAAGATGATCATGGTCATGCATATGCAGTAGTTACAAGATCACAAACTCGCCAAGCTGAAGCATTAGCTGACGAACAAAGAAGGGCCAGCCCTTTACCTTCTTCCTTGGCTCCTAGAGATAAGAATGTGAGTTCTTCATCTCAACCACAGAAAGTGGCTCAGGTATCTGAATCTATTTCTTCTTTTGACATTATTGATCATGCCAAGAAAACTAGAGTTCAAATGTCAGAAGCTGGATACTTGAAGGCCTTTCCTGAGCAATTAAATATGCTAGTCAAATATGTGCAATCACCAGAACAATCCAGTACATCAAAAGGCCTTTTGCCTAAGCCCAAGGATACTCCTCTCCAGAACAACACTGCAGTTATATCCTCACCATCTTCTGAAAGAGTGGAACCATTCTATGTTTCTCTATTGCTTAATGGTTTCAAGTTAAGCAATTGCATTCTAGATTCAGGTGCTTCTGACAATGTCATGTCAGCTAAAGTTGCAGATGCTCTTGGGCTTACCCTGACGAAGACCATAAAAAAGTGCTATTCCATGGAGAGACAAGTCCCTTTAATCGGACAAATCAAAGATGCGCAAGCTGTTCTGGCAGCTTTTCCTAACAAGAGATTAAAGATGACAATTCTAGTTGCAGATATTCCTGTCTCCTACGGGATGCTGCTAAGTAGAAACTTCTGCAAAGAGCTGGGAGGAGAAGTAAAGATGGATTGGTCCTGTGCGCACATTCCTATCAAAGGGCTTAACCATAAGTTGGAGCCGGAAAAGAAGTCCAGGTACACGGTTACAAAATCTGAGGATCCTAGATCTCATATTCTTTTTCAGGAATATGACCGTGGGGTCTATTTCTTGGAAACGGATAAAAATGTTCCAGAGCAAGAAATTCAACCAGAACCAGAGCCAGCAGAAGAAGAGAAAGTTTGGACTCTAGAGTTTAAAGGCACATGTTGTTCTTTTGGATCAGGCGCTGGCGCTCTACTAATATCTCCAGATCATGAGGTATTTCCATACTCTCACAAGCTGATGTTCGAGAACACCAATCATACGGCGGAGTATGAAGCATTGCTTCTAGGAATGGAACAAGCTAAAAAGAAAGGAGTAAAACTTCTCAAAGCCCAAGGAGATGCTGAACTTCTAATAAAGCAGGTTCGAGGGCAAAGTCAAGTCAAAAGAGATAAGCTGGAGCATTACAGAGATAAAGTGCTTTCCGCCACATTCAATTTTGCAGCCTTCTCTATTGACTTTGTTCCAATAAATCTAAACTCCAAGGCAGACTCTTTAGCAGTCACTGCTGCACTATTTAATTCGGATAGACCACCGTCCATATTCAAACAAGGAAGCTATAAAGTGGAGATGGTCTACCACCCCAGAGTCCCTGAACAAACATCTGCATGTCTGCATGTTGAAGGGAGTGAATCACCACCACGACAAACAGTCAAAGGACAAGTTGATCCATGTCATGATGACAATAGTGGAGCAATCAAATCAAAAGGTAACAAAATCCCCAAGGGTTTAGTTTCCTTAGTGGAGACTTTCAACAAGCATGATCAGTATCTGAAGAAGAACAAAGAATATGGTGATAGTTCTTCCTTCGAAATGCAGCAAATAAATCTGGGAACGGAGCAAGTTGATGCAGACTTGCCCACCACGGAGAGAAGAAAGGATGAGCCACCACCAGATGAAGTTGATAAGGACTTGCCCAGAGAATTTGACAAGAAGGCCAAAGAAAGGAAGTTCAAGATCGGAGATTGGGTACTCTGGTGGGACAAGAGACATGAACCGAAGGACATGCATAACAAATCTGATTCACTCTGGAAAGGGCCCTTCATGATCAAAAGAGTTGCCGGAATGGACACTTTCTTCCTTGCCTACCAGGATGGAATTGAGTTACCACTGCCTTTCAACAGCAAGCATCTGAAGTTGTTCATCAGCTGAAGTAGGGTAAAACCTGTATGTACATAAATAAATCTTTGTTTGTTTTTCCTTGTTTTGTTTTGTTTTTTGTGCTGTGTTGTGTTGTGTTTGTTTGCCTGACCCCGTGCCCAAAAGACAAGATACGAAACCAGAGATGCTGGGATCTCATCTTTTCCCTTTGTCATTCTAACAAGAGAAAAAGATGTCCACAGACGGAGCCAACTGGTGTCACTCAGATTTCACCCTGAAATCTGTGACTACCCTATCCGAAAATTTTTCGTACTTTTAAAATAATGGGTCATTTGTTGTTTTTATTGCCTGAAAGTTCCTGTATTGCACCAAGATAATCCTAAAGAGCCATATTAGCCCTTTTCGCCAAATACCCAGATGCCCAAAATTGTTTTATTCTCATCATCGGATTTGTCTCATGAAATTTGTATTTAATTATTTTGAGCCCCGTATGAGGCTATTTCGCTCCGTTTAACTCTGTTATGAGCGGATATGTTATTATTCCTATGTACTAGAAGGATTTTAACTTATTCTAAGTTTTGGGCTTTATATGTAACTTTTGGCAATTTTTCGTGTTTTGTGGTGTCCTGCTTCGCTTTCTCGTAAAATTTCTCTGAATAACTCCTTCACGGTAAGCCCGATTTTTGGCCCGGAGCACTGGAAAACATACACGCACATTTTGCCCGGAGGAAGTCATCATCCGAGGTCTGAATCACTGGGAAAAAGTGAAGTCGTGCACAGGAAAGCCCCTGTGGGGATGGGCGCATTTTTGGAAAACAAAGGATTTAAGCTGCGATGGGAAAAACATAAGCCGCAGTCAGGATGGGAATTGTATACCTGCCTGGCAGGTACTTTTTCCCGTGTTATAAAAGTCACTTAAGCTGCAGTGGGAAAAATAGAGGCCGCAGGCAGGTGGGAATTTATTGCCTACCTTGCAGGGTGAAAATTCCCATGATATAATAAAAGGAAAGTGACTTAAGTGAAATCATGGGATTTATTGCCTACCTTGCAGGTGAAAATTCCCATGATATAATAAAAGGAAAGTGACTTAAGTGAAATCATGGGATTTTAGTGCCTACCTTGCAGGGTAAAGAATCCCATTGTCAAAGTCAAATCACTTAAGTGGATCATGGGATTGTGGTGCCTACCTTGCAGGGTAAAAAATCCCATTGTCAGAAATTCTTAAAAATAGAATTCTATTATGCAAAAAAGTGCGACCCACCTTGGGTGAATAATAATGCATTAAATAAATATTTGTTAATATTTATTCACCCAATTTCGCACCCGGGCTTGTGGAAAAGTCAACAAAAGCAAAGGGGAATAAATCAATTGGAAATAGAATTCTAAAATTAAATAAATTTAATTTATTTAATGCAGCCCCTTTTGAGAAGGAATTAATACTTTTTAAAGTATTAAATGATTATATTAATTCCTATTTTCAGTGGCTATGGTCAAAGCACACTGTGAAGCTTAAGTGAAGTGAAGTGTGGAGGATTAAATTGGATTAATTTAATTTATTGGATGGCTGTCCTTAAACATGCTATTTTTTAAAAGAGAAAAGCATGATTTTTAATTAATTAATTGCCTTTAATTGTTAGGGCAATTATTAATTATAGAATTATGAAGGTTATATAAGCATGGGCAGCCATATGGATTTATTATTCAACACACAGGTAAAGAATTGCAGCAAGGAGAAAAAGTGCGCCCCCATTAGAGGAAGGATTTTGCACGATGACAAAGTGCTAACAAAGGCTAAAAGCTTCCGATTTGGCGCATGCTTTGGAAAAGGTTCATCTTCGCCTCGCACAATTGTTTTCCACAGGTGTTAAAGGAGCTCAGGTGTTGATTGAAAGGATTCATGCTCTCTTTATGTGCAAATTAGACACCAATTTTTGGGGCAGCAGGCTTGAAAAGTGCAGATTTTTATAATTTAAATTCACTATTCATACCCCGGTGGCCATTTTTGTCTGAATAAATTGCAGGAATTCATTACAGGTGCTTTATAAAAGAAGAGGAGCTTTTATCAATGTCCAATACATTGCATATATCCTCCGAATCTGAAGAATTGTCCAGATCTACACCAGTATTGAAGAATTCCAGTCAAATAAGAAGAAAAAGACATTCAGACAAAGATAGACAAAGCTATGGCGAAGAAAGATGAAAAAGAAACCTCTTGCTAAATTGATAGACAGATCCAGAGCAGGAGAAACTTCACTCATGCGTGCAGATTGAAAGCAGTGGAATTATTCAAGTTGCAGCTTTTCCATCCATAGCCCAGTTGCCAAAGTTTGTTATGCAGTGCGATCTATATCCAAATCCATATGCGATCCGATCCGAGATCTCATAGTTGCAAAAGCTTCTGGCACAAAGGCTTCATCCTCTTGTTTTGAATGCAACCCGTGAAGAAGATAGTGCGTGGAAAATTCCTTCCAAGATCCGGTGCATGTGCTCTCATCTTCCAGTTGAAGCTTTCATTGAATTTTCATTCATCCGGAGTGCTTTCCAGAATTTTTAATTGCTCATATGCAATTAAAAATAAGGATGATGAGTTATCTACGGCCAACCTTGCACTGATGCATGTACAACAGAAGAACTGCAAAAGCTTCAAAGGATAAAAGAGAAGACAATGTGAAGGAAAAATTCCAGCTTGCTTCCAATTCCAACTGCTTGCAATTCCAGCTTGTTTCCAGATCCAGCCGCTTCAAGATCCAACTAATTCTAGCTTGTTTCCAGATCCAGTTTGAATCAGCTGCATGCAGACATGAAAAAAGACAAAGTTAGCTTTCCTCTTCCTTCTTCTTTCCTCCGACAAAGTCAGCTTTCCTCTTCCTTCTTCTTTCCTTCGACAAAGTAATTGAGCGATCAATTCAATTATACAACTTAAGTGATTGGTTTAAAAGCCATTACTCAAGAAGTCAATTACTTGGAGATAGGTGGCGGACGTGCATAATAGAAGGTTCTATTTTCAGTTGCAAATCATACATGTCACGCAAAGAGGAATTCCAGGAAGGAGATTGCCAGCTGTTTCTTTTTCGACTTCCACATGTGTCAGTTCAACTAAAGCTTCCAGCTTGTAATCGCCCTCTACATTCTATAAGTAGAGGAAGAACCTTCAAGTTAATCATCGATCGATCGAATTTGTAAGAAGCAATCTTGTGTTCTAGACTTTGTCTTTGAACCCCCGAGAGCCACTTGTTGCAGAGGAATACAAAGAAGCAGGTTTCCGGAGAACTTTGTGTCACGGTGTATTTTGTTTCTTGCTTCTGAATCTTAGATCTCTTAATAGACTTTGTGTTATTTTAGATCTAGATCTAGAGCTGCCTTTGCTTCATAATTCTGTGTGTTCAAATCTATTTGAGTTTCTTCTATGTGCATGTGATTAGCTCTGCAATCTACTAATTAGGATGCACATCTTCCTTACTTCCTCTCTGTAATACCTTGAATTTCTTCTTCTTTCATTCTTCCTTTCTTAAACAGCTGCTTACTTGCTGCAGAACTTCTTAGTTATGGTTCATGAACTAAGTTGTTAAAGTAAAACCCCTGATAGATAGAAACACATTTTTATTGACAAATCTGACACGGGAGCCTCACCGGTTAAATGAGGGAGATTTATCTCATGACTGCCTAGGTTTGATGCTATGCAGAAAATCTAGCCAACACAATGCCTCTTTGTGCGGTATACAACAAAAATCTTTTAATTTTTATACTTCGAGGGACGATAATATCCATATATATGAATTTTTAGGCAGCCTTTGTTGAGTTTAGCCATTGGTCCATACACAAGCTTTATATTCATGATTTTATGGGGAATGAAAAGACACATGCTAAAAATATTAATATAAGTATAGTTTCAGTTTAATATATCCGACATGGAGAGGATTAAGGAATAGCTCAATGACAAGATTTCAAAAAACATGGAATATAATTCTTTGTGCTTTTTATATTTTAAAAGAATTATGGATAAAGATCGTTCAAGGAGGGAATATACATTTTTACAAGGTGAAGTCCTATATTGATCATAAATCACACTTGAATGTATCATTGTGGTGAATAAATAAAGGATCAAGGGATAATGTCTTATGCAATGGCTGGTTCAAGTATACAAGCATTAATGACCTACATGTTTTACCTAGTCTATTTTGGTGTACCCACTTGGTTATGTTAATTAAAGGGGATTTGTTAAGGAGACGATGAGGGAAAATTATCAACCTTGAAATAGATACAAAGAAACTTTCTATGGAGAGGCACTTTGAATAGAGCTTCAGATATTCGTTGATAGCATGCCCAACTATCCTCTCTTCAAAAAATCAAAGGGTTTTCAATATAAAAAAATCCTTCGCATATTATCAAGTTCTTGCCATGATAATGGCATGGAGGTTATATCGAATCAACAATATGCCTTGGAGTAACATTTTTTTGACAAATATCAAATGAATGCTTCCACAAGATTTATCCACTTCTTTACGAACCAACAAATGGCAAGTACATTCAATTGCATAAAAAAGGGAGCTATAAGTTTAAAATAACTCATAAGTTTGCAAATAGGAAATGGAGACAAAATCAGCTTCTAGAATCACTTGGGTTGGTCACACCCTCTTACTCAAAATACGGACAGAGAACTTCAAAATCAGCTTGGCTGAAAAGGATACATAACATATGCAAATTATAGTTACAAAATTGGCAAGGTATATACACTTGGAACATATCTCTATTTGATGGTATATGGAAGGAACTCTCAATCACAATGTTCAAAACTCTTAAGAAAGAACCGAGCACAAGAAATATTAAATTCAACAAAGAGATGGAGAAATTATATTAACAAGCATACCAACAGCGTGAATAAACAATACATGAAGGCCTATTATACAGGCATACAAATGAGCCCCTATAAATACGGGGGTGGTTGGAACCATATGCATCGGGTAGCACAAAATAGCTAGGCCTGTGTAAACAAACTAACCTATTAACTAAAGTGGTTAAAACCAATCTAACAATATGTATAGATAATATACCTTAGTCATTAACCTAAGGTATTTACAATAATATGCGAACAACTATTTAAATCAACTACAAGACAACATTATTTGGCCTCATACTACCCATGGAGATGTCACAGCGACCTCAGCATATCAGATTCTCCAAAGGAATCCTCACACAATCATTAAAAATCTTTGAAAGAAAGGAATGATAGGACCTTAAATTTTTCCAACTGCAAAGCAAATGAAGAGTATTCTACATCTCTTCATCAAATGCCTTTTGACCAAGTATCTATGGGAAGATTTTGAAAATCTCCAAGGGGGATAATTGAAAAGGTGCCAAAGTGATTACAATTGATCAATATTTACAAAAATGGAAAAAGAAGATAACTGAAATGGACATTCTGAATTGCATTGGCCAGATAATTCCTAGTCATCATTCAGGATATATGGAAGGAAAGGAATGTAAGAATTTTTAGTGAATAATTCGCAACCCAAGAAAATATTCTGCATCATCAATAACAACACTTGAAACACAATAATGATACCATAACCACTGGCCCGTTTCCATGGTGTTCAGATGGTTACCAGTAAAGGGTTACAAAAAGTTCAAGTTGAAGGAAATTCCAAAATAGTAATTCAATTCATAAACTAGGTTTACAAACATAAAAATTATATGGATTGTCATCTTTGGTTATAGCAGCAGGTATTCAAGGCCGTGGGATGAGTCTTTGGAAGACTTTCAACACACATAGAACAAGACAATACACGCATCCGCCAATTAGTCACCTTTTGAAGCCTCTTTGGGATATTTGCCTACTAATTCTCTTGATGTTACAGGTGGGACAAAAGGAGGAGAAGAAGCACAAGATTCAAAAATGAGTAGAGCAACATAATTCATAGAGAGGATTAGACAAATCCATTTCAAGGTAAAAGAACAGTTATAGAAGTCTCAAGCCATCTACAAGGTTAGACATGACCAACACCAAAGGAGCATACACTCAAAGTGGGTGACAACAAGGGATGAGGTGGGTATCGAGCCCCGGCAAATTTGGCAGCTAAGACTAACAATTCTGTGCAGCTAATTCCTGCAATTTTGGATTCAATAAAAAAGAAGTGGGAGACAAGGTATGGCTGTACTTGAGCAAGGAAAGGCTTCATGGACAATCAAGAAAGCTCAAACCCATGAGATATGGACCTTTCACCATCTAAGAGCAAATCGGACAAAACACTTTCAAGCTTGATTTACCACACATCATGAGGATGTAACTAAGTATATGGGAAAATGCCCTTGGCTTTGCCTAGACAAGATGAAAATATGTAGTTGAAGAAGGAAGGATAACATAGATCATAGTAAGAAAACTTGGCGAGTACTCGCCACTCATTCTCGCTAAATGAGTAATCGCGGCAAAAACTCGACATTTTTGACTCGTGAGTTAACTCGGTGAGTCCGTGCCTAATACTCGTCGACGCTGCTCATATGCGGAAACACGGTTTTGACACTCAAAAAATGCTGAAAAACACGGATTTTTCCCTTTTTAAGGCCCTACACTACATCATTTTCATTCACACAACCATTTGAGCTTGCATTGCTTGTGTTGAACGGATTTTGGAGTGAATTTGAAGAGAGAATTTGGAGAATTGCATTTGGAGGTAAGTTTTTTTTTTTTTAATTCTTTCAAGTTTTTTCAAATTTTGTGTATATTATTTATGTTTTATAGATTCATATTGTAATTCTAAATACATGTAATGTAAAATTGAATGCTTGTAATTTTTTTATAGTCATTTGCAGCCAGAGGTATGTATTTTTTTTTTTTTTTTAAAGCAAATTCGTTCTAAACTATTTAAATTTTATGTATGCGTATTGTAATCGATTCATATTGTAATTCTAAATACATGTAATGTAAAATCGAATGCTTTTAATTTTTTTATAGTCATTTGCAGAAGGTATGTATTTTTTTTACGCAAATTCGTTCTAAACTATTTAAATTTTATGTATGCGTATTGTAATCGATTCATTGAATATGTTTTGTAATTTTAAATGCGTTCAATGTGATTGCGAATCATTTTAAATTTTTAATACTCATTTGCAACTGTAGGTATATCATTTTTATTAAATTACGGTGAAATATGGTTATTCAAGCACGTTTTTTATTTTTCAAATTAAATTAAGCTTACGTTTTTTTAATTTTTTAAATGTGCATTGTGTTGCAGATTAGAGCTTAACAATGACATCAGGCTCGGCATCGGTTCGACATTTGGGTCAACATCACTAGCAGGAATTGTTCTGCGAATGCCCGTACCCAAGCTTGGAAGTATGGTGTACGTGGAGCAGCTTTATAGGAGCAATTATTTGCAATTTCTGTGGTAGAACAATGTCTGGAGGCGTCAATCGTTTTAAGTATCACCTTGCATCTATTGTTTGTTGGGATGTTGTGGTTTGCCCCAATGTTACGGAAGAGGCAAAGCGAGAGATGAGAGCAGAGCTGAGCAGAGCTAGAGGAGAAGAAACTAGAGAGGGAAAGGGTGCAGGCAGCCATAACACAAGCTATTAGACCTGGGGCTGCAATGACAAGATTCGAGAGATGGTGCAACAATAATTGTGGGCTCTACTCGTGGTCCACGCATATGAACCGGAAGAGTCGGAAGAGGCACATCTTCATCGAGTTTGAGCAAAGGCATACAAAGCTTTTTGTGGCAAGGAACATACAGAGCACAACCTTCATTGCAAGGTACAGGTTGGAACAAGGATATGCACGAGGAAGCGGATAAAGCATGTGCAAATTTCTGGTACTACAACAACCTTCCATTCAATGTGGCAAAGAGCCCATACTGGGAGTACTTGGTGACAACGTTGACAGTTGCAAGGAAAGGGTACAAGGCACCCTCTCCAAAAGATTTGAGTGGGAAATTGCTACAGGGTGCAGTTGCAGATGCCACTACAATTCTAGAAGAGCAAAAGAAACAATGGAACAAATACGGATGCACCATTCTTTTAGATGGGTGGATGGATGGAAGGAACCGCACCCTCATTAATTTTTTAATGGCTTCAAATGGTGAGATGGTGTTTTTGAAGTCTATTGATGCCTCTAACATAGTAAAAAATGCAGAGAATTTGAGTGTTATGTTAGAGACGGTTGTATTAGAGGTTGTTGAACAAATGTTGTGCAGTTGTCATAGAGCATAATGCAACAACATATGTGGTGGTTGTGAGGCTACTCTGCAAGAGAGACATCCATCACTCTTTTGGACTCCTTGTATAGCTCATTGCCTTGACCTTCTTTTGGAGGACATGCAAAATTGATTGGGTGAGACCGGTTGTAGAAGATGCAAGAAACATAACAAAGTACATATACAATCACCCTTGGGTTCTGAGCTTGATGAGAGAACACACAAAGGGGAAAGATCTTGTTCGAGTCGGTGTCACAAGGTTTGCAACTAACTTCTTGACGTTGCAAAGTATTTCTAGTTTGTTGACATCTTTAAAGCAAATGTTTGTGAGTCAAGCATGGCTAGACTCACAATATTCAAAGAAAGCGGATGGAGAGAGGGTTGCAAAGATAGTTTTGATGATATCTTTGCAAAGAGAGCTATAGAGATCATCAAGGTAATTTCAAACTTCAATTTATATTTCATTCCTTTATTTTAATTTGTTAAATTATAAATATATTGTTTTTACTTTTTTACTTTATTTGTAAGTTTGTAACCTTACATTTTAATGTGTGTAGGTGTCAGAGCCGTTGGTGAGGGTTTTGCGTTTGGTTGATGGGGAGAAAAACCCTATGGGGTATATTTATGAGGCCATGGATAGGGCCAAAGAGTCTATTCAAAACTATTACAAGGGGGATATCGTCAGATATGGTCCCTTTTGGGAGATTATTGATTGGAGGTGGAACAATCAACTCCACCAACCTATTCATGCAGTGGGGTACTACCTCAACCCCAAGTATTTCTTCTCTAACGACTTCACAAATGTGAACGGAGAGGTTATGGAGGGCCTTTCAACATGTATTGAGAGGATGATACCAGATGTTGAGACGAGGGACCTCGTCATTTTAGAGCTGCAAAGTTACAAACGTGCTACGGGGAGGCTCTTTTCTTCGGTGTTAGCTATCCGAGGGAGAACCACACAGACACCAGGTAATAAAAATTAGAATGTTTACCAAGTTACTTATTAGTTACAGATTTGATTTTATTAATTACTTATAAACTTTTGATTATCTTGTTTGTAGGTTCTTGGTGGGAGGATTGGGGAGGAAATACCCCGCATCTTCAAAAGCTAGCCCTCAGAATTCTATCTCAACCTTGTAGCGCTTCTGGATGTGAATGCAACTGGAGTTTGTTTGAGGCCATTCACACGAAGAAGCGCAACAGGTTGAGTCAAAAACGGCTCAACGACTTGGTTTTTGTGCAATACAATCTCCGGCTTCACACAAGAAAAGTGGAGGCCACATCAGAGGAGCTTATTGATTTGGATGAGATAGATCCATACAGCAAGTGGACTGGGCGAGAAGAGGAAATCCCTGCGTTCACAGAGGACGAGATTGCTTCTTTTGAGAGGGAAGCTATGGAGGGAGAAACACTAGCAACTTGCAGAGGAGATATTGGATTGGATGACATCTTTGGAGGTGATCTTCAACATGCGCAAAAGGAACCACCAACATCTACGTACGAGGTTGGAGCCGGGTCGCATCCTTCTAGGAGGAGCGAGGAGACGCAGTCGAGTGTGGGGACTAGTAGAGCACTAGACCCTCTCCCCATATTTCTCTAGAACGGGAAGAGGAAAATGTAACTTATTGTATATTGTAACTTGCGTAGATATGAAATTTATGATGATATTTTTCAATGCCAATCATCATAAATTCATATTACTTGTCATCACCGTTATATTTGCATAATGATGCGATTTTGTATTGTATTTGTATTCAAATCTCATAAAAACACTTCTCCAACATTTTATGGACTCATTTGATACATTTTGTAGCTACATGTTGCTTAAAATTTATGTTTTTAAAAGAAATTTGTGTATTTTTAAGTTGCAAGTATTCCCAGTTTTGAGTCAATTTTTTATGGTTTGTCGAGTACGAGTATGTGAACTATGACATAGATCATGTTTTGAGGATGCAATCTAATTTACAAAAGAGGTGTGTTATTTTGAGATTCATATGAATAACAATCCTTATGCAGTATTACCTTGGGCCTCTCCAAAGAAGTCATGGTATGCCTCGTAATTTACAACAACCTCCTCTTGTTCATGTAGATTGGCTCCACCCTCAAGGCCAATGTACGTGAAAGCCAACCTTTTCTTGTACATTTCATCTCCCAATCACACATGTATGTGTTCTTAATGAAATAATGGTATGACTCGATGTAGGCATTGGTGTCTTGGTTGTCATGTTTGACATTCCGGTTGACATGTGTGGAGTTACGGTAGTATTTGTTCCACATGCGTGCACATTTTGGGAAATGCAAGACCACAATCATATTCGAGAAAGGAAGTGGCAAATAATGTGACAACATTGATAATAGAATCATATTTTATACCAATCCTTCCACTCACCAATATGTTCCTCATTCTCATTTCAAGACTTCTTGAAGTTATCCATGAACTCCATTTGTTCCTTAAACTCTTTCATACATTCATCTATCAAGAAGATATCTTAATTTTCACTCAATGTGCACATAATGTCATAATGACACCCAACTTATTGAACATCATCATCCCAATCTCTCTCTTCGTATATGTGAAATATAATCATGTTTATAAGATAACTCAAGAACAAAAGTATATATTGTGCAAACATTTAAATTAGGTTAACACACATGTACACATTATTGAACTAGGCTTTGTGGACATGCCAAATGCAAAGAAGTACACGACATCCAAAAAGTGCCTTGAGAGAACAAAAAAGAAGGGGATGACATAATATGAGGAAAGTCATTGCACATCAACATGAAAAATACAATTCAAATGTCAACTTACTTGATGGCTTGAGTTTGAGTTGAATCTTATGAATTCATTCACATCTTAGTCACTTTGGAGTTGTTTTATCGTTTATGCACTTTGGCCAATAACTCATTTATGTCTCCCATCTTATCCCACGATAATACAACCCATGCAACAGCAATACACACCGACCTCTTACTATTCAAAATAAGAAAATAATACAATCAATACTACAAGAACAATGGAGCGAAATGATGGTTAGCATGGGGAGGATGTGAGGACATAGTTTTGAATTTAAATTAGACATGAAACCATCAACGCTTCACCTACGCCATATTTGGTCATGGAGAACAATGAATGTATTGGAATTATAGAATTGTGTGAGTGGTTGACCATCATCTCACGCATCCAAGGTGTTTTCAACTCCATGATAAATGTTACATCTCTCTATTGGGCCTTTGTGAGGAGACACAACTCTTCCTCTCATTAATAGCCATAGATTCACAATAGTTGCGCCATCCTTGTGTTTTTGAGACTGGATGGACTGTACCCTTTTCCATACATTCATCACATCCCTCCTCAACAAGTATCCTTCCCTCTTATTCAAAAAAGTTGGTGAAACCATGATCCATGTAATATCGCTTGCAAATTGTGTCAATGGGGACACCCGTTAGCAATTGGGACTTGATCCACTCTGTCTTAAGAAGACAAATTTGGTGGAAATGCACATCATGGCTCATTACTAGTGACGTTCACATCACAACAAAACTCACCATTGGAGTTGCAATGACTTACACAATTATAGGTAATGATTACAACTTAAGGTCTTCCATAAATCATCCTAACATGAAAATGGGTTTGAAACCCCCATATAAAATCTCCGCGTTCTTTCTTTTGTCATGGGTTTGTCCCTATTGTCTTGGGAACCAAATGCACTTCAATAGTTACAACAACAAGCATGAGATTAAAGTCAAGTCAATTTATTAGAGACAAACTTTATAAGAGACAAACATGATGCTACTATTTCTATATAGTCTAGTTTGGTCCCTATCTATAATTTTGATCTATGGAGGGGGTGCCCTCTCTGTAACTATAAACTATATATGGGGTGGAGGTGGAGGGAAGATGGCTAATCCCCTATCTATATTCTATATTGCGTTGGGATCGGAAACAAACCCATATATAGGGGCGGGAACAACAACAACAACTTTGTAGTTTTGTGAGAAATGCCTCTCCTCGTATACTAGTTCCTCTCGATTTCTCTATAGAGAACTAGTGTGCCCCATTTACTCTAGTCATTTTGGGCTAGGCTATTGAAGGCTTTGGATAGGATGGACCATATTCTATCTTATATATGTAACATGAGTGGATGGGGGACCATTGGGTGTGTGGTTAGAGTGGATACACGCCCACATATGGTGATAAAATAGATCTCTATGTGGGGGTGGCCCCCTCCTATATATTTTATCTTATCTTATCTCTTTGGATCTATAGATAGGTGGCCCTTTCCTTGCGCCCCCTCCCTATATATCTTATGTATCCGGTGGCCGGGCACATATACCTCATATAGTTCTAGGGGGACCTTGACATTAAGAGTTTCATTTTACCATTGTAGCTTGCACATGAATGTTGTCTTTGCACTATCAAACAAACCGTAATGCCCCTTTCTGGGCTGAGCTGAAAGAAAAAGAGAAATGACACCAACCCAAACCACAAAAAACTGAAATTTATAACAAGCTACAACAGTCTGAAATCTTATGACAACAAGAGGGAAATTGCAATTATTCACCACCAATACCACATTTACACCATCCAAAGCATGTAGGGAACAATAATAATTATTTTAGAGCAAGTACAAACCAAGGAATGAGTTTTTAGAACCCTAGCTGAAGTATAATAATTAATTTTGCAACAACAACGAACCCACTTACAAAAATGGCCGGAAATAATGATTCCAAGGCCCAAAGTTCAATCCGTAAAATGTAATCAGCCTTATAAATTAGGAACAATCCAAATATCAACAAAGAAAGGAGTGTCGTGCACTAGATATCACGAAAAACTGTGATATCCCTAAAAATACTTTCTAACAAACACGGATATTTTTGTTAATCCCTAGGGTAGAGATTAAAAATCTGATTTTTAATATAAAAAACAACATACTATAATGCGTAAAAATAGTATTTTATGTATTGAATATAAACCAACTACGATAAGGATACCGGTGTTTGAATACAATTGTATGGAGCTGAACCGTGAGAACACTTACACCGTAAATTGACACTCAACCCCCGAATGGAATCGAAGCTTAGATGTGAGGGTTTTCGTCCCCAAACTTGTATGCAAATGAGGGATTTCATCCTCTATTGCTATTGCAGAAGTTGAAGCCACTTGTAGACAAAGAAAATAATTGATGAATTTCCAAGATGTGTTACAATGAACCCCCAAGTTTGCCTTTACAACTCTCAAACACTTCAAAGTGGGCGCCCCATCCTAAGAATAGGATCAAACATATTAACCAATACTTTTTCCACCCCTTGTCCTAAAATTAGGATTTACAAAAGCATCAACTCCTTTTCAACTTTGGCGCCCCCTCCTTTATTTATTTATAAATTCTAAGTGCCTAATAATATAAGTCAACCTTCTCGCTATTCTTTTATTCTAATATTGTATTTTGAATTAAAAATATAATTTAAGTGTCTTTTTCCAATTAAAATATAAAAATATCCTTGACAACTTAAATTAATTTATTTTTCTCTTTTAATTTCCCCTGTAGCCCTCGGAAAATAATAAAAATAGGTTTTAGGTATTCAGAATTTAATTAATTCTGAAAAGGGGACATTACAAAACCTTCCACCATGCAAGTCCCCACCCTAGGAGAGGGTTTACAATGAGCTGGAAATGGCGTGTTCCCAAGGAAAATCTGAATGTAGCCCAAGTGTGACCTCTGTATGAGATCACCAAATGAAGAAATGAGGGGTTTCGTCCTCAAATCAAGTGCAAAGAGGGTTTTTGTCCTCAATTGCAAGAGAGAGAAAGCAATTTCGTGCTCCAACTCCAAGAAAATGAATTCCAAAAGCAAGCAAATCTGTTTCCAAGCCAAGTGACCCCTTTTAATAGTCATAGGTGGTGGTAACCAAAACCAAAATAGAATCCTCCCAAAGAGGACCGACCTCCTTGGTGACATATGAGTTCCCTTTTCTTTTATTTTTCAAGTGGCTTTTACACTTTTTCGAACTGACTTGACTTCTCTAAGCTATAATTAGAAAATTACTTAAAAATAATACAAAGCTACAAAAGCAACTGAAAATCATGACACTAAATACTTCCCTTGCTCTTTCCCTTTAAGCCCATAGGAAGTGGAATGGGCCCAAGGTCTTCAAAAAGAACTAGTGTTGAGAAGGGGACATCACACAAACCTTCACCCTTTACAAAAGCCTTGACATTGACAAGAGGGACTGCTACACATATTAGTAATTTCTTCATCAATCGGGGGTCCATTCCGAATCCTCACTTGGGAGTAAGGGTTTCACATTGCCCACATTTTCGATTGCGACATGTAGCATACACTCCCATTTACTCTTTCTTCCCATCCTATGAATATGAAATTAATTTATGATGTTGCACGGAAACGTGAAAAGTTAGTTTGTTTCCATGTTTAATGTAAAACATACATTTCTTTTGTTAAAATTAGTTTATTTCTATGTTTGTATGGAAAACATACCTTTACATTACTTCAATTAGTTTGTTTCTATGTTAATGTAAAACATATATTTCCCCCTAAAAGTAGTTATAGATGAGAATGTTGGGATCCAATGTTTTATACTTGTTAGCTTTGTTGGGGCAAGAGGATAGTGAACCAGTTTCCAGATCAGTCATGCCCAAGTTCTACTCCAAGGATCTACATTGATAGGCATGGGGCGTACTCTCATCTCACAAGAAACAATCTGTTTTAACTGTCAATCCTGGCATTGTAGTGGAGCTCTTTCTTAAGGAGTATTTGGGTACAAACATGGTGATTGGGACACAAATTGAGACTTTTAGAGGACTGCAAAGGGTTTGTAAAGAAGTATGGAGTTTTGTGGGATCAAAGAAGGCTAAGGCCTTGATAAAGGCCAATGTCTTGATAAAGTTGAAGGGCATTATATATTGAATAATGGTGCAACAATCTTGTAATAATAGTGTTTTATTATTGCTGAGGCCTAATAGGAGATCCAATGTTCAAGTAGGGAGTTAAAAATTACATTGACTGTCTTATGCATTATATGTTTAGTATAGTACATTGTAATGTATTAAATATATTAAATATATATTTGTGAAGAAGCTTGGTCAATTCCATACCGTCCTTGTGCATAGTCCATTGATTGAGATAAGCATTCGTGTCTTCATAGCTTCTTTCCTAATACCAAACCTATGTTGCGTTTAATGCAAAGTATTTTTAGTAAATCTTTCAATATTTATGCTAAATATTATTATATATTTATCCAAAATATTATTATATATTTATCCAAAATATTTTTCAGAGTGTTTATCCAAAATGGCTCTAGGTATTCATTTATTGATCAAAACATATTTGTAGTTGAACAATTGGGGTATTGTGCTGGATATACAAGAAAAACATTGGAGCCCAAAAGGACATAACATGACCGATATGTAAATCACATATGACGGTACAAGTGACTAATTTCAAGTAAAATCTATTAAACATGGAAAACATATTGTGAAATTAGTCGAAATACATGTGTAAACAAATTTAAGATCCTCCTAAATGGAATTACTCAATGTCGAGTAATTTAGATGCCTAGATAAATGAATAGTTGTAGCTTCGAGTTCCATTAAAAATGCACAATTTTGTGCATGTACGAGCCCCATAGATACCTCGATCAAGGATGTTCCCACTTAGATCACGTATATAATCCTTCATCAGGAAGTCACCCCTCTCCGGTCTTGGGGCCCCTAATGGATAAACTCTTTATTAGATGGATGGCATAGTAGATAGTGAGGGTCTATTGCACCCTATCTAAATCTCTTTATGTTGTGCCAATAAAACTATGTACTAAACTCCCACTTACCCCCTGTATATTCTATATGGGGGCCATATAGAAGTATAAAGGGCCCTATAGCTTCTATACGACGATCCCTATCTATATATATGGGGAGGCACTCGCTCCCCCACCATAGTTCGAGAATTCTAGATAGGTCTTTGGTGTCCCCGAGATTTCACCCTGAAATCTAGGACTACCCTTTTAAATTTTCGTTCTTTTCAAGTAACGGGTCGTGTTTTGTGTTTTGTTTTGTCTGCAGTTGTTTGCATTGCTCTAAGGTATCCCCAGAGAGTCATAAAAGCCAAATTCGACCAATACCCACATGCCAAAGCTCACTCAATCCCTTCACCAAACTTTGTCTGAAAGCGTTTTATTTATTTATTTATTAAATAAATAAGGTTCTTTTAAAAATAGATTGAGCTAAAATTAGCGAATTTTAGGTTATATAAACCACCACACCCCATCATTGTTACCACACTAGTATTACTTTTCACCTTCAAGTGGAGCATTCACCCGGGGGAGGGTTTTTACAGGCCAGCTAATTGGCGAATTATTTTCGAGCAATTGTCTGCAACTTTTGTCAAGTATTTTGTTTTTATTCATTTCTTTTTGTCTGTGTTTTGGTCTTTCTATGTGATTTGTCTGACAATTCCCCTTGGTCTTTTCTTTCGTTTTGCCTAATCAGTGCCCGAGCCTAGGGTTTTTAAGAAGTCATTCTTTGCCTCAAGACAAGCGGATAATTAATTAATTACGCTGGTTTTCAAGCTATTTTCAACGCAGCTATGGAGGAAAGGATGCATTGTTTTGCAGGGGAAGGATATGGTGAAGTCATGGTCTTGTTTGCCAAATTGAAGGAATCCAATTGCCTCTATAATTCATGCAACTACCCTCTTCAAATTTCCATGCAAATACCTGGTGCAAGTCACAATTTTTGGGAAGCAATTATTGGTGCAAGTCGCAATTTTTCAAAGCTGCCCTTCCACTTGGTTTTCCATGCCAATTTTGGGAAAGTTAATTTCAAGTGCAAGTCGTGGAAATTGGAGCTGCCTGGTAGGTTGGAATTTAACGTCAAGACTTAAGTGAAAAGTGTGGAAATTAGAGCTGCCCGGCAGGTTGGAATTTAACGTCAAGACTTAAGTGAAAAGTGTGGAAATTAGAGCTGCCCTGGCAGGTTGAATTTTAACGTTGCCTTTCCTTCATGTTTTTCACACAAATGTTAGCCAATTCACTTATGCAAGTCGCACTTTTTGGAGCTGCCCGCCAGGTTGGAATTTAACGTCAAGACTTAAGTGAAAAGTGTGGAAATTAGAGCTGCTGACGGGTTGAATTTTAACACTGCCGTGACTTATGAAATTTCACACAATTTTAAAAGAAATTTGCAAAGCAAGTCGTTGAATATAAGCTGCCTTTCCACTTGATATTCCACGCCAATTTTTAAAGTTAATTCCAAGTTCAAGTCGTGATTGTTAGCTGCTCCTCTCCAAAATCAGCACAATTTTCCAAGGGCAATTACTTAAGTGCAAATCGTGAAAATTCATGGCAATTGCTTAAGTGCACCCTTCAAAATCCACGAAACTTTTAAAGAAGCAAGCTGCCTTCCTCTTCTAATTTTCACACAAATTCAAAGCAAAAGTCACTTAGCTAGAGCGTGGATTTTAGCTGCTTTCCTTCATGAGTTTTAACACAATTTTTAGGAGCCAAGCCCATGTGGAAGTCATGTAAATTGCATGCAAAAATCCCTCTAAAAGCCTGTGCATGTGCTTCCCAATCTTCTAGTTGAAGCCCACATTGAATCTATTTATATTTTCCTTCATCCGGAGTGCTTTCCAGAATTCAAAATTGCCCCTATGCAATTAAAAATAAAAAGGGTGATGAATTGTCTGAATTGCTTACGACAAACATTTCACTGGTGCACATACTTGAGAAGAACTGCAAAAGCTTCAAGGATAAGAGGAGAAGGCAGTCGGAGAAGCAACACCCATGAAACAAATCACGGTCGGTTGCTTCCAGGATCTAGTTTGGTGAGAATCAAAGGAAATGATTCAACAACATATGGGAGAAAAAAGCATCTCAGATTAAAGCGGTGATATCATTCGATCATTCATTGCTAAAGTAGATAAAGCAGAAATCTGATGCATGTTGGATCAACATGCAGAGTTGGAAGAAGAACAAAAAGCCGAGAGTGTTGCACTGGAATAACTTCTTTTCTTTCTTCTTGTTTCTCTTATTTTCTTAACAAAGCGATTGAGTAATCAATTAAAATTGTAAAACTTAAGTGATTGGTTAAAAGCCGTTGCTTCAAGATTCTTGGAAGAAGTCAATTCTTGGGAAATAGGTGGCGGACATATGCAAGATAGAAGGTTCTATTTTTAGTTGTAAGACATACATGTCATACAAAGAGGAATTCCGGAGGAAGATTGCCAACTGTTCCCTTTTCATAGCTGCCACATGCGGCAATTCATTGAAAGCTTCTTATTTGTAATTGCCTTTTATGCACTATAAATAGAGGAAGAGCCTACTGGTTAAAGAATTAGAACTTGTTTAATCAGAACTTGTTTTACCAAGAGCTTTTGTAATTAGAACATTCTTGAGTTTTCAAACTTTGTGTTGGAACCCTTGATGTGATTGCTGCGAAGGGTTGGGATTGAATAAAAGGCGGATTTTTGGAGAACTTTGTGTCTACAGTGTTTTGTTGAGTTCTTCTTTTCGAAGGTTTTGATAAACTTTGTGTTATCTCAGATCTAGGTTAGAAGTCATTTCTTTCCCGTTCTATTGAATGTTGTGATTTATCTGTTTATTTAATTTGTGTGGATGAGACCAACTCTGATAACTATTGGTTGATTCAGCACATCTTCCTTTCTTTTTCCCTACTTTTGTTTTTCCCCCTTTTACAAATAACCCATAAAAATGCTTACTTGCTGCCAAATTACCCAGTTGTGGTTCACGAGTTGTGGGAATTAAAGTAAAACCCCGAAAATAGTTATTAGGATTCACCCTTACCAAATTGATAAACATCTTACACGAGAGCCTCACCGTTAAATGAGGGAGATTTATCTCATGACTAGGTTTTATGCTATGCATAAAATTTAGCCAACAGACAACAGTGCCCACCCCGAAAGTTCAAAGATGGATTGATCTCCTTCTCGACTTGATCTCCCTCTATTGCCGCTTGCCGAACTTTGGCCTTCGCCCACCGTTTTCGACTTGATCTCCTTGGCCGACCCATGTCTATATCTAGGAGAAGGAGAAAATCGAGGGCCCCATGTTCTAAAACTTAGGGGTTTTGGTATTAAAGGACAAAATAACAATTGTGCAGATTGAAACAGTAAAACTATCTCTGAAAAGAGATGTATATTGCTCAAAAGACTGTGATTACAATAGCCATCTGTAATCTCCCCAAAGGACATTTTCGACCCCCCAAATAGATTTTAGGCCAATCCCAAACCCCAAATGCACATAATAGAAATCATGACAAATTATCTAATGCAGATTTGAATTTACTCTAGGAAATGGCGACTAGGTATGGATATGAAACACATCCAAAGTAGAAGAAAATTCACTCTCATTTCACATGAAAACTCATCCAATGGATTTATAAAGCCAAAACATAAAGATAACTCCACATTTGGGAACCAAAAAGAGGCTGAAATTATTTATTAAAAATATGCAGAACTTGCCTTCAGACACAACCGTAAATAAAATATTTAGGAGCCAAAATCCACTCCATAAATACTGAATCAGACCACTAAAATTCTGCAATTAAATCAGCAACTCAGATATGAAATTTGGAAGCTCAGAACACCTCCGAACAACCACCCATGCAAGTCACACTTCCTAGTAAAAATCTGGAAACAAGGAAAAATGCAGCCACTAATTCTCTTCTTCAAACCCTTGATAAAAATCTGCAAATCTTCTCCCTTTAACTGCTGGAAACACACTGAAAATTACTACTACTTCAATGATGCACAATGGAAACCCCAAGGTGGAGAATCCTCACAAACTAGAGGAAGGGTTTTCGTCCTTCTCTAGATCTCTTGGAGGGTTTTCGTCCTCAAGAGAATATTTCTAAAGGTTTTCGTCCTTAGAAATAATTTTGTAAAACTTCAAAGCTTAGACAAAAATCATAATTATATCAAATAGAAAAGCATGCCCTCTACAAGCAAGTAAACTTGCTTTTATAGATGTAATGGGCCAAATAGCCTCCCCAACTTCCAATCAGATTTCATCCCTTGCATTTAATGTTTTTTTCCCACCTCTTTCATCCTCCAAGCAAGTCGCATTTTCTCCTAGGGAGAATAATAAATATAAAGTGTTTTCCCCTTTTTCTTATTTTTACTCTATCACTTTATATTCTTTTTCTTTTCTATTTTTTAATTTAACTTTATCATTAATAAATTAATATAAAGTGCTTATAATGTTATTTTATGTTGCACTTTTATAATTAATTTATTATGATAAGTTTCCCTTTCTAACACCCTTTAGCCGTCGGGAAACAAAATTGGGCTAAAGGTCTTTGACCGAGAAGAGGATATTACGCTATCTTTGCATGGAGATGTGTGTCCTTCCCTTGCGAGTTACATATACTTATATACTATTTTTAGAAATATGAAGAGATATCGGAAGAATGTGGAAGGTCACCAATCTCGAGGGAGATGAGGTGGTTCACCTTCCGTGAATTACATATGTGAAAATTTCGCAAATTACAATTTCTAGAAATTACTATTTTGCATTTAGAGACCTTTCAAGCGGATTTCGGGGTCAAAATTTGTCGAACAAAGTTTGTCACCCTTTCACCATATTCTACACGTTCCAAGATTTCCAACGCATTTTGAACGGAGTCAATCGGAGCTATAGTGCAAAAATTATGACTCCCGAAGTTGCCCCACTAGAATTGCTTTGCCTGGGTTGTTGTCTAGATCATTCCTCCCTCCTTCAGAAGCAATGGTCCCCATTGCGCCAAGGGGTCCCATCAAGTGTGGAAATTGTTTCTTTATCTGGTATGCGGTGAGCCACTCACCTTGATGATTGAGATTTCCTTTCTTGATCACCCAATAGAGCTGAATAGGACGTCCTCTGGTGGTCTTTGTCCAAGTGTCCACAATTTGATCTTCTTCAACTGGAGAAAAGCTCTGGGTTGAGTTTGGATATGTCCAATGTTCTGCTATGATCGAGGTATCCAAAAGAGGTGGGTGATATGGTTTGAGGAGGTCCACATTGAAGATAGGATGCAGACCAAGGTAGGGTGGAAGATTCAACTCGAAAGCATTTTCACCTACTTGTTTGGTGAGAGTGTAAGGACCATACCATAGAGGTCAAATTTTCTGTGTGGACTTGCAAGCCTTTCCTTGAAGTTGCAACCAGACCTTATCACCAACCTTGAAATGATGTGGAACCCTATGTTGATCATGGCGTTGTTTATACTTTTCATTCATCTTACAAGATATCGTGGACCTGTTGTTGAGTATATTGAATCTGTTCAACAAACCTTTTGCCTTTTCGCTTCAATTTTTCCATGAGGCGTGTATTCCATTGTATGCACTGGAATGCATACATCAATGGGTGTCATAGGCTAGAATCCGTAACAAACTTGAAATGGACTATGCTTGGTGGAGCTATGTAGGGCCCGATTGTATCCATGTTGTATGTAGGGCAGGGCCTCATCCCATGTACGTGGGTGTTTAGAGTGATACATATGAAGCATGTGGACAATTAGGCGGTTCACCACCTCTGTCTGTCCGTCAATCTGTGGGTGGAAGGATGTGGACTTCATCAACTTAGTGTCCATCATTCCCATAGGGTGGACCAGAAGATGCTCAAGAACTGCTTTGTCCCTATAAAAAAATTAGACTTGGGAAGCCCAAAGGTGATCCATACATGACTAAAATAGAGTTTAGCAGTTTCTTCACAGAAATATTTTTCTTACAAGCAATCATTATAGCCATTTTAGCAAATCAATCAACTACAACAAAAACACAATCATTTCCATGTTTCAAAGTTGGCAAACTTGAGAGGAAGTCCATTGAGATGGAGGCCCAAGGCTTGGTCGGTTTTGGCAATGGTGTATACAATCCTTGTTTCTTATTAGCTGGTTTGGCAATTGCACAGGGGGTGTAAGACTTGATGTACTTAACCACATCATTTCGTAGATTGGGCTAGTAAAAGTGCTTTTAGAGTATTGTCAGTGTTTTGTCCACGCCAAAGTGTCTAGCTGTCTAGCTAAAGCGTGCCTCCCATATCATTTTCTATTGTTCAACAAATGTAACACAAATGTGTTCCATGTGGTGAGGAGGTTATCCTATAGATAGAAATTAGGGACATGCTTGACCCCAGAGAGCCTGATATGTATTTGAAAAGTCAGGATCTGTCTCATATAAAGTGCACCAACTAGAAGTCTCATATCCACAGAGGTCAAGGATAGTTGTGAGGGCTGCAGTTGGAGGGCGACTCATGCAATCTGCTGCTGAATTTCCATTTCCCGTCTTATGTTTTATTATTAGGTGGAATTGTTGTAGGTATGTGCCCCACTTCTGGTGTCTCTCATTCCTTAGCTTGCTCTACGTTTGAAGGAACTCCAATGGCTTGTGGTCTGTGTGGGAATCTGTGGATGACTGTTTCCTTCCCTAGAATGTTATGTCTCTTTTTGGGACAAAACTAAAGATATGGGTTTGGCCACAAACCCCAAGGATCAGATCTAAAAATACACCACACCACAATGAAAATAATCCGATTTTTATAACAATAGTTTCCACGATAATTTAAACCCTAGCAGCGAACTGAAAAGGGGTTTAAAAGCACCATAAAAACCATGCACAATAGCTGAAAACACTTCTAAATAATTTCTTCATGCACAACAACACTTATCCATTCAATTTGCAATAAACAAATGGAGAAACCCAAGATAACACCTTTGTTGTAATTAAATTTAGGACAGCAGCAAGGCTGCCACAAACCAAGGTTAAAAATGATAGATAAACTTCACCAAAAATCATGAAATTATAGATTCCGGCCTTATAAATTATGCCGAATCAGAATATCAAATAAAATTTGATTTTCGTGCCCTAAAAGGCACCCAAACACCCTCAAACCCTAGTCGCTCCAACTAGGAAGGGTTCTAAAATTCATGCAAACCCTTGTAGATGTCTTCCTTGATCTTCTAGAGTCCAAATTTGCATGAAGTCTTCAAGATATTTTTGCTTCAACCAAGGATGGAGGGTTTTTGTCCTCCAACCAGCCGAAGAAGGGTTTTCATCCTTCTTGGAGAGAGCCACACACTTGGATTTTTTCCCAAGAGTGGAAAGACAATGAGCAAACAACCCAAAGGTTCAAATTAGATAAAATTCTCAAAAGTAGATGTCCCTAAATGAAGCCCTTAATCTCCTTTTATATCTTCATCTTGGTGCCAAAGGCCAAAAAGGCAAGGCCGACCCATATAAAACATATTTAACCATTTTAATTTACTTTTTAAAATCCACCAACCCCAGCTGACCCCCTTATAATGGGAAATACAAAGATAAAAACATAAATATGAATGAAGAAAATTGAAATATAATCCACGATCTTTCCTTGCTCATCCATTGATTGCCTTCGGAAAGAGGAATGGCAAGAAATCTTTTATTTTGGATTAATTCGAAAAAATGGGACATTAGAATCCTTCCTTCCCGAAATTGCTTGTCCTGAAGCAATTGTTAGTGCCCGGATCCTAAATGAATCTCAATTGTTTCTTCTTTGATATACTTGCACATGAAGCAAACATATCAAAGAAAACAAGAGTGTTTAACAACACTTTTAAACTCTCCTTATCATGCCTTAGGGACATGATAGTTAGCTCTCTTTCGTTGCTTGACACTATCTCATAATTTCCATCCAAATGATGGATTCCCAACACTTAAGTAATGCTGTCCCAAAAACAACTGTGATCATGCATTTTCCTTTCAAAATCAGAATGTTCAAGTCTGAAAACAACACATCATAATCTGATTTATTCCCTCTTTTAGATCTTCTTTCCTCATCATTCCATGACGGAATGCTCTTCAAAAATGAAAACATACTGCCGTTCATGGCTGCTAGTGGCAGCCCCAAATCTGATTTTTGCAAACTCAGCCTACCAAACTGAAATCTCACGAAGAAAGGCAACTCCATGAGTAATGTAGGGACTGAAATTTGATTTACATATGCTGAGACACTAGGAACAACAGGCCTATAATTGAAATCAGCAGACATCTTGGCCTTAAACTTGAGAAAATCAGCCTTCTTAACATTCCTATGAATTCTAATTTCATCATTTTTCAAGTGGAACCCCAACTCCTTGTGAATTTTGAGGATAAATCCCTCTAAAATTTGGAGCTCTTGATACCCACAAACATTGTGTGACTCAGCTGAACTGAAAACAAGGAAGCCAAAACAAAATTCATACCTCTTCATGGGGCCATGAAACTGAAAAATAGAACCATCATTCTCCTCTTTGACTGTCATGTGTGCAGCTGCAAGTTCATCATAATTGCTTCCCCTTTCCCATATTTATTTTGGTTCATTCATGGAGCCATGGGTTAGCAATTCATAGAAAAGAAAATCAGAATTCCCATCAAGCTTATGTTGCTTTAAACATGTCATGCTAGAATTCTCCTTCATCAAATTCCTTCCTTTCCAAAAGCAAAGAGAGGAAAAATCAAAAATGAAATCTTTACCTTCACCCTTTTTGAGCTTCAAGGGTTTACCCAGATTCCAAGGATGCAAGCAATCTATGAAACCCTTCATCATACCTTTTCTTGTCTCAATCATCATGTGCAAAGCAACCCCTATCTTGAAGTCCAAACTCGTGATAAAGAGTTTGTGATGATCAGCCCAGCAAGATGATAAAGAAGGAAACAAAAGATCTGAAATATGTGTATACCTTGGGCTGTCATAAAAAACCACTTCATTGCTTGGAAGATGTATAGTGAGTCCTTGGCAAAGATTCTTCTCCCAACCTTGCCCCTCATTAGCATAGTTATGATCACCCAAGCATGGCCATGATAAATAATGATGAAATAGACTTTTGTCATGATCAAATAAAATATCATATGGCTTACCATAGGCTGCTGATCTGAAAATTACAGCAGATTGAAAGTGGTCATGGACACCCGGAAATGCCCTTGTCTCATGTGTGTACCTCATAACATCTTCCCTTGGAAGCTCCACTTCATCTTTCCTCCCGTATTCAGATTTTTCTTCACTTATAACTCCATTTTTAGCTTGTTGATCCACATGTACAGCCACTTGCCATGGTTTACCATGGAGCCTCAACAATGACATATTGTTATTCTTTTCTTCAAATGGCTCAAGACAACAAAACTGAATTGGTGTAGAAGAAAGCAATGATTTTGGAACACCTCCATACCTTTGGACATCCCCAATATGTTCAATTCCCTTTATCCCATGAGACTTGCTTGGCATCTTTCCAACATTCTCTTCATTCTCTTGCTCCTCATGCTTCCTTTCATCCTTTGTATCTTGCCACATGCAACCATTAGAAAGCAAGGGAATATCATTAACAACCAAAAGTTCTTTACCTTCCACTTTGCTTGGTTCTTGCTTGGCAATTTCTCCATTCTCTTGAGCTTTCATAGGGCTGTCCGGAAAATCAGTCAAGGAATCAGCTTTGGTAATGGTGGTGGGTGCTTCTAGGGCTCCCAAAAGCTGATCCATCATTATGAGCTGCTGCTGTGATGGTTCTTCCTTCTTAGCATGGTGGATATCTTCCTCTTCCAATGCATCCTTTTTACCCTTAAGCAAATCTGGTTTCTCTTCAACATTTTGCCACACACACCCATTAGAAGCCAATGAAATATCATTAAATATTAAGGGACTTTTACCTTGGGACTCATGCTCCATGATTTCCCTTTCCTCTCTAGGCTCATGCATCAAACTTTCATCTTTTGGCTCTTTATTGACCACTGTTATAAACGGACTAACAAACTTGCTGTCCTCATATCTGCTTGGACAATGGTTTCCAAACCTCCCTTTCTCTTTTCCCACTTGCTCATGCCTGAATTCATCATGTGCAAAAATAAAATCAGTACTAACCAAACGATGATCCATAATTACTTCATGACCCTGAATATCCGGAATAAAAATGAGAGTAAGGGCTGAATCTTCATCCTTTATGGCTCCCTTTCTTCCAAGGTGCGGATCTTGAGTTGTATGCTCATTGATCTTCTTTTTCCTTGGTTTGTGCTCCACTATTTCATCAAACCCTTGTGTTATTAAGGTGTTAGGAAAATCAGCCAAGAGATCAACTGTGGCAAGAGGATTGGGGAGTTCTAATTCTCCCAAGGGCTGCTCCCTCTCCATAACCAGCTGCGGCAATATACCTTCCTCTTTCTTAACCTTAGGGGAATAATCATGCCCCTCCTCTCCTAGCGAACTTGGGAATTTGGTTCCCTCTTCAACAAGCTCCGTAGTTTCTCCTTGCTTTGCCCACAAGATGGGGCTCTTTTCCTCTAGGGTTGGGATGTTTTTCCCATGACCCTTGTGCATGGCTCGGGGCTTGGACCAAGTTCCAATGCCCACTCTATCTTTTCTCCATCCTACAAACTCAGAAAATGATAGGGCATCACGAATAGCCTCCGGAAGGGCTTGATACTCCTCAAAGCTAGTTGCAACCTTGTTGACCTTTGAAACCCTAGGCTCTTCCTTGAATGTCCTTCCTCTTTGTAGGTTTTGCATGGTGGAAGCAAGAGAGTCCAAGGTGTCCGCTAGTCTTTCTTGCACCTTCATCAATCTGTCCATAATTTCTTCCCCACAAGAAACCCTTAGGCTGGGAAGACCGAAGCTCTGATACCACTTTGTAATGTCCCTTTTTGGGACAAAAACCAAAGATATGGGTTTGGCCACAAACCCCAAGGATCAGATCTGAAAATACACCACACCACAATGAAAATAATCTGATTTTTATAACAGCAGTTCCCAAGATAATATAAACCCTAGCAACGAACTGAAAAGGGGTTTAAAAGCACCATAAAAACCATGCACAATAGCTGAAAACACTTCTAAATAATTTCTTCATGCACGGCAACACTTATCCATTCAATTTGCAATAAACAAATGGAGAAAACCCAAGATAACACACTGCTGTAATTAAATTTAGGACAGCAGCAGGGCTGCCACAAACCAAGGTTAAAAATGATAGATAAACCTCACCAAAAATCATGAAATTATATTTTCGTGCTTTATAAATTATGCCAAATCAGAATTTCAAAAAATCTGATTTTTGTGCCCTAGAAGGCACCCAAACACCCTCAAACCCTAGTCGCTCCAACTAGGAAGGGTTCTAAAATTCATGCAAACCCTTGTAGATGTCTTCCTTGATCTTCTAGAGTCCAAATCTGCATGAAGTCTTCAAGATATTTTCGCTTCAACCAAGGATGGAGGGTTTTCATCCTCCAAATGGAGACAACCTAAGATAATGCATTGCTGTAATTAAATTTAGGACAGCAGCAGGGCTGCCACAAACGAAGGTTAAAAATGATAGATAAACCACACCAAAAACATGAAATTATAAATTCCGGCGTTATAAATTATGCCAAATTAGAATATCAAATAAAATATGATTTTCGTGCCCTAGAAGGCACCCAAACACCCTCAAACCCTAGTCGCTCCAACTAGGAAGGGTTCTAAAATTCATGCAAACCCTTGTAGATGTCTTCCTTGATCTTCTAGAGTCCAAATCTGCATGAAGTCTTCAAGATATTTTTGCTTCAACCAAGGATGGAGGGTTTTCGTCCTCCAACCAGCCACAAGAAGGGTTTTCGTCCTTCTTGGAGAGAGCCACACTTGGATTTTCGCCCAAGAGTGGAAAGACAATGAGCAAACAGCCCAAAGGTCCAAATTAGATAAAATTCCCAAAAGTAGATGTCCCCAAATGAAGCCCTTAATCTCCTTTTATATCTTCATCTTGGCACCAAAGGCCAAAAAGGCAAGGCTGACCCATATAAAGCATATTTAATCTTTTAATTTGCTTTTAAAATGCACCAAACCCAGCCCCCCTCATAATGGGAAATACAAAGATAAAAACATAAATATGAATGAAGAAAGCTGAATATAATCCATGATCTTTCCTTTCTCATCCATTGCTTGCCTTTGGAAAGAGGAAAGGCAAGGAATCCTTTATTTTGGATTAATTCGAAAAAGGGGACATTACATAGAATGTAGTGTTTCCATTGCTTGCAGGCATGGATGATGGCATAGAGCTCCTTATCATATGTTGGGTACTTCCTGATCGTGTGATTGAATGTTTCACCGTGATATCAATGCAGGGCGATGTTGCATAATAACAACTCTCATGGCATACTTAGATGCATCCGTCATCAATTCGAAAGATTGATGTAGGTCAGGTCAGGAGAGAACAAGTGCCGAGCATAGTCTTCGTTTCAAATTTTTGAATGCTCTCTTGCACCTCCCCCCATTGGAATGTAGCCTTATTTTCTCCTTTAATCATTTGGTTCAGTGGCCACGAAATATGTGAAAATCCCAAGACAAATCGACGATACAAATTGGCAACACCCAAGAAGCTACAAAGTTCTATAAGAGTCTTTGGAGTAGGCCAATTCTGAATAACATGGATCTTCTCTGGGTCAACATGGACTCCATCCACAACATATCCTAGGTACTGAACCTTCCTCATCCCAAATGTGCATTTTTCTAGATTTGCATAGAGCCTGTGCTTTCGAATGGTTTGAAGTACTTCTCGAACATGTTGTAGATGTTGTTGCCACATTTGACTATAAATGAGTTTATCATCTAAGTAGACAACCACGAAGGAATTGGTATAGGGCTGCAGGATGTAATCCATCATTCTCATGAATGTCACAAGAGCATTAATTAATCCGAAAGGCATGACCAACCATTCAAATAGACCTTCCTAAGAATTAAATGTCTTCTTCCGACATCTCGTGTGCTCAATATCTTCCCGACATCTATGTGCTCAATGGGAATCTGGTGATAGCCAGATTTGAGATCAATTTTGGTGAAGAATTTTGCACCACGAAGTTGGTCCAACAAATCATCGATCCTCGGAAGGGGGTAGCGATTCTTCACGAAATTTTGTTTAAGGTCCGATAGTCAATGCAAAATCTCCATGTTCCATCTTTCTTTGGTGCCAAGACAATTGGGCTTCCACGGGGTGAAGAGCTCGGCCTAATGTGTCCCTTTTGAATCAACTCTTGGAGTTGCCTCTTGATCTCATCATTTTCAGGACCAACTTGCGATACACCGGGTTGTTAGGTAAAGGAGAGCCCGAGACCAAATGAATAACATGTTTTACCTCGCACTGAAGTGGCACCCCTATGGGTGACTGAAATAGATCATCATACTCAACTATGATTTGGTCCATCTGCTTCTTTTGTTGTATTGAATGTGTGGTCAAGGTGGCCTGATAACTTTCTTGGTGGTTTTGGCCTGATCATTAGGATGACAAACTGCTTTGTTTTCTCCACTAGCTTCTTACATTGCTTGGCACTGATGAGGGAAACCGAGTTGGAGGGGATGACCTCGAGTATCCGATAGCGCCAGACCCCAAATTCTGATGGTGACCCTTCGAGGTCATGACTCATAGATGCCATGTCTCTCCCACATGAATGGCTGGCCCAAGAGCACATCACAAACATCCAATGGAACAACATCACACAAGACTTCATCATGGAAGGGTTTGATTGCATATGGGAGGAGACATTGTTGTGTGACATGAAGATCTCTTCTTGGGTTCAACCACCCGATACTATATGGTTGGGGATGTGGCTTTACAGGCAGGTTCAAACTTTTCACAATATCAACAAAAATTAAATTCTTTTGACTTCCACTATCAAGAATAAAATGCGAGGCTTACCCTTTACCCAAAGTTTGGAGTGAAATAGCCTTTCCTTCTCATCCATCTTCTTGACTTGTGAGGTGGCAATGATCACATCTGGTTCAACATCTATAATTTCATCTTCTTCATCTCTGACCTCGGGTGTGTCACCGGTGGAGTAGTGGGTGTTGAAGATTGTGACTTGGTTAGTAAGGACTTGATGGCTTGACATTCTTCCTTGGAATGACGATTAGTCTTGTGGAGGTCGCACCACTTCCTGTCTTCTCCTTCGTGTTTTATTTCCTTACGACTCTTGTTTCCAACCCTGACCTTGGGTTTGACCTTCCTTTCCCCTCATAGTCTAGTTCTTTGTGTTTCTCTTTCTATGCTTTTGTTCAACCTTGATCGCAAACTTGTACATCTCATTGAGGGTATGAAATTTAAAGAGGTCCATGTCCTCTCATATGTACCATTGTAGGCCATTGTGATATTTGATGATCAGGACAACAACACAATCAACAATTTTAGTGGGGCAGCTTCCAAGAGTCATAACTTTTGCACCATAGCTCCGATTGACTCCGAAATACGCTTCTAAAGGCCTCAAAGTGCAATTTTTGTAGTTTTGTCTAAAAATAGTTATTTCGCGAAAATTTTGCATAGGTAATTCACAGAAGGTGAACCACCTTGTCTCTCTCGAGATTTGTGACCTTCCACATTCTGCTAGATGTTTCTTCATATTTCTAAATGTAGAATATAAGTATATGTAACCCACAAGGGAAGGACACACATCTCCTTGCGAGAGATAGCTATTGTAATCACAATATTTTGAGCAATATACATCTCTTTTCGAGATAATTTTACTGTTTACATCTGGCACAATTGTTATTCTGTCCTTTAATCCCAAAACCCCTAAGTTTTGGATCAGTAGTATCAGAGCGAAGTTGTCTTGAGTGTATGATTCCCAAAATGAGGTCGGGATATAAGAAGCTTGGGTGGTCCACACAAGATCCTTTAGAATACTTGACTGCTCATTGCAGGAGACCTCAAATGGTGGACAACATTGGGACAAATGATCCTCTCAAGAAAATGGTGAATGAAGCTCTCATGGAGTAAAAGGAGCAGATGTTACAACAATTCTCCTAGATCCTTCAACAACTACAAATGGGAAATCCTGCCTCCTCATCTGCGAGCCAACCCTTCAGTGCCTCGACACCCTTCAAAGTTCAAGTAAATTTGATATTCCTATTTTTGAGGGTAAAATAAATTCTGATGCAGTAGAAAATTGGTTGGACCAATTATCCTACTTTTTTGTCAATAAATTCACTGATAAAGAGAAAATAACATTTGCTCTCTTGAAATCGTAAACTTTACTGTCAAAAATTATTAGGGGGTGTACAAGAATGGAATCAATAAGGATGAATGGGCATCGTAGAGGAACCCACATGGGATGATTTTGTGGATGCCATAAACGAAGAATACTACCCTGTTGGAGCCTATGATGATCTCAGTATATCTGATGGCAACAACTCCACCAAGATAAGGACTAGTTAGTTCAAGATTATACTGATAATTTTCATTCTCTCTCTGCAAGATTGGGCATTCAAGACACAAAGTTTAACACCCTTTCACCATATTCTACACGTTCCAAGCTTTTCGACGCATTTTGAACGGAGTCAATAGGAGCTACGATGCAAAAGTTATGACTCCTAGAAGTTGCCCCACTAGAATTGCTGCATGGGTTGTCTAGATCACCCCATCCCGGGGGGGGGGAGGGCTGCCGACCCTATACAATCTATATAAAGGGGGGCCCATATTTCTAGTGGCCCTTGCCTTAGATACATAAGATATAGAGGGTTGGGCCTTGCCCCATAGATATACTTCATGGAGGGACCATAGATGGGAGGTAAAGATTTATCCCGTAAGTTCAGCCGTGGAATGTCATGCCTATATAGAGAGAGGGGGGGCCACCGGTGGACAGGCAGACCCCCTCTCTCTATATGGGGTGCGCCCTATCCCTATCTAGATAAGGGAAGGGCGGATGCACGCCTAATGCCTAATGCCTAATGGATGGGGCCATCTCTCTATATAGAGGGGTTGGGGCCCGGGGCGACTCTCTATAGTCAATAGTCATAGTCGGGGTGAGCGATGGGCTATATACAGTTTAGTTGGCGCTCTCCCCCCCCCCCCTATATATCTATATGGTATGGGGGAAGGGAGAGGGCCTGAAGGTCCTTGCCCCGAATCCTTAATTCAGTTTGGCCGGCACTGCTCTGGGCCCAGAAAGCGCGGCCATGGGCCCCTATCTCTAGATGGGGTCCGAACGGCGGCACGGCACTCTTTTCCCCGCGCCCGTTCCGCATGCGCTTCGCGCGCCATTCATTGGCGCTTTGCTCTCCTCTTATTCATCGGTTTTGGATGGACTTCGCCGTTATTCCCCAAAAGGAAAAGTCTCACATCGAGATGTCGATTTGTTGCCCTATGTATTCATTTGGTTCTCATCCAAGATTGACGTATGTTGGTAACCTCTCATGTGAAATATTGTCTGCAGAATTGTAAAACATTATTTGAAATCTGCTTAGAATTAGTCTCTTCTTCTTGCTAGATCGAAAGGACCCTTGTAGCGCAATAAAGGAAGTAGGTGTAAGGACATACATGCGCCAACTTGAGGAGATCTGTTGTCAGACCATGCACACCAAAATTTTAGACGGCTATGCTGAGTAATGTTGCAGGTCAAGTGAGTCATATGCCCTCTCAGCTTCTTGGTTGATGACTTGCTCAATGGGGATACACATGGCATTTCCATGCACATGATAGGACATTGTATGAAGTGGTGCATCCTCATGTCTGGATAGTCTCTTCCTACAAAGAATATGGGGAACAGTTCTAATCTCATGGGTATTACCCACCTAAGGTGTCCAAAGGCACACATTACAAGTTATTTAATTCTCACTCTACTTTCATATTGCACTTTGATCTTCACCATCAATAAATAGAGGATAAAAATCTACCAAATTGTCGAGTGGGTGCAAGTGAAAGAAGGAACTGATGACATGTGTAATAGTTCAGCGGTTGGTAGCAAAAACACAAAGAATCTTTTAACTATTATGCTCCTATCCATACACCCGGCTCCAAACATTTTTAGGAAATTGGCTTGATTCCCGTGTCCCATGCAATTTTGATGGCTGCTTTAAATTCCCATTGATTTGTTTCTTATATCAACAAGAAAATATATGATATACTTCAAGTTACCAATTAAGGTTCGGTTTGGGTTTGGGTTTGTGTCTGGGTTCGAAGAACCAGATTTACTAGTACAACGATTTTTTTGCCTTGGATATAACTTTGGTTCGGCCGTACAAAAGAATAGAAAATATAGAAATTCTAGCCTAATAAATAGGAAATTAATGACAGCAAGCATGTAGTGTGCATATAGAAATTCTAGCCTAATAAATAAAAATTCTTCTTTTTGTCTTTCACTTAGCTTTTAGGTTTGAAAAGTGTTTTTAATTAAACTATATTGTTACTTTATTTTTGAGCAAATTTTGGAAAAAGAAAAGACGTTTTTTGCCTTGGGCTCTTAATGGGTTCTGGCGGATTTGCCCGGGTTCTTTTGCAAAAGAATCCAGGTCATTCGGGCAGAACCCATGAAGATCTGACTTATCCTGTACTCAGGACATACATGGGGACTGGGTCCTGCTGCATTCCTAGGAGAATGCAAAAGAACCCGGGTGATTCCAGGCCGAACCCATGAAGATCTGACTATACCTTGTACTTGGGACGTACTGGGACAGGGTTCCTGCGGCATTCCTAGGAGAATCGGTATCTTAGGTCATATACTTCATTAAAACTCAACAAACAACACTCTTGCGTGTCTTAATCTCTCAGCTGTGATGAACTTGGGAGAAAGGAGAGCTTCAGAATCTGATCACACCTTATAAATACGGGAAAAGAAATGGTAAAATTACAGAAAAGCTCTCCAGTCCAAAAAGAGAGACAAGGGCAACACAAACCATTTCAAAGGAGTCAGCTACGATGAAGCAAGAGACAGGGAAGGAATGTAATAGTCAACACCCTATTCATATTGATGACGAGGACCTAATACTAACTCTGCAGTCAACAATGAGTAGACTGCAAATCAGTTTTAGCAAGGAATTAATCATCCCAAGGAACTTAAATCTGATATAGGATATCTCCTCTTCCCCTACAGTTGGCTATAGACATTTCTCATCTTCCCCATTTTACCCGCCCCTCAAGTTGCTTACCCAAGTCCTTTCTGTGTCTGTATTTTGGGAGAATGGGAAGAATCCCTACTGGATTTGCCCTATCCTTCAATAGGTTTGGTATTCAGCCCAAGGCAACAATATTTGGATCCCCCACTCATGAATTATCTCCTCTGTTTCAGCCTCCTCAACTGCTGCAATGGAATTTAATCCTTTCAAGAAAAGATAATCCTCAAAATACCCATGAGAGTCAACAAGGAAATAACCTTAGATCTGAAAATAATGATTCGGCCGCTCTTGCTTCTGTGCTTGAAATATCTGCCTCAAAAAATCATGAACAAAACCATTGATGAAAAAGGGTCCACATCCCGTATTCGGAGAGTGTTCTTTCTAGGTTATTGCACGTTGTCGTGAAGCAGAATCAGAGGATAGAGTCTTTGAAGAATTGTGTGGGTAAGCTGGGGACAATTGTCAAAAAGCATGAACAAACATTGAAAGCACTCAACACCGTTGCACTCTCCGAAAATGCAATGAGGCAAATTACAGATATTGTCTGCAGGCATGCACATATGGCTCCTCATTCTGCATATAGACAAGCTACTGCTTAGTGAAAACACCACAGAAGCTACTACCAAAGGAAAGGCATGGCAAAGGTCTCTCTTCAAAGTTCAAACTACAAGCTTCCACTTCTGGGTGTTTTACTTGTTTTCTACACCAGGATACGAAATGTAGTAAAAATTTCTAATTCAGATTATGTGAATAAATATAATAAACACAAGAATCTGAATTGTAACATAAGGGTAAATGTGCAATGAATTGATTTTGAATAAGGAAGACAATCAAAGGGATAAGATACTTAGTGATTACAGATTGTCTTTGAATCTCAGAATTGCTACAAGGCTAGGAGCGCCTCAGGAATATGTCATCAGTGTCTTAGGGGAAAATCAAGAGTAGAGGAACTGTCTGGACACTTTCGTCAAACACGGATGTCTGTGTCTGACGGCATTGTCTGAACTCTGTTGATAGTGTTTGTGAAGGTGCTTCAGGTCTTAAACTTGTTGGAGCCCTTTGCATGTGTTTGCAATTTGGTTTCAAGGTGTTCTGGGGTTGCGATTTGATGCGACGACGCTTGTGTGATCTCTCCTTTTGTCCAAGTCCTAACAATGTACTTGATACAAAACCGCCTTAAAAAGGGGTTAGCTCTTTGGATTGGGCTGACCCAGCACACACCCACGGTGGCTGAACATTGCCTATGTACTACTACTCTGGAGAGGGCTCAAATTGCATGTATTTCTCCCACCTTTGTGAGTGAAGCTATGAAAAATATGTGCAGTCTAGATGTGATCCTTCTTATGAACTTTAATGCTTGGCACCATGCAACTTTGACCTCTTTGTTCTCAGATTTGGCTTAGTGGACTGCTCTAGGGCTGCTCCTTGAAGATTTGGGATATGTCTATACCTTTTGTGTAATGATCTCCAAGATGTGTGAGAGTGCCTTAGGATAAGAGGCGAGGTATGACCTATGAGGTCATTTGTATCTATAGACGGCTTTATTAATTTTATGAAGTAGTCAACCTATGAAATATGTCTAGGCCGACCTAATGAAGTGTGCAAGCAAGTGCCAAAACTGATGTTGCCAAGTGTCGAAGACTGAATTTAGGTGTCTATGTTGGACAATTATGGTTTGCTTGACCCCAATTAAGGAAAGTTCTCCTAACCCTCCTGCTGTTGCACCTCACATTAGCATTGATTGCTGTCTGTAATTCTGCATAGTATTATTGTATGCTTCTTGGCGATTTATGAGAAAGAAAGACTATACCATGGGCAGCTTATCAGTTATAATTACTATATATAAAGCTGTTGTCTTTCCTGCTTCTATGACTTGTAGAAATGGTATGGCCATGTTATAATTGTCCATAATAAAGTGATGCTATACTAATACATATATATGAGATGCAGGCTTTTCACTTCAAAGCATTGCCTGACTAATGTAATCCTCTCTTCACTCCAGCTCCCTTGGATGATCTGTTTTTCCTCTTTATGGCATCCTTTGTGCACCCCTTTTTCCTTAATATAATTTACCATTGTCAAAAAATTATTGTTTTACTATGTTTCTGGAAAAGTTGTATATTATTAAATATTATTTGTTTAATTTGAAATGGTCTCACAGGGGCATTTGATTGTATTTATATAAAATCTACAGTACTGAAATCGTCCATCAGTTGCAACTGATAGCTGTTATCTACTTTCATATTCCTATCTATTGCTTGCTGTTATTTACTGCTGCGAATTCTATTATATGTTGTAATTTTCCTACACTGTTAAGAACGTAGAATAGGCCTTACACATATTATCATTGGTAAACCTGACATAGCAACGTGAGAAAAGTTGTCAGTGTATGTAGTGTAGTTTCAAATCTCAGGCAAGGGATTCAACCCCACAAAGCAAGACTAAGAGAACCCTGTAACAAGTGAGAGAAGTAAGGTCTGCAAGTTGGAGGAAGAATCACCTAGATGATATCGATATCATGTTAGTTTGCTCACAACGAGCTCCCCAAATATCTTCTTTTGCATATTTTTTTGATATTATTATTTTTTTTTTTTAGAAAGATTTCCAATTCGGGATGAGAAGTCCACATCGAATTTGGGATGAGATTAAGTGTGTCATTGCATGCTCTATGTTGGGGCCATTATTAGGTACAATGGTGGCTATTGCATTCATGAGTTCAAGAATACTTCGGTAAATCCATTACCTTGACAGGTACATGGCAAGACTTGCCTTGAAATTACTTTGTTTTGATTCAAGATGAATGGTCACCGCCGTACCTGTCTTCCCATGGGATTATCTTCATTCTTCAACCATGGCCTTCTTGACATTGGCTCTATGTTAGCAAGTTTTTCCTTCTTCATTCTTGGGTCGAGGTATATGACTTTCTTTTCTTGTGCTTAAGTGATTGGCATTACATCTTTGTCCATGGTTACCTAGTCTATGTCAATCATGTCTATATTTACTTACTTGGGACAATTGCCATCATTGTGATGCCATGGCCCACACCATCTACGAAAAAGTCCAACATTATTTTGATTTGTGGGGCATTCTCTTGCGAAATGTCCCCACTCTTTACACTTTGCACGATTGGTCGCCCTTGAGAGTTGTAATGAATCTAACTACCACCACCATTTGTTTTGACATTGTTTGTTATTTAGCTTTGCTAGTGTGGTGGGTGGTTGATGTAGTAAGGATTAGGGAGTCCAATGAAGGACAATCTTGGCCTGCTGACCTACTTGCACACTCTCAACACTTGATTGTCAAAATTGCATAGATAATAATAATTTAACTAGAATTACAAGATTCCTAAAATAAAGGCAGGTTGTAATTAAGTGCAAAATTTAATATTTGCAAAATATTGTAAATGAATGATGCCATACATAAATGAAAAATAACATAGACAACACAATTTACTTGTGGGGAAAATCCTGCGGTAAAACCCCCACCAAGAATAACACCTCCCGTTTATTAATTAATAAACAAGGAACACAATGTCCGACAACTTATGGACATGTGCTTGACAATTACTGAGACAACCCAACAAAGATGTCAACCTTTCACTTCACAATTTTACAAAATCATAATAATAATATTGTTGTGCGTGTGTCCAATTTCTAATGGAAATTGCCTTTGTTTAAAGGGTGGGTGAATTCGTTTCAACATTTTGGTTGAATCTTATCACTTTGTAGATTAAATTAATCAATAAATTGATTTATTTAACTTGACAACAAGGTGTCAAGTTATAATATAAGTTATAACTATAATTTTTTTAATGAACTTATAATGGAGATGTGTTTTGTTGTGGTGGGCCACACTAAATGTGTCCCCACAAACATTACATGCTCCAACACCCCCCCGCCTCTCCCCACCCCCCCCCCCCAATATTTAGTTCGATTACATGCCAAAGTTACCTTTTTATACAAAAGGATTTACAATCCTTAAACCATATAGGATGATTTTAGGCTAGCATGTCTATAGGATAATCTAACAAAAATATCCAAAGTTCCTCTTGGATAAGTGCATACAAGAAGTCTTATATGAGTTTCGGAGCCTTTTATAAAACAAGGAATCTCCATAACACAATGCTTTGTTGGGTTCTCTAGTAAACTCACATAGGGTGATGTTTACACAAAATCACATAGGGTGATCTTTTATACTTGCCTTTTACACATAGTTACCTAAGTCTCGGAGACAGAGGGACGAAGAGACGGGGTTTTGGGACGACAAAAAAATTCCCAAATTTCGGGGACGACTATTAAAATAATATATAAAAATTATTATCTGAATATTTTAATTGTATTCAATGAAATTTAGGGATTTAAACTATGTTTAATGTATTTACTATTTTAGGTACTTTCAATATCATAATTTAATGTTCTTGGTAAATTAATAGCATTTTAAAAGTAAAAACATCAGAAAACTTTTGAAAGATTTTAAAAAAATAGGAGACGTCCCCTCTAATTTCCCAAGTCCTTGAAACATTTGGGATGTCACCAAAATCTAATGTTTGCGGGGACAGTGATGGGTGCCTCCTTCACTAGGTTCTGATATCCATTCTTTTGTTTGCTGATGATTTGGTCCTCTTGGCTTCCTCTTCGGACCGGAGGGGTGCAAAGACAGATTGGATGCCTTAGCCTTGTCTTTGTGATCTTGGGCGATTGATGATTAACACAGGTAAAACCAAGGTTATGGTCTTGATAGTGCAAAGACCTCGTATCTCCACTTCTATATCAAGGGTGAGGAGATCAAGATCACCAACACATATACCTACTTGGGTGTTCAGTTCTCTGGTCCGCGTTTCAGTTTGAGACAAGCCCTCCAGCCTCAAGTCAATAAGGGTTATGGATCCTTAGCCCTCCTCGAGAGACAGTGCTTTCATCACAACTTCCAGGACATCTCCTCCAAAATGTTCCTCATGGACTTCGTCATCAAATCCACTTTGTCTTTTCAACCTTGTTGTTTGGGGGCCCTCCTTACGGACGATTGGTCGGGCTTACGCCGAGAGAGTCCAAACACTTCTCTTTCGGCGATGTATCAAATGCAAGCAAACCGCCCCCAATACATTTTGGTTGAGTTTGGAGCCCTCCCTTTTAGATTAGAGTGTAGGGCTTCGACTCTATTGAGGGACAGGACAAGTACCCGTATTTAGTGTATTGCTCGTTAGAGAATTTTGCTCTTTCTGATTCCCCTTGCCGTGGTTGCAGTTGGTATACTGATGTTTTTGACCTCTTGGGGACAGTGGGTATTCAGATAAATCATCTTCCTCCTTTTCGGCTAACGCTGATGCACCAGTACCTTCGACCCACCCGATAGGTGATGAACAAATTTATCGAGAGGATATTTACAGGTAGTTCATCCACACTACTTGGGTGAACCCTCATGGGGTTACGCCCTAAAATGGCCTTTTATGCTTTGAGCACTTTTTGGAGTTGAGTGACGGTCTCATTATCTCGTCCTCAGTATACTTTGCATCACTGGATGCATGCCCTTCACATCCCCCTTGGTCAGCTCAAAGTTGGTTCTCATAGACTCCTGTTGTGAGACAAATCACCACCTTGATCATTCAAATAGGATTTGCTAGTTGTGTAGTCTCCAGGAGATTGAGATGGAGACACACTTCATCTTCTGCTGCCCCATTTATTATGAGATCAGAGGGAGGTTCTACTGCCTTTTTAGGAGGGCACAAGCTCTTTCTCGGTGTTACACAAGGATGCGTTCCCCCAAAACCCAAGCGTTTGGGGCGTCCCAAAAGTGTTGGGGATGGCAAGACGAGGGGGAAACGTCCCCCATATTTTAGTATTAAAAAAGGGAAATGTCTTGGGGACGTTTAGGGAGAAGAGGAAACATCTTGAGAATGTTGGGGATAAGGGGGACAGTGGAAGTCCTAGAACAATTGAGGGATGTCCAATTGTGCGCGACGTCCCCCATGTTTTTTTTCAACATTTTATTTAAAAAACAACTTTATGACTCTTTTCACTTTTTTTAAAATTGGAAAGTAATAATAACATAAAACAAACATACTAACCTAACCCTAACCCTAAAAGTGACATTCTATGTTATAAAATGACTCTATGGGCTCATTCCATATCACATTCAATATTCACACTTGAGCAAAGTGAGCAAAGAGAAGAAGAAAGAGCAAGAGGAAGAAGGGCAAGGGCAAGGGCAAGAGCAAGAGAAGTGCAAGCAAGAGGTATTTATAATTTTATTTGCTTACAATGCTTGATAATAGTCTCTAGTTTTTAAAATTTAGATTCTATTTGCATTTTTAGGGGTTGTTTTTAAGTTTTTGTATCTACATTCACAATGTAATCATGTTTATAGTTTGTAGGATTTTACAAAATGCATACTGCATAGGGTTTGGTTGTAACTGGTTAGTTTTTTTTTTAAATTACATTTTAAAAGTTAAAAGTAAAACATAAAGCTCTTGATTGTTGATTCAATGATTCATTGAATAGGTCTGGTTAGGTTTAACTTTTCCATGATAGTATGATACACATTCCTAGAAACAATAACATTAGGAATTCCGAATACAAAAACTTTGATAATAGATACACATGAATGTAGATACAAAAATGAAAAACTTAATACTCCTACAACAATGTTAGATGTTTTAGTTTTTAATATTTTTGCATATGGTAACTAGTTATGGGCCTAATAGCATATGGCTTTTTAAGTTTTTAAAATCATTATGACAATGTGATTGCAATTTGCATGTAATTATAACTTATGGCTGTTTTTAAAAAAAAGAAGATTCATTGTACAATGCATATAGTTATGAATGTTTTACTTTTTCTTAATCATTGCATATAGTTATAACTTATACCTTATTGTTTTTTATTCATTGAATAATACATATAGTTATAACTTATGGTTGTTTTTCTTGTTTATAAATTAAATTATAATCATTGCCTATACTTGAAGTTATCTTTTTTAAAAATTAATTCATTACATATAGTTATGGTTGTTTTCTTTTTAATTCATTGCAGCCCCAACAATCATCACCATGAGTTCTTCTGAGTATGATTATGAATCAAAGGAGAGGGTTGAACTTAAGATAGGTGGAAGTGTTGGTGATGACATAATTGGGGGAAGTGGAGAAGAGAGACAAAATGTAGTGCCAACGACAACTGGTAGTTCAGCTGGTAGTGCTACCAATTGCCCCTCTCAAATGTTGTCCAAATTTGCCATTGGACCATTTGAGAAGAAGAAACCATTGCAACAATTTGCTGAGATACTTGAGAACCCCAAGTTTGGAGGGGGAGTAAACTATGGAAGTGCAACATATGTGCATTGACTTGGCATGGCAGCATCACCAAGACCAATGCACACTTGTTGCACCTTACAGAAGGGGGTTGGTCTTTGTAAGGCCCTTTCACTAGAGCAAAGAGCAAAGATGGTGAGAATTTTCAATGGAAATACCACGACAATGTTCTAGAAGTTTGTGGTACTAGCAGTGCGGCTAACACTCCTTTGAGCTCTCATAAGACTGACAAGAATACTTTGGCTAGTTCTAGTTTTGGAATGATAGAAATGGAAAGCGGGGAAGAGAAAAGCCATGGGGGCAGCCCCCAATCCAGTTGTAGACATGTTTGATTCAAAGGCAAGGGAAGAGGCAAATGATGCTATCGAGAAATTTTTCTATGCTGTTGGGATCCCATTTCATGCCACTCACTCTCCTTATTACAAGGAGGCTATGGCTAAGGTAGCAAAAATAGGTACAAGTTATGTGCCTCTTGGAGACACCAAACTTAGGACAACAATCTTGGATAGAAACTATTCCAAGGTTAATCTGTTGATGGAGGAGATGAAGGTCACATGGATGCAATATTATCATGGATGGGTGGACGAATATTAGACATTGTTCGCTTCATCAATATCATTGTCTCTTGCAAAGATGGACCACACTTCTTGAGAGCAATTGATTGTTCGGGAAGCGAAAAATGCCGAGTTCGAATTTCAGATTTTGAAGGATGCCATTGAGGAGGTTGGACCTTCAAATGTTGTAAAAGTCATCACGGATGCAATTTATGTTTGTAGAGCAACATGCAAGTTAGTGGAACATATGCCTACAATCATATTTATTGGACCCCGTGTTGCGTGCATGCCATGAACAATAATGCACTGAAAGACATAAGGAAGATTCAGTGGTTCAACTAGATAATGAATGAGGCCAAAGACGTGCAGAAGTTCATATGCAATCACCACACATCATTGGCACTCATTCGAAATTTTTCGAAGAAGGAATTTTTGAAACCACTTGACTCTCGCTTTGCATCCTATTTTATTTTATTGGAGAGGATGTTTGAGGTGTAGGAGCCCCCGTAAATTATGATTATGACACAAAATTGGACTAGGTGGTGTGAGTCCAAGATAGAGCAAGGAAAAGAGTGAAGGAAGTGGTGTTGAGGGAAACATTTTGGGTTGATATGAAATACATCATATCAATTATAACTCCAATTTTTAGCGTCATCAAATATGGGGATTCTAACAACCCCAATCTTGGTGAGATCTATAAGTGCATTGACAACATGCTTGGGCAAATGAAGGCAACTATTTGGGTGAGGGACCCCACTTTGGAGTTCTACAATGAACATATTCAGCCCATCATTCAACATAGATGGGAGAAGTTGAACACCCCACTTCATATGGTTGTGTATACATTGAATCCCAAATGGTATGTGGAGAGGCTAGGTAGAGTTATCCCTTTGGATGATGATGAGGTGAAGAAGGGTCTTATGAAGACCTTTAAAAAAATGTATAGTCCACAAGAGGCTTCATAGAACAGGTTGGAGTGGCTCAACTTCACTAAACTTGATGGGTACAAAACTTCAACAAAGGCATACAGGGTAACATTGGCACACGACAAGCCAGTGAGTTGGTGGCGAATGTATGGGTGTTCATGATTGTTGCGAACACTTGTAATTTTCCTCCTTTCCCGTGTTTTAGCTCCTCTTCCTTTGAGAGGAATTGGTCTACATATGGTTGGATCCACTTTGTTAAGAGGAATAGGCTTACCTCTGTGAGAGCCGAGAAGCTTGTAGCTGTACATAGTGCTTTGCATCTTATGGATTGTAAGACAACGGAGTACAAGGAGACCCCAACATTACGGTGGGATGTAGATCCCGAGGAGCTAAGGCAGGTAGAAGAGGACAATACTATGCAACAGGGATTGTTTGGGCTTTCCTTGGAAGACGAGGATGATAGTTCCAACGAGGAGGAGTTCATGGATGTTGCTTCATATGTTGATTCTAATTTTTAGGCTGATACTTGTCCTCTTCTTTTTGTAATATTGACAATAGACAATTGTTGGTGTATTTGAATATGAGATTAATGATATGAATATCAACTATTGTCACTTGATCATTCGAATGGTTTTATAATTTATTTCAACTTATTTAATTTTAAGTCTCAAATTCAAATGGTTTTACTTTTATTAAATTATGTATAACTATATGTATTTGATATTTAGGAATGTGTATCATATTATCATGAAAAAGTTAAGCATTCACTATATGACATATGTTACTAACTTACTATGTATTTCAGTTTACTTTCTAAGTTCTAACTAATAATTTAAAATTTAAATGTATTTGATATTTATGATTTCAAGTTTCAACTTATTTAAATCTCAAATGGTTTTATTTCAGCTTATTTATATAGTTTAGTCACTATTTTTTTATATTTTAAATATTTATATTTTTTTAATCAACCGTCCCTAAATCGTCCACACGCATCCCCAAAATTTAGAATTTTTTTCCGTCCTGAAAATCTTATCTGAAAACCCCGTCCCGTAGTCTCGGAGTCTTAGTTAACATTGCTCTTTCTAAGTTCTTCGGGGATGAGGATCAAAAGTGCTTGGCTTTATACTTACAGGAGGCTCTGAGGCTTCGTGAGCACACTCTTCAGCCACATTCTAGACCAGATTCTTCCCGGCGAATCACTTCCTTCTTCATAGTGCTACCTTCAATGAGAGGCACTAAGCGCCAAGGTGAGGCCAACTCCGTTTCTTACTCTAGATTTGTTCGTCCCCGAGAAACCATCCATAGTTCTCGAGCCATTTTAGACAGGCCCATACTAGGTCCTGCACAAGGAGACAAACTTGATCTACCAAGCCTTTGAGATATAGTACAGTGTCTAGACAACAACATAGTAGGTGGCCTCTACACTCTATCGCCTCTTCGTCTAGTCGTCATTCCATCTAGAGTTTCTTCCAGTTGGCCTCGATGTTAGGAGAGTTGGATCTACCATTCCTTGATAGACTTTCCCCATTGCTTCTCCTTAGTTGTTTCCCCTTCCTTCTCGTTTGCATTTCCTCCTCGGTTTTGGGTTCGGGGGATTGCTCTTTCCGGTTCTGCCAGCTTCTTTGGCTTTGTACTTTTTTCTTTTTGTTTCTTGGGAACCTTTTGGTTCCCTTGCTTTGTATTTGCTCACGGTGTTTTCTGCAGTCCCTTTGACCTACTTTTGTGGTCATTCGTTGGACATTATTATGTTTAACTTATAATATCTTATCTCGAGGCTAGGTGCTTTAGAGTCCCCACATCTAATGACTTTGAAGACTGGAGTAATGATAGAGACAATGTATTTCGCATCAACCTGAAATGTGTCACTCTTCACCACCTCCTTCAACCTCTTCCCTTGCCCAAACTTAGAATTTGACCACCAATTCCACTCTATTGTCATGACCATTAGTTGCAATGCCTCTTGCAACTCAAGCATCCTCTTCAAGAGAATGAGATACGATGCATATCTATTATCTACGGTTTTCAAAACTCCTTAAAGAAGGCTGCGTAGAGTTCTGTGAAGTGTGGTAGTTGCAAACAAATATTTGCACATCTCTAGCATCATTAATGACCTCTTTGATCTAGCCAATATTCCCATGTCCTTGAGTGCATTATTCATGGCATGCACACAAGGAGTCCACCAAATATGTTTTTAGGCCGCCTCAATCAATTTCCTTGCATCTTTACACGTAGGATGCATTTGTCACTACTTGAATGGTTGAACCACATTCTCTGCTCAAACCTCCTCGATAACATTTCTAAAGATTTGGAACCAAATCAACATCTTTTGGTGCCCCGCACAATCAATAGCCTTGAGGAAGTAAGGGCCCTCTGTACATGTGACGATGATGTTGATGAGTGGATGATGCCTAATGTTTGTCCACCCATTCATGATTATATTGTGCATCCAGTAGTGACCCAAGTAGCCTTCATTTTCTTCATTCGAATATTAATTTGGGAATAGTTCTTATCCAGGGTATTGTCCTTAATTTTGTCTCCCCTAGTGGCACATATGATGGTCCCGCTCTTGTTATCTTTGGCACGACATCTTTATAATAAGGGACTGAGCCACATGGAGTGGAATCCCTCAGGCAAAGAAGAGTTTGTAAATGGCATCATTTGTGTCATCCTTATTTTGCATATTGAATAACTTTGCCACTATGTTTGCAACATCACTACTACCTATCATTCTATGTTTCCATTCTCACTTTCTACCCCTAAAGTAGATGGTTATGTAGGAAGTTGTGAATCTTGGAAAGTTCTAGCGCTAGTAGGGGTAACACTCCTCATTGGAAAAGTAGTAGATACAAGTTTTCCTTCATCACTACAACCTCACTATTTATTTATTTCAGCCCTTTCTTTTAGTGACAACTTGTCACATACCCCCACACCTTTGCCTTGGATGTGAAGGAGGTGTGCATTAACTCTTGTAATGCTGCCTTGAAATTCAAATTGACAAAAATGACACTTCCACATCCTAGTGCCCCCCGTTGCCCTAGGTTTTGCTTGTAGTTTGGTTGCAAATTGACTTAAAGGGGACTTCTTATCGAAGGGACCCTTGGCAAAAGGTTCCAATAACTTGAAAGGGCAACTAAATTGTCTTGTTGCACTCTAATAGAACTAATTGCCTCGACATCCCTCACATTTGTACTAAGATCCTCATACTCAACCCCATAGGTTGTTGCTCTCCCGCTTCATCACTCATGCCGTGAGAAGCAAAACTCATGGTGACACCGCAAGAAATAAAATTTACTTGTTCAAAAATTAAATTTATTATTTTAATAAAATAATTTAAATATTGCAGGATGATTCAAGACAAAAAGATTTCTTTTTGTTTTTCTTACTTTAGGCTACGAAGAGTAGAAGCAAAGGATACACAAAATAGGAGCCCTTGTTCTTTAATATTCGTTAAACAAGGATTTCACTTTTGTTTTTCTAACTCAAGTGGCACGAAGTGTAGAAGGAGAGGATAAACAAAAGACGAAATCCTAATTTGACTAGTATTAAAGTTAATTAAACTATTAATCAATAATCAACTATTTAATTTTTTAATCCATATGCAAATTTGCAAATAAATATTTCAAAATAATTTAATAAATAAATTTAAAAGTAGTAACATAATGAATATAAAGTTTAAATTTTAGAACTTATAAAAGTGTTAAAGGAAACACCTAAATGCTGTTTTTAGGGTTGTGTGATTGTTTTGTTCAAGTAAAAACTTAAAAACAACATTTAATCAACCCTAAAATCAGCATTTTAATAAATTCTTGATTCTAAATTGAAATGAAAAATTTAAAAATTAACTATGAAGTATGAAGGGCCATGGGTTATGGCTTACTTTGAAGGCTTGAAGAACATGTTGAAAACTTGAAACTTGAATCTTGAACAATTAATCAATGAAGATGTGACACTTGTTCTCTCTTGTTGTTGTTAATGCTCTCCTTCTTGCTTGGTAATGCTCTTACTCTTGCTTTGAAATTTTGGCGGTGATTTGAAGCGAGGATGTGAGGCTTATTTATAGTTTTTTTTGAGTGCTTATGGGGTGGGTGGAGCCCACTAAGTATCAAGGTCGGATTTGGGGCCAAAAATTCAAAAAATAATTCATTTCAAAAATACTTTTGAAATAAGTTTGACATGGGGATGGTTGGGAGTCTCTGACAGGACTTAGAGACTCGTGAAAGTCTCCGAGACATCCCCATGTCCCCACTAGGTCCCAACAAGGTGGATGTCTTATAAACATCTTCTCTCTGAGGGAAGTGTTTCGGGGATGTCCCCCTTATGTTGGTGGTGGTGGGGGTCAAGTGGGGGAATGTTTATCATCCGTCCCCAAGTCTCAAGGACATCCCCCCAGGAGACCTCACTTTTTGGGGGTGACGCATCCCTATGGAATAAAGGATTTACCATTCGATTTACATTGTTTTAGGAATAAAGTTTTTTTGGTTTTGTGAGAGGAGGCCACAGTGGCATTCTCTTCGAGTCAAAATTTGTAATGGTTTCTTCTTCTTGAATAAGTAGAGTAGATAGGGTGTTCAAATCAGGAATATCAGTTCATTTTGATATTTCAAGTTTAGGATAGATACAAATATTTAAAATTTCTCATGAATATTCATTCGAATTATGAAATATAAGAGCTTATCTTGGATTAGGTTGCAATTGCAACCATCCAATTGAGATTTGATGTTTTTGACCTTTGCAAGATAGTTTATAATGTTCTCATCTCCTTGCTTAGGAGTGGTCATAAGTTTTAGTATGAATTTTAAGATTTTGGAGAGTCTAGTGCCTTCGTGCATAGATTGAAGTTGTTTCCAGGCTTCACTAGAAGATTTTCAACCTTAATGCTTCTCCGGGTGATGGACATGGCCTCACGAGATTTTTCTAGAAGGCATTTAGGTTATCTCATGTGTATCTCGCCTACTAGTAGGTGGTTAATCTCCCATCCCGTTTACCAAAATCCCGAGTTTATAGGCCATAAACTCAATTTTTAGTTTGATTTTCCAAATGGTGTAATTTGAATCATTTAACCGAGATTTATCTAAACTGAAATTGCTTAATGAAGCCATATCTATTTTTTTCAAATTTTTCAAAACATATCAAAAACTTAAAAGCAATATTTAGGGTTTTAGAATAAATTTTCAAAAAATTACAAGTTCTAGAATTAATTTTCTGAAATTTAGTGATCAACAAAAAAATAATTGTGCAATTTTTATTCATTTTTCGTAAAGAAGGCCTCAAATAAGTTTATTTGAAAAATAAAAAAATGAATTAATTTTTTTGAAAATTATAATTAAAAATATTTTTCAAAAATTAACCAAAATACTTGAGTTTGTTTTTAAATATATATATATATATATAATATTTATTTGTATACTCGAGAGAATTATTTAAAAATTTCTTATTAAGAAAATAGAGGTGGTTTTGAACCCCTAACCTCTCCCTCTAATGAAGGTCCTTATAAAATACTTGTAGCGAACTCGACTACTCGAAACTTATCATATATATATATATATACATATATTTCAAATTTGGTATTTAAGTTTCAATTTAACTAAATTTGCCTTTTTAAAAAATGTGAGAAGGGGGTCGGGGTCAAACCCTCACCTCTAAAGCAAGTCGTGTGAACTAGTTAAGTTCACGATTAAACTCTGCATTAATCTATATTTAGGCTTAACTTTCAAAGCTAAAATTTAAAAGAAAATAAAAGAATCGACTCACCTTTAACCCTTTTAGGGTTCCCTTGAAAATCTAGAGTAAAGTAGCTTGTTTAATATAAAGATTGTTTTGTTAAACTTTTGATACCTTTAGCCACAACCTTAAGGAGAGTCTGCTGCCACTTTAGTGAGAGAGAGAAAGCCTTGTTTACATTGTCGAGTGTTGCCATCATGAGAGGAAGCTATGAAGGCGGTGGTTTGCTTCGAGGACTTAATGAGTGAGTTGCCGTGTTAAGTGTTGGTCTTTGAAACTAGATATTTTGGGTTTGTTCTATTAGAAATTTAGGCATTGAGAGGGGGCAAATCAATGCTTATTAAAATTTTACAAACATTTCCATTTCTTCAATTTGTCACAATTTAAACTATCTTAATTGTGATGAAGTATACCCATTTAACCATGAGAGATAGAGCGAGAAGTAAACACACATAAACACATGAGGAGACAAGATTTAATGTGGGAAACCCATCTTGGGACAAAAACTCACTAAAACCAGAGAACTAGCTTGGAAAACTGTCCTATAAAGTTATAATGATTTCACGTTGAGCATCAACTCAACTTGGAGCTGCAACTCTAAAATTTAGTCAAGCTGCTACTTGACCTTTAGCAAGCTTCAACTTACATGGAAGCTTCAACTCCTAACAATTTAACCAACAATAACTGATCTTTTGTAAGCTACTACTTACAAGGAGGCTTCACCCCTTATATGCTAAGCTGCAACTTAGACTTTTTACAAAAATTCGATCAATTAACTATGTTGTCTTCTCAACTGATTATGATCACTTCTTCGATTCACTTATTTTCTCTTATCATTTCTTAGTTTGTCATGGCTTCAATCCATTCACACCCTTCTCACTTACTCAAAACTAGCACTCAACTCTCCTCATATCAACAACTGATCTTCAGTCAACAACAATTACATGCTCAAAAATTGAGCTTAAATATGAATACAAGATTCCTTGAGATGACTCTTGACCTTTCAAGTGACATACTTTTCACACGTGCGAGGAGATGGTTTGTCTTCTAGACCGCCTCTTCGAGATGCTAATGATTCTCCGACTTTTCATATTTCACGACAAAGAGCACGAAACGACCTTCCCAAAAAGTCCAAGTTTGTCTATTTTGGTCAACCTAGGAGAAAAATATAGCTATGCTGGTTTGGAGGATACGTGGGGAACTTTGGTTCCAAATTTGCATGTACGATCCACAAACTATTCGTATTCCATTTTATAATTTTTATATTTTACTCCTTTTGTCAATTGGTCAAACTGGGGTTTCGGAACTGCAGCACTAAGGAATCAGGGGCCATTTACTCTTGGTTCTTCCGCACCCCTTATATCCCACACTATACTCCCTTTGCTTTGTTTGCGGCTCGCAGATGGCTTGCGGGGAACTACTCGTCCCATGGGCCCGGTTCCTTTTGTTCCATCTATCTCCACATTTGCCACATTGTTCCAAGCACACTTTGTTTTTCCAACTCTTCCTTCGCCCACACAATACTCCTTTTCCTTTGTGTTGCGGCCCATAGTGACTTGCGGGGAACAAGTCTTCTGTGGAGTTGTTCCACGTCCACTCCGTTGTCCCGACTCCTTACCTATCTGCAATGAATGTGTTGCGACTCGAAGTGACTTGTGGGGAATTCTGTCCCGCAAGGAACTGTTATGCCAGAACCCTTTGTGCCCACATCACTCTCCCGACCCGCAATACACTGGGCCCTTTGTCCTGCTGCTCCAAAACCCATGCGGGAAACTTTAGTTCCTGGGAACCGGTTCCATCCGCACACCAAAAGTCCGCACTACACTAGAAGAGCCTTCAAATTTTTCTAAGTTCTTAAATGTTTAGCTTACACCAAGCATCACAGACCTTCATGCAGTAGATAGGAGAACTCCACCTTCACTTCACATTTTCTCACATACCTTGTTAGAAAAATGCTCACAAATTTTTTGTTTCCCAACCAATTTCCCTCAAAATTTTTGCAAAATTTTAGGCTTGGAATGCTCTTCAAAAAGTCCTCCTATGATTTATCTGAAGAAGGCTCCATATTTTTGCTTGGATGCTAAAAATACAGGGTGCTCAATTTGCATTCCTTAGGAAACCAGTTTTAGGAGATCTTGTATAACTTCCACAAATCTCTTCAAAATTCGATGAAATTTGGCATGAAGCATTGCAAGACACCCCTCTACACACTCCATAGGTTTGTTAGCCATAAATTTCCTGTCTGACTTAGACCTATCTCATTTACCTCAACATTCATTGCAGTCCTCAAAGGTAGTTTTGGTGAACTTTTGAATTTTGCCTCTAGGAGCTGAAATAAGCCTTGTTATTGCTCATACATGCCCTAGGCAATGTTTCTAGGCTTCTCCCATGCTTACCTAAGCTTGTCATGACCTGCATTAAGCTCTCATACCTCATTAGGCTCTAGAACTAGGCCTAAATGAGCCAGTTACAACTGAGACTTCCAAAAATTGACTTGTTTCTCATTCCAAAAGTTCTTGCACATGCTAGAACCATCATGTATGACCTGTAGTATACTTGAGCCAAGCATGCTAACCACATCCATACTTCCAGTGGACTCCTGCCTCAATGACCAAGCTTGCAGCATCCTGAAACCTTCCTGGAATTAACTTGAAACTTCTTTGTGAGTTCCAACTATCATTGAAAAGGCACTACCAATCAACCTTCATGCCTCTGACTGAGCCTCACTTCACCATTCACACCTTTTCCATCACTGTCACTTGACATCAATGACCTGGGTACAACACGTTCTCCAGTTGAGTCATTCTTGATGGCCTTACGAGACAGGTTACTGGTTTTATCTCTGGTTTATTTTGCAAACACAATTATTGTGTAGGTGCAACGCATGATAGAGACACATCTTCAAAGAATGATTGTATGTATTCGGATTATTTGAGCCACTGCCGCAAGTCGGGAAAAAGTTGCAGAGTGGGAGATGGATTTGAGTAGGGGTATGCATTCAAGTTGTGGCTCAAGGAGATAGAGCTGCAGCGGTTGTAATAGCATGACTTCTCCAACCAATAGAGAACCCCGTCGAGTTTGGAAGAAGGGCTTGTTACAACAGACCCAAGTCACTTAGGAGCTCGCCGGTGAGTGCAAAGCAGGATCTTTCTTGCGTGGATACAAGGACATGTCGAGCTCGCTTGGACAATAGAGGAGCTTGCCGGGTTACCGGAGGAGCTTGCTCACCAAGAGGAATCGAGCTCACTAAACAAACCAACTAGCTCACCTGAGTATAATGAGCTGGAGCTCAAGCAGAGGGTGAGCCAGACCTATTTACACAGATCACTAAAAAGAATTCTTTATTAGTTAAAATTTTTGACATAAAAATATTGTATATAAATTTTTATTATTATTAATTTTCTTTTTATATTAAAAATTGTAGATCATTATGATTGCAATTTGCAATCATATTTTTGTAGAATAAAATAACTTCTTTGAAAATTTCAGAGTTTGCAAGATATTTCTTGCACATGTAGAAGTGTAATAAATTTTTGTAATATATATATACATATATTTTATTTCAATTTTGTTCAAAACTGTGGTGCCTGCTTCCTGAAGTGGCAAAATTTCTCAATGTCATTCAAGATAGTTTCCTGTTTCCGATTTTTCTAAAAGGGCCTGCAGAATAATTTTCTGAATTCCAAAAAAACCTTCACAATCCTAGAAATCTGCAAGCTCTGATACCATGTCAAAATGGTATAGGTAATAATAATTTAACCAGAATTATAAGATTCCTAAAATTATGATAGGTTGTAATTAAGTATAGAATTTAATATATGTAGAATACAGTAAATGAATGATGCAATACAGAAATAAAAAATAATACAGAGACAACACAATTTACCGTGGGAAAACCCCCACCAAGAATAGCACTTCCAATTTATTAATTGATAAATGTGGAACACAATGTCTGACAACTTACAGGTCTGTGCCTGACAATTATAAGCCAACCCAACAATATCAACCTTTCACTTTACAATTTTAAAAATTCACAATAGTAATATTGTTGGTGTGTGTCCAATTTCCAATGGAAATTACCGTATTTAAAGGGTGGGTGAATTGGTTACAACCTTTCGATTGAACCGAATCACTCTAAATTAGGGTAATTAATAAATCGATTTATTTAACTTTATAACAAAGTGTAAAGTTATAACTTATAATACAAGCTTTATCTATAAGTTTTATGATAAACTTATAGTGGAGATGTGTGTTGTTGTGATGGGTGGCACTTTAAGTGTGTCCCCACAAACATTACGTGCTCCAACATTGACATCCATAGACACAACATTGAGACTGGAAAACATAACACTATCTTTATTTAGATTGCTAGAGGCATTAGAGATATTAGACATTCACTCTCCTCTTTCAGATTACAATACAAGAGGAAGAACACGCACAACAGTCCCTAAATGGATTGAACACCGATCTCTACTCGATGCGATCTCTCCCTCAAGTTCTTCTACCACTTCAGTATGCCTTTTTGCTCCTGCCTCTGTTCTTTTCTAACTGTGGAGTGACTCTTCCCCTTCCAAACGATCTTGAAAACGCTCCAAATGGATTTTCAAGCACTTCAGGGGTCTTATTAGGCTTGTGTAACTGTTGCGGATGAAGTTGCGGGTCTATGTAGATTGGTAGTTGTGCAACTGCCTTGGTGGTTTTGCAGACTTGCTATCGCCAGTAGTTTTTCCATGGGACATGAAACAATCTGTCTCAGTGGCAGAAACTGTCTCTTCTCCATTCTAGGGACCCTGTTGAAGTGCTATCAGTCCTCATAAGTCGTCTTCGGATGCATGCAAATATTGTAGATCTTTTTGGGTGATGCAAGATTGCTTGATTGCTCGGATGATCTTGCCTCAATAGTTTTGATTTCTCCCATTGTGTGAAGAGTACTTGAGCACTCTTTTTCTGCGAATTGTAGGGGCAATCTTCGACTGAATGCATTGTATCTTAATAGAAGTCACAGAACATTTTCTTTGGGAAATTCACCCTGTGGTATGACCTACTACCTTATAATCATGCATCAAAGATAATTTCCTTAGTTCTTAATATCTCCCTTTAGCTATTTCATCATTCAAAGCACGCCTCTTTTCAAGGCTTGCACCGATCCAGGTTCATCATCATCATTGGACTCTAAATCATAATCTTTGCTCCTCTTCCTCGAGCACGAGGAGTTTTTGTTTTCATTATCAATTTCCATCACTTTGCTATATGCATCTTTGTAGGATGAAGGTGGGACCATCTTCATCTTCCTTTACAATGAGGGTAGAACTCCCTCAATGAATCAACGCTTTTTCAAATTGTTGGATTGATCCTTCTCAAGTTTTCCCAACAATTCCTTGAATATTTTACTGTACGATTGTATATTTTCTTGTTTTCCTTTGTGGGTGTTGTAAATCTATGCGATAATTTCATTGTTGTCTCTGAGGAGGTTGAATTCTTATTCGAATGCCTTCCGTATTTTTTCTTAGTCTTATCACTTACTAGTTCGCCCTGTAAGCCTGTAAATAACCAGCCCTCTCAATGTGGCTAGGAAAGAATGCAACCAACGATGTGCATGTGTTTTCCCATTGACAGTTGAAATGGTGATACAAGTTCTACAGTGCCAAACCAAGTCTTCTGATCCATTACTAGTAAACTTCAACACACTTGTTTTTTGTGAAGTTGGACTTGGTGGGGTGCCCAAGGTTGTGGGAATGATTTTTACGTGTCTCTATTGGTCGGATTGTCCTACCTAGGAAGTTTTGTGCCGGATGTTCCTCTGCTTTCTCGGGTTTGTTAGACACGTCATTATACTTGAGCCCTCCTTCAGCATGAGTGATCTGTTCAATGCTTCCTCCCCGTCAAGTTCCACTCCTGTGCTAACATATCTTATATGCTACTGTGGTGTTTTTGGCTTGACCTCTTCAATTCCACATATATTTGTTTCATAGGCCTCTCAATCCCCTACCAAAGAACAAGAAATCAAACTCCATTTCAGGATAAAGACTTTCCTTTAAGCAAGGTGGCTCTTTGGATTCTTCCCTTGATTCTTCTACAACACCGTCTGTCTTGACCTTGTCAGTAAGGTCCACACTTTTTCCCCTAGAAGGGGTAAATTGTCTTGCAAACTCTACCCACTCCTTACTGGTGAGTGGCATAGGGTCCTTCAATTCTTCTAGCTCCAACATTGACATATAATTATGCTTTGGCTTCCACTGCTGTTCCATAATTCTCTTGATGGTGTTTTAGAATTGGCTTCCTCTTGCAGCCTTTGTGTTCTTGTTTTTGTTCCACCAATCAAGCAGATCATCTGATTTCTTTGTCCAGTCTAACCATGTTGTTTTCGTCCACCGCCTTTGTTTGGGCATTTGGGTGCAATGGCGTTAATTCTTTCTTGTGCAATGCCAATCTTTCATCTTCTTGATGACACCTCTCTTTGCACCATCGTAAAAGCTTCTCTCGTCACACTTCGTGATTACTTGCAGCACGGAGATCGTTAGGATAACGTAGCGCCTCATCAATGGTTAGTGTTGATTGAAGTTTGCTTCTGCCCTACTTCAACTCGACCCGACTTCATGAAGTCAATGGTGCCAGGAGTGTTTGATATAAAATTTAAAAAACTACACTACCAAAAGAATAGCATTGCAGAATTATAAGCACATGCCATAACATAGGCACAATAGAGCATGAGAGAATAATAACTTTATTACATAAGCTTGTGTACAGTACATTTTCACAGTACAGGGATGACCTGTCACATTAGCACCCTTACCCCTACATTCTTCTTGCTATTTATAAGATGGAAACCCAAATGTTTGTTGGATAAAACATAACTGTTGACTTCTACCACTCATAACTAAAGAGCCATTAGGACACTGCTTAAACCTGATGAGAATAATAAAAACATAACAAAGTCTGCTACAAAACAATGTCTTTTTAAAATACAACAGTCTACAAGTTCTGGTGATGGAATTGTGAATTCTCGTAATGGTGTGAAGCAATTAGTGGAGGAAATATGGAATGCCTTCAATTTTAGTTCTAAACTTAAAGCCGGGGTGATAGAAGCCGGTGACTTCAACCACTCATAACTAAAGAGCCATTAAGACATTGCCTAAACCTGACGAGAATGATAAAAACATAACAAAGTCCACTACAAAACAATGCTTTTATTCAATACAACAGTCTATAGTTTCGGTGATGGAATCATGAATCTTGTAATGGTGTGAAGGAATTAGCTGGCGAAATAAGGAATGCCTTCAATTGTAGTTCTAAACTTGAAGCAAGGGTGATAGAAGCCGTGTGACAGAATATATCCTCGTCTATCAAAAACAAGAGAAAGAGTTCTCCTTTCACGGTTCGAATCATCGAGAGAATTCGGTGTCTCAAAACTGCATACATTGACATTTTTGGCTGAAAACAATATTAATTCCTTGAAGGTCTGTTATCACCGAATCACAACACCCTTATGTTTATACAAGTGCATATACTTGAACTCACGGTGTGATTGGATAACATGGGTACTATCTCCAAGTTGTGGGACTTGCTTTACTTGAGATAGACCTCCGAGAAAAGTTGGTTCTTGCTCCTAAACTACCCGCCACAATCTACTCTAATGCAGGATAAGCTAACTGTTCTAATCTAAATTTCCAAGGGACCGGGAGAGAGAATGCATAAAATGAAAGCCTACACTAAAGCGGTGATACACCAAGAAAGGAGGGTGTGAGAGTAGTCTCCAAATGTGTGAAATACGGAGGAAAGTGCACACTAGAAGAGGTGATGACAGTTCACCATAATCTAGCAAAATGCATTCACAACAATATTCCAAGCATACACAATGATAATGAATCCTGCAAGAACATAATAAATAGACACAATATTCTTATAGAAAGATCAAAGGGGCAAGAAGAATGCAAAAAACACAAAGCAAGGGGAGATACATCCACAAACGGTATTTTATTGCTTCATGATATGCACAGATTCAATCTATTACAAGATAAGGGCACGGATCACCATGCAAGGAGTCCACTACTGAGGGCTGCACACACCGCTTCACAAAGCAATTTTGGCGAGCTTTGCTACCCAAAACTCTCCCTTTACAATGAGCCCAACACTCCAATTTATAGAAAAATGAGGAGAAGAGAAGGAAAATGGAAATCCCGAAATCTGTCCTTCACCACTGTAAGAGGCATTAAATTGAGTGAAATGATTGTATATTACTTGCAAAAAGGCTCCCCATCTTGTCCCATGTGCTTTGCAAAGCAGAGAAAGAATGATGACCATGCCTCTTAATTGCATTCCCAACTACCAAATAAAACAACATTACGAACCCGCCACGTTTCCTTAAAAATCTCAATCAATTTCTGATCAAATCCAGAATTTCTTGATTCTTTGCATCGGGCTCGGAACCACGATTCCAACGGTACCAATTTTGTGCGATTTCGTTGAGAAATGCAAAAGTTATGGCCTTCTGAGTGCGGGCAGCTATTTTGGGCTGGCAGGCGTTTTCTGTCATTTGACGGGAATGAGCATTAACTGACTGGAGCCGAATATGTTTCCTTTCATTAAACATATCTACCCTCATTAAAAATAAGAAATCCAGTTTTTGTGGTGTAGAGGACGTCGTGCTCGTTCCAGAAAGTCCAATTTTGTGAAAATCGGAGCTCGGAGTCAAAAGTTATGGCCGTTTGAAGTTTCACGGGCCAAACGTTGACTTTTCTTCTCTGCCTTCGGCCGCTTCGGCTTTTCGCGTCCCACGCGTCCCTTTGTCCCAAATGTCCCAGTGCTGCGCAGGACAAATTCTTCCGAACCGCCGAAATGGGCTCCCATGTCCCTTTTCTGCCGGTGACACGTGTCGTGATCTCGATTGACTTTCGGCTCCTTCTCGGCTATCCGCGTCTGCGCGTCCCTTTGTCCCACTTGTCTCGATCTTTGAAGTTCCTGTTTGGCCGAACGGCCGGTTCGCGTACTCGTCCCCAACTGTCCCATTTGATTTGGTACAAATTTTCTTCCGATTCGCGGTTCGGTTCGCCCTGATGTCCCAACTGTCCCGGTACGAAAGTTCTCATTTCGGCCGATCCGGCCGGTTCGCGTACTTCGCGTACCTTCGGCCCAACTGTTAGGCTGCCTTAAGTCTTTTCGGCCGACTTGCATCCTCCGCGTACTAATTGCCCAGATGTCCCAGACTGCCTGTTTCAACAGTTAGTCAATTTTTTCCATTTTTCGGCCAGTTCGGATTTCCGCGTCCCGCGCGTCCCTTTGTCCCACTTGTCCCAAATGCTGCGTAGACCACCTGGTGGCCTTTCGGCCGGTTCGCGCCCAGATGTCCCTCATGTCCCGACTATTGCGAGGACTAGGACTTAGCCATTTTTCATGATTTTTTCTGGCCCGAGCTTGTTTTTGCAATTTTTTCACATTTTTAAAACTTGCTGGGTTTTCTTCTTGGACAGAAGAGTTAGAAAGAACCCGAGGGGACCCCAGAAACATGATTTTTGCCTTGAATCAATATAATTGCTTGGGACTAAAGAATTTGATGCATGTTATCAAAATTACCTTGAGGGGTGAATTTTGGATAACAATTTTGGCGACTCAGTGGGTACATTTCTGCTCAGGGTAGAACGGCCAGCTTGTAGCAATCCATTGGGCATGGAGTTTGTTTGATAACCTCTCAGCTGATCTGAAATTTGAAAACCTGTGTCCTTGAGCCATTGAAACATTTGTTGAGCTGGTTTTCCTGTGGCTGCAATTCTTTTCCAGGAGCTTGATGAACTGCAAACATGCACATACTAGAAGCAATAGGACATGTGCACAAGCACTTAGGGAAATAAAAACTACTCTAACAGCAGTACAATGTGCATAAGCACTTAGAGGAATGGAAATTCTAAATTAATATTTACAAGGGTGAAAATCTATCTTTCTAGTAGCAGCGTTTGAGATAGATCCCATTGACCGGAATCTGCAATTCTTCACCATCCAACTTAGCCAGTCGGAAAGCATTGCTACCTTTGCATTCGATGATCATGTATGGGCCACTCCAGATGGCATCAAACTTGGAGTGCTTTCCTGGTTTTGCACGATCAGCATCCCACTTCAGTACCAAATCTCCAGTTTGTAATATCCTGGCCTTAGCTTTCTTGTCAAAACTCTTTTTGACCAATGCTTTATCCTTTTCTATGGTCTGCATTGCGTGCTCTCTTGTCTCTTCTAATTCCATCAGCTCTGCATACCTGATTTCCATAGGTTCAAACTCAGCTAGTTCCAACTGTTTCATGAGCTCCAACGCTGGCAACTCAAGTGATATAGGTAGAACTGCTTCTTTCCCGTATACAAGCTTGTATGGAGAGCTTCCTGTAGATCTCTTGGGTGTGATCCTATCAGCCCATAGGGCTGATTTGAGCTTTGCGTGCCAAGTCCTTTGGTTTTCATCTAGAGTCCTTCTGATGATTCTTAGTAGGTTCTTGTTTGTAGACTCGGCTTGGCCATTACCTTGAGGGTAATAGTTCGATGAAGTGCTGAGATACACACAATTCTTGACAGCCCATTCAGTGATCTTTGTGCCAAGGAATGCCAATGCATTGTCTGATATGATAGTGGCAGGGGCACCAAACCTCGTGACTATCCCTTCATAGAAATCTAAGATATTAGATTCATTTGCCTCCTTGAGTGCCACTGCCTCGGTCCACTTGGTGAAATAGTCTGTTGCTGTTAGAATCCACTTGTGACCTTGACTCGAATTGGGATTGATAACCCCAATGAAGTCCAATCCCCATTGCATGAATGGCTGATTTACTGAAATTGGACAAAGGGGCAGCGCTGCTAACCTTTCTTTCCTGTGAAGAATGCACATTTCCTGCATTTCTTGACCCATGAATAGCAATCGTTGAACACAGTAGGCCAATAGTAACCAGCTTTCATGATTTTGAGAGCTGTCACTCGCGGAGCAAAGTGGCCTCCTGCTTCCCCGTCATGGAACTCGTGTAGGATCTTCTCAACTTGACCTGTTCCAATGCATCTTAATAGAACTCCATTGATGTCCTTTTTAAACAAAACTCCGTCAACAAGCACATATGGAATGGCTTGTAATCTGAAGTATCTCCTCTTTGCTTTGCTCACTTCTAGAGGGCACAAGCCTGTTTGGAGGTAATGCACAAGGTCTTGAGTCCAACATGGAATGGGTGCATCATCAGCTGGTTGTTCTTGATCATTCTGTAGTAGCAAGACAACATCCTCTTCACTTTTTGACTCGTCTGGTTGTTTGGAAGCGAGCTGCTCACACAAGCCTTTGCCACGAACTAGCTTGGTCACTTTGATTTCAATATCATATTCCATCACCCGAGTGATCCAACCTGCTCTCTTCTCATTTAAATCCTTGTTTAGGAGGAAGTCCTTGACACCAGCAGTTGAATCTTATTGTTTGAGACCAAATGTCTGAACTTCTTCAAGCTCCTGATGACAGCAAGGACATGCTTTTCGATGAAAGAATACTTTATTTCGTAATCTTCCAAGGTTTGGCTGAAGAATGCTATGGGTTGTTACGAACCTTCTCTATTCAGTTTGTGTCAAGATAGGCCGAGATTGTGTCGATCCTCCAAACGCATACAACATGAAGTCTTTTGAAAAGTCTGGGTTGATAAGAGTTGGAGCTTGTGATATTGCATGCTTGATGTTTTCAAAACTCTCTTTGCCTTCTGCTGTCCATTTGAATGCCGACTCTTCTTGACATCATAGTTAGAGGCTTCACAAGAGTGGCAAAATTAGGCACAAATCTGCGGACAAAGTTTATCCTTCCTAAGAAGCTTTGGAGAGATTTCTTGTGGTGTGGCAATGGAAGCGTTCGGATGGCTTCAACCCTTTCAGGATCAATTGTTAGCCCTTCCCTAGAGACAATGTGGCCCAACAGTTTGCCTTCGTGTGCCAAGAATACACACTTCTTTGGATTCAATGACACTCCAAACCTTCTACACCTCTGAAATACTTGTCTGAGGTGAAAGAGATGGTCTGCTGCATTCTTTGAGAAGACAGTGATATCATCTAGGTATACCAGCACTATATTGTTGATTAAGCCTTTGAATGCCATATCCATAGCTCGCTGAAATGTTGCTCCGGCATTTGACAGTCCAAATGGCATCTTCTTGTAAGCATACATGCCCCATTTTGTAGTGAAGGCCGTCTTGAATTGATCTTCTTCTTTTACCATTATCTGATTATAGCCTGAATATCCATCTAGCAATGAAAACCTTTCTGAACCAGCTACAACCTGCAATATTTGTTCCATTGATGGAAGCGGATAATGATCTTTGAGTGATGCTCTATTTAGATCGCGAAAGTCCACACACAATCTTATTTCTCCGTTTCTCTTTCTTACTGGCACCAAGTTTGCAACCCAACTTGAGTGTTTGATGGGAAAGATGATACTAGCCTCAATGAGCTTGCTTAACTCTTTTCTCATGAGAGGCTTGATATGAGGATTTACTGGCCTTTGCTTTTGCCTGATAGGCTTGGATTTTAGATCCAACTCAATAGTATGTTGTGCCAACTTTGGATTGAAACCTCTTAAATCTTTGTAAGTCCAAGCGAAGACATCTGAGAATTCTTGACAAAGCTGAACAAAATCAGATTTCTCTTGTGGAGTACTTACTTTGCCAATTTGCAATGTCTTGCCTTCATCTACTAAAATAGGCTCTGAATCTTCACCCTTTACTTGAATGTTCGCTTTCTCCTTCCGGAACTGATCGTTCGGGTTGAAGATTGACTCGAGTTATGAGGCCTTTTGGCAATTTGTTAGTCCTCGGTGCACCACTTGGTCACCATCTTCTGCTGCTCCGGCTTGTCTTGATTTCCGGCGGAGAACTCGCTTCTTGTAGGAAATTGACAATTTGCTGATCATTCTCGAAGACTTGCCAACTTGTGTTGTTATCCGGAACAGCTGGTCTCACAACCACTTTGATATGAGGTTGAGATTTTTCACTTCTGATACTTTCTACAACATCAAACGCAGCCCCAATTCTTTGTCACTTTGTCAATGCTTCATTCTTTTTCCTTGGGATGGAATTGATGCTAAAAGCTTCAAAATCTTCAATAAGATCCCATACCCGATTTTTGTAGTTCTTCAACAGATCATTTTTGGCAGCATTTTTTCCTTTGACTTGGTTTACGATCAGCTCACTATCACCAAATACTTGTAAATTCCTGATGCATTTCTTCTTTGCCCAGTGCAGTCCATGAATTAAGGCTTCATACTCAGCTGTGTTGTTTGAACAGGAAAACTGGAAACGGAAGGCTGAGTAATACCTTATACCTTGCGGTGAAATGAGCATAGCTCCTCCTCCTGCACCTTGTCTACTCCTTGACCCATCAAAGAACAATTGCCATACTTCATTCGTGTCTTTATGATCTGGCTTGGTGATGCTGGGGAGAGGTTGATTCTCTTCATGTAAACAATAAACTCCTAGCTCGGATTCTTCTATTTCTTGATAGGGATCAAAAGCATGCACCTTGCTTGCCCATTCATCAAGAGTCAAATCTGGGATGCTTCCAACCTTGGTGTCAGCTTCATCAGTGCTTGGATAATCTTCTTGATCAAACGCTGAACAGTTGGTATTGATTTGGCTTGGAGTGTAAGGCTCAATGTGAAAGTTCGCAATAGGTTCAGACCTGATTGTGGCTTTGGTTCCATACCTTGTTCTGAACAACATGTGTGACCAATCCGCCGAAAGATAGCCTCCAATTTTAGCAGTGAAGTCTCTTGACAAGCATAATGCAAAGAGTGGTGGTAGGTCTATAACTGACACATCTTGTAACACTGTTACGTTAGGACATGCGTGCAGTGTGAGGCTCAAACCTTTGATTACTCCAACCGTTGTCACTGCTGTCCCATCTAATTGCACTACACCCTTGGAGATGACTTCATATTGGAGTCCTAGCTGATCAGCTATTTGCTTGGGCATTACTGAACTACTTGCCCCAGAGTCAATCATGCAATTATGTACCAACTTATCTCCTATGATCAATGAAACATAAAATGGAGGGGGCTTCAACATTTTACCTTGCTGTCCTCCATGATTTCCTTCAGGCTGGGCAGCATTTGTGAGTACCTTCTCTTGCATTTGGACCTGTTGATTAGAAGTTGACCAGTCCTTCATGGCAGCTTGTAGCAAATCTCTTTGTCCTGGGATAGATAGTGATTCCCACATTGATATGTTTACATTTGTCTTCTTCATCTGATCAATGATATTGAATGGAGATGAAGTATCCCTCTGCTGTCCCTTGGCCTGCGCATTCATTCCTTGCAAATGAACGGCAGCAGCTGGCATCTGAGTTGGTTTAGGAGCTGGTTTGGATGCTCCTTGTATGTTTGGAACTACAGTTTGCTTGCCAGCGGCTTGTGGAGTGGTAGAAGGTTGTGGATCGCTCGAAGCCAATGGATGTTCTTCACCCAAATTTCTCCTCTTTGACCTTGTGTTGGCTGCAACACTTTGAGAGGGTATTTGATTCATACCACGAAATCTTGACTGCCATTGACAAGAGTAGTTTCGTTCGGAGATGTTCCTTGCTGAGGTGCCCCTTGCTGCTGGTCTTCTTCGTGGCTGGACTCTTGTGACCCACCAATGGTTTGCACCATTAGAGCCTGATTTAATGCACCGTTAAAGCACATTGATTGGTTATGTGGCTGACTGCACGGGAAACACCAATCATATTCTTGGGCCATGTTATTTTGGACTGGCACCAAAGCTCTGGATGCAGATGTAACATTGGGGTTATAGGGCTGAAATGGTCTATTAGCGGGAGGCCTTGCTTGATTCTGATTTGCAGCTGGATTGGGTGGTCTTTGAGGTTGATATGGTTGCCTGTTAGGCTGAGCTTGAGGCTGATACGGTCTAGCACTTTGAGCTTGCTGTCTTTTGATAGTAACCAGCTCATTTCCCAAATTTTGCAATTGTTTCATGACCTCTTGGAGTTCGTTTGAAGCATTAGAGGATGAGGTAGAAGTCTCATTTGAACTTTGATTTCTAGGAGTGGGAATAGGAGCCAAAGTGGGTGCTTGACTAGTGCTTGGATTTTCTAAGTTCGGATACAAGGGCATGGGAGGCCTAGGAGCTAGCTTACCAGCTTGAATAAGACAGTTTTCAGCCCTAATGGCAATGCTATAAGCAGCAGGTAAGGTTGTGCCTCCCATAGATTGAATTAACATAGAAATATCAGAATTCAAAGCTTTAAGGTAATATAGAAAAGCACCTTCTGCTGTTGGCCTGACTGCCACCGGAATCCTATCCCAAGACCTTTGAAATCTGAAGTTGAAGTCAGTCAGCTGCTCGTTGGGGGCTCTCTTGATAGTTGTCAATTGTTCTAGTAGAGACAAGTTGTCTCCCTTCTCTCCAAACTGCTCATGGAGAACTATGCACAACTGATTCCAATTTGTGATAGAACCAGGTTGTAAGGCTCCTGAACCATTGCAATGCCTTCCCTTTGAACGAAGATGCCAGCAATTTGACAGCCACATCCATTTCATTTATCTCATGGATTGCACAGACGTTAGCAATGTCTTTGACATGATCACCAGGAGTGGTATGATTTTCTCCAGTGAAAAATGGAATGTTCTTCAATGCTGCAATTGGAACTGGATTCTGTGCATTGAGGGCAAGTGGGCTGCTACCAGTGAAATTGACAAAGGGATTTAGTGGTTGCGCCATTCTGATTGGCCTGAGAACCCTTGTTGATGCGAGAAAAGGTCTACCAGGTGGAGGTGTAGACAAGGTCCGATTAGGTGGAGATGGAGATCTTTGAGCTCTTCTTCCCCTTCTTTCTCTACCTGGAGATAGGTGCAGATAAACAAACAGTCCTTCCTCCCTAGTTCTTGATCTGGTCTGTATTCTTCTCATAAATTTGCCAGGCTTGGACTGCTGAAACCAGCGGATTATGCCTCTTTGGGAGTCGCCAGATGTGCGATTTTAAAGCTCCTTCAAAGCTGGAACTTACAACAAGTGCACATCAATCTTGTTGCAATGAAAGTGAAGACCTCTAAGGTCCCACCGGGCGTGCCAGAACTGTTATCACCGAATCACAGCACCCTTATGTTTATACAAGTGCATATACTTGAACTCACGGTGTGATTGGATAACATGGGTACTATCTCCAAGTTGTGGGACTTGCTACTTGAGATAGACCTCCAGAGAAAGCTGGTTCTTGCTCCTAAACTACTCCGCCACAATCTACTCTAATGCAGGGATAAGCTAATCTGTTATAGTCTAAATTTCCAAGGGACCAGGAGAGAGAATGCATAAAATGAAAGCCTACACTAAAGCGGTGATACACCGGAAAAGGAGTGTGTGAGAGTAGTCTCCAAATGTGTGAAATACGAGAGGAAAGTGCACACTAGAAGAAGTGATGACAGTTCACCATAATCTAGCAAAATGCATTCACAACAATATTCCAAGCATACACAATGATAATGAATCCCTGCAAGAACATAATAAATAGACACAATATTCTTATAGAAAGATCAAAGGGGCAAGAAGAATGCAAGAAAACACAGCAGGGGAAGATACATCCACAAACTGGTATTTTATTGCTTCATGATATGCACAGTTCAATCTATTACAAGATAAGGGCCTGGATCACCATGCAAGGAGTCCACTACAAGGGCTTGCAACACACTGGCTTCACAAAGCAATTTTGGCAGAGCTTTGCTACCCAAAAACTCTCCCTTTTACAATGAGCCCAACACTCCAATTTATAGAAAAAATGAGAAGGAGAAGAGAAGGGAAAATGGAAATCCCGAAATCTGTCCTTCAACCACCTGTAAGAGGCATTAAATTGAGTGAAATGATTGTATATTACTTCTGCAAAAGGCTCCCCATCTTGTCCTATGTGCTGTGCGCAAAGAGAGAAAGAATGATGACCATGCCTCTTAATTGCATTCCCAACTACCAAATAAAACACTGTTCTGAACCCGGCCACGTTTCCTTAAAAATCTCAATCAATTTCTAATCAAATCCGGAATTTCTTGATTGCTGTGCATCGGGCTCAGAACCACGATTCCAACGGTACCAATTTTGTGCGATTTCGTTGAGAAATGCAAAAGTTATGGCCTTCTGAGTGCGGGCAGCTATTTTGGGCCTGGCAGGCGTTTTCTATCATTTGACGGGAATGAGCATCAACTGACTGGAGCCGAATATGTTTCCTTTCATTAAACATATCTACCCTCATTAAAAATAAGAAATCCAGTTTTGTGGGTGTAGAGGACGCGTTGTGCTCGTTCCAGAAAGTCCAATTTTGTGAAAATCGGAGCTCGGAGTCAAAAGTTATGGCCGTTTGAAGTTTCACGGGCCAAACGTTGACTTTTTCTTCTGCCTTCGGCCGCTTCGGCTTTTTGCGTCCCACACGTCCCTTTGTCCCAAATGTCCCAATGCTGCGCAGACAAATTCTTCCGACCGCCCGAAATGGGCTCCCATGTCCCTTTTCTGCCGGTGACACGTGGCGTGATCTGATTGACTTTCGGCTCCTTCGGCTATCCGCGTCCCGCGCGTCCCTTTGTCCCACTTGTCCCAAATGCTGCGTAGACCGCCTGGCGGCCTTTCGGCCGGTTCGTGCCCAGATGTCCCTCATGTCCCGACTATTGCGAGGACTAGGACTTAGCCATTTTTCATGATTTTTTCTGGCCCGAGCTTATTTTTTGCAATTTTTTCACATTTTTAAAACGTCTTTGGGTTTTCTTCTTGGACAGAAGAGTTAGAAAGAACCCGGGGGACCCAGAAACATGATTTTTTGCCTTGAATCAATATAATTGCTTGGGACTAAAGAATTTGATGCATGTTATCAAAATTACCTTGAGGGGTGAATTTTGGATAACAGGTCCTTACCCGGTTTGGAGCTAAGAAAAAAATTCAGATGCTGGACACATGGGAGGAGTGCAGGACACCTTTACACCACCTCCTCCTTTGCCCTTCTTTCTACTAACAAAAGTCTAAAACTATTGGTGCCAGCAGCTCTAATAGGATGTGTATTGAGCTCTGATTTTGAAAGGGACCTGCTGGTACCGTTTTTCAGGATTCTAATGTGGCTAGGCCTGGTTCAAAATCCAAATTCATTTGAGTTGATCAGCGTTTGTATGGCAGTCCGGGTGGTGGTTTGAATTTGGAGTGGTAAATGTTCATGAGAAGAGGCCTTTGGCCAACCTGTTATCTGTCTCAGCCTCTCTACCTGTTCAATTCAGGAACAATGATGGAGCACCTAGGTTAGGAATGATCACAGAGGAGCCACACAAGTGACAGAGGGATGGTGCCTTATCTCTAATGAGGTGCCCACAGGATGCATCTCTTCCCAGCAATGCTTTTCTATTTTCTGGGGAAGAAGTTGGACTTTGACACCTCAGCACTAACTCCGATCCTGACTGGGAAAAAATCCTGTATAAATTATGTGCATCTGGAGCAATGACAGCATTGGAGGTGGCAAATGCTATAACTTATGGCAGACTAAAGTGGCCATCCTTGCTGAAAATGGCCGTGGGTTGACTTTTTTCCAATGATTACTGCTATCTTTGTAATCCTTTGAACAGTCTATTTGTTTTCAGCTGTCTGAGGTCACATGTCTTAGGCTGTACACAACTATCTTTCATAAACTGGAAAAGCTTTTTTGAATCCAGCTTTCCTTCAATGCTTTTGGTATCAGTTGTATAGCAGCTGTATAGTGGGTTTTGGGCAGGATTCTACGTCACTGCTGGCCCTGGTTAACAGTTGACTATCTTTTTAACTCTATTTACTAGGCTGTGGCTGGCGGTAGTGGGATGTAATTTCCATGCATAAACAATTAATTACAACATTCAATTTGATGCCCATTTGACTGTAACAGGGTTATTTCAACCATAAATTCGACATCCATTTGACTGTCACTTAAAGGTTATTTCTTTTTGCTTTGAGAAGTCAATAAAAAAATCATAATATCTTGGCCATACAATGGAGTTTGGAGCCCTATTTTTTCCTGCAAAGTTTCTTTTCAACCCAACACATTGGCACAGCTAGATTGATTTCATTCGTCACCAGTAAGTTGAAGATTTTCGGAGGACATAACGGAGTTATTAATTAATGTGGTACACGTAAAATCCAAGATAAGGACCTTGAGATTGATATCTATTGGCATTTTTCAGATAGATGTATTTAAGATATTTGTAGCAGTATTATAGTATATTATATTTTCTGGCATTTGGTGTCGTGGTATTTAGTGGTCGCTAGAAGACTTTTCATGGTTGAATACCTCACAACTTTTTGATCTTTTTGTGCGGTCCAATGTATATATTTGATGTTAGAAGATAGAAGGAAAACTGAGTAGGTTAAACAGATTGTGGACAAGGCAAAATTTATAACCTATTATATTTACGATTATCTATGGGTCCTCAACATCACGAGGTAATATATAAAAAAAAGAGCTTGCCCAGCATGTAATTCCACACTGGGCCAAACTTATATTTATTGCAGCAGTTTGTGGGCAAAATAATTTTTGGAAAAGCAAAGACTGAAACAAACCATTTATGCCAAGAAACTAGACGCATCAATGTTTTTGAACATGCATTTTGGTGAAATATTTTGAAGTGCGATTCGTTATTTAATAAAATGTAGATTCAGTGATTAAGTTCTTTGTTTAGTAGATGGGATTCAACCCCTTCCACGGAAACAATTAGTATTCTGCATATGAGCCTGATTCTACAAAATTACATTTTCATTAAAAATATGAAGCAAGTTCTCTTGCTTACGAAAAGGAAAAGATAGTTCACTGCGCAGGTAGAAATTGTGACTGTTAAAACATGAAGCATACGACATTAATCTTTAGTAACACAGACAATTGTGCCAAGATAGGACAAATAAAACATGTAGAATAATAATGTTTTAATTCTAACGCGAGTTATAAATTTCAAGGATAAAAAGGATTGCTGACGTGAATGCACATTGAAAAGGGTTGTAGCGAAAATTTTAAGGCACCTTTCAGAGACATTTAAAAATATTTGCTAATCTTTATCATTACTAATTCTCAATTTTTAAAGTTTGATGAAAATGGAAACATATTTTTCACATATTCTTGTGTTTTATACAAAAGGTTGGAATTTTTAAGAAAATACAGTTTTAGAAATGTGAGACTTCGTTTTAAATTGATAAATGTTTTTGTGAACAGTTGAGAAAACTAGCCAATTGGCAAATACTATCCTCTAAATTTTTCCTCAAGTGCGGCATAAGGGAACTAGATTTTGATTCAGTCTTAGACTTTTAATCTTTGATTATATGACTGGATGTTAACTAAGTTGGGAGAATATTGTAAATGCACTTTATTCTCTTTCATAATAATCGAATAGAGGGATCTTTGAAGTTGAAACTTGATTGAGAATACAAAGATTGGCATTGTTAACTATAAAATATGGCTTCAACAGGTACATTGACCTTAGAGAGATTAACTGTTTGGTTACCATTTCATCATGCAGCACCATAGTTGTAACACATGCAAGGAGAAGGAACTTCTTGTATTTTCTGTCAAAACCTTTGAAAAGTTCTATCATCAAAATCATCCAACTAAGCGCACAGCTTTTTTTTGGTATTCTTCTGAGAATCACAATCTTCTTATGCCTTCTGAAGTCTACATCTTGGTGCTGACTGTAATTAGAATGACAAAATGCTGATAGGATAAGTATGGGATTGTGATTATAGAATGTTGGACATTACAGTTGTAAACTTGTACTTGTGTTATTTTGTGTACACTTATTGATTGGCTTGCAAGCATTAGGTTTCCTTGGTAGCGTGTTTGATCTTTGACATTTGACAGGCACATGGGGACCCAGAATGGTTTCAGACTACGTATAATCTGGAAACACAGTTATCTGAGCTTATAGGAGACTACCTTGTAAGAGATAGAGAAGGAAGGAACAACTACTGGATTCTCAAACCATGGAATATGGCTCGCACAATTGATACCACAATAACAGGTTATTTACCTGCAATTATTAGGCTTATGGAGACAGGTCCAAAGATATGCCAAAAATATATTGAAAATCCTGCCCTTTTCAAGGGCAGAAAATTTGATTTGCGCTATATTGTACTCTTTCGCAGTGTGCAACCACTGGAGATTCTTCTCTTAGATGTCTTTTGGGTATAAACTTCATTTCTTGTTGTCTCTATTTCTTTCCTTTTTGCGAAGATGAAACAATTGCACATGCAACGTATGTCATAAATTCACATACTTAGTGATTCAATAAGAAATGTTTGTGTGTGATTAATTTTCTTTTGCTTTTTGTAGGTGAGACTGGCAAATAATCAGTATACATTGAAGGAAAGCAGTCTCTCAGAATATGAAACCCACTTCACTGTAATGGTATGCACCGTGATCGTGTGCATTGTGATAAAACTTCATTTCATTTGTCAATTTATTACACTGAACATTTGTATTTGAAATACTTATGTATACTCATTTGGTGTGAGCTATATATTACACCGGCTATTTGCTAGAGTAAAGTCCATATTTTTTTTTATGCACGGTGACCACCTTAATCATCAGCATTTACTGTAATTGTTGCCGCTGCAGAACTATCGAGGGAAATTGAATCAAATAAACACAGATGATTTTGTGTTTGAGTTTGAACACGAACATAATGGTAAAATTAAATATCATAAGCATTCATTTTCCTTGTAGATTTCAAGAAAATATCCAAATGCCAAACAGTTAAAGAACTACATAAAAGCTAAAAATAGCTTTTCACACCTTTTCTGGATTTATTGTGATCAAATATCATAGGACCTGACAAGGACATATTCTCTGTGATTTCAACTTTTCAGTGAGATGGATTAATATACATGAAAAAGTTCGAGCAATGATCCGTTCTGTTTTTGAATCCGCATCAGCTCTGCATCCTGAGATGCACTGTCCAACAGCTAGGGCTATATATGGGGTGGATGTTATGATCGATAGTAAGTTTCAGCCAAAGCTTTTGGAGGTGAGCTGAATTATTGAGGCTTTTGATGGTATTTTAAAACTTTCATTCATAGACATTGAGCATAGATAACTATAGAATACACCATATTTATTACTAGCATGCTTTATAACTCGAAACCTTATCATTGCACCATTTTACGGGTGCTTGTTATTGGCCTTTGAAATTTCTGACATTTGTGCCAAATTACCAAATGCTGTGCTTAAAAAAATATACAGTCACTGGTTTATTTGTTTTATTTCCTTTTGACAGAAATGCCCAAAACCTTAGTTTGCCAAAAGTGTGATTGTGATCTGAAATACATGTCTTGACATTCAAAATGTCTAAATAAGAGCCAATCTCCAAACATTAGCTGAATCTGTTTTGATTCGACATGAACTCCCATCATCTGTAATTGTTTAATGCTGTATTGAAGCTTCAAAAGAATCTAGAGCTATCATATTCTACCCATAGTGATTAGATACTACGTCCTTTTGAAAAAATCTCCAAGTCATGATCTGAGTCTCAGAAACGAGTTGACTGCACTTGAATCCAATTTTACCCAGTTTAATAGGCAAGGCCAAGAGTTTTTGGCAAGTCCGTTGAGTTTTTGAAATAGAATCTCTGACAGCAGAATGAGATTCTGGTTTCCTTTTGGTTTAATTTTCCAAATGTTTTCCCTTAGTCTGAATCCAAAACAGCCCTCCTATAATCTGTATTTAGTTGAAGCCATTGATTAGAGTCTGATCCATTTATCCATAGTCTTCTGAGTGTCAGCAATCCTAATATTGGCCGTTCTTTTTTAAAGTTTTTGAAACTTGACACAAGTAATTTTCTTCCATCCTCACTTGCACGGCCTTCTTATTTTCATCAACCCCCTTTCCTCCCCTCGTGTTCTTCACTCACTTTACTAGCTCCCACCACATCCATGGCACATTCCATCTCTATAGGATCCCCAGAAACATCATGCGGTCTATTCCACACATTATAATGTTTTAATTTTAAAAACATATTTGCCCACTGGCTTCTACTGCTACATTGCCTTTCCCTTTTTTGGTTCCCATTCCCATTTCTCCAGTCTGACTTAGACAGCCCGTCCAACCCACCTCTACAAACCCATTATATTTGAGTTTGGTTGGCATTGTATGACACCCTGCCGGCCCTCTTGTGGATTAAGGCTCCTGCAATGCACATGGATAGAGCCTTTACTCATCATTTATGTGGGTTTCATGTACTGCAAAGCACCAAGCCTCCTTGGTGTCGAGCTGGTTCTATCTGAAAGGGCCTTCTAAAAGCCCAGGATTCTTGGCTTAGGGTCTGGAGCTTTGTCTAGCACAGCCAACATTGCTTTTGTAACAGGGATATGCAGGGGCTTGTGGGTACTCCAGGATATGAGAACAATATTCCAAAGGTTTATCTCACTCTGTCTACGGGAACAGACGAGATTCAAGTTGTGGCATGATTCTACCTTTTCCTTTTGTTTCTTTGAATCTTGGTCTAGTGAACTGAATTTTGGTGTTTTCTTAGTTCCTACAGTTTAGAGTTGCAGTGTTTTGTGCCTTGCATCTGTTGGCTGCAGTCATTTTACTCCGCTAGATCTTGACTTTAGTTACCAATTTGCTCTAGTTTCTTAGTTGTATGGATTTGACCAAAACTTTGTAGCTGTGTTTATCAGTTTTTATAATATGAATGCTATGCTTTTCTAGTGATAAAACAAAAATGGCTCCTTTTATATTTCTAATTTTCTGAAAGTTTCCCTTGTGTCTGTTTGGTCCTATTTCTAGTTTATCTTGTGCTGTCTTTAAAACTTATAGGATTGTTTCTGGATCTTTCTGATTTGTTTTCAATGAAATACAGGTTACTTATTGTCCTGACTGTACTAGAGCATGCAAATATGATGTTAAAGCAGTAGTAGGAAATGGTGAAGTTGTAAAAGGTAGAGATTTTTTCAATGACATATTTGGTTGCCTTTTCCTGAACGAGTCTCAACATGTAAGCCGTCTGTAACATTACGTGCTTGATGGTGATGAGGAGGCATATTGAGTATTTGGAGTTTTGATATTTCTAAATTGTCGTATACTGTCTTTTGGCTTGAATAAAAATGAAATCTCATGGAAAGGATTACTGATGTACCATTGATAAGCAATGTATACCTGGAGGCAGCAATCCCAATCATCAAAGGGGTAAAAACTATAAACCTTGAAATGGAAGTGGCAAAAATATCATATACTTAGTCCTTGATTGAGTTAGTTGGGGGACTTATTTTCTATATGATGTATTCATATATTCCCATGCTTCAATCTTGTACATTTTTCTCTTTTTGGCTGTATGCAACTCGCCAATACAATCTTTTGATTATAGATGTGGTGAATTTCAGTTTTGAATGGATCAGGCTATTTCGTTATCAATATAAGTATCTGTGTTGCAACCGAGCAGACTATTATTTAATTATACTTTAAATTTATTCCCAATATGATATTCTTCTTATGGTAAAAAAGGATACGCACATATATACATTTCTGCATTGATTAAAAAATATATTTGTACGAAAACATTAGAATGGAGATGATACACAGACAGATTAGAAAGCATTAATCTGGACTCTGAGTAACCCCTACAACGTAAAATCTCTTTTCACGCAGTGGTACACAATTTTAAAAGCTCTTATAGGAGACATTATCTGTTCCTCTTTTATCCTTTATTGTTATGACGTACTGTAAAAATAGTCATATTGTAGTACTCTCATTAGTTTATCTAAACTCAATTCAATTAACCAAATATGTTCCTAAAGGTTTTTTCTTTTGTACAGTGGGATTGCCATGTTTGTAAGACTCTAGAAATGCAATTCACTTTGCAATTCAGGTTTCTACTACTATATTATACAATCTCTTGACTACCACTGTCGTAAGGGAGGAGTGGACCTCGAGACATGATTGGCAATTGACCATATGTTATACCATATGCCTTTGTCTATATTTTGATTTTCTGCAGGTCAGAAAGATATTAGAGTCTCTTATCCTTTGTTTGGAATCTCATGCATAGCTAGTTTTCAACATTCGTTTGAAAGTGATAAGTTTCAAAGGAATTTATTATTGAAGTTAATGTGAACAATGGATATTTACAGTTTATTTTGACTCCCCTAGTTTCAAAGTGCTAAACAGGCATTTAAACACTTCGGTAAAGGAGTGCTTCCATTTTCCTGGTCTCTCTCCTTGTGGAGAGGTGAAGATCTTATTGTTTGCATGTTGCGAATATCATGGAGGGTTAATTGTGTCGACGAATAAACATCCCAAGCACATTCAAAGTGAAACCTCCTTCAAATGGTAATTGACCAATTTACAGAGCCGAGCATTATAATTTATGGACCTATCGGCAGTTTGGGTGCTTGGGTAGAGGCTGCACTATAGACGAGTGAGGAAAATCATGATTTGTTTTAAAAGCGTGAACTAGTTAGCAGCTCCTATACTAGTTAGGATGCATCAAACAAACGGTCGAAGCATTTTGAATTCTTTAACTTCATTTTCTTTTTGAACCGGGAAGAGGGTACTCTAAAATAACCGAGTTTTATTAAACATTCACCTAAGTATAAGAGCCATTGAACTCAAAGGAAGCATAATTCATACACCTCTCTTGATTTTCATTGTTAAACCTTGAATATTAGATATTAGTAGATGAATCTTTGCTGGCATAGCTGTCACCAAGAATGGTCTTTACATTAATCATGGTAGCCAAACACGGAGATGTCATCAATTCTACATTATTTATAGTTAATATGTTTTTTGCTTCCTTTAATTTGGGACATGAAAGTGTGCTTATGTACTAATGCCCAACTATAAATTGGGTTCTCTTTAAAACAATATTTTCATTCTTTTGGGAGCTTTATTTATTAACTCCTTTGCTACATGAAGTGGGCAACAACTTGTAATCCAAATATGTGCATAAAGTTATTGTTGTCGCTGAATTGTTTGCACCCTTACAAGATAACCAACTCTGAGATAAACTGGGTTAAGCGAACAACATCATGGCATTGTCTCCAATGTATGAAACCTTGGCCCTTTGAGACAAACTTCCTACAAAGAAAACTTACTAAACTTACTGCTAACACAACCCTATATTAGGACCGAGGGTATAAACAAACATATAAAATATTTATTTAACCGACATTATAAGTAACATTATAACATGAATTAAATGTAGTAAAGGAAATTACATAGAGGCAATATTTAATGTGGAAAACCCCTGAGAGGTAAAAACCACGGAATAAAGATATTTCCATTTAACCAAGAAACAATTATAGTCTAGATCTCCTCCTCACTTCTCTCCAAAATTCACCATGTGAATTCATTTGATCATGCCACATGATCCATTTATTTGACCCCACGGGTCATGAACTATTAAGTGTCGGGTTATGTCTTTTTACAAAGCACCCCAATTTAATAAATAAATTAAATATATTCAATTAAACATAAACAACCTAGTCTATATTAAATAATTATTATAAACTAAGGTTTATAAGCACTTAATATTACGTTCTAACACCCTAAACACCGACCTATTGAGTGCCGAGAGAAAAAGATGAGAGAAAAACATAAAAAGGACGGTGATGGCACCAAGAAGGAAGTGGATCACTCTCTCAACATGAATGAGCAAGTGAAAGGAAAAAATACGAGTCTAAAGGACAAAACATAGCCACAACTGGACCAACATCTAGATCAAACTATAATTCAAAAGCCTTTTGGACAGTTATTTGAAACGTAGCAAAAGTTACACACAAGAACCATGCAAATAATAGAGAGGTAGGACACTAGTAACACAAACAAAGAGCATAAGAGAGCCACAATCATAGTTGCCTTAAGAGCTAAAATATACACAGATCTATTATCAATGAAATCCAAGGTGTTTTGCATTTATAAAACTTAAAATCGTGAGGTCAAAGATACTCATAAAGCTTCAACCCGAGAAAGAGTAAGGTAACTTTTCTTCCAAGGAGAGAAGCCCTTTTACAAGTGTGCTGATTGCACATACATAGAAGAGAGAGGAGAGAAGAAGAGAGAAGAGAAGAAAAGAGTATAAAAATATGCAATCAAATATCTCTTTTCTCTTGCGCTTATCTCTTCAAAAAGATCAAGAAGCTCTAAAGGTATGAAAATATGTTTTACTCAAGATACTTCGCCAAAACCGCCTCTTTAGCGTATTCCAAGGACCTCTCAAGTATCATGATGATCCATGATAGCCAAGAAGACCCCGACATCAACCATCCAGTACTTGGAAGAAGATTTGATTTTGTTCAACTTGATGCCCTTTCTTGCAAGAAAACACATATATTTGTTTGAGGATTGATCCCTATGAAGAAAACTCCTTAATCCCATAAGATCAATAGTATTAATGGAGATTGATCTGCCATTTGGTTGAGGAGGTTAATGATTTCACATAGACAACTCATAGTTTACTCAACAACTTGTTAAACTCTTCCTTTGCGTTTCAAATGGGGACTTCAAGGTGATGATAGCTCGAAGGCATCATTTAGAAAAGATTAGAATGACCTAAAAGTATCTAATACCTAATTTGGGCGCCATAAGATCGAGAAAACATGCTAAAGCTGCCCAAATCTTTTCATTAAACTCTCTAGAATCTCTCTTCCTCTTCCTTTGAATAATAGCTCAAAATGAAGCATTTTGAATTATGCTTCGAATGCCACTAGTTGTAGGTTGAAAGGAGCACCGAGTCTAAAGATACATGCAAAAATCCAATCCTCTATTCACGTTGCCATTCACCTAGGACACAACGTCCCCGAGCTCTTTTTAAAATTGGGGCAAATTGTCAATTTTAAGCTTGTTATAAGCTTTGTCAACTAATCTCATATCTCATAGATTTATACCATGTTTCCACTGCTACGTGTTGACCATCGAGGCTTGGTGTTGTGTGGGATGAAGAAGCAAGGCGTAAAGCTTTTGGATAGCCGCGCGCAACCAATCATTGCCACTTATCTCTTTGGCCACGTGCCCTTTATTGGTCTCCCGTGAGGCACGGAAACAAGTTCACAAGTCGAAAGGGCGCATATAGTTGACACTTCTGTGTGTTTCCTTTGCTTTGCATGTTGTTGATTGGAGGCTTACAAAGTGAGGATCTTTAATGTAAGGGCTTGCGGACTACAAGAGTGTAGGGCTCTGATGCTTGCCATTTGACACACATCACCAAGTTGTCAAATCCTATGTGAAGAAATTAACTCACGAACACTTTGTGCATAACGAGAGGGCCGATGGACACCATGTTTCGTCCTTCGACACTTGTTGAGATCGAAGCCCAACTAAGTTTGCCTTGTTTATCCCATCCGATCATCCTGACCTCGCCAATTGATGCCACTTGGCATCGATCAATTAATTGCAAAGCTTTGGGACTTGGGGGAAAATTGAAAGTTCGTGGATGTGTTGAGAACCAATAAGCGACACTTGTCAAACATCCATGACAATTGTTGAAAACAAGAAAAATGGCTAAGTCTCGAGAAATGAAAGATTGACACGTGTCGTGTTTTGCTCGATAAATTTGTGACCTTGCTTATGAAGAGAAGGCAAGGGATTGAACATCTCCGATTGTCTCAAGGGCAAAAATTTACAAACTTTGGCTAAGTCTTTTTATCTTATCTATGTGAACTCATAGGCGGATGAGGAAAGATTGTGATGGATTTTCGTCAAAGTGGGAGCCCAAAACCTTTGTATAATCATTGCTAAAGCTTTCAAGTTTTACATTTTAGATTAGTCGTCTAAAAGGAAGTAGGGTGCTCATTTTTGACAACATTTATGACAACTCACATGGGTCATTTGCTTGCTAGATGTATTGACTAGTAGTCTTGTGTATCCATTGGGCATGAAGTTTGCTTATAACTTGAAACTTTTTCCGAAACTTGAATTCTTCTCCCGAAGCACTACTAAAACATCTTGGAACTCAACACAAAACTTTAGATATCAACTACCTGCAAAACATCCTGAATCTCTGTCTTTTGAATACTTGGATTACAAATTGCTTGAAACAGAAGATGTTGGCTACAAAAACCCAAACTTAAACTCTGCAAATAATCCTCCAAAAGACTCCAAACAATTGCTAAAGTGGCCAACAAAACTATGTACATAAAGCAAAGGCATACATGTTTTAAGTGGAAACATGCAAAGTGTGCGCACACACTTATTCTACCAAAGCAAAATTACACTAACCCTACTCTAACAATAAACAAAAATCACCTATACTTAACCACAAATGGGCTTAGAGAAATAACTCCCCTTTTAATGAATTTAGGCCAACATAATGACTTTGATAGGAGACCTATAAGTGAGAAGATGGAAAGAGGGTCATAAGTTCTCCTTCAAAATGTCAACTAAATTGATCAAATGCGCCTCTATTTGGCCATTTTTTGGTTTTGGATATGAATTTTAACGTTTTGAAGATCATCCTCATGCTCATAAACAATCATGACGGGTAACAACTCGAATCGGTTTGTAATGTCCCTTTTAGGGGAACTCGAGAAAATGGCTAAAAGCTCACAAATCAAATTTATAGAGTTGTTGTTATAAACTCTGTAAACTTGCAAATTAAACCCTTTTCTAGGGCAACGACCTATTTTGGGGTTTCAACCCCAACCTTCGTGCCTTCAAAACCCTTCCAATCAGCTTCACTTAAGTCTTTAAAATTATGATATATCATCAACAATCATATAATGCAAGAAATCTTATTTTTAATACCCTAGATATGGAGATATGAATTTCAACAAAACCTTTATTTGTGTAGTCACAAAATCACGCACTTACTACTATAATTGTACCGCTAAGTATGTTGTTTGATATATGGATCTTGCGTAAGAAAAATATTCACTAACGATCCATCTCCTAGGCTTTGTCGTCGATCTAGTTGGTCTTAGTCGTTGTTTGTCTTGCACAATTGTCACTTACTTACACAATTTTGATCGTCTCTCAGGGAGTCTTAATTGTCGTTATTCACTCAGTTGTCGTCTCTAGTCTCTAACTAGGGCACCTAGGAAGGGATTAGGGTGCCCCGGCGCCCTGGTCCTCATTTCTAGGCGAGCCTGGTCCCGATCACACTTGGTTCTCATTTAGATGTTTGAGGTCGGTCTTTATGATTTTCCCTCTCATTCCCCTAGGTACTAGTCGGCATGTCGGGTCATTAGTGTCGAAATTTGAGCAAGAGATCCCTATATAAACACAACATACATACTACCTTATGGGTGAACTATTTTTACTAAGGGCTAGCTATCTACATAGAGCAAGGGACTGCATTTGGGCACTACTACATCACACACTGCATAGGAAAGGGAAGTCTATTCTATTCCATCCACCATTTTGCATTTTATCTAGCTATTGCCCCTATCTTTGTATCATTAGCGTTAGGGCATCCTAGGCACATTATTGCACACATAATCACATAGAACTACATTGGGTCTGAGATGTAGTGCAACACTTAGTTGTAAGACCACCATTGTGGCTACTAAGGACATGATCGACCCCTTCATATGCATCTTTTTTAGGGTTTGATGCTTTGTGTGGGGTTTTGTAGGTGATTCTTCATTACAAGTTCACGACATCATCAACAAAGCTAGTGTGACATTAACATGACAAAAGGTGAATTATTGCGAAGACCTAGCGACCCTTCCAGGATCAGGTTTCAAGCTATTCCGCATACCAAGGGGCCTAGATTTTAGCCCGGGGCACCGCAAGTGCCCTAATCCTTCCCTAGGCACCCCACTTTGGCCAAATCTGCCCTTGTTGCAACTTTTTGAGATGTTACGAGACACTCGGAATCGATTGTTCATCATCTCGCTCAGTCCTAGATCATTGTGAGGTAAGTGCATATCAAGTTAGTACCTTTTCCCTCTCATTTTATTTCATTTAAAATATTAAATAAAATTATCTAGCATTTATATTTCAATATATTTCAGTTATTACATTGTTGTACTTAGATTAATTCTAAAATTTAAATTTTAGTTAATCATTTTGGTGAACCCATAGCTTAGAACATTTTTTCCTAGGATCCACTACAAACCCTAATGGCTAAGGATAACTCCTCTTCTTCTCGGCCCATCATGTCTCATGTTAGCGTCAATCCAATTTATGATGAGGTTGTTATCGTTGAGCTCACGGCTCTCTATAGTAATGTTACTATGCCAGATCATATTCAACAACACTTAGACAATGAACGATATGTACCTACTAGTTTTGAAAATTCTCCCATCGGCATTAGTATTGTTTCGGATCTGATAGCCTTTACTCGTTGTACACCATGCTATACGGCTACTCATGATCCTCCTTTTGATCTTTCTAAGGAAATTCTTTTTGATTGGTCTTGACACTAGCTCACATGTACCTATGGATTCTTCTCCTAGTCAAACCACTACTATAGTTCCATCTCATGATTCTCCTATTTTTGATATTTCTTCTCATACTCCATCGCATACTAGTTCTCATACTCCTTCATATTATGTTGATGATCCTATTAATAGTACGCTTAATGAAATTCTCATATCTGAGTCTCTATCTGATGTCGATGCAACAATTGATAGCCATGATTTTCCCACTTTTCATACTACCAAGTGTGAATCTCCATCTCCACTTTCTCTTGAGGTTGTGTCTAGCACAATACATGAGTCATCTCCATCTATTAGTTCTTCTTTTACTACTACTATTTCATCGTATCAATGACCATGGGGACAATGAGTGCTTTCCCCTTTATGATAGATTGAAACAATTAGAGGATAAGGGCATCATTTCCTTTGGTTCTCGCTCACATGAGTGGTCCATCTCTCCTCTGCCTCGTCGGCCAGGGCTTCTACTCGCTTGAGTTGTCTCCTCCATCCGGTGCTCGGTCATTGTTCGTCCATCGCCGCAATTTGTCACTCATGTGTGGTCTCCACTGCATCCATACATCGCTGCACCATCGCATCCACTTCATCCATCTCATCCACCGCATCATGCTACTACATCACATTGGCTTCCACAGTGACCCTTGGCATTCACACATCCCATCGCTGCTCCACATGATATTCAATTCGGTTCATATGCTCACACTGCTTCCATACCACATGCTTCCACCGCTTCATGCCACCTTGGTCTTTGGTAGGTGATTTCTATCACCTTACCCCCTAATGACGCACTTGTGTTCTTACGGTTCTTATGTGATTTGTTGAGGTATTTTCTATAAGAACCTCTCATCACACACTTAAATCCGATTCATCTAGCGCAATCAATCATTTCCCGATGACGCACTCTTTCTTTATGTGGTTCATTCTTGACTGCCGAGTTGTCTTAACTAAATGAACCTCATCATCCATATGTTGGGGGGCATCATTAATCTTCTTCCCCCATATTCACCACACTAACATATTACGATCACATCACATTATCACATCAACAAGCATCCATCATGATAGGTCATTTTACAAATCATACATTATTTATCTTCACATACATTCTACTATCATCATTACACTAACTATGCATTACAAATCCATTCAACAAATACAAACATCACTCAACTCATCAAACATCATATCTAACAACAATCATGTACATCATCATCACATTATACAATTACACATCATGAGAAAATTCAACATACATGGACAACATTCAATACATTACACATCATCGCAATAATCATCCACAAATCATATATCATCGAGTTTGTTTGACAAGATTTCTGTTTTACCTGTTTCAAATTAGTGAAAACCAAACGAGAAATCAAGAAACCTTGAAATATGGGAGGGTTTAAGGAACCTCCTGATGTGGATAGGATGATATGGTACAAGCACACAATAAATGATCCTCCTCGCAACAAGTCTCCAACCTGCACAACAACGAAAGACTAAATATGAAAGGGGATTAGTAAGAGATATGGTGGGCTGCCTGAAAAGAGTCAGCTCCGAGAAGCACAAACTTCCTCGAGAGGATGTCAACCCACGTGATGATAACAAAGAGTGATAATATGATAACAGAAAGGAAATATTGATAACAAAATTTGAACAAATATATGATAAGATAATCTAACTGATATGATGATTAAGGATGAAAATGATAGAAAATGAGAACAAACCACGAGGGTCGACGACGACCCGAGAGCAGGACAGAGAGTCGACGACAACCTTAGAGCATAATAGGTAGTTGATGGTGATATGAGAGTAGAACAGGTGATCGACGATGATCCAAACAAAGCGTGGTAGTCAACAACGATCTGAACAAAATCAGCGTGGAAGGTATGCAAAACATCAGAAAAAGGTAGAGTCTAAGATGCTATAACAAATAATTGGATATTGCAGAGGAGTGGAATGCTACAGGGGTGGATTGGATGTAGGATATATTAGACAGGGTTGCATGTAAAGTGGATAGGGTGGGTTATGGATAGGATGTAGCAAAATGCAGGCTATGGGTCGACGACGACTAGGTGTGATCGATCGGCGACTAGATTAGAGATGGGGTGTTAATAAGAAGACGTGATAAGTTGTTGGATCTAGGGATGATTGAAGTTAACTGGAGGATGAAGCAGAGCTCGACAAACACCTAAAAGTACCTGTAAAACGAAACAAGCACATGCACAAACCAAAGCTCCACAATACTCTTTAACTCGAGCTCTCAATGCAAAATGAGACACCAAGATATCTCAACTGATTAAAAGGATTCACAGATAACACCGAAAGCAATATCGCAAAAGCACACGAAGTCTCAAGATTTTCTAGCCATTTGAGAAGAGGGATAGGGGTGATTAAATAACCCAGGGTAGGGTCGATGATGACACGGGTCGATGTCGTCGACGATTGGGGTGAGCAGACTGCCATTTGAACGTTAGAATGAGAAATGAGGACGAGAATAGAATTTCAAATGGGTGATGGGATATTTTTAGGACTCGCACCGTGTGTAAGAGGGTTAAATGGGTGTAAGGGAGGTGGAAGGAATCTTAGGAAGGGATAAGATGAGTGGGGAATCCTAGGAAGGATTAATGAAGGGTAGTAATGAAGAGGGGTGGGAATCCCATGGGGGATGATTAAATGAGGGTAATTAGGGTAGACTTAGGATAATTAAATGATTTAGGATGTATTTAGGGTTTATTTAAATTATTTTAGGATTAATGGGATTAATGGGGATTTTAAAATGGGAATATGGGAATTAAGTTAGATAAGGGGGGATAATGATAAAATAGGATGAGGGAAAAAATAGAATAATTTAGGAGGAAAGAATGCAATTTAAAAATAACAGGAAGCGAGTGTGCTTAAGTGAGGGTGGAAAGCGAATGCGGGGTGAAGGAAAAAGAGGTTTTGAAAAATAGGTGTCTACATTCTGCCCCTTTTTGTTGAGGGTTTGCGATAGTGAGCTGCGAGACAAAAACATGAAATGATTTGACAGGTTAGACGACAAAGAGGTATTGGTAAGGTGATCCCCCTCAAACTAGTGATCGATGACAGGAAGAAGGGAATTGGTCATTAGTTTGAAAGAGATGGATGAGAAGGGTGGGTGGGGAAGAATGGGAAAATAAAAGGCATGATTCCCTAATGAAAAAGGGACCTCGCAATAACAACGATTAAAATACAACGGTGATTTTACGAGTCATGTTGGTAAAAAAAAGTACGGTCTTCGGGAGATGATGACAATGTCCTACAGGCTAGTGAGTAGGCAAAAATCATTGCGAAATGGAGGGAATCCAATAGGAAACCACTCAAATGGATGCATACCATGGGGACCAATGGGTCATTGGCACTCATCAAAATGATGCACAACCAAATGCAAATAAAGTGTGAGATCCTCCATATATGAGGAATCAAGTGAAAAGTATGTGTCTTTAAATAAGACGAGGATGATGGGAAAATAATGATGATGCCCCAGTGAAAGGCACAAAAAGGTGTGGTATGGATGTTTTATCAACAAAGGAAAAGGTAGAGTTTACCAAATGACACAAATGGTGGAATGTGGGAAATGGACAAAGCGGGTCGACGGCGCCTGAAGTGAGTCGACGACAACCCTTATAAATCAACCGTGACCCTATAAGGGGCGATGAATGTGTTCATAATAAACTTGTATTGCCAATCAAAAGAAACTAAAACCTAGTAACTTCAAAGAAAAATCAAATCTACCATGAAACCGTCATGATAAGAGGTTATAGAAACTAACTTCTTCATGCATAAACAACTAAATGTTAAGTTCTTCCCTACTCTTTAGATTGCTAACTAAACATGAACCTAGTTAGATCATTTAGCAATCAAAGTTGATGTTGGTGACCTCAATAATTGAGGATGGAATCTCACCAAGAAATGGCTACAAGGCCATTTTTGGATCTTCTCATACTACTTAATTTTGAGTGAATGGATGCAAAATGGAGAAGCTATTTCCGACAATGGAGAATGGTTCAAGATCAAAATGCCTATAGTTTACACTAGAGCAAATAAGGTGTGTGAAGAAAGGTAAGGAGGAGGGTTCCTTATATAACCCTCATGTTTGACAGAGGATTTGCAACTTGGTGCATGTGGGATAAGGGTAAAGTAAGATTAGGAATGGATAAGGTCGGTTTAGAAAAGGTAACCTTGATTTAGAAGAGTTTAATTTGCCATTAACAAGTCATGGGAGTTGGGGGATGTTTTAATTAATCAAAGGTGATTAATTAATAGGCAGATGTAAGTTTATAGAAGCCAATTTGAGGAAAATTAGTGTGATTTGGGGGATGTAAGAGAGGAATTTGATCCAATAAACAGTGATTTATTGATTTAGAGTAGTGAGTGTAATTAATTAATAATACTTAATTAACCCAAGTACAAGTAGACATTAATTAATGAAATGTTGTTAATTGACATCCGGAGTGATGGGGAAGTTAATTAATTAATGAAAGGTACTTAATTAACCGGAATATATGGAAAATGGTGGTTTATTGACGAAGTGTCGTCATTTGATCAAAAGAGAGTGAAGATCGTGGTTAATTAGCAAAACGTCATTAATTGACCCAATGAGAGGAGAAGAGGTGTTTATTTAACAAAGTGTCGTCAAATGTTAGAATGACGGGAAAGAGAATAGTCAGTGCAATTTAAGTGTTAAAATTGCTTTCTATAATTCTAGGTGTCTATAACGGCGACCAGGGGGGGCAAGTATATAAGCCCGTAGATCAGCCCATAGTGGTCATTTTCATGCCTGAAAATGACAATTGAGAGCTCTGGTTGATAAAAGGAGGTTTAGTTTGTGAGAAAAATGGAGGCTAGAGGAGCGGCGAGGAAGAGGCAGAGGACACGCCGGATGGTGAGTAATGGAAACCCTGGCTTTGTTTTGATTTATTTCATGTTTTAATTTTTTTTTTTACATTTTCAAATTTTGGGATGGGCGTCGGGGGCGGCGGCGGTGACCAGGCGGTCTCCATTGACCCACCCTAAAAGGAGGCGACCAAGTTGTGACAACATCGACCCTCTTGGTTCAAATTTCGGAGTAGGTTTAGGAGAGGTTTTGATTTTTGATGAGGGTTTGATGAAATCGATGATGAAGAAACTGACATTGGATTGGTTTGCTTGTGATTGCAGGCTCAAAAGACATTGTATTTGAGAGATAGAGTCCCCACCTTTTATGATCAAATCAAGGGAGATATAATTGACGCTGAGTGGGATCACTTAGCGGTAGTGGGGTTAGGTGGTTTCAGATATTATTAGAGGATCCCACGAGATGTGGGTTTGATGATTGCACTTGTGGAGAGGTGAGATGTGCACACATGCACATTCTGGTTCAGGATGGGTGAGATGACCATCACCCTGGAGGATGTGTACCACATTCTCGGGTTGTCGATCTGAGGAGCAGAGATAGTTCCCATTACAATGGATAGGAAACTGGAAGTGATGACACGATTGTTTGGGCCGAGCCGACACAACACAAACACATTCTCTTTAGGTGCTTTTGGATATGAGATGAGACATGACCACAGAGTAGATTGTTTTGTCTATTGACGATGATATCTTATTACGCACATCCAAATTCGGGGTGCGCAGGTTTCCATGGATCTTTGGCGGGAGTTATGGAAGATATAGTGGATCTCCAAACTGTGTTTTCATTTGGGATAGCATTGCTTTGGCACATGTCTACCATGAGCTAATGATGTATAGATTGGGGAGGAGGATGAGATTGTATGTTAGTTTTACATGCCACTTTCTTTGGGCTTATGAGCACATAAAATTCATCAGGGCACCGGGCCTTCCATGGATCACAAGGGATCACATCAAGTTACCTATGGGGTTTTTGAGATGGATGGCGAGATCGGGATTACATGGATAGAGGATTATGGGATGTAGATTGGTACACGAGATAGGCTCACAGAGCTCGAGGGGGAGCATATTAGATGGTGTCCATATAGAGACTTCCTTGCATGGCCTAGGGAGAAGATATTGAGTTGGAGGGGATGAGGAGGACTAGGTGGGTTCGGGGTCACAAGCTAGAGATGATCGAGGCCGTGCAGTTTGATAGGTTCCTCTGATAATTTGGTGTCGTGAAGAAAGTGCCCGGGGACCTTATTGTGTATAGGCGGGAAGAGGGGGCCCAGGATCTACAAATTCCGATCATGATGGATCCATTGGAGGAGGCACCAGTGTCATGGGATGATGATGATGATGTGGGAGTGGGAGTTGGATTTTTAGATTGGATGACTACTACATGGGCAGCTTGGGTAGCGGGAGAGGGATGAGAGAGAGATGATGATGTAGTGGAGATGGAGGTAGATGAGGAGGCGAGCTCATTGCAGGAGGCGATGGAGATAGAGGGGAGTCTACGAGAAGTCAATTGGATACGTGGAGAGTTAGAGCGGACACGCATAGAGAGGGACACCATGATATAGGAGCTCGAGGTGGTGTATCGGAGAGAGATACGATTACTCAGGAGAGGAACCGAGCCATCTAGGATAGGGATCGGTACCACAGGTAGAGGGAGGCATATAGATCCCATTTTGGAGACCTCATGACTATACTTTCCACAGTTAGTGAGTGGAGCATAGGAAACATCACAGGGGTCGGGACAAAGGAAGCTCCTAGGATGATATCCATGGATCGATATATGGCACTAGCCATGAGGCTAAGTATTATGAGCTGATTGTGATCCATAAGCTACCTCACACCTTGGGATATTGGGAGTACTTGCAGAGGCGAGCAACAACCGGAGATGAGCCATGTAGAGCACAACAAAGTGTGGCTCGGCCCGCAAGCACCGAGGAGGGCCAGGTGGAGGAGACGAGGCCAAGAGAGAGGCAGAGGACTTGCGTTAGGGGGCAAGATTTGAGGCTTTCGACGTAGCCTTTACTAATTTCTATGATATCACTTTGCTTTGAGAGAGAGCCCTTAGAGGTCGGTTATGACGTATTGAGATGCTTATATGATATATGATTTTGTCGTGTTTTAGCATGTGTCTATTTTATGATGTGATGATTTGATTTATGGTGATGTTTATGTGGATTTGAAATAATGATATGTGTTTACTTTTATTTTTTTGGTGATGATGATGAGAATATATGTATGTGATTGGATGTTATTTACATGATATATGATTATTGGAAAATGTTGATTAAAAATGGATGTGATGGATAATTGATGATGTTTAAAACATATGAAATAATGGATAGATAACATGCAGATAATATATGTGATTGATGATGTTTACAAATGTGAAATTTTGGATAGATAACATGTAGATGATAGATGTGGTTGATGATTGGGATACAAACAAAGAGATAGGTATGAGAAGGGGATCCACGTAACACAATGCACATGTGACCATACCAAGTGATAGCACATAACCAATGATAGTTAGTTATACCAAAAGACCATGAGGGAAATATAGATGAAATAAGTTCATAAACCTAATGTTGACATGAAAAAGGGGGTTTAGGATGAAACTTGTACATGGGAAGAGGGTTCTCCATAGGCATATTTCCCTAAATCTATGCCCCAGCTCTAGGTAGGGGAAAGAGAGCAAACTGATCGATGTGGGAAGCCTTCATTGGCATGATACAAGAGAGTAGCCATCCTTCGAGGGTATGGTCTAATTTATACATAAATGATTTTTACATGATGACAGGAGTGATATACATGATAGCCTTCCTTCGAGGGATCGATCTATTTATTTGACTTGATTTTTTTGCATGAACAACTATCCTTTGAGGGAGCAGTATATTTTTGATAACTTTGAATTTAATAGGAGCATCTATGAATTTTGATTTTCATATGGGGAAGAGCTGAGAATAGCTAGGTAGACCGCTTAGGAGGGGATAATGGATGTACAAGTGACACCTTTAGGACCCTCAGCGTGGTTCCAATAGGTAAACAAGAGGGTGATGAATGTAATGATCACGGGGTTCTCACCAAAGAGGGAGGACCAAACCATAAGGAAAATGCAATGGACAGAGCCGTGGTTCCCATATTTAAGGTCATGACGAGGAAAGTGATGATAGACCACATAATTCCAGACCATTACAATGATAAGTGGAAGAGGCTAAAGGTGGAGGAATGATTAAAGGGTATGACTAAGTTCTCACTGGTAGGTATGCTAATGATAAACACTCGATTCGTATTTATGTGTGATAATGTATGGTCCAATCCAGTTGGGGGAAAACTTTCCACATTGGCTCCTCTTTAGAGTAGTGAGGTTACAGGTTTTCTTTAAGGACAAGGTCACCACGATGTTGAAGTCATGAGGCTTAAGGTGCTTGGCTAATTCGATCTTGGTACACTTGATAATGCTGAAGGGCGATAAGGCGACGTTCATATAAGAACTCGAGTTATGCTAGATGTTCTTGATGGTAGTTGTTATAAATGAAGTTGCGAAGGGAAACAAACAAGGAAGGAATATGAACTTCAAGAGGGAGGAACACTTGAATCAGACAAGAGAGAAAGTTATAGCGCCCGTAGGGGTGCAAATGCTAGTTCGGTAGGCCCAAAGAGTGAAGGGAAGCTGAAGATTCCAATTATGACCTGCTTTATCGATAGTTTTAACAAGGATATTACGCAGGGTCTTATTAGAGGCCTCGGCTTGGCCATTGGCTTGAGGATAATAAGGAGAGGAGAAACTAAGTTTGATGTTAAAGGCAACACCAAGCTTCTTAAGGTCCTTGTTTTTGAAGGACTTTCCGTTGTCCATAATGAGCCTATGAGGGACGCCAAAATGGAAGATAATGTGTTGATAGATGAAGTTGATGATCGATTAGCTTTAGTTGAGGTGAGTGGAATTGCTTCCACCCACTTGGTGAAATACTCAGTCATGGTGATGATAGAATGATGTTGTTGTGAAGAACGAGGATTGATGGTACCGATGAGATCGAGGCCCCATTGTGAGAAGGGTCAAAGGTCTTGAGTTGGTTGTAAGGCCTGGCTAGGAATGCAGATAAGGTTGGAATGTTGCTTGACACTTTTCACATTTCTTAACATACTCACAACAATCTTAATTAAGAGTGGGAAAGTAATAGCCCAAGAGAAGGACACACTTAGCGACAACTAAGCCACTAAAGTTTCCACCACATATGTCATCATGGACTTCTTGGATAGCGCGAGAAGCCTCATGGGATTTAAGGCATCGAAGGAGAATACCATCAAATCCATGCTTATAAAGAATGCCGCCAAGAATGACATAACAGTTAGCATGTTGGAGAAAGGACCTCATACCGTTCTTATAAAGATCGGAGGGGATCTTAGATTATGATAGGTAGTCAAAGATCTAAGAATACCAAAGGCTAGAAGAATTGGTGTCAACTTGGTTGACATGGGGAAGCTCATGGGCATGAGCGGGCTGATCTTGACGATGAACAATAATAGATAGGTTGGATTCTTCCGTTTTCTAGGGGATAAGAGAGGAAAGGGAAGCCATAGTTTCTGTGAAACGATTAGATGATTGAGGAATAACCTGGATGGAATAAGAGTCGAAATCTTCAAGGAGGAGAAGGATGATGTCTCTATATTTTTGAAGGGTATTTTTACATTGATATTCACATGTAACTTGTTTGACGATAAGCTCGAATCCCCATAGATGTCAAGAACTTGAACACCTAAAAAGGTAACAGTTTCAAGACCTAGGATAAGGGCTTCATACTCTGCCATATTGTTTGTGCATTCAAAATTAAGCTTGTTTGCGATGGGGATAGGAGTGCCCCAAGGAGGAATGATGATGATGCCAACGCCTCCCCCTTGTTGACACTTGGATCCATCGAAGAAGAGGGTCATCTTAAGGGTACTGTACTCATGATGGAAGTGATTGATGGATTCATCTAGAAATTGCTCGTGAGGAAGATGCATACTAGGAAGAGGGGCTTCAACTAATTGGCCTGCAATAACTTGGCCCTTAATGGATTTTGGGAGATAAACTCAAGGTCAAAATCTATCATGAGCATGAGCCAACAAGTGATGTGATCACTATGGTAAGGCTTTGAATGCATGGTTTTAAGGATGTGGAAGCTAGTAACGACAAAGGTTTTATGATTAAGTAGATAATGAAAAAGCTTGGAAGTGGCGAAGAAGAGGGCACAACACATCTTTTCAGCTTTCGGTATAACAAATTTAATAATCAAGAAGGGTATGACTAATATAATACACAAAATGTTCTCGGCTTTTCTCGTTGCGGTGTGCCAACATGACACCCAAAACATGATTGGAGGTAGAGATGTAGAGGTAGAAAGGCTCCCCCTCGTGTGGAGGTGTGAGCACAGGTGGAGAAAGAAGATATTGTTTGATATCATCGAATGCCTTCTAATAGGTGGCATCCCAATTAAACTGGGTGTCTTTTCGAAGAAGGTGATGGAAGGGTTGGCAAACGGTCGAGAGAGTTGTGATTTGAAATGATGGATTGATTGGAGATGGCCACAACACTGCGAAGTTGAGTTAGATTAGAAGGGGGAGGCATTTCAAGAATGGCCTTGATTTTTGTGGGGTCAACCTCAATGCCCCTAATAGAAATGATGAAGCCAAAGAGTTTTCCAGTTAGAACTCCGAATACACACTTGGTTGGGTTAAGATGAAGAAGGAATCAGATAAGACATTCAAAAAGGATTTCAAGGACTAAAAGATGGTCGGATCGGCACTTGGATTTACCCAAGAGGTCATCAACATAGTATTCCACTATTTTATGGATAAGGTCATGGAAGATATAGGTCATCAAACACTGGTAAGTGGCCCCAACGTTTTTAAACCAAAAGGCATGACACGATAACATAAAGTCCCCCAAGGGGTGATGAAGGAAGTCTTATGTTGGTCTTATGGAGCGATGAGGATCTGATTATAACTAGAAAAATAATCCATAAGAGAGCATCTCATGGTCGGTCGTGAGGTCGATGAGTTGATCAATGTTGGGAAGAGGAAAGTTTTCCTTAGGAATGATGAGGTTTAAATCTCAAAATTCGGTACAGATACGGAGATTTCTAGAATATTTAGTAACGGGTACGATATTAGAGACTCATTGTGGATAGTCAATAGGCTTAATGAAGTTAGCAGAGAGAAGGCATAATAACTCTTCTTTGAAAAGAAGGGATATACAAGGATGCATGCGACACAACTTCGGTCTAACAGGTTTGGCGTTAGGGATGGTGACGATGTTATGGACGACGATGGAGGGGTCAACACCCAACATGTCAAAGTACGACCATGCAAAGGCCTGGCTATGTTTGGATAAGGAGGTGAAGGCTTTGAGCTCTTGAGGATCAAGATATTGGCCAACCTTGAGGATGTGGGTCTCCTGAGGGGTCCCTATATTAATTTTGACAGTGGATTCATTTAAAAGAGATGAAGTGTCAGGGGGAAGGGAATTTTGGATATGAGAATCCTTGGCCCCCATATAAGATAGAATAGAGTCGTCATCGCTGCATTGGAGGATGTCGATGGTAGGGGAACATTCCCCTATCATTTCAGTATGTTTAAGAGGAAAGGATCGGGTTTTGTTTTCAACCTAATAAGTGACCAGTCCAAGGGAAATGGTGGAGTTTTAAAAAATTCAAAAGGGATAGATACGGTATCATTTGGATCTATGAGATAGTCGATGGGGAAAAGGGAGGTGACTCAACATCGATGTGAGAAGGAAAAGAGGATGGAGGAGGAGTGGAGGGATCTTGGTATCCCAAGCCAAATTTTTCATGTGGTTCATAGGGTTGTTTAAAGGGAGGTCGAACACCTTTGGATGTTGTGTCCCTTAACCCTGTGGTATTTACAATAATCATTATCCCTATACCAAGAGGGCTTAGATACAAATGTGTCGATTGGATGGAAGGGTGGAAGAGATATCATATTAGCTGGGAGGAGCTTGTCAAAGACTGCACTATAGGTCTCTCTGATTGGTGTGTAACTATGTTGTGGACAACAACGCTCATCAGTGGATTTTTCCTTAGTGACTACTACAACGTTGGCTGATGATTTGGACTTGCTAGGATTGGAGGATGATTTAGATGAAAATTTGGATTGTGGTTTCTTAGGTCGTAGTTTAACTCTACCTTCTTTGAGGGCTCACAATTCTAATTTACGGGCCATGGTGAAAGCTTCGTCAAACATTTGGAATGACTGGATTTGAAGTGTGGATGAAATGTGTTTAGCACATGAACGACATAATAATTTGATTAATTCGGTTTATGGTAATGAAAAGGATAATTGATTGATTATACCCCTCCAACAAGCAACAAAATTGGTTATGGACTCATCTTCAAATTGTTTAACGGTATAGAGGTCATTGATGGTGATTTTGTGGGCGATGTTTATAGAGAAGTGTTCTAGGAAGATTTGTGTGAGTTGTGTGAATGAGAAAAGGGAGTGCGAGGATCTTATTGTACCGGTCTAGGGCGGGAATGACAAGGGACATAGGAAAGTCCTCAACATTAGATCTTGGTCATGGGATATGAGATAACAAGCATGGCGGAAAACATGAATGTGTTCTAGGGATCTTTCTTACTATATAATTTGGTAAAATTCGGAAGTTTCGATTAAGTGGGGTGGATATGCTTTATAAGGTAATGAAGGGTGGATGAGATCATTGCAAATCTGTTCATAGGAGAGAAAATTCTTAGGACCCGAAGAAGCGGCTTCGAGGCTAGATATTTTGTTCATGAGAGCTTGAAGGGGTCTAGTTGTGACAGTTGTTGTAAGGATGAGCCAAGTTGATTGAATGAGAAGCTGGCTAGGTGGGGATATGACTAATCTTTCTCAGGGGACATTTTTTTGATAAGGAATATTTTGTTGATAAAGGATGTTTTGTTGATAAGGGATGTTTTTCTGATAAGGAATATTAGCGGGGAGATTGTAAGTGGATTGAGATACTAAGGGTTGTGATAGTTGCACATATTGATAGGGAATGAGAATAGATGTGTTAGTGAGTGGTTGCGATGGTTGGGGGATATGTTGGAAGGGAACATATGTATAGGTAAGGGGTCATGAATAAGTGAGCGGTTGTTGGAAGTGTATAGAAGAAGCAACAAAGGATGGTGCTTGTTGTGGGATATTCTAAATAGGAATGGATTGGGGTATGGAAATGAGTGGTTATGAGGGTTGAGGTATATGTTGTGAGATAAGGGGGTAGAAGATGATAAAGAAACGGGGTGGGTGCTAGCAATAACACTAGTGTTGACTAGAGGAATGGACATAGTGATGTTTTGAACGGGGTTGGTGTTTTGTTGAGAAGGTGGTGGCTGAGATATAGTGATAGAGATGATAAAAAAATAGCTGGAGGTGTTTGAACGACCGAGGATGCTAGAGGAGTAAGTGAAGAGGCATTATGATTGTTTGAAGAGGTGTGGAACCAGTAGAAGGATCAGGTGAAGATGTAGGTTATTGAGTGGACGTGTCTTGAGAAGAAATCATATGAAGACCAAAAATAGGAATGGAAGACATGACATTAGATGTTTCGGGTTGAGTATGAGGTGGATATGGATGTAATTGTCGAATGATGGGTTCCTGAGTTGGGTCAATAAGATGGGAAAAACAACATAAAGGATCAGGAACATACGAAGGTGGTTCAGGTATTGATGGTTGAAGTTGGACACCCCTAGCTGCAAGGTAAGCATTAAAGGCCATGGGGTTTGAATCTAAAATCTCTGAAAATACGGGATCCCCACTATCAATGAAGCGAGGACTAGGAGGGTCAAGGATTTCAGATGATGCGAATTGAGAGCTACGGGAGTGTGGTGGTTCTAACTCTTCTATCTGAGATAGACGAGAGCTTTGACGATGGAGTATGCATGCGAGAATCTAGGAGGTGTTTTCAGATACTTTCATTATAATGCTCATTTTCTTCCTCCCAAATTCATTGATTTTTAGATTGAGGTGTGGATATTTCTTGATTTGGATTTATGATTGGTTGAGATTGTGGAGTTTGATGTTGTAGATTCTTTGGAACGGACTAGACATGTTTTCAGATGTTTGAATATGGGATTGCTGTCTTGTAAGTACCATAATTAAAAAACACACAACCACCTACAAATGAAGAATAACTAAGTGGGTTGATTACAAACAACAAACAAATCAAGCAAAATGAATTTTTATATTATTTTGAATGAATTAAGAAAATATGAAATGTGTAAAAGCGATTGACGGTGTCCTAGGAAATGGTTGTTTATAGCTGGCTTCAGGACTGTTCAAGGTTGGTGTCCTTGATATACCTAAAGGTACATGAGGCTCAAATATGTGTTGGTGCTGATACGGGGCCTACCCCCTCACTTCACGATCTTGTAGTGATAAGGGAGTCAAGTGCTTAGCCAATATACTGACAACTAATTATTTACACTCAACTAGTACATCGAGTCGGTTTCCTATTGGGTGATGAAATCCCAATAGTTATCACCTGGGTAGGAATGTTTGATGCAAGTTTGATATTTAATGTGATTTGGTTGTGTGGGGAAGAATCAAGTGAATGCAATCAGTTAACCTTCCTAATTAAAGCTATATGATCAAGCAGTATGCAATGTTCATTTTAATCCCAAAATAAACAACTGATTTTGATGTGGACATACACCAAATATGTAGTACAGAAAGCAAAAAAAGGGAAAAGGACTCACATTAATAACGCTTCCTTTTTATTTTTTGTAATTTTTGATTTTTTTAGCAATATAGCAATCCAACAAGCAAAAATCCCAGAAGCAGAAACCTGCAAGAAAGGGTTAGTAGAAAAGAGAAAACAACATAAAAACATGGGTTAGAAGGTTGACTACTGAGTAATAAAAATTGTTCAGAGAAATGGTTGGTGATTGATCAATCGCTGACGATTAACCAAATCGCTAGTGATTATAGAGCATAAAACCAAAATATGAAATTTGAATGAATGAAAGAAGGGAACTGAGGTTCCACCAGGCATGTCAGAATATTCAAAGATGTTTTTACCTTTCTACTTGAATTAATGTAGCGAAATAATAAAAACAAAGCTAAACTCGGAAGACGCGAGGTTTAATGATACCCATCGATGATGATTGCTTTGATACTCGATGTTGATAGAAGTTGCACTCTGTCCAAAAGTGTGTGCAAACTCTTGTTCTGCAAATAAACTTGTACTCAAAGACACTAAACAAAATGGATTAGATAGATAGGTAAGCGAGTTGGTCGAAAAGGCCGATTAGGGAATCCAAAAGGCTTCCTTGAAGGATGTCGATTCGTTGTGTAAACAATCAAGTGAATTGTAATGGATAAGCGATAATAGATAGATACAAGGATAATAGATAAAGGTGACTAGAATTTAAGATCAAATGGCGGTTTTTCCAGCTTTTAATGTGGCCTAGGCAAGTGTTGATGTGATATGTATGTGTTCAAAGTAATCGTACGGAAGTTGGTTGCTTCTTTTTCGATGTTGTGGAGAAATTCGTTACGATCTTTGATGTCTTGTTCGGTTTCAAAAACCGGATTTCACATAGACTTAGTTCGTGAATGATGTCAAATTGTTCCCAATAGAAAGGTTACTTGACTATTGGAAGTGAATGAATGTTTGTGATTTCATGTGATTGACCCCAATTGCCATCTAACAGTGAGCCACACTTAAAAACATGTTAGAAGCAACATGCATGATATACCAAATATGATAAATTTGATAAAAAATGATAATAGTTAACAAAGGGGTAAAATTGACAGGGATCGTTGGCGATTCATGTGATTTTTGATAGTTTAACAAAATCATGCGTTTGTAGTTTCTAACTAGTGTTTCAGAGTAACATATGATTAAAAATGATGTTAAAGAGATGGTAAAACATAAAAGGAATACCTGGAGGTTGAAATGGAGCTAAAAGAAGCCTCAAACCTCATTAGAAGATGATCTAGATGGTTGGTGCAATCTGCAGGTTGAATGATACAAAGTTGATCCACATGAGCTTTAGGATGCCTTGAAAATGCTTGATGAAGACTGATAATGATGCTCAATGATGGCTTTGATATTTTGGTGTTAAGTGATGATATGCAAGAGGTTAAAAGACAATATTGAAAGAAAGAGCTCAAGATTCGAAATTGAGGATCCTGGATGATGGCAAAAAAACTACTATTTATAATCGTTGGCGATTACCTGAATCGCCGACGATCCGAGTTTTTGGGGTTTGGAAGGGTAAAGTGGTTAAAACCACTTCCAAACAAAGTTATTTTGTTTTGGCTTCGGGTAAATAGTTTCTTTGAGTTGTTGGGAATGAGGTGTGATGGTTAAGGGAGTTATGAAATGACTAAAATGTGATTTGTATTTATTTAATTTTGATTTTAGGGTGGTTTTAGATGGTTGAATGTAGATTTGACAATTGTAGAAAGGATATTTATGTGTGGTAAATATGATAAAGGGGTTATGACTTAAGATAAGGGCTTTGTAGGTGTTAAATGATGGATTGAATTAATAAATGATAAAGGGGATGAAGGGTGCAAATTTTTGGTTTCTATAATGACCTCATCACCTACATCAAAGAATAACAAGAATGTGGGTATGTCAAATATTGCATGTTAAGAAACATCAAGCTGAGCTAAGATGTTGAACCATTTTGGTATCAGAGCGTGAAGATACCTCTTTTATTCTCATATGCTTTGTTAATGGTGAAATGTTGAATGATTGAATTTTATTCTGCGAATTGCAGGTGAATTGTGAGAAGAAGATGCTATAGGTAATCAAGGCCTAGAGATACTTAGCGGAGGATAGTGTGGCAAGAAGAAACCCAAGAGTAGTTGAAGCTCAAGAAGAAGATTCAAAAGACCAAGGTGAAAAAGACTTGGTGAGACAATTGAATAGACCAAAAGACTAGGGTGAAAAATACCTAGGTGAGGACAAAGAAGATCCATAGACCAAGGTGAAAAAGACTTGGGTGAAGTACTCAAAAATGGAGAAGTTGAGAAGAGTAAAGGGCTTAGAAGAAGGGAAATTCCATAGGAAAAGAAGATACTTAATATCAGATGATGAGATAGAGGAAATAAGAGAGAGGATAGAGAAATTGGGATCTATGAAAGAGACCATAATGATCCAAGAAGTTGGATGGAATATGAGAAAGAAGGTGAAGTGGCTAGTCAAGCTACTGATCGAGAAGAAGAGGAGGCAAGATCTGATTACCTTGAAAAGAGAGAAAGGTACTCATAAAAGGATGAAGAAGAATGAGTTACTTTGTGAAGAGAAGAGAGTTCTCATTATGGAGAACATGAAGAAAGAGGTGTCTAAAGAGGCACTTGAGAAAGAAAGCATGAAGAAGAAGAAAGTTTCCATGAAGGAGGCACTTGTAAAGATGTTTTTGTATTTTGCTATGATATCTAACTTTGTATTTCAGTTTGTATATACAGTGTGAAAAATGGTCTTAAAAATGTCAAAGAAATGACCTTGATACTAGCAAGAAATGGATAAAACAAAGAGCTTATGGACAGAGATGAAGGAATGAATGAACATGTGATAGTTCATGAGGAAGAGATGCATTATGAAGCATCTATGAGAGAAGAAGAAACTGAGAAAACAAAGTAGCAAACAGTGAAGAAGAGGACAAATCAGATTTCTATGATGCTCTAGAAGAAGATGCGAAGAGATAGATCAAGTACATCAAAAGGAGATGTTAATAAGCTATGAAGACTTGAAGAAGAATGCCATCATATAGTAGCCTATGGGAAGAATGCAAAAGAGTTTAGATGATGATTTCAACTATGCATGCAAGAAGGAAAACTCAAGAAGCCAAGCCATGGAGAAGAATACACTAAACCAGTAGGTTCTCAAGAAAACAAAATTTGTTTCTAAATCTTATTTTTATCATATTTCTAATACAAATGCAGGTGCACCACATGGTGGAAGGAAGGAGAGAGTTGATATCTCAAAATTGGCACATAAACATGACTAGCACATTTCCAAAATGGCTCAAGAAATTAGATCCAAAGGTGAGAACTCAAATGTGGGTAGATAAGAATGTACTAAGTGGTGAAAATACATCTCAAGAAGATGCATCGATAATGATGCACATGAGAGAATGATAATGGCACCAATAATCCTTTTGAAGAAAGTTGAAGAAAACCCAAGCAAACAAGAGAATGAAAATGAAATGAAGAGCATGCAAGAAGCAATCAATGAGCACAAGAGGTACACAAGGGAAATGAAAGGTAAACCAGTTTCTTGTGATGATTTGAATCATGATATTTGTGAATCTACTTATGAATCATCATCTCAAATCAGTTTAAGTGAAGAAATGTGGAATGAGTTGCCTATGATAACTAACATACAACAGGGAGAAGGATCAAAATTGGCTTGCAAAGATCAATGTCATGATCAGGTGATGAAAGAAGGTGAGAATACATTGGATGAAGAAGATTCATACCTCTTGAATGAAGAAAATGAAAACTTCTTGAGACAAGAGGAATTGGTGAAGGAGTATGCTGATGTAAATCAAAGCTTAGAGGAAGAAAATAGAGAATTATAGCCTAAATTTGATGAAGACAATGATGACATAGATGCCACCACACTAGAGGAAGAGTTGAAAAGGATAGAAGAGTTTATAAATCCTTATAAGGGGTTGTATATAGATTCAAATCAGGATAATAATATCAATGACCAAATTGCAGATGAGTTAAGACAAGAACAAGATGAGGGGAAGAAGGCAGATTTGAGCAAATTGCTTGGAGAAAAAAATGAAAATGGAAAAGACCAGCAGTATGAAGACACTCAAGGGGTTACATGGCCTCATGTTTTTGCATCTAACATTTCTTTTGATGTTTTGAGTGCAGGTATAGAAGTTGTGAGGATGAATGAAGTACATAACTCCATGAGAGAGCTCTTGAACCAAGAAGATATTGAAGACATAAAAGACATGCATGATGATGAAGCATGGACATGGAGTTTTGAAGATGAGAAAGGGATACAGAGGAAGATGTAAAAGAATATAGAGAAAAATAAGAAGGTGAAGGACAAATACATCAAGAAGATACAAGCATAGACACTACAAGAAAGACCTTGGGATCCAGGTATACAATGAAGAATGATGAAGACACTACATTTGAACTGGAGTTCAAATATTTTTCCTTCCAAGGGAGTCTAATGCAAGAACATCCTATGATGCTTGAAGAAGCCAAATTTTTTTTTTTGAATAAGCCTTGAGAGGCATGCATATCATGTTCTTGGAGTTTGAACAAGTTTCCCTCCAAATCTTTGATATTTGAATATTTGAAATTATATATGTAATTACTCTTTACTAGAGGAGTAAAAGTCAAATGTTAGTTGATGGATATGTGCTATGTATTAGGAGGAGGATTAGTTGTCTTAGGATGTTGGGTTGATATGTCCTTGTTTTCTTATAACCACATGCAAGTTGGCAAAACAAACTATCCTGGTTTGGAATGTGTAGTGAGATATTATCTCAACAAGATAGAGTCAAAGTCCTATCTTAAGTATGAGGATTTTCATTAGATAAAATAGGATGTACTATGCAAGGAGGTAGAATATCTCCAAGAAAATAAGAGATTAGATTAGGAAAGAATGGAGTTAGTGAATAAGGGAGTATAGAGTGTGAGAAGATAGATGCATGACAAGGTAGATCAAGATTGAAGAACATAAACCGAGAAACCGTATAAGTTGAAGAAAAGAAATGAGCAAGCCCTTGGATTTTATAATTTTTCTCATGTTTCCTTGATGTATATTGAATGTATGCAATCCACCATGATAATGGATGAAATTGTGTGTTTGAAATGTGAATATATATACCATTGTCTGTTTTGAGTATGAATCACCGTGTTTCCACTTAAAGTATGCATATTTGAGTATATGGAGTCCTGATTAAAGGTAATATGGATGTATGACAAGGTTCTTAGAAGACATGAGTGGATTCTAGGCTATGAACAATGCACAAAAGAATAAATATAAGTTAAAACTCCTAAACTTACCCTTTTTGGGCTGATGTAGACCCTAGCCTAGGGTTTAATAGAAAAATGGTCATATCGGATAAGATTGAAGGCCTCAAAATCTAAAATTTGGAATTTATGACCTTGATATACCTCTAAATCATTTAGAAAAGGAATCAAGTCATTTAGACCTCACACGTGTGAGATATAAGTAACAATCTTGGATTGGGTGTAAAAATACAGTCAAATGACCTAATTGGGGAAAGGAAAAAGAGAATCGGGCAAAATTGCTAAGGAATGGAGTCTTGAAACTTGCTGAACTTATGAAACTCAATAAAGGGTATCCTAAACTATGTTTAGATTCCATAGAAAAGAGATTATCATGGTTTTTATAAGCAAAACTAAGTCTAAAGCTGTGGAAATTGTGCAAACCTAGTTTGGGACAACAAGGATGACTTTTGCACGAGTCTTGATTGACACAAAAATTGGATTGTAGATGTATTATGCCATTCTCCATATGGGTTTTCATCTATTTCTCTTGAAGGCACGTTAAAATTATTTTATGAGGAAAATTTAGTTCAGTTGTGGTTTTGATTCAAGCAAGGAATGTTGTTCTTAAGATCAATTGGGGATATTTTTGTATAATCATAATGTTGTACTCATGAAACTAAGTGACTACTGATGATCAAGGTACATGTTTTCCATATAAGAAAATTTTGATCTTTAGACATTAAGAATAGGACAATCATACGAAAGGAGGACACAAACATAGTTAAGAAACAAACAAAGCTCACATCAAGGAGGATGGAAGTTAGGAGTCAAGGTGAGTTGAAAGTGAAGTTTTTAAAGCCATTCCTTTGATTGTGAAAATGAAAGTACTTATGAAATGGATCAAATAGCATGATCCAAGAAGAAAGGGAGTTGATCTTCATTATACATAGTGGTAACTCATACAACCAAAGACCAACGTGATTATAGTTCATAAGTAGCAATCTATGTTTGTATTACATGCTGAGATATATATGATGGAAAACATAGTATCATAAGAGGAAACTCCTAAGAACCATGATCCTCAAATTGTTATGATAATGACCTCATCAACTACATCAAATAATAACAGAATCAGGGGTATGTCAAACATTGCATGTCAAGAAAGATCAAGTTGAGCTAAGATGTTGCACCATAGATAGTCAAGAATGCTAACTATTTAATCCTTTCATTATTTATCAAATTTAAATCAAGTAATTGCACTTCAATTATTGTTCTCAATTCAAATTTCTATGTTTAAATGTTTTTAGTTATGTAATATGAATTTGTCAATTTTAAATTATATTTCATGTCCTTATGCAAAAACATTTCTAGTTTTTTTTTTAATTTGTGTATTTAGGGTTTTGAGGTTTGGGTCTTTTAGTTTTTAGGTTTCTTCTTCCAAGTTCTAAAATTTTAGGGCACTTTATATCTATCAACCTTTAGTGTTTTTGGGGTTTTGAATTCAAGATTTTCAAGTTTGAGATTTTTGATATCGGGTTTTGAAAATTTCAAGTTTTTTACGTTCAAATCTTTCAAAATTTGAGTTTTGTTTTTGGGTTTTCGGTTTTGAGTTTTCAAGGTTTTCATATTTGAATCTTTCAAGATTTGATTTCCAAATTTTGGGTTTTGATTCTTTGGTTCCCGATTTCGAGCTTTATATTTTATTTTTCGAGTCACAAGGGTCATTGGACATAATTTTCGAGTTTCAAGTTTAGGCATTTATATGCTTCTAGTTTTGATTTTTGGGTTTTGAATAAAACGGTCACTCATATATCAATCTACTATTCATATTTTCGAGACTTACATTTTCAAGAATTGTAAAATTTGAGCCAACAATTATATTTCTTTTTCATCTATGACTCCAATAAAGCCTTTTAAAGTTTCAAGTTGTGAACAAGATAAACACATTTTATATCATATTATTCTCTCTCCAAGGTTTGGCTTTAGGGGTCATGAATCTCGGGTTTATCTTTTCAAATTTCCAATAAAATAAACACTTTTTATAGCAATGTATTTTTTGGTATTTTTATACAAATCAAGATTAAAATTTTGGCATTCAAGTTTCATATTTTGAATTTTAAATCTTGAGAATTTTGAAGTTAACTACTTTCGAGTTTCAACAATTATTTTGAAAATACTAAATAATTAAACATCTATTAGAAATAGATACTCTTAACTAAATTTAAATTTTGTATTTTATAAATGGTAACTACACTACAATGTTACAATATGCAATTTTATAAATATTTACCATGTTTCAAAATTATTTATTCATTTGATACATGATAAACAACCCAATCTCCTGATACATTTTTACACAGGGTTGTAATGGGTGCATGGTTTAGTGGTAAAATCTCATTCTTGATCCATTTTATATGTTTTAATAGTAACCATACACTAGCAATTTCCTACAACTGTTTTATTATACCAAAGGTCTTTAATTTTTAGTAAATTCTTCTATCTTGCAAGTTTTCATCAAGCTTGAAGAATCTGAATTGATAAATCAACAAATCCTTGTACAAGGCAATGTTCTTGCCAACCTCATCACCATCGTTCAACTTCTCACTAGCTGGAATCTCCTGCAGATTTCCCCTCTAACCTTCGTAAGTTGATTACACAAGCATTCAAGGACCAACTAATGGGAGCCAGCATTAGCAGTCGGATCAAGGGATCTTTCCCCAATTAGCTTCTAGCTTCATAAAATAGTAAGTATAAATCTATCATAATCTGCAATCATTTGCAAACCCTTTCAAGCATATGTTTCTACAACATACTTGAGGGATTATCCAATAATGTTTTTCACGTTTTGGAAACCCTCCACCGCTGTCTCAAGTAACACATTACCATTCTACTTTTTCTTTTTGCAATTTATATCCTAATTATCTTTGTTCAATAGCTGCCCTAACATCTGAATCGCAAGTCATATGGTGTTAGGGTCTTATTTAGAGTAGTTATGTAATGCAGAAAGAATCTTCAACCAACTTCCCAATTTCTTCCAAAATATAATAATGCGAATCAAATGACCTCACAGAAAAGTAGAATATTTAGCAACAGCTTCTAGTGAATATTAAATCTCGATGAACAAAAAGACATAAAAATGGAGGATCTGTAATAAACCCAAAGTCCAACAATGTTTGAATTAAAACCCAATTTTACCCTGGATGAAAAATAGCCATGATTAAAACCTAAAGAAGCAACTGCATTCAACATCTCCATGCACGCATCTTTACCTTTAACCCATTGCTGGATATTCTAAACAGGGGAACAATTGTCTGCACATACAAAGCAGAGCAGGGAGAGAGAACATCACAATATCTTCTCACCACCACCTCAGATCCAACACTACCACAAAGTGTTTTCTTAATCATCCATGGTTAGCTATTGATTCTCCTAGTCAATATGACTTGGTTGTCATCTCAAACCCCTGTTAAAGTATTTTTCAAAATTCGGCGACCCCAACAAACAATCAATCACACAAGAGACTTGTTATCTAAAATACCCCCTCTTAGGGCTATTTTGATAACTTACGTTTTCATTTGGACTTGGACAATATAAATTGATCAAAAGTGGAAGAAATCAATGTTGGGGCATCCATTTCCTCCTTGCCAAGCCCCTCATTTCCATATTTAGCCAAAAAAATAAAAAAAATTGGGGCAAATCGACCAAATCGGCCTTTGGAGGAACATAAGGAATTGATCCTTTGTTCCTCTTGTTCCCCGCATAAGTGACTCGGTCGATGGGCAGAGGAAGGGAAACGATGGGCAGTGTTGTAGATGGATCGATCAATTCAAGAACGTAGGGAATAGTTCCACCGGGTCACAAGTTCTTTAATTGGCCGATTCATCTGTACTATGCACAGAAGGATTAAAACGAACTTTCGTTGCCCGCAAAGAACCCTGTCACGACTCTCCCGAGCTCCAAAATTTCAAAGGGCCACAACTTTCGCTGTGCACCTCCAAATTTTACAAATTTGGACTTGTTGGGAAGTCTCATCATCTACTACACCATGGAAACTGGGAATCTTAAATTTGGAGAGGTTAGGTGGGTTTAAAAGAGGAAATACTATCCCAACATTAAAGATGTAGTTCCGTAGCTCAACTACCAAATTTGATGAGGTATGGTGCCCATTTCTTCTCCTACAAGCAAAGTATCATGTTAAAATGGCTTTGGTAGGGTACCCATACCTTTTTTAGACATTCAATGCATGATGTTGGTGGTTGAAGGCAGAATTCAAATTTCTCTCTCTTCCCCCCTTTGTTTCCCATCTTCTATAGATTGTAAAATGATATCCATTTGTAAAGGTTGGACCCTCTTGGAATGTTGGTGCATCATCCTTCAAGTGTTGCATGTGTATTTTGAGTTGTAAGCCTCAGATTTGGATTTTGCAATGTGTTTATGCCTTCTCCCTTCATTGTAATGATATGTGCATCTTCTTAAGCAATAAAATTCATGTTTTGTGGCTATTCTCTGCCTTTACTTGTGTTTATTGCATTATCTTGTCTCTTCATTTACTTGCATGTATGTTGTGCATGTTTATTCTCCTCTTGCAGGGTTTATTTCTGTTGTGCTCCATGGAAATGAAAGTTTGAATGTTGTTTTGGATTGTGGTACTCATGTCTACCCTCTCCTCCATCTTCCTCCCATTTTCACTCATCTAAGAGTGTCTTTCCCCCTCTTCTTGGTGCTATCACCTCTCTTTAGCTTAGGATTTCCCCTTTCATGCATCTTTCTCTTCCCCTAGTCCCTTGGAATGGTAGATTATGATTAGATAGCTGCATTTCCAAGCTGTAAGAGTAGTTTGGCATTAGGATTAGGTAGAGGAACCGGTCTCCTCTAGAGGCTTGTCTCAAGTAGCAAGTCCCACAACTTGAGAGATAGTCTCATGTTACCCAAAAACACTAATTGTTCATCCATTCATTCATGAAAAATCAGAGGGTGTTATTTTTTGGTGATAACAAGACCTCAATAAAAAAGAGTACCCAATTTGCATTGGCCATGGTTATCATTTAAGGATATGTCAATTATTTTCCTTATTTAGTACAAGCAACAAGAATGAAAAGCATTATCCCATACATTGCTCATAGAACCGAGCATTGCTGCAACACAAAGCTGAACATTTAGATTTTTGTATATTTTAAGTAAAAATGAAGTTAGGACTTGAGCATGGAGTATGGTTATGGTGTTGAATTGCTAGCTAGTTTGGAAACACCAGATTTTCCATAAGACTATTGGGATTTAAAGATTTCAAAAATGAATAATTGCAGACATTCATTACAAGAAGGCCATCGAAACACAGTGTTCTTAGAGGAGTTCAATTAAGCTTAAACATATGAAAGCAACTCCCACGTAACAAAATACTGCATACTTTGAACCAACATTACACAATGTTGCTAACAAATGTGAGAGATAAATAAATCTAGAACTTCAGGGGAAGAAGAGAACTACATTTTGTGTATATAAAGGAAATCTTTGGCATTCAGATCTTACGACGTGGTTTGATTAAAAGTGGTTATTTCAATTTGATTGGCTGCATGGTTCTTGATTTAATCCTCGGTGCATGTAAAGTGAAATCCAAGAAAAACTCAGGCCTCAGAAAAACAAAATTCAAATGTTCGTCCAAAGCCAGCCAATTTAGCTGATGGAATAAACAGATTAATAGTATACAATATGACAAATCTTCTCAACAGACAAAACACCATGGCATCCATTGAAAACATCGTAAGCATATAAATGTCGATCAACCAGAAGCTCCCCACCTCTTACATAGATATGCAATATCACATGCATAATTTTCAGGAAGCTTTGGCAAGATGTTTGAGCTGCTCTCAACCAGGATTGCAGCAAACACCAGAGATAATTGGGGTATGTTACAATTCAGAATTTTTATATTTTATACAGATGTTTTGAGTAGAATCTGCTATAATACAGAAAATACCAATTAAACTATGGTTTTGGCGGCTCTTTATGATTTATTTTACTAAACCGAGATCAATGCCGGGCCATTTATGTAGAGGTCAGCAGCTTAAATCTCATCCATTGGGCTTAACTGTACTTCCCACAAACAAGCAATTGTAATTTAATAATTTATAGAACACCCAAATTAAAATGAAGATATGAAGCTGCTGAGAATGCTTGTCGACCAAGTTGGTAAAGCAATTATCTGAACTTCACTACAATACAAGATATATCATCCTTTCTTTATCATCTCAAGGTTTCAGAGGTTAATTTCTTTTCTGCCATTTGTGGATCCTTGTTTTTGCTAACAAAATTGATGGCCTCCTGATTCTCTATAAGCTGTATACAATAAAAACTATGTTACAAAACAGATAACAAACATTTGAAGCTCTTGATATAGTATCCCAAACCATAATAGATTAGTCTAAACCAAGTGAATTCACCTTCCATAAACCATCGCTGGCCAGAATTAGAAACTCTGTTTCCGAATCAATGTCCCATTCTCTCACATCAGGATCTGACCGTAGATGTGATTTTAGACTCCGATCTCCAAAAGCTCAAGAAACAACGAGTTGACCATTCACTCTTGGAACATCCCCTGCAATGAAAACTTTTATTCATAAGATGAAATTCAAGTAGAAACAATGCAATAGTTCCTGATGAAGCTTAAGTTTACCAGGCATACACTTCTCACAAATTTAATCGCAAGAGATTGAACTAAGACCACCTTTTTGGATTGTTTAATACCCCATATTACAGTGCCATCATTCCTTATTTCTTTGGGAGCTTGTAAATTCCCTATCAACAAGATATTTGAATAATGTTTCTACTTTCCTACAACCCAATACCAGTATTCAAGCAAAAGTTGATCTTCATTAATAAACCAAACCACCTGGAATATTTGAGACGAAGCCACCCTTATTCTCAATGCTTCCCGTTCGGTACTAGGCTCATGATCGATGGAGAGCTGAATAGCTCTTCCTCTTTGGCACACAATTGCTCTCGAGTCACCAACGTTTGCAACCCAGAGTTTTATGCCATCTATCAAGATGGCTGTGACGACTGAGTGGAACCTCCTCGAGCAAAGTCAGGAGTATGTCTAAGAATGGCCTTATCTGTCTTATCATAGGCTTTCATTATGGCCCTAGAGGGATGAACCCAGAATTCTTCCTGGAATAAAACATAACCTAATCAGGAGCAAAAGACCCTAGTCTAATTCATTCTGAAATATAAAATATTATCCAATAGGAGTACACCAATCCTCTTCATTCTCAAATTACATAAATCCAGACAAAATACATAAGAATTGGCACTGATCTCTCCAGTATTTAACAATTTCGAATCATCATACATCCTAATTCTAAATCAAGGGAATGCTCAGATTGAAATTTGAGAATTACAAGTTATAACCCTACTTTAGATTGAAACGAAATGGCGAGTATGTTTCAGGACAAGTTCCTAACAAATAGGAGGGAGTGTGACCCTGCTATATGGATAGCAATCAAAATCAAATTCTACACATAAATAGCTTGTCTATGACATCTTTCAAAGTTCCTAATGCTTAGAAATTCAGTCACAAACCTCGCTAAGAATATTTTGAAACAAATTCTTCTGCAGATACGATGCCACGCTGTCACCTAAATGACCATCAAATATAGCATATAAACCCAACTCGTGGCCTTTGATTTGAGTGAATTCTGCAACATGGTAATCCTCCATGGGATGACTAGCTTTTCCTTTGACTAGACTGAATCCATAAACAATTTTATTGGAACCAAGACGGTTCTTCCCTTTCCCAGAACTGCAAGAAGAATGACCTCCAGCCACCATCTACACAGAATAAACAATCTTTGGAACAATAGAGACAAGAAAAAACTCATAAACAAATTACTGTAAAAGGAATGACCTCCAGCTACCATCTACACAGAAATAAACGAACTTTGGAGCAATAAAAATGGGTAAAACCCAAAAAAATATTGCATACAACTAAGGTCAAGAATCTAAGACAAATAGTTGATGAATTTAAGCACAAAATAAGTGAAAGTTTATAGACAATAAAATTTTCATGTCATAGATGATTGAGAAACTGGCAATCAGTTTAGAAGTTCCAGAATACCGCAGAGTCTGATTCAATTCCATGAATTGAGCTAATTTTTCTACGAAGCAATTTCTTTTCAAACCTCCAAATATATTTTTCGTTTTCAACCTAGTGCCAACAATTGGACAAAAATTGGATTGAATCAACGAAGGCAGGTATAACATCTTGATTTTTGAATTAGAATTCCACGAATGAAAGAGCAAATACAAATTTCAAGCCTAAAAACGTCCTCCTTTATAAAGTTTTCAGATTTGAACAAATCGTGCACTCTTGTACAACTAAGCATAAGAAGTGATGATTGATGGATAATTCAAAAACCTTCTTCCATACAACATACCAAACCTTAACAAACAATATACTGATCACTAAAATTAGGGCAAATAGGCATGACTTCAAATTAGAATAAAACGATAGTTACACTGACAAATATTTGGGTGTATCCATTATGCAAATAAAGTGAAGCCAAAGATTAAGTAAGACATATTTTTGCATTGTCAGGAAAAGAATCATGCAGAAACAATTATGTTCAAAATAATAAACCATGTTCTGAAGCAAAGCATCTCTTGGAATCCTATCAAAGAGACTATTTAGGAAAACCTCTTCATATATTTGTGTAAATCCGACGAACACAAAATTGAAACAATCATCAAATTCTCGTGCAGTATATGCCCATTGTTTACTGGAACCAAAGTTAAACAAGATCAGAGAAGAATAAAAACTATCCGTCTCTTTTCAGCAAATTTGGGTCACCTTCTTTCCGAAAAAGGATATGCTTTCAACTACAATGACCTCTCCTGTCATATTGTAATGATAAAACATATATAATAATATGAAAAATTGCAAAACTGATGCAGTTAGAAGAAGCGCTAGAAAGTAAAGCATGTGTAGAAGAAAGCTGAAGTACATAGGAACACAGAGATGTATGAAATAAATAGAATATAGGATAAAATGCAATAAGCCCATTTGACTGTGTCTAAACATCAATCCACGACTGAAAATTGCATAAGCATTCAAGGATTCCATAAAGCAGGTGAAACAACAAACTTTGCTGTTTGTAAACGAAATAAAGACGGTGATTCACACTTACACAGACACATACAAACAATTGGAAATTAAGATTTTCGAAAACCCCATTTTGAAAAATTTAATGATATTTGAAATCCATATTACCAAACAAAAAGAAGTCTAAAATGCCCCTTGAGTGTCGGAACAAAAACCCATCTTGGGGAAAAGGAATTTCTATCAACATAACATTGAAAACCCCAATTTGCGTTATCATCCAATCTTTGAAAAACCAAATTTCCAAATACCCATACACCAGTTCTGACTATTACAAAAAAACTTTCAAAACAAGAAAACCAGAAAACTTCAGGAGAAAACAAAAACCCTCTTACAGAAGCAAATTTTACAGGCTCCAAAAACTGTACAGACCTTGGAATAAGCAACGTGGAAGCAGTTCAGACCATCTATACACATCTTAAAACGCTTCTCCAGATGCTACTCAGCATTTAACGTATGCACAAGTAAATCTTGCAGCTCCAGCTTATATGGTGGTGTTGGTGTACCCCAAGTAGCTTCAGCCGAATATTGCATCAAATCCTAGCCATGGAGGAAAAAGAAAAATTCTCCGAGAGTAAAAAAATAACAGAGCCCAATTCTAGGTTGGAAAAAATGGCCAAAAAGAGGCTGAAAACCGTGGCTAAGGATAGGAGACTGGGTCACCATTGCCTTCACTGGTCAGACTGACCACGTCATGTCTTGTCCATCCACAAGACGAAAGAAAATAATGCTAATTTTCTAGAGTTGGTGAGAATCTATTGCCGTTATTTGCCATGATTTTTCACAAGCGTGAAATCATGATTTGACGAAGTGAGTTGCGTACATAATCTTGTAGCTTATATGTAGAATGTGGAGATAAGGCATTTTCCTGTTCAGAGGATTGACCGCCATTATGAATGGATAAGTTCCCTTTGTCTATCCTGTATGTTAGTGTGTACCGAGTCTTGGGCACAGATCTTTCTGAATTGTTCTTTCAATTGTCATACTCCTCGCGATGTCTGCCAATCTTTATTTCTAATGACTTTCTTAAATGCGTTCGAGCAGTCGGGTTTAATTTTTATTGGCGTATATGATTGATGGTAGGGAGAGGACCCATATGTGGTGCACCCTATCTTTGCACAGTCACCGCGCCACGTCACTGCCACCTGGACGAGTAAAAACACCACCAATGGATGCAGGACCAAATTCTTGACCTCCAGCATTACACTGCCACCTCACTGCCACCTCAGCGCCACGTGGACGACCCGCGTCAGCGAAGATATCGAAAAAGTCGGATTAATTGCATGGGACCAAGTGTTGTCCACTCGCCGCGCCAGTTGTAGTCCGGGCTACCGCCATGCATTGAATGCTCACCCACCAGCCGTTAATGTGGGCGGGTAGGTTTATTGAGATGGTCACCGCCAAATCCTGAACCGCATTTCGTGGGAAATGGAGAGGGAGGTCGTTCGATGCAGTTTTTACTATTACGTGGCGAGCTCGGCGACCATTTCGTGGTGTCTTGTAGACCGGTGGGTGCGTGCGTTTTCTCCACTCTGATCGACTTCGTCCTCGGCATTGGCTCGGCTGCTAAGAAGATGAGAAGAAAAGGCGAGAGTGAGAGCGTTCTCACTCGGCGATGATCCTTAGTGTTTTTAAACACTTTGTACTACTATGGAAATTTTGCTTTACTACGTCTTTGAAGTTTTACGATTTTCTTTTGTAACAATACGATTTTGCTTTGCATTATTTGTTCTTGTAACTTCTTTTGACATGATTATCTTGTGTTTTGTTACTTAAAATGCCTTTGCTTATAATTTAAGGGCAGAGTGTTTTGGGTGCGTTTGGTTGAGTTTTCTTGCTCCTCCAAAATGTCTTTCTTTTCGGCTTTTTTGTTTTTTTCTTAATGCTTTTTGGCCTTGTGGGTGGTGACGTTAAACGGTGATAGAATAGTTCTTTGCTTTGAAAGGATATGCATTATTGACAAAATTTCGGACGGAGTGTTATGCTTGTACATGCCGATGAATAGTATATTGTTGTGGTTTCAATTGTTCCTCATTATTACTTTCCATGGATGGAGCTGGTTCTTAAATGAATTTGAACTGAAATTTTATATGTTGTTTCTTTGTCCACTCGGTCAATCGATAAACCGTTTTCTCTTTCCGATTTTTAATATTTATTTACATCCACAAGTCATTGTCTGGTTGAAATGGTGCTTTGAAGACAATCCATATGTTTTATATATTGTGATTTTTTTCCCCATAGCTTGGGTGTCTAAGAACTTCTTAAGATGGAGGGATTACAGATTCAGTGTTGTTTTCATTTTACTGTCCTTTCACCATCTAACAAGGAGCAAGCATAATCCGCTGATGCATTTATATAGTCTTATGAGTTCGATTTTTTTGTTCGATTAGTACTTTTAAGGGTAGATCAAACGGGGCTGAGTCTGATTTAAAATTGTCGTTTTGAACCAATTATGTGGTCCTGCAGCATGATTACTGATAAGATTTGCAAATAGTGGCTCTTTATATAAATGTCCTTGAGGTATGACGTTAGGGAAGACATTAATGAAGTGCCATTGAAGTATTAATTATTTTCTTATACCTAATAATACCCAGTTTTGAGCATGTTAATAATTGGATTTTACCAATTATTGATGTTTTTCTTTTGAATTGAAGAAATAATTGAGTTTTAAACCCTACATCCTCGTCTTGATTATCAGGATGATTTCAAATATCAATAGATTACCTTATTTTACTTTTCATGCAGTGTTCCTTTTATTAAGCTTCTTTTCTTTTTCGACATACAAATATCATGAGACAGGTATGAGCCTTTAGTGAAATTTGATGAATAAGGAATCATGTTCTTTGAACCATCTTTGACATGATCTATTCCTTATTTTGATGTAAGGTTGCCTGACAAGTACGCTTCTTTGTGATAGATCCTTCCCTTATTTTTGTTTCTATATGATTAGAGGATTCGATCGCATGCTCTAATAATATTTCAAAGTTTGATTTATCTTTGAACTTACATTGAAATGATTTATCCGTTCTTTGATATGTGATTAGAGGGATTCGGCATTGAAATGATTTATCCATTCTTTGTTGTATGATTAGAGGGATTCGATCACAAGTCTCTAGTAATATTTTAAAGTTTGATCTATCTTTGAACTTACATTGAAATGATCAATCCGTTCTTTGATGTATGATTAGAGGGATATTAGTGATGTATAAAACACACCCATTTTTCGAAAGGGATGGTATTGCATAGGCATGGTATAAAACACACCCAATACTAACTAAGATATTGAACATGTGCCCGCAAACAATGCTTATTACCCCATATGATGATGGTAGTAATTTTTTGAAAGTCTTGAGAAATGACTTGTTCAGTGATTGTAATAGCTATGATGTGCATCTGATGAAAATATTACTTAATGAGTAGTTCAACTTGTATAGACTTGGTTTTTGTACACTTGTATTTAAATTAATATATATTTTTTATTTCTATCAATGAATAAGAGAATATTGATTAATATAGACTTGGTTCTTAAGACTTGTTTGCATCTTTCAGATGACAATTACAAATGTTCTATTATTGTCTGATTCCAAAAGATCCACCAATCGAAATATTTCTGATTTCAATTATGTTCTATTATGTTCTATTATTGTCTGATTTCAATATTCTCTCCCTCGATCGAAATATTTAGCCCTTGCTAAATCTTTTTCAATCCTTATTTGTAACTAATCTTCTCTAACAAATCTCATTTCAATGTTCTTGGAACTCAAAAATTCTGATCAGATTGTTTCCTACACCAATTCCAATACTCTCTTTCGTTTCCAATGAGTCAGTAAATGTCTCTATTTTTTAGTATTTTGTTATTAGTATGTTTTTATATTAAGCAATGGTATGCTTTTATATTCAACAATAATATGTTATTAATTCAGTAATGAACTCTGGTTCTTTGCGTTTCTTGGTATTTGATTCTTGGATCTTCTCAATATCAGTTTGTAGTTTTTGTCTAATTATAACATCCCTTGTTGTCAATTCTTGTTCAATATTTCTATTGTTTGAAGAATCGTACTTAGGCGGTGATGGTAAGATTCCCCTAATTTAGTTCTATCGATGAATAAGAGAATATTGATCAATTAAAAATCGTCTTATTGACATTTCATGCTTCCATGTTTAATTAATTGGAATAGGGGAAAAACGGTTGGGTTGTATTCACTTCACATATCAACATTAAAGTACTTTCGTGCTTCATGCTTCCATGTTTAAATGTCTTTCTTTCTATGGAATTTTATAGTAGTGCTTATGCATTGCACGGTTGTAGTGCACCTATCTTTGCACGGTCATTGCACCACGTCACTTTGCCACTGGTCGAGTAAAAACACCACGCCATTCGCGCGCCGATTGTTGTCAGGGCTCACCGCATGCATTGAATGCTCACCCACCACCGTTAATGTGGCGGGTAGGTTTATGGAGATGGTCACCGCGAATCCTTCATCGCATTTCGTGGGAAATGGAGAGGGAGCTCGTTCGATCACGGTTTTAAATGCATTGCATTGCGAGCTCGAGCGACCATTTCGTGGTATCTTGCAGACCGGTGGGTGCGTGCGTTTTCTCCACTCCTGACCGACTTCGTCCTCGGCATTGGCTCGGCCTGCTAAGAAGATGAGAAGAAAAGGCAGAGATGAGAGGGTTCTCACCCAGGCAATGATCCTTAATGTTTTAAAACACTGCACTATTAAAATAGTTAGCATAATCATACTGATATATTAACATAAGTTTAATTGTATACAAAGTATTCTGATTACATACGCAAAATTAATATGAGTATTCTGATTACACCGCCAAATAGGGTGTAAAATAAAGAGCGTCATCATATTGATATATTAACATAAGTTCAATTGTATACATGGACGCCTGGAAAGTATTCTGATTACATATGCAAAATTAATATGAGTATTCGATTACACTTTGCCAAATTGGGTGTAAAATATGGAAGAGCATCATCATACTTGATATATTAACATAAGTTTAATTGTATACATGGATGGTGGAAAGTATTCGATTACATATGCAAAATTAATATGAGTATTACGATTACACTTTGCAAATTGGGTGTAAAATATGGAAGAGCATCATCATCTTGATATATTAACATAAGTTTAATTGTATACATGGATGGTGGAAAGTATTACGATTACATACGCAAAATTTATATTGCCTATATAACTTTAGAGACTACATAGGAAGGCTTCGGTGAATACATCTAGCAAAATTGTATCACCAACAAAATTACTACCATCATCATATGGGGTAATAAGCATTGTTTCTTTGGCACATGTTCAATATCTTAGTTAGTGTAAGTAATATTGCCCTCTTTCTATCTTTGCTTTTGGATTTTCTTTTCCTGCCGTACTGAGTGTTTGATTGGCCAATTTGAAAAGGGATTTAGAATCCCTTTTGTGAGCATTTGGTTGCCCGATTGATAAAGGATCTGGTCCCCTGCTGAAAAAGGATTTGGTTGTCCGCTTGAAAAGGGATTTGCACTGTTGTTGTGACAGAGGAGTTGGTTGCCTCTTTGAAGCTTGCATCCATGGTGGCATTGCAAATGAACTACTAGGGCTGCTTGAACTTGTAGAAAGTAAATGAGGTGATACATACCAAGATGGAATCTATCTGAGAGTTATTCATAAGTGATGGAGGTGTTCCAATTTGAGCATAACCTGGAATTTGAATATTTAACATATCTTGAAAAATCCTTCGATTTTCATGATCAGTTGCAGAACTTACACGCATCCTCTTTTCGTATTCCCTTAATTGATTTGCAAGTTCCCTCTCTCTCTTCTCTTGCTCTTTCCTTTGTTGCTTGTGTGCCTTCTCAATCTCTTTCTGTTGCTCCTTAGCCTGCTTCTCCCTTTCTCTTTCAAGCTTCTCCTGCAATCTTTTTTCTTTTCTTTATGAAGTCTAGCAAGAACCTTTTTTCTTGTGCCAGTTCTTTTTTCCGTAACTTTAGTTTTGCTTGTTCCTCCTTTTTTCTTTCCGCATCAACCAATAGCTCCATGTACTCAGGTGCAGTCAAAATCTGTGAATGCCTACTTAGTCTAATAGAACCATCTGATTTGTTTATGATCTCCCTTGGAAGTCGTAGAAAATGGGAAAGTAACTTACCGCGTCCATCTTGGCTTTCAGTCTCTTGAGGGTGGTGAGGTTCATGTGGCAGAACTTCTAAGTTAATTTCATTTTCTTGAGCATCCTCTTGAAATTCGACTTCGTCTTGTTCATCCTCATCTCCAACATCTGCATAGTAATGAATTATTGCTTCTTGTTCTAGTCCTTCAGGAAAGGAAGGCAGATTTAAGCTTTGATCTTCTATGGATGGTAGCTTGTAACCCAAGTTTTTCATGGCATCCTCTAACCATTGTGGCGGGTTAACTTGACTTGGGCAAGACAAATCATTGTTACTTACAAAATCTGTAGACCCCTCCTTATTGTTGATGATGTTACTTGGGTTTCCAAGAGCACCGTTTAGCTCCACTCCATGTGTTGCATCTGCTTCCATATCATCTCTAGAGTCAACATTTTGCATGAATTGAGTTTCAGGCACCACCTCTTCACTGTCATTTAATTCAGGATTTATTCGTTGAGATAGGCTCAAAATGTTTGTGACAGCATCAACAACTTCCTCACCTTGCATGTCAAATGCCTGGCTGCATGCCATGTCATTTAGGAGAGCATCATAATTCAATGGCCAAATACCAGTTCTTTTGAAACCTGCAATTATGTTAGATGGTGTCTGTGCCTTTTTTAAGGCTCTACTTGCAAGCTCAGCAATGTCACTCCTTTTCACATCTGCACATTTGTTCTCTGCCATCCATTTGGTCCTCTCAACTCTAAAATATGTCTTAAAAGGGATGAACACACTCACGTCGAGAGGTTACTACTTATGACTAGTATGTGTTGGTAGTGTTATCAAATCAATGCCCAATTTGTTTGCCTCCTCCACAGTTTGTAATGCTACATGGCTGCCATGGCCATCAAATATCAATAGGTGTCTATTATTTGGAGAAACACCGCTTCAAATGCTGAGCGTGCAAAATGACATAGCCAATTTAAAAACAATTCCTTTGTCATCCATGCATTTGGATGTGCGACCATACATGCTCCAGTTCACAATTTTTAATGTAATTCTTTATCATTCTCTTTCCCTTGAACAAATAAAATCCTGGGATTGACATACCTGCTGCATTGACACAACACAATATGGTGATCCACTCCCTGCTCTTTGGTATTACCTTTGGGACATTACGACCCCTCTTCGCAATTACACGAACTCCACAATTTCTACCGGCTGCAAACCGGTCTCATCACAATTCCAGTTTTATGGCGCCGTATGAATAGGTTCCATAGCTTTTGGCCAAATTATCATAAAATTTGGTTCTTATTACGGGCGCAAGTTTAAAGCTCTATCCTGTCGAAGTCCCTCGGTTCGGATTGCGAGTCTGGATGACGTTTTACGAATCCGACCCACCATGATTTACCAGAAACCCATCTCGAAGGGGTTTTGTCTTGTTTCATAAATCGAGCAACATTTGCCTTTAGCTGCATTAACTCCAAGCCATGACCCATATCAGCCATTTCTTTGCACCATTCAACAATTTCCTCTTCTTCTTCTTGATTAGAAGCTTTGGAGGACCCCTCCTCTTTGTGTGGGTGAGACCATTTAGCCAATAGTGTAATGATGTGGGTGGAATGGAATACTTCTTTCTTCTTTGCTCTAGCGAGAACCCATTAAACTCAACATCATCTATCGCCTTTTCCATATCTTCTTTTGTCCACCTCGGATGACACTAAGCTTCTTTGTTTGCAATGCTCTTCTTTGAACCGAGACAGGTGGGTGGGTTTCTACATTACGGTTCATTACCGGTTGGTGCTGAATTATCCTCTTCATCACTTAAATTATGTGATAATTGTACACCTCTCACTCTTGGCCTCCTTGATCTTCTAAAGAATAGCACCTTTTCTCATGGTGTAAATGAAATACACGATGCACGGCATGAAAGATGATTGTTGGAAAAGAAACTATAAATATACCAAAAATAAATCTTTGGAATATGCTAGAATATGAATGATTTTGTTTAATTTTTAGGAATTAATTGACTTGTAGTTTTCATTATGACAATCTTTATAGTTCACAATGTTGTATATTGCATTTAAATTCACTATATTGTTCGTTAGAAATATGGAAGGAAAATTTATAATGAAAACATTAACAATTTCTTTGGGTGAGCATTGATGCATGGCGGTAGCCCAGGACAACAAGCAATGCCCGCAGCCCAGTGGACAACACTTGGTCCCATGCGATTAATCCGACTTTTCGATATCTTCACGATGCGGATCGTCCACGTGGCGCCGAGGTGGCGGTGAGTGGCGGTCAATGGTGGAGGTCAAGAATTTGGTCTTGCATCCATTGGTGGTGTTTTTACTCTATAAATTTTCCCTTCCATATTTCTAACGATTGGTATGACTTAGCTCTAAACTCTATAAATTTTGCCTTCCATATTTCTAACGACATGATTCAAAGAAAGGATTGGTTCCATCAAGTCACAATAGATTTTTTTGAAAAGGATTTGTCGAGAGGATTGGTAACAACTTAGCCAAATACCAGTTCTTTTGAAACACCTGCAATTATAGTGTTTTTACTCCTTGAGCGGCGGATGACGTGGCGCGGTGGTATGTCTTGAATATGGTGCACCACAACCAGAGTCCTCTTCCTAGTTGTTAAAGCTAAGTTGTCGTTAGAAATATGGAAGGCATATATTTACTGATGAAAACATTAACGGTGGTGGGTGAGCATTGCTTTGGAGATAGGCACGGTTGTGGTGCGAGGTCCAATAATGGAGACAGGTTTTTAAATTGGTCAATATTATCTTATTCATTGATAGAATTTAAAATTTTCCTTCCATATTTCTAACGAGAACTTGACAAAGTCTTGTATTTCTATGTATCTGATAAAACTTATGCTAATATCACATTGATGATTGGAAAAAATGCTTTTAACCGGAGAATGAGATATCTGGAAAAAATGAACAATACGGTGAATTCGAAATGCAATATACAACACCGGTGGACTATAGAGCATTTGTTGTGGTCATATTAAACAGAGTTGTATATTCCAGATAGTGTTGTATTTAAAGTTATGTTTTGAATATAACTTTTGCACATGTAATTAGAATACTTTCCATCTTTCTATGTATCTGATAAAACTTATGCTAATATCACGGTGATGATTGGAAAAAATACTTTTCAATTTGGAGAATGAGATATCTGGAAAAAATGAACAATACGGTGAATTCAGAAATGCAATATACAACACTTTGGACTATAGAAACGCTTTATTGTGGTCATATTAAAGAGAGTTGTATATTCCAGATAGTGTTGTATTTGCGGTTATGTTATCTTTTTGTGTATACTGATAAAACTTATGCTAATATCACATTACATCATTGGAGGGCAGAACCACGTTCCATATGGCAGTCTTCATTTTAGCATTTATTAAGAGTTCTCAAAAAGCAAAGGTTCTTTATTATTAGCTTTAGACAAAATATACTGCACTTGTTACTTGCCAGTTAAACGTATCACTTTGTCCAGTTGAATAAAAGTTATTGCGAGAGAGAAATGAAGAAATGTATAAAAGTTTTCTAGCTAATAATGGTTTTAGCGACATTATTGTCCAATCCTTCATCAAAAAAATCTAATGTGACTCGATGGAACCAATCCTTTGCTGAATTGTCGTTAGAAATATGGAAGGCAAAATTTATAGAGTTTAGAGCTAAATTTTTACCAATCGTTAGAAATATGGAAGGAAAATTTATAGAGTAAAAACACCACCATGGATGCGGGACCAAATTCTTGACCTCGACATTGCACACGACCACCTCACTTGCCACCTTGAAATATATGTTTTATCCTAATTTCTCAAAAATTCGAGTCCTTTGAAAAACTAAATAGAGGGCTTGAATTATGAAATAGTTTGTAATTCATGAGTGTCTTACAAAGAATCGCACTTTGCTCCTCACTTCTTCACTTGGAGAGATGAAAATTGCATGAACAAATGGAATTGTAATCCATCCTCCAGACTTTTATTCTATCATCCTAAATTCGATTGGTTGATGTTAGTTGACATGGATTCACTATGAAAGTTCAATCAAATGGTTGAGATTTATTGGGATTTAATCGATGGATAATATTTTAGTTGGTCATTTTATTATTTTATGCATTGGTTACACATTTATTGTTCATATAGTCTTGAGTTTTTAAACACTTTGAAAGGTGAGGCCCGACCATAAATTCATTTATTGTTATGCGGTGTATACTTGGATTGAAGACTCTTACATCAAAACTAGTGCATGGGATTTGAGATCTGGGTTGGAAAGTCTTGAGAAGTGACTTGTTGAAGTGACTGTAATAGATATGATGTGCATCTGATGAAAATATTACTTAATGAGTAGTTGGTTTGTCTGAGACTTGGTTTTGTACACTTGTATATAAATTAATATATATTTTTAGTTCTATCAATGAATAAGAGAATATTGACCAATTTAAAAACTGCTGCCTTATTCACATTTCATGCTTCCATGTTTAATTAATAATGATAGGGAGAAAACGGTTGGGTTGTATTAACTTCACATGTCATTCAAAATATGTTAAAAAAAAGGTGAATGACTATTCACCTACTATCTCCACTAATGGACCTGCACCTGACACAACCTGGTCCTCTCCCCTACCTTCACTTTGACCTATTTTTTTACCGAGCACCTTAACATGTTTGACATTTGGTGTTTGGTTGTTGAGATGTTAAGTTTTGGGTCTTAGCTACTTTGGTGTTTTTGCTTGTGACCAAATATTTGAGATTGAGGCATCCTTCTCCGAGGGCCATTCACCGAAAAATGTTCATTAAGGTTTACTCTCGAGCATACATGGGCATGGGTAGTCCCAAAGAGCATCACCATTTGTTTCTCCACATACACCAACACGGTTCATGCATTCGGTTCGTGCATGCTTTAGCATAATGTCAATTTGTGTTAAAATAGGAGCTTTGAAAATAGGCATGGACCAAAGCACGATTAAGATGGGACAAGACATTTTGGCAAATGTTGTAGTTGTTTGTGCTTATGGTAGATATATGTGAAATGTGGAAGCATGCATTTGGCATGTGAACTATTTGACTAAATGCCTGAAAAAAATGTGGCCTCGTAGACTGCATTGATTAAGATATGCACACAACGTTTGTTGAAAAGCCTTGAACCTTTCTAGCAAATGCAATTGGTAGGTGCAAACCAGGACCCCACTCATTGTTTTAGTGATCTTTCACATTGAAACAATAATCCATAGACTTAAGCATTTGGGAAACTCCCAAGTGTTCCATCGTACATATCCATACCTTTCTTTCAAGTTCTATATGCAACATGCAAAATGTGGGGTTGGAACCTATTGATATTCTAGAGCCTCTATGTTGCTTCGCCTTATTAATCTTGATATTGATATACCACCCCATATAGCTTCTCGGTGGATGCTTTTATCTCTCAAGAGAGATAAATAAGGGCATTCAAATTTTTGAGTTTTAAAAGCCTATCTCCAAATCCACATAGTTTGAGCCTGGAGCGTCTATTTCTTCAAAACTTCAACACTTTTCAGACTTATATCTTCCCTTTAGTAATAGGTTCATCTAACCCCAAGATACACCAAACCCCATTTACATTATTACCTCGAGGGTCCCTTTTACTCAATGGAAACTTTTCTTCCATATGCTTTGCATGGAGATAGACCGTGAAATCCTCCATGAGACTTATGACCATGATTCTTTCAAATGCTCTCCTTATTATGAGATAAGAGGATAGTTCTTTTCTTTCTTTAGAGATTCATTTGGCTTTTTCCAAACATTTACAACTTATAAAGATTAGAAATGTTTAACTCTCTTCCTCCATTAGATATTCGACCTTCACTTATTACATCCAAACCTCTCACAGCAAGACTAATAAGAAAACCTTTATCATTAATTTCCACACTAATATAATAAATACATAAAACATCATAAATATAACAATTTACATAACCTCACATTCATCACACTTCTTTACAACTCCATTACTTAAAACCAAAAAAGGGAAATAAATTCACCCCATAATTTAAAAAAGCTGTTTATAATCTTCTTTATTGTTATATATTATATTAGACTTTACCCTCTTCTAAATCTAATTTATTTGTGTGTACTTTATTCCTTGTATCGTACCTTTCATACTCATATATACCAATGTAGGGAAGATTAAATGATAAAGCCATAAAGAGTAGAGAAAGAAAGCACTTTGGACCCACCTCTCACGTAGTAGATATGTGATATCTATGAGGAATCCATGTGTATCAATATGTTACAAGCATCGAATTAAGAACATCATCGTGTCTAATGAAGTCTCCTTCTTTATTATTATAATTTATTTACTCCTCCATCATGTGATTCCCTTCCCTCCACAAAATGTTTGTCTTCCATGTATCAAAGTCATGGATCCCTTAGGCAAATAGAATCAATTTAATTTTTAAATTAAATTGGTTTATAGAATCCTTTTCATGTGTAGTAAATACAATTTCGTTTTGACTAATCTTCATAAAACGTCTTAACAAACTTTTGACTCTTCTTATTTGAAGTGTCTTCCCAATTAAAACATTATAAAGCAATCTCATCTTTTCTTGTATTGAATCTTGAAATAGGTCTCTACATATAATAGTGTTAGGAAACTAATGTTAGTGTGAATTATATTATCTAGATTATAATATAATATTATAATAATTACATTATTATATTGTGAGTAATTATTATTATTGTTATAAACAACTTATTAACAATAATATATATTTGTAAGGTGGTTACTACTCACCTTACATATATAGGTTAAGAGATAATTAGTTTCCTAAATTCTAGGGTTGTAAAAGTCTATAAATGTGAACTTGTATAACGATGCAATTATCCCAGATTGTATTGAGAGTTGCAGACTATAAAATTTGAGTAATTTTACTTGTGCATTCTCTGTACCAAATTTCAAATACATCTATAAATAGGTAAAAGTAAGAGGACCATTTTAAATCCAACACATATGATTGCCCATCCACAAAATGGTGTGGGGTGATTAATAGGGGTCATGCACAAAAAGAGATAATAAGTAAAGGTCGAAACAAATCTAATAAAGGGGAACCTACACATATAATCTCTATTTAGAGGAGAGTGGGGGACCTTACCAAATTTGGGGTGTCATTGGATGATTAAGTAAGACTTATGGCAATTAGGTCCATGATCATAATAAAAGAAAGAAAAGTAACAATAAAGCTAATAATAACAAGCACGCACAATAACATGAAAAGTATGGAACATACAATATTCATAATCTAAACATGTATGAAAGAAAGGGGGTAAGGTTGGGAAAACTTACATCCACTTTTAGTACATTAATCTCCCCCTTCACTTTGACCACTTTGTGAGAGATGATTGTAGGTTAAGTAAATATGGAAAGAATATACCCTAAGTAGACCATAGTTGGGGACTCTAAAAAATTGGCATACATCAATAATGTAACGCCATTCATAATATTTTAAGACTTATTTTTAACTTGTCTTCCTTTGGTTGCCCTAATCCCTCTTCTTATTCCTTAGAGGAAATGTGTATGCGAAGAAAAGAAGTTGATTTTTGAGAAATGACCAAAAGAAACCTATAAATGAGCTACATATCCCTAAAATCAAGTCTTGGTTTTAGTTGATACCATTGGCTTGGTTGAAGATGTTTAAATAAATAAGACATCATTGGCACGACCGATGACATCAACCAAACCAATGTGTTAAATAGAACATCTTTTCCCATGCCAAATACATTGATTGTGAAAAAGAATTTTATTTAGGAGTCAAAGGAAGGATTATGAGGTACATGAATGAAAAATCCTATGGTATGAAGGTGTTACAAAGGTTACATCTCTCACATAACACATCCATTTGGCTCATCCTAATCCCAAATTTGGGAGATTATCAAGTTAACAAGACATGAACAAGAAAAGTTTCAGTGAAGCTAATTTAATATTTATACATATGCGTCCCACCCCCTTCACCATTAAGGTAATCGTTTGTCACATAGTATAATAAGTGATGGTGTTTTGTAAAAGAGTACATTCCAAAAATAAATGAAATCGTTATAGTAAATGACATAATTAAAAGTAAATAAATAAACATACTCACATTCATTTGCATGGATGATGTATAACTATTACCATCTTTGATCTATTATTGAAAGTAAATAAATAGACATACTCACCTTCATTTGTTTGGATGATGTATAACTATCACCATCTCTGATCATTAGTACTAGTATGGGTCTAATAAACATATGTTATGACAGGTTTAGTAGACTAGTGATAGGAGAGATCTTTTTTTATCGTTAAACACTTTTACCAAGAGATATGAACCCTTACAACATAAAGATTTTCAATTTCCACCTGACAATAAAAAGACAAAAAGGTGCCAAAACGCATGACCTACATGCAAGCAGGGAACCAAAAAAACTGCATGCAAGCGGGGAACCAAAAACCACTTGCATACGGCGGGGACCAATGATAACCAACACACAACAAAAAAGACCAGAAAAAACAACTAACGAGCCCCGTGAGGGGATGTACCTTGAGCTAAGAACCAAAGCGAGTCGACCTTTGAAGCCCTCCAGCCACCGCACCCTCCTCGAGCCCGACAAAGCAGGTAATTATATGTGAAGCCGACTCATTTGCTTGAATTGTTTTGCCACCTCTGCGTCCCACTTGACTTGGGCCACTAAGCTAGGAACATCCATTTTTGAAGCTAAAACCTACCAAAACCCCCACCACACATGCTCCATGCACCTCTGAAACAAATTTCATAAGCTCTGCATTCCTAACGAAAGCGTTGAAATAACCCTGTGAGCCTCCTCCAACGATAGTCCATCTGCCCCAGCTGCCTGGATAAGTGGAACGAAGATCACACCTTCCATCGCCTCCTCCAACCTTAACCAAAATTGTGGCTTAATGAAACATTTAACAATAAGAAAAGTCTCCCCCTTATTGCCTTTAACCAACAATAGGCAAGTAACAAACCAAGAAGACACTTCACTGTTCACCCTCGACCTTACTGACTCTCCCAAATACTCCTTGCCAATGATTCTTTGAATGGCGCTGCCCACCGCTTCACAATCCACCCAGAAAATTGAGTTGAGACGGGCACGAGAGATACCACCGACAAAGGCCATCTCCTGCGCTCACTGTGTAGAAACAAGCTTGAAAGTGGAGGAGAATCCATGGGGAAGAGGCGTGAGCCCTACCCCCACAACTCAAAAATAGGCACAAACGGAAGAAATAATGAAGCAGAATGTAGATAATTAAACATGTCCTCTATCATTTATAAGAAAAGTGGCAAACTCTTCCCACGCTTCGACTCGCCTGGAGATGATGGCATTGTCATGTCTATTAATGCCTTGGTTCGCTAAATAATCCACCACCGAATTTTCCTCCCGATACACATGGGAGATGTTCCAAACTGGAACTTTGCCAAGCCAAAATAATATGTTTTGAATATAATACTCCAAATTCCAAGCTAGGGTGTTACCTCTCCACACCCCACTGATGATCACCTGAGAGTCTCCTTCGATGGCATGCGCTAAACACCCTATGTTCACTGCTAGCTTGACCCCTTCAAGAAGGGCCTGAGCTTCTGCCTCATTACACGACCCTTCCTTCAACGGAAAAGAACCAACAATCACCAAACCACCAAATTCATCTCTAATTAAACACCCTACCCCCGATACCCGGGATTGCCTTTCGCAGCCCCGTCAAAGTTCAATTTGCAGAAAACAAGGGTGGTGGGTGATAGGAGAGATCTTGCATGCATGAATAATAACTATTTTAAAACTATTTTAGAAAATTGAATCATTGATACCAGAAAATTCCTTATAATGTATACATGTTGATGATTCTTTTATTTTTTTGATAAGGTCAATGGATACAAATTTTGATGCGGGTTTTATGCACTCAAAAAAGTGGGGAGAACAAGTTCTCTCATTTTAGGGTCAAGAGGTGACTCAATACATGAGTTGTGGGTATTTTTTTTAAAGAAACCAAGTGGCGAAATAGTGATGCAGGAGCATTCAAGCTCAAAGGCAATCTTATGTCAACCAAAAATAATGCATAAGGGTTTCAGTCGATGTTTGCATTCTGTAGAGCATTTTGTTATGTTTTACGGAGTCACGCGGTGAAGACATACATTTATGAAGGCTCATGGAGTCTTGTGTTACATTCTCGTGGGGTACACAAATCATTTTCACAATGTTTGAGTGCATAGTTCTTTCACAGAATGTCTAGTCTATTACACAATTGCCCGGTGTGCAACAATATCTATGTAATCTGTTTGAGTCATGAACTTGGAATAATTGATTAATTGAAGGAACAAGTTATGGCGAAAATTTACTTGGTTATGTTTGGGTCTATTGTTGGGTCCTTTGATCATGAATGGATATATAAGTAGAGCCATTTCCTTAGATTACTAGTTGAAGTTTAAGAAAGAACTCGAGTATACTTAAGGGAAAAGTAGGGATGGGATCTTAAGGCTCATTGAGAATATAAAAAAAAGAAAAAGTTGTGACATGAGAGAAGATAATTATAAGATTAAATCATTAGTGATTGGTCCGATGTTGCTATTTTGAGGGCTCTGAGGTTTGATGACATCCTTCATTGGACTTTCACACCCCATCTACATCAAATAATGACAATGTGTTGCTTTATGCTTGAAATCTATAAGGGTTCACATAAATCCTAAAAAACAAACCTAACTTAAACATGGTATCCAAAATGATGCATATGCATAGATTTCGGGTTATCAAAACAAACATCAAAGACGAGAGAGTAGGTAGAAAAGAGAAATCAGAATTCACACTAAGAGCATTTAACCTTTTGTAAATTACATTTATCTAAAGAGACTCTAAAAAACAAGTTGATATTTATCATGTCTAGTATGTGCCAAAACTATGAATAAATATATATCGAGTCTAAGGGTTTATAGATACCTAAATTTGGTAATTTATCATTTGATAATGTCAATTTTGTCTAAATCCTTAAATTATCACTTGTGCACCTATTTTGAGCTTAATTAATATATCCCTAGTCCTATTCCAAGAGTTACTCTCTTAATTTCACCGCTTAGTCACTCATAGAAAAAATAACATTAGAAAAAAGTAATCTAGTCATCCCGATTTTCACGCACACAACTTTATAGTAATGCACTTTTTTCCTAGACCAAACCATCCAAAGGCCTTGACTTAACTGCCAAACAGTTTGGTCCAAAACCGATAATTTTTTCTAGGGCCACCCAATGGTCAATTTATCAATTTGATATCTTTTATGGTTTAGTACTTTCCCTATGGGTCAACCTTAATGCCAAATTAATACTTATGAAACCCTATATAAGTTTAGCCACTCAAATTTGACAATTCACTCTTTAACACTACTAGTTTTGACAATGCACTCTTACTACGATAAATACAACCTTCTCGTTCCCACTTAACACATTTTGAGATTTTTTTAGCTTGTTTATCCTTGCAAACTACATGCCATCAAATTATGAGAACACAATGCATAAAATCCATAGACAAACAACAAGAAACAATTTGTAAAATTTAGATTGCATGTTTTCCATCCTTGGTCAAGGTTGTATAGTTTGGTCAGGATATTATATTTGGTTTTGGCTAACTTGTATGGTCTTAGACCGACATGTTCTCCAACTATGATTTCAATTTCATATTCTTTGTTGGGTCTTGTAATCCCTATGGGCTGGCCTTTCTTAGATAAATCACCCATAGAACCCTATAAGCAAGTAAACACTGCCTCATTTGTTAACTTGAAAATGTAATGACACTTCATTGATACAATCACTTCCAACATTTGAAAAAGGCACCCAAGGCTCCCTAAATCTCACAATAACATGCCTATAGTCATTAGGGAAGCAATATCTATAGGTCTAAAGCTTCCTACCAAGTCAAGACATCAACCCATCTCATCTACAAGAACTCAAACATCCCTTCTCCAAGTATTTTAGTAAGAGCCAACTCAACTCAAGAATTGTCAAAGAGGGTTGTCAAATCTAGTTGCATTCATTCAGATATCACATGCTAGGTGGAGAATGACGTGTGGTTTGAGGTCTCTCCGGAGTAGTGATAACGTTGGTAATACACAGGGGTTCCCACAACCCAACTAATGTTTTTAGGGTCTCCCACCCATGGTTAGGGTTTGAGATCTCATTCATGATGTTTAGAGAGATTTGTAACATGATTGAAAATCAGGGTTCGACAATGACATACAATTCTATGAAAGTGATAGTATCGAGAAAGTTACAAATCCATAAACCAAATAGGTCTAAGATCATATAGAAGGGTCAAGACCATACAAATGGTCTTAGTAGAAGTGTATGGTTCTACCCTAGGTCGGTTTCAGTCATAGTCTTTAGAATGAAACATCATCGGGCTCAAATCCTCTCGTTTTAGTAGTGTGCATACACAATTTTTCTTAGAACCATATGTAATCAACTAAGTGCACACATCCCCTCATGTTTTCAAGTTTATATCTTGTTTATTACATCAAATAAAAGTATTAATGTGTTATAATATTGGTAATTAATTTTGAAAGTTAATTAATTAGAATAACCTCATGTTCTTAACTCTTGCATCCTTGCATGTAGACATTACCCTAATTATTATATTTCACATAATCTAACTATGGTGTAAACAATAAGTAATTCAAATTCACTCATTTACTCACCTAGCACTCTCAATAAAATATCACTCAAAATATGTGCAAAAGCTTTGATAAATCTTCCTAAAATTACAACACACATTAGGGGTAGCCGCCACATAGCTCTCAAGCAATTCCAACCAGGTTTAAGATTCAAACCTCCCAATCCAAAGGTCATCAAATCCAAGTCAATCCATTATAAAGCATTATCAAGTGACTAGGTTATCAAATATAGTTGCATCCATACAATATTATATCTTTGTAGGGAGAATTACATGTAGTTTGAGACCTCTTTGGAGTAGTGCTAAAGTATGTAGTGTAAAAATTGCACTTCGACCCAAAATTAACCTTTTTGTACATTTTTTACCCATGGTTAGGATTTTGGGCCATTTTAATTGATTACATACGACTTCACACATTTACCGGACATAATATCTTATAATAGAGCATACTCTAGCCATTCGCACAATCACAAAAAGTCACAAATCTCCATATCATCCCATATGGAACCACTAGATAAGTATGAAACCACCAAATAGTTTTGTCCCTAGATAATGGTTTTATCTAGTAAGTGGGTAGAATTAGAATTAGAATTAGAGACGAAGAATTTGCAGGATATCTCCAAATAGTTTATGTATTTGTCACACCTAGATTAGCTTCCAAACCATTGAAATAGCTAGGTACAACCATATTATCATGTTTTACTCTATTTATCTCATGTTCTAATTGATATATCTTGCAAATTTCTATATATGTTATTGTGATATGCATGTTAATGTTTGATTAATAATTTGAATATCCATCTTGTTTCTAACCGTAATCCAAAATTTAAATATATAAATGAATTACTTATCTCCCCAAACTTATTTTATTTTTCACATGAAAAATAGGGTGAACCCACTTATTGATTGAATCCTTAACTTATTTGGCCTAGGTCACCCTATTCCAAATTAGGACTTTTTCACCAAACCCTAGTTACCTTTAGGGTTTTCTTCATTTCTTCTCTCTTCTGCTTTGTATTCATTCCCCATGGCTTGACCATCTACAAGAAAATATTTTATGAAGCTTACATTATGTGTAGGGATATTTTCCCTTGAGATAGTTTGGGATACCATCCCTCTAACTAGGTCCATGCCTTTCCTCATCTTGAAGGAAATGAACAATCTCCCTAAACTAATACATGTCTTTATAGTCATTGTATAAAGCCTCAATCTAATTCTACTTAAATCAATGTTTAATATGATGGTATCCCTATTTCTACTTGACACCAAAGGGATTACATGCATCCTTTTACCTTGAAACCTTTATGTTCACCTAATATCATTTCTTCTTATCTATTAGAGGTAACTAACATCGTTTATCTCATTGAGACTTCCCTTATTTGTGACCAAACAATTGTACCTAGTATTGAGGATGCATGAGGGGCATGTTCTAATGATAGTTATAATAATTATGATTTTAATAATGATTTTATTGATAATCATAGTTATAGTGGAAATGATTCTCTCTCTACTTCCTCTCTTGAAATGGAACATCATAATATTACATGGGACCCATTTCCTTCTTATCGTAATATAGGAAATGCTATAAATGAGTATGCTTTCTCTTTTTTCCCATTGAAATGGAAAATGATATAATTGATTGTCCTCTTTTTTATTCACCTTTTGAAATGGAAAATGATACAATTGCACGTACTCTTTCTTCTTTTTCTATTAAAATGAAAGATAAAACAATTATGTGTGTTATCTCTTATATTCCTCTTGAAAGTAAGAATGAAGCATATACTTGTGATACTTCTCTTCCTCTTCTACATGATAATGTAAAAATGATTGCAATGTATGTCTTTCTCCTATTGAAATAGAAAATTTTACAAATGCTTACTCTTTCCTTGCTTATTGAAAAGAATATACATACTTCTTCTATTGTTGATACCGATTATGAATTGCATGTTTATATTGATGACATTTTCATATATATTATGTGTGATGCTAAACCCCTAGTTTTTGATGACTTATCCTTTCCTACCCCAATTGCTCCTATTGAGGAACCCTCATCTCCTACTTCTTCTTCCCCTAGGTAGAATAACGTTCCCATGGCAACCTATTGGAAAAATAATTTGTCGCAGGACACTTTAGTGGATTTTGACCAACGCTGCGGGGCTAAGTCCTGTTATTTGTAATGGGGAGGCTCCCATTTATTTATTTAATGCATAAAAACAAATATGTGGCTGGTCCTGAAGTCGGGGATCACACAAGACTACTCCACTAGACATGTGGAAAATTGCTTACACTTAATGCAAGGGAGGAATTTTCTTAGGAGGTGAGGTAAAGGGGAGTAAGAATTTAGGAAAGGAGGGTTAATTTTGTGAATAGGCACTAGCAGAGTTTCACAACATTAACTAGAATTAATCCACACTCAATTAGATGAAAATAATTTTTCTAACAATGATAAGACTAACAAATCATAGACACAAAATTCTATTGATCCATTAATCAAAGGCACTAACACCTTCCTTGGTTTTACAAGATCACCATATGCACAAAGTTGAACATGTGAGGAAATAAAGGAAACATAAAGAAAGAGGAAAATATAATAATGCCATCTCTTGCTTATATCTTAGTAGTGCAAAACTATCTACTTAGAAACTTACAATTGACAACCCCTTAGAATGAAGAGGTCTTCCAAATATATAGCTTTACAAAAATTCTTTTCATCTACCCCCATATGACTTTCACTTCCCCTTATCACTTGTGACCTTTCATATTCCTAGGAAAAAAAGTGGGTCCTTTCTCATTAATTGAAAAGAACTCATTACAAAGTTAGACTATAGGTCACTTTAAGTGAATAAGACAAAATAGTGAAAAGTACCTCCCTTAATGAAGAATTAAAACATGAGAGAGAAGGAAGAGGGGAGATGATCATGCCAAAGGAGATGATGCATATGCCGATGAAGATCCACCTCTTTGGTGAAACTTGTGGGAATGTACCTAGAAACATCTATTCACCTTTGAACTCCTTGTTGAAATATGTTGTCACGGGGGCACTTTTTCTTCTCGAGGGATATGAACAAAGCTCGAGATCCTTGATGCAAGTTTCATATTTAATTTTGATACTTTTTAAATGATTGAACCAAGTTTGATGATCCTTAGTAGTATTGGAAATTGCACACCTAATTTCTATGAGAGACTCCAAGGTGTCCTCGTTGAACGAGAAGGGATCTCCTTCTTCTTTCTGACCAATTCCTCAAATAGCTTGAAATGTCTTTCACTTGATGAATTCTCACTCGCGGAGGTTCTCTAAGCTTATGTACTCTATTGCTTATATTTTCCAGAATTTGTGAAGTGAGATCTTCACAAGAATCAAGCTCCTCGAGAGCATTATTCAACATTTCATATCGGGAAACCAATGTTTGAGACCAAATGGGAGACAAATTCTCAGTTATGGAATTGAATATATTTTTCCCACCAATACAAAAGAGTTAAGATTACCCATTTCTATTACCAATGGAAGCACTTGGTCCCAATGATCCTTTTCCTTCTCAATTTCATCCTTGGTCATTTTTACCTTCGCAATGGTGGCAAGAACAAACTCGAATAATGAAAGGATCTCAGGGATCATAGTTTTCCCTTTTTCAAGAACCTTGTCAACTCACCTATCATTGGTCCTTCCCTGCATTGAGTAGCCTTGAGATTTCTTGATTGTCTTGGGGTCAAAGATGCTTTGATAGGAGTAATAACATCAATGGGAAGATATGGAATTGCACTAGGATCCATGATGAAAGAAAATAAGAAATGAGGGTATTCATATGTTCTTTCAACTGCTCAATTGTCCGTGTGTGTTATTCATTCCTTGAGAGCAAACTGACAACATAATATTTGAACATATGTGCATTCCCTTCACGCGTTTCTTTCCCCAAAGGAATTGTTGTCATTTCATAGTCTTTCTAAGTCATCTCCTCAATGGAATTTACCACTTTTGGTCAGGAAACTTCTACATATTGATTACCGAAACACCACTGAAAATGTGAGACATTATTTGTGCTTTCCTACCTTGTTCGTCTTCATGATCTTTGAGATATATTCAAATTCCGGTACTAATGCCTGTTGCATTGTCCTTGGGTCACTTCCAATAAATTATTGGATCCATTGAAAGATCTTTGTTGTTGCAGGTTCAATTCTAGGCATGATAGCTCTTTCGGTTCATGGTGAGGGGCCACCTCCTACACTTAATGATATGACTTGGTTGCTTGAGGAGAAGATACTTTGGGAGATTGGTGCAGAATCGGAGGTTGCAAAGGATCAATCTTCCTTGCTCAAGATCCTCAATGGTGTCCTTAGTGACTTTAGCCTTCTTGTGAAGTCTCATGTAGTGAGGTCCTTCAATTTCCATTATTTTCCTCTTTGTGGGATCCCTTGAGTGAGTGGAGATCACGGTTCTCTTAGATGGCTTCAAGGATGAGACGTGAAATGCTTGTCTCAAGAGGGTCGAGACCACCGAGATTCTATGGAAGTAATCATATTTCTCCTAAACCATTCCTTAGACCTCTGAATCACTGTTGCAGTTATCTCGTTGATATCACCCGATTCTCGAATGCTCCATGAGATAGGTGGAAGAGGTGAAGATTTTATTGCTTGATATTTTGGATCGAACAAATCATATCCATCATCTTCCACACCTTCAATGAACCAATCAAAATCAAAGCTCCTCATTAGGTCAACAATAATTCACATATGATCTCTTTTCCTTACCTCAAAATTATCTAGGTAGTTGACCTAATAATATTCAATTTGGGGACCATGGTTAAATTCAAGGAGATTGAATGTTTCGGTGTCAAAATCAGACACTGGACATATATGAATAGAGGCTAAGGTAAACAAAGGAATATTTGAGATTTGATGCATACGGAAAACTTTTGTATAAATAGATTCCAAGAGATATGGGGAAGGACACACCTTTTTCTTGTGATTCTTACATCTGTTATGGACTTGAGAAAGCTTCCTACACAACTCAAACATTACTATTTTGTCACTAAGATACCTGGAAGTTTGTGAGGAGCAAGATCAAAGCTCAAAACCATGATGTAGGTGAAAGTTAAGAACTGAGTGAAGAAACAACCACACTTCTCAATCAGTGTTACAACTTGAGAGGATAACCTCATCTTTGGGTTTCCTTCCAGAAGTTAGATAATGAACATGGTGAATGCATCATTCACCTTGACAAAGTGATGGTTACTTTCCTTAAGAGTGAGCTAAGGAAACTTTTCATAGGCCAACGATTTTTGAGAAGCATTTGGAGTGGCAGTTATGCCTTTGATAGGTCTTGTGCTTGCAAGAACATATACCAAATATGAGGTCATAGTGAACTCTATGTTAGCAAGTAGCTTTGGATAAACAAATAGTGAATATTGCCACTTATGATCTGTCCCCAATCCACTACCTGGTTTCCTTTGGTAGAAACAAGGATGAACTAGGATATCTAGTCTTTAAAATCCCTTTTGTCTCTTCACCCATCACTCTTCTTAATAAGATGATAACATCTCTATAACCTTTATGGAACTCACTTAAAAATAAGATTTTTAGCACACAAGAGGGTTTCTACCTTGTTTTAGCGATGACCCAAGTGTGAGGCCTTGGAGGTATGATTTAGTCTTCACCCATTTATGTGATGCAAAATATTTGGTGATGATGACCATAATAATGTTGGTTGGAATATGCATACATTTCGAGATACCCTTAAGAGTAATCAATGCAAGAATGGAGTTGTCATCTGCCATGCACTATCCTAGAATTAGGTTCATAGTGATCTGCATAAGTTAGGACCAATTCTATACTTTGAATGGATAAAGCATGTATCCCACACCTAAATAATTAGTAACTAGGGTTGAAATAGGATCAATACCCGAGTATTTGAACTTCATATTTATAAAAATCACCAAGATGAGTGAAAACAAAGCTACCACAATCTTTCTGCATCGGAATATGTAACTTTCTATTTTTTAGCAGGTAGGGTCAAAACTACCATTTTAGAATCTTTGCACAATTATTGACCTCTGAAGTTCCTAATTCACTTAGGTTATTGCCACTGATGATATTTTTCTATTTTTAGAAAGTTTCTATTTTTAGATACCTACTTTTTCCAAACACTATTATTTTTAGAAAGTTTCCCCAAATAACCCTTTTTGATGTTTCTTACTTTTCTAGGATATTTTGAATGTTGAAATTTTTCACTTTGGGAAGTTTACTACTTTTAGAATATTACTATTCAAAGCACCTACTATTTTAGAAAATAGACTTATTGATGTCGATTGCAATGAAATGACCATCAAAGCATTTTGTTTTGCACTTGAGATCTCTAGCTCTAAATTTCACTATTTTACATCTGCTAAATCTCTTGGAAATAAAAAAGATAGGTTTCAGGGTTTAGTTTTTCATTTTTTGTAGAGAAAAATATATGGAATCAATGGGTTGGTAGCTGTAATATTCACAAAGGTGTTTTGGAGAGGAATATTCTAGCAAAATTTCACCATGACTAGACTTTTGGTTTGAAGATATGAGCAAATCTTGTTTTTGGTGGCTATGGTTGTATGAGGAATTTTTGCGGTACCTCTGTAAAAATGGAGTTTTTTTAGGGTGTTACAGTAGCAAAAATGAAGAAATGGAGACTTGTGCAGAAAAAATGAGTTGAAACAGTGTTTTCATAAGCTTTTAAATCTCCATGCTAACCATGGTTTAAATCTGGGTTGAAATAGAGTTTGTGTGTGATTAAAAGCTAGTTCAAGTGGGGAAATTGGTAAAATGGGGGCAATGGTTGCTCCAAAGTGTGCCTTGGAGAAGGATATTGACAAGTGGCAACTTGGGAGGAAAGGTGGATGAGATGAGGGGGCCGGAAATTACACTTATAAAGTCGGGAGAGGTCACATGGAGGTCCAAGAGCTTGATTAGTCATGGGCACATTTTATTATAGATAATTTCCCCTTGGTGGAAGAGGGGAAAATTGGGACACAAAAGTGTGGCCATGATGAGGGAGTGAGGGTGCATTTTGTCTCCCTCATGCCCCCTTGCACTTTGGGTACAAATGGGACACACATGACAAAAGGGATATATGGATCCAAAGTGCACCTTCGGGAGGAGGATGAGGGTGAAATTTTGTGTCCCTCATAACCCCCTTGTAACTAAGGGGAAAATTAGGATGCAAGGAGGTGAAAAGTGCGCCTGGGCTAAAAATGGAAAGCAAGTTTTATAGTAGATGTCCAAAAATAGCTAGAACTTGCGTTTTCCACCCCGAAGGCTTAGGATGATGTTTTGGGGTCAAATAGTATATGATTTTTGACTCCAAAACACATTCTAAGATCAATGAAAATAGTATAAATACTTGATTCTTATTGAAACTCAAAATTTAGGTTATTTTTGTTCGAATTGCGAGGGGCAATCAGATTATTTGAAATGCTTCAAAAACCTTTGAACCTTAGATAAAAATAGATGTTCCCACCATGTAGATAATTCTCCTATATTTTGGATGCCTACTGGTTTTCCTTTTAAATCCCAACTATCTCCTGGAATCATCCGGAGAAGTTAGGATTTGCCATTATAGTGCTTATTCCATGCACCTAGAAAACCCACTGTTGAGCAGATTGTCCCTTAATGAGAAAATATTTCCTAAATTGCTTCAAAATATTTCAAGAATCTCAAAACCTCTTTTATATGCTTAATACATTTTCTAAACTCTCCCTGGAGGATTATACAGCTCAAAAATGGCCAAACTTGGCCTTTCTAGGCTTCTAGTAAGACTAGTGTTTCACCAAACTTCACTTAATTAACTAATAAACCTTATTACACTTCTTTGCACATGGATACATGTTTTCCAAATGCATTAGGACTATGTTCAAGGACATGGTGATGATGTCATATGAGGTATGTTGGCGGGGATACTAAGGAAGATCGAAGGCAAAATTTTACACTATGGTGAGTTGTCATGCTTTGAATTTTGCATTTTTGGGAAAATCGGTTTACATGAAAACAATTGACTCTAACTTGGGGGCATTGGACCGCATGAGGAAATAGAGAACCTCATGTTTCTCATGGGTTAGAAGATAAGTGCTTCTTCACATTGGGAAATAGAGTCCTTTATAACAATTTGATAGATGATTTAATTTAATTTGGATTAAATAAATCTAATTACAGAGTAACTACTGTAAAATAATGTTTAAATTTTATAATACAAAAATAACACAAGCAACTAACATGTATAATGTAAAACCCTAAGCAACGGAGAGAGATAAGGGAACTTAGTTGATTTATGAGTGGACAAGAAATGATATGGGAAGGGAAAAGTGTTGAATAAACTACAAATAACGTCGTAAATGCTCACTGTAAATTCTAGAACTTGAGAACAGTAATGAACAAAGGTGCCTAGTGTAGGAGAGAGTACTTGGTGATGATGAATTTTTTTGGGCAATCGATGAGTGTGTAGAAGCTCAAGGTCTGATTTGTTCTATGTCATAAGGGTTTCAATTTTGTTTCCTATTGATCACATAATATTCACTCCTTGATTTCCAAAGATACCTATAACTCTGCAAAAGAGAAGTTGACTTGCACATACCCACAAACCACATCAAACCTAAAAAGGAAAATATAGAATGGGGAGTCGAACGATCTTGGTGGTCACCCGAAGAGTGAACTTACAACCGAGCATTACACTATATCTCAAAATCCATGTAGTTCTAGTGTATGTGTGTGAAAATGATGCCCTAGTCCTTATACAAGTTTCACTTGATAGCGAGGCTAGATCTAGATTGTCAAAATATATAACATGTGTGGATGGAATAGAATAGACTTCCCCTTCCTATGCAATGTATGTAGAAGTATGCAACCCTTGTCCCTTGATATGGATGTTATATGGATGCCTTTGAATTGCTTTAGTGCCTTTGGATGCAAGCTTAGGTGATGATAGTAATGCTTAGTGTTTGGTCCTTTTTTTTGAGAAGTAACTAAGTATATATATGATTCCTTTGTTTTAATTTCATAATTAACAACTAGAAGGCTGACCCATAAGTGAAAAAGATTCCCAAAAGATAAAAGAGACCCAAAAAGAGTGAGTAAAGGTAAAAAAGGGTTAGGAGCGCCAAAGAGGGACAAGAGCTCCTAAGCGCTACTTTTCTTGTTGGGCACCGTGTCTAAAGCCATAAAATATAAATAAGTTAAGTTTTGACTGGGTTGTAGGGTGTGTAAGACCAAATAGAAAGCAAGAGACAAAGAAAAGAGGCCAAAGATAGTTTTCAACCACTAATTTTCTTGCTTAGGAATCATGTAAATGCTAACATGCTTTTAGGACCTAGAAATGTACCCAAGTGCATGATTTTGTGTCTACATTTTCCCCCACTTTATGTTGTTGAGTGAATACTCGATAACATAAAGTAGATAGAAGATGCGTACCTTATGATCTTATAGAGAGTGTGGAAAATAATGTGCCGAGTGGACAAGTGAAGTGTGAAATGATTGCAAAATGAAGCGTGGAGACAATGAAAATGGAAGTGGACCCTAGGGGTGAAGTGTGTGCATTGTAGCATTTTGTTGTGGCCCGTGTGATACTTTTTATAAGGATGAGAATTCAAAAGAAGAGCAAGAAAGTAGTCAAAGTATCATATGTGATAAATCAAATAAAAATGTGTATAAGTATGTAAATATTGTAAAAGTGGGTAAAAGGAAAGTGTGCACCTGATATGTAAGAGAGTAAAAGATAAAAAAGTGTCTTGTTTCTTGAAGTTTCTTATTTGAATGTTCAAGGGAATTTTTAGGGGTGATATCATGCCAAGAGTGAGTTTTTTGGGAGATGTCACACCAAGTGTGAGTTTTTTTGGGTGATCCCACGCTAAGTGTAAGTTTTTTTGGGTGATCTCACACTAAGTGTGAGTTTTTTTGGTGATGTCATGCCAAGTGCAAGTTTTTTGGGTGATCACATGCCAAATGCGAGTTTTTTGGGTGATCCCATGCCAAGTGTGAGTTTTTTGGGAGATCTCACGCTAAGTGCGAGTTTTTTTGGTGATCTCACGCCAAATGCGAGTTTTTGGGTGATCTCACGCCCGAGCAAGTATTGGGGGGAGAGGTTTGGTTTTACTCTCCTTTCATAACTCTACCCAATAAAAACCATTGCAGATGGTACATCTTAATTTATTCCATTTGTCTCGATTTATTTTGAATTTATTATGAATCAGTTCTGAATTATTCTGATTGTACTGATAGACTACATTCTATGATTGAAGGCTAGTGCATGTTATTGTAAAACTACTCTATAAACTATGTTGTATTGATAAATTGACTATCTACCCCCAGGACATTAGCGCCCAGGGGAGGACAAGAGTGCCTAAATACTAGTGTCCGTTCCGGTGTAGGTGTCTATAACGTGTGTGAAGTCCAAGTTAGATTACTGAATGCTCTGTGTTGTATACATGTGCTATTTCTATATTGTGCCGATCTTAATTGTAGCTCTGAGATGTTGTAGGGGTGATATGTTCACCTAATGTATGCCCCCTCATTTGGGGTTCATGCGACGATAGTAGGAGAATGCAACCCAAATGAGAGGACTTGATGTTGATCTAAAGTGGATACTTGTAGGGGGTAGGGGATGTGCATGGTAGAAACCAAGGCACATGCAAACAAAGTGGGCTAGTAACATGTATTATGAGTAAAGATAGTATGAAAGAGAAAAAAATGTAACAAACAAATGTGCAAACAAGATAGACAGACAAAAAGTGAGTTTCAAACATGGGACATCGCTCATAATGTCATAATACAATTAGGGCCGAAGTGGCCAAAAACATATAATGATCACACAATACATAGGTCATAGCCCACAAACAATATCATACAATAACAAACAATGTAAAGAAAATGTGTTAGATAACCATGGTTGCATATATTCCTACAAGGAAAATGCTACACATGAAGCACCCGTTAACATGTTAGAAAGATAAATAGTATGTCAAGACATGTGTATATCAACGAAAAGGAGAGTAACTTGTAATGAGAAATAATGAATAATGTAGCAATAGAACATGAAGTGTGTAGGATATGGTAGAAATAAAAGTAGATGTCCTTAGGATCCTCGGTGGGATTGGTAAAAGGTACAATGCCAAACATCATTGCAACATGTAAAAACTTGTAAGAGATCTGCATTCACCTCAAAAGACCAAGTGAACATGCATGTGTATATATAGAAAGATGATGACATACTAAGAATTTGTCTAGCATGGAAAACAAAGTGTAACATGTAAATAGAATAAGCTAGCAAGAGTAAATGCAACCAAGATATGAAAATGTTGTGTATGAGTGTGATGGTATGATATGAAAAGTGTGAAAATGATAGGAGTAGTTTACCTCCTAAGATGTGTATGAGATGAGGTTCATTTATAGGGACCCTCAACAATCAAGAATGAACCATAGAAAAAGAGTGTGTCATTAGGTAATGTGTGGTGTAAAAATAGATGCTAGAAAGTTGTATCATGAAGTGCTAAGCGTGAAATGTGTGGTGGTTGTGAGGTCCATTCCATAATCATACCCTCAACAATCGAGTATGAACAATGGAACTAGAGTGTGTCATAGGGTGATGATGATACAATGTGTGTACCAAAGTGTGTAGGAGTGCTTAGAGAGAGTAGACATGGAGCACAAAGTGTGAATTATGGTACTATATACTAGAGATAACTAGAATGGAAAGGGGGAGAAGAAAGCATGCTGCCCCCATTGTGGAATTGGAGGAGGATCAAGTAAAATCATCTAGGATCTCATCGGTGTTGGGATCATAACCGATGTGATTTGGATTAGAGACTTAGTAAACAATTGTGTGGGGTTGATCTTATAAATATCCTACACAACATAAATTGTACATGCCCATAACATATTATTCATTAGTAAAAGGAGGTTTACAACAATCATGTGCATACCAGAGTGAGAATTTGAGTATACCTAAAGAATGAATCATTGCATATAGAAACATGAACAAAAGACATTGAAAATGATATATTAGTGTGGTTGGGATCAATAGTGCCACCAAGTAGTCAAGCTAATAACGTATAAGTGTGAGTGGAGAGGAGCAAGGAGTATGTGTAAGGAAAATAGATAAATGGAAGATGTAGAGACCATAGGCAGTGGTAACAAATACACATCCATGATAAAGTTGAGGAGAGTGAGGTGAGGGGAGGAGATAAAAAGTGTGAATTTGAGGCATGTTAAGCCATCATGTGTGCAAATGAGCTTTTAGTGCAAGTAGGGTCAAACGGGATATGAGGCCAATAATAGTCATGTATGAAGAGAGTGCATGTGAAGGGATCAAGGTGTGGTGTAGAATGAGTTTGGGGAGATGCAGTAGGTGGTAAGATGTCCAATGTATGGATGGTCCCCGAAAAGGTATCATGGCATTAGTGGAAGGGAGATATTTTTAAATTGGTATTCACCAAGGCCAATAACAACAAAAGTATCTTGGAAATATGAGTCATTTATTTCAAGAGGAGTAAAGTTAAGATTACACAATGTATCATCGTTAAGTTCTATGACATCAACCTCGTCATCATAATCATCGGTGCTAGAATTATCTTGTTGGATAACATTATCAAGGATATTGGTAGGGGTGGAGCCAGATGTAGGGGTGGGAGGAGCCATGTCAAGTGTGGTAGTGGTGGCTAGAGAGGTAGAAATGACGGGTGATAGGAGGTCGTGGTATGTATAGGGATGGATGTGAAGCACTAGATTGACCCATATCATATGTACTGATAATATGATATGGAATAGGATATGACCGAGGGATGGGTATGGCGTGACTAGGTCTATGCGGAAAAACTTTATTTGATCAAGGTCAATATAAATGGTATGCTCATAGCCATCATGTAGGAATTTAATGAAACAATGAACTATAGAGAACAACATACATAACATGAATCCATGGTCTACCGAGTAAGAAATTGAACTAAAATGAGGCATTGATGAAAAAGAACGCATTACGAATGGTTTTAGGCACAACTTGTAGAGGTAAGGTGATAGTGCCCATGCATGTGCGAGTAGTGGAATCATAGCCTTGAATGGGAATAGAGGATTTTCTGATTACATTATCATAAATTTGCACTTCCTTGAGAAGAGATAAAGCACATATATTTATAGCGGATCCATTTTCAATGAGTACACATTTAACATAAATGGTGCCAATAACGACGGTGATAAGCAAAGGGGAAAAAGCGTCACTAGAAGTAGAAGGAAGGATATCCTCATCAATGAAAGATATGGCAGATGGTATACTTTTCATAGATTGAATGAGATGAGAAAAGGCAACATAAATTATTACTTTCGATATGGATGGAGTGAAGGGCGACCTCTAACGTATGAAGACACTCGGGGCAGCTACACATAAGAGATCATAAAGATATTTTTGTTGTTGTATTCTTAAGTCGCTAAATGATTTCATAACCTTTGGCAGTGGTGGTGGGAACTGTAGAAGTAATAGGTGGTGGAACAAAGATAGGTGGAGTTGTAGGAGAATGAGTGTGAAAATTGGTGACTATATTGATGGTTGGATCAGGAATTGGAGTAACAAAGAGAGGGGGTGTTGGGTATGGACCTGCATAAAATCAACAGTGGTGGTAGCCATGCTAGAAACCTTGGTTGGAGTATAAGAGGGATAAGAAGATTGATCCATGAATTCAGAAGAAGGAGATAGATTTTGATGCATTCTCAGAAGGTAGGGTTTGAGAAATCAGTTCACCAAATGATTTAATTTAATTTGGATTAAATAGATATAATTGTAGAGTAACTATTTTCAAATAATGAATAAATGCTATAATAGAGAAATGACACAAGTAAAACTAACATGTATAATCTAAAACCCTAAATAAGGGAGAGAGATAAGGGAAGTTAACTGATTTCTGAGTGGACAGGAAGTGATTATGGTAGGGAAAAGTGCTGAATAGATTGTAAACATCATTGTAAATGCTCATTGTAAATTCTAGAACCGTAGAATAGGGACAAACAGGGGTGCCTAGTATAGGACAAAGGTGCTTGGGCACTGGTGACTATTTCTGGGCATTGGTGATTATATAGAAGATCAAGATCTGCTTTCTTCTGTGTCACAAGGGTTTCACTTTTATTTCGTTAATCACATGACATTCACTCCTTGATTATCAAGATACTTATAATCTGCAAAAGAGAATTTCACATGCACATACCCACAAACCACATCAAACATAAAAAGAAAATGTAGAATGGGGAGTTGGAATGACCCCGGTGGTCACCCAAAGAGTGAACTTACAACCGAGAATTGCATTACATCTCAGACTCCATGTAGTTCTAGTGTATGTGTGTGAAAATGATGCCCTAGGATTCCCTTGAGCAAGTTACATTTGATAACGGGATAGATTTAGAATGTAGAAATGTATAACATGTGTGGATGGAATAGAATAGACTTCACCTTCCTATACACCGCATACAAAAGTATGAAACCATTTTCCCTTGATATGGATGCCTTTGAAGTGCTTTAATGCCTTTAAACACAAACTTAGGTGTTGATAGTAATGCTTAGTGCTTGGTCCTTTGTTTTTGAGAAGTAACTAAGTATATATATGATTCACTTGTTTGAATTTCATAATTGACAACTGGAAGACTAACCCACAAGTGAAAAGATGCCTAAAAGATAAAAGAGACCCAAAAAGAGTGAGTAAAGGTAAGAAAGGGACATGATAACCCAGAGGGACATGAGCTCTTGGCACTCAGCTGTCCTAGCTGAGGAGCTGGTGTCTGAAGCTATAAAAGATAAATAAGTTAACTTTCAACTGTGTTGTAGGGTGTGTAAGACTAGATGGAAAGCAAGAGACAAAGAAAATAGGCCAAAGATAGTTTTCAATTACTAGTTTTCTTGTTTAGGAATCATGTAAATGCTAGCATGCTTTTAGGACCTAGAAATATACCCAAGTGCATGATTTTGTGTCTACCATGACGAAAAATAGATGAAACACACACAACGAGAAAGAGACAAACCAAAATTGGAAAGGAAAGACACACAACTGAAAGGAAAATTATAATACAATGGTTTGGGACAACCAATCTCACTTCCTGTAGAGTTTCATATGTTTCCGTTGTGAGGAAACTCCAATGGGGTTCCATCAAGGTAAGCCAGGTAGTATGTATTCTCTCTGCAGAAATGTTTGATCTTGAATGGGCTGAGCCAAAGTGAATCAAACTTCCCGTGACTTCCTTGTGATCTCTCATTTTGTCCCGAGAGAAAGACCAAATCTCGACTTAGAAGCTTCTATCTTGTGTCTTTTGATCGAAGATCCTTTTCACCTTAAATTGATGCCTTTTTTAGTGTGCCAACTGCTACCAATGTATCTTCGTTTAAATTTTTTCTAAGTAGAAAATCCGTTTATCAAGAACATTTGAATACTCTTTGTTTTCTACTACCTTTACAAGATGCAAGGCATGTAACTCCTAAGAAATGGAGAATTTAGCCTCAATCTTGTATAGTAGTTGGAATGGAGAGGTACTAATGGATTCTTTGGGTGTGATCCGATGAGCCGATAAGGAATTATATAGTTTTTTATGTCAATCCCTTTCATTGACATCCACTAACTTACGAACAATAGTGACAATATTTTTATTGCGTGATTTCACTTGGCTATTGCCTTGTGGATAGTAATAAGAAGAGTGAGACATGGAAATAATGTGATTATAGAAAAACTCCATTAGCTCACCAGAAGAAAATTAGGTCGCCTTATCTCGCCATTATCTTTCTTGGTACCCTAAACCGAAAAATATGTTCTCTTTCAAAAAGTTGCACACTGTCTCAAATTTAACATGCTTTATTGGAATGGCTTCTACCCACTTTTTGAAGTAGTCTCAGTAGCAGAAAAAAGGACATACATGTGGCCCACATTGGAGTGTGGGTTTAATACACCGATGAAGTCTAGATCCCACTATTAGAAAGGTTCTTCAATTATCATGAGCCTGAGGGGTAGAGCAACAAGCATTGGGCTTCCGAAAACTATTTGCATGGATCACATTGACCAACCCATTTGTATGCATCATGGAAAAGAGTAGGTCAATAATAGCCACCCCTCAGGATCTTATGGGTTATAACCATTGCAAATAAGTGAACCCCACATGCTTGATCATGATATGCCTTAAAAATGTTCTTTTGTTGTTCTTCTTCTACACACCTCAAGAGTGGGCCATCCAATCCTTTCTTATACAGAACATTATCCTAGCTGACATATTTTTCAGCTCTAAAGTGAATAGTTCTCCTTTTCTTCTAATAAAGGCTAGGAGGGCATTCCCCATATGTCAAAAAAATACGTTATTTTAACATACTAGGGGTTGGTGGTACTCACAAAGATCACGAGAGGAGGATATTTGATCAAGAAGACAAAACAATTCGATCAATATTATCATTCTTCTTTGGAAATAAGTTCACACAATCCATTTCCTTACACCAACTTGTAGGGTTTTATTTCAAGATCATATTCCCACACCTTCGATACCCAATTTCCTCTCCTTGTTCCTAGGTTTTTCTACATCGAATAAATTTGACCACTTGGACTTGGGACCATAACGACAACATGAGAATTTAAAAGACATAACATAAATTTATTGAATGCTTTTACCACCACATAAACATGTTTATTGTGTTGTGAATAATTGAGATCATGTTCTTTTGGAGGGGCACTCATGAATGCAATGTGTGATTGAATTTTATCTTCATTTTCTTCTATGAGAACATCTTAGATAATATGGTTGGAGGCATAACAATAGAGGATGAATTCCTTACCAAAATCAAGGTGTACTAGAGTGGGTGCTTTTGCAATGACACCTTTAATAAACGCAAAGGAATATTTCCCTTGATTTCTCCACTTTAAGGATTCTTTAGGCTTCATCATGTTGACAATATCCTTTATGATCTTGGAAAAATATGGGACAAACCTTCTCAAGAAATTGACCTTACCAAAGAAAGAATGTACACCGGTTTACTAGTGGGCAAAGATATTTTTGAGTAACCTCCCTCTCTCTAGATCAATCTTGGTGCCTTTCTTGCTCACAATGTGCTCAAGGAGTTTTCCCTCGGCTACCCCAAATATTGATTTTTTTGGGTTGAGGGATATGTGATGCCTCCTGCAACACATCAAAACTTGTTCAAGTTGTTGTAAATGATCTTCTCTTTTCTTGGAGTATATCCTCAAATTGTCAAAGTACACCATTATGCACTTTACCTTCAAGTCCTTGAAAGCCAAGTCCACAAATCTCTAAAATGTGGCGCTTGAGTTGATCAAGCCGAATGACATACGATGGTAAGAAAATGTTCTAGTGGGGTGGTGAAGGAAATATTAAATTGATATATTTGGTTACATCAATATGATTGTACAAAAAAATCCATCAAGAATATAAATCATCTCTAAACCATTAACTTCTTACAAATATGATCCATGAATGGCAAAGTGATAGTTGTCCTTCGAGAGAATCTTGGTTCACGCTCCAAAATCCACACGATGTGGATTTCGCCACTTTTCTTCCTCAATCTGGTACAATATTGGCTATCCATGTTGAGTGGTGGATAGGAAAAATGATGTGGGAATTAAGCAACTTTTCAACCTCCTCTTTGATGGTTCCAACAATCTTTGGATTATATTCCCTTTGTTTTTTCCAGAAGGATTTTGTATCAAGTTTCAAGGGTATAAAATGTTGCATGGATTGAGGTTGAAAGAATTCAAATCATCATATGAATAATCAAGCACATCAAAATACCTTTTTGACAAAGTTGAGAAGTTCCTTCTTTCCTTAGGGAACAAAATTTTGTTGATGTTCACCATTCTTGGCTGCTCACTTGTTCTGATGCTTATATTTTCATACTCGATGAGGACATCAATTAATCCTTGGACTTACCATGGATGAACCTATCATATCTATAAAATAATTCCTCAAGTGAAACTAGTCCCTTCAAATTCTATTTCCTTTCAACTTATTTATCATGTCATCATCTATTCGATCATTTGAATTGTTGTTAATGTCATTCTTGGTAAAATATTGTGGGAGTGAGTCAATTCCTTCGAAATATAGACCTGAATTCACCAATATGCCCTAGGAAGGAAAAAATATGATTATCATCATGAAAAAATTGCCAATTTTTAGAGTTATCTAGCACATTCAGGTGAAAGATCATTTCTACTGAACACTTATCTCCTTTGAAATCTAGATGTAGGATCATCAAGGAGGAAGATACTTATAAGGTATTAACCCTAACATTTTTATCTCGAGGAACTTCTCTAATGTAAAATACATTGAAAGCTTCAAGGTAGTCCCACACCCTATCCTGTAATGATGGAGACGAGAATTCTTCACTTGAAATATGTCTCTCACCTATTTCACAATTAATTCAACATCTCCTTGTACGATGATATTTTTGATCCCCATCTCTTCGTCCACTTGCAATGCAAGAAACAAAGCTTCATATTTGACTGTGTTGTTTCTATTGGAGAACTACAAATTGTATGCCAAGGGACACAAGTCTCCACTGTAGAGATGACACAACAATGCCTACACTCGAACTAGTTGACAAATAGTTTTCATCAAAATCCATGTTCCAAATTTCATTATCAATGTCAATTATCCTTTCTTCAAGTATAGGAAATTATTCCCCTCTCTCATCTCACAAAGTAATTCCCATCACCTCTTTCTTCATATGGAACTTTCCCCAATTCCTTAAATGAAGATTTTACCACTGGCTCTTTGCTTTGAAAGAAGATGTTTTCCCTAGGATCATCTGATTTTTGAATTGTGTATTTCATTTTGGTCTTAGGAAGGAGTTTCTTCATCTTTCCCTTCATTTTTATTAACGCAGAAGAATATTTCATTTGAATCTCACCTCTCATTTCTTGGACGAAGATTCTACCGAGGATAATTTCGTATGTAGGCTGGCATATCGACTACTAGGATTTTTTCCTTCATCCTTTTTATGGATAAGCCACAAGGGCCATCACTGCATCTTTAATCCTTCCAACAAGTGAGACTTCTTTTGTTTCCATCGAGTAACAATGACCAAATTATTGAGAGAGAATTAAACATAGGGCTTGAGCAACTTTAATGGACATGACATTATTAGAAGCACCAAAATAAATGATACAATTATTCGTAGGGTATTAATTAATCAACACGGAAACATAAAACGGGTCAATATTTCTAGTGGATGAATGTGTAGAGGCTAAAAGGTTTTGGCTTAGACTTGGATCGAGAGTGGAAAGTAAACCTTTAGAGGTGGATGGTACTTTAGATTTGGAGCTTCCTCTTTTGATGAACTTGACAAGCTTCTCAAACTACTTGGGGTGGGTTTGCAAGTATTTAGATTTAGAGATATGAACTTTAGCCTTTTTACATGGTCGATGATATCAAAGTTTGAGGAAGGATTTTCAAGAGTATGGGAAACTTTATCTTCATTAGACATAGAAGAAGTGATCACAGATTTTCATTATTCTTTTGACTTGTAGAAGAAGAAGCATCATTCTTGGAAGGGGTAGAGGAATTTGACTTACCTTGCTTAAAATATGTCTTGCGATGAGGTGCAACTTCAAGATTCTTCTTGGATGATTCTAAAGATGGGGGAGTGGAGATACTCTCTTAGTTATGATATTTTTAGGAAGTAGAGTCATCGAGTTGAGGATCTTCTCTCTCCTTTTCTTTATGCTTGAAGCCTTCTCCTTCTCGAGAGTTTTTGATCAAGTGAAAACAACACAAGAGTGACTGTTCATATCAGCCAAAAATTCCTCATATTCATCATCCGAAGAGGATGCATACTCACAAAAACCTACCTTTGCGTATCCAACTTCCTTTATCAATATCTCACCTTCTTCTTCTTCACTTTTCAAAGTTGCTTCAGCCAGACACAAAATCACGCACTTGGATACATTTCTAGGTCCTAAAAGCATACTTACATTCATATGATTCCTAAGCAAGAAAACTAGTAATTGACAACTATATTTGGCATCTTTGCTTTGTTTCTTGTCTTCTTTCTAGTATTTTATACCCTACATCCCAGTCGATACTTCACTTGCTTATATTTTATGGCTTTGGACAACAACGCCTGGGACGCCAACGCCTGTGCCATCTCTTCCTTCCTGGTGCCCCAAACCTTTTCTATCTTACTTGCTTCTTTTGGGTATCTTTTATCTTTTGGGCATCTGCTTTTCTTATGGGTTGACCTTTTAAATGTTAATTAAGAAATTCAACCAAGGGAATCATATACATACAAATATATGTGACCAAAATAAAGGACCAAGCTCTAAACATCTATTATCATCACCTAAGGTTACATCCAAATCCATCTAAGAACATCAAAGGTATCCATCTAGCTTTCATTCAAGAGGACAAGGGACTTATTTTATACATACACTTCATAGGAAGGGAAAGTTTATTTTTCCATCCACACATCTATTTACATTGGTACATCTAGCTATCACCTAATATCAAGTACGCTTGCACAAGGGCTTCCTAGGGAATGATTCTATCACATACACACAAGAACTACATGGAGTTTGAGATGTAGTACATTTCTCGGTAATAGTTTCACTTAGTTGGGTGACTTTCGGGTCGGTATGAATCCTCATTTTACATATTTTCTTTTTAGAATTTGATGTAGTTTGATGGTTTTGCAGGTAAACATTTCTTTGCAGGTTATAGGTGACTTCTATGATCAAGGTGCAACATACAAATGACCAATAGTGACTACAAATGACACTTGTGCGACACTAGAAAAATCAAGTCCCAAGATCCTACGCATCCACAGAACCTAGAAGAAGACTTAGACACCCGGTACCCTAAGTACAACTTCATCCGACATTTCCAAAATTACGAGTGCACGGTTACAATGATCGACCTTCCCGTGCAACTATTTTCCTAGTCTAGATCACCTTCAGAAAAGTGTAATCAACTAAGTCATCCTTTCTTTCCCTCTCTTGCACTTAGGATTTCATATTTTATCTAGCTTATTGCTTGTGTCAAATTTGTACTTTAGCATTTATTTATCATATGTGACTCTAATTAGGATTTAACATCTTAAATCTATTTTTGTTAAATCATTTGGTGGACCAATCACTCGAACCGAACCTTCCATCTAGGTATTTTTTTTCATTTTTTTATCATGGCTAAGACTCATGTCCCCTTTACTAATGAAGACCTTGGTGATCTTAATGCTCATCTTTCGAACATCCACAAGATCTGGATTTTCTCTTATTCACCATTCATGAGGAGGCCATCAATACTTTTGAGATTAATATTCCTACATCCACTACCGCTTATATTCCTATTACTACCTAAATCCCTAATTCAACCCTTTCATCCACTTCTAATGTTCCCATATTTGTTCCTACTCCCACAAACCACTGCAATCCACCTCTTATTTCTCACACATGGAAAGTCTCTTCTAATAGCACTCAAGACCTAGTCTCTCTTTATTAGGATCTCCAAGTTCAAATACATCAACTTCAATAGGCTAATTCTCATGCATCTCCATCTCTTGACTCCACCCTACTCGCCCACGCTCTGTTTGCACCCGTCATTTCCACTTATGCACTTCCTCCATACTTCGTCACTCCTAAGCTACCCACCTTCAATGGCCATGGTGACCCTTAAGAGCATCTATGATATTTTCATGTCATATATATAAATTATGCGGATGATCATACATTATTAGCTAAGCTATTTCTACGAGTCTCCAATATTATGCTATGTGTCGGTTTATGATCTACTGTTAATTGGTAACATCATTCACACATTTAGGCGATGATTTTCTTGCGCATTTTTCTATCAATACCAGTTCTAAAATATCCTATGCTCAACTCACATAAATTAAACAAGGATCTAATCAACATCTAGCAAATTATGTGTTACGATATAAGAACAACTTAGCTAAGATGTCCAATTTCCCATGCGATTCGAGTTGTAAGATCTTTTTGTCTAAAGTATTTTATCTCCATTACAAGAGAGTCATATTTGAGACATCTCCATCATTCGATCAATCATGCCTTATGCTTAAGTTATGTGAAATAAAACTCTTATATATGGGCAAGCTCAAATATCATGACCAAGATTCATCTTCTAATCGGTTTTAGCAAAAATCTACTTTCAAGCCATCTCTTAAGATCAATGAAGAAAAGTCTATTGTTAATGCTATTTCTACTTCTAAAATGCTTGAATGACAACCTCCAAAGCATACATTTACAAAATTTCCTTTTGCTCTACACCTTCTATTGCCATAACTTCTTGAGAGCAATCTTATTACACTTCCACCACCACTGAATCTTGATCCATCTCACCCTAAAGGCCACAACTATAATGAAAATGATAGATGTGACTATCATCAATGTATCAAGCATTCCACTAATTGATGTTTCAAACTTAGGTATCTCATTTGAGATCTTATCGACAATAATGCAATTGAGCTCCTTGAGCCTTCGACATCCAATCCGGTCAATGAAAACCAAAATATCAAAATATTTAAAGACCCATTTCCTAAGCATGACAAGTAAGTTGTTGATTCTTCAACTAATCATACATATCGTGTTGTGCATCATCCTTCATTAGGGATCTTGATTTTTAGTTTCTCACACCGATGCATCTACACCACTCATCACATTCTTTGAACACAATTATCATGCCACAATTTCTTCTAATAAACTACACATCAATACTTCTATCGATCTTATACTATCAATAACACCATGATCAATCCATCGGCACTTATTGGTGTGTGCTTTATTACACTCCTTGTTTCTATCAACTATCAACTATCAACTATCTCACATTTCATATCTAATTCCAAAATCTTATGGCTTCATCAAGATTTCAGTTACAGTTTGGCCTCTCACCATGCTTGTGTCATTCGTTGTGGTACCTTCAGTTGAAGGTTGTGACATGCTCTTAGGTCTTCCTTGGCTCCATGCCACTCAAGATATCTTTTCCATGAACCAATTGTGTCTCAAATTCATTCAACATAAGTAAGTTATCACTCTCAAAGGTTTTACACCATCCACACCGTTGCATCTACCTCCTCTTGAGGATGCCCTCTCACTAGCTGCAACATCTAGCCCCCTAGGCCTCTCAAATCTAAGGTACATTCTAAACATAGCTCTCTTATTCACACATGAACTACTCGTCTTCATCGGTCTACTAGTTCATCATCTCCATCGTCTCGGCTTAGGTCCCCTACTTGGGAAATCATTTCACATAGGAGTTCACCACCTCCTTCTCCTCCTCGGCCTCCCTCACATAAGTGTTTATTACCTCCTCATTCTCTTTCACATAGGAGTTCACCACCTCCTTTACCTCATTGGTCTCCTTCACATGATGCTCATCACCTCCTTAGTCTCCTTCATATAGATTCCCATCACCCCTTAGTCTCCTTTCGCATAGGTTTTCATCACCTCATAGGTCTACTTTGCATAGGTGTTCACCACCTAGGTCTCCTTCATATAGACAATGCCAATCTCATACTCCAACGATCTTAGATCATGGTCACACACCTTTATCCCCTCACACATCAAGTGGAGGAGCATTTCCCTTCACTTTTGCTGGATATTTCGATCATCATCATACAATTGGGGGAATCATGCTTATTACTCTCCCCCCTCCTAACATCATTAGGTGTTTATCATTACACTTCGTGTGCTTCCTACTTCATCTTTCTAAACATCATTACACAACTTGATACACATATTGTATCATCATTACCCTATGATGCACTCTAGTTCCATGGTTCATACTTGACTTTTGAGGTTCTAAATCTAAAATGAACCTCACCACATTCACTCTTTACGCTCTATGCTTCATTGATATATCTATCTAGCACATATTATCAAACCATTTCCCGATGACACACTCTTGTTCTATGGTTCATTCTTGACTATCAAGGGGTATTTTATAAATGAAAATCATCTCATACACACTCATATGCATTCAATGGGGGCATGCTGCTCCTATCATATTCACATTGCATACTATTACACATCACACTCATACACACATCATATTGCATATCTTGGTTGCACTTATTATTTCATGGGTGCCTCATGTGCAACATTTGTTTTACAAGAACTATTTACCACCATGGTTTTCTACGTACACTTTGCTTGACATTTTTTCCATCTTATACTATCATTTTTGGGTTATGCTCCTTGTGTTGTATGCACACTGTATGATTTTGGCCTCTTTGACCCTAATTGTCTTACAACATTGTGAGTGATGTCCCATGTTTGAAACCCAATTTTTACGGTCTATTTTCTATGTAAATTTGCTTGTTACACTACTTTTCTATGACATTCTTAGTTATTTTTCTACTAACACGTGCATCTAACCACTTTGTTTTCATGTGTCTTGGTTTCTACCATGCACATTCCTCCCTGTAGGGATACAATTTCAAATTAATCTTAGGTACTCTCATTTGGACCGCATGATCCTATCAGTGTCACATGCACTCCAAACAAGGGGGCATAGTTTGGGTGAATCGGTCACCCCATGCTACAACTGAGCTACATCACACAGACAATTTAGCACAAGAACAAAACATGATACAATTATAAAAATGGCCTAGAATTTGAATTGGGTCCTCGGTTTAACATAGAATCCAGGTGATTAGCTACAAACACTAGTGCCTCGGGAACTTCTAACCTCCCTTGGGCACCTATGTCTTAGGGGTAGATACAACTACTTTCTTAGATCAACACAAATTCTAGTAGTTGACATATCACTTTTCACAATTTTGGAACAATCCTCTAAGCAGTAGAATTAATTATTTCTCTATTACAACTTGGAACTAATACATAACTAAATATGGTACAACTTGAACTAAACATGGATCAAACCATCTGCATAGTGGTGTATAATTCAGAAACATTCATGGAAGGAGAGTGAAACTAGACCTCTCTCCTCAACAATCTTTTGTTGTGGCACAAGATTTCCCAAAATACTTAAACTTGGCATGAGATCGCCCAAAAAAATCACTTTTGGTGTGAGGTCACACAAAAACTCACTCTTTTGCAGGTAGTTTCAAGACATTTTCTATCCTTTTACACTCATGTTCATCAGGTGCATACTTTCCTTTTAGTACTTTTACACACATCTACATACTTTTACCTATTTTTGCAGAGTTTTTGTAATACATGACTTTGATTACTCTTCTCTCTTCTTTTGCAGGTCCATCCCCAATACGCAACAAGAAAAAAACCCTACATCAAGCAAAAAAACATGTACAACAAGGTACAACACAATATGCTTCACCCCTAGGGTAACTTCCTCTTTTTTAGCTTCCACGCTTCATTTTTATCACTTAACACTTTCACTTGTCTCCTTGACACACTATCACCATCACATTCTACATGGTTATCAGGTACAAATTTCTTATCTACTTTATGTAATCAAGTATTCACTCAAAAACATAAAGTAGGGGAAAATTTAGACACAAAATCACGCACTTAGGTAAATTTATAGGTTCTAAAAGCATACTTGCATTCATATGATTCCTAAGTGAGAAAACTAGTAATTGACAACTATATTTGGCATACTTTCTTTATTTCTTGTCTTCTTTTTGGTCTTTTACACCTTACAACCCAGTGGATACTTCACTTGCTTATATTTTATGGCTTCAAACACTAAATACTTGCGCCCGATAGGATGCCAACGCCTAGGCACTCTCATCCTTCTGGGTGCCCCTGCCCCTTTTCTATCTTATTCGTTTCTTTTGGGTTTCTTTTATCTTTTCAGCATCTTATTTTCTTATGGGTTGGCCTTTCACTTGTCAATTAAAAAAATTCAACCAAGGGAATCATATGCATACAAAGCTATGTGAGCAAAATAGAGTATCTATTATCATCTCCTAAGGTTACATCCAAATACATCTAAGAACATCAAAAGAATCCATCTAGCTTTAATTCAAGGGATAAGGGACTACATTTTCTGCATACACTTCATAGGAAGGGGAAGTTCATTTTTCCATCCACACATCTATTTACATTGGTACATCTAGTTATCACCTACTATCAAGTGCACTTGCATAAGGGATTCCTAGGGCATGATTCTATCACACACGCACAAGAACTACATGGAGTCTGAGATGTAGTGCAGTACTTGGTCGTAAGTTCACTCAATTAGGTGACTTCCAAGGTCAGTCACTGACTCCCCATATTACATCTTTTCTTTTTGGGATTTGATGTAGTTTGAGGGTTTTGTAGGTCAACATCTCTTTGCAGGTTACATGTGACTTTTGGGATCAAGGTGCGACATATAGGTTACTATTAGTGCAAATTCATAGCACCCCTAAATGCCCTTTAGATCCGAAAGTGAGAATTGGGTCATTTAGTGTGATTCTGCAACACATGGAATATTTTCCCCAAGTGTGGGACTTGCAAAAATGGGAAAAACTCTCCGTTGAAGGCTAGTTCCTTTACTCCTCCGATCGATGTATGCATGAAATTTGTAGAGGTTTAACTCAAAATTCTACTCTAATTCTGCCAAGGAGACAAGGATAGAAAGAAAAGAAGATAAAACTAAACTGACAAGGTGATACACCAAAGGAGTGGTGAACATCTATTTTTACAGATTGACACAGTTATAAAATGCAACACAAATCATGCACAAATTGCTAAAATTGTAATGAAGGATTAGGATAGAGAAAACAACACAAGAACTGATTGAAAATTCATTCACAAAGCTTGCATTGTCATTTCCATTTTTAAATACAAAGGCATTCTGATAATAAAAGGAGGTAAAAACATGTTGCATCCCTCAAAAAGGTCCGATATTCCAAAATTCACTTGCTAGGGTGAAGAAGGGAGCCTGCAGAACATATAAAACGTCCAACCCTTTACAAATGAGCCAAATCGCTTTTACCAATGAAAACTTGATTTTAGGAAGTAGAAACACAGAAAATTGAAATGAATGATTCAACCACCAACTAAATCCATCAAAATATCATGGGTACCCTTAAAAGTTCATTCCCTAAGATTTTCAACCATGTTGGAGAAGAATGGAAGCCATACTGCATTAAAAATGGTGGTTGAATGTTGGTTCTGCTCTTTTCCCCATGCCAAAGGTGTTTTTTCATTTTTCTCTCACTAAAATCCACCAAAAACAAAATTGAAGATTCCATTGTGTAGAGGACTTCAATAGCTTTCCAATGACACCAAAATCAAGAAAAAATGAGCTTTGGATCGAAAGATATGCCCCTTTGAAGATTTATGGCAAAATTGGGGCAAAAATCGGGTCGGCGAGCTGAAACCTAATTTTTTTTCCCTTTTTTGAATTTGGGAAAATTTCCCCAAAAAGCTCCGTGCCCCACTACTTCACTGCCACGTGGCGCTTCCTCATTCATCCGTGATTTCAAATGGCCATTTTACCTTTTTTGAATTTTGGAAAAAATTCCAAAATTTCTCCGTGCCCCGCTGCTCCGCTGCCATGTGGTACACTTTGATTAGGCGTGGGCTCAATCAATTTTCTTTCCTCTCAGGCCCAGAAATTTTTTTCCTTTGCACCATTTTGAACACTTTGGCAAATTTTTCCAAATCTTTCCGTGCTTGACCCCCGCATGACTCGACACATGTCATCCTCCAGGTTGGTTTGCGAGCCTTCACAAATTTCTTTTCCTCCATGGGATTTCGGGCTAAGATTTTCCTTTGCGCCATTTTTGACCACTTTTTCAACTTACCCCCACCGGTCCGATCTCCTCCGCCACGTGGCACCTCCTTATTCAGCGCAGCCTCAAGCCATTTCTTTTCCTCCGCGGCCCGTAGGCAAAAATTATCCTTTGCACCCCCACCCATTCCTTGGTGATTTTTCCAACTTACCTCCGCTGACCCGCCATTCCACCGCCACGTGGAAAATTCCTATTGGTTGTGGACCTTCCAAGGGAAAATTTCCCTCAAAAACTCTCGCCGAGCCATAACTTGCAAAATACAAGGAGTTAGAAGGAAAATTTTACCTTTTTGGAAAGGTGAGAAAATTCTCTATTTGATGAAGCCATTTCCAGATAATTTTGAGTGCCTGAAAATTGGAAAAATTTGACTAAGGAAAAAAAGAAGGAAGGATGAAGGAAAGTTAACCAAAATAAGTATGGGATTATTTTGGATAACAATTTGGCGACTCAGAGGGATCATCCGCCTACTGGATGAAGTGGCCATCTACCTGAAGCAATCCATTGGGCAATGGAGTCATGAACTTAACTGCTTGGTACTCTCAACTCATTAGAAAATTTCTAGAAATAATATTGTGAGAATAGAACATCACTTGATCTAGAGCATGGCCTGCAAAGTTGCATCCTTGGGACAATAAAGCTTGTGCGAAAGCACTTAGGGAAATGTGAAACTAAGCTACAACAAAACAATGTGCACAAGCACTTGGAGGAATGAAAATCTAAGCTAATATGTACAAGGTGTGGAGTTTCTCTTCTAGTAGCAATGCTTTAGATGGATTCCATTAACTAGAATCTACAGTTCTTCACCATTCAATATAGACAATTAGAAGGCATTGCTGTTATTACATTTTGTGACCATGTAGGGGCCACTCCAAATGGCATCAAACTTTGAATGCCTTCCTGTATTTGTTTACTCTGGATCCTATTTCAACACTAAATCTCCAACTTGGAAGGTTCTAGCCTTAACTTTCCTATCAAAGGTTCTCTTGATCAAAGCCTGGTCCTTCTCCATTGTTTGGGCTGCATGCTCTTTGATTTCTTAGAGTTCCATCAATTCTACAAATCTAACCTCCATGGGTTCAAACTCCAAAAATTCCAATTGCTTCATGAGTTCCAATGTTGGCAAATCAAGTGACATAGGCAAGATTACCTCTCTTCCATACACAAGTCTGAATGGAGAGTTACTAGTGGATCTCTTGGGAGTTATCCTATCAGCCCATAAGGATGATTTAAGTTTAGTGTGCCAAGTCCTCTGATTTTCATCAAGAGTCCTCTTGATGATCTTTAATAGGTTCTTGTTGGTAGACTCAGCTTGGCCATTACCTTGAGGGTAATAATTTGATGAAGTGCTCAGATAGATCCCATTCTTAACAACCCATTCAGTTACCTTTGATCCTATGAATGCCAATGCATTATCTGATATTATAGTGGTAGGTATACCAAATCTGGTTACTATCCCCTCATAGAAGTCTAGAATGCTAGATTCATTTGCCTCTTTGAGTGCCACCGCCTCAATCCATTTGGTGAAGTATTCATTGATGTTAGAATCCACTTGTGTCCTTAGCTTGAGTTTGGGTTAATGACTCCAATGAATTCCAAACCCCATTGCATGAATGGCTGGTCAACTGAAATTGGGTGTAATGGAAGGGCTGCTAATCTTTCCTTGCCTGTGAAGAATGCACAATTTTTGCACCTCTTGATCCACGCATAACAATCACTAAACACCTTGGGCCAATAATAGCCAGCCTTCATAATCTTGAGGGCTGTCACTCTTGGAGAAAAATGACCCCCAGCTGATCCACCATGGAACTCTTCTAACATTCTCTTAATTTTATTTGTCCCAATGCATCTTAACAGCACTCCATTTATATCCTTTTTGAACAAGACACCATCAACAAGTGCATATGGAATAGCCTACAATATGAAGTGTCTTCTCTTGGTTTTGTTCATCTCTGGAGGGCATAGGCCTGTTTGTAAGAAGTGCATTATGTCTTGGGTCTAGCAAGGAGTGAGCATACCACCATTCTCTTCTTGAACACCTCTTTGTTCTTGGTTGTCTTGCAACGCCAAAACAACATCCTTCCCATTGCTTGCTTCCATTGATTTGCTCAAGACCAGCTGCTCACACAATCCCTTTCCTCGGACCAACTTGGTGACTTTGATCTCAATGTCATACTCCATGACATGAGTAATCCACCCTGCATGTTTTTCATTTAGGTCTTTGTTGAGGAGGAAGTCCTTAACTCCCACATGAGAAACCAACAGTTGAACCTTGTTGTTTGAAACTAGATGCTTAAATTTCTTCAAGCTCCTAATCATTACAAGAACATGCTTCTCAATGAAAGAATACCTCACCTCATAGTCCTACAAGCTTTGGCTAAAGAAGGCAATTGTCAATGCTTCCTGCATTTTTTTGTTCTCATTGCACTAAAATTGCAGAAATTGTGTCATCACCGCCAAATGCATAAAGGATAAAATCCTTAGAGAAATCTAGGTTAATGAGAGTTGGAGCTTGTGAGATAGCCTCTTTGATTGCCTCAAAACTTGCCTTACCTTCAGCTTGTCCATTTGAAAGCCATACTTTTCTTCAACATCATAGTTATTGGCTTGACAAGGGCTGCAAAGTCTGGAACAAACCTTCAAACAAAATTGATTCTTCCCAAGAAACTTTGAAGGGCCTTCTTGTGACTTGGTAATGGTAGTGCTTTTATTGCTTCAACCCTCTCTGGATCAATTGCTAATCCCTCTTTGGAAACAATGTGGCCTAGGAGCTTTCCTTCATGAGCTAGGAAAATACATTTTTGGGATTCAAGGATACCCCAAATCTTCTACATCTTTGGAACACTTGTCTTAAATGAAAGAGATGATCTACTGCACTTTTATAAAATACAGTAATATCATCTAGGTATATCAGCACTATTTTGTTGATCAATCCCTTGAATGCCATATCCATTTCCCTTTGGAAGGTAGCTCTGGCGTTAAACAACCAAATGGCATTTTCCTATATGTATAGGCTCCCCATTTGGTCGTGAAGGCTTTTTTGAACTGATCATCCTCCTTTACCATGATCTGATTATACCCTGAATAACCATCTAGCAGTGAAAACCTCTCAGAGCTAGCAATAACTTGCAAAATCTGCTCCATAGAAGGAAGTGGGTAATGATCATTGAGGGATGCTCTATTCAAATCTCTAAAGTCTACACACAATCTGATTTCTCCACTCTTCTTTCTAACTGGAACCAATTTTGCTACCTAGCTTGAATGTTTGATGAGAAATATGATACTTGCCTCTATTAACTTATTCAATTCCTTCTTCATGAGAGGCTCCATGTGTGGATTGACCGGTCTTTGTTTTTTCCTGATGGGTTTAGCACTTGGATCTAATTCAATTGTGTGTTGAGCTAGCTTGGGATTAAAACCTCTCAAGTCTTCATAGCTCCAAGAAAATATATCCAGAACTCTTGGCAAAGTTGCATGAACTCATACCTTTCTTGCTTGGTTGTCACTTTACCAATTTGAAGTGATTTGCCTTCTCCCACCAAGATGGGCACTAAATCTTCTCCCTTGACTTGGATGTTTGCTTTCTCCTTCCTAAATTGATCATTAGGATTAAAGATGGACTCTAAAGTGACAAGTATTTTTGGTAGTTTGTTGGTTTTCAGCTGTACCACTTGATCACCATACCTTCTGTTCTAACTTTTCTGATTTTTGGTGAGAACTCAGCTTCTTCTTCAAGAAATTGATGATTTGTTGGTCACTTTCAAACAATTTCTAGCTTACATTATTGTCTGGCACTGATGGCCTTACAATCACATGAATGTTTGGCTGCACTTTATCTTCCTTGATACTTTCCACAACATCAAAGGCTACTCCAACTGCTGCAAGCCTATCAACAGCTTGGTTTTCTTTCCTAGGGATGGAGTTGATGCTAAAGCCTTCAAAATCCTTAATGAGGTCCCACACCCTATTCTTATAACTCTTGAGTAGGTCATTTTTGGCAGCATGTTGTCCTTTAACTTGATTAACAATCAGCTCACTGTCACCAAAGACTTGTAAGTTTTGATACCTCTCTTTCTTGACCAATGCAATCCGTGTATCAAAGCTTCATATTCAGTAGTGTTGTTAGAACATGTAAACTGAAATCTAAAAGCTGAATAATACTTAATGCCTTGAGGTGAAAGAAGCATAGCCCCCTGCACCTTGTCTACTTCTTGATCCATCAAATAACAACTGCCATACCTCATTGTCATCTTTATGGTCTGGCTTGGTGATGCTAGGAATAGGCTGATTTTCTTCATGCATGTAATAAAATCCTAGTTCGATTCCTCTATTTCCTTGTAGGGATCAAAAGTATGTACCTTGCTTGCCCATTCATCAAGATTCAAATTTGGGATGCTTCCAACTTTGGTGTCAGCTTCATCTGTGCCTAGATAATCCTCTTGATCAAATGCTAAACAATTGGCATTGATTAGGCTTGGAGTATGAGGCTCAATGTGAAAGTTTGCAATAGGTTCGGACCTGATTGTGGCCTTAGTTCCATATCTGGTCCAAAACAACATGTGTGACCAATCAACAGATAAATAGCCTCCAATTCTAGTTGTGAAATCCCTTGACAAACATAGGGCAAAAAGTGGTGGTAAATCTATCACTAACACATCTTGCAAAACAATGACATTGGGGCATGCATGCAAAGTGAGGCTCAAATATTTAATTATCCCTACTTTTGTTACTGCTATCCCATCTAGTTGCACCACCCCTTTTGATATGACTTCATATTGGAGGCCCAACTCGATCAGCTATTTGCTTGGGCACCACGTAACTACTTGCCCCGAATCAATCATACAATTGTGTACTAGTTTATCCCCATTGATCAATGAAACATAAAATGGAGGGGGATTCAAAACTTTACCTTGCTTGTCCTCCAAGCTTCCTCAGTGAGCAACATTTGTAAGTACCTTCTCTTGCATATTAGCATGCTGATTTGAGGTTGAGAAATTCTTCATGGCAGCTTGTAGTAGATCCCTTTGGCATGGGATGAATAGTGACTCCCACATAGATATATTCACATTTGTATTCTTCATTTGTTTAATGATGTTAAATGGGGATGAAACATCTCTTTGCTTCCCCTTATCTTGCACATTCTTTTCTTGTACATGGGCTACAACAGCTGGCATTTTAGCTGGTCTAGAAGGTGGCTTGGGCTGTCCTTACACATTTGGAACTACATTTTGCTTGCCAACACTTTGTGGAGTGATGGAAGGTTGTGGATCACCTGGAGCTAATGACTGCCCTTCACCAATATTCCTCTTCTTTGACCATGTGTTAAATGCTACATACTAAGAAATTGTTTGATTCATACCACATAAATCTTCAGCCTGCCAATTCACAAGTGTAGTCTCATTTGGAGTTGTATTTTGCTTTGAGATGTTCCTTGTTGTTGGTTTGTTTCTTGACTCACCTCACTCTCTACGCCAATTGTCAGTAACCATCAAAACTTGGTTCAAAGCACCATTGAAGCACATAGATTGGTTGTGGGGTTCATTGCATGGGAAACACCAATCATACTCTTGAGCTATATTATTTTGCCCACCGCACTAAGGCTTTAGAGATAGATGCAACATTGGGGTTATAGGGCAAAAATGGTCTATTGGCGGGAGGCCTTACTTGATTTTAATTTGCAGTTGGATTGGGTGGCCTATTAGGCTGAGTTTGAGACTGATAAGAAGGTCTAAAACTTTGGGATTACTACCTCTTCAAAGTAACCAACCCATTTCCTAAATTTTGTAATTGTTTCATGACTTCTTGAAGTTCATTTGAGGCACTAGAGGATGAAGTAGAAGCTTAATTCAGAATTTGATTTCTAGGAGTGGGAATAGGAGCTAAAGTAGGTGCTTGACTAGTGCTTGGGTTTTCCAAGTTTGGATATAAGGGCATGGGAGGCCTAGGCGTTAGTTTACCAGCTTGGATCAAATAATTCTCACCCTAATAATGATGTTATAAGTTACAGGTATATTTTCACCTCCCATGGATTGGATTAACATAGAAATATTAGAATTTAAAGCTTTGAGATAGTATAAGAAAGCACCTTCAACTGTTGGCCTTACTGTCACTGGGATTCTATCCCATGTCCTTTGAAATCTGAAATTGAAGTTTGTTAGCTGCTCATTGGGAGCTCTCTTGATAGTTTTCAGTTGTTCCAATAGAGACAAATTATCTCCCTTTTCTCCAAACTGCTCATGGAGAGCTATACACAACTGGTTCCAATTTTGGATAGAGCCTGCCCCAAGGCTCCTGAACCATTGCAAGGCTTTCCCTTTGAATGAAGATGCCAACAATTTGACAGTAATTTGCATCTCAACAATCTCATGGATTGCACAAACATTAGCAATGTCTTTGACATGATCACCAGGAGTGGTCTGATTTTCCCAAGAAAGTATGGGATGTTCTTCAATGCTACAACTGGAACTGGGTTTTATGCATTGAGAGAAAGTGGGCTGCTACCAGTGAAGTTGACATAAGGGTTGGGTTGTGCCATTCTAATTGGCCTGAGAACCCTTGTTGATTGGGTGAAAGGTCTACTAGGTGGAGGAGTTGATAGAGTTCTGTTTGGTGGAGATGGAGACCTTTGAATTCTTCTTCCCCTCTCTCTTCTTCCTAGGGATAATTGTAGATACTCAGAAAATCCCTCCTCTCTAGCCCTTGACCTTGTTTGGATCCTTCTCATGAATCTTCAGACTTGGACTGCTGAAACCAGTTGATTTTATCTCTTTGGAGTCACTAGATGTGCAAATCAAGGCTCTTTTAAGCAAGAAACTTACAACAAATGCACATAAACTTTTTTGTAATGAAGATGAAGACCTCTAAGGTCCCACCGGTGTGCCAAAATGTTAGTGCAAATTCATAGCACCCTCTAAATGCCCTTCAGATCTGCAAGTGAGAATTGGGTCATTTAGTGTGATTGCAAAACATGGAATCTTTTCCCCAAGTGTGGGACTTGCAAAATGGGAAAAAAATCTCCAGATTGAAGGCTGGTTCCTCTACTCCTCTGATCAGATGTATGCATGAAATTTGTAGAGGTTTAACTCAAAATTCTACTCTAATTCTGCCAAGGAGACAAGGATAGAAAGAAAAGAAGATAAAACTAAATTGACAAGGTGATACACCAAAGGAGTGGTGAACATCTATTTCTATAGATTGACACAAATTATAAAAATGTAACACAAATCATGCACAAATTGCTAAAATTGTAATGAAGGACCAGGATAGAGCAAACAACACAAGAAAGGATTGAAAATTCATTCACAGAGCTTACATTGTCATTTCCATTTTTAAATACAGTGCATTATAACAACAAGGAGGTAAAAACATGTTGCAGTCCTAAAAAAGGTTTGATATTCCAAAAATTCACTTGCCAGGGTGAAGAAGGGAGCCTGCAGAACATAAAAAACGTCCAACCCTTTACAAATGAGCCAAATCTGGCTTTTAACAATGAAAACCCGAGTTCGGAAGGAGAAACACGGGAAAATTGAAATGAATGATTCAACCACCGACCAGATCCATAAAAATAGCATGGGTACCCTTAAAAGTTCATTCCCCAAGATTTTCAACCATGCTGAAGAAGAATGGAAGCCATACTGCATTAAAAATGGTGGTTGAATGTCGGTTCTACTCTTTTCCCCATGCCAAAGGTGTTTTTTCATTTTTCTCTCACTAAACTCCAATTTTTTTTTGAATATTCCATTGTGTAGAGGACTTCAATAGATTTCCAATGACACTAAAATCAAGAAAAATTGAGCTCTGATCGAAAGATATGCCCCTTTGAAGATTTAGGGAAAACTGGGCAAAAATTGGGTCGGCGGGCCAAAACCTAAAATTTTTCCCTTTTTTGAATTTGGGAAAAATTCCCCAAAAACTCCGTGCCCCGCCACTCTGCTGCCACGTGGCGCTTCCTCATTCATCCACGGGTTCAAATGGCCATTTTACCTTTTTTGAATTTTGGAAAAATTCCAAAAATTTCTCCGTGCCCCACCGTTCACTAGCATGTGGCACACTTTGATTTGGCGTGGGCCTGAATCAATTTTCTTTCCTCTGCGGGCCCATGGGAAATTTTTTTCCTTTGTGCCATTTTGAACACTTTGGCAAATTTTTCCAAATCTTTCTACGCCTCCGACCCCCTCCACAACTAGACATGTGTCATCATCTGGTTAGTTCATGGGCCTTCACAAATTTCTTTTCCTCCGCGGGCTTTCGGGCCAAGATTTTACTTTGCGCCATTTTTTGACCACTTTTTCAACTTACCCCCACCATTCCGATATTTGCCACCACGTGGCACCTCCTTATTCGGCGTGGGCCTCAAGCTGTTTCTTTTCCTTCGCGAGCCCATGGGCAAAATTTTTCCTTTGCACCCCTCCCACTCCTTGGCGATTTTTCCAACTTACCTCTGTTGACCCGCCATTTTGCCGCCATGTGGCACATTACTATTGGTTGAGACCTTCCCAGGGAAAATTTCCCTCAAAAACTCCGTCGAGCCATAACTTGCAAAATACAAGGAGTTAGAAGGAAAATTTTACCTTCTTGAAAGGTGAGAAAATTATCTATCTGATGAAGCCATTTCCAGATAATTTTGAGTTCCTGAAAAGTGGAAAAATTTGATTGAGGCACAAAAGAAGGAAGGATGAAGGAAAGTTAGCCAAAATAAGTAAGGGCTTATTTTGGATAACAGCTTACCAATAACGAAACTTGTTTGACACTATAAAAATTAGGTTTTGAGATCTTAAGTAGTCACAGGGCACCTCAAAGTAGACTCGCATCTAGGCGCTCCTACCTAGTCCAGTGCCCTAGTCTAGCTTCATCCGATGACTCCCATAATTTGTTGTGTATAGTTACGACAATCTACCCTTCCCTGCTCAAGATATTTCTCGGTCAGGATCACCTTCAAAATCATAAATCAACTAAGTCATTCTTTCCCTCTCTTGTACTTAGGGTTTCGTATTTTATATAGCTTATTTATTTTGTCAAATTTGTACTTTAACATTTATTTATCATATGTGACTCTTATTAGGATTTAGCATCTTAAATTTATTTTTGTTAAATGAAATTCTTCTTCACTTCCTTCATCTAACCGGGTCCCACATGTTACATTCATGTGAGGGGCTTCAAGAGTAAGCCTTTACGGTGGGGTTCTAATTTATTTTTGTTTGAGAAATTCTTTCTAGGAATTTCTTTGTACATGGAAATTTGAGAAAGTTACTTTTTGAGGGAAAGAACATCGGTAGCCAACTTTTGCACCAATGAGTCAATCACTCCGAGAAATTAAACTTTGGGTTTTTTTTTTTTTTTTTTTGGTCCTTTTTAATTTTCTTAGACATCAACAAATCATCTTCCACATCAACTTTCATCTCTTGTGCCTCATCTAAGGTAGCTGATTGACTCCTTCTTAGCATGAAACTAACCTCCTCGTAGCTGAGCATTAATAAATAACCTTATCTTATTATCCTCCTTAGGCCTATCAACCTCTTGAATTTTGTGGAGCATCTTGTTGAATTTAGCTACAAAGTCTCTCATGGGTTCATGAGGCTCTTTTTTCAGCTAAGACCATTGTGTAAGAAGAGCATGAACATCCTTATTAGGATTGAAATGATCTTCAAATTTGGACTTCATACCTGCCAAATTTTTGATTGACCTTCTTGCAAGTGGTAGAACCAGTTTGCAACATCATCTTGCAGAAATTCCATAAAGAGATGAATTGAAACATCTCCATACTCCACTCCTAAAACCATGCAATATGTGATGAACACTACGATATGATTGTCATGATATTTTTTTCCATCTCCTTGGAACTTAGGAAAGTTTTCCTTGGATCCTTTTGGAAACTCATGAAGTGGAGGATTCAGATCCAATGGGCCTGTATTTTTTCCCCAAGGCACGAGCACAACCATTATCTCTTCTTCTTCCTTTGGTTATTCTTCTTCTTTCGGAGGAATGAGGTTCAATTGCTCAAATGCTTTGGTTCTTCAACGGGACCTTCAAGAGGAAAATTGGGATCAAACTGAGGAAAATAATCTTTACCAGTTTGCCTTACTAGTTGAACAATGAGAAGTCTGAAATAAACTTTATGTTTCTCCTTGAATGCTAGATTAGTTATGCCACTAGTTTTGGTAGCCCCATGTATCTTCTTTTTTCGAGTTTGTAGGATTTGTGAACAACTTGAAGAAAATTTCCTTACGCTCTCCTTTTCTGATTTGGAACTTGTCTCACACGTTGTAACTCTTGGGCACATTCCTTTTCATAATTTGCAATCCTTGAAGTAATGTGATAATGATTAAAAATTTCTCTATTATTCCGTATGTAGTTCTGAAATCAGCTATGATATCTTCTTGAGTGGCTTAGAAGAAAATAAGATTAGACTCGCAAAACAACAAGATTTCCAGAATGGTCATTATGGGAAAAATGCAGAGCATAAATTAAAGACTCTTGGATTTTCAATCTTTGATTTTTTTTGTTTTTCGATATATGATTTTTTGGGATTTTGTGGTTTTAGGAGTGGTGCAAACAAAAAAATATTCCCATGGTGGGCACCAAAAACGTTGGTGAAATAATTTTTCACAAGGATCAATTAGTGGAATTTCACCAACACTCCATGACTAAGTGCCTCCTCTTAGTAATGGGAGGCTCCCATTTATTGAATGTAGAAAAAACAAGTATGTAGGTGGTCATGAAGCTAAGGATCATACAAGAATACTCCACTAGACCTATGGAAAATTTCTTGCACTTAATGCAAGGGAGGAATTTTCTCAGGAGGTGAGGAAAATGGGAGTAATAATTTAGGAAAAAGGGTTAATTTTATGAATAGGAACTATCTGAGTTTCACAAAAGTAACCATAATTAATCCACACTCAATTAGATGAAAATAACTTTGCTAACAATGATAATTCTAACAAATCATATATACAAAATTCTATTGTTCATTAATCAAAGGCACTAACACATTCCTTGGTTTTAAAAGATCACCATATGCACAAAGTTGAACATGTGAGGAAATAGAGGAAATGTAAAGAAAGAGGAAGATGGAAGAATGCCATCTCTTGCTTGTATCTTAGTAGTGCAAAGCTATCTACTTAGAAAATTGCAATTGACAACCCCTTAGAATGAGGAGTAATTCTAAAATATAGGTTTACAAAAATTCTTTTCATCTACCCCCTACATGACTTTTTTACTTCCCCTTATCACTTGTGACATTTCATATTCCTCGAAACAAAAGTGGGTCCTTTCTCATTAATTGGAAAGAACTCATTACAAAGTTATTCTATAGGTCACTTTAAGTGAATAACACAAAATAATTGAAAATACCCCTCTTAATGAAGAATTATAACATGGGAGAGAAAAATAAGGGAGAAGGAAGATGGGAGATGGTCATCTCGAAGGAGATGATGCATCCAATGATGAAGAGCCATCTGTTGGTGAACCTTGTGGGAATGTACCTAGAAACATTTCTCCACCTTTGAACTCCTTTCTCGAAAGGTGCTACCACATGTGCCACTTTCTCTACTTGAGGGATATTAACAAAGCCCCGATTATTGATCCAAGTTTCAGAAGTAATGCTGATGATTTTACATTGATTGAACTAAGTTTGATGATCTTTATCAACATTGGAAATTACACACCTGATTTTTGCGAGAGACTCTAACGTGTCCTTGTTGAACTCCAAACTTCGCGCACTCCATTGCTTATATTTTCCGAGGTGGTGAAGTGAGCTCTTTGCAAGAATCAAGCTCCCCAAGATCATTATTTAGCATTTATTAATGGGAAACCAAAGTTCAAGACCAAATTGGAGACAAATTCTCATTTATGAAATTGAATATATTTTTTCCCACCACTACAAAAGAGTCAAGATTACCCATTTCTATCACCAACAAAAGCACTTGATCCCAATGATAATTTTCCTTCTTAATTTCATCCTTGGTCATTTTTACCTTACAACGGTAGAAAGAAAAAAATAGAAGAGTGAAAGGATATCGGAAACAAAGTTTTCCTTTTTCAATAAATTTTTCAAACCACCTGTCATTGCCCCTTCCCCGCATTATGTAGCCTTGAGATTTCTTCATTATCTTGGGGTTGAAGTTGCTATTAGGAGTACTAACCTCAGCAGGAAGATATGGAATTTCACTAGGATCCATGAATGACTGAACATAAGAAGTGAGGGTTTTCACATGTTCTTCCAACTACTCAATTGTCTATTTTTATTCTTCATTCCTTGAGAGAAAACGAACACCGACTCTTTGAACAAATGTGCATCCCTTTCTTGTTTTGCTTGCCCAAAAGGAATTGTTGTCATTTCATTTTCTTCTTGAGTCATATCCTCAATGGGATTTACCACTTTTGGCCTAAGCAACTTCTACATATTAATTACCAAAAACACCACTAAAAAAGTGAGAAGTTACTGTGCTTTCCTACCTTGTTTGGTCTTCACGATATTTGAGATAGTTTCAAAGTTCTCAGATCGATGCTTGTTGAACTATCCTCATACCAATTCCAATCAATTCTTGGATCCATGGGAAGATATTTTTGTTTTAAGTTTAATACTAGACATGATGGCCCTTTTAGGTTTATGGCGAGGGGCCACCTCTTGCACTTCTTTGAGTTGAATTGACTCGCTAAGGAAGAGATACTTGGGAGACTGGTGCATATATGAAGGTTGCAAAGGATCAATATATTCTTGCTCAATATTAGCAACGGGGTCCTTTGTGACTTTATCCTTCTTATGAAGTATCATATAGTGAGGTCCATTAGTGTCCATTATTCTCCTCCTTGTGGGCTCCCCAGAGTGAGCGAAGCTCACTGTTATCTTAGATGCCTACAAGGATGAGAGGTGAGATGCTCACCTTTAAAGGGTTATAATATCACCAAATCCTATGAAATTAATCCTCTTTCTCCTAAACCATTCCATAGACCTCTGAATCACTTTGTTATACCATTCTCTCATTGATATCACCCGATTCTTGAATGCTCCATGAGATAGGTGGAAGAGGTGAAGATTTTACCACTTGATATTATGGATTGAAAAAATTAGATCAGTTATCTTCCACACCTTCAATGAACCAATTGAAACCAAAGCTCCTCATTTGGTCAATAGTGTTTCACATATGACCTATTTTCCTTACCTAAAAATCATCTAAGCAATTGACCCAATAGTCCTCAATTTGGGGACTATGGTGCAATTCAGGGAGATTTAATGTTTCAGGATTGTTTTAGATGTCAAAATCATACTTGGATATATATGAATAGAGGTTAAGGGAAGAAAATGAAGCTTTGATATTTGATGCATCTGCAACACTTTTGCATGAATAGATTCCAAGAGATATGGGGAAGGACACACTCTTTTTATTATGATTCTTACCCATGTTATGGACTTGAGCAAGCTACCTACACAACTCAAACACTACTAAGATACTTGGGAAGTTTGTGAGGATCGAGATCGAAGCCCATAACCTTGATGTAGGTGAAATTTGGGAACTGAGTGAAGAAACACCCATAATTCTCGATCAATGTTGTAGCTTGAGAGAATAGCCTCGGCTCTGGGTTTCCTTTCGAAAGTCGGATAACAAACATGGTGAATGCATCATCCACCCTAGCAAAGTGACAAGCATTACTTTCGTTAAGAGTGAGTTGAGGTTACTTTTCATAGGCTAGTGTTTTTGGGAATCCTTTAGAGTGATAGTTAGGCCTTTGAAAGGTCTTGTGTTTGTAAGAGAGTATACCGGATACGAGGTCATAGTGAACTTTCTAGTAGTAGGCAAATTAGAGAAATTGGCGGTGAATATTGTCACTTGTGATTTATCCCAATCACTACCTAGTTTACTTCGGTGGCAACATGGATGAATTGGGCCATCTAGTCCTTAAAATTTCTTGTCATCTCTTCACCCATCACTCTTATTAATAAGATGATAAAATCTGAGTAACCCTCATGGAACTCAATTTTTGATAATATTTTTGGCACATAAGAGGGTTTCTTGCCTTGTTTTAACCATGATGCAAGTGTGAGGCCTTGGAGGTATGATTCAATCTTCACCCATCCATGTGATGCAAACTCTTTAGTGATGATGATCACACTATTGATGGTTGGAATATGCATACAAAATGAGATAACCTTAGGATTAAGCGATGCGAATGGATTTTTCATCTTCTTGGACTATCCTAGAATTAGGTTCATAGTTTTTACACAATCTAGGCCCATTTTTTTACTTTGAACAGATAAAGAATGGCCTCCTTCTACAAACAATCCGCTCAAAAAGAGTTTATCTTCCATAGGCTCTCTTGGTGCTCCAAACATCATATTTTTAAGGTCTTTAAGATCCATATGAGTGACATTACTGTATCCCACACCCGAATAATCAATAACTAGGGTTGCAATAAGATATATACCCAAGTATTTGAACTTCATCTTTCCAAAAAACACCGAGATGAGTGAAAACAATGCTACCACAATCTTTTTGACCGGAGTCTAGAACTTTCTATTTTTTTTGCAGTAGGGTCGAATATGCTATTTTAGAATATTTGCACAATTATTGACCTTTGGAGTTCTTAATACACTTAGGTTATTACCATTGATGAGAATTTTCTATTTTTAGACACCTATTTTTTCCAAACACTACTATTTTTAGAAAGTTTCCCCAAATAACCCTTTTTGATGTTTCTTACTTTTCCAGGATATTTCGAATGTTGAAAGTTTGTCACTTTAGGAAACTTATTATTTTTAGAATATTACTATTTAGAGAACTTGCTATTTTTATAAACTGGACTTGTCGGTGTCAGTTAAACGAAACCACCATCAAAGTGTTTTGTTTTGCACTAGGATCTCCTCTCCAAATTTCACTGGTTTTCATTTGCTGAATCTCTTGAAATAAAAATCATGTTTTAGGGTTTATGTTTTCAATTTGTTGTAGAAAAAATATAGGCCATAAATTGGTTTCAGAAATCGTAATCTTCTTAAAGGAATTTTAGAGAGGAAGATTTTGGCAAAATTTCACCGTGATCGGACTTCCGGTTTCAAAGATAATAGAAAATCTTGTTTTTGGTGGCTATGGTTAGTTGAGGAAAACTTAGAAGTAACTATGGTAAAAATGGTGTTTTTGATGGTGTTACAACAACAACATTGAAGAAATGGTGACCTATGCAAAATAAATGATTTGAAATAATGTTCTCATAAGCTTTTAAATCTCCATGCTAACCATGGTTTAAATCAGGTTGAAACAAAGTTTATGTGTGGTTGAAATATGGTTCAAATGAGTTAGTTGGGATAATGGGGACAATAGGGTCTCCAAATTTCACCTTATAAAAGGATTGTGATAAGTGGCAGATGGGAGGGAAGGTGGATGAGATGAGAGGGTCGAGAAACACACTTGCAGAGTCGGGAGAGGTTGCAGTATGGAGGTCCCTGGAGCTTCAAATGATCATGAGAAAATTTTCTTATCCATTTTTTTCACTTGGGTGTAGAGGGGAAAAAATGGGGACAAAAAGTGCACCCATGGTCAAGGAGTGAGGTCGCACATTTGTGTCCCTCATGCCCCCTTCCACTTTGAGTGCAAATGGGACACATGGGACAAAAGGGACACACATGGCTCCATAGTGCACTTGTGGGAGGAGGATATCAATATATTTATGATTCCCACTTGTTTTCATTTTAACTCCTTACAAAACTCCTAGAATCATCCAGAGAAGTTAGGATTCACCATTAGAGGGGTTGTTCCTTGCATCTAAAAAACCCTCTTGTTTAGTAGATTGTCCCTAAATGAGAAAATCTTTCCTAAATATTCCTAAATTTCTTCCAACACTTTCAAGACTCCGCAAATCTCCTAGAGGATTTATACACGCTCCAAAATAGTCGAAGTTGGCCTTTCTAGGCTTCAAGTAAGACTAGTCTTTTACTTGAAATTCACTGAATCAATTGATGAACCTTATTACACTTCTTTGCACACTGAGACATTTTTACCAAATGCATTAGGAATATCTTCAAGGATAAGGTGATGTTGTCACATGAGGTAGGTTGGGCAAAGGGATTCAGGAAGATCAAAAGGCAAAATTTTACATTGTGGCTTAGTTGTCATGCTTTGAATTTTTCTTTTTTGAGCTAGTCAATTTACATGACAACACAACCATCAATGGAAAATTCTAATCTATTAGTGAAGCTCTACATACTTTTTATGTACATCCTCAAGAGGTTATATCCTTAATACATATCAGTATGTGATTTACAACACAATACATACCTTATCTCTAAAAAGTAAGGCCTATAATGTGTGGATTGATTCTATAAGGCCTATGAGGGTTATATTTGGGAATATAATTATACATAAAATTATTTATTACTCATTCCTTGAAGAATTTATTATTCCTAATTTATAATTATTTCATGGGAATAATGACCCTTACCTGCATTTTAAGAGATATCAAATTGCCATGTCACTATATGATAGTGATAGGATTTTATTTAAAGGAATTTTCTAAGAGCTTAACAATTCAATTATCCTTAGAGTGGTTTCATCACCTCCCTAATGTATCATTTCACACATTGTTAAAGATCGAGGAAGCATTCCTCATTCAATCCATTACAAATAAAGGCCCTAAGGTTACTTATGAGCATCTACCTTCATTACATGAAGGTAAATCAACCAAGATGTGACTATATCTTATGCTTCAAAGTTTGTATACACAAATAATATATATACCAACTAAATTGGAATTCAAATATGTCTTTTTATGTGGCCTTATCTATCCTTTATAGAGAATCTTATTTATGACATGTGAATCATTTCATAATATTTTCCTTCTAAGCTATCATTTTAGAACAAGAACTCACTCCTCCATAAGAGCCGGTACCTATGCACGCTAATGATGCTATTCCTAATAAACCACCTAGTTAAGGTAATATAGAAGGCTCATATCATAATTCAATACAAGTTAAGGTATTACATAGAGGAAATAATTTCTATCATGCTAGTACTCGACCTAAGGCACCCACATGTCCTCCTATAGTACATAAGGAAGAACCACTTTTCTTCAATATGGCTTGAGATATACAACATGATATTTTCATATCTAATTAGATGAGCATTGATCAGCCTATCATCTAATTCTCATCATTCTCCACATAATATTGAAAAGGTGAAAGATTTACCTTATTGAAACTATTACAACATTAATAAACATCATGAAAATGAAAATGAAAATTTAGAGAAAATGTTAAATCATCTTGATACTAAGTGTATTCTTTCTTTCAATATATTCTATACTTATTATGATAAATATAATAATCCCCTTTGACACATCACTTTGTAGAGATCAACATCTCTCATGATACCCCTTTAAATGAAGCGACCATTTTTGGACTCCTATGAGTGATGCTCCTCGATGAGGATTATCTCTTATATAATTATCTAAATCTTATAAATCTATATGGGTACCCAATTTTAATACATCTATTTCAAAAAAACATACTAATAAAAATAAATAATACAACTTCACTTTTAACAAAAGAGAAATCTATTGAACAATAGCTAAACACCCAATGAATATCAAATAATTATAATGCATTCTTATGGCCTGAGATAACCATGCATCCATTATGATTCTAGCACATTTCTCACTCCATCATCAGCTAAAAAAGTATCTTATGGAAATATTTACCAATCACTTCAAAATTCCTTGTGGGTCTATTAGATGCATTATGTTATTCCTTCAAATGGGGTAGCTGGCCTATATTATGCCACCTATTCCTCGCTTTTAATTTGGAAATGGTTTCTTTACCCATGCCTATTAAGCCTACTCATATTATATGTACAAGCTCCATATTCCACATGTCTTCTCCTAAGTCTCCTTCCATAGACGATAAATCTCCTAAGCATGTCCCACAATCCCAAATTATAGTGACGCATCCTAATTCTATTATGCATAACAATATTCTAAGGTCCAAGATTTCCTACACTTGTGGGTTTCTTTCCTCACCCTCTTGAACATATCATAGGGTAGCACCTTTTACAAATATGTAAAAATACAAAAACATTCAAATATGCTAATAATCCAAAATAATGAAATATTCTACTAATTCAAAACATTAGTCATCAAAGTACAAAATTAGGACCTAAACATTGCTTGATCTACTAGTTCTCTACTTTACGTATGTTGTTTGTCACATGGTTTGATAGATATCATACTTTATATTTATTAAACATGTGTTTCACAAGGTATATGAACATGATGTAGTATACACATGGCTCTACAATTATTGAAGATTCTAGAATTTATCTCTTACCCAATGTTATTTCTAATATGGGGGAAACTTTCACACTATCATGTGTTATTATTTAATTACATGATACTCTTTCAAATTGTAGTTATGCTTATAATATATATTGTGATACATTCTATTTATTTCAATTTTTGTGACTAACACATGTGGACTAATCATGACTAGTATATCTTGTTCCATGTACATATGGTATACTCTCTACTTTCTATCACATATTTGATTACCTATATTATTTTCTTGTGTGTGTGGAATTTTCCCTTTTTCTATGTGTGCAAGAAAATTTGGTGTCCCTTTTTGTGACCTCGGTTGCATTTACTAATGCAACCACGTGGCCTTTGATTGTGTGTGTGACACCATTGTGTCCCTCAGTATGTAGTCTTTGTCCTTTTCTATGAGTGTTTCGTGACATTGATTTTTTTAATTCTATACTTAGGTATTTTTATGCTTGTATACTTGTATGCTTGTCATGTATGTTATCTCTTTGTGTCATGGTTTTTACCATGCACCTTCTTACAAGGCTGATTTATCTACGGTGGCCACCTACAATTATCTTCTATGTAATCCAATAAAGACTCTATGATACATTTGACAAGGAAACACTTCAATTATTTTGATCCATGTGGTCTACAAAATATTTCAATCACCTTAAAAGAGGGCACATTAAGAGGGGTTATCACATGAATATCAATGTTATTCAAGAACAATACAAGAACATGAATAAATTATGCAAAGATATTTATTCTAGAAAAACTATCCACTAGGGACACATATGTAAAATTTTATTGTCCTAAATGGGAAATACCATCTTCAGAATATTTTTGATATCCAATTGATATTTTTTTAAATACATAGTTTTTTACAGATCTCTAGTAAAAATTTTAGGATAGTTACATGGTTAAAAGTAGAGGTTACTACATTTTGGTACAAAATGTGGGGGGCATGATTTTACTTCATTACCTTTTGAATGTGTGCATATTAGAATATAATTTATTTATAAAATGCAAGATGTGGGGAATGCACTTGCTTCATTTTCTTACAAATTTTCACATTGGCACATTGACACCCATATAATGCACCGTGATGGGGTATGAGTCTAAATTTCTCTTCCGAATTTACACGTGTTTTCACATTTGGGACCTATATCCGTTCAAAACAGTGTGGATCCATGGGTGAAAGGTTTTTGGGGTAGTTAAACAATTTTTGAGACCCTTCCTCTCACTCTCTAAAGGTTTTTGGGGTGGCTAGGTGCTTTATAAAACCATTCTTCTCACTCTCTTTCATGTTGGGACACCCAATTCCCTCTTGGTTCCATTTAATCCAAAACATTGGTGACTAATCACCCCAAATCCTCCATCAATTCATATTTAATCCATCCCTCCAAGTTCTTAAAAAAGAAGTTCCTTCTTAAATAAGAAAAATATGTGTATTCCTGCCATGCTTTGTTCTCTTTCAATTTTCAAATTCAATTTCAATATCAGGGTTAAAGTTAAATTATTTCTATATGGAAATTGACTACACTCTATGTTGAACGTATTCACTTTAGGATGTTGCAACAACCCAAACATCTCAAGTAAGTAGGAAAAAAATCAAGAAAATAAAAAGTGCTTTTTTCACACTTGGGTATATTTTCCATTAAGTAAGAAATTTCATTTCCTGGTTTAACGGGGGCAAATATAGACACCTAAATTTGGTAATTTATCACTTGATAATTTCGATTTCGATATAATCCCTAAATAATAACTTACTCACTTATTTGGAGCATGATTGTTATATCGTAGTCATATCACAATAATTTCTCTCCTCATTGTACCAATCAATCACTCATAGAAAATCTAATGACATTACCCATAGGTCTAATATCACTTGTTGACTATTTCCTTTCTAGAATAATAACTCTTCACAACTCTAGACCAAATATATGGGGAGCTCGGACCAAATGTATGGGAACCTACAAACCATTTATAAGTATAGCTCTAGACTAAAAATACCACTAGCTTGGACCAAAAATATGTTTAGCTCTGGACTAATTATACTACTAGCTCTTGACCAAATACACTATCTTTTGACTCCTCTGCTCAAAGTGTCCTACAAAACACCTTCATACAAAATGTGAAGTAACACATTATTCTTTCTCTTTCCATTGATATCTACATAAACTTGTAAAAATTCTCTTTACACAATTTCTGATCTATAATTCTCTATAATCTATCCCTATGACTTGTCTTCTAAGGGGTTATAACAATGTTTGAAATGTCCCGATCAAGATCTATTGATTAGCCTTGAATTTAAACTCTCCTTCATTGATTCTTTATTGTTAATGAACAAAGTTGGATTGTGTTTCCACACCTTTGAGATAAGAGATTTTCACATTTACTAAATGAAACTCCATTCAAGCTATTAGAATTGATATTAAGATGAATTTACAACTTTAAAAACATACATTTGTATCTAATTGTGATGCCCAATCGATTAATAACTATGATTCTTGTTCACCTTATGGATGGAATAATGCTCTAGTCTTATGGAAGGTTAATACACTACTAACCAATCAAAATAATTGATAAAATTTTAGCCACACCTCCTAATGATCTAACTCGTCACACCCACTCCTCATTACAATTATATAATCATGCATCCTTTTAATGGATAATAAATTTGAAACTATTTAACCAAGATCTTCCTTATAGACTAATGCTCTATTTTCTCTTTCCTATTAGGTCTATTTTTATACAAATTTAGGTCTATATTTCTCCCTACTCAACCTCTTGAAAACTTCAAGAATTTTTAGATACCCATTATCATGTTTAAGAATCTCACCAAGTTTCGATCTTCATTTTTTTAATTTTTACCAAGTTCACAATTTTGTAAAAGAAATTAGGCTTATGGCGGATTTCATACCCATGCCTTCAAAATTGTCATAAAATTATTCCATATTAAACCATGAAAAATTATCAAACATTTTACATCTTAATGAGACCTTCAAGATTGTTTCTTCCCATTTTTAGCTTCTAAAACAATGTCAAGGCCAAGATATAACAATTTTTCTCAAAACCCTAGGTTAGGTTTCCAAAGAACCCGTTAAGAAAGAAAATTGTTTTACCTTTCTTGTTTTTCCTTTATAAGACCCCAAAACGGTTTAATAACCTCCATGACATCCCCTGTACAACTTTTTCTTCATTAATTTAGAACTCGCAAATGTTTAGTTAAGTCCATGCTCTAAGATTTGATTCTAATTTTATTGAAACTGGTAGGAAAACAAACAAATTTCAAGGTAATTACAAGATATCATGAAATTCCATCACATAATCAATATTTGATCCTTATAGTATACATAAAAATCATCAAATGGTCTTAAGAAAGGGGAAATTCTAACCACTTTTCATCAACTATTTCCTTGATTAGTTTAATTGGGAAAAGTATCTTAGGATGTACACTTACTTGGATCATTTACTTCTCAAGGATGTGTTGTTTTGAGCTTCCATAAGTTGTCAAGCTTCTTACTATGTCTCCCCTTGATCTATAAACTCTTCAACTTTGGTATTATCCACAAAATCACAAATTAAACGATGTTGTTCTACTTTTGATTAGAAAATGATAGAGATAGCTAGTGAATGAATTTTGCTTATGCTTATAATCAAAAATTTCGAAAGGAAAGAATACAAACTCACAAACACTAACAAGTTTTATCCTGAAACCTCCAAAGTATGAAAAACTAGTTGGGAAGGGATATTGCTCTTTCTTCCCACTTTTATTGGCCAATTAAAAAAATAGTACATAATTTACAATAAGTATGCAAGAGAAGTAGATAATATCTCACACTTCCTCCCAATTACTTGCTTCGCTCTGTCGCAACACTCCTTTCTTCTACAAAAACACAAACCCGACACTCGTAACTTCTTGCTCACTTACTTTCATGCTTCGATGCCCCTTGTTATCTTCTACAAATATGTATTTATAGCCTTTCTTATGTCCTTCTGTGCACTGGAAAATGGGAAAGGTCATGGAGGAGAAGAGACATGGAAAACCCTTCAAATTCTGTGGCTCTTCATTTCATATTTTTGTTTTCTATCCAAAAGAGCCATGATCACTGCCCAATATAGACTAGTGGTCTTAGGACTACCGCCCTAGTTAGGCAAATGCCGCGTTCAGAACCGCCGCTCTACACAGAGTGGTGGTTTTATTACTATAAAGATAGAACCTCCGTGTATTATTTTTCCTTCTTCGTGTTGATTGATCTGATGAAGTAGAGTCATTTTGGATCCATATGGATCACACCTCCCCTACTTAGGAGGCTTTTGGTCCCACAAAATCTTAGTGGGGAGTAGATGAGGAAATAATTCCCTCACTTTCTCCTTTGAGTACCACTGGCCTGCCTTGGTGTCTTTCCTTTCAGTCCATTCTACCAAGACTCCTGCGGACCTCACCTAGTCTCTCCGACCTTCTCGTTGCATCACTACATCCTCCTCCACCCGCCTTAGCCTTGTGATTCCAGACGCAATCCTCAATGTACGGTAGCAACTATAGTCCTTCATCTTCGCCTAGCATGAATGGCTCATATAGGTGCAAATTATCATATTTTACCATAGAGTACATCATCATAAATGACAACAAATCAAGTCAAAAGACATTTTTCATGACCTACTCCAATATAGTGAAGGGTCCATATCATAGTGGCTTGAGCTTCCGTGCTTGACCTTGTAGTCTCTCCTTGCTCAAGTAAAGCCAAAATCTATCTCTAACATGAAGCTTATTTTCCTCCTATGTGTATCATGCCTAGCTTTGTACTTGGCTTGAGATTTTTGTAGTTGTTTTCTTTGAATTTGAGATGGATTTTCTGGATCCTCTTAATGAATTAGTTTTCTCTACCTCACCTCTATGTCTCATGTCCTCCTCATCATGATACCCAACTGTTATGTCCAATGGATTTTTAGGTAGATATCCCAAGCATGCTTCAAACAGTGACTTCATAGTGGATGTGTGTACTGCCCGGTTATAGGAATGCTTGAATGTAGGCTAAGGACTCATCCCAAGTCCTTAGGTATTTGCTTTGTTATACCCTCTGATCAACTATACCAAAGTCCTGTTCACTACCTCTGTCTGTCCATCTATTTGTGGATGGAAAGTTGTGCTCCTCTATAACCTGGTATCCATCTTGTCCCATAAAGTATTCCAAAACTTCCCCAAGAACTTGGAATCCTTGTCAGAAACAATAGACTTTGGCAAACCAAAATGCACCCATACATTAGCAAAGAAAAGATCTACTACCTCATGTGCTTTTATTATCTTTTTACATGCCATAAGAATACACATCTTACTGAATCTATCAACAACAACATAGAGATAGTCATGGCCATGTTTAGACATAGGTAATCCTCCTACAAAATCCATAGAAATTTCCTCCCATGGACGAGTAGGTACTAGCAAAGGCATATACAAACCCTCCTTCCTAGTCTTAGGCTTACTAGTACAACAAAGTTTACATCCACGTATAAATTTTGATACTTCTTCTTGCATATTGGGCCAATAAACATACCTTTTCAAGTGGGCTAGGGTATTACCAACACCGAAATGTCCCGCTACTTTCAAGGTATGTGCTTCCCTCATCAATAGAAGTCTTTATTCTTTAGGCACACAAAGCTTCCCCATCGGTAGAGCAACCCGTCCTTGAGATAACAATATTCAATCCTGTCCTTTCAGTCCCTTGGGACTACAACTATTGAAATGTCACCCCAAAGTCTTTATCCTAGGCATATGCCTCTTCGTAAGATTCCTTCGTGAAGGGCTCAATCTGAGAGATAGTGGCCAAATAGGAAAACTTCTCTGTGTGGGTGGCCTAGACAACATGTCTACCACCAATTTTGTACTACCCTTCTTGTATTTGATCACCGATGGAACTGCTGAAGGAACCCCATCCATTTGTAGTGCCTTGCCTCTGCTGTAATTTAGACCGTGCTCACAAATACTGGAGAGGTTTGTGGTCAGTGTGCACAATAGTTTCTTTACCCAACAAATAATGCTTCCATTTTTTAATTACTTAAACTAGTGCATACATTTCCTTATCATATACTTGAATATCCTTTAACTGCTGAAGTGAAAGTTTCAAAATGATAACATACGGGTTTACCTCCTTGAAGCAACATTGCACCCATGGTGTAATCACTGACATCTGTCTCTACTTCAAAAGGCTGCTGCAAATTAGGAAGAGCAAGTACTAGAGCATGACTAATCTTGTATTTCAATAACTCAAATGATTTGTCTTGTTCCTTACCCCAATCAAAACCCTTACTCTTTGCGGCCACTGTGTGTAGAGGTGTTGCAATCATAGAGAAGCCTAGAATGAATTTCCACATGTACTATACTACTCCCACAAAACTCCTAGTCTTTGTGGCTCTTGTTGGTGTTGGTCAATTAGTGATGGCTTCCACCTTATTTGGATCCACTTGTAGCTCTCATCCTCCAACCATGTGCCTTAGATAGATAAGTGACTATTTGGAAAATTCACATTTCTTCATATTACAAAGTAGCTATTTCTCCTTGAGAACTTGCAAGACTTGTTGTAAATGAGTTAGATGTTCTTCCCATGTGGCACTAAAAATCAAGATATCGTCTAGATATACAATGACACATGAATCTATGAAATCCCACAATACATCATTCATCAATCTCATAAATGTAGCGGGTGCATTGCATAACCCAAAAGGAAGTACTAACCATTCATACAAACCCTATTTTGTCTTGAAGGAAGTATTCCATATATCCTCCTCCTTCATTCTGACTTGGTGATAACCTAACTTGAGATCCAACTTCGTGAAGAATTTGGCATGCTTTGAAGTTGGTCCAAGAGATCATCTATGCGAGGAAGTGGATATCTGTTCTTTATGGTGATCTTGTTCAAAGCATGGTAGTTGATGCACATTCTCCAAGAACCATCCTTCTTTGGCACCATCACAATAGGAAAACTGCATGGTGAGGTGCTCGGACGTATCACCCTTGGTCTAGTAGTTCTTGGAGTTGTTTCTTTACTTCAGTACTCTCAAGCAAGGATTGCCTATACAACCTGATGTTCGGTAGAGGGACTCTGGCAATAGCTGAATCTCATGCTCTACTTCCCGTTTTGGTAGTAACCCACTGGGAGCCTAAAATAATTCCTAAAAAGACTGAATAATACTATCCAAATCATGCTTTCGCTGGTTATAAATCTCTAAAACTTCTACCCCATCTTGTTTATCCTTTAACAAAAGTAAACAAAATTGTTTATGATTTTCCCCCAATAAGTCATTTTGCTTAGTTAACACTCACCATAGGAACTTTGTGTCTTACGCTGGTGTGCTCGGATGTTGTAGCTGATCCCATCCTTGTCCCATCTGTATTGGTTTTCCTTCTCATAAATATAACATCCCTAATATACAAGTAAGGACTCCCGAATACAACATCAAAAGCATCAAGTGGAATAACGTCAGCTTCCAAAACATCAATATACTGGGAATTTATCCCAAACTTGACCTTACATCTTCTTGTTACCTAAATTTCAACACCCTTCTTCACCCAACCCAAAGGATAAGGGTGTGGATGATCGTAAGTCTCAAGACCAAGCTTCTTTACAACTGCTTTAGAAATCAAGTTAGACTGAGAACCGATATCAACCAAAGTATTTACCTTAGTTCTCTTGATCTGGATTTTGATATGGAATAGTCTACTCATCTCCTCTTCCTAGCTATCCATGTTGGTGGTCGTGCATCCAAGCCTTTCATCTACATCGAGTCATCTTTGATTTCCACCTCCCCTTCTATTTTTACAGCTTGTCATGGACTTCTTTGAGTCCTTGGTTCATTTTCGGATGTAACTCTAGATGTAAATTCCAACATGTAGCATTAGTATGACCATTGATATCACAGTTCTTGCAAAAATTCTTGGGATCTTTACAAGTATTTAAAGTAGTGGCAGCTTGTTTACCTTTCCCTTTCCACTTACCCTTGTTACTTGTTTTCCCATACTCTTTTTTCTGCTGATTTGTCAACTGCTTTTCCCTTGGCTTTGCTTCTCCTTACTTCTTTTCATCATCTATGTAGTATGCCTACACACATGCCTCGTTGAGATCTTTGGGTTTTGTGGAGATGACTTTTCTTCAAAGGTGAGTGTAAAGTCCTCCCAAGTACTTAGTCAAAATATCTTCATCCTCAAAGTCCATGTTTAGCAACATGGTCTGCATCTGAAACTCCGTAGTATAATCTTACACATTTTGACCACTGCCTTGTCTAAAATACTTCCATTTAATCATTTGGTCAGTCTTGTGGCCAATAGGATAGAAGTTAGCTCTAAGTAATTCTGTAAGTTCTTGCCAAGATTTCACAATAGGACGCTTCTTCTTTTCACAAGTGGTTAGATGGGTTTCCCACCAAACCAGAGTGTGTCCCTCTAATATGAGACATATAAAGGTTATTCTTTGTGCCTCGGTGACATTATGGACGCCGAAGTAGACTTCTAACTATTTTTACCATTTATCAAGCAACTCTGCATCTACTTGTCCTTAAAATATTTTAATCTCAACTTTCGTCTCAACTTTAAAAGGAGTATGGTCATATTTTACCTTTTCTCTTGCATTTGAAGTCTCTTCTTCATGCTCTTCCCCATAATATTCCTCATGGTGGCTCTTCCCTATGCCAAAATTTTTAGCTAAGCCTCGAACCACTGAGTCCATGGAGTCTTTCTTGACAAAAGTTGTCTTCTACAAATCTAAAAGTTCTTCTTGCCTTCTAAACATCCTATCCATCATGGTCTCTAGCATCTCGATTCTACGGACCAAGTTCTCTTCCTCCATTTGTCCCCAAATTCTCTGTTTCCACTTCTTTGTAGAAAATTCTGGATCACAAGGTAAAGCCTCTTTGCATTTAGATCTCATCATTGTCATACAAATTCAATAACGAATACCATAGTCTTGGATACTTGTTAGCTCTTATACCAAAATGATCAGTAAACTCTTCAACTTTGGAATTATCCATCGAATCATAAATTAAATGCTCTTATTGTACTTTTGATTAGAAAATGACAGAGATAGCTAGTGAATGAATTTTTCTTAGGCTTAGAATCAACAATTTAAGGAAAGGAAAGAATACAAACTCACAAACACCAACAAGTTTTATCCTGAAACCTCCAAAGGAGGAAAAACCAATCGGAAAGGGTGATTATTCTTTCTTCCCACTTTTATTGGCCAATTCAAACAATAAGTAAAAATTTACAATAAGTATGAAAGAGAAGTATATAATATTTCACACTTGCTCCCAATTACTTGCTTGCTCTCCCAACACTCCTTTCTTCTATAAAACACAATTCCAAAGACTAAGAAATTCTTGCTCACTTGCTTTCATGCTTCGATGCCCCTTGTTCTCTTCAAAACATGTATTTATAGCCTTTCTTATGTCCTCCCATGCATTGGAGAATGGGAAAAGTCATGGATGAGAAGAGACATGGAAAACCCTTCAAATTATGTGGCTTTTCATTTTATATTTTTGTTTTTCCTCTGTCCTAAAGAACCAGGACCGCAACCCAATGCGTACTGGCGGTCTTAGGACCACTGCCCTGGTTGGGTGGTGATTCTATAACCACCACTCTACATGAGCAGTTGATCATATTACTATAAATACATAACCTTTGTGTATTATTTTTTCTTATTCATGCTTTGACTGTCCGATGAAGTAGAGTCACTTTGGATCCCTATGGAATTATCCACATAATCAGAAATTAAATGCTATTGTTCTAATTTTGATTAGAAAATGACAGAGATAGCTAGTGAATGAATTTTTCTTATGATTAGAATCAAAAATTTCAGGAAAGGAAAGAATACAAACTCAAAAACATCAAAATTTTTTTATCCTCGAAACCTCCAAAGAAGGAAAAACTAGTCGGGAAGGGCAATTGCTCTTTTTTCCACTTTTATTGGCCAATTCAAACAATAAGTGCATAATTTACAATAAGTATGAAAGAGAAGTAGATAATATCTCAGACTTCCTCCCAATTACTTGCTTGCTCTATCCCAACACTCATTTCTTCTACAAAACACAATTCCAACACTAAGAACTTCTTTCTCACTTGCTTTCATGCTTCGATGATCTTATTCTCTTCTACAAACATGTATTTATAGCATTTCTCATTTCCTTCCATGCACTGGAGAATAGGAAAGGTCATGGAGGAGAAGAGACTCGAACAACCTTCCAAATTCTGGGCTATTCGTTTCATATTTTGGTTTTGTGTTCAAAAGATCCAGACTACCACCCAATGCTTCGACCAATGGTCCCAAGACCGCCACCTTGGTTAGGCTATGGTTCTATAACCGCCGCTCTGCATAGAGCGGTGGTCATGTTACTAAAAACATAAAACCTCTGCGTGTTATTTTTCCTTCTTCGTCTTGGCCCGATCCGATGAAGTAGAGTCATTTTGGATCCCTATGGATCACACCTCCCCGCTAGGAGAATTTTGGTCCCACAAAAGCTTAGTGGGGGAGTAGATGAGAAATAATTCCCTCACTTTCTCCTTCGAGTAAAGATCGGGCCTGCCTTGGTGTCTTTCCTTTCAATCCAATCTACCAAGACTCTTGCACCTCTCCTCTCTAGTCTCTTTGAACTTCTTCTACAAAGACTACATCCTCCTCCAATTCACCTCGTGATTCCAAGACGCAATACTCAATGGATGGTAGTAACTGTAGTCCTTCATCTTTGTCTAGCATGGATGGCTCATATAGGTACAAATTCTCATAGTTTACTATAGAGTACATCCTCATAAATGACAACAAATCAAGTCAAAAGGTATTTTCTCTCGACTCTGCTCAAATATGGCAAAGGGTCCATATTGTAGTGGCTTGAGCTTCCGTGCTTGACCTTATAGTCTCTCCTTGCTCAAGTAAAGCCAAAATCTATCTCCAACATGAAGCTTATGTTCCCTCCTATGTTGATCGTGCCTAGCTTTGTACTTGGCTTGAGATTTCCTTAGCCATTCTTTAACTTTGAGATGGATTTTATGGATCCTCTCAATGAATTTGTTTTCTCTAGTCACGTTTGTGTCTTGTGTCTCTCCCTCATCTTGGATTTTCCACACATCTACCTCTATCATAATCTATCTATATCTCATGTTCTATATCACTAACTACTCATCCTCCATACATTTTTATAGCTTGTTTTGACTCTTTCTAAAGGTGGGGTACTTCTATAATTCCAAACTTATTTTCCATGCTTATCTCCACCAAATATTGACTCAAATCATGCAACAAACTTATCTTGGCAAATCTCAAGAATCTTGCCTAAAATCACAAGATAGTCTTATCTCCATCTCATTATTTGTTAGAATATATTATTGAGATGGATTTACATTTTCATGGAGTAAAAATACATTTACAACATAGTAATAATACCTTATGACCATTTACACATTGCTATGCTTCTTATATATGCTTATTGTCCTTATGACCATTGGTAAGTAATTCAATTTTTCAAACTACGCAATTGGAGGAAGATGAAATTTGACTTCTAATAGACAATTTTGACTCTCTATTGACTCAAAAGAGCCTTATTACACCTCTTGACAACATATTTACAACATTGACATAGAGTTATTAGGACGATCTTGCACCATAATCCCTAGATGTGTTGAAATTTGAGCTCCTGCTCAAATGCAATTTATAATTTCTTCTTCCTTGTTTTCCAATTATATTGAATTGGTACAATTATTCTAATTTCATGAGTGTTTTCTTACCTTTTTCTTATTTCTTCTTCTTCATGGTTCCATCCTCTAAGATGAGGATATCTTCTTGTAACTTCTTCATTTGAAATCTCTCAATATCTCTTTTCTCTATGTTCTTTACTTCAGAAAACAATACACATGTACATGTTATCACCAATTTTGTGATAAAGCAAAAATTAATTAAAAAAATATAAAAATGAAAATTTTGAAATTTTTCAAAAAGTGTTACTTTGTGTGGTTTGTCACCCTCATGATGATTGTCTCCTTTTTGTGATCGTTTCAGTCTTCATTTCATCCTTTTTGGGCGAGAACTCTTCCCGCTAGGCTTTAAATCACATTAAAATACATTAAAATTAATTAATTAATATTTAATTAATTAATTGCTCCTTGTTTGATAAAATTAATTTTTAAATAACTTGAGAGTATTTAATTAAATAAAAATTAATTAAAAGTTCATTCAAAATTTTTTTATTATCGTGGAAGTAAGCTTATGCTTAATAATCAGGAATGCCAATTTGGCTTCCCGAACCCGGATTTCCCTTTCTGGCAATCTTCTTTAAATTTCCCGGTCGTGGATTTTCTCCACCATTACCAAATCATGGATTGGCTAACGGGCAGAAATATCCCAATTTTCCACATGGGGAAATTGAATGGGGATTGCCACCCCACTTTGCAATTCCGCGCTGCCCGCCGGCCGTTGCTTTCCCCATTTCCCCGGCACTTAATTCCACTACCCGAGAAGAGAGGAAGTTGGATTAATCCTCATGACTTCCTCCGTCGATTCGGTGGAAAGATTCGCATGCGAAGCTTCTCACTTCTTCTTCTAAGAACATAATATTTTATCAAATCCCACAATAATGTGAACGCCATTGTGAAGCAAGAAGAAGAGAACATATGATTTGCAAAGGATAAAGAGGTGAACAATCCAAAAATTATAAAGTTTAAGAAGCTACCATGCATGGATTAAATTTCATGCATTTTTCTCTGCTTGTTTTTAACGGGCAAGAAATTTCCATGCACCCACAAGAAGATTCCACGCAGCCAATCCAAAGGATAAATCGCGTGGGGGGAGAAAACCAAATCCCACGCATAGCTAAACCCAGAAAGAAACCACGTTTGCATAAAAAAAAGACAACAGGAAGTAAGAGTCGCGCAGGAGATAGAGAGAGCAACATGAAAGAACTGGAAGGAAATAAGATCACCATGCATAGAAAGGATAATCTATGCCTTGGGGGAGAAAAAGACAGGATAAAGTTTAAGATTTCAAGAAGCTAAAATAGCATAGTTTTTTTCCATGCGTGAGGAGAGAGAAGGATGTGAAGAAGACAAAAAATCCCTTTCCATGCATTGGTAGGAGCAAAGAACAATTTTAAAAATTAAAAGCAAGTTGTGCTAGGAAAGGAGACCACCACATGCCAAAGAGAGGTGGAGTTTTCCAAGATTCCATGCACCCATCCAGGAAGCTCCCATGCATGCAAAGGAAAAGAGGACAACAAAATTAATTTGAAATCAAAGAAGAGAATTTTTTCCAACGCCAAGGAAGACAGTAATTTCAAACGCCATTGTGAAGGAAGAATCCACGCGTGAGGATGAAAGAGGACAGTCTCCAATAAAAAGAAATCTCCACGCATTCATCTAAATAGTCCAAGGCCACGTGGAGGCAAAAAAATGTGTAGATTTTAAAAGGACAATCCAAGAGCAATAAAAACAAGAACAAGATAGTTTCCCACGCAGCCAAGGAGAAGTCCACACGCCTAGGAGAGAGAAGGACAACTAAAAACAAAAAAATTATTTCCACGCGTGAGGAAGGGTGAAAGTAAAAAAAATACAAAAAGATCATTTTCAATGCATTTTTCAAGAAAGGAATCCCACGCGTAACCACACGCCAAGAACAAAAGATCTCTACGCACAGCCAAAGGAAATAATAAATTTTGCAAAGAAGAACATTAAATATTTCCTATTTCTCGCCACAAGGAATCACGCGTTCTCAGGAGGATTCATGCACCGAGAAGTAAAAATCAAATATCGGGATATTAAAATTGGGTGATTTTGTTTATTTTAAATTAAAAATAAATAAATAATCGTCACCGAATTAGAAATTGTAACTTGATCAAGTTATTGTCATTATTATTATTATTATTTTAAAATAATAATAATATTATAAAAACATATTTTTCTTGCATCGACGGGGTTTCGAGACTGAGACCCGACCTCACATTTACGTTGTCTTTGCATGCCTAAGTCGTTCTTCTGTAAAATTCATAATGGCTGAAAAATCCAAATCTGGGGAGATCGAGGAAGCCAGTGGAGAAATCTAACAAATCCACCCTGAAGTATGAATTCCAAGGAATTATCCCTCCCAGTTCCATTAAGTCAGCATATGACAACATCACTGATACAAATCTAGGTCACATCAACGTGCAACAGTTCTGAGTGGGTGAAAACTAAAGGCAAAACCATTTTCTCAGATAGACTTTACCATAGTGGTCTACCCCAAGTAGAACATTTCCTATCTTGGTGCAGTGTCTGGAATTGGTTATTGCTTGCACGGAGCATTATGATCTTGAGAGACGAGGAATTTTTAAAGATAATCGTGAGCCTTTCCTCTTAATCACACCAGAGCACATTGAGGAATTGCTCGGCATACCCGACTTTCCCAAGAATGTGGATATCACTCGCCAATCAGCACAAGAATTCTGGGATGAAGAACCCCTGAGATGGAGTAAGATGGTTAACAACAACTAGTTAGTAACCAAGAGACCTCAAATTGACAAGCTTCCCAAAGAACTGTACCGCATTGAGTTCATGGAAGAAATCGGGGACATAATTACTCTCCTAAATCAAGTTTTCGGTCTACCTTCTGCTAGGATTTTCCACCCATGGATGTATCAGTTTATCTATATCATCCTAGCCAAGAAAGAGTTTGTGGATAGGGCCACCATCATCAGTAACACCCTTCACAAACAATTGATAGAAGTTAAGATGACTAGATGCTTCTTGTGGACATCATATCTGACTTATGTGGTAGTAAGAAGAAAGCTATTTTCGGGACTTGAAATGAGAGGACTCATGGGGTCGTTGAACAGTGTTTTTCATTATTACCCTCAACTTAGTTTCAAAAATAGTTCTCATCATTTTAGAAGAGTCAACGATGCATTCACCTTCTGTGATTTGGAACCTGAATCAGAATATTGAGGAAAGGTTTTCTAAAGAAGCCATGAGTGTCATTTCCCAATGGGGAAGTGGTTTATTCAATTTTCATATTTTTCTTACATTCACTTGAGTGGCTTTCTTTGGTACCCCGTGGAAAATTCCTAAGTACGTCAATGACAGATGAGCATTAATGGAGTTGGCACGACAATTATTCCAAGTTCACTACCTTCTTAGTGATAAGCACCGTTCAAGAATTCATTTCCCAATTCAAATCGGAGAATACCAATGCCCAAATATTTTCAGTGCACAACTCATGGAAAAAGAGTTCGCTCTCATAACCATTCATTCATATGTGAAGAGAGCCCAGTTTGATATCAATGGATATATGCAAAATATTCTGGGAGCAAAGTACCAACATAATCCTACCATGGAAGATTTCTGGGCTACTTTTTTGGATGAACATGAGGTAAGAAGAAGGGAGTACTCTCACCTAACACTTTCTCAGATCAAGGCCTTCCACGTCAGGAGTCCTCCCGATTCATTCATAAATGATGATGAGGATGTCGTCAATACCTCATATGATGCCGTTGCCTTTACCCCATTGCCTCGAATCGACTGGACCAAAAGAGATGAATTTTCTCTTGATGGCAAGAACCAACCAATTATTGAAATAAGCATATCTTGGTATGACAGAGCACTTGCCAAATTTCAATCAATTCCAGATTACTTTTTAGGATCACAAAAATTGCCAACATGAGGGGGTATCCATTCTACCAAAGTCTCTTCTCGATCAACCTCATTACCATCCAATCATACACAACAAGCAAGAAAGGAGTGGTCGCTGAAATCCACTTCGCCAAGTAACGTGTCACAAGGAGAGAGATCTAAAGATCATAACTTCGAAGAAGGAAGAGAGCGTGTGTCCAGATTTTCTACCTCGAGTAGAGATTCTTCTACCCACATCATTAATAGTGCTCAGAAGCTGGTAGCAAATGATCCTCAACCATGCTTCAAACAAGCATCCACTCAGGTGTAGGTAATTCAAATATCAAACACTTCAGAGCATGTAGTTCATGAAGGGATTTCCCAAAATCTCCTGAATAATCAGGAAGTGGATATTGAGGTTGTTTCTCCTCAAATCGAGGTCATTGGTAGGATTCAAGTAGGATCTCATGATGTCGAGAATAATGAGAATATTGATTCAAGCTCCAGGATTTTGTATGCTGACATAGTGAATGATACTCCTTCCTGGGTTGATTCCAAAGTAAAGAAAAGGAAGAGAGTTGTCAAGCTAATTGACATTGATTTTGATGCCCTTTTCAAACTTTCGAATGATGCCATTCCTAAGAAGCCTAAGGTGCTTTCTCGATTAATGTTGGATAATGATGGAAACAAATTTACTGAGACCTTGCCATTCCACAAGTGGATAAAGAGCGCGATGCTATGATGCCTTTCGATTATGAAGTTTCGAGAATGGGACTTGGAATATCTACATTAGAAAGTGACATGGTGATAGCTCGAGATTCAATTGATATCGTGCTAAAGAGACTTGAGCAATACAAGTCTCAAAACTCTCTTCAAGGCCGAAAATAATCAATTGGTGGAATATGTTCAACATTTGATAAATACCATATCATCCACCTTCCCAAACTGATGCAAAGTTCCGCTCCGGATGAATATACTCTCAATTTGTCAAAGGAAATAAACACATTGGGCCATGTCACTAAAACTTGGCTTTCAGAGATTCTCATTTTAGGCCAGGGGACGATCAAGACCGCGGTTAAGCTTCATGAAGATGTTAGTGCGTATCTTGATCCAATTATTTCTTTCAAAGAAACTTTTGTTTCTACTATATCAAATTTGGATGAGATATTTCCCAGTTTATAGGAGATGACAAGTATGGAATCTTTAGTTTTAGCTATTGAAGGAATTCTCAAATTTGAACATCGAGGGACACGTTTTCTTTGGTGTCTGCATCTCAAATCAAGAAAAACACTTCTCAAGGATTCTATGATCCATTATGAAAGCATGTGCAATGAAGCCTTCACTTCACTCTCCTTGATTCAAGAATTCATGGCTGAGATTCCTTGTAACCTCGTAAATGAGCATAATCAAAGGTGTTCATCGAGTAGGTGGAAGAAAAATTTTCACAATTGTTTAAAGACATGTATACTCCCACCAACAATTTCTCATCAGTTTCCATGGAGCGGTGCATCAAATTAAAGAACTTATTTGAGAATGCTCAATCTAAAATTGTTAATTTAAATGATATGCCAAGTAGAATTCTTGAATTGTAGGTATTTTGTGAGGCTATTCTTCGACCAAGTGAACCTCCAGAAGAAGAAAAGATGTTTGAAACTTTAGGAAGGTTTAGATCCTTTCAACTGGAAAAAGCGGTAGATCCTAATTTCACCAACGGTTTAGGGAGTTGATTTTCTTGGTATCTAACGAAGTGGGAGAGTCCATTTCTCATACGCTTGAGATAGGTGGACCCCATTTCAATGGATAAGGCACTTGATTATTATTGTATATTTTAAAAGGTGTTGTTATTTGTTTTCGGAAACAATGGATATTTTAAGTAATTTCTATTTTTGAGTTGTCTTTAATAAAGTTGTTGAAAAAGTCAAAGGTCACTTAAGTGCCTTATTTAATGATCATGTAAAACCCTAACTACTTTGTAACCAAATTTTGGGTTATAAAAGGAAGTGAGGGGCTCATTTGTAAAGGGTGACTTTGAGAGAGGAGAAGAAATAATATTGTGTGCAAGCTTTGTTTTAGAAAGAAACTTTGTGTTCTTTTGTGAAAAACATTTTGGAGTTAATGAAATATGAACTTTGTGTCTCATTCATTGTCTCTTTTAATATTTGATGTTCTTATGTTCATTAGATGTTAGGTGTTTGAATCTTGCATGTGAATATTATCTTTGATCTTATTGTCAACGTTATTAATCAGTTGTTCTAGTTCACAGTGATCAAGCTTTGATTATCTACTTGCTCATGTGTGTTCCCTTTTACACGTTCTTGTTTGGCTAACTCAAACTCCATTTTATTTGTGTTAGTTATTCATCTTTCCTCTTCATGCAATATTAGGCTCTATTTTTACCTAACTCTTGCATGTTCTTTTAGTTCATTCCATTCCACTCCTTTCCTTCATTCCATTCCATCTCCCTCATTCACTTTTCTTTCCATTGATGTTCCAAAACACCCCCCACATACAATTTTGAATGTATAGATGTAAATACAATTTTGGTTTTCAATAAAGGTAGCCTCACCTTCATTGAGGAGGGACTTCATTCCCACACTATTGCATGTCATTTGCATGCGTGAAAATCCATATGCTAACAGATTTTTGGCGACTCTGCTTTCAGGATTTAGGAATCGTTAACCAGTGCTTGGTTAAATATTTATGACTATCCCCTCTGCATGCTCCGTTCTTGACCAAACCTTGTGCTCGATGAATATTTCCAAGGAGACATTGCTGCCAACCTTCGAATAGTAGCTTGGGAAAACTATGAAAGCTTGTAGCAATTTGTGGTTGTTGATAGAGCCATTGATAGATAAATCTACATCGAAGACCTTAGAAGAAGAGCACCCGCACTTTTGGCCAGAAGACCTCTTGGACACGTGTTGATCATTGTTCACCGACGTGGTCCTCTTCCACCAAGGTAATAAGTTGTATGACTATTACAGGTAACCCACCTATCTTGCAACCAAATCTTGTTTTTGTAGATGCTCAAGAAGACATATCATCAGATTTGAGGCAAGATATTTGGGAAAAGCACACGAATAACTATCATTTTCATCTCACCACATCAGTACTAGATAACGAAGAAGAGAAAGTTGCGAGAGTTACTAGAGCTATTCAAAGCAAATAGCTCAAGAAAGAGAGCGAAGAGAAAAGGCTAGAGCTGGTCGAAACACGTCAGTGATCCTTCACAATAAAGATTCCAAACTGGAAGGAAAGAGGTTTATGTGAGGAGAAAAAGATAAAGGTTGATCTGACCCCACTTTTGACTTTTAAGGAAAATTTGGTTTCAAGTTATCTCCTCCAAAGAAGAACACACCTCATAGATCTGCAAGCCTTGCATCAAGTCCTGAAAGAGCAAGCAAGGAAGGAATCACTACCAGTCAGGCACTCATCCTTGCTCACGTTGTTTTACCTTCACATACCACCTTTCCTCAAATGGCAGCCAATGTACCATGGGGAAATGCCATAGGCCCATTGGCCTTACCTGCTCGACATGAACTCCCACGAGGATCAAGAAAGATTCTTCCCAAGTTCGATGGAGATGGGAAGACGTCACTAGATGATCATATTTCTACCTTTTTCGTTGCATGTGTTGTTTTGTCAGGTAGAATATGAAGATGTTGCTATTCGTCTCTTCATCGAAACATTGCATGATGTTGTTGTAGATTGGTTTCATCATCTGCCCAATGGATGTATCACAAATTGGAATGATATGAAAACTAAGTTTGAAAATTGATTCAAAATGACGAGAAGATGAACATGCTCTTCTTGCCCAACTATCTCAGTGAAGAAAGAGCCCACAGAACCCATGAGGAATTTTGTGGAAAAATTCAACAAAATGGTGAACAAAGTTCCTGCTGGGATTTGTCCAAACCTTGATGGACAAAAATGTTTCTTTATTAATGCACAACAACCAGAAGTGTGCTATCAGTTGAGAAGGGCTAGGGTGGCTACTTTGGAACTTGCTCAATATTTGGCCATATAAATTGAAGATGACTTAATCATGGCATAAAAATTCAAGAAAAATTACCTCAAAGGAAAGGGTCAAGAAACCCCAACGCTTCAAAACTATAGTCACTAAGTTGGCTAATGATGTGTTATCTTTGCTTTGAAAAGAAAGTTTCTCAAAGTAGTAAACCTGCTCCTTACAAAGACATCCCGAGAAAAGGATATGTTCCCAAAAAATCCAAGATTGTAGGTGCTCCAACGAGGCTTGCTATTAAAGCAACTCCCGCAACTAATTCAAAATGTGATGTCATTGAAGAAAGCGATGATGAGATTGAAGTCATTGAGGTTGATGAGGAAGAGCCGGATTCTGAGACATCTGAACCTGAAGTTGAAGATCCTGAGGGGGAAAGTAATAATCATTTCTTTGAGTACCGTTCTGATGAGGAAGACGGATATGAAGAAATTATAGAAGATATGAATAGTCAATCCTTCGCCGTCTTCACATGCTCTCAGAAAAAGGAGCAGGATACCACTAAGGCAGGAGATAAAGAGGTTTCCAAGGAAACTCCAAAAGAATCCAAGACAAATGAGGTTCCTAAAGAGTCCAAAGCAATTGAGATTTCAAAGGTCAAGACTATCTTAAAGAAAGGAGGGCCTTTGTTAGATCAATTAGTTGGTAAACCAACTACAAAGAAAGCTCCTTTTTCCACATCGATCAACCAAGCTGAGGCCAAGGTCAAAAGTGTGCCATCATCAAGTTTGAAAGAAATTATATCTCGAGACATCAAGTATGGTTAATTTTCCTAAATTCCATATCATTTATCATATCAATAAAACAAAAATTTCCATGTCACGGTGTAGAGTACTTGAAGTCCAACAAGGATCAACTTTAGAAATTGGTCCAGGTTTATCAAAGGCAACCTCACCTTCATTGAGGAGGGACTTCATTCCCACACTGTTGCATGTCATTTGCATGCGTGAAAATCCATATGGTAACAGTACATACATAATGAAATGAACCATCAGCCATAAGCCATTGAGACTTTTGATTCTCATCAAGTTCTTCCTGTAGGTGCTTTTGTCCTTATTCAAGATCTTTTGGATTTTCTTTGGTCTTTACTCCTTCAAAATCTTCTTTCACATTCTTCTCTTTAGCTGCACCTTCATTGAAAATCACGTTTTCTAAGGCTTTTATCTCATCCTCTAATTGTTCTAGAAATTCATAAGTGATAAAATCACTTAGTTTTTATTCATTCATCAATTCATCTTCTAAACATACATTCACACACTCAAAAGCAATGTTAGATTTAAAAATTTGAGGAAAAATTTCCCCTCTTGGTGTTTCTTTTAACAACTCCACGTATTCTTCTCTCGAGAGAGGATAAAATCATTCTGTGACCTCTTCATGCCCATTCTTGTCCTCAATTAAAAGAATTTATTTCACTCTCTTCTTTACTTTCTATCTTTTTCTTTCTCATGATCTCATAGGTCTTTTGTTTTATTGTCTCTTATTTTATCAAGGCAACCAATATTTTTTTCTTCTCCTTTTGACCAATAGCTCAATTGGAAAATTTACTCTTCTTTTTAGCTTCCATATATACCACATGTCATTTCCTATATGTTCTACCATAAGCTCCAATCTCTCCAAACTTTCTTTTGAATCTATTTTCTTTTTCTCATTTTTTAAATCTCCAGTCTTCATTTTCTTGCCCTTCAACTCTCTCATTCTCTCTTCTTCTCAATACCTCACCTAGGTATTTTTCACCCTAGTATTTTGGTCTTCTCTAAAGGTTGATCACGCCTTCTTCTTGAGTTCCAATGAAATCTTCTTCACAAGATTCAATGAGCTTCTCTTCTTCTTCTCCTCAAGCTACTATGAGCTTACTTTAGGAAACTTCTTCTTAACCGCAAAAAACAGTCTTCTTACACCTCTTATCTCATGTATTTGGAGTTTTCTTGATTGAAAATACCTGTATCCAACCTTAATTTATCTTTCTTAGTTTAATATTAACCTTGAAAATAAAATGCAGATAAAAATTTAAATTATAAAAATTACTTAGATTGATCCTTTAATTTTTGTTTTTCAAGATCTTATCTCAGATTTGATATTAAAATTATGACATTACCCATAGGTATGATATTAGCCATTGACTATTTCACTTTCCAAAATAATAAGTCTTCACGGGTTTGGAGTAGATATATGGGGAGCTCTAGACCAAATGTATGGGAAGCTCAATCATTCATAAGTCTAGCTCTGGACTAAATAGCTCGGGACCAAATACAATGCTATCTCCAAAACAATTATACTACTAGCTCTAGACCAAATATATTGTCTTTTGACTCCTTCTCTATTCACTGGCCTACAAAACACCTTCATACAAAATGTGAAGTACCATATGATTCTTTCTCTTTCCACTGATATCTACATCAACTTGTAACAATTCTCTTTACACAATTTTTGATCTATAATTCTCTATACTCTGTCCATATGACCTATCTTCTATTGAGTTATAAAAAAGTTTGAAATATCCCTATCAAGATCCATTCATCATCCTTGAGTTAAAGTTGTCCTTCATTGATTATTCACCGTTGATGAACAAGGTTGGATTGTGTTTTCACACCTTTGACATAAGAGTTTTCACATTTACCAAATGACACTCCATTCAAGTTATTAGACACGTATTAGTGAAATAATTTGTTATCTTGTGAATTATGTGTTTCCACCATTGGTCATGGGGTTAAGCCCCTCCTTCCTAAGTACGAGGAGACTCCCATTATTGAATGTAAACTATCCTAATTTTTTGGTATGGCCAATAGGCCAAGAATCACATAGGAACACTTCATTGAGCCCGTGGAAAAGTGATTGTACAAAGTAAAAGGGAGGAATTTTAGTGATGATGGATAAAGGAGAATTATAGAAATTAGGAAAGAGAGGGTTATTGTTGTGAGTAGGCAGTAGTAGAGTTCACACACAATAACCAGAGTAGGTCTAAATCCAGTTAGAATAAAACAACAATGTAAGAAATTAGCAATATTAAAAAACTAGAGACACACAATTCTTTATATTCATCAATCAAGGATACAAAGTTTCTTCTTGATCAATGTGATTGTAAAGTTACATAATAGAGAGAGAGAATATAAGATATCATAAATAAAGGTTGCTTCTGTATTGGTGATACAAAACTTCACAACCTACAACAATCTACAATTGCTATAAAAAACTAACTTTCAAGCTATTTTGAAATAGAGAAGCCATTCCAATTTATAGCACTGAAAATTGTCTTCTCATCCACCCCCACATGAATATTCATGTCCCATCCCTTGTGACTTTTCAATTTCCCTTATAATATGAAAATTAAGTACCTCACTTATAATTTAAGAGAGTAATTTTACATTTTACAAATATTTTATTGTCACTTAAGTGAATAGGAAAAACAACAAAACATACATTCTCAATTAAAAGTTAGAATATGGAGAGAGAGAGAGGAGAGAAATGGAAGGGATTGAATGATCTATTGTTGGTGAATAAATTTATGATTTAAGGCATGGTGATCACAATTTCCTCCTTCTGCAAGATTGGCGAAAACTTCAAATTGTCGAATGAGTGTTTAGGAACATTGTTGTGAGACCTCCCAATGTGAGCCTAAGATGACTACGAGCATCACTTGTGATGATTAATTTTTGGTCTCATAGTGAGAGTGAGGATCACTCTCTTTCTTATTAGGATTTCATAATTAACACTAGTGATCACAAACCAACTCCATGATGTACAAACCTCTTGATGCTTAAATTTCACTCACAAACAAACCCTCACATTGCGGATAGAGGATTGCATCCAAATGAGATTCTTGAGAAGTGGCCATTGGTTGGAATGGAATGAGGTGATTCATTGATTATTTACACATGATGATCTTTAGTGCCTTGATAGCTCAATTGTCTCAGTTCAACCTACTTTTAGGAGATATTTTCCTCAATTTTCTCCATGAATCTCTCATTTTATTTTGATCATGATGACATCCTTTCCTACTTCACAACTCACTTCCTTGATCGAGGCGTCACTTGGTTGGAAGTAGGATTATGGTACTAAGAAATTTCTAAATTTATCCTCATGAAGACAAGTTCCTTATTTATGATGGAAATACTGATCCTGAATGGAAAATGAGCTCCATGTTCTTGTCTTGTATCTTGCATTGAAACACTAAAAAGTCTACCTTCCTTTGACTCACAAGATATGAGATCCTCATCGAACATGGATAAAGTGTTTACAAAAAATTCTTGATATAAGAATTGATTTATGTGGCCTCCATCTTAACTCACAATGAGATTCTCACAACAATCTCATGACGATCATCCACTTGGAGACTTGGACTCGAATGAAGCTATGGATGTCTTAGAATTCACGATGCTCCTTCATGAATTAATTTGATTAGACTCAATTATTTATTGTTCGACCATGATGAAACTTCACAACATTACGATGACATAAAAATAAACAATATAAGAAAAATGGATATGTCATGACTTTCTAGACTAAAATTGGAAACTTTCTATTTTTAGCAAAACCTAGATAAGATCATTATTTTTGACAATTTTTCCTTGCTCTCAATCCCCAAGTTTCTTTCTTATCTATAGGAAAAAAAATGTTGAGAATTAAAATTATTTATAAAATTACTATTTTTTAGTCATGCCCCACCATGGACATGTGCTATTTTTAGTAAGTGCAATGCGGAAGTCAGATTGCAACAAAAGTAGTCTTGAAATTCTAGGTTTTATTCCAAGATTCTCCGCTCCAATTTTGGATGATTCCTTCATTTGAAAGAGTGATAAAATAATTTTTTCATCGAGAGGGGTATAATAATGAGAAAAAATCAGTCCTCCATATCTTGAAACATCTTTAAATCCATCGTGCAAAAAGTAGTTTAAATAAAACAATATTTTTTGAAGATCCTTCACTCCAAGTTTTAGATTATTTTTCCGCCAAATCTTCGTTGAATTAAAAAATTATTTGAGGAGGGAATAATGTTGATGAAAAATACAGTCCTCAATATCCATAAAAATAAGTGCTTCATGGCATGAAAACTATGTCGTGTGAAACTAAATTTTTCAGGATCGTTTTCTCCAATTGTTAAGTGATTTCAGCCGTCAGATCCTTGGGAAGTGAAGAAAGGAATCCCTATCCTATCGATGATATGTCATGGAAGAAATTAATGGAAAATTAAATATTTGATAGAAAAAAATTTATCCGAGTGACCAAATGTGTGAAAAAAATGAGCTCAATTTGTGTTCCTCTTCACACAGGGATTTCGTACTTTGATTTCCGGATGGAGAACTATGCGCAACACTCAATATTCATGGTCATGAATGTTCTAGAAGATGTTGAGAAAAATGGATGTTGTGTTCAGATGTAATTTGAAGTTTTTTTAGGTGCACCAAATGAGGATGGATTAACAATGCCAAGCAATTAGTTCAAAAGTGAGATTACTTTGTTTTCATGACTTCATGTTGATTGCATCTTGATCATGGGTGAGAGAAAGCATGGTGGGGTTGGAACCAGCGTTGGATATATTGCTCTTGGGAAAATTTTTGTGTCCCTTATGTAACCTTGGGAAAAAGGTACAAGAAGTACATAAAAATATGCTTTGACCTAGATGTTGATACTTGTCACTCTATGGTACAAGGAGATGAATATTGAAAAAGATTGTTTGGGCATCTAGGAGCCGAGTTTGAGTTGGATGTGGAACCATAAAAGGGGTTGAGATGGGGAATTTTTTTCACCTCTGTCCCCTTATGAAAAGGGACATGATGAACAAAAAAATGTGCATTTAGCAATATTGTTCCACTTTTCATCATCTAGTGTAGTGTTGGGAAGAAGGGCTTAAATTTTGATTATGCTCTTGGTTGGGGGTGAGGAGGGTCGCATGGGGGGACCATATTGACATGTTGAGATCTAGGTGTTATCATTGATGTAAAATCTCATTAATGACAAAAATGATGATGGAGTAAAGTCATAGTTTGCTCAAGTATGATGGTCAAATGGAGATTCGATGGTCTCATGGTGGCATGAGTGGATTCAATGAGATTGGCTTAGTCTAGTAAGCCTAGTTAGTTGACCTAGCTAGTATAGGTGAAGGAGATTGGTGGTTTGAGTTGCTTCGTGGCTTGAGGATCATGGAGATCATGTTTTTGGCAAGTGTGTAAGCACTCACATGAGTTTTAGGGTGCATGTACAGGTTGAAGTCCAAGATTTAGGTGCTCATCTAGACTAGGTCTAGGTGTTTGGAGGCATGAGGATGAGTTATAGAGCCATGTGAGCTCATGGATGCATGTAGGTGAGTGATTCATGATGTATTAAGGTTTTTAGGACCTTTTGGAGAGGTTTCATGATGAGTTACAATGTTAGTTTCGTTGACCCTAGCCTAAACCATGCAAAATCGCAAGGGAAAGTCATGCAAATGAGATGGTATAAGAAGATAGAGATCTATTTGATCCATGATGATGAGTAGAGATGGTGTATAGGGGTGTGAGAATTTTTTTTGAGTCATTCTAAAGAATATTTTGTAAATTATTTTGTTTTTGGTGTAATAGGGTCAAGAAGAAGGTGATTTTTTCTAGCTCAAATTGCATCTTCTGATGCTCACCATGAATTGTGTGATTTGCATGGGACCTTGTGGATTTTAGGGATTATTTTAATTTAAAAAATAATGTTGTACAAAAATAATGATGTCATTTCATCATCATAGTTTTATGAACAAATGTTAAGAAGGTAAACAACTTTTGTGTGCTTAAAACCCTAGCTCAAAAGCGGTAGGAGAGATTTGCTTCATAATTTCCCAAAATTTATTTATTGTGATAGTATGATGATTTAATGATGTATAGGACTCCTAAAAATTTCTAGAAAGGTAAGATAGAGCATGTGGTGATGAGTGGACCCCACCCGAAAATGTAAGTTTATGAAGAAGTCCAGTTTGAGGAAACGTTGTCCAAAGGAGTTACAAAATAAATTATCATTATTTTTAGTATGATATTTTTTTATTTATGTCCATGATGGTTTCAGATTATGGTGGTTCTTATAAATGGAAAAGTGTTCCCTATTTATGAAGACTGGTCATAAGGTAGTTTTGGGGTAGTTTCAAGCAGTTTTCAGAGATGGACTTGGTTGAGGCCTTCCACTTGGAGTTGGAAGGAAAAGTAACATTTTATGGAAAGATGATTCATAGTTATTTCTAATTATTTATTGTTTGTCTCTTGATGGTGATATTTGATATGTCATCTAGCTCAGTTTGTGAAGAAGAATTATTATTTGTTTTTCAGGACATGATTGCTTAGGTTGAAAGGATGAGGTAAATGAGGCATGAAATGGATTGTTTGATGCTTGATATCTGTTGGAGAGTGAAGGGGGATGAATTTTGTTTGTATTAAAGGAATTTGGAGGTCTTGGATGTGTTAGAAAGGGTGAAAATTAGCTGAGTTTGCAAAATTTCTTTCTAGGTAGCTTAGTTTGGTGAAAAGGAAAGTTGGTGTGGTTTGCACATATGGATGTTTCATGATATATAACATGCATGGATGTGATATAAAAGTAATGAGGATTCCAATTAGTGTTTACATGCCATATTTAGGTGTCTTGGTATGTGTTTTAGGTCCAAAGGTGATGACAAGGTTTTGTAAGCTATTGTTTTGAGAAGGATATGAGCCTTCTTGAGTTTTTTATGATAAATTTGATTAGTGAAAGCTAATTAATGACCATGGATGATGTTTTTATGTAATATTTGACATGTGTGGTGAATTTGGGAGCTTTAATAATCATGGTTATGGTGTTTGTGGTTTTAGCTCATCCAGGTGATGGGTTTTTTGAGTTTGTTTTGTGCTAGTTTGGTGCATTTGGGCATGAACAACCTACTTGGGACCAATATGAATATGTTTATGAATGTTTTGGGATAATTTTAAGTTTTATTGGTTGAAATAAATTAGGAGACCGAACTTATTTATTTTTTTGAGTTGAAAAGGGTATAAAGCAAGGGTTTTAGTTCAAATTTGAACTAGTTAAGTGAGAGGGAAAAGTGTGACCCATGTGTGTGTTTATAACATGTATGAAGGCATTCTTTCAAAGTTAAGGAAGTTAGAAAGATGTTGAGTAATGTTAGAGAGTGTGTGTGAAATTTTTTGAAGCCAAGAAAAGTGATGAAAGTGTGAGAAAGAGTGAGCTAGGTGTATGAGGGTTTGAAGGTTGTGAGATGAATAAGTGATCTTCATCAGTTGTTGCAACAAAAATACATCATATATATTCATCAAAAGGTGGTTGAGTGGGTGCTTGATCATCTTAGGGGGTTTTATCCTCCTTGTGGAGTTGGTGTTTCACTAAAATAGGGGTTGGTGCTCTGTATGTGCCACTCCTGTAGCCCATATGGTTAATGGTCTCGCTCTGCAAAGATCCGGATGAGATCTCAATAGAAGAAGGTGCCTCCAATTAGTAACCTCAGAATTCCATGTACATCCTCTAATATCAGTTCCATCTCCATGGTCTCTGCATGGTTCACCACCAGAAGGTGTTGGATTTGGTCTCGACACAACTAAAAACATCTGTAGTAAATCCATATCCAATGGTATCATGGGTGTCTCGCATGATGCCCCCAAAACCCCAACCCCGTAATTAGGTAACCTATACCCATGAAAATTTGGAAATCATCCCAATAAGTCATGACACGTCTACAATCCACCATAGGTGGATCCATATCTCTACTTGCATCCATAAAAATGACAAAAACAAACACTAGAACTCGAAAAATCAAATTTGGAGTAAAAAAATCAAAGCATGTAGGTTTTTTTACTAAATCCCTATGCCATCAACCCCATGGTAGATGCCATCATCTCCTAGAAATATTCCTTTAATGTCATCACCCCCTTGGAATATGCCATCATCCCTTCAAATCCCTCTTTCCCCATCCTAACTCCATCGTCCCTCTAGTTTCAAAGGGGCCAATGGTGTCTAGCCAAATCATGGTCGTGACCTCAAAAAAATTTGACTTTAAAATCTATAAAACACAAAAATGTAATTCAAATCCCTCCCAAACTAATGTAGAGGTAAATGAATCAACTACACACAAATCAAAGTGTTATATTGATCACCCTATAAGAGGATCCACTCTAATTAATTTCAACATACATCAAGAAGCCAAATTTTCTTACCATCACCAAAATTACTTTGAAAACTAATTCAAGGGCCAAGAATGTTTCCCACCTACTCAAATTCACCTATCACACATGATCAAACACCCAAAGAAGTTACATATCACCATTTATCATCTATCACCATGTAGACCTATAAAATCGCTTCTGACCATTCAAACTGATTTTTGTTTATGAAAATAAAAAAATAAAAGGATTTTTCCTCACCATAAAATTATTTAGATACCAATTAATCTCATCAAGGTGATTACAAATTTTTAAGACTCAGCTATTTTCCAATCAAATATTATTCCCTCTCTATAGTTTTCAATTAATATCTTCTTTATTAGCCCTTTAAGCATTCAAAGTTATGTGTTTGAAACAATCTACAAGATTTCATGAAAATATGGTTAGCTTTTAAGATACCCATTGTGGCCTTTTCTTCATGAAAAATTTCATGATCTAACTCCTTATACAATTCCCACTTCACAAATCTCTTCCTTTTGGCTAGGTTTCAATTAGGTCTATCTAGGGTTTTAATGTCATTCTAGGGTTTTATAGTTTACCACCAAGTTTCAACTTCTAAGAAACCTTAATCCACCTCATTTTACCTTATTCATGTTCTTCTCAATGCTCCTTCACCCTTTTGTCATCTATTTTGCTAGGTTTCTTAGTTTTGCTTCTTAGTTCTTCCTTGTTTGCTCTTGACACTAACAATCCTTAACACTATTTTGACCTTTTCCTCTGAATTTTCCTTAAATGCTTTTGTTACTCATCCTATAAATTTAATTTCATCACTAACCCTCACTCTCAATTATTCTCCCATCTGCATTCATGATATTCTCTATCGGATGTTTGTTTGCACCTTCTAGGCTTCTTATTATAAGCTGTGATGTAAGAACAATCAAGAATCTATCTAGGATAAGACTTATATAGAAAAATTCCCACCCTCTTTAAGGCTTTCAATCACTCTACCAACACCCCAAAATGCTTGAAAACAAATTTCTTACAAACTAGCCTCTCAAAACATTGGCTCACTCTAAGGAATAGGACTATCACAAGTTTGCATACAAGACTGCACATGCATTTCCTTCCAAAATTTTAAGGATATGACTTATATAATGATTTGTATGACTCCTTGAAACATATTTTTCACCCTCCAACCCATCAATGAATTCAAAAATCTTCAAAGAAGGACTGGGATTAAATCACTTAGGTATATGTTATTTCAAGAATTTAAGACAAGTATCTCAGTGCTAGTTTAGTTTGAGATTTGTAAGTTTGTATTTTAAAACTTCCTATTATCATTCTAAAAATTCCAACACTCCCTTTACACCTTTTAATTTCACTATCCACCAATTTCCAATTCTTTGAACAGTTCAATGCACAAGTTAGGACTAGTTTCATTCATCAAATCCTTGAGAACATGGTACTTAAGACAATAGGACGGTATTGTAGATTTTTGCTTCTCATCAATACCTTTATCCTATGTGAAACTTCTTAAACAATATATTCATAACCAGAACCCACTCTTAATGTTTCAATGACCTCTACACACTTTTTTATCTACCATAATGTATTAACTATTAAAACATCAAGAACAAATCCATCTAGACTACATGTTCTGATTTTCTTATCATTTAACCTTCTTATCAACCATAACCCATGCATAACTTTTGTAACACACAAGTTAATATCTTGTCACACATATATCCCTTGAAAACAGGCACTTCATCAATCTTATAAGGATTTTAGAGGGCCTTAACAAACAATGCCACAATTTCCTTGATAAACTATCTCAACCTTCATTCAAATCTTGTCATAGATTTTGTTGCCACTGTAATAATTTCCTTTAAACCTATTCACTCCATGTACCTACAAGATCATACATATAACATGTAAAACACAGTTATACTAAACCTTCATACAAAATTTCATATTCACACCTATGTGTGCTTAATAAAATCCATTTATTTATCAATTCCTCGATCATTACAAAGCTTTAAGATCCATTAGGGCTTTGCTTCTGATGACTCTTCAAACACACACGCTTCCTATAACACACATATCATCTCTTACTCGAATGCTTACCAACAAAATGTAGTGATATGGAAGGTACTTAGGGTTTAACCACTAACATACCTATGATTAGTAGAACCAAGATGAGTTAGAGCCTTGGTAGGGTCAAAAAAGTCATGTTAAGGTGAGTTCATGTCTCATAACCACTTATTACACCCTTTACTATACTTACTCTAACTTATACACTTTTAACTTACTACAAAGACTAATTAAAATATTCAAAAGTGTGGTTTTGGAGGAAAAACCCCAAAGACAACTTATTACATGCTCAAGAGTCCAAATGGACTAGAAACACATCAATATAGCTAGAACGGACCCTACAACACCTAAACAACTATGAAAAGCCAAAATTGGAATATTTACAAGGATATGCTCCTGCATCATACTCCTTAAGTGAAGAGAAGTGAGAACATTTATTTCTTTCTTGTCTTCCAATTTATTTTCTTTATTGATATGATTTTCTTCCTCTTATACTTTGAGCTCCATCCCTTTTGAGTATTTCTTTTCTTTTCTTTGCCTTCTTTTCCCTATATTTTCTTGCTTTTCTTTCATCTTCTTTTTCTTTGTCTTCAATATTTCTCTTCTTTTCTTCTTTCACTCAACAACCATATGAAATTAGGTTCTTGTATGTTTTCATCTTCTTGTATCTTCTTCAAATTTGATTCATCTTGATCTTCATGCTCTTTGTATTCTTATCCATCATTCAACATATTCATTATCTCTTTATTCGATTGCATATAATCTTGTTCATCTTCAAAAAAATATGAATTATATGATTCATTCATGTTTTGTTACTAAATTAGGACTTCATCTACTATTATTTCTCCATCTCCTTCATTTTCTCTTTCATCTTCAATTTATTTGACTTTTAGGTCTTCATTCAACACAAATTTGTTTGTTTCTTCTTCTTCATATTTATCACCTACATTCACACATGAATATGAAATGTCATAACAAAAATATGGAGGCCATTTAGCATCTTGAAAATCTCTTTTGATGAAATTTTCTTCATCTTCACTATGTTGTCCTTCTTCTTCACTATTATGCTCTTCTTCTTCACCCAACATCACACCAACCTCATGATAACAATAATTGACCTCAACACAAATTTTTTTACTTTTATCTTCTCTTTTCCAAGCAATACATTACTTCTTCCTCTCAACAAGCCACTCAATGGGCCATTACACTTTTCTCTTCATTCTCCAACCAAGAAGACTTTATCTCTTCTTCCTCTCTATCACTAACTTCAAATATTCCTCTATCTCATCAAAATATGTTAACAAATATTCATTATACATCCTCTCTTTTCTCCCACTCTTCTTCAACTTATCATAATATCCAACCGGAAAGAAACCCTTGATTTTTCTCACTTTCTTCTTAACTCTCTCTCTTTTCTTCTCTATTCTTTTCACAAACAAGTCTTTTGCACCTTTCTTCTTCTAATTACCTCACCCTAGGACTCCACCTAGTATTTTGGAAAAAATTACCTTCTTTCTCAACCTCCAAGTCTGTTTCACCTTCTATCACTCTTCATTATTCTCGATTTCTCTTCTCAAGCCTTCACAAGGCTAAGGTTTCTTTCTTACTCTTCATTATATTCTTCACCATCCAAATTAGTTTTTTTCTTCTCCAAAGAAAAAACCTCTTTGATACTAAAATGATTCAAAGGTAAATGAATCAACTACACACAAATCAAATATTTAGATTCATCACCCTAAAAGAGGATCAAATCCAATTATTTTCAACATACATCAAGAAGCCAAATTTTCTTACTATCACCAAAATGACTTTAAAAACTGATTCAAGGGACAAAAATGTTTCCCACCTACTTAAATTCACCTAACACACATTATCAAACACCCAAAGAAGTGCAAACACAAAATCATGCACTTTAGACATTATTTAGTCCTGGTCTTATACTACTATTCATATGGTTTTTGAGTGAAGAAATTAATAATTAACCCCTGTCCTTTGGTCATTTTTATTTACTTTCTTTCGTAATTCTTAACCTTCACCACACATATGCCCAGTCTATTTTTGACACTTTCCATCATTTTAGCCTTAATTGGGGCACCCAGGCTAGTATTGAGGCGATCTGTCGATGCAATGGTCTTGGTTAGATTTGACAAAGGACTCGAGAGGGGGTGAATCAGTCATGTAATAAATATTTTCAATTTTATATTTCAAACATAAAATATACACTCTCATAAATTACATGCATTAATGTTGGATCATAATTAGATAAAGTTCATCAAGAAATGAAAACATATCAAGAACACAAGGTGTACTAAAAATATTCTTTATTGGAATTCAAATCAGATTACAACTCTTCAAATCAGATTACAGCCAACAAATACTTCACCATTTTTTCTTCACTCACATCCTCCTCATGAAACTCCAACCAACTACTGACCTAGAAGAGACTTCTAGGGGTTTTGCTTTACAACAAAGGTTTTATTTAAAAAAATAAAAAGGCGTTTTTCAAAAATAAACACACCTAAACATGGAAAACCCTTTTAAAGAACAAATCCTTCATGAAGATGACTTTTACACTTCACTTTCCACTTGACTCTTCAACTTCCTAGCCTTGAATTTGAATTGGGATTTGAATGAAATTAGATTTTGTCTTCTTCTTCAAATGAGCTCATATTTTGTCTTCTAGCTCTCAAACTTGTCCACAATTATTCTAGATTTTTATTCACGTGTTACATGGTCCCACCAAGTCAAATAATTATCTTTTATTCTTGGAAACTTTCCACATTAGCAGAGACATTCATTTAGGCTCATAGGTGTGCCTAAATAAGCTTCTACAAAATCAATCATGAATATTATGATATTTGAAGTGTTTCCAATCACCTCAAAAGAACAACCATTATACTAAATTGAATATTTGGAAGTATAATTTCATATAATCAAAGCATAGGTCATCTAAAAACACATTTTCCCAAAACTTTCCTGGCTGGTTCCTAGGTCTCATAATTTTGATTTGCCAAACTTGAGCTGATTCACACCTCAAAATGCACCGTATGGGGAAATTAACATATTAATAGATATATATTGAAGTCTAATATCTAAAAAATCATTTTCATGCTCCAATTAATCTCATAATGCCTTCAAAAACTTGAAACTCGAGAGATTGGTCTAGCTGATCTTGTGGGTTCAAAAATCTAGTCTTGATGCAAAGCATGATCAACCACCTCCAAAATAATTTTCATGGATTCCTATAATATTTGAAACTTAAAATGAGGTATATATAACATGTTAAATCACCTATAACCATTATTCAAATGGAGAAACACCCATCTTCATGCCCATTCGGACATGCTTCTTAATAGGACTAATAGGCGCTTTTGGCTCAATTCACTTTAATCTAGAAATGAACTTTCCAAACTGAACCATGCACTTCTAAAAAATAATACTACACATAAAAATAATGATCAAGGAAAGAAACAAAATCCATACAATGCAATTCAACATGGTTACCTTCATTCTCCTTCACTAGCTTCTCAAAACAAGCTCCTTTTGTTGGTAAGCTCAAGTATGCAACCGTTTCTCCAATTTTCTCCAAATGAGTAACACAAGTGACTTATGAAGTTTAATTAAAAATTACTAGAATCATCCACCTCAATTTTTAGCATTTTTTCCTTTTCAATATTTGTCTCATCACTGAAATCTTAAAAAAAAACCTATTTTTCAGTGGGGTCCAACAAACAACATGAAATAAAAATACCATAAAAATGTACCATGAGGATTCATATCCATGTTCAAATAATTTTCCAATCAAAACAGTTGAGTTTGGACACCTATCCAAAAACTAGTCCAAATTGGGGTTTGGAGGGTTACAAACATGGTCACAAAAATAAACAAGAACTTATAAAATACTCAACCAATCACCAAAATACTTTTTGAACCATAATTTTATCTCAATTTAATCCATTTTGTGTCTCTTATTATTTATCCTAAGGATGCTCCACATTTTTCTTGAATGCTAAGAAATTTGGTGCTCAATTTGCATACTTTAAAAAACCTAGTTTTGAAAATACTTGCATAACTTGCAAAATATTCATCCTCGATTCTATAAGTTTTCTTAAATCTTAAGGACACATACCTATAACAACTCTAAGTGATAGTTTACTTTGGTTCATTTTGAATATTTCCATACCATCTCATCTAGGAACCCTTTGATATCTAATTCTCAACAGTGAACTATGTTGACCTGTAGAAGTGCCTAAAACACTTCAATAACTACCTGTGAGGCCTTATACACACCATATATCATCATTCCATGCTCACACAATGTTTTTTTTTCATCATCACACCTTGGGTCAACATTTCACACCTTGCTTTGTTTGTGGATTAGCTTAAGAAAGCTCCATACTTGACTGTTTCGAGTCTCATTCACCTGGTTTGTCTCTTTTAGCTCTTTATTCACCTTCTATTCTACCTCATAGTGATCTAAAATTTCTTTCCTAATTTTTTTCAAGTAAATTCACATGATTTCTTAATTTACACCATATATTTGCATTAGGCCAAGGCCTAGAATGACATGACTCGACCCATACATTTCATGAATGGACCATGAGGACATGTTATAGACTCATTGAAACCTCTCACTCACTTCATAGACCTTGTTTGACCTTCATACCACCTTTGAGAGACTCAAGCCACATATATGCACCTTTGGAGATCCCTAGATCACTAGCCAACATACCTAGATCACCTAGACCACTGTGACATCAATGGACTTGTCATAAATGAGAAAAAAGTGACTCATACTTCCAACAAACTCCCCTTTTCATTGATGTCAACCAACCTAAAAACATTTATGGCATGCACACTTAGATGACCTCATTTTCATGTTGCTTGGCACACTTCTCCCCCTTTGACATCTATGACAAATGTATATGTGGACTTGACAAGGAGACCAAAGAATCAAGATGACAATTAAGATTATTAAGACAAGAGGACAACTTACAGGAACATATCCCCCTTATACTAAGATCTCTTTCCTCTTACTTGTAGGAGATTCTTTTAGAATCTGTGACAAATTCCAACATCTTGCGATTTGGTTATTCACATACTTGACAAAATTTTACATCTCTTCAAACTACTTTAGACAACCTTGAAAAAAACCTTATGAAATGGTCTTTTACACAATTTGGCACCAAAATACTTGTCTCGGTTTTTAATAAAGTAAAATAGTCTTATCTCGCAACATTTTGTTACACCCAGGATCATGACAACACATACTAGTATCCTAGATCTTGATCATTTGATGCATACCTTGAGTCACTATCACCCTCATGTTCTTGAAAAATTCAGCTGTTATACACATCATTGAAGCCTTAAAGCTATAACATCACATATTCCATATTCCGTCATCATTTTTTCCCTTGAAGACCTTTGAAAGAGAGGTTCATACAGCTTCTACACCATCTATATTGCAATTGTCACACTTCACCAAAGCATTACATCTCCTTCTTGTGAGTCCAATAATTTATTTTCATATACACAATGAGTGGTTCAAGTCTATATATCTGTCATACCTTAAACCCAAAACATGGATGGCTCTGAGTACTAACTCATCTCAAATCATCCTTTGTACTTCAAGACCTTCATCTTTCAACATATCCTTTCCTACCTTGCTTCAACTTGACCTATTGTTACTTTAGAATACAACAAAAAAACTTGTAGGAGCACATTTTGAGACTACATACACATTACCTTGATCACAACATCTTCAAGATATCTCATCGAGATAGATTCGACACTAGTAGCATTAGTCTTCATACTCACATATATCTTATTCCATACTCCTCTATATCATATCAAACAACACATTTTATTGATAACATTGTATTATTCCTCTTTTTCAAATAGTTGTTGTATACCTTCAAACTTATGTTTCTCTGTGTTGTGTCTTTGTCATCGATAACACCACTTGTTCTCCCCAATCACCTTTCACGCACTACTATGTCTATATCCCTTTCAAAATTCCATCCCTTGTTTGAGGCCGGGCTCTTCAAATTCTATTGGAAGCACAAACGAACTTGGTTTGTATGATCGAGTAAATATTTTCCTTTGACGTTCTTCTATTACGGTTTGAGATCAATGTCATTCATTTCACCGATTGTTTCTAGAGGCTCGAATCACCCATTTGAAGTGATCACACAAAGTTTTAAAAATAGATCATGAAGGATTGGTATTGCAATAATAATGACATGACCCTTCCCAGTATGGAGAAGGCCTTGGACTACTGTAAATGGAAGAGTTTTGCATAAGATTTAGACTATCACATTCCTAAGTACTATCATACCACAAATGGTGGTTTGGGAATGATCACAACCCTAAGAGGGTTTCTTCAAAGACCTGAGTCATTAACTTCACACTTCAAGCCATTTAATTTCCTTAACCAAAGAAAGTGACATTTCATCTTCTTATGGAGGGATATGTGAGGAGAAGGACAATCTTATAAGTGAAAAAACCTCACTTGCTTCTTCATGCATTGAGAAAAGGAACTCTTGAACTTTTCACATCAAACATTTCGATTCCATTGTTTTGTTAATCGAAACCTTTTCATGATCTCAACAAGACCAATCAAAGCACCATTTCATGAATTGAGCTCCATGTCTCGGTTAAACACCTTGATCATTTGGACACACCATTGAATCCTCTCTTGATGCCTGAAATGCTTGAGTTCCACTATTTAGGAAATTTGTCTACACCATTTTGCAACTTTGAAGAAAACTCGCACAATGTGCAACAAACATGTTTTACATCACTGTCTCGAGTTGATTTTGAATTATTCTCACATAGTGATTTGTGAAGGTAGGACCTCCAAAATTTATCCAAATCCTTTGTATCATAAACCCACGTGAAATCCATTTTGTTTGCATGATTTGTATTGAAGGATGTGAAATTACACATTTTCTTTGGCATCAACAGGACTATGCATGATACATCAAAAATTCACGTAAATGAGAAAACTCAACATCTTGAATGGAGTCACAAAATTATTTCTGCAAGTGATTCATATGAAATAGATAAATAGTTTTTTCAAAAATTAGCATTTTTTTTTTCTGTTTGGGGGTTTAGAGTTTTGAATCTTTATTTTCTGCAAACCGTATTTTCAAGGTTGTAACTTCACAATGGATCATCGAGAACAAATAGAAATCAATTTCTCCCTCAAAAGTGAATGAAATCTAAAAATTCAAGATGTTGGAGGTTTGTGGGACCAATTTCTACCATGTCAAGACAAATTTCACCTTTGAAGGGGTTTCATCTACTCCCAACAAGCTCAATTTGGTGCCATAAATCTTGTTAACATTGTAAAACCAAAGGTACAAGTCTTCAATGGATCCTTCAGTGTTTCAAGGCTCATTCAAAGTTAAAAAGGAGTTCTTCCCTTCTTCCGTGCATCTAATATACTCTTCTCAACACACACTTACTATGTAGAATGTAATCACACTCCAACTTACCATTTCTATACCTCGAGTCTAAGCTTTTAAGTATGTCAACATATATTGAGCATGAGTCTATATCATCACCTTGATGCCAAGCCTTGTTTTATAATGTAGAGAAAAGAGGTCTTTACTTTATATAACTATCAAACACGCTTCTCAGTCTAAGGTATTTCACTTAACCCTAACTTTAAAGAAGGTTACAATTTTAAAAGTTTCAACACCATAACTTTGTTTACCTCTACCTTGAGTTAGATGGATCCTTTGCTAGCTACCACCTTTACATAACTTCAATTCACATTTTGCTGTATCAATTTTATACATTCAAGAATGCTTTAACACTTTTACTTGACACTCAAGAGAATAATGAATCTTCAACTCTCCTTCTCACAAGCTAACACATAATAAACTCCAAAAATGACTGAGGGAATCTTTACCTTCATTTAATGACCTTACACCTTCTATTCAAGTTAGAGAAAGTATTTTCAATCATTAAAGCTGCCTCTGTCCTTTAGGATTCTCCATAGTCTAAAATTATTCAAACTAAGTTGTTCCAAGACCCTTCACCTTCCGTAGGAGACAAATCATTAACTTGAGCAACAATGAACTTTTGAATGAATTGAAGAAGGCAAACAACTCTAAACCTTTGAACTCGAATTGTGCATTTGAAGTTTTACCATCTCTGTCATGTTGAAAGAAACTTGTGCAAGCAGAGTATAAATCTTCACGATTTCATAGGAACACACCATCTTCAACTTGGGCAGAGATACCTTAAAACAAGATTGATTGACTCGAACCTTATAGAAACTTTATTAAATCACCCTTTGTTGACACCACACTCTTTTCTTAGGCCAAGACACATTTGATGACCTTAACACATTTTCAGCACTCTTTTCTTAGGCCAAGACACATTTGATGACCTGACACATTTTCAGCTCCTCAAAGCATACCTGAAATTTTTTTGACACAAACCACAAGAGAATATTTTCATACTATTTGATAATGAAACACAAGTTCAGACCCAAACATGTGTATTTGTACCACCTTGACTCTATTGAGCTCATTTTGAAATATAGACATAATCACTTTAGACTCAGAACCTTAATAACTCTTCTCATCAGCATACTTGACTTGGAAACATTATGCTTTAAAGACCACATAGTCTTCATGAACATAGGTGAGTCATCATTCATTTTTTACTTATGATGGTACTATAGACTGACACATGACCTTCAATAAAAAACTATCTAACAAAACTCCTGCAAATTTGAGTTACACTATCACCTGTGTGTGAACTTTTCCATTTATTTCATTTTGTTAGAACCTAGAGCACCTTTATAAATCATAAATTCATTTACCACACTTGCTCTTAGATTTTTGAATTCTAAGAAACAATGTTCATGCCTCCTTCTAGACCAAGAAATTTTTCAGAATTGAGCATAAATCTTGAGCTTAAACCTTCGAGAGGAACAAATTTGATCCTAACATGATTGCAAAACTTATCACATAGGTGTGTCAACCCTATAATGCATCTTTACACCTCTGTTATGAAGATCACATCCTTCACACCTTGAATCAATAAAACTTATCTTGAAATGCAGACACAAGTACATGCTTTTAGACCTTTAAAACTAAGATATAGAGTAGAGAATTCTTTTACATGACCTTGACATAGACCAAAAACACTCATTTCAAGATGGATCAATATAACTAATCAACAAGCCATCAAACTAAGTATACGCCTTGAAAATACTTGAAAAACATGGAGAAGACACACACCTTGACTTAAACAGCTCCCCCTCACTCGTATATACCATGGAGGAGATTTAAGAGAGACCTAAGAAGGTCTCATGCTTTCTTTTGGTTTCTTGATTGGTTCATTATTTTCTTACTCTTCATTAGTCACAATAGACCCCTCCTTTTGATTAGTCACATTCTTGGAATCCTCTTTAGCATTTTGGTTAGCTTCTCCCTTCTTCTTGTATTTCTGAGATTGCTTCTTTGGTCTTTGAATATCTTTCTTTAGCTGACCTGCATCACAAAACCTTGCAATGTGCCCTACCTTGTGGCACCTAAAGCATTCCACTTTCCTTCCTTTGCACTCAAAGCCCCCAAAATTCATCACAAGAATAACAATAGCCATTAAATTTTCTTACATACCTTGTGTTTGATGAATTATTTTTGCAATACTTTGCAAGATGTCCTTTCTCATGATAGTGATAACACTCAGCTCCATATCTTTGTCTAACTTTTTGCTCTTCCTTCTTCCCTTTAGAGTGATGTTCTTGAGTTTCTTCTTTAGAATATTCTTTCTTTTCCACATTAGGATTACACATACTAGCCATGTGTCCATAAGCACCACACTTGTAGCAATTACCATGAAAATAAACATGCCTAAAATCATTTGGTTGCTTGACAGATGATATTCCATGAGATGTAAGATTTAAACTATTTCCCTTGCTTGAATGCATTTTGTCATTTGATCCTTGACTTGATTCACCTTCATTTTCTCTATACTGCATGAATTTTCTATGAAACCTAGACCTGTTCTATCACCATATACCTTTTTTTTTCCTAACATCTTATTCAGTTTTTCTGAGCTCTCTTGAAAAGATGATACCTTACTTGTCATGATGCTTAGCTCTTTCTTTAGTTCTTCATTCTCTTTCTTCAGTTCTTATTTCTCAGCTAGGGCTTCCTTGAGTTGAATTTGTACATAATTTAGAACTTCTTCTTGTAATTGAATCACTTTGTCTAGCTTCTCTTTACATAAATCTACTCCCCATCTCATGTGATAAATATCTCCCATCATTGTCACCAAAGATCTCCCATCATTGTCACCAAAGATCTCCCTTTAGCCTGTTAAGACTACTAAGGGCCTGCTCTGATACCAATTATTAGAATTGACAAAGGACTTGAGAGGGGGTGAATCAATCTTGTAATAAATATTTTCACTTTTCTATTTCAAATATCAAATATACACTCTCATAAATTACATGCATTAATGCTTGATCACAATTAGATAAATTTCATCAAGAAATACAAACATATCAAGAACACAAGGTGTACTCAGAAATATTCTTTATTGGAATTCAAATCAGATTACAACTCTTCAAATTAGATTGCACGATCAACAAATAATTCACCATTTTTTCTTCACTCACATCCTCATGAAACTCCAACTAGCTACTAACCTAGAAGAGACTTCTAGGGGTTTTTTCTTTGCAACAAAGGTTTTCTTCAAAAGAAGAGAATTTTTTTTTTTCAAAATTAACCACACCTAAATGTGGAACACCCTTTTAAAGAAAAAATCATTCATGTATATGAATTTTACACTTCACTTTCCACTTGACTCTTCAACTTCCTAGCCTTGAATTTGAATTGGGATTTGAATGAAATCAGATTTTGTCTTCTAGCTCTCAAACTTGTCCACAAGTATTCTAGCTTTGTATTCACGTGGTACATGGTCCCACCAAGTCAAATAATGCTCTTGTATGCTTAGAAACTCACCACATTATCCAAGAAATTCATTTAGGCTCATAGGTGTGCCTAAATTAGCTTCTACAAAAATAGTCCTAAATATCATGCTATTTGAAGTGTTTCCACTCACCTTTAGAAGACAAAAAATATACCAAATTGAATATTTGGAAGTCTAATTTAATATAATCAAAGAAGTAAGAGCCCATTCAAAGAACATGTCATCCAAAAACACATTTTCCCAAAACTTACCTTGGTTCCTAGGTCTCATAATTTTGATATGCCAAACTTGAGCTGATTCACACCTCAAAACTTCATCTCATGGGGCAAGTAACCTATCAGTGGAAAGATGTTGAAGTATAATAAATTAACAAATCATTTTCATGCTCCAATTCATCTCACAATGGCTATCTCCATTCATGAATTTTTACTTCGCATCTGAATTACGAGCTAAAGTCATCAATCTTCTTCTCACAACTCATATTCCTTAACAACACTCATCCAGATGTGCTCTATGATACCTTTGTAGACACCTTTTATTAGAATATTGCTTTTCCATCTATTCCTCATGCTACCCTCACTACTTTTGACAATGAACCACCCCTACATATCATATGTCATATTCAGCTCGTGATGTTATCCCATATTTTCATTCACTGCATGCTTATGATGGTTCTGTTCATCTATGTGTTGGTCACATTACACTATCTATCAATGTAGGACCCAAGACTATCCCCACTGTGTTTTTCATCATTGATTTCCCAGTCTCCTATAAATGCTTGCTTGGTAGACCATGGCTTCATGACATGCAAGACATATAATCTATGATGTGTCATTGTGTCAAATTCCTACATGAGGGTATTGAGCATACTATTTTTCATGATCATAATCCATTCCAATATTGTGACCACACCCCTAATACTAGTCTTCCTATTCCATGCACTAATACTACAGATGATCCTCAACCTATGGAAAAACCACCTCACTTGCCACCACTTGAGGGTGTTGTTTGTGTGATAGATGTAGTTTCTTCTATACCACCTACTACCACTACTACTACTACTATGATCCCTTATCAGGTGCCTTTCTAGTCTATGGACGTTGCTATATAACCTACACCTTTACACGAACCACCTACATTAGCACACCCACCATTCACTTGCACACTTTTCATGAATGATTCATATTGGGAACATATTCCATTTGATCCTACTTGCAACGTTACTATATGTTCACATACTAGTCTAGTTCAACTTGGTTTCACTTTTGAGGACCTTTACCCTCCTACTCATGATCCCCATCTATATTATGGCTTCATCATTATTACTCATGCTTATGGTTTACCTGTCTTTCATCTTACTATTTATCTCTCGCACACTCCTCATTCTTCACCACTTACATTAGGGAAATCATGGATTGATTATTTTGGAGGCACATTGGATTCTTATTGGCGAGAAAATTTATCAGGAGGAAAAAATTGTGGATTTCTTGCCAACGCTCACGGGAATCTAACTCCCTCTACTTAATCGGTCAACTATCATATATGCATGCACAAGAAAATGTGGATTTCTGTGGTGGCCTTTCGACTGGGGATCCAATAGGGGCACTCCATTGACCCTATGACAAAACTAGCAATCTCTTGCTAGGGAATACTTTGTCTCGAAGATCAGGAAAGCAGAGTGAGAAGGGAGGTAGGAGAACTAATGTTGTAGGTAGAAAATCAGATTCATGCACAAACACTAGTTAGAAGTATCATCACATGCATTTATGAGAAGAATTTTTTTGTAAACATCATTAAGACCAAATGAAATTTTATGAACAAAAAGTATCAAGAAATCCCATAGTCGAAGAAATCTAGAAACTCCTTCTTGTATTACTTTCTCAATTTTTTTGTACATAGTAGAGAAATGGAGGAAATTGAGAAGGAGGGGGAAGGAAGAATTTGGCTATCTCCTTTGTTCTCTCAAGGTAGAATGCACTCTTAAGCCTACAAAATTAATGACCAACCCCTTGAGATGGGAATGGATTTACAATTTATAGAATATACTCAACTCTTCTTCTCTTTACGACCCTCCATATGCCTTATTCCTAAATTTAGACTATTCATATTCCTACAAAATATTTAAGCCCCTTTATAAAATCAAGGCGATGTAATTTACATTATGTTTCTAAAGTCACTTTTAAGTGACTTAAAGACATATCAAAAAGTGCAAACCCCAACGAAGAATTAGAAAATTTGAAGGGAGAGAAAGTTGGGGGAAAGGGAAGAGAGAGAAGAGGAGAAGATGTTTCTTGATGAAGTTTGTTGATCCTCATCGATGAAAAAATTTGAATGCAGTGAAACTCTGAATCTTTGAACTCCTTGCACACTGTGAAACTCCTTCAAATTAGCTCACGAATGCTCACCAAGTTGAATGAACTAAGATGGATCTTGAATGCCCTATGAAAAATGACTAGGATGATCCTAAACAATGATGTCCCCCTGAATGATTATCCTTGTATGTCCCATTGTGCCAAAACTGCTCTTTCAGTGTGAATTTCTATTTTTAGTAATTGTGAATTATGAGTCAAGATGACCTTTTTGATGACTTTGCCTATGATATTCCCTCTATGTTTACTGCCTTCTTCATGTCCTCTTCAAATGGTAGATTACCTGAAGTAACATACCCCTATGAAGGAAGGCATGCTATTTTTAGTAAGTGCACCACGAATGTCAGGGATGCGACAAAATGAGTCTTGAAAGTTTTGGGTTTTATTCTAGGGTTCCATGCTCCACGTTTGAGTAACTCCTTCATCTGAACAAGTGGGAAAATTATATTTTCATGGCATGAGAAGAATACTGAAAAAACATCCCTCCATATCCCTAAAAAATAGGGGCTTCATGGCACAAAAACTAGTTCACGCAAAACTAGATTTTTCAACAATCATCCCCTCGATTTTTGCATGATTTCACCCATTGGAACCTTGAGAATTGAAGAGGTAGCTCACTTCATTTTTCACAGATGTTATTCATGTGACAGGGCATAACTATGATGAAAACTCAGTCCTCCATATCCCTAAAAATAGGGGCTTCATGTCACGAAAAATAGTTCATGTGAAACTAGAGTTTTCAATGACCTTTCCTCCAATTTTTACGCGATTTCATCCAATGGAACCTTGAGAAGTGGAGAGGTAGCTCGCTGATTTTTTCCAATACTATGTCACAACAGCCATTAATGAATCTTGAAATTTTAATGTCTAGATTTTTCTCCATTCGTGATGAAATAAATTTCATTGTGATAGGTTTTTTCTTCTAGTGCTTCACGCGAAATTTTACTTCCATCTGACCGGTTTGATAGGAAATTGAACTTTGTTCTTTGTGGAGCTGGAAGTGAAATTTATTTGATGTGAGAATTCATTGCTAAAAATTGGAGGTTTGAATATGATTTTTTAATGGCCTTCAAGAGAGAATAACTCAGCAATAGATGGTTTGTCAATCCGTGCACCGGTTTGCAAGATATCTTCAAATCTTCATTTTATGGCAATGGGGATTTCCACTGTTCTTCTTCTCGGTTCTCCATTTATTTTTCTTATCTCGATGAATTATTCTTCTGATACCTATGTGCCATCATGGATTGAAGGATAATGTCTTTGTGATGGAGCTGGTTCAAGATTTGGCAATGGTGGAGTGAGGTGTTCTCTGCAACTTTTCTTTTGGCAGTGAGAAGCAACCAACAGTTAGAATTTTTTTCAAAATTTTGCATTAGATTTGGGCACCATTTTTGTTGCTGATGTCCTTGACCTCAAGGGTATGAGGGACATAAATTTCCATGATGAGAAAGATGGCAACATGTGACAGCGATCCGATGACAGGGAATGAGTGCTTCAAAATCAGCTTTAAAGCACCGAGGGGCTGGAAGTGGGTTACATGGGTGACCAAAAGTATCCCCATATGGGTTGGGAAAAATTTTCCATGTTTGATGTCCTTGAACTTAGGGACTCGAGGGACATAAAATTCCATGGTGATCCTAGAGGCGACACATGGGGCTTGATCCGATGACAGAGGGAATGAATGGTCCAAAAATGCACCTTAGGGCTGAACTATCAAGTCTGGAGGTATCATGAGGGTCCTAGAGGTCACATGGGGGCTGGGTGAATTTTTTCAAGGTTGGTGTACGACCTCGGGGACATTGGGGACATGAAATTCTACCAGGGCTCTGGAACCGACATGTGCCCTCCCAAAAATTGACTAACTCTTAAACTACCTTTGAGAGGGCAACTTGGAACGATGATAACTTGAGTTCATGGTGGAATTTATTAGTGAAATTTTACATGATCCTAACTAGATTTTTTTAAAAAATCCAATGGTTGGGTATCATGTATTGATTAATCCATTTGATCCCTTAAAAATCAGATTTGTGATCTAAGACTCCACTTGTTCTGAGAAAAACTACCTGCAAATCCTATGTGCCAGGTGTGGTGAAAAATATGATTTCACCATATCCTAGGGATTAGAATAATATTTCTAGAGATCTTTTGGTTTGCTTCTAACTCCATCCGGAGCTCTTGAAATCACCTTTTGAAGCCCAACTACAGTGTTTAAGCCTCGTACACTAACTTGGCACCTGTAAACCCTAATTCTGGTGAAACTACCCCAACTTCTCTGAGACCTTCCAAAATATTATTAAACCATCTCTATGATGTCCAAATACCTTTAGATCAGCTCTAAATCCACTTGGGATATTCTGCTTTGCTCCATGAGGTTGCTCCAGCTCTAGGAAGGCCAATGATAGCCCTTCCCACAACTACCTGTAGCTTTGCAAATGAACTCCTAAAATCACCTAGGGGGAATGAATGGAATTTCCTAAATCACCTAGGGAATGGTATAAAATTATTCGGGAGGTCATTTGGATCTACTCAAAAGATTCAGGGTTTCTTGGAGTGATAGAATTGAAAATGTTTGCACATGGGTATAGTTGTCATGCTCGAAATTGTCAATTTCCTTGTTGCACATTTGCATGACAACAATTGGCTCTAGCTTGGGGACATGACATGGACAGTGTAGTGAAGACATGGCATGAGAAATCCCAAAATATCAACTTACAACATATTGACCAGTGCCTTATCCATTGGGCCCTATGGAGTCATGTAATAGAGAGAGAGAGAGAGAGAGAGAGAGAGAGAGAGAGAGAGAGAGAGGAAACACATGACACACAAAGAGAAACACACCTAGCAATCACCTATGGTACAAGGTGGGGGACAACCCACTTTCACTTTGAAGCACTTTTCATTTCTCAAAAGTTACCCCTAAAGAGGCAACACCAAATGATGATGTTCTATGAAGCCGTTGACAGGTTCTAGAAAGTACCCTCCCTCCTCAGCTACTTATGAAATCCAGGTGCTTTCACAAGAGAGAGAGAGACACATAAAAATACGGAAAGGAAACACATGAAACACAAAGATAAACACACCTAGTAATTACCTATGGTACAAGGTGGGGGACAACCCCCTTTCATTTGAAGCACTTTTCATTTCTCAAAGTTACCCCTAAAGAGGTAAGACCAAATGATGATGTTACTGCGAAGCCGTTGACAGGAGTTCTAGAAAGTACTCTCCCTCCTCACTTTTTATGAAAGCCGTGTGCTTTCACAATTGTCTATGTACTTGGTAGGAGTGAGTATATGTGAGATTATTGATGCTCGTGTCCTTGTATTGAAATTTCATTGCCTTCATCCTCCTTGAAATTGGTTTCATAGTGCTAGTTGTAATCCACATTTATCCACAAAGATGATTCTTTGTTGACCACGTTATCTCTGCCTAGGGTTGACTTTCGTTCAAATTACTTGAACATTCGAATTATTTTCTTTCCAAGGTGTATGCTCATTGACCTCTTTTCGATGAGAAACCACAGACTTAATCTTTTCCTTTACTCCGATGTGAAGTGATTGAGTACTAACAAAGGATTGGATGGGACCTCATACTTGTCTTATACGTCCATGACACAAGTGAAGAGATCAAGAATCAGCTCAGGGTCTTCCACAACTTCATTGTATCCAAAATTTCTTGCACGGAGTTATTATTCATCATTTCCTACAACTCCTCTATGTATGCCTTTGAAGAATATTTATTTTACATCTCAAGGAAACTATCTAGAGGGATTATCTCATTATCTTGGGAATCACTGCATTTTATCACTCATTTTTCCATAGGGGATTTAGCTTCAAAGGCTTAAAAATTCTTGCTTCTATTTCTTCATCATGGAGAGAATCTTCTTCTGCAAATGGGAAAGAAAATATCTCCATTTCGTCACCATATCCACTAACCATTGGCTCAAGAGGGACATCATATTTCTCATCTAGATTTATTTCAACATAGCCCATCTTCACACTGGTTGAGGTTTCCAAGTCAGCTTCATGCTTGTCTTCAAGATTCATGGCTTGCATTAAAATTTCAAGACTGATTTCAAGGTCTTCTATTTCTTCCGTAGCTCTTAGTAGTCCTTATACAGATAGTTCTTTCTCATTGCTTGAGGGCTCATTACACACCGACTTAGTCTCTTCCTAGGTGACATGATCGAGGGAGTCTTTGTCTTCAAATGGGAATGAGAATATCTCCTCATCACAGATACACACATATGCTGATTTTTCGCTTGAAAATCGTCAAGCACCATTTCCTCTTCTTCATGGCTTGCATCATTAGGAAATTCGGGGCTACCCTCTTATAACTTGAATCTACTCAATGCTTCTTCAAAATCCAAATCTCTTTGGGAAGGCATGTCTAGACCTATCAAGATGGGGATATCCTCTTCCTCCTCGGTTTGCACCAAGTGATTCAGCTTCATGCTACATTGATACAAGATGTTAAATTTTGGGCTTCTGGACTTTTGTACCATGTACCTCATCTTATTCTCAGGAAGAAATTTATCCATGTCTCCCTTTACTAGTATGGTGTCGGAAGACCAATTCATTTGAATTTTCCCTGCCAAGTATTGGTAGAAAATTCTACTCAAAGAACATTACGAATGAGGTGGGATGTCTACTACCAAAATCATCGCTAAAACTTTCTTTTCTAGAAATCTGACGAGTACCACCTGTGCATCTTTAACCTTCCCTACAAGTGAGACCTATTTTGACTCCAAAGAGTAATAAGAGCCACTAGGTGGAGTCATGGTAAGTTTGAGATCCTTGGTGGCCTTCAAAGGCATCATGTTGTCTGAGGTACCAAAATCTATTATGCAATTTTTAGTAAATATTCTCCAACAAGAAGAGAGATGTAGAAAGGTTTAACTTTTTTAGTCTTTGATGCAATCAGAGAAAAATGTTTTGTGAGGGAGGTGTAGGTGAGTTTTGTAGCATGCCTTTGGAACTAGAAGTTACAACATTGGGTGTTAGACTACCACTCTTGATGTATCGGATGAACCTCTCAAATTGTTCAGGATGAGTCCGCAAATATTTAGTTTCAGTAATCTACACTTTGGCTTTGTTTGCATATTCTATGAAGTCAAAGGAGAAGATTTGGACAAGGGGGGTGAAGGGTTTTCTTTTACATTAAGGACATGTTTAGAAGCGGGAGTAGATTTTGGGGAATAGAGGGCATTTATAAAATTACACTAGGAGCTTTCAAGGTATTAGATTTTGTAGGAGCAGCTTTGTGTTTAGACTTGGAAGAGACATTAGAAGACTTACTTGGGATTGCGAGAGCGTTCTTATTTGCTACAGGATCAAGCTCCAACAATGAAGATTTCATGGAAGATGGAAGTGAGGATCCTCGACTGATTTTTTTTTTTGTGGAGTCACCATAGGAGGATCATCCACTTTCTTTTATTTTTCAGCAAAGGAGGGAGACGCTCTTTTTTAGGACCGAGAAAGAGTGAAAATCACACATGAGAAACTAGGTGCATCTTCTTCATCTTCTTCATAACCTCCAAAATACTCATAGAATCTGATTTTTGTATTGTTCTCAAACTCATCACTTTCTAAGAAACTACCACCTTCACTTTCTTAATCAAAATCCTCTTCATTTTCCTTACTCCTAAAACTTACATTAACAGTGGGGCCTCCAAGGCAAGCCTTCAAGGTGCTCCTGCAATCTGATTTTCGTTGCTTCTTTGGGAAGAAACTCGTTCAAATAATTCCCTCTTCAAAGATGCTATCTCATTCGCCAAATTTTGCAGTGATGGATTGGTTCTCTCATCTCCAAGATGTTGGGTCTTTCCCTTTGATGGATTCTTGATCTTTCTAGAGAGGATGAGATCATCATCAAGTTCAATGGCCATCCTTTGTGCTTCTACAATGTTCCTTGGTTGGGCTCTTTGCAACAAAATCATACTTCTGATGATTGAGCATTGATGAAGAATATCTTGAATTGTTTTTCAAATGGTGAATCTTCTTCCGGTATCCTACGAAGTAACCTGTTTGAAAAGAGACACAAAGTATCTCATAGTTTCACTTTCTCATTTCTTTATTTGAGCAAACTACACCAAGAGGTCTTGATAGTCTTCAGTTGATTTAAATATTTCCTCGAAGGCAGTCTTGATGTCATTCCAACCAGTGATGGATCGGGAAGGAAAGATGTAGAAACATTCTACTACTTTTTCTTAGAGGGACTCCATGAACAGTCTTATAGCAACATCTTCATGTTGGACACCAAGAATTCCACATGATGTCGTGAAGGCAATGATGTGTTCTTCAGGATGTTGTGTTTTGTCACCTTTGAAATTTGGAAAGTTCTTACGGGAACTTGTTGGTAGATCATGGAGAGGTGGTTCAAGAGCAAGTGGGCCTATATTCCTTCCCCATGGAACAATGGGTTGAGGTATTTCTGCTTCATCAACCATCATTGTTTCTACTTCTACTTCAGCCCTTGCTTCTACAAATTCTTCTTCAAACTCTTCTTCTTCCGGGGACTCAATGCTTAATGGTGATGGAAAAATGGGAGAATTTGAAGGGGGAGTATCAACAGGAGTTTTGATAGTATGGTGGGTGAACTACTTGAAGACAGATGGAGAGGAGGCTTAAGAGAAGAAGTATGGATTATCTCTAATTCGTTCTTGCTGATTTTGTAAAGCCTCAAAATTGGAATCAACACCACCTCTTGACCTGTTCAACATGGTGTATCTTCCTTTAACCAACTTTTGGAAATTCTTGAAGTGGGAATATGAAAAGACAACTGTGGAATATGAAAGGTCACATGCAGGAATTGACAGTGTATCTTTCAACAATGGCTTTTTGTGAACTCTTTTTTTGTGTTTTTAAATATTTCATTTTAAAAAAATTTGGACCTTGATGTCGTATTTTGGGTGTGGATGATGCTAAATTTTCCCCACTTTGTGGGCACCATAAACTGTTGTGAGAAAATTTTTCGAGTGGAATTTTTTTGGATTTCTTGCCAATCTTTATGAGAATCTAAGTCCCTCTACTTAATCGGTGTAGCAGATCATAAATGCGAGCACAAGAAAATGTGGATTTCTATGGTGGCCTTTTGACTGGGGATCTAATAGGGGCACTCCACTGACCCTACGAAAAAGCTAGCAATCTCTTGCTAGGGAATACTTTATCTGAAGATTAGGAAAGGGGAGTGAGAAGGGAGGTAGGAGAACTAATGTTGCAGGTAGGAAATCAGATTCATGCACACACACTAGTTAGAAGTATCATCACATGCATTTATGAGAAGAAACAAATTTTTAAGAATCATTAAGACCAAATGAAATTTGATGAACACAAAGTATCAAGAAATCCCTTAGTCGAAGAAATGTAGAAAATCCTTCTTCTTGTATTACTTTCTCAGACAAAATTTGTACACATTGGTGAAATGGAGGAAATTGAGAAGGGGGATAGGAAGAATTTGGCTATCTGTTTTGTTTTCTAAGGTAGAATGCACTCTTAAGCCTACAAAATTAATGTCCAACCCTTGAGATGGGAATGGATTTACACTTTATAGGATAGACTTGACTCTTCATCTTCTTCATGACCCTCCATATGCCTTATTCCCAACTTTAGACTACTCATATTCCTACAAAATATTTAATTCCATTTTATAAAATCAAGGCGAATTAATTTACATTATGTTTCTAAAGTCACTTTTAAGTGACTTAAAGGCATATCAAAAAGTGCAAACCCCAATGAAGAATTAGAACATTTGAAGGGAGAGAAAGTTGGGGGAGAGGGAAGAGAGAGAATAGGAGAAGATGTTTCCTGATGAATTCTCATTTATCCTTGTTGAAGGAAAACTTTGAATGCAGTGAAACTCTGAATCTTCAAACTCCTTGCACACTATGAAACTCCTTCAAATTATCTCATGAATACTCGCCAAGTTGAATGAAATAATATGGATCTCAAATTCCTTGTGAAAAATGACTAGGATGATCCTAAAAAATGATGTCCCCCTGAATGATTATCCTTGTACGTCCCATCGTGCCAAAACTGTTATTCAGTGTGACTTTCTATTTTTAGTAATTGTGAATTGTGAGCCGAGATGACCTTTTTGATGACTTTTCCTATGATATTCCCTCTATGTTTACCGCCTTCTTTGTGTCCTCTTCAAATGATAGATTACCTAAAGTAACATAACACTACATAGGAAGGCATGCTGTTTTTAGTAATTGCATCGCAGATGTCAAGGATGTGACAAAACAAGTCTTGAAAGTTTTGGGTTTTATTCGGGTTCCATGCTCCGTGTTTGAGTAACTCCATTTGACAAGTGGGAAAATGATATTTTCATGGCATGAGAAGAATACTGAAAAAAACACAGCCCTCCATATCCCTAAAAATAGGGGCTTCATGGCACAAAAACTAGTTCACACAAAACTATATTTTTCAACGATCATCCCCTCCGATTTTCACATGATTTTTCCCATTAGAACCTTGAGAATTGAAGAGGTAGCTCACTACCTTTTTCATAGATGTTATTCATGTGATAGGAAGAATTATGATGAAAAACAATCCTTTATATCCCTAAAAAATAGGGGCTTCATGTCGCAAAAACTAGTTCATGTGAAACTAGATTTTTAAACAATCATTCCCTCCAATTTTTGCGTGATTTCACCCACTGGAACTCTGAGAAATGGAGAGGTAACTCACTAATTTTTTCCATTAATGTGTCATGGTGGCCATTAATGGAGCTTAAAATTTGTAGGTATTTTTTTTCTCTCCGTTCGTGATGAAATAAATTTCATCGCGATAGGTTTTTGCTTTTGGTGCTTCACGCGAAATTTTACTTCCATTCGATGACCAGATTGATAGGAAATTAAACTTTCTTCTTCATGGAGCCGAAAGTGAAATTTCTTCGATGTGAGAATTTATTGATACAAATTGGAGTTTTGAATATTATTTTTAATGGACTTCAAGAGAGAAGAACTCAGCAATAGATGGTTTGTCAATCCGTGCACTGGTTTGCAAAATATCTTCAAATCTTCATTTTATGGCAATGGGGATTTCCATTGTTCTTCTTCTCGGTTCTCCATTTATTTTTATTATCTCAATGAATTATTCTTTTGATACCTATGTGCCATCATGGAGTTAAGGATAATGTGCTATGATGGATCTGGTTCAAGCTTTGGCAATGGTGGAATAAAGTGTTCTCTGCAACTTTTCGTCTTAAAGTGAGAAGCAAAGAAGCAACAAGAAATAACCAACAGATTACAAATTTTTCAATTTTTGCATTGGAGTTGGGTGAAATTTTTTTTCCCTAATGTACTTGACCTCAGGGACATGAGGAACATTAATTTCCATGATGATCAAGATGACGAAATGTGGCGGAAATCCGACGACATGAAATGATTGCTCTAAAATCAACTTTAAAGCACCAAGGGGATGGAAGCAGGTCACATGGGTGACCAAAAGTATCCCCAGAGGGGCTGGGAAAATTTTTCCATGTTTGATGTCCCTTACCTCAGGGATGTGATGGACATAAAATTCCACAGGGTCCCGTGGCGACACGTGGTGCTTGATCTGACGACAGGGAATGGATGCTCCAAAAATTCACCTGAGGGCTGAACTATCAAGTCTGGAGGTCACATGAGGGTCATAGAGGTCACATGGGGGCTGAAATTTTTTTACCAAGGTTGGTGTACCTGAATTTAGGGATTTCAACGACATGAAATCCCGCTAGGCTCCCGGTACGACACGTGTCCTCCCGAAAATTGACTAACTTTTGAACTGCCTTTGAAAGGGCAACTTGGAACGATGATAACTTGAGCTCACAGTGGAATTTATTAGTGAAATTTTATATGAAACTTAATGGAAATGGAAATTTTAATCCAATGGTGGGGGTATCATGTCTTGATTAATCTATTTGATACCTTAAACGTGGAATTGTGATCTAAGAATCAAGTTGTGCTTGAGAAAACTACCCGTAAATCCTATGCGCCAATGTGTTGTGAAAAATATGATTTCACCATAATGTAGGGATTGGAATCATATTTCCATAGATTTTTTTACTTATAACTCCATCTAGAGCTCCTGAAATCACCTTCCAAATCTCAACGGTTGTTTTGGCTTGTGCATTAATTAGGCCTGTGAACCCTAATTCTAGTGAAACTGCCCCAACTTCTCTGAGACCTTCCAAAATATTCCTAAACCATCTCCATGATTTCCAAATACCTTTAGATCAACTCCAAATCCACTTAGGTTCTTCTGATTTACTCCTTGAGGTTTCTCCAGTTCTAAGAAGGCTAGTGATAGCCCTTCCCATAACTGCCTGTAGATTTGCAAATGAACTCCTAAAATCACCTAGGGGGAATGAATGGAATTTCCTAAATCACATGGGGAATGGTATAACATTATTTAGGAGGTCATTTGGACTTACTTTGGAAAGATCCGGGGTGTCTTGGAGTGATAGAATTGAAAATTTTGGCACATGGGTATAGTTGTCATGCTTGAAATTGTCAATTTCCTGTTGCACATTTGCACGACAACAATTGGCTCTAGCTTGGGGACATGACATGGACTGAGTGTAGTGAAGACATGGCATGAGAAATCCTAGAATCTCAACTTACAACATATTGAAAAATGCCTTATCCATTGGGCCCTGCGGAGTCCTATACAACCTACATTAAGAGAGAGAGAGAAGAAGGAAACACACACACACACACACAAAAAGACGGAAAGGAAACACATGAAACACAAAGTGAAAAACACAAAGTAATTATCAAGAAATTTTTATTTCTCAAAAGTTACCCCTGAAGAGGCAACACCAAATGATGATGTTCTGTGAAGCCGTTGATGGGTTCCAGAAAGTACCCTCCCCTCCTCAGCTGTTTATGAAAGCCAAGTGCTTTCACAATTGTATGTGTACTTGGTAGGAGTGAGTCCACGTGACCTTCTTGATGCTCAGGTCCTTGCTTGGAAATTCCATTTCCTTCATCCTCTTTGAAATTGGTTTCATAGTGCCAATTGCATTCTGCGTTTATCCACATAGATGATTCTTCACTGAGCACGCTATCGCTTCCCCAGGGATGCTTTTCATTCAAATTTCTTGAACATTATAGATTCTTTTCTTTCCTAGGTCTATGCTCATTGACCTCTTTTCCATGAGAAACCTCAGACTTATCCTTTTCCTTTACTCCACTGTGAAGTGCTTGAGTACTAACGAAAGGATTGGATGTGACCTCATACTTGTATTGTATGTACATGACACAAGTGAAGAGATCAAGAATTAGCTTGGGGTATTCCAAAACTTCTGCTGCATCCAAGATTTCTTGCACGGAGTTATTCTTCGGCATTTCTTGCAGCTCCTATTTGTATGCCTTTGAAGAATATTTATTTTACATCTCAAGGAAAATATTTAGAGAGATTATCTCATCATCTTGGGAATAAATGCATTTTATCACTCATTTGTCCATAGGGGCTTTAGCATCAAAGGCCTCAAAACTTCTTGCTTCTATTTTTTCATCATAGAGAGAATATTCTTCTACAAATAGGAAATAAAATATCTCCATTTCGTCACCATATCTGCCAACCATTGGCTCGAGTGGGACATCATATTTATTATCTAGATTTATTTCAACATAGCCCATCTTCACACTGGTTGAGGTTTCCAAGTCAGCTTCGTGCTTGTCTTCAAGATTCATGGTTTGCATTAAAAATTCAAGACCAATTTCAAGGTCTTCTATTTCTTCCGCGGCTCTTAGTAGTCCTTGTCACGAGATAGTTTTTCCCATTTCTCGAGGGCTCATTGTAGACCAACATAGTCTCTTCCTGGGTGACATGATTGAGGGAGTCTTCATCTTCAAATGGGAATGAGAATATCTCCTCATCACAGATACACACATATGCTGATTTTTCTACTTGAAAATCACCAAGCACCATTTCCTCTTCTTCATGGTTTGCATCATCTGGTAATTCGGGGCTGCCCTCTTGTAACTCAAATCTCCTCAATGCTTCTTCAAAATCCAAATCTCTCTGGGAAGGCATGTCTGGACCTATCAAGATGGGGATATCCTCTTCCTCCTTGGTTGCCACCAAGTGATTCATCTACCTTGATACAAGATGTTATCTTCTAGGCTTCGTACTTTTGTCTTGTGTACCTCATATTCTTCTCGGGAAGCAATTTCTCCATGTCTCCCTTTACTAGTATGGTTATAGATGACCAATTCATCTAAATTTTCCCTCCCAAGTCTCGGAAAAACTTCTCATCGATAATATTCTTAATGAGGTTGGGATGTCTACTACCAAAATCATCGCTGAAACTTTCTTGTCTAAAAATATGGCTAGAGGCACTGTGCATCTTCAACCTTCCTTACAAGCGAGACATCTTTTGACTCCAAAGGGTAACAAGGACACTAGGTGGAGTCATGGTAAGTTTGAGAGCCTTGGTGACCTTCAAAGGCATCATGTTGTCTGAGGCACCAGAATCTATTATGCAGTTGTTCAGTACATATTCTCCAACAATAAGGGAGATGTAGAAAGGTTCAACTTTATTAGTCTTTGATGCACTCAGAGAAATCATGTTTTGTGAAGGGGGTGTAGGTGAGTTTGGTAGCATGAATTTGGAACTAGAAGTTACAACATTGGGTGTTATACTACCACTCCCGATGTATCGAGAAGAACCTCTCAAATTGTTTTAGGACGGGTCCACAAATATTCAGTTCCCAGTAATCTACACTTTGGCTTTGTTTACATATTCTATGAAGTCAAAGGGAGTAAATGGAAACAAGGGGGATGAAGGGACTCCTTTTGGATTTAGGACATGTTTGGAAGCGGAGTAAATTTTTCGAGAATAGAGGGTATTTTTAAAGGTACACTAGGAGCGTTCAAGGTATTATATTTTGTAGGAGTAGAATTGCGTTTAGATTTGGAAGAGACAATAGAAGACTTACTTGGGATTACAGGATCCTTGTTATTTGCTACGTGATCAATCTCAAACAATACAGACTTCATGGAAGATGAAAGTTGGGATCTTTGACTGATTATTTTGTTTTTTGGAGTCATCACGGGAGGATCATCAACCTTCTTTATTTTGCAATAATGGAGGGAGATGCTCTTTTCTTGGGCCGAGAAGGAGTGAATACTGCACATGAGAAACCGGTGCATCTGCTTTAGTGTTGATCACCAAACTCTAGCACTTAGTGAAGAGAATATCGAAGGTTCACGTGGGAAAATAGAGTGCATTCAAAGGTGCAAGAGTATCGAGAAAGGTTCATGCGTGAATAAGAGAGAAATATTTGAGACTTAGCCATTTCCATGATGAGGATCTATTTTTGGAGATAGCGTGCGAGATCACTCAAACCTATTGGGGACTTACATGACATGTATTGGCTATTTTTGGATGATTGGCTAAAGCGATTTACATGGACATAGGCTTGAAATAGATCTACTACCATCAGTAAACTAAACGTAGTCTATTGTTAGCGCACTTGCATGCGTGGCTATTTTTGTAACAACGTGTGGCTAATAATAACATGCGACCTATTTTGGGATTATATAAGTGGTGAAGGGCAAGTCCCCACCCTTATAAATATGTATTGAACTATGTAGCAGAGAGAGCATAGATATATGTGTGAGAACTAGGTTATAGTGAGATTATGTTGTTAGATCTATTACGCGCATGAGTGTATACTACTTTTATTGTAAGGAAGCTTCAATGTATTTACTGAAATTAATATAATGGAGATTATGGACTGAAACAAGGTGTTATCATGGTTATAATTCAATATTACATGCTTGATTCCATTATGGTTATCTGTTAAGTCTATTATGTTCTAGATCTAGATCTAAATAAGCATTGTAGAAGGATATATTAGCCATAGATCTGAATGCCTTAAGTCTTCATCGTTCTAACATCCTATAATAGAAACCCTAAAGAGGGGCTTGATACCTTTGCATGCTTCGGGTGACTCGCTAGTCTAGCCGAGTGATGTGCCAATGCACTGGGCTTGTATTGGTGAATCCTGGTCAGATCATTGGTTATATTTCCAGGACCTATTTTTAGTTGTTTTTAGAAGGTTCATGATGAAGACATATTGGTTGAACTTAGAAAGTGTTGAAGAGTGGATACACAATCTGGAAGAAGAATACACATGACATTTCAACACTGGATCTGAGTTCAACACACGTATGTGGGTGGAACAGAATATGTGTGACAATTTATATGAGAGCTTCTTCACTATTTTTCTAGTAGAATTGTACGAGTGGCTGATTACTTATGCATCTAAGCTGAATTGGAAGTATTGTGCACTTATCGGATGCGGGAATAATTTCAGGCCTTTATGATGCTGATCGATTTGGAACCGAGCTACGAATATATGGTTTTGTCGTGTTTTGGATAGTTATATCTTGGAATAATCAATTTCCACTTATTTTTCCGAGAGGTAGCTGAATTCTAGTTTTTATGATATCCAAGGATAACTTACCTGCGCAAGGCATTCCATTGGCGATCAAGATCTGAAGGGTAACTTTTAATTTGGAAAGTAAACCGATGGAAAACTAAACCCCACCACACATGGGGAAAGAGTAGGTTTTGTGAAAGATGGTAGACCTAGTGGCAAAAAGGTAGAGAGAGGAAAGGTGGCTTAAGTATAATGAGGCACGCGAGAGGGAGGTAGAGAAGCAACGTGACATTGCAGAGTGGATGGAATTGAGGAGAGAGATGGCTCATGATGAATTTAGAGCTCACATAGGGGATGTGGAACTAGAGCATCGGGAACTCCCCATCCGGGAAAGAAGTAAAGGGTTCCCTCCTCGGCCTATGGTAGAAGCGTGCCAAGAAGATGACTAAGGCCGTGGGCACGCATCCGAATCCACCTCATGAACCTTTCCCTTGCACTTGGTTTTCTAGCATCTAGTACAACACTTGGTCAGCAAGCTAATTCATGTAGTGGGAGATTAGGAGAAAGTCTTATGAAAGGCACAATGATGGTAGCACAAACGAATTCATTGTTAAATGGGAGTAACTTTTTGTGTGTATGTTCAAGACAAAATACAAAAACACCAATTTTTGGTATAACTTTGTTGAGTGGTAACGCTTTGCAGATTATTACTAGCAGTGCAGTTCAGTTCTACTATTGGGACATAAGGAAGTAGATCTTCTGGTTTGACCCCAACTAAAGGTTCAAGATGTCGGGAGGCATATGTAGATCTAGTTCTAGTGGATCTAGTGGTTCTAGAGGTTGAGGAAACACGTGAGGTTCTGGATCAGGTGGGCAAGGTCTGCACCAACCCCATAATATTTACATGGAGATGTCTCTTCATTTTCCAGAGTATAGAGGCATAGAAGATGTTGTTGAACATGTGCATATGTGTGAAATATTATGGAGAGCAAAAAAAATCACAGCTTTTGAGCGTAGGGAAATCCAATTCACTACTATGTTACAAGGGCGCGTACACAGCTGGTATAGAAAGTTTGACCCTGATCAGACTTGTGTAGACTATACAACTTTAAAAGATGCATTCCTTAAAGAGTTTCACATCCCTGAGTTTGAGAAAAAGAGTATAAGTGCACTCAAGGATGTTAAAAAGTGTTAGAGAGTATGATGCATGGTTCAAAATGTTGTTATCTAAGATTTATTTTATTACACATGTAAGACAACATGCACAATGGTTCGTTGGGTGCCCGATTACCCCTTTTAAGAGGGAATTATCACATAAGATATACACTTTGATCCGCATGAAGAACTTGAAGAAGCCTTATGTGCTTGAGGCAGTTGGAAGCATAAACACCGGGGTGATCCCATTTGTAGAAGCAAAAATCATAGCTATGGAAAACTAGTTGGAGAAACTATCAAAGCAAATTTAGCACACGAGACATGCACATGGATTTGGTGCACGACTATGAAGCGAATGTCACACAAAGGATATTTGTCCTTGTAGATCAGTATGCTCATTCTTTTTGGATTTTGAGATATGCCATTTAAACCATGATGCTAGTGCTTTGCCCCTTACTACAACGTGTGATAAGGAAGAACATTTCAAGCTACTGTAAAATTTGTAGGTCCACGACACATGACACAGAAGACTACTAATTGATTGGTTAGATCCATGATGCTATAGATATTGGTGTATGACATAAAGGAGTCTCAGATCACTCTAAAGACAAGAATGAGCATCGAGATTAGGATCAAAATCGGAGCGCGCTATGATTGGAATGAAGGGCATTTTAAAGGTAGTCATGACAGAGTTCAAGGATACCGCAGTGGATTCAGAGGATGAGGCTATGGTGGTGGAATAAGTGAGTTCCCTCATGGAACATGTTATACATGAAAATATCCTTACCACTATAGGCATGAATGTCCCCAAAATATTACATGTTCTTTTTGTGGAAAGAACCATAGCTATGAGGAGTTCCAAGAATTATATGAGCATCTTGGTAAGTAACATTAATAAGAAAAAAAATGTTCAGGGATGGTTTGGATATAATGCATTGTTGAAAATTAATGGATGCCTAAGTTAGAAGTAGAGTCTGAGGTGTTGCAAGTAAAGATCATGACTCGTCTTTGAGGTGGAATGCGCTAGAGAAGCATTACAATAGAAGCCTACCATCACTAAGGAGGAGGTTCTACATGCACGGTACCCAAATCTTTCCCAGTAGAAGGAGGTTTATCAGGAAACCATGGAAGTTCTTAGGAATCTTTAGGGCGAGATACAATACTTAAAAGAGCAATCACAGAAGATGGAGCAAAAGAAAGTATTAGAGATGGTCCAAACTGCTATAGATGACTTAAGATAAGTGTGTGAAATGTTGCGCTAGGAAAGTATCATTTCGTTGTTAGGGGATTGATTAAAGGGAAACACTCTACGCGTAATTTTGAGACTGGATGACAGATCCCGCATGCGAATCTTCCCCCTCATAGCCTATATTATGACAAGTAAATCACTCAGAATGCAGTTGTAGATGGGTCTCTATTTAGTAATATATTGATTGATACAAGCACAAAAGTCAATGTTATTACTTTAGATGCATGGGTGTAAATGGGAAGACACCCATTACAGCCATCCTCTAATGTATTATTCACGGCTAATCGTACTAAGGCCACTCCCATCGAATTTTGAAAGATGCATCCATTACCATACAAGGAGCCAAGTTCATTGGAGATTTTGAGGTTTTAGTGTTGGTAGAGTCAGATAGCTTCCTAGCTCTATTGGGGCATCCTTAGTGCTATGCAAATAATGTTGATCTTCGGTTCAATAAGGGTTATATCATTTTTGAAAAAAAGGAGGAGATAGTTATTATCCCTTTAACATATGTCAAATCTGCACCCTATGTTGAGATCTTAAGTGAAGAAGATTTGACTAGGATTTATGTACACGCCATCCGGTATCCAAAGATGCTTTAACCAACTAAAGAAGGAATAATTCGGTGAGAGGATCCACAGTCCATTAGCGATATTACAAGTGTTTCTTGTGATAATTGGACTCATAACACTTATGAGTTGGTAGGGAATGAAGTAAAGAGCATATTTCCTAGAGGAAGCAAACCACGGTATGTCAGGAGGATAGGTAACAACTCGCGTTACCTTGTTACACCAGGGAAGGAGATATTATGGTATTCCTACGCGCCATGGAAAAATAGTGGATAGACCCATTGGAAAGAAGAAATATGATAGCATATACACTATGTGGGATAAGTACATGCTAGTGGGTGGCCCATAAGGATAATCTTGTAGGATGGAATGAAATTAGGATTGCTCTTACTACTAGGTTCTTCAGAGCAATGCACCTACTCAAATCTGCACTTATCATGGTAATCAACCTATTCAACACCATGTTCATAAGTGTGAGAGACTCTGGATAGAAGGTTAGGAAGCTTTACCACCTTCACTATGGGTGCACAAGTTTTATTCCACTTTACAAGGTTGCACATGTGCTTGGTATGTATATGCAGATCTCCATATAGAGACTAGAAATTGGAAGGATTTAATTGCAGGAATGACCCAGATGTTTGACTTCTTCTCTATAAATCCTCCAGTGGAAGAAGCATTGAAATTCATAAAGCGCTTAACTATGGGAGATAGTGCTAAGGATGAATAACTCCTTTAGGAGTTATTGGATGAAGGGACTCAGGAGTGCGTCTTGTTGAAGAAACAGAGGCCGATGCAACACTACTTCAACGTGATTTCCTTGATAAAGAAAAAGGAAAAATGGTCTACTTAGTGGATGACAAAGCCATAGAAAATATGGATGTAAACCATTCAATACGTAGGCGTGAGGTGTTGGAAAGTGTAGATAAGACCACACGTGCCTATCATGAACCTATGAAGACAAAGAGCGTGAATATTGGGTTAGATGCTGAGCCTAAGGAAGCCATAATTGGGGACTATTGGTCAGACTTTGAAGTGGAAAAAATCATAGAGTTACTAAGGGATTATTAGGACTTATTTCCTAGGGGGTACCATGAACTTAAAGGCGTGCATGAATTGTTAGGGGAGATGAAGATAAATCTTAAAGAGGGTGCACACCCAGCTAGAAAGAGACCATGTAGGATGAACCCTAACTTGTGTGAAAAGGTCAAGGAAGAGATTGAAAAAATGTTGAAGTTTGGAATTATCAAGCCCGTTGATGAGTCAGAATGGGTTAGTGCAATGGTGATCAATATCAAGAAGGATGGATAGATCAGGATTTGTGGGGACTACAAGGAGCTGAATCCTCCATGTGTGACTGATCCCTTTCCCACACCATTCACTAAGGAAATACTAGAAGGTATTGGAGGACATGAAATCTATTCGTTTACAGATGGGTTCTCTTGGTATCATTAGGTTCATATTTCCTAGGAGGATCAGGAAAAGACTACATTTACTATTGAATGGGGTAGTTTTGCCTATACTATAATACCTTTTAGTCCAAAAAATGTGCTGTTGTATTTTCGCGCACGCTTATTCAAGCATTCAATAAATTTATTCACAACTTCTTACATGTCTATTTAGATGATTAAACAGGTGTATGGATTAGTTAAGGATCATTGTGATTCCACGCTTGATGTTTGAAATATGTAGACAATTGAGTATCTCATTGAACATCAAGAAGTGCATATTTGCTACACTATTTGGGATACTTTGTTAGGACACATAATTTGTAAGGAAGGTTTGTTGGTTGATCCAGCCAAGGTTGCAGTCATTATAGGCCTAAGGGAGCCTATCAGTTAGAGTGAGGTGTGTGGATTTTTGGGTCATACAGGATATTACAGAAGTTTATCAAAGGATATGCCAAAGTTACCACACCATTAGAAGATTTATTAAAAGGGAAAGTTACGTTCTACTGGGGAGAACCACAACAACGCGCATTTGAGACATTAAAGGAAAAACTTACTACCGTGCCTATTCTACATTTTCCTTTGTGGGACCAACCATTTCATGTACATGTTGATGCCTCTAGCATGGCCATTGGCATGGTGTTAGATCAACATGGAGAAGGTATTGTAGATCATCCTATTTATTTTTCTAGTAGAAAGTTGACTCTTGTAGAATATAATTACACAACTATAGAGTGTGAAGCTTTGTCAATGATTTATGCGCTACATAAATTCCACCAATACCTACTAGCTACACCATTCATATTTTATACAAATCACATGGCATTGAAGTATTTGGTAAACAAGCCCATTCTACAAGGGTGCATATGTCGATGGGTGCTCTTATTTCAGGAATTTGATTTCACATTTTTGGTAAAACCAGGGAAAAGTAATTCTGGACCAAACCATCTATCCATAGTATAGTCAAGAGAAGAAGCACATGCAATTGAAGATACCATGCCAAATGAATAGTTATACGGTTACATCGAGCACCATCGAACTAGATGAAATTATTGTATTTCTATGAATAGGGATGACACCGAAGGAATGAAATCCTTGGATAAGAAATAACATACTATACACATAACCCCCTTATATGTTAATTAACGGTGACCTATAGAAATTAGGTCAAGATGAATTATTGTGCCGTTGTGTATTAGAACATAAGCACGTACATATTATGGAAGAAGCTCATGGTGGTATTACAAGTGGCCACTATATAGGTGATGCCACTACGCGCAAGATTCTACTTGTTGGATTATGGTGGGAGACCCTGTATAAAGATTGTAAGGAATTTTGTAAGGCTTGTGATCATTGTCAACATCTTGGGAAACCATGTCAATGAGATGAAATGCCTCTAAGACCCATTACTAGTGCAAAACCATTTGATAAATGGGCTATAGATTTTGTGGGTCCTATTTCACCAGCTGCATGTAAAACTGGATCATGCTACATCATAACTTGCACATATTATTTGACAAGGTGGGTAGAAGTAGTACCTACAAAGGATTGTACAATGGCTATAGTAGTCAGGTTTCTTTGGGAAAATATTATTACAAGGTATGGATGTCCTTTAAGTTTGACCAGTGATAGGGGCACACATTTTCTTAATGAGACAATCATAATTTTATTGGATGAATTCATGATTACACACCATAAAAATACACCCTATCATCCTCGGAAAATGGGACTGCTGAGGATTTCAACAAAATTTTGAGCTAGACATTGACAAAAAATATATGATGTTGGAAGAAAGGATTGGGATGATAAAGTATCTGTAGTACTTTGGGCATATCGGACAACATATAAAAGGTTGAACAAAGCCACACCATTTCAGTTAGTGTTTAGCACAGAAGTAGTTATTCCTATGGAATTTATGTTACCTTCTTTGCGTATTGCACACGCTAGAGGTCTAGCTGATGAGAAAACATTAGAAGAATGGATTGAACAGTTAATCAAATTAGATGAGTGATGAGCCATAACACATTGGAGTCAAAAACAAGAGAAGGCCAAGCATAAAGCATGGCATGACAGGAACATCAGGGATAAAAATTTGGAGATAGGACAAATGGTGCTCCTTTATGATTCTAAGTTTTTGTTCTATCTAAGAAAGATCAAGCTACATTAGTTAGGGCCATATGTTATCACTCACATACTCGAATCAAGCGCTTGTTAGTTAGAGGTGCTTGATGGAAAATGGTTACTGGTTACTTCAACGGGAGTAGGTCAAGCCCTACTATAAATAAGTCTTCTTGGGGTTTGTAATAAGGTAGTGTTTCCATTTATATTATGTTTTCAATTATGCATTCCCTTAATGTGTTTCCTTCTTTTTCGCTATGCTTTGTAAATTTAGTTGGTGTGTTTGTGTAATAAGCGCATTTACACGCCAGAAGCTACTTACTATTTGAAGAATTTTTATGCACAGAGGACTGCACATACCCTTAGTGTGGGGTAGGTTGTTATCCAGGTACAAGACTATTGAAAATAAGTACACATGAAAGGAACTATCTACGGGTGTTATTCAAGGGTGGAGAATTGAAAAACAAGAGAGATTGCTTCTAGACACGGGGACCATAGATAAAGAGGAATGAAAAACAAGTATAATGCAAGGTAAGAAAAGGCTAGGAAGAATACCAGTGGAAGGCACAGTGATGAGGTACTTAGGTGTATGGAAGCGTGCTGAAGAGAAGTCTACACCAAAAAGGTAGAAGGGCGTGCTAGAAGGTTATAGCTTGGGTGCAAAGATGTATCATGCAAAAATAATGAAAATGATCAATTAATGAGAGGATTATTGGTAGTGGAGGAGAAATAAATGGACTAACTTTTTGAAATTCTATATAAGGATGGGATGTGATTTCATTTTTACCATTGCAATTAAGAGAATTTGAAAAGGGTTAAGTGTGAACGAGCCGAGAAATATTGTTGAGGTGTGAAGAGTTTGAAACCGGAGACATAGAGAGAAGGTTTATGTGCAGGAGAAGCTTGTGTTCCCATAGGAGAAGGGTTTGAGCAAAGTAGACACGTTACAAACAAGCTAGGGCATGTAATTTCCACTAGGGCATAGAGATTTAAACTAGGGTTTCAATTTCTCGATTATAGAGGGAAGAAAAGAGAGATTTTTCAAATGGCATTGAAGACATCACTTGCAGCGGAGATAAAGGGAAAAGAAGGTTGAAGTGGAAGAAAAAAATTCTCCCAAGAGTAATTTCTCATAAATGCAATATCCAGAGGGCATGATTGTGGGACAAGAAAGGGATTCCCATATCCACCAATGTAAAATCAAATATTACAACCATTGAACATCAGATAATAAGGAGCTCAATGCGTTGCTGAGCACAAAAATGCATAAGCGCACGACAGAGGATATGCTGGTATACGATGACGGTGGTGAGAAGTTGCTGAAGCATAATGGAGTCTACTAGCTGTATGAGCTGCCATATTTCGAAAAGTATGAACCGTTATATCGGTGGTTGATGAGCATAGTCCACAAGGATTTATTTTACTTTTTCGGATGAAGGGTACGAATCACAACTACTTTGATTTCAATAGTAACAAGACTAAGGGCCTCAGGGTTGGATCTAGATAGTGATTTAACTGATAAGGCTGAAATCATGGAGACAAGGAAAGAGCTAGGGTATACTAAAGGTCTGTGTGACATGGACATTGACAAATTGAAAAAGTACCCAGTAGTGTAGGTAGCTGCACATCTTGTAACAAAGTTGAACGACCAAGGAAGGTGGTCACAAGTAAACACAATGTGGTTGCACATCACAAAGAATATGTCTCAAGGAGTGGTCTACAATATTGCAAATCACATAGCAAAGACAATCATTGAAGAAGTGTGACAGGTGACAGAATAAGTTTTGGCACTTTGTATTATTGTCTTTAGTATTTATGGAGATTGGGGTACCTGATGGGCCAAAGGAGAAGATTTGGGAATACCCCACGGAACACAAGTCACATGTGGAAAGATTTGGAAAGTACTTGTGTGATGGATCAATGAGTGGACCATTCAAGCAGAGAGCAGAGATGTGGTATTATAGAATCCACATGATTTTTGAGGAATAGTGGTGCATACCCAAGGATTTATGTTTGGTAGTGGGTAAGGTAGTTCATTTTTCGTATACCAAATTTTTTTCATCGCACGATTTGCAATGAAGGACGGGGTTGGAGCCCATGGTGTAAATTATCGTATGCTTTCATAACAAGATATTTATAGGCATCAATTCACCGGTTTTGAGATGCACGCTGCCTAACCTTCAATGTAGAAAAGGTAGATTGTGACTACCACACTTTGAGGAAGAAGTATGTATATCTAGGGCGGAATGCCTACATTGAAAGGATTATTTCAGATATTATAAGCATGAAACCTATAAGCTTGGTAGTTGGGGACACCGAGTAGCACTTGTGTACCTGCAACTCAAACCCAAGCTAGAGAACACTAAGTATGTGGAGAATGAGTTCGTGCTCCCAAGGCCACTAAAGGGTAAGCATATAATGGAAAATGTTCCAACACCTAAGCCCACAGAAACAATTCAAGTAGAGGATGAATAGGAAGAACATGAAGCTAGTGGTAGTTTGGAACACAAAGGTAGACGAAAACCTCTAAATAAGGAAGAAAATGAGTGCACAACTATAACACCTCAACCATAAGAGGGAGATGATGAGGACTTGGATGCAGTCCAAGGAGAGCACCATTTCAAGAGAGTATTCAGGAGAACAAGGACCCGAGGAGTTACTCCAAAAACAATGTGCTGATCACCACAACTCTCTCCACATAAGGAGACAAATGAGAAAATATGAAGGAAATTAAAGTTGAATGAGGAAGTGGAAGATTCAGAGGAAAGCACACCCAATTCTCCTACACCTTCAGAGAACGCAGAAGAACAAAAAGATGAAGAAATGAAGGATGGAGAAGAGGGAGAAAAAGGAGCAGATGAGACATCAACCGAGACTACTCAGGACATAGCAGCACAAGTTCCAAATCTTAAAGCCCAAGTTCCTAAGCATCCTAGATCAAGAAGAACAAGTGGGGAGTATATTCCACCAGCCATGGGCTATATGCCAGGACACATGTAAAATTTTCCGCGCCTGTTTCCAAAGAACAATGACACAAAAGGAGTTGTATGGTTGGGAGTTGATGGATGAAGATATGGAAATAGTGCACATAAGGAAGTAATTGTCATGGTCGATGCACACACATGGATGAACCAGACTTTGATGTGTGTGAGGAGTCATGTGTGTCAAGGAGGTTGAAAAAGACACCTCAGGCAAAACACATAACATTAAATCCTATTGTTATTTCAGATTAATAGGTGAGTAATTCTTTAGTAAAGGTCTCGGCTGGAGGTCACACAATGGAATATGGATGAATCCACAAAAATTAGGGAGCTAAGGGAGGAGATCAAGACTAAGGATGAGGAAATAGTGTGCCTAAAATAGGAAAATGAATTGGCACAGAAGAAGAACACTGTGTTTATTAGCATGGCAGATGATATTGGTGACAATGTCATGAAGGCTAGGCCACACTTAGATCCAAAGGTACCCAAGACGTTTCCTTCGGCAATACATTATGTGAGTACATTGGCGGACTTAGTGCTTGAAGATGAACCTCTGCACATGCCAGAAAAAAAGGATCCAACACAAGAATCAGAGTGGGAAAAGGATTTAGTGATGTGGAAGATTTCATCATAGGAAGGATTGATTCAGAGCTTGTAGGAGGAACTAAAGAAGGTAGATCAAGCTCTAAATATTTGTATAGTGCTAGAAGCCCTTATAATGACCAGACCATTTTGGAAGACAATGAGGTCCTGAAGGACATTAAGGATGACACATTGGGCTACGCAAAATGATTAGCACTTGTTAAGCAGAAGCGTGAGGCCCTTACAATAGCTCAGGAACCACACAAGGAAATGCTGGATGAGCTTGGGAAACTTATCACTCAAAAGATGGACTTGTTGGAAGGGAGAATGACTGGCATGTCTAGCATTGTGTTGGTCTTGTAGAATGAGAAGGGAGAGATTGCAAGGGATGAGTTAGCATCAATTATAGCGGATATTCTAGAGAAGGTGGAGGCCATGCTCAATGATTGGTAGACATTAAAGGAAAATATAAAAGAAGAATATACCAAATTGATTATTCAGATTGAAGTAGAAGAGATTGCGGGTAAAGACATTCTTTTATTCATCAAAATTCTTTCTATTCATATTCGTTTATTTATTTTGGAGACAACCATTTCCGGTGGTGACAATGTAACTAGTGTGGGGTAATGTTTATCAGTCGGACTTTGGAGCTTAGTGAAGAAAATACGGAAGGTTCATGTGGGAAAGTAGAGTGCATTAAAAGGTGCAAAATTATCGGAAAGGATCACACGTGAATAAGAGAGACAGATTCGGGACTTAGCTGTTTTCATGATGAGAATCTATTTTGGAGATAGCATGTGGATCACTCAAACCAATTGGGGACTAGCATGACACACATTGAATATTCTTGGATGATCGACTACAAAGTGTTTTACATGGACATAGGCTAGGAATAGATCTAATACTATCGCTTAATTAAAAGTAGTCTATTCTTTAGCGCACTTACATGTGTGGCTATTTTTGTAATGACACGTGGCTAATAATAGCATGTGAGATATTTTGGGATTATGTAAGTGGTGAAGGGCACGTCCCCACCCTTATAAATATGTATAGAACGTGTAGCGAGAGAGGGTATAGATATAGGTGTGAGAGTTAGGTTATAGTGAGATTATGTTGCTAGATTTGTTACGTGCATGAGCGTATACTACTGTTATTGTAAGGAAGCTTCAATGTATTTACTGCGATTAATATAATGGAGATTATGGACTGAAATAAGGTGTTATCATGGTTATAATTTAGTATTGCATGCTTGATTCCATTATGGTTATCTGTTAAGTCTGTTATGTTCTAGATCTAGATCTGAATATGCACTGTAGAAGGATATATTAGCCATAGATCTGAATGATTTAAGTCTTCATCATGCTAACATCCTATAAAAGTAACCCTAAAGAGGGGCATGATACCTTTGTGTGCTTTGGGTGAGCACTCAGTCTAGGCTAAGTGATGTGCCAGCGCACCTAGGCTTGTATTGGTGAATTCTAGGCTACATCATTCATCTTATTCATAACCTCCAGAATACTCACAGAATCTGATTTGTGTATTGTTCTCAAACTCATCACTTTCTATGAAAATACCACCTTCACTTTCTTGTTCAAACTCCTCTTCATTTTCCTTACTCCTACAACTTGCATTGACATGTGAGGCCTCCAAGGAAAGCCTTTGGGGTGCTCCTGCAATCTGATTTTCATTGCTTCTTTGGGAAGAAACTCGTTCAAATAATTCCCTCTTCAAAGATGTTATCTCATTTGCCAACTTTTGTAGCAATGGATTGGTTCTCTCATCTCTAGGATGTTGGGTCTTTCCCTTTGATGGATTCTTGATCTTTCTAGAGTATGAGATCATCATCAAGTTCAATGGCCATCCTTTGTGCTTTTACAATGTTCCTTGGTTGGGCTCTTTGCAGAAAAAATCCTACTTCTAATGATTGAGCATTGATGAAGAATCTCTTGACATTGTTTTTCGGATGGAAAATATTCTTCTCGGTATCCTACGAAGGAACTATTCGAAATGAGCCACAAAGTCTCTCATAGTTTCACTTTCTCATTTCTTTATTTGAGCCAACTGCACCAAGAGGTCCTGATAGTATTTAGTTAATTTAAATCTTTCCTTGAAGGTAGTCTTGATGTCATTACAACCAGTGATGGATCGGGCAGGAATGATGTAGAACCATTCTACTACTTTTCTTAGAGGGACTCCATGAATAGTCTTATAGCAACATCTTCATGTTGGACACCAAGAATTCCACATGATGTCGTGAAGGCAATGATGTGTTCTTCAGGATGTTGTGTTTTATCACCTTTGAACTTTGGAAAGTTCTTGCGGGAACTTGTTGGTAGATCGTGGAGAGGTGGTTCAAGAGAAAGTGAACTTGTATTCCTTCCCTATGGAATAATGGGTTGAGGTCTTTCTTCTTTGTCAACCATCATTATTTCTACTTCTACTTCAGCCCTTGCTTCTACAAATTATTCTTCAAACTCTTCTTCTTCTGAAGACTAAATGCTTAATGGTGATGCAAAAATGGGAGAAGTGTAAGGAGGGATATCAACAGGAGTTTTGATAGTATGGCCGGGTGAACTACTTGAAGAGATGGATTGAGAGGAGGCTTGAGAGAATAGTATGGATTATCGTTAATTCTTTCTTGCTGATTTTGTAAAGCCTCAAAATTGGAATCAATAAACCTGATCAACATGGTGTATCTTCCTTCAGCCAGCTTTTGGAAAATTTTGAAGTGGGAATATGAAAAGACACTTTGGAATATAAAAGGTCACATGTAGGAATTGACAGTGTATCTTTTAGCAATGGATTTTTGTGGACTATTTTTTTTTGTGTTTTTTAAATATTTCATTTTTAAAAAAGTTTTGGACCTTGATATCATATTTTGGGTGTAGATGCTGATAAATCTGCCACGGTGGGTGGAATTTTTTTTTGGAAAGAAACTTTATTGGGTGGAAAAACTTGTAGATTTCTTGCCAATGCTCTCACGGGAATCTAAGTCCCTTTACTTAACCAAAGGTAACCTGTCGATATGCATACACAAGAAAATGTGGGTTTACGTGGTGGCCTTTCGACCAAGGATCCAACATGGGAACTCCATTGACCCTACGAAAAAGTTAGCAATATCTTACTAGGGAATACTTTGTCTGAAGATCAGGAAAGGGGAGTGAGAAGGGAGGTAGGAGAACTAATGCTGCAGGTAGGAAATCAGATTCTTTGCACACACACTAGTTAGAAGTATCATCACATGCATTTATGAGAAGAAATAACTTTGTAAGCATCATTAAGACCAAATGAAATTTGATGAACACAAAGTATCAAGAAATACCTTAGTCGAAGAAATCTAGAAACTCCTTCTTGTATTAATTTCTCAAACAAAAGTTATACATAGTGGAGAAATAAAGGAAATTGATAAGGGGAAAGGAAGAATTTGGATATCTCCTTTGTTCTCTCAAGGTAGAATGCACTCTTGAGCTTACAAAATTAATGACCAACCCCTTGAGATGGGAATGGATTTACAATTTATAGAATAGACTTGACTCTTCGTCTTCTTCATGACCCTCCATATGCCTTATTCCTAACTTTAGACTATTCATATTCCTACAAAATATTTAAGTCCCTTTTATAAAATCAAGGCGACTTAATTTACATTATGTTTCTAAAGTCACTTTTAAGTGACTTAAAGGCATATCAAAAAGTGCAAACCCCAACAAAGAATTAGAAAATTTGAAGGGAGAGAAAGTTGGGGGAGAGGGAAGAGAGAGAAGAGGAGAAGATGTTTCCCGATGAAGTTCGTTGATCCTTGTTGATGGAAAACTTTTAATGCAGTGAAACTCTAAATCTTTGAACTCCTTGCACACTGTGAAACTCCTTTAAATCAGCTCATGAACACTCACCAAGTTGAATGAACTAAGATGGATCTCAAATTCCCTATGAAAAATGACTAGGATGATCCTAAAAAATGATGTCCCCTTGAATGATTATCCTTGACGTCCCATCATGCCAAAACTGTTATTTCAAAGATGACTTTCTATTTTTAGTAACTATGAATTGTAAGTTGAGGTGACCTTTTTGATGACTTTTCCTACAATATTCCCTCTATGTTTACCACCTTCTTCATGTCCTCTTCAAATGGTAGGTTACCTTAAGTAACATAACCCTACACAAGAAGGCATGCTATTTTTAGTAAGTGCGTCGTAGATGTCACGATGCGACAAAATGAGTCTTGAAAGTTTTGGTTTTAATTCGGGCTTCCACACTCTATGTTAAATAACTCCTTCATCTAAACAAGTGGGAAAATGATATTTTCATGGTGTGAGAAGAATACTGACAAAAAAATAGCCCTCCATATCCCTAAAAATAGGGGCTTCATGGCGCAAAAACTAGTTCACACGAAACTAGATTTTTCAATGATAAATTTGCAGGACTTATTTTTGTCTCTGTTCATGATGAAATAAATTTCATTGCAATAGGTTTTTTCTTTTGGTGCTTCACGTGAAATTTTACTTCCATCCGACGACGGCGATTTGATAGGAAATTGAAATTTGTTCTTTGTGGAGACAAGTGAAATTTATTCGATGTGAGAATTTCTTGCTAAAAATTCGAGTTTTGAATATGAGTTTTTAATGGCCTTCAAGAGAGAAGAACTTAGCAATAGATGATTTGTCAATCTGCATCGGTTTGTAGAATATATTCAAATATTCGTTTTATGGCAATGGGGATTTCCACTGTTCTTCTTCTCGGTTCTCCATTTATTTTTCTTATCTCGATGAATTATTCTTTTGATACCTATTTTCAATCATGGAGTTAAGGATACTATGTCTGTGATGGATCTGGTTCAAGCTTTGGTAATGGTGGAGTGAGGTGTTCTCTGCAACTTTTCTTTTGGAAGTGAGAAGTATCAAGAAACAACAAACAGTTAGAATTTTTTCAAATTTTTGTGTTGGAGTTGGGTGCACTTTTTTTCCATGATGTCCCTGACTACAAGGATGTGAGGGAAATAAATTTCCATGATGAGCAAGATGGCGACACATGATAACAATATGACGACAGGGAATGAGTGCTCCAAAATCAACTTTAAAGCACCGATGGACTGGAAGTGGGTCACATGGGTCACCAAAAATATCCCCATAGGGTCTAGGAACATTTTTCCATGTTTTATATCCATGACCTCAAGGACATAAAATTCCATGGTGGTCCTGGAGTTGACATGTGGCGCTTGATCTGACGGCAGGGAATGGATGCTCCAAAAATGCACCTGGGGGCTGAACTGTCAAGTCTGGAGGTCACATGAGGGTCTTAGAGGTCACATGAGGGCTGAGAGAATTTTTAAAAGTTTGGTGTATCTGAGGTAGGGGATGTCGGGGACATGAAATCCCACTAGGATCCTGGTGCTGACACATGTCCTCCCAAAAATTGACTAACTCCTGAACTGTATTTGAGAGGGAAACTTGGAACGATGATAACTAAAGTTCCCGGTGGAATTTATTGGTGAAATTTTATATGATACTAATTGGAAATTGAATTTTTAATTCAATTTTGGGGGTTTTATGTATTTATTAATCCATTTGATCCCTTAAAAATCAGAATTGTGATCTAAGACTCCACTTGTTCCTGAGAAAAACTACCTGCAAATCCTATGCGCGCCAAGGTGTTGTGAAAAATATGATTTCACCATAATGTAGGGCTTAGAATTATATTTCTAAATATGTTTTGGTTTACTTATAAGTCCATTTGAAGCTCCCATAATCACCTTACAAAGCTCAGCGGTTGTTTTGGCCTGTGCACTGACTAGGCATGTGAACCCTAATTCTGGTGAAACTGCCCCAACTTCTCCGAGACCTTCCAAAATATTTTTGAAGCATATGCATGATGTCCTAAGACCTTTGGATCACCTCCAAATCCACTTAGGATCTTTTTCTTTGCTCTGTGAGGTTGCTCCAGTTCTAGGAAGGCCAATGATAGCCCTTCCCACAACTGCCTAGTAGCTTCGCAAATGAACTCCTAAAATCACCGAGGGGGAATGAATGGACTTTACTAAATCACGTGGGGGAATGGTATAAAATTATTCAAGAGGTCATTTTTACTTATTGGAAATATTCTATGTTTCTTGGAGTGATAGAATTGATTTTTTTTACAGATTGGTATAGTTTTTGGCTCGAAATTGTCAATTTCCCTATTGCACATTTACACAAAAACAATTGGCTCTAGCTTGGGGACATGACACGAACCGAGTGTAGTGAATACATGGCATGAGAAATCCCATAATCTCGTCTTACAACATATTGACTAGTTCCTTATCCATTGGGCCCTGCAGTGTTATGTGACAACCTACAATAAGGAAACACACACACACACACACACAAATACGGAAAGGAAACACATGACACACAAAGGAAACACACTGTAAGCACCTATGGTACAAGGTGGGGGATAACCTACTTTCACTGAAGCACTTTTCATTTTTCAAAAGTTACCCTTGAAGAGGCAACACCAAATGATGATGTTCTCGTTAAGCCATTGAAATTACCCTCCTCCTCACCGCTTATGAAAGCCAAGTGCTTTCACAATTGTTTGTGTAATTTGTAGGAGTGAGTCCAAGTGAGCTTCTTGATGCTCAAGTCCTTTCTTGGAAATTCCATTGCCTTCATCCTCTTTAAAATTGGTTTCATAGTGCCAGTTACATTATGTGTTTATCCACATAGATGATTCTTTCTTTGAGCACACTATCATCACCGCCTGAGGGCTGATTTTCATTCAAATTGCTTGAACATTCTAGATTATTTTCTTTCCCAGGTCTATGCTCATTGACATATTTTCCATGAGAAACCTCATACTTAACCTTTTGCTTTACTCCACTTTGAATTGCTTGAGTATTGACAGAAGGATTGGACACGACTTCATACTTGTCTTGTATGTCCATGACACGAGTGAAGATATCAAAAATCAGCTCGGGGTCTTCCATAACTTCCGATGCATCCATAATTTCTTTCATGGAGTTATTCTTTGTCATTCTTGCAGCTCTTCTTTATATGCCTTTGAAGAATCATTATTTTGCATCTCAAGGCAACTATCTAGAGGGATTATCTCATCATCTTGGGAATTGATGCATTTTATCACTCATTTTTCCATAGGGGCTTTAGCTTCTAAGGCCTCAAAACTTCTTGTTTCTATTTTTTCATCATGGAAAGAATCTTCTTCTGTAAATGGGGAAGAAAATATCTCCATTTTATCACCATATCCACCAACCATTGGCTAGAGAGGGACATCATATTTCTCATCTAGATTTATTTCAACATAGCCCATCTTCACACTGGTTGAGGTTTCCAAGTCAGCTTCACACTTGTCTTCAAGATTCATGGCTTGCATTAAAAGTTCAAGACTGATTTACGGTCTTTTGTTTCTTCCACAACTCTTCACAGTCATTGTATAGATAGTTCTTTCCCATTGCTCGAGGGCTCATTATAGACTAACTTAGTCTCTTCCTGGGTGACATGATCAAGGGAGTCTTCATCTTCAAATGGGAATGAGAATATCTCCTCATCACATATACACACATATGCTAATTTTTCTACTTGAAAATCGCCAAGCACTATTTCCTCTTCTTTATGGTTTGCATCGTCAGGTGCAATTTGGGGTTGCCCTCTTGTAACTTGAATCTTCTCAATGCTTCTTCAAAATCCAAATATCTCTAGGAAGGCATGTTTGGACATATCAAGATGGGGATATCCTCTTCCTCCTTGGTTTCCACCAAGTGATTCATCTTCCTGCTACCTTGATACAAGATGTTAGCTTCGGGCTTTCAGAATTTTGTACTGTGTACCTCATCTTATTCTCGGGAAGCAATTTCTCCATGTCTCCCTTTACTGGTATGGTTGTGGATGACCAATTCATTTGAATTTTCCTCCCAAGTCTCATTAAAAACTTCTACTCAACAATATTCTAATGAGGTTGAGACATCTACTACCAAAATCATCGTTGAAACTTTCTCAGTCCTGAAATCTAGTGAGAGCCACCTTGTGCATTTTTCACCTTCCTACAAGTGATAACTCTTTTGACCTCAAAGAGTAATAAGAGACACTAGGTGGAGTCATGGTAAGTTTGAGAGCCTTGGTGACCTTAAAAGGCATCATGTTTTCTGAGGCACCAGAATCTATTATGTAATTATTCAGTTACATATTCTCCAACAAGAAGGGAGATGTAGAAAGGTTCAACTTTATTAGTCTTTGATGCACTCAGAGAAAGAATGTTTTGTGAGGGAGGTGTAGGTGAGTTTGGTAGCATGCCTTTGGAACTAGAAGTTACAAAATTGGGTGTTAGACTACCACTCTGATGTATCGAAGAACCTCTCAAATTGTTCGGGATAAATCCGAGAAATATTGAGCCATAATCTACACTTTGGCTTTGTTTGCATATTTTATGAAGTCAAAGGGAGCAGATGCGGACAAGGGGGTGAAGAGACTTATTTTGGCTTTAGGACATGTTTGGAAGCATGAGTAAATATTTGGGGAATAGATGGTATTTTGAAAGGTACACTAGGAGCTTTCAAGGTATTATATTTTTAGGAGCAGATTTGGGTTTAGACTTTGTCGCATTTGTAGTATCCTCGGATCTCGCATCACATACAACACATCATAGATTAGACTAGCCAACATTATACATATATCACACTCTTGAGGACTACATTATATGTTTCTCATCTTACAAATCACACACCAAAACTTTTAGTCTACATACACATCCTACATTACGCATTCATACATCATACACTAGTCTACACACCATACTAGTATTTATCATACATCTATCATACTCTTATTATCTATGAGTCTAGCATTACTACTCATCCTACATACTATATTACACACATTCTCCCATTATTAGTCCCTCTACACATCTTTCATTGCATCCCATACATTACATATCACACATCCTACACATCATATGGTCGTCTATTATCATCACACATACTAGATCACCTTGTACACATTGTACTTGCTATTCTATGATGCACTTTAGTTCCTTGGTCCATACTCGACTGCCAAGGGTTTAGAAATCAAATGAAACTTATTCTCATTACACATTCATCATTCATTATTTCTTCATGTGACATTCCTAGGTTAGTAACATACATTATAGGATAAATGGTCACCTATTCCTTCATATTGTAGTGGTATACGCTTTTAGGCCACATCACCACTCCTTCTATTCATCTTATAGTGATATACACATTAGGATACATCATCAATATTTTTATAATCTTGTCTTGATATACACTTCTGCTATAAAGGGTCATGCACACACCATCTCTAGGTCGCATATCATCACAAAACATATGCACACTCATCACAACATGTTAGACGTATAAAAAAATTTGACCATTTCCGATGCACACTCTCGTTTATTGTTCATTCTTGACTACTAAGGGGAAAACCAAATGAACCTCATTACATACATTTCCATTCACTAGGGGGGCTCGTGGCACCTACCACCCATCTTACATTCCATTCCATCCATCCACAACATATTACATATCATGGTTGCTTCTACTCTTGCTTATATTTACTTATTCATGGTCACTTTATTACACATGCTAGATAGATCTCTTGTATATCATTTATCTATACCATACACACATGCGCATTCATGACTTTGGCTAGTTGTGATCATAGATACAAGTCTCTTACATGCAACACACATGCTTGACTTCTACCCTTCTAACACTAGTCGTAGGGCATCCACATTCATCTCTCACAGGTGCTATAGTTTCATTTTGTACCTAGAAATTTACATTACTTGGATATACATGCTTTTGACATACTAGTTATCTTTCTAACATGCTAATGGGTACTTCATGTGCAACATTTGTTATGCAGCGATATTTTCTTCCATACTCGTTTGTTACAGTTTTTATATTTGCTTGTTTTTATGTGGGATTTTCCCTATGTATGGTGTGCACACTTGTTTGTTTAATACGACCATGATGGCCTTACATGTCTTGTGACATCGTGAGTAATTTCCCATGTTTAGATCCCACTTTTTGTAACTTATTTTTCCTTCTTACGTGTTTACATTACTACTTTTCTTGGAGGCTTTTACACTATTTTTGTAGATTACACATTATCTTATACATGTATGCTTGTTCATACTAAGACTTGTATTTGGCTAGCCTTCTTATTTGTATGCACCTTGGTTTCTTCCAAGTGCATCCCTTCCCCTATAAGGTAGAGTTACATGGTACAGTTTATGCGGTTGGTCCTCTTTTGGGGCTGCACTCTCCTATCACTGATGTCACATGTGCCCCCAAAGAGGGGGGGCATCGTTTGGAAATTTACATTCTACACAATGCTTCTACACCAGTTTAGTTCAATGCACTTTCCACCCTTGGCATTGTGGGTTATATACAATGAGTAGGTTCAGACTATTCTATGAACTTCGTACACAAGGGATTTTATAGGACATGGTTTTCCTTAGAATTGGGGAGCAATTACGGTTAAAGGATATATGGGAATTCCTCTCTACACTACTTTGGCCAATGGCATTAGATTGCCTAAAAATCAAGCAAGTACAAATATCTCTTCACACACATTCAGGGAAGAAATTATAGGTTAGACAATACAACATAATTCCTCCCCACATTTCTTTAGCCTATGGCGTCGGATCAACCAAAAAAACTACGACAGGATATCCTCTTTCTACACTCTTTCTCTCGACATGGATCAGGTGCACATGTTCCATTTTTCATTTATGTACTTTACATTTACATGCTTTCATATAGATATACATGTGTTTTTTACATATGTAGTTGACTACTCCATCATTTTCTTATTGTAGGTCCATCTATATGAGAAAAAATTAGTCAACAATAAAAACTACAACAAATGGGGGCAACAACAACATATTATGGAAAGAACACACCATACTAACTATGCAGGTACATTACACACATCAGAAACTACACATGCATTTCTGCCCTAGGTTCACTCTCATCTCTTTTTACACTTTTGCATCTTTAGTTTCCATGCTCCATCATATTTTTGTCATTCCACACTTTGTCTAGTCCTTCAACACGTTTCTACATCACTCTACATGGATTATCAGGTACACATCTCTATCTACTTTATGTTACCAAGATTTCCACTCACCAACATAAAGTGGGGGAAAATGTAGACAAAAAATCATGTACTTTAGACATTATTTAGTTCCAGTCTTATATTACTATTCATATGGTTTTTGAGTGAAGAAAGTACTAATTAACCCCCATCTCTTGGTAATTTTTATTTACTTTTTGTCGTAATTCCCGACCTTCACCGCACATATGCCCAGATTTGTTTTTGACACTTTCCATCATTTTAGCCTTCACCGGGGCACCCGGTTAGTACTTGGGCGCCCATCGGCACCTTGGTTCTATTTAGGGCACCCTGATCATTTTCACACTTTCCCACCCCTTTTTAGGCACTTTCTAGCCATTTGAGCTTTTTATCTTTTTGGTGGTCAGCCTTTTTGGGGTTAATTACAAAATTAGAACAAGAGAACCATATAAATATAAATTTATGATACCATAATAAGGGACCGAACACTAGGAACTATTATCATCTTCGAAGGTTGCATCCATTTAGAGATCATTTGCATCCATCTAGCTCCATCACAAAGTCACAAGGCTAGTTCATTTACATCACACTACATAGGTTGGAAGTTTATTCAATTGCATCCACCATTTTATTAAATTTTCTACACATTATTATTGATCGCTACTTTCACAAAGTGTGACTGGCATAAGAGCAACCTAGGGCATGATCACACACACTCACATATAACTACATTAGATTTGAGATGTAGTACAATGCTTAGTTAGTAAGTCCACCATTGTGGCCGGCCGAGGATAGTCCACCCCTTCATTGGAATTTTAGTTTTAGGGTTTGATGCTTGTTTTGGAGTCTTCAAGGTATTTCTTTCATCACTATTCATTGGCGACATGTGGCACGTATAAATGAGTTACACATAACAGGAGTAAAGGATTAAATCATCTTACATCCCTCTAGAGCTAGTTTTGGACCTCTTACACAAATCATGGTGCCCAAAATCTAGACCAGGGGCACCCACAGTGCTCGATCCTCTCTCAGGTGCCCCACTCCCTTCAGAAAACTTAGATCCATCCTTTTCGAGACCTCTACATGTTCACTCATGCCTCCAGAATATTTAGTTGATTTTATGACATAGTCTAGATCAGCATGTGAAATCACCTAAGCTCCTTCCAACCTTACTTATCAATTAGGGTTTCATTTTTTTATTAGTTTAGTTACTTCGGTCACTTTCCATATTTATTTACTGAATTTATTCACTATTATTCACTATTGTTCCTAGTTAGATTAACTACCCTTATTCCACATTTTAGTCAATCAAGAAGTTACAAATCACCATTTATCATCTATCACCATGCACCTCTAAAACTACTTAAAGCCATTCAAACTGACATTTTTTTGATGAAAATCACAAAATAAAAGTATTTTTCCTCATTTTAAAATTATTTAGATACCCATTAATCTCATAAAGGTTTTTACAAAGTTTCAAGACTTAACTATTTTCCAATCAAATTTTATCCCCTCTCTAGCATTTTCAATTAGGCCTCTCTATTAGCCCTTCAAGCATGAAAAGCTTTGTGTCTGGAAAAATCTAAAATATTTCATGAAAATATAGTTATATTTCAGATACCAATTACATCCTTCTTTCTTCATGCCATATTTCATGATCTAACTCCTTGTCAATTCCCTCTTCACAAATCTCTTCCTTTTGGCTAGGTTTCAATTAGGTCTACCTCGGGTTTCAATGGCCTTCTAGGGTTTTGTAGTTTACCAAAAAGTTTCAAATTCTAAGACACATTATTTTACATCATTCTACCTTATTCATGCTCTTCTCAATGCTTCTTTACCCTTTTTTCATCTATCTTGTTAGGTTTTTTAGTTTTGCTTCTTAGTTCTTCTTTGTTTGTTCTTGACACTAATAGTCCTTAACTCTTTTTTGACGTTTTCCTCTAAATTTTCCTTAAATTATTTTGTAAATCACCCTATAAATGTCTTTACATCACTAACCATCACTCTAAATCATTCTCTTATCCTCATTCATGATATTCTCTATCGGATGTTTGTTTGCACTTTCTATGCTTCTTATTATAACGTGATAGGAAAATCAAGAATCTATCTAGGATAAGACTTCTATAGAAATTTTCCCACAATCTTTAAGGATTTCACTCACTCTACCAACACTCCAAAACAAATTGTGGGAAAATTCACATATGGTTCACTCTCCAACCCCTCAATGAATTCACAGATTCTCAAAGGAGTCTGGGACTAAATCGATTAGGTATATGTTCTTTCAAGACTTCAAGATTGGTATCTATGCCCAGTTTAGACTGAGATTTGTAAGTTTGGATTTTGAAACTTCCTCTTATCACTTTGAAACTTCCAAATCTTCCTCTACACATTTTAATTTCACCATCCAACAATTTCTAAGTCTTTTATCATTCCAATGCACAAGTTAGGAGTAGTTTCATTCATCAAACCTCGAGAACATGGTACTTAAGACAATAGGATGGTATTGTAGATTTTTACTCCTCATTAATACCTTTATCCTCTGTTAAACTTCTTAAACACTCTATTCATAACTAAAACCCACTCTCAATGTTTCAATGCAATCTACACACTTTATTATCTATCACAATGTATAAACTATTCAAACATCAAGAAAAATCCAACTAGAATGCATTTTCCGAGTTTCTTATCATTTAGCCTTCTTGTCAACCATAACACATGCATATATTTTATAACACACAAGTTAATATCCTGTCACATGTATATCCCTTGAAAACAAGCGCTTCATTAATCTTATGAGAAATTTTAAGGGTTTTGGAGGACCTTACCAAATAATTCCATAGTTTCCTTGATAGACTATCTTAGCCTTCATTCAAAGATTTTCATAGGTTGTGTTGCCACTGTAATCATCACCTTTAAACCTATTTATTCCATGTACCTACAAGATCATACATATAACATATACAACATAGTTTTACTAAACCTTCATACACCAATTCATATTGACACCCATGTGTGATAAAAAAACTCCATTAATTTATCAATTCCTTGATCATCGCAAAGCTTCAAGAGCCATTAGGGCTATGTTACAATGAATTTTCAAACACACACACACACTTCCCATAGCTTGCATACCATCTCTTTCTCGAAAGCTTCCCAACAAAATGTAGTGATATAGAAGGTAGTTATGGATCTAACCACTAACTTACCTATGATTAGTCTAACCAAGATGAGTTAGATCCTTAGTAGGGTCAAAGAAGACATGTCAAGGTGAATTCATGTATCATAACAACTTATTACACCATTTATCATACCCACTCTAACTTCTAGACTTATAACATACTACAAATACTAATTCAAATATTCAAAAGTGTAGTTTTGGAGGGAAATCCCCAAAGACCACTTATTATATGCTTAAGAGTCCAAATGGACTAAAAACACATAAACACCACCCAAATGGACCCTAAAACACCTAAACACATATAAAAAGCCCAAAATTTAATATTTACAAGGTTGTTCCTACATCAAAACCCACTTCTATTTCATCATATCTTACCCGATGATGTAAGTTTAACTAACTTTGATGATCTAACGACTCTAAAAAGATTACGTAATTAAATTGCACCTAATCTATTCAATAGTATTAAATACAAAGAATTACATGTGGTCAAGTGCCACTGCGTGATTTACCTCACCATCCTCCATCACCACCTCTTACTCATTTCATGATGTCGAAATACACCTCAAATTTAGAATTCCAGGGCTTAGTTTTCTCAATTCCAAATATAGTAATAAGAAAACTAAAAATCGAATCACTATGTAAAACTCAAATTTCTATTCAAATTCAGTTGCAATAAACCCAAGTCTTCAATTGAATGTAATTTTCTCTCTTGAAATCTACAACATGCATTGTTAGATTGCGTATCAAATGTAATCTCATGCCATTTATTTCACATATTACACGACTATTTTTATGATTGTCAATTTTCACTTATTTTTGACATTATCATGACATCACAATATCCCAATAGCCATCCCATGGGCCCCTAGCTAGGTGATTTTTGTCTTATTTTACCTATGATCCTCTAGTGTTTCTTTTCGCTTTTTCTTCTCGGGGTTTTGCATATTGCACCTACACATGACAGGATGAACAACACTATCGGTATGCATTGGTGGGTATATTTCATTTTAGTTAGTCCATTTAGAATTCCTTTATGTACTTACTTTCAATATCGGTGTTATAGACTATTTCATTCCATTGACCACCCCTTTTCAACTATTGCATATATTTTTAGAGCGGGTGCCTTAAGGGGATCTGTTGGGAATGGGAATGGTTATTCACATAGCCATTATGGGTTAGAGATAATACACAGAGAGAGTGTCGCTATTTGGAATTAGCCTTATTTTTCCTTACATTAGTCATCCTTCTCCCCTTAGTTCTCACACACATTGCATTCATGCCACTTTTCTTGCATTCCATCATCTTAGCACCTTATTCATCCACCTATTTGATCCAAAACACCTTTGTTTACTTCACATTGCATTGTGTTGACATTTTATTTTTCCCTAGCCAACAAAATCACCCACTAGTGATTGTGTTAGGTATATACATATACACCACTCATTTACATTCATAAGGAAAGGAAGCCAAAATCATTCAATCTGGAATTTACTCTACTCTTTTGCACCATCTTCGTATCTTCTCACCTAGCTCTTCATTCAACTTGCATATTTTTTGGATTGGATTGAATACTCTTCTTTTTGATGGTTTCTTGCACTATTAGGTCACCTCAGCAAGTCTAGGATAGGAATTTGGTGTTCCCCTTCTCCACTTAATAACGATTCTCTTTCGGTGTGTTACTTCTCTGGAGAGATAGATGCATTAATGACCACCCCACAAGTACAAGGTGAGTTCTCTAACCATATTTTTCAATTTTTCATAGATAATTTCTCTTCCTTTCCTTAGCGTGTTATGTTTTCTTAGTATTACATATGTTTGGATGCTAGTTAGCATAATACTCTTATTAATTATCATCTCCTTAGCTATCATCACTTTCATTTCAGTTATATCATGCATGTTTGTTTCATTTATTGTTGATATATACTTCTCCATGCCCAACTACTAATATATTAGTAGGGTTCCTTCCTCTATCTTGACCATGGTCCTTGGAAACCGTAGGTTGACCTAGTGTATGGATTACTAGCCTCTAGATATGTGACCCTAATGCTCACTGTAGCCCATTTAAGTCTATCCCTTGTATTCCGATACATGTGTGTTTCCTATGCATTACCTAGATACCCTAGTATAATAGATGATTTGGGAGTGCAATTCATTGATACACATCTTTGGAAAACATACAAGAAAATCTTAGAAGAGGATAAGAATTAGTAGTAGAAGAGGAAAATGCAAAGGATATAATTGTCAAAGCACTTGTGGGAGCTACTTCTAAACTAAAATTATAGGTTTCCTAGGTATGAAGGAAGTCTGAATGTGGATGATTTAATTGATTGTATCAATGATATGGATAGATAATTTGAGTATGAGAATGTAAGTGATGACAAGAAAGTGAAGTTTTTGTTACTAGATTGAAAGGTCATGCATCTCTTTGGTGGGATGGATTGCAAGATGAGAAAATGAGAAATGACAAGCCCAAGATTATAAATTGGGATAGGATAGTGGCCAAACTAAAAGGAAAGTTCATGCCTAAATATTATCAAACAAATATTTTCAAAAGATTGCAAAATCTCGGAAAAAGGAGATGTCAAGTGAAAGAGTATATAGAAGAATTCTATAAATTGACCATTAGAGTTGGTCATATTGAGGAGGATGTTGAGAAAGTGGCTAGATATCTTAATGGTTTGAGGCTTACCATTCAAGATGAGATCAATATTTTGATGCCTAAATCAGTTGAAGAGACATACCAATATACTTTAAGAGAAGAAGAGAAATTGGCAAGGAAATAACCTCAACATGCAAGAGGTAGAGGAAAATAATATAGAGGAAGAGGAAAACAAATAGGAATGATTCAGATGAAAAGAAGAAGAAGATAAAAACAAATCATAGAGTAAAGAATAATCCTTAAGAGGTAGGTACTCTTTCAGAAGTAGAAGACCCTTCAACAAAGGTAGAGGTAGAGGATTCATTAGTAGATGTTTTAAGTGTGGAAATTTTAGCCATAGATCATATAAATGCCCTAAGATTCCATATACAATCTAAGGAAGTGTCCAATTATCTCAAGGTGAAGATTAAGGGAGTTCAATTCTACCTATCCAATAATATGCTCAAAAATTTGGAGAAGCATTGCTAATGAAGAGGATCTTTCTTAAGCCCAATAAAGAGATCAAAGAACCACCTCAAAGGAAGACACTTTTCAATACTATTTGCAAGACAAAAGGTAAATGTTGTCAAGTGATCATTGATAGTGGAAGTATTGATAATTTGGTGTCTACAAAGATGGTTAACAAACTAAATTTGAAGAAGGTAAGTCATCCTACTCCTTATAAGGTCTCTTGGTTACAAAAAGGTCATCAAATTCTAGTGAATGAACAATTTAAAGTTGAATTTCAAATAGGGAGTTATAAGGATGAATTCATGTGTGATGTGATGCCTATGGATTTATGTCATGTTCTTTTAGGAAAGCCTTGGAAATATGATAGAAAGGCAATACATGATGGTAGGAAAAATACCTATACCTTTGAAAAAGATGGAAAGAAACATGTTTTAAATCCATTGAAATAAGAATGTTCCAAGGAAATACTAACCAATGGAAATGAATTTCTACAAAAAATAAAGGAGGAGATCAGCTATGAAATCAATCATTGGTAAGGTAAAAACACTTACTACTACTACAAAATTGAATGAGCTGCCCATAGAAATTCAGAATTTGTTGAATGAGTTTGTTGACATTGTTGTGGATGATTTTCCAAATGAGTTACCTCCAAAAAGAAGTATTAGCCATCATATTGATCTTATACTAGGAGAAATCCTTCCAAATAAGGCAACCTATAGGTTAACTCCACTAGAGAATGAGGAAATAAAATTTAAGTATAAGAACGGTTGGCTAAAGGATTGATTAGAGAGAGTTTTATTCCTTGTGTAGTTCCTACTATTCTTACACCAAGAAGGATAAAGTATGGATAATGTGCACCAATTCAAAGGCCATCATAATATCACCATCATGTATATATTTTCTTTACCAATAATATATTACATAATGGATTGTTTGAGTGGTGCCATATATTTCTCCAAGATAGATCTAAAAGTGGATATCATCATATTAGGATAAGGAAGGAGATGAATGGAAAACATATTTTAAAACTAATGATGGTCTTTATGAATGGTTAGTAATGCCTTTTGGCTTGAAAAATGCTCCAAGTACCTTCATGAGGCTTATGAATGAGGTACTTAAACCATTCACAAGAAAATTTGTTATTGTTTATCTTGATGATATTTTGATTTTTAGTAAATCAAAGGATGAACATCTTGAACATTTGAGAATAGTGTTAAGAAAAAATCAAGAGGAAAGGTTATTTGTTATCCCAAAATACCCCAGGTTTATTTTGGCTTTAACAAGTATTAAAATGGACTTGGTCATTTTGAAGGGAAAGATGACGTTTAAATGATTGTCAAAGTTCCACCTCTCTAAGCACTCGGCCGTTGAGATTTTAAAAAAATGTGGGTTATGTTTTAAAATGGCGGTGACATTCATTTGGCCATTAAATTTAACCCAAGAATCAACAAATAGGCTATGCGGTGGTATTCGGCCCTCCTCATAGTAATGAGCCTCGGCGAATGTCAAGGCCCTAGAATCAAGCAAGTTAGATTAAAGGAGGTCGAGTATAGGCTTGGGTGGAGGTAGGTCAATAGACATGAGGTGAAGAATCAATAGTCTAAGGAGGGATGCGTGTTTGCCATTCCAGCATGCTTCTAGAAGATGGGATTTTGTGGATGTAAAGTCCATAGAATGAGCTAGATTTTATAGAATTCAGGTACACCCGATCCCCGCAACCAATATAAAAGAGGATACGTGGCAACATTCTATAGAGCCAAAAATTCAAGTCCACTAAAATTAGAAATTACGACATGAGGGAAAAGCCAATAAAATATTGACACATTCCATACGGCGGGCTTCCTCACTTTGGTTAAAACTTCACAATGGTCCGTCAGGCTAGTCAAAAGGTGAATTGCGAAGACATGTGGCATTATTTTATTGGCTTGTAATTCATAAAGGAAGAGAAGCCACAAGAAAGAAAGGAAGAAAATACCAATCCCGTGAGCCAATGAGAGGTGGACACATGAAAAAGGAAAATAATGTACACGTTGGCGGAGAAATCCCTGAGCTAATCAAATGTTGCCACTTGCCACATTTCTGTGCCTACCAACATGCAAAACTTCAAATGGACATATCTTTCGATCTAGAGCTCCAAATCAAGTAAAAATATATATCATTGGAAATGTCTCCTTGATCCCTTCATTTTTGCATCATAAAAATCAGATTTTGGTGACATTTGGTGGGAGAAAAAAGGGAAAAACAATTTGGGCCATTAATATGTAGACTCAGATGGCTCAACCACCTGAATTGATGAAGTATGGGGCTCTTATCTTCTCCTTGGCTTCTCCAGCAAGAAAAATATCATTGGGAAATGGATTCATGAGGGTACCCATACTGTTTTTAGATATTTAATGCATGAAAATGGTGGTTGAAGTTTGAAAATCCATGTTTCGGGAAAGACAAAGATCTTCATTAATGACAAGATCAAATTTGATCTCTTTCCCTCTCTTTTCTCTCTTCTCTTTCTTCCTTGAGCTATATATTGTAAAATATTTCATTTTGAAAGGATGGACATTATAAACTACAAAGGAACCATGTCAAAATGGTCTCTCGAGAAATTGTAATATTGAACCTTCATTTTGGCCTCTGTAAATGTTTTCTTGCCTTCTATTTTAGTTGTAATGGATTGTACATATTTTAAGCAATATAAAATATATTTTGTGGCACATTTTTTCTACCCTATCTCATTTTATTTGTAGTCTTTCCTTCCTTTTACCATTTTAATGTGATGTACATATCTATTTAATTTACATGCTCTATTTTGATTATGTTTCATGTGAAAGTGGAAATTTAATTTTGTTTTGAGTTGTGGCACTTCTGCCTGCCCTCTCTCTACACATTGTTTTCCATTTTCCCTCATAGAATGTCTCTCACCCCCTTTTTTGGGTGCTATCACATCCTTTTAGCTTAGGGTTTACCTTTCCATGCATCTCCTTCTAACCCTGGTCCCTTGGAATGTTAGTTTAGGATTTTATTTTTGCAGTAGAGTAGTTTTAACATTCGATTTGGGTATAGGAAATAGCCTTCTCCGGAGGATTATCTCATTCATGCAATTCCTAAACTTGTGAGATCATCCCATGTTATACAAAAATTAGGAATGTATATTAGATAACTCCTATGGTGTTAATGTTTTGACATAACAGATTACTAATCAGCCTTAAGAAGTGTATATTTCTAAAAACAGAGCTATTCTATTTATGTTTTGTTTTCTCTCAAGAGGGGTTAAAGATGGGTAAGGACAAAGTAAAATATATAGAAGAGTGGCATACACTCAAAATAAATTTGAGGTAATAATTGTTCAAGGCATTGCTACTTTTTTACAAAAAAATCATAAGAAATTATAGTACTATTTGTGCTCCTATTTTGGAGACTATTAGAGGAAGTAAGTAGCCTTTCAAGTGGACTAAAGTTATTGATTAAATTTTTCAAATTTTGAAAAAGAAGATTATGAAGCAAGCTTCTTTAGAATTTCTTGATTTTAGTAAATTGTTTCAAGTTGAATGTGATGCAAGTGGAACTGCTATAGGGGTTGTTTTAAGCCAAGAAGGTAAGCACGTTGCATATTTTAGTGAGAAAATCAATGATGCTAAGAAGAAGTATTCAGCTTATGATCAAGAATTTTATGCCATAGTAAAAACTTTGAAGAAATGGAGACATTATCTCATGCCTAAGGAGTTTGTTCTATACATTGATAATCATGCTTTGCAATTCATTAGTAGTCAAAGTAAATTGAATAAGAGGAATTCTAAATGGGTTGAGTTTTTACAAATTTTATCTTTTGTTATAAAACATAAAAGTGGTCAATCTAACAAGGTTGTTGATGCTCTAAGTAGGAGAAATATGATTTTACAAGAAATGCAGGTGAATGTCATGGGTTTTGATGTGTTGAAAGATCTATATCAAGAAGATGTAGATTTCAAAGAAGCATATGAGGCATGCAAGGATCCTACAAGTAGTGATAGAAGTCCCTGGATGGACTATATGTTACAAGATGTATTATTTTTCAAAGGTAAGAAATTGTGTATTCCTAAAGGATCCATGAGAGAGAATCTAATTAAAGAAAAACATAGTGGCAGTCTTGCAAGACATTTTGGATAGGATAAGACACTTGCACAATTGAATGCATTATAATTTTGGCCAAGTATGTTAGTGGATGTAATAAAAATTGTTTAAAATTTTAGAGTTTGTCAAGATAAAAAAGGAAGGAGTCGATTTAATTTAAATCGAATTAAATCTTATTGGAGACTAAATATTGTTCCTAATAATTTATAAAATGATAATATATAATAAGATCCAAGAAATAAATAAACAATAATGTAAAACCATAAGAAAGAGAGGGAGTTAGGAAGACTTAGCTAATTTTTGAGTGGAAAAGGTGTGATCGAGGAAGGTACAAATGATGAATAGGTTGTAAAGTGGTCACCGGTCGGTGGAAAATATGTAACTTTGAGAATAATGCTAGACATGGGTGCCCACTTCTGACAAAGATGTCTCGGGTACTAGTGACTACTCATAGGTGTTGGTGATTACATAGAGGATAGAAATCTACTTTGCATTACATCGCAAGGTCTTTGATGTTGTTCCTTGTTGATCATTCGATGTTTGCACTATGATCACCGAAGGTACATGTAAACTACAAAATATAAGTTCACCTACACAAGTCCATAAACCACATCAAACCCGAAAAGAAAAATGCGAATGGGGAGTCGGTTTGACCCCGCCATTGTCACCCCGAGAGTGAGCTTACGACTGAGTGCTGCACTTACATATAAGACTCCATGTAGTTCTTGTGTGTGTGTGTGTGTGTGTGTGTGTGAAATGATGCCCGAGGATGCCCTTGTGAAAGTTGCACTTGATAGTGGACTATAACTAGAATGCAACAATGTAGTAGAATGTGTAAATGTAATAGAATGAAATTCCCCTTCCTATGTTGTGTATGTAGAGTATGCATCCCTTGTCCCTTAAATGGATGCTATATGGATGCCTTTGAAGTGCTTTAGGTGCCTTTTTAATGCAATCTTAGGTGATTGTAGACACACTGTATTTACGCCCAAGCAATTTAAATACTTAAATTGCGCTAATTATCTCCTTTCTAGCAAATCGATGACATATCGTCAAAAGCGCTCATATTCCCTCTTATTGTCATTAATTAATTACAATACGCTAATTGATTAAGTCACCTATCCAGCTAACAACCTAATTAACGACCTTCCGTTAATTATTCACCCCTTCTATCTAGACTAATTAATTAGCCTTTCACTTCATTTAACTAATAAATCAATATTTAATTTATTTAATCCCCTTCTAATAGCCTAAATCATACTAATATTCCCCTCATTAGTTTCTATAAGCTTACATCTACCTATTAGTTAATCACATTTGGTTAATTAAAACATCCCCCAACTCCCATGACTTGCTAAGCATAAATTAAACCCTTCTAAAGTAAGGTTACCTTTAATAAAGCAACCTTATCCATTCCTAATCATGTTTTACCTTTATCCCACATGCAAAGGGATGAAGTGTTTCCTTTATCCATTGGGCTATATAAGGAGCCCTCCTTCTACCTTTATACCTACACCTAAACTTCTTGAGAGAGAAAATGTAAAGCATATAGCAAAGAGACTAAGAGCTTGCCTTTTTTTTTCTTGAGAGTTCATCATCTTGAAGAGTTAAGCCTCTTTCTTAAAGTGCTTAGGTCATATGGGAGGTGTCAAAAGGGTCTTGTAGCCTGAATTTGACTAGCCCTCATTCCTATGTTCTTGGAACATTAAGGACAACCATTTTTGATAGCCATGGAGCCTACCTAGGTTCCTTCATTTATATGTTGTTAGAGAATAGAGGATTTTTAGATGTTTAAACATTGTTAGGTTCAAAGTTTTGTATTAATGAATGTTTAACATCTAACCCTTGTTTAATTCTTATCATTATGGTGCTTAGTATGTTGTTTAATTCTTGCTAATTAAGACTATTTAGGCATTAGTCTTTTACTCACATTTAGCATTAGTTTAAAAACAACACATGCACACATTTGGCATGCCGGTGGGACACTTAGTCCCATGGCATTTTAATGAAGCCAAATTAAGAACAAACTAGATATGCTACAAATATTATGAACTCCAAAAGAAAATAGATCTCCTTCTTTGTTATCAAATAATGAATTACAATGTTTCCTAAATAGGAAAACAACTCCCAACTCAAGTTGCCAAGTAAACTCTAGCTAACTCTGACTAAATCTACTCTAGGTGGCGGAAATTACTATTTTTAACAGTTTACTAGAACCTACTATTCTTAGTAAGTTTGCATGCTTATTCCTACGGGCACAGAAATTGCCACACATCTTCTACATCCCTAAATTAGAGGAATTTCCAACTTTCTAACTCATAATGCAATTAATAGACTAAAATTAACTAATGCTCAAAAATAGGAAAAAACTAAACTATAACTTAAATCCTAATTTTCAGCCTCAAGATGGCAAATTTAGGGCCCGAAAACGTGTCGAAAACTTGCCCCAACCAGTAGGGCCAGTTTCCGCTATGTTCATCTCATCGAAACATGTGGTTTAAAAAACGGACTCAAACGGACACCCGGAACTCAAGTTCGACCTTGTCAAAGTTCCCGTTAATTACGCGCATCACATTTTAGTTTAAGTTTCATTGTTTTGGCTAATTTTTGATATGCACATGTAGTAATTAATGTCCATTTTTTTGGAATTTTTGCTAATTTGATATGTGTAACCTCATGTTCATAGCCATCATTTTAATGGGATATTTCGATTCTTAAGCTAACTTGTCAAAATTTGAGATATTGTGAGTTTTCGTATGTTTTTCCCATATTTGGGTTACGGGTCTAGTGCAAGAACATTTTTAGGAGCACGGTGTGTGGTATTTGTGGCACACATACCTCTCTAGTGGCACAGGTGCACTGTCAAAATTGGTTCTCTATTTCACCAACACCGGCGCATGTGCACTAACTTGTGCGCACACACCTAACCAAAGTGTGTAGATACACTAATCCGAGTGTAGAAGTAGTTTAAATCTTGTACCTTCACCGCATTCAAACCCGTCGATCGACACACACACCCTAACCCGAGTGCACACACTATTTTAGGGGCACAGACACATTTTTGGTGGCGCAGGCATTCTGTCGGAAACCAGGATTGTTTTACAAAGCTATGGCGCACAAGTATTTTCGGTGGCGCATGCATTCAGTCTAATTTTCACCTATTTTTATCGCAGGTAGCACATACACTCTTTTCGTGGTGCACACACCTCTCAGGTGATGCAGGTGCATGGTAATTCAAAATTACACAGAGTGGCGCACATGTCTTTTTGGTGGCGCACATGCCTCTCGGGTGGTGCAGGTGCACTGCAAATGAAAAATACACAGAGTGGCACACATGTGTTTTTATTGGCGCACACGCCTTTCGAGTGGCGCAGGTGTCTCTGTAAGGGGGTGCACACACATAAAAGGGGACGTAGGTATATCTGTTTAATCTGGTTTTGGTTATAACTTTTTAGTGCTCCTTGTTTTGATCATAACTTTTGACTCGTTAACCCATTTTTAGAGTTTGAATAAGCGTTGGAAAGATAACAGAGTGTACTTTGTGAGGGAAATTCCAAAATTTAGATACCTTTGGTATGCTAACTTCTATCACAAAACTCCCAAAATGCCCCGGAGACCTCCAAAAATGCAAATTACTAAAAAGTGCAAAAATTGGATTTCTAGGTTTTTTTATTTTCTTGGTTTTCTAATTCTTGTAGGTTTTTTCTAATCACATACTCGTTTTTGCAAGATATTTTACATGATTTTACTTGATTAAATAAACTTTTCATGTTTACTTATAGGAATAAGATCATGTATGCTCTTCCCTCACGTCCCTTGAGGTGATCTTGGGAATCATAAACAATTCTTAAGTCCTTTTTGATGCTTTGAGGTTTTTGGGAATATTTGAGTTTGAATTAGTTAAACTTGGTGTATTTGAATTAAAGTATTTTTCCATTTGATATCTTTTTGGATTTTGGAAACCTCACATATGCTCTTCTCTTGTGTCCTTGGACGATCCAAGAATCATAAATGTTGTTTTCTCTTTTTATGGAAAACTACTAAAAATTGTCGAGACCAAAATACCACACTTGTCAAAGAACGGAGGAATAATTTTTTTTTCAAAAACTACTAATACGGTTGTTATACAAGTTTCTAAATGGTGTTCGAGAAAACCACACCTAAATAAAACAAAATAAAATGAACAACATATTCAAAACATTATATTGTAGGTTTTGGAAAAGGGTACGTCCCTCTCCACTCAACTCGGAACATAACCACTTTGGAATAACACCTTAAACTACAACAATGGGGGTGGTTCTAGGAACCGCAAAGTAGTCCATGTAAGAGGGAACCTTGTGGATTTAAACGGAAGTGCTCGCACTACCTATCTCGATTGTGATTCCTTTATGAGATAGAGTTACAAGTTGTCCCTATGTGACCCTTTTAAGTACATGATGGATGAATTTAATGCCCATTGTGCTTGAGGGGGGAAAATTCAAGATAGTCCCAAGATAGTTGGGACTATTTGGGTAGATCGTCCTACTCGTGGATAATATTTGTAACACCTAGGATGAGAGAACTAGCTATGAAGATATACTTTGGCCAGGAGCCTAGTTTGACCATTATAAAATAGTGTTGAGTTGTGAACCATATTTTCATTTTGAAACATGTGACATGTTACTTTTTCTTAGTTTTTACGGCCTTAGGGCGGTGAAACTCTGCCGAAGTGAAACCAACATTTTTCATCCCATTTTTATTTACTTCCTTCACATTATTTTGACACTTTGTTGATCAGAAGGAGAGTGACTACCTTTGTGTTACCAATCAATTGTTTCTACCACTTTTTGTCCGTTTACGCCCATCCATGTTTGTGGCTAGGTAAGTTAAATGTCTAAAGTGCGTGGAAACATATTTATATCATTGGTAGCCTTTTTGATCTTGATACCCATGTCAGGATCGTCATCATAGCTAGGAATGATTCATCATTTTATCTCCCTTTGACATGTTACCTCATTTGCATTGTCTCGACATAATTAAGATACTTATGTCACGTTTCTCGTAAACATGATCTAAGTGTCCGTATTGTGGCGTTACGCTACCCATGTTTTAACACATCCTTAGTATAATTTGACTTAGTTTGATTTCAAACATTGTCCCAAATCTTGAAGGGTGTCTCTTACTTTGTTTACGTTGTTTCATTACCACTTTGACACCAATATCTCACTTCTCCGTGAAGCTTGATAGACGTGTCCAATTGGTGTGGTTACGTAGCTTACATTTTTAAACCTTGCCTTTAACATTTAGGCCTTGTTGGTTGTTAAACTTGTCGTGGTATCCTTTGATTGGGATTCACATCTACCCTTTTTTAATATTTATGCCTTGTTCATTTTGAGCTTGACGTAAATATTGATATTGTGTTGATCATTTTTGCATCGAACTATCACTTTGCACACGCATTTTCATATGGTGTATTTCCTTGTTGATTGGATTTGTGTTTCACACTCGCATGATTGTTCCTTGTGATTATTCATTCAAAAAACTTATTTTCTAGGACAATCCATTTTTATCTCATCGATATTGCATCGTCATGATGTCTATTTTCCTTAGACCTTCTTCAGAAAATCATGCATGCATCCCCATACTTACACAATGTCTAGCTGGTTGTCCTTATGCTATCCAAATCGACATGTCACTTTCTTCCCTTTGAAGGAGTTCCATCACACTATCTAAATCTAGACATTTGTGCTTAAAACAATGCCAAAATGATTGACTATCATGCGGTTCCCCATACTTACAAAAATATGGAACCTAGGTTTCACAATTCAAATCAAAAGAGTCCCATTATAACTAAACCTCGTTTGGTTCTTCGTACTAGAGAGCCCATACGGGTAACTCATTGCCCACCTTCATCTCATAGTCGGTGGTATGATTTGGATGCTTCGATCCAAATTATTATTCAGTTCCCCACTCTACTTCTAATTCTAATCTAAACATTTTGTCTTCTTCTGGGGATTCCAATCCAAATATTTTCTCGACTCTTCGATGATTCGGATCCAAACTACTATTCAGATCCAAACTACTATTTAGATCTAAACTACTATTCGGATTCATCGAATTTGACTCCTAAGTCATCTAATGCGACTCCTACATCGATGTCCTCCCTTTCTTCGTAGGACCCCTTTTATTAGTCACCTCAATGATGTCTTCTTCCTTTCAAGATACGTGCGACTCCAAATCCCTCTAATCAAACATCTAAAACAATTCTTGAATTGTTTCCTCTCTTTCTTTGCGGGACCCTTATTATTATTCATATGATGTGATTCTTGAATCACGGTCCTCACCTTCTTCACAAGACATTCTTCATCAATCACCCCCAATAAGTCTTCCTTCTTTGAAAATTCATGTGACTTAAAGTCCTTCGAGTCAAATGTTTGAATCAACCCATGCATTGCAATCTACAGAATTTGGACTTAATACTACTAGTTTACGATGATATACCATCGTAAAGGTAGGTTTACACCACCTTCTTCTACTCCCGAGACATCTAGCTACACATCTTCTTCATCCCCCACATCATTTTCTTCTATCAATCATCATCAAACATCTTCTAATTCTTCCACACCAATTAGATCTCTTTCTTCTAATCAACCCCTGGTGGTTGATCAACTCATACCGATTGATCTCTTTCAGAATGAAGAAACAATCAAGGCATTTATAGGGGCATATGAAGATATTATTTTAGTTGATTATGAGAAAGGATTCTCTTTAGACTTTGATGCATCTACATAATGTGAGGAAAAAGTTGATTCCTTTTATCAAGAAATAGAGGAAGATCCTCGGGTCATGCAACTTGACCCTCCTCTTATTATTCCATCTTCACATTCTTCATTATGTGATGAAACTCCTTAGTCTTGCACTTTGATCCATGACCTATCTTCTCATCACCAAATAACTCTTTGTCTATCATAATTCCTCAATCAAAATATCTTATGGGGTCAACGCCTTGAAGTAGCCCTTCATCTTCATCTAGGTGTGGGTCACCTTATAATAACCCTCCTCTCTGCTTTATTTGTGGGACATTTTTGAGTGGTCCACTATCTTCTATTCTTGGGACACGTCTAACTATCCCCTTATCTTCTATGTATGGATCACCCTAGGTAGTCCATCATCTTTTATTCTTATGCCACATCCTAGTAGTCCATCATCTTACATCTATGGGTCACATCCTAGTAGCCCTTCTTCTTCTATTCTTGGGCCACATCCTAGTAGCCCTTCATCTTCTATCTATGGGTCACGTCCTAGTAGCCCTTATTCTTTTATTCTTGGGCCACATCCTAGTAGCCCTTCATCTTCTATCTATGGCTCACCTCCTAGTAGCCCATCTTCTTTAATCCTTGGATTGTATCCTTTTCATCAATCACATCATCCTTCTACCAATGATCGGGGCAAGCCCACCATCATTTCTCTTGTTCCTATCATCAATCGTAAACGTTCACTTTCTTCTCCTTCTTGAGGTCAGAAAAGTCACAAGTCAACTTATAAGAAACCCAAATAGGTTCATTATCAAGCTCAGTCAAAACTTCCAAGAGCTCAAAATCCCCCAAGAACTTGAAAAATCTCAAAGTTGTAAATCAAGCGTGATTCAAGAACACACATCAACGTAACCATCAAGTATGGCACAAAGTGCATAAACCTCTGGATAGGGAACTCAAGATCCCGCATACAAAATCCATGTTTCAGGATAAGTCATAGTCCTTTGTTGAGTGTGAACTCACCATGATCATTGAGATCGGGGAAAACATGACTCTTGATAAACAAACACGCCTAGTCTCCCTTATCAAGGAAGTCACAAACATTATTGTTGGATCTTACCACATAGAGTGACTTTGTTAGTCCCAACCTCTTAAAACTATCAAAAATCTAAAAATAAAAAACAATTCAAAAATACAAAAACATTAAAACATTGCAAAAATAAAATCAAAGGTACAAAGATCAAACATTGCAATCAGGTAGTTAGTACACATGGATGTTTCTTTCTTCCCTTCCTTGTTGTTATTTTGCAAGTCTTCCTACCATTTTCATCCTTTCGGTGATATTTTGGTTAGCTTATTCACACGCATTTTACGACATTTATCTCTATGGTATCCGTTTGACCTTGGTCTTTTATCACCTTGGTAAATTAAAGAACGATTGACCTCATGGAGATCCTATCACATTCAAACATCTAATAAACTTTTTGCGAAGAAATTTTGGACATATTTGTTGACACTAGCCAATGTCATCATCACAATCACTTCCACCTCCTTCCATCAAGCCATCAGTGGTTCTTAACCCCTTGTCAAACAAGAGAGCTGAAATAAGTTTTCAAAAAGCAAAAGAATCAAAATCAATCAAAAATCAAAAGCTAAAAGCTACAAAGCAAAAAAAAATTGATATATTACTCTCTCTTGGGGTATTTCCAATAATCTCTATTGGGGCTATGGATGCCTGACTAGTAGTAGAGAAATGTTGTGATTAGAATCAAATACATCTCCATCGGGGCTATGGATGCCTGGCTGGCAGCGAAGCAATGTACGGCTATCCTTTCACCATCCATTCACAAAATCACCTTTCAAAATCAATCATCCCTACACATTGGCTAGGGTGTATTCACTTGTTGTTTATTAAATCTTCCCTTCAAGAGGTAATTAAATTCCACGTACACACACTGGATCTCTATGAGTAAATATGATTAGTATGTTACCAAGTGTCTTTTTTTGGACCTTGTTCAAAATCTTACTCTAGTCCATATCTCGTCTCATGATTTGTGCCTTTGGCTAATCACTTCTTCATCGCGAGGCTTCTAAGCTACATTCATATCATTCACATCATTCTTCTACTTTGTTCAGAACATCCATGTGTATAAGATTACTTTTTGCCATGTTTTTGGACACCTTTGTCCCCTTTCACAAAAACAATCTTCTCCTTCCTTTCTATCATGTGCTTTTAGGCCAAATTATGCTGGGGGCATCCTTGCTTCTTCCCAGTACTTCATTGGTTTATGTTCATCATCATGTTGAACCTATCCATAATGGCCTTGGGTCCCGCTTCTACCTATGAAGAGTTTACCTTTGAATACTCCCACCTAATCACTGGGGCATTTTTTCATCTTCACCTTTCTCGCATGCACATGGCCTTATGTCTTTGTACATCCCATCTATCACTAGGGGCATCCACGCTTCCTTGTCTTCATGTACATAGTTTCATAAAACTTTCAAAATGAACCAAAACATTCAAATATGTTAAAAAATCATCAAAAAAATTCAAATATGTTCATAAAACTTCTAAAAATTGAAAATCATCCTACAAAATGTCACTCTTTGGTTCTCACTTGTTCATGTGTGTGACTTGTAGATCATCTTGATCTACCTCCATCAACAAAAGCTATCTTTGCTTACTACGTCAGTACTGGGGCAAAACAAGTTTCTTGGTACTATTTTGTAGTGCACATTGCTTTTCCATCGCAGACCCAAGTTTCCTCTGTCATTTCCCCTTGCATTTATCATTTTTGGGGCATCATTTTTAGCCCTTGGCATCAATCAATCACAAACTTGTGGATCTTTTCAACATTGATAAAAAAACATTTGTATAACCTGTTTTCACCATTGTTGGAGTTGGATATGTGCGTTTGTACTTATTTTCCCTGTTACATGAGCTTTTTTGCTTCTCATATTGCATTGCATTGTTGTATGTTGTGTGGAGTTGGTATTTTCAGCAATGGACAATTGTTCGTAGTAGGGATTTTCATGTCATTCTACCTTTGTCGTATGCTCATATTTTTCATAAGGACTAATGACGTAGCTCTTGTGGCAATATGATGACATCAACATTGTTCCAATAAACAGCAGCTAGAGGCTAAGCTCTTCCCTCCCCTCCTCCATATTTCTTCTACATCACTTCCCTTTCACCCCTAATCTTCTCTCTCACCGGGCATCCTGCCTCTTCCCCATTCTTCTGCCTATCTCTCATCTTTTTTGATTGTCAATCAACTTCTTTCATCACCCCATCGACACTCGAGGGGGCATCTCTCTCTCTCTACTAATTTTTCTTCTATCCCTTCAAAATTTTCTTCCGTCTACTATCTTTGAAGTGGCATCACTTACGCCACCCAAAGAGGGGCAAATGTAGACACCTGTAATTACGCCCAAGCAATATAAATACTTAAATTACACTAATTATCTCCTTTCTAGATAATCGATGACATATCATCAAAAGTGCTCATATTCCCTCTTATTGTCATTAATTAATTACAATACGCTAATTGATTAAGTCGCTATCCAGCTAACAACCTAATTAACGACCTTCCATTAATTATTTACCCTTCTATCTAGACTAATTAATTAGCCTTTCACTTCATTTAACTAATAAATCAATATTTGATTTATTTAATCCCCTTCTAATAGCCTAAATCATACTAATATTCCTCTCATTAGTTTCTATAAGCTTACATCTACCTATTAGTTAATCACCTTTGATTAATTAAAACATCCCCCAACTCCCATGACTTGCTAAGCATAAATTAAACCCTTCTAAAGTAAGGTTACCTTTAATAAAGTAACCTTATCCATTCCTAATCATGTTTTACCTTTATCTCACATGCAAAGGGATGAAGTGTTTCCTTTAGCCATTAGGCTATATAAGGAGCCCTCCTTCTACCTTTATACCTACACCTAAACTTCTTGAGAGAGCAAATGCAAAGCATATAACAAAGAGACTAAGAGCTTGCCTTTTGTTTTCTTGAGAGTTTGTCATCTTGAAGAGTTAAGTCTCTTTCTTAAAATGCTTAGGTCATATGGGAGGTGTCAAAAGGGTCTTGTAGCCCAACTTTGACTAGCCCTCATTCCTAGGTTCTTGGAACATTAAGGACAACCATTTTTGATAGCCATGGAGCCTACCTAGGTTCCTTCATTTATATGTTGTTAGAGAATAGAGGATTTTTAGATGTTTAAACATTGTTAGGTTCAAATTTTTGTATTAATGAATGTTTAACATCTAACCCTTGTTTAATTCTTATCATGATGGTGCTTAGTATGTTGTTTGATTCTTGCTAATTAAGACTATTTAGGTGTTAGTCTTTTACTCACATTTAGTAGTAGTTTAAGAACAACACATGCACACAGGTGATAATACTAATTCTTAGTGCTTGGTACCTAATTTTGAACACAACTATGTATTTATATGATTCCCTTTTTTTAAATTTCGTAATTGAAAGTCTGGAAGTCTTACCCATAAGTGAAAAATATGCCCAAAATATAAAAGAGACCTAAAAAGAGTGAGTAAGGTAGAAAAGGGAAGGGAACCTAGAGGGGACATGAGCACCTAGGGAGCTGCTATCCTCATTGGGTACCGATGTCCAAGCCATGAAAGATAAACAAGTAATGTTTTGACTGGGATGTAGGGTGTGTAAGACCATATAGAAATCAAAAGATAAAAAAGAGGCCAACGATAGTTGTCAACCGCTATTTTTTCTTAGGAATCATATAAATTCTAGTATGCTTTTAGGACCTAGAAATGATACCAAGTGTGTGATTTTTGTTTACATGAGTTAATATATAGGGTGTATTGACCATTACCCATTCTCAATAGACCATGGGATTCAGTAAGTATGGATTTTGTTCTTGGATTGCCTAAAAAATAAAAAGGGAATGATGTCATTTTTGTAGTGGTTGATATATTTCAAATATGGCTCACTTCATTCCATTTTTTAAGAAAGGTGATGCAAATCACATCAAAAATTTGTTTTTCAAAGAGATAGTGTGATTACATAGATTTCCTAATAGCATTGTATCTGATAGAGATACTAAATTTGTTGGTCATTTTTGGAAAAATATTTCAAAAGGTTGGGTAATGATTTGAGTTTCAGTTCAATATATCACCCTCAAATAAACGGGAAAACAAAACTAATTATTAGAAGTCTTGGGAACATTCTTAGGAGCTTGGTGAGTGAACATCCCAAATAGTGGGATCAAGTGTTGGCACAAGCTGAATTTTCCTATAATGATTCACCAAATAGAAGCACATGTATGAGTCCTTTTCAAATTTTATATGACATGAATCCAAGGGTGTGTATGAATTGAGAAATTTAGGCCAACAAGAAAGAAGAAGTGCAGAAGGAGAATAATTTACAACAACTATGCAAGAACTCCAAGAAGAGGTAAAGAAGAGATTAGAGGTAAGTTCAAGTAAAAAAATAAAAGATGGAAAATATGAAGAATTTTTTTGAACAACTCAAAGTAAGAGACCTTGTATTGTCTCATTTGAGAAAATAAAGATTCTTAGAAGGAGAATATAATAAATTGAAGTTGAAAAATATTGGACCTTGTAATATTCTTAGGAAATTCTTAGCAAATGCATATGAACTAGAACTTCCAAAAGGTATAGGAATCTCTCCAATATTCAATTATTTTAACATTTATCCTTACAGGAAGGGGGAACACCAATAAGTGACAATTAGAGATGAAGCAAATTAGACCATTCCATGATAGAAAAAAATGCCAAAGAAGCCACCATATTAGCTAGAATCCATCATAGATTAAAGGGTAATAAAAAGACCAGAGATAAAGAGTACTTGCAGTATTTGGTGAAATGGAAGGATCATCCAATTTAATTTTCAACTTGGATGTCATCTTTAGATACCAGGAAATATGGAAGGAACATAGAACAACTCATGAACATGAGTTCTTTTGTATCTTGGTGGTTTGATGTAAGTGCATCACTTGTGCTTATTCAAAAAGGTCCAAATTATGTTTTGGATCATCAAGTGAATCTAAGGAGGCCGAGGATCATTCCATAAGGAGTATAAGAGATAAAAAGTCAACTTCCGTCGGATTATGGGGTTGTATGTTGGCATGTTAAAATAGGGTATGGAAGAGTTCTTAATAACATTTGATAAGATAATAAGATTTAATGATTTCTCCATTTTATCCTAGCCTCATCATTTATTTTATTGATAATTTTTAATGCTCAATAATATGATTTTAAGGATTAAGTGCTTAAGTTTATAAGTTTCATTATATACTCTACTTATATACTGCTAACAAAACTTATTGTATAGAACGATTAAAACAATTCGCACATGATCATGAAAGAATAAAATTGCAAGAGCACTATGAAGAGATTAATACTCAATGAAAACTTATATTTATGGGTTCCCAAAAACTATTACGAACCTTCTTGAAATGCATTGTAGTGAAATGTACTCTCAAATTTCCTCCTAAGCAAGGCTACCAGGGGTTTAAAGACAAGGTTATACAATTTGATTCAAGATCAGATTATAAAAGATTAAATTACTTATATTGATCAGTCTAATGCATTTATAGATGATTGGAGATCATTGAAATGGAATGTTTGATTAGTTTATGAATGGTTCAAAACTTCTTTTTGATTGTTAAGTAGTAAGGTGTTGCAAATTACAAATCAAGAACATTGCAATGTTTTTCCCTTAAGTGCATATTGATTGATATTGTTTGGGAATCACATCATCTTAGCCATACATGTGGGTTTTTGAAAAAAATCCAAAGCATGCTCCAATCATACTTTACATTTGTACTATTATTTGATATTTAAATGTAATATTAAGTGTAAATTAAGGGAATTTTTTTAATATAATTTTAGAAAACGTTGTGTTGTTTATGGAAGTCAAATCTTATTAATGTCTTATTAATATAATTTCCACCATGAAACTAATTTATTTTGTAAAAAAATATCATAATTCCTTTATTAGCCTAAGTTTATAGGGGAACTGGTTATGATTCATAGGGAATTGGGTATGATTTACAAGGAATTGGTTTCAATATTTCATGCTTTGGTTTTTCAGGGAATTGGTTATGATTTATGATTTCATTACAAATACTAAATTAAATTTCATTCTCCTAGTTCTTAAATTAATAATTACATACTTATATGCATAACCAACAAATTAAGTTTGGACACTAATAAACCTTAATAAATAAAGTCACAAAACTTATAAATTTCAAAAACACCAACCATGATCTTACCATTGATGTATTAGACTTGGTGAATTGAACATTAAGTATGCATAATGCACATGCTCCCTTCCATCTCAATCCTTATATTAAAAATATTCCTAAGTTACTTGTTTAGAATGGGAAAATGCTCATTATAAATTAACTTAATTTTTAATTATTCTAATACCTTTATAAAGTGAAAACCTTTCAAGTCTAGATACTTGACTATGTGGCAGCCACTTTGGTTTTACATATAATTGGTTATGATTTATGATTTCATTACAACCACTAAATTATATGTTCTTCCCCTAATTCTTGAATTAAGAACTACATATATTATATGCATAATCACCCACTAATTAATTTTGGGCACTAATAAACCTTAATAAATGAAGCCAAAAAACCTTTCAATTAAAAATATTCTTAAGTTGTTTAGAATGGGAAAATGCTCATTCTAAATTAGCTTATTTTTATTTTTATAATATTATCTCTATAAAATGAAAACCTTTCAAGGGTATAGTGGGATAATTTTGTTGCTGATAAAAAGTGTTTTCTAATTACTTATACATGGTGTAAATATTGGAATCCGGTATCACACTACTTAAAAACCAATGATAACAATATTGGAATCCGATATCACACTAGTTAAAAAATAATAATAGAAATTTAAGAATCCGATTTCAATAATTATAAAAATAGAAATGACGATACTATAAGTCCATATTTTTGGACCTATGTCCAAATTTAATGAAACCTTGGTTTTCCTTGTAAAACACATTTTGTGGATATAGGAACAAAAATAACACATATTTGGAATTACATAGTCATTTATAGAGGACCTTTACAAAGATTGGAGGCATATAGCATGAGGTAGTTTCTAGAAACCTATAACACTAAATAGATAAAAAGAATATAAGGTGCTTGGTTATAGGTAATTAAAATACCTCCATTGAATTAAAATTTAATGCATTTCTATTAGATACCAATATGTGTGTTCATGTAAAAGTAACTGGAACATCCACAAAAAGTTTTTCATTTTCATTAGATGAATCGTATGTAAATTCATGAAGGTATTAAATTATATCATGAAGGGGTTATACTTTCAGCATTTCATAAAGAAGAAATAAAAGAGGTTTTATTGCAATGAAAACTCTTTAAAATATAACTACTAATGCAATCGAATCTCGATTTAGATTTCTCTCTCTTTGTTCCTCACCCTCTTGCTAAAATTAAAATTAAGTGTTGGTAATGGACCAAGTTATGATAAAATGTCATTGGTAATATGAATGTTAGCATAATTTTTTTAATGTTTTTAATTATATAGAATTATAAAACCTCGATTAGCTACATTAATGCAGAGTGTCTCATAATAAACACAAGTAACAAGAACATGGGGCATCCAAAGCACAAGGTATGTACCACATTTTATGGATATTGATAAATAATTAAATACCTCACAACCATCATGTCAGGCCAAACACACCACATTCCCAAAATATCCACAATTTGAGCACATAATTGACATGTGAACAACCGATTAATTATTCAAGACACAACATGATCTTGTCCTCCAATACAAAATAAAATATAATAAAATAAAAATTCATGTCATTGCTTTGGTCCTAATATTTTCCATTGAGCTTGATTTTCCAACATTAGAAACATTATATATCTACTTGGTTTATTTTTGTCAAGAAATAGTTACACATTTATACCCTATCCCTAAAACTAAAATGGAATGCTTCATATGGGGAAAATAATGGATATTCACATTTGTATTATGTTATACAATTTATTGGTTTCCTTTATGTTCCTCTATGTAATTTGAATGGTCCCCATTGACAAACAACCATGTTTTCATTAACAAAAATATAACAAACAATGTTTACCACATTTTCTCTCAATAACATACCAATTATTTTCCTTGAAATTTCATCAATACTTAAAAACCATTTGGTATTTTAGTTCTCTCTCTCTCTCTCTCCTCCTCTCCCACTCTCCCTCACCCTCTCCCCAAAAATAAAGTGAAGTATTAGATGTTAGCATTTACATTATGTTTCACAATTTATCGTCATCCTTTTTTAGCTTTTATGCCAATACGATGGCCCACATGTAAAAACAACTATGTTTTGATTAAAATGATAATGGTAAACACATTATTTATCACAATTTCCCTCAATAATGTACCTTATATTGTCCATGAAAATTCACCAAATAGTAAAGAACTTATGGTCTCCCTCTCTCTCTCTCTCTCTCTCTCTCTCTCTCTCTCTCTCTCTCTCCTCCCTCCCTCCCTCCCTCCCCCTCCCCTATAACTAAGTGAAGTATTGATGGTAGATGACTAATAGATGTAAGAATTTAAATTATTGTTTATTATTTTCCTCTTTTGTTCTCTATACTAGTAAGATGCGTTAGTACCAAACACACCCCGTTCTCTTTGGACAAGCAAATGGAGCCCCTATTTTGAACAAGTGTAAAACTGGTTTCCTCTAGCTTTGAAATGATTATAGATGAGTCTTGAAGTTGGTTGATGTTCTCTAGTTCTAAAACAAATGATAAATCAAATTTGAACTAGTTACAAACAAGTTTAACTTAGCCCTTTGATCTTCAAACTACCTATGAGAAGAGTTGTCTTTGTTTATAACCTTTGAGTGCTCAAATTTATCTTGTTCATAGTTTTAATGCCTTCAAATCATCATTTTATTCATTTTAAATATTTCTCTTGGATGTTATGGATATTTTCTATACGTGTTGATGAACAAGAAGAGAAAATCAAGGGGTTGACCATTATTTGATACTAAAACAAATTTGAAATGGGAATTTGACGACTTCATTTTGATTTTTGCATTAGCTTTCAAAATTCAAATTTAATTTCACTAAGTTTTATCTATGGAAGGTTCATGGTGGAACCAACTATAGAAACCTGTCCATGAGGATATGTTCCTTTAATTGGAATTTGGGATCCTTTTCAAGACAAATTCATAGTGGCCAAGTATTGTAAATCTTGGGAGTGCCAATGGGAAGAAAGTTTCACCCATCAATGAGGCAAGCTAAGGTTAGAGGAAAGATAGACCACCGATACATGTAAAATTTCAAAATCGGTGGCCAAATCATATAGGGGGTGTTAGAGATGGAAGAAATGTGTAGAGAATAGAAGCATTGATGTCATCCAAGTTTCACCCATTGATGAACCGAAGGTATGATATCCAAACAACTAAGAGTTCATAGACCCAATTCCACCGATATAAAACAAATGTCAAATATCGGTGGAATGAAAAATTAAACCATGATGGAGATGCAAAGCACCAATGCTGTGATGACCATTTAAAAACCACTTGAGACCCAAGAAACAACCTAGGGTTAACTAGAAAATTATAGGATAATTTCTTTTTATTGGAAGTGTCCACAACAAAGTTGCAAGACAACAATTTTCCACTGGAAAGTTCTGGAACAAATCCTATTTAACAAAACACAAGTTTCCTTTATTAAATTATAACAAGTTCACACGGTTCCAATCTTTGGGTTACACGTTTTAGTTAGGTTCAGGGAGTAGTTTACCCCCATGCCTTCTCTCTAATAGGCTCGAGTTTCAACTAGATTTTCTCTTACTTAACACTTCCAAAATTTCCCTAAACCATTCCCAATGGATAGGAAATTTTCTCACCTTTTCGGTGATATAAGGAAGTCCTCCTAACTCCTTGTAGAACTCAAGATATGAGTGGGTGGAGTTCCTAGGGAAAATTTTCCCTTAGGGGACACGTGGCAAGAGGAGGGGAATGCGCCTTGGGTGGTTTGGGGGTTGCATGGGGTGGCATAGGGAAATTTTCCCATCGTAAAGCTCAAGGGCACAAAACATTCCATGCCCTCGTGGGTCCCTAGGGACACGTGTCAAATCCTAGCACCAAGCGAGAAGAGGAGAAGGGAAGGGCGAGTGGTGAGTGGATTTAGTGCCTTGCACCCAATGAAGGAGGAAAGGAAGAAAAAGGTGCATGGGTCCGCACACCCATGGAAGAAAAAAAGTCTAAGGGGAAGGCGGAGAAGTGGGCCACGGGAGAAATTTTAGAATTTTTTTCCAAGGGCCAAAAACTAAAGAAACAAAGGGGTTCCGCCCTACCCGTTGTCACCCCAAAAGTGCCACGTGGCACTTTCTCATTGGCTACGGGCATAGGGCCAAAATGGAAAATTTTCCCCAAAATTTTTCAAAAGGATAAAAATTTAAAACGAACCACGCCTCTGCCTCAGCCCCTAGAGGACACGTGTTGCCCTTTGATTGGGCTCATGGTCGGTGGCGGAGAAAAATGGAAAATTTTTCCCAAGTAAATTTTTTTCAAAAGAATAAGTTTTAAGTTTGAAAAAGTCCGCCCTTCCACCGTGCCATGTGGCAGCATGTGATTGGCTATGGGCTGGTGGGTGGCGAGTAAAATGGGAAAATTTTCCCAAGGCAAAATTTTCAAAGGGATAAGTTTAAAAAATTGGTCCACCCCTCCTAGGGTGCCATGGGCAGCCCCGATTGGTTGCATGAGATGGTGGGGGCCATGGACCTTTTTGGGAAAATTTTCCAAAGTCAAAATTTAAATTTTTCTATAGTTAGATTAAATCTTTTTTTTTTTTTGAATGCCAAATTGAAGTAAAACTTCAAATGGCCATAACTTGAGCTAGAAAGCTTGGTTTTGGGAAAACAAGGACTTTTCAGAAATCCCTCAATGCCCTCTTTGCACAAGGATCATTAATTTTGGAAATTGATGAATTTTGAGAGGTAAATTTAATGAAAACAATCTACAGGGTTCTAATTAGTGAATTGGCAATTTTTTCAAATTCTCAATTTGGTTAAATTAGAACTCCTCCTTCGCTCAACATGTCAAACAAACATGGAGGATTAGTATAGGGAGGGTTTAGAGTGTTTTAGGGAAGTCAATTTGTTCAATTTATTTAAACTTGTATTTTTCTGACAATAGACAGAAAAAACGACTATGCAAGTTCCAAATTGGATTTTTATTAAGTTTTGGAGGTTCTTTCTTAACTGTTATGGTAAATTTGAGTTTCTTAGGACTTACTAAGTCTGAATTTTAATGTTTCTTGTCTTATTGTTTGGTATAAGTTTGAACTGCTCATTTTTATTAAAATGTGAATTGCCAGAATGAAGTTTATGGCAGTGAACTATTTCTTTTAAATTGGTATTACAATTTATCATTTGAATGTGCATATAATTCCTAAACTTAGTCAAATACATTTAATTGAATTCCATCAACTATTAAATAAAAATTTTACAAGTCTTATTTCTAAATTCAACTACTTTCAAGAGAATAAAATACATTACACCATGCATGTAACAACCTTTTCATTTCTTTTCCAAAACAGGGAACAAATATAAATCTCTTGTACATTTCACAATTTAAGTTTGATTTCAATCTTCCATTACAATAAAATAACTTCACATTACAAAATTTATACACTCATCCACTCAAAGTGGGAAGGGATTACAATGAACTTTCTCAAAGAAACAGGATTGTCAAACTGTATATCTTCTTGCTCCAAACAACAACATGCTAGATTCTCCATCTTTTCATCTTTGATCACAACAAGGAAGGGGAAAGGAAACGCTCTCCACCCAACCAAGACATCCAATGAGAAAGGAGAATCCATCCTTCCTCATTGGCCTCCGAGCCCCAACCATATTGAAATAGAGAATGAAAATCAACTCATGGCAACAATGGCTTCCACAAACATACAAGTAACATTTTCACATGCACAGATCAATAAGATACACATTCCAAACAAGGACAGTAGTTCACAACTGCATTTGAAACTATTCACACAAAACATAGGCTTGATCAAGCAAGCCATCAAGAGCAAGGAACTATGGGGAACTACTTATGCCTCCATATTTGGAATTGGGCATCCAAATTGATCATACTTTTGCTAATAATCACATCAAATCCCATAAACCTTAAATCTCCCAACCCCTCCTTATTCCCCCAAAGTTTCTCCCTTATGCCCCCCAAGAGTAAGAAATGCAAGAAGTTTCTTTTCCAAGGTGGATCCCAATCCAAAACTCCCTCCACAATAAAACTAGTGCCATTGGCAATCCCTTATGCCCCCCATTGGAAATCCCCATAGCCTTCTCCTACACCATGTCCTAAGCAGTCTACCCAACCAGCCAAGAACACAAAACACATTCACCATTTAAACATGCATGCAAGAGAAAGAAAACATTTAAAAACAAGCTCAAGATCCTACCTCTCCATAATGGAGTTTGTTCCAAGATCCACAAGCTTTCCAATTGTCAAAGTGCAGTCCAAAACCAAAAATGTTCAAGCATGCAATCACTCCAAAATTCCTCCATACAAATCTCCCAAAACAACAAACAAAAATGCGCCCCAAGAGGAATGAATAAAGTTTCAACAACCATAAACAAGAAAAGAGTTTCACTTTTATAAGAGAGGGAAGAGAAGAGGATGATGTGGGATGCCACATCATCCTTCCTCAACCCCAAGAGGAAAAATCAACATCACTCACCAAATCACAATAAATAAAATGACAATATGACTTACACACTCCAAAATGACCCATACTCCAAAAGGACTGAATTAAAAATATGTAAGGGAAGTGCAATTAAAACTTACAAATTGTCACTTCAAAATGCAATAAAAATGCCTAATTTTAACCTCCAAACAATAGGTATGGTTGGTGAATCATTTTAAGAGGTGTGGGACAAGTTTAACTTGTCCCACAAGCCTCCAAATTTGGCCTCCAAGGACAAATTCGAATTCCTAAGGAGATGAAGTGTCTTACACTCCAAAAATCTATCTTACATAACTCTTACATATCTCTTACACCTTCTTACACATTTCTTACACACTCTTCCAACATTAATATTTAAAATCAACAACTTCATTAATTACATTCCATATCCCAATTTAATTTAATTAAAGTTTAACTATATGATCTCTCACATTAATCTATCACATTTAAATTAATTACAAGAAGGAACACATCACTAATAAAATACATACAACAATAATTAAAAAGGAACACATAATAAAATACATATCCCATGGTCACATATAATGGAAATCCCCCATGGGAATCCCTAACAAACACACACACAAAACAATTTCCATGGTGACCTTGTTGATTTCACCCAAAATTCTAATATGGTTAGTCTCTAGTCCCCCAACATTGTTGTGATTTTTTAACCTGCAAAATTTAAATACCTCCTTTGGCCTCATGGCCGTATCAGAACATCCAAAATGATATAAGAACATCTCAAAATCATCTAAGCATATGAATCACAACAACATCAAGAATTCAACATTATCATTTTTAATTAGTTAATCAACTATATCATCATCTATGTTATTCCATACTAGGTCTACTCAATATATCAAATGTCACAAGTCCAAATCAACATCTATAATATGTCCATGTCAATAGTCTATCATCATCCACATATCAAAATGTCTCTAGTAACCATCATGCATACTAACTGAATCCAGATCAATATTAATCCATGACCTAATGTCTAACCATCATACTCAAACAAAACATAATAGTGTCCATAATATGATCAACAGTATCAAGATCAGTGTATAAAAGTGTCAAAGGGAAGTGGGCACTACATCCCCCTCCCCTTAGACTCGAATTTCTCCTGGAAGTCACTGGAACAAATGTGGAAACTACACTCGTAATACTATGGCATCCTCCCAAGTGGCTGCAGTCTCATCATATCTGTCCCACTGTACCGTACCTGATCAATCTCTCTACCTTGAAGGCCCAGGGTCCTGCAATCTATGATACAGATGGGCTCCACCGTCTCCCCCTGATCTTGCACTTGTAATGATGTCCAATCCAACACATGAGAAGGATCTGCAATGTACCTCCTAAGGATAGAAACATGAAACACATCATGTATGTGAGACAAGCTGGGTGACAATGCTAGATGGTAGGCCAAAGGGCCGATACGCTCCAAGATCTCAAAAGGACCAACAAATCTAGGAGCTAACTTAGAACATTTTCCATAATGGATAGGGCTCTTATGTGGCCTAACACAAAGGAACACCTTCATGCCCACATCGAAACTATGATCAATCCTATGTTGATCCACATACTTATTCTGCCTATCATGTGCCTCCTACAATCTCTTCCTGATCAACACTACCTGCTGCTCCATGTCCTGCAAAAGAGATGGTCTAAGAGATACTTTGTCCTCTAACCTATCCCAGCTAAGGGGTATCCTACACTCTCTACCATATAACGCCCGAAAAGGAGCCATGCCTATAGAACTCTAAAAGCTGTTATTGTAGGAAAACTCCACTAAGTACAGTGTACTCCGCTAATGTAAACATGCATGCAAGAGAAAGAAAACATTTAAAAACAAGCTCAATATCCTACCTCTCCATAATGGAGTTTTTTCCAAGATCCAAAAGCTTTCCAATTGTCAAAGTGCAGTCCAAAACCAGAAATGTTCAAGCATGCAATCACTCCAAACTTCCTCCATAAAAATCTCCCAAAACAACAAACAAAAATGTGCTCCCAAGAGGAATGAACAAAGTTTCAACAACTATAAACAAGTAAAGAGTTTCACTTTTATAGGAGAGGGAAGATAAGAGGATGATCTGGGATGCCACATCATCCTTCCTCAACCCCAAGAGGAAAAAATCAACATCACTCACCAAATCACAATAAATAAAATGACAATATGACTTACATACTCCAAAAGGACCAAATTAAAAATATGTAAGGGAAGTGCAATTAAAACTTACAAATTGTCACTTCAAAATGCAATAAAAATTCCTAATTTTAACTTCCAAACCATAGGTATGGTTGTGAATCATTTTAAGAGGTGTGGGACAATTTTAACTTGTCCCACAAGCCTCCAAATTTGTCCTCCAAGGACAAATTCGAATTCCTAAGGAGATGAAGTGTCTTACACTCTAAAATCTATTTTACATAACTCTTACATATCTCTTACACCTTCTCACACATTTCTTGCACATTCTTCCAACATTAATATTTAAAATCAACACCTTCATTAATTACATTCCATATCCCAATTTAATTTAATTAAAGTTTAACTATATGATCTCTCACATTAATTTATCACATTTAAATTAATTACAAGAAGGAACACATCACTAATGAAATACATACAACAATAATTAAAAAGGAACACATAGTAAAATACATATCCCATGGTCACATATAATGGAAATCCCCCATGGGAATCCCTAACAAACACACACACACAAAACAATTGTCATGGTGACCTTGTTGATTTCACCCAAAATTCTAATATGGTTAGTCTCCAGTCCCCCGACATTGTTGTGATTTTTAACCTATAAAATTCAAATACCTCCTTCGGCCTCATGGCTATATTAGAACATCAAAAATTATATAACAACATCTCAAGATCATCTAAGCATATGAATCACAACAACATCAAGAATTCAACATTATCATTTTTAATTAGTTAATCAACTATATCGTCATCTATGCTATTCCATACTAGGTCTACTTAATATATCAAATGTCACAAGTCTAAATCAACATCTATAATATGTCCATGTCAATGACCTATCATCATCCACATATCAAAATGTCTCTAGTAACAATCATGCATACTAACTGAATCTGATCAATATTAATGCATGACCTAACATCTAACCATCATACTAAAACAAAACATAATAGTGTCCATAATATGATCAATGTGAGATCAAGATCAGTGTCTAAAAGTGTCAAAGGGAAGTGGGAACTACAAATGCTCACCATGTGCATCTATCAATACACCCAAGGTACAACATGAGGGTATATCCTAAAGATAATAAGTGGAATTGACACATGATAAGTTTCAATCATCGGTGACAAAAAGGACTCGCAACCCAAAAACAAAGAAAAGAATTCTTCTAGAGCTTGGTATAACTGATGGGATACATGTGTCTCATATCAATATAGCGACGGATACAGGAATCCCAGGGTTAAACTCTTGATCAATTTTTAAGACACGATGATACCAGTGGTCTACACATGTGTCATTGATCCATTAAAACAAAGGTTCTAATGTAGACAATTAAACAAGGAGATGAAATATGGAGTTAAAGAAATGACCAAGTCACTAAAGTATATTGAGGAAGATTCTATTAAAAAAAAGACACGTGGAGCTGATTTATTTAAGGTTGAGTCATATGTTAAAACAAATAGTTGAAAATCGTAAGTCAACCAAAAGTTTTAATGGGATGTGTTAAAAATTGACATAAGCACGCTTTTCTACTCATATCTTTTGAATGATACATCCATTTGAATTGAGACTTGTTTTAACAAAATCATAATTTAGAGATCTACACATAGATAAAAGTTTGAAAAATAATGTTGGAGAGATCTTTGATATTTCCAAGAAATATTTTTACCCACCCTTTACAACATTCCTCTCAATTTGATGGTCCTAAGTCATTTATATATTCTTTTGGCTGATGTTTTCATGTATGGAGATGCTTTTAGGATGGATATTCGTTATTATATTCTACTAAAATGTAGAAAAGGGAGTTTTAAATCAAAATTCAGTTACAAATTTAATATCATTACAAGTAGTAGATAGAGCCTCATATAGCCACTTGATATCATGGGATAATCATGCTCATCTCACATAGATTGAGCCTATAACAAACCCATAGTGATGAATCATCACACCTTCATTTAAAATTTCATAATACACCTTTCAAAGGATCCAATTATAATCTTAGTGATTCAAAGGAATTCTTCTCTCACCTTTTCTATTCAAGGCATATAAAGGGTTTGATTGGCCTATAAATATCTTAATATTTATTGTAAATATCATCTTGATAATAAAAATCAATACAATAAAGGGATTTGGAGCTCTATATGTTTTTTTGAATTTGAGTTGTATCAATGGTTGATTTTTGTCTTGATTCCTAGGCAATAGATCAATTTAAGTTATTAAGTATAGTTTACACCTTGATATTTAGTTTAAATTTACATAATGAGTAGATTGAGCCTAACTATTCTATCTTCATGAGTTATTATTTTTGATACTTAGTTTCTTAGACGTGTCAATGCAATCTTGGTTACCAAAGTGTTTAGAGATAATGGTAGATGAATAATTACTTTGTATTATTATTTTTGAATTCCTTTATATTGATTTCCTAGAGTTAGTATAGGAATTAGTTAAACTATTTCTTATTAGATTTGGTTCTGTGAGATTTAATTGTTTTCAAGGTGCATATTATGCTTAATAACCAAAAAGAAAGCGTAGTTCCCTTTTATTCCTTCCCTTTCCCCCTCTTATGAGTTTATTTTGATGAAGATATAACTCTTTTAAGTCATTACAAACATCATTAGGACCAAGATAAGTATTGGTCAAAGTATTTCAAATCTAAATTATACATTATAAATGGTAGTTTACCCAAACAAACTAACTCTCTATAGGTTAGCATCGGTCACATAGCCTCTTTATGAAGTTATACGTCTCAATTATTACCTTGAATGAAAAGTCTAACCAGGTTCTAAAAAATTGAGGTTAATTCCCCTTTTATAAGTGTTTTGTAAGTGTGTGTAAAACATCCACCAATAGGATGGTCAATATTGATAACAAATCATGTTTTTATTAACACGATAATGGTTAACACATAATGTTAACAATATTTTCTATAAAACAAACCAATTATTTCCCATGAAAACACATGAAATTTTAAAAAACTTTTGGTATTACAATGATCTTATTCTTCTCTCTCTCTCTCTCTCTCTCTCTCTCACTCACTATTGTCATGCAAATGTGCAACAAGGAAATTACAAAATTTCGAGCATGAAAACTATACCCATGTGTTAATTTTTTCAAGTCTTACCATTCCAAGGCACCCAGGTCTTTCCAAAGTCCAAGTGACCAAGTGACCTCCCAACTAATGATATCTCATCCCCTAGGAGATTTTAGGAGTTCATTAAAAGTTGTAATCTTCGGTAGTTGTGAGAAGGGCTATCATTCGCCTTCCAAGGACTAGAACAACCCTATGGAGTAGAGAAAAGATCCAAAATAGATGTGGAGGTGATTCAAAGGCCTTGGGACATCATGGAAGTGATTTAGGAAGATTCTAGAAGGACTTAGAGAAGTTGGGGTAGTTTCACCAAAATTAGGGTTCACAGCCTAGGTAGTGCACAAGCCAAAACAACCATTGAACTTTCGAAGGAAATTATGAGAGCTTCGGGGATTTAGGAGAAAAAAAAACATCATTAGAAATGGAATTCCAATCCCTACAATATGGTGAAATTAGTTTCTTCACAACACTTTGGCGCATTGGGTCTGCAAGCAGTTTTTATCATGCACAAGTGGAGTACCAAATCAAAAATAAGATTTTTCAGGGATCAAATGGAAGAATAAATACCTAATAACCAAACCATTGGATTAAAATGGTCATTTTGAGTTAGGATAATATAAATTTTCATCAAAAATGTCCATCGGGAGCTCAAGTTATCGTTGTTTCAAGTTGTCCTCTTGAACGAGTTCGGGAGTTAGTCAAATTTTGGGATGACACATGTCAGGAGCCCGGAGGGATTTTGTCCCCTCACATCCCTCAAGGTCGGGACATCAACCATGGAGTTAGTCAAATTTTGGGAGGACACGTGTCAGCTCTAGGAGCTTGGTGGGATTTTGTGTCCCTCACATCCCTCAAGGTCAGGGACATCAACCATGGAAAAATTTACCCAACCCCCATATGACTTATGGATCCTCATGCAACCTCTTGGATCATTAGGTCTCATCCTCGGTGCTTGTGGGAGCTCAAAGCCTCAACCATCCGATCATTGCCATGTGTCATCACCAGAGCACCATGGATTTTGATGGCCCTTATGTTCCTCATAGGCCGGACATCGACTTGGAAAAATGCACCCATCCCCAAGGAGACTCTTGGTCACCCATGTGACCTCTTCAAGACCAATTTTTCAGCCTCTGGGAGCTAGTGGAGCCTTCATTCTCTACCATCGATTCACGCCACGTGTCACCGCCTCCACTTCCCACCATGGAAATTGATGTCCCTCACGTACCTTTGAGGTGAGGGACATCAGGGAAAAAAAAATGCACCCAACCCTCTCTATGCATAATTTTTGAATATTTTTTAAATCCCCACTGCTTTTTCTTCCCGCTTCTAACATCTAACTCTCCCGTGCACAACTCTTTCTCCAAACTCCTCTGCAACTTCCTACCACCACTCCACCATTGTTGAACATTAAACCAAATCTATCGAAACAATTTTTTTCCTCCACTCCATGAAAACATACAAGTCTCAGAAGGAGGTTTGAGCAAACAAGGAAGAAGAAGTGAAGAATGAAGAGAAGAAATAGTGAAAATCTCCATTGTGTGAAATCAGAGATTCGTAGAAATCTTGCAAACCAGTGCACGAAACAACACAATTTTTTGATGTTACTTTCTCTCTCAAAACCATTAGAAACACACCTTCAATCCCTCCTTGTGATACAAAAAAAATCACAATGAAGAGATCTTCTTTCCGGTCTGACGAAGAAAAAGTTGGATTTCCCATCAAACCAGTTGTCGGATTGAAACAAGATTTCACCTGAAGCACAAGAAGAAAAAAACCCATATCAAAAATATAATTTTTTTTAAATGGAGGAGAAAACAAGACCTACAATTTTTGAGGTCCATTAATGGTTTCCTTGTCCAGAAGCACTGTTAGGTCAAAATTTTAAAACTTTAAAATCTCCCAAACTATTGAGTGAAGGTCCAAGATTTCAGAGGGTGATATTGGGAAAAACCCATATCAGAAAAAAATTTTCATAAAGAATTTGACCACCGAGGTTCACTTTCAAAAATAGCAGGTCTTCTACATGGAGGACTACCATTTTGGAAATTCATCAATTAAAGAAACTACAAAAGAGGCATTAAACACAAAATATGTATTACAAGGAGAGATCATGAAATGGTCATCTTGGTCCAAAATTGACACTTACTAAAAATAGTAAGTGGTCCCACAAGCACTTGCCAAAAATATAAAATTGATCCAGAAGGTGAGAGAATGCAGGGAGATAGGGAAATCTAAGTTGCAACATCCAATTGAGGTTCGAGGTAGCTGATTTTTCATACTTACTAAAAATAACAAGTTATTTTTTTCTAAAGAAATCATGAATCATAAATGGACAAGGGAATAATCAAGGCACAACCTTTCACTTCTGAGTAAGAGATAGAAAAAGTGCAGTCTCTATCATCATACTATGCAGAGTAGGTGATAGTGAGGATGTCAACAATGTCTTTCAACACTCATTTCATGATTTGGTTGGTATGCGAGAGATGGAATTCACAATCGACACCGTCAGATCATTCATAAGATGCTTCATCAAGAACATGTCCGAATTAGTTGAGTAGTGCGGCAACATTAAGGGAGTTAGACAAGATTTTTTTAGAGTGGATTTCCATGAGTGATGCCCATAGTCACCGAATGAGTCATGTGACAGTGTATTTAAACATGGTGTTCACACATCATCCAAAGGAAGTTCTTCAATGTGCACAAGAGTTTAGAGATTCAGATTTCATCACATTGGAGTGTTTCATCAAGTCATCTGGAAGGATCAATAGGCTTTATCAGAGGTAGAATCTATCATCATCGACATCATCCTTCCTCCTTCCTTCTCTCTCTCTCTCTCTCTCTCTCTCTCTCTCTCTCTTCTCATCCCCCAACTTCCTCTCTCCTTAATGTTCTAATTTGATGTTGGGGTTGCACTTTTTTCAATGTAATAAGTCACCCTTAAGTTATAAAAGGGGACTTAATGTTCTCCTAAGAATATGAAAAGTATCATGACATATGAAGGGTCAATGGGGGTAGGTGAAGAGAATTCCAAAGCACTATAAATTGTAATGAGCTCCTCATTCCAAGGGGTTCTAATTCTAAAATTCTTCTAGCTGGTTGTATTCTTGTAAGTTCATGAGAGAGATTTTTCTCACTTGTGAGTGAAAAGAGTTAGCCACTTTTCCCCTATTCTCAATGTCTTCCATTCTCATACTATGTACAATTTCTTCTTGAGCATCAATACAAGAAGGAGTTTCAATCCTTTTTTGACTAAGGGGTTTACTGATACTTTGTGTTCATTAAATTCTAATTGGTCTTGTTGTTGTTTTGCAGTATTGTTTCTTCCTAATTTTAGTGCATGTGATGAAATTTATAACTAGTGTGTGTAGGAATATGATTTTCTACCTGCAACATTAGTTCTCCTACCTCTTTTCTCACTCCCCTTTCCCACTCTTCAAAAAAGTCTTCCCTAGCAAGATATTGCTAGCATTTTCTGCAGGGTCAGTGGAGTGCCCCTATTGATCCCCAGCCACAAGGCCACCAGAAAATCCACCTTTACTCATGCATGCATATACGATAGATTGCCGGTTAAGTAGAGGGACTTAGATTCCCAGAGCATTGGAAAGAAATCCACAAGTTTTTCCACCCAAAAATTTTCTTGCCAACATTTTTTAGCACCCACCATGGGGTAGATTTAGCAGCATCTGCACCCAAAATATGACCGCAAGGTCCCAAAATTTTTTAAAAAAAATATTGAAAAAGCAAAAAAAAAAAAAGTTCATGGAAATCCATTTTTGAAAGATACACTGTCAAATTCCTACATGTGACCTTTCATATTCCATAGTGTCTTTTCATGTTCCCACTTTGCAAGTTTTCCAAAGGTGGTCAAGGAAGATACACTAAGTTGAGCAGGTCAAAAGGTGTTGTTGATTCCAATTTCGAGGCTTTTGCAAAATCAACAAGAATGAATTAGAGATAATCCATACTTCTTCTCTCAAGCCTCCTCTCCATCTGGCTCTTCAAGTAGTTCACCTAAAATCCTATCCAAACTCCTGTTGATACTCCCCCTTTAAATTCTCCCATTTTTCAACCACCCTTGAGCATTGAGTTCCCAAAGAAGAATAATTTGTAGAAGCAAGAGATGAAGTAATAGCAAAAGTAAAAAGTAAACAATGGAAGATGAAGTAGAAAGACCCAACCCATTGTTCCATGGGGAAGAAATACAAGCCCACTTACTCTTGAACCCCCTCTTCATGATCTACCAATAGGTTCCCACAAGAAATTTCCAAAGTTCAAAGGTGATGGCACACAGATACCTAAAGAACACATCACCACTTTCACCACATCATGCAAGATTCTTGGATTTGAACATGAAGATGTTTGTAAGATTGTTTCATGGAATATCTCTCCAAGAAAAAGCAACAGAATGGTTCTACCTCTTGCCTACCCGATCCATCACTTGTTGGAATGACATCAAGACTACCTTTGAGGAAATATTTAAATCAACTAAGACTATCAAGACCTCTTGGTGTAGTTGGCTCAAATGAAGAAAGGAGAAAAATGAAACTATGAGAGACTTCATGGCTCATTTTGAATGGTTGCTTTGCACAGATACCTAAAGAGGATTCACCATCTAAAAAAATGTCAAGAGATTCTTCATCAATGCTCAATCACCGGAGGTAGGATTTTTCCTACGAAGAGTTCAACCAAGGAACATTGTAGAAGCAAAAAGGATGGCCATTGAACTTGATGATGATCTCATCCTCTCTGGAAAGATCAAGAATCCATCAAAGGGTAAGGCCCAACATCCTGGAGATGAGAGAACAAATTCATTACTGCAAAAATTGGCGAATGAGATGACATTGTTGAAGAGGGAATTTTTTGAAATGAGTATCTTCTCAACAAAACCACAGAAATCAAATTTCAAGAGCACCCCAAGGCTTTCCTTAGAGGCCCCACCTATCAATGCAAGTATTACTAGGAGTAAGGAAAATGAAGAGGAGTTTGAACAAGAAAGTGAAGGTGGTGATTTCCTAGAAAGTGATGAGTTTGAGAATGATACACAAATCAGATTCTATGAATATTCTGGAGGCAATGAAGATGACAAAGAAGATGCACCTAGCTTCTCATGTGTGGTATTCACTCATTCTCAGTCTGAGAAAGGGGGCTCTTCCTCTATTGTTGCAAAAGAAAAATAAGACTAAAGATCCTCCTATGGTGACTCCAGTAAAACAAAATAATCAGTCAAGGATCTCCATTCCCACCCTCTATGGAGTTTGCATTGTTGAAGCCTGATCCTGTAGAAATAAGAAGTCTCCAAAAATTCCAAGTAAGTCTTCTAATGCCTCTTCTAATTCTAAATTCTAAATCTGCTCCTATAAAATCTAGTACTTTGAAATCTCCTAGTGTACCTTTCAAGATCCCCTTATTTCCCAAAAATCTACTCTTGCTTCCAAACCTATCCTAAATCCAAAAGTAGTCCCTTCATCACCCTCCCACATATGCTCCTTTTGACTTCATAGAATATGCAAACAAAGCCAAAGTGTAGATTACTGAAACCAAATATTTGTGGACTCATCCCAAAAAATTCAAGATATTTGTTCAATACATCAGAGTGGTAGTTTGACACCCAATGTTGTAACACCATATTCTAAAGGATTACTACCAAACCCACCTGTGCCTCCCTCACAAAACATGCTTTCCTTGAGTGCATCCAAGACTAACAAGGTTGATCCTTTCTACATCTCCCTTCTTGTTGGAGAATATGTACTGAAAAATTGCATAATAGATTTTGGTGCCTCAAAAAACATGATGCCTTTGAAGGTCACCAAGGCTCTCAAACTCACCATGACTCCACCTAGTGGCTCTTGTTACTCTTTGAGTCAAAAGAGGTCCCACTTGTAGGGAAGGTCAAAGATGCACAGGTGGCTCTCCCAATTTCTAGACAAGAAAGTTTCAATGATGATTTTGGTAGCAGACATTCCAGCTTCATTTGGAATGTTACTAAGTCAAGGGTTTCTACCAAGACTTGGGGGAAAATTCAGATGAATTGGTCATCCACAACCATACCAGTGAAGGGAGACATGGAGAAATTACTTCTAGAAAAGAAGATGAGGTACACAGTGTGAAATTCTAGAAGCCCAGAAACCAACATCTTGTATCAAGATACAAGTGGGTGAATTACTTTGTGAAAACCGAGGAGGAAGAGGATATTCCCATCTTGATAGGGCTAGACATGCCTTCTCGAAAGAGGCATGGACCTTGAAGAAGCATTGAGGAGATTTGAGTTACAAAGGGCAGCCCCAAATTGCTAATGATGAAAAATCATGAAGAAGAGGAAATGGTTCTTGCGAATCTCAAATAGAAAAACCAGCTTATACACTTACCCATAAGGAGGAGATGTTTTCATTCCCATTTTGAGATGAAGATGATCTCATCCATGCCATTCATGGAGGGACAAGACCAACTTGTGATGAGCCCTCAAACAGGTTTGAAAGAACCATCTGTACAAGAACTACTAAGAGCTACGAAACAAAAGACCCTGAGCTCAACCTTGAACTCCTTGATGCAAGCCATGAATCTGCAAGACAAGTGTGAATCTGATTTGAAGCCTCAACCAAGTGTGAAGATGGGCTATGTTGAAATAAAGAAAGAGGAGAAATATGATGCCCTCCTGAGCCAATGATTGATGGATGCAATGATGAAATGGAGATATTTTCTTTCCCATTTGAAGAGGAAGAATCTTTCCATGATGAAAAAATTGAAGAAAGGAGTTTTGAGGCCTTTGAAGCTGAAGCTCCTCTAGAAAAAGAATGATAAAATGCAGCGATTCCCAAGATGATGAAGTAATCCCTCTAGATAGTTTCCTTGAGCTGAAAAATAAAGATCCTTCAAGGCATACAAAGATGAGCTACAAGAAGTAACAAAGGAGATCTTTGTGCAAGAACTATTAGATGCAGTGGAAGTTGTGGAAGACCCCAAGCTGATTCTTGATCTCTTAACTCATGCCATGGCCATACAAGAAAAGTATGAGGTTACTTTCCAATCCTCTCACTAGTACTCAAACACCTCACAAGTGGAGTAGAGAAAAAGGATAAGTCTAAGGTTTCTCATGGAAAAGAGGTCAACAAGCATAGACCTGGGAAAGAAAAGAATCTAGAATATTCAAGTAATTTGAATGAAAAGCAGCCCTTGGGGCAGTGGTAGGATGCTCAATGAGGAATCAACTACGTGGATAAATGTGGAATGCAACTGGCACTATGAAACCAATTTCAAAGAGGATGAAGGAAGTGGAATTTCCAAGCAAGACCTGAGCATCAAGAAGCTCACATGGAATCACTCCTACAAAAAATAGATGGTCATGAAAGCACCCAAATTTCATAAATAATTAAGGAGAGGAGGCTACTTTCTGAACCAGTCAATGGCTTTGAAAACATCATCACTCAGTGTTTCCCACTCACGGTAACTTTTAAGGAATGAAAAGTACTTTAGTGAAAGTGGGTTGTCCCTCATCTTGTACCATAGGTGATTGCTAGGTGTGTTTCCCTTTTTGTGTGTGTGTTTTCCTTTCCATGTGTGTTTCATGTGTTTCCTTTTGTTTTTTTTGTGTGTGTGTGTTTCCTTCTTCGTTATCTTTCTCTCTGTTGTAATTATACATGACTCCACAGGCCCAATGGATAAGGCACTAGTCAATGGATCATATGGTCTAAAAGTTGAGATTCTGGATTCCCATGTCATGTCTTCACTACACTTAGTCCATGTCATGTCCCCAAGCTAGAGCCAGTTGTTGTCATGCAAATGTGCAACAAGGAAATTAACAATTTCCGAGCATGAAAACTATACCCCTATGTTAATTTTTTCAAGTCTTATCATTCCAAGGCACCCCAAGTCTATTCCATAGTAAGTCCAAGTGACCTCCCAATTAATGTTATCATCATCCCCTAGGTGATTTAGGAAATTCCATTCATTCCCCCTAGGTGATTTTAGGAGTTCATTAAAAGTTACAAGCTTCAAGAAGTTGTGGGAAGGGCTATCACTGACCTTCCTAGACTAGAGCAACCCCATGGAGCGGATTAAAAAAATAAAAAATGAACATGGAGGTGATTCAAAGGCCTTTTGACATCATGGAAGTGATTTAGGAAGATTCTGGAAGGACTCAAGAGAAGTTGGGGTAGTTTCACCAAAATTAGGGTTCACAGCCTAGTAGTGCACAAGCCAAAACAATTGCTGAACTTCCAAAGGTGATTCCGGGAGCTCCAGATGGAGTTAGGAGAAAAAAAAACATCTTCAAATGGAATTCCAAATCCCTAAAATATGGTGAAATTATTTTTTCACAACACTTTGGCGCATTGGGTCTATGCAAGCAGGTTTTCTCATGCACAAGTGGAGTACCAAATAAAAAAAAGATTTTTTAGGATCAAATGGAAGAATCAAGATCTAATACCCCCACCATTGGATTAAAAATCATTTCTAATTAGGATCATATAAATTTCATCAAAAACATCCATCGGAGCTCAAGTTATCATTGTTTCAAGTTGTCCTCTTGGAGCGAGTTCGGGAGTTAGTCAAATTTTGGGAGGACACGTGTTAGCTCCAGGAGCCTGGTGGGATTTTTGTCCCTCACATCCCTCAAGGTCAGGGAAATCAACCATGGAAAAATTCACCCATCCCCCATATGACCTCTGGATCCTCATGTGACCTCCAGATCACTAGTTCAGCCCCAGTGCTTGTGGGAGCTCAAAGCCTCAACCATGCCGTCGATCTTGCACCATGTGTCATCACCAGGAGTGCCATGGAATTTGATGTCCCTCATTTCCCTCACAAGTTAGGGACATCAGACTTGGAAAAATGTTCCCAGCCCCTAAGGAGACTCTTGGTCACCCATGTGACCTCTTCAAGACCATTTTTCAGCCATTTTAGTGGAGCCTTTCATCATTCCTATCGTGGATCACTCCCACGTGTCACCACCTTACTCACCATGGAAATTGATGTCCCTCATGTCCTTTGAGGTGAGGGACTTCAAGGAAACAAAATGCACCCATCCCTCTCTGTGCATAATTTTTGAATATTTTTTAAATCCCCACCTGCTTTCTTCCCCGCTTCTAACATCTAACTCTCCCATGCACAATTCTTTCTCCAAACTCCTCTGCAACTTCCTACCACCACTCCACCATTGCTAAACCTCAAACCAGATCTATCACAACATTTTTTTACCTCCACTCCATGAAAACATACAAGTCTCAGAATGAGGTTTTGAGAAAACAAGGAAGAAGAAGCGAAGAATAAAGAGAAGAAACAATGAAAATCTCCATTGTCGTGAAATGAAGATTTGTAAAAAATATTTCAAAAAACCATGCAAAAAAAACACCATTTTTTTTTTGTTACTTTCTCTCTCAAAACCATCAAAAACATCTTCAATCCCTCCTCCTCTCGCCATTAAACATTCACAAATGAAGAAATCTTCTTTCCCCAAATAAAAAAAAAGTTGGATTTCCCATCAAACCGGTGTAAGAATCGATTGAAACAAGATTTCACTAGAAGCATAAGAAGAAAAAAAAACCCATATCAAAAATTTTTTTTTAATCAAAATGAAGGAGAAAAGAAGACCTACAATTTTCGAGGTCCATTAATGGTTGTCGTGTCTAGAAGTACTACTAGGTTAAAATTTTAAACTTTAAAATCTCCCAAACTATTGAGCGATAGGTCCAAGATTTCAGAGGGGTGATATTGGGAAAAAACCATATCAGAAAAATTTATTTCATAGTGATCCAACCAACCTAGAGGTTCACTTTCCAAAAATAACAAGTCTTCTACATGGAGGACTAGTATTTTGGAAAGTCATCAATTAAAGAAACTATGCAAAAGAGGCATTAAACATAAAAGATGTATTGCAAGGAGAGATCACTAAAATGGTCATCTTGGTCCAAAATTGACACTTACTAAAAATAGTAAGTGGTCCCATGAGCACCTGCCAAAAATAGAAAATTGATCCAAAAGGTGAGAGGAATGCACAGGGAGATAGGGAAATCTAAGTTGTAACATCCAGTTGAGGTTCGAGGCAGCTGATTTTTCATACTTACTAAAAATAGTAAGTTTTTTTTTCAAGAAATCATGAAGCATAAATGGACAAGGGTAGAATCCAGGCATAGTCTTTCACTTTCGAGTAAGAGATAGAAAAAGTGTAGTCTCTATCATCATACTATGTAGAGTAGGTGATAATGAGGATGTCAATAGTGTCTTTCAACACTCATTTCATGCTTTGGTTGGTATGCGAGAGGTGGAATTCGCAATCGACACCATCAGATCATTCATAAGATGCTTCATCAGGATCATGTCCGAATCAGCTGAGTAGTGTGACAACATTGAAGGGAGTTAGGACAAGATTTTTTTAGAGTGGATCTCCATGAGTGATGCCCATGGTCACCAAATGAGTCATGCGATAATGTATTTAAACATGATGTTCACACATCATCCAAAGGAAGTTCTTCAACGATGCTAAGAGTTCAGAGATTCATAGTTCATCACATTGAGCATTTTCATCAAGTCATCTGGAAGGATCAATGAGATTTATCAGAGGAAAATCTATCATCATCAACATCATCCTTCCTCCTTCCTTTCTCTCTCTCTCTCTCTCTCTCTCTCTCCCCCCAACTTCCTCTCTCCTCAATGTTCTAATTTGACATTGGGGGTTGCACTTTTTCAATGTAATAAGTCACCCTTAAGTTATAAAAGGGGACTTAATGTTCTCCTAAGAATATGAAAAGTCTCATGACATATGAAGGGTCAATGGGGGTAGCGAAGAGATAATTCCAAAGCACTATAAATTGTAATGAGATCCTCATTCCAAGGGGTTCTAATTCTGAAATTCTTCTAGCTGGTTGTATTCTTGTAAGTTCATGAGAGAGATTTTTCTCACTTGTGAGTGAAAAGAGTTAGCCACTTTTCCCCTATTCTCAATGTCTTCCATTCTCATACTATGTACAATTTATGCTTGAGCATCAATACAAGAAGAAGGATTTTGATCCTTTTTTTGACTAAGGGGTTTACTGATACTTTGTGTTCATTAAATTCTAATTGGTCTTGTTGTTGTTATTTGCAGTATTGTTTCTTCCTAATTTTAGTGCATGTGATGAAATTTCTACAAGTGTGTGTAGAAATATGATTTTCTACCAAAGCTCACTTTCTCCCTAAAAATAAAGTGAAGTATTGGATGAGGGGAAGATCATGGATGTGGGCATTTACAATATGTTTCATGTTTTTGCAACATTTTTTAATCTTTATGCTAGTGCAATGGTCCACATCAATAAGTAACCATGTTGTGATTAACAAAAATGGCTAACACACAATCTTAACTAAAGTTTATCTTAACAAAAAACATTTTTAGTGTCCATGAAAACTCATAAAACTTTAAAACAACTTGTGGTATCATATTTACCTTGATCTCTCCCCCTCTCCTAAAACTAAAGTTAAGCATTAGATATGGAGTGACTAATGGATGTTAGCATTTATGTAAAATGTCATTGATACTTGTACTTTAATTATTTAATTATTGTCAATACCAGGGAAGTGTCCGAGGATGTTTGCAACAAAGCATTTCCCGAATCGTATTTGAGCATGTATTAACTAAAATATTTAAAACACTATTCCTAAAAACTAGTTCTATATGAGAAATGCTTAATGAGTAAAACATAGATTCCTAAATCTATGAATTAAAAGAGTTAAGAATGCTGAAAAATAATGATAATATTAAATACCGTAATTTTTAAGTAATCAAATGATAAATAAATAAAATTAAAAAAACATGCAATACTTCCCTTCACTCGATCCGGTTTGGACTTAAAATTACACCAGTAAGATTGAACTTAGAACTCTGCAATTTATTAATCAATAATGTAATAAAACACTTTATTTTCTTTCAATAACCCATTTATAATCCTAATACAAATGAATTTTATACTGGGCAAAGTTCAAGTCCACTATAAGAGGACTTGTTATTTGGAACAATTTTCTAATAGTTAACTAACATGATTACATGAGAACAACAAAGTGTAATCAAGAGTTAAAAGTTTAAAGTATCAATCGCACATAACATCTTGATTAGATTTATCCAATTAACTTTGAGTGGATTCCTTCTTGATAACGCCTAGTTGAAACATTGAGATTAGTAGAGTTAAAACACTTATGTACTTGATTTCCTTGCATAATGGTGACTTCCAATTTAATCCCGTTTGGAGGAGATAACCTATTTGTCCACAAATCCAATTATCATCCACATAATCTAAGTTTCCATCCAAACCAATGTTTATTAGGAATCTCACAAATTGTGCAAGTCATGTGCTGACTAGATGATGATATAAATTATATGCTCCTTAAATCATGTAACTCATATGCTAACTATATTAATTACTTGTTGCATTTTGTGAGTCCTTCCTTTGCTTCCCTAATATGATTCTTGTGCTCCTTTTTTATTCCTCCACTTCCATAATACGAGTTCTCGTGTATTAGAAGCATAGTGACTAAGAGGGGGAGGGTGAATCATTCATACAAAAATTTCAACTTCATTTACCATTACTTACATTCATCATTCAATTCAACCATTTAACATTCATAACCATGTGAGCTTATTAGGTGTGTATAAAACATTAACAAGTTTAATAAACAAAGAAGATGACACATGAACACCATATGTAAGTGGGAAACCCTCAAGGGGAAGAAAAACCATTGAAAACCTCTTCTTATATTACACAAAACAAATGACTTACATGAATATTACACATCATGCAAGATTTCTTTAGTGAGGTACCAACCCCTTGTTTTGTATGAAACCAACCCTACAAGGAGGCTATGACCACCTATGGTGGTTAAGCACCAACTCAACCACCTAGAAATACATGATCAATGATGATATTCTACTCCCATAATTGATAGTGATCCAAATTCAGCTTCAAACAAACTAAACCCTTCTCAAAACAAGCTCTCTCCTAACTCACTCAATTCTTCTTCTTCATGGGCTTTATAGGTCAATTTCCCTCGCATATACCAACTATTCAATATTTCTTAGACCTTCATCACTCTCCTTAGCTCTATCCTTTATCCCTCTTCACTCTTCTTCAACCTCCTATAGGTCACTCATAACCCCATGGACGCAACTTATTCAAATGAACCAAAAACACTTGCTTATATACACAACACTAGATCAAATCACCCCTAGGTCGGCCATGACCATATAGTTCATTCATACCTACTCAAAAAAATAACAACTACATCATATAAATGAACTTAAAGGATTGTTATCGCTTAATTTTTATTTAGCAAAATTATTAAGAGTTTAATTTATTTATTTTTGAAATTTTTGAATCATCTTTCATCCATCACAAGAGTTTCCTCATTTCATTAATTTTGACATCTTGAGAAAACCCCTTTTCTTTTCGGCCCATTCTAATGAACGGTTCATTTTTTATGCTTAGTTCAAGTTCAGGATTAATTAATTTCCTCCTATTTTCCAAAAATAAATGAATTAATTTAATTTGGGGAAAATTATTTATTTATTTATTTAAAATATTAATTAATATTTTAAAAACCAAAAGGGAAAAGCTTCTCGATTTTGTCATGAATGCCAAATTGGCTCTCCGCTTCCTTTTTCTCCCTTTTCTGCAAAGCTTTCATTTTCCCCCACTTGTGGGAAATTCCCTTGTTATTTTCCAGCACAACTAGATATCATACGGAAAAATATCTCCCATTTTCCCATGTGGAGAAATGGAGGGGAATTTCCAACCTACTTTTCCATTGTCATGGGAAAACGGTTAAATTCTTCCCCTATTCCCCTAGCAATTAATGCCCACTACCCAAGAAAAATTGAGATTGGTTATTAATGGGAAGAAAGAAGAAGTAGTTACAAATAAAGAAAGCTTTTGGGATATTCATAACCTCTCTCCAAGAACTCTACGATAAAAGACATGTGAGAGAAATATTGACAGAGAAGAAGTTTTGAAGCTTTTTTATTTCCAACTCTTTATTATTTCCTTATGAAGAAACATTTTTCGAGAAGGATTTTTCCCATGATCCTAAGGTTTATATGTTTTTAGGGAGGTGATACACAAATAAAGGAAACAAAAATTGTTCACAAAGGTCATGCACAAGCGAGAACCTTGATATCATTTTGACAGCCACATGCCATGCTCGGGAGGTAATACACACCAAGAAAGAAAGATTAGACCACACATTAGCCGAGGGAGCTATCCATAAAGATCCATTAGAAAAGGTCACATAAAGAAAAAGTGAGAGGATGCAACACTTCCCAACTCCATCAAATCCCAACATGCCTTGCATGAGGGAGTCAAAAGGCCATGCAAGAGTGAAAATAAAGAAGTAGTTCATGTAAATTCAAGGAGAAGACAATACAAAGCTAAGAATGAAACAATTAATGTAGGCCAAAGACAATAGCCCACACAAAAGTCAAAGGGAAACACATTGTCCACACGAGTAAAGAAGAAAACCCACTCAGTAGTCACACAAAAATAGTTGTTCAACAACCCACCCATTTCCACACAAACTACCCATGCATTCCTTCCTCACCAAGTACATACTCACTAACATGAAGCAACTAATCATAGTTTATCTCGAGCCTACACAAACAAGCTCAAATTTTTCGGCTTACAAATTAAGCCCGACCCAATTTGGTGCTATCGAGCTCGAACTTGAAAAACTAACAATTTTCTATTTTGGAGGTAGCTCGGTTTCCAAGGCCGAACCCATAGTATTTTGGCATGATTTATAATTCGAGCCCAAGCTCGTTTTTCATTGTATAGCTCGAGCTCGTACCCGAGCTCGAGCTCATATTACCATTTTGGAAAAATTGTAAACTGAAATTGCTTGGTTTTATTTTAAAATAATAATAATAAATAAATATCCATAGTTTTCTTTGTGGTTAAGTTGGTTCATAGACTAAGACTAGACACCATTTTGTGTGCTTCCTTGTTCTTCCTTCAAAATTCGTAATGGCTGAAAAACCTAACAAATCTACTGGGAAAGTCAAAGAAATCCGTAGAAAGGTCAAACAAGTCCGCACTTAAATATGAATTCCAAGGGATCATTCCTCCCACTTCAATCAAATCTGCGTCCTGACAATATTATTATAAATGGAGGAACTTAACACCATAAACTTAGGTCTTCATGTGATTCCTCCGAGATGTATTTTACATTCAAACATGCAAATATATAGGAGTCCTTAATTAGATCCTTATCAAAATCTACGAGTTGTTCCGACAACTCGTAACAACTTGCTAAAAAAATAACAATTTACCATAAATATTACATAACTCACCAATCAATCGTGAGCACTAATTTAATGATTTCCTAACTTTCCCCCTTAGTGCAAACATGGGGAAAACCTTCCTTGTACTGCAACGTGCCACTACATAGCCTACTCATGATCTGGATGGTTTTAAGGACAATACCAACAACCTCTGGATGGTTTTCCAAGTGTTTAACCAACAACCACACAACGGATGATTTTTTAGGACAATACCAACAACCTCTCGACATTTTTTCCAATGGATAAATAACAACCACAATATCATGATGTTGCAGTAGTATCATTGGCTCTCATCACTATCTCACTTCAGGGAATAACATAGGAAAATCCACTAAATTTTGTTTCTCATACACAAAATGAAAAGTGGAAATGAACTATTGGATCATTCCCCCTTAATGTGAAATTTCTGCTTATTGAAAACACAAACACTTGATAATGTAACACACCACACATAATTGCAAGAACTGAAAATCAAATATTGACAAAAATCTACACCACAACATACCACCACAGCTTCGTGCGACCTCGTCATTGGTGACTGATGAGAGGTTGCTGATCGAAATCCATCCTCCTGTGCCTTATCCTCCAATAAGTTTCTGTTTAGAAGAGGAGATAATCAGACACATAATCATACTCCTCTTGTGTAGGTTCATCTTCTCTTGATGAGTCTTCATCGAGGATATATTGGCTTCATCTGTAAGCTTCCCAATGAGTAGATCTTTGGCTTTTACCTTGCATAATCTAGTAGTATGTCCTTTTTCTTACAATAGAAACATTCCACTTCACTTTCCTTTTTAGTAAAGTTTCTATGTTTCCTTTTCGTATACATGGATTTTTCTTCTTCTACATCTTCTTTAGTTCTTTTCTCTTTAGCTAGGAGAGCTGAAATCATGTCTTCAAGAGTTTTAGAAGGCATCTGTCCAAGAGTAAAAACTACATTGTTGTATTTGGGAGGAAAACTATTTAGTAATATTGCTTTTGCATCCTCATCATCAACATGAGCATTAACTTCGCTAATTGTCTAGTTAGTGATCTGAAATCATTAATGTGACTAGACATGGTGACTCCATCATCCATTTTGAATCTAAACAACTGAAGTTTTAAGGAAAATTTTACATTTACCACTTTTGAACCAAACAGTTTGCTCAGAGTATCCCACATTTCCTTTGATGTTTTCTCCAGATCAACATAGTGTAATTCATAATCTGAAAGGGAAAGGCTGATAATAGATTTGGATTTATCATCCATCATTTCTCATTCTACCAATTTACTTGGATCTGAAGGTTTTGGTTCTTTTCCATCTGCTATCCTCCGATATTTTTGTTTATGAACTCGCATCTAGATCTTCACTTTCCAAGTGTAGAAATTGGGTCCATTAAACTTTTCTAGAGGAATTTCCATCTTGATATGACAACTCTTGACAAAATTACTAGGACTTTTGACTATAGAAGATGACACGTACAATAAATTTGACATGTGACTTGACTATTTTATCTCCACATATAACAATTTTGGTAATCATTGATAATATACAAATGAATCCTTTGACTCATACGGTTTCTCTCTAATAACTATGGACATAGACTATACATGATAGTAAAAACAAATCTTTTAATATTGACAAACTTAAAACGTAATCTTTAATTACTTTTTATAATGTTGCTAGAAAGACTTTGAACATGAGTAAAATAAAAATATAGACTTTTAAGTTTTATAAACTAAATAAGACACACAAATGATGTAATGAACAATAGATCCAATGCACCAATATAGTATTGAGCATGATGTAATTTTTAATGAATAGATAAATCACCAATAGATTTAATGTACCAAGGGAATATGGAAGTTCAAAAAAATACTGTGTTTGAACAAGCTGAGGACAACGCCTAGAGATGTCTTAATGACGTGGATGAAGATGATGAGATTTATACACTGCACAAACGAATGATTCGTGAAGATTACTATAACTCACAAACAATAAGAACTTATCCGTATTTGATCTGTAAATCTAATTTCCACGCAGCTACCATCCATTCAAACAAAATGCAACAAAACTTTTTTTTGGTTAAAATGTTTTCCAACTCCTCTTAGATTTACATAGAGAGACAAAATATATTGACTATATGAAGACATTAGACAAGTAGAAAGACTCCACAAGGTCGTAGCCCTTGATGTGAGGAGACTACGCATTTCAAAATTTTGCATGACTCTCTCACATGTAGCCCATAGATATATCTTCAAATGGCTAAGTAACTGTGAAAAACCAAAAGCTATGTCGGAATATTGTTGATGCACGAATGCTAAAACAATGCAAATCACATTTGTATATGTTGACATGAATCAAAAAATTTAAATATAATATATATTCACCGGCTAAGTTTACTCACCATTCACTTGGTCTCCTACGAGGCATTGATAGGTAATGGGTAATCACACTATCAAAAAAGGTGAGTAATGATGAAATCCCTTTGGAAATTAGATTTAGTTTTCCTTCGGATAGAGGACAACACGCTTTCCGATTCCAAATATTGGCAATGGAGGAACTTAACACAATAAACTTAGGTCTTCATGTGATTCCTTCGAGATGTATTTTACATTCAAATATGTAGATATATGAGGAGGAGGCCTTAATTATCTCCATAAAACAAATCTATCAAAATAACAACTTGTAACAACTTGCTAACAAAATAACAATTTACCATAAATATTAATAACTTATTTCCTAAAATATCACCAAATCATAGTGGTCTACCTTAAGCACCAATTTTTTTCCTGGCTTCAAGTCAATGCCCTAGCTATTTTTCTGTTTCAAGATACATGCCCTAGCTAGACATTGCATGTGTGGAACATTATGATCCCGAAAGACGAGGAATATTTAAGGATAATCGCGAGCCTGTCCTTTTGATCATACCAAAGCACATCGAATAATTTCTCAACATCCTCAATTTCCACGAGAATGCTTGACATCACTCAACAAATTCGACACATGAGTTTTGGGATGAAGAACCCCTCAGGTGGACCAAGATGGTCAACAACAATTGGCTAGTGACCAAGATGACTTGTGTTGAATAGTTTCCCAAGGAATTATACCACATTGAATTTGTGGAGGAAATAAGTGATATGATCACTCTTTTGAGTCGAGTCTTTGGTCTCCCCTCTGGCAGCAATTTTTCACCCATGGATGTATCACTTCATCTGCATCATCCTTGTAAAGAGATAATTTGTAGATTGGGCCACCATCATTAGTGACACTCTCCATAAGTAGTTGATCAAGGTGAAGATGACTAGACATTTCTACATGACATCATACCTAACCTATGTGGTGCCTAGAAGGAAGCTATTTTTGGGGTTAGAGATGAAAGGCATCATGGGTCCTTCAAATAGTGTTTTCCAATATTATCCACAATTGAATTTCAATAATAGCTCTCATCACTTCAGGAGAGTTAATGATGCTTTCATCTTCCACATGATTAGAAAATTGAATAGGAATCTAGAAGAAAGATTCTCCAAGGATGCCATGGTGGTCATTTCTCAGTGGGGAACATGGTTCATTCAGTTCCCATCCTTTTCCTACATTCACGTGAGTGGATTTGTAGGCACTCCATGGAAGCTTCCCAAGTATGTCAGTGATAAGTGGGTGTTAATGGAGCTTACACAACAAATTTTCCAAGTTCATTGTCTTCTCAGCGATAAACACCATTCAGGCATCCACTTCCCAATCCAAATTGGGAATACCAATGCCCAAATCTCTTCAATTACATAACTCATGGAGAAGGAGTTTTCTCTCATTACCATACATCCATTTGTGAAGAGATCCCAATTTGACATCAATGGATTCATGCAAAAGGCTCTCGGAGTGAAGTACCAACACCATCCACCATGGAAGACTTCTGGTCTACTTGCTCAAATGAACATGAAGTAAGAAGGTGAGAATTCTCCCACCTGACCCTTGCTCAAATCAAGGCCTTCCGCATCAGAGATCCTCCAGATTCATTAGTAGATGATGGTGATAATTTTATTGATCCCTCATATGATGTTGTTTCCTTCACTCCATTGCCTCGAAGTTGATTAGACCAAGAGAGATGAATTATTCTCTTGATGGAAAGAATCAACCGATTCTAGAAAGGAGCATAGCCTGGTATGAATGAGAACTTGTAAAGTTACCATCCATCCAAGTTCATACCCCAGGACACAAAATTTCAACATGAGGAGGTCTTAGGTTGACTAAAACCTCTTCTCAGTCAACCTCCATGCCATCAACCCATACACATCAAGCAAGGAGAGAATGGTTTCCCAAATCCACTTCTCCAAAGAAGATGTCGTGAGGAGAAACATCCAAGGGTCCTAACCCTATTGAAGGAAGAGAATGTGTCTCGGGGTTTTCCACTTCGAGTAGAGACTCATCTACTCACGTTACTGATAGTTCAAGGAAGCTCATCATAAACACTACTCATCCATGTCATGCACAAGAGTCTACTCAAGTGCAAGTGGTCCAAATATCAAACACTCTTAAACCCTAGTTCATGAAGAGGTTTCTCAAGGTTTCCTTGAGGTTCAGAGAGGTCGATGTTGAAGTTATTTCCTAAGGATTGAAGTTGTGGAAAGAACTCTTGTAGAATCCAATGATATCGAGAATGGTGTGAATGTTGCTTTAGACTCCAAGATTTTGTGTGCAGAATTGGTCAAGGAGACCCCTTCTTGGGTTGATTGTGAAATCAAGAAAAGAAAGAGGGTTGTCAAGGTGATCAATATTGACTTTGATGCCCTTTCCAAGCTTTCAAATGATGTCATCCCCAAGAATCCTAAAGTTTTCTCGAGAATAATGGTGGATGGAGATGGAAACAAATTTGTAAATCTTTCCATTCCACAAGTCAAAAGAGCGTAATGCCATGATGCCTATTGACTATGAAGTATCCAGGCTTGGATAATTGGGAAGTCTACATTGGAAAGTGACATGGTAATGGCCCGAGATTCCATGGATATTGTGTTAAGAAGGCTTGAGAAATATAAATCTCAGAATTCTCAACTCAAGGATGAAAATAATCAATTGGTGAATTATGTTCAACATTTGATAAATCCAATATCCTCCACTTTTCTAGTACTGATGTAGTGGCTGCCCCTAATGAAGAAACACTCAATCTATCAAAGGAGGTAAACACTTTGGGCCATGTCACTAAATCTTAGCTTTCAAAATTCTCATTTTTGGGAGAAAGACAATCAAAGCAACCGTAAAGATCCATGAAGACATTAGTGCATACCTAGATCCAATCCTTTCTTTTAAGGAATATTTTTCTTCTAGCATATCAAATCTGGATGAGATATTTCCTAGTCTGCAAGAGATGATGAGCATGGAATCTATAAAATTCTATCCATTGAAGGGATCCTTGAATTCAAATGTCGAGGGACACACTTTATATGGTGTTTACATCTCAAGTCACGGAAGACACTTCTCAAAGATTCCATGATTCATTACGAGAGCATATGCAATGAAGCCTTCACTTCACTTACCTCAATTCATGAGTTCATAGCTGAAATCCCTTGTGATCTTGTGGACGAGCATAATCAAAGGCATTCATCAGAACATGTTGAGGAACAATTCTCACAATTGTTTAAGGACATGTACATTCCTACCATCAACTTCTCCTCTACTTTAATGGAACATTGTATCAAATTGAGGAACTTGTTTGAGGATGCTCAATCAAAATGATCAACCTAAATAATATGCAGGTAGGATTTTGGAATTGCAGGTGTTCTGCGAGGTTGTGCTTCAACCAAGTGAACCTCCTGAAGAAGAGAAGATGTTTGAGACATTGAAAGGTTCAGATATTTTCAATTGGAAAAGGCGGTAGATCCTAATTTCACCAATGGGATGAGGAGATAACATTCTAGTATCTAACAAGTGGGAGAGTCCATTTCTCATATGATTGAGATAGGAAGACCCCACTTTAATGGATAAGGCAACTGGGTCTTGTTTTATGTTTTAAAATGATATTTTAAAGTGATGTTATTGTTAAACTCATTTTTAGCAGACTTTTGATCACTTAAGTGATTTCTAATTTCAAGTTACTTTTTAAAAGTTAGTTGAAAAGTCAAAGTCACTTAAGGTGCCCTAATTTAATGTTCATGTAAACCCTAACTACCTTGTAACCAAATTTTGGGTTATAAAAGGAAGTTAGGGGCTCATTTGTAAGGGTGACTTTGAGAGAGGAGAAGAAAATACTTTTGTGCAAGCTTTGTTTCAAGAAAGAAACTTTGTGTTCTTTTGTGAAGACATTTTGAGAGTTAATGAAATATGAACTTTGTGTCCCATTCATTATCTCTTGTAGCATTTGATGTTCTTATGTTCATTAGATGTTAGTGTTTAAATATTGCATGTGAATACTATCTTTGATCTTATTGTCAACATTATTAATTTGTTGTTCTTGTTCACAATGATCAAGCTCTAATATCTACTTGCTCATGTGTGTTCCCTTTCATTTATTCTTGTTTAGCTGATTCAAACTCTTGTTTTATTTGAGTTAGTTATTCATTGTTCTTCTTCTTCTTCTATGCAATATTAGGCTCTGTTTTTACCTAACTATTGTATGCTCCTTCCATCCATTCCTTTCCATTTCTTTCCTTCATTCCATTCCATTTCCCTCATTCACACTTCTTTCCATTTGATGTCCCAAAACACCCCCACATACAATTTTGAATGTATAGATGTAAATATAGTTTTGGTTTTCAATAAAGGCAACCTCACCTTCATTGAGGAGGGACTTTTCCCTTACTGTTGCATGTCATTTTCATGCATGTAAAATCCATTTGCTAACAATTTTTGTGACTCTACTTAGGGATTCAAGAATCATTAACCAATGCTTGGTTAAATCTTTATGACTATCCCCTCTGCACAAGCTCCAGTTCTTCAACCGAATCTTGTGCCCAATGAAATATTTTCAAGGAGACATTGCTTCCAACCTTTAGATAGTAGCTTGGGAAAACCATGAAAATTTAGCAATTTTGTGGTTGTTGATAGAGCCATTGATAGAGAAATCTACATTGAAGACCTTAGAAGAAGAGCACCCACACTTGTGGCCAGAAGACCTCCTGGACACATGTTGATCATTGTTCATCGACGTGGCCCTCTTCCACCAAGGCAATAATCTGTATGACTATTACAGGTAACTCACCTATCTTGCAACCAAATCTTCTTTTTATAGATACTCAAGAAGACATATCATCAGATTTGAGGCAAGCTATTTGGGAAAAGTGCACGAATGACTATCATTTTCATCTTTACCACATCAGTATTGGATAATGAAGAAAATCAAGTTATGAGAGTTGTTAGAGTCATTCAGTGCAAAGAGATCAAGAAAGAGAGAAAAGAGAAAAGGCTAGAGCTGATCAAAATGTGCCAATGATCCTTTCACAGTAAAGATTTCAAACTGGTAGGAAAGGAGGTTTATGCGAGGAGAAAAAGCAAAGGTCAATCTGATCCAATTTTTTGATTTTCAAGGAAAGTTTGGTTTCAAGTTATCTCCTCCAAGGAGGAACACTCTTCATAAATCCATAAGCCTTGCATCAAGTCCTAAAAAAAAGTAAGGGAGGAATCACTACAAGTCAAGCACTTGTTCTTTCTCACGTTGTTTTACCTCGCATACAACCTTTCCCAAGATGGTTGCTAACGTACCATGGGGAAATGCCATAGGCCCATTGGCCTTACTAACTCAACATGACCTCCCATGAGGATCGATGAAGATTCTTCCCAAGTTCAATGGAGATGGGAAGACTTCACCTGATGACCACATTTTCCTTCTTTTTACATGTGTAGTTTTTTCAAAGAATATGAAGATGTTGTTGTTTTCCTCTTTCATTGAAACATTGTAAGACATTTCCATGGATTGGTTTCATCATCTCCCAATGGATGCATTACAAAATGGAATGATATGAAAAGTAAGTTTGAAGACAGGTTCAAAATGGTAGAAGATGAACATGCCCTTTAGTCCAACTATCTCAAGTGAAGAAAGAGCCAACATAAACCCATGAGGAATTTCATGGCTAAGTTCAACAAAATGGTGAACAAAGTTCTTTCTAGAATTCACCCAACCTTGATGGACAAAAAAATGTTTCTTTATTAATGCACAACAACCAAAAGTGTGCTATCAGATGAGAAGGGCTAGAGTGGCTACTTTGGAACTTTCTCAATCCATGGCAATAGAAATTGAGGATGACCTAATCATGGTGGGAAAATTCAAGAAAACTTCCCTCAAGGGAAAGAGTCAAGAAACCCCAATGCTTCTAAGACCATACTCACTAAGTTGGCTAATGATATGCTAGCTTTGAAAAAGAAAGTTTCTCAAAGTAGTAAACCTACTACTTACAAAGACATCCCAAGAAAAGGCTATTCCCAACAAATCCAAAATTACAGGCTGCTTCAACGAGGCTTGCTTATTGAAGCATCTCCCACAACTAACTCAAAGTGTGATGTCATTGAGGAAAGTGATGATGAAGTTGAGATCATCGAGGTTGATGAAGAAGAGCCAAACTCTGGGACATCTGAACCTGAAGTCAAGAGCCTAAAGGAGAAAGTAATAATCATTTCTTTGAGTACCGTTCAAGAAGAAGAAGAATACAAGAAATTGTAGAAGATATGAATAGTCAATCCTTCACGGTCTTCACACGCTCTCAAAAAAGGAGCAGAGTACCACTAAGGTGGAAGATAAAAAGAGCTCCAGGAAGTTCCTAAAGAATCTAAAACTAAGGAAACTTCCAAAGAATCTAAAATGACTAAGATTCCTAAAGAGTCCAAGATGACTGAAGTTTCCAAGGTCAAATCTATCTCAAAGAAAGGAGAACCTTTTCCAAGTCAATCAGTTGATAAATCAGCTATGAAGAAAGTTTCTTCTTCCACATCAGTATCAACTAAGCCCAAAGAAAAGGTCAAAAGTGAGCCATCATCAAGTTTGAAAGAACATGTATCTGAGACATCAAGTATGGTCATTTTTCCAAATTTGATATTATTGATCATATCAATAAAACAAAAATTCCATGTCACAAGTTGAGTACTTGAAGTCCAATAAGGATCAACTCGAGAAATTGGTCCAGTTTATCAAAGGTGACTCTATTGTTCATTCCTCTAAAGGAATTATAAAAACTCCCAAAGATGGGAAGACTCAAAATATTGTGGTGGCCACTACACCTTCAAATGAAAAGGTTGAACCTTTCTTTGTGTCCTTTTTGATCAATGGATGCAAATTAAGTAATTGCATTATAGATTCTAGGAGCTTTGGATAATGTGATGCCTACAAAGTAGCACATGCTCTTGGTTTGACTTGTATGAAAACACTCGATCTTGTTACTCCATGGAGACAAAACAAGTTCCTCTGATTGGGAAGATTAAAGATGCTCAAATGGCTTTAGCTCAATTTCCTCAAAAGTGAGTTAAGGTAACCATTCTAGTTGTTGACATTCCCACTTCATATGGTATGTTGTTAAGAAGGAAATTTTGTAGAGATCTGGGTGGTGAGATTCAAATGGACTGGTCTCATGCTATGATCCCTATCAAGGGAGAAATGAAGAAGCTAATACCAAGAGACTCAGAAAAGTTCACGGTAACAAAAACCAAAGATCCTCACACACAGTCCTATTTCAAAACTCTAGTATGGGTAATTATATGATGACTACAAGAGGTTCATGCACTGAGGTCACTTGCCAAGATCCCAATGAGATCTGGACTCTTGAGTTCGATGGAAGTTGTTTCTCAATAGGTTCCGGCAGAGAGTGGTGCTTATATCTCCAATGGTAAAATATTTCCTTTTTCTTACAAACTCCAATTTTCAAATACTAACAACACTACAGAATATGAGGCATTAATCCTTGGCCTCCAAGTTGTAGAAGAGAAAAGGGATCAAAAATTTTTGAAAGCCTTGGGAGATGCAGAGTTGATCGTGAAGCAAGTAAAAATCAGTTTCAAGTAAAAATGATCACTTGAGACACTACAAAAATAAAGTGTGGGATGCGATTGAAGCCTTTGATGATTTTTCCATAAAATCCATCCCTCATGAAAAGAATGACAAAGAATATTCTCTAGCTAGTCTCAGCTTCATTGATGATCCCTCATTCAGAGTTTGATCAAGACAAATACACCATTGAAATGATTTTTAGGCCAAGCATTCCCGACAATGCAAAAAATTGGCAAGTCTTTAATGATGATCAAAAATTATTTCCTTCTTAGAAAAAAGGGATAATTTTGAATAGTTGTACTTTGAAGGAAGTGATTTTGCATTTCACGAATCGATGACCTCACCCATTCAAGAAAGAGTTGAGAGTGAGGATCCTAGCGATGACATCATTCAACTCAAAGGAAATAAAATTCCAAAAGGATTGGTTTCACTTGAAGAACTTTTTGATAAACATGACAAGTTTATCAAAGAGAAAGAGCAGGAAGGACCTGTGAATTCTATGACTATGAGGAAGTTGACATTGGTACCAAGGAAAACCTCACCTAGTCAACATTGGTAAGTGTTGCTCACCTGAGGAGCAAAGAAATTTGTAAGCCTCCTTACCAAATATTCTGATGTCTTGGCTTACTCATATGAAGACTTGAAGTCTTTTCAACCTAGGGAAATGGAGCATGCCATACCTTTGAAACCTAGTGCAACTCCATTCGGTAGAAGAAAAGACAATATAACCCCAAGATATAATAGGGATGATACTCCATGAGGTTCAAAAGATGTTGATGCATGAATAGTGTTTCCTATTCACATTCAACTTGGATAGCTAATATTGTCCCAGTTCACAAAAAAAAATGGAGAAATTAGGATTTGTGTGGATTTCCACAATCTTAATCAAGCTTCCTTGAAGGATAACTATCCACTTCTAGTCATGGACCATATTCTATGCAGGAAATAACTAGATCGAAATGTTATCCATGCTAGATGGTTTCTCTGGTTATAATCAGATTGAAGTAGCTAGGAAGATCAACATAAAACCACATTCACCACCCCTTGGGGTACGTTCACATATAGAAGAATGCCTTTTGGTTTGATCAATGTCTAGTGTAACCTTTCAAAGGGATATGGACATGGCATTCACAGATTATAAAAACAAGATCATCGTAATATACCTAGATGACTTGATGGTTTTCAAAGAAGTGAGAAGATCATCTAAGAGATTTGGAGAAAATATTGCAAAGATGCAGACTTCATAGAATCTCCCTGAATCCAAAGAAGTCCATGTTTAGGAGTTACGGAAGGGAAACTCCTAGGTCATATTGTTTCTAAAGAAGGAACCAAGATCGATCTTGAATGCATTCAAGCTATCAAGAATCTTTCCTTACCTACAAGTAAGCCTGAGTCCACTCATTCTTTGGGAAGGTGAAATTTTTGAGAGGTTCATGCCATATTTTTCCGAGCTAACCAAAGAAATTACTGACATGATGAAGGAAAATAATCCTTCAAATGGTCAAAGGAAGGTAGGGGAGCATTTGAAACAAATCAAGGATGCTATTGCAAAAATCTCCTACATTGGTGTGTCCCGATTTTAAAAAGGATTTCATAGTCTATTGCTATGCTTCCCCACACATGATCTCCACCATCCTGACTCAACATAATCAAGAGGGAATTGAATCTCCTATTACATTCATGAGTTTTGGATTCAAGAAACATGAACTAAATTACACTCCCCTTGAGAAACATGCGTACATGTGGTGGTTAGAGCCTTGAAACATTTTAGATACTATGTGTTGAATTCTCACACCAAAGTCCTAGTTCTAGACACCACAGTTAAATCAATGTTGACACAACAGGAACCAGGATCTAAAAGAGGTAATTGGGTCTCCAAGATCCAGGAATATGACTTGGACATCAAGCCTACCAAGTTGGTTCGAGGAAGAGGACTCTGCCAACTCATCACAGAGAATGAGCCAAGAAATGACCTTGAGGAAGAACCAGTTGAAGAAAGTTTACCACTGGTAGTTTTCATCAGTACCACAGATGAGTGGTATTCTGATATAGCTTACTTTCTCACATATGGAGAATGTCCTGAGAATTTGATAGCTAAAGAAAAAAGAGCTATCAAATTAAGAGTTGGGTACATCATTTGGGACAACACCTTGTTCAAGAAAGGTATTGATGACATGTTCCTCGATGTGTTGATAAGGAACAACAACCCAGGTTTCTTTGAATCCTTTCACAATCATGCTTGTGGTGGTCATTTCTCTGGACCAGTAACAACTCATAAGATTTTGAGCACATTATTACTAGCCCACTATGTTTTCTGATGCTCAAAAATGGGTAGCCAAATGCGAAGCTTGTCAACAATTTGTTGGAAGACCTAAATTGAAGCTTTTCCTTTGAAAGCCAGTTGTCATTGAAGAACCCTTTCAATAATGGGGTTTAGATTTCATCGGGGTCTTGAACCCAAATTCCATAGTGTTGGTCATACTCACGTGCTCACGAAAACTAACTATTTTACGAAGTGGGTAGAAGCTATTCTAGTGAAACAAACATCTACTACGGTAATTTGTGACTTCATCAAAGAGAACATTTTGGTTCATTACAAAATTCCACAAAAGATCATGTGATGAAAATGCCACCAATTTTTCTTCTACAGAGATGGTAGGTTTTTGTTATGGGTATGGGATATCTTTATCTCATTCATCATATTACTATCCTCGGGAAATGGTCAAGCAAAATCTAGTAACAAAAACATCATTACTATCATGCGCAAGTTAGTCAAAGAAAATCAAAGAACTTGGCACAAAAAGTTATATGATGCATTGGGGCTGAACCACATATAACTCCCAAAAGAGCAATTGGATGTCTCCATTCCAACTCTTGTATGGAACCAATGCTCAAATTCCCATTACATTGGAGTTATTGACATTACGATTGGCTCAAGCAGTTGATGATGAATGCTTTGCCAATGCGTTGGATAAAAGGATCATGTTCCTAAGTAAGCTTGAAGAATAGAAGAAGTCAAGTAGCAAAAGATCGAGGAACACCAATCCAAGGTAAAGAAATTGTTTGACAAAAAACTAAGGAGAGACAATTTCAAATCAATGACCTAGTTCTTCTATGGGACAAGAGGTGTGAACCAAAAGGAAAGCACGAGAAGTTTTGATTCATTGTGGCTAGGCCCTTTCAAAATCAGGCATTTCTGTGGAGATAACACATATTACTTGGCATATCCTGATGGAACTCATTTTCCTCTTTTCCCTACAATGGGCAATATCTCAAGCACTATCAAAGTTGAAAATGGGTTGTCCCCATATGTACATAGGTAATTAGGGTTTTGTTTGTTCCCATTTTCTTTTTTGTTTCCTCTCTTTTTTTGTCCCATTTTGTGCATCATCATTTTTGGGATCATGTTCATTAAATTTTTGGGTTTGGGTCCATTGTACTGTGTCCATGTGAAGTCCTTGTCCCCAATAAGAGCCAATTGTTATCAACTAATTTTGATTTGGAAAAATTATTAAAAATTTTGATTTTTTTTTAAATTTTTGAATCATCTTTCATTTATCATCACCTCAAGAGTTTCCTCATTTTTTTATCTTGACATCCTGAGAAAATCCCTTTTTCGTTTCATCCCATTCCGATGAAAGTGGTTCATTTTTTATGCTCAGTTCAAGTTCAAGATTAATTAATTAATATTTTAATTAATTTCCTCCTATTTTCCAAAAACAAATGAATTAATTTAATTTGGGAAAATTAATTATTTATTTAAAAATATTAATTAATATTTTAAAAACAAAAAGGGGAAAAGCTTCCTTCTGATTTTTCATGAATGCCAAATTGGCTCTCCGCTTCCTTTTTCCCTTTTCTGGAAAAGCTTTCATTTTCCCCACTTGTGGGAAATTCCCTTGTTATTTTCCAACACAACCAGATATCATATGAAAAAAATATCTCCCATTTTCCCATGTGGAGAAATGGAGGGGAATTTCCAACCTACTTTGCCATTGTCATGGGCAAAATGGTTAAATTCTCCCCTATTCCCCTGGCAATTAATGCCCACTACCCAAAGAAATTGGAATTGGTTATTAATGGGAAGAAAGAAGAAGTGGTTACAAAATCAAAGAAAGCTTATGGGATATTCATAACCTCTCTCTAGAAAACTCTAAAAAAAATAAAGAGATTAATAATGACAAAGAAAAGAAGATTTGAAGCTTTTTATTTCCAACTCTTATTATTTCCCTGTGAAGAAATTTTTTGAAAGATTTTTCCAGGATCCTAAGGTTTATATGTTTTTAGGAGGTGAAAACAAAGATAACAATCAATGAAAAAACAAAACCACAGAAAAGCATTTATCACAAAGGTCACGCAAAAAAAAATGAAAATTGAGGCATAACGAAAGAAACACCATCAAATTCCATAAGAACACAACCAAAATTATTTTCCATGCAAGGGAGAATCCACAAATGAAAAAGAAAACATCAAGCACTAAGAAAGAATAAGACCATGCATTAGCAAAGGGATTTGTCCATGAAGATCATCAACAAAGGTCACACAAAAAAAAAACACACAGGGAAAAAATTAGAGAAAATTCAAATCAATCCAAATGAGCACATTCATATGCATAGGGAATAAAAAAAAGGCAATACATAATGATCATGCAAGAAATAAAAGGCAAACACAAAGAAAGAATCATACAAATAACAAGGAAATTGAAAAAATTCATTCAACAAAGAAAAAAACATTAAATAGTTCAAAATTTCAAAAAAAAAAAACATTGCACAAAGAGAAAAAGTCCACATAGTAGTAAAAAAGGAAAAAAGTCATCATTAAAAATTAGAATGAAAATGAAATCACGCAAAGTCACACAAAAATATGTTGTTCAAAAACCCATTTCCATGAACTTTTCACATTCATTCACATTTCACAGGATCCTTCATTGAAAGGGATGTCAGGAACAACACGAAGTGACCAATAATAGTTTATCCCATGCACAAAAAAAAAAGCTCAAAAAGTTAAAAATTTGCAAATTATCCCAAAAATATTGAAAAGCTACTAAAAAGTTTCAAATTCAAAAAAAATTTTCTATTTTCTCCATTTTGAGGTAGCTTCAATTCTTGGCCAAATTCCCATAAAATTAGCTTTTTTTTGGCCCGATTTGTAATTTGAGCTTAGCTTAATTTTTCATTGTATAGCTCAGATAATATTTTGCTTGAGAGCTCAGCTCATATTACCATTTTGTAAAAATTGTAACCTGAAATTTCTTGGCTTTTTTATTTTAAAAAAATAATAATAATAAATAAAGAGCCATATTTTTCCTTGTGGTTACGGTGGTCCGAGACTAAGACCCGACACCATTTTGTGTGCTTCCTTTTTTTTCCTTCAAAATTCATAATGGCTGAAAAAACCTAACAAATCTATGGGAAAGTCAAAGAAATCCATAGTAGAAAGGTCAAACAAGTCCGCACTTAAATATGAATTCCAAGGGATCATTCCTCCCACTTCTATCAAATCTATGACAATATCACCGACACCGATCTTGGCCACATCAATGTGACACAATTTTGTGATCGGGTGAAAGCCGAGGGGAAAACCATCTTCTCAGATAGACTCTATCATAGTGGTCTACCTCAAGCAACAAATTTTCCTATTTTTAGTGCAATGCCTTGAGCTAGTCATTTCTTACGCGTGGAACATTATGATCCCAAAGGTGAGGAATCTTCAAGGATAATCATGAGCCTTTCCTTTTGATCACACCAGAGCACATCAAAGAATTTCTCAACATCCCCGATTTCCTTGAGAATGCTGACATCACTCAATAGTCAACACAAGAGTTTTGGGATGAAGAACCCCTCAGGTGGACCAAGATGGTCAACAACAATTGGCTAGTGACCAAGAGGACTCGTGTTGACCGGTTTCCCAAGGAATTGTACACATTGAATTTGTGGAGGAAATCGGTGATATGATCACTCTTTTGAGCCGAGTCTTTGGTCTCCCCTCTGCTAGATTTTTCACCCATGGATGTATCAGTTCATCTGACATCATCCTTGCAAAGAGATAATTTGTAGATTGGGCCACCATCATTAGTGACACTCTCCACAAGTAGTTGATCGAGGTGAAGATGACTGGGCATTTCTACATGACATCATACCTAACCTATGTGGTGGCTAGAAGGAAGTTGTTTTTGGGGTTAGAGATGAAAGGCATCATGGGTCCTTCAAATAGTGTTTTCCACTATTATCCACAATTGAGTTTCAAGAATAGCTCTCATCACTTCAGGAGAGTTAATGATGCTTTCATCTTCCACGTGATCAGAAACTTGAATAGGAATCCAAAAGAAATATTCTCCAAGGATGCCATGGTGGTCATTTCTTAGTGGGGAACATGGTTCATTCAGTTCCCATCCTTTTCCTACATTCATGTGAGTGGATTTGTAGGCACTCCATGGAAGCTTCCCAAGTATGTCAGTGATAAGTGGGCATTAATGGAGCTTACACGAAAAATTTTCCAAGTTCATTGTCTTCTCAACGAAAAACACCATTCAGGCATCCACTTCCCAATCCAAATTGGGAATACCAATGCCCAAATCTCTTCAGTGCACAACTCATGGAGAAGGAGTTTTCTCTCATTACCATACATCCATTTGTGAAGAGATCCCAATTTGACATCAATGGATTCATGAAAAAGCTCTCGAGTGAAGTACCAACACCATCCCACCATGGAAGACTTCTGGTCTGCCTACTCAGATGAACACAAAGTAAGAAGGTGAGAATTCTCCCACCTGACCCTTTCTCAAATCAAGGCCTTCCACATCAGAGATCCTCCAGATTCATTAGTAGATGATGGTGACAATTTGATTGATCCCTCATATGATGTTGTTTCCTTCACTCCATTTCCCGAGTTGATTGGACCAAGAGAGATGAATTCTCTCTTGATGGCAAAGAATCAACTGATTCTAGAAAGGAGCATAGCTGGTATGAATGAGAACTTGTAAAGTTACCATCCATCCAAGTTCATACCCTAGGACCACAAAAATTTCCAACACGAGGAGGTCTCTAGTTGACTAAAACCTCTTCTCAGTCAACCTCCATGCCATCAACCCATACACATCAAGAAAGGAGAGAATGGTTTCCCAAATCCACTTCTCCAAAGAAGATGTCACGAGGAGAAACATCCAAGGGTCTGGCCCTATTGAAGGAAGAGAACATGTCTCGGGTTTTCCACTTCAAGTAGAGACTCATCTACTCACGTTACTGATAGTTCAAGGAAGCTCATCATAAACACTACTCAACCATGTCATGCACAAGAGTCTACTCAAGTGCAAGTGGTCCAAATATCAAATGCTCTTGAACCCCTAGTTCACAAGAAGAGTTTCTCAAGGTTTCCCTGGTTCAAGAGGTCGATGTCAAGTTATTTCCTGGATTGAAGTTGTGGAAAGAAATCTTGTAGAATCCAATGATGTTGAGAATGGTGTGAATGTTGCTTCAGACTCCAGGATTCTGTGTGTAGAATTGGTCAAGGAGACCCCTTCTTGGGTTGATTGTGAAATCAAGAAAAGAAAGAGGGTTGTCAAGGTGATCAATATTGACTTTGATGCCCTTTCCAAGATTTCAAATGATGTCATCCCCAAGAATCCTAAAGTGTTCTTGAGAATAATGGTGGATGGAGATGGAAACAAATTTGTAGATCTTTCCATTCCCAAGTCGAGAAGGAACGTAATGCCATGACACTTGCTGACTATGAAGTATCTAGGCTTGGACTTGGGAAGTCTACATTGGAAAGTGACATGGAAATGGCCCAAGATTCCATGGATATTGTGTTAAGAAGGCTTGAGAAATATAAATCTCAGAATTCTCAACTCAAGGCCAAAAAGAATCAGTTGGTGAATTATGTTCAACATTTGATAAATCCAATATCCTCCACTTTTCCAATACTGATGCAGTGGCTGCCCCAATGAAGAAACACTCAATCTATCAAAGGAGGTAAACACTTTGGGCCATGTCACTAAATCTTGGCTTTTGAAATTCTCATCTTTGGGAGAAAGACAATCAAAGTGGCCATAAAGCTCCATGAAGACATTAGTGCATACCTAGATCCAATCCTTTCTTTTAAGGAATATTTTGCTTCTAGCATATCAAATCTGGATGAGATATTGCCTAGTCTACAAGAGATGATGAGCATGGAATCTACAATTCTAGCCATTGAAGGGATCCTTGAATTTGAATGCCGGGACACACTTTCTATGGTGTTTACATCTCAAGTCACAAAGACACTTCTCAAGATTCCATGATTCATTACGAGAGCATATGCAGTGAAGCCTTCACTTCACTCACCTCAATTCATGAGTTCATAGCTGAAATCCCTTGTGATCTTTGTGGATGAGCATAATCAGAGGCATTCATCAGAACATGTTGAGGAACAATTCTCACAATTGTTTAAGGACATGTACATTCCTACCATCAACTTCTCCTCTACTTCAATGGAACATTGTATCAAATTGAGGAACCTGTTTGAGGATGCTCAATCAAAATGATCAACCTAAATAATATGCCAGGTAGGATTTTGGAATTGTAGGTGTTTTGTGAGGTTGTGCTTCAACCAAGTGAACCTCCTAAAGAAGAGAAGATGTTCGAGACATTGGAAAGGTTCAAATCTTTTCAATTGGAAAAGGCGGTAGATCCTAATTTCACCAATGGGATGAGGAGATAACATTTTGTATCTAACAAAGTGGGAGAGTCCATTTCTCATACGATTGAGATAGGTGGACCCCACTTTAATGGATAAGGCATTGGTCTTGTTTTATGTTTTAAAATGATATTTTAAAGTGATGTTATTGTTAAACTCACTTTTAGTAGACTTTTGATCACTTAAGTGATTTCTAATTTCAAGTTACTTTTTAAAAGTTAGTTGAAAAGTCAAAGTCACTTAAGGTGCCCTAATTTAATGTTCATGTAAACCCTAACTACCTTGTAACCAAATTTTGGGTTATAAAAGGAAGTTAGGGGCTCATTTGTAAGGGTGAATTTGAGAGAGGAGAAGAAATACTTTTGTGCAAGATTTGTTTCAAGAAAGAAACTTTGTGTTCTTTTGTGAAGACATTTTGAGAGTTAATGAAATATGAACTTTGTGTCCCATTCATTATCTCTTGTAGCATTTGATGTTCTTATGTTCATTAGATGTTAGTGTTTAAATCTTGCATGTGAATACTATCTTTGATCTTATTGTCAACATTATTAATTTTGTTGTTCTTGTTCACAATGATCAAGCTCTGATATCTACTTGCTCATGTGTGTTCCCTTTCATTTATTCTTGTTTAGCTGATTCAAACTCTATTTTATTTGAGTTAGTTATTCATTGTTCTTCTTCTTCTCTATGCAATATTAGGCTCTATTTTTACCTAACTATTGTATGTTCCTTCCATCCATTCCTTTCCATTTCTTTCCTTCATTCCATTTCATCTCCCTCATTCACACTTCTTTCCATTTGCTCATGTGAAGAAATTATATCCAACACAAATGTTCCTTCAAGCCTTCTTGAGAGACCAACTATGTATCTCTAGGCCATTAGCTATTCAAATGAAAAATAATTTATCATATAATTCCAATAGATAAAAAAATCATAACATGTTTCAATCAACTATCCATGATCATTAGATGCAACAACAAGAAGAAAAATGATTAAACTCACTTTAAACCTCAAGACTGGCATTTTAGCCCTTAAGGACAAAATTGGTAGACCAAGTTTAAGGACTTGTATCTTCCATTTTATCCAATGTATCGACATGAATATTTTCATGAACATTTAGAACATATCAAAAGGATTCTGGAATAGTTTATTTTTCATCCTGAAAATTCCATCTCATCCCTAAAACCGTAAATTTCCACAAAACTAGGGTTTCTCTCTCTCTCTCTCTGTGTCTCTCTGTGTCTCTCTCTCTCTCTCTTCCTGAAATAGATGGAACCCCAAACCACCACCAACATGAGTTGAGAGAATCCTATAAAAACCTAATGCATCAATTTTTATTTACAACATCATTTAGATTCCATACAAATAAAATCTTCCAAGGCTCTCTAGAAGGATGGTTTCACGAGGGTTTAAGAGTAGTTAAACTTCTTAATGATTGTTCATAAAGATGGGACGTTAAAACTAATTCATTATTTTCGAAAAAAATCCATACTCCATGGAAAAAATCCCTTAAAACCTTAAGGTCCCATACAAAGTGTGTGTGAGTAGATGAGAAAAACAAGATTCCATAAATCTTAAATGAAAATTTGACACACATGTGGAGATGCTTTGTTTATATTTGTCCACCAGATTCTGACCAATAAATTTGGGCAAGATATTTTCGTAAGAACCTGCTAGGTGCTGGAAGATCATGCCTCATGAGAAGGCATGCATTAGTTTCTTCCCTTGTGAAATATCCTCTTTGATCCCTCCACATTGATTGATGTCTTAGTGTGGAGATAAAATACCTTATCTGCACCTCCCCTACATACAAGTTGATTGGTATCTCTACTTGCTTAGGTAACATAAATTTGTGAACATATAATTCACACAATAAGTTCTTTCTAAATGTATTATTATATGATGAATATGTGCCCATAAATTTCCTTTCATTCTCAAACTATAGAGATTCAGTAGAGAAAACCCTAGAGGTTTTCCATTTGTAAAATTGTTCTTTCAAAAATAAGGCATAAAAGTTTGAAGGTGGTCTGCAGGTAAGGGTTTTTCATATAAATGGAAGAGCACTGCCATATTATCTTGGAGGATTTTATTTTATTCCTTTAATACTTTATTTTCATCTACCACTTTCTTGAGCTCATAACACTATTGCATCCATTTGACCATCCCTTTTAATACAACAATTTGAGGAAACACAAAATTTGTTTGGGCCATTTGGTTTGTGGTGGTTATGGGCTCGATTTCTCCTTTTTGCTTTCAATAGTGAAAGTTTAGAAACTAGGTTATAAATTGTGTGTTACATTGATTTAATTTTCTAATATTTCTCCTCCAATGACTGTTGGAGTTGTTGGATTATCTGATTTTTATCCTCCAATGTCTATTAGGGATGGTGAATCATTTGATCTATATCTGCGCTTTAATTAGAAGATACTTGCATCCCTTTCCTTGAAGGGAACATTGTAAATTGTTGAACATCTCTCTTATTTATTTTACAAGTTATATTATACTATATAAATGTACAAAATCTGAGGAATAAGAGTTTATTTATCAACAGGTGAGATATGATCACCTTCAATCATAGGTCATTTTCCTTGAACAACCAAGAGGGGGTCTTTAGTAACGGATGTTGTCATCATAATTTCCTCCTATGAAACATGGTTTGGAGTGGATGGATAGGTAGATGGAGAACCAAGAGGTGTTTTTTTAGTATCATCATTATGGAAATTTCCTTTTTTCCTCCCCGTGTGAGGGGACATTCTCAATTTGTTGCTCTTCCACAATCTAGGTTAGTTTGGATGACCTAAGTTTCTTCTTTGGACTAACTTCAATTGAGGGCCCTATTTTTGAAATTTTGTTTTTTGGATGTACTTCAGGTTCTAGGACATATTTATTTTGAAACTTAATAGACTTCCTCGCCCCATTGTATTTTTTGTTGAAATTATGTTTGCAAATAAGGTTTTCTAACCCCTAAAATTTTAAATATGAAGATCCCTAATGGAAATTTTTAGGGGCAGAAGAAACAAATTCATAAAAAAATTAGGGAAGGTTGATTTTGTTTTTCTCGCTGGCCTCTCCATGGTGCAAGTGTATGTGAATTATTAATACAGGGCTAAGGATATTCTCATACTAACTTTCGAGGTAAAATACCTAGACACCCATTTTACCACATCGACATATGGTTCAAGAAAATTGGTTCTCTTTATGCCTTTTTCCTTTCCTTTGTTATCAAAATTTAACTCTAGTTTCTCCTTCTTTCCCACATAAAACCTTTTAATTATTTTAGAATAAGAAGTCCTTGAATTTACCGGTTTTCCTATCTTTGGAATACTAGAGACTTGACTAATAGTGGAGGAAATGAATAAAAATTTTGTACCTTTCTTTTTGAATATTCCTCAACGAGGTTTATAGAAAACTCCTCTATCATCTTTGGGTTGAATTCCTTGTACATTATCATGAAATCTATCCATCCCTCTTTCTCAAATATAGCCACAAAATTAGAGTATACCAAGAATTCAACTAGGCTTGATGGTTTGTGGTGGGGCATAATACCCATTTTAGTACAAGACATAAATGACAAGTGGTGAAGGAATGGGAACGACAAGAGCACATGAATGAAAATGAAGAGAGCACAAGAATGAAAATGGTATAGGAAAATATGAATTGGTTAAGGGTAACCAAATTTGATGAAGTGGAAGAGGTAATGGAAAATAAATGGGGAACGTATGAGAAATTAGTGAAAAGTGTGTGAAGCATGTGAGAAGATATGGGAAGTGGGGAATCATCACTTTGAATAAGACCAATAATTAACACATCATCATTAAAATTTTAATACCTAGAAAGAAGTGATGGCACATACCTCATCATTTATCACATGTCACTCATTCCATTAACACTAAATTTTCTACTTGTTATTCTGGTACAATTATTCATGGCATGATTTTGAGGTGACTACCATTGCTTGTTTTTAGCCACCTACATTTTATTTCTAATAATTATTTTTCTCTCTTTTTTTGTTTTGTTGGAAGGAATGGATGCCATTTATGGTTTTCAACCACCCCTTCATAGGAATATGGATGCCACTTCTATTTTTCAACCATCCCCTATTTATTCCTTTTTGTTCAAAATTTTTAATTTAACCTTGAATTAACTTGGACAAGGAGACCTCATCCAAACAACTCAAAGCTAAAGTGTCATGTATCATCCTCTTGAATTATTCTTTAGATACTATTTTCTAATATATATGTAGTCTATTACCATAAATCAACATCACTTTCCTTTCACCATCTATCAAAATGAGCTGCACATTCCCATTATTATAGACTTCATGAATTTGATATGAGCACATCCATCTTGTTTGTAACTTCCCCTTGAAGTAATTTTATTTTGAGTCAAATTATCGAGCCCAATATTGTTTCTGAAACTTCCTCTATTTAATATGAAGATCATGCTAAATTTTCCTTCGATGTTGAATTACCTTAGTTTGATGCAATACTTCTAATCTCATTTCATCTAATTCATTTAGTTGGGTAATTCTTGATCTCTGTGCTTTAGACAACTCAATTCCTATCTCAACAACTATCCTTAATGTTTGAATCTCATACTCTATAGGAAATATAGGATTATTCCCATTGACCATCTCATATGGATTAAACCCCATGGTTATGTTGTCATGTAAATATGCAACAAGGAAATTGTCAATTTCCAAGTATGACAACTATACCCCTGTGCCAAATTTTTCATGTTTTACCCTTCTGAGGCACCCCAGTCTAATCAGTCAGAGTTTGATGACATCTTAGTTGATGTTAACACATCCCCTAGGTGATTTTAAGAGTTCTTGAAAAATGCTATCTTTGGGCAGTGTTGGGAAGGGATATCATTGGCCTTCCTGGGATCAGTAGCAACCCTCCGAGTTAGAACAGAGGAGAAAAATCTAACATGGAGTTGAATTGAAGGCCTAGAAACATCATGGAATTTATTTTGGAAAATTCGGGAATATTTAGAGAGTTTGGAGTAGTTTGATAAAAATAGGGTTCACAAGCCTAGGTAGTGCACAGGTCAAAACAATTGTTGAGCTTTGAAGGTGATTCCAGGAGCTTTAGATGGAGTTAGGAGAAAAATGAAACATAATCGGAAATGGTATTATAGGGCCTAAAATATGGAAGAATTATATTTTTCACAACACTTTAGAGAAATGGGTCTGCGAAGCATTGTTTCTCATGTACAAGTAGAGAACTAGATAAAAAATCTGATTTTTTACGGACCAAATGGAATAATCAAGACATAAAAATCCCACCATTTGATTCAAAAGGATATTTTCAGTCAAGATCATATAAACTGTCATCAAAAAGGTCCATCGAGAGATCAAAATATAGTCGTTTCAAGTTACCCTCTTAGAGCGAGTTTGGGAGTTAGTCAAATTTTAGGAGGACAACTATCATCTCTAGGATCCTAGTGGGATTTTGTGTCCCTCATGTGCCTCAAGTTCAGGGACATCGATATGGAAAAATGTGCCTAGCCCCTAAGGAGACTTCTGGTCACCCATATGACCAACTTCCAGCCCCTCAATGCTTTAAAGCTGATTTTTTAACCTTCATTCCCCGTTGTTGGATCTTCGGCAAGTGTTGTCACCTTTCTCACCATGAAATTTTATGTACATCACATCCGTTTTAGGTGAGGGACATTAGAGAAATGAATATTCACCCAAATCAAACTAAAAATTTCAATTTTTTTCTAACTGGCTTTTCCGCTTCTTGTTGCTTCTCACTATTAGAAGAAAAGTTGCAGAGAACACCTCAATCCACCATTATTGCTCCAAAATAGCTCTGCCATAGCAACCAAAGCTTCCACTCCATGAATATGCATATTTTTCAAAGAAAATATTTATCAAAAGATCCAAAGGAATAAATAATTAAAGAGAAGAGTGAAGGAATTCTTCAGAAACCTCCATTGCCATGAGACGAAGATTTGAACATATCTTGCAAGCCAGTGCATGAAACAAAGAACCATTTGTTGCTGAGTTCTTCAATCTCAAAGGAAATTAAAAATCACCTTCAAACCTCCCATTCATATAAAGGAATGCTCACAATGAAGAAATTTCACTTCCGGCTCCACAAAGAACAAAGCTCAATTTCTCGTCAAATCGACAACTAAATCGAAGAGAAATTTCACCAGTGAGACAAGAAGCAAAAACCTATTGCAATGGAGTTGATTTCATTGAAAATGGAGAAAAAAACTAGACCTGAAAATTTCAAGCTCCATTAATGGCTGCCATGACATAGTAGTGGAAAAAATCAGCGAGCTACCTCTCCACTTCTCAGGGTTCTAGTTGGTGAAATTGCGCAAAAATTAGAGGGAATGATCATTGAAAAATCTAGTTTCGCATGAACTAGTTTTTACACCATGAAGTCCCTATTTTTGGGAATATGGAGGACTTATTTTTCATCAGATTTCTGTCCTATCATATGAATAACATCAGTGAAAAGGTAGCAAGCTACCTCTTCACTTCTCAGGTCTCTAATGGGTGAAATCATGCGAAAATTGGAGGGAATGATTGTTGAAAAATCTAGTTTCACGTAAACTAGTTTTCATGCCATGAAGTACCTATTTTTAGGGATATGGAGGGATGTGTTTTTGTCAGTATTCTTCCCCCACCAATGAAAATATCATTTTCCCACTTGTTCAGACGAAGGAATTACTCAAAATGCAGAGTGTGGAATCTCGAATAAGACCTAGATTTTCAAAACCTATTTTGTTGCAATCTGACATCCACGATGCACTTACTAAAAATAGCATGAATTCCTATGTAAGGTTCTGTTGCTTTGGGTAAGCCACCATTTGAAGAGGATACAAAGAAGGTAGTGAACATAGAGGGAGTATCGCAGGAAAAGTCATCAAAAAGGTCATCTCGGCTCGTAATTGACACTTACTAAAAATAGTAAGTGGTTCCACAAGCCCCTACTATAAATATCCAGTTGGTCCAAAAAGTGAGAGGAACACAATAAGAAGAAATAATTCAAGCTACCATAGCTGGTTGAGGTTGGGAAAAGCTAACTATGACACTTACTAAAAATAGTAAGTTGCCCCATCTGTACTTACTAAAAATAGCAGTCATTCTCAAAGGGCAAGTTTGGCACAATGGGACATAAAGGGATGATCATTCAGTTCAACACCATCATTCTAGATCATCCATGGAATTTCTCATAGGTATTTCGAGAATCATCTCAAGGAATTCAACAGTGTCTCTTGATACTCACTTCATGGCTTGAGTTGTAAGAGTATCTTGTGCAAGGTGGAAGTTACGGTCATCGATAACCATTCAGTAGTGTTTTTAAATACTCATTCCAAAGCATCTGTGAGCCATTTGGAAGGATTTTCACACAAGTTTGAAGATTCAGAGTTTCATTACATTGAGCTTTCTATCAACGAGGATCAATAGAATTCATCATGAATGACATCTCCTCTTCTTCTTCTCTCTCTTTCTCTCTCCTCTTCCCCCAAATTTCTCTCCCTTCTCAATGTTTTAATTTTACGTTGGGGTTGCACTTTTTCATATGTATTGATAAAAATACCATAACCACACATCACTCAACCTAGGTAGTGTTCACCCCGAAGTGTGCAATATCAGTCCCTCTTTAGGGTTCTTTGTTGCAATGTTAGAACGATGAAGACTTGATTTCGATCCATATTTAATACAAAATTATATAGAGCATGTCAAGATCTAGATCTAAAGAGTAATAGATTTAAATAATAACCATAATGAAGTCAATCATGCAAGAACTACTTATACTCATGACTAATTTGATATTAAACATTATACTAAACACAATAAATACATAGAATCTTATTACAATAAGTAATACCATAAGCTCATGCGCGCATCAGATCTGATAGCATAACCTCACAGTAATTCATATCTAGTTCTCACATAGTCCTCTTATTCTACGCAGATCACTACATATTTATAAGGGTGGGGACTTTCCCTTCACCACTTGCATAATTCCCAAAATAGGTCGCATGCTGAAAATATCCATGCACCTTTACAATAATAACCACACATGAAAGTGTGCTAATAATAGACCTCTTCTAGTTAACTGGCAATAGAAATTATATTATTATCCCAAACCCATGCAAAGCGCTTAGTAGCCACTCTTCTAATAATAGCCCATGCGTGTCACGCAAGTCTTTATCCAATTTGTGTTCTCTACACGCTATCTCCAAAAATAGCTTGTACATGTGAAAATGGCTAAGTCCCAAATCTTCCCTTGTCTTTTGTGTGCGTGTCCTTCCCTATCCTTCCACACCTTTGACTGTTCTTTACTCCTACATGTGAATCTTCTGTGCACCATCTCCTTCATATCATACTCTTGTCCACTCAACATTACCCCACACTAAACTGCATTGCCACCCCAGAAATGGTTGCTCTTTGAATAATAAAGAATAAAGAATGGAAAGAAATGAAAGAATTTCTACATAAAGAATGAACTCTCACTATGCAACATCCTCTATCTCAACTAGAAGAATTAATTTTGGATATTCTTCTTTTATCTTTGCTTCCAAGGTTTTCCATTCAGTTAGTGTGACTTATGTTTCTATGGAATGTCCATTGCAATAGACTTCCAACTCATCTTGGGAAATTTCTCCCTTCTCATTTTGTAACACTAGAACAATGTTGGACATAGCAGACATTCTTCCTTCTAACAGATCCATCTTCTGCACTATACGTTTTCCAATCTCATCCAACTTTTCCTTATGGGGTCTTGTCTTTGCTGCAAGGGCCTCACACTTTTTCTTGACTAGCGCCAATATTTCCACGCGTCCCAAGGTCTCATCCTTCATTGCCTTTAGGAATTCATTGTCTTCTACTATTGTCCTGATCCTTATTACTACCTCTGGAGCTGCACATATGTTCAGTGCCTGGTCCGCTTTCTTTAGCTCCTCCTGCAAGGTTTGAAGTAATGCCTCGTATGATGAAATATTTCACACTACTGAAGCCTTTTCCCTCTCTACTTCCTGCTCAGGGTCCTTTGGTGTTGGCATCTGAACTGGTCCATCCTCAAGCACCAAATCAACTAAGGTACGCACATAGTGCATAGCCAAAGGGAACCTTTCAGGTACCTTGGAATCCAAGTGTGGTCTTTCTTTCAGGACATGATCACCAACCTCCTCTGCCATACTGATAAGAACCCCATTCTTATTTTTCTCTAGGTCCTTCTCTCCTTTCAGATGCACGATCTCTACATCTTTGGCTTTGTTGTCTTCCCTTTAATATCTTCTTTAATTTAATGTGGTAACTTTATCCATATTCCTGCACACCACCTCTGTAGACACCTTTACTAGGGAATTACTCACCTGTTCATCAGACATAACTGTGGGTTTGATGGTTATATGTCTTTTTGTGGTGCCTTTATCATTCTCCTTGATACATAGGACTCTTCACACACATCAAAATCAGGCTCATCCATGTGAGTTTGCATGGACCATGAAAATGTTTCCTCATGTGCATGGTTGCCATGTCAGGGTCCATCAACTCCCATCCATATAATTCCTTAAGGCCCACTATATTCTAAATAGTGCGCAAAAAATTTTACTTGTGTCTTCTTCATAACCTATAACTGATGCAAACGTACTCTCCACTTTCCCTCCTTAATCTTGGCCCCTTGGGAACTTGAGCACCAAGGTTTGGAGTTGGATCCTTTATGTCCTGAGTAGTATCTTGCTCTATTTCTCCTAACTTCTGTACCCTTCTTCTTCTTCAACCTTCATTTCTTCATCCTTGGGATCTTCCACATCCTCTAGTTATATAGGTGATCCAGGTGTGCTCTCTTAGAAATCCTCCACCTCCTCATTCAGCTTTAATTTTTATCCTTCTCTTCTCAGTTATCTCCTTCTATGGAGAGATTCATGGTGATCTCTGTACTGATTGTGGAGTAGCACCTTGAGTTCTTGTTCATTTGAACACCCTCTTAAAGAAGTGTTCTTTAGGGTTTCTCCTAATTCCAATTCTTCCTCCCTTCTTTTTATTCTGGGGAAGTACTTACGTACTCATCTTCTACCCTATCTGAGGGTTTCCTCCATCCTCTATGTATAAATCCACCACTATCTTCATGTTCCTCCTCCTCATCATCTACCTCTATAGGTTTAGTGGGATTCGAGTTGGTACATTCTCCACTGTATGCTTACCCTTAGGTGGCCCTGGGAGCGCGAACTCATTCTCCACATATTTTTACCCTCCAACTTAGGCTTAAGCTGAAGGTATATAAGCACGTGACTCCACTATCTCCAATCACCAAACACAAGCTTCATGCTTATCATGTCTTGAAATTATCCTCTCAATGTAGGCAATCTAACTTGGATATACATACGTCTTTCAGCATGTGGTAGTCAAATTCACCTTGTCTACAACAAAATTTAGGCATCACGCATTATTAAAATGATGGACTGATGCCTGGAAGTAGTGCACTGTGAAGGCATATGATAGTTTACACTAAAGGCTCTAAGTCCCATCCTTCATTATAAATCACAATGTAAAGTGTTGATACACCGCAACTACACTACCTTTCCCACCACCAAAGTAACTCCTTAGGGATGTGCCACTCCTCTTCAAATGCCACATGGAGGATGTCATACCACATCTCCACCTCTTCTTAAATGGCCCACTCATTGACCCTTCACACAAGTACTTTTCAAATCTTTCTAAGGGACTTGTTTTGCATGGGGTACTCCCAGATCTTGTTCTTTGGCCCATCGAGAACTCCATCTCCATAAACACAAGGGATAATAGGATAGAAATGAAACTAATTTTCTCACATGTGTGCACTTCCTCGATGATAGTTTCTACAATGTAGTTGATATGTTGTAAATTATTCCATGTGAAATTCTCCTTGCAATGTGTAGCCACATTGTATTCACCTATGACCATCTCTCTTGATCATTCAATTTGGTCACTAGATGTGTAACTTCTTGTACCACTGGTACTTCTTTAATTTGTTCGATATCCATTCCACATGGACCCTTGGTATACCCTAACTCCTTCCGTGTCTCAAGATTGTTGCTTTATCTATCAAGTCACTATTTAGATCCACTCTGTGCCCTTTAATCTGTTATAGTTGAAATCAAAGTGTGTCAGTAATCCTTACCCTTCATCCGATGAAATAGAAAAAGTATTCATGTACCTTGCTCATCAACCACTGGTACAAAGGTTCATATTTTCTGAAAATATGGGAGCTCGTATAACTAGTAGACTCTAATTTTCTTTAGAAACTTCTCTCCAACATCATCATACACTTGGCATGTCCTCTGATTGTGTGCACTTGTTTGTCTTCGTACTCAACAACGCATCTAATTCATTTTTATTATCCGATGTGTGGTGGTTATAATCACTTATCTTGCACTTTTAGACGTGAGAATCCCATTCTTGTCCCACTATCATGCCTTCTAGGTATTACATCTCTCGAGAAATTACTCTCGGAAAAATTTCAACCTCTACTTCCACTTTCTTCTTTCCTTGGCTCCTACGGTAGGTGCTTTCTTTGGTGCCATCTATGTAAATCATAACTTTATTGTCCTTTGTAGTGTGAAATTTTTTTCCTTCTATCTTCTATAATGAGAAAGTCCAAACCTAGCTCAAATCTGCATGCCCTAGTTAAATCATGCCCTATCTCTTTCGCAACGCTCTGCTTTTCTCAAACCCTTCACTAATGGGGATGTAAGCTTCTCCTGCGCACAAATATGCTCTCCACATCTGGTTTCACACTCTCCACACCTCAACACGATTCACTCAACTCATTTTGCACTTAGCTCGTTCAAATTTTTGTGATTTACAATAGTAAAAATGAACTCATATCACATATTTTTATAAATTTTGAAAAAGTTAGTGCATTTATTACTCTTTCACCTACCAAAAATCCTCATTAATTGACCATTTTCACAATTTCCACCAGTACATCTTCACGCCTCAACTATAACCTTTTAGTGTGCCTTCCTACCTTCTAGCTACAAACTTCTCTTCAACGACGCTTCCATGTGCTTGAGTACCTCATCATTGTGCCTTCTCCTAGTAGTCTCCACGGCCACTGCTTACCTCACGTTATACTATTCCTTCATTTATCTCCATCTATGGTCCTTATTTGGAAGAAATATTCTATCCACCAACTCTTCAAACTTGAATAACACCTGTAGTAGTTTGTTCCTTTATGTGTACCCATTTTTCAATAACCACCCCACACAAATGGTATGTGTAGTCCTCTGCGCATAAAAATACTGCAAATGGTAATTAGCTTCTGGTGCACAAACACACTTATTTCACAAAACACCAACTAAATTGACAAAGCATAACGATGAAGAAGGAAATACATTAAGGGAATACATAATTGAAAACCTAATCTAAATGGAAACATTGCCTTATTACAAACACCAAGAAGACTTATTTATAGTAGGGCTTCAACCTACTCCCATTGAAGTAACTAGGTAATTGTATTCCATCAAGCATTTCTAATTGAAAGCTCTATTTCAAGTATGTAAGTGATAACATATGGTCCTAACCAATGTACTTTGAGTTTTCCTAGATGGTGTAAAAACTTAGAATCATAAAGAAGCACCATCTGCCCTATCTCAAGCTTTTTGTCCTTGATGTGCCTGTCATGCCATGCTTTATGCCTGGATTTTTCTTGCTTCTGACTCCAAGCATGCTATTTCTCATCGTTCATCCAGCTTAATCAATTGTTCAATTCATTCTTCTAATGCTTGTTCATCAACTAGACCTCCAGCATGTGTAATACACAAAGAAGGTAACATGAATTCCATAGGAAGGACTTGCTTCTATGCCAAACACCAATTGAAAGGTGTGGCCTTGTTTAACTACTTGTATGTTGTTCTATATGCCCAAAGCATGACAAAAATTTATCATCCCAATATTTTCTTCCAACATCACAAATTTTTGTCAATGTATGGCTCAAGATCTTATTGAAAGCCTCAAAATCCCATTTTCTTGAGGATGATATGGTGTAGTCTTATGGTGTGCAATCATGAATTCATCCAATAGAATTTTGATTGTCTCATTCAAAAATGTGTGCCCCTATCACTTGGTCAAACTCAACGGGAATCCATACCTTGTAATAATATTTTCCCATAGAAACTTAGTTGTTGTAGCTATTGTAAAATCCTTTGTAGGTGTTGCCTCTTCCCACCTTGTCAGATAATCTATGCAAGTGATGATGTAACATGATCCAGTCCTACACGCGGTTGGTGAAATAGGACCCACAAAATCTATAGCCCATTTCTCAAATGGTTTTACACTAGAATAGGTCTTAATGAAATTTCATCTCTTTGACCTAGTTTTCCAAGGCACTGATAATGATCACAAGCCTTAATAATATGCCTTACAATATTTATACAGGGTCTCCCACCATAATCTAATGAGTAGAATCTTGCGCGCAGTGGCATCACCTGCATAGTGCCCACCTACAATACCACCATGAGCCTCCTCCATGATATATGTGCACTCATGTTCCAAACACACATGACACAATACTTCATCCCGACCTAACTTGTATAGGTCACCACTAATCAACATAAATGGTGCCACATGAATGGCAAGTTGTTTCTTCTCTAAGGATTTCATTCCTTCTAGCACCATACCTATACGTAGAAATACAAAAATGTCCTCTAATTCCGATGGTGCATGTTGTAACCTATATAACTATGTGCATCAGGCATGGTATCTTCAATTTCCTACGCATGTCTTCTCCCGACTATATTCTGGATAGATGATCCGGTCTAGAATTACTCTTCCCTAGTTTGACCACAACTATAAAATCAAATTCTTGGAATAAGAGTACCCATTAGCATATGTGCCCCTATAAAATGGGCTTATTTACCAAATAATTCAATGCCATGTGATCAATATATAGAATACAAATGGTGTTTCTAGCAGGTACTATCTAAATTTATGTAGCGCATAGATCATTGACAAAGCTTCACGCTCTGTAGTTGTATAATTCTACTCTATGTAGAGTCAAATTTCTACTAGCAAAATAGATAGGATGATCTATAATACCTTCTCCAGGCTGAGCCAACACCACGCCAATGGTCGTGCCAGAGGCGTCCACATGTACATGAAATGGTTGGTCCCACGAAGGAAAGTGCAAAATAGGCATTGTAGTAAGTTTCTCCTTTAATGTCTCAAATGCGTGCTATTGCATGTTCTCCCTAGTAGAACGTCCCTTTTCCTTTTAGTAACTCCTCCAAGGGTGTGACAACCTTAGCATACCCCTTTATAAATTTTCTATAATACCAGTGTGACCCAAGAATCCACACACCTCACTTTGAATGATAGGCTCTTCCAAGGCCGATAATGACTACAACCTTAGCTAGATCAACCAATAAACCTTCCTTGCAGATGATGTGCCCTAACAATGTGCCAAATGGTGTAGAAAATATACATTTCTTGATGTTTAAAGAGATGCTTAACTATGACACCTTTCAAACATTAAGTGTAAATTTCACAATGATCCTTAACAAGTCCATACACCATCCAATCATCTAAATAAACCTACAAGAAGTTGTGAATAAAATCTTTGAACGCTTGAACAACTATGCGTGAAAATACAACAGCACATTTTTTAGACCAAAAGGCATCACAATATAGGCAAAAAGTCTACCCCATTTAGTAGTAAAAGTAGTCTTTTCTTGATCCTCTTATGTAATCCTAACTTGATGATACCTAGAGAATCCATCTATAAATGAATAGATTTCACCCTACAATGCCTTCTAGTATTTCCTCAGTGAATGGCATAGGAAAGGATCAGTCACACATGCAACATTCAACTCCCTGTAGTCCACACAGATCCTAATCTAACCATATTTCTTGATATCTGATCACCATTGGGCTAACCCATTCTGACTCATCTAGGGGCTTGATGATTCCAAACTTCAACATTTTTCAATTTCTTCTTTGACCTTTTCACGCAAGTTAGGGTTCATCCTGTAGGGTCTCTTCCTGACCGGGTGTGCACCTTCCTTAAGCTTTATCTTCATTTCTCCTAATGATTCATGAACACCTTTGAGTTCATGGTATCCCCTAGGAAATAAGTCCTGATAATCTCGTAGTAACTCAATGATTTTTTCCACTTCAAAGTCAGACCAATAGTCCCCAATTATGGCCTCCTTAGGCTCAACATCTGATCCAATATTCACTTTCTTTGTTTTCATAGGTTCATGATAGGCACATGGTCTTATCTACCCTGTCCAAAACCTCACGCCTACCTATTGAATGGTCTACATCCAAATTTTCTACTTCTTCATCATCCACTAAGTAGACCATCTTTCCTTTTTCCTTCTCAAGGAAAGCATGCTTAAGTAGTGTGGCATCTGTCTCTGTTTCTTTAGAAAAACGTGCTCTTGAGTCTTCATCATCAAATAACTCTTGAATGAGTTCTTTTTCCTTGCACTATCTCCCATAGTTAAGCACTTTATAACCCTTAATGCCTCTTCTACTTGGGGGTTTAGTAGAGAAATAGTCAAATGTCTGATCATTCTTGCAATCAAATCCTACCAATTTCCAGTCTCTCTATGGAGTTCCATATACATACCAAACACGCGCACAACCTTGTAAAGTGGAATAAAATTTTGCACCCAGAGTGAAGGTGGTAAAGCTTCCTCCCCTTTTTCCAAGAGTCTCTCACACTTACTAAACATGGTGTTGAATAGGTTGATTACCATGATAAGTGCAGATTTGAGTAGGTGCATTACTCTTGGAAAACCGAGTAGAAAGAGAAATCTGATTTCATTCCATCCTACAAGATTATCCTTGTGAACCACCCACCAACGTGTTGTTGTCCTGCGTAGGGTATATGCTAGCATATTCCATCTCTCCAACTAGTCTATCCACTATTCCTCCATGGCATGTAGAAATACCGTAGGATCTCCTTCTCTAGTGTATCGAGGTACCGAAGTTGTTACTTATTCTCCTGATACAACGAGGTCTACTATTCCATGAAAATGTGCTCTTTACTTCACCCTACCAACTCATAAGTACTATGAGCCCAATTATCACAAGAAACACTTGTAGTATCACTAATAGATATGTGCATCTTCCCACTTGAAGGATTCCTTCTTTAGATGGCTCAAGCACCTCTGGGTCCCGGATGGCGCATACATAAATCCTATTCAGATCTTCCTCACTCAAAGGCTCAACATAGGGTGTAGATTTTCCATTTGTTAAAGGGATAATAACTCTTTCCTCCTTGTTTTCAAAACTGATATAACCCTTGTTGAACCAAGATCAACATTATTTGCATAGCACCAAGGGCACCCAAGTAGAGCTGGGAAGCTATCTACCTCTGCAAGTGCTAAAACCTCAAAATCCCCAATGAACTTGGCTCCATGTATGGTAATGGATGCATCTTTTAAAACTCCGATGGGAGTGGCTTTAGTTTGGTTAGCCATGAATAGTACATTCAAAGATGGCTGCAATGGGGTCTCCCCATTTGTACCCATGCATCTAAAGTAAGAACATTGACTTCCGTGCCTGTATCAATCAATATATTACTCAAAATCCATCCATCCACAACAACATTTAGAGTGATTTCTTTGTCATAGTCTAAGCTATGAGGGGGAAGATTTATATGTAGAATCTATCATTTCATCCAGTCTCAATACTTGTGCACGAGTGTTTCCCTTTAGCCAATTTCCCTAATAATGGAATGATATTCTACTAGTGCAACATTTTGCACACCTCTTTCAAGTCATCCATATTATTTTGACCATCTCTTCTACTTTTTTTTTGCTCCATCTTCCATGATTTCTCCTTTAAATATTATATTTCACCCTGAATATTTCTGAGTACCTCCATGGTTTCTTATAAACCTCCTTCTAATGGACAATATCTAGGTACCGTGCATGTATAACCTCCTCCTTAGTGATGGTAGGACTCTATTGTAATCTTCTTTGGCACGTGCTACTTCAACAGTAGGTAGTGATCTTTACAAGAAATGCCTCGGATTCTGGTTCCAACTTGGGCATCCACTAATTTTCCATAGAGCATGCATTATATCCTAACCATCCCTGCACCTTTGTTTTCTTTTTATGTTTCTTACTAAGATGATCATATAAGTCCAGGGAATTCCTCATAACTATGATTCTTTCCACAAAAAGAACATGTAATATTCTGAGGACATTCACGCCTATAGTGGTCAGGAGATCCATAGTATAACATGTTCCACAAGGGAAACTCACCTCATCCACCACCACGGCCTCATCCTCCAAATCCACCATGGTATCCTCAACCTCTGTCCATGACCTCCTTCAAAACTCCCTTCATTCCATCATAGCGCACTTGATTGTGATCCCGATCCTAATGCTCATTCTTTCCTTTAGAGTTATCTGATACTCTTGTCTATCTCACACCAATATCTATAACATCATGGATCTGACCAATCAACCAGTAGTCTTCTATCATGAGTCGTGGACCTACAAATTTTACAATAGAAAGAGACGTTCTTCCTTATTGCATGTTGTAATAATGGGTAGTGGCTAACATCATGGTTTAAATGACATATCTCATAGTCTAGCAATAATGAATGTACTAATCTATGGGGACAACTATCCTTGGTGTGGCCTTCCACTTCACAATCTGTACACCAAATCCCCATGTGCATCTCATGTGTTGAATTTTTCGATAGCTTCTCCAACTACTTTACCATAGCTGTATCTCTGTGCTTCCAAAAATGGGCTCACCCTAGTGTCTATACTTCTAACTGCCTCAGCGCATAAAGTCTGCTTCAAGTGCTTCACGTGGATCAGTGTATGTCTTATGTGATAGTGCCTTCTAAAAGGTGTAATCATGCCTCCAACGAACCATTGTGCATGTTGGCTTGCATGAATATCATAAGAAAGCTTAGATAAAAGTGTTTTGAAATGAGCATCATACTCCTAACACTCTTAGTAGTGCCTTGATTAATATCCTTGAGCACGCTTATACTCTTCTACTCGAAACTCGGGATGTGAAACTCTTTAAGGAAAGCATCTTTTAAAGTTGCATAGTCTACACAAGTTTGATCAGGGTCAAAAATTTTGTACCAACTGTGTGCACGCCCTTGTAACATAGTGGCAAATTGACTTGCCATGCACTCAGAAGCCATGATTCCTTTTGTGCACCATAGTATTTCACACATGTGCACATGTTCAACAACATCTTCTATGCCCCTATACTTCTGAAAGATGAAGAGACATCTCCATGTAAATATTTTGGGGTTGGTGTGGACCTTACCCACCTGATCTAGAACCTCATGTGTTTCCTCTACCTCTAAACCACCAGATCCACCGGAACTAGAACCACCTATACCTCCTGATCCTCCACCTATTTCCAGAGATAGACCAAAATATGTACTTCCCTATGTTCCCAATAGTAGTACTGAACTACACCCCTATAGTCTGAAAGTGTTACCACTCCTAGAAGTGAGTCCAAAATTCTACGTGCTTGAATTCTATGTGGATGATGCACTTGAAAAGGTACCTCCAAACAAAAATGAAGATGTTTTCCCTACCATCGATGTACTTGCTATATGACTTACTCCTACTCTCCCACTACCTAAATTAGCTTAATGAATTGTTTCATACTAGATACTTGGAAAACCAAGTGTAAGGGCTAGGTTTCTAGGTAGATTCAAATGCACACCACGGCCCAGTCATCTCTAGGTTATCTTCTTTGGAGGCCAGGGGGTTCCCTATCATGATTTCCCAAATGGGGGAGTTCCTAATGCTTTAGCTCCACACCTTCTACGCATGAGCTCCAAATCCTTCACGAGTCCATCTCTCTCCTCAATGCCATTCACTCTGTAACATCCCATTACTTCTCTATCTCCCTCTCACATGCCTCATTATACTTAAGCCACCTTTCTTCTCTCTGTCTTTCTTTCTTCCCGCTAGGTCTGCCATCTATCAACAAACCTCTACTACTTCCCCCATGCATGGTGGAGTTTAGTTAGCCATCGGTTTTCTTTCCAAGTTTCAGGGTTACCATCAAGATTTTGATCACCAATGGAATGCCTTGTAGGTAAGTTCCCCGGGATATCGTAAAAATGGAATTCTTCTACCTCTGGGCAAGAATAAGTGGAAATTGAGTACTCCAAAATATAACTATTCATAAACACCACAAACCAAGTATCCACAATGCGTGTCCAAATCATATCAACATCATAGAGGGCCTAAATTATTCCTACATCCAAACAAGTGCGTGATACCTCCAATCCCTTTTAGATGCATAAGAAACCAACCACTCATATAGTTCTACTAGAAAAAAAATAGCAGTGAAAAATCTCTCTCATCATATAGATTCTTGTTCCACCCATACGTGTGCGTTAAACTCAGATCCGGTGTTGAACCTCCATGTGTATTCTTCTTCTAGATCATGTATCCACTCCTCAACACTTTTAGGGTCAACCAAGTATGTCTTCATCATGAACCATCCTGAAAACAATTAAAAAAGAGGTCCCAAAAATGAAACCAATGATGCAACCTAGAATTTACCAGTAATAACCTGGCATGTGGCACACATCACTCAACCTAGACTGAGTGCTCACCCAAAGTGTGCAAAGGTACTAGGCCCCTCTTTAGGGTTGTTGTTGTAGGATGTTAGCATGATGAAGACTTAATGCATTCAGATCCATAATTAATACAACATTCTATAAAGCATGTTCAAATCTAGATCTAAAGAGTAATAGATTTAAATAATAACCATAATGAAGTCAATCATGCAAGAACCAATTATACTCATGATTAATACCTTGATTCAACCAATACACTCCATTATATTAAACATAATAAATACATAGAAGCTTATTACAATAAGTAATACCATAAGCTCATGCGTGCATTAGATTTGACAACATAACCTCACAGTAATTCATATCTAGTTCTCACATAGTCCTCCTATTCTACGTAGATCACTACATATTTATAAGGGTGGGGACTTTCCCTTCACCACTTGCATAATTCCCAAAATAGGTCGCATGCTGAAAATAGCCATGTGCCTTTACAATAATAGCCACACATGCAAGTGCGCTAACAATAGATCTCTTCTGGTTAATTGGCAGTAGCAATTCTATTATTATCCCGAACCCATGCAAAGCACTTAGTAGCCACTCTTCCAATAATATCCCATGCATGTCATGCAAGTATTTATCTAGTTTGTGTGCTCTGCACGCTATCTCCAAAAATAGCTTGTACATGTGAAAATGGCTAAGTCCCGAATCTACCCTTGTCTTTTGCACGCGTGTCCTTCCCTATCCTTCCGTGCCTTTGAATATGCTTTACTCCTGCATTCGAATATTTGGTGTGCCCTCTCCTTCATATCATAATCTTGTCTACTCAACATGTATTAATGTTCCTAATCTAATAAGTCACCTTTATGTTATAAAAAGGGACTTAAAAATTTTCCTAAGAAGTTGAATTTTTTTAAGTTGTGCAAGGACATATGAAAAGACATTGGGGGTAAATGAAGAGTCATATTTCATTATAAAAATTATAAATCCATTCCCATTTCAAAGGGTTGGTGATTTGTAAACTCAAGAGTGTATTGTACTTTGAGAGAACAAAAGAGATAGCCATTTTCTTCCATTCCCCCTCATAAGTTTTCCTCTATTCCCACAATATGTACAACTTTTTTAAGCAATCAATACAAGAATAAGGGGTTTCTAGCCTTTTTTATTGAGGGATTTATTGAATCTTTGTGCTCATAAAGTCTAATCGTTCTTGTTGATTTCGTAGAGTTATTTCTTCACATAAATGCATGTGTTGAAATTTCTAACTAGTGTGTGCAGGAATTTGATTTTCTACCTGCAACATTAGTTCTCATATCTCATTTCTCACTCCCCTTTACAAATTTACTGAGACAAAGTCCTCTCCAAGAAGAAATTTCTAGCTTTTCTATAGGGTCGTGGAGTGCCCCGGTTGGATCCCCACCATAAGACCACTAGGAAAATCCACATTTATTTGCACATGCATATACGATAGTTGCACCTTGGTTAAGAAGAGGGACTTACATTCCCATAGCATTGGGAAGAAATCTGCAAGTTTTTCCACTCGAAATTTTTTTCTCACCAACAATTTACTTTCCAAGTTGTGTTCTAAGCCCATACCACCTCAAGTAATTTCTACACCCAATTATTTCTTGAAACATCTATTGTTTTGGTCAAAATGTTGTTTAGTTCTCTCGTTAATAATCTGTTGTTCAAAATAACACCTTGGTTGTTTTGGGAAATTTACAATTTCATTATGGATTTGGCATCATGATTTGAGGCTACATGGGCCATTGGTCTTCTCCTTACTATTTTGGAGTAGCTTCCTTGGTTACAATTTCTCGCGTGCACCCATGTGTTTTCCTTACTTATTCCCTGACCCCTTGCCTTCCTCTACGCATTTTCATGTGCATGCATTCCTCCCTTGCCCCCTTTTAGGTTTGATTATTTTTCATGATTGTTTCTCCTATCCTTGATGGTGCATATCCTATTGTGTGTGACCGTGGTATTCCCTTTCATCATCACAAGTCTTCTACATGTCTTTGCATGTATGAATTTTCTACCCCAAATCCCACACACCCTTGCTCATGCTCACGGGTCTTCCTTCTATGCATTGTTTTCTTTGTGTAATTAATTTCACATGCCTTCACTTACATGCTTTCCCTTTCTTCGTGACATGCTTATGTGCATGGTATTATCATCCTATTAACTTTATTTTATGTGGTGGTTCCTCATACCTCATTTGCACATTTGTATGCTCTTACGAGCATGCACTTCTTTCCCCAAGCCCCAGGCATCCCATCACATACACTTGCGGACTTCCTCTACATATTTGCATTCTTTTCCAATCTTACTCTCTTGCCTTGAAATCCCATGCATGCATGAGACTCTCATCCCGATGTTAACCCTAACATGACACATGTAAAACTCTGGGGACTTGGGATTTAATTTGCATTTTTACAAGTGTGAGTAACGAGTTGCCAACAATGACCCGATCCCCACATCGAATGAGAATATAACACATGGTGGAGACCCGGTGATTGAAATCAACCCTCAATTCACCATGACTAATTAAATAATGCCACATGTTAGACATGCCTTTTTCACTACTAATATTCATATGACCATATCTCTCGACTCATAACTCCAAATTAGGCTTGGTTGGTCTCATTGGAAAGGTATTGATGTGTGATACACTATGGAATAATAAAGTCAAATTTTGGTGAGATTTGGTCGATAAAAGGGGAAAACATGATTTGATCCTTTAATATGTAGTTGCATGTGACTCAACCACCCATATTTAGTGAATCATGGTCTTTTACCTTCTTCTATAATCGATGATGTGGGGGATGGATTTAAAAAAATTCCATGTTGTTTTATAATGAGTTAATGCATCTTTTTGGTGCTTACAACATTAAATATGAGTTCCTTCTCTTTTCCCTCCTCTCTCTCCCATTTATTTATATATTATAATGTGATGACCATTTGTATAAGGTTGGAACCTCTTGGAATGTAAACACATCATCCTTCAGTGCTGCACCTATGTTTTGAGTTGTAGGACTCGAGATCTAGACCTCTACAGGGTGATGTTTTCCTCCTTACTCCATTTTAATAGATTGTGCATCTTCCAAACAATTAAATTCATGTTTTTTGGCTATTCTCTACCCTAACTTTTCTTGTAGTGTATTTTCTTTCCTCTCTTTTTCTATCTTGGTATGTCGTGCACATTTGATCTCTTTTTAGGGTTTTATTTATGTTGTGCTCCATGAAAATGGAAGATTGAATGTTGTTTTGGACTGTGGAATTATTTTCTACCCTCTCCTCCTTCATTTCTCTCCCATTTTCACTAATTTAAGAGTATACTTACCCCTCTTCTCGGTTTCATCACCTCCCTTTAGCTTAGGATTTCATTTTTATCTATTTCCCTCTTTCCCTAGACCCTTGGATGTTAGGATAGGATTAAATAGTTACATTTCCACTTTTAGGAGTAGTTTAACATTAGGAATAGGTAGAGGAACCAACCTTCTCTAGAAGTTGATCTCAACTTACAACACCCACATTACGTAGAGATCATCCCATGTTGCCTCAAATCCCTAGATCAATGTGATTTAGGTGCAGGTGCAAATTTGAGCTCTAACAACTCGCATGCATGCTTGGTGGGACTAGCATAATATGATTTATAATATTTGGCTACTTTTTGGTGTGTAACTTAGTGATTTTAACCTATAGAGGAATTTATCAAACACATCTGGTGACTCCCAAGTTCAAATCTATTGGTTTTAGTAGTAAAGTGCACATTTTTAGGAGAAGAATACAAACAAGGTGAAGAACAACAAACAATGAGCCTTTTGAATATTTGCAATTGTCATTAAGTTGAAGAAGAAGAGATAGAAAAATTAAAATATCGCCATCTCCTCCAAGTATAATTCTTTCTAATCTTCATCTTGTTAGAAACTTCTTGCTATCTTCTAGAGTTCTAAGGCCTATTCCAATCATGAAACATCAAAAAAATCTTCCATTTGTCAATTTTAATGGTGGTAGTCCTTTAGATCTCAATGCGCAACATGATATACTAGTGGTTGCATTTAAAACCATTCCCTTCTTCACTGGTGAGAATGACACTACCCCTATTAATCATATTCACGAAATTTTTAATGTGTGTTCAGTTCATCTAGTCATGGAGGATGATGTTGTTGTTAGGTTGCTTGATTATTCACTTAAGAGAAAATTACTTCAATGGTACAAAAGCTTGAGACCCACATCCATTCACAATTAGGATGAGCTTAGCACAACCCTTTACAATCAATTTAAAGAGAAAGAAGACAATGTATCTTTGTTAGAGCAACTAACAACCATCATGAGAGATCCCAATGAGCTTATGATAGATTTTAGCTTTAAATTTTAGAAAACATTGGATAGAATTCCAATTCTCTTAAGAAAATATCAACAATGTCTTTTTCTTAACTTCTTAAGAGCTCTAAATTCATATATTGCTATTATGATACAATCTATGGGTGCTATGAAATTTCCTAATGCATATCCAATAAATATTAGGGCTGAAAATTGTCTAATACAAGCTGGAAAAATATCCCTAGATTACCTATGACTATTTTTCCTAAATTGTCTCAAGCCTCTCAACTGTCTATTTCACTCATTCCTAAGAAAAGTTCCAATTTTCCACCTCTACATCCTATTCTCCCCAAAAGAAAAAAGATGATGATGAAATGAAAGATTTGATCATAAATTTATTTAATAAAGTTATATCCTTAGAAAAACAATAAGCTCAATCCTTTCAAAAATTTATTGATAGGGTTATTCATCACATTTTTAGATAGGATAAAATCAAAAATTAAAGCTACTTGAGACTTGAAGTAGCTGGGATCCAAGGAAAAAATCCACACATGAAAGGGTTAAAGCCGCAGAGATAAAAGAGGAAAACGTATATATAAGGAAGAATCCACACATAACTAGAGAAAGCCGCAGAAGACTATAAAATCGTGATATGTCAAGAAAATCCATGTTACACTATAGGAATCCACTAAGCTGACATAAAGCCACATAAAAAGACAAATCAAGATATTACGAGAAAAAATCCAATAAAGGAACGAATCAAAAGCAGTGACTTTTGGAATATTTTTTATTTTTTATATTTATTATAATTAATCCATGGTATATGGGCGCATCACAAGAAATGAATATGTGAGTGCCATATTGAGATAATTGTATAAGGAATGAATTGTATGAGATAGAATGAGAAGGATATGAATGTAATTGAGACTAATGTAATGATTCCTAAGAAATGAATAAAGATTGAAGTTTGGGATGAAATCTGTTATATGTTTTCTATTTCTGTTAATAGTTTAGATCCATTTACTTTTCCCACATACATCCTTAACTTAAGGTCAAATGTCTTAAATCCCACATTGTTGTCGGGGTTTTAGGTTAACATTTGGAGTTTGAGCCCAGGTATCCTTTTGGTAGCGGATGTCGGAAAATATCACCACTTGAATATTGTAAACTAGCACTGACAGAGATAGAAGATTGGTGGGAAAAACAAATTCATATTTTGGTGAAGGGAGAATCAAAAAGATTAAAAGCGTCATAAAAAGAAATAGAATCAGAAGTTTTTGGAGAATATAGTGAAGAATTTTAGTCTCAATTTTGACATTTGTTGTAGTCTTGCATATTATCCCATGCCAAAAGAATAGAGTGGTCTAAATTACATTTGAGAGAACCTTTCGAGTGGACTGCAACAAAGTTAACTATAGTTAATCACTTAGACAAACCTTAGATGAGGGAAATTGATTATTGGTATGAGACTACCCTAGATTCATACATAATTACTTGGGCCATATAGGGTTGGACCAGTTTCAATTACAAGAAAGGTGAAGTCTTAAGTGGAGCAATAGGCCATTTTCTCAAATTAGTTCCATTCTTAATTAAGGTTTTGAAGATAGAAAAAGGATTAATCAAAAACACGAAAAATTTCCTTTAGGGGAAATGTACAAAAAGATGGTGTACATGAAAGGGGGAATCCAAGAGACATAACTTATCATAATTAATGGGGTGTTGGTTGGGGTGGCAGAAATAGGACGACATGAGGAAAAGAAAAAGACATAGAATTAGATAGTTGGCAAAGAGGGGATTAAGAAAATTAAGGAGAGTTAGTAATTTAAAAAGAGTAACTAAAATGAGGAGGATGGAAGAGAGAGAAAGGATATCTGTAAAAATAAATAATTAGAGAAACAAAGGATAATAAGAGAAGAAAGAGTGAAGAAATTAAATGAAAGGAAAGAAAAATTGAATAAGGTTAAGAAAGTAGAAAAGGAAGAAACACCCACATCAAGTGGAGGCCAACAATTAGTTCACCTATAAAAAGAAGAAAACATACAAAGTATAGCTATATTACCTATGTCATGTGGATACCAACATGTTTTGGTTACCCCATGGAACCCCATGGTACAATACACTATAGAAATTCTAGTTCAACAAGAGATAACAAGACAAGCTATTTTAATGAGATATTTACAACAGTTAGTAGGAGGTTTAGAACCAGATTTTAAGAGGGTATTGGAAGAATAAGGTTGGGAAGAAGAGGAAATAATAACACCATTACTGATTAAAGAAAAGGGTGAAGAAGAAGGAGACGTTCCTGGAATGATTGAATTAAGTAAAGAATTTGGAGAGAAAATTAAAATAGTAGATGAGGAAAATAAAGAAAAATCAAATATGGAGAAACAAGAGGAAGAAAAGATAAAGACAATAGAAGAGAAAAATGAGGAAGGAGATAGATCAAAAACAAGGAAAAGAGGGAAGAAAAACAAAATAAGAAGAGGAGTGACGAGGGATTAGAAGAAAAACATAGATTAAGAAATAATAAAGATAAGAAGGTAGTTATGGAAAAGAATAGTTATGAGAAGTCACAAATTAAAGACACGTCCCCCAACCACCACACGATCCCAAAGGAGATGACCCCCGAATGGTCATCATTCCATGTGCCATTTGAAACACGTATTTGAAGGATAGAAAAGGGAGAAAGTTTGGAAGAAAATTTTATCAATTACAAGAAGGGATAGGAAATTATAAGAGAATTTAGAGAATCTGTTAGGAGAATTATATTTTGATATCAAGTTATTTAGAGACAAAGGATGAAATAATAACTTGGAAAAGTCCCAAAACCAATCAAGGAAGGTGAAACCAATAAAACAACAGATAATTAATCAACCTCAAAGACATTCTCAACCAGTTGGAAGGATGGCATAAAAGATCAAATTACCAGTATTTGACTTAGACACAAGTGATGCTTTGGAACATTTTTTCTTATTAGAGACCCAGTGGAAGAACAAAAACATCATGGATAACACAGTCAAATTAAGTGAATTCATCAACACTCTGAGGGAAGACGCGTTAAGATGGTACATGAAAAAAATTCCCAAGGAACTAAGGACTAGGATGCTATTGAAAAGGAATTCAAGACAAACTTCCATTTTTTGAAAGCACCATCAGAAGGGGTGAGAAAAATGAGAGACCTTGTTTAGGGAGAGAAGGAAATAGTTAAGGAATTTAGCCATTGATTCAAAACTACTACCAGGAAGTTAGAGGAGCCTCTCATAGATAAACAATGGATCAAATGGTTCACTTCAAGACTTCTTCCCTATATCGAGGAATGCTAGATGGAAAACAGTTCAAAACAATTTTAGAGGCAATAGAGATGGCTATTAGACTAGAGGCCCAACCATGGCGTAGAGAAGGAGAAACATCAATAAAAATCAAAACTAGAAAGAGTACAACTAGAACTAGCAAAATTAAAACTTCAACAAGAAATCTAAAAGAACAAAGGGATTAGAAAAATTTCACCACCAAGAATTCATTTAAGGCCTAAGATTTGGTGCACAGTGTGTTGTGTTGAAGGTCATAGTAGAATGGAATTTACTCACTTAGAAAATGTAAAAGAACAGCCGCGGTTAGACAACACTCATCACAGAGAGCATCTTCTAGAAATATATCACCATAAAAAATAACATGGTGTGGAATCTGTAGACTGTGGGACAAACAAACACATGACACTTGTCCCTTACTAGAAGTGAGACCTCCAACTAATCGATTTATGTATTATACTATCATTACCATCACACATGCCCCTCTATAGATGCATTAAAGGATTTAAAAGAATATAATACTAGACAAGCAATGGCAGTGAGACAAAATACAACACCCAATCATCCCCCTCAAGACAACATATTCTTACATAAAACCCACTACCCTCAGAACTAGCAATAACTAAACCTATGTACTCAAACCAACAAGGTGGAAAATCACAGTTCAGAGGTGGCTATTAGGGAAACAATTATAATCCAAATTACTAAGGATATAATGAAGGAGGATGATACGAGGGCTACAGAGGAGGTTATAGGGGAGGTTATAGAGGTGGTTATCGAGGAGGATACAAAGGAGGCTATGAAAAATACTAAAGAGGAAGAGGTTATCAAGGTTACAATGATGGAGGTTACCACGGAGGCTATAAAGATAATCAAGGAGGTGGATATCAAGATAGAAGACCACTGAATTGCTATAAGTGTGGTCAAGATGGACACCTAGTAGGAACTGTATAGAACCTAACCCTTGCAGATTTTTTCATGAAAGAGGACATGATTCATTCAACTGTCCTAAAGTTACACAATTATATAGGAATGGAGGAACGAAAAAGAAGATTTGGGAAAATATGGTTAGAAACATGTGCAACATCTTACCAGAATTCCATGGGATGAGGAGACAATAGAAAAAGATAAATCCACGAGAGCATCTAGCTTAGGAAGTAGATCAACAAAAGAGGATAAGAAGGAAGAAGCAAAAGAAAGTTATTTGAGAAGGAAGGCAGCCAAAACAAGAAAAATCATTGAAGAACCTAGATACAAAGCAACAATTACTACCAGGAGTTCCACAAAGAATGAGGCTACACCTAAAAAGAATAAAATAATAAGGCTACCACAAGAGGAGAATTATTCTAGTGAAGATGAATGGAACTTTAAAGAGATTAGACTAGATCTCTATATGAAGGAAGTTGAGAAAAGTAGGGCATTAGTAAAAGAGGCACAAGCCTAGGAAGAAAAGGAGAAAAACTATTTTGTGGAGGAAGAGATCCTTGCTTTGAAATAAATAGCTAAATTAACAATCAACCATGGTCTGGTAGAAAATTAAAACAATTTAGAAAATACTGGAATAAGGAGGAAAAGAGTTTTCATGTCCGAAGAATTGAAGAAGGACATAATAAGAAGAAAATAAATGTGTTCTGTACCCAACACACATGGCATAAATCTACCATTTATTTGGACGTTGATATATTTGACACCACCATCACCAAAGTGCTGCTAGATCTTGCGCAGACATAAACATGATTTCAAAGACTTGTTGATGTTGAATCCCAAAGACTTCGAATGTCCGTAACACGATGGGTTGAGACTCTTAGTGTGATTGCATAACATGGAGATTTTCCCAAGTGTGGGACCTTGCGAAATCGGAAAAGCTCTCCGGATGAAGGCCGGTTCCTATTCCTCTGTTCAGATGCACACGTAAAATGTAGAGGGTTTACTCAAAACCTAAACTAACTTTCCAAGGAGATAGGGTAAGAAGATGCATAAAATAAAACCTAAACTACAAAGGTGATGCACCGAGGAATGAAGAACACCTGTCTTGCCAATAAACACAGACCATTAAAATGCAATGCAAGATCATGCACAGATAGCCAGATTCACAGTGAAATATTAGGGGATGCAAATGAATACAGAGAGGGTTGAGAATCATCCACAGACATGCATTAATTTGCTCCAAAGATTGATACAACACACTGCAAAATGCCAAGAGGCAAGGTTGCATTACAGTTTCAAATGGGAGGTTTTAACTCCACAAGTTCACCTGCCAAAGAGAAGAAGGGAGGGGCAAAATAGAAATGTCCAACCTTTAGAAAGAAGCCCCTCCTTACAATTTATAGGAGGAAAAAGAGAGGGAGAAGAGAGGAATTCGAAATCTGCCCCAACCACCTCCAGAATGCACTTAACTCATCTCATAATGATGGTAGGTGAGAACCCCAGCGAACCCAAAAGTGGTGAACTATATTTTGCATTTTTAAGAATTTGTTCTCACCCAAGACATGAAGACCTCATAATCTTTCCAAAAAGTCCAACCTTGCATGAATCTGAGCTCCCAGTCAAAAGTTATGGCCATCTGAATATTTGCGCCAGGGTCTGCTTCCTGTCAGCGCTCAAAATGTTGCACCTCCTGAAGGTGCACCATAGGCACATCCGTGTGTGTGTCGACATCCTCTTACATGCGCCAAGGCATAACTTTTGCCCTGTTGACACTCTGTGTCATGCACCATTTCCGTGCGCCAAGGGCGCATCCTTTACCCTGTCCACATCCATTTCTGTGCACCACTTTCCTGCGCCTTAGCGCATACATTTTAGTGTCAACACTCATTGTCATGCACCATTTCCATGTGCCAAGGGCACATCCTTTACCCTGTCGACATCCATTTCTGTGCGCCACTTTCCTGCGCCTTGGCGCATACATTTTAGTGTCAACACTCATTGTCATGCGCCATTTCTCATGCACCAAGGGTGCATCCTTTACCCTGTCGACACTCATTGTCATGCACCATTTCCATGTGCCAAGGGGATAAATGTCAGGGATTTGAGCTTCTTTGATTTCTATATTCTTCTGCTTGTCTATATCTACCTGGGGGAAGATATATACAACAAGACTACTTGGGAAAGACTAGATATTACCCCTTTGGAACCCTTAAGATATTTCATTGGTTTAATAAATGGATTATCCAGAAACCATTAGGAGCATTGAAAAATGTTGAAGTAAACTTCATGGGCATAAAGAAGCTAGTCAATTTTGAGGTGGTATAAAATGTAGCTTTGAATCCCTCTTATAATGCTATCCTATCCTTGGAGTGGTTCGTGGATTGTAATGGAACACTCAATTCAAAAGAAGAAGAAGTGACACTCCAAGTAGATGGCATATGTGTACATGTACCCTTACATGTAGGAATGAGTGCTGCATGGGTGGAAGAAGTATGGCATGATACTGAAGGAGAAGAATTTGATGATATTCAAGGAGTATATGCTTTGAATAAGTTCTCTAGTATTGATAAAGAATTTGAACCAAATTTAGAGGGAAAATTTTGGTTAAAAGTGAAGTTGCCAGTGATGCTTCAGATAATGTTATTAAAGCCTGGATACATGGATTTACAGAATCAAGGACAAGAAAATTACATTATGTAAGAAGGATCCCACCACAACTAATAACTTTGGATGATGATGTTGCGGATACTTGATCTAGACATTTTTTGAACCGTGTGTGATAGATTTGAAGATGATGATGGCTACTATTTTGCAAAACAAGAATCTAGATTCATAGATGAAAATGTGTATGATTGTATAAAATAATAATTTTAAGACCTACCTATTAAACGTGTGTAAATAAAAATCCATGGGCGTCCCACCAAACCCTACCAAAATATTTAGGATTTGGAGACTTAGAAGGGTATATTAAGATAATGGAAAAGATATTCCTAATCCGAATGGAAGCTTTGGATGATACCCTCGACCATAAATTCCACAGTTCGTGGGTAGATCATAAAATGAATATATCTCACTAGAACTCATTAACCACGTTGCTTAAAATGAGATATATGGAGAGTGAGGGATATTATATAGCGATACTTGAATATACCGTGAAACTAATCCACGAGAGACACATTTAAACTTGTGAATGACATTGTAAAATATGTGGAGAGCATTACCCATTAGTATGGATACAATTTTTTGTATGGACTCCAGGACCCATACCACAAGATTGGTACATGCACAAAAAAATTAGATGTGAAACAAGGAATTGGGATCGATAGTCAAAGAATTCTCTCATATGTTTGGTTTTTGGGATACATATCCGACATCCAAATGAGTGTTACAAAAGATCAAAACTTTCTTTTTTTTACTCTAGAAGAAGTACCACAACAATACTTAGAAGAAAAATTAGAAACTAGGGCACCGAACCTCAAGGAAATGTGAACATAATTATAGAGATGACACGTTGTTTTATGGTAGACAAAAAGAGAGATAAGAAAATCTAGAGAATCTAAGGTATAAAACCATAGAAAATTAAAGAGAAATAGTGGAAACCAAGGAGGAAGGAGAAAAATATTATTATCAACCTATTATCCATTACCCTAGGGAAAAATGGACAATAGGAGATGATAGGGGTTGAGCACTAGACATGTCTTTATATGGAAGTCCGTAAGGGCACAAGTGGAATTTCATGTTTCGAGAGCATTATAGATGATTTTGGGAGAATTTGAAATCATTCAAGGAATTTTTCCTCTTCTTGGTCTTGAGGAAATATGAATACTCAATCAGCTCCTGGGGCCCACATTCAAGAAAACTAGGCAAAAATGCAAAAATAGGAAAAATTGGCTTTAAGGTCTTTAATGCCCTCTCCATGGCCTCTAACATCTAAAATTTTGAGAAATCCTTGAAATTTTTGGAAAAATGATATAAAAATTCCCATGGGATCCAAATAGGGTGTGTTGTTGCAGACTCACAGCACCCCTAGATGCAAATCAGGCTTCTAGGTTGATGTTCAGGCATCCAGTGTGATTGCACAACATGGAATCCTTTCTCCAAGTGTGGGACTTGTAAAGATGAGAAAAGATTCTCCAGAGAAGGCTGGTTCCTATTCCTCTGTTCAGATGCACACAAAAAAATGCAGAGGGTTTGCTAAAACCTAATCTAACTTGCCAAGGAGATAGGGTAAGAAAATGCATAGAATAAAACCTAAACTACAAAGGTGATGCACCGAGGAATGTTAGACACTCGTTTTGAAAATTTAACATAGACCACATAGATGCAATAAAAACCACAATGCACGGTAACCAAACTGCGCAATAAGAGATTAAAATGACAAAGAAATAAATACATGAGAGGGTCGAGAGTCAATCACAACACATATATTATTGCTCAAGAGTCGATACAGTACATTGCAGTGGCCAAGAGGCAAAAAAGACTAGCATTACAACCCATATGGGAGGTTTGAAAGCTCCACAATTTCTCTTGCAAGTGAGGGAAGAAGGGAGGATGCAAAACAAGAATGTCTGACCTCTTAAAGGAGCTCTTCTTTACAATATATATCAAGAAATGAGAGAGGGAAGAGAGAGGAAATCCAGAATCTGCCCCAACCACTTCTTGGTAGCATTTAAAATCATCTCATTATGACAGAAGCGGCGGATCCTAGCAAAACGGCGGGCTGTCTAACAGGAGCGGCGAGCTATCTGTTGCATTAAAGTTGGTTGTTGAAGCATTACTTCTGTCTATCACCACGTGTCAGAGACGTTTTCTTAATTTTCTCCCTCCAAACTACACCAAAATGTGAGATTGATCCTAGAATCATGTAGAGAATTTCAACAGCTTTCCGTTGATATAAAGAACGTGCAAATCCGAGCTTTGGATCGAAAGATACAAAGGTCTGAAGATTTAGGGCACTAAATAGGCAAGAACAGGTTTTAAAATCTTTTCCCGCGCTCTGCCATCTGGACGACACGTGGCAGGCCCTGATTCGCTGAGTAATTCCCTCTCTCCACCTTTTCGCGGGCTTTTCTTGTGGGCCCCTTAAACTTGGACACGTGGCACTATTTCATTGGTTCGGATCAGTGCTCGAAAACTCGCCCCTTTGACTTTTTGGACCTTTTTCCTTGGCGACACGTGTCATGCTGTGATTTGTCTACGGGCCTACCAGATTTTCACGTCCACCACGTCTTTTTGTCCCGGATGTTCCAGTGCTTCGCAAGACAGAATCCTCCGATCTGCCCGAAATGGGCTTCCTTGTCCCTTTTCTGCCAGTGACACGTGGCGTGATCTGATTGGCTTTCAGCTCCTTCGGCTATCCGCGTCCCACGCACCCCTTTGTCCCACTTGTCCTTGTGCTGAAGTTTCCTGTTTCGGCCGATCCGGCTGGTTCGCGTCCTTCACGTCCATTTGTCCCAAATGTCCCAGTGCTGTCTGGGACAAATTCTTCCGGTTCACCCGATTCGGCCGGTTCGCGTCCTTGCACTCTTGTCCCGCTTGCTCCCGGTAAAGGACTTGGACAAATTTTCTTTCTTTCGGCCGATTCGGGCATTTCACGTCCATTTTTCCTAGATGTCCCTTTTCTATTTGGGCCGCCTGGAGGCTTTTTGGCCGATCCGTGCCTTCCGCGTATAATTGTTCCAACTATCCCAAAGGTGGCCTTGAGCAGGACTTAGCCAATTTTACGATTTTCCCCTGAATCAATCTACTTGCTTGGAACTAAAAACTCTGATGCATGTTATCAAATTAACTCTGGGGGGTGAAATTTGGATAACAATTTGGTGACTTTTCAGGGTCACCTGCTGCTTAGGGAGAAGATCAGTGGCCTTTTAGCGATCCGTTGGGCATGGAGTCATAAGCAATAACCTGAAATGAGCCTGATGTTGCAACTCCCTCTCGAGAGCACGCTAAACTATAGAAAACCAACCTAGGAGCAACAAAACCTATGCCAAAGCACTTAGGGAAATTGAAACCTAACTACAACAAGACAATGTGCATACGCACTTAGAGGAATTGAAATCTAGGCTAATATTTACAAGGGTAAAACTTTTTCTTTTCAGTAGCAATGTTTAAGGTAGATTCCGTTGACCGGAATCGGGAGTTCTTATCCATCCAATGTAGACAATTGGAAGGCATTGCTATTCTTACATTCCATGACCATGTAGGGGCCACTCCAAATGGCATCAAACTTGGAATGCCTTCCTGGTTTTGCCGATCCGTATCCCATTTCGAACTAGGTCCCCTTCCTGGAAGGTCCTTGCTCTTGCTTTCTTATCAAACCATCTTTTCACTAAGGCCTGATCTTTCTCAATTGTTTGAACTACACGTTCTCTAATTTCTTCCAATTCCATCAACTCTACATAGTTGGCCTCCATTGGTTCAAACTCAGCCAACTCCAACTGCTTCATGAACTCCAATGCAGGCAGTTCTAATGATATAGGCAATCCTGCCTCTTTTCCATAGACCAAATTGTAAGGGGAATTACCTCGTAGACCTTTTTGGTGTTATTCATCAGCCCATAATGCTGATTTTAGGTTGGTATGCCATGTTCTTTGATTTTCATCCGAGTCCTCCCCGATGATTCTTAGCAAATTTTGTTCGTGGACTCTGCTCGTCTCGCTTACCCCAGGTAATAATTGGAAGAGGTGCTCAAGTAGATTCCATTCTTGACAGCCCATTCTATAATCTTGGAACCTACAAATGCCAATGCATTGTCTGATATGATAGTGGCCGGCACACCGAACCTGGTCACTATTCCTTCATAAAATTCTAGTATATTAGACTCGTTTGCCTCTTTGAGCGCTACTGCTTCAGTCCACTTGGTGAAGTAGTCCGTTGCCGTGAGAATCCACTTGTGGCCTTGGCTTGAGTTTGGGTTGATGACCCCAATGAAGTCCAATCCCCATTGCAGGAATGGTTGGTCAACCAAGATTGGGTGCAATGGAAGCGCTGCTAGTCTTTCTTTGCCTGTGAAGAGTGCACATTTCTTACACTTTCTTATCCATGTATAGCAGTCATTGAACACCGTGGGCCAATAATACCCTGCCTTTATTATCTTGAGAGTTGTTACTCGTGGGGCAAAATGTCCTCCAGAATCTCCATCGTGAAAATCTCATAACACCCTCTCAATTTGACCAGTCCCAATGCACCTCAATAGAACCCCATTGATGTCTTTCTTAAACAAAACACCATCAACAAGCACATATGGAATGGCTTGTAATCTGAAGTATCTCCTCTTTGCTTTGCTCATTTCCTGGAGGGCATAGTCCTATCTGTAGGAAGTGTATCATATTCTGAGTCCAACAAGGAGTAGGCACATCATCATTTTCATGTTCTTGGCCATCCTGTAGTACCAAGACAGTCTCTTTTTCATCACCTGCTTCAACCTGTTGACTCAAGGCTAGCTGTTCACATAGTCCCTTTCCACGTACTAGTTTGGTGACCTTGATCTCGATGTCATATTCCATGACACGAGTTATCCACCCTACATGCTTCTCATTCAGATCCTTGTTTAGAAGGAAGTCCTTGACTCCCGCATGAGAGACCAATAATTGGATCTTGTTGTTTGAGACTAGGTGCTTGAATTTCTTTAAACTCCTGATCACTGCAAGTACATGCTTTTCAATGAAAGAGTATCTAGTTTCGTATTCCTCCAAGCCTTGACTGAAGAAAGCAACTGGTTGTTCTAATCCTTCTTTGTTTTGTTGTGCCAGGATTGCAGAAATTGTGTCTCCACCACCGAAGGCATATAGCACGAAGTCCTTGGAGAAGTTTGGATTGACGAGAGTTGGGGCTTGAGATATAGCCTCTTTTATTGCCTCAAAACTTTCCTTGCCTTCAGATGTCCACTTAAATGCCATGCTCTTCTTTAACATCAGCATTATTGGCTTTACGAGAGCTGCAAAGTTTGGAACAAACCTGTGGACAAAATTGATCCTTCCCAAGAAGCTTTGAAGAGCCTTCTTGTGACTTGGCAATGGCAATGCTTGAATTGCTTCAACCCGTTCTGGGTCAATCGTCAACCCTTCCTTTGAAACAATATGGCCTAGAAGTTTTCCCTCGTGAGCCAAGAATATGCACTTTTTGGGATTCAATGATACTCCAAATCTTCTACATCTCTGAAATACTTGCCTCAAATGACAGAGGTGATCCGCTACATTTTTTGAGAATACAGTGATGTCGTCAAGATATATCGTAACTATTTTGTTTTAATAACCCTTTAAATGCCATATCCATTGCCCTTTGGAAGGTGGCTCCAGCATTTGATAGTCCAAATGGCATCTTCTTGTAGGCATAGGTCCCCCATTTGGTGGTGAAAGCCGTCTTGAATTGGTCATCTTCTTTCACCATCACCTGATTATACCCTGAGTAGCCATCTAGGAGAGAGAATCTCTCTGAACCGGATACTACTTGCAATATTTGTTCCATTGAAGGAAGTGGGTAATGGTCTTTGAGAGATGCCCTATTGAGGTCCCAGGAAATCTACACACAACCTGATTTCTCCACTCTTCTTCCTGACCGAACCAAGTTTGCAACCCAGCTTGAGTGCTTGATCGGGAATATAATGCTTGCCTCTATTAGCTTGTTAAGCTCTTTCTTCATTAGAGGCTCAATGTGAGGGTTGACAGGTCTCTGCTTCTGCCTGATGGGTTTAGCATCTGGATCCAATTCTATGGTATGTTGTGCCAACTTCGGATTGAATCCTCTCAAGTCTTCATAGCTCCAAGTGAAGACATCTAGAAATTCTTGGCAAAGCTGTATGAAATCTGATTTCTCTTGCTCAGTGGCCACTTTACCAATTTGAAGTATTTTTCCTTCCCCAACCAGAATTGGCTCTGAATCTTCTCTCTTGACCTGTATGTTAGCCTTTTCCTTACGGAACTGGTCGTTAGGGTTGAAGATAGACTCCAATGTTACTAAACCCTTAGGAAGCTTGTTTTTCCATGCAGCTGCACTACTTGATCCCCATACTGCTGCTCTAATCTGTCCTGATTTCTAGCTGAGAATTCAGCCTCTTCCTGTAGAAAATTGACGATCTGTTGATCGTTCTCAAACACCTGCCAGCTTGTGTTATTATCTGGAACTGCTGGCCTCACAATCACATGGATATGTGGCTGTGTTTTTTCCCTTTTGATGTTGTCAACCACATCAAACGTTGCTCCAACTGCTGCGAGCCTATCTCGTGGCTTCATTTTTCTTCCTGGGTATGGACACAATGTTGAAAGCTTCAAATCCTCAATGAGGTCCCATACCCTATTCTTGTAGCTCCTCAGCAAGTCATTCTTCGTAGCATGTTGTCCTCTAACTTGGTTGACGATTAGCTCGCTATCCCCAAACACCTGCAAGTTATTTATCCCTTTTTTCCTAGCCCAATGAAGTCCATGAATCAAGGCCTCATATTCAGCTATGTTGTTTGAACAAGAAAACTGGAAACGAAAAGTTGAATAATATTTGATGCCTTGAGGTGAAACAAGCATGGCTCCACCTCCTGCACCTTGCCTACTCCTTGATACCTCATTGTCATCATTATGGCTTGGCTTGGTGATGCTAGGAACAGGTTGATTTTCTTCGTGTATACAATAGACTCCCAGCTCAGATTCTTCTACTTCTTGATAGGGATCAAAAGCATGTATCTTGTTTTCCCATTCATCGAGAGTTAGGTCAGGATACTTCCAACCTTGGTGTCAGCCTCATCAGTACTAGGGTGATCTTCTTGATCAAATGCTGAGCAATTGGCATTAATCTGACTTGGAGTGTAAGGCTCAATATGGAAGTTTGCAATAGGTTCAGACCTAATTGTAGCCTTAGTTCCATACCTTGTTCTAAAAGATGTGGGACCAATCGGTAGACAAATACCCCCAATCTTGGTGTGTGAAGTCCCTTGACAAGCAAAGGGCAAAGAGTGGTGGAAGGTCTATGATTGATATATCTTGTAAGACAACAACATTTGGACATGCATGCAAGGTAAGAATCAAGTGTTTAATCACTCCAATCACTGTTGCTTATTGCTGTCCCATCCAATTGCTACCCCTTTAGATATTACTTCATATTGGAGACCCAGTGATCAGCTATTTGCTTGGGCATCAACGAGCTACTTGCCCCGGAATCAATCGTGCAATTATGTACTAGTTTATCCCCAATGATTAATGAAACATAGAAAGGAGGTGGCTTCAACATTTTACCTTGTTGCCCTCCATGGCTTCCTTGAGTGTGGGCAACATCTCAGTAAGCACTTTGTCTTGCATCCGAACTCGTTGATTCAAAGTTGTCCAATCCTTTATGGCAGCTTGTAGCAGATCTCTTTGTCCTAGGATCGATAGGGATTCCCCCATTGATATATTGACGTTAGTCTTCTTCATCTGTTCAATGATACTGAACGGGGATGAAGTATCCTTTTGTTGTCCCTTGGTTTGTACACTTACTCCTTGTATGTGGGTAGTAACAGCTGGCATTTGAGTTGGCCTAGGGGCTGTTCTTGGCTGCCCTTGTGTATTTGAAACTGGACTCTACTTGCCAATCATTTGTGGAGTCGTGGAAGGTTCTGGATTGGTGGGACTAATGGCTGTTTTTCACCCAAATTTCTCCTCTTTGACCTTGTGTTGGCTGCAACACCTTGAGAGACTGCCTGATTCATGCCATAGAAATCTTCCACTTGCTAGTTCACCAACGTGGTGTCATTTGGGGCTGATTGCTGTTGGAATGTTTCTTGTTGTTGACTGTTTCCTTGACTGCCCTCGCCCTCCACACCAGTAGTTGTCACCATCAGTGCTTGATTGAGAGCACCATTGAAACACATGGATTGGTTATGAGGCTCGTTGCATGGAAAGCACCAGTCATATTCCTAAGCAATGTTGTTCTGTGTTGGCACTAATGCCTTAGAGGCAGATATAGCATTTGGATTATAGGGCTGGAATGGTCTATTAGAGGGAGGCCTTGTTTGATTCACATTTGCAACTGGATTAGGTGGTCTTTGTGGTTGGTATGGCTGCCTATTAGGCTGAGCTTGAGGTTGATAGGAAGGTCTGAAACCTTGGGCTTGTTGCCTCTTAATAGTAACCAGCTCATTTCCCAAATTTTGCAACTGTTTCATGACCTCTTGGAGTTCATTTGAAGCACTTGGAGATGAAGTGGAAGCTTCATTTGAACTCTGATTTCTAGGAGTGGGAACAGGAGCCAAAGTGGGTGCTTGACTAGTGCTTGGATTTTCTAAGTTTGGATACAAAGGCATGGGAGGCCTAGGAGCCAGTTTACCAGCTTGAATAAGACAATTTTCGGCTCTAATGGCAATGCTATAAGCCATAGGGATTGTTGTGCCTCCCATGGACTGAATTAACATAGAAATATCAGAATTCAAAGCTTTAAGGTAATATAGAAAAGCACCTTCTACTTGTTGGCCTTGACATGACCAACCACTGGAATCCTATCCCAAGACCTTTGAAATCTGAAGTTGAAGTCAGTCAGCTACTCGTTGGGGCTCTCTTGATAGTTGTCAGCTGCTCCAAAAGAGACAAGTTGTCTCCCTTCTCTCCAAATTTCTCGTGAAGTGCAATACACAGCTGATTCCAGTTTGTGATAGAACCAGCTCCGAGGCTCCTAAACCATTGTAATGCTTTACCCTTGAAGGAAGATGCCAGTAACTTGACAGCCACTTGCATTTCATTGATTTCATGGATTGCGCAAAGGTTAGCAATATCTTTAACATGATCACCTGGAGTAGTCTGATTTTCTCCGGTGAAGTAGGGAATGTTCTTCAAGGCTGCAATAGGAACTGGATGTTGTGCATTGAGAGCAAGTGGGCTGCTGCCTATGAAGTTGACGTAGGGATTGTTCTGAGCCATTCTAATCGGTCTTAAAACCCTTCTATACTGAATGAAAGGCCTGTCAGGTGGAGGAGTTGAGAGAGTTCTGTTTGGTGGAGATGGAGACCTTTGAATCCTTCTTCCTCTTTGCCTTCTTCTTGGAGATAACTACAGGTATTCAAACAGCACTTCTTCTTCTCCAACTCTTGACCTTGTGGTGATTCTTCTCATGAGTTTTCAGGCCTGCACTGCTGAAACTAGTTGATTCTTCCCCTTGGAGTCACCAGATATGCAGATAATAGCTCTTATAAGCAAGAAAACTGCAGCAGATGCATATCAACTTTTCTGCAATAAAAATGAGACCTCTAGTGTCCCACCGGCGTGCCAAAACTATTGTTGCAGACTCACAGCACCCCTGGATGCAAATCAGGCTTCTAGGTTGATGTTTAGGCATCCAGTGTGATTGCACAACATGGAATCCTTTCTCCAAGCATGAGACTTGTAAAGATGAGAAAATATTCTCCGAGAGAAGGTTGGTTCCTATTCCTCTATTCAGATGCACACAAAAAAATGCAGAGGGTTTGCTAAAACCTAATCTAACTTGCCAAGGAGACAGGGTAAGAAAATGCATAGAATAAAACCTAAACTACAAAGGTGATGCACCAAGGAATGTTAGACATTCGTTTTGCAAATTTAACATAGACCACATAGATGCAATACAACCACCATGCACAGGTAACCAAACTACAATAAGAGATCAAAATGACAGCAATAAATACATGAGAGGGTTGAGAGTCAATCACAACACATATATTATTGCTCAAGAGTCGATACAGTACATTGCAGTGGCCAAGAGGCAAAAATACTAGCATTACAACCCATATGGGAGGTTTGAAAGCTCCACAATTTCTCTTGCAAGCGAGGGAAGAAGGGAGGATGCAAAACAAGAATGTCGGACCTCTTAAAGGAGCTTTTCTTTACAATATATATCAAGAAATGAGAGAGGGAAGAGAAAGGAAATCCAGAATCTGCCCCAACCACTTCTTGGTAGCATTTAAAATCATCTCATTATGACAGAAGCGGCGGATCCTAGCAAAACGACGGGCTGTCTAACAGGAGTGGCGAGCTGTCTGCTGCATTAAAGTTGGTTGTTGAAGCATTACTTCTGTCTATCACCACACGTCAGAGATGTTTTCTTAATTTTCTCCCTCCAAACTGCACCAAAATGCGAGATTGATCCCATACTTCAACACTTTCCGTTGATATAAAGAACGTGCAAATCCGAGCTCTGGATCGAAAGATACGAAGGTCTGAAGATTTAGGGCACTAAACAGGCAAGAACAGGTTTTAAAATCTTTTCCCGCGCTCTACCATCTGGATGACACGTGGTAGGCCCTGATTCGCTGAGTAATTCCCTCTCCACCTTTTCACAGAATTTTCTTGTGGGCCCCTTAAACTTGGACACATGGCACTATTTCATTGGTTCGGATCAGTGCTCGAAAACTCACCCCTTTGACTTTTTGGACCTTTTCCCTTAGCGACACGTGTCATGCTTGTGATTTGTCTACGGGCCTGCCAGATTTTCACGTCCACTGCGCATCTTTTTGTCCCGTATGTCCCAGTGCTTCGTGGGACAGAATCCTCCGATCCGCCCGAAATCGGCTTCGTCCCTTTTCTCGCCGATGACACGTGGCGTGATCGATTGGCTTTCGTACTGCCGCGACTATCCGCGTCCGCGTGCCCTTTGTCCCACTTGTCCTTGTGCTAAAGTTTCCTGTTTCATCCGATCTGGCGGTTCGCGTCCATTTGTCCAAAATGTCCCAGTGTTATCTGGGACAAATTCTTCCGGTTCGCCCGATTCGGCCGGTTCGTGTCCTCCGCGCACTCTTGTCCTGCTTGCTCCCAGTAAAGGACTTGGACAAATTTTCTTTCTTTCGGCCAATTCAGGCATTTCGCATCCATTTGTCCCAGATGTCCCTTTTCTGTTTGGGCCACCTGGAGGCTTTTCGGCCGATCCGCGCCTTCCGCATATAATTGTTCCAACTGTTCCAAAGGTGGCCTTGAGCAGGACTTAGCCATTTTTATGATTTTCCCCTGAATCAATCTACTTGCTTGGAACTAAAAACTCGATGCATGTTATCAAATTAACTCGGGGGAAATTTGGATAACAGGGTGATCAAGTTAAAATTTAGCTCACCAAAAACCTTGGTGAGCTAGACCTTCACATTGGGTGGCCAAGTTGGAGTATAGCTTGGGTGATGTAGAATCACATTTGGCGGGGCATGGTAACTTGTAAATAAATTAGTGAGTTGTGATTGAAAAGGGGTGTCAACGAGTTACTCGGATGAGGTCAGGGTGTTTGGTTGGCAAGCGGTTGGGTTCAAATGTGGGAATGCACCTGCATGTTGCATGAGCTTGGTGGAGATGATGATGTGGGGAAGACTTTGCATATATGGAATGAAGGTGATTCAACGTACGTCGGGGTTGGTTAGCTCATAATGCATGCGTCGAAGTGGGAAGTGAGTCGGCATCGGGCATGAAGGTTGGAATGAAACAACATGTTGCATGTCAACAAGGAGTGGTGTAAATGGTGAGTCGGTTTCTAAACCCGAATCACAAGGTGGGAAACTTGGGGCGGTGGTATTATGAAGTTGACTCAGAATGGACATGTCGGGGAACTTGGTGACCCCGACATACATGACGACAAGATGGGTACAACGGGTGTGGAGGTGGAGTTTCAACGACATAATGCACAAACTTAGCCCATGAAAATGAAAGACCAAACTCCAAACCCAATACAAGGTATCTTGGCACCCGAGTTGGTGATTTGGTTGATGAGATTTAAGGTGGTTAGGTGGAGTAGGTCGATGCAAATTTCGGTGGGTGGGGCCTAAAACACCAAAGAGTGCCCTTCACTCAAACCTTAATAACTTTCCCATTTTTATTAGAATCTCACAAAATTATACTCATTTGAAATATTATTTAGATCCCCTTATCATGAAATGATCAAAAATGGAAAATTATGGGGTTAGGTGGGTAAGAAATGATAATTTAGATACATGGCCATGGGAGTCATTTTCTTCTCCACAAGGAAAATTATAAGCAAGTATGGGTTGTGCAAGTAAGCCCATCATTTTTGCAGGTGCCATGATGAAATTTGGGGGTGGTTGGAGCATGCATTTGGGATTTCTCCCTCTCTCTAACCTCTTCTTCTATAAAATGTAATGGAGGGAAATTTTACAATGTTGGACATTCTTGTATCTTCTCTCTCACCTATGAATGATTTGTGGAAACTATGGCCTCCATTCTTGGATATTTGTAATAGTAATCTTTCCTATAGCCCATGTAATGAATCATTTTGTAATATCAATTGTAGTAATAAAATTATTGTCTTCTGATTATTATCTATCCTTTCTTGATCTTATTGTTGTAACTTACCTTTCTTTATGCTTGTGGGTATATTATATTGCTTATTGGAGGTCTAGAATTTATTGTGCTTAATGATTGTGGGTTCGTTGCTTGTGTGATGACATGTGGTGCTCATTGCCCTCCTAATTTTAATTTTCTTAATCCTGATGTAGTGCAAAATAGTTCAACACCCCTCTTCTTGGTGTATCACCCTCTTAGTGTAGGTTTTACTTTTCATGCATCCTTTTATCCATGTCTCCCTGGAAAGCATTAGGGTAGGATTAGATTAGTTTTTTTTTTTTTAGTTTTGGGTCAGTTGTGGCACTATTTTAGGGAGAAGAACCAACTTTCCTTGGGGGTTATTCTAATTGCAAGGTCCCACACTTTAGGATAATCCCATGTTATGAAAATTACACTTGATTTCCTCTCACACAAATCACAAACAATTAGGGGTGTTGTAATTTTGCAAAACATTTTTGGCATGCTCGGTGGGATAGAGGTAAAAGATCAAGTGTTTTTACAAATTTGGAGGCATCTACGAGCATTTTAGGGGTTAAAGAATTGAAAACATAAAAATACCAAATCCTTTCATTTCAGGATTTCATGCATACAAAACAAGGCCCAAGTTTTGAATCCTAGTGTTTCAGGTTTTGGAGGTTGAAGAACAGGTTCCAGATCCCAAAATCTAGTGTTTCGGGTTTAAGGAGTTTCATTGCATGAGCCTATTCCTAACAATGTATTTTGGGTTTTCACAGTTGCAAAAGAAGTCCCAAGTTCTGACACAAAGGAAATAGTGTTTTAGGATTTCATACATGCAAAGTAAGTCATAGATCCCAAAAGATAGTGTTTTAGGTTTTCAAAGGTGCATTGCATGAGGAAAGTTCTGAAAGTATTCATGTCGGGTTTTGAAGGTTGTTTTACATAGCATGAGTTTTGATCCTTATATTTCAGGTTTTGACAATCCGTAGAACAGGGGCCAAATACCGAAACAAAGCCTGTGACCTTCAAGGTGAATATTTTTATTTTATCAAAATCTAGTGTGTGTTGAGAAGGTGCAAATCATAACTAGAATCAAGGACAGCTGGAGCTACCAAGACATTCCAACTATATAATACAAACACAGATTCAACATCCATGGCATGTGTTCGACCCAAAAAAACATTACATAAGAGTATGAATGGTGTTTTCCTTGTGGTCGGCCCCGTAATAAGGCAACATGTTTTAATGGAGCACTTTGAATTAGGCCTTAATGATAAAAACCATCGATGTGTCCCAAGAGTTGACTAAAGAAGAAAATTAGTAGCAGTCGAGTCAATAAGAGGCTTCTCTAATAGAAACCGCATTGGTTAATTGGAAAACAAAGGAATTTTACAAAGTTAACCATCCTCCTTTTCAAGGTGTAATTGCCAATACATGGTAAAAGAAGAGGAACATAGAAGAATGGAAACCATCTAATCTAGTTGTTTCTCAACCCACTCCCACACCACAAGGAATTAACAGACCAAATACAACCCCAAATGTGTATAAGAATTTTGGGGTACCCGTTAGAACCCACCTAATTTCCAATTCGGGTATCGGAAAAGGTAGCGCCAAGTAAGGGGCATAAAAAAGACAACCCTTCTCTTTTTAACATTATTGATCAAATGAAGAAGACCAATGTTAGTATTTCCATGTGGGAATCACTAACAATTCTTAGATAATGAGATCTATTGTAAGCTACTATGGAAAATTGGTCCGCTTCAAATGAGACATCAAAAATCAAGAAACGATGCTCACTAATACGATGTAGCAAGAGGAAATTCAACTAAGTAAAAATTTGAAAACTCCACCATTTTACGTGTCTCTAATTATAGGGGACAAGTTAGTACAAAATTGTATGGTCGATTCTTGAGAAAGCAACTCCGTAATGCCAAAGTAGATAGCTGATCATTTAGGTATTAAGTACGAGACCAATGTTGAAAGGGGTGGTGTAATTAGACAAAACAACAAGATGAATAGTTGTAATCATCAAAGGATTAAGTTTGATACTTGCATGTTTTCCCAAACGTTGCAGCTTTTGCAAGATGTATCGGTCATTAACCTACCACCACTTTTTGCATTAATTTTATCAAGGGATTTCACTTCTAAGATTGGAGGGTACCTATCTATAGACTGGTCACATATTATCTTTAGAATGAGATATGGAGAAAAGGTTGTGATCAACTAAGAACCAAGCGCTAACTTCCACATTGAGCCTCATATGCCAAGTCTAAGCAATGTAAATTGCTCAAATTTTGATCTAGAGGATTATCCGAGAATTCAAGAGGAGGACACTAAGGTTGGTAATATTCCCAATCTAACATTGGATGAATGGAAAAACAAAAGGAATGCTTTTGATCCATACAAGGAAATGGAAGAAGTAAAGTTAGGTATTTATTTCTTGCACAAGGAGAATCCAATTCTCCCTAACATCATCATGCCGCACAACAAGAATAATAATGAAGTATGATAGCTATTTTTGATGGTTTAAAGAGTAGGTAGGGTGTTGGAGGAGGTGAAATGTTGGTGTCACCCCAAGGGATCAAATATTACCCAGACTTTCTGTTCTAATTCAATTATTCAAACAACACAATTGAGTACAAAGCTCTAGGCCATGGACTTCATTGGTCAAGGAAAAAGGGTATCAAGAACTTACAGTATTCAGAGACATCGAATTGATTATGAACCAAGTCGAGGGATCAAATGTAGCAAAGAACGATCTCCTCAAAAGCTACAAAAATAGGGTATGGGACCTCATGGAATATTTTGAAACATTCAAAATTGAGTCCATACTGAGGAAGAAAAAAGAGGCTGCAGATAGACTTGTAGCAATAGGGGAAACATTTGATGCAGTTGATAGCATTAAATGGGATAAACCACAACCTTATATCCATGTAATTGTAAGGCCAACTATTCTAGACAACAACACAAGCTATCATGTGTTTGAGAATGATCAACAAATCATTAATTTCTTGCAAGAAGAAGTTGAATTCTCCACCAAGAACCAAGATAAATTGGAGCAACAATATGGCGATCAAGTGGTGCATTGCATAAAAAAAATTGCCAAAGGGTTTAGTAAGTTTGGAATCAATATTCAACTAAAATGATCAGTTTAGAAAAGAAAAGGAAAAAATCCAGATTAAAGGGGAGGATTCAAAACTTTCAGTTAGAGAACGAAAAACACTCCAAATTGGCAAAGTGGGTACTCAAATGAAAAGGTATGATTTCATACAACTTTGGCAAGAGTTCCCAGATGTCTTCGCATGGAGCTACAAAGACTTGAAATGTTTTAATCCAAATTTGGCATAACATACTATCGAACTAGATTCGGAAGCTAAGTCTATCGGGAAAAATAAAAGACCAGTCAACCCTCATATCAATCCTCTCATGAAGAAGGAGATGAATAATCTTATAGAGGAAAGTATCATATTTCAAATCAAGCACTCTAGTTGGGTTGCAAACCTGGTACTAGTAAGGAAATGAAATGGAGAAATCAAGTCGTGTGTGAAATTTCAGTACTTGAATAGGGCATCCCTCAAAAATCACTATTCACTCCCTTTTATGGAAAAAATATTACAGCAAGTGCTTTATTCTGAAAAAGGTTCTCTATACTAGATGGCTACTCGTGTTATAATCGGATAATGGTGAAAGAATATGATCAGTTCAAGAATACCTTCACCACCAAATGGGACACTTATTCCTATAAGAAGATACCATTCAGATTTTCAAATGTTGGAGCCACATTCTAGAGGGATATGGACATGAAATTCAAGGGGTTGATAAACAAGATAGTTCTTGTGTACTTAGATGACATCATTATGTTTTCTAAGAATGTAGAAAGTCACCTCTTTCACCTCAGGAAAGTGTTCCAAATATGTAGGATATTTGGAGTGTCCCTAAACCCAAAAAGTGTAGATTCCCGGCTCTCATGAAGGCAAGCTCCTAGGACACATTGTGTCTAAGGAAGGATTGATAATTGATCTAGAAATGGTTGAAGCTATTCAAGCATTGCCACTTCCAAGCCATAAGAAGGCTCTCCAAAGCTTCTTGGGAGGATCAATTTCGTTCGAATATTTTTTTCTAGATTTTTCCACTCTTATCAAGCTAATAACTATGATGTTTAAGAAGAGCACGTCATTAAAATGGACTCCGGAAGGAAAGGAATGTTTTGAAGCAATATAAAATTCCATATCTCAATCCACAACTCTCATAAATCCAAAATTTTCCAAAGATTTCATGCTCTATGCCTTTGGTGGTTTAGATACAATCTCTGCAATCTTGGTGCAATAGAATAAAGAGGGATCCGAGAAACTAGTTGTCTTCTTGATCAAAGCTTGGGGACTACAAGGTCGGTATTCCTTCATTGAAAAACATGTTCTCGATTTCATTATGATTTTGAATAAGTTCAATCATCTGGTCTCAAATAATAGAATTTAGTTGTTGGTATCACATGCGAGGGAAGGATTTCCTCTTGAACAAGGATTTGAATGATAAACGGCAGGTTGGATCACCCGAGAAATGGAGTATGACATTGAAATCAAAGTCACTAAGTTAGTGCATGGAAAAGGATTGTGCGAGTAGCTAGATTCAAGTTGATATGTTGAGAAAAACATCGAAAAATAAGTTGTTATGGTATTGTAAGATAATCAAGAACAAACAGATGATGGTGTGCATATCCCTTCTTGGACTCAACATATGGGCCATTTCCTACAAATAAGCCTATGTCCCCCAGATATGAGAACAAAAAAGAGGAGATACTTCAGACTCCAAGCCATCCCATATATTCGTATTGACGGTGTTTTGTTCTAGACAGATATGAATGACATCCTATTGAGGTGTATTGGAATGATTCAAATTGAAAAGGTGCTACATGAATTTCACAATAGAGAGACCAGAGGTCATTTTACACCATGGGTAACTGACTCTCAAAATCATGAAGGTGGGTTATTATTGGCCCACATTATTTATTGATTACTATACATGGATCAAGAAGTGCAAAAATGTGCATTCTTTACAGGAAAGGAGAGGCTAACAACACTTCCATTGCACCCAATTTCAGTTAACCATTCTTTTATGTAATGGGGACTGGACTTCATTAGAGTCATAAACCCAAACTCAAGCCTAGGCCACAAGTGGACCCTAATAGCGACACACTATTTCACCAAGTCAACGGAGGTGGTGGAACTCAAGGAGGAAAATGAGTCTAGCATACTAGACTTCTATGAGGGGATAGTGACAAGGTGTGGAGTACCGACCACTATTATTTCAAAAATGTTCGAGATTCCTAGGTGCCAAGATCACATAATGGGCTGTTAGGAATGGGATTTATTTGAGCACCTCTTCTAATTATTACCCCCAAGGAAATGAAGAGGCATAGTCCATGAACAAGAACTTACCGAGGATCATCAAAAGGAATCTGGATGAAAACCAAATATCTTGGCATACCAAGCTCAAATCAGCCTTATAGGCTGAAAAAATCACACCAAAAGTGTCAACGAGCAACTACCCTTACAATTTGGTCTACGTGAAGGAAGCCAAGCTACCCATATCACTTGAGTTGTTGGCATTGGAGCTTCTGAGGTAGTTAGAGCTATCTAAGTTTGAACTCATGAAAGTGAGGTATACGGAACTCATGGAGTTGGAAGAAATAAGAGATCCCGCTATGCAAACTATGGAGAAATATCAAGCCTTGTTAAAAAGAAAGTTTTACAAGAAAGCTAAAGCAAGAATATTCCAGGAGGTCGACTTAGTTTTGAAATGGGATACGAGATCGGATAATCTAGGTATGCATTCCAAATTGATGCCATATGGAGTGCCCCCTACATGGTCACAAGATGTAATAGTAGCAATGTCTTTCAACTATCTACTTTGGACGGAGAGGAACTTCCGATTTTAATCTATGGGGTCTATTTCTAGCACTACTATCAAAAGGGAAAGTCTCACCCTTGTACATATTAGTTTAGGATTTTAAATTCCTCTAAGTGCATATGCACATTATCTTGTTGTAGATTAGGTTTTAGTTTCCCTAAGTGCCTTTGGAAATTTTTTTATTTCTCCTAGTTGTATCATTGCATAATTCAAAGTATACCTCCCGAAGGAAATGGTCTAAATAGGAAGCTCAAAGTTGTAGGGAACAATTGCAATCCTCAAAAGGTTTCAAATGCAGAGCAACTAAAATCATATTAGGGATAAATTCCTATAAGTTTCATTTTTTCTTGAGTCTCTAAGGATCAGTCACGTGTTGAGCTTCTTGCACCTCCGCCAAATCAGAAAACAACCTTCAAAGAACATGTTGTAAATGGAATTTTCATAAGGAAAAGAGAAATCAAATTTTAATATAGTTCCATGATGTCCAAAACTAGTATGTGTTTTACTCCTAACTCCGCGGTATGTTCATACTTGGTGAAATCAGGTTCCAGGATAGATTCAAAGCCTATTTTTAGTCCTGTGGATCGAGAATTGTAGAAGGGAAAGGGTGATAATTATAGATTAAGACAATTTTCCACTCTCACAAAATTGTAATTTTAAAATATTATAAAGATTGAGAGTGCATTTAGTGGGTCAATTCGGATCAACAAAGTGTTGCGAGAAGTTTCTAGGGGAAATTCAAAAGATTGATCAATTTTAGGCCATTAACGGTGACTCCATGCCCAATGGAGACTCCAAGAAGATGGTCACTTCACTAGTAGGCAGTAACCCCGTTGAGTCACCAAATTGTTATCCATTTTGCCCTCGGGTAAAATGGACAACAAGAGATGATCGAGGTTGAGAACTAGACAGTCTTCATATGGCGATCTGGAAGGGAACATGTGGAATTCCACATTTTGAGAGCATTACATGTGATTTTGGGAGAATTGGAAATAATTCATGGATTTTTCCTCTTCTTGGTCTTGAGGAAATCTAAAGACTCAATCAGCCCCTAGGGCCCTCATTCAAGCAAAAATGGGAAAAAATGCAAAAAATAGAAAATATTGGCTTTAAGGTCTTTCATGCCCCCTCCATGGCATTTGACATCTAAAATTTTGAGAAATCCTAAAAAAATTTGGAAAAATGATTAAAAAAATGCCCATGAGGGCCAAACAGGTGATTAAGTTAAAATTTAGCTCGGCGAGCTGGGCCTTCACATTGGGTTCTTGAGTTGAATTATAGCTCGGGTGAGCTAGCATCACATTTGGCAAGGTGGGTGCACTTGTGAATGACTTAATGAATTGCGGTTGAAAAGGGTCACCAATGAGTTACTCAAATGGGGTCGGGGTGTTTGGTTGGCAAGCAATTGGGTATAACCAAAATCAAGAGAAAAGAAGACAAAAATCATGAAGATGAAATAAACAAAGATGATTCCCTTCATGAAAGGCTGATAGAATTATAAAAATTGGATGAGCAAAGATTCATAGCCACGTATAACCAAACTCAAGAGAAAAGAAGAAAAAAAGCATGGCATGACTACCACATTAAGAGAAAGGAGTTTGATGTTGGAGACCAGGTGCTCCTCTATAATAGTAAATGGAAACATCTAGGGAAGTTGTAGGTGAGATGGGTTGGACCATACATCATTATGGAGATATTACCTTCCAAGCAACAAAGCTGCAAACATTGCAATTGAAAGAAATTTTAGGGTGCGTAAACGAAGCCATAATAAAAGATATAATACTTGAAAAAAATAAAATAAAATACGACCTATTTGAAAACCACAATTCGGCAGATAAGATGAGGGGTAGGATGAAAACCCATAAGGGCATCTTTACTTTAATAAACATAAGAAACAATACAAAATGAACCCATGAAGGAAGAATACCCACACAATAAAGAGAAGGAAGAGTCGTGGAGGGAGAATAGCTGCATAATAAAGTTAAACAAAAATAAAGGAAGAATCATGGAATAAGAGGATCCATGGGATAATGTGAAGATAAAGACATGGTGTAAGGAAAGATGTGGAAAGAAGGATCTAAGAAAAACTTCCAAATGAAGAAAGGAGAAAACCCACGGAATGAAGGAAGGAATAGCCACAAAAAAATAAGTATGACAGAGAAGTTGTGTGAGGGAGGAGAAAACCACGAGAATAAAGGCATAATCGTGGGTGAAGAAAAAAGCCGCTAAATGAAGAAAATGCATAGTACATGAAAAATGCGGAATGAAATCCGTGAATAAAACAAAAAGTTATCCCACCAAAAATGTAATATAGTGCAAGAAGAGAGGTTAAGAAAGGCGTAGAATTAGAAAAAACTAAGGCATTAAAAAGCTAAAAAAAGAGAAAGAGCAATTCACCAACACAAGTAAGAAGAAGAGAGCTAGGGAAAAACTAGGCCATATCATGATGGAAGACATGGACAATCCAGTTGAGGTCACACAAATAGAGCTCCCAAAGCCAAAATTCTTAAAGCATTCCATGAAGGAAAACAAGCATGATCCATAGGGCACATTCTCACATATCCCATACAAGGTCGCACATACACGAGATTTATAGAAGTATATTCATTCTCGATTACATCAATATGATCACACATTGCTAGAAGTGGAAAGAGCATTACTCTTAGACGAAGACCCCGATACAAAGGAATTAGTATATAAAAAGACTACCAAAGTAATCAGTGAGTTAAAAATTGATGTATGGAGTTGCATTCCATATTTTCCTAGGGTAGATCATGTAATTCGTGTCCTTCTGATCCAACTACACAATCAAATGTTGTATTTGGATCAACCATACCTTATTGATATAGAAGTTATAGCTAGGGTTATCAAACTATGGGCATAAAGACGCTCGGAAATTACAAAGAAGAAGATGGCATTGAAAGATACGACACTAATGATGGGAGTAACAAATTCAAAGCATGAGGTATGCATCACAGATATTACCAATCATGCACTCAGGTATGCCGCTAAGGCCATATGCTTAAAAATTTATCACACTAATAGAGAAGATGGCACCCACAGACTTAGCACACAATTAGCCCTAGACATGGTGAATTCACATTCAAAATATAACCTAGTTGAATTATTGACCTTCAAATTTCATGAAAACACAAGGAAAATAAAAGAAGGAAAGCATACATTTTGTTATGGATCCATATTAATATGCTTAGTTATGTATTTTACAAAACCCTACCCCATAAAAGCAGAACTAGTAGAATGATAGGTAAATAAACCGGTGGCTAAAAAAATTTGGGAATGTATGAACACTCTAGATTCTCACTGCCCAAATTACATCATTATTAGGATGGGTAAATAGAATAAGGAAAAAAAGATGGAAATAGGGAATGGGTTTCAGAGAAAATAGTGGCACGATATGAGAAAGAAGTCTACTTCATTGCTGATATTGACTATACCTTCATTATGCCTACAACTTCATGCACAGAACACATACCTCCATTACCATATGAGGCCTCTAATGAACTAGTGGCCACATCAGTTAAAGCAATTAGGAATCTTCTTATAGATCCCAGAAAACCCAAATTGCCTAATTTTGATGAAGTTATTGAAGAAACATTTGAGGAGTACAAGCAAAAATAATCAATACAAATTGGAAAGACGGAATCAAGTAAAGGAGGTCCTAAAACATAAAAAATAAGAAAGGCCCTATTGTTGTAAAACCTACTACCAAATGGCATAAAGCATTGGCAAGAAAAGGGAAACTAAAACAAGTCACGGTTAATGTAGAAAAAGAAGAGGATGAATCTAAAGAAGTAGAAGAAATATCCGAGTGAGAAGAAGAAGAATATTCTCCATCACCGATACCCCACAAACACAAACAAATATGCAATTTTAAAAGAAGCAGAGCCATGGGTATAGACACACTTAACTAGACTAGCATATGGGTACTATAAAAAATGCTTATCTCTAGGCGATATTTCCTAGGTAGCCCAAGAGTATGAAGCCAATTCAGGGAGAGAATAAATGACTATAGCTGAAGAAATAGTGTACTACCTAAAAAAATTAGATTAGTCATTGAGGACATTATTTGGTTACTCCCAACAAAGTTAGTAAAGGAGATACAAGAACAAATAGAGGCAAAATAAACATACCACCTAAAATATCTTCAACAAGAAATATTAGAGTTGAAGAAAAAGAAGAAGAAGATTGTCGTAGAGTTAAAACTGATTCAAAGAGGTAGAATAATTAATTAGGCTACTGATTAAAGAAAGAGAAGATAAAGCCACAAAGGCTACAATGCAAACATCCCAAGACAAGAGGGAAACAAAGTAAGAAAAAAGGAATGACTCGAAGTAGAGAAAAAGAAAGCCGCGAAGTGGCTAGACAACAAAAAATCAAAACACAAAAACAAAAGAAATAAGAAGAGAAGAAAAAATAACTTAAGGAAGCTCAAAAGTAGCTAAATAAGCACATAATAAAAATGAGTTGGAGGATATCGAGAAGAAACAAAAAGAAGAACCAGAAAGGGAAAAAAAGAACAATAGGAAAAGGAAAAATAAAAGAATATAGCAGAAGAAAGAAAATGAAAAGAAAAACAAGAGCAAGCAAAGATAAAGAAGAAGAAGAAAGAGGAAACATAAAGGAATAAAAATAAGAGAAAGAAAAATAAGAGAGAAAACTAAGAGAAGGAAAATAAAGAAAAAGAAGAGAAGTAAAAGAAAGAAAAAGAAGAGAAGGAAGAGAAAGAAAAGGAGGAGAAAGCAAAGAAGGAAAAAGAACAAAAGAGGAATGCTGAAAAGAGGAGGAGGAACAAAGGAAGGCACAAGAACAACATATACTACCATCAACCTGATCTATAGATACATCCACATGTTTGGTACTCACACAAGTACCAAGGATTCCTAGAAAAATAAAATTATCACTCCAAGAAAGAAAGAAATATCAAGCTACACAATTGCACCAAGGGGTAGTAGAACAAACTATAGAGGGCTATAAGGTACACCTAGACAAACTATCCCCCAGAAGACAACATGTGGTCAGATATTAGAACAAAGTACTAAACAAGACTAGATGCAATGGTGCATAGAGTTTGAAGAACTTATGCAAAATATGTTATCTTCCATCCAAATAGAAAAACCCCACATCACTAAGAATATTCTGGCACAAATAACTAAGTATATCCCCCAAAGCCACCATAAAGAAAATTAAGAGGCGAGGCATCCCATAAACCTAGTCAGGTGAGTTGAGTGAATGAACTCTTCCTTATGCCAGACATCTAAGTTCCTAGGGATTTCGATGCCTTTATCCTCCAAGTTGGTGTCCCATAAGTCTAGTTGGGTGAGTTGAGAAAGGGAATGTTTCCCTATGCCAGACATCTAAGACCTGGTGGTTGATGCCTACATAGTATTTTTTGGGAAAAACATTTGTAGAACAAAGGAAAAGTTTTCTTCATCCAGTTGTTGTCTCAAGGACGAAATAAATTTTAAGTCAGAGGATGATGTTGATAGGGTTCTTCATCACATTTTGAGATATCCACAATACGAAAAGTAAATCATCTCGAAGACTTGAAGTAGCCGTGAGTCAAGGGACAAAGCCACGGATAAAGGAGGAAGCCACATATAGAAGGAAGAAGCCACACATAACTAGAGAAAGATGTAGAAGACTAGAAAACTGTGATATATGGGGAAAATATGTGTTACACTATAGGAAGCCGTAGAAGGTGACATAAGGCCGCATAATGAACACAAATCGAGCTAGTATAATACATAAGCCGAAAAAGGTGTGAATCAAAAGAAGTGACTTTTGACATATTTTGTATTTTGTATATTTATTATAATTAATCCATTGTATATGGGCACGTCACAAGAAATGAATATGTGAGTTCCATATTGAGAGAATTGTATAAGGAATGAATTGTATGAGATATAATGAGAAGGATATGAATGTAATTGAGAATAATGTAATGATTCTGAGAAATGAATAAATATTGAAGTTTGGGATGAAATTTGTTATGTGTTTTCTATTTCTATTAATAGTTTAGATCCATTTACTTTTCCTACGTACATCCTTAACTTAAGGTCAAATTTCCTAAAACCCGGACCACTTACCGTCAGGATTTAGGTCAAAAAAATTATTCATGTCTTAACCAAGGAAAATCTTCTAACAAAGGACTCGGTCAAGGTTATCAACCCTTTAGAAATCAATATCCAAATAAAAGGTATGGGAAAAATCAGCAAAATGATAGATGAAAAGGTCAAAATCCACATCTTCCTCTTCAAACAATTGCTCCTACTCAGTCACTTCCTGTTTCTAGCTTAATTAAAGCATTGGTTCTAGTGAAAAACAATATGGCTCAAGAGACAAAGTGGTACTTCCCATGCAATCAACCACATAATTGGTATATTTGTCTAAATGCATTGCAAGATCAAGCCCTTATGGTTCAAAATTCTTCCAACCAGAATCGACCATTCATGGAAGCAACTGAGCCTAGCAATGAAGAAAATCAAGAATTCAATTCAGAGGATAATCTGATGTTTTTGATTACTGATGAATTTTGTATAAAAAATCAAACTATGGACAATTTCAGTAGGCCTCATGCTCATGTTGTTGATAATACAAGGTATAAGAAGAGAGTTTTGGATGCTCAACCTTCATCTCCTACCAATTAGAATTATCTCCTTCATAAAGAAAAGAATATTGGGAAAAATTGAACAAATTATTTGAGGTTCCTTGTAGGCTGTTTTGGAAAAAAAATATTTCTCAACCACGAAACCTATTTCAACGATGGAGCAATCAAGAAAGGAAAAAACTATACCTCAAATGCACAAATCCATTGGTCTTCCTTTCTACATTTTTTAGTAGATGAAGAAGAAAAATGTACATGTGAAAATGTGGGATGCTTTTGCTATTCCATCATAATGGGATCTCTTGCATGAAGCTCTTAAAAAAATCCCTCAAGCTGATCTAGTTATTCAAAAGACTCATGTTGCTGTCAATTTGTGCCAAGTAGAGGAAAAATAAGTAAGAAAAGTTGTGAAAACTCCACCCTTTTATATGTCTTTTATTATGGGAAAATATATTATTCATAATTACATGATTGATTTAGGGGCTAGTACTTATGTGATGCCTAAGAATATTATTGATATCCTAGGTATTAAGTACAACCCTGTTTCTAAATTTATTTTACAACTTGATGGATCAATTGTTAACATCCTAGGAGTAATCAAAGATATTGATTTAACCCTTCATGCTTGTCTAATTCTAACTATAACTCAAGATGTATCATTGATTGAATTTCCTCCTTTGTTTTCCATTTTCTTATCAAGATATTTCATTGCCAAGGTGGGTGGTTACTTGTCTTTAGATTGGTCTCATATGCTCCTAAGAACTAGATATGGTACAATATTTACCATACAAGACGAGCTAATATTTTCCTATCATGTTGGGTCTTATGATCCTACCCTCTATAATCTAATTTTCTCATATAAGAAGACCAAGAGAATGAGTTATTTTTAGAAGAGAAGCTTATTCCCACTTCAATTCCTGATCTTTTATTAGATGAATGTGTCAAGGAACACTATGAGTTTTATCCCTATGACATATTTGTGGAAAATGGACTTAGGAAATACTACATTTATTAGAAAGAGTCTAATTTACCTACATCACTCAAGAAAAAAAATGATAGTGCTTCTAGATTATGGAAGATATTATTTGATGGAGTTGGGGCATGTGTTGTTCTAATTTCTCCAATGAATGATAAATTCTTCTTTGATCATAGATTGTAGTTTTCTTAATCTAACAATGAAGAAAAGTATGACAAATTGGTGTATGGTCTTCTTATTGCTGAAAAGAGACAAATTAAGGCATTGAAAATATTTGGAGACCCAAAATTGGTCATCCACCAAATGAGGAACAAATATGCCACAAATAATAAGTTTTTTAAAGCTTATAAACACAGATTTTAGGACCTCTTAGAGAGATTTGATGTTGTTAATATGTAGGTGGTGTGAAGGAAATCAAACAAAGAAGTAAACCAGATGGTAGCCCTTAGTTCATAGTTTTCACCATCCGAAGATTTCATCTACGGTAACCAACAAAATATCAAGTTAGTAATCAAACCATCAGCTCTAGATAATGAATTCAGCTAGCAAGTGTTTGATAGTGACAAACAAATTATCCAATTCATTCAAAATGAAGATAAGTTTTCTTCAAGAATTCAATATGATTTTCATGACAACTATGGTGATAAATTCATTCATCTAAGGAAAAATAGGTTGCCAAAAATATTGGTCACCTTGGAGCATATTTTTTAGTCTTGATGACGAGTTCATATGAGAGGATAAGAACATACCAACAAGGTAAGAGGACTTCTAGCCACCACTATTTCACAAGGCAAGGAGTTATTAATTGTAAATGTATGTAATAAAGATAAGAAGTAGGATTTTATCTCCTTGTGTCAAAATTTTAATTATATATTCTTATGGGATTATGGATATCTTAAGGGATTTGATCTAAATATTGTTCAACATTCCATTGATATTGATCCCAATCTCAAGACAATTAGATACAAGAGACAGAATTTTCAATCCCAAGATATATCCCCTCATGATGAAGTAATTATCAAAGATTATTGAGGAAAAAATAATATTTCCTATTAAATACTCTACTTGGGTGGAAAATATTGTTTTAGTGAAGAAGAAAAATAGGGAAATCAAACTTTTATGGATTGCAGGGATTTGAAAAAGGCTTCATTTACATGGAGTTGATTTTACAAATTGTAGTAGGTTATGAAAAGTATTCCATGCTTGATAGATACTCATGTTTTAATCGATCGAATTTAGAGAAGAAGATCAATTTAAGAATGCATTTACAATAAAGTGGGTAACATGTGAAAATTAGAAAATGGCCATTAGTTTGTCAAATGCAGGTGTCACATTCCAAAGGGAAATGAATATTGATTTCAAAAGATATATCAATGAATTCATCCTTTCTATTTGGATGATATAACTATCTTCTCAAAGCGAGTAAATATCATATATGTCATCTTGAGAAATTTTTATGGGATGTAGGGAATTTTGGGTGTCTCTTAACCCCAAGAAATGTAACTTTGTAGTTCCTTAAGGAAAAATATCAGGACATGATGTTTAAAAGGATGGTGTTGCTATTTATCTTGAAAGAATCTCAGCTATCTTGTCTCTTTCTTTTCCAACTCACAAGAAGGAATTGCGATCATTTTTAGAAAGACAACTTTGTTAGGAAATTTATTCCTAATTTTGTAAGATTGATTAGTCCTATCACTATAACGTTGAAGAAGGATTCAATTTTTGAATGGATAACAAAAGGAAAAGAGAGATTCACCAAGATATAGAAATAAATTACTCAAGATCCTACACTTATCAATCCAAGAGAAACCAATGACCTTCAATCAAGAAATAAAGGATTATGAGTTGAAATACAAACACATAGAAAAAAAAGTCTTTTCCATCATGCACACTTTGAAGAAATTAAAGAGTATGTTTGCCACTAATCATATCAAGGTTCTAGTTTCACTCTAGTGTGAGATAATTCATTATGGGAGCTTACATCAATGAGAAAAGAGCTAGATGGGTGACCAAAATCATGGAATATGATATGAATATTAAGACAAAAAGTTGGTAAGAGGAAGATTACTCTGGGAGTAGTTAGAAATTAATGCTCAAAATGATAAAGAAACCTATTTCTTCATAAATGAGGAAATTTCACTAATGATGAAACCCAACAAAATAGAGAAAATTTACCTAATGATCACAACTAGATTAATGACTTGGTAACATTCTTATCTACTAGTTCATACCCTCCCAGCCTAAACATATCAAAAATAAGACATGAGATTGCAATCCATTCCTTATACACTAATTGATGATATAGTATCTTCAAAAGAAATATTGATGGACTCATCTTTGAGATGTATTGAAGGTGAGAAAGGGAATAAATTATTGGAATAATTCCATGATGGTTTCTCTGGTGGAAAATTATCTACCAAATCCATTATAGTGAAAATCATAAAAGCAAGATACTTATGGCCTAAACTATTTTACGATGCACACAAATAGATAAGAAAATGTAGAGAATGTACCTTCTTCACAAGAAAAAGAGGTTGATTTCCCTTCCACTTCACCAAATCCAACCTAATAAGTTGTTATCACAATAGGGTATAGAATTCATTGGGATTATTAAACCTCCATCAATTGCTATCCATAAGTAGGTTTTAACAAACATATTACTTTACTAGGTGGATAAAGGCTATAGCGCTCAAGGAAGCAACTTAATCATTTATCCTTGATTTTCTTGAGGACACTGTGACAAGGCTTGGTGTTCCTCAAATCAACATTTATAATAATGCAAAGGATTGTATAGGCTCTAAAATTTATGATTAGGCTCTTGGACTCAGAATTTTCTTAAATACTTCTTCTAATTACTACCCTCGGGAAATGGCTTCATAGAATCCACCAACAAGAAGTTGACCCAAATCATGAAAATGATAGTGGATTACAATAAGAGGCAGTGGTATATAAAAGTGAGACATGCACTCTGGGATGATAGAATCATAATGAAGAAGGTAATTGATACTTCACCTTATAAACTTGTTTATGGTAAAGAAGCTAAGCCTTCCTTTATCACTTGAATTTCCTTCACTAGAGTTTTCCCAACAATTAGAATTTGAGGGCATAGAATAAAGAGTAATTAGAACAGAAAAATTGGTTGAAATTTAAGAATTGAGAAATTCTACCATGATCAAATTGGAACAACATCAAAAATCAACTAGACAATGCTTTGACAGGATGGATAAAGTTGATTATTTCAAAGTGGGTGATCTGGTCTTGAAATTGGATGCAAATATAACTAAACCAGGGTGATACTCTAAGTTTGATGTAATTTGGAGTGGCCCATACATTATTAGTTCTTGTAAAATGCCAACTCTTTTGAGATATCCAAACATGATGGATATACATTATAGATCCCAGTCAATGGGATTTATCTCAATCATTCGTATTAAGTTGTTTCATTGCATCTTGTATATATTAGAGTAGTTTCAATTCCTTCAAGTGTGTTTCAATGCAATGGTTTTTGTAGTATAGGTTTCCCTTCCTCGTGTAAACTTGTGCAAGTTTTCTTGTTGCTTTTGGATGCCAATCTCTCATGCTGCACATAATTCATGGAGGCTTTAGTGGAGGTTATTGTTATCACTAAAAAACAACACCCTCTGATATTTCATGAGTGAATGTGTGATCAATTAGTGTTTTTGGGTAACATGGGATTGTCTCCAAGTTGTGGGACTTACTACTTGAGACAAAACAACAGAGAAGGTTGTCTCCTCTACCTATTCCTAATGCTAAACTACTCCTAAAAAGGAAATGCAACTATCTAATCCCACTCTAACAATCAAAGAGACCAGGGAGAGAGGAAATTCATAAAAAGGGAAAATCCTAAGTTAACAGAGGTGATAGCACTAAGAAAAGGGTGAAGACACTCTAATGAGGGAAAAGGGAGAAGAAAAATGGAGAAGGGAGAGACCAAACAAAGGTGACACATACCCAAAACTTCACTTACCACCTATTCTCTATGAAACACAACAATATGAACCTGCAAGTGAGAAATACATGCACAAAATAAAACAACAAGAATGGAGATGCAAGAAATGCAACAAAATATAAGTTAGGGTTGAGAGATACCACAAAACAATATTTTATTTCTTTCAAAGTATGAACAAACCATTACATGTGAAGGAGGAACTAGAACACATTTCCAAGCTCAAATGGAGGTCTACAACTCACAACTGCTCAGGAATTTTTTTGATAGAACTCCTTTATAGTTTAGAACATCCTTCCCCCTCACAAATGAGATATTTTTACATTACATAGAAGGTGGGAAAGAGAGAGAGAGAGAGAGAGAGAGAGAGAGAGAGAGAGAGAGAGAGAGAATAGGGAAACTCAAATTTCCCCTTTCAACCACCAACAAAATGCATTAATTTTCTAGAAATAGGCATGAGCACCATTACAAATCCATTCGTCAATGATAATTTTCTTGTGGGAGAAGGAATGAGCACCGTACTTCATAAAATATGGTGGTTGAGATACCTTGAACTGTGTTCTTTTATTTATTTTTAGTAAGTGTTGGACTAAGGAGCTTGGAAAAAGGAGAGGAAGCCTTAGAACACTGAAATTCTCCATTTTTCATCAGTTACACTTGCTCAAGTCCAAGTTCAAGAGAATTACCCATTTTTCCAGTTTCTTCTTTGAAGTTCAACTATACTGCCTTAGTTCAAAGATGCAAGTTGGCTGATTTACAAGGGTGTGAAATTGGATAAAATTTTGGTAACTCACAAGGTAAGCTACTTTCTCGATTGAAGATATCAGTAGCCTTGAAGCATCCATTGGGCATGGAGTCATCCAGTAATCTGAAACTGATATGAAACTTGAAAATCTCACCCATGAAACTACCCGAAATTAGAGCTGATCTGAATCTTGAATTGATCATTCTCATTATAAGAATTTTTAAATTAAGTTTTATGAGAGTGTAAAATTTTATTGAATCTAAAATTCCACCAAAACCTCCCCAAACATATGTTCTTTGGAGTTACGCATCAACCACTTTGCAATAGAATCGTGCCATCTAAAAGAAATAAAACAATGTGTAAAGAACTTAGGAAATTGAAACTTGTACTACGAACAATAATGTGTGATGAAAGAACTTAGAGGAATTCAAAAACTAATCTACTATGTACAAAGGGGGTATTTCCCTCAATAACAATGCTTGAGATATATCTCATTGACCGGATATGCAATTCTTCTCTACACAGCTTTGATAATTGGAAAGCATTGTTTAACTTACAACTTGAAACCATGTATGGGCCACTCCATATTGTGTTAAACTTTGAGTTCTTGTCTGGTTTGGCTCTGTCTGCATCCCTCCTCATGACTAGATCTCCTTCTTAGAAAATCATAGCTTTTTCTTTCTTGTCAAAAATCTTCTTAATATGAGCTTGATCTTTTCCATTGCTTCCACTTCTTGGTTTCTCATCTCTTATTGCTCCATAAAATCTTCATACCTGACTTCCATAGCCTCAAATTCAAACAATTCTAGTTTTTGATGAGCTCCAAGGCTGTAAATTCAAGAGATAGTAGTAGCCTCACTTATTTTCTCGTAAACCTTTTTGAAACAAGAGCTTCCTATTGACCTTTTGGGTGTGATTCTATCAACCCATAGAGCTGATTTTAGCTTTGTGTGTCAAGTTCTTTGATTTTCATCCAAGGTTCTCCTTATGATCCTCAAAATGTTTTTGTTTGTGGACTCATCTTGCCAATTACCTTGGGGCTAATATTTTAAAGAGGTGCTTGAATATATTCCATTTTTTATAGCCTAATCAGAGATATTTGTGCCAAGGAATTCTAAAGCATTATAAAAATGATAGTGGAAGGAACACCAAATATGGTCACAATACCTTTGTAGAAGTCAAGAATGCTACCCTCATTTTCTTCCTTTAGTACAACTACCTCTTTCTACTTGGTGAAATAGTATGCAGTTATGATAATATCTTGTGATCCAAGGTTGAATGTGGGTTGATCACTCTAATGAAGTCCAACGCCCACTACATGAACAATTCATTTACTGAGATGGGGTAGAGTGGAAAGGATTCTAGTTTCTCTTTACCTATAAAGAAGGAACATTTTTACATTTCTTAATCCATGCATAACAATCATTGAAGAGATTAGGCCGATAATATCTAGCCTTCATGATTCTAAGAGTTGTTTTTCTTGGGGAAAAGTGTCCTCCTGCTTCTCCATCATGAAACTCATGTAACACTTTCTCTATCTGATTTGTTTTAATGCACCTCAAGAGAATACCATTCACATACTTCTTGAAAAGAATGGCATTAATAAGTATAAAGCTCATTTTAGATTTTCTTAATCCTTGAGGGATTTTTCCTTTTAGAGAAAGTTGACTACATCACGAGTCCAACAAGGGGTGGGAAAGATATTGGCTAGTTGTTTTTATCATTTTAAAGCACGATGATGGCTTCTTTATCATTATGTTGGTCTAAAACCAATTGATCACAGATTCTGCTTCCTCTAACCAACTTAGTCACTTTGATATCCACATCATACTCCATTACTTTGGTTATCCAACCAACTCTTTTCTCATTCAGATCCTTGTTCAAAAGGAAGTCTTTCACACTAGCATGTGAAACTAGTAGATGGATCTTGTTGTTGGATATCAAATGTCTGAATTTCTTCAAACTTCTTATGACAACAAGGACATATTTTTCCATAAATTAATATCTCACCTCATAATCCTCTAAAATTTGGCTGGAAAATGCAATAGGTTGTTCTAAACCTTCTTCATTTAGTTGTACCAGTATGGAAGATATTGTCTTCATGCCACCAAAAGCATACAAGGTGAAATATTTTGTAAAATTGGGATTAATGAGAGTTGGGGCTGTGTAATTTCTTTTTGCATAGATTTAAATTTTTACTTCCCTTCAATGCTCCATTTTAAGGCCATACTATTCTTCAACATTAGTGTTAATGGTTTGACAAGGTTGGAAAATTTTGGGATAAACCATCTTGACAAAGTTGATTCTTCTAAGAAGCTTTAGAGTGCCTTCTTATGACTAGGAAATGGAAATGCAAGGATGACATTAAATCTCTCTGGATCAATAGTTAATCCTTCCTTAGAGACAATATGGCCAAGGAGTTTACCTTTGTGAGCTAGGAAGATGTACTTTTTAGGATTGAGAGAAAGATCATAGTGCCTACACCTCTCGAGATACTTTCCTTCGATGAATAATATGATCAACTACATTATTTTAGATCACTACGATATCATCCAGTACATGAGAACAATGTTCTATATCAGCCCTTTAAATTCCATATCCATGGATCTTTGAAATTTTCCCATGTATTGGATAAACCAATGGGCATTTATTGTAGGCATATGTTCCTCAATTTTTAGTAAAGGTAGTATTTAACTGGTCTTCCTCCTTTACCATGATCTTATTGTAGCCGTAATAACCATCTAGAAGAGAAAACATTTCAGAAACTACTACCATTTGTAAGATTTGTTCCATCGAAGGCAAAAAGTAATGGTCCTTTAACTAAGCCTTGTTTAAATCCTTGAAATCAAAACATAGTCTGATTTATCCATTCCTTTTCCATACTGGAAATATATTAACAACCCAAGATGAATAATTGATGGGAAAGATGGTGTTTTCCATAATTTATTTGTTTCATTCCTTCTTCATCGGGGTTCAATAAGTGGATGAACAAGTCTTTGTTTTTATAGGCTTGGAATTTGAATCTAGCTCAATGGCATGTTGAGATAAACTAGGATCAAAAACTCTAAGGTATTTATAACTCCATGTAAAAAGATCAACAAATTTATGCAAAGTTATACAAAAGAATCCTTTTCTTGTGGAGTGCTTACCTTACCAATTTGAAGCAATTTTCCTTCACCAACTAATATGAGCTCTGAATCTTCACCCTTAGTCTTTGTCATGTTTGATTTTATTTTATAAACTAATCATTAGGGATGAAAATGGATTCCAAGGTCACCAGGCCCTTGGGAAACTTATTTGATCTGAGTTGAACAACTTGGTCTCCATATTATTTCTCCAACTTGTCCTGATTTCTCGAAGAAAACTCAACCTATTCTTGAATAAAATTGACAATCTGTTGATCAGTCTCAAACACTTGCCAATTTATGTCATTGTATGGTACAATATGCCTCACTACTACCTTGATATGTGGTTACACTTTTTCTCTTTAATGTGATCAACAATATCAAACCTTGATCCAATATCACCAGTCTGTCAACAACTTCATTCTCTTTTCTTGGAATGGCATAGATGTTGAAAGCTTCAAAATCTTCCAAAATATCCCATACTCTATGCTTGTAGGATTTGAGAAAGTCATTCTTGGCTGAATTTGATCCTCTAATCTAGTTTACTATTAGTTCACTATCCCTAAAATTCTATAATTTTTTGATATTTTCTTCCTTGCCCATTAAAGGCCATGAATGAGGGACTCATACTCTATTATGTTGTTGGAAAAACTAAATTGAAACCTGAAATATGATTAATACTTAATACCTATAGGAGATACAAGGACTACACCTCCTCCTACTCCTTGTATACTTCTTGATACATCAAAGAACATTTTCCAAATGCATTTTTCTTCTTCACTATTTACTTTAACAATGCTAGGAAAAGGTGAATTTTCCTCATGAAATAAATAAATACAAAGTCTAGTTTCTTCAACATGTTGATATGGATCAAATTTATAGCACCCACTTTCCCACTCATCAAGTAGTAAGTTAGGAATTCCCTCAATCTGAGTATTTGTCTCTTTAGTGCTTGGACAATATTATTGATCAAAGATGGTACAATTGGCATTGATGGGGTTGGTAACATAAGGATCTATATGATATGTAACAATTGGTTTAGGATTAAAAATATAATTAGTTCCATACCTGGTCTTGGAGAGCATATGAGACCAATCAACTAATAAATATCCTCCAATTTTGGCAGTGAAGTCCCTAGAGAGACATAGAGTGAATAATGGAGGAAAATCAATTATGATGATCTCTTGAGGAACCTATAAGTTATGGTATACATGAAATGTGAGGATTAGACCTTTGATAAATCCAACATTCCCTACTATTTTTTCATCTAACTATACTACACCCTTAGAAAGACGTTCATACTTGAGGCCTAATTGGTCTACAATTTTTGGGCATGACAGAGCTGTTTTCTCTAGAATCAATCATACAATTGTGAACCAAATTATTTTTAATGATAAAATATACATAAAAGGGTGGAGGTTTCATGTTCCTTCTTGGATGATCCTCCTTTTTTTCATGGCATTTGTTAGAACCTTTTCTTGTTCCTTGGATGACTCACCTAGGATAGACATATTGGCCATGACTACTTGCAAGAGATCTCGTTGTCTCGGAATTGCTAATGATTCCCACATAGATATGCTCACATTAGTTTTCTTCATTTTTTCAAGGATGTTCAAAGGAGTTGGATTATTTTTCTTCTGCACCTTTCTTGTAACACCCTTTTCTTGCACTTGAGTTGATATGAAAGGACCCTTAGGATAATTTTACACATTTAGAGCTACGTTCAAATTTCCACCTCCTTGGAGTGTCAAAGAAGGTTGAGAAGGGCCTACATTTTCATATTTTCACTCTTTAATATCTCTCTTCTTAGATCTAGTATTGGCAGCCACACCTTGTAGAGGAGTTTGATTTATTGCACAAAAGTAATCCATTTTTCGTTTACAAGTGAAGTGTCACTTGGAGGTGCCTCTTGAGTTACTATTAATTGCTGATTTTCCTCTACTACTGCATCTTAAGGAAAAAATGCACTTTGTACCATCAAATATTTGTTCAAAATGCCATTAGGGGCTATGTTTCTTGGTTTTTCGGAAGATGACAAGGGAAAAACCACTCATAATATTACACTAGATTATTATTAATAGGAACCAAAGCTTGAGATGAGCTTACCACATTTGGGTTATTGATCTAAAAACCAACCAATAATTTTTTTATTGACCATGGAACCTTATAGGAAATCAATTCTTTTACCAAATTACCCCATTAAAATCAAATTTAAATCAAATGCAATGCAAGAATTAAAACCACACTACAAAAGGGTTGATAATGGAGTTCGGTAGAATGCCTATGTCTCTCGGGTTCATAATATTGAACCAATTTATTATCCACTTCTAAATTGTAACTCTAATACAAAATCATAATTGAAGCTATAATAAACTTGAGTCCAAAAGAAAAGGAACCTCCTCCATGAACACCAAGTGATAATACCCTAGCTTATGCAATATATCCAATCTTCAATGATGCCAGAAGAACAAGAATCTCCTCCATGACCACCAAGTGATAATACCCTAGCTTATGTAGAAGATCTGATCTCTAATGCCAAATAACCTATGGCACAAAATCCATAATCCTAGCACTCCACAATAGTTTCAGTGAGTTGATAATAACTCTAACAATAATTAAGAACTCAATTCCTCCATTGTATGGTGCTCGGTCTCCTTCCGGATGACCTCAATGCCTCTTTATATAGTGATAAGTCTCCTGGATATTAGCAGACAACAAGGATTCTCCTTCAATCTAGTTTATTGAAGAAATAATCCTCTACATAGAGCTATGAATGATCTGATGTCCATTGTTGATGATGACCTCCTTCCACTATACTATATGGTAAAATGACCACTACACAAAGATAAGTGGATAAAATGATTCCAACGAGATCAACAAAGGTGAATATGACCCTCCTTTGAAGTAAATGATATGACATTATGTCCAACGTACTTAAGATTTGAGATCTATTGCTTCTCTGATGATTCGTCACGTCCCTCATATCCACGATGTCTTCGGGATCCGTAAAAAAAAAATGAAGGCATCAATTTGGCCTTTTTACCGATTAGTGAGATAATAATAACTCCCGTAATTTTTATATGTGCCTATTAATATTGAACTTCAAATGATGAGGCCTTTACTAATACATTATAGGACTTATTCTCTTCATATGCATATACTAATACAATATAGGTCATATAATAATTATGCCTATACTAATACAATGTAGGCCTTCTTATCTCTCCATGCCTATCAAATAAAATAATATCAATTTTAAAATAATGCTTATAAAAATGAATAGGACTTACAATATTTTTTTCTCCATCAAAATATGACCTTCATATTTCACTAAGGACTCACACTTTTTCTTATTTCTCCAATTAAACCTCCTCGGACTTGCTTTGGATTGGGAGAGACTTGTGTGTTGAATGTGAAGGGAGAGGTTAGCTTTTATAGCCAAGGGTGGCCCACATATCGTGATTATATGCTATATCTTCCATCTTACATCCCAACCAACTCACTGGATGAATTGGTTGGGATGTTGCACGTTGTGGGAGTGGTCGCGGGGTTGAATCCCCCAACCTCGCTTTAGCTTAGTTAGTTTTATTGACTCGTTAAACCCCGCCCACCGTCCAAATCTATATGTGCCTACTTGTGTCATGCCACATCACACCTACCTTACTTAGTGCCCTTCACATGGGATGTTTGGTGGTTGGACAAAATATTTTTCCCATCCGCTTATTCACATCTATGTGGATTATCCCACATTGAGTGGGATATATATAGCGAAGGGATTTTTATAGCCTTTTCTACTCCATTTAACTTGTGGCTTGGGCCACGTCATCCATTTTTCCACCATGTAAATATGAGTAGCTCTCCCAATGACTCACTCCATAGCTCGTTGAGTTAGTTCAGATCCTCAAATCATCCAATGAAATGTAGTATCTCGTCGATTTAATATAGCTTGCCCTACCGAGTTGGAGGTATAAGGGGAAATATGTTAGTAGGCCATGTGGTGGCCTGAGGACCCACCACATGGCAATTTTTTTTTCGATTGAGCCAAAATGATGATATCGAGCATCGAAGGTTGAAGGTCCAAAACACTAACCCAATTTTTTTCCTACACTTAATTCTCTCTTTTACCACATCATAATGTGACTCGTTAGTTGACCTTGTCTCATCCAAGAGTTGATTGAAATTTTACAAGCCACAACTTTTACATACGGGATCTATTTTCCACACTCTTGTAGGCTTTAGAAAGATTGTGGAGTCTATTTCCACATTATGACATTCCCAAGGGATTTAGGGAATCATGTCCTCCAAAATTTCCTCCATATCACACCTCCCCACTAAGGAGGATTTTTGTCCCAAAAATATTATGTTCTCCACTCCTAGATCATGAACCATGTCACTTTCATGTCATGAAGAGATCTCTGCTGCAGATGATACCGTAGTCTTCAAACTACTACTTCTCCAATCGGACATTTAGTTCAATCTTTGAGACTTGTGGCACTTGGGATCACTGCCTTCTGTTGCACCACTTTTATGCCAAATTGGGATGAATAATCTTCGTCTAGTCTTTGAAGACTTCATATAAATATTTAATTACCAATAATGTAATAAAAACTAGGCATGATAAACCTATCACGTCAGTATATACTTACATGGTGGATCTAGACCCCTATCATCTTCTCTACATGATCAAGATCTCTCTATAAAGTATGACACTGGTTTCTTGTTGTTCCTGGATAGCTTAGTCAATAAGAAAAATTCAATATACTGCAACAAATTTTTTTCCCTTGCAAGAGGGTCTTACAATTACAAATATATCAATACAATAATGCTCAAATTCTGCACAAAGACTCAAACCCGTCTTGTAGCTCTTGCTTCTTCGATTTTTTGATTCTACGAGTTATAGATGTTTCCTTAATTGAGAATCCTTTTCTGGGCTATAGTGTGAAATGGTACATGTCCATCTCACTACTACCATAGATGACAACCCAATTCTTGATATCAACTTGCTTGGAGAATAGAAATTTTACAAGCACAATCACCTGCTCTAATACCAAACATGATATGAAAACCAACCAATAATTTTTTTCTTGACCATGGACCCTTATAGACAATTAATTATTTTACTAAATTGCTCCATTAAATCAAATTTAAATCAAATACAGTGAAAGAATTAAAACCAAACTGCAAAAGGGTTGATAACAGAGTTCGGTAGAAAGCCTACGTCTCGAGTTTAGAATATTGAATTGATTTATTATCCACTTATAAATTATAACTATAATAAAAATCACAATTGAAGTTGCAATAAACATGAGGTCGAGATGAACAAGAACCCTCCTCCAGAAATACCTCACTTATGCAACAAATCTAATCTCCAATGATTCCGAAGAATAATAATCTCCTCCAAGACCACCGAGTGATAATACCCCAACTTATGTAGTAGATCGGATCTCAAATGAAAAATACGATATGGTTCTAAAGCTGGAATATAGGTGCTTTGCAATAGTTTTGGTGAGTTGATAATAACTACCGTGATAATGAATACCTCAATTACTCCATTGCACAATGCTAAGTATCCTTCCAGCAGACCTCAACACCTCAACTATATGGTACAAGGTCTCTAGATATCGTCAGACAACAAGGATGTTCCTTCACTCTATTGTATGGTACAAATAAAAATCTATGTAGAGCTATAAATGATCTCGATGTCCGTTGTTGACAAGGAAATCTTTCCAGGTATGTTGTATGGGAAAATGGTCTTTACATAGGGCTAAGTCGATCAAATGTCACCAATGAAATCAATGGTGAATATGACCCTCCTTTAAAGTGAATGATCTAACCATATGTCCAACGTATTAAGGATACAAGCTCTAGTGATTCTATGATGCTTCGTCATTTCCCTTGGCTCCACGATGTCTCCAGGATCCAACACAAGAATAAAGGCATCAATTTGGCCTTTGCACTGATTGGTGAGATAATATTAAATCCATAATTTTTATATGTTCCTATTAAATAATATGAATTATTTTATCTTTTCGATAATAATACTATCGACTCGACTTGAAATGATGATGCCTATACTAATACAATATAGGAATTATTATCTCCATAAGCCTATACTAATAAAATATAGGTCATATAATAATCATGCCTATACTAATATAGTATATGCCTTCTTATCTCTCCGTGCCTATCAAATAAAATAATAGGACTTTTAAAATAATGCCTATAAAAATGAATATGACTTACAATATTTTTTTCTCCATAAAAATATGGCCTTCATATTTCAAAGAAGGCCTCACACTATTTCTTCTTTCTCCCATTAAACCTCCTCGGACTTGCTTTGGGTTGGGAGAGACTTGTGTCTTGAATGTGGTGGGAGAGGTTGACTTTTATAGGCAATGTTGGGCCACATATCAGGATTATATGCCATATCTTCCAACTTACATCCTAACCAAATCATTGGATGAGTCTGTTGGGCCAGTACACATTTTGGGGGTGGTCGCGAGGTCGACTCTCCCACCCCTGCTTTAGCTTAGTTAGTTTTTCTGACTCATTCAGCCCCACATGTTATCGCGTCCATATGTGCATGCCATATCATGCCATCTCACAAATGCCTTTCTTAGTGCCCTCTAAATGGGTTGTTCGGTGGTTGGGGGGAATGTTTTACCCATCCTCTTATCCACATATATGTGGATTATCCCAAATTTAGTAGGATATAGATGGTGAAGGTATTTTTATAGCCTTTGCTACTCCATTTAACACATCATACATTTTTCTCATCATGTAAATATGAATATCTCACCCAATGAATCGCTTCATAGCTTACCGGGTTGGTTCGATCCTCATCTCATCCAATGTAATGTAGTATCTTCTTTGAGTTAGTATAGCTCACCTTGTCAAGTTGGAGGTATAAGGGGAAATGTTGTGGCAGTCACATGGTGGCTTGAAGACACACCACATGGCAATATATATTTTTTGATTAAGTGGAAATGATGATATCAAGTATCGAATACTAGAGGTCTAAAACACTAACCCAATTTTTCACCTATTCCCGATTCTCTCTTTTTCCACGTCGTAATGTGACTCACCAGTTGACTTTGTCTCATCCAAGAGTTGATTAAAATTTGACTATGCATGAATTTTTGTATGGGATCCATTTTCCACGCTCTTGTAGGCGTCGAAAGCTCACAAAGTCTATTTCCACCGTGACATTCTGGGGATTTAGGGAACTTTTGTCCTCTATAATGTCCTCTAGATAAATTATATGGCTGAAATGCTCTTGCAAAGGTAAACTAATTTTGATTTGGAGGAAAAAAATTGGGAGGAAGTTTTGTTTGGTTGATAATGGGACTTGTTTAGTTGGTATGTAGGTTGGTAAGGTCTAAAATTTTTGTCTTCGCCTCTTAATATATACTAACTCATTTCTAATTTTTTCAATTGTTTCATTACCTCTTACAACTCAGTTGAGGTACTTGAGGAAGTAGATGCCTGACTAGAGATTTTATTCCTTGGGGTATGAATAGGGGCTAACTCAGGGGATCGATGAGAAGTAGGTGTCTCAATCTCTAGGAATATAGGCATTGGAGGTCTAGGAGCAAGTTTCCCATCCTGAATAAGACTATCCTCGCCTCTAATAGTGATTTCATAAGCACTGCAATGTTCTACCCCTATAGATTGAACCATTAATGAAATATCACTATTTAAAGACTTCAGATAATAGAGAAATACATATTGCGGTGTATGTCTTACCACTTGAGGGATTCTCTCCCAAATCCTTTAAAATTTGATGTTAAAATCAATCATCTTCTCATTAGGGGATCTCTTTGTTGTTGTTAGTTTCTCTACCAAAGGTAAGTGATCTAACTTGTCATCAAAATGGTTACAAATATATGTTCCATGATCTTCCCAATTGTGAATTGTGCATGTTCCCAAAATCTTTTACCATTAAAGAGTTTTCCCTTTAAATGATGATGCGAAGAGTTTGATCAAGCTACATTATCCTCAATGATAAAATGAACTAAAAAAATGTTAAGAACATCTTGAATGTGATCAACGAGGGTATTATGGTTTTCACAAGTGAATAAAGGAATTCTTTAAGTGCATACACTGGTATATTATGTTGTGCATTTAGAACTAGAAGACTACCACCATTAAAATTAACAAAAGACATATTTCTTTGAAGTGCCATGAGTGGGACAAGTCTTAGAACTCTAGATGAAAACATGAAGGGCCTACCAAGGGGAGGAGTAGAGAGAAACATGTTAGGTGGTGATGGTAATATCTAAATCGATTTTCCTCTTCTTCTTCTCCTCATTAATAACTACTGCAAGTAATCAAAATATCCTTCTTCAGTTGTTCTAGAACTTGTTTGAATCCTTCTCATGAAGCTAAGAAAATAACACTACTGAAACAAATTGATATAATGCTTGGAGTCACTAGATGTGTTTCTGTAAATCCTCCAAAAGGATAAAATTCATCAAGATACACACAAAAACTTAGTAAAATAACAAGAAAACCTCAAGGAGTTCCCACCGGATGTGCTAGAATTGTTATCACTAAAAATAACACCCTCTGATTTGTCATGAGTGAATATATGAGAAATCAATGTTTTTGGGTAATATGTGATTGTATCCGAGTTGTGGGACTTTCTACTTGAGAAAAAAATACAACAAAGTCTAGTTCCTCTACTTATTCCTAATGCTAAACTACTCCTAAAGAAGGAAATGCAACTATCTAATCCTACTCTAACATCCAAGGGACTAGGGAGAGAGGGGAATACATAAAAAGGAAAAACCTAAGCAAACATATGTGATAATACCAAGAAAAGGGTGAAGACACTCTAATGAGGAAAAATGGAGAAGAGAGAGGCCAAACAGACCCAAAACTTCACTTACCATCTATTCTATATGAAACACAACAAGATGAATCTGTAAGTGAGAAATACATGCACAAAATATAATAAAGAATAATGGAGAGCAATGAAATACAAAAAATATAAGTCGGGGTTGAGAGATAACACATAACAATATTTTATTGCTTTTAAAGTATGCAAAGACCATTACATATGAAGAAGAAGGTAATAGAACACATTATCAAGCTCAAATGAAGGTATACACTCACAACTACTCGGAGAAATTTTGACAGCTCCTTTACATTTTAGAACATCCTCTCCTCATAAATGAGATATTTTTACATTATATAGAAGATGGGAAAGAGAGACACACAGAGAGAGAGAGAGAGAGAGAGAAGAGAAACTCAGATTTCCCCTTTCAACCACCAACAACATGCATTAAATTTCTAAAAATAGGTATGGGAACCCTTACAAATCCATTCCCCAATGATACTTTTCTTGTGGGAGAATAAATGAACACCATACTTCATAAAATCTAGTGGTTGAGCTACCTGGAACTATGTTCTTTAATGATGAAGATTATTTCATCTTTTTCACCCACCTACCCTCACCTAAGTCAAAATTTCTAGTTTTCATGGTGTACAAATGCTTTGAGAGATTTCCAATGGTACCAATTTTATGAAATTTGGAGCTATTGGGTGAAATTTATGGCCATGTAGATTTCGGGGCTCCAGAAGAACACATGGTTCTCGGTGTAATGCCGCAATCTACAATAATGTATTTTTCCTTGTGGTGTAGGTCAATCGGGTGACCAGAGAACTTGAGGAACCATGGAATTGCTATCATTTTTCCCTATGGGCCTAATTTTTCCACAAGGATCACGTGTATTATGTGTGGTAGGTTATTAGATCCGGGTGGAATTGTGGAGCATCATTAGATCTTAGTTAATCATCTGATCTAGCCATGTATAGAATCAATTCCTTCATGGAATTGGTCTATATGCAATCTTGGTTCCCATGACTCCTCCACACGCACTACACTCACCACTTTGCCTTCTACGACCGAAAAAATCATGCGAGGAACTCAAAACTTGAAAAATTCTTCCCTCTACCCCTTTTTTCCCAAAAATCTTTTAATTTTGATAATAAACTAACTACATTTGTCCTACGGTCGGAAAGGATAATGTGGAGAACAAAAGGCTCTAAGGAATTTGTTTCCTCCATTCCTCCCAAGATTGAAAAGCCCGTAAAACATTGCAGAAGACCCCTTTTTTATTTTTTTCAACTAAGTGTTGGACGAGGAGCTTGGAAAGGAGAGGAATCCTTAAAACACTAAAATTATCCAATTTTCATTAGTTACACCTACTCAAGTCCAAGTTCAAGAGAATTACCCATTTTCCTAGTTTCTTCTCCAAAGTTCAACCATACTACCTTAGTAAAAATATGCAAGTTGGCCAATTTATAAGGGGCTAAAAATTAGATAACAATTATGTTTTAAAAAAATTGTGATGACATTCATTTCAATTTTCAAGATTTATCATAAGGTGGGAAACATACAAAAAAATTCTTGCACATGCTCTAAGGATCATGTTCAAAAGTCTATTGTAAGATAGTTTTCCACGCTCATTAAAATTCAAATCAAATCATTTTTCATGTTAGAAGTGACTAGGCTAATGAAGAGTCCAACCATTGCTTCATTTGAATTCAAGGGCGGGTTCTTCAATTTGTTGATCATTTTTCATGTTTTTAAGCTTGAATCCATGCCCTTTAGATGCTTCAAGACCACTAATATTCATATTTAGTAGAAAAATGTCCTTGAAAGTCACTAAATATTTTCTAAAATAACCTCTTGAATATTTTGGGTAACTTGCAATTTAATTTTGGATTTGGCATCATGATTTTAGGCCGCATAGGCCACTTTGGTCTTCTCCTTGCAATTTTAGAGTAGTTTCATTGGTTACATTTTCTCACGTGTGCCCACATGGTTTTATTTCTTCTTCAAAAATCTCTCAAATTTTTCCTATGCATTTTTGCATGTGTTTATTCCTCCCTTCATTTCAATTCTACTTCCTTTGTGCACTTGTTTCTCCTATCCCGGATGTTGTGCATCCTCTCGTGCATGACTGTGGGCATCCCCTACATAATTTCAAGTCTTCTAAATGACTTTACACACATTAATTTTATACCCCAAGTCTCATGTAGTCCCTCACATGTGCTTACGGGTCTTCCTTCAAAGTGCATGATTTTATTTACACAATCACTTTCATGTTCCTTCACTTGAATGCTTTCCCTTTCCTCATGACATGGTTTTATGCATGCCATTCTCTTCTGAGATCCTTTTCTTTTCCTTGGCAAGTCCTAGAACCTCCTTTGAAAATTTGCATGCTCTTGTGAGCATGTAATCCTTTCCCTAAACCCCGTGCATTCCATAGTATGCACTTGCAGAATTCCTCTACGTCTTTGCATTCTTTTGAAATATTTCTCCCCTACCCTGAGCACGTGCACATGCAAAATACTATCATCCCCATGCCAATCCTATAGTGAAATGTGTAAAACTCTAGAAATTTTGGGTTCAATTTACATTTTTTCAAGTACAAATAGCGAGTAACCAATTATGACCCAATCCCCGCAACGAATAAAAATATGACACGTGGTGGAGACCCGAGAGACTCCATTAAACCCTCAATTCCCGTAGCTAATCGAGATAATGCCACATGTCAAACATGCCCTCGTGCACTACAAATATTTATATGGCCATATTTCTCAACTCATAAATCCAAATCAGGTGCAGTTAGTCTTGTTGGAAAGGTCTTGACATGTACTAGACTCTAGAATCATGAAATTAACTTTTTGGTGAGATTTTATGTGTAAAAAGGGAAAAATTTGATTTGTAGAATTTAATATGCAGCTATATGCAACTCAACCACCAAAATTTAATGAATCATGGTGCTTTCCATTCTTCTACAAGTAGGTTGATGTGGGGATGGATTTCATAGAGCTCCATGTTGTTTTTCAATGAGTTAATGCATCTTTTTGGTGGTTGTAACCTTGAATATGAATTCCTTATCTTTTCCCTCCCACTCTCTCTCCCATTTCTCTATATATTGTAAGGTAATGCTGATTTTTAAAATTTTAGACCTTCTTGGTACGCAAGTGCATCATCCTTCATTGTTACACCCGTGTTTTGAGTTATAGGACTCGAGATCTGGACCTCTGTTGGGTGATTTTTGCCTACTCCCTCCATTGTAATGGATTTCACATCTTCTTAAGTAATAAAATCCATGTTTTGTGGATATTATCTGCCCTAACATGTGTTTTGGTGTATTTTATTACCTCTCTATTAATATCTTGGTATGTTTTGCATGTATTATCTCTTTGCATGGTTTTATTTCTATTTTTCTCCATGAAAATGGAAGCTTGAATGTTGTTTTGGAATATGATACTCTTGTCTTCCTCCTCCATTTTTCTACCATTTTCACTCACATGAGAGTATTATTCTCCATCTTCTTAGTTCCACCATATCCCCTTAGCTTATGATTTTAGTTTTATGCATCTCCCTCTTTCCCTAGACCCTTAGAATGTTAGGATAGGATTAGATAGCTGCATTTCTAGTTTTACTGAGTAGTTTACCTTTAGGAATAGTTAGCATAACCAACCTTATCTAGAGGTTGATCTTAACTTGCAACACCCACATTACAGAGATCATCTCATATTTCCTCAAATCCCTGAATCATCCTTATTCAGGTGTGGGTGCAAATTTGAGCTCCAAAAAAACCTCAACTTGACCATAGTACTAAGGGTGATATGGGGATGACTTCTTGTACCTCACATGATATGTTTCCACAAAGGACATGATAACATTTGATATGAATTGAGGTCCCTAATATGATACAGTTGATCTTAGTGCTCCAAATCTCTAGAAAATGTGTTCATATAATAAATTTTCTACCTTCTCATCTATAACACATTGGAGAGATTTTACTCAGCCCATTTTATCACATAAGTTTTACATAACAAGATATAATCCTTTCTTTTAGAAGGTGGGTCAATTGGTCCAATGAAATCCAATCCCCACTTCTCAAATGGATCTATAACTACTTGAGGTTGAAGAGGCATCTTTGTTGTTAGTGTTGGATTTCCCATACGTTGGCACTTATCACATTACCATACATATTTCTTGACATCCTTATACATATAAGGAAAATAATATCTAGCTCCTAAAAATTTATGGATCAATCTTTTGAACAAATAATGTCCTCCTAATGGTTCATGATGATATGCTTTGAGTATATCAAATATTTCATCTTCAGCTACACACCTACGTAGTACATGATCAAGTCTACATTTAAAAACCATTCCATCACACTTTGCTTAATTAATTGTTTTCCCTATTTAGGTGTGATAAAATATGAAAACTTCCATGTAGCCAAGTAATTAGCCATATAAATAAACAAAGGAGAGATGGTGGAAACTATAAATAGAAGTTCATATGAGAAATCACCATTTACTTGTTCACCTCTTCTTGAAATAGTTAGCCTTGAAATAAAATTAGCTACCAAATTTTCTTTACCTGGTTTATCAATAATCTTAATGTTGAATTCATATAATAATAACAACCATATAAAAATTCTTCCATGAACCAAAGGTATATTAATTAAGTATCTAATAGAAGAGTGATCTATATGAATGATTACCTCATACCCTTTAGTGTAATGGTGAATTTTTTTAATTGCATAAACAACTGCAAGATTTTTTTTGTGGTAGTATAGTTTCTTTAATATGGGGAGAGGTTTTTACTAACCTAGTAGATCACATGCATTTCATTTCCTTCTTTTTTCTCCCAAAACATCCCCTATTTCCTCATTGGAAGCATTAGTTTGAATGTGAAAAGGCAACTTCCAATTTGGACCTCTCAAAACTTGAGAATTTTTTAGCTTTTCCTTTATAATGTCAAAAGATTTTTAATAATCCTCTGTCCATTGAAATTCAGAATCCTTTGTTAGTAGGTAAAATAGTGGAGAGGATATTTTACTAAAATCAAAGATGAATATTCTATAATAGGGTGCGTGTCCTAAGAAACTTCTTACTTCAGTCTGATTCTTGGGTGATGGAATTTACACAATAAACTTGAATTTATCTGGATATACCTTAATTCCTTTAGTTGAAACATGGTTTCCTAAAACTATCCCTTGTTCCATCATAAAAATACATTTCTCATGGTTTAGAGATAGCTGATGTTTCTCACATCTAGAGAGTACTTTATCCAAATTATCTATTTCCTCTTGGAATGTAGCTCCATAAATTATGAAATCATCCATATAAATTTCCACAGAGTCATGAGTAAGATTAGAAAAAATTGCTAACATGGCTCTCTAAAAGTGGTAGGAGCATTACATAAACCAAAAGGTAAAACTCTATAAGAAAATTTCCCCCATGGGCAAGTGAATGTGGTCTTTTCTTGGTCTTCAGTGTGCTACCATGATTTGGTTGTATCCACTAAATCCATCTAGAAATGAAAAATACCTCTTCATAGATAGGTTATCAAAAACTTAGTCAATGAAGGGTAAAGGGAAATAGTATCTATGAGTTTCTTTGTTCAATTCCGTTTAGTCCACACAAACCCTCCATTTACCATTTTTGTTAGGAACTATGTGATTATACTAAAATGTGAAATATAAGCCTAATCGAATGCAAGTTTGCAGTAAATAAATGAATAATGAAATAATGGAATAATACCCAAGAAACTAAGTAATAAAAATATGAAACCTTAATTACAAAGAGGGTTTGAAGATCCTTAGCTGATTCACAGAGGTTGTTGGATTGTGTCACATAGATGACCAACTCGAACAGAGAGATAGAGGATCTTCAAACAAAAGCTTGTAAAAATGTAGATCTAGTGGATTTGACTAGACTGGGGCACCTAGAGAGGGATGGGGGTTCCTTGGTCTTGATTCTGGGTGTCATGGATTGCATAGATTCTTAGAAAACTTCATATGATGTGTCGCAAAAGGTTCACACTTGTTCACATCTTATGACGTGTATATCTTGTTGTGATATCACCAAGGTTGCTATAAACATGCAATGAAGAAAACACATGCAAAACCCTCAAATAGACATCAAATCCTAAAAAAGAGAGATGCAAAATGAGGGGTCAAACTATCCTCACGCCACAATAATGGAATTACTACTAATTTTTGTACTACATATCGATGCAATGTAGTTATGTGTGTGTGTGGAATTTTTCCCTAGGTTTCTCTTGTGTGTGTCGCACTTTGTGAGTAGCAAGAAAGTAACTAGATGTAGAATGTAAATAACTTTTTACCTTGTGATGGAGCTAGATGGATGTAAATGGATCAATAGATGCCTTTGATGGATGTAAACTTAGGTGGAGATAGTAGATGCTTAGTGATTTTTCCCTTATTATGATCACATAAATTTATATTTTTATGATTCCTTCACTTGAATTTCATAATTAACCCCGAAAAGGCTGACTACCAAAAATATAAGATGCTAATACAACTTGAAAGGACCCAAAATGTGTGACAAAAGTACAAATAGGACAAGGAAACCCATAGGGGACGAAGGAACCTAGAGCTAGCGTCCATGGTGGGTGTTGGTGTCTAAAATGACAAATGCCAAAAGGTGAAATGATAGACTGAGAGAAAATAAGAGTGCAAGAATGAAAGAAGAATCATAAAACAAAGAAAGGTGCCCAAAGACATGGGCTAATTAGTAATTTTCTCACTTAAAGAATAGTAGTATATTATCGAGACTAGATAATTACCTAAAGTGCATGAATTTGTTTCTACATTTTCATCCACTTTATGTTGGTGAGAAAAACATTTAATAACATAAATTAGAAAGATATTCGTACACATGATATCCATGTATATTTATGTAGAAAGTGTGTCGAGGGACTAGACAAAGCGTGAAGTGATAAAAAAGATGGAGTGTGAAGACTAAAGATGAAGGAGTGTAAAAGTGATGAGAATGAACCTAGGGTGGAAATACATGTGTGAATGTCAATGTTGTACCTATTTTTGGTGTCGATGTTCATGATGTTGTTGTTGATGTTGATTTTTTTCTTCCCATATGGATGAAACAAAAAAGAGAATATTATCAAGTAGTAAAATATGTATATATATGTATAAGAAGCATGTAAGGAAGTAAGTAAAAGAAAATGATAAAAAAGGTGAAAAGGAACATGTGCACCTGATCCATGAAGAGGAAAGAGTGTAGAAAGGATCCTATAGATGATGTCAATATGTGCAAGTTTTTGGGTGATCTCATGCCAATGTAATGGAAGATTTGTAGGGAGAAACTATTTAGTGTCATCCTCTAACCTTTAACTGGTTCCCGTTGTGTAAAACACCACCGGGAGATGTTGTGCATGTGATAAAGACTCTTTGACCTATAAAATCCACTATGTAAATGCCCAATGCTAAAGGATTTTCTGCCATGTCAAAATCCTCTGTGACATCTCAAATAATTGTGTAATTTTCCCCTTATTACTAGCACTCTAGGAAAGACCGATGTATTTCGGGCATCTAGGAAAGGCCACTGTACTAAAGACCCAAGTCTAATTTTGAGCCCCATCTGAAATTGAAATTGTGTTGTAACGGTGCTATGTTGTGTATACTCTGTATGGGGTGAATGATTCACCCAAATGATGTCCCCCTCATTTAGGTTGCATGTAACGTCATTGGAGGAGAATGCGACCCAAAGTAGGACTAACCGCTGAAATTATGTCTTGTAGGGGGAAGGAGATGTACTTCGTAGAAACTAAGGAACATGCAAACAAATGGCTGGGAGATAATTTTTAGTACAAGAAAAGACATACATGCATGTATAAGACAAAATTTAAGCTAATGAAACAATGTGTAAGATAGAACAAACAAGAAGAAAATGAAGACCGAGAAAAGTGGGCTGCAAACATGGGACATCACTCACAATGTCACAAGACAATCAAGTCCGATGAAGCCCAAAAGCATACAAGTGTACACATAAGACAAAGGGAAAATCCCATAAACAATGGCATACAATGATAAACACCACGTTAGCAAAGATAAACAATATGTCAAATCATGTATAAAATGATAAATTAGTGTGCTATAAAACACAATAAAAGAATAACATTTGTAGCATATGAAAGTGGATGCCATTAGGAGCCACTGTGGACTGATACTAGGTACTACACCAAGCATCCATGTTGCATGTAAGGGATCTATAGAATCTACACTCACAACTAGAAAAAAATTGAATGCGCATGTGTGTATGATAAATATAATGACATATAAGATATCTATCTAGCATGTGTAATAAGATGAACATTTAAAAGCATAAGTAAGCAAGAATAAATGCAACCAAGATATGCAATATGTTGTGGATGGTACGAAATGGAATGCAGTGTGAATGATAGGAGAAACATGCCCCCAAGTGGATAGAAATTCATGCAATGAGGTTCACTTGTTTATGCCCACTCAACAGATCAAGAATGAACCATAAATAAGAGTGCGTCATCGAGAAATGGTTGAACATAGTGTGATGTGATGAATGTGTAATGATGATATGCAACATAGAGATGAGGTGTGAGAATGTGTGATGATTTAGCCTAAAGTGTATATCACTAATGTATGTTAGAAGAAGTGATGATGTAGCATATATTGTATATCACTAATATAGGAATGTTGCATGATAAAAATATTGAATGGTTTAATGTGTGAGTGTGATGTGGTCTATTTTATTTGCATACCCTCAACAATCTCCTAGTATCGACTATGAGACTAGAGTGCAAAATAGGGTAACGAGTGTAGCACATAAAAGTAGATGTGGAAAATGCATAATATGTGTAATATATGTAGTGAGGAGGAATCATCATGTCATTTGTTATGTGTAGTGTGTAATTTAGGATGTATAACATGTAATGTAAGATGTGTAGATGAGATAAGATGTGTAGATGCATAGTAAATTTAAGACATAACACATAAGATGTAAGATGTTGGGAGTAATATGAGTGAAGATGTGCAATGTGTAGTGTCTATTGTGCATTGTGTGAGGTTCATGTGTATAGGATTCCCTCAATAGTCAAGTGTGAACCAAAGCATAAGAGTGCCTCATCGGGTAATATCGATGTTGGCTTGTGTGTTTCTAATGGATGTTGAATTGTGATGTGATGAATATGTAAACGTGTGTTATTGAGGGGGAGAAAGTATAATGCCCTCTCAAGTGTGTCGTGGTGAATATGATCATGTGACACTATCCAAAAGATCATCGTTTTCATGGTCGAAACCTACTGGAGTGGCATTAGAGACATGATAAGCAATAGAATAAGGTGGATCATATAAAGATCCATTACGGCATAGGGTGCAGATGCTTATTGTGTACTCTTCATTAGTAAAGTGTATTGACAAACAGCTATGGGCATACTAATGGGAAATATTATAAGAATAAGTAGGAGATGAATCATTAACAATAGAAACACCACAAAATGTCATAAGGAACATGATAGAAGTGTGATCGATGTATAAAGTACCACCAATATAGTCAAGCCAATATTTACTAAGTATTAGTGGAGAAGTACGAGGGGCATGCATTACGAATATTGTCAAATGAAACACACAAAGACCATAAGTGGTTGTAATGTGATAATAACCATGGTAAAGGTGAGGTGAGTGAATTAGTGGTAAAATGTCATTAAGCATCAAGCCAAGCCTATTTAAGCCCTCATGTGTGCAAATAGTATCTAAACAAGTATGATAGAACAAAATATGATTCTAAAAAGAGTTATTGATAAATAGCGTGCATGTGAAAGGTGGTGGTGGAGATGTAGATTGGTCAGGGGAGGGTGAAATAACATCTAAGGTGTTGAAAGACCCCTGATAGAGTATCATAGCATTTGTAGGAGGGGTTTTGAATTTTTATTCACCCAGGCCATCAACAAAAAAGGTGTCATTGAAATAGGAGTCATCTACATCGATAAGGGTAAAATTAAGTTGGCCTATTACTTCATCAAGAAATTCACCAAAGATCGACTTTGTCATGAGAATCCTCGAGTTGTCTCATGTATTAGAAGTATCATGTTGTATAAATTTGTTGAGTATATTTTTAGGGTTTGCATTAGGTGGAGAAGTGAGAGAAGTCTCAACAGTGGGAGCAAGAATGCTTATCGGAGTAGATATGGTGGGTGAGATAATTGTCATAGTGTGATTATAAATAGTCGAATACTTGGAGTGACAAAAGAGGACTGCAAAGCACTAGATTAACCAATGTCGTATGTTTTAATACTAATATATGGAATAGGTTATGAGGGAGGAATAGGCATAATAGTAATAGGGTCTATTTGATAGAATTTTAATGGTTCAAGATCAACAAATAATAGTGTGTTCATAACCATCTTGTAATAATTTAACATATTGGTGGACAGTAGATGGGACCACTTGCATTGCATGGATCCAAGGTCTATCGAGTAACAAATTGAATTAAAATGATATGTAAAGAACATAGAAGTTGGTGAGGATGGTTTTAGGGCTAACCCAAATATGTAGTGAAATAGTCCCTAGACATGTGTAAGTAGTAGAGTCATAACCCCGAATAAGAGTAGAATTATTAGAAATTAGGTTATCATTAATACCCAATTGTTTGAGAAGGGAATGAGCACATATTTTGACATTTGACCCATTATAAATAAGTACAAATTTGATGCAAGTGGTGCTAATAATGGAAATAATAAGAAAGGGCACACATGGATTGTTTTGAGAAAAAGGTAATATTTCCTCATGAGTGAATGATATAGCATGTGACATTTTTTCGAGACTTAATGAGGTGTGTGAAGGCCACTACAGAGTTATCAATTTCTTTATGGATGGCATGATGGGTTGTTTCTAATGTTTGACAACAATGTGTATTTCACAATAAATCATAGAGGGAAATTTTAGTGGCATATTTTTATGTTGTTCAATGATATCATAGCCCTTATGAGGAGAAAGGATCCAAAGAAGTGATAGGTGGAGGAAGAAAATATGGTGAAGCCATAGGGGATGACCACGGCAAGTAGTTACTATTTTGATGGAAGGATCGACCATAGGTGTAATAAAGTGATGAGGATGTTGGGTAGAGACTTGTATGAAATAAACAACAATATTAACTTTACCGAGACTTTAGTTGGTGCAAAAGAAGGATAAGATGATTGAGTCATGACTTGATAAGGAGAATACATATTCAGATGAAAGGGTTTGATCGGATGTGTTCACCAAAATGTTTATGCTAAAATGTGAAACAATAGCCTAATTTAATGAAAGTTTGCGGTGAGTAAAGAAATAATGAAATACTGGAACAATACCCAAGCAACTATGCAATAAAATTATAAAAACCTAATTACAAAGAGGGTTAGAAGAGCCTTAGTTGATTTATAGAAGTTTTTGTACTATGTCATAGAGATGACTGACTCAACAAAGATGGAGGATCTCCACATAGAAGCTTAAAAATGTAGATCCGATGATTTGATTGGATTGGGGCACCTGGAGAGGGATGGGGGTGCCCGTGGGTGCCCTTGTCTACATAGATGCTTAGAAAACCTCCTTTAAGGTGTCACAAAAGGTTAATACTTGTTCACATTTTGTCACGTGTATACCTCTGTGAGATTTCTAAGGTCGTCAGAAACTTATGATGAAGAAAAAACATGCAAAACCCTCAAATAGAAATCAAATCCTAAAAATAAAGATATAAAATGAGGGGTAATACTTTCCTCAGCCACCACAATGGTGGAATTATAATTGAGCACTGCACTACATCTCATACCCAATGTAGTTTTATGTGTGTGCAGAATTGTGCCCTAGGTTTCTCTTGTGTGTGTCACATTTTGTGAGTAGTGAGCAAGTAGCTAGATGTAGAATGTAAATAATGTGTGCATGGAAACAATAGACTCCCCTCCTATGAAGTGTGATGTAGATGAACCAACCTTTGTCCCTTATGATGGAGCTAGATAGATGCAAATGGAGCTATAGATTCCTTTGATGGATGCAACCTTAGGTGGAGATAGTAGATGTTTAGTGTTTGGTCCCTTATTATGATCACATAAATTTATATTTATATGATTCCCTTGCTTGAATTTCATAATTAACCCCAAAAAGGATGAATACCAAAAATATAAGATGCTCAAATGGCTAGAAAGGACCCAAAAAGTGTGACCAAAGTACAAAGAGAACAAGGGCACCCAAAGGTGACATGGGCTCTTGCGCACGACATCCCGGTTGGGTCTTTGGTGTCTAGAATGAAAAATGCCAAAAGGTGAAAAGAGAGATTGAAAAAGTAAGAGTGCAAGACTGAAAGGAGAAGCATAAAGAAAAGAAATGTGGCCAAATACATGGGATAATTAGTACTTTTCTCACATAGGAACCATATGAATAGTAGTAAGTGATAGGGACTAGATAATTATTCAAAGTGCGTGATTTTGTGTCTATATTATCCCCCACTTTATATTGGTGAGAAGAATGTTCGGTAACATAAAGTAGATAGAGATGCATACCTGATATCCATGTAGATTGATGTAGAAAGCATGACGAAGGACTAGACAAAGCATGGAGTGATAAAAAAATATGGAGCATGGAAACTAAAGATGAAAAAGTGATGAGAATGAACCTAGGGCAAAAACACATGTGTGAATTCAAATGTGTGTGTGTTGTATCTGTTATTAATTTTGATGTGCGTGATGTTATTGTTGATGTTGATTGTTTGCTTCCCATATGGACAGACTTGATCAGTGATGACGAAAAAGTATGGAAAGGATCATGTAGATGATGTCAATATGCGTGAGTTTTTTGGGGATCTCATGCCAATGCAATGGAAATACTAAAATTTTAAATAATAGCCTAATCTAATGAAAGTTTTCAGTAAATAATGGAATAATACCCAAGCAACTAAGTAATAAAAATATGAAAGCCTAATTAAAAAGAGGGTTGGAAGAGCCTTAGTTGATTTGTAGAGGTTGTTGGACCGTGTTTCGAGAGATTGGTTAAACAAAGATGGAGGATCGTCACACAGAAGCATGGAAAAATGTAGATCCGAAATATTCTACTGGACTGGGGAACTTGGAGAGGGATGATAGTGCTCATGGGTGCCCCGTCCGATTAGATGCTCGAAAACCTCCTCTAATGTTTTGAAAAAGGTTCACACTTGTTTTCATTTTGTCCCATGTATGCCACTATGAGATCACCAACATCATTGTAAGCTTGCAATGAAGAAAGAACCTGGAAAAACCTTATATTTACATCAAATCTAAAAAAGAAAGATTCAAATTGAGGATTTTTTCTGGCCTCATCTACCATAATAATGGACTTACTATCAAGTGTTGGATTACATCTCGGACCCAATGTAGTTCTCTGTGTGTGTACAAAATTGTGTCATAGGTTACTCTTGTGTGTGTCGCACTTTGTGAGTAGTGAGCAAGTAACTAGATGTAGAATGTAAATAATGTGTTCATGGAAATAATAGACTCTCCTCCTATGAAGTTTGATGTAGAAGAACCAACATTTGTCCCTTGTGATAGAGTTAGATAGATATAAATGGAGCTATAGATACATTTGATAAATGCAACCTTATGCAGAGATAGTAGAGCTTAGTGCTTTGTCCATTATTATGATCACATAACTTTATATTTATATGATTCCTTCACTTGAATTTTTTAATTAACCTGAAAAAGCAAACTACCAGAAAGATAAGATGCTCAAACGGCTAGAAAGGACCTAACAAGTGTGATCAAAGTACAAAGAGGACAAGGGTGTTGTGTGTTGATGTCCCGGTTGGGTGCTAGTGTCCAGAATGACAAATGTCGAAAGGTGAAAATATAGACTGAGCAAGTAAGAGTGAAAGACTGAAAGCATAAGCATAAAGAAAAGAAAGGTGGCAAAATACATGGGCTAATTAGTACTTTTCTTACTTAGGAACCATATGAATAGTAGTATGCGATTGAGACTAGATAATTACCCAAAGTGTGTGATTTTGTGTCTACATTTTCCCCACTTTATGTTGGTGAGTAGAATGATTGGTAACATAAAGTAGATAGAGATGCATACCTGATATCCATGTAGATTGATGTAGAAAGTGTGTCGAGGGACTAGAAAAATCATGGAGTGATAAAAAAAGATGGAGCGTGGAGACTAAAGATGAAAAAGTGTAAAAGGTGATGAGAATGAACCTAGGGTGGAAATGCATGTGTGAATGTTGATGTTGTACCTATTTTTGGTGTCGATGTGCATGATGTTGTTGTTGATATTGACTACTTTCTTCCCATACGGATGGACCTGCAAAAGAGAAGATGATCAAGTAATCAAATACACATGTATTTACATTAAAATAATGTAAGAAATTATGTAAAATAAAATGCCAAAAATAATGTGAAAAAGGAGTATGTGCACTTGATTCGTGATGAGGAAAGAGTGTAGAAAGGATCCTATAGCTGATGTTGATGCACGTGAGTTTTTGGGAGATCTCACAATATTGTAATAGAAGAAGTGCGGGGAAACTGTTTGGTGTCATCCACCAACCTTTAACTACTTCCCGTTGTGTAAAACACCACTACGATGGTGTGCATGTGATAAGGACTCTCTACCCTTTAAAATATGTTGTGTAAATGCCTAGTGCTAAAGGACTCTCTCTGTGTCAAAAACCTCTATGAAATGTCAAAGAATTGTGTAATTTTCCCTGGTCTTCATCGACACTCCGAGAAAATACCATTGTATTACCTCCTAGTTTCATGCATCTAGGAAAGGATGTTGTACTAAGGACCCAAGTCTAATTTTGAGCCCCATCCAAAACTAAAACTATGTTGTATTGGTACCGTGTTATGCTTTGTATACTCTATATGAGGTGACTAATTCACCCAAATGATTCCCCCTCACTTGGGGTGCATGTGACATTTCGAAGGAGAATGCATCCCAAGTGAGGATAGATGATAGAAATTGTTCCCTACAGGGGGAAGGGGATGTTCTTGGTAGAAACCAAGGAACATGCAAACAAGTGGCTGGGAGACAAGTGTTAGTACAAGAAAATACATACATGCATGTATAAGACAAAATGTAAGCTAACCAAACAATGTGTAAGCTAGAACACACAAAAAGACAATGAAGACCTCAAAATCTTTTTGCAAACATGGGAGATCACTCACGATGTCATAAGATAATCAAGGATGATGAACCCCAAAAGCATAAAAGTGTGCACATAAGACAAAGGGAAAATCCCACAAACAATGGCATACAATGACAAGAAAGTACAAGCAATGTAACAAATAACCATGGTGGCAAATAGTCTGCAAAAATAAATGCTTCACATGAAGCACCCATTAGCATGTTAGAAAGATAAAAAGTATGTCAAAGTGTGTATAAAATGATAAAGTAGTGTGTTATGAAACAAAATGAAACAATAACACCTATAGTATACGAAAGTGGATGCCCTCAGGAGCCGCTATGGGATTGGTACTAGGTATTGCGCCAAGCATCCATGTTGTGTGTAAGGGATATGTAGAATCTATGATCACAACTAGAAAGAAAGTGAGCGTGAATGTGTGTATGATAAATATAATGGCATACACGATATCTATCTAGCATGTGTAATAAGACAAACATTTAAAATCATAAGTAAAAAGAGTAAATGCAACCAAGATATGCAATATGATGTGGATGGTACGAAAATGTGAAGTGTGAATGATAGGAGAAATGTGTCCCCTGAGTGGATGGAAATTTATGCAATGAGGTTCATTTTTTTATTCCCTCTCAACAATTAAGAATGAACCGTAAACAAGAGTGTGTCATCTAGAAATGGTTAAACTATATGTTGTGTTAGTGTGATGTGATGAATGTGTAATGATGATATGTGACATAGAGACAAGGCATGAGAATGTGTGATGATTTATCTCAAAGCATATATCACAAGTTGAGTGGAAGAATGTATGATTTAGCTTTAAGCGCATATCGCTAATGGATGATACAAGAAGTGATGATGTAGCCTAATGCATATATCACTAATCTAAGAATTTTGAATGAGAAAAATATTGAATGGTTGAATGTGTGAGTGTGATTTGGTCCATTTGATTTGTAAACCATCAATTGTTCAATATGGACCGTGAGACTAGAGTGCATCATAGGGTAGTGATTGTTTCGTTAGGTGTAGTATTTCTTAAGATGCATGACATTGAGTGGGTTTTTGAGTGGCTTTCCCAAAAGTGTAGCAAGATGATAAACTCCACCACCAATTTTGTCAGTGATAATGTAAGGACCAAGCCAATTTGGCTTAAATTTTCCTTTAAGTGGAGCTTCAACGTTTGTGTTTTTAATTCTCTTTGAGAACAAGATCTCTTATGCTAAATTTTCAAGGATAGGTTTTTCATTTGTATGTGTGTACTATGCAAGATTGATATGCATGAAGATGTTATAATTCTTAAATGCAACAGAATCTAGGATTTCTTACTCATGTAGATATTTTTCATGATACTCATTGTCCTTAAGTATGCCTTTAAGAGAGAATCATAATGAAGGTATCTCAAGTTTGAGTGGGATGACAACCTCGGTGTTGTAAAATAAGGACAAAGGTGTTGCTTTTGTATGTGTACACGCACTTGTACGATAAGCTTAGAGGGTGTAAAATAGTTGATTATTTCAATTTTCACCACTAGAAATGACTGCTTAAGTAATATTTTGACAATAGTTTTGTTGGTGGTGTCAACCTAGACATTTCCTCATGCGGGTAGTAACGCATAGTGAATGATTGTCTAATTTAGAGTTTGGAACAAAAATTTTAATATCCTTAATTTCAAAAGAGGATCCATTATCTCGTAATGATAGAAGAGGACACACCAAAGCATGTAATGATATGGGTAGTGAGGAAACCACAAATGTTGAGACTAGTGATGCTTAATAATGGGGCATCTTCAACCCATTCAAGAAAAATATTCAATGGCCATAATAATGAACTTGTGTCCATCTACCAATTTAGGATTTATCATGCCAATGAGGTCTAATCCCCAAAGGGAAAATGGCCAAGTTGGTGCAATTGGTTGAAGATCATATGTAGGTGTGTGATGGAGGTTACCATGCTTTTTAAAATTCTTGTAGTGAGTAACATATTCAAAGTAGTCCTGTTCCATGGTAGGACAATAATATGCTTGACTTAAAATATTTTGAGCCATAGATTTCTAGAGAAATGGCCACCACACATGTTGTCATGTATTTGGGAAATAGAAGTGGGAATATCAACAAGCCCTAAATAACATAAGATTCGACCATCAAGTGTGCATAAATAACTATGTCCCAATGATGATGTAATGGGTAGCCTCATGTCATTTCAAACGATGAGCTTCATGAGGTTTTAGAGTATCCGAATAGTTTTTCTATATAATAAGTTGTAAATGGGAGTAAACCATTCGGGATTGTCTTAACTGCACGTGATGGCACAAGATGCAAGAGGTAATGTGGAGATGGAAGGATGTCGCAAGTGTCTAATGATGAATGTTACTTGATCTTCAAGATAATATCTTATGGGTTTAGTGACACTATGCTAGCTATAGAATTCATGTGATGATTATCCTTACGAGGAATGGTAGAAATAGAGTAAGACTCGAATGTAGCCAAGAGGTCTTTTACAAGTGCATTGTATGGGATTAAGTGTTCCTCTTTTGTGTTATATGTATCATTGACCTAATTTATGACTAGCTGAGAGTCACCATGTATGCATAGGTTATAGATGAGTAGCTTTAAGTGGTAAGAAGGCCGAGGATGAGGGATTCATATTTAGCAATGTTATTGGTATAGGAAAACCCTAATCAATATAAAAAGGGGAGTAAATCACCCTATGGAGTGATGAAAACTATCCCATACCCGGCATTTGAGCAACAACGAGACCCATCGGAGTACATTGTCCACGTATCAGGATCAATATTATAAGTAGTGAAATCATCATGAAAAGAGTCAGAGATGGGGGAGGCATTGAGAAGGAGAGCCACAACTAGCTGATTGGCAATGACCTGGCCTTTAATTGATTTTTACGGTATGAACTTGAAATCAAATTCGGTAAGAAGCATAACCCAACATGTGAGACATTTCAACAAATGTGTATGGGATAGGAGGTATCGTAAAGGATCTACCTTGGTGATGATATGTACCTCATTATTGAGAAGATAGTGATTTAATTTATCCGCAACAAAGACAAGGCCGAGACATAGCTTTTTGATGTAGTTATAGTTGCATTCATAAGAGAGTAACATTCAAATGATATAACAGATTGATCTTTCACATTGATAATCATCGTGTTGTACTAGTAGAGTTCTTAAGGCATGAAACATAGTGGAAATGTACAATAAGAAAGTTTCATCAACTAGTGGAGGGACTAAGACAGGTGGGTGTAACAAATATGATTTTATGTCATCAAATGCTTGTTGTGATCATTCATCCCATATGAATTTAGTATCCTTCTTCATGAGCCATGTAAATGGTTGAGTCTTATCAGTGAGTTGTGCAATGAATCTCTGAATAGCTTGAATTTTTCCCTGTAATGATCATAGTTGATGTAAATTTTTAGGCGGAGGCATATCAACAATGGATTTAATCTTGTTAGGATCGATTTCAATGCCACATTATGAGATGATATATCCAAGGATTTTACCAGTTGTGACCCTAAAAACACATTTTTTTGGATTAAGGCATACATGATATTGACGTAAGCATTTAAATAATGTTTTTAGATCCTTGCCATGAGAGGAAAAATGTATGGATTTATCCAAGATGTCATCAACACAATCTTCGATGATCTTATGGATATAATCATGGAATATGTGCATCATTTCTCATTGATAAGTGGCCACAAAATTTTTAAGGGAAAAGGGAATGACAATATAACAAAACGTTCCCCATGGTGTGGTGAAAGAGGTCTTCTATTGATTTAATAAACCTAAATTATTTTATATGAATCTAAAATGCACAACTATGATATAAATGATATACGATAAAATATGAATGCTAAACAATTTATTTAATTTATTAATGAAAGGGAATAGGAGATAGGGTACTTCCCTTGATGTTTTCTTACTTCCCAATGATCTAGAACTGAGCTGTGTGATGAAATAAAATAAAATGATGTCACAAAAAAACCATAGAAAAATGCAAGAGGTGGAATCGGGTACTGGACCGGGAGCGCCCGGAGAAGGATGGGGTGCCCATGGGTGCCCTGGTCTTGTTTTTGGGTTACGTGGTCTATAGAAAAGGTTAGAACTTGGTTCTAATATGGCCACTAGGGATTCACACTTATTCACCTTTATTCACATATATGTCGCACTTGGATCGCTGACGTACCTCTAGACCTATAATGAAGAAATCACCTACAAAATCCTCAAATCCTAAAAAAGAAATATGCAAAATAAGGGGTTAGACTATCCTCAACCACCACAATTGTGGAATTACAACCGAGCACTACACTATATCTTAGACCCAATGTTATTCTCACGTGTGCTCGTGTGTGGAATAATACTCCTAGGTTTCCCTCACGCCAATGATTCCAAGATAGCGAGCAATAGCTAGATAAAAAAGAAAATGTGTGGATGGAATATAATGAACTCCCCTTTCATATGCAAGCAGTGTGTATGTAGAGTAATGGCCCAAATGCATTCCCTTACTCTATGTAGATATATACCCCTTTATAAGAATATTATGTCCATATAATGGTGTGTATGTTGAGTTTATATAGGGATTTCTTGTTCGAATTTCAACACTAATGACCTGACATGCCAACTAATACCTTGGGAGATGAGAGGGAAAACTAAAAAGACAGACCTCAAATGTCTAAAAACAAAACCAAATAAAAAGAGGACAAGGGCACCCATGATGGACAAGGGCACATGACACTATCATCTAACCATGGGCGCTAGTGTCCAAAGACCAGTGATGATAGATGAGTGATAACTGATAGACAAGGATCCCTGAGACCTAACCAAAACTATGTGTATGAGTAACAAGTGTGAAAGAAAAAAATCAATAAAGACCAACAAGATAGGTGGATGGACTATGGAATGGGTCATTAGTGAATACTTTTCTTACGTAAGATCCATATATAAAAACATACTTGGCGGTATAATAATAGTAGTAAGTGCATGATTTTTGTGTCTACATTTGCCCCAAATTTATGTTGGTGAGAAAAATATTGGTAACATAAAGTAGTATAGAGGTGCATACCTGATAAGTCTGAGAATCCCAAGTCAATGAAGTACATGAAGAGTGTAGTAGAAGTACATTTTGAGTGAGAATATATAATGTGAAGAAACATGGATCATTACATTGATCCATGTGGCGTAACGAGAAATGTGAGACCATTATGAGGAGAAATAAGTGAGATTGATGATTGTGATGTTGAATGTCTTGATTTTTTGTTGATTGAGATGTGATGGGGAAGGGAGTGATCAGTTCCCAACCATGACTGTGTGTGTATGAAAATTGAGTATTTGGGCATCCTGCCACCAGAGGACGAGTGTAGGGAGAGAGGTCTAGTTTTACTCTCCAACTCTAACTACTTCCTCAAAAGATCTAGCCACTGCAGATGGAAAAAGATCAATTTTTAATTTATTTTGGATCCAAATTTTTATCAAACGTGATAACCCATATAGGAGCAATATAGGAAAGACAATGACGTCTCATTTCCCCCACTCCAAGGGTGTCACCACAATGTGTGTGTGGTGGCTTCCATGTTAGGCCATTTGGAAGGAATCACAAAATGTAGAATAACTTCCCATGTTAGGTCATTTGGGAAAGTGGTGATATACATCCCAAGTTAGGTCATCTAGGAGGATAAATGTGTTGTGTTGATTGATTGATATGATTTGTGGAGATTTGAATGTATGTGATTGATTGATTGGTTACTCATGGAGATATTTTACGGTTGTTTCCCCAAGTTAGGTCATTAGGGGGATTTGCTAGAAAATGATGTGACATGTCGTATGGTGTATGAGTAAATGTTTGATAATGATGGATTATGAATGTATATCAATCATGTAGTGATGTGAGGGGAATTATAGGATGACCCCAATTATATGCCCCCTTTCGGCGAAAGGGGAAGTGATAATGAGAATGAACGTTGAGCTGAAAGTAAGCGCATAGTGATGTAATGAAAAATGTATGAGAGATATAACAAAAGTGTGTGTATAATGAGTAGAAGATGATGTCAAGGAGAAATATTGTGTGTGTAATGTGTATGATACGATAGTAGGTAGAATTTTGAAAAGAATTCGTAAACGGGATAAAAATTGGAATAAGAATGCTCAAGATATGATTGAAATTGTGCGATGTTGATTAGTTGGAAAATGAGTGAAAAAAATGACTATAAGAAAGTGAATAATGGAAAACAACTATAAATAGTATTGTGATAAAGTGATTAGGCAGCTCCTTTATCTTTTGTGTGAGTGTGATAGTGAGATATAGGTGTGTGAATATTCCTCAAGTGATATCACCACAATTGATCCGATTTAAGATGGTGGCAATAGTTGTGGTGTCACGTACAATAATGGAGCTAGTAAGTGTGATTGTTTTCAAAAAATGTGTTGATATTAGTCATTTTTGATGAATTTTTACAATTTTTTTTTAAATTTCTTGGCGTTTTGGACCTAGACAAGAGCAGTGAAGGAACTAATGGACATCGGACACTAGTGCCCGTGCATGGTTGTTAATGACCTTCTCCTACGTGATAGCATCCTCGAAGGCTTGGGTTGAGCCCAAAGTGTTGTAGATGTGAAAATTGATGTGTGTTGATGTTATAGGTAGGTGTGTTTGCATATGTATGATGTTTTAACATCATGTTTGTTATTGTTTTGTGGTGTGTACAGAAAATCCATCAGGGGCAGGTGTTTTCCCCTCTACTCCCCTGGTGGCAATCCCTCTACATCCTCCATCTTTCCAAGCGTCTGTGCAATGATCCTCCATCTTTGTTTAGCCGGTCATCTCGTGACACAATCCAACAACCTCTCTGTGAATAGGATAAGGCTCTTCTAACCCTCTTTGTAATTAGGGTTTCATATTTTTATTGCTTAGTTACTTGGTTACTATTCCATTATTTGATTATTCATTTATTTACTACAAACTTTCATTATATTAGTCTATTATTTCAATTTTATCATAATCAAGAAAATACCCATGTTCAAAGTGATGTGAATGTGAAAGTTGATGTGTGTTGATGTTATAGATGAGTACATTTGTATATGTATGATTTTCTAATGATGTGTTTGTTATTTTTTTATGGCATACGAGAGGACATCCATTTGAGAGAGTTCTATGGTGGCCTACATTTGAGTACATTACTCGAGACTAGGGTTGTTAGACGATGAGTGGGATTTTCTAGACCGTGCCATATTACGACACATAGCGAGGATGGGGATGTACCCCATAATATGCCTATAATTACAACATTTTGCGACATGTTGTGTTCATATACTTGTACTTTTTGGATACCTATAAGGAGATGACAATAACACTAGAATATGTGTTTCACATACTGTGATTACCTATTGTTGGTAAGAGGGTACATATTATGGCTATGGATGATATGCAGAGATAGATAAGGTACTATAGGTGATATTTTGTGGGAACTTGAGTTCCTACCGAGGCCCATATTAGCCTAGATGTTATTTTAAGATTAGGGTTTACGTGATCAGTAGAAGCTTATTGGCGTGGTGATAACGTCATCGATTCTAGTGAAGGGTGGTGATGTAGGCATCTTACATAAGATGCATAATATCTTCGTTGGATAGATGATGAGAACACTAGGTATACCTAGGCACAATATGTATTGGCCAATTTATACAAGTATTTGTATAGATTCATGCGATGAGCATGGAGGTGGTATTGGAGCAATGAAATTGGTACATGTATGGGCATATGAGCATATTCCTATATTGAGGCCGGTGGGTGGTCCGCGAGGAGAGTGGGTGAGACTAGACATATTTGTTGGGAGATAGGTAGGAATTCATGGTAGGAATATGGATACAAATACCTATAGAGTGATGTTAGATCATATGGGGCTAGAGGTCGTGATATGGAGGACATGTCAAGACTACGAAGGATGGTCAAAGGATGTGGTAGAGAGACGATGTGTTTTTCATACTATGTGGTTAGAGGATCAGTTTCCAAGGGTGGATGAGTTATTTTAGTTTGAGTGGGTTTCACAACAGTTTGACATGACCTAAGATGTGCCGCCGAGCTATATGTATGGGTTAGAGCTATTAGGGCACCGAGGAGGGTTGGAGCAAGACCAGGGCTGATGACACAGTAGCTAGTACCTCCTAGGTTAGATGAGGCCAATGCGGTGATAGAGTTGATAGATGTGGATGATGTAGGGTACATCGAGGCATATCATGCATGGTAGGCATCATATCGATGGGTATTTTTGTTTCCAATGTTAGTAGATGCAATGGGATTACCATGAGGAGGAGTATAGTGGTAAACACCTTCCCAACGGAGTAACAAGGGTGATAACAGAATGTGAGTATTTTTATAGATATGTTATGTGATTTTTACTTAGTTGTGTAAAGGTCATTGTTGTCTAATGTGTTGTTCTTATGGTTATAGGTGATGTATATTGGTCATTTATCAGGACACATCTATCCATACATTGACACATAATGTTCCGACCAACATACTCGTGGGTGGAGGTATGTTAGAGTGTGTAGATGATATTGTGGGATATCATGCCCAATTTTTCGAGGTAGTGGTGATAGAATAAACAACATGTACCGTGATACTAAGTGAGAGGGACAAGGAACAGGAGGAGACATAATGAGCTAGAGATGCCGTGGGTCATGGTCCCCTAACACATGATGTATTTTCTTGTTACATGGAGTTACAAGGTCACTTTGTAGAGCAATGTACTAAGAACATACTAGCATAGACAGTAGAGAGATATAGGGGCTGAAATCAATGACGTGGGGTGAGCAAATAAGCCTCTAGTACTAGAGCTCTCAAAGTACTACATAGTGATAACAATGATGAGATATGATATGTATAGATGTATTGATGTAGAGGGACTTGCCCCCATTGATGGGTTTTTTTAACTATGATTTTGTTCAAGATATATATGGACTCGTTGACATATGTCATTATATTTGATGTTTACTAATGATGATTTTCACTCGTGTGTTGATATATGATGTGTTGATGATTGTCGTTATATTGGATGTTTTGATGTTGTGAATATTGTTGTATTGATTTTATTTTGGAATGTATAGTTGTTGATGATGAGTAATGATAGCATAATGATGATGTAATGTATAAGATGATAGATAATGTATGTAGTATGATTGAGATGTGTAATAGATAAATGATGAAAGAGTGCATTGTATGTATGAATAACATTATGATGAATGAATAATGTGAATAAGATTATCGTAATAGTGTAGTGAAGCTTGTGTTAGTGGGATGAAGAGGGGGAATAAAAATTCCCCTAGTGTATAGATGATAAGGTTCATTTATAAAAGACCCCTCAAAGAAATCGAAGGAACTATAAAGCAAGAGTGTGTCATTGGGAAGTGATATGATAGTGTGCATGAGATAGATTGATCGATAAGGCATGTAGCACAAGAGTGAAGAGAGGTTATTATTGTAATATATCCCTCAATATTCATGTAAGAACTGTAAGAACATGAGTGCATCATCGGGGTTAAAGTGATATAAATCACCTACCAAAAACCCAACTAGAATTAAGTGATGGAAGCATGTGGAATGAAAGCATTGTGAGTGTATGAGCTGAAATTAATGTCATGTGGAATGGCGCCAATGATAGGTAATGTAATGGTTGGAAGTGGGGATGCTGAGGGATGTGGAAGCCAATGTGTAGTAGTAGCATGATGCAGCAGAGATGATATGGTTCTCACAGCGGTGGGTGGATGAGATGGAGAGTACACATGAGTAAAAACCTATGGTGGTGGATGAAAAATGACCTTAGAACTATCTGAAGGAGATAAATCAACCGAAGTAACAACACACCTACGATGGTTTGGAGATATAGAACACTCACGTGAGTGAGATCCAAAGTAAATGATGCCCTTATCTTCTCGCTGTTTTAAAGCGTTCATGATGGGCATAACAATCATTGTCTATATGGCTATTAATATAGTGATAATTGCAGTAAGGTCAATCATGTTGGCATTGTAAGTGATGTGGTAAATAGTCCTTATTAGAAGGTAAGAGAATTAAGCATTTTTCAATAAAGGCATGTAATACATCATGAGGTTGAGTGTGATGTGAAAAATGATTATACTAAAATGTGAAAGAATTGCCTAATCTAATGAAATTTTATAGTAAATAAATTAATATTGAAATACTTGAATTATACCAAAGCAATTAAGCAATAAAAATATGAAACCCTAACTACAAATAGGGTTGGAAAAGTCTTAGATTATTCACAGAGGTTGTTGGAATGTGTTGCAAAGATGACCGGCTAAACAGAGATAGAGGGTATTCACATAGAAGCCTAAAAATGCGATCTGGTAGATTTGACTAGACTAGGGTGCCCGAAGAGGGATGGCACCCGTGGGAACCTTAGTATTGATTCTAGGCACCCTAGTCTATGTATATTCTCATAAAGCCTCCTTTGAGGTGTTGCAAAAGGTTCACACTTACTCACATTTTTTCATGTGTATTCCTTTGTGAGATCACCGAGGTTGTTGTAAACTCTGCAATGAAGAAAGCACCTACAAAAATTTCAAATAAAAATCAAATCCTAAAAATAAAGATGTAAAATGAAGGTTCAAACTGTCCTTAGCCACCACAATAATGGACTTACTACTAAGCACTTTTCATCTCGATTCAATGTAGTTCTATGTGTATGTGTTTCGGAATTATGCCCTAGGTTTCTCTTGTGCGTGTCACACTTTATGAGTAAATATCAAGTAGCTAGATGTAGATTGTAAATAATGTGTGCATGGAAACAATAGACTCCCCTCCTATGAAGTGTGATGCAAATGAACCAACCTTTGTCCTTTGTGATGGAGCTAGATGGATGTAAATAGAGCTATAGATTCTTTTGATGGATGCAACCTTAGGTGGAGATAGTAGATTCTTAATGCTTTATCCATTATTATGATCACATAACTTTTTATTTATATGATTCCCTTGCTTTAATTTCATAATTAACCACAAAAAGGACAAATACTAAAAATATAAGATGCTCAAATGACTAGAAAGGACCCAAAAAGTGTGACCAAAGTACAAAGAGGACAAGGGCACCCAGAGAGGATTTGGGTTCTGACGTTGGCATCCTAACTGGGTGCTGGTGTCAGGAATGATAAATGATGAAAGGTAAAAAGAAAAATTGAGAAAGTAAGAGAGTAAGAATGAAATTAGAAGCATAAAGATAATAAAGTTGGCCAAAGACACATGCTAATTAGTATTTTTATTACTTAGGAACCATATGAATATTATTATTTGATCGAGACTAGATAATTACCCAAAGTGCAGGATTTTGTGGCTACATTTTCCCCAATATTTTTAGTGAGCAAAACACTTGGTAAAATAAAGTAGATGGAGATGTTTACCTGATATCCATTTAGATTGATGTAGAAATCATTCGAGGGACTAGACAAAGTGTGGAGTGATAAAAAAGATGGAGTGTGAAGACTAAAGACGAGAAAGTGTAAAAAGTGATGAGAATGAACCTAGGGTGGAAATGCATGTGTGAGTGCCAATGTTGTACCTATTGTTGGTGTCAATGTGCACAATGTTGTTGATGATGCTGACCACTTGCTTCCCATAGGATAAGATATCATAGCCCTTAGGAGGAGAAAAAGGATTCAAATAAGTGATAGGTAGAGGAAGAGAAGTAGGTGGAGTCGTAGGGGGATGAGCACGACAAGTAGTTACTACATTGATGGAAGGATCAGACCTAGGTGTAATAAAGTGAGGATGATATTGAGTATGAACTTACTTGAAATCGAAGCATTAGTAACTATACCATATAATTTAGTTGATGTAAAATAAGGATAAGATGATTGGGTCATGACTTGATAAGGAGATGACATATTTAGAAGAAAGAGTTTGATTGGTTGGGTTCACCAAAATGATTATGCTAAAATTTGAAATAATAGCCTAATCTAATTAAATTTTACACTAGATAAATGAATAATGAAATACTAGAATAATACCCAAGCAACTAAGAAATAAAAATATGAAACCCTAATTATAAAGAGGGTTGGAAGAGCCTTAGCTGATTTGCAAAGGTTGTTGGACTATGTCACATAGATGACCGGTTGAACAAAGATTGAGGATCTTCACATATAAGCTTGGAAAAATGTAGATCCAAGAGATTTTACTGGATTGGGGCACCTGGAGAGGGATGGGGGCACCTATGGGTTCCCCGGTCTTGATTCTAGAACCCTAGTCTACGTAGATGCTCGTAAAACATCCTCTTAGGTGTCACAAAAGGTTCATACATGTTCACCTTTTGTCGCATGTATGCCACTCAGAGAGTTCCGAGGTTAGTGTAAACCTACAATGAAGAAAGAACATGAAAAACCCTTAAATAGACAACAAATCCTGAAAAGAAAGATGTAAAATAAGGGGTCGAATTTCCTCAGATCACCGCCGCAATGTTGGACTTATCACGAGCACTACACTACATCTCATACCCAATGTAGTTTTATGTGTGTGTGTGGAATTTTTCCTAGGTTTTTCTTGTGCGTGTCACACTTTATGAGTAGAGAGGAAGTAGCTAGATGTAGAATGTAAATAATGTGTGCATGGAAACATTATAATTCCCTCCTATAAAATGTGATTCAAATGAACTAACCTTTTCCCCTTGTGATGGAGCTAGATGGATGCAAATGGAGTTGTAGATGCCTTTGATGGATGTAACCTTAGGTGGAGATAGTATATGCTTAGTGCTTGGTCCCTTATTATGATCACATAACTTTATATTTATATGATTCCCTTGCTTGAATTTCGTAATTAACCTTGAAAAGGATGACTACCAAAAGATAAGATGCTCAAACAGCTAGAAAGGACCCAAAAAGTGTGACCAAATTACAAAGAGGACAAGGGCACCTAGAGGGGACAGGGGTGCCTAGTGGTGGTTTCCTAGTTGGGCATTGGTGTCTAGAATGATAAATGCCGAAAGGTGAAAATAAATACAAGTAAAAGTGTAAGACTGAAAGTAAAATCATAAAGGAAAGAAAGGTGGCTAAAGACATGGGATAGTTAGTACTTTTCTCACTTAGGTACCATATGAATAGTAGTATGTGATCAAGATTAGATGATTACCAAAAGTGCATGATTTTGTGTTTACATTTACCCCCACTTTATGTTGGTGAGCATAATGCTTGGTAACATAAATTAGATAGAGATGCATATATGATATCCATGTAAATTGATGTAGAAATCACACCGAGGGACTAAAAAAGTGTGGAGTGATAAAAAAGATGGATTGTGGAGACTAAAGATGAAAAAGTGTAAAAATTGATGCGAATGAACCTCGGGCGTAAAACACGTGTGAATGCCAATGTGTGTGATGTACCGTTGTTAGTGTTGATGTGCGTGATGTTGTTTTTATTTTGACTAATTGCTTCCCATACGGATGGACGTGATCCGTGATGAGGAAAGAGTGTAGAAAGGATCATGTAGCTAATGTCGATGCATGCAAGTTTTTCGTGTGATCTCACACCAATGAAATGTAAATACTAAAATGTGAAACAATATCTTAATCTAATGAAAGTTTGTAGTAAATAAATGAATAATGAAATAATGGAATAATACCCAAGAAACTAAGCAATAAAAATATGAAACCCTAATTATAAAGAGGGTTGAAAGAGACTTAGTTGATTCATAGAGGTTGCTTGAATGTGTCACGAGATGACCTGATCAATAGAGATGGAGTATCTTCACACGTGAAGCTTGAAAAATGGAGATCCTGTAGATTTGAAATGAGTGGGGCTCGTGGAGAGGGATGGTGGTGCCATGGTCACTATAAATGTGTAATAAAGAAAGAAACTATAAAATATTCAAATAGACATCAAATCCTAAAATAAAGATGAAAAATGAGGGGTCATACTGTACTCAACTTCCATAATAATGGACTTACTACTAAGCACTTTGCACTCACCGTAATCCAAATATCTCTCCTAGCAATTTGGATAACTTGCATAGACATCCTGCTCCCCTTTACATTCTTCTATCTCCTTCTATTTTCCCTTGCACGCCTTCCTCCTATGTGCTTACTTTCTCTCCTATCCCATTGTTCACTCCTTGCACGCACTACGTAGACTTACCTTCTAATCACCGTCCTTGGCATTCCTCTTGCGCACTTACATAGAAATAGTTCCTTCCTCTTTTCTTCCTTCCTCCTTCACGTGTGCCACCCCTTTGTTTCCATTTTGCGCACTTGATTCTCACTCCTGTGCTTCACATGTGCTTTCATTCACCTCTTTCTTCTTTCCCCCGCGCCTTTTCTTTCGTGCACGCCCCTCTTCACCTCTTTCTTCCACTTCTCCCTTGCGCCCACATTCCACGTGTTCACCTTCTTTCCACATGTCAACCCGACGCTCCTTCAAAGGTAAAATATTGAGCGGGTTTTCAAATGAGTGCAGATCCTCCACACGTCTGCTTTAATTAAAAGGTCGTGGTTGGGGTTGAATATTCAAATCGAGTCAAGCCAATGGAGAATGCCAAGTGTCGGCGTGGTGTTATTTCAAAGATAAAATTTGGGACAGGTTTCCAAACAAGCGCTAGGCCACCACGTGTCCAGGGTTAGAATTTTGGCCTCGCGAAGAAAAGAGACTCAAGAAATATTGATGCTACCAATGGGTATTAAATTCTGCAATCTGTACAACTCATCGATCTTATGCAAACTTGGCCAATAGCCCAAATGACCTAACTCACTGAAAACAACTCTTCTACTAAAACAAACTTGACTTCAACCCCTCACCACGCATGGAGACCAACTCGGCTAAGCCAAAACATGATCTACACTAGTAATTGTGAAACATTGCAATCATCTACTACCAACACCTAGACCTATTAAATTATCCATCTTGGAGGGGTGCAAAAAAAGGATAACATTAACTATTATATAATTATTGTAAATAACAATTCTTCTTGTAGAGGACTTGAACTTTTCCTATTATAAAGGCATTTGTATTAGGATTATAAAGGGTTTTTAAAAAATAAAATAAAGTATTATATTACATTAATTATTAATAACATGCGTGGTTTTGAGTTTAATCTTACTAGTTTAATTTCAAGTCTGAAACCAGATCAGAGGGAAGGAGAAAGGGCCACTCCTCCCCAATGTGAAGGAAATTTTGCATGATTCTTTAATTTTATGTTTATTTAGCATTTTATTACTTTCCAAAATTATAGTATTTCAAAGATTTGATATTATCATTTTATTTCAACATTCTTAACTCTATTAATTTATATATTTAGGATTCTCTATTTACTCATCATGCATTGCTCGAGATAGAACCAATTTTTAGGAGTAGTAGTTGGTTAAATATTTTATTTAATACATCCTCAAATATAGTTTCAACTGTACTTTATTGTAAAAAGCCTCAAACGTAACCACGATATTGACAATAATTGAATAATTAAAGTACAAGTATCAACAAAACTCATCACTTTTTGGTGCCATTACCAAGTGATTTCTAAGGTGTTATCAAAGATCAAGGTACCAACCTACATACTTTTTGATAACTTGGTAAGTTTCCATTTAAAATCTCTTTTCCATACTCTTTCTTTCAAAAATAAAAGATCTTGTAGTTACAACAAGACTCTTTTTGTACTTTTGTAGTATGTGGCTCATGGTAATCAGTTAAGTACTTATAGTTAGGAGATTATTTTTAAGCATGATATGATTTTATGTTTATACCTAAAAATCATAGAGGTATATTTTTTAGAGTAAACTTTGAAAACCCCCCTCAAAATCAACCTATGGAACAACTTGGTCAACAAGGAAGGATGGTTGATGGAGTGGAAAATCCTAATTGTGAAAACAATGGAAACCTCCCATTAGGAAGGACATTAACCTATCCCATGCAATTGGATCCCAATGACCAAGCCCCTATGAAGATCATATCCCCATCAAGCTTACCAACTTTTTAGGGGTTAGTTTCACAAGATCCCGACCGATTTCAATTTGAATTCAAAGTGTTATGTCGACCTATGAATATACCTCGGACACTTGAAATATAAAGTTATTTTCCCAACCTTAAAACATATAGCCATGAGGTGGTTTATGGGCCTAAAACCAACTACATCCATACTTTGGGAAGAGATGGAAATTATATTTTATGGATAAATACCAATATTATTGTAGGGTGAGAGACCTAAGGGAAGAAATCTTCAGGATACAATAGAAGGAAGATGAAAGTGTAGAGGAGGTGTGGTACAGTTCTTGATATTAGTATTTTGAAAATGATATTCCTTAAATGATTGGATGAAGACAAACAAGAGGTCTTTAATTTAATGGGAAAAGGAGATATGAACATGTTGGAATTCATGGATATTATTGACCTCTATAGAAAATATTCTTGAACTCACCCAAATATGTGTAAACACAAAGGAAAGATTGTCAATGGATACATATCTAAACTAAGATAAGAGATTGCAAACTTGAGAGCTGATCTCTTAGTTTATCTTAAGGGGAAAAGATAGGAATACAAATCCATTTTTCATATATTGTCCAAGAAGTAGGGATAAGAATGGGCTTAAGGATTGTCCCTTGGATAAAATAGATATTTTCCTTGTCTGTTATTTGAAGAATGCCACCAATCAATATGGATTGTTACCATTGCTAAAAATCACTTAAAATAAGATACACAAACCGAGCTTGAGGTTAACTATGTAGCTTAGAAGCAAGGAGGAAAATTTACTTCAAGTCAAAACTAACCTTATGCCCCAAAGACAAAATGATTTCCAAACCAATGGAACACACCATGGTCATACCCATAGCCTTGGACTCAACAGGTCAAAAATAATGGATTCCTCTATATTATACTAGCCGATAAAAGGGTCATTCTACCTTGCGAGCAATCCAAGGTAGAATATTCTACCTTGTGAGCAATAAAAGGACCTGGATAGCCATAGCCAAGGAAGAGATTATTCTACCAGCCGATAAAAGGTAGAAGAAGTAGGCAAGTTATAGGTGAAAAATGGCACAGAAGCATTGGTAACATCCTTAGATGCTACCAACTAGTAGAACTCAAAATGCTATTGGTGATAACATGTACAAATGCTATCACCGTAATATCGATCGATAATGGGGTAGTGGATCAACGGTCGTAAGAATGAAGAATACTTGGTAGCATTTTGGTGCTCTTCGATTGGTTGCACAAAAGAGGCAATGGAGAAGCGATCGGTGATAACAAGGGTATCGGTAGTATTTGTATGGATGCTACCACCAAAAACAAATTTTACACTACCAATTGGTAGTGGAAAGGAAGTGTTCGCACCATGATGAATTAAGGCACTTATAACAAAGTGAACATTTTCTACCGACCAATGGCATTTATGTGAACAATCGACAACAAGAGATAAGATAAAGGAATGTGGTGATGATAAGAGAAAATGCAATCCCAAATTTGAAACCGTAGAAGAATTATGCAACCTTCCAAGAGGGGAAGAAAATACTACCACCCGGAGTAAAAATACATGCTATAGACCGACAATAGGAACACAACATGAATGTTTCTAGCTAATAGAAAATAGAAGCTCTTGGCTAAGAAAAGGAACAAAATGCAATTGGTCATCAATAGGAGCATCAAATATGACCGAGAATTAATGGTGGTAGTTTGGGTAGCTCAACTACCCGTATATCAATAAATGCTTTGTAGGTGAGAGCTCTTTGGCTATATAACTATATATGTAAAATTCACCCATTTGAAAGGGTTTTGAGATTTTATTTGTAGTAGCGGCACCATGCCAAAATGGTGGCCGACTTCCCATGAGTTCTAGACCTTGAATCTGGCCTCTGCAATGTAATCTCACACCTTCGCCATGAACATAATGAAATTATGCATATTTTAAGTAGTAGAATCTATTTTGTGGCACATTTTTTCTTCCCTAACTTGTTTTACTTGCAGTCTTGCCTTTCCATTTGTTTTTGGCATGTTGTGTATAATTATGCTTATATGTCCCAACTTTGTTGTGTTGTAAATAAGTGGGTGAGTGGAGAATGCGGTTCTAAATTTGTGGAAAATTTTTCTGCCCTCTCTCCCATGTTCTTTCTTTCCTTCCCCTCGTGGAGAGAGCTAAATCACTCCCCCTTTTTGGTGCTTGTTATTGCTAATTCACCCCTTGGTTAACTGGATAACACATTATAAATGGAATTAGCTATTCAAATTATGGAACATGTCGATGGATGTCAAATTCAGCTCTAGTCAAGAGAAAGACAAGTAGGATGACCAAGGATTGGTTGTCAATGTGGCATACGTAGAGGGTTAGTTGCCATAGGGTCGGATGCCCAGTTGGGTGGGTGGAGCATTGTATGGTTAGGTTGGTTGGTTGGGTTGGTCAGTTGAGATGTACGAATGGGTTGGTCAACTCGCATGCATTATGGTAGCATGTTGACAAGCTCTTGGTTGGATGCTTCAACAAAGTACGAATGAGTTTGATGACATGTAACCCCCTTATGTTGGACGTCAAGTGTTAGATGCCATCCAACCCCGGGTTGGATGACACAGGTTACACATCCCATCGGGATGATCGGGTGGCACATTGTATAGCATAATGTTGGATGATTATCCAACCCCATCAGTTGTATAGTTCAGAGATAGACGACCATTCAACCTCCCAAGTTGGATGAACCACAGTGTGAGGATGGAAACTCCCATTTTGGTTGGTGACTAGAAGCATGTATGGCCACAAATTTAGAAGTCGTCTAACCCCCATGTTGGATGACATTGAGCTTGGATGGCCCACTCATTTTTTTATAGTTCATGGTTAGATGGTTGTCCAACCCGGACACGAGAGGAGAGCTCAAGGGCCGAATAGTTTATTGCTCAAAGGGGTTTGTACGGCCCATATGGTTGGACATCGTCCAACCCAACATGGTTGGATGACCCACAGGATGGATGAGTCATAGGCTAGGTAAAGGAAGGTGGGTGAATGCCAACTCAACAATCAGATTTAATGAAGCATGGAACCCATGACTACCCGTGCAAGAAAGGTACCAAATTTTATGGTTTCTCATACCTCTTCAATGCATCCTACCAGTTGGTAACCAAAATTTCCCATATATATTGTAAAATACACCTCATTTTGAGGGGATTCATTTTGTTTTGCAAAGTAACTCTGTCAAAAAATTTCTAGAGCTATTATGTGCTAAAGGCCTTGAATTTGGGCTTATTGTAATGGATTGTGCATGTTTCTGAGAAATAACATTGGTGTATTTTGGATTTTCTTTTCCTAATTTGGGTTATATTGCATTTTTTTCCTTCCATTATGTTTGTAGGTATATTGTGCATACTTATCCCTTTACATGACCTTTAATTTGTTGTGCTTTATGAATCTAGGGAACTGAATATTGTTTTAGCTTGTGGCACTTCTACTCGCCCTCTCTCACTTTGTTTACTCCCTATTTTTCACTCACTTAGAGTGTCTCACTCCCTTTCTTGGTGCATCACCTTTGCTTAGAGTAGGTTTAATTTTATGCATTCTTTTATCCCTATCTCCTTAGAAATCATTAGGGTAGGATTAGTTTAGTTTGTCATTATCTAGCACTTTGGAGAAGTTGGCACTAGGTTAGGAGAAGAATCTAAATTTCTCCAGAGGATTATCCTACTTGCAAGGTCTCACACTATAGGATAATCCCATGTTATGTAGGTTACATTGATTTCCTCACACACAAATCACAAGCAATCAGAGGTGTTATAATTTTGCATTAATAGTTTTGCACGCCCGATGGGGACAAGTCAATTTTTCTGGATTTATCAAGATTGGATGTGCATCTTGGTGAATTTCCATCCTTTGGAGACTTTGTATCAGCACATCTGGTGACTCCCAGGATCATATTTCAACTGGTTTCAATAGTACTAGTGGCCCAAGTTCATGAGAAGGTTCCAAACTCGGTCCAGAGCAAGGGGAAGAATGTGTCTTTAAGTAATTACAATTATCTCCAGGAAGAGGAAGGAGAGGAAGGAGATTACAAAGGTCTCCATCTCCATGAAACAAAACATTATCCACACCTCCAACTGGTCGACCCTTCCTTCAATCGACTAGGATTCTTAGGCCAATTAGGATGGCACATCAATAACCACCACAAGGACCACTGAATCCCTATGTCCACTTCATAGGTAGTAGTCCACTCACCCTCAATGCCCATAACCCTATTCTAGTTACAACATTAAATAATATTCCCTACTTCACGGGGGAGAACCACATGACTCCCGATCATATTCAGGATATCACGAATATATGTACCATTCATGAGATCAATGAAGTGGATGTTGCAGTTAAATTATTGTCTTCCTCTTTCAAAGGGAAGGCCTTGCAGTGGTTTAAGAGCTTAACAATGGAGTCCATTACAAATTGGGATCAAATATGCATAGTCCTATGTAACCAATTTGGAGAAAGAGGAGATAATTTGTCCCTATTAGAGCAAATGACTAAAATCAAGAGGGTTCCCAATGTATAAATGACAAAAATTAATTTTTGATTTCAGTGAACATGGGATCGGATCCCAATTCTTGTAAGGTCGAGCACTTTGGAGGTGCATTCCTCTATTTCCTTAGCACTTTAAATTCTGATATATCTATTATGATACAATCAATGGGAGGGATAACCTTACTAGATTTTTATGCCACGACTAATAGAGTTGATAATTGTCTCATTCAAGCCAATAAATTAGCACCTAGGCCACCTATGCCCCTATATCTAGAATTGGGAAACCCCTCTACTAGTCAAGCACCTGAAGTAACCCCTATCCCAGCCCCTAGAAATCAAAGAAATAGTGGGGCATCTAATTCTTCAGAAATTCATTCAAGCTTCACGATCTCATGAAAGTGCTGCAATATTTCAAGAATGAGTTAATGGCCATCAAGAGGCAACATGCCCATAATTTTAGACCCTTTCAGCCTTAATCCCAATATCAAATCAAAACCCCGTATCAACAAAATAAACCACATGCTCAAGTTGCTAAACATAATTAGGGGCAACCTCCTACTATCAAACCTTCTCAACCTTGTAATCCTAATGCATCATTTACCTATAGATCCTCGGTCCCAAAGACATAAAAATATGGCGCATGAATATGAATGATGTTCTCTGTATGGATACTATTATGATCAAACATCATACTTCTAAGATCCGTAAAATCAGGATCTAGTGGTGTAAACCACTGGCATGCCTCAAAAGGTGAGCCAAGAGGAAAATCAGCAGCAAGCAATTTAACAAGAGGCACCTCGTGATCTGAAACACCATTAGTCAATTGGAAGGTAGAAGATTTATGTGGTACTAATCAATCTCCTTTATAGGGTGTAGCTGCTAACACATGATCAAAGAAGAGGAACATAGAGGAGGAGAAATCATCTAGTCCAGTTGTTTCTCAGCCCACTCCCATACAACAAGGAGTTAGTAGACTAAGTGCATCTCCTAGTGCACAAAACTAGCCTAAGGCCTATGTTGTACCAGTTCCCAAATGTACATAATCAACCTAGGGTACTAGTTTTATCATCTCATGTGTCAATTCAAGTGCAATAGAATGTCATACCTATCAAGGGATAAAAAAATCAAAACCCACCTCTATTTAATATCATCAATCAAATGAAGAAGGCCAATGTTAAAATTTCCATGTGGGAATCATTGACAATTCTAGGGAAACGATATTTATTACAAGTAGCTATGGAAAATTGGTCCCCTTCTAATGAGCCATCCAAAAATTAGGATAGGGTTCTTACTAACACTGTGTAATAAGGAGAAGGTCATTCAGGTAAGAATGTGAAGCCTCTACCATTCTATGTCTCATTGATCATTGGAGATAAGTTAGTGCATAATTACATGATCAAATCAGGGGTGAGTAACTCAGTAATGCTGAAGTAGATAGTTGATCAATTGAGCTTAAAATATGAGCTGGTATTAAGGGGAGTAGTGCAATTGGATGGGAAAACAATAGGCACAGTTGGAGTGATCAAAGAACTAAGCCTTACACTCCATGCTTGCCCAAATGTCATAATTCTACAGGATGTATCGATGATTGATTTTCCACCGCTATTTGCTTTATGCCTTTCAAGGGATTTCATGGCCAAGATTGATATGTACTTGTCATTAGATTGGTCCTATATGCTATTTAGGACAAGGTATGGAGCTAAGGTTACTATCAAGTCAGAGATAATTACACAATTTCACATTGAGTCTCATGTGCTTAGCCTAATAAATGCTTTGATTGTGAAATATTTGAACATGAATATTGTTTAGATAGCTATGAATCAAATACCAAGGTTGGGACCATTCCTAATATGACACTTGATGAGTGGGCTCACAAAATTCATGGATATGATCCATATAGGGAAATGGAAGAAGTTGAGTTAGGCATTTATTGTCTACATGAAGAAAAGCCACTCATCCCTAGCCTCACTAATCCAGAAGATAAGGATGATAATGAAGTATGGAAGCTTCTTTTTGATGGTTCAAGGAGAAAACAGGGTGTTGGAGGAGGTGCAATGCTTATTTCACCAAAGAAATTCAAATACTATTTTGCTTTCCATTTCCAGTTCACTTGTTCAAACAATACAATAGAGTATGAGGCTCTGATTCATGGGTTGCATTGGGAAAGGAAAAAGGGTATAAAAATTTGTAGGTGTTTGGAGATAGTGAACTTGTTGTGAATCAGGTCAGAGGGTAGAATGCTGCTAAGAATTATCTTCTAAAAAGCTATAAAAATAGGGTATGGGACCTCATGGAATATTTCAAAGCATTCAACATTCAAGCCATACCGAGAAAGAAGAATGAAGTTGTGGACAAACTTGCAACAATTGGAGTGACATTTGATGTGGTTGACAATATTAAAAGAGATAAAACGTAGCCACATATCCATGTCATTATAAGGCCAGCTATATCAAACAATAAAAAAAGCTGGTAGGTATTTGAGAATGATCAACATATCATTAATTTTTTATAGGAGGTTGAGTTCTCAACTAAAAATTAGGAGAAATTAGAGCAATAGTACGGGGATCAAGTGGTACAAATCTAGGTAAAAACAAATTTCCAAAGGGCTTAGTGACTCTAGATTCAATATTCAACCCAAATGATCAATTCCGAAAAGAGAAGGCCAACATTCAGTTAAAAAGGGAAGATTTAAAGCCCATTTCGGTTAGAGAGGGTAAAATGCTCCAAATTGGCAAGGTGAGCATGGATCAAGAAAAATATGAATTCATATAACTTTGCCAAGAGTTCTTAGATGTCTTCACTTAGAGCTATGAGGATCTAAAAGGATTTAATCCTAAGTTGGCACAACACACAATTGAATTAGATCTAGAGGCTAAGCCTATTAGGCAAAAGCAAAGACCAGTCAACCCCATATTAAGCCTCTCATGAAGAAAGATATGAATAAGCTAATAGAGGAAAGCATCATATTTCCAATCAAGCACTCGAGTTGGGTTGCGAATCTGGTGTTGGTCAGAAAAAAGAATGGGGAAATCAGGTTGTGCGTGGATTTTGGGATCTAAATAGGGCCTCTTTCAAGCACCACTATGTGTTGCTCTCCATGGATTAAATCTTGACGGTGATTTTCGGTTCGAAATATTTTCCCTCTTGGATGGATATTCGGGCTACAATTAGATCATGGTGAAGGAGGAAGATCAATTTAAAATGGATTTCACCATAAAATGGGGCACTTATGCCTATAAGAAGATGTCATTTGGGTTATCAAACACTATAGAAACATTTTAGAGGGCTATGGATATGGCATTCAAAGGGATTTTGAACAAAATAGTGCTTGTCTATCTTGATGACATCACTATGTTTTCCAAGAATGCAGAAAGCCACCTCTTTCACCTCAGGCAGGTATTCCAAAGGTGCAGGAGGTTTGGAGTGTCTTTGAACCCAAAGAAATGTATATTCTTGGCTCATGAAGGAAAGTTTTTAGGCCATATCATGTCTAAAGAGGGTTAACTATTGATCCGAAAAGGGTTGACGACATTCGAGAATTTTCACTTTTAAGTCACAAAAAGGCTCTCCAAAGTTTCTTAGGAAGGATTAACTTTGTATGAAGGTTCATGCTAGATTTCACCACTCTCGTCAAGATGATAATGATGATGATGAATAAGAGCATGGAATTTAAGTGGAAAATGAAGGGAAAATAAATATTTAAAGCTATCAAGGATGTTATATCTCAAGCTTCGACTCTCATCAATCTAGACTTTTCCAAATAATTCATGCTCTATGTTTTCTGTGGTTTAGACACCATATCCATAATTCTGGTGTAGTAAAATAAAGGACTGGAGAAGCCTATTGCATTCTTCAGCCAAAGCTTGGAGGATTATGAGGTAAGATACTCCTTCATTGAAAAACATGTCCTTACTTATTAGGAGTTTGAAAAAGTTCAAGCATTTGGTCTCAAATAATAGGATTCAGCTTCTAGTGTCCCATGCGGGAGTTAAGAATTCCTCTTGAACAAAGATTTGAATGAGAAGTGGGTAGGTTGGATCACCCATGTCATGGAGTATGACATAGAGATTAAAGTCACCAAATTGGTCCATGGAAAGGGGTTATGTGAGAAGCTATCTTCTATTCAACATGTTGAGGAAGTGATCAAAGAGAGGTTGTTTTGGTATTACAAGATAATCAACAACAGTAAATGATAACATGCATACTCCTTACTAGACTCGGGATATGATATATTTCCTACAAACAGGTCTATTCCCTCCAGGATGAGAAAAGAAAAGAGAAGGTATTTTAGACTTCAAGCCATTCCACATGTTTTTATTGATGGTGTTTTGTTCAAGAAGGATGTGAATGGAGTCCTATTGAGGTGCATTAGGAAAATCAAGTTGAAAGGGTGTTGTAGGAATTTCATAATGAAGAAGTTGGAGGTAATTTTTCTCTACGAGTAACAAATCTCAAGATCATGAGATTTGGTTATTATTGTCTTACACTCTTTAGGGATTGTTATGTTTGGGTCAGGAAGTGTAAAAATTTTCCTTCTTCAAAGGTAAGGAAAATCTAGCAGCACTGTCACTTCATCCCATTTCAGTAAACTGACCTTTCATTTAATGGGGATTGGACTTCATCGGGGTCATCAACCCAAATTATAGCAAAGGTCACAAGTGGATCCTAACTACAAAAAACTATTTCACAAATTGGATCGAGGAAGTAGCACTCAAGGAAGCTAATGAGTCTAGTATACTAGAATTATATGAAGGGATATCATTAAGATTTAGAGTACCAACCACCATTATATCACATAATGCTTTGGAATTTCTTGGCACCAAGATCATAGAATGAGCTATTAGGAATTGAGTATAGTTCATAATCTCCCCAAATTATTAGCCCCGAGTAATGGGAAAGTAGAGTCCATAAATAAGAATTTACTTAGAATAATCAGGAGGACTCTAGATGAAAATCAAAGGACTTGGCATACCAAGTTGAAATCAGCCTTGTGGGATGATAGGATTACTCCCAAGAGGTCAACAGGGAACTCTCCCTACAGGCTAGTATATGGAAAGGAGGAAAGGTTTCCCATATCACTTGAGTTTTTGACATTAGAGCTCATGAAGTAGCTAGAGCTATCCGAGTTTAAGCCCATGGAAGATAGATATGTAGAGCTCATGGAATTGGAGGAGATGAGGGACCAATCTATGTAAATAATGGATAAGGATCAAGCTTTGATCAAGAGGTGCTTTGATAAGAAGGCCAAAAGTAGAACCTTCCAAGAAGGGGACTTGGTCTTGGCATGGGATGTAGATTAGGCTAAGCTAGGTATGAATTCAAATTTTGATGCCATATGGACTGGCTCTTACATGGTCACAAGATGAAAAAACAACAATGATTTCTAACTATCAAAGTTGGATGCAAGAAATTATGATCCCTAGTGAAAGAATCCATCTCAAGCACTGCTATTAAAAGGAAAATTCCCACACTTATACATATTATTCTAGGTTTTAAATTCCTCTAAGTTCTTGCATAGCACATTGATCTATTGTAGTTTTAGGTTTTCTTTTGTAATAAGTGTTTGTGCATGCTCTGCATGTTTCCATTTGGAACATGTATGATTTTGTATCTTTGTACATAGTTTTTGTGTTGTTGTTTCTCTTACACAGTGCATTTCTGAAGTGGCAGTGAAAATGAGGGAAATAGGTTTTAATGGTAGGCCAAGAAGGTTTCAATTCAGATGTTAAGTCCATATGAGTCTAGGCGATGAGTTTTCAAAAGAAATATCAACTCACAAGTGTATCAGGATGACTCCATGCCCAATGGACACTTCAGAAACTATTCATGCATCTAGCAAGTAGATGTCGGTAAGAGGTTGTCAAATTGTTATCCCAAATTCACCCCTCAGTTAATCTAGATAAAATATTATAAATTACCTTAGCTATTCGTATTCTAGAATGTGAAAACAGACATAAAATTCAGCTCCAATCAAAAGAGAAAGATAACCCATGTTTTGGATTGGTTGATTTTGTCTTTACTCGCAATGAGTGGATGAGCCACGGTGAATGTTCGAGTTGTTGGTCAAGATCATTGTGAAATTGGAAAATTCCAACGGGTTGGAGGACCGGGGGTTGGTCGGCGATGTAGCATATGGATAGGGTTAGCTGCCATAGGGTCATATGCTCATGTTGGATGGGTGGATAATTATATGACCGGGTTGGTCGGTTGGGTTGGTCGGTTGAGATCAATGGATGGGTTGGTCAAGCCCCAGGTTGGTCGCCGAATGTTGTGGACAAAGGCGGTGACAAGCTCAAGGTTGGATGCTTCAACAGTGTACGAAAAGATGGATGACATCCAACCCCTTAGGTTGGATGTCACGGTGTTAGATTTCATCCAACCCCGGGTTAGATGTCACAGGGTTAGAGGACCCATCGAGATGGTCGGGTGACACATTATATGACATAAGGTTGGATGAACATCCAACCCCATCAATGTATGGTTCAAACATAGATGGACCATGGTGTGAGGAAGAAGACTCCCAGGTTGGTCGATAACTAGAAGCATGTATAACCACGAATTTAGATGCCATCCAACCCCCAAGTTGGATGGCATTGAGGTTGGATGACATTGAGGTTGGATGGCCCACTCATTTTTTACGTTTCATGGTTAGAAGGTCATCCAACCTAGACATAGAGGAGATCTTGTGGAATGACAAGTTATTTTCTCAAAGGGGTTTATATGGCCCATATGGTTAGATGTCGTCCAACCCAACATGGTTAGATGACCCACAGGATGGATGAGTCATAGGCCGGATAAATGCAGGTGGGTGAATGAAAACTCAACAATCAAATTTAATGAAGTATGGCACCCATGACTGCTTGTGCAAGAAAGGTACCAAATTTTATGGTTTCCCATACCTCTTTAATGCATCCTACCAGTTGGTGACCCAAATTACCTATATATTGTAAAATAAGCCTCATTTTGAGGGGATTCATTACATTACGTAAAGGAACTCTGTCAAAAATTGTTCTAGGGCTATTGTGAGCTAAAGGCTTCGAATATGGGCTTATTGTAAAGGATTTTCCTTATGCCTATATTGTAATGTATGGTGCATGTTTCTAAACAATAAATTTTTTGTTTTGTGGCTTATCTTCTTTCCATAATTAGGTTATATTGCATATTTTACCTTCCATTATATTTACAGGTATATATTGTTCATACTTATCCCTTTAGATGACCTTTAAGTTGTGTTTTATTAATTTAGGGAATTGAATATTGTTTTAGCTTGTGGAACTTCTACTCGTCCTCTCTCACTTTGTTTAATCCTTACTTTTCACTCACTTAGAGTGCCTCACTACCTTGCTTAGTGCATCACCTTCACTTAGAGTAGGTTTATTTTTATGCATTATTATATCCATGTCCCCTTAGAAAGTATTATGGCAGGATTAGTTTAGTCTTCCATTCTCTGCACTTTGGAGAAGTTGGCACTAGGTTAGGAGAAGAAGTTGGCTTTCTCCGGAGGATTATCCTACTTGTAAGGTCCCACACTACAGGATAATCCCATGTTATGCAAGTTACACTGATTTCCTCACACACAAATCACAAGAAATTAGGGGTGCTGTAATTTTGCATTAACGATGCTATAACCATCCCTTTTATCTTATAATTTCCTTCTACATCTTTTTAACCATCTCTTTCTCACACCTGGTCCCTTGGAATTTTAGGTTAGTTTTAGTTAGTTATTTTTTCCCTTCTAGGAGTAGTTTTAGCATTAGGGTTAGGTAGAGGATTCGGCCTCCTCTAGAGGATCTTCTTAAGTAGCGAGTCCCACAACTTAAGAGACGGTCCTATGTTACTCAAAAAAACTGATTGCTCATCTATAAATTCATGCAAATCGAGGGTACCGTTAATTTGGTGATAAAGTTGTGGCATGCACGGTGGGACATGTTTGAAGCACCTTAACACTTCACTTCATCAATTTTGATGTGCTCTTAGTGAAGATTCCAACCTTTGGAGGCATTTTCAAGTACATCTAGTGACTCTACTGTTCCAAAAAACCCATTATCTCATTAGTATACCTTTCCCTTTCCTTTCATCCATTTCCATTCATTCTCTATTCCATTCCTTCTACTTTCTTATTTCATGATTTTGTGCAATCATGACTTCATTTCCTTCATATGATTCTTATTTATAGTAGCAACACCAATTCCCTCCATCCCCACAATTTTAAAACCCTCCAAATCAGTTCTATGAGCCCCATCATGATGAATATACATATAACCCAACCCCCATTGATCTGTATGGTTATATTTCTAACCATGATGTTGATGAAGAACATGGTTATATAGGTCATGGGGACAACTTCATGGAGGATGATGATTTGTAGAGGAAGATCCAAAGAATGGAGGAAAGTATGGTACAGACTAGGGATACATGTTAATTGAATGTGTTCAAAATTGGTTTGAGGGTCCCTTGTTCATGGGTCGGCCCTATGCCAAACTGGTTTATCCCATAACAAAAGATGGACTTCATGGTTGATATGATGTCCCAAATTGTAGAATGGGTAGATTTGATAGAGGCTCATGAATCTAGTGTTAGGAAACCTTGTCAATGGGGTAACCCTACAATACCATCTTATAACCCTCCTATTTCTCCTCCCTAACATACACCATCTCAACCCATTTTCTATAGTCCTAGATTTCTTCCCACTTCCCCCATTAAGGATTCCCCTTCTCCATATTCTTCCCTTCCATCCCACCTCCAATTCTCTTCCCTTTTTCCTTCTAACTCTCCATCTCCCCCATAAGAAAATCCTATACCTTCCCTCTCACCGTAAACCTTGTAAAAAATAGTGAAATTCCAGCCCACCCCTCCTCTTGCAATCCTAAACCCATTTTGGGAAGAAACAAAGAAGAAGATCAATGGAGGAGGAAAGTAAGTTAAAGAACAAAAAAAAAATGATCTTGTGAAAAATTACAGAATTGGGCTGTAAATTTCAATTCCAAACAAATGCCACTACTAGTTAAACCTTCAAAAGAGGTTGGGGTTGAAGAACACAAGGTTGAAGATGATTTTGCAACAGAGAAAGCACGGGAAGATGAACAAAAATATATATGTTCTAAATGTAGTGTGCATAATGGCACCATATTCATGGAGGTTGCTGATTCATTCCATCTTACAAAATGAAATCAAGAGGAATAATTTTCTCTAAGTCAAGAGGAGCACAAGAAGGATCAGATCCAAGAGGATTTCCACTGTAAAGCTTGAAAATGAGAGGTTGAGTTTTATCGGATCTAGAAGATTGCATTGGTGAGGAGGAACCCATTAAACTCACCACGTTTGCAGTTCCACAAATTTTATTCCAACAAGAAGAGCTTCTTACTATAGAGAACTCCTAGGAATCATTGATCTAGGAGTTTGATTTACAAGTTTCTTATTTGATGAGGATAAGGTGGATTAGAAGGAGGAAAAGTTGTTTGCGAAGCACCACGAGTTTAGATCAGCTTGCAAGAAACCACCTTCTAGAAATTTTGTAGGATGTCCCCATCTATGGGGATGATCTTCAAAGAAGTGGGAAAATAAAAAGGACTAGTCCTTGCCCAATCAGGTATTTGGCTAGTTTAGATTCAAAAAGAGTTTCCACTAGTCAAGCTCATTTCGGGCATGAGGATGAACTTTAGCACACCAAAGGTTAGCTACAACACCTCCAAACAAATGTAGAATAAATAAATGATGTATTCTTTTTATTTGTTGTTGATACTTTGGGAAGGGTAGAAAACAATTTTCCACTCTTATTAAAGGCCATGTCCATTGCCAAATCAATTACATGGCCGCACTTTATAAAGAAGAGAATTTATTCCTCCTTTCTTATTGTGGATTTATTTAGCTTCTCTTGTCTCTAGTTAGGATAGAGTAGGTAGGTTTTTTTCAATAGAAAAAGTGCTTTGTACACAATCAGCATGTTTCCATTTGGAACATGTATGACCTTTCTTTTGTACATAGTTTTGTGGTCACATGGAAAAATCAAATATGGGGCAATATTCTAAGTTTTTTCATTCAAACCCCAAGATCGATTCTGATTTAGGTCCTCCATACCCTTCCTTGGTAAAAAATTTAGTTTTGGGGAACAACTACAAGTTTTAATTAGAAAATCTTAAAAATTAGATACAAGAGCAATCAAGGTGGTTCCAGGTTTAGTGCCGAGTTCATACGGATTCATGAGACAAATTTTGAAGGAAAAGATCATTTTATTCAAGTTAAGATTGAATCCATGCCCAATGGATTCTTTAAGGTAACTATTCTTCATCATATAGTAGGTAGATCATCACGTGAGTCACCAATTGTTATCCATTTTTACACCCCCGCAAGATGGATAACTTAATAGTTACGGGAATTAGTAGTAGATGAGTGAAATGTTTCACAATTGTAAGGGTAGATCGCGAGTTTTCTTGGCCAAGTTGGTCTCCATGTGTGGAGAGTTAGTGATCCGTAGTGAGGGATTGAAGTCAAGTTGGTTTAAGTGGGAAAGTTGTTTTTGGCAAGCTAGGAGAGTTGGTATTTTGGCCGAGTGGCGTAATCTCGGTGAGTTATGCAGATTGTGGGATTTAATACCCATCGGTTGTATGAATAGATGCTTTCGCCGCAGCCTTTTTTTTTTCTACCCACCGGTAGCAAGTGTAGATGCCACCGGCTAATAGTAGGAGAAGGAAATTTGTAGGTGAAAAATGGCACATAAGCGCCAATAGTATCTTTAGATGCTCTTGGCCGATAGAAATCAAAATGCTACTAGCCAATAACATGTATGGATGCTACCAAATAGTAGCATCCATCAATAGTGGGGTGGCGGATCGAAGGTCACAAGGATGAAGAATTATGCTAGCACTTTAGTGTTGCGACCGATTGCACAAAATTAGAAATGGAGAAGCATTCGGGTGATAACAAGGGTTTCGGTAGCATTTGTATGGATGTTACCGATTGACAAAGGAATTTTTCACTACTAGTTGGTAGTGGAAGGGAAGTGTTCATGCCATGATGAAGCAAGGTGTCGATAGTAGTGAAAATTTTCTACCGACCAGTTGCATTTATGTAACCGATCAACAACAAGAGATAAGATAAAGGAATGTGACCAAATGGCGGGAGAAAACTTGATCCCAACCGACACTATAAATAATTATGCAACCGGCCATGAGGGCAAGAAAATACTACCACCCATGGGTAAAAATGCATGCTACCAACCAACAATAAGAATGCAACATGAATGGAGCCGACCAATAGAAAATGGAAGCTATAATCCAAACGAAGGAACAAGATGTAGCCGATCATCAACAAGAGCATCAACTATGAGATGAGAATTAATGGTGGTAGTTTGGGTAGCTCAACTACCTGCCAGGTAGTTAATGCTTGGTAGGTAAGAGCTCTTTTGCTATATATACATAATTTTTTCTCATTTGAAGGGGTTTTTGAGATTTTCTTTGTTGTAGTGGCACCATGCCAAAATGGTGGCCAAACTCCCATGAGTCTCAAACCTCGAATCTCCCCTTTGTAATGTAATCTCTTACCTTATGCCATGAATATAATGAAATTTTACATATTTTAAGAAACAAAATCTGTTTTGTGGCATGTTTTATTTTCCCTAACTTGTTTTACTTGAATTATTTCCTTTCCATTTGTTTTTTGGTAGGTTGTGTATAGTTGTGTTGCGAGGTCCCAACTTGTTTTGTGTTGTAAACACATGGGTGAGTGGAGAATGCGGTTACGAGATCTATGCCACATTTTTCTACCCTCTCTCATCTTATCTATTTCCTTCCCCTCATGGAGATAGATCAACCACCCCCTTTTTCTGGTGCTATCACTACCCCTTTTAGCTTAGGATTTCCCTTATGCATCTTTATAACCCTCTCTCTCTCTATCTCACCTTGATCCCTTCGAATTTTAGGTTAGTGTTAGTTTATTTTTCCTTCTAGGAGTATTTTTAGCATTAGGATTAGGTAGAGGAACCAACCTCCTATAGAGGATCATCTTAAGTAACAGGTCCTAACACTTGAGAGATGGTCCCATGTTAGCCAAAAACATCAATTGATCATACATAAATTCATGCAAATCAAAGGGTGATTTTTTTGGTGAGAACAATTAACTAATAGGATTGCATGAGAACAATAGTGTAATCAAAACTTACAAGTTTAAATTATAAATTGTATGTAACATCTTGATCAGATTTATCTTGTTAATTGTGAGTGGAGTCCTTGTTAATAATGCCTAGCTAAAACATTGGAGATTGGTAGAGTTGAAATACTCATGTAATCAAGTTCCTTGCATAGTGGTGGTACTCGGTTTACTCCCACTTAGAGGAGATAATATGTTTGTTCGAAAGCCATATTTTACCCACATAATCGAAGTTTCTAACTAAACTGATGTTAATTAGGAATCTCACAAATTGTGCAAGTCACATGCTGACTAGATGATGATACAAATTATATGCTCCTTGAATCATGTAACTCATATGTTGACTAGATTAATTCCTTGTTACTTTGTGTGAGTCTTTTTCTTCCCTACTATGAGTCTTGCGCTCGTTTGTGATTCCTACAATTCCATAAGGTGAATCTTACACTCCATTGTGAGTCTTGTGCTAGGATGTACGTGAGTCTTACACTAAGCTTAAGTGAGTGTTATGTTGGGATCTGTATGAGTCTTACACTAGGATTATAAAAAGTCCTCTATTCACATTTTTTAGCACAAAAATCAATTTATATTAGCCCATTCAAAGAAGCACATGAAATATGAAAATGGACAAGGTTTATGCACAAAAACTTCCTTTTAAATATATAAAAGTATTATTTACAAAAATGCTAACATTAGTTTAATACATTACACAAAAATGAGGTTTGGAATGGGAATTATCAAGGCTCATCATTTTACATTATCTCTTAAGGTTTATTGGATGTCTTTTTGTCCTTTATGTAATTTAGATGGTCAACATTGTAAAGAAACCTTGTTGTCACCAATAGAGCAATGGTTAACATGGATTTAACCACAATTAATCTTAATAATAAACCTTTATTTTCCATAAAATATCATCAAAATTTTAAAATATTTTTATTTCACTTATCTCCCTCTCTCCCCCAAAAACTAAAGTGAAGTATTGGATGTGGGGAAACTAATGGATGTTGGAATTCACATTATGTTTTATGGTTTAGAAAAAAATCCCTTTATGTCATTCCGATGGTCCACATAGACAAGAAACCATGTTTTGATTAACATAAGAATAGTTAACATATATTTGACCACAATTTATCCCAAAATCATACATTTTATTGTCCATGAAAACTCATCAAATTTTAAAAAATCTTAGTATTTCAGTTACCTTCCTCTCTTTCTCACACTCTCCCTAAAAATAAAGTGAAGTATTGGATGTAGGAAACTAATGGATGTTATTATTTAAATTATTATTCAAGGTTAATTTTCTACCTTATTTTTCCTTTATAAAAGTGTAATGGTCGACATCGAAAAGAAACCATGTTTTCAATAACACATTATTTGTTGACCTATAATTTTACCCACACTTTCTCTCAATACAAACCTTTTATTGTTCATGAAAATTCATCAAACATTTAAAAAAATTGGTGTCATAATCATCTTTCTCTCTCTTTCTCACCCTCTCCTAAAACTAAAGTAAAGTATTGGATGTGGGAACCTAATGGATGTTAGCATTTACATAATGTTTACCATTTTATTGGAAGCTTTATTTGTATTTATGCTAGTTTGATGGTCCACATCGACAAGAGACAATGTTATGATTAACATAGAAATGGTTAACCTACAATGTTAACCATAGTTTCTCTTAGTAACAAAACTTTATTTTCCATGAAAACTAATCAAACTTTAAAAACCCATTTGTATTCAAGTTACCCCTATCTCTCTCTCTATCTTTCTCATTCTCTCCCTAAAACTAAATTGAAGTATTGGATACGTGGTGAGAAATGAATGATAGTATTTACATCATCTTTCAAGTTTTATTGGATTCATTTTTTTCCTCTATGTGATTTAAATGGTCCACATTGACAAATAACCATATTTTTGTTAACATAGACACATAATTTTATCTACAATGTATCTCAATAACATACCTTTTATTGTCCATGAAAAATCATCAAAATTTTACAAAATTTTAGCGTCGTGGTGATACTTATCTCTCTCCCTCTCTCTCTCTCCATTTCCCTAAACTAAAGTGAAGTATTGGATATGGGGCACCTAATGGATTTTAGTGTTTATAGTCCTGTTTCAAACTTTATTACAAGCCTTTCTATTTTTATGCTATTCAAATGGTCCATGTTGACAAGTAACCATGTTGTGATTAACATAGTCTTGGTTAACACATAGTATTAACCACAATTTCTCTAAAAAAAATAGACCTTTTATTGTCCATAAAACTCATAATTTTTTTAAAACCATTGGTATTCCAATTACCTTGTTGTCTCTCTCTCTCTCTCTCTCTCTCTCTCTCTCTCTCTCTCTCACCCTCTCCTTAAAAATAAAGTGAAATATTGGATGTGGGCTAAGGAATGGATGTTAGTGTTTATATTATCTAACATCCACTATTTGAGAAATATTTTGTGATTGATTGTTGCATAAATTTATCGGGTAATTTATAGTACTTTTGAACTTGAATTTTCATAGGATGGGAAGAAATAGTAAGTGGTATAGTATGATTTCTCTTGAAATTCAATATTTGGGAAATGTGAAGTCATATTTCTCACAAAAATATATTTAATGTAACCCCGTAGGTGAAGAAAGTGGAGATATCAATTTTTGTGTGGAAATCCTTGTATACTATCAAAAAAAAAAAAGTGGAAAGGTTTCTTGATAGCATGGATACTACATTTATATACAATAATAAAAATGTGTTTAAGGATACTAAATAATACAAACCACTAAATTTTTCAATATTATATTGTAGGTTAGTTTACAACACCATAAAATTAATTTGGATAATTGATGGTGTTACATAATTTTTTTCTCTATAATATCATTTCTATCGTTACATCTATTGGTGTGCTTGTGTTCCTTATGAAAATAGGAACAAACCACAGACAAAGTCAAAGAGTAAGGAGGTTTCCAAAAATGTGGTTGTCGGTTCCATTTCAGTATAAAGGTTATACTTAGCCATCTAGAATTGGTGGTTATTATATACAATGATTTGTATCATTATGACATATCAATGGCAAGTTTTTTCATTGTGTGAATGACATAACCAACAGTTTGTGAACTACATTTTCTCCTAATTTTTGATATAGTTTACGTAATATGGTGATTGTTTTTCTCTCTAATGTCCCTATCCATACAATAATTTTTTTCTCTTTTTAATGTGTTTCCGTTATTGTAATTTATCATTTTATCACTCCCACAATTCCATAATTGTAATTTATTTCATGTTATTTGTTTTAAATGAGTAAGTTAATTTTTTCTATCTTTCAAAGGTGTGTTACATATTTTAAGTATTTCTACCATTTTCATATTAACATATTTTTCATGCCTCCTCGGTACCAATTCTACAAGTTGTTTGTTCTTGATGAGTAAGAGGTTGGAGTGCCAATTTCCTAGGCACAATCATCCCACAATAAAGTTGACAAAAATTAAATTTGGTGGTTAAAGTTCAACTTTGAGGAAATAGATAATTATTGGTATGTCAATACATTCATCATAGACAATGCAACTTATGAAATATAAGCAATCGGTAGGAATTTGAGTGTACTTTATTACTTAATGTTTAACTTCACAATGCCAAAAAAATAATAATTTCTTCATATCAATGTTTATTTACTTTTTTAGGGTTATATTTGTTTGTCACGTGTTGTTATGAATATGGAATTTTCTTAGGGAATGGTTGAAGAATATTTATAGGTTTGTTTTTATTTCATAGTTTTACACAATTGGATATGTTTGAAGGGCATTTTCCACTTAACAAATTAGGGTTTTCAATTATCGAAATACCAAAAGGAGGTGGGAATGCAAATTTTTAAGAAATTATGAACCATCATATATGAAATCAATGAGAGTGAGTAAATGAGAAAATTCCTCATTAACAATTTTATGGAAGAGTTCAAAGAACATACAACTTTTATGTAGTAATTACTAACACATAGCTACAAGATAGGGGTCACACTTTGGTTAGTTTCAAAGAAAAATTGATGTGTGTTTTTACATTACTCATGTTATTAACAATAAGAGTGGTAAACATTTTGTGTTAATAAAATCATATGTTTTTATTTTTTTGAAGCCATATGAGTAAAACCATTTTACAAATTTAAACATGTGAACCAAGATATGAATGCATCCTTAGAAGGATATAATTCTTTTTGAAGACCTAGTACTAATGTGATCATACCAAAAGATGAAAAAGGATAATGTATAGGATTTTCTATAAAACATTCTTCCAGGTTGAGCCATCTTATAGAATCAAATGAATGTTGCAAGTATATGGGTTCTTAAAAATTTACAAAAAGGAGAAAGATATCTTGACCTCTATTGAAAGGGTGAGAACGATTCCAGATAGTCATTATTGTGCATATAATACTATTCCAAGGTTGCACATGGTAAGAAGTCAAAATTTTATGGAATAATGGTGATGGGTCACTGTGAGTTCCAATCATTTAATCAAGTAACTTATAATTGATGTCATTCTAACTAAGAATATGCCCAAGGAAGTATATAGAGAAGGAAAGGAATATATAACTGGTAATTATAGTTTTCTTTTGTTTTTGGCGGCTTGATTTTTTTCTTGAGTCGTTTGTTTATTTAACTATATATTGAAAACAAAAGATTCTACTCTATTGGAAATTTAAAATTTTGGAATCAAAACAATTTTAATCTACTGAAATCAACATATAGAAAGGAAATGCTCTTTATAGAATGAAACTATTCTAAACAAAAATTGCAGGAAAGGAAATACTTAGAAAGGAAAGTTGTAATGATTGAAAGTACTGTGTAAAGAAAATACAATGTCAGAAATTCTTATTCAAATATTGTAATACTGAAAGTAGTTGTTGTAAAGCATACTCAAAATTAAATACTATAAGAAAATAGGGACATAAATACCAACACAACAAGCCAAGTCCTTGGTCAAGTGGGCCCTTTCTCTTCCTCGGATTGGTTTGTTAACAAAATATTCTCAAAACAACATGTATTTATTGATCACAAAGAGTTAATTACAACTAAATAAAAACAACTTATAACAAACACTTTCTCCTACATACTTATATATCTGCTTTCTATTAGACTTTACACACACATATCTATTTGTATATGTCCTTGTCAAATAAGGAAAGATTACTCTTTTATAGATCACTTCTCAAACATATGACTAATAATCTAGGAAACTAGATATGAGGGTAGTTTTAGAAGTTTGTTACAATTCATAAAAGAGTGCTAGGAAACAGGATGCTAGTTTTTAGCATGTATTAAATTCTTTAATTGATACTTATAGTGGAGTAGACCGTGTAAATCTGGATTATGAAAACAAGGAATGGTGGCTATCATGAATTTATTACCCTAACCACATCACCACATGTCTCTTCAAGGTAATTATTTGGAAAAAACATAATCATTAGTCCATAATATTCAACAAGGATAACATTCATTATTTGATACTTGGACCTAATCAATTGCAATCATCCCATGTATTGATAAATGTGTTTGGAAGAAAAAGTATTATAATTTTTGATATAATGGGTAAATCAATGGAATCATCAAATGGTATTTGGTTAGAAGATCATTAATGATTTTGTGACTTTCTGTGGGTTGCCAAAGGAAACGCATACAACCATGTGTTAAAGGTGTTGCAACTTGATATAGACATTAGATAATGTGATAGGGTATATGTTATTTCTATTTTTAAATTGCATACCTATCTTTCATCAATGCATACTTATTTGAAAAAGGTGTTTCTTCTTGCATATGTACATGGATTTCTAGGTGGGGAAGATGTGACAACTAGTGCAAATGTCGATGCCACACAACATAAACCACTTTATGTAAAAGGTGATATTTTGGTTTGCTTTTAAAGCATGGGTCTTCTTTATGACATTGTTTCCTTGTTTACAAAATATGATTATTACCATATATGTACATGGATTTTTAGATGGGGAGGATTAAAAATTAGTGCACACAAGAGGGTTGCACCAAAAAAACATGTAGAAGGTTATGTTTTTATTTTTTTAAGTGTGGGTATTTCTTTCTAAATTGTTTCCTTGTTTAAAAATGGATCTTCTTGTAGATACACATGGATTTCATGGTGGGGAGGTTTTGGTGAAATAATTTTTCACAAGGAAAAATCATCTAATTTTTCTAATGCTCTGAGACAATTTCCTCCTACTTGGAAAAGAGGAGACTCCATTTATTGTATGTAAATAAAATAAACTCTGTGGTTGGCCAATTGGCTTGGGATCAAACAAGCACACTCCACTATACCTGTGGAAAATTCTTACACCTTATGCAAGGGAAGAAATTTATAAGGATGGAAAGATATTGTGAGTGATAATTTCAAGAAAGGGGGTTAATCCCACAAGTAGGCTTAAATAGATTCTTACAAGCATTAACCAAAGTATTATCAAAACACAATTTGGAAGGAAAACTAACTTTTCTACATATGACAAGACAAAGGAATCATGAACATAAAATATCATTCATTCATTCATAAGTTTTTACACCATCCTTAGTTGTGCAATATTGACACATTAACAAAGCAGAGAGAGAGAGAGAGAGAGAGAGAGAGAGAGAGATTAAATTATATCTTTGATTTATCTTGGTAGTGTACTAGTTATCTACTCATGAACTAACAAAATTGATAAAATGACTCTTCAATTACCCCCACATGAATTTTCACTTGAACTTTACAACTTGTGACTTTTCGTATTCTTAGGAAATAAATTAAGTCCCCTTTTTATTAATCGAGGGAAAATTATTACAAATTTCAACTATAATCACATTTTTATGAATAAGATGAAAGTGAAAAGTAAACCCCAAACAAAGAAATAGAACATGAGAGAGAAGAGAGAAGAGAACTACTTGAATGGAGATGATGCCTCCACCGATGAATGTTAACTATTCAATGGAATCTTGGAGAGTATTTTAGGGAAGGATATCGATTCCCTTGAAATCCTTGCTGAATCAGGTTGGTATGGGAAAAACCTTCTCTACTTGGGGAATGTATAAAAAATTTAGAGCTTTGAGCTAATTCTTAGAGGTGCTATTGATACTTTTGTATTTCATGAACCATTATTGATGCTCTTTCGTCATGTTTTAGATGAAAAATATGATCTCTACAAGAGACTCCAATGTGTATTCATTAAATGAAAAGGGATATCTCGCTTCCTTTTAACCAAATCTTCATACGGTCTCATAAGGTCATTGAATGAAGTGTTCTCATCCACTTCAAGTACCCCAAGTTTTGTACCTCTGAATTGATATCTTCTTGCATCTTTGAAGTGATATCATCACATGATTCCAAATCATCGAGAACATGATTCAGATTTCATCTTGAGAAACAAAATTCTTAGACCACATTTGAGAGAAATCTTTGGATGTAGATTCAAACACATTTCTTCTCACTAACGGGAGGAGTTAATTTTGCCAATTTCAATGATTAGTGGGTACACCTAATCCCAATATTATTTATATTTTCCATCTCATTATTTTCATATTTATATTTTACGAAGTCGTAACCATGTATTTAAATAGCGAGAGGATTTTAGGAAGCAAGGTTCTTCCTTTCTCAATAATATTACTCACCCATTTATCTTTGGCCCCGCCCTGCATTATGAAGCCTCGTGTATTTCGATGGATTCCATATCTAATATACTAATGGGAGTAACTTATTTAGCTGGTAAAGACGAAGATGCATTTGAATATATGAAGGTTTGCACATAAGAAGTGATGGGTCTTACATGATCTTCCAATTATTCAATTTTCTCCTTATACCATTGGTTTCTTGTAAGGAGGCGAGTGGAAGATTATTTGAACAGATGAACATCCCCCTCATGTTGCCAACCCTAGAGTAATAGTTCTTAATTTCATAGTCGGATAGGGCCATCTCACTTATAGGATTAACGGTATTAGGTCAAGCTACCTCTACGTATTGATCTCCCAAAGTGTCATTGAAAAAGTGAGAGGAAACTTGAGCTTTCTTTCCTTTATTTTGTTTCACCATCATGGATATAGCTTGGAATTATGAAATCACCACTTATTGGACCATCTAGGTCTCTCCTCTAATCATCACCTTCACCCATGGGAATATATCAATTACTTCAGGCTCTACACTAGGCATGACGGTTATTTCTAGATCCGAGTGAGAGGGTTCATCTTGGGCCAGTTGAGTAGGTGTAACTACGAAGAAGAAATGCTCTGAGATCATTGAAGGATTGGTGGCTGAGATGGATCAATTTCACCTTGTTCCATACCTTATACAAGATCTTGAATTGTTCTTTCCTTCTTATGTGTCCTCCTATAATGAGTGGGCTTAGATTCCATTGACTATATTTTCATGAGCCTTTCAAATTGAGTGGAACTTGATGCTTTCTTAGTTTCCTTCAAGTAAAGAGGGGAAATGTATGTATTTTGAGAGTCTAGAGACCTCCCAACTCAATGAAATCAACTATATTGTTCTTGAATCACTCTTTGGATATCCGAATTATCACCTCAGTTTATTCATTGATATCCCCCGATTCTCAAATGATCTAAAAGTGAAATGAAGCTTTCACCACTTGATACTTAGGGTCATATAATTCAGTACCATCATCTTCAATTACCTCCTTGAACAAATAAAACCCAAATTTACTCATTTTCCCAATTTTCATTCTCATATGATCCTGCTCCCTAACCTAAAAATCATCAAAGTAATTCACCCAATAATCTTTGATTTGTGGAACATGGTGCAAGTCAGGGAGATGGAACATATCGGTGTTGCTCCAAATGTCAAAGCTAGCTCTTGGTTTTTATGAGTAGAGATTCAATGGTGCAAAAGAAGCTTCCAAATTTGATGCATCAAAAATAATATTTCACAAGAAAATTCCCAAAGAGATAGGAAAAGACACACCTTTCTTTTTTTGGCTCTTGAGTTTTCCATTGATATGGGAAAGTTGTGCAAAGCTCGAACATCATGATTTGATTGCCGAGGTACCTTAGAAGTTTTTGTGGAGCGAGATAAAATCCAAATACTTTTATGTACAAGAAATTTGAGAATCATGTGAAGAAATAATCGTATCTTTGGATCAAAAGTAGCATCTTGCAAAGACAATATCAATTTAGGATTTCCTTTGAGCAATCTTATGAAAAACATGGTGAATGCATAATTCACTCTTGAAAAATGGCGATTTCTCTCCTTCGGGTCAATTTTGGATACCTCTCATAGGTGGGGGAATTTTGGGAGGTGTTTTATGTGAGAGTTAGGCCCTTGAATGATCTCGTACTTGTGAGCATATACTAAGTATGATGGCATTATAAATTTCCTAGTATTTGTAGTAGAGAAAACTGATAATGGAGATTATCAATAATTATCTGATCATATTCAATCATTTGTTTTACCATGAAATATTGAAAATAATTTTTGTCTCCTCTCCCATCACCCTTCTCAGTAGTATGATTGCATCTAAAAATCCTTCATGAAATTCATTCCTAGACCAACCCTTTGATACACAATAGGTCTTCCTTACCTATTTCAACCATGACCCCAATGCAAGGCCTTGTAGGTATGATTCCATTTTGACCATTCACCTGATGAAAATTCCTTTGTGATGATTACCATGTTGCTCCATGTCATGATTTGCATGCACTATGAAATTCCTTTAGGAGTGAGTATTGCTAGTATCGAATTATCATTTTCCCTTATGATTCTTGTCTCTAGCTCATAGTGTTGAGCACATGTCAACACCAATTCCATTCTCTAAATAGATATTGGGTGACCACCCACAACATAAAACCCACTTGTGTACACTTTTTCTTCTACATGTTCCCTGGGACCATCAAGCATTCAATTTTTTAGATCCTCCAAGTCCATATGAGAAACATCAATGTCATCCACGTATAGATATTCGATGCTAGGATTGAAACTAGATCCAAACTATAAAAATTGAACTTCATTATTTCAAATATCCACAAGATGAGATAAAATGAAGAAAATAACAACTTTCTACAACTAAAATGGAAAATTTCTATTTTTAGTAAGTAGGAGCTATGGGCGCTTTTTTGTGATTTTTGCTTTTTCTCTCAATTCAATCTTCGAACCTCCTAACCTACCGAATACAATTTTTTTCTATTGTCATTTTATTGTTTTTAAAATGTTTCTATTTTGGAAATTTTCTTTTTTTCTTTTTACTTTTTTGCTTTTTTCGCATTTTTGAAAAAGATGTTTATTTCGTTTAGTTTATCTTCTCCATTATTCTTCGATTGTCCTGATACGGGAAAATTTTATATTTTTGGAATATTTTTATTTATATTAAGTGACAATACTAGATACTTACTATATTTATAAATGGTACTTTCCCATGTATGATTGCAACAAAAATGATTTCACTGGATTTTCCTTGCTTCCGTGACTTCGTGCTCAAAATTTTACCTTGATATACTCATCTAAATCCTTAGAAACCAAAAAGCACCATCTAGGACACAAAAAGGTTTTTTCCATTAAAAAAAGGGCATCATCTACTCTACTATTAAATTGTTCTTGAAGGCAGTTGGGATGAAGAAATATTGAGAAAATTTCATCTACATCCGCCTACAGGTTTGGAAGATATCAATTTTCTTCATTTTTGAGATAATGGATGCCTAGATGAATTATAATAGGGTTTCTAATGAATTATAATCTATTTGGAGCTTTTTGATTTCAAAAATGGATTCCTGGGTTGAGTTGGTGAAAGAATGAGGTAAAATTGACTTGAATGAGTCTTTAAAAGCAACATAATAGTCTATTTTTAAGCTATGAGCAAGCTTTAAAACTTAGCTTTCAAAAGCATGGGGGTGGAATGAATTTCATTGTCCCCATTTACCCCACTATCCCATGAAAAAGGGGGAAATTTGGGATATTAAAATGTACCCCCACTCGAGCATGACAAGTAGCAAAGTAGGATGCAATGAGATGGTGGGATGAGAGGAACACACTTAAGCACCTGGGGGAGAAATTTTTGGTCACATGGTGAACTTGGGAAGGGGAAAGGGTGGGGAAAATTTTATTTTCCCCACTATCCTAGGGAAATTTGGGACAGTAAAATGCGCCCTGGGTTAGATGATGCAACTTAACAATTTCACATGCAAAAAGGCTTAACACCCTGCTAGGAAGAGGGAAGGTCACATGAGGGACCAAGAGTAAGAGTTGATGGGGTTAATATTTTATTTTCCCCAATATCACTAATGTCCCCACTTTCCCAAGGACAAGAGGGACAATTGGGAGAGGTAGGATAGTAAAACCCACCACCTATCCAATTGAGAAAATGACTAAGTCCTTAAAACTTGAAAACACTTTTCCCGAAGCTCCAGGAGGTATTTTCATAAGAAAAATTATATAATTTTGACTCCTGAGATCAATCCAAGATCAATGGGATGGATTTAAATACTTTATTCTAAACATTTCTCCAAAAAAATTACCCATTTTCATTTGGGACAATAAGATGAGTTTGTACAAACTGATATTCCATGAGAAGAAACCATATATTGTAAAGAATTTTTGATTCCATCATGAAGAGGGATATTCAATATTTCCAATGGTTACTTGTTTTTCTCTTGAATCATCATGTATCTCCTGAAATACTCTATTGAAGTTCAGGTACCGTTTTCAATTACAAGCTCCTTACCCTGAAAAACATGCTTACACTGCAATTTCTCCAAGATTCCTGAAAACTTCCTAAATATCACAAAATAAATTCCATCACTCTTCAAAATCCTCAATAACACATCTGGATGGTTTTAGGCTTATTGATCAATCCTATAGGAATTCACACCTTCCTAGAAAGGCTAAGAATAGTCTTCCGAGGCTTACCATAGATTCCATATTTGAAATAACTTTACTAAAATAACTAAAAGACCTAATCACATTATTTCAAGCACTTGAAAATGTTTTACATCACAATAGGAAGGCCTTCAAGACTGGGATTCTCATGAAACAAAAGGAAGAGTGATCTATAGGATGCCTTAGGAGGGTTTTCAAATAATGTTTTGACATAAGGGTAAAGTTATCATGTTTTAATTTTGAATTTTTCTCTTGTAAAAACACACCAAAGTAGGAGGATATGAAAATAAGTACACATGGGGATAGTTCACATTTCTATACATTGAATTTATAATGTGATATGTTGGTTTTGTTTCAAAAACATGTATCTTGTATTTGACAATGCTTCCCCATTTATAACAAATATGTTTTTTTGTTTTTCTAAATGGAATTTCGAGTTAAAGGTGGAAATGATATTGTAAAAAATATACATGACCTCACCCTTGAGAATACTATTAGGGATTGTGCTCATGTGATATATGTGTTTAGGAAATGCTACAATTTTTTGAAATCCTTGCATAATGTGCTGCCAACCAAAGATGATAAGATATTTGGATTTTTTAGATTATTTATAGAAGTTTCAAAGGATTATTGAGGACTTTAATGTTTTTATATATGAATTCATATTAATTCAATAATTTATGAATCTTTAACCACCCACATGTAACCACTATTTTGTGCAAGAAAGAAACCAAAGAGGAAATAAAATAAGGTAATTATTAAGGACTTGAATGATTTTGTTTAGAACTACAAATAAATCACATTTCCAGGACACCAAGCGTGGAAGAAGGAAACATAAACACACATCTATTTGATTTTTAAAGAAATCAAAGATAATTTTTATGGTATTGCATGGATTGGGGATGAGTTTTAATTTTAGATGTATAAAAATTTCATTAATATCTTGTGATAACACTAACTTCCCATTCTACTTATTTATAGAAGCATCCCCATGGGTGAATCTCCAAATTCACATTATCGCTTGTCTTTTGGAAGTTTTAGTATTACGAAAGGTATGGTTTTATGTTGATGGCATAAATTTTTTAATTTTTACATTCAATATTTGGTAATGGCATGGAATGAACCATTTCCATGGCTTTCTATTTATCTTGAATGTTTAGTATGTCAATGTAGCTTCGATAAACCCTAGCAAAACATAATTAGTACTAACATCTCTTGTTTTTGAATTAAAATCCAATTTTTAAAAGAATCTAAAGTATTGTGATGAACCAAGTGTTATATTTTCACTATCTAAACTAAAATCTTACTACTGAGACCAACATTTTTCACTAGTATGGTATGCTCTTGTTACGAGGAGAGATTTTTCTCATTTTAGAGTTAATACTTACAAGGGTCTTCTATCTCACTACTATGATAATTTGATTTAATTTATGGAGGATGTTTTTGGAATGATGCAGATCTCAATCATTTTTATTGTAAACATTTAGAAAGAAAATATTGTGATCTAAAATGCATCTCAAACAACCCTACTTTGCAATGTGGGTGATTGTAGTATGGTCTCTAATAATGTCTCACATTATTATAAATGTTGGAATTATTTGTCTCTATTTTCAAAGTAATATCCATTATAAGGATCCCTAGATACCTATCATATCCATTATATGTATTATTCAAACACATAAATTACTCTATTTTTAGTGTATGAGAAGGAGGAAGAAGGGTTTTCTATTTTTAGTTCATAGTTTAGGTAGATGATATGTCTAAAAATTATGATCCAACATCCTTAAACATATGTTCTAAGTCATCATAAATTCTCCTTGTGTTTTTGGACTAATAATTATCGGGTTTCAATCATAGTTCTCGGTTTGTTATGCAATTTTCTTGTAGTTTACATTATTTTTGAAGAAAATTACTTTTAAGGCTATCTCTCCATTTTGATATCCCCCTACCTACATAGAATGAATTTCATTTTTATCTTATGGGTGTTTTATAATTGGATATGATAAGAGGATATTTCCTATTTTACAAAATGGTGAGGATTCAAGATCATATAAGAAAACACAACATTGAGGTCAACTTTTTCAGGGTTGACAATTTTTTTCAACTAAAATTACATTTAACTTGAATGTAGCTTACAAACATATTAAAAAATTAAATAATCTTCATAAGGAATTGTTATTTTTCTTCAAGGTTTCCATCTTCATATCTACATGGGGTGATAAATTACAGACTTGGGGATTATTATATTCCACTATAAAAGTTTCCCTTCCAAAACTTTTTGTAACAATTTGTACATATTATTTTCAGTTAATTGGAAAAAATGGTAGGACTTCCTTATACCTCACTTAGTTTTTGTTTGACCCATGACAGAAAATAGACTGATGTTGACCATGTGTAAATGTAGGTCATGAAATGAATCATCCATAATACATTACAAATTCCTTTCATCATTTTCTATTACAACTTGTTTCTTAATCATTACAAATCAGGTTGTCATTGTCCATGGGCATGTCAAGGAGAATTTATGTTCACACTTATATAATAACATATTACTTAGGCATGATTAATTAGGCACTTGGATATGTCATCATGTTGTTTGCATGATTTTACACATTCCAAAAACATCATAATATAACCTAATGCCAATTCAGCTCACCCACATGGGTATCAAATCTACATGTGTGTGTGTGTGTTTGTGTGTGTGTGTGTGTGTGTGTGTGTGTGTAATTTTACCATACTTATACATACATACATACATACATACATACATATATATATATATATATATGTATATACATGTATATATATGTATGTATATACATACATACATACATATATATATATATATATCGTGTGTGTGTGTAACATACACCAATGACATTATCTTATCTAAAACAATCCATAAGCTAGAATCACCTAACATAAGTGTAATGAACCTCACTTACCTCTTCAAGTATTAACAAATCAGATATGCCAAATAATAATAGCAACCTCTTCCAATGATCAAAAATAGGATGCAAGTTATGATAACTACTTAATGTAATCACGGTTATAAATAAATTTTCTCCTATAAATTTCACTATCCAAACCCTATCACCCGAGTTCACTGAGGGTATAAAACATAGTGATGTACACATTACTTCCAAACTTGTAATGAGAATGTAACCAACCAAAGTTCCTATTTAGTGTTTAAAAATACACACACATTATTAGCATGAAACGTCCTCTCTTTATACTAGAGATTGTTAGGAATCATTATGTTAGTGCTTACATTATAGTGTGAGTAATTACGTGAGTAATTATATGAAGTAAATATAATGTAATGTAATTGTAAATGAGTTGTTAAAACAACTCATAGTGATTAGATAGTATATTGTTACGTGAGTAACAATACACTTTGTTAAGAGATTTGTTGGTTAAACAATCTCCATAATTATAGGAATACCTTTCCTATATATTTGTATGCTGCGGATGTTTGAGAAATAACAAAGAAGATATAATATTATTGTGTTAGTTTCCTGTGTAAATCTGGACCTGCACTTACATTTGGTTTCAGAGCAGGTGAATCTGCTGACAGAAATTAGATCCGATTGCTTCATGGAGTGCTAAAGCTGTTTAAGGGCTTCTCCAAATTTCTGGTTGCCCTGGTAATGTGTTTTCAGTCTTCAGCTGTGCAACATATTTGGATCTAATTTTTATTGCAGACTTCTGCCATGGTATCAGTTTGACATCTATTACAATTTAAGGTGTAGAAGAGTGTAGTTCTGACTACTTGATATTTGTTCCACATCAAGAGCATTTGATTCCCATACTGAAATTCACGGATTGGATGTATTTGGTAAAAGAAGGTTGTGTTTGCAGTTCAGGCATGAAGAACAACTCCAAATTCAAGTAAAACTTAGTCATGAACAACTTTTAGGTCAGGTGATGAAATCAAATATTGCTGGTACCATTCCTATATATTTGTATGATGCGGATGTTTGAGAAATAACAAAGAATATATAATATTATTGTGTTAGTTTCTGTGTAAATCTGGACTGCACTTACGAGAGATGTCATGGAGAGGCTAATTATTGAAATTCATGTAGCGTTGCATTGGTAAATTATTTTTCAAAGGGGGAAAATGGAAGGCTTTAGCAATAATATGAAGGCTACTAAGCCTCTCCTCTATTATAATGGGGAGACACCCTTTATTGATTAACTAAAATGCATATAAAGGAAATATTTACACCATTTTATTATGAGGGGTTTTGTATTCTATCCCAAGGTGTGTGATTATCAAAGAAAGGTAATATGGAAGGAAGGGAGAATTTAAAAGATTATAGAAAGGAAATTGGAGGAAGAATAAGTGGAAAAACATGTACTTTCCAATAGGAAAATATATATCCTAGTTTTAATTACACAAGTATAAGTTAACAATAATGATCATTTTATAATCCAAAACATTGAAAAAATGTGTTGATTATTAATTGAATGTAGTAATAAATAATGGCGTAAAAGAAAAGGAAACCATAACACAAATTTTTTATATTTATCTATTAATTTTTTTATTTTAAAAATATGTGGAATACAAAGCTACTACAATTTTTTTATCTAGAATTTATCTCTATCAAAAATATCGTTTACATATCATATATATCCTAGATTTATTGAAAAAATTTCCTATTTCCCACTACATACATGTGGGAGAAGAAGTCCATATTACTAATAATAGTACCCAAAAATGACTAAGTCATTTTACAAATTTTGAAAACAAAATACAAATTATTATAGGATTTTATGAATTGAATGAGTCAATTTATAAAAGGACATTATGACTTGATTGAGTCAATGTGTGCTAAATGGTTTTGTATCTAAAAAATTTTAAATTTCCCATGTGGATTTACAAACCAAAAGAATAGTATTTGAAATTTTATAAAATAAAAATACAAGATAGATGAAATTCACATTCTCTTAAATTTAACTTGTTATAAATCATTGTTCCTTTCACATGGTTATCTTACGATCATCTTCCACACTAACCACTTTTTCCTTGGATAGCTAATGTCAATAACAATAGGCATAAAACTTCTCAAAGATATCCTTAATTTTTCCTCACCTTGTCATTTTTGTACATTTCATTTATATGAAAATTTTCTTCAATATTGACCATATTGCTAAGGACCTTGCAGAGAACTATATACACATAATTTTTCAATTTTCATATTATTTAATACTGCTTACTATCAATTTCCTTTGTGTAGATAAGGGTCATTGATGCATCTATTTCTTGAGTGGGTGCCTTAAGGGGCCTGCTAAGAATGGGGAATGATTATTCATGTAATCATTATGGGTTAGAGACAATACACATAAAGAGTATAACTATGTGGTCCCAACCTTAGTTGTCCTTGCATTAGTTATCCTTCTTCTTTCATGTCTCATACACATTGCATGCCCGACACCTTGTTTACATTTCACCATTTGGCTTCCATCTGCTTGATCCATGATACCTATTTTTCACTTTATATGGCATTTAGATATCCATGTATGATGTCATCGCATATGGGTGATGGTGTCGTTTTTAGGTTTTTCCCTATTCGATGCCATCACCCATGGGAAATAGTGTCATATATATACACACCACACTTTAACATTCAAAAGGAAGGAAGGAATCCTGAATCTTGGAAACCATTTTCTTTTCTTCTCTTTTGTGCGAACTTTGTATCCTCATTCATATATTTGTTCATCATGCATTTGGCTTGGAAAATATTATTCTTGATTAGATTTCTTACACTATTGGCTCATCTATAACGATTCTAGGATAGGAACATTGTTCCCCTTATCCACCTAATAGGAATTCTCTCCGGTGTGCTACTTCTCTAGAGATATCGATTCATTAGCGACCACCCCATAGGTAAGTGATCTAACTCTCTTTGTAATTTTGCATAGATTAATTGATTTCCCTTCCCCATTTCTCTATGTTAGCTTAGTGTTACATGTTGATGGTAGTTATCATAATTATCTTATTTGATCATCTCCTTAGCTTCTCTTTATTTATATTTTAGTTACATTGTGCATATTTTCCTTATTCATCATCAATCCATACCTCTTCCCATCTAATTACTGATATATTGGTAGGGTACTCTCCTCTATCTTGACCGGAGGCCTTAGAAACCCTAGGTTGATCTAGTTGTAAATCAAGGATTTCGCGCTTGTTACCTGTCCAAGTTAATGCACCAAACTAAACACAAAAACCCTGAAAAACTCCAATGAAATCGATACCTGACGGAAAAGATACGAAGATGTAGACGGATAAGGAGGTCGATGTAGATAAGACGGGCCCACACGAGCAATTCGCACAATAGATCCGAGTAACCTACAAGACACCAATGCTTGACAGAAAAAGATGGCGTTAAAAGATATTTAGGTGGATCGCCAGAAGCGGGTCCGGAAGCGATAAGCTTCCTCGGCGGATGTCGACCCACGTTTTCAATTAAGTAGAGAAGCATACATGATAGAAGATGTACATATAAGACTATATTTTTTGATTATGGTAATGAAACCGAATTTAAACAACGACAAAGCTACGAAAAACAGAAACTATGAAATAAAGTGGATTTGTGTTACCTATGTCCTTTACTGTTTGTAGGATGATCGGCGTCGATTATGTAAAATCGGCGTCGATCCCGATGCGATCGGCGCGTCGGCCCAAACAGATCAGCGTCGGCCGATCGAAGCGAATCGATTGATCGAGGGCAGTGCAAGAAGATTCGAAATTGGAAAGAGATGGACGAGATAGTCGACGCGTCATTGGATGTGTGAAAGTCGGTAAGATACTCGGAACGAGTCACCAGGATCGATGGATACGTGCGATGTTGATATGATAGGAGCGAGTAACGGTGCTCCTCTCGGGGATTGATTCGAGGCAGATCCGATCTCATTTGATACACTTGATGCTAAAAGATCTCTCTCTTACAACTTCGTGTCTCTTTCGCGATCTGTCTCTTTGTCTCTCTCTGTTCGTGCGCATCCTTTTTCGTCGTGTGTCCTTAGTAACCGAGTTACGGACTTGTATTTATAATTAGCGCCGCTCCTAAAAAATCGGCGCCGACCGTATAGGTTAGCGCCGATCGCGGACGAGACTCCCGAGATGGCAAAAATGATTGATTTCTAGAAAGATGAGAATTACCCCAAATACGGGAAATATCCCGCTTGGGGAAAAGGAAAAATAGGGGTGATACATAGATAGAATAAATTTGGGGTAGATAAGTGATTAGGATACATGGGAAGAGGTGTAATTAAATATTTAATATTTAATTACTCACGGGTAAGATACAATGGGGTGAATTAAACTTAGGATAGATGTTTAAATCACAAATCGGATAATATCCCCAAGGGGATAGTGGTGACGTAAACGTGCCCCAGGTTACCTAAGCAGGTAAACGAATGTGAGGGACACTAAATTGAGTAACCAATTTTAAGTGTCTACATTTTGCCCCTTTTTGTCAAGTAACTTGCGATAAGCAAGGTTATGAGACAAAAACAAAGAGATGGAAGAAGGGAAGAATGAGTGATGATGTGATCCCCCTCAAACTAGGGATGGGATGGGTGATAGAACAGACGATCCCAAGTTTGAAAGAGGTAGATGAAAATGTAGGATGCCCCAGTCGGATGTCTGGAGTAGATCTGATCATTGATGACGCACAAAAATAAATAAAAAGGCAGCAACCTAAGGAACTCACATTGGTAGGGCAAACTAGACGGTCTCCTCATGAGACGACGTTAATACCTACAGACCCATGAGTGTAAGGAGAACTGCAAAATAGTCAGCATCTAAAGAGAGACACATTGGTAGGGACAACTAGACGGTGCAAGCCAGCGACGTTAGTGCCTACAGACCCGTTTAACTCCAAGCTGCCAAAAAGTACGAGTGTCCCACGCAAAGGGAACAAAACCCGAAATAGACGGTGATATCGAAAAGATGCGCCGAAAGGCAATATTCAGCACAAAACAATGATCAGATGGATAAATAAGCCAAGCATCAACACTATGGCAAATAGACATGGAAAATCGGCGATCACAGAAATCGGCGACGACCAAGATAAACGGCGTCGATCAAAAAAATCGGCGCCGACCAATCGTAGCGCATATAAATATGCGAACGGAAAACGTAAACGATTTATTTTCATCGTGACGATTGATTCAGAGAGAGTCAGAATTTAGATTTGAGCACCATGGAAGCCTCTGGGAGCGGTCAGAAGTGCAGGAGGACACGACCTGGGGTAAGTGGTTCTTCTTGAACCCGTTGAACTTAGTTTTTTTTTTTTTTTTTGATTTTTTTGTTTGTGGGGGCAATGGTCCAATTTATGCCCGGACAGTCAGTCGGCGTCGATTGGTAAAATCGGCGTCGATTGGTGTTTGAGCGGCGTCGATTGGTATGAATCGGCATCGACTAGAAATAAGCGATGCCAATTTTATTAAATCGACGCCGATTAGAATAGATAAGATTTTTGTTGTTGTTTTGGATGTTCTGATTCGAGACTAAAATTGCTCTTCTTTGTCGTGGAGTGCGAGCACGAGAGGCTCTACACATGAGGGATGTTATTCCCGAGTTACTGGAGACTATTCTCCCAGATGTGACCGATGCAGATTGGCGGCATCTAGAGTTAGCCGGCTCGGGGGCTTTCGATACTACAGACGAGTGCCGCGGGATGTGGAGCTGATGCGGGCACTAGTGCGATGGTGGGACAGCCACACGTGCACTTTTTGGTTTAGGACGGGTGAGATGACCATCACCCATGAGGACATATACAGGATTCTGAGATTGCCGATCACTGGGGACCCTATCGAGATTACCCCACGAGAGCAGCAGCAGAGGGCCCTAGGTCGATTATATAGAGACAGGGCAGATGACTCAGAGATAGTGTCCGGGGCAGTGAGGATAGCCTCACAGTACAGACAGGATAGTCCCCGGAGCAGACGGATAGTGCTGATTCAGATGGCTATATCCTACTTTGCTCTTCCAGATTCAGGAGGTGGGAGATTCCCACTATTGTTATTAGACTGTGTTTGCGACATTCTGCAGTTCAGGCAGGTGTTTGCTTTTGCTGATGCCCTGATAGCTCAGATATACCATGAGCTATGGATGTACACCACAGGCCGGAGGACAGGTATAGATGTCAGTTTTGTGCTCCATTGCTGGGCCTATGAGCATATAGCGGTGATCAGGCCATCCGGGCTTCCTTGGATGCCAGCAGTGGTGGGAGGTGTTGATTATGGATTCCAATGATGGTGGGCTGACATGGCCATTGGGGATACTGGTAGATCAGCCGATTGGTACACCGAGCATTTCAAAACGCTGACACCGGATCAGGTCATCTGGAGGCCATATCGGGAATCTCTGACATGGGCTGGTCAGGATGCCCACTTGGTGGCACTGAGACGGAGCAGGGTGGTTAGGGGCCGCAGGCCTGATATGTGGGAGCGAGTCCCGTTTATGCGGGTATTGAGACAGTTCGGCCTAGTGCAGACAGTGCCGACCACCTACACGCCTTATAGGCGGGATAGCAGGGAGACTGATCTACCGATTTTGATCCCGGTAGATCCACTGAGAGAGGCCCCACCCTCCACAGACAGCGATGATGACGCAGGGGTAGATGAGGGTTATGCAGCATGGTATGATACAGAGCTTCCACGACATCTCCCGGCATCTATAGATGCCGACGAGGATGACATAGCTGCGATGCTGGATAGACTGGAGGGAGAGCATGCCACCCTGACACAGACACATCAGGTAGCTCTTGAGGAGATCAGGGCTCTGACAGAGGAGAGGGATGCCCTAATTTTGGAGAGAGACACCGCTCGCCAGGAGCGAGATATAGCGATCCAGCAGAGGGATCGCTACCTTCGACATAGGGAGGCCCTCAGGGCCAAATATGGGGAGACAGGTGCCATGTCGGAGTCTGGTACGTAGGGTACGACCCTAGGAGGAGCACCACCAGCAGCGCCAGCAGCCCCAGCAGCACCAGCAGCACCATTACGAGCACCTGGTACCGTGAGCTTGAGCACATATCAGTCTCTCCTTGCTGAGGTGAGATACTATGAGGATGCCTTAGCGCAGCATGCCCCAGATGTGCCGCGGTACGGGGCGAGGAGGAGGGCAGCGACGGCTACAGCGAGCGGGGCCTCAGGCGGAGGGAGCACCGGGAGAGATCGAGGTGGACAGAGACCTCCAGCAGCAGGTGCATCTAGCTCGATAGGAGGCAGCCAGGAGAGACACAGGCTCCAGAGAGGAGGGTGGAGGAGATAGTGTCCTCCATGCATCAGACTTTACCATATAGGGATTGATGTATTTTGTATCTGTATAGTGATGTAGCCTCGATTGGAAGGCATTGTATAGATGGCTTGATTGAAAGCCACCCATTTTTTTGTTGTACAGACCCACATGTATATATAGATTCATCATTTCATTTGTCATATAATTGATCTCATGCGTTTGATTTTGATATACATGGATAGATGTAGCATAATTGTGATGGATCTAAATATAGACTGATAGATGATGAATAGATGTGATTGGATAGATATAGACTGATAGAGGATAGAAATAGATGTGATTTGATGGATATAGATATGTGGATATAATTTTGATGAAAATAGATAGATGCAATGTAACTTGGATTTCGATATGTTGATGGATAGATAGATAGATGTGATTGATGTATGGATTTTATTTTGATGAAAAATGGATATAGATAGATGTAGTGTAACTTGGATGCACCATTTTTCAATATTTTGATGGATAGATAGATAGATGTGATTGATGTACTCGGCATGGTTGAGATGTTAATTTAATTTTGATGAAAATAGATAGCCAGAAATAGATGTGTTGATAATAGATGCTTTGATAGATAAGATGAAATTAGATAGAAGATAAATTTTGATTGAATTAACATGTGAAATGTCAATTTGACTAGATGAAAAAAAAAAAGAATAATGGGGAATACTCTTTGCGAGAGCCAAGGAGGTAATGAAAACGACCTTGACTAGGAATAAAGAAAATATACCCGGATAAGAAAGAAAATGACAAGTTGGACTCCCAACCGACCATAGATAGAATCTGGATAGGAAATCACAATATCATGCATGTAAGGCCCTATATGAGGTTAAAATGAACCTGACACTAACTAGCCGCAAAACAGATCTAGGAGGGAAACAAAAGGAACAGTAAGTACGTACCTTGTCGGAATTTACAAGGGACAGAATACATGTCCATAGTGGGAAAATAGGATTCTCCATATGATCTACAAAAGGTCTTAAATCTCAGCTTCATGATTTTGGCAGAAAAGCAAACTGATCAATGCGGGAAGTTTGCTTGATATGGAAAGACTGATCGATGCGGGAAGTCTTTCAATGATGCTAAAAAGTGTATAAACTGACTGAAAGGCTGATTAATTGCAAGAAGCCTTGAATATTTCTTTGAGAAACAGCCGTCCTTCAAGGGAGCGGTCTGTATTTTGAATTTTAATGATAGCCATCCTTCGAGGGTATGGTCTATATTTTTCTTTTTGATTCATTTGATAATGTAGGGATAGCTGTCCTTCAAGGGATCAGTCTATCTTTTTGGATAGCATCTCTTTTTTTTTTTTTTTTTTTTTTTTTTTTTTTGAAAATCTTTTTGGAAGAAGCTGAGTTTAGACCTAGATAGATCAGATGGAGGGGAAGAGAACATAGAAGAACATGCACTCATGCCCCGAGTAGATCCGATTAAGATAAGCACTTGGGACAGATGAAGTGGTGATTAAGGTATCCCTACCATGAGGAGGAACATATCCAAAAGAAACATGCAATGAGTAGGGCCGCGGTACTCATATTTTAAGGTAGAAGAGGCAATAGGCGGAGAACCACATAGTTTCGAATCACCCTGAAAGTATATGACTGGTTGTTTTAGACGGATGAAAGATCTGTGTTGCGACTAGATTTGTGTAAGATAGATTTTAACAATAGAAGGGCCGTAGATGCAAGGCATTAAGAGGTTCCGCTTCAGGTATACCATCCATGGAAGATAGACGATAAGCCCCAGACCCATATTTATGAGTGATAATGTAGGGGCCCATCCAGTTGGGAGCAAACTTACCACGTTGACTTCTTTCGAGTGTAGTAACATTTTGATTTTCTTTAAGAACAAGATCCCCAATTTTGAAGTCACGGTGCTGCAAATGCTTGTTATAAGCACGTTTGACACGCTCGAGATAGACTTGATGATGTTCAAGAGCGTTGAGATGCCGCTCATCTAATAATTCAAGTTGTGCTAGACGATTTTGACGATAGTCCTCATCGGAGATAAATTCTCTGAGAGAAACACGGAGAGACGGGATTTGGACTTCCAGAGGAAGAACAACTTCAGACCCATAGACGAGAGAGAAGGGAGTAGCACCAGTAGGAGTACGGATGCTAGTCCGATAAGCCCAGAGAGCAAAAGGGATATGTAAATGCCAATCCCTACCAGCTCGACTAGTTACCTTTGCGAGGATATTACGCAAAGTTTTATTGGAAGCTTCGGCCTGACCGTTAGCTTGAGGATAGTATGGGGAAGAAAAACTGAGTTTGATATTGAAAGCTTTGCAGAGGTTCTGCAAATCAACGTTCTTGAAAGACTTACCATTATCTGTGATGAGTTTGTGTGGAACGCCAAAACGACAAATGATGTGTTGATAGACGAAATCAACTATGGGCTTAGCCTTTGTTGAAGAGAGAGGGATAGCCTCCACCCACTTAGTAAAGTACTCAGTGGCAGTAATGATAGAATGATGACGTTGTGAAGAACGGGGATTGATGAGACCAATAAGATCAAGACCCCATTGCGAAAAAGGCCACAAATCCGCCGTAGGTTGCAAAGCTTGACTAGGGATGTGTGTAAGATTGGAATGTTGTTGACACTTGACACATTTCTTAGTGTATTCACAACAATCTTGATTAAGAGAAGGCCAATAATATCCCAAACGTAAGATGCGTTTAGCCACCAGCCACTAAAATGTCCACCACAGATACCGTCATGGACCTCCTGGATGGCTTTAGATGATTCATGGGTTTTGAGGCACCGAAGCAAAATACCATCAAAGCCGCGTTTGTAGAGAATCCCGCCTAGAATAGTATAGCGATTAGCGCGTTGGATAAAATATCTTCTACCATTGGAAGTCAGATCTGGAGGAAGCACCAAATGAGATAGACAATCAACAATCTGTTGATACCACTCATCCTGAGTATGGGTTGTGACAGCATGGATTGAAGTTAGTTGCCTAAGATGAGATGGTTGATCTAATCATTGCATAGCCACATAAAGTTGTGAGTCTTTGGTGAAAGGTGGGATAAGTGAGGCTAAGGAAGCCATTGTGTCTGCGAATCGATTTGCAGTGCGAGGAATAGCTTGGATAGTGAATTTATCGAAAGATTGGAGTTGAGCAAGAATGATATCACGATATTTTTGAAGGATATCATTCTTGCATTGATAGACACCCGTGACTTGATTAACGATGAGTTCAGAATCACCAAAGATGTCAATATGACGAGCGCCGAGATTAATGGCATTTTGGAGACCTAAGACAAGAGCTTCGTATTCAGCCATATTATTGGTACACTCAAAGTTCAATTTGTGTGCGACTGGGATAGGCGTACCCCAAGGAGGAATCATCACGAAACCCGCACCTCCCCCTTGCTGGCATTTGGATCCATCAAAGAAGAGCTTTACTTTAAATGGAGATAGACCAAAATCAATTTGTTGGATATATTCATCGGGGAATTGAGCAAGGGGGTCTTGAGTGTCCGGAAGAGGAGCATCAGCTAATTGATCTGCAATAACCTGACCCTTGATAGACTTTTGCGGGATAAACTCGAGGTCAAATTCTGTCATAAGCATGAGCCAACGAGTGATACGATCATTGTGATAAGGCTTTGCATGAATTGTCTTGAGTGGATTGACACTTGTGACAATATAAGTTTTGTGATTAAGGAGGTAATGACGAAGCTTAGAAGTTGTGAAGAAGAGAGCACAACATAGCTTTTCAGCTTCGGAGTAACGTGTTTCATACTCATGGAGGGTGTGACTGATGTAATAGACAGCTTGTTCTTTACCGCAAGTGTCCCGATGTGAAATCATGGCTCCCAGAGCATGGTCAGTCACAGAGATATAAAGATAGAAAGGCTCCCCCTCACGTGGAGGTGTAAGCACAGTGGAGAAAGAAGATAAGCTTTGAGATCATCAAAGGCCTTTTGGTAATGTTCATCCCATTCAAAATGAACATTCTTACGGAGGAGATGGTGAAAACAGCCGACAACGGTCCGACAATTGTGAGATAAAACAGACCTTGATTGAAGACGTCCTTGGAGATCATGGAGTTGCTTTAAGTTAGAAGGGGAGGCATATCAAGGATAGCTTTTGTTTTTGCGGGGTCCACTTCAATACCCCTGATGGAAATGATAAAACCTAAAATTTTACCAGTGAGAATGCCAAACACGCATTTAGATGGATTTAGACGAAGAAAAAAGTGGATAAGCCTCTCAAAGAGAGGTGCGAGGATGAAAAGATGATCCTGACGATGTTTGGACTTACCGAGGAGATCGTCAACGTAATCTTCCATAGTTTTGTGTAAGAGATCATGGAAGATGTAGGTCATTGCTCGCTGATAGGTTGCTCCTGCGTTCTTAAGACCGAAAGGCATGACGCGATAACAAAAGGTCCCCCAAGGAGTTATGAAAGAAGTCTTATGTTGATCTCTGTGCGATTTGAATTTGATTATACCCAGAGAAACCATCCATAAGAGAAAGCATCTCATGACCCGTAGTTAAATCCACGAGTTGGTCAATATTAGGTAGAGGAAAATCATCTTTTGGACAAGCCAGATTAAGATCCCGGAAGTCGGTACAAATTCAAATTTTCCCAGTAGCCTTAGTTACTGGTACTACATTGGAAACCCATTGTGGATAATCGATGGGTTGGATGAAGTTAGCCGAGAGTAAGCGCTGCAATTCTTCTTTAACAAGAAGGGCTACTCTAGGGTGCATTTTACGTAATTTTTGTTTAACTGGCTTGATGTTGGGAAGAGTAACGATATTGTGGACCACAATATCGGGATCGAGTCCGGGCATATCCTCATATGACCAAGCAAAGGCTTGACGATGGTTGGAAAGAAAAGTGGTAAAATCTCCTAACTCCTGTGGATTAAGGGATTGGCCGACCTTAATGATGCGAGGGTCTTCAGAAGTCCCTATATTAAGGTCGACAGTGGCTTCATTGAGAAGCGTAGACGTGTCAGAAGGAATAGTCTTGGGAAGATATGAATCCTCTACCCCCAGATAGGTGAGGACAGAATCATCATCCGCACAGTGGATAGTGTTGATAGTAGGAGAGTCATCTCCAACTATTTCAGGGAAGATTAACGGTATGGAAGCGGACCGGTTGCTAGTCGTATAGGCTAGCGGCCCTAAGGAAATGGTATTGATCAAAAAAAAAAGTTAGGTGGGATGGAAATGTCGTCGTCCACATCGAGTGATGCTTCTGACTTAGCGGGAGAAGATGGTTCCTCAATAGGAAGAGGCTCATCGAGAATAGTGACGGTGGCTTTTGAAAGAGGTTTAAATCCTAAACCAAATTTTTGATGTGGCATGAGAGTAGGAATGGATGTGAGGTCATGCACACCTTGCTCATATTTTCCTAGACCAAAACCCTTCCACGCGCATCGATATAGATAAGTTTTTGCAAATGTGGGATTTTGTAGATAATCGAACCCTGTTAAGTAAGGTTTGGTCCTAGGAGGAGAATCTGGGTGATAATGAGGCGTATCAAGACCACCATAGATGAAATTAGTCTGTTGATTGGGCAGACCAATGGTGACGATGCGACCGAGACCTGGTTGATACTCAGGTTGTTTGTCCGGTCTACCATACTCACTAGGATTGAGATGGGCGTCGAAAGAAAAGAGAGGAAGCTCTCCCAGTGAGAAACGCTGCAATGTCTCTTCTAGATTTTGTAAATCCGGTAGTTTGGTTGCAGGTATGGAAGAAGATGAGGCCCCGTCAGGAGAAGAAGTATTTTCCTTTAGAGGGGCAGACCTTGTGGTCATGTCGCATTGTACGGAAGGAAAAGGATCTCCTGGATGAGTATATATTTTTCCCTCATATTGATATTTTAAGCATCGATGGAGGGTGGATGGGACACAATGCATTGCGCGAATCTAGGAGCGTCCGAGGATCATATTATAGTGGAATTTTCCTTCGACAATGTAGAAGAGTTCATGAAGCAGCTTCTTACCTACTCGAATGGGTAAGACCACAGTTCCTAAAGTAACTACTAACTGATCGTTAAATGATCGAAGGGCGAAAGGCGGGGGTGACACTATGTTCTTTGGTAACTTAAGTTGCTCGAATGTGTGTGAGGAGATGACGTTGAGTGCAGCTCCACTGTCGATCATAACACGTTTTAATGTAGTGTTGTCGATTTGGACTGTGATAAAGAGGGGAGCCTCCAAATCCTCTGAAGAAAGAGGAGGAATTTCCGAATCTTCAAAAGAAATGGCGGTTGATGGTCTATTCAATCCAACAACCAACTCAAAGGGCTGGGGCTCATCTGAATTCACTACGATGCGATGTAGATTATCAATCAGAGCCTGGTGATGTTGTGGAGAGGATTGGATGAGGTCAAAAAGAGACATTTTGACCGGAGCCTGAGTGAGTTGTTTCATAACACTCTCCTCAACTGACACGGGAATTTGAGCTCGAGGTGCAGCACGAATAGAGACCCGAGGTCGTGGGGCCAATGAGGAAGGAGGAACTCCTTCAGGGGCTACAGAAATGATAACCCGTGGTCGAGATGCTGTAGAGGAAGATGGATTATCATAGTGTTGGGTTCTAGTGGCAATATGGATTGTATCAATTTGAGAAGGTGGAAGGTCAATTGGAGTGGAATCACTAGAGGTCTGAGTGGATCGTTGGGGCTCAGATGGGGCTAAGATGACAGGAGATACTTGTTCCTCCTCCTCCAGCAAAAGATCACTTTCTTCCAAAAGGTTGTTGACAACAGCTTGAAGAGCTTTACATCCCTCAGTATCATGACCCGGGGTACGGTGGTAAGCGCAAATTAGATCAGAGTTAAACCAGGTAGGTTTAACTCCTTTAGGGTTATAGGGTTTAATCGGAGGAAGGGATATGGATGAAGATTGGATAAGTTGGCGAAGGATTTCGGTGTAGAACCCGGTAGATGAAGATGAGGATAGAGGTGATGAAGGTGCCTCTTTTGCCTTAACAGACTGCCGAGGCAAAAGAACCTGCATGTTAGGTTTGACAGTCTTTTTAGGGATCATCTTATTCTTTTGGACACTTGGGGAGCAAGTCTTGGGCACTTGAGATGGAAGTAAGTGAGACATGATTGATTTTGGTGGAGGAGGAGCCCCTAAAATAGATTTTGAAGATGATGGAGATGTGACAAGTGTTGTGGTCTTCAAAGATAAAGGAGGTTGCTTGGTCGAATTTACTGATGATTTAGATAATGTCGATTTAGATGAGGAAGAAGCTCCCAAAGTAGGTGTAATCGAGGGGACATAGGGCGCCCTGGCTTTTGGTAATGAAGATGATGATCCTGATAGAAGAGGTGGCGTCTTGTTAGTAGGTAAATCCATTTTTCGGGGTGTTGGTGAAGAATGTGTTGTAGAAGAAGATGATGGTTTTGATAAGTGTGTAGAAGAAGATGATGGTTTTGATAAGTGTGTAGAAAATTTTCCCACCGGGCGTGCCAGAATGTAAATCAAGGATTTCGCGCTTGTTACCTGTCCAAGTTAATGCACCAAACTAAACACAAAAACCCTGAAAAACTCCAATGAAATCAATACCTGACGGACAAGATCCGAAGATGTAGACGGATAAGGAGGTCGATGTAGCTAAGATGGGTGCACACGAACAATTCACACAATAGATCCGAGTAACTGCAGAAGACACCAATGCTTGACGAGAAAAAGATGGCGTTAAAGATATTTAGGTGGACTGCCCGGAAGCGGGTCCGGAAGCGATAAGCTTCCTCGGCGGATGTCGATCCACGTTTTCAATTAAGTAGAAAGCATACATGATAGAAGATGTACATATAAGACTAGATTTTATGATTATAGTAATGAAACCGAATTTAAACAACGAATGACAAAGCTACGAAAAACGAGAAACTATGAAATAAAGATGGATTTGTGTTCCCTGTCCTTTTACTGTTTGCGAGGATGATCGGCGTCGATTATGTAAAATCAGCGTCGGCGATGTGATCGGCGATCGATGTGATCGGCGTCGGCCCAAGATAAGATCGGCGTCATCGAAGCGAATCGGTTGATCGGGGATAGTGCAAGAAGATTCGAAATGGAAAGAGATGGACGGATAGTCGACATCATTGGATGTGTGAAAGTCGGTAAGATCTTTGGAGCGAGTCACCGAGGATCGATGGATACGTGCGATGTTGATGTGATAGGAGCAGAGTAACGGTGCTCCTCTCAGGGATTGATTCGGATAGGATCCGATCTCATTTGATACACTTGATGCTAAAAGATCTCTCTTTCTTACAACCTGTGTCTCTTTCGCGATCTGTCTCTTTGTCTCTCTCTGTTCGTGCGCGTCCTTTTTTAATGTGTGTCCTTAGAACCGAGTTACGGACTTGTATTTATAATCGGCGCCGCTCCTAAAAAATCGGCGCCGACCGTATAGGTCGGCGCCGATCGCGGGACAGACTCCCGAGATGGCAAAAATGATTGATTTCTAGAAAGATGAGAATTACCCCAAATACGGAAATATCCCGCTTGGGAAAAGGAAAAATAGGGGATACATAGAATAAATTTGGGGTAGATAAGTGATTAGGATACATGGGAAGAGGTGTAATTAAATATTTAATATTTAATTACTCACTGGTAAGATACAATGGGGTGAATTAAACTTAGGATAGATGTTTAAATCACAAATCGGATAATATCCCCAAGGGGATAGTGGTGACGTAAACGTGCCCCAGGTTACCCAAGCAGGTAAATGAATGTGAGGGACACTAAATTGAGTAACCAATTTTAGGTGTCTACATTTTGCCCCTTTTTGTCAAGTAACTTGCGATAAGCAAGGTTATGAGACAAAAACAAAGAGATGGAAGAAGGGAAGAATGAGTGATGATGTGATCCCCCTCAAACTAGGGATGGGATGGGTGATAGAACAGACGATCCCAAGTTTGAAAGAGGTAGATGAAAATACAGGATGCCCCAGTCGGATGTCTGGAGTAGATCTGATCATTGATGACGCACAAAAATAAATAAAAAGGCAGCAACCTAAGGAACTCACATTGGTAGGGAAAACTAGACGGTCTCCTCATGAGACGACGTTAATACCTACAGACCCATGAGTGTAAGGAGAACTACAAAATAGTCGGCATCTAAAGAGAGAGACATTGGTAGGGATAACTAGACGGTCTGCAAAGCAGATGACGTTAGTGCCTACAGACCCGTTTAACTCTAAGTGCCAAAAAGTACGAGTGTCCCACGCAAAGGGAACAAAACCCGAAATAGACGGTGATATCGAAAAGATGCGCCGAAAGGCAATATTCAGCACAAAACAATGATCAGATGGATAAATAAGCCAAGCATCAACACTATGGCAAACAGACATGGAAAATCGACGGCGATCACAAAAATCGGCGACGACCAAGATAAACGGCGTCGATCAAAAAAATCGGCGCCGACTAATCGTAGCGCATATAAATATGCAAACGGAAAACGTAAACGATTTATTTTCATCATGACGATTGATTCAGAGAGAGTCAAAATTTAGATTTGAGCACCATGGAAGCCTCTGGGAGCGGTCAGAAGCACAGGAGGACACGACCTGGGGTAAGTGGTTCTTCTTGAACCCGTTGAACTTAGTTTTTTTTTTTGTTTGATTTTTTTGTTTGTGGGGGCAATGGTCCAATTTATGCCCGGACAGTCAGTCGGCGTCGATTGGTAAAATCGGCGTCGATTGGTGTTTGAGCGGCGTCGATTGGTATGAATCGGCGTCGACTAGAAATAAACGATGCCGATTTTATTAAATCGACGCCGATTAGAATAGATAAGATTTTTGTTGTTGTTTTGGATGTTCTGATTCGAGACTAAAATTGCTCTTGCTGTCGTGGGTGCAGGCACGAGAGGCTCTACACATGAGGGATGCTATTCCCGAGTTACTGGAGACTATTCTCCCAGATGTGACCGATGCAGATTGGCGGCATCTAGAGTTAGCCGGGCTCGGGGGCTTCAGATACTACAGACGAGTGCCGCGGGATGTGGAGCTGATGCGGGCACTAGTGCGACGGTGGGACAGCCACACGTGCACTTTTTGGTTTAGGACGGGTGAGATGACCATCACCCATGAGGACATATACAGGATTCTGAGATTGCCGATCACTGGGGACCCTATCGAGATTACCCCACGAGAGCAGCAGCAGAGGGCCCTAGGTCGATTATATAGAGACAGGGCAGATGACTCAGAGATAGTGTCCGGGGCAGTGAGGATAGCCTCACAGTACAGACAGGATAGTCCCCGGAGCAGACGGATAGTCTTGATTCAGATGGCTATATCCTACTTTGCTCTTCCAGATTCAGGAGGTGGGAGATTCCCACTGTTGTTATTAGACTGTGTTTGCGACATTCTGCAGTTCAGGCAGGTGTTTGCTTTTGCTGATGCCCTGATAGCTCAGATATACCATGAGCTATGGATGTACACCACAGGCCGGAGGACAGGTATAGATGTCAGTTTTGTGCTCCATTGCTGGGCCTATGAGCATATAGCGGTGATCAGGCCATCCGGGCTTCCTTGGATGCCAGCAGCAGTGGGAGGTGTTGATTATGGATTCCGGCGATGGCGGGCTGACATGGCCGTTGGGGATACAGGGAGATCGGCTGATTGGTACAGCGAGCGTTTCAGGACGCTGACACCGGATCAGGTCATTTGGAGGCCATATCGGGCATTTCCGACATGGGCTGGTCAGGATGCCCACTTGGTGGCACTGAGACGGAGCAGGGTGGTTAGGGGCCGCAGGCCTGATATGTGGGAGCGAGTCCCGTTTATGCGGGTATTGAGACAGTTCGGCCTAGTGCAGACAGTGCCGACCACCTACACGCCTTATAGGCGGGATAGCAGGGAGACCGATCTACCGATTTTGATCCCGGCAGATCCACTGAGAGAGGCCCCACCCTCCACAGACAGCGATGATGACGCAGGGGTAGATGAGGGTTATGCAGCATGGTATAATACAGAGTTTCCACGACATCTCCCGGCATCTATAGATGCCGACGAGGAACATAGTTGCGATGCTGGATAGACGGAGGAGAGCATGCCACCCTGATATAGACACATCAGGTAGATCTTGAGGAGATCAGGGCTCTGACAGAGGAGAGGGATGCCCTAATTTTGGAGAGAGACACCGCTCACCAGGAGCGAGATATAGCGATCCAGCAGAGGGATCGCTACCTTCGACATAGGGAGGCCCTCAGGGCCAAGTATGGGGAGACAGGTGCCATGTCGGAGTCTGGTACGCAGGGTACGACCCTAGGAGGAGCACCACCAGCAGCGCCAGCAGCCCCAGCAGCACCAGCAGCACCATTACGAGCACCTGGTACCGTGAGCTTGAGCACATATCAGTCTCTCCTTGCTGAGGTGAGATACTATGAGGATGCCTTAGCGCAGCATGCCCCAGATGTGCCTCGGTACGGGGCGAGGAGGAGAGCAGCGACGGCTACAGCGAGCGGGGCCTCAGGCGGAGGGAGCACCGGGAGAGACCGAGGTGGGCCGAGACCTCCAGCAGCAGGTGCATCCAGCTCGATAGGCGGCGGTCAGGAGAGACAGCCTGGTCCAGAGGAGGGTGGAGGAGATAGTGTCCTCCATGCATCGGACTTTACCATATAGGGATTGATGTATTTTGTATCTGTATAGTGATGTAGCCTCGATTGGAAGGCATTGTATAGATGGCTTGATTGAAAGCCACCCATTTTTGTTGTACAGACACACATGTATATATAGATTCATCATTTTATTTGTCATATAATTGATCTCATGCGTTTGATGTTGATATACATGGATAGATGTAGCATAATTGTGATGGATCTAAATATAGACTGATAGATGATGAATAGATGTGATTGGATAGATATAGACTGATAGAGGATAGAAATAGATGTGATTTGATGGATATAGATATGTGGATATAATTTTGATGAAAATAGAGATAGATAGATGCAATGTAACTTGGATTTCGATATGTTGATGGATAGATAGATAGATGTGATTGATGTATGGATTTTATTTTGATGAAAAATGGATATAGATAGATGTAGTGTAACTTGGATGCACCAGTTTTTCGATATTTTGATGGATAGATAGATAGATGTGATTGATGTACTCGGCATGGTTGAGATGTTAATTTAATTTTGATGAAAATAGATAGCCAGAAATAGATGTGTTGATAATAGATGCTTTGATAGATAAGATGAAATTAGATAGAAGATAAATTTTGATTGAATTAACATGTGAAATGTCAATTTGACTAGATGAAAAACAAAGAATAATGGGGAATACTCTTTGCGAGAGCCAAGGAGGTAATGAAAACGACCTTGACTAGGAATAAAGAAAATATACCCGGATAAGAAAGAAAATGACAAGTTGGACTCCCAACCGACCATAGATAGAATCTGGATAGGAAATCACAATATCATGCATGTAAGGCCCTATATGAGGTTAAAATGAACCTGACACTAACTAGCCGCAAAACAGATCTAGGAGGGAAACGAAAGGAACAGTAAGTACGTACCTTGTCGGAATTTACAAGGGACAGAATACATGTCCATAGTGGGAAAATAGGATTCTCCATATGATCTACAAAAGGTCTTAAATCTCAGCTTCATGATTTTGGCAGAAAAGCAAACTGATCAATGCGGGAAGTTTGCTTGATATGGAAAGACTGATCAATACGGGAAGTCTTTCAGTGATGCTAAAAAGTGTATAAACTGACTGAAAGGCTGATTAATTGCAAGAAGCCTTGAATATATCTTTGAGAAATAGCCGTCCTTCAAGGGAGCGGTCTGTATTTTGAATTTTAATGATAGCCATCCTTCGAGGGTATGGTCTATATTTTTTCTTTTTGATTCATTTGATAATGTAGGGATAGCTGTCCTTCAAGGGATCAGTCTATCTTTTTGGATAGCATCTCTTCTCTTCTTTTTTTTTTTTTTTTTTTGAAAATCTTTTTGGAAGAAGCTGAGTTTAGACCTAGATAGATCAGATGGAGGGGAAGAGAACATAGAAGAACATGCACTCATGCCCCGAGTAGATCCGATTAAGATAAGCACTTGGGACAGATGAAGTGGTGATTAAGGTATTCCTACCATGAGGAGGAACATATCCAAAAGAAACATGCAATGAGTAGGGCCGCGGTACTCATATTTTAAGGTAGAAGAGGCAATAGGCGGAGAACCACATAGTTTCGAATCACCCTGAAAGTATATGACTGGTTGTTTTAGACGGATGAAAGATCTGTGTTGCGACTAGATTTGTGTAAGATAGATTTTAACAATAGAAGGGCCGTAGATGCAAGGCATTAAGAGGTTCCGCTTCAGGTATACCATCCATGGAAGATAGACGATAAGCCCCAGACCCATATTTATGAGTGATAATGTAGGGGCCCATCCAGTTGGGAGCAAACTTACCACGTTGACTTCTTTCGAGTGTAGTAACATTTTGATTTTCTTTAAGAACAAGATCCCCAATTTTGAAGTCACGGTCTTTGTAAAGGCTTGTTATAAGCACGTTTGACACACTCGAGATAGACTTGATGATGTTCAAGAGCGTTGAGACGCTGCTCATCTAATAATTCAAGTTGTGCTAGATGATTTTGATGATAGTCCTCATCGGAGATAAATTCTCTGAGAGAAACACGGAGAGACGGGATTTGGACTTCCAGAGGAAGAACAGCTTCAGACCCATAGACGAGAGAGAAGGGAGTAGCACCAGTAGGAGTACGGATGCTAGTCCGATAAGCCCAGAGAGCAAAAGGGATATGTAAATGCCAATCCCTACCAGCTCGACTAGTTACCTTTGTGAGGATATTACGCAAAGTTTTATTGGAAGCTTCGGCCTGACCGTTAGCTTGAGGATAGTATGGGGAAGAAAAACTGAGTTTGATGTTGAAAGCGTTGCAGAGGTTCTGCAAATCAACATTCTTGAAAGACTTGCCATTATCCGTGATTAGCTTGTGTGGAACGCCAAAGCGACAAATGATGTGTTGATAGACGAAATCAACTATGGGTTTAGCCTTTGTTGAAGAAAGAGGGATAGCCTCCACCCACTTAGTAAAGTACTCGGTGGCAGTAATGATAGAATGATGGCATTGTGAAGAACGGGGATTGATGAGACCAATAAGATCAAGACCCCATTGCGAAAAAGGCCACAAATCCGCCGTAGGTTGCAAAGCTTGACTAGGGATGTGTGTAAGATTGGAATGTTGTTGACACTTGACGCATTTCTTAGTGTATTCACAACAATCTTGATTAAGAGAAGGCCAATAATATCCCAAATGTAAGATGCGTTTAGCCACAGCCAAGCCACTAAAATGTCCACCACAGATACCGTCATGGACCTCCTGGATGGCTTTAGATGATTCATGGGTTTTGAGGCACCGAAGCAAAATACCATCAAAGCCGCGTTTGTAAAGAATCCCGCCTAGAATAGTATAGCGATTAGCGCGTTGGATAAAAGATCTTCTACCATTGGAAGTCAGATCTGGAGGAAGCACCAAATGAGATAGATAATCAACAATTTGTTGATACCACTCATCCTGAGTATGGGTTGTGACAGCATGGATTGAAGTTAGTTGCCTAAGATGAGATGGTTGATCTAATCGTTGCACAGCCACATAAAGTCGCGAGTCTTCGGTGAAAGGTGGGATAAGTGAGGCTAACAAAGCCATTGTGTCTACGAATCAATTTGCAGTGTGAGGAATAGCTTGGATAGTGAATTTATCGAAAGATTGGAGTTGAGCAAGAACGATATCACGATATTTTTGAAGGATATCATTCTTGCATTGATAGACACCCGTGACTTGATTAACGATGAGTTCAGAATCACCAAAGATGTCAATATGACGAGTGCCGAGATTAATGGCATTTTGGAGACCTAAGACAAGAGCTTCGTATTCAGCCATATTATTGGTACACTCAAAGTTCAATTTGTGTGCGACTGGGATAGGCGTACCCCAAGGAGGAATCATCACGAAACCCGCACCTCCCCCTTGCTGGCATTTGGATCCATCAAAGAAGAGCTTTACTTTAAATGGAGATAGACCAAAATCAATTTGTTGGATATATTCATCGGGAATTGAGCAAGGGGGTCTTGAGTGTCCGGAAGAGGAGCATCAGCTAATTGATCTGCAATAACCTGACCCTTGATAGACTTTTGCGGGATAAACTCGAGGTCAAATTCTGTCATAAGCATGAGCCAACGAGTGATACGATCATTGTGATAAGGCTTTGCATGAATTGTCTTGAGTGGATTGACACTTGTGACAATATAAGTTTTGTGATTAAGGAGGTAATGACGAAGCTTAGAAGTTGCGAAGAAGAGAGCACAACATAGCTTTTCAGCTTCGGAGTAACGTGTTTCATACTCATGGAGGGTGCGACTGATGTAATAGACAGCTTGTTCTTTACCGCAAGTGTCCCGATGCGAAATCATGGCTCCCAGAGCATGGTCAGTCACAGAGATATAAAGATAGAAAGGCTCCCCCTCGCGTGGAGGTGTAAGCACAGGTGGAGAAAGAAGATAAGCTTTGAGATCATCAAAGGCCTTTTGGCAATGTTCATCCCATTCAAAATGAACATTCTTACGGAGGAGATGGTGAAAAGGCTGACAACGGTCCGACAATTGTGAGATAAAACGACGCACTGATTGAAGACGTCCTTGGAGACTGCGGAGTTGCTTTAAGTTAGAAGGGGGAGGCATATCAAGGATAGCTTTTATTTTTGCGGGGTCCACTTCAATACCCCTGATGGAAATGATAAAACCTAAAAGTTTACCAGTGAGAACGCCAAACACGCACTTAGCTGGATTTAGACGAAGACAGAAGCGGATAAGCCTCTCAAAGAGAGGTGCAAGGATGAAAAGATGATCCTAGCAACATTTGGACTTACCGAGGAGATCGTCAACGTAATCTTCCATAGTTTTGTGAAAGAGATCATGGAAGATGTAGGTCATTGCTTGCTGATAGGTTGCTCCTTCGTTCTTAAGACCGAAAGGCTTGACGAGATAACAAAAGGTCCCCCAAGGAGTTATGAAAGAAGTCTTATGTTGATGTCCAGTGCGATGAGAATTTGATTATACCCAGAGAAACCATCCATAAGAGAAAGCATCTCATGACCCGATTAAATCCACGAGTTGGTCGATATTAGGTAGAGGAAAATCATCTTTTGGACAAGCCGATTAAGATCCCTAAGTCGGTACAAATTCAAATTTTCCTAGTAGCTTTAATTACTTGGTACTACACCGGGCGTGCTGAATGTAAATCAAGGATTTCGTGCTTGTTACCTGTCCAAGTTAATGCACCAAACTAAACACAAAAACCCTGAAAAACTCCAATGAAATCGATACCTGACGGACAAGATCCGAAGATGTAGACGGATAAGGAGGTCGATGTAGATAAGACGGGCACACACGAGAAATTCACACAATAGATCCGAGTAACCTGCAAGACACCAATGCTTGACAGAAAAAGATGGCGTTAAAAGATATTTAGGTGGACTGCCTTTAGGGAAGCGGGTCCAGAAGCGATAAGCTTCCTCGGCGGATGTCAGTCCACGTTTTCAATTAAGTAGAGAAGCATACATGATAGAAGATGTACATATAAGACTAGATTTTCTGATTATAGTAATGAAACCGAATTTAAACAACAGACAGAAAGCTACAGAAAATAGGAAACTATGAAATAAAGCTGGATTTGTGTTACCTGTGTCCTTTTACCTGTTTGCAGGATGATCGGCGTCGATTATGTAAAATCGGCGTCGACTGATGTGATCGGCGCGGCCCAAACAGATCGGCGTCGGCCGATCGAAGCGAGATCGATTGATCGGGGGAGTCAAGCAAGAAGATTCGGAAATTGGAAAGAGATGGACAGATAGTCGACGTCTGTTGGATGTGTGAAAGTCGGTAAGATACTGGAACAGAGTCACCAGAGGATCGATGGATACGTGCGATGTTGATATGATAGGAGCAGAGTAACGGTGCTCCTCTCAGGGATTGATTCGGACAGGATCCGATCTCATTTGATACACTTGATGCTAAAAGATCTCTCTTTCTTACAACCTGTGTCTCTTTTGCGATCTGTCTCTTTGTCTCTCTCTGTTCGTGCGCGTCCTTTTTCATCGTGTGTCCTTAGAACTGAGTTCTGGACTTGTATTTATAATCGGCGCCGCTCCTAAAAAATCGGCGCCGACCGTATAGGTCGGCGCCGATCGCGGGACAGACTCCCGAGATGGCAAAAATGATTGATTTCTAGAAAGATGAGAATTACCCCAAATACGGGAAATATCCCGCTTGGGGAAAAGGAAAAATAGGGGGATACATAGATAGAATAAATTTGGGGTAGATAAGTGATTAGGATACATGGGAAGAGGTGTAATTAAATATTTAATATTTAATTACTCACTGGTAAGATACAATGGGGTGAATTAAACTTAGGATAGATGTTTAAATCACAAATCGGATAATATCCCCAAGGGGATAGTGGTGATGTAAACATGCCCTAGGTTACCTAAGCAGGTAAACGAATGTGAGGGACACTAAATTGAGTAACCAATTTTAAGTGTCTACACTAGTGTAGGGATTACTTCCCTCTAGATATGTGACCTTAACTCTCATTGTAGCCCCTTTAAATCTATCCAATGTGTTTTGGTTCATGTGTGTAATTTACTTATTACATTGATACCCTTGTTGAATGGAAGAATTAGGAGTGCAAGTTATTGAGATACATTCTTGGCCCGCAATACATTTCTCGTGAACCCGATGTGAATCCTACATCCCTTTTCACTAAGCACAAATCATTAAAAGCATCCATCTTCAATCTTGATCCAACTCCAAACTTCTAAAAATCATAAAAATATCGAAACCGGTTGCATAGTCATTGTTTCCTTTACATGGAAAATCCCTTTTGTTCCTCCAAATTTGTTCCCAAATGTCATCGACCAACTGTGTAAACTTTTCTACATGGTGGATTGTGTATGTAACCTTCATCTCGGACACATTCTCATCCATATCATCAATCCATCATGGAGTATATGGGCCTTGGGTCTTCTAGTTATATTATGCAGACATTTACTAAGACATATCATCCTGAAGCTAAATTCACCTTTTGCATGGATTGTTGTGTCATAGGAGCACATAGAAAGAAGCCTTCTACTTTCTATAGTGGCCAACCCAAGGATAAAGAAGAAGAAATACAAAATGATGATAATTTTTTTCATGCTCATGAGATTTAGAATTTTCTCTCTCAGTTTACCTAATACAAAAAATGAATCAAAATAAATTATTAATAAATATCTTCTTAAGTTTGTTTCCGAACAACTTGCCAACAACGAAGAAAAAGGAAAGGTCCTAAATTAGGATCATCTGAGAATTCCTCTAATTCTAACCCTACCAATATAATTCTCCAACTTATTGATAGGATGATCCAAGAACAATATACTACTACAACTCTATTCCTTCAAATGCAATCCAACCTCCTTTTACAAATAGGCCTAATGGGGTGCCCATCACCCAACCTCATATCGAAAAAAAATATAAAGAGTATTCCAACAAGAGCCTCTAGCACCTTACATTACTAGCATGGATATTGATGGAATTGCTTTTTCTATCTCTTATGACGGGTCTGTTGATCCCACCCTTCACATCAAGTCCTTTAGTAATATTTACAAGGAATGGATCAAAACCAAGTCATATGTTGTAACTAAAATCCTAGATAAAACTCTCACCGAAGATAATTTGACTTGATATCACACTTTACCTCCTAATTCAATAGTTGAGCTAGATTCCTTGGTGATATCCTTGGTAAAAAAATTCCAATATCATGATCTATCTGAGAACAATATTAATGCTTTCATCAATTTCCAAAAAAAAAAAAAAAAATCGAGAAATATTTCATCAAGCATTGGAAGATCCTATCCACGTGAGTAGAACATAATATGCATAATGATAGCCTCTTCCAACTTTTTATGTGATCTCTAGAACCTTGTCTTAAATACAAGGTGAGGTCCTTTTTCTCCCACTTCCATAGAATAATATTTTGAAGACAAAAGGCAAGATTATATCATGATGGAAATTGAGAAATATCCTCCTAAAATTCAAAATAATAAAAAACTTCAAATACTCCAACACTCTAAGAACAAGAACGTGGCAGAAAATGGAGTTTTGATACTCTTCCTCTTTTCCTTTCTTCAAATAGGACTGTCTTTAACATTGACCAACAACCTAATAATAACAAGATTCATCCTAGCTATCATCAACCATTAAGTAAGGAAGAGTTGAAATGTTTCTTACCTAGGCCATTTACCACAATATTGGATCCTTCTCGACCTATTCCTCATTGGAATGATGAAAGTAAGCTATGTTGGTGGCATTCTAATTGGGTCCATTCACATGAAAATTTTCATGCACTACGATTGGATGTCATCAAATTCTTCCTAGGTCCCAAATTTAATTATGATGCCATCACTCAGAGTGTTTGACTAAAGTAGTTAAATCCCATGATGCAGCTCAACAAAAGGATCATCATGAAGCTATCAACCAAGATAATGAGAAGCTACATATCTTCTCTAATCCCATACCTAATCATAATTCTACTAAAAGTTATAAGAAGCGAAAATGCTACAACTAACATAGTTGAAAGATTATCCTCCTAAAAATATAGTTGCAATTAATGATGTAAAGTGTGTCATAGATCATGTAGAGCCTGATTATCCTATTGCATTCCAGCCTTGGAATCATGGGGTTATATACCCCTATATACCTCAAAACCAAGATTCTCAAAGAAAAACATGCCTTCTCCAAATGCCATCATCCCCTATGGAAATTCTTCTACAAGACTAATGGTGTCTAGATTTGTTTCTCTAACCACATACACCATTGGCCCCTATGTAAATGAAACTTGTAGGGCTAATAGCATAAGAAATAAGATTTTTTTTTTTCAAAAGTATCCTTAATCACCCTTACTTCTTCCGGCTCTGTTTATGAGGATTCCCAACACTCTCATCCTACTATACATGCCATTCATAATGAGTAGGATCCTCTTAAATCAATATCCCAAATTTCTATCTAAGTCCCCTTATTAGAACTCATGTGTACTTCACCTCACCATCTTGACCATCTCATGATAACATTATTCGACATGAACATTCCCTTTCATCCCTCTTTAGGGAAGAATCGTGCATTCTATAGCTTAGAGGAAATCATCTATCAAGTATTATGAGGATATCTCCATTTATACTGATCTTACAACATATACTCACTCTTTCATTTATTTTCCTATAGCCTTTATGATCCCAAATGAGTTCTTTCTTTGCATAGATTACCCACCTCTCTTCATTTCATTTCAGATTGATTACACTACATTCAAGTGTGCTCTTATTGACAAAGTATTTGGCATGTGTGTGGACTCGTTAGAATTTATTAAGGGTCTTGGTTATTCTATAGATAACTTAAAATATACACAAACCACTTATTAAGGATACAATCACTAGAAGATGCCTCCTATGGGGTGTATTTGGTTACCCATCACTTTGTTCCCCATAGGATTGTCTTCATTAGATTCATGGTTTTTAATTTTAATCTATCTTATAATATTATCCTAAGGCATCCTTGGACTCATTGCATGCATTCCATTTCTTTCTCCACATGTCAATGTGTGAAGTTCACTCACTAAGGAGTTATCTATAAGATTCATGGGGACATTAATCCATGGAATTATGATACAATCTAGCAAAAGGGGACATACAAGCTCCCAACATTGGACTAATTATCTCTTATTCCTTTTTTAGAATAACAATGTTTTAACTATCCTATATATTCTCTTTGCGGTACTCTCGGTCATCGTGAATTGGTCGGTGCATGCCTCCCAATTTCTTGGAGTTGGATGATGACAAACCCAATGAGGTTGCACTTAGAATCGATATTTAAAATCTTCAATATATTATCATATCCCATACACCTCCTTCCTTGCGGCCTCGTTCTTGCAAGAAGGAGCCTTCAGTTCTAGTAGTCACCTCACATACACTGTAGACCCCACTAGACTATGTGGTCTTACTAGGTACCATATTTGATTCTTTTATGGTGGATGCCTCCATACCAGATTATGATGATGATTACGGTTTACATGACCCTCACATGGATAGTTATGCCAAAATTCATGATATGGAAGTCTTGGATTACCTAGAGACTCTTCATACCAAATTATTTCATGACCTAAATGTCATCCTAATACAAGAGAAATCCTTGAGATTATTCGACACGTCTTCCCAACCGGTGTCTAATCCTTAGATTTCTCAATTGGCTACACCTCCACATACTACCATCGACATAGCTAACCTATTTTCCCTTACAAAATCAGATGATTGGGTCATTGGTTTCGATTATGAAGCTTATGATCTCATGGGTGATGATCCTTTCTATTGTCCCTCGATGAATAAGTAACATTTTACTCCGTCGACACCATATTTTCCTATTTTATCAACACCCTCCTTAGATATTCTCGTTATCCCTTAACATCTTATGAGACCTCTCTCACTACCTCTTACTCTTATGGCTCCTCAATCCTCTATGACCGAGCCATATTACACATGGCACAAGGCATCGAGGCATGATGTTTTTGAATGTAGAGCATATTGATACCATATGAAAAATCTTCAAGCTGAGGTTAAATTAAACCAAACTAGGAAGGCTACACAACCTTCCACTTCATCTCCCTTCTTTTTCTCTCATCATGGGTAACACTAACACTAACTTTTGAGTTCTACGTAGCAAACATCTAGTTCCCGAAACTTCCTCCCGTAATCGAAGTGTGGGGCTAATTCCTATTGGAACTAGCCACCTTCCCCTAATTCTAAATGTTTTAAATATCCTATATATTCTCTTTGCGGTACTCTAAGTCATCGTGAATTGGTCAGGTGCATGCCTCCCAATATCTTGGAGTTGGATGATGACAAACCCAATGAGGTCGCACTTAGAATCAATATTTAAAATCTTCAAGATATTATCATATCCCATACACCTCCTTCCTTATGGCCTCATTCTTGCAAGAAGGAGCCTTCAGTTCTAGTAGTCACCTCACATACACTGTAGCCCATACTAGACTATGTGGTCTTACTAGGTACCATAGTTGATTCTTTTATGGTGGATGCCTCCATACCGAGATTATGATGACGATTACGGTTTACATGACCCTCACATGGATAGTTATGCCAAAATTAATGATATGGAAGTCTTGGATTACCTAGAGACTCTTCATACCAAATTATTTCATGACCTAAACATCATCCTAATACAAGAGAAATCCTTGAGATTATTCGACACGACTTCCCAACCGGTGTCTAATCCTTAGATTTCTCCATTGGCTACACCTCCACATACTACCATCGACATAGCTAACCTATTTTCCCTTACAAAATCAGATGATTTGGTCATTGGTTTCGATTATGAAGCTTATGATCTCATGGGTGATGATCCTTTCTATTGTCCCTCGATGAATAAGTAACATTTTACTCCGTCGACACCATATTTTCCTATTTTATCAGCACCCTCCTTAGATATTCTTGTTATCCCTTAACATCTTATGAGACCTCTCTCACTACCTCTTACTCTTATGGCTCCTCAATCCTCTATGACCGAGCCATATTACACATGGCACGAGGCCTCGAGGCATGATGTTTTTGAATGTAGAGCATATTGATACCATATGAAAAATCTTGGAGCTGAGGTTAAATGAAACCAAACTAGGAAGGCTACACAACCTTCCACTTCATCTCCCTTCCTTTTCTCTCATCATGGGTAACACTGACACTAACTTTTGAGTTCTACGTAGCAAACGTCTAGTTCCTAAAACTTCCTCCCGTAATCGGAAGTGTGGGGCTAATTCCTATTGGAACTAGCCACCTTCCCCTAATTCCAAATGTTTTAACTATCCTATATATTCTCTTTGTGGTACTCTCAGTCATCATGAATTGGTCAGGTGCATGCCTCCCAATATCTTGGAGTTGGATGATGACAAACCCAATGAGGTCGCACTTAGAATCAATATTTAAAATCTTCAAGATATTATCATATCCCATACACCTCCTTCCTTTCGGCCTCGTTCTTGCAAGAAGGAGCCTTCGATTCTAGTAGTCACCTCACATACACTGTAGCCCCCACTAGACTATGTGGTCTTACTAGGTACCATAGTTGATTCTTTTATGGTGGATGCCTCCATACCAGATTATGATGACGATTATAGTTTACATGACCCTCACATGGATAGTTATGCCAAAATTCATGATATGGAAGTCTTGGATTACCTAGAGACTCTTCATACCAAATTATTTCATGACCTAAACGTCATCCTAATATAAGAGAAATCCTTGAGATTATTCGACACGACTTCCCAACCGGTGTCTAATCCTCGATTTCTCCATTGGCTACACCTCCACATACTACCATCGACATATCTAACCTATTTTCCCTTACAAAATCAGATGATTTGGTCATTGGTTTCGATTATGAAGCTTATGATCTCATGGGTGATGATCCTTTCTATTGTCCCTCGATGAATAAGTAACATTTTACTCCGTCGACACCATATTTTCCTATTTTATCAAAGCACCCTCCTTAGATATTCTCATTATCCCTTAACATCTTATGAGACCTCTCTCACTACCTCTTACTCTTATGGCTCCTCAATCCTCTATGACTGAGCCATATTACACATGGCACGAGGCATCGAGGCATGATGTTTTTGAATGTAGAACATATTGATACCATATGAAAAATCTTGAAGCTGAGGTTAAATGAAACCAAACTAGGAAGGCTACACAACCTTCCACTTCATCTCCCTTCTTTTTCTCTCATCATGGGTAACACCGACACTAACTTTTGAGTTCTACGTAGCAAACGTCTAGTTCCTGAAACTTCCTCCCGTAATCGGAAGCATGGGGCTGATTCCTATTGGAACTAGCCACCTTTCCCTTGACTGGCTATACCACAACCTACTTATGGACCACCACCTCACTCTAATCCTCGTCATTCCGTGGTATGACATTCTCATTCGGCTAGAGGATCATATTGATGACACCTTATTTTCCATGATATTTGAAGTTCATTGACAAGTCTTTATTACACAACATGTCATAGAGGACCTCATGACTCATGCTAGAAGTCACATCTTAAATCAATTTGATGATATCATCACCGATACATTACGATATTTTCCCCCTCGTGGATAGTTATCTATAATACATTGATTACATCTTATTTTCCTTATTTGGCTTGAACCCTAGCTTTCACTTGGGCTCTCACCCCTTGGTTATTTCACACACTATCTCTAATATCTTGTTACATTATTTCCAGGGTTATTTTCTTTGCTTGGATTTATCACCATGTACGCCTTGGTTACCCAGTGCCTCGACTTGATTCTCGCCTATTTTGGCCTCGATTCACCTTGGTATTTCCTATTAGATCATCATGGTATTTTATGCATCCTCACTTAGGCATATGGTATTTCTTGGATTTATACATCCAATCACACCCTAACATCCTACTATTGGATGTATTGGAATTATTCCACCTCTTGTATCCTTCACATTGTTAGAACATAATCTTAAGTGCTCATAAAATTTAGTTTATAATTAAATAATTTAGCATAGATTATATTCTTAATTATTCAATATAAATATTAGGTTAAGTATTTTTTTGCTGAGGTTACCTAGGGAGAGGGCCCTAGCCCTTTGTGGCATCACTAGCCCACACCAGCCATGGAACCATCTAAGGATGGAAGTTTAAGCTCTCGGATAGCCCACAGATTAAACCAAATTATCATGGTGCCCCATCATTGGGGTATCCAAACCATTGGTAGTAGGCCACCTTAACATGGAGCTAATATTTGAACCTTGAACATCCCAATTACTAGGAGACCCAAGACTCATTACACCACTACCTGTTAGATAACATCGGTTATGTTTAATTGGTTATTTAATAACTAATTTATATTAAATCGGGCATGATTTAATCATACTCCATCACTTAATGTGTTCATGACCCTTTAATTCATTTAAATATGGTTTCGGATCATATTATTTATCACCTTGTGTGATTGACTTGGAGAGAAGTGAGGAGGGAGATGTTTTACTGGATTGTAATGTTTCTCATTAATGGAATATCTCTTTTCACTGTGGTTTTTACCCCTTGGGGTTTTCCAAGTAAATTTGTGTTCACAACATTATTTAATTTATTTGCATAGTTTAAATGTTAGTATTAATGTTTGGTATAATATATTATTTTAATATGGTTAGTTTTATCCCTTAGATTCTGACATGGTACTAGAGCATGTAAAATATTAATCATAATTTAATTAACCTATTAGGTGTGTCGGTTGGGGTGGTTAATTTCTGGAAAATTTTAATTTATACCCCTCCATCCCCTTCGGGACATAGTTGTTACCAAGGATGTGCACACGTGGAAGAATCTTCAAAATCATTCACCATGCACGTGAAATCTTGTATGAAATAATTTACTAGGACCTACAAAACAAAGGGAAGGATTAAATAATTGTGTAAAATATTTTCATATATTTATATAGTTTCAAATGTGTAGCTTGAAATATTTTAGGGGTAAATTCAAGAGTTAAATGAAGGTCAAAAGGAGGAGACAAGTTCCATCAAAATAGGGTTGTCAAATTTTGCCATTGGCCGATTAATCACTTCTCCCATCTCGTAAAAATCCATGTAATGTTATTCACTTTTGGAATTGAAAACAAAATGCTCATGTCCCCTACTGGTATCCCTTTTAAATTAGTTACATTAGAAATGTTTCCAAATCTTTAGTATAAAGTTGGTTGTATTTATAAATTGGGTACCTGTTTTAATTCAAGACACAATTTTTTGTTTTCAAAACTATAGGTTATATAGTTTAACCTAACTACTATAACATATATATATATATATATATATATATATATATATATATATATATATATATATATATATATATATATATATATATAAACATATATATATATATATATATATTATAGTTTATATTAAATATAAATTATAATATATAGTTTATAATGTTTAAAAACTTATATAGTTTAAATATTATATATTATAATCTATACATATTATAGTTTTTATTAAATATAAATTATAATATATATCTTATATTGGTTAAAACCTATAATATATAGTTTTATAAACTATATAAAATTATACACTAAAACTAAGACCCTAACCTAAAGTGGCCTAAACTATGTGTGGTGGCACCATTCAATCCCCACACACCTCTCTTAAGCACCATGTAGTTGTCTCCCCAAACGCCCTCTCTAGGACCACTCCTCTTCCGCCATACGCAACCCCTATGTCTTCCCTTGGCGACAAAAAATCTGTCATGTTTTATTTTATTTTCTTTGGGATTTTGAGTCCCAAATTGCAAAGGGAGGGATAGTTAAGGGATTTATAACCCTCTAGGTCCATGGTGGTAAGCATGGATTTGATCATTCCTTGTCTATTTTTTTGTGAATGCAGCTTGTCGCAAAGATCTCGACTTGGTTGGCAAAATATTAAAGCGGCTCAACCTTAGGCTCGACTTCAACTCGGTTTTTAACATTGTGTATTGAAATTTTTTAAAAAGGGATGTGGCATATGAATGTTGGCAAGTTAACTTTGTGAATTATACAACTCAACTTGCCGAGTTGGTTAATCTGACTTGATGAGCTATAGGAGAAAAGCTCCACAAATTTTTAATGTATAATTTTTTGTATTTTTTTCTCATTTAGTAATTTTTTTTTTTAATTAATCCTTCTTTTCTGAATGAGAAAATGTATTTTAATATAGTACATTGGATATATTATTTTTCATTTGAAATGATTTCTATTATGTACGGCAATTACGAAGTCGCTCATCATCATTTTTCATGAAAAACTAAAAAAAATTCACTCACATTTCGATAAATTATTGTTATTGTCAAACTAATATATTGTATGTTTAGAATATTGGTTTTACAGGTCCTTTTATGTCATGAATTCATTAAAATTTGACTGTGTGGCTTGAACAATGATAGGGGATTTTTTGAACCTTGATTGCTATAAAATTCGTTGTTCTTATTTATTGAAAATTTATTTACGCGAAAATGGGATCTAACCACTTTAATATTGATAAATCACAGATGTTGAATGGAAAAAATATAGAATTTGGAAGATACAGTTAAAGGTGAAATTCATGGCTCGTAAAATCTAGATGTTCATAAACAAAAATGAAAAGGCTCGACTGGAAGACAAGCAACATTGGAAAATATTGCTACATATCAACAAAAGGTGTAGGAAACTATGTCCATTATTTTACAAAGTGTGTAAGATGATTTATTCCTTCATATTGGAAATTAGGAAATTTTGAGTGAGGAATAACTGGAATCAATGCACGAAGGTACGTAGTTATCAAAAATCATTAAATTGATTCTAGAACTAATGATGACTCCCATGAAGGGAGATGAAAAAGTAATTATTTTTAGCTAAAATTAAAAATATTAAGTCTCAGTTAGATGGATGTAACTATAACTTAATTCATGAAAAATTACTTTACTTTATTATTCAATTGAATATACATGAAAGGTTTAGAAATTTCATTTCAATACTAGAATTCTAAATATCAAACTGAACAAGACATCTCGATTTACAAACCCTTAGTGCTCTCTTGATTCAAGAAGAACAAGTTATGACAAACTTTGATTCAAAAGAGAATGCCACTCGGCACTTCTCACTCAAAAATTAAAAGTAAACCTTCTAGGTTCAACAAGAATAAAAAATCAACTTTTAAACCTCCTAGTAAAGATAAGAAACTAGGAAACTTAAGAGTTAGTTTTGATGGTAAATGTCATAACTGTGGAAAATTTGGCCATAAGAAAGAATATTATAAATAAAAAAATAAGTCAAATTTCAAAAACCAAAAGGGAAACAAATCAAACCAAAATCAAAATCAAAACAAGAATCATAAAAATAGTAAAAATCTAATGTAATTGCTTTGTATGTTGCCTTTTTCACTGTGAAGGAAAATGAGTGGATATTGGATAGTGGTTCCTCTAGGCACATGAACTTCAAATCTGATATCCTATCTAGACATTAGAGAATGTAATGATAAAATCTATTTGGGTGATCATTCCATCCTTGACGTTCAAGGATAAGGTAAAGAAAAGGTCTTTAATGGTTTTATTAACAATGTTTTGTTAGTTCCTAAACTTAAAATGAATTTGATTTATTTTTCTCAATTGAATCAAAATAATTATAGTGTAACTTTATTGAAAGATAAATGGTTTATTAAAAATGAACAAAATGTTACTATAGTTGAAGGCATACAAAGAGATGGTCTTTATGTGTTTAATGACTTTCCCTCTACTTCTTATTTGAAATCTCAAAGAATTGACATGTAATTGTGGCATGAAAGATTAGGTCATGTAAAATTTAATAGCATGTAAGACATGTCTTGACTAAACCTAGTGTTTGGTCTGCCACCTATTTCCCAAAATCATGAAACATGTGAAGGGTTCTTATTTGGCAATAAATCTCCTAACTTCTTCCACAGCTTATCATGATGTAAATTATTTTGAACCTTTGGAACTTGTCCATAGTGATGTCTAAGGACCCTAAAAGTTCCATCCCTTAATGGTTCTTTATATGTTGTCATGTTTATTAATGATTTCTCTCATATGATTTGGTATTATTTTATCAAAAATAAATTTGATGTCTTGTCTAAATTTAAGGAATTTAAAGCTTTAGTTGAAAACAATTTATAGTTATAAAATTAAGAGGCTTAGAACCGATAATCTCTGGCACCTGATTCTCGGTGGTGGTTAATGGTGAGCCTGTGGGTTTTTTCACTAGCAGCAGAGGGCTTAGGCAAGGGGACCCTATCTCCCCCTTGCTCTTCATTATTATGGCTAATAGCCTTAGTAGAACAATTGATAAAGTAGTTAATGACGGTCTTTTAAAAGGCTCTAAGCCCACTTCCATCAGTCAAGCTGTCTCCCATCAACAATTTGCGGATGATACTATCCTCCTTCTTCTGGCATCCGTCATTGAAGCCAAGGCTACCAAGGCTATACTGCAGCTCTACGAATCTACTTCTGGGCAAGAGATCAATTATGATAAAAGCTCCATCTTCTTTTTCAACACTCCTGAGGAAAGGCAACTTAAAATTGCTAAAATTCTGGGTTGTAAAATAAGTGCGCTTCCAGCCACTTACTTGGGCCTTCCTCTTGGCACTAGAAAAGTCTCTAGCAAGGTGTGGGATGATTTATTGGAGAGATTCCAAAAAAATGGCTGGTTGGAAAGGAGCCATTCTATCTAGTGCTGGTAAGTGCCTGCTCATTAAAAGTACTCTTCAAAATCTACCCATTTATGTCATGTCGCTCTACAAGATCCCCTCTTCCTTTAGAGAAAAGATTGAAAGGATCCATAAATTTTTTTATGGCAAGGCATGAAAGAGAAGTTTAAATTTCACTTAGTTGCTTGGGATAAGGTTTGCACCCCGAAGTCTATGGGAGGACTGGGTATAAAAGACATTGAGAAAATGAATGAGGCCCTCATTGCTAAAATGGGCTGGAGAATGCTCTCTAAGAAACAACCCTGGATTGATTTAATCAAAGCAAAATACCTAAATCAACAAATTGTGTACTCTTTCCTATAAGATGAACACCTCCCCTATGGTTCCATCTTTTGGAACAATCTGGTTAAGAGCAGAAATTTCATTAAGCAGGGCAGTAAATGGAAAGTGGGGGATGGTTGGGACATAAAATTTTGGGATGATAATTGGTTTAATGGCAATCTCATGGATAGATTTGGGATAGTTAAGGACAGTCTTGTAAGCAAGTATGGCATCAAAATCAAGGATTATATTGAGGGAAATGGCACCAGCAAGAAATGGAAAAAACTTTCTGTGGAGAGAGATGATCTGATACAAATTACTTCCTCCCTTCAAGATCAATTAGATCTTATTCCCTTAAGTCAACTGGATTCCAAGGATGAGCTGGTATGGAATAATTCCAATGATGGGAACTACTCTGTCAAAACTGGATATAATACTTTCTTCCACAGTAGTCAAACAGAGTTCAATTGGAATAAAATTTGGATGACTGAATTAACTCCTAAAATAATTTTTTTCCTTTGGCTGGCTATCAGAGGCAGGATTCTTACCACTGACAACCTGATGAGAAGAGGTTTTATAATAACTAATAGGTGTCATCTTTGTAAAAAAGATTCTGAGGATATCAGTCATCTCTTCATTCATTGTGAGTATGCTACCAAAATATGGAGTTTTGCCCTCTCTAAATTTGAAGCTCTCTGGGTGGTGCCGAAGGATTTAAATTGGCTATGGACTCAATGAAACCCACCCTTTAGGCATTGTGTTGTCAAAAGGATCTGGAAGCTGGTTATCCCTCATATAATTTGGAGGATATGGAAGGATAGAAATGATATTATCTTCAGAAATAAGAATCAAAACTGTAAACTTAGTATTGGTAAAATTTCTAATGATATCAAAGAGAATATTGCTAGATTTAAACCCCCCAAGAACAAGAGATATCCAGAGAATGAAGAATATATCTTATCTAACTAGTAAATTGGAACAGTCAATAGCCATAGCAATCCCGGGAATAGTATTGATAGATCTTTGATTAAATGGCATCCTCCTGATTTTAATTGGTTTAAGTTGAACTTTGATGGGGCCTCTAAGGGGAACCCTAGGATTATGGCAGGGGGAGGAGCGATATGGGATCATAAAGGTAGTCTGATTGCTGCGTATGCTGGGAAAATGGGAATTCAAACCAATCATTTTATCAAGCATTATCTACTTTATGGGGCCTGAGAATTGCACAGACTCAAAATATCCAGAACCTCATTATTGAAGGAGACTCCCTAAATATCATTAATCTCCTTAAATAGTGCTCATCTCCAAGTTGGAGCATCAAGGATTTTATCTCAGAATCCATAAGTATATGTCAAATATTCAATAAAATTCGGATCATGCATACTTACCGGGAGGGCAATAAGTTGGCAGATGCACTGGCTAATTATGGCATTAATGTTAACCACATTGTTTGGGATAATAATAACATCCCTAAGTAGCTTCAAAGTAGCATTCAAGCGGATCTCTATACGCACACAATTTCTTGATTTGAGTTATGATTATTGGGTGTGGATCAGTATCAATAAAACTCCCACACGTGTTGAACTAAAAACTAAGATTATGCAAATCTTATCGAATAACCAAGATAGTGTGAAGTATATGGGAAAGTTAAAGTGGAGTTGCATAGATATGAAAATCACGCATGCGGGCAACACTGTGCTATCTACAATATGGATACAAGACTCCACGGATCCCGAAGATAGTAAAAGTGTAATTGATGATAGGGAGTGGGCTAGCAAAAGGCCATTATTCCCACATGCAAACTTCCACAGAATCAGATCAGCAATCACATGGATGTTCGCGGGAAAAGCAACGGCTCTCATATTCAGCATTGTGTGGATTACAACAGTAAAAAGTAGTTCGGCTTCAGCGCTTTCAAGGATTTTAGAATTTGTTGCAAGTAGTTAAGCACAGTGAAGATGGGGGGTCCCCCTTGCCAAATTGAGCCTAGTGTGGACCGGATTGGAAGGATAATGTTGAGCTCTGGAATATTCTCAGCAAGGGTGGCATCACCAACTTCATGGAGAAGGTTCAGGGCCATGATCAAAGCATCTCAGTGCGTTTTGTGAAGGATTGGAAGGAGTGGACTATGGATTATGGGGGTAGAAGATCTTGGTCAACGAGGAGCTTATTGCTGAAGCGACTGGCCTTGGCATGGAGGGCTACCATTTTTTTAACAAAAGGGTCGACAGAGAAGCTGAAGAGAGGAGATTTGTGGAGGGAACTGAGAAGCTGATCTTTGTTACTACGGGCCTGCTTGTTAGCTCGATCCCTCCGCCTTATGATGAGGTTACACACATGATGATACGTTTCATTTCTTTGGAAGGGAGGTTTGTCCTTCCGCAAAGCATCTTATCTTCCTCAACCACTTCCGTAGGAATCGCATGGTATGTTTCCCCCATTATTTGCTTAACTCTCTTGAGCGCTCCATTTTGGAGTTTCAAAAGCATACCCGGGTGGTTCCTTTACACCAGGGGCTTATTTTATTGCTGCATAAATTATGTCTTCTTCGGTATCCTGGTCTCCCTTCCTCCCCTAGCTCCATTCCCCTCTGCCTGGTTCAAGCATTGCAGCCCCATCTCTCCACATTCTGTCCCCCACCACCACTGTTGTCACCCCTCTACCGCCATCCAGGCTTCATCTTCCATTCCCCCTACTACTGCTCCCGCCCCCTTCGCTTCCACCTCGGCCAGGCTGGTCACCAGGTCCTCTAGAAGGCTTAACCTCGATACCCTTGTTGTGGGGAAGGGTCCTCATGAAATTGAAATTGCACATGACCTCCTGAATATTAGCAGTGCTAGTCCCCGGGATGTGCATATGGAGAGCTCTACAAAAAGGCTAGAAGCCTTAGAAGCTGATATGAAGCTGTTGAAGGAAGAGGTTAAGAACTTGGCAAAACAGAAAGGTAAGAGGAAGAAGGAGGAGGAGGAGGCTATTGATAACAGCCAGATAGAAGATATTTACAAGAAGCTGAACTCCTTAGACTCTGTTTAGGGAAGGCCAAGACACATCATGATTATAATATGGCCATTTTCAGTGCGATTGAAGAGTTCATTGAGCAGCATGTCCGAAGTGTCTCCAATCTTAGCGGAGTTCCGGCAACACTATGGGGCACTGATAAGGAAAGCAAAAGGACCATTGATCAGCTGGATAAGACTGACACTGCCCACATGACAACTTTGGTAATGTTCAAATCCTGGCAGAACATCAAATACAACATCGACAAAGCTACCAAGAAGTAGTTGTAGGAGCTTTAGCTACTCTTATACGTTTTTGTTGTTGTTTTTTTGTGGTCTTTTTGCTACTTTATTGCAGAGTTTTTGCTATTTTTGTTTTGATGGGGTAGTTTTTTTGGCTACTTTGGACTTCATTGTCACACTTGGATTCTGATCCTTTTTATTCTAGTTTTAGTTCCTATTCTGGCTCCTAGGCCCTCTTTTGTTCACAAGGGTATAGTCCCTTTCAAAAAACTATTTGCCAATAATAAAAAAAAAGGGGGAGAATACGTTAGTAAGGCATTTGACTCATTTTGTGTCGAATGTGGTATTCAAAGAGAATTGACTACTCCCTATTCCCCTCAACAGAATGGGATTGTAGAAAGGAAAAAATCACCATTCTGGAAATGGCTAGAACCATGTTGCATTCAAAGACTAGTCCCTAAATTTCTATGAGTTGAAACTACGAATAATGTTGTTAACATTTTGAACATATTTTCCACTAAATCCTTATTTCACTCCACTCCTCTAGAAAAGTGGTCAAATAAAAAACCAAGTGTGTCTCATTTGAGAATATTTGGTAGCCTTGCTTCTATCTTCATTTCAAAATCAAAATATAAGAAGCTTGATCAAACCTCCTATCCCTGTATCTTTGTAGGTTATGGAGGTAAAAATAAAGGTCTTAGGATCTACGATCCTTAAAAAAGAGAAGTTATAGAAAACAAGAATGTTAAAATATTGGAAAAACCTTTTTGTTCTTCTTCATCTTCTGCTTTCTATTGTTCATAATGAATCTAATGAAATTGAAAATAATGATAATAATAGTGATAATGATATATGTGATGATGAAGTTAGTAATGAACCTATAGTTGAAAAAGAGTTAGTTCCAGTTCCTCTATAACCAAAAGACCTAGATGGGTGGGGTCTACTATTCAAGAATCTAATCCTGAAAACCTTCAGAAAATGACTAGAAGTCAACATACATATCATGCTTTGATGACAATGTATGAAACTAAACATAAAACTTTCAAAGAATATTCTTCTGAACAAATATGGGTAGACACATCATGCAATAAAATCTGAATATTATTCCTTGATTAAAAATCAGACTTGAAAATTAGTCCCTCCTCCTAAAAAACAAAGTATAGTCAGATCTAGATGGATATACAATATTAAATATAAATTTGATGACAGTGTTGATAAATTAAAACCTAGGTTAGTAGCTCATGGGTTTAATCAAAAACTTGATATCAACTACGTTGAAACCTTTCCACCAGTTACAAAAATGAGCACTTTAAGGATTCTCGATTTTCTTAGCTACTTAATATGGTGGGAAATCCATTATATGGATGCTAAAAATGCATTTCGAATAGTGGTTTAAAAGAGGAAATCTATATGACCCAACCTAAAGGATTTGAAGAACTAGGTAAATAATTTTATGTTTATAAATTGAAAAAATCTTTATATGGTTTAAAACAAGCTCCTAGAGCTTGGTATGCAAAGATTAATAGTTTTTTCAATGAAGTTGGTTTTATAATTGTTCTTATAATAATGATTTATTTGTAAAAATTGAAGAAAATTAGATTATTCTCATTGTATTGTATGTTGATGATTTACTTATTACTAGTAACTCTAACAGTTTAATTATGAAAATTAAAGCTAAATTAAAACAATACTTTGAAATGACTGATTTAGGATTATTGCATCATTTCTTAGGCATGGCTATATATCAAGATAAAAATTCTATTGTTGTATCTCAATCACAATATGCCACTAATTTTCTTAAAAGGTTTAATATGATTGATTGTAAACTTGTTTCTATTCCTATAGAAGTTGGATGTAAACTAGATCCTAAACCTACATGTGAAAAAGCTAATCCTACTTTGTACAAGAAACTTGTAGGTAGTTTGATTTATTTAACTATTACTAGACCTAACATTGCTTATGTAATATGTTAGGAAATAAGAGATAAAATATGCGGAATAATCCCTTATAGAATCGCAACAGTAGAAACTAATATGCAGAAAATATTACAGATCTCAAATAAAAGTGTAGAATAAATAACACAACATAGAGAGATAGTATTTAACGTGGTTCACCCAATTTGGGCTACGTCCACCAAGAATCACTTGCTCAGATTTTATTACAAGCCTCCACTCTCTCAATACAATACCCAAATCCGTTTGGAGCTATGCTCAACAAACTCTACAGAATTCACACCCGAATTCAAAGCACATCTGCAATGCATTTTCTTATATATGTATCATATGCATAAGATCATATAAATAGACAATTGCTTAAGCAGTTTGATACAAAACCGTGGGTATCAAAACCATGGGAAAAAACCGTGGGTATCAAAACCATGGGCAAAAAACCGTGGGTATCAAAACAATGGGTACCGAAAAACCATGGGCCCAAAAACAACCCATAATGTTTACCCATTACCCATGGGTTAATAAAACACCCATGAAAATTTTCTTGGGGGCTTCACCCCCGAATCTCCCGACCCGCTCACCGGCGAGCGGGGAGTAAAAAATACCCGAGTGTAACACATAGAAGGTGTACCACACTCTAACATGAAAATAGGCTCCACAAACATAACATAATAGGTATTGCTTCAAAGGCTTATGCAGAGAGCCATATCGGATCACTAGAAGTTAGACAAAAGAATATTGCATTATATTAAAGGCATAAATAACTTTGGTTTACATTATACTTCTTCTAACAATGCATATTTATCTAGATATTGTGATTCTAACCATGCTAGTGATGCGATAGATCAAACATATACAAATGAATATGTGTTCAAGTTTTTTGAAGGTGTCATTACTTGGAGCACTAAAAAGCAACCAACATTCTCAATTTATTCTATTGAGGCAGAGTATATAAGTGCAATGGAAGCAACAAAAGAAGCCATGTCACTGAAGTAGCTGTTGGAAGAGATACACATGGAAGCTAAAGGAAGTAATCCTCTTCTTTTTTATAGCTAGAGTTTCATTTCTCTTTCTAAGAATCCAATTCATCATAAAAGGAAAAATCATACATAGATTAATATACACTTTATCTAAGAGAAGGTTCTCTATGGTGATATAGATATCCAACACTTCCCGACTGAAGATCAAGTTGCAGACATGTTTACGAATCCATTATGTGTTGTAAAATTATGAAAGTTTCATGCAATGCTTAGCCTTTTAGAGTTTCCATCAAGGGGGAGTGTGCATGGAAATGTCACCTCATAATGGAATACTGGTTAATATCTCCTTCTCATCTATACTTCTACTCCTTTTGTAAAGCATTGTAAAAATATATTTATGATCTTTTGTAAACTTATAACTCTAAGTTTATGATGTATAGTCCAGTGTGTTGCATATATTTGTAAAGGATGTCCTTGTGTTATAAAAGTCTCCTAGAGATGTGGTTTGATATTTTTTCCATGAGAAACTATGAGATGTAGTCTCAAAAATCATGCTTAGCCTAAATCATAACTTCTAATTTATTGATCCTTATGTACCAAAAGGTAAGTTGAGCATGATGAAGACGTTATAAATATGTCAAAAGTGATATGCTATCTTAAACCTTCACTAATGGTTTATGGATTTGTAAATCCTATTGTACAAACAAGTAATGTTGGCATATGGTTCCCCACTTAATATTAAGGGGAGTGTTAGAACGTAATATTAAGTGCTTATAAATTTTAGTTTATAATTAAATAATTTAGATTATATTCTTAATTATTTAATATAAACTTTATGTTTTGTTTAATTGGTTATTTAGTAACTAATTTATATTAAATCGGGTACGATTTAATCATACCTTGTCACTTAATATGTTCATGACCCGTGGGGTCATTTAAATATGGTCGTGGATCATATTATTTTTCACCTCGTGTGATTGACTTGGAGATAAGTGAGGAGAGAGGTGTTTTACTGAATTATAATGTTTCTCATTAATGGAGTATTTCTTTTCACCGTGGTTTTTATCCCTCGGTGGTTTTCCACATAAATATGTGTTTAGAGCATTATTTAATTTATTTGTTTAGTTTAAATGTTAGTAATTAATTTTTGGTATAATATGGTTAGTCTTATAATATTTTATTTTAATATGATTCTAACACACATCACATGGGTTAGGTTATCTTATCGATGCCTTTTCCACCAAATTTACCTATCTAATCACATTATCATTATTCCTAAGTATCATGGTATCATTACATACATACATGCATAAAATAGGAAAATGATAAGGAAAAAATCAACACATACAACAAACAACCAACATCCAACATCCAACATCGAAATATCACCAAAATCATCATATATGTATATCAAATAAGTTTTTATACATCAAAAAATTTAAACAAAATCCAAAAATGGCTCTGGCCCATCTACAAAATGGATCAAACACCCTCAACCCTTGTGGGGGTCTCTAAATTATTTGGGCTAGTGGGGTCGTACTAGTAGCTATTACTATGTGAGATAGGTACTTTTCCCTAGATTAGGCTCCGTGAGGCCTCTCCATGTGCTCTCCAACTATGTCTCCAAAGTGGTAATCCTCTTTGCTACTCTTTGGGCATATGATAGGTGGGATGTCTCTGCTTGAACCATTTATTCCTACACTGTAATAGAATTTGCAACATCACATATATACTTATGATAGCCGTTAATTCCTATACATCCTAATATCTTCGTAGTGTCCTAGATGCCTCTCTAACTAGATAAAACGAGCTCACTAAATCTCTATTTGACAATTTTGTTGGATCCACCATCACTGTAGTATCCTAGACATCCAACATTGGATCTAGGATCTCATGGTGGTAAATCTCAATTAGGGAGTGTCACTCCTCTCATGTCCACTTAGTAAAACAAAAAATGACACATGTTACTCACAATATTAATATGGCCCAAACCCGTTTCTCAAAAATAATCTAAAATAACATTATCACATGTACTTGTATGCTTAGGCCTCACCACGATGGTATCACCACCTCTGCATCTACCAAATACTTCCTCCTCCTCATCATGATGAGGTCTCACTCTATGTACTATAGTCACAAAATCATTCACTTTAGACATTATTTATCCTAGTCTCATACTACTATTTAGAAGGTTCTTAAGTGAAGAAAGTACTAATTGACCCCTATCTTTTGGCCATCTTGTTTTACTCGGCACTTTAATTTCCCACGTTATTTTAGTCATCTTCCATCTTCCCATGTTATTTTAGCCTCGATTTGGGCGGACATATTAGTATTAGGGCTCCCTTTGGTGTCGTGGTCCCACCAGGGGCACCCCGGTCCTTTTTAAAATTTACCGCCACTTTTGAGATGTTTCTAACCATTTGAGATCTTTATCTTTCTTGTGGTTGGAATTTTTCAGGGTTACTTACGAAATTAGATCAAGATAACCCTATAAATATAAAGTTATGAGACCATAATGAGGGACCTAGCATCACTTATTACTATCACTCCATCTAGAGTTGCATCCATCTATTGCATTAGAGATCACTTGCATCCACATAGCTCCATCATCAAGGCACAAGGCTAGGACATCTACATCACACTTCATAGGGGAGGGATTATATTCTATTCCATGCACACATTCTATTACATTTTCTACACATAGTTATTACTCGCTACTTCACAAAGTGTGACTAGCATAAGAGCAACCTAGGGCATGTTCACACACACTTACATATAGAGATACATCGGGTTTGAGATGTAGTGTAATGCTTAGTTAGTAAGTCCACCATTGTGGCAACTGAGGTCAATCTGACCCCTTAATATGCATTTTTCTTTTTACGGTTTGATGCTTGTTATTGGTTCTTATAGTTCTATCTTTCATTTCAGATTATTGGAGATATCGGCATGAGACAAAGAATATGATGTGATACACGGTGAAGGTTCCGATCATCTCTCACCCGTGAAGATCGGTTTGAGTTTTTCCAAAGAACAAGGCACTCGGTTGCAAACTAGAGTGCCTATGGGTACCCCCATCCTCTTCTAGGTGCTCTAGTCCATCTAGATAATCTAGATCCAATATTTTTGGGGCTTCTACATAATTGTTCTGCTTCCTGAAATTCCAACCACACTTGTGACATAGATCTATCACTTTTTCAAATCAGTGAGTTCTTTCCTCTTCCTTCGGCACATTAGGGTTAGCATTTCCTTTTGCATAGTTGTTTAGATCTTTACATACTTCTTTATTACATTTACTTATTTTATTTATGGATATTCATAGCTTAGATTAACTATCTCCATACTACATAGTCAATTTTAGTTAAACATTTTGGTGAACTCGATGTCTTTCATGATTATTAGGATCCTCATTTTCCCTCTATCATGGGTCAAGTTTCTTTATCTGATTTACTTAGGAGATACCCTAATTGTCAGGATGCTTTGCAAAAATCCTTAGACACCAAGTATTATGATGACAATACATTGCCACATGAACTAATTCCTATGCTCGCTTGTCTATTTAACGACCCTAGTGAGTCTCCATCTACTCAACCCCTATTGGACTCAATCCATGCTTTACATGCTTTATTTCAAGACAAATTTACGGCTATGGAATCCATGATCACATCCCTCAAATATGAAATTCAATAGCTTAAGGATGCTTCTCAATTGCATGTTTGTGCTCCTTCTCCATCTTGTATGCAATCTATGTCTAATACATGTAATATGATTGAACCTCAAGACATGTCATTTCCTAAGCCTCTTATGTTTGAGCACAATACTGCACCACATGAAATTATTACTCAGCTCCTTAGTCATCAATTGATTGCTTTTCCACCTACTCATTTCTATCCTCCTTATTATCTTATAAAATATCAATGTCGTCCATATTGTAACTATCATAGAATCAATGAACATAATGATAATGATTGCTATGCTTTACAACGTAAAGTAAAACATCTTGAGCATCAAGGGTTTATCTCATTTAATACCCAATGTCATGTTACATTGTCATCTCCAAAGGTTACATCCACATGGAATCCTAAAGCTACTTCTTCAATTAGTCATGATCCACTTAAGAAATCACCTACGGTATCGCTAAATCAAAAAATTCAACCTTATATTGAAATTAGTTCACAAACCCCTCCTACTAAGTCATCTACCACATTACTAAGTCAACCTAAGTAGTCTCCTTTGAGACTCAATGCAAATTTTCCTCCCCTCAAATCTAGGCTCCAACTAATTAATTTTGTCCCAAAGAACCAATCCTTCTCCTAGTGTTTATGATATATTTTCACTTTCACCACCACCATGCAAGATTCTGCCATTACCTCCTACCGTTAACCTTGTAATGCCAACACCTACTATCAACTCTACATATATTGATGATTGGGACCTAGATACAACTTGCTATGGTGATGAACCATCAGATGATCACACTCCTCTATCACTTCGGGTCCCATCACTTTTGTTAAAGAAACTACTCCTTACATTGATCCACTTAGTGTCTTTTGACTATATTTTCATTACATACACACTTAGGGGGATAGTAGCTCACACATCCCCCTTATCACATTAACATCATAAACATATCCCTCATTCTTGCATTATCATTCTTACATAGTACTACATCACACTCTTTACATTCATGCATAACATCATCTTATCTTATGTAGTTATATGTATGTTTTAGCGTTGTCATTACTGATGACACACTCTTGTGCTTCAGATTCACACTTGACTATTGAGGGATTATTACTACATTGAACCCCACACACTACACTATAGGCATTATACATTGCATTTCATCACATGTCACGTGTCATACACCATACATTCAACATTTAATCTACAAACTTTTTCACATTTACACATTCATACATCACACATCATACTAGTCTTCATCTTACATATACCATACTTATATCATCCATGTGTTTACTATCATACACTATTCATCCTATGCATTACATACACTATTAGGCTATTTACACATATTGCCTCACATCCTATACATAGGCATATACCATACATCATATATTGCGCATCTCCATATTACTCATCTATCTACATGTATTACATCACGCATTATACAAAGATAGACATTTACAATTGAATTTTACACACCACATTAGTAAATTTTTTCTTCATCACATGGTCATATTTTATCATTACATATGTTACATTGTCTTCTACGTGATGCACTCACTATCTAATGACGTACTTTAGCTCCTCGGTCCATACTCAATCACAAAGGTTTACAAATCAAAATGACCTTATGATCATCACCCATTTATTGTTCAATCATTCATCATGCAACATTACTAGGCTAGTGACATATGATTCATTTTGTAGTGGTATACACCTTAGGTTACATCACCACTCCTTTTCATCATGTAGTGATATACGCTCGGGGATAAATCATCATTCATCCATTCATCTTATAGTGATATATGCTTAGGTTAAATCATCAGTTATACATTCATTTGTTTGTGATATACACTTTGGCTATAGGGTTCATGATCACGTTGTCTCTAGGTCGCATCTTATCACTACACATATACATTCCTTACATTGTGTTAGAAACAACACGCACTACTCAACCATTTCTCGATGACGCACTCTCATTTATGGTTCATTCTTGACTGTTGAGGGGGAAAATAAATGAACCTCACTGCATACATTTCCATTCACTTGAGAGGCATGCAGATCCTATCACTCCATTCTGCATTCCATTCCATCCATCCACACAATATTGCATTATCTTGGAGGCACTTACTCTTGTTTACTAGTGTTTTACATGATCACTTTACTACACATGTTAGATTGATTTCTTATATGTCATTATATATATCATCCACACATGTGCGTTCACATATTTTTTTAGTTGTAATCACAACTATAGATCTTTTATGTGAAACATGGATACTCTCCTTCTACCCTTCCTACACTCGGTCACCTGGGGCATCCAAATTCATCTCTTTCGGGTTCTACTATTTCATTTTGTACTTAGCACTTTACATCACTTGGTTATTCACACTTTGACATATTGGTTATTTCTCTAACATGTTAATGGGTGTTCCATGTGTAGCACTTGTTTTACAGGATTACATGTCTCCATGACTACTTATTTTGTTTGTTTCTACTTGTTTTCCTATTTTCCTATTATATGTGGGCCTTGCTCTTTTTTTGGTGTGCACACTTGTTTTTGTTTGCATCCATGATGGCCTTATGTGTCTTGCAACATCATGAGTGATGTCCCATGTTTGTGACCCGCTTTGTGTGGCTTACTTGTCTTCTTGCATGTTTACACTACTTTGCTTGGTAGTTTTTACATTGTCTACATAGATTACATAGTTTTCTTACATGCGTGAATTTTTGTTCTAACACTTGTTTTGGCTAGAAATCCTTGTTTGTGCATGCCTTTATTTCTACTAAGCACATTCCATTCCCCTACGAGCATAGTGATAGAGTTCATGTGGTTGGTCCTCTTTTGGGCCCGTATTCTCTTATCAGCGACATCACATGCACCCCCTAAATATGGGGGCATAATTTGGGGTTTTTACATACTAACACAAATATTATACACTGGTTCGGTTCAGTATTATAGTTGTTGGTTTCAATGTTAGAATTGATAAGGGACTGAGAGCAGGGGTGAATTAGTCTTGTAATAAATTTTTCTTTTCTACTTCAAACAATGAACATACAAACTATGATCATAATCAAATAAAGCTTATCAAGAGATGCATATATATCAAGAACACAAGAAACCTTCTTTATTGGAATACAAATCAGATTACATCTCATCAAATCAGATTACAGCCAACAAAGATATCACCATTTTTCTTCATTCACATCCTTCTCTAGAGACTCCAACCGAAAACAAATCTAGAAGAGACTTCCAGGGGTTTTCGATATGCCCAAGGGGTTTTTATTTGCAGTATATTTTTCTTAAAATTAAGAGAAATGGTTTTTTCCAAAATTCAACTCACAAATGAGCTTACATGAGTAGATATACCTCTTAGCATGACCTTTGACCTTCCACTTGCCATGACTCTTCAAATCACTCATTATTTTGTCTTATAGCTCTTAAAACTTGTCCAAAAGTATATAATATTTGTACACATGTGGTACATGGTCCCACCAAGTCAAATAATGTTCTTGTATGCTTGGAAACTCACCACATTAGCTAAGATATTTATTTAGGCTCATAGGTGTGCCTAAATCAGCTTCTACAAATAGTCTTGAACCATCCTAAAAAAAAATCTTATGATGTCTAATTTCATTAAAATTTATCAGCAAGATCCAAATCAAGGCTTAACACATCAAGAAACACCATTTTGCAAGACTTTCTGGCTGGTTTTAGCATCTCTGAATTTGGTCTTCAAAAATTGAGCTTATACATACTTCAAATATCTTCATCATGAGGAAAGTAACCTATAAATGGAAATATAATGAAGTATAATATCTCATCCACCTATCATACTTCTCCAATTCATGGCATAAGACTTCCAAAAACTTGGATCCTTGTAACTAGTTTGGCTGGTCCTAAAAACACAAAAACTAGTCTTCCATACAATGTGTTAAAAACCTCTAAAGAAATTATCGAGATCCCCATCACCTCCAAAAATTCAATTTTTATGTATAAAACATTTTTATACATTCATACCCATAGGTAAAATGGAGAGAATCTCATCTTCATACACATTCAGACATGCTTCTCAAATAGGCCTAAAGGAGCAATTTTGGCTCAATTACCTTTAAGCAAGGAATGACTTATCCAAACTGAACCAAGCACTTCAAACACCATATGAAACATGAAAATACTGATCAAGGAAATATACCACATCAATTCAATGCAATTCAACATGGTTACCTTCATTCTCCTTCACTAGCTTCTCAAAACAAACATCTTTTGTTGGTAAGCTCAAAAATGTACCCAATACTTAAATTTTTTCAAATCAGTTGCTCAAGTAACTTTATGAGGATGATTTAGAAATCCTAAAATCATCCACCTCATATTTTATCATATGTTCCTTTGCAAGTTTTACCTATACACTAAAATCTTCTTTAAAAGCCTATTTTTGAGTGGGGCCCACCAAGTGTCAAGAATCCAAACCACCATGAAAATGTTTTGTTAGGAGTCCTCTACATGTTCCAATATGTTTTCAATAAAAAAGTTGATTTTGGTCACCTAACCAACTCAATCTCTCAAAACTAGTTAGAATCTGGGGTTTGGAAGGCTACATACATGCTTACAAAAATGGATAGAACTTCTAAAATACTCAACCAATTACCGAAATAATTTTTACACCATAATTTTATCCCAATTTAATCCATTTTTTTCTCTTATTACTTATCTAAAGGAGGATCCATAATTTTCTTGACTGCTAAGAAGTTTGGTGCTCAAATTACATACTTTGAAAAACCTAATTTTTGAAATCCTTGCATAACTTGTAAAATATTCATCCTCAGCTTTTGAAAATTTTCACACACCTTAAAGATGTATCCCTATAACACCTTCAAGTGATAGTTTTCTCTGGTCCATCCTGCATTTTTCCATCCCATCTCATCTAGGTTCCCTTTGGTATCTGATTCTCATTTATTAAACTATGATGACCTGTAGAAGTTCCTAAAACATTTCAATAGTTACCTATGAGGCATTTTACACACCATATATCATCATTTCATTCTCAAACCATATTTTTTTCATCACTACACCTTGGATCAATGTTTCACACCTTACTTTCTTATGGATTGACTTAATAAAGCTTCATATTGACTTGTTTTAATATCATGAACTTAATAATGATGAAAAATTTCTTTCCTTTCTTTGGTTTGAGTGAATTTTCATGTTTTCATGATTTACACCATGTACTTACATTAGACCAAGGCCTAGAATGACTTGGCTTGACTGATACACTTACATGACTAAACCATTTAGACATGTTATAGGGTAATTGACACATTTCACTCACCTCATAGACCTTTTGGAATTTCATACCACCTGTGAGAGACCCATAGATCTCCTAGCCAATATACCTAGATCACCAAGACCACTTGACATCAATGACAACACAAATGACACACTTTTAACAAACTCCCCTTTGTCATTTATGGCAAGCTTCCTAGAAACATTGATGGAAACTATGACTCACTTGGATGACCTCATTTGCATGTTTCTTGACACACTTCTCCCCTTTGACATCTATGACAAAGGCTACATTGAATCCTAGGTATGAAAATGATAACACAAGACAAGAAACACAGACAACAATACAAACAAAATGACTTACTTGGCTAAGAAAAATCTCCCTTGGGATTGCATTGTCTTTGATTTTATTCCTTCATTAGCATGAAGATCCTCTTGGACCTTAAAATACTTTTTTTTTTCTTCCTTCATATCTAAAACACTGTAGCAGACCTTCTTCTTAGAATTATCTTGACTTGAGAAGGTACAAACTTGGCTCAAATATTCTATACCTTGGTCACACATCTCTTAAGAGAATACATCAATCCTTTTAGATTTCAACACATGCTATCCAACTTGTTTTAGACAATAATCCTTGCATCATATGCCTTTCCTCTCTCTCTCTATAGTCTTCAGTGGCTTAATTTCATGTTTTCAATCTTCTCTGCATGAGGTTAGACCTCCAATTTTTTTCAAGAGGCATGTCTCTTCAAATGTATGAGTGCACTAAGATACCTCTTTTAGGCAAAAATTACACTCCCCTATCTAGTAGACACCATCATAGTCATAATATCCATCACTGACCTATACAATGTCATGTCCTTGCTTCATAGTTACTTAATGAATATACCAACTGAGCTACATCCCCTTTTGATCCTGATATGACTTGACTCCACAACTTATCATGAAGGAAAAACAAATTTTCACATTGATACAAGAGAGTTTCAACATCTTCTAGTGTTATCTCATGCAACTAAGGCCCATACACACCATACAGATCTTAATATCTTCTTGATAGCTCTCAAACTCATACTCTGATTTTGACCTTTAATACTACCCTAGATAAGACAAACACAACTTACACAGATTTGATCAAACTTAACAAACCTATAGCATCATGTTTTATATATTGTGAATATATTTACCTGAATACAATGAATTCTAATAAACTCTGCAAACATGTTCATGATAGATTATCCAAGCATATAGCATTTCCTTTGATAGGTCACCTTATTTTGCATCATTTTACTACTATGTTCTGCCAACTACTGAGTTTAGATCTTTTGGAATTGATAAAGTGGCCATATTTCACTTTACTTATGATCAATTTATGCTTGTTATATGAACACCAATCCACGAGAACATACCTATGCCATCATGGACTTCTAAGACATGATAATGAACACTTTCTCTAGTCTGTAGCACACAATTTCAATCCACACACAGACCTCAGTTCTCACATTCCTTATTTGTTTTTCTCAGCTCACCAACTTCAATTTGAGCTTACACAACTCTTGCACTTCCTCATTTGCACAAATAGGACAAATAACTCTTCAATGTCTCCATGGAATACACATAGTCACAAATTGTGAAGACAAATCAACCTTGTCTCTTGAGTTCCCTCATCGAGCTAGGAGGAAGATTTAATGAAATTGAGTCCAATATTGTCTCATTGTATTCTACAACCATTCTTCAATATTGAACATAAGACTATGTACATCATTTCAGTGACCACTTACCTTAATTCTCAAAATGGATGGCACTATTATAGAGTTCAAAAATTCACTTCAATTTGATGAGGTTCTCATGTTTATTTGGAGGAAAAGTACACTTGTGAAGACTAAATAATGAGCTTACAAAGATTAGAGTTGCAACTAGAGCAAGAGATTTTGATATTATGTAGGTCTCCAGGCCACTGTGTATAAGAAATTTGATTCTTTGGAGGTAACTCCAATTTCAAATTGAGATGATCATCACTCAAGCTCCTTAAGACTCTGAGATACATGAAAACTTGGGACATAGAGTCCAACAAATGAAGAAATCAATTGAAGATGATAAATAATTGTTTCTCAATCTAATCATGGATAGTGCACAAACAATACGACCAATGTCAACTGATTTTGCAACTTCAAGACACATTCAAATTCCCAAGGTGATCACCAACATTTGAGCATCCTCCCACAATATTGAACCATCAATAAATTTACTCAATTTGATCAAAAAGTAAGAAATTTGAAAATTGTCAATTATACGACCCAACACGGGTTTTGAAAAACAATCATATCTAACTCAATCAAATCTTCATGAAAATATTTGAAACCTTTTACAAAATAAACCTATTCCCAAGAAATGGAACTCCTCAAAAAATTGGAATTTTTCATTTGTTAAGTTGGGAGATTCGAATAATTTTTTATTTCTAATCCTATAATCAGGATATGTGCACAATCAGAGCCCAATAACACTCAACTAATGAATTATCTCTCATTTTTGCATGAATTTTAACAATTATTTTTCCCTTGGCATTTTGAAGACAATATTCAACTTCTCCATATCATATTCACTCATAAATGATCTCCATATGTTCCCAAAAATCACAAGAATAGTGCACAAACTGGAAACAAGGTAGTAGACCTTGATCTAAGATATGTTTCAATTAGTATTTCACCTTTCAATACTTGAAATCAACTTAGAAGCATATAAATCCTCTCCATGACTATTTAGACCCCCTGAGGTCATGTTGAAACACCATCCTTATAGATGTTATAAGTATATGCTCTCACGGACCTCTGTCAGCTAGTAAGACTAACAAGCAAGTCTTTATAATATCTAAAAACTTCATATATATGAAGAGATAGTTTCTCTAATCATTTTACATGATGTCAATGAAGATTAGAAGAAAATATATTGAAAATAACTACTCACTAGGATAGTGACTTCATGGAAGTATAGTGTAGATGTTCTTGGTTTGCTCTACAAGACAATTTGTCTCAACAGAATTATATGTTTGACTTAACCAAAAAGGCTTGAAAATTATCAAGCACATTTCCATATACCTATGGAAATGGTCTGAGAAGATGTTGATAAATATTCCCATTGGAAGAAGAAAGAATATTTGCATGTCATGAGTCATCACACCAAGAACAATGACAATGGAAAAAATGTGTGCCTTCAAGAAGTAAATATTTCAAATACCTTTTGAGCATGAGAAACACCATGAATGAACTATGCAAAAATTATGGTGGTGATAAACCAAGATTTGGATTCCAAATTCACATTTTTTCTCTTATTGATTTGGTGCATAGCCCAGAGAGATAAAAATTGCTCCACCAAAATTCTCATAACTTTTCAACCACTCCTCCTTTTGAAAATTATTTTTGTAAATGATTTCTTTGCCAATTTAATCAAAAATTCCTTCTATGATTTATTATAAGGAGATTGTATAATGTTTTTAGGGCTAAGAAGCCAAATAACTCAAAATGAACTTTTTAATAAGCTTGTTTTGCAAAAATCACATAACTTGCTCAAATGACCTAACTTTGACCTAATATTTTTCATCAAGCACTAGAAACCTTCATCCATCATATCCCATGATTATTTTGAAAATAATAGGTCTAAAAATTTTTGACCTATCTCATTTGCATGCAAGAATGCTACTTGTTTCTCAACACCATTTCGACCAACATAGAAAACTGACTCCTGGGGCTTAGCTGAGCCTAACCTTTGCTCACACATGTTGTATATACTCTCTCAAGGCTTCTCCCATGTTCACTTTACCTTCCTATGACCTCAACACCATGAAAATGACTCATATAGACCAAGACAACTCCCCTCACTCCAATGCTTCTTTAGCAAAAATACACCATGAAGGAGCTTGATGAGAGACCTAACAAGGTCTCAAACCCTCTTCTTAGACCTTGAATATCTCCTCTTTGTCTGATTTCTCATTTGTGGACTCAGTCACATTCTTGGATTCCTTTTTAGATATTTGACTAGCTTCATCCTTCCTTTTGTATGCTTGAGCTTGTGGCTTAGGTATTTGAATTTCTTTCTTCAGCTGACCTGCATCACAGAACCTTGCAATGTGCCCAAACTTGTGGCACCTAAATAATTCAACCTTCCTTCCTTTGCACTCAAAATCTTTGTGTCCAAATTCATTACAAGAATAGAAATATCCATTGAATTTTCTTACATACCTTCTTGTGTTTGATGGCTCATTTTTTTAGTACTTTGTCAAATGTCCCTTCTCATGACAGTGATAACACTCAGCTCCATATATTTGACCAAACTTCTTGTCTTGACATTCCTCTTCTTTATTTTCTTCACAAAGTTCCTTTCCTTTTCCATCATTCTTCTTCTCAACCTTAGGACTACAAAAACTAGCCGTGACCATAAGCACCACACTTGTAGCAATTTCCATGAAAAACAACATGCCTAAATGCATTAGGATGCCTAACAGGTGATTTTCCATGAGATGAATACTTTAGACTATTTCCATTTCTTGATTCCATTTTTCTATTTGAACCTTGGCTTGATTCACCTTCATTATTCTCTAAACAATATGAATCTTCTGTGAAACCTAGTCATGTTCTGTCACCATATGCCTTTTGTTTTCCTAACATCCTATCCAATTTTTTTGAGATTTCTTGAAAAGATGAAACCTTACTTGTCATGATGCTTATATATTTCTTCATTTCTTCACTCTTCTCTCTCATATAGGTCTTCCTTGAGTTGATTTTGTACACAATTGATAATTTTCGCTTGTGATTCAATCACTTTGTCCAACTTCTCATTACAGATTTCTACTCCCCATCTCATGTGATAAATATCTCCCATCCTTGTCACCAAATATCTCCCTCTAGCTTGTTAAAGTTACTTCCAAGGGCTTGCTCTGATACCAATTTTAGAATTGACAAAGGAATGAGAGGGGGTGAATCACTCATGTAATAGATTTTTCCTTTTACTTCAAACAATGTACATACAATCTATGATCATAATAAAATAAATCTCATAAATATATGCATCTATATCAAGAACACAAGAAAACTTATTTATTAGAATACAAATCAGATTACAAATCGGTGAAGATATCACCAATTTTCTTCATTCACATCCTTCTCATGAAACTCCAACCAACTACAAACCTAGAAGAAACTTCTAGGGGTTTTGGGCTATGCCCAAGGGGTTTTTGATATAAAATGCAGGAGAGTAAACAAGATTGACACCAAAAATATATTTTTATCTTGATCACATTGAGATAGAAAAGCAAATATATAGAAGGAGAATTTCCTATAAAATAGGAAACCTCATATAACAACTCACTATATACGTGAATTTTTTTAACAACTTCACTTACAAACCAAATAATGATTATTATAATTATGATTTGTTTCTAAACAACTCATAATATAATAATAAACTACAAATATTAATTACAAATAATGTTTACACTAATCGATATGCCTAACATTCACCCCCTTAGTGTGAACATTATTTACTGATATCACCCCCTTAATGTGAACACGAAAAAATGCACCATAGAACTAGAACCAAAATCATATGCCTCTACATAATTTTAGGTCTGCATACTTCTGGCTTAGATCTTGTTGTCTAAATCTTGTTGTACATGACCAATCTGCTTCACCATAGTGAACCCCATACTAGATGATCACACTTCCACCAATTCACCTACATATGTGAACTCAACAGTTCCCGCTTTCACTTCCAGTGAACACTAGATTTCACCACCTATCAATGTTAAAAGTATGACAGGTCAAAGAATCTTTGTAGTCAGAGGATCACTCTAGTTTAGCTACCCTCCTATACAATTATTCTCAGCATCCAAAATGCACATCTTCCTCATTTGAATCAAAAAAGGGAAGGAAACCACACACCATACATCTAAAGTAATATAAAATACTACCACGAAATTTGAATATGACCCTGACATTCGTGGATCAAGAGAGGCACTGATCACCCTCCATCCTCTGTTGCCTCCTACCTCTAGTAGGTGAACTTTTCACCATAAGAATTCCTCATCACTGGGATACAAAATTTCTTCATCTTTAGAATATTCATCCCAATCAGTTTCTTCTTCAACCAAAATTGCTTTTTGATCTATTTTGTTGTCAAGTAGATCTTTTCCCTCTTTTTACAACTCAAAATTACATGCCCTAATTCTTTGCAATAAAAACATTTAACCTTTCCTCTTGAAGGAGCATGCTTTGAAGTATACTTGCCCTTTTTTTTATGATGAATTGGCTTTATTTTGCACATATAAAACTTCCTCTTTTGGCTCGGAGGGTTCATTATGATCGAGAAGAGTATAAATTACTCCTTCTCAACCAATGTTAAGCTTTCTCAGAGTAAAAACCATATGAGATATTTTTATGAAAACTATTCAAAAGAATTGCTTTGGCATCATCATGATTTACCTTTTCATTAATGCATGCAAGCTGATTAAGTAGAGAGAAAAATTTATTAATATGATCTACCATTTTTACACCTTCATCCATCTTGAATCCATATAATTTTTGGTTCAGGGTTGTCTTGGTACTTTCTGCTTGATCCAAAAAGCTTGTTTAAAGTCTCCCATATCTCCTTTACAGACTTTGTGAAGTCCACATGGTGCAAGTGAGATTTAGATAGACCAAGACCAATGGTTCTTAAGGCCTTTTGATCCTTAGCAGTCGAATTTGTGATATTCGTTGCATTTGTTGGTATTATAGTATTAGGTTTAATACATCCCACAAATCCTTCTTAATCAAATTCAGCTACATCTAAATTCTCCATGTATGAAAATCCCATCCTTCAAACTTCTCAACAAGACTTAACTTCTCCATTTTTGCAAAAATTGACACAAAAAAATGAAGGACATCGGAAAAATAAAAGTAGCCTAGAATCACTTTGTTTTATGGGGAAAAAAATTGCATGGACTGATAACATTTTACAGTGATGATCATACAGAAATCACGTTACCGATTCATTTGCATAGAATTTAAAATGAGTGCATGAAAGACAACAGTTTGGAAGGCACAATACAGTCTTGTGTTCTGATTCTTTGTAACATTCTAAAAACTATTCAAGAATCTTGCCAAATTTAAATAAGATCTTCCTTGAGCCACGAGTATGCATATGGATTCACATGTACTCATAATATGTTGATCAAATGAATCGGTTAGAAGACACAAATATTTTCATCATACGGTCTTTTGACTTGATCAATTGCCAAATCTTTGACAATATTTAATTTGCTGCAAGGTTGAACGTTGTGGAAACCTCTTCTTGGCAGAAAACTCTGGCTTAATTTCTTCTTAGAGAAGAGATATATGTCACCATTACTGGTAGATGAACACCCAAAAGGACCTAATGCTCGGTATAGCCACACAACTATTAATTAGAAAGGAACATTTTTCCTTTATAAAATTGTAGCTTTAAATGTTAGACGTCTCCAAACGAGTGTGTAAATAATTGTTGTAAATTTCCAGATGTCGATTCTTTTGACTTATGCAAATATAAGTTAGAATGATAAATTCACATCAAAAACATGAATTCGTATGCATGCAAATCAGCGTAAACTCATTAATGACATGTACTTCAACACTTTTCCTTACATGAGAAGATGTGGAGGGATTTACTTAGATCAATCGATAAAGTAGATTACTCACCAATTTTGATTATCTTATACATGCATGCATAGCTTGTTAACTACACGTAAGATTCAAATCTACGCAAAGGAGGATTGAAAGTCATTTAAGGAGATCGGGTCTGATCTAAAATGAAATAAACAATTTAAGCACATAATTTGTGACAAAAATTTGATGGTGTTGCCTCCTCTCAAGCTATTCCTCCACCACAGGTCTTGATATATAGATTAATCTGATACCACCGATATAAAATGTAGGAGTGTAAACAAGATTGACACTAGAAATATATTTTTATATTGATCACGTTGAGATACTATTGGTCGTCAGATAGGACTTTACGAAGAGCAACAGTCAGGGGACAAGAAGTCCCTCCTCTTTAATGGGAGAGGTTCCCTTATTCAGAAACGAACTTATTTACAAATGTACAAGACATGATTTGTTGGTAAAACTTGGATATCATGAAAGTGTTTTCTATGAAGATCATCAATTACAAAAGGACTGAGGAAATGAGAGTATGGGAAAGAGCAGAAAGGCAACATGCAGAATTATAGATATCAGAGTAATTCTTTATGTATGCGAAAGTCACAGTGAATTGAAACAAGATCATTTGTATTGAATAAATAAGATGGAATTTAAAGACACAAAGTTCTATAAATAACATCTGCTTAGAACACAAAGTTTCTTAACATAACACAGATTCATTAATCAAGGACACAAAGTTCCTTCTTGGTTATACAAGATCACCGAGCTTGCAAAGTTGAAGAGTATGCAATCGGTAAGACTAACAAACTTGAGACAAATGATCTTCACAAAGAAAATAAACGAAAACTTAGGAATAACAGAGATCAGATAGACAAAGAATGGAAAAGTCCTTCTGTATTGATTTCTTTATAATCTATTTACACTTTTCAGAAAATATGCCAAGTTCTTCCTCCTTCAAAATGGCGTGGAAAGGCCATTATATAGCTTACAAGTCAGTTACTCTTTGTAACTACTTCTTTTAACTAAAGATTAGTTAAGGATTGCCAATCGTAATACCTCAACCTATTACAATGAATCCGAGAAAAAGAAATAGAAAAGAAGAGAAGAAAAAGGAGGAGAAGATAGGTGGTCGGTCACTGAGAGGGACCCACTGACTTCAGAATTCACTGCCTGAATCTCTTCAACGCCTCAGCTATATCTCTGCCACGAGGGACTGACGTGTTAGTCGTAGACTGAGTCCAAAATCCTAGACACTTCTCCATCTCTTTATCAAACTTGACATGAGTATGATAATCTTTGTTTGCTTCTTCAATGGCAGATTGAAGAGAGAAAATCTCCTTCATTTTCTCCTTGGAGATGGAACTTTCCTTGAATAAGTTATCTTTGACAAAAGCTCTGAATTGAGCTTTGATTTCTTGCAAGGAAAGGGAAGTACCAGAAGTCTCATCCTGAAGATGACAGTGTATGTCTTTGAAAGCAGAGATAACCAGTGTCTTGAAAGCTTCACCCTTCTGCCAACTGTTCTTCAGTTCTCCCAAAGCCTCCTCCAGGACTCTGATCTTCCACTCCACGCTGTAGACCCAGGACTTCGACAGATTATCCTTTGCATCATCAAAGACTTTACTCGCCAACAAAACGTTCTCATCTGCCTGTCCCATGAGTCGGAGGTCTACTATGCAACTGCTCCAGAGTTTGAGCTCTTTATCAATGATTCCAATAGTAGAGGAGAGCTTCAGTTGCACATTGCTCACCTTTTCGTGGAGTTTGAAAGCTTCATCGATGAAGTTTAATCCAGCAACAAGCATGTCATCCACCAGGGCTTCAATAGCTCTGCCATAGACAGAATACTTGTGCATATCTTTGATACTCTGCACTTCATCTTGGCTTAGAATTACAGGAGGTGGGAGAGTAGTCAATGGGGTAGGGTCCAAAACTTTGTCCTTAGACAAAAGAGACTTGATGAAACCTGTGAGAACTTGGGCCTGTTCTTCCAACTGTTCAATAGTTTGTTGCCCTTTCTCTACCCTCCCAATGACTCTTGTGACTGTTTCCTGGAGGTTGTGAATTTCACCTTCAGGGGTAGACTCTCCCATCGGGATTCTCGAGAGCTCTAAGTCAGATACCTGCAAGTCCTACTCTGATTTATCCGTTGAAGGCCTGGCAATCTCCAGGAATTGCTGACCTTGAGCATCAGACACTATTCTAGAGGTAGCTCTGGCTTTCTTGGCATGAGAAGGAGTGGTGCCCAACAAGGCTGCGACAGCATCAAAATTTGACCCTGAACTCCGAGAGGAAAATTTTCTCTTCCTTTTGTCAACCAAAGGTTGCACCCACGCAAAAGAGGAAGAGGAATCAGTAGGAGGAGCAAGGGGACCAAGAGACAGAGAGCTCATGACACTCAAGGTCTGTGCAGCTGTTGACTCGAGTTGAGAGGTGAGTGGGGCACTTGGGGCAATTGTGGCAGAAGAATCAACATCACCTAAAAGCTCAGTGCTCTAGATTTCTTTATCTTTATCAGCTGGATCTTCAGGAGCACTTGCAAGAGTTGGTACCTCGCTTTCTTCACTTTCACTGAGAACAATGATGTTCTCTGGTCCCATAGGCAACTCTGCCTGCTTTCTTTGAGGATCACTTTCCACAGGCTCCTTCTTAACCTCCTTGAGCTTCTTCTGGTACACTTGAGTGGATGAAGGAGTAGAAGCTGCAGGTCCTTGTATTGATGAGGCAGGAGGGGTCTTCACTGGTGTTTCTGACCTTGGAATAGATGCTTCTCTTCTTGGTGTTGAAGCATCCTTAGAAGAGGATTCTCCTGAATGCCTCCTGAATTCTCGAACCATCCTGTCAAACCAGACCTTAGTCCTGACTAAGACTGGAGCAAGGATCTCAGCCAGATCATCTCTCTCTTTCCTGTTCCAATCCAGGTCCTCCAAAGGAGTGTGCTTAACCACATTTTCATACTCATACAAGTATAGATCAGAGTTGTCATCCTGGAGACCTTCAGGAACTTGGTACAGACCGAGTTCTTGGATCAATTGCAGGGAGAACCTGCCACAATGCCTTCTCCTGGCCTCAAAATCATCTGCACAGTCAGCCCAGTAGTCTTCTGTATCTGCCCTATGATGGTAGATTATCTTGATGTTCTGTTCAATAAACTTCTTCAAGTCAAAGCAGGTTCTTGGCTTGAAGAAATGAACGGTGATAGGTACCAGGGCTCTCTCTATGTTCTGTGCGTCCAGGGCTGTTTTGCAAGTGTAGTTTCCCAGAGAGATGGGAAAGTGCAAGCCAGAAATCTTCTTATCTCTGCAAGTTCTGTGCAACTTGTCTAGTTGCCTGCATATTTCTATCAAGGCCATTTTATCATTGCAGAACATGGGCAGTCTCAGAGGGGCACCCTCATAGCCGGCGAGCCTGATATAAGATAATTTCCTGAACTGGATGAAGTAAGCACCGTAGTGCGATATTAGAGTCATAGCTTCATCTGAAAATCTCCTGGCAGTGTCACCTTCGAGCAGTCTGACCATGTACATGGTGAAAGCATCATTGACCCTTCTGAAATTACGATTGCTGGTCTCCAAGGTGAACTGCGGGTAGTAGGCATATACTGGATCGTCTTTGTGTGCATCTATATAAGAAAAACCGAACCACTGCCTTGATGCTGCCAGAGTGTACATCAGGTACGAAGTCATATAGAACTTCTTCGTTTGCTGCACATTGGACAGCTGCTCTGTCAAATTCATGCTTATGATTTCCACCCAATTGATATTTTGCGTTCCTTCGCACACCATGCTGATGAGCGGGCACATCCAGAAGTGAAATTCGTTGGTAGAGGGCAAACCCATAACCCGAGCCAGCAAGATTATGAAGTCTGACAACTCTTCATTGAAATCTGCTCGGAAGAGGGTTTTGGTCAGACGAGAAGCTCCCTTCCTAGGGTTTTTAAGCCAGGACTTCGCCACTCGTGCCTTATATTTGTCACTGTCTTGGTCGAACAGGGCCTGTGCTTGATCCCGGGAAACGACTATGGCATTATCCATCTCTGGAATCCTCAGAGTAGTGCTAATGGTGGCAGCATCCAATTTGGCGATGAGTTCCCCATGTATATTAGTCAATTCACTCGAAGCGGGGTCGAAGTGAGCTCCGCATGAAAGCACGGTATCAGCACACTGTACTGAGATTGGGAAACCTCCAGCAAAATCCAAACCACTATCGTGAATCATCTGCGCCATTGGTGTAGGGTTTGCGTCCGCCATTCTTGCCCAAAAATCACTGAAATCAAGATGACGAGCTTCGTTGTCCCCAATATTGCGAATGGCAGACTCAAGTGGAGAAATTTGTTCCTGTCCCTGAAACTTGATCTTCATATTGATAGTAGCTAGGAGGACAGAGCCGCAAACCAGACTCAGAAAGGAATTACAGAGGGAGGGAATACACGCGCAGGTTTTTAGATTGCAAGGGTTCGAGAAAAGATAGCATGGAAGTAGTGCGAAAAATGCAAAGGGGAAATGCTCGTTATATAGCCGTTTAGGAGAGAGAAAGGTCATAAATGCGCATTTAATACATACCCACCAATTTGAATAAGCATGATATTCGGGTAGAGCGGGAAAAATAAGCACGAATGACACTTGGTACGCTTGGGACATGTGAGACGTGAATGTGCGAAACACGCGGCTCGGCCGATTCGGGTGAAGCAGGGAGAAGATGCACAAATGCATTCTGGGACATTTGGGACGAAAACGCGCAAGTACGTGATTCGGTGTTTCACCAATTGGAACAAAAGGCCCGTTTGAACTTGGGACATTTGAGACAAAAAGTTCCGGAGTACGCGACTCGGCCGGTTCGGGCGAAAATGGAACAACTTGCACTTTAAATTTTGGGATGAAAAGCTCTGAAGTACGTGACTCGGGAGTTTCGGCCGAAATTGGAACAACTCGCACAATAAGTTTTGGGACACTTGGGACGAAAAGTTCCGACGGGCCCGAAAATGGAACAACTTCGGGGATTTCGGCCGATCGGGGAACAGAACGCACTTTTGAAATTGGGACAGTTGGGACAAAAAGTTCCGACAGGCCCGAAAATCACACAAAATGACCCAAAAACACAGATTTTCTCAATTTCACGACTTAGGCACTTCAGAGAAAAACACTTAAACTCAAAATTTTGAAATTTTTACTTTCATCAGAGCAGGGAATTTTGAGTGGACAACGAATGACAAAAGCAAATATATAGAAGGAGAGTTTCCTATAAAATAGGAAACCTTCTATAACAACTCACTATATATGTGAAGTTGTTTTAACAACTTCACTTACAAACCATATAATGATTATTATAATTATGAGTTGTTTCTAAACAACTCATAATATAATAATAAACTAAAAATATTAATTACAAATAATGTTTACGCTAATTGATATGCCTAAAAAAATTTCTTTACGAAAAGTTTTATTCAAATGAAGAGAAATGGGTTTTTCCAAAATTCAACTCACAAATGAGCTTACATGAGTAGATATACCTCTTAGCATGAACTTTGAGCTTCCACTTGTCATGACTCCTAAAATCACACATTCTTTTGTGTTGCAGCTCTTAAAACTTGTCCATGAGTATATCAGATTTGTATTCACATGTTACATGATCCCACCAAGTCAAATAATTTTCTTATATGCTTGGAAACTTGCCACATTAGATAAGATTGTTTTAGGCTCATAGGTGTGCCTAAATCAACTTCTACAAAAACAGTCCTGAAAAACCACATAACTAGACCACTTCCACTTATCCTCATGACCCAATTAATATACCAAAATTAATATTATGATATTTAATTTCATTAAAATTTACCAGCAAACTTGAGGCTTAACACATCAAGAAACACCATTTTGCAAGACTTTCCTGGCTTGTTTCAGTATCTTTGAATTTGGTCTTCAATAATTGAGCTTATAAATACTTCAAATCTCTTCATCATGATGTAAGTAACCTATAAATGGAAATATTGCAAATTATACTATCTCATCCATATATAATACTACTCCAATTAATTGTATACGGCTTCCAAAACTTGGATCCTCAGAATCGTCCGTACATTTGGTCCCGAAAATACAAAAACTAGTCTTCCATACAATGTGTTCAAACACCTCCAAAGAGCTTATTAGAGCTCCTCATCACCTCAAAAATTCAATTTGTATGTATAAATAATTTTAAGACATTCATACCTATAGGTGAAATGGAGAGAATCTTGTCTTCATACACATTCAGACATGCTTCTCAATCAGGCCTAAAGGAGCAATTTTGGCTCATTTACCTTTAAGCAAGGAATGACTTATCTAAACTGAACAAAGCACTTCTACATGCCATATGAAACATTAAAATACTGATTAAGGAAAGATAACCACCTAAATTCAATGTAATTCAACATGGTTACCTTCATTCTCCTTCACTAGCTTCTCAAAACAAACATCTTTTGTCGGTAAGCTAAAAATGCACCCAATACTTAAATTTTCTCCAAATCAGTTACTCAGGTAACTTCATGAGGCTGATGTAGACATCCCTAACATCATCCACCTCAGATTTGAGCATATTTTCCTTTGCAATTTTTACCTGTACACTAAAATCTTCTTAAAAAGCCTATTTTTGAGTGGGGCCCACCAAGTGTCAAGAAGCCAAACCACCATGAAAATGTGTTGTTAGGATTCCTCTACATTTTACAATATTTTTCAAGAAAATAGTTTATTTTGGTCACCTAACCAATTCAATATCTCAAAACTTGTTAGAATTGTGGTTTGGAAGGCTACATACATGCTTACAAAAATGGATAGCACTTCTAAGATCTTTTGAACCAAAAACTGAAATAATTTATGGAACATAATTTTATCAAAATTTAATCCATTTTTTTATCTTATGAATTATCTAAAGGAGGATCCATAATTTTTCTTTACTGCTAAGAAGTTTGGTGCTCAAATTACATACTTTGAAAAACCCAGTTTTGAAATCCTTGCATAACTTGTAAAATATTCATCCTCAGCTTCTGAAATTTTTCACACACCTTAAGGAAACATCCCTCTAACACCTAAAAGTGATATTTTTCTCTGGTTCATCTTGAATCTTTCTATCCCATCTCATCTAGGTGCCCTTTGTCTATGATTCTCAGTTGTTAAACTATTCTAACTCGTAGAAGTGTCTAAAATGCTTCAATAATTACCTATGAGTAATTTTACACACCATATATCATCATTTCATTCTCACACCATGTTTTGTTTTCATCACAACACCTTGGATCAAAATTTCACACCTTGCTTTCTCGTGGATTGGCTTAAGAAAGATCCATACTGGTTTGTTTCAATGTCATGAACTTGTTTTGTCTCTTGTATCTCTTTCTACACCTCCTATGCTAGCTCATAATGATGAATTTTTTTTTCCTTTCTTTGGTTTGAGTGAATTTTCATGTTTGCATGATTTACACTATGTACTTGCATTAGACCAAGGCCTATAATGAATTGAATTGGCCCATACATTACATGACTGATCCATTTGGACATGTTACAGAATTATTGACACATTTCACTCACCTCGTAGACCTTTTTGACCTTCATACCACCTCCGAGAGACCCCTAGATCACCTAGCCAACATACATATATCACCTAGACCACTTGACATCAATGAATACACAAATGATACACTTCCAACATTCGGACAGTCTATGAACCCCATACACAATGGATTTTATAGGACATGGTGTCCTTGACATTCTTGGAAATAGTTACAGGCTTGGAGGTTACAATGGGTGTGCCTCTCTACACTACTTCGGCTAGTGGCGTCGGATCACCTAAAAATAGGATGATACAAAGATCTCTTCACATGCATTTAAGGAAGCAATTAGAGATTGGAGGACATAGAGAATTTCTTCCCTACACTTCTTTGGTCAGTGTGGCATGAGAGCACCCAAAAACTCGTAGTATAGGATATCCTTCTACACTATCTTTCTCAACATGGATTAGGGACACATGTTCCATTTATATTTCCCATTTACATTTACATATTTTACATTACATACTTCCATATAAATGCATCTTTTACGTTGCATTTTTACACATACATACATACATATTTGACTACTTGATCATTTTCTCCTTGCAGGTCCAGCCATATGAGAAATAAATAGTCAAATGGGGGCAACAACAACAATAACAACACTTCGTGACAACACACACTTTACTAACCATGTAGGTACATCACACACCGCAGCAGCTACACACGTGTTTCACCTTAGGTTAACTCTCATCACTTTTTCTTTGCGCATTTTTCATCTTTAGTTTCCACACTCCTCCATATTTTTGTCATTTCACACTTTGTCTAGTCCTTCAACACATTTATACTACACTCTTCATGGGCATCGGGTATGCATATCTATCTACTTTATGTTATCGAGCTTTCCTCTCACCAACATAAAGTGGGGGAAAATGTAGTAACAAAATCATGCACTTTACACATTATTTATCTTGGTCTCATAATACTATTTAGAAGGTTCTTGAGTAAAGAAAGTACTAATTAACCCCCATCTTTTGGCCATCTTGTTTTACTTTATTTTGTCATTACTAACCTCTTGCACCCATATGCCTAGTCAACTTCTGTCTTCCCGCATTATTTTAGCCTCGACCGGGCGCCAAATTAGTACTAGTGCGTTTGTGGGTGCCTGGTCCCACCAGGCACCCCTCCTTTTTCACTTTCCCTCCACTTTTTGGGCTCTTTCTAGCCATTTGAGGTCTTTATATTTCTTGTGGTTGGCATTTTTAGGGTTAATTACAAAATTAGATCAAGATAACCCTATAAATATAATTTATGAGACCATAATGAGGGACCTAACATCACTTATTACTATCACTCTATCTAGAGTTACATCTATCTATTGCATTGGAGATCACTTTCATCCACATAACTCCATCATCAAGGCACAAGGCTAGGACATCTGCATCACACTTCATAGGGGGATTCTATTCTATTCCATGCACACATTCTATTACATTTTCTACACATACTTATTGCTCGTTACTTCACAAAGTGCGAGTGGAACAAGAGCAACCTAGGGCATGTTCACAAACACTACACATAGAACTACATTAGGTCTAAGATATAGTGCAACATTTAGCTAGTAATTCCACCATTATGGTAGCTAACGTTAGTCTGATGCCTTCATATGCATTTTTATTTTTTAGGGTTTGATGCTTGTTTTGGTGTCTTACAATTCTATCTTTCATTTTAGATTATCGGTGACATCTAACATGGGACAACAAATTTGATGCGATACACAACGAACGTTCAAGATCATCTCCCACCTCGTGAAGACTAGTTTCAAAGATTTTACACAAACCAGGGTGCCTAGATTGCAAAACCAGTAGCACCCACGGGTGCCCCAATCCTCCTACAGGTTCTCTATTCTAGCTAGATAGTCCAGATACACTCTTTTCAGGACTCCCGCATAGTCATTCCTACTTCCTGATTTTCCAACTACACCTATGACATAGTCGTGTCACTTATTCGAATCAACTGAGTTCTTTCCTCTTCCTTCTGGCACATTAGGGTTAGTGTTTCCCTTTGCATAGTTTCTTAGATCTTTACATACTTCTTTATTACATTTAATTATTTTATTTACAGCTTGTTCATATGTTAGATTAACTATCTCCACACTACCTAGTTTGTCAATTTTAGTTTATCATGTACTATTCCCACCTATTTTGGGGAATAAATATCATATCCCCCGTGTTGTGGTTTGGGCCTCTACCTCAAATGCAAGACCATATAAAACCTGATTAGTGTCAAATAGCCTCCTCTTGGCTATCACATCTTATGATCCCCAAGCCATGGTTATGGCTTCCTTCTACTCCTCTTATACCCCGACTTGTAGACATGTGTCATCGGATCCTCGCCTGGATCCCTCCTTTGAATCACTCATGGCTATGATTTTGGTGGGCCCCGAGCATCCCCATAATGAATACATTTTTTTGAACACATGTTCCTTTTTCCTATATCATATGGAGTTGTAATGCTAGTACCCTAACCTCTACCCTTGTATCCTCTCTAACATGATGATGTATCACCACCGATGTTGGTCACCAAAAATAACTCAAGACCCTCTTCATCACATGGATATCAACCTAATAGACATAAATCCATGTCACTTCGATGCCTCGGTGATGCCCTCTAAGTAATATTTCATGGGCTAACTAGGTCAATGATCCATGTTCCCTATGTAGGGATATCATATAACATCATCTGGACCCACCTATGCTAGCGGTTTGAATGATTTGAGTGATCTCATTACTTTCCCATGTGCCCAATGAAGCACTCTTAAGGCATCCACCACTACTTCCAATGTTTTCCCTATTGGCTTATACATCATGAACCTCTCATGTATCCATGTAGTCAATAATACAATGGGTCTTACGACCCTCTAACCTCTCGCACCGACTATAGTATTTTATTTACCAACACTTAGTTAGGTGCACTGGAACTTCACTTAGAAAAATGTCAAAATTCTCACCCGAGGCACACACAACCTACCAATTCCCTCTTTATATGATCATGCAAGATGTGTATTCATCATAAACCATTGCACAACATAAGATGAAATATAAAGTAATCATTAATATAAAGACAAGAAAAACAAGAGCTTTGATCATTCTTTCATCATCATAAGCAATTATTAGAAGGATCTGAATGTTAATTACACCTTGTTCACTTCTCCTAACCTTGGTAATCAATATAATATTACCTATTACAAACACATTAACATCACATTAACATAACCATGAATTACATACTCTGCAAAAGTGAGTGCACCTCATATATACTAACTCTTTTACCCACACACCTCTCACATACACATACACACATCGTAAACTCTCAACTCTCCAAACTCCTTAAAAATGGTTTGTCATACATATTTATAAATGGTAGGAACTTTTCATTCATGACTTACATGATTTAGTTCTAACAATATACTTCATAATTATAGACTACATGCCTTTAAAATTTCTCGCTTTAACCCCCAATCCATGCTATAAATAGATTGATCTTATCCAAGCCTACGTTCTATAAGTAAATGTCCATGCATCCAATTTATGCAATATGCATGTGCTTTATCCTTTATTAGAATGCAATTTCTACTTTTCCTATTTATAAGCCATTCTAAAATCTGGATAGATCCTTTACTCTATTTATGTGTGTGGGCCTTCACACCGTAATGTCTCTTCATCTCATGTGCACACCTTCATGCACTCCTCTTATACTTGTACTATCTCCTTGTCCTAGCATGTATTCCCACACATTTCCTTATAAACACTTGATACCTTTCTAACGCTCATGCACGAACTCATGCATGTGGTCTTCAGTTGACATGTGGCTTATAATTAGCCACATTCTTAGCCCAATATTACCCGACACTAGGAGTATTATCCATCCTCAAAAATATACAAGAAAAAGAATGGTTTTGAAATAATGGAATAATGAAAGAATAAATAATTACTTATATGCATTCTTTTAAGGTTTAGCGAGGGTGATGGCAGGGATCTTTGGAAACTCCGGTTGATCCCATTCTCCAACTACTTCCATTCTTCGAATTCACTTGCCACTTTATATGGGGATACTTTGAAAATTTTTGGAATGTTTTCTAATTTGAATCCATCAAACTTCTCCTTCTTTCCCTTTAGTATGACATCCCACTCTATGGATATGCCTTCCAAACCATCCACCTTCCACATCACCATTGTAGACACCTATAATTTAGCTCAAACAATTTAAATACTTAAATTGCATTAATTATACTCTTTCCCACAAATTGATGACATATCATCAACATCGCACATTTTCTATGCTATTCATCGTTAATTAATTACATTACGTTAGTTAATTAACTCTTCTATCCAAAAATGATGCCAATGAACGACCTTCCGTTAATCAAATCCCCTTTCTATCTAGATTAATTAATTAATTATAATTAATTAAGATCTTTGTTCTATCTACATTAATTAATTATTTCTAATTAATTAATACCCCTTTTTACCTAGATTAATTAATTATTCTTAATTAATTAATTCTCTCTTCTATTTAATCAATAAATCTTCATTTATTTGATTAAAATCCTCTCATAACATAAATCATACTAACTATTCCTCTAAAAAGCTTATATAAGCTTGCACACCTATTAATTAATCACTTTGGTTAATTAATAAATCCCCTCAAATCCCATGAGTCACTAAAGGACAAAATAAACTCTCCTAAGGTTGGCTCAACCCTTTCTAAACCTCCCTTATCCACAATTAACCCAACTTCTCCATTTATCCCACATGAAGATAGATGTAGAGATTCATCTATCCATTGAGCTATATAAGGAGCCCTCCTCCTACCTTTCTATTTACACCTACACTCCTAAATGAGCATAGAGCATACACTATAGCCATTTATCATCTTTGAGCATTCTTCCATTAGAAGAGCTTGCCTTCTCCATTTCTTGTATTCATCCATTCATGTTTTGAAGTCATATGGAGATATGTCAAATGGTCTTTTAGCCATGATTTGACAAACTCCATTCCTATAAACCTTGGGATTTCAAGCACATAATTAAATCTTTGATTTTTATAGGTCTACCTAGGTTCAATCTCATCTTATTTTTAGCATTCAATAAGAGATAGAAGTTATTTTATTTAGCATATTAGCTTGAAATATTCATTTCATGTTTAATGTAGAAATGTTGATAGGTTAGCTTTGTTTAAGCTCTTAGCATGATGATGCATAGGTTTAGTTTAGTATTGTATTGAAGCTACTAGGTGTTAGTTTCAACTTTACTTGCATTACTAACTATTTCATGCATACATATGGCACGGGGTGGGACCTAAACCTTAGTCCCTTAACACTCTAGTTCAAATTTTATTGTTATTTCAAGTTTTTGGCTAACCCTTGATAGATACATATGGTAAATAATGTTCAATTTCTTAGGATTTTGCTAATATTACATGTGTAGATCTCATTTAAATCTTTAATTCTAATGGTTTGTTGTCGATTTCGAGCTAACATACTAAAATTTGGAGTATTTTGAGCTTTTTGGTGCCAATGGTTGTATTTTGACTGCAATATAGGCACATGTACAAAAACCTTGGTGTAGGCACACATTCCCGTGCACACACACCCTTCTTCGTGACTTTGTACCATTTCTCCCGTGAAAATCTTTCAGGTTGGCTCACATATGCTAATCCCGACGTAAACACCCTAACCTTGGCACACACACCCTTATGCTGGCACACGCATTCTGTGTTTGTACCATTGCGCACATGCCCATACCCTAATGTAGACATCTCTCGGGTGGCACAGGTGCAATGTATGAGTTTTCATACTACCTTTGTGCTAACACTAGTGTACACGCCTATACCCTAGCACACACACCCATATCTTGACGTAAGCATCTCTCTAGTGGTGCAAGTGAACTATGGATCTAGATTTACACATAGGGGTGCAACTTCCTAACCCACACGTAGGTGCTTCAACTGAGTTGGCATATTACTTTTAGGTTATTTAAATTTTTTTCCTAAGGTGCTAACATCATTGCAAGTTTTTATTTTTTAATGGATATGTTAGACTAGACATTGGATAAACATTACATGTTTAATTATGAGAGTAAGGTCACGTATGTTATTCCCTCGCGTCTTTTGGGGTGACCTTGGGAATCGAAATGATTATTATGTATTTTATTGCTTTGAGAATGTGTTGAATGTCCAAATTGAGAAAATATATGTTTTACATTTGAATTAAGTGTTTTCATTTGTTGATTTCTTGGATTTTGTGTCATGTATGCTCTTCTCTTGCATCTTAGGGAGATCTTGAGAATAAAAATGACGTTTATCCTTTTCATGGAAAATTACTAATCCATTGTGCGTAACCAAAAAAATGCTTGTCAAAGAAAAGGTGGCATTGAAAAAAATTAAAATACTAATACAATTTCTCAATGTGCAGGTTGCCAAACGGTGTTCAAGAAATCCACATCCAATTTAAAAAGGATAAAAACATACCACAATCATCACACTATATTTGCAAGTTCGGATAAAGGGTACGTCCTATCCACTTAAAATTAGTACATAACCCCTTTGACATAATCCTTAAGCTAAAACAATGGGGGTGGTCCTAGGAACCCCAAAGTAGTCCACGCAAGAGGTAACCTTGTGGAAAAAATGGGAAGTGCTCTGCACAACCTACTTGACTAGTATTACCATTTGTGAGATTTAGCATCAAAATTCGTCTATATTGTGACCCCAGTGAGAGTACACGATGGACGTATTTATTGCCCACTATGCTTAAAGAGGGTAAATTAAATCCAAGATACTCCAAGAATTAGTAAGTGTGAATTTTCTTGGAAAATTGAGCTTGCTCTTAGATGACTTGTGACACCTAGTTGAGTGAACCACCCAGGAAGCTATCTTTGACTAGGAGCCCACTTGGACCACATCAAAGCCAATTTTAGTTGAGAGATATTGTTCATCACAAAATGTGTGAAGTGTTACTTTTGCTTAGTTTTTCACTTGCCCTAAGGCGAGGTGAAACTATGCCAAAGTGAGGCCAACATTTTTCAACCCCAATTGATCTACTTCCTTCACTTTCTTTTGACACTTTGTTGATCAAAAGAAGAGTGACTACCTTTGCGTTATCAATTGATTATTTCACCACTTTTTTGTCGTTTACACCCATCCATGTTTGTGGCTGGGTTGTTAAACGTCTAAAGTGTGTAGAGACATTTTTATATCATTGGTAGCCTTTTTTATCTTGATACCAAAGTCAAGATCATCATCGTAGTTAGGCTTGGTTCATCACTTTAATTCTCCTTTGAACGGTTATCTTGTTTATATCGTGACACTACAATTTTTGTATTTACATCTTATTTCTTGTAAAGTTGGGCTAAATATCTATATTATAAGGTTATGCTATATACAATTTAACCATTCCGAGGTATACTATCACTTTACTTTGATTTCAATTATTACCTTGATTCTAAAGAGTGTTAAGTGTTACCACTTGTGCGTGTTATATCAATATCATCTTGCTATCAATACCACTACTTTCTTGTAAATTTTGGTTAACATATCTTGGTGAAATTGTTGTGTCACTCACAATCGTGAATCGACACCATTTGGAATAAAGTTCTTGATTTAATTTGGGCTTGCTTCTAGTATACTTTATTTGGAGGTCATGTTAACTTCTTGTTATTACTTACACCTTGTTCATTTCTTTGAACTTGACATAAGTAGGTACATTTTGTTAATCATCATATGACACCGACTACCTTTGCGAAGACAAATTTAGCAAATCCTTCATTTGATTATTTGGTTTGAAACTCAACATTGTGTGATTGATTCTTGCTTGGCTCTGTTCATTTAAGAGAAATCATTATGTCACGTTAGTTATTTGACATTATTTTTTTCACTTAGGTTTGATAAAAATCTTTGAACACATTCATAGATACATTAGTGAAACTATTACACATCATGGCCCCTAAAACAATATTAGGGCTTTAAAATAAGGCTTTGGAAACAAGAAATATGCAAACTTGGGAAGCCTCAAACAAATAAGGGTTTAACCCCTTTATTGGCCATGATCTTGGGCCTTTATTCTCTATGCAGAAAGAGGTAGAAGAAATGATAGATCATAGCAGTGATGAGTTGGAATCACCACATGCGGAATTTGATTTCGACCCCACCTTATTAGATGAATTCCTTTTTAGAAATAAGGATCAGGTACTAGCACGAGTTGTCAAGTTAGGAGCCGAATTCCTATCGAACAAGAGACAATCCCACCTACAAATGATGCTAATGAAGAGGAGCAACCTCTTATTAACATGGATGATATCTTAACACATGGACATGCTTCTACTTCTAATATGGAAAATGATAATGTAGTGGGACATAGAATACCTTTCCTCAAGGTACCACGTAAAGCTATAATATAACACAAAAATGTTGAAAAACCTCCACAACATGAAGAAGAAGAGGAACCTCTCGAAGAAGAAATCACTATTCAAAAAACAATTAGCAACCTTAGTTGAAAATTATCATTGTTAACATATCATGTATAAAAAGAAACAAACAAGAGTGTACAAAAGATAAAACCTAAGGTTAAAATTAGTGAACTTCAACTGGACAATCAAGGAGAAGACAATATGGAACATCATCATGTATATATCCTTGCTTCTCCTACCAAAGAACAATTACTCGCTCAAGAAATGCAATATATGAAAGTGAAACTTACAAGCCTCCAAGAGAGTACTGTGGGGAATAGCAGAAAATATCAATACAAAGAGCTATGTCCCCATCTATTTGACAAAAATATGACGCTTCAACCCTTCCCTAAAAATTTTGACATGCCAAAATTTGACAAATATAGAGGGAAAGGTGACCCGCGAGACCATGTAAAATATTTTTACATGACATGCTAAGAAGTGGCCTACAGTGACAATTACCTCATATGACTCTTTCCAAAGATTCTAGGGGGCCAAGCCTTGGAATGGTTCACTCACTTACCTCATGGGTCTATTTTCACATGGCCTAGAACTGGTAAAAAGGTTTGTACAACACTTCTCATACAACATAGAAAGTGACATAACCATGGTGGACTTGTGTGGCACTAAAAACATCCCAACGAGACATTCGCTAGCTTCTTACAAAGATGGAGAGGGATAGCCACGCTTCACTTGTTCATTCCCCTGAAAAATAGCTGGTGAGTATCTTTGTACCCAATCTCAACCTAGACATCACTTTTCATCTACAAATGCATTGTGTTCACACCTTCAAAGAGGTTATTGAAAAGGAAATTCAAATAGAGAAATCCCTTATTGCCAAAGGAACCATTAAATCACACTCTAAGGATAAACAAAATGTAAAACCCGCGGAAAATCTGAAAATATTCAACAAAAACAAAAATGTGGTGGGAGACGGAATCACAGATTCCAAACGTGTACAAATGGTTCAAACTAGTCAACCTTTTAAACTGCGGCCAAAGGGCTTATTCAACCACCACCTAAACATAGAATGTTCACTCCTCTCAATGAGCCTTTTTGGCCATATTGAAGCGATTGGATGCAGCTCACATAGTGATTCATCCCATGAAATAACCCTTTGATGACAATGCTCAAACCATCATGGTACAAAGATCGTGACTATTGTGAATTACATCGTGTCAAGGGACACAAAACAGAAAAATGTCTATGACTTCGTCACTACATCCAATATCTCATTGACAATGGGGAGATATAAGTGGACATTCCAGAGAAAACTAAGACACCAAATAAAAATATGGAAATATTCAAAGAACCATTCCCTAAACATGGTAAGTTAGATGAGAACAAGACGGATTAAGGAGAGTAATCCCAGATTTATAAAGAGGTGAATTATCTATAGACTAAGAAGGACAATAATCATTACGATTCACTCATTAGATGTATCTACTCTCCAAATGACCATGTGAACACCATTCAGATCAAGGGAAAAGATTGCGCTATGGTAACAAGGCACACCCACCTCATGATTCCTGAACCCTCTCCGTCGACCCCACAAGATGGTAGGTACAACCTCTTAGAACAACTCGAGAAGACATCTACCAAAATTTCAATCTTGGATCTTCTCAAAATATCAAATGTATATAAGGACATCTTGTACAAAATCTTTAGGGATCAAGAGTGCCACTAGAATTAGACCCTTTGCATCTTCAAGCTGTAGTGGTAAACATTACACCAACTGAGTACATCTCCTTTAATCATAGGAAGATCCCTATTAAATATCCAACACATAATATCCCCCTATATATTCGTATTTGTTACCCATTGAAAGATAAAATGAGTGCTTGTGGACAATGGATCGTGGGTTGAATGTATGCACGTTGAAATTAATTAAGCAAATGGGACATACAGAAAAAGATCTAGAGTCCCACATCATTACCATAACCGCTTACGAAAACAAAGAAAGGGAATCAGCTGGCACAATCACATTACCCATGGAAGTAGGACCGACTTATCATTAGATGAAGTTTCATGTATTGGACTTGGAAATTTCATACAATATGCTTCTTGGCCGACCATGGATTCATGTAATGCAAGCCATGCCTTCAACATTCCACCAATGCAAAAAATTGAAACATGAGGGACACACTGTCACAATACAAGGATATCCAGAGACCTTCAATCACTACAGAGATCTCAATAGTTGTACACGTAAGGGTGCCTATACGTGTCCCTCTGCTGATATAGATGTTCCTCTTCAATCCAAAGCCATGAAGACATGAGTAGATTCAGATTCCCTAAGTTATTTTTCCCGAGAAGCTTCCACATCAGCTTCTCCTTTTGATTCTTGGGAGATGAAGGTTTTGGAATACGATTGTGGAGAGTATAATGTGTAACAAGCTCTTTTGGTTTCAGACCTATCATTGTCACCTAAAAATAGAGGCCGACCCAACTATCATTTCAGATGGCCTAGAGATAAGTGAACTATAGGGTCATTTTTACCTAGAAGTTTACTTGTTGAAGAGAAGTTGTTGGACCCACCTATAACTTAGGTCCCAGAAGATACTCAACCAACTTGTAACAAAATCCCTGAGAATGAGAACTCTAGTCGGATGATGTATTCCATGGGTTATAAGGGTATAGGATGTTAAAAGAGTGAGAAAGGACCAAGAGAACGAGTTCCTCTTCCACATTTCAAGACGGAAAGATACAACATCATAATTCAACCCTACAGATCACACCCCAATGATTAAGATGTCACCTATTCTTAGCACAAAGATAGCTCGATTATTTAGGCAAAGGTGACACAAATTCCCACTATATCCCATACAAGGATCTTGCCTCCACGAACCTATTCTTGGATACCATTTTCCTTACCATACCCTCTACTGAACCTAAAATTGAGCTTGTTTACCTTTCCTTTTCGAATGGGACCAACAATGTCATGTTCCACTGGATCTCTTTTAAAATGATGAAGCCATTGTAGAATTCATGGGCATTTGAGATACAATTTAAATTAGAGACCATAAGAATGGTTTCTACGTTTACTTAGATACTTGTGCATACTTTAGGGTGGAAGTTGAGCTTTTGGTCAGCAAAACTTGAGAAAAATGAGAGAAAAAGTTCCAACAAAAATTCTTGGCAAAAAAACAAGTCCAAGTCACACAGTGAAAACATCTTTGAGGCATTGGCTGACAAACAAGTGAAAAAATCAATGGAAAAGAAAAGTGACCACACCAAGGGTGAAAATATCATAGAGACACCCTTGGAAGAAGATCTCAACCTTCCTCCCGATCCTACATGTATGGAGGATTTATCAAAAATGCTAGTGGAAGAAACCATTGATGTGAATATTGGAACATAAGACAATCCAAAATTAGTCATACTAGGAGCTTCATTCTCAGCATGGGAATAGAAAACCTTCACCATGCTTATGCGGGAATTTTTAGATGTATTTGCATGGTCCTATAAGGATATGTTGGACTTGGATCTATCTTTTGTAGTGCATAACCGAGTGCACGCAGACGCCAAGCCCATCAAACAAAAGCTCTAAAAATGCATCCATGGGTGGCCCTTCTAGTTAAATAAGAGCTAGAAATATTTCTAGCGGAAGGCTTCAATCGACCTATTGATTACTCGAATGGATATCAAACATAGTCCCCAGCACAAACAAAACCTATCGGGATAAGAATATGTATGGATTATAGAGAGATTAATAAGGCATGTCCAAAGGATGATTTCCCATTTCCCAATATTGATATGATTGTTGATTCAACTACGGATTTGAAATGTTATCTCTTATGGATGGATTTTCAGTGCTATAATCGATCAAGATCGCAGATGAAGATCAACACAAGACGACCTTCACAACCCCCTCGGGAACCTTTTTACTATCAAGTAATGCCCTTTGGTCTTAAAAACATGGGAGAAACTTATCAAAGGGAAATGGCCGTGATTTTCCATGATATGATTCATGACATCATGGACGACTATGTGGATGATATCTTTGAGAAATCCAAGACAAGAGAAAATCATCCCGAGATTTTGTAGTGTATCTTTGAATGTCTATGGGAATACAATGTCGATTGAATCCAAAGTACCGTGTGTTTGGCGTCTTTGTCAGGAAATTTTCTTGGATGCATTGTATCATGAAGAGGGATTGAGGTAGACCTAGCTAAATTTACTATCATTACTTGAAATGCCTCCTCCAAAAACATCAAACAACTATACACTTACAAGGAAAGATACAAGCCATCCGCCGCTTCATTTCCCAACTTGTTGACAAATGTCATTCATTTACCCATCTACTTAAAAAGGATGTTGCCTTTATTTGGGGACCAGAGCAACAACATGCCTTCACCTTTCTTAAGCAATACTTAGCCAATCCACCTGTCCTCATGCCTCCAACTCCTAGTGAGCCACTCTTGCTATATATTTCTGCTACTCAATTTTTTATTGGTGTGTTGCTTGCCCAATATGACCTCGGCCACAAAGAAAAAGTATGTACTATCTTAGTCATACTCTCATTGCTTATGAGCTCAACTACCCTCAAATTGAAAAATCTTGTTTGGCTGTAGTTTTTACCTTCCAAAATTTTGCCATTACTTGTTGAACACTAAAACCAAGCTTATATCCAAAGTTGACCCACTTAAGTACCTATTGTCAAAACCTGCCCTTACAAGTAGAATGGCTAATTGGATCATTCTACTAAGTGAATTTGACATTGAGTATGTACATCAAAATTCAGTAAAAGGACAAGTACTCACCGATCAGTTAGTAGAAGCACCATTACCAGGAACAGAGCCTGTGAGTCTGGATTTGCTAGACAGCTTCATTAATGTATATTGAGGAATATGTCATGTGGAAAGTACAATTTGATGGATCTTTTACTTTTCATGGTTTGAGGGTAGGTGTGGTATTAATTAATCCTTTAGGTGACCCTATACCTCAAGATTTTCACCTTGGTTTTCCTTGTATAAATAATATTATGGAATATGAGGCGCTCATCACTGGGATGAAGCTGCAATCAAATGGGATATCCATCATGTTAAGATCATTGGTGATTCATAATTGATCATCAAACAAGTTAATGATGAATATAAAGTCAAGGATGAGAAACCCATCCCTTATAAGAAACTAGTGGAAACCTTGAAAGAGTATTTTGTTTTATTACATTCGAACATATTCCAAAAGCATGAAATAGATTTGCATATGCTATGGCAAACTCGTAGGTTCTATGCTACGAATTCCACCTGAGAGAAATGGTATGCCATTTTTTTTAGAATCTACGCCAGCCTACATATGACATTCCATAATCATGTTTGGCTTGTGAAGTTGTTGGTCCCTATTCCCCATGGTATGCACACATCTATGTCTATCTTAAACACAACACCTTCCCTTCAGACATCTCCCATTTTGAAAAAAAAATCCTTATCCACCAGATAGCCCATTACACCCTCTTAGGAGATACACTCTATCATCATGGCTACGATGGGAATCTGTTGCATTGTCTAGATGTAGCAGAGTCAGTCCAAGCGATCAAAGAGGTACATGAAGGGGTATGTGGCACCCATACAAATAGAATGGTTCTAGCTAAGAAATTGTTGAGAGTAGGTTATTATTGGCCTACTATGGAAATAGATTGTTGCAACTATGTAAGGAAATGTGTACTATGTCAAAAGTATGGAAATTTCATCCATGTGCCATCACAACATGTTGCAGCCAATCACAACCCCATGGCCATTCTCCAAATGGGGACTGGATTTAATAGGAAAGCTCACCCCTACCTCATCTGATGGTCATACTCACATCATCATAGCTATGGAATATTTCACTAAGTGGGTGGAGGCTATTCCTTTGACTTATGTTACAGGAGCTCAAATTTCAAAGTTTATCATGAATCACCTTATCTCGGTATGGCATTCCTACGGCCATAGTTACTGAAAATGGAAAATCATTCAAGAACAAAATAGTGAAGGACCTTTGTCATCAATTTCAAATAAAATTGAAGTGGTCTATGCCATATTATCCATAAGGTAATGGGCAAGCTGAAGCCACTAACAAAACATTGGTTCAAATCATGGAAAAGATGGTGAGTAAGACAGTTGCAATTGGTATTTGCAAATTCACCCAGTCCTTTGGGCTTATAGGACCTACATTTGCACTCTTGCTTGTGCAAAACCCTATTCCCTAGTATTTGGAACCGAATCCATCGTCCCATTGGAAATCAAGCTTCCTTCCCTAAGAATATCTCTTAGGGATTACCTGGACAAGGATGAGGATAACAAAGTGGCCAGGATGGTATAATTATAACTCTTGGATGAAAAGTGCATCTACACCCTTAACCATCTCAAAGTGTATCAGAACGAGTCTCCAAAAATTACAACAAAAGGATCATACCTCGTCAGTTTGAGGTCAGAGATTTGGTCATGAAATAAAATCAGTTCAACACAAGGGCGGAAAGAGAGAAGAAAGGCAAGTTTAAACCGCATTGGTTAGGACCTTACATCATTATGGCCAAATATGGTATGGTAGCATACAAAATTTCCCATCCCAATGGTGATGAGCTCCGAAACCTATGAATGTCATGCACCTTAAGCAGTTCTATGCTTAAACATGGTGCAAAAATCAGAAAAGCAAACCAAAAAAAGAGTAAAAATGATCAAAATACAAAAAAATAAAATAAGAGAAAAAGAAAAAGAGAAAATAGGTCGTCCATATGTGAAAACCACGCAATTTTGGCACATTGGATAGGTCCCTTGGTGAAAACCAGGTTTCTGAACCTTGGGAGGATTCGTTGTTCACAAGCATCTTGCATCTAGAGGGTACTTTTACTTAGCCTAGGGCTAGTTCCACGTTTGCATCTAAGATTCCCTATGAACCTATCCTATCAAGCCTTGATCCGGATTTTTCTCCTCTTGTTAATTTGTGAAGGGATGGTCTTTGCATATTCCCCATCTAACGCTGGGGCACTTTTGTGACTTCACCTTCCTGTTTATAAGCACGTGGCACCTACCCTTGTATATTCTCCGTCTAACACTAGGGGCATCCACATTTCTCGGTTACCTATGCATAGCTTTGGAAAATGTTAGAAAATCACAAAAACATTCAAAAATGTTAGAAAATCACAAAAACATTCAAAAATGTTAGAAAATCACAAAAACATTCAAAAATGTTAGAAAAGCACAAAAACAATAGAAAATTGTTTCACAAAAGCACAAAAATAATAGAAAATTGTTTCACAAAAGCACAAAAACAATAGAAAATTGTTTCACAAAAGCACAATAACAATAGAAAAGTGTTTCGCAAAACAATCTTGCAAAAACATAACTTTAGTTTACTTACTTTATCTTGTTTCTTGCTTTGTTTGTGTACATTGTTTGCTTGTATAGTTGTTTCTTGTTTGTACATTTGTATAGTTTTTTTCTTAGACATACTTTGATAAGATTCATATTTTCTTTCTTAGATTAGATTCATTCTTACTTGTACATATGTAGTGTGTTTTTGCATGCTTGTAAATAATTGTACATAGTTGTGTTAATTCGTGTTGGTTGGCACTATGTATTTTGTTAACATTTGATTGTGTTTTCTTGTCGATATGTACATAGTTTTGTTATCACATCATCATATCTCCATCAATATCATCACATCTAACATCATCTATACATCATATATAAATAAAATGCTACATGTACATCATACATGTATGTTATGCTAATCATCACGTATCATATCATCAAATGGGGGCAAGAGGGATCATAAATATCAAAATATATCCCCCCACACCAATATCATCATGTCATCTCGTCCACTAATCTAGAGCATCACATGTATAATACAATTGATATCATCTATGGATCTATCATGTCAAAATCAAACACATGTGGTACAAACATCTCAACTATCATCATGATACATACAAAAGTGTGAAATCAAACCATATAACATCACACTCTAACTCTTCTTCTACTCATCAGTGAATAGTTATTTTATTTAAATAATTATTTTCCTTACTTTTTCGCCATGTTGGGGCATTATTTTCCATCTGGTACTCATTTCTTCTCACTAGGACAATTTTATTGCTCCTAGGCAATATCCCTTCTTCTACACACTCCATCAATAATTATTTTTTATTAAATAATTATTTTGTTAATCTTTCCGTTGTGTTGGGGCATTATTTTCTGCATGTTGCTTCTTTCTTCTCCCTAGGGCATTTATTTTGCTCCTAGGAGATTATTTTTTATTCTTCTAACTTCTTCTCTATCCAAACTGTCAAGTCTAAAAAAATCTATTAAAAAATCAATTCAAAATCCAAAAAATTCAAAACTTTTTCAAAAATCCTAAAAATTGTAAAACTCACAAAACTAGGTAAACCAACTCATAGTGGCTGAAACTTGTGTCTTGCACATGGTATTATTTCCATATCTTGCTGGAAATTTCACATCTTCTACAGATCAAATGACTCGTGGATCATCAGATTTACAACCATTTACAAAGCTAGCCTGCTTGCTTCGTCAGTACTTTGGGGCACATATAGTTGTTTGGTATTGTTTCGTAGCGCACTACACTTTTTCATTGGACCCAGTGTCCTTCATCATCTTCCCTTGCATGTATCCTTTCTCGAGGCATACATTTTAACCCTTGTTATCAATCACAAACATTTGGGGATCTTCAGCTTGATAAAAAACATTTTTACAACCATCTTGACCATTGTTGGTTAGAATATGTGTGTTTGTACTTGTTTTCCCTATTAAATGAGTTTGTTTCCTTCTCATATTGCATTTCTTTTTATATGTTGCATTGAGTGGGTGTTTCAACAATGGAAAACTGTTTGTAGTATGGATTTTCATGTCATCCTACTTTTTTTGTATGCTTATATTTTTAATAAGGACCGATGACATAGATCTTTGGCAATATGATGACAATAAAGTTGTTTTAATACACTGGATGAAAGCTTTCTCTTTTCTTTCCATCTATCATTCCTCTTCTACATCATTCTCCTATCAACACTATTCTTCTTATTCACCTGGGGCATCCTACTCCTACCCATTCTTCTATTTCCTTTCTCTCACCTTTTTCGATCGTCGATCGCCTTCTTTCATCACCCCATCGACACTCGAGGGGGCATCTCTCACTTCTACTAATTTTTCTTCTACATCTTCAAAATTTTATCTATCTACTATCTTTGAAGTGGTGTCACTTACACCACCTCAAAGAGGGGAAAATGTAGACACCTATAATTTATCTTGAGCAATTTAAATACTTAAATTGCACTAATTATACCCTTTCCCGCAAATTGACGACATATCATCAATATCACACATTTTCTCTTCTATCATCATTAATTAATTACATTACGTTAGTTAATTAACTCTTCTATCCAAAAATGATGCTAATTAACGACCTTTTGTTAATCAACTCCCCTTTCTATCTAGATTAATTATTTATTTATAATTAATTAAGCTCCCCTTTCTATCTAGATTAATTAATTATTTCTAATTAATTAAGCTCTCCTTTCTATCTACATTAATTAATTATTTTTGATTAATTAATACCCTTTCTATCTAGATTAATTAATTATTATTAATTAATTAATTATCTCTTGTATTTAATCAATAAATCATCATTTATTTGATTAAAATTCTCTCATAACATAAATCATACTAACTATTCCTCTAAAAAGCTTATATAAGCTTGCACACCTATTAATTAATCACTTTGGTTAATTAATAAATCCCCTCAAACCCCATGAGTCACTAAAGGATAAAATAAACTCTCCTAAGGTTGACTCAACCCTTTCTAAACCTCCCTTATCCACAACTAACCCAACCTCTCCATTTATCCCACATGAAGAGGGATGTAGAGATTCCTCTATCCATTGGGATATATAAGGATCCCTCCTCCTACCTTTATATTTACACCTACATTCCTAAATGAGCATAGAGCATACACTATAGCCATTTATCATCTTTGAGCATTCTTCCATTAGAAGAGCTTGCCTTCTCCATTTCTTGTATTCATCCACCCAAGTTTTGAAGTCATATGGAGATATGTCAAATGGTCTTGTAGCCATGATTTGACAAGACTCCATTCTTATAAACCTTGGGATTTCAAGCACATAATCAACTCTTTGATTGCTAGAGGTCTACCTAGGTTCAATCTCATCTTATTTTTAGCATTCAATAAGAGATAGAAGTTATTTTATTTAGCATATTAGCTTGAAATGTTCATTTCATGTTTAATGTAGAAATGTTGATAGGTTAGCTTTGTTTAAGATCTTAGCATGATGATGCATAGGTTTAGTTTAGTATTGTATTGAAGCTACTAGGTGTTAGTTTCAAATTTACTTACATTACTAACTATTCCTCGCATACATATGGCACACCCAAAGGGGGAATTGAATCATATCTTACCTAAAACAACGACTCTTCCACATGATTCTAAAAACTCTCGAGATCATCTTCCTTATGTGTGGATGGGATTCAACCTTATTAAACATTCCCCAAAAAAATAAATCTTCTATGGGAATCAAAATTTGAAACCTTACCCTTAAAATCTTGGAAGGATAATTTATATAAGACATTTTAGGTGCTCGTGGAGAGTTCCTTAGGCATCTTCCCTCGCATGTTGCCTACGTGGTGTCTCTTATGAAACATTGAATTATGTGTGGCTTGTGTCTTCACCAATGTCATGCCCCTCTCTACTTCATTTCCCCTTCGATTATTACTCATTGTGCTTGTCTTCATGTTATTTACACTCATGCTATTCTTCTTCAGGACTTCTTTATGGGCTTACTTTTCTTTCTCTTCCTATATAGTATGCTCCACATATTCCTCTTCCTTGTCTAGTTCATGTATGGTATGAGGTTGTTCTTTCTCTATTGGACTAGGATTTTTACATGTTCGTGTGGAGATAACTAAGAGGTGCATTAGGTACTTTATTCTTGGTATGTTATCTACATTTTCTTCCTTCTTCTCTAGTCAAGAGTAATCCCCACTTCTCCCTCTCTCTCCTCTTCCTCTAGAGGAGTTTGTTCACACTTGCACTCGGAATATTCATTGTTTTTCTTTTTAGTGGTTGTGGAAGATCAAGGTCTCACACATCAATCTCTTTTCCATCCTTAAGTTTTGACCGTAGGCAGATGTAAAATTTTCAAGCCATCTTTTCCAACTACCAAGATCATAATTGGGTTCAAATCCATGTTTTATGTTTCCATGGTCTCAACATATGGTGCCTTTGAAATGTACCCATATGTTTTGTGTAATGTATGGTAGTCATCTTATGTCCTTTCTACATTGAAATTTAAGTGTTGCACATCATTTATTTTATTTACGACGCACTTAAAATACTTTTTTGTGAATGCAAATGGAAGTTTACACCATGATCCCATATCCCCATTTCTCAATAAAAATACTCCAAGGATGAAATGTTACATTACTGAAAACTCCGCCTATCCATTCAATAGTGTCAATAATTCCCTAGGCATGCACCATTCATTTTCAAATGTGTCGTAAATCCTTCTATACCATTTCTCTAGGTGTGCCTTAAATGGATTGGAGATGGCTACATCACAAGTAAACTTGGAAAACCTTTATGTTGGAGACTTCTTCTCAATAGGGTGTTCCCAAATGTTATCCTCTAGGCCATATGGCACTCCTATCTCCCATAACACAATAAAAAGGATATAACCCAAAGTAATTTTATCTCATTTCTCTATTTTGGTCCTTGCTTCATCTATAATGACTTAAGATATAAACAGTGAATGTTATATTGGGTTTTGTGTGCCATCTTGTCTATAATATATAGGAAATTTTTATTCACCTCTATCCATCTCTTAGAGGCACCTAGATTTTAACCTACCAGTGCATAATAAATCTAGAGTCAAATCAATAATCTTCTCAATGTTAATGGCTTGAATTCCCATTTTATATTGTAACTTTTGGTTGTTACCTCTATCCATGCCTCATAATGCAAATCAAGTTTGATCTCTTCTCCGGTGTCACGCAAACTAGTTACTCTACTAATTCATATAGTAGTCAAACACATCCTTCTACTCGTGAAGTTAGAAGTGATCTTCATGGATGCACGACATCAACCATTGGTATATAAATCCAAGCCTACTAAAGTAAGTTAACTCATATAGTTATATAATGTTAACCCCTTCCAAGGTCTTTCACACCTTGTCATCAAAAATTATTTTATCTTCCACCATCCTTTGGCTCATTTCCTTGATGATAAAATTTTTTTATGTCTACCTCATGTCCTTGCATGTGGTGGTTGTACTCACTAATATTTCATTTCCATAACTATTACACCTATTTTTCCTCTACAATTCTTGTGGATACTAAATTTTAGAAAACCATTTATTTGGTGATTCTTATACAAGCTTCCTAGTCCTCGGTACTTTATTTGGCACCATATTTCCCTTATAATGTTTTTGCAAATGTTATTTCTTGTAAATTCATGAACTTTATGCTCTAGGTGCCAAAAATAATTGATTTTGATTTCCTTAACTCGTGCTCACCTTGATATTTCAACCGTTCTTCCCTAGCTCACTCTGCAAATCCATTTTTTCTACAAACCCTACAAATTCTCTTCATAATTCTAGCTCTTCAACCATTTCTCCCCGACTCTTCCTTCAAACCCTTCTAATTTACAACTACCAATTCTTCCTAGTCCTTGGTACTTTATTTGGCACCATATTTCCTTATAATGTTTTTTGCAAATGTTATTTCTTGTAAAGTCATGAACTTTATGCTCTAGGTGCCAAAAATAATTGATTTTGATTTCCTTAACTCGTGCTCACCTTGATATTTCAACCGTTCTTCCCTAGCTCACTCTGCAAATCCATTTTTTCTACAAACCCTACAAATTCTCTTCATAATTCTAGCTCTTCAACCGTTTCTCCCGACTCTTCCTTCAAACCCTTCTAATTTACAACTACCAATTCTTCCTAGTCCTTGGTACTTTATTTGGCACCATATTTCCCTTATAATGTTTTTGCAAATGTTATTTCTTGTAAAGTCATGAACTTTATTCTCTAGGTGCCAAAAATAATTGATTTTGATTTCCTTAACTCGTGCTCACCTTGATATTTTTCTACAAACCCTATAAATTCTCTTCATAATTCTAGCTCTTCAACCGTTTCTCCCTGACTCTTCCTTCAAACCCTTCTAATTTACAACTACCAATTCTTAAAAGGAGCTCTCTATGTGTCAATCAATCATGTTGCATATATGGTTCACGCTTTATTTTCACTTATTTGCAAGAGATATTTTTGCACTAGTTCTTTAATAAAAAGGTAAGAATGACTTCGCCCACCTTCATTTTATGGATTTGTCAATTTATACCACATTAAAAACATTTACTTACCATTGATTTTTAGCTTTAAATCACTTTACACTTTTTCCTAATATTTTCTACATTTTCCCACCTTTTTCCATAGACTTCTCCCATGTGCGACAGTCATAACCTTCTTCCATGAAACTACTTCCCAAGTTGTAGACCCCTTTGTGCACATCTTCATGTGCTGCACCTATTTTTCCTCCACGCCACTTACCAAGTAGTTTTATACCACATTTTCTCCCTTGCGTTATACTACACATTGCTTCATTCATCACGGTTTCATGTGGGAAATTCCACCAAGTCAATAATTTATGATAAATTCCACCAATCCAAACACACTCAAACCACCGTCAATCCAATCTCAAAAATAATTCCCTTACCGACATTACATGAGAATATTACTAGTGCATTCTTCAATCCAAAGGACATTATTGTGTAGGCAAAACATCCCCATTTAATTATGAATGTTGTTTTCTCCCGTATTTGTGCGCGATCCTAACATGATGGTATCCCTGGAATCCATAAGTGAAAGAATAGATCTCATGCCCTGAAACTCCCTTTAGGATTTCTTTAGTGAATGGTTTTGGGAAATGATCAATGACACATGAAGCATTTAAAACTCGTAGTCTACAAAAATTCCTATCCTCCCATCCTTATTGATTTTGATAACCATTGGATTGATCCACTCTTATTATTCAATGGGATCAATAATGTCTTCCTTTAAAATTTTGTTAATCTCATCTTTTACCTTGAAATATAAGTTAGGATTCATCACATAAGGCCTCTTATGAACTGTTCATGAGCCATCCTTAAGTTTGATCTTCATCTCACCCAAATATGGATGAATACCCTTCAACTCGTGATATCCCCTTGGTAATAGATCTTGAAAATCATGTAATAGCTCGATTATTTTTGCAACCTCTCCCTCATACCAATAGTCACCAATTATCACCTCCTTTGGTACATCTTTAGTCCCAATGTTTACCTTCTTGGTATTTAGTGTACATGGTATGTGTGTGGATGTTCATTTATAGTGTATAAAACTTCACTCTCACATTTTGCATGTTATGTATTTATGTCCTTGACTTCTTCATCGTCAATAAGATAAACTATCTTCCCCTTTTCTTTTTCTTTACAAGTGTGCCTCATGAGTTTCTCATCAAAATTCATCCAACCACAAGAATTCAAAAGCTCAATCAAAAGCGCCTCACCTTGCAACCGAGTTATAAGCTCTTCTCGCCTTTGTGCTATCACCCGGAGCGATGTTCTTCATTATATGTAGATCTTCATTGATATGGGGTTTAGGAGAAAAATAATCAAAATCATGTATGATTCCTGATGTTAAGTCACTCCAACTTGTAGTCTCTTGTCTTAACTCTACATGTATATATAATGTGCATGAGCATCCACACAAGATAGTATAGAACTTATGCACCCACAATGAGGGTGGCGGTGTGTCTTGGCCTTGCATGAAATACACACCACAATTCTAAATGTGTGCTATGGGGGAGATCTTCCCGTCATAATGTGGAATTTGTTAAGGAAAATTATTCCTGACAAACCTTATCAAGAAAGCAACTCTTATCTCACACTAACCAAGTAGGTTGTCCCTATGCGTGGCCCACTAATGCATTGATGTTCCTCTTAACTAATAGATCAAAATATTCCTCATATCCCCTTCATCCATACTCATGCTTCTATTATGCATACAAAATATTTGGGATTCTCTTACCTCATATATTTCAAGAAACTAGTCTTTCCCATCCATCTAACTAGTTGTGAGTGAACCACTCTAGTAACTCTTCCCTAAAATTTGTAACCAACCATCGCATAAGTTTCATGAGCCCAGTTGTCACAAGAAACATTGGTAGTGTCACTAATGACCTACATGTCCCACTAATGGAGTACACCCTCCATTGATGGCTCAACATTCTAAGGGTTGTATCGTATGCACGTATATCTGATTAAGGTCCTCCTCACTTATTGGCTCTATGTAAGGCACAATATTCAAATCATCCATTAAGATCACAACTCACAATTCATTATTCTCAAATATCACATAGCACTTATTAAAACATAAATCAAAATTATTGGTGTAACACTAAGGATGGCCTCGTAGCATAGGGAAGTTTTCTTCGCTAGCTCCAAAACCTCAAGGTCACCTTTGAATTTTTCTCCTTGTATGGTGATGGTAGAATTTTTCAATACTCCAATGGGCATGACCCTTGTCTTGTTTTCCATAAACAACACACTTGAAAACAATTATAATGGTGGCCTTCCAATTTGGTTTCAGGGATCAAGTGTAAGTGATTGACCTATGTTCCTATATCAATCAGAATATTTCTTACCAACAAACTGTTGATTACAACATCCAATGTGATTTCCTTGTTGTACTCATGGTTTTGAGGTGGTCAATTATCACGGAGGATACAACACTCTACTTTTGTGTGTGGTACCTTATCACATAACCATTCTCCCAATAAAGGTATGGTATTTTATTTTTGTAGAATCTTGCATACTACTTGTTTGAGGTCATTAACATCCTTCTGAGGTATCTTAGCATACCTTGCACATTCTCTCTCATGTGCATGTTCCTTAAGATGTTGTATCTCCCCCTAAAAATTTCTAATGATGTCCATTGTCTCTTGAAATACCTCTTTTTGTTGGTAGGAATCTATGTACTTTGTTTTCTACATAACCTTTTCTTTCTTGATGAGTGGTTTTGATGTTCCCTGCTCACATGTGTATTCTACTTCTCTGCGTGTAGTAACCAATCATGGTTGTGGATCTAATTTAGCTAATGTATTGTGTTTATACTTTCCTTGTTTATCACATTTAACCTTTATCATAGCTACACCTTTATCATTCTCTCTCTTTCACATATGGGAATACAATTCTAGGAAACCATCCACCTTATGTTCCTTTTCACAGTATGCACAAGACTACTTCTTGGTACATTCGCGTTGATAATGGTCTAGTGATCCACATGTATAACATGTACTCTAATAAAATATTTCTCCTCGACCACCATAGAACCTTCTACGATATCCACCTTTGAAGCCTCCAATTTTTTTATTGTTCTCATCATTATTCTGCCCATCATACACCTGGAGCTTCTTTTCGTCTTTGGTCTAGCACACCCTTGTCTCACAAGATTCATGATTTTGATCAATCAAATGGAAATTAATTGTTTCAAGTGTGTGAACATTAAAAATTTTGTAATACAAGGAAATTTTATTCTGTAGCACATTGAATAAGTGGAGAGTTGTGGATATCATGATTCTTATGGTAAATCTCACAGTTGTCGTAGCGTGCACACATTCTTTCCTAGACATATATCCTTTATATGCCCCCGTACATCACACCATACACCAAATTCCATTGTGAGTCTCATGTGCTACTTTAGCATACAAATTTTCGAGTTGAGTGGTAATTGCTACAATCTAAGCCTTAAGGAATGTACTAACTCCGGGATCCATGCTTCCTACCGAGTCTATGTGCAGAATTTCTTCTAAGGCTTCATGCGGGGTTGGTGAATGTCTTGTGTAAGAGTGATATCTAGAATGGTGTTAATAAACCTCCCATGAACCATTTTGCATGTTCTCTCTAATGGATGTCATAAGATATTTTAGACAATAAAGTCTTAAATATCACATAATATTCTCTAACACTTTTAGATAAACCTTTCTTTATGTCCTTGATCACACTAATGCTTTACTTCTCAAACTATGGGATGTGAAAATATGCCAAGAAGGTGGCATGCATTACATCGTATTTAACCAAGGTCTAGTAATGGTCATACTCTCTATACCAATTGTGTGTGTGACCCTCTAATGTGGTTGCAAACTAGCTTTCCTTCCTATTTGAAGATGTTATCCCCTTATCTCTCCATAAAATTTTACACTTATACACAAGCTCTACTAAATTTTCCACACCTCAATACTATGTTAAATGGAGTGACATATCAAAGAAAATTTGGGGGATATTGTGGTGGTGGGTTGCTTCCTTGTCCTAAATGACTTGGTGATTGTTGTCGTGGTAGGATGGATCTTGATCCCAAACCTCCACTAGGGTTTCCTCCACTCAAGGGAGGACCAGAGCCTCTCTAGACTCTTGCTACTACTTGATGACCTGTATAAGTGCTATTTCACATCCATGTAGTTGTTCTAAACTGTACCCTAATAATTTCCCCCAATATTACACATATGGGAGTACTCTCAATGGGTAACACACCACCGCTCATTCCTATCATCGTACCTAATAGATTACTCCCAAAAACCTCTGCCCAAATACATGATCCTATTGCACTTCTATATGTGTTACCTTTATCTTTCATGCCTCTTATGTTGATATTAAAACCTTCTTACCTATATCTCCAAACCTATGTAGTGATCCTTGACTACCCCCTTTCTCCCCATCACTACGATGGTATTCTATAAGAAATTCCAAAATTTGAACACCATGCACAAGGGCTAGGTATCCAGGGTGGGTAAGGTGCACGCCAATGGTTTTTTAATATTTCATCAAACTCTCTCTCATCGAATGTTGAGGGTGTTTTTCTATTGCACTTCCTCAATATCGGGAGGACATGGTCCTATGGTCCCTCGACTTCTACAGGGTTCTCATCACATCTACCTAGCCTCATTCCTCTCAGTATTATCACCTCCTCAACTGCCATCTCTCACTCATCATTATATCTGTGAAGTATATCTTCTCTCTCCATCTCTTCCATTTGGATTGATGCCATCCTTCCTAATCCCGTCTTAACCCCGCATGTGGAAATATTTTATCTAACCAAAGGTAGATTTTCCATTCATAACTCAACCATCAAAATCTTTGTGGCTAAGGGTAACACACATAGATACAATCCTCTTGGTTCACATAAGAACTAGAAATCTACTCCTTCTCAGCATAAGTATGTTGAAATCATGTATTCCAAGGTATAGTTGCACAAAAATCCTTCCCACCAATGTTATAGATATTGATTACATGGTTCATCCAACTCGAGAGTGTTTGGTACTTGTCCTAACTTAAAACGCACTTCCTTCCAAAACGGATCCTTGAAGCTAATAACCATTCATATAAATATATTGGGAAGTGTTGGAAGCAAAATGTAATGAGAGGGTTGGGGTGAATAAGTCCTTAAAAACTTAATTTCAATTTCATATTACTCACTTAAACCATTAATCAATTATCCATCCATTAATGTGTGCACAACATCACATAACATACATTCAATTAACCATGAACAAGAGAAACAACACCAACACAAGATGTAAGTGGGAAACCCTCAAAGGGAAGAAAATACATTGAAAACTTTGTTTTTTATTACACACAAAAATAATCAAGTTAATATTACACATCACAAGAGATTTCTTTAGTGAGGCACCAATCCCATAAGGAGCACCAACCCCTAAACCCTTGTTGATATGACTCACAACAAGATAATTGCATGAATATGACTCATCACACAATATTTTTATGAATATATCACTAATGATATGCTACAACAACTCATCTGATGGTGATCACAAGATTCATCTCCAAACTCTTTCAAACCCTTGTTCAAACCCTAGCTTCTCTAACTCACTCTATCTCTCACTTCCATCACTTCACTTTTCTTCAAACCCTTGAAAAAAATATTCCAAAAATTCTTCAACCTGTCATGTAATTTCTCATCTCTAAAAATCATACTTCATACCTAAAAAAAAATCTTACCTAGGTTGCACTTTTCATACTCACTCAACTAGTGCAAAATAACACCCAAAACATCACTTTTATAAGCTCTCCTTGATTCAAATTCAAAAGAGGTAAGTTTACCTCCTTGGGTTAGACTAATTAAACTTCATAAAATACCATTTAAATCATTAAAACATTCACATATGACCCATATAGGTCGGTCATTCCCAAAACCATCCAACTTGCACCAAAATGCTCAAAACCCTATCATTAGGATGAGCTAAAACCACAAATCATAAAACCATGCTTATTCAAGATCCCATATTCACCATAAATGAGTAATATAACATATAATAATCATACATTGTCACAAATTTACTTTAACCAATCAAATAAATCATTAAATGGGCCCACTGGCTCATATCCTTCACCAAATAATTGCTTCCAACACCCTAATTTCACCTTTAGGCCTCAAGATCACCAAAGATCAACTCAAATATGGAATGTGAAAAATATATGGAATCTTCCAGACTTTTAGAACTCATCCATACAAGTTATACATCATGAAACATCTATATTATCAAACCACAACATCATTCCTCTTCACCAAAACATTCTTCCCAAAACCAGTTTTACGAACTCAACTAGTTTGCACCCTTTTTATCACTTCCAATACCTAAAAATGAATTTTAATAGGAAAAAAATTCATCCATATTCAATTTTTAGGTGGTAGAAATCATCAAATCATTCATCTCATGCTTCAACCAACTCAATCTTTCACTGAAAGTTCGCTTCAACTCGAAAAATAAAACACCTTTTCTCCACAAAATGACTTGGATGACCAATCAAATATCATCATAATGAGAAAAAAATTATACCATTGGAAATATATATATATATATATCCTCATTCTATAAAATATTTTAACTCATTCCAACTCCAAGTGGAATGCCTTCAACTAAGCTCATCTCTACAAATTGCCCAAACTACCAAAAATTGCCCTTTGATTAGTCTTCACAAACAGGAACACTTGACCTTTTAAATACATAATAATGACCTAAAACCACCTTGGAAATCAATAAAAACTCACATAATCAACATAATTTCCATTTAGTTTTCAACTCCTTTAGACAACCTTGTCCCAAACTGAACTTCTTTAGAAACATGCCTATTTGAGTGGGGTCCACTCATCACCACAAGATATACCATTAATTTCTAAAAACCTGGAATATTCCTCTACATCATACAATCATAATAAATGAGATATAAATAAATTATGGTCACTAAGATTCATTTTCTCTCCTACCTCTTTTGAGCTAGGGTTTCAAGCACACAAAAAGATGTTTACCTTCTTAACATTTGTTCATAAAAATTGATGATGAAATGACCTCATTATTTTTGTGAAACATTATATAATAAATTTAGAAACATCCTTGAAATCCAAAAGGTCCCATGAAAATCACACAATTCAGGGTGAGCATCAAAAGGTGTAATTCGAGCTAGAAATGACCTTCTTCTTGACCACTGTTTCACCAAAACTGACATAACTTGCAAAATACACATCATGACAACCTAAATTTTTTCCCAAAACATTATAACATCTCAAATCATCACAATGTCACAAATATGTCTCCATATTTCCAGCCCATCTCATTTGCATGGTTATCCCTAAGGGTTTTACATAGTCTAGGTTAGGGTAAATTGAAATAACATCATGAATTCTTATGAAACTTCTTTAAAAGGTCCTAACATACATAAAATATATTGTATGAAATATTTTCATGTTTTTCTGATCTCACATAGCTCTACATATCATTCTCATGCCTCCTAACACCCATACTTGGTCTAGATGAACACTTGAAACTTGGTCTCCAACTGTATCTCGCACCCCGAAACTCATGTGGGTGCCTATAAACTTCCCAGACATTCCCTCCATGCTGAAAACATGCTCCTTAAGTCACCAAGAAGATATAACCAACATACTCCATCACCTAGGCTTGCTAGGTCACATGATTAAGCTTACTAGAACAAGCCATTATCACTTGAATCAAATGATGCAACAAAGAACACACCAAATACCATATCATCATCACTTTGAGAATCCTCCAACACTTCACCATTACCCTATTTTTCATTAATGGGATTTACATCAATGACAACACCTAAATCACAACATGATAATAGGAAGAAACTGAAAAATGTCTCGTATAATGAATCATGTAAATTATCTTCCACCTATTCGTGTAGATTAAAATTTCTACTAATGCTATACTAATGAGTAAAATCATCCTAACCGTCATGTACCCAATGCTAAATATTTTCCAAGGACAACTCAATGCCATGTGTACACATCTTGATGATCGTAATCAAAAGAGGTCCTGACAATGGACCAAAATGTAGTCTTTTATTTACCAACACTTAGTCGAGCGCGTTGGAACTTCATTTAGAAAAATGTCTAAACACTCACCTGAATCATGTGCAACATACCAGGTACCTCTTTATTTTATAATGAAATATGTGTATTCATCATAAACCATTGTGCAACATAATATGGAATATAAAGTAATAAATAATATAAAGATAAGAATAACAAAAAAATTGATCATTCATTCATTGTCATAGGTAAATAACAACAGGATCTAAACGCCAATTTCTTGTTCACTTCTCCTAACCTTAGCAATCCATACAATATTACCCATTACAAAAACATAATCATCACATCAAGATAACCATGAATTATATACTCAAGAATACATTGCGCACATCCCATACATAATAACTCTCTTACCCACACACATCTCACATACACATATACACTTCCTCAACTCTTAATTATCCATACTCCTTTACAAAGGGTACAAGTGATTTAATAAAAATTAATTAAATCTAATTTTAGAGTAACTAATATGATAAAATATAGTAAATATACAAATGTTAAGTACTCAAGAAATACAAAACTATAAGTAAATGGGAGATATAAATGACTTCATTGATTCCTATGCAATTTGGAACTGATTGGGGTAGTGTAAAGTGTTAGACACAATGGAAAAAGTGTCATGATTTCTCACTATAAATTATAGAACCGAGAATGATGTTAGATAGGGGCGCTTGGTACAGTATGGGGGCACCTGGGTGCTGATGACTAATCATGGGTGTTGATGACTGTGCAAATTTTTAGGATCTACTTTCTTCTATATTGTTAGGGTTTCACTGCTAATTCCTGTCAGTTTCCTAATATTCTCTCTTTGATCACTAAGGGTACCTGTAACCTGCAAAACAAACCCTAGATACCAGGAAAAGCTAAAAAATGCAACAAATTGGAATGAAATATGTAATATGTGAAGTAGTACTAACCCTGGCAGTCACTTGATGAGTGAGCTTATGACTGAGCATTGCACTAGATTTTAGAATCCATGTAGTTCTTTGTTCTTGTGTGTGAAATATTTTTCTTAGGTTTCCCTTGCACCAGTGATGCCAAGATAACGGGTTATAGCTAGATAAGATGTAAATGTGTTGTATGGAATTCAACACTTCCCCTTCCTATGTAGTGTATGCAACCCTGTAAAATGTAACCCATTTGATGCTAGTGATAGTATGTAGATGTGATTTCCCCTTAGAATTTCTAGTTGGAATAATACATTGTATGTTGTGTATACATATGGATCTCTTGTTTGAATTTCGACATTAGTGACACAAAATTTTGAATATGATCAGGTGATAAGGATTAGAAAACTAAAAAGGCCAAAAATAAATGTCAAAATGTGTAAAAATAAAAAAGAGGATAGAAGCACCCAAAATAGACATAAGTGCCTAGGAATTAGTGTCTAGAGTGGGTGTTGATGTCCTGGGATAAATAATGACATATGTGAAAACGAAGAGAGACAAGGATCCTTATGAATTGACTAGAATTGGGTACATAAATGATAGATGTGAGAGAGAAAGACAATAGAAATAAGAAAAAAAAGTTGATGGACAAAGGATTGTATCACCGTGAATAATTTTTCTTACTTAAGGTCCATGCATATAACAACATACTTGATGACATAGAAAACTAGTATTTTGTGCATGATTTTGTGTCTAAATTTTCCTCTCTTTATGCTATTTGAATGAAATTAAATTTGTGTAAAGGAAGTAAGGAACATACCTATATATAGTTTAGAGAAGCCATGTTACAAAGTACGTGTAGAATGTAGAAACTTGTAGCGTGGTGAACCATGGATCAACACTTTGACCCATGTGACATAAGTGGAGATAGAAAACCATCGTAAGGAACACTTGGGTAAATATTTATAATGATTTGTAGTATTTGGGGATTTTGAATTGTTGCCAAAGGTGATTGAAGAGGTAGGGAGTGATCAATTCCCAACCCGATTTGTTTGTAAATGGGAGGATTTGGGTATCCTGCCACTAGAGGAAGAGTGTTAGGGAGAGAGGTCTAGTTTTAATATCCATCCATGACTACATCCCTAAAATTTCTAACCGTTGCAGATCGATAGAGACTAAATTTAGTTTTTATTTAGTCTCAATTAGTTCTGATTCAAAAATAGTTTGTTTCGATTGAAGAACCCATATAGGAGCAGTATAGAAAGCAACTTCCTAACCCACACGTAGGTGCTTCAATCTGAGTTGGCATATTACTTTTAGGTTATTTAAATTTTTTTCCTAAGGTGCTAACATCATTGCGGGTTTTTATTTTTTAATGGATATGTTAGACTAGACATTGGATAAACATTACATGTTTAATTATGAGAGTAAGGTCACGTATGTTATTCCCTCGCGTCTTTTGGGGTGACCTTGGGAATCAGAAATGATTATTATGTATTTTATTGCTTTGAGAATGTGTTGAATGTCCAAATTGAGAAAATATATATTTAGCATTTGAATTAAGTGTTTCCATTTGTTGATTTCTTAGATTTTGTGTCATGTATGCTCTTCTCTTGCATCTTAGGGAGATCTTGAGAATAAAAATGATGGCGTTTATCGTTTTCATGGAAAATTACTAATCCATTGTGCAGAACCAAAAAATGCTTGTCAAAGAAAAGGTGGAGTTGAAACAAAATTAAAATACTAATACAATTTCATGCAGGTTGCCAAAAGGTGTTCAAGAAAACCACATCCAATTTAAAAGGATAAAAACACACCACAATCATCCCACTATATTTGCAAGTTCATATAAAGGTACGTCCTATCCACTTAAAATTAGTACATAACACCTTTGGCATAATTGTTAAGCTACAAAAATGGGGGTGGTCCTAGGAACCCCAAAGTAGTCCACGCAAGAGGGAACCTTGTGGAAAAAATGGGAAGTGCTCTACACAACCTACTTGACTAGTATTACCATTTGTGAGATTTAACATCACAAGTCGTCTATATCGCGACCCCAATGAGAGTACACAATGGACGTATTTATTTCCCACTATGCTTGAAGGGGGTAAAGTAAATCCAAGATACTCCAGAATTAGTCAGTGTGAATTTTCTTGGTAAATCAAGCTCGCTCTTAGATGAATTGTGACACCTAGTTGAGTGAACCACCCAGGAAGCTATCTTTGACCAAGAGCCCACTTGGACCACATCAAAGCCAATTTTAGTTGAGAGCTATTGTTCATCACAAAATGTGTGAAGTGTTACTTTTGCTTCATTTTTCACTTGCCCTAAGGCGAGGTGAAACTATGCTAAAGTGAGGCCAACATTTTTCAACCCCAATTGATCTACTTCCTTCACTTTATTTTTGACACTTTGTTGATCAAAAGAAGAGTGACTACATTTGCGTTATCAATTGATTATTTCACCACTTTTTTTCCTATTTACACCCATCCATGTTTGTGGCTGGGTTGTTAAACGTCTAAAGTGTGTAGAGACGTTTTTATATCATTGGTAGCCTTTTTTATCTTGATACCAAAGTGAAGATCATCATCATAGTTAGGCTTGGTTCATCACTTTAATTATCATTTGAACGGCTATCTTGTTTATAACGTGACACTACAATTTTTGTATTTACGTCTTATTTCTTGTAAAGTTGGGCTAAATATCTATATTGTAAGGTTATGCTATATACACTTTAACAATTCCTAGGTATACTATCACTTTAGTTTGATTTCAATTATTACCTTGATTCTAAAGAGTGTTAAGTGTTACCACTTGTGTGTGTTATATCAATATCATCTTGATATCAATACCTTACTTTCTTGCAAATTTTGGTTAACATATCTTGGTGAAATTGTTGTGTCACTCACAATCATAACTGACACCCTTTGGAATATAGGTCTTGATTTAATTTGGGCTTGCTTCTAGTATACTTTATTTGGAGGTCATGTTAACTTCTTGTTATTACTTACGCCTTGTTCATTTCTTTGAACTTGACATAAGTAGGGACATTTTGTTAATCATCATATGACACTAACTACCTTTTTGAAGACAAATTTAGGAAGTCCTTCATTTGATTATTTGGTTTGAAACTCAACATTGTGTGATTGATTCTTGCTTGGCTCATTCATTTAAGAGAAATCATTATGTCATGCTTTGGTTCTTTGACATTATTTTTTTCACTTAGGTTTGATAGAAATATTTGAACACATTCATAGATACCTTAGTGAAACTATTACACGTCATAGCCCCTAAAACAAGATTAGGGATCATTAATCAGGCTTTGGAAACAAGAAATATGTAAACTTGGGAAGCCTCAAACAAATAAGGGTTTAACTCCTTTATTGGCCATGATCTTGGGCCTTTATTCTCTATGGAGAAAGAGGTAGAAGAAATGATAGATCATAGCAGTGATGAGTTGGAATCACCACATGCGGAATTTGATTTTGACCCCACCTTATTAGATGAATTCCTTTTTAGAAATAAGGATTGGGTACTAGCACAAGTTGTCAAGTTAGGAGCTAGAATTCCTATCGAACAAGAGACAATCCCACCTATAAATGATGCTAATGAAGAGGAGAAACCTCTTATTAACATGGATGGCATCTTAACACATGGACATGCTTTTACTTCTAACGTGGAAAACAATAATGTAGTGTTACATAGAATACCTTTCCTCAAGGTACCACGTAAAGCTATAATATAACACAAAAATGTTGAAAAACCTCCACAACATGAAGAAGAAGAGGAACCTCTTGAAGAATAAATCACTATTCAAAAAAAAAATAGCAACCTTAGTCAAAAATATCATTGTTAACATATCATGTATAAAAATAAACAAACAAGAGTGTACAAAAAGACAAAACCTAAGGTTAAAATTAGTGAACTTCAATTGACAATCAAGGAGAAGACAATATGGGACATCATCTTGTATATATCCTTGTTTCTCCTACCAAAGAACAATTACTCACTTAAGAAATGCAATCTATGAAAGCGACACTTACAAGCCTCCAAGAGAGTACTGTGGGGAATAGCAGGAAATATCAATACAAAGAGCTATGTCCCCATCCATTTGACAAAACTATGACGCTTCAACCCTTCCCTAAAAATTTTGACATGCCAAAATTTGACAAATATAGAGGGAAAGGTGACCCACGAGACCATGTAAAATATTTTTACATGGCATGCCAAGAAGTGGCCTACAGTGACAATTACCTCATACAACTCTTTCCAAAGAGTCTAGGGGGCCAAGCCTTGGAATGGTTCACTCGCTTACCTCATGGGTCTATTTTCACATGGCACTTGAATTGCAAAAGGTTTGTACAACACTTCTCGTACAACATAGAAAGTGACATAACCATGGCGGACTTGTGTGGAACTAAAAACATCCTAACGAGACATTTGCTAGCTTTTTACAAAGATGGAGTGGTATAGCCGATTGCTTCACTTGTTCATTCCTGAAAAATAGCTGGTGAGTATCTTTGTACCCAATCTCATCCTAGACATCGCTTTTCATCTACAAATGCATTGTGTTCACACCTTCGAAGAGGTTATTGAAAAGGAAATTCAAATAGAGAAATCCCTTATTGCCAAAGGAACCATTAAATCATGATCTAAAGATAACCAAAATGTTAAACCCATAGAAAATCTGAAAATATTCAACAAAAACAAAAATGTGGTGGGAGACGGAATCACAAATTCCAAACACGTACAAATGGTTCAAACTAGTCAACCTTTTAAACTGACCAAAGGGATTATTCAACCACCACCTAAACGTAGAATGTTCACTCCTCTCAATGAGCCTTTGTCGGCCATATTGAAGCAATTGGATGTAGCTCACATGGTGACTTATCCCATGACACAACCCTTTGATGACAATGCTCTAAAACCATCATGGTACAAAGATCATGACTATTGTGAATTACATCATGTCAAGGGACACAAAATAGAAAAATGTCTATGACTTCGTCACTACATCCAAGATCTCATTAACAATGGGGAGATAGAAGTGGACACCCCAGAGAAAACTCGGGCACGCTAAATGAAAAGATGGAAATATTCAAAGAACCATTCCCTAAACATGGTAAGTTAGATGAGAACAAGACAGATTTAGGAGAGTTATCCCGATTTATAAAGAGGTGAATTATCTATATACTAAGAAGGACAATAATCATTATGATTCACTCATTGGATATATCTAGTCTCCAAATGACCATGTGAACACCATTCGGATCAAGGGAAAAGATTGCGCTATGGTAACAATGCACACTCACCTCATGATTCCCCGAACCCTCTCCGTCGACCCCGCAAGATGGAAGGTACAACCTCTTAAACAACTCGAGAAGACATCTACCAAAATTTCAATCTTGGATCTTCTCAAAATATCAGATGTACATAAGGACATCTTGTACGAAACTCTTTAGGGATCAAGAGTGCCACTAGAATTAGACCCTTTGCATCTTCATGCTATAGTGGTAAACATTGCACCAACCGAGTACATCTCCTTTAATCATAGGGAGATCCCTATTAAATATCCAACACATAATATCCCCCTATATATTGAGGTATTTGTTACCCATTGAAAGATAAAATGGGTGCTTGTGGACAATGGATCAGGGTTGAATATATGCACGTTGAAATTAATCAAGCAAATGGGACATACAAAAAAAGATCTAGAGTCCCACATCATTACCATAATCGCTTACAAAAACGTAGAAAGGGAATCAGCTGGCATAATCACATTACCCATGGAAGTAGGACAAACTTATCATTATACGAAGTTTCATGTATGGGACTTGGAACTTTCATACAATATGCTTCTTGACCGACCATGGATTCATGTTATGCAAGCCATGCCTTCAACATTCCACCAATGCAAAAAATTGAAATATGAGGGACACACTGTCACAATACAAGGAGATCCAGAGAGCTTCGATCACTATAGAGCTCTCAATAGTTCTACACGTAAGGGTGCCTATACGTGTCCCTCTGCTGATATAGATGTTCCTCTTCAATCCAAAGCCATGAAGTCATGAGTAGATTCAGATTCCCTAATTTATTTTACCCGAGAAGCTTCCATCAACTTCTCCTTTTGATTCTTGGGAGATGAAGGTTTTGGAATACGGTTGTGGAGAGTATAATGTGCAACAAGCTCTTTTGGTTTCAGACCTATCATTCTCACCTAAAACTAGAGGCCGACCCAACTATCATTTCAGATGGCCTAGAGATGAGCGAACTATAGGGTCATTTTTACCTAGAGGGTTACTTGTTGAAGCGAAGTTGTTGGACACACCTATAACTTAGGTCCCAAAAGATACTCAACCAACTTGATACAAAATACCTGAGTATGAGAAGTCTAGTTGGATGATGTATTCCATGGGTTATAAGGGTCTAGGATGTGAAAAGAGTGAGAAAGGACAGAGAGAACCAATTTCTCTTCCACATTTCAAGACGGAAAGATACAATCGAATTCAACCCTACGAGATCACACCCCAATGATTAAGATGTCACCTATTCTTAGCACAAAGATTTCTCTGATTATTTAGGCGGTGACACAAATTCCCACTATAGTCAATACAAGGGTCTTGCCTCCACAAACCTGTTCTTGGATACCATTTTCCTTACCATACGCCCTCTTGAACCAAAAATTGAGCTTGTTTACCTTTCCTTTTCAAATGGGACCAACAACGTCGTGTTCCACTGGATCTCTTTGAAAATGATGAATCCATTACATAATTCATGGGCATTTGAGATACAATTCCAATTGGAGACCATAAGAAGGGTTTCTACATTGACTTAGATACTTGTGCATACTTTGGCGAGAAGGCGAGCTTTGTAGTCAGCAAAAATTGAGAAAAAATGAGAGAAAAAGTTCCAACAAAAATCCTCAGCAAAAAAACAAGTCCAAGTCACACAGTGAAAATATCTTTGAGGCATTGGCTGACAAACAAGTGAAAAAATCAATGGACAAGAAAAGTGACCACACCAAGGGTGAAAATCTCATAGAGACACCCTTGGAAGAAGATCTCAACCTTCCTCTCGATCCCACATGTATGGAGGATTGATCAAAAATGCTAGTGGAAGAAACCATTGATGTGCATATTGGAACATAAGACAATCCAAAGATAGTCAAACTAGGAGCTTCACTCTCAACACGAGAACAGAAAACCTTCACCATGCTTCTGTGGGAATTTGTAGATGTATTCGCATGGTCCTATAAGGATATGTCGGGCTTGGATCTAACTTTGGTAGTGCATAACCTAGTAGTGCATGCAGATGCCAAGCCCATAAAAAAAGCTCTAAAAATGCATCCATGGGTGGCCCTTCTAGTTAAATAAGAGCTAGAAATATTTCTAGCGGCAGGCTTCATTCAACCTATTGATTACTCAAAATGGATATCAAACATAGTCCATGTACAAAAGAAACCTATCGGGATAAGAATATGTATGGATTTTAGAGACATTAATAAGGCATGTCCAAAGGATGATTTCCCATTTCCCAATATTGATATGATTGTTGATTCAACTATAGGATATGAAATGTTATCTCTTATGGATGGATTTTTAGGCTATAATTAGATCAAGATCGCAGATGAAGATCAACACAAGATGGCCTTCACAACCCCTAGGGAAATTTTTGTTATCAAGTAATGCCCTTTGGTCTTAAAAACACGGGAGAAACTTATCAAAGGGAAATGGCCATGATTTTCCATGATATTATTCATGACATCATGGATGAATATGTGGATGATATCTTTGAGAAATCCAAGACAAGAGCAAATCATCCTGAGATTTTTTAGCATACCTTTGAATGTCTATGGGAATACAAAGTCGATTGAATCTAAAGTCTTGTGTGTTTGGCGTCTTTGTCAGAAATTTTCTTGGATGCATTGTATCATGAAGAGGGATTCAGGTAGACCCAACTAAGTTTACTATCATTAATAAAATGCCTCCTCCCCAAAACATCAAACAACTGTACATCTTGCAAGGAAAGATACAAGCCATCCACCACTTCATTTCCCAACTTACTGACAAATGTCATTCATTTACCCATCTACTTAAAAAGGATGTTGCCTTTATTTGGGGACCAGAGCAACAATAGGCCTTCACCTTTCTTAAGCAATACTTAGCCAATCCACCTGTCCTCATGCCTCCAACTCCTAGTGAGCCACTCTTGCTATATATTTCTTCTACCAATTTTTTATTTGTGTGTTGCTTGCCTAATATGACCTCGGCCACAAAGAAAAAAACTATGTACTATCTCAGTCATACTCTCATTGCTTATGAGCTCAACTACCCTTAGATTGAAAAAGCTTGTTTGGCTATAGTTTTTACCTTCCAAAAACTTTGCCATTACCTATTGAACACTAAAACCAAGCTTATATCCAAAGTTGACCCGCTTAAGTACCTATTTTCAAAACCCGCCCTTACAAGTAGAATGGATAATTGGATCATTCTACTAAGTGAATTTGACATTGAGTATGTACATAAAAATTCAGTAAAAGGACAAGTACTCAATGATTAGTTAGCGAAGCACCATTACCAGGAACAGATCCTGTGAGTTTGGATACGCCAGACAATTCATTAATGTATATTGAGGAATATGTCATGTGGAAAGTACAATTTGATGGATCTTTTACTTTTCATGGTTTGGGGGTAGGTGTGGTATTAATTAATCCTTTAGGTGACCCCATACCTCAAGATTTTCACCTTGGTTTTCCTTATATAAATAATATTATGGAATATGAGGCGCTCATCACTTGTGATGAAGTTGGCAATCAAATGGGATATCCATCATGTTAAGATCGTTGGTGATTCAAAATTGATCATAAAGCAAGTTAATGATGAATATAAAGTCAAGGATGAGAAACTCATCCCCTATAAGAAACTAGTGGAAACTTTGAAAGAGTATTTTGTGTGTATTACATTCAAACAGATTCCAAGAGCACAAAATAGATCCGCATATGCTATGGCAACTGTAGGTTCTATGCTATGAATTCCACCAGAGAGAAATGATATGCCATTTTTTTTAGAATCTACACCAGCCTGCATATGACATTCCATAATCATGTTTGGCTTGTGAAGTTTTTGTCCCTATTCCCCATGGTATGCGCACATCTATGCCTATCTTAAATGCAACACCTTCCCTTGAGACATCTCCCGTTCTAAAAAAATTTATCATCCACCGATAGCCCATTACACCCTCTTAGGAGATACACTCTATCATCATGGCTACGATGGGAATCTGTTGCGTTGTCTAGATGTAGCAGAGTCAGGTCAAACGTTCAAAGAGTTACATGAAGGGGTATGTGGCACCCATATAAACGAGAATGGCTGTAGCTAAGAAAGCTGTTGAGAGTATTTAGGGATTTTGAATTGTTGCCAAAGGTGATTGAAGAGGTAAGGAGTGATCAATTCCCAACCAGATTTGTTTGTAAATGGGAGGATTTGGGTATCCCGCCACCAGAGAAGAGTGATAGTGAGAGAGGTCTAGTTTTAATATCCATCCATGACTACATCTCTAAAAGTTCTAACCATTACAGATAGATAGAGACCAAATTTAGTTTTTATTTAGTCTCAATTAGTTCTGATTCAAAAATAGTTTGTTCTGATTGAAGAACCCATATAGGAGCAGTATAGGAAAGGAAATGACATCTCATTTCTCTTACTCCTAGAGTAACGATTGTTTCAATTTGATTTATTTTGTATAGATTCCAAGTTAGGTCATCTAGAAGCGATAGTAATGTAATGCAACTCCCAAGTTAGGTCATCTAGGAGATATAGTAAGTGTGCTTATTATACCGATTGATTGCTTTGATTTGAGTGATAGAATATTGTTTGAAATAATATGTATTTAGGAGATTAATCGTAGATATTTATTTTCTTTTCCCCCAAATTAGTTCATTTGGGGATTAGATTTGAAATAGTAGAAAGTATTGTTTATAGTCTAGAATGATCATACCTTTGTTTGAATGAGATCGAACAAGTTTTAATAGTAATATGTTAGGAGTGTCGATTGATTGTATTATAACTTGAGAGGGATTATGGGATGAAATCCATTATATGCCCCCTTTCGGTGAAAGGGTGAAGGGTGGATAAATGAGCACTGAGCCGAAAGTAAGACATATAAGATATTTGTAATAGTAAAGCATAAATAGTTTGAGATAATATTTATCATAGTATGAGTAGATTTGGATTAGTACATATGCTAGATGTGAATATGAGATGTTGAAATTTATATGGTACAGTGCAAAGGACATTATGATCTGTTTCGCGTAAACCGCAAGACAAACAAAGTTATGAGGATCAAGATATGAGTGAAACTATGCAACATGTATTAGTTGTAAAAGTGGTTACAAATAGTAACTATAGTATATGAAAAAATTGGAATTACTATATATAGTAATAGTGAAAAGGTGCATTATAATTTCATTTGTACCAAGAGTAGTTGAGAGTTAGAGCTTTGAGATGCGAGGATGTCATGTGTTAGATCAGTAATTTTGACTCAATTTGAGAGGGTAGCGATAGTTGTGGCTTCGCAGATGACCGATGAGCTGGTAAGTGTGATTAATTTTGGAAAATTTTGTCAAATATGTCTGTTTTCATAAATTTTTGTAAAATTTATTTTTTATTTTTTTCAAAATTTACGGCCTAGGCGAAGTGAACATGGCGTTTCTACCCCTGGGACACTAGCGCCTAGTTGCAAGCACTAGTGACCTATTTTTGGGTGCCTATGACCTTCTCTTGGGTGTTGATGTCCTAGAGAAGGGTTTAGGAATTGTATTGTAAAATGTGTAAATTTTGATTAATTTTAGGCTATAATGAGCTATATGGTGTGCTTGATATAAGGTTTTCTTTGTTGTGTTATGTTGTGCAGAGGGATATACACTATAGAGAGTTCATGCATACGGATGTCACTTGAGTACATTAATTTGGGATTCTCGGACACGAGTGGGATATATTGGACCATTCTAGCTTTGTGGCACATTTCTAGGTTGGGGGAAGTACCCCATAATATTCCTACATTGACTATTTTTTGTGATATATGGTGCATAAATATGTGTACATTCGTGTTTCCAATAGCAAAAATGATAGTGACACTAGAGGATGTATACCAGATATTACAGTTACCTAATATGGGAGAGAGAGAGTACATGTGATGACTATAGTAGATGCACATAGTCAAATGAGGGTATCAAGGAAATATTTTATAGGAACACGAGGATACACAGAGACTCGTATCATTTTAGATGTGATATTTAGATCCATTTTGTAGTTGTATAATTTTATTGCAGTGATTCTAACATCGTCAGTGGTAGTAGAGGATGGCGTAGGTTGGATATTGTATAAGATGCATGATATTTTTCATAGGATAGAGGAGCATGGGACTAGGTATGCATGGGCATGGTGTGTATTGGCCCACTTGTATAGATATTTGTATAGATTTACATAGGAGGATCATGGGGGTGGACTAGGAGCCATGACTTTGTTACACGTATGGGTGTATGAGAATATAATGATATTGAGGCCACTTAGTGGGCCATGGGATGATTAGGATTGACCTGAGATATTTTCCACAAGGTGGGTAGGCACTGTAACAAGAGGATGGATACGACCACCTATAGGTTGATAATAGATAAGATGTGCCTTGGGGCCATTATATGGAGATTGTATAGATATTATGGTTGATGGGTAGATGATGTGTGGAATTGTGGTTTATTTTGTACACCATGTGGTTAGAGGATCACTTCCCAGGGGTGATAGAGTTGTTCCAGAGTGAGTGAGTATCTAGATAATTTGGTATAGCCTAGGATGTGCCCCTAGACCCATATATGGTTGATATCTTCTAGAGTGCCGAGGTGACCAGGGAGTGAGATCGGGGCTTGACAAGAGAACAACTAGTGCATCCTAGTCTAGATGAGGTAGATGCAGCTATAGAGCCTATACAACTTGACGATGCGGGGTGTACCCGGTATATGGTGATTGGTGGGTGACACATCAATGGGTGTTGTTATTTCCAGTAGTGGTAGATGTGGCAAGGGAGCCAAAAATTGAGGATTAGAAGGGCGAGGCACCTACCCGCGATATAGATGGTATAACAACATCACGAGCCAAAAGTAAGTATTATTCATTGTTATATGTTAGTTTTTGTTTGGTTATTAGATATTACAAAGGTGTGTAGTAACTAATGTTGGTTTTTATGATTACAAGTGATGCCTATTGGTCATTGATTGTAGATTCATTGATACACACATTGATGTAAAACGATCCTCCAGATGTGCTTGTGGGAGGAGGTATGCTAGAGTGGGTAGACATGATTGTGGGTGAGCATGCCCATTTGTTTGATCTAGTGGCTATAGTAGCAGCCACGTGTACCATGTTACTAAGAAAGTGCGATGAGGCTTATGTAGAGGCTGAGCAAGCTAGACATACCATATGAGGAGGATCCATAACTCAGGATGTTTTTGCTAGATATGTAGAGCTACAAGGCCAATTTTCGAGAGAAGATGACTAATATTGATGTATTATGGAATTATTTAGAGATACATAGAGGCTGAGATTAGCGGCGTAGAGTGAGTGACAAAGCCTCTAGTTCTAGAGCTCCCGTGATTGTATATAGTGATAATGAGGATGATGTGTGATGTATATGTTGTATTGATACATGGGGCTTGCCCCTTAATGATTGTATTTTATAACTTATGATTTTGGATGATATATATATATATATATATATATATATATATATATGGATGTTGTCATGGCATTTGATATTGATGTGCATTGTATATTATGTGATGATTATGATGTATACATGGTAGCAATTATGTATTTTGATAGATTGTATGTGCATTGTTGAAATGGTTGTTTTGATTATTGAATGTTGGAATATAGTATGATGTGGAAGGAATATATAAGTGGTAAAATAAAGAATGTATGTGAATAAAAATGAGTGGTAGATCATAGAAACATATGTATGTGATGTAATGTGGTAGGGAAATAAAAGTGGCAATGTGACTTAGATAAGATAAGAGAGTAAACTAATGATGTGTTTATAATTGAATAATGATGAGATGTAAATAAGATTCATAATAGCGTGGGATGATAATTTTGGGTAGAGAATATTGATTTCCCCCAATGTGAGAGTGAGGTTCATTTATAAATTCCCCCTCAGTAGTCAAGAATGAACCATAGAAAAGAAGTACGTCATTAGGAAATGGGTTTGTCATGTGCAAGGAGATGCCAGAAAATATATGACATGAAGCATAGAACATGAGGTGTGAAAGGAGAGGTCCATGGATGTAGTATTCCCTTAACAGTCAAGTGTGAACCGTAGCATGGGAGTGCATCATATGGTAATGAAAATGTAAATTGGATGCCATCTTCTATAGATTAAGAGGCCTACACGGCATGGATGGAACATGTGAAGTGACAACGGTATAAGGGTAAGTGTAAAATTAGATGTTAGATGGAATGGAACCAAGAATAGAAGGTTTGATGGGAGGAAGTGCAAAATCAAGGGGCTTATGAAGAAAATGAGGTACTACAATAATTTGTGAGGAATGAGAGGACGTGACCATAGGTGGATTACATAGAGGACATAGATGGATAATTAAAATTAGGAGGTGGTTGAATGACTACTTTAGATGGAGGTGAAGGAGATAAGTGAACAGGTGGTGGAAGATCGCTTATGAGGAATATGAGAGAAAGAAAGAGTGCATACGAGAGTGAGAGAAGAAAGTAATAACACCTTTTTCTTCTAACTATTATAATAAATCATGGAGAGCATAACAATCATTATCATGATGGCCATTGATGTGGTGGAAATTACAGAAAGGGAAATCACGCTGGCACTATAAGCGGTGAGGTGGATGATGTTGATTAGAAGGTAGATGGATGAGCCACTTATCAAGTAAATTTTGCAAAACATCATGTGTTTTGCATTATCTGAGAATTGCAATGTTCACGAGTAGGAGATGAAGAAGACTTAGGTAAATGCCTATGCGGTAGAGGGGAAGGAAGACACTTATATGGAGGCGGAGATGGGGATCATGCAGGAGGGTCAATAGATGGAAAGGGAAGACTTAGTAGGCATAGGAGGAATAAAAGAAGTGGGAGAAGGTGTTAAGACATTATCTATAATGAGGTCCTTTTCTAGATCAATAAATTTATAACAAAAAATAGTAAATGATTCACATGTATCATATAATAACTTTTCCTTTAATGGAGGAATTAAGAAACGAAAAAAAAAATATTTTCTAAATCAATGGGCTGAAATAATAACTGATGTATGCAAGAATTGAAGCATAAAATGTAATCTAAAATTGTTTCATTCTTTCCTTGATGTAAAAAAGGAAAGTGTTCATATGTAACTTTAGGACCATTGTAAGAAATAAATTTTCTAAGAAAAACATCCTCCATTGGATAGCATGATCAAAAAAGCTACGACGAAATGATTTGAGTAACAAATGATCATTGGAATAAGAAGACATGGCTAAATGGTAATGCTTGAGATGTAAATAAGGATTGTCAGTGCCATCTAAAGTAGAGAAGTTAGGCATGATGAAGTCCTTTGGGAAAGTAGAATTGTGAATATTTTTAGGAATAGGATTGCCATATAGAGAATTATTGTCAATGGAAACATAATAGGCTTTACTTTTGAGGGTGAGTGTATGAAATTGAGATTTCAAAGTTCCAAAAATATGCATGAGGATAGGATATTGTGTGAAGTAATGGTTGGTGAAGTGAGAGACATATTTATGGGTTGGATCTTTCCATTATGAGTGATCATGGGAACATGAGGAGGAGTGGATGTGGAAGGAGGAGAAGGAGGTAGAGGAGGAGGAGAGGAACATGGAGGCTCTATGGGAATGCTAGATGTAGGCTCAGGAGACATAATAAGAGGTGTAATAGTGGTAGGAGTAGAATCATCATGAGAAACAAATTTAGAAGTAGAAGAAATAGGAGTAGTAAATTCACATTCAACAGTCTTAAGAGAAGTAACATCATCACTAACATGTTCATGATTAGAAGCATAATCAACATCACTATCAGTCATATTTTCACAAGAAAGTATTTCATCAAGACTATCATCAACATACAAAGAAGTGGTAGGAGTACTAATATCATATTTATCATTGCAATCATTGGAAACACTTTCAGAAGTAGGAAGAGTAAGAGATATATCTTTATATTCATCTTGACTACTAATAGAAGGAACATCATGTAAATTTAGATTTTCAACATTAAAAGTATAATTATTGGTATCCATTCTGTCCCAAGCAAGAAAATGATCAAGAAAATAATCTACAGTAATATTATCATGCGCTACAAGAGGAGGAGAAGAAGGTGTAGCAGCATGGGTGATTATAGAAGATAAGGGAGAAGATAAAGAAAATATTTTGTTAGGGAGACTATGTAAATGTTAGGGGTGTCAAGGCCAATAGGAAGGGTGTTTTGGAAAGCAAGAAGTTTTTAGAGGACAAAGGAATCACATTGAGGATTGCGGTAGAGGTCATGAAATTTAGATTCTAAAGAATTATTTTCAAAAACATGTTACAAGCATTTATCGACCATATTATGCTTAGGAGAAGAGGACTTCTTTCTATCCATGAGGGTTTGTGGGATCCTAGGGTAGTTAGTTCGAATAAGGTAGGGTTCACCAAATGATTTAATAAAAACTTAATTAAATCTAACTACAAAGTAACTAATATGAAAAATACAAAAATATATAGATGCTAAGTACTCAAGCAATGTAACACTATAAGTAAATGGGAGAGACAAATGACTTAGCTAATTATTGTGTGATCTGGAATTGATATGGGCAGTGTAAAGTGCTGGAAAATATGGAAATAATGTCATGATTGCTCCCTATAAATTCTAGAACCTGATAATGATGTCGGATAAGGGCCTTAGGTATAGGACGTGGGTACTTGAGCACTGATGATTGATTCTAGGTGTGATGATGACTATGCAAATGCTCAAGATCTACTTTCTTCTGTGATGCTAGGGTTTTTCTGATAATTCCCATTAGTCATTTGATATTCACTCTTTGATCTCCAAGGGTACCTATAACCTAAAAAAAAATCCTAGCTACCTACACAAGCTCACAAACACATCAAATTAGAATGAAATATGTAATATGTGAAGTCATACTGACCTCGACAGTCACTGATGAGTGAACTTATGATCGAGTGCTACACTACATTCCAAAATCCATGTAGTTCTTTGCTTGTGTGTGAAATAGTGTCCTTAGGTTTCCCTTACACTAATGACACCAAGATAACGAGTTGTAGCTAGATAAGATGCAAATGTGTGGTATGGAATTCAACACTTCCCCTTTTTATGCAGTGTATATAGCCTAAAAATGCATTCCCTTTGATGGTATTCATAGTATGTAGATATAATTTACCCTTATAATTTCTAACTTGAGAATAATAAAGTGTATGTTGTGTATATATATGGATATCTTGTTTGAATTTGACACTAGTGGCACAAAATGACGACTATGAACATGGGATTAAGGATTAGAAAACTAGAAAGGTTGATCACAAATGTCAAAATGTGTAAAAATAACAAAGAGGATAGAAGTGCCCATAATAGACAGGAGGTCCTAGGCGCTAGTGTCCGTAGAGGGTGCTTTGTATCCTCAGATAAATGATGACAGATGTGAAAATATAGATAGACAGGGATCCTTGTGATCTCGACCAAAACTAGGTACATAAATGATAGATATGATAGAGAAAGACAATAGAAAAAATCAAAGAAAGTAAATGGACAAAGGATTATGTCACTAGTGAATAATTTTATTACTTAAGATCCATGCATATAACAACATACTTGATGACATCGTAAAATAGTACTATGTGTGTGCTTTTTTGTTTACAAAGATGGCATACATATTTATACATGGCAGAACTTTTTATTCACTACTTATATGCTTTAGTTCTAACAATAGATTTCTTAATTATAGATCGTACATGCAATTAAAAAATTTAATTTAACCCCTAATCTGTGATATAAATAGCTTGATCTTATCCAAACCTACATCCTATAATTAGATGTCCATGCATGTGATTTATCCTTGCTTATCATGCCATTTTTTCTTTTCCTATATATAGATCATTCTGAAATCTGGAAAATGCCTTTACTCTGTCTCTCGTGTGTAGACCTTTATGCCCTAATTTATATTCATCTCCCATGCACACTTTTACACACTCATCCTATACTTGTACTATTTCCTTTTCCTCATGTGTATTCCTACATGTTTCCTTATAGCCTCTTGATACCTTTCTAAGGTTCACGCACACACTCCTACGTGTAATCTACAGCCTCCACACATCGCTTATACTAAGCCACATTCTCATCACAATACTGAATGTGTAATGATCATGCATCAATTGTACCCATATCATGGTGCCCCAACTGAACAATACCCCATGATCTACAACATTTATTCATACCGTAATAAAGAATAACAAGATAGCTCCATTTTCTTTGTGGTACACTATCCATGCCACAACAATCCCCATCACTACCTTTCAAATATCTATTATCCCTACATCTTACACTATGTCAAGTTAGACACATAGTATATTCTCATCATATATGCCACTCATGGTATCCCATACAGATAAGGCTCTCTACTTTATAACATCTGAACTAAGATCACAATACATATGGGTCTCTTTGATGGGTAACCATAGAATCCCATGAACATCCTCCAATTTCAATGCCATCTCCATGGTATCCTATCTTTTCCACCACCAAAAGGTGGTAGACCTGGTCTCCCATACAACTAAAAACATTTGTAATAGATCCAAATCCAATGGTATCTTGGGCATCTGCATGATGCCCCCAAATCCCCAACCTTGTAATTAGGTCACCTCTACCTAGGTCAATCTGGAAATCAAACCAATAAGCCATGATACATCCACACTCCTCCATAGGTGGATCTTATACTCTTTCTACACACATAAAGTGAAAACCAATATGCATTAGAAGTCTGCAAAATCAATTTGTAATGAAAAATCAAAATCTACAACTTACACCTATAAAAATACCTACACCATTGGCCTTCTAGGTAAATGACATCATCCCCAGGAAAAATATCTATCATTCCCTATGTCACCGCACCCATGGCAAATTCCATCGGCTCCTAGAAAATGTTTCCTCCATTCTCGACGTCATTGGCCGTCTTGTTGTGAAGGGGCCGATGACATCTAGCCAAACGCAACCACAAATTTTCCAATTTTGACTCGTAAAAATTGATAAAATGATAAAACCAAAATTAAATCCTTCCCAAACCTACTTGTATTTTGTCCTTGTTAGGAATATGTAGATAGTGCTCACATATTTAATATTTACCATTCGGTAAATGTTTTGGTTATATGGTTAGATCGAATATATTTTGTATATAACTATATTAATTCACAACATCATGTTAGGAATTACCTTCACTAAACTTATTCATGCTTTGAGAACTAAATCAATCAGTTTTGCAGTGATAGATCTGACATGTCCTTCAAATATTATGGCTTAAAATATTTACATCGACACTCAAGGCATTGTTTGTTTGGATCTGATTCTGCGCTCTTTCCTCGACATCATCGAATTCCTCGACATTCATTTCACCAATTCGAAGAGATCCAAATTGTTGGCGGTGAAGTTCATGCATGGCATAAAATATATCTATTGGAACTGAATCTACATCTCTGCCACGTATTTCCAACTCACTAGATCTGGATCACTCTCGTGCCAAATTATTTTCACTCTCAATAGCGAGTTAAAGATTGTTAAAAAAATTTTTGTCATAGGTTTGAATATATAGTATATGGGTTTATAAATAGTCAAAATTACTTTAGTAATAGTCAAGTTGGTTTATGTCATTCATAAAGTATTTATATTTAGGCAGTGTTAATGTTATTTTATAGTCCTTTCTTATTTCATGAGTAGTATAGGTATCAATGTTTTTAGAATTGTTATTGTCATGTCATTGTTCTAACTAGATTTCATAATCATCAATATAAATAGTTGAGTCATCGAAACAAAAGTATTTGTGTCATTCGTTAGTTATTATGAGTCCTCTCATATGAATTTTATCATTTTCAAGCATGTCGTCAAGTTGTAATTATGTTTTTAGTCAAATGAGTTTCATTATTGTCATGAGTCAAAAAAATTTAGTTGTCAAAATTTCATTGTGAGTAAGAGTCAAAAGTCCAAAAAAATTGTCTTACGGATGCATTTTTGGTGTTACTTGACATCCGGAGAATAAAGTATTTCACATCGCGGGGGAAGTTATACAATTAACCAAAATGTGGAAACTTTTGTGCTTTAACATTCAATTTGATGAGTGAGCAACATGAAACTGGAGGAAAGAGGCATGGGAGGTTGGAGGTCGATCAGTGACCTCTCGTCAATCACCAACAACGGGGCCACATGAAGTTGTGATGAAATTTTTAGAGTGAGTTTTATTTTTATTTCAGAGTTGTAGTTTGTTTCAGTTGTATGCAATATGATTTCAGAGTTCCTATTTTACAGTGTATTCTTGTTTCCAGTTTCCAGTTGTTTTTGCGATATGTTTGAAAATAATTTCTATTCAGATTTGTATTTAGTGAGTAGTGTTTCCTACATAATTCCCTGAAGGAAAAACATAGTGGACAAATGAAAGCACAAGGAAAATCAACATCATGATATTTAGGTTTTTGTTTGTCCTATAAAACCATCCTTTTTGATGTTGTTGGTTGTCCTATAAAAGCATCCTTTTTGAGGTTGTTAGTTGTCCTATAAAACCATCCTTGTTGAGGTTATTGGCTGTCCTATAAAACCATCCATGTTGAGGTTGTTGGCTGTCCTATAAAACCATCCAGATCATGAGCATGCACGGGCAGCAAGCTGCGAAGGAAGTGTGATTGTTTTTCTCCCATGTTTGCACTAAGGGGGAATGTTAGGAATATGTAGATAGTGGTCACATATTTAATATTTAACATTCGGTAAATGGTTTGGTTATATGGTTAAATCATATATATTTTACATATAACTATATTGATTCGCATATCGTTTGGTTATACCCGTAAAATATTTAAACGGGTAAGTTGTTTGAAGCACTTCCTATTTCATAGGAAGTGGTTATCCTATTGTATTGGCTATAAATTAGCCTAATTCATTATGCAATAAATACAGTGAGAGAGATTATTGTGTTTTGTATTTTTGTGAATTTGTACCAAAATATTTATTCTTGTCCAAATGTACTCGATGATGCAAGTTTGGACAAGAATGCATTTCTAATGACTCTGAAAAAGTAAAAATACCAAATAATACCTATTATACCCAAAAATAAATAAAAATTCAATTGACTTACCTATGTTTGTGCCCCACCGCATGCACCACCTCATCATCTCATCACCACCTCGTACATTTGTCATGTTGTAGAAATACACTCAAGTTTGAAATTCCATAGTTTAGTTTTCTCAATTATTACAAATACCAATGAATAAATAAAAACCAAAATCACTATATAAAAACTAAATTTTCTATTCAAATTTGGTCGTGATAAGCATAATTCTTCAAACAACTATCATTTTTTATCCTAAACTCTGCAAAATGTAACTTTTTGTTTCTTGATCGTGTTCTCATGCCAATTTTTTTGACATATTACATACATACCTTCGACGATATTTTATTTTTACCTATTTTTGACACCATACCACCATATCATGACATCTTGACACTATGAAATGACATCCATCCCATGGGCTCCTAGCTAGGTGATTTATGTCTTATTTTACTAATGATCCTCTAATGTTTCTATACGCACCCAAAATTGCACAGTGTTATATTGTTGGAATGGTAAAATCCCATATGATGATAAATTTCATTTTTAGAATAAATGATGATGTCCAGTGTTATATGGCTTATTCAACCTTTCTTATCGCTTTCCTAGCTTTTCCTGCTTTCAAAGTTGCCTTTTAACCCTTTTTATTAGTTTTTTGCATTTAATTTACATAACCACCATGACGGTTACATAACTACTGGTATTCCTAGAGGGGAGGTTACAAAATTGATGTGGCGGTTGCGTAACTTCCACTTTATGCAGATTGGTGGTTCTGAGCACTTAAATCGAGACTTAAACAATGTTTTATGTACGTGTGTTGCTTGCTTCCAAGTCATTTTCTTGCATGTTTCTTTACCAAATCAATTGTTTTTGATCTTGATAGATGCGTATGAAATTCCTCTTTCATACTTACTATTCTTATTAAGTTGACTACCCCTCCTTTGAGTGATCTGACACTTCTTGATTGCCAAGTGTACTAGACCATTTCCCTGTCAATTTTTTATTAAAACCAATATTTTTCCCAAGCATTTGTTTGAGTCCATTGAAATTGATTGCATTGTTACTCTTATGAAATCTTGCTAAGAAGAACACAAACAACTCGAGCTTTACCTTGTTACTTCCTTTCTTGCATTGCTACTAGGATACCTACAACCACCTAGCTCCAACACTTCTATAACGTCTTCTACATACCAACCAATAAAGCTTCATGGACCATTTGGATTCATCATTGGAAAAAAGCTTAGAGGATCAAGAAAACACAACCATCTCTAGATATTGGCATAGTTATACATTTCTAGGTTAGGGGTGTAATTCAACTATTTAAATATTTTTTAAAATTTATATATTATATTTCTTTATCAAATCAATAGCTTGTTTTTAGAAGGTAGAATTAACAAGTATTCACTGTAAGTAGCTTCCATTGATAATTCCTTCTCATCTTATCCCTATGGATTTTTTTGGGAAAGGATTTGGAGGAGTTTCTTTTACACACACTTCTTCATTCCTTTAGTTAAAAACCTATAGATTTCATTTCATTCATTATTTAGATTTAAATACGCACATGAACAAAGTTTTCATTGAGTGTTTCCTCCCGCTTATCCCTATGGATCTGCAAGGGAAAGAATCTTGAGAAAGCTTTTGTGTCTATGCATTTTGTTGCATTTCTTCACATTAAAAGCTTATGTGGAATTTTAGTGTTTTTACCGAGGAAGTTTCAGGAAAGAAATTACTTCTAAGAAGCTTCATTTCTTCTTGTGACTCTAAGGTGAGGCATTAAAAGAAATAAATAATCCACAATTACAAATTGGAAAGAACCTTTGTTTAAATTAGATTAGGATTCATTAATCTGCAACAAAGGAATAGCCACATCCAGCTATTCCATGTTTGTCTTATTTTATTTTAGCATAGAAGTAGTTTTATTTAATTAGAAAAAATTTCCCTTTGTCTGTAGATTTTATTTATTTATTTCCCTTAAACCAGAAAATCCAAAAACATAGTTTAGAATTAGTTTAGCTTTGTTTATTTGTTTGCATTCAAAAGCTTCATTAAAAACACCAAAAACAAGTAGATTAATCTTCTTTACTTTCATTTAATTAATTAGTTGCATCCATATTTAATTAAGTTAAAGGAGACTAATCAAAATGTGTTTACATTGTTGATTTAAAATAGGAATCTAGATTTAATTATATTGGGAATGAACAAAAACCCCCACATTTCCATAGTAGCCTAGGTTACCCATCCTTAACTTCAGACCCATTTGGTTTCTTGTGTGTTTTGTTTTCTTTCTGTAATTCCTTGGTTAGTGCCCACATGACCATTCAAGGTCCACATCAACCAAGACAAAGAGTTTGTGATCCAATTGTGCCATAACCAAACATTAACACACAATTGACTGATATTGACCAAGGCCTTAGACAACTTATCTTTCAGACTACCCCAGTCCCACCTACCATCATCATACAATTGATTGCTTTGAATGACAAGGTAGACACTACCAAGGAGTTCTGAGAAAACCATCCTAATAGGGATTAGACTTTTCCTTATTCCATTGTTCATCATATATTCATGACCCTCTTCAGAGAGGAATTCGTAGATGATGAAGGATAGTTTCTAATGTTCCATAGCCTAGTAGACTCTTATTCAGCCTCCCGATATTGACTAATATTTACACATGGCAATAATACTTGACCGTACCATTACACCCGAGTAGCTTATATAGGAATTCTTTACACTCAATGACTAAATACCCATTTTTCCAATTGAGAATTTTTTTGGATTGACTTGTTCTACATCTATTTTCTACCTATTTCCATTTACCCATCATATTACAATCCCATCCCTTCCATTTCGGTTGTCCCAAATGACCTCGAGAGGTCACGTGTGTCTAGGAATCACATGTTGATTCTAAGGTGTACAAAATTAGTGAACCCAATGTGAAGGACTAGTTCCTTTTCATTTCCTCCTTTCTTTCTTTTATTTCATCCATCCTTCTCCTCTCTCATTATTCTGAGAGGTGTTTATACACCCCCCAAATATGTCAAGTCGGAATACGATAGGCCCATTTTAGGTCTTGAGGCCTATTACAACCAAGTGGGTATGCAATAGTCACCCTCTTTGTCAGGGTGGGCTGATAATTGGGTAAGTGCACCAAGTTGGGGGACAATTAAGTGGACATCAAATCCTGAATTTTACATTAAAAACAACAAAACATCAAATTTAGTCTTCCGCGGACTTGAACCATGCCGAAAAGTAAAAACTATGTCATAAAAATGGTACCATTGTGTAGGGGAGACTATTAGCTTTGTAGAAATACTAATTTTAAAGTGAATAGAAGAGGATAAATATCATTTTATAATTTTTTACTAATAGTAGGTCTTTAAGACACTTTTTCCTGTGAATGTTTATGTCTACGTTTAAGACTGCAAAATTTGTTTCACTTATCAGAATGTGATAAAACTTATACCATCCCAACCGTGGTGAAATTATATACATGTTCAAAAAAAAATTTATTTGATTTCAATATTTTTTGATGAAGTTATGGCGGGCAAACGGAAAGTGCTCTGTTTTCTTTATGTTTTCATACCACTTTCACGGAAAAAATCATAAAAAATAAAATATTACTCAAAAAAATACAAAATAAAATCCATCCCAAGATATATAGTGGCATATAACTTCTCACCAAAGGAAATAAATATATATCAATTTTTGGTCATCCAAATTGTGGGCAAACGGACTATAATCTTATCAGCGTTTTTAAAAAAAAAAAAAACCAAGTCATTGAATTTTGAGTGTTTAATATAGCTAATCTTGTCCATTTTTTACAAAAATTAGTATTTTAGAAACTAGATTCTGGATTCTACGATTCATATTAATATAATTTTGTCTAATTTTGAGTGTATGTATTGCTAATAATCCCTACAAGTTGATATTATGTTGTTATTTGCAATATGATGTCCACGGATGACCCTATATTTGTCCATCAACTTCCTGCACTTACCCAATTACTCACAAAATATTTTATCTCCTCACACGCCCCCTCCTCAAGGGTTTAATACCAATTCATTGGTTATGATTGAGGAGATAGACCAACCTAACCACAGCTTCGAACTAGAGTTATCCAAATATAATAACATGACATCTATGAGAGAATAATGGTTTTATCCATGGGTCTTATCTAGGCCTCAAATTAGTATGAAAACTAATTCCTTCCCTTCTTATCTATCACCAGATGATGAGTTTCTAGCACGACTCACCCGAAGTGGTGATCATCTTAACACTATAGATGAATCCTTGGATATGATGCAAGGATATACTAATATTATTCTTCATAACAATGCTGCTACCCCTCCTCCCAAAATAAAAAACACATCTAAAGAGGGGTGGTCTAAAAATATCAATTTATAGTAGGGTATCATGTACCTTTGCAACCCAACAAGGCCCATCACACGTCTAAACAAAATTCAAAACCTTGACTTGAAAATGTGATCTCATCATTGGTGGGTAGGATTAAGGAATTAGAAATTTGCTAAGCTCCGACGGCCTACATAATTTTGAGCTCAAAAATGCTTCTCATTATATGCAAAAGCAAGGTTATTCTACGGGTTCTTATCGTGATTGTAGTCTCGCACCTACCTGGGTGCACCTAACCTAGGAAACCTTCTTACATGATTGCGAACACTAGGTATGGCCCCTCATTCTTCATATACATATCCGACACAAGGGTCAGTCAGAAGTGAATTTTGAAATGCTACTCCTTTAGGAAATGCGTCGTTCCTCGGTTTCATGCCTACAAACCCATATCCTAGTATCATTCCTCCCTACATGCACATGTATTGAAAATCTCCTTCCATTGACATGTATTCTTTTCTTAGACCTTACGCTTAGCAACAAGGGGTTCCTTATGCCCCAACTAATTCCTATGTTGTGTCGTACCAAAATTTGTTTCCACATCCACCACCCCATAAGGGATTTTCAATGGTTGAATCATATACATCAAGGACATACTCGAGTACTTAAAATAACCTCTAGATTTCACTATAAGAGGTGTTATGCTCCCTTAGCCATTACTAGACCTTCCCGAGTTTGAAAGGGAGGGAAATCCAAATTCCCATATAAAGGCATATGCCACCGCGATCGATAACTACTCCTTAGGATGTAGTCATCATGAAATGTTTTCCTAAGAATCTTGAGGGTATTTCTCTCAATTGGTACTACAGTAATCCCGTAAGCCTCTATCCTATTATTCAAGCAACTCGTATCCAAGTTCATTAAATATTTTGACATGAAAAAATTCTTGAGAATAGGGATTAGATAATTCTTGCATATCAAACAAGAGCATAACAATTATGCTTTCCACTTCATTTAGAGGTGGTGGCAGGTCCTCTATTATTCTTCAAGTTCTCCCAACATGAACTAGGTGAAGCTTTGTAATTTTTTCATTCATTCGCTTAACCATGAGACCAAGGAGGAAGTCCAAAATTTTCCTATATGGATATACAAAGAAGTCTCAGATGGTGCCCTCCATATTGATCAAGCCATGATAAACATCGGACATAATAATTATGGTCAAAATGGGAAGTTGGTCACTCCCACTCAGAACAATTCTAATTATCAAAATGGTTCAAACAACAATCAAGGACCCAAGGTCCTCAATTGAAACCATGGTGCCATGATGAATTACGTGATCGATCATCCCAAGAAACCCAATATTGTAAACACCAACAATGTAAATAACAAAAATGTTAATGCAAAAAATAAAAGGAACAACCTTACTCCTTCAATCAATGTGGTTGAATTCAATCGCCATCTCATTCATCAAGTTCAAACCCAAGTCTCGAGTCCCTACCCGAATCAATTTATGAACCTATACCAAAACTAGGGAAAATTCCTTTGAGTTATAACTACAACAACTAGAATCAGAACAACAATAGGAATTACAAACCACAAAAAATTAGAATAAGAGATCTAAGGATTATGATCCCAACTTGTATTGTAGTTTCCATAGAGTTATAGGACATGAAGCTCGGACTTATAGGGACTGTAACAAGTTCATAAAATTTCTCCCAAAGGATTAGAGACATATCTTCACCGAGATGTTCTTGGCAAACCCCACAATGCCTATGAAAATAACCCACATGGGACCTATTTCTCCACAAAACACTACTCTTTGGATCTATAGGGATCCTTTCTTGAAGCTCCCGAAAATGAGAATGTTAACCCTTAGGGAACAAATAAGGGTATTTATATAGGAACCAACAATCATGAAGCCTCAAGGTCTCTTGAGCCATGATTTTATCCTCGTTTGGACCAATTAAATCAAACTAAGATTATATGCCTAGTCATGTTGGAAACCAATTTGGAAATCCATGCCGCTACTGAAACTCATGACTACATGCCATAGACTCTCCCCATTTATCCTTCATTATAGAATGATGCACCAGTAGTACCTAAGCCAATGGGGGCTTATGATTTGATTACATACCTAAACAAGACCTTCTCTCACATATCCTTCTTGGATTTATTGAAGAATTCCCCAATGCATTGATTTGATTTCTTAGAAGCTTAATTCATGTTACTCCCTTTGCTAGGCCCAAAGGAATGATGTAGAATTTGATGTCTATCCTCTATGCCTACATGAGAGAGATGTTAGGTTTGTTTTTTATATCAATAAGATTCCTAGTAACATTGAGCTAGCGTAGAGAGGTGATCCTACCTTGTATTTACAGGTATGGATTTATAACAATTATGTCAAGAGGGATATGATAGATGATGGGGATACGATAAACATTGTTCCCTTCTCTTTCTTGTAGAAATTAGGTTATGGAGAGACAAATTTTTCTTCAACTCAAAATATGTTGAGAGGCTATGATAGCCTTAAGGATACTTCCATTGGAACTATAGTTCTCCCGGTCACCCTAGGGCCTAATACTGTTCTAACCAAGTTTTATATTATAGATAGGGAAACCAACTATAATATGATCCTTGGTTGGCCATGGATTCATAGGATGAAGGCCATTCCTTCTACCTTATTTCAAGAAGTCAGATTCCTCCATCTGGGGAAGGTATTTGTCGCTCAAGGTAATCCCAACCTTTCCACATTCACCTAGATAACTTTGAAGAAAATGTCCGGGGTTCATTTGGAATTTGGGTTTCCACTAAATCAACTCAATAAGTCTAATCCCTCTAGAAACTGTTCCCATGTCCAATTTTTTTTTTACTAAATTAGAGCCACCCAAGGAAATTAAAGAGGTGGACATTAAAAAAACAAGGCTTATGTGGTAGATATTGTTTCAACAAAACCATAGTAGATATTGTGAAACTCTTAGAGAATTATTTGCCAATTATTCTCCCTTTCGATTATTTTTGCATAGGTGAAGCCCTTGGGATATCCTCTCTCCCGATAGATGACATTGGATAGGTTTGAATGGTTGAAGTGTCAAAGGTATAGGAAAAGGATTTAAATATTAATGAGACATCTATTTTCCCCGATAATTGTTGGATCCTCAATTACGGCGAGTAAATTTCCGCTATGGTGCAAGGGTAGGGGTGATTCTTACTTCTTTGGAAGGAAGAGTCATGCCTTTCTCCTTCAAGTTGAAATTTTAATGTATGAATAATAGTGTTGAATATGAAGCTCTACTTCTTAGCCTCATTATAGCCAAGAGGATGGATGTGCACAATGTGAGAGTCTTAGGTGATTCAAAACTTATTGTAAATTAGGTCTTGAAGTGAAAAGACTAGAGATGAACATCTCTAAGTTTACAATGTCGTTGTGTGTTAACTTTGTAAATATTTTGATTTTATTTCTATTGAAGCTATTCCTAGAGGGTAGAAATAAATCACCGATTCTATGGCAACTTCTTCCTCTTATTTTTCTCCTAGTGATATTTTAGAGGAAACATAGTTTACCTGTCTCAATTGAGCTTAACCCTAGTCCGTAAGATGCCTAGTAATGCAATCTTAGTATATATGGAGGCAGAGAATGAGCCTGTTATGTTGACTTAACGAAGAATGATGAGGTGATCTTAGGGTACCTCCACACATATGTAAAAATTCATCCCATGCACCATAAGAAGGTATTTTCCCTCATTCTTCACCCTTCTTATTTTGGAGATAGAATGATGGACCCTTCCTCATCGAAAGACTTTCAAATCTATGAAGTCAAGGAAGAAGAACTAGAATTTTCTCTAGATCCTCCTGAATTTGAAGAGGGTAATGATTTATTAATTGAAGGGACCATAAATATTAAAATTGGAATGGAAAAAGAACCTATGATCCTGAAGCTTGGGCCTCATTATCACCAGAGGAGATAGAATCACATACAAAAGTTCTCAAATAACATTCTAAAGCCTTCACCTTTAGCTATAAGGAGATAACAGGTATGAATCCTGACATGGTAGTTCATAACCTAGTTACAAAACTCAATGTGAAACCTATGAAACTGAAATTAAGATCCACAAAGCTTGTTGAGCGGACAAAGTGGAATACTTAGTAGAAGGAACACAAGAGGTTCATGTGAGAGAGAAAAGTGTGTTCAAAGGCGCAAGAACATCGGAAGGAATCACGCGCAGAGGACAAAGATAGATTCGGGACTTAGTTGTTTTCATGATTATGATCTATTTTTGGAAGATGGCGTGCAGAGCACACAAATGGGAAAATACTTGCACGACACACATCGACTATTTTTGGAAGAGCGCATATGGAGTGTTTTGCATGGATGAGGGCTAAAGATAGAATTTCTACTGACAGTTAACTAAGAGAGATCTATTTGCAGCATGTGACCTATTTTTGGAGTTATGAAAGTAGTGAAGGGAAAGTCCCCACCCTTATAAATATGTAATGAGCTTTGTAGTATAGTGTGTGTGAGAACCAAATTATTTTGAGGTTATGCTGTAAAATCTGATCCGCACATAAACTATGGTATTATCTATTGTAATGAGCTTATGTATTTATCATGTTTAATATAATGGAGTGTATTAGATGAATCAGAGTATTAATCCTGAGTATAATTGGTTATTGCATGTTTTGATTTCATTATGTTCATCATTTAAGTCTGTTATTCTTTAGATATAGATCTAAACATGCACTATAGAATGAAGTATTAATTATGGATCTGAATGCATTAAGTCTTCATCATGCTAACATCCTACAACAACAACCCTAAAGAGGGGCTAGTACCTTTTGCACTTTGGGTGAGTGCTCAGTCTAGGATGGGTGATGTGTCAGTGTGCCTAGGCTTTTACTAGTAAATTCTAGGTTGTATCATTGGTTCCATTTCCAGGACCTCTTTTTCAATTGTTTTCAGGTTGGTTTGAGATGAAGACATACCGGTTGACTCTAGAAAGTGTTGAGGAGTGGATACATGACTCAAAAGAATAATATGCATGGATTTTCAACACTTTGGATCTGGGTTTAACACATGCACATGGGTGGAATAGAATAATGATGTTGTATGAGAGATTTCTTCACTATCTTTTTGGTATAAGCTGTATGAGTGGCTTGTTGCTTATGCGTCTAAATAGAATTGGAGGTATCGCACACTTTTAAGGATGTAGGAATAATTTCAAACCCTTTATGGTGTTTATCTGATTTGGACTCATGTTGTGGATACGTGGTTCCGTGGTGTTTTTACAAGCTATATCTTGGAGTACTCAATTTCTACTTATTCGTGCCTAGAGGTAGTTGAATTCCAATTTTTATGATATCCTAGGGGAACTTACCTGTAAGGCATTCCACTAACAATAAAAATTTTGATGGTAACCCTAAACTTGGAGAGAAAACCAATGGCTAACTAAACCCCACCATGCGCAGGGGCAGGAGCAGGTTTTGTGAAATATGACATACCTAGCAGCAAAGAGGCTGAGAGAATAAAGGAGGCTTAAGTACAATGAGGCACATGAGAGGGAGATAGAGAAGCAACGGGATGTTGTAGAGTGAATGACATTGAGGAGAGAGATGGCTTGTGAAGGATTTAGAGCTCACGCAGAAGGCATGGAGTTGGAGCATCAGGAAATCTACCATTTGGGCAAGCATGATAGGGAACCCTCCTCGGCCTCACATGGAAACATGCTAGCAGAGAGACGACCTAAGCCAAGGGCATGCATCCGAGTCTACCCGACAACCTTCCCATTACGCTTGGTCTTCTAATATCTAGTATGAAAAATAGTTAGTAAACTAATTTAGGTAGTGGGAGAGCAAGAGTAAGTCATATAAAAATCACATCGATGGCAACACAAACATCTTCATTATTATTTAGGGTACCTTTTCAGGTGTATCTTCTACACAAAATTTAGGTGCGCAAAATTTTGGACTCTCTTCTGGGAATAGTAACACTTTGCAGACCATATGGGTGTAGTTTAGTACTACTAGTTGGGACATAATGGAGTACATCTTCTGGTCCGACCTAGATATAGGTTCAGGATCAGGAGGTATATGTGGTTATAGTTCTAGTGGATCTGGTGGTTCTAGAGGTAGAGGAAACACATGAGGTTCTAGATCAGGTGGGCAAGGTCCGCACTAACCCCAAAATATTTACATGGAGATGTCTTTTCACCTTCCAGGGTATAGGGGCATAGAATATGTTGTTGAACTCATGCATATGTGTGAAATATTGTGGTGCACAAAAGGAATCACAAATTTTGAGCGTAGGGAAAGTCAATTCGCTACTATGTTACAAGGGCACGCACATAGTTGGTACATAAATTTTGACCTTGATTAGACTTGCGTAGACTATGTAACTTTAAAAGATGCTTTCCTTAAAGAATTTCATATCCTTGAGTTTGAGCAGAAGAGTATAAGTGTGCTCAAGGATATTAAGCAAGGCACTACTGAGAGTGTCAGAGAGTATGATGCTCATTTCAAAATGTTGTTATCTAAGCTTTCTTATGATATTCATGTAAGCCAACATGCGCAATGGTTTGTTGGAGGTCTGATTACACCTTTTAGAAGGGCACTATCACATAATACATACATTGATCCGTGCAAGAAATTGAAGTAGCCTTACGTGCTTTGAGGTAGTTGGAAGTATAGACATTGGGGTGAGCCCATTTTTAGAAGCACAGATCACAGCTATGGTGAAGTAGTTGGAGAATCTATCGAAAAATTCAGCACATGAGATGCACACAGGGATTTGGTGCACAAATTATGAAGTGGAAGGTCACACAAAGGATAGTTTTCCCCACAGATTAGTACGCTCATTGTTGTTAGACTTGTGAGATATGTCATTTAAACCATGATGCTAGCCATTTCCCATTATTACAATGCACAATAAGGAAGAACGTCTCTTGTTACTATAAAATTTATAGGTCCACAACTCATGACACGGAAGACTATCAGCTGATTGGTCAGATCCATGATGCTATAGATATTGGTGTACGATAGACATGAGTTTTAGATAACTCTAAAGGAAAGAATGAGCATTAGGATCGGGATCACAATCAGGCACATTATGATCGAATGAAGGGTATTTTGAAGGCATTCATTCATGGCAGAGGTCGAGGATACCATGGTGGATTCAAAGGATGAGGTCATGGTGGTGGATGAGGTGAGTTCCCTCACAGAACATGTTATACATGCGGATCTCCTAACCACTATAGGCGTGAATGTCCTCATAATATTACATGTTCTTTCTATGGAAAGAATCATAGTTATGAGGAATGCCTAAACTTATATGAGCATCTTAGCAAGCAACATAAATAATAAAATAAAATCACATGGATGGTTAGGATACAACGCGCTATGGAAAATCAGTGGATGCCCAAGTTGGAACCAGAATCTGAGGCATTGCAAGTAAGGATCACTACCCATGCGTTGAAGTGGCGCGCATAAAAGAAGCATTGTAGCATAAGCCTACCATCACTAAGGAGGAGGTTCTACATGCATGGTACCTAGATCCTTCCCATTAGAAGGAGGTTTATCAAGAAACCATGGAGGTACTCAGAAATATTCAGGGTGAAATACAATATTTAAAGGAGAAATCATGGAAGATGGAGCAAAATAAAGCATCAGAGATGGTCCAATCTGATATGGATGACTTGAAAGAAGTGTGCAAGATGTTACGCTAGGAGAATATCATTCCACTATTAGGGAATTGGTTAAAGGAAACACTCTGCACACAAGTATTGAGACTGGACGACAGATCATGCATGCAAATATTCCCCCTCATAGCCTAGATTATGACAAGGAAATAACTCTAAATGCTATTGTGGATGGGTGGCTTTTGAGTAATATATTGATTGATATAGGTGCAAAAGTCAATGTTCTTACTTTATATGCATGGGTGTAATTGGGGAGACCTCTATTGTAGCCATCCTCTAATGTATTGTTCATGGCTAACTGGACTAAGGCCACTCCCATCGGAGTTTTAAAAGATGCATCCATTACCATACAAGGAGCCAAGTTCACTGAGATTTTGAGGTCTTAGTGCTAGCAGAGGCAGATAGCTTCCCATCTCTACTGGGGTGTCCTTGGTGCTATGAAAATAATGTTTATCTTTGGTTCAAAAAGGGTTATATTTTATTTTAAAACAAGGAGGAAAGGATTATTATCCCATTAATAGATGGAAAATATGTGCCCTATGTTGAGCCCTTGAGTGAGGAAGACCTGAATAGGATTTATGTATACATCGTCTGGGACCCAGAGGTGCATGAGCCATCTAAAGAAGGAATCCTTCAGTGGGAGGATGCACAGTCTATTAGCGATACTAAAAGTGTTGCTTGTGATAATTGGGCTCATAGAACTTATGAGTTGGTAGGGCGTGAAGTAAAGAGTATATTTCTAGGGACAACAACCCGTGTTGTATCAAGAGAATAGGTAACAACTCGGTACCTCATTACACCGAGAGAAGGAGACCCTATGGTGTTCTTATGCACCATGGAGGAATAGTGGATAGACTAGTTAGAGAGAAGGAATATGCTATCATATACCCTACGCGAGATAAAGATCATGCTAGTTATTGGTTCACAAGGATAATATTGTAGGATGGAATGAAATTAGGATTGCTCTTGCTACTAGGTTCTTGAGGAGAAATGCACCTACTCAAATATATATTTATCATGGTAATCAATCTGTTTAACACCACGTTTAGTAGTGTGAGAGACTCTAGAAAGAGGGTCAGGAAGCTTTACCACCTTCTCTTTGGGTGCACAAGTTTTATTCCACGTTACAATGTTGTGCGCGTCCTTGGTATGTATATGCATAACTCCATAGAGAGACTAGGAATTAGTAGGATTTAATGCCCATACATTTGACTTCTTCTCTACTAAACCTCTAGTAGAAGAAGAATTAAAGGTTATAAAGTGCTTAACTATGGGGGATAGTGCCAAGGTGGAGGAACTCATTCAAGAGTTATTTGATGAAGGAGACTCAGGAGCGCATTTTGTTGAAGAAACAGAGATAGATGCCACACTACTTAAATGTGCTTGCCTTGAGAAAGAAAAAGGAAAAATGGTCTACTTAGTGGATGATGAAGAAGTAGAAAATATGGATGTAGACCATTCAACAGGTAGGTGTGAGGTGTTGGACAATGTAGATAAGACCACGCATGCCTATCATGAACCTATGAAGAAAAAAAAGTGAATATTGGATCAGATGATGAGCCTAAGGAGGCCATAATTGGAGACTATTGGTCTAAATCTGAAGTGGCAAAAATCATTGAGTTACTATAGGATTATCAAGAGTTATTCCCTCGGGGATACCATGAACTTAAAGGCGTGCATAAATTATTAGGGGAGATGAAGATAAAGCTTAAAGAGGGTGTGCACCTAGTCAGAAAGAGACCATACAAGATGAACCCCAACTTACGTGAAAAGGTCAGAGATGAGATTGACAAAATGTTGAAGTCTGGAATCATCTAGCCCCTGGACGAGTCAAAATGGGTTAGTCCAATGGTGATCAGTATCAAGAAGGATGGTCAAATTAGGATCTATGTGGACTACAGGGAGTTGAATGTTACATGTGTGACTGATCCCTTTCCTATGCCATTCACTTAGGAAATACTAAGAAGGTTTTAGAGCATGAAATCTATTTGTTTACGAGATGGATTCTCCTGTTATCATCAAGTTAGGATTTCCTAAGAGGATCAAGAAAAGACTACTTTTACTACTAAGTGGGGCATCTTTTCCTATACTATAATGCATTTTGGTCTAAAAAATGCATCTTATTGTATTTTCATGCATAGTTGTTGAGGAATTTAAATATTTTATACACAACTTCTTATAGGTTTATTTAGATGATTGGATAGTGTATAGACTTGTAAAGGATCATTGTGCCAATCTGTGCTTGATGTTTGAAAGATGTAGATAGTTGAGTATCTCTTTGAACATCAAGAAGTGCATATTTTCTACACCATTTGGAATATTGTTAGGACATATAATCTGTAAGGAAGGTTTGTTGATTGATCCAACTAAGGTTGTAGTCATTATCAACCTAAAAGAGCATACTAGTCAAAGTGAGGTGCACGGATTCTTGGGTCACACGGGATATTATAAGAAATTCATAAAGGGGTATGCCAAATTTGCTGCACCTTTGGAGGAGTTACTAAAAGGAAAAGGTATGTTCTCTGGGAGAACCATAGCAACACACATTTGAGACATTAAAGAGAAAATTACTACCACGCCTATTCTATGCTTTCCTTCATGGGACCAACCATTTCATGTACATATGGACACCTCTGGCATGGCCATTGGCGTGGTGTTGGCTCAACTTGGAGAAGGTATTATAGATCATCCTATCTACTTTACTAGTAGAAATATGACTCCTGCAGAGCATGATTACACAACTACAGAGCACGAAGCTTTTTCAATGATCTATGTGTTACATAAATTTAGACAGTACCTACTAGCTACACCATTTGTATTTTATACAAATCACATGGCATTGAAGTATTTGGTGAACAAGCCCATTTTACAGGGGCACATATGTAGATGGGTACTCTTATTTCAAGAATTTGATTTTATAGTTGTGGTCAAACTAGGGAAAAGTAATTCTGGACTAGACCATTTATCTAGAATACAGTCGAGAGAAGAAGCACAAGTCATGGAAGATACATTCCCAATGCACAAATATACAAGTTACAAAGCATGTAATCAAAATTAGAGGACATTGTTGTCTTTCTATGAACAGGTATGACACCAAAAGGAATGAAATCCTTAGAGAAGAAATAACTTGCTATACGTGCGACACCCTATATGTTGATTAGTGGTGACCTATACAAGTTAGGTTGGGATGAAGTATTACGCCGTTGTGTACTAGAACATGAGCGCACAGATATCATGAAGGAATCTCATGGTGGTATTATTGGTGACATCATTTCTCGTAAGATTCTACTCATTGGATTGTGGTGGGAAACCATGTATAAAGATTGTAAAGCATATTGTAAGGCTTTTGAGCACTTTCGGCACCTTGGGAAACCAGTCAATGCGATGAAATGCTTCTAAGACCTATTGCTAGTGTAGAACCATTTGAGAAATGGGCTATAGACTTTGTGGGTCCTATTTCACGGGTCACGCGTAGGATTGAATTGCTATTCATCATCACATATATATATTATCTCACAACATGCATAGAATTAGCACCTACAAAGGATTTTACATCAGCTACTGATAGCTGTGTTTCGTGGGAGAATATTATTACAAGGTATGGATGTCCTTTGAGTTTGACCAATGATAGGGGAACACATTTTTTGAATGAGACAATCAGGATATTATTGGATGAGTTTATGATTGCGCACCATAAGACTACACCCTATCATCCTCAAGCTAATGGAACTGTTGAGGCCTTCAACAAAATTTTGAGCTAGACATTGACAAAAATTTGTGATGTTGGAAGGAAATATTGGGATGAAAAAGTTTCTGTTGTGCTTTGGGCATATCAAACAACATATAAATTTTTGAACAAAGCCACACCTTTTCAATTAGTGTTTGGCACAGAAGCATTTCTTCCTATGGAATTCATGTTACCTTATTTGTGTATTGCGCATGCTTTGGAGGTCTAGTTGATGAACAAACATTAGAAGAATGGATTGAAAATTTAATCAAGCTAGATGAGCGATGAGCAATAGCACGTTGGAGTCAAAAACAAGAAAAGGCTAGGTAGAAAGCATGACATGATAGGCACATCAGGGATAAAAAGTTTGAGATTAGGACAGATGGTGCTCCTTTATGATTCTAAGTTTTTGCGCCATCCAGGAAAACTCAAGGTACATTGGTTGGGGCCGTATGTTATCACTCACATACTTGAAATAGGTGCTTTCCAATTAGAGGCGCTTGATGGAACACAGCTACCCAAGTACTTCAACGGGAGTAGGCTGAAGCCCTACTATAAATAAGTCTTCTTGGTGTTTGTAATAAGGCAGTGTTGCCATTTAGATTAGGTTTTTAATGTTGTATTCCCTTAATGTGTTTCCTTCTTCGTCACTATGATTTGTCAATTTAGTTGGTGTTTTTGTGTAATAAGCACATTTGCACACCAAAATCTAATTATTATTTGAATATTTTTATTCATAGAGGAATGCACATACCATTAGTGTGGGGTGGTTATTGATATCTAGTTACACGATTGTTGAAAATAAGTACACATGAAGGAACAAACTTCTACAAGTGTTATTCAAGTTGGAGAATTGTTAAAAAATAGATTGATTCTTAAAACGAGGACCATAGGTGGAGATGAATGAAGATACAAGTATAACACGAGGTAAGAAGGGACCATGGTAACTACCAAGGAAGGCATAACGGTGAGGTACTCGGGTGCACAAAGGTGCATGAAGAGAAGCCTATGGATAAAAGGTAGGAAGGCACGCTAGAAGGTTATATCTTGGGTGCAAAGATGTAATGCAAGGAAAGAACAAAAATGGTCGATTAATGAGAGGATTATTGGTAGGTGAAGGAGAAATAAATGCACTAAATTTTTGAAAATCTATATAAGGATGGGATGCAAGTTCATTCTTACCATTGAAATTGTGAGAATTTGAAAAGAGCTAAGTGCAAACAAGCCAAGAGAATTGTGTTGAGGTGTGAAGAGTGTGAAACCAGATGTGGAGAGAAGATTTGTGTACAAGAGAAGCTTATGTCCCCATAGGTGAAGGGTTTGAGTGAAGCATACGTGTTATGAAAGAGCTAGGGCACACGATTTCCACTAGGGCATGGAGATTCAAACTAGGGTTTAAATTTCTTGTTATAGAGGATAGAAAGGAGATATTTTCAAATGGCACCGAAGAAAGCACCTGCAACAGGAGTAAAAGGGAAGAAGAAGGTCAAAGTGGAAGAAGAAATTTCTCTCAAGAGTAATTTCTCATAAATGTAGTATCTGGAGGGCGTGATTATGGGACAAGAATGGGATTCCCACATCTGTAAATGTAAGATCAAGTGATTACAACCATCACACATTGGATAATAAGAAGGAACTAGATGCGTTGTTGAGCATGAAAACAAACAAGTGCATAGTAGAAGACATGCTAATGTACGATGATGCTAGAAAGAAATTGTTAAAGCAGATTGAGTCTACCAGGTTGTACAATCTGCCATACTTTGGAATGTATGAACCATTGTATCAATAGATGATGATTAGATTCCATGAGGAATTTTTATACTTCGTCGAGATGGAGGGTTAGAATCATAGCCACCTTAATTTCAACAGTGACATGATTAAGGGCCTCAAGCGCAGATATGGAGAGTGACTTAACAGATAAAGTAGTAATCTTGGAGATAAGGAACAATGTAGGATATACCAAGGGTTTGCATGACATTGACATTGATAAATTGAAGAAGTACCTAGTGGTATAGGTAGTTGCACATCTGATAAAAAAGTTGAATGACCAAGAAAGGTGGTCGTAGGTGAATAAAATGTGGTTACATGTTGCAAGGAAAATGTCTCAAGGAGTGATCTACAATATCATGGGTTACATAATAGAGACAATCGTTGAAGAATCCCGTACATGTGATAGAATTAGTTTTGGTGCTATTTTATTGTCCTTGGTGTTTATGAATATTGGAGTGCCCAATGTGCCAAAGGAAAAGATTTGGGAGTACCCCACTGGAAAAAAATCTTTGGCAAAAAGATTTGATAAATACTTATGCGAAGGGACCATGGGTGGGATATTTAAAAAAGGGTGGAGATGTGGTATGAAAGGCTCCACATGGCATTTGAAGAGGAATGGCACACACCTAAGGAGTTACGTTCAATGGTGGGTAAGGCAAGATATAGTCACGGTCTACCAACATTTTTACATCGAGTGATTTACGATGAAGGACAGAATGTGGAGCCCTTAGTGAAAACTACCATATGCCTTCACAACACACTACTTCTAGGCATCAGTTCATTAGTTCACAGATGCACATCACCTAAGCTTCATAACAGATAAGGTAGATTTTTACTATCACACTCTGAGAAAAACATATGTATATCTAAAACGTACTACCTACATTGAGAGGCTTATTCCAAACATAATAAGCATGAAGCCCATGAGTTTGTAAATTAGAGATAGTGGGGCCATGCTTATCTATCTTAAACTCAAGCCCAAGCTAGAGAAAAAAAAAGATGTGGAAAATTAATTCACGCTTCTAGGGCCACCTAAGGGTAAGCATATAGTAGAGAATGTGCCAACTCCACAACCTATAGAGACTATAGTGGTGGATGAAGAGGAGGATGAATGAGAAGATAGTGGTTTCCTGGATCATAGAGGATGAACGTAGCCTACAGACAAGGTAGGAACTGATCACGTGACTACACCACCTCAGGTGCAAGAAGAAGGTGATGAGGACCTAGATGCAGTACAAGGAGAGCACCGCTTCAAAAGGGTATTCAAGAGAACAAGAACCCAAGGTGTTACTCCACAATCGGTATGAAGATCACTACAACTATCCCCATGAAGGAGACAACTGAGAAAAGAAGGAGAAAGTTGAAGCTAGATGAGGAGGTGGAAGATTCTGAGGAGAGTGCACCTAAATCTCCTACGCCACCAGAGGATGTAGAAGAGCCAAATGATGAAGAAATTAAGGATGGAGAAGAATGAGTAAAGGAGATAGATGGGAAAATGCAATAGACTTCTCAAGGCATAATAGAAAAAGCTCCAAATCTTGGCACTCAAGTTCCTAAGGGGCAAAGATCGAAGAGGACAAGTGGGGAGTATATTGCACCAATCATGGGCTATGCTGAGGACACAAGTAAAATTGTCTCGCGCCCATTTCCAAAGCACGGTGGGCCTTAAGGAATTGTATGGATGGGAGTTGATGGATGAAGACATGGCCACCGTGCACACAAGGAAACAAATATCTTGGTCAATGCAAACACATATGGACAAACCATACTTCTATGTATGTGAAGAGTCCTATGTATCAAGAATATTAAAGAAGACACCTCAGGCCAGACACATAACCATAAAGCCTACTGTTATATTGATGAACAAGTAAGTAATGCCTTGGTGAAGGTATCTACAAAGGTGGAAAGGAAGAATGTGGATAAAGATGTAATTTTTATGGTACTCAAAGAAGAGATCAAGGCCAAAGATGTAGAGATAGCATGCATACAACAAGATAAGGACTTAGAGCAGAAGAAGAACAATGCTTCCATCAATATGGAAGAGGAAATTGGAGACCATGTCTAGAAAGAAAGACCACATTTGGAGTCTAAGGTACTCAAACATTTCCTTCGAAATGCATTATGTACATACCTTGGTGGATTTGGTGCTTGAGGATGGACCTATGTGCATGCCAACACCAAAATATCTTGAGTAGAAGCAGAGCGAGAAAAGGCTTTGGTGATGAGGAAGATTGCATCTTATGAGGCATTGCTCCAAACCTTACAGGAGGAGCTAAGGAAAGTAGACTAGGCATTGAATATTTGCACAACTCTAGAGGCAGTCATCAGGATAAGGACCATGGTAGAGAAAATGAAGTCTTAAAAGTGATGAAGGATGAGACACTGGGTCACGCAAAGAGGTTGACATTTGTAAAACAAAAGCGTGAGTCCCTTTCAAAGAGTAGCATAGAACGCCATAAGGAAAGGTTATATGATCTGGGGAAGATTATAGTGTAGAAGATGGATATTATAGAAGGAAGAATGTCTACAATGTCCAACATTGTTCCAGTTTTGCAGAATGAAAAGGGAGAAATTTCCCAAGATGATCTGGAGTCTATTGCGATGGATATTCCGTAAAAAAGTAGAGGCCTCACTAAATGAGTGGCAGACATTAGAGGTAGAGATAAAGGAAGAATATCCAAAATTTATTCTTCCGGTTGAAATAGAGGGTGATGTAGAGTAAATAACTATTCTTTGTATATAAATTCTTTCACATTATTTCCATTAATTTATTCTTTATTGTTCAAGGAGTATCCATTTTCGGGTGGAAATGCAATTTAGTGTGGGGTAATGTTGAGCAGATAAAGTGGAATACTTAGAAGAAGGCACACAAGAGATTCGGTGAGAGAGTAGAGTGTGTTCAAAGGTGTAAGAGGATTGGGAAGGAATCACGCACGAAGGATAGAGACAAATTCGGGACTCATCCATTTTCATGATTATGATCTGTTTTTGGAAGATGGCGTGTGGAGCACACAAAAGGGAAAATACATCAGCTATTTTTAGAAGAGTGGCTATGGAGTGCTTTGCATGGATGTAGGCTAAAGATAGAATTACTACTGACAGTTAACTAGGAGAGATCTATTATTAGCACACTTGCATGTGTGGCTATAATTGTAAAGGCACATGGCTATTTTCAGCATGCGACCTATTTTTGGAGTTATGCAAGCAGTGAAGGGCAAGTCCCCACCCTTATAAATATGTAATGAACTACATAGTATAATGTGTGTGAGAACTGAATTATTATGAGGTTATGCTACCAAATCTGATGCACATAAACTATGGTATTATCTATTGTAATGAGCTTATGTATTTATCATGTTTAATGTAATGGAGTGTATTAGCTGAATCAGAGTATTAATCCTGAGTATAATTGGTTATTGCATGTTTTGATTTCATCATGGTTATCATTTAAGTATGTTATTATTTAGATATAGATATGAACATGCACTGTAGAATGATGTATTAATTATGGATTTAAATGCATTAAGTCTTCATCATGTTAACATCCTATAACATAAACCCTAAAGAGGGGCTTGGTACCTTTGCATGCTTCAGTGAGTGATCAGCCTAGGTTGGGTGATGTTTTAATGCACCCAGGATTTAATCGGTAAATTCTATGTTGCATCAAAGCCAAAGGTTTCTTTAATGGTCAAGGAGGAAGTTATGAAACTCCTTCAAGTAGGGTTTATCAAACCAGTAGATTACTCTATGTGGTTTTTAAACATTTTCCTGGTTCTAAAAAGAACGGACGATAAGAATCAGATTGACTTCGAGATATTAAAAATATTTTCCCAAAGATGATTTCCCTTTTCCTTCAATTGACATCATCGTTGATGCAACATATGGGTATGATTTGTTGTCTCTTATGGATGAATTCTCTAGGTACAACCAGATAAGGATTTCCGAGGAGGACCAAATAAAGACTACTATCACAACTCCTTGGGAACCTTCTATTACAATGTCATGCACTTTGATCTGAATAATGATGGATCCACCTACCAGTGGGCCATGACATATTTTCCATTATCTTATTCACAAGATTTTGGAGACGTATGTTGATGATCTATTGGGTAAAGCTAAGAAATGTGGTGATCATCCCAAGTTCTTCACATTATTGTATTGTGTTTAATCAAATACGGTAATGTTAAATATTAAAAATGCATGTTCAATATAACAAGAGGTAAGTTCTTAAGATATATCATTTTTTCTTGAGGTATTGACATGGATATAGCAAAAATTTGGGTAGTTTTGGAAATTTCCCACCCACCAATGAGTAAAAATTAAGTCTTTCTTAGGTAATCTTGGGGTAATTCATAGGTTTATCCCTAAATTAACATATGACATCCACCCTATCAATAAATTACTGAAGAAATAATGTTGCAAAACTTGGACAATTGAATTTCATAAAGCGTTTGAGTCAAAAATGCTTCCTCATGTCACTCGCATGCGCTTATGCCACCAAAAGTTGATTTTCCTTTAATTTTATATTATCGAGCCACTGATGTCTCGATAACATGTATGTTAGCACATGAGGATGATGATATACATGAACATTCCATTTATTTCATTATCTTTACTCTTCTTGACTACAAAACAAGGTATACTCAAGTAGAGAAAGAGTGCCTAGCCATCAATTTTGCAACAAAGAGGTTAAGGAATTACATGCTTAACTAGGAAACACAAGTAATAGTCAAATCAAAGTAGTTGTGAATTTTCTTAACTCAAACAACCTTATCCAAGAAGTCTGTTTTTTTATCACACTGATGGGTGAGTTAGAACTCATCTTTGTCAACTAAAAGTATGTTAAGGGACAAATCATTTATGATTGGTTGGAAGATAATCCAATAAACTATTGGGATTTAGTATATTTGAATTTCCTCGATGAATGTGTGTTCTTTATAGAAGAAAATCCTCCCATCATTTTGTTTCCATGGTACACTCGGCATTGTTGATCACATCGTATATCGGTTATACCCCGAGGGAGCAAGTTCACAAAGAAAGGTGATGAATACGTTTTATAGCCGTAGAGTACATAATTGTAGAAGAATTGATCTATCACAAAGCCTTTAATGACATGTTATTGATATACGTTGATGAAGAAGAAGTGGAGAAAATTCTCTTTTAAGCCCACAAAGTGAAGTTGGTGGTGACCACTTTAGTGGGCATTCAACCACTCGTAAGATTCATCGGATGGGATACTTATATCCTACATTGGAACACGATGTTGTAGAGTATGTGCGTAGGTTCCAAAAATTCCAAAAGTTATCACATGCGATACATATTCTTTCCTAGGCTCTACAACTAATAGTTACACCTTGTCCCTTCTCTACTTAAGATCTTGATTTAATAGGAAAATTATCTCCCTCATTGTCAGATGGCCATAACTTCATTATCACGACCAAAAAGTACTTTACAAAGTGGGTTAAGGCCATGCCTCTCACTACAGTACTTGGATAAGTAATTACCAATTTCATCTTAAACCAAATAATTTGTAGGTATGGTGTCCCACAAGTCATTATCTCAGATAATGGCACACCTTTTAAGAATGAAGAGGTGTGTGAGTTGTGTGCACAATTTAAGATATCCCATCACACAACCTCTTTATATCATCCTCTGGATAAAGGACACATCAAGCTACGAACAAAATGTTAACTTCCATTCTCCTTAAGATGGGTAAGGATAACAAAAGATATTGGGACTTAAAATCAGTTTTGGCCTTGTAGGCCTATAGAACATCGGTACAAACACCTATGAGGAAACCCCTTTCTCTTTAGTCTTCATTTTTAAGTGGTTTTACCACTAGAGGTAGAACTACCGAGTTCTTGTGTGTCTCTAGTAGGCATCCTTGATGAATAATCATATCGAGAAGTGTGATTAGTTGAATTAGAAACCCTTGATGAAACATGGCTTAAGGATGAACAACATTGATGAGTTTATGCTTTGATGAATGTGTTTCCAGATAACAAGAAAGTTTATGAGCACAAAATATAGGTAGGATTCCTAGTATTGAGAATTGACAACCAGATCAATAAAAAGGTTGGAGAAGGAAGGAAATTTATACCAAAGTGGTTAGGCCCATACTAAGTAATGGAAGACTATAAGATATCGTCTGTGTACCTTAGAGGGTGATGAATTTAGTGAATCAAAAAATTTACTTCACCTTAAATGATTCTATGCATTGTCACTTACATCTCCATACCATACATTATTACATCCATAATTTCTTCATTTGTATTATCATCCTGTGAAATTGTAAACAAGAAACTTACTTTTCAAGAAAAAATTTTAAAATTTTCAAATATTGGAAAAAGCATTCAATCATACCTCTTCAAGTATCCATTTTATCATCCCCAAATTATCTAATCTCTTTATCATCTTAGTTTTTAAGATTACATTTTTACATTGATCCTATAAGGGCGTACACACTTGGTTCTATTCGTTGTTTCTTCCAACTCAGGTTTCTTTGCCCATATTTTCTCTAGAATCTTCTTGATGCCATATCTTCCCTTAAAAATCTATCTTACGATAGGAACAATCTAAAAATTTCACCTGGAGCCTTTGTTCACCTATCTCAACCTTTGGTGGTGATCCCTTGCATATTACTAGTTGTGTAGGGTTGGGGCTAGGGGAAATCGTTCCCTCATAAAAGAACAATCCAAAGTATAAAGTAAAAAAAAAGATAAATAAACAATAAACAAAAAATATTTCATTTACAAATAAAACTACACTTCTCTACCCTACCAATCTTTGGTGATGATCCCATGCTTCCTATTGGTAGCATGAGGTTGGGAAAGGAGGGAAGTGCCCTTACTTACCTATGTCTTGTCCTCGATGATGAGCCCATGCTTCTTACTAGTAGCATGGGGCAAGACATAGGGGGTCATATCAATAAATAAAAATTGTAAATAAATTAAGAAGTAAAATGAAAATTCCAAGAAAATGAGGTAGATGTGTATGTTACAAGAGAGTTTTTTATAAAAAAGAGTTATACGGATCAATAGGACGGACATATACGGATCTAAGTCTAGTCAAACTTGCAAGAAAATGCACTTTGATTTGGTTAGTTGACTTTGTTTATGGTTGAGTTATAGGTTTTTAACTGAATCATTGTCAAAATTTTGTCTTCATGTCATCATCTTCATTCTTAAAATTATGCAACTCATGTCCTTATTAGCTCTCAGTGATGAGCCCTCACATCTTAATGGTTGTATGGAGTTAAGAATGGAGTGATTTCATCTTCTTATCATGTTATATTCATCATATTTTTCTAATAAAATAGAAATGCTAAATATTGCTTGAAAATAAAATTATTTAAGCTACAAATTTTTATCATATACATAATCATATAAAAAAATAATTTTTTTATCACATTACATCATCATCCATAACATCCATAAAACATAAAAAAGCATAGGAAATTCTAACTATCTAAGAGTACATAGATGAGATAAACCATGACCAAGTCAACTCTTACAAAGAATGTCAAATGAAAAACATGTCTATATATATAATAATGTCAAGTTTTCATGTACAATGTTGTCACACTATAGCAAGTGTGGTCAAAACGCTCATCTATGAGCCGAAAATACAAAAAAATGATATATGTATCAAAAATTTTCCTAAAGCAATAATGGCCCTAGGCCTATCCCTCCCTCCTAGATCCTTGAGAAGGGGTAGGAGTGACATGTGGAATCTATTGCAGATCCTATGATGAGAATGAATGGGTACAACATGATATTCTCTGCTTATGGATCTATGGGAATGATCGTGATATTTTCCATGTGTCGAGCGGTGAGTGACAAGTGGTGGTAGCTTTCTTTGCGTGTGTGCTCTTACCATTGTCTCCCATAAATCTCCTCAAAATTAGCAAGATCATTTCTCATATGAGTCATGGCCTTTGTTTCATGCCATATTGGCTTAAACACATCAATGTGGTGGCCCGCCATCGCCCATGATCGAGTGTCAAAAATAAGTTGGTCTTTGTGATCTTTGTAGGAGTCACAAACGTGTCAAGGAGAATATGTAAAATAAGATCTTGTCATCCATCCACATGTAGCTGTAATGTGCAAGTAAATAATGGTGAGTTAGATTTTTTTAATAAAAAAAGAGAGATAGTAGATAGTATGCTAACAGTCTAGTTTAGAAATTAAAGATAGGGGAAGAGTATTTTTCTTACTCGGATCTCCAAGCATCCAAATTTCGGATATATAACTAGTGTTGGCGTAGGAACTAGTACAAGAACCTCCTATTCTCTCACCTCCCCTCCATCGATTTTGGATGGAATGACTCCTCATCTCCGCCTCTTATAGTCAAGTCATCTTATGTATGTATTGTCTACTCCTCCACATCTTACTCATCTCTCGGAAGATGTTGAGGTCTCTATAGTGGACTCCCACTCTAGATCACTCTCCTTATTTGATTCTGAATTTGTCTTAGCCTTCTCCTCCTCCTTTACATTGTGTGACACACCTACCTCAATCTAAAGTATTAGCATCAACCTAACTAGTTCCTCAAAGCACTGGGATCTGGTGTAACCTTTTGTGGTGTACCAATTGGAATCCTTAGACTAATAATTTTCCACTCTAACTTGCCCCTCTAAGAAACTCTCAACTCTTGAATGCCTCGGTACACTATAGGAATTTTTGGGAGTGCATCTACATAGGGTAACCCAAACCGTTGAGGTACCCCGAGGATCGGATGAGTCTAGTCACAAAATCACGCATTTTAGACATTATTTAGTTCCAGTTTATACTAGTATTCATTAGTTTTGGAGTGAATAAATTACTAATTAACCCCCATTTTTTCATTTTACTTTACTTTTTTCATCACCCACACATGTATTCCCACTCTATTTCTTTCATTCGTGTTATTTTGCATTTTACTTGGGGTGCCTAGGCTAGTACTAGGGCATCGATAGGTTCCTAGTCCCGGTCGGGGTTCCCCGATCCATTTCCCACTTTCTCACCACTTTTGGGTACTTTCTAGCTATTTGAGCATTTCATTATTCTTGTGGTAGGCCTTTTCATGGTTAATTATGAAATTAAAACAAGAGAAACATATAAATATAAAGTTATGACATTGTAAATGAGGGACTAAGCACTAGTCATTACTATCATCACCTAGGGTTGCATCCATTTAAGGAATCTAGAGCTCATTTACATCCATATAGCTCCATCACAAGGCACAAGGCTAGTTCATCTACATCACACTGCATAGGAGGGAAGTTTATTCTATTCCATCCACCATTCTATTACATTTTCTACACATAGTTATTTCTTGCTACTTTCACAAAGTGTGACTAGCAAAAGAGTATCCTAGGGCATGATTGCACACACAAGCACATAGAACTATATCGGGTTTGATATGTAGTGTAGTGCTTAGTTAGTAAGTCCACCATTGTGATGGTTGAGGAAAGTCCGACCTGCTCATTTGCATTTGCATTTTTAGGGTTTGATGTTTGTCTTGGGGTTTTGTAGGTCTTATCTTCATCAATGATTAGTAATGGCATTGATCGTAGTTCAAAGATATTAGTGTGACAGACAACAAAGGATTCATACCATATGCCAACCCTGCAAGTTTATTTTTTGGACCTCCTGTATAGATCAAGGTGCCTGAACACAAACTAGGGCACCCATAGGCACCCTGATCCTCTTTCAGTGCCTCAATACACTCAAATTGCCTAGATATGTAGTTTCATCGGACCTCGACATAGTCATTTCCTCCTCTTATTTCTCCAGTCATCTCTTTGACATTGTTTAACAAGCCCACCGAATCAATTAAGCTCCTTATGACCCTTCTTTTCATATTAGGTTTTTATTTTCATTAGCCTAGTTGTTTGGGTCACTTTCTACATTTATTTACTACTTTTGTTTATGCTTATTTACTATTGTTCCTAGTTATATTAACTACCATTAGTCCACATTTTAGTTAAACATTTTGGTGAACCCGGCATGACATATTCTCTACCATTATTCATACATTACACACTCTACTCATCCCATGGTTGTCTTTCATCATGACATACCCTACATCATCTTCTACACGCTGCACTCACCACCCTATGACACACTTTAGTTCCTCGGTCCATACTTGACTGCCAAGGGTTTACCAATAAAATGTACCTTATCATGATTTGAATATCTATCATGTGACATTCCTAGGTTAGTGACATATGCTATCGGCTAAATGCTCACATATTCCTTCATATTGTAGTGGTATACACTTCTAGGCTACATCTCCACTCCTTCTATTCATATTTTAGTGATATACTCTTTAGGCTACATCATCACTCACTTGATCATCTTGTCATGATATACACTTCAGTTACAAGGGTCGTGCACATATTATCTCTAGGTTTCATATCATCAATACACATATGCATTCCTCACATCGCGTAGACACAATACACACTATTGGACCATTTTTTGATGATGTACTCTCACTATCGGTTTATTATTGATTATTTAGAGGGCATATTAAATGAACCTCACTACATAAACTTCCATTCACTGGGGGCATGAGGCTCCTATCATCCATCCACATCATGTTACATATCTTGGTTGCTTTTACTATTGCTTACATTTTTTGTTCATGTTCGCTTACTAAACATGCTAGTTAGATATCTTGTATTTCATTTATCTATACCATACACACATGCACGTTCATTCCTTTGTTTAGTTTTGATTGTAGATATAGTTCTTTTATATGTAGTACAGATGATTGCCTCCTACCCATCCTACATTAGTTATCGAGGGCATCCACATTTGTCTCTCACATGTGTTATTATTCCATTGTTTACTTAGCACTCTATATTACATGGTTATACATACTTTTGACATACTATTTATCTTTATAACATGCTAATGGGTGATTCATGTACAAAATTTGTTTACACGATTACTTACTCCCATGGTTATATGTTATTTATACTTTTATGTCTACTTTTTGATATTGTATGTAGGTCTTTCCCTTTTGTGTGCAAACTTGTTTGTTGTATGCAACCATGATGGCTCAGGTGTCTTGCGACATCGTGAGTGATGTCCCATGTTTATATCTCATTTTGTACCATTTAATTTTTCTTTTTCATGTTTACATTACTACATTTCTTGGCATCTTATACACAATTTGTGTAACTTACACTACATATTTGTTCATACTAACACTTGACTTGGGCTAGTGTCTTGTTTGTATGTTCCTTGGTTTATACCAAGAAATTTCCTTTCCTTGCAGAGAATAGTTACAAAGGTCATGTGGTTGGTCCACTTTTGGGGCTGCATTATCCTATCAATGACATCACATGAGCCCCCAAAGAGGGGGGGCATCATTTTGGGTTTACATACTATACAACGCTTCTACACCAGTTCAATTCGATTCGCTTTCTATCCTTGGAATTTTTGGTTATACAACAAGTGGGTTCAAACCATTCTACAAACCACGTACATAGCATATTTTACAAGACGTGGTATTCCTTAGTATTATACGGAGAAGTTACAGTTAAAGGATACAACGGAATTCCTCTTTACACTACTTCATCAAATGGCATCGGATCGCCCAAAAAACTAGGAAGTATAGAGATCTCTTCATACAACTTCAGGAAAATAGTTACATGTTGGAGAATAATGTAGCTTTCTCCCTACACTTATTTGACCTATGGTATCAGATCACAAAAAAACCCTAGGACATGATATCCTCTTTTTACACTTTTCTCTCGACATGGATCATGTACACATGTTCCAATTTTCATTTACGTACTTTACATTTACATGCTTTCACATATATGTACATGTTTCTTTTACATGAATTTTTACATATACATGCATGTTTGACTACTTGATCATCTTCTCCTTTTAGATCCTTCCATATGAGAAACAAGCAGCCAACAAAAACTACAACAATGGGGGCAAAAATGAAAACATTTTACTACGGTACACACCATAATAACCATGCAGGTACATCACACACATCAGAAAATACACACACATTTCCACCCTAGGTTCACTCTCATCACATTTTTGTGATTTTTCATATTTAATTTCCATGCTCCATCATCTTTTTTTCATTCCACACTTTTTCTAGTCCTTCAGTGCATTTCTACATCACTCCACACCGGATTATTAGGTACGCATCTCTATCTACCGTATGTTATCGATAATTCCGCTCACCAACATAAAGTGGGGGAAATGTAGACACAAAATCACACACTTTAGACATTATTTAGTCTTAGTCTTATACTACTATTCATATGGTTTTTGAGTGAAGAAAGTACTAATTAACCCCCATCTTTTGGCCATTTTACTTTTCTTTCTGTCATCACTGCCGACCTCCCACACATGTATGCCTAGTATGTTTTTTTGGTTCCATGTTATTTTTCATTTTACCTGGGGTTCCTAGGATAGTAATGGGAAGACAAAAGGCACCCTAGTCTCAAATAGGGCACCCTGATCCTTTCCCCACTTTCCTACCACTTTTTAGGCACTTTCTAGTTGTTTGAGCATTTCATATTTCTTGTGGTCATCCCTTTCTTGGGTTAATTACGAAATTAGAACAAGAGAACCATATAAATACAAAGTTATGAGACCAAAATGAGGGACCAAACACTAGTCATTACTATCATCACCTAAGATTTCATCCATTTAAGGAATCTAGAGCTCATTTGCATCCATCCAGCTCCATCACAAGGCATAAGGATGGTTCATCTCGCATCAAATTATATAGAGGGAGGTTTATTCTATTACACCCACCATTATATTACATTTGCTACACGTAGTTATTTCTCACTACTTTCAAAAAGTGCGACTAGCATAAGAGCATCTTAGGGCATGATTACACACACAAGCACATAAAAATACATCGCTTTTGAGATGTAGTTTAGAAATCAATTAGTAAGTCCACCATTGTGGTGGTTGAGGACAAATCTAACCCATTCATTTACATTTTTATTTTTTGGGGTTTTGCAGGTCTTGTCTTCATCACTCATTGGTAGTGACATTTAGTGTAGTTCGTAGACATTAGTGTTATAGATAGTGAAGGCTTCGTGATCATCTAGTGACCATGCAAGTTTGGGTTTTGGACCTCCCGCATAGATCGGGGTGCTTATAACATAGACTAGGGAGCCCACAGTTCCCTTATCCTCTCTCAAGCGCCTAAGTCCACTCATATTGCCCAAATCTACACTTTTCTAGACCTTGGCATAGTATTTTCCTCCTCATGTTTCTCTAGTTAGCTTTACGACACATTCCAAAGAAGCTCATCAAATTAGCTAAGCCCCTTCCAACCTTTCTTTGCATATTAGGTTTCTATTTTAATTAGCCTAGTTATTTGGGTCACTTTCCACATTTATTTACTACTTTTATTTATTGTTATTTACTACTATTCCTAGTTATATTAACTACCATTATTCCACATTTTAGTTAATCAATGAGTCTCTACTCGGTTACTCCAAATACCAACCGAACTCTAGAATCGCATGTTGTCAAAGTAATAGTGTGCTCACCCTATATGTCATTTATATCCTGATATGGTTGCACAATCATATCTATCATGGTGAGTGTAGATACCAACCGATATCAGCCCCGATGGATCCATGTCAACCCACTTGGTTGCTCTAACTACTATGGGATCTGTTATCCCAATTCCCCTCTAGATAAGGGATCATCCTCTCATAGACCCAACTCATAACTAGTGTAGGATGACTGAGGGACTTTCCCTTCCGCCTAACAATCCAATGGAGGTCATGGTAATTGGTGCCTAAGATATCTAATCCATAGGTGGAGACCCTTTTTATTACTCAATACTTTGTATTATTGACTCGAGTAGTACAAGAACTTGTCCCCGTCCTTATCCCCAATCAGAAGTGAGGCCAAGATACCAATGATGGCCTTACACAAAGTAGGGGTAGGTGAAGATTCAACTCAAAATAGTTTAACACCATGCTTAACACCAGATCGTGTTCTTGTGCATCCCACAAATATGTAGCCCAACCGCGAGCCTAAATTGTTGATCCGGCATTTGTCAATACTAACTTCCTACCAAAGGTGAAAGGAAATCCCAAAATCCTCGTAAGCATCCTCCAAGGGGATAGACTACTTACCTCAAACTCCAAGCAAACATAAAGTGTTCCTATTGGCATCTCAATAAGTCAATAAGTCACAAAGTAAGTGACTATCGTGTTTTACCAACCGTATCTATGGAACCCTCCAAATGTCATCCCTCTCGCAATAAATCCCTCTCCACTTGATTCAAACTCTCCAAGATCCGAGGCAAAAATCTTGCTCACGGCTCTGCTCCATCTAATATATTTCCTCAGTATCCATAAAAAACAAGAAAAGAGCAAGTTAGAATCATGTAGATTCATAATAAGCTCACAAAAATAATACAAATACGAGAAAAAACTAAAAAAAATTGATAGTCAAAATTTGGAAACTTCTTGATGGTTACGCAACTTCCGCTTTTAGTAGAGTGGAAATTGCGCAACCTCCATGATGGTTATGCATTCATAATTTTCCTAAGTGGTAATTGTGTAACCGCCATAGAGGTTTCACGACCACCACTCTGTGAAGACCGGTGATTGTGTAACTTCCGCGGCGGTTCTGTCCATAAAATGAGGGACATACCCTAAAGGATAAAAAAGAAAAGAAATAAAAATACACCAAATTGAATAAAACAAAGGAAAAATCCTATATGGTATTCCCTTGTAATAATTTCTACTAAAAATTTATTTAAAATTACCCCGTACGGCTAATCTTGATTAATTCCTACATTTTAGGGAAAAACAAACAAATGTAAATAACTAACTTGATCATGACTCTCTCATTGTTGCTACTAGTTGTGCTACCATCATCTCAAAGTGATTTTCATTTTGACTATACTCTCATGCAAAATGGTCACAGGTGGTCCAAAGGTATAAAATTCACTAAGTGGGTAAGTAAAAATGATTTCTAAAAAATAGTAAAAATTGTTTATATAGTGTGCTTTCTAATATTGTTTTGAGTGTGTGTTTTACAAGGTGGGAGTGCTGACACATGTATATTTCTTATCCCTGTGGATATGGTAAGTGTTTTTATCGTGTTATTTTAGAAATGTTTTGTCGATTATGTTTTTTATCCGCACTTGATTCCTATTTTCTCTTGTACGTGGTGGGAAGAGTGGATTGGAATAGTTTCAACATACAAGCGTGTAAGGTATAATTTCTAACTTTCCTATTTGGGAGCGCCATACTCGGACTTCATGTTTTATGCCTCTTCATGGCTAAAACAATTCTCTTGGGGGAAATATGTACGCACCCAAAATTGCATGGTTTTATAATGTTGGAATGGTAAAATCACCTATGATGATAAATTTTATTTCCAAAACAAATGATGATGTCCAAGTCTCCTTTCCTCACTTGCAAAGATGTTTATATGGCTTCTTCTACCTTGCTTATCAGCTTCCTAGCTTTTCTGATTTGAAAATGGTAATATTTTTATACCATTTTAAAAAAATTCAAATACTTAAATTTTATAATTCAACATTTATCCAGAGTGCTTAATTGAACCATTTTTGGGTGTTTTGAAACCTCAATTTTCAAATTCTTTCTTAATGATCAATTTATCTCTTAAAATTTAACTTTTGTGATTTCATTTAATCTATTACAAATCCATTAAAAATTATTCACAAGTTGAATTTCATCATGCATTCAATTTGATTTTATAATCCAAAACTGATTATGCATTCACTTTGTATGTTGTGGAGATTGGATTGTCAATTTTTCACTTAAATCCAATTTAATCAGTTAATTGTTTTCTTCATCAATTTAATCAATTTTTAATACTGATTTTTATCTGATCAAAATCTTCAAAAATTGAAAATGAAATCCACAAAAGAAATTGATAATGGAGTTCACCCATAGGCTACGTCTCTGGATTCACAAATTATGAATCGATCTATTTAATCAAATGAAGTACAATTTATCACCTTTAATAATTACAAATAGATATTTATACCAACATTTTTAGAGCTTATAGAATATTATAGACAATTTTCCTATCGGATATTGTCCACAACTTCACTTATAGCTCTACAAGTTCTCTAAAGTTTCCTTTCTATGAATTTGTGTCTGAAAATAACCTATAACATAAAATCAGCAACACTTTATGGAAAAAGAATACTATCATTGTCTTCATCTCAAAATTTTGAGCAACTTTTATTTTTACACCAAGTCTCGATTCGGACCGAAGTGCCTCAATTTCATTATTTTTTCAAAACTTCCTACTTGTTGCCTCCTACACAGACACTGCAACCAACCTTTAATAAATAGTTACGAGTTCATTTTATACCTCACTAAGCTCGGTTAGCCTATTGGCTAGTTGAAATAAATTGGACATTCTGGGTCGTGGGTTTGAATCACACATTTTTGGTATGACAGATTTGGGTGGGGTTTAAATGTTGACCGCCCCACCGCTTAATGCATGGATTCGACCATATTTGCACCTTTTGTTATGTGCCACATATATATAATATGGGTTATATACTTAGCCCGCTAACTATGGATGGTTGGTGAGTTATTGGAATGGCCTATGTGTTGGCTGTTACATGTTACCACACAGTGTCAAGTGCATCATTGGACCCCTAATGGTTGGCGAAGTATTATGTGGACTACCTAATGTTGTGTTAGTCATGTATTAAGCCCGAGTTGTATGGGTGCCAATGAAATTTTTATCTAACCCATGTTGTCTCACCAAGTAATAAGGGGTTTGGTCCATATAATAAGCCATTTGTTGGGGATTTGATCACCCCACCAAAACATGTGGAGAGATAAGGTCAACTTGCCAAGTTGAGAAATAGCTCGGTCAAGCTATACCATGCACAATACAATCTTGCAATATAAAATGATTTCCCAACAATAAAAAAATCCCACATTGTCAAAGAAATAGAAAAATGTGGCATATATAAGCAATATCGTAACAATGATATAATGAGTCGAGGCTAAGGCACCCCTCTGTTAAAAAAGTGTGTTGAACTTGACTGAGGGCCCCCAGCCAACAAATAACAGGGCCCAAAAATATTTCAACCATGTGTCAAAGACTAGAGGATAAAACAAATATTTACTCTTGTACCCATTTTTTCACTTCTACCACATGTCACGTCTTGATTGGACAATTGACCCAGTTTGACCATATTCTTACCAAACTTTGACATGTGATAAATTTCACCTAAGAGCTCCTTTTTGGAGTTCTTCATGTCGACTAGAAAGATCTTGAGACACTCTATAGGCCTATAATGGGTTAGGAGATTTTAGTAAAATCAATCCAGAAAATCCTCCGGATTATTTTCCCACTTTCACAAGTATTTTTCAACCCTTTTTCTTAGTGTTTTGCATTTAAGTTGTGTAACTGTCGGTCTTCCTAGAGAGGCGGTTATGCAACCACCATGGCGGCATAGCCATCAATCTGTAGACCGGTGGTTATGTGCACTTAAATTATAGACTTAAAACATGTTTTTGTACACGTGTTGCTTTCTTCCAAGTCATTTTCTCAAAACTTTCTTAACCAAATCAGCAATTTTTGAGCTTGATATATGCGTATGAAATTATTCTTCCTTACTATTCTTAGTAATTTGATTTCCCATCCTTTGAGTGACCTATCACTTCTTGATTACTAAGTTTGATGGACCATTTCCCTGCAAATTTTCAATAAAAACCAAGCTTTTTCCCGAAGCATTGGTTTGAGTCCATTGAATTTGATTACATGGTTACTCTTTTTCCTCAAATCAATTGGCACATTTGTGATTCTAGAGACATAAAGGAATGAAATAAGAAACTAGTTAGGAGAATGAGGGATTAGTTCCAAAGAAAGAGAACCATGGCTATTCAATCATGAGAAACCTCCACAAACTAGAAACAAGCTTCACGAAGTCATCATCGAAAGTTGTGGAAGTTACTTCAAATTCAAGAAACTCTAGAGAAAGTTCAACAAAAGGATGAAAATTTTGAGACTTCTTCTCACGAAGATTCACCAAAGAGATCTCATATAGAGGAAGACCAAGTTGTAGAAATTCAAGAGGAAGACCTAGTGGTATAGACACAAACAAGAAGAGAGCATGCAGCTTAAAGACCCGGCCTTTGAACCACTTTGCAGGAGGTATCACCTCTTGTCGACACTCACCGCCTCTATCATTCAAGATGTGCCTCCTCCACTAGAGTAGGGAATGGTTGATATACCTCACATGGAGTCTCAGCTTGGATCAATGTTCTCATGGATGCAAGAGATAATAGCACCTGATAAACACATTGTTCAACAGGTCACAGTCCTTGATTTATTAGCAATTGGCTCATTGGCCAAAGGAATAAAAATAAGCTCACGCACATGGCCTCACAGCTTCTACAAAGTAGAAATAAGTAATTAGTATATTGAGGTAGACTAACCTAAGGTGATCAAGCTAATGGATGAAATTATGTCACTAATTATGAAATGAGTATAATCCAACTAGGGTTAGATTCTCATGAAGGGGATTTACATATGTACCAGCATTCTTCCACTTGCTTGGTGGCAAGGAAAAAAGAATATAAGAAAAATATTAACGATCTAAAAGAGTAGGTGCAAACCCTTTCATCCTATGTACAACACCTAGTAGATCTAAATGCCTCAGCCATTCCTATTGAGGAAGTTGTACCCATCGAGCTTTAATTCAGAATCTATCAAGAAGACGCACGAGATCACAATGTAGGGATGAGATAATAATTAATGGATCAAAGCACAATCTTAAAAAAAGGAAATTCAATGCTCCAAGAATCATTAAAACTCTTTGCCTATATGTGTGCAATTGTAAATAGGATGTGTGCACTCAGAGAAGATTTGGAGAAAGAAAGGGATCATTGGGATCCTTTATGTCTGCATTTGGTGAATTAAATGAGCAACACTTGCTCTCGTGGATTTGATTAACAATAATTTTTGGCACCCCTTCAAAAATTGTCTTACATATGGGAAAGGGCCTTAGAAATCAGTTTTTAATCAATCAACCAAGCTATTTCTAAGTTGGATGATAAAGAGGAACAAACATACAAGTTGTAGGATAGTATTGATCCGAGGATCCTCACAGAGAAACCTTGATCTAAGATCTTACCGTAAATTATTGCAGTCATTTTTAAAGTGTGGAGAAAAATTATACGACTCGACGATGACTTGTTTGCAGGAAACAAAGCTCGTTTGCAAAAGTTATAGCCGCTGAAATTTTTTGGCAACTGGCAAAATTTGGAGTTTTGTGCAAGTTGGACGTGTGCACGCTCGCCAAGTGTTTCGATCATATTGCGACACGTGGACGAATTGTGTGACATACTAAAAAATGGGTTATGGAACGCCGCTCTTGGACACTTGTTCTCGGACAAATGGACCCCGCTATTTACTGGCTGGGGGCCCTCAACCAGGTTCGACACACTCGATTATGGAGGGGTGCCTTGGCCTCCTTCTCATTTAATCATTAAACCAACTTGTGTATATAAACCTCTATATTTCCTTTTGCACCATGCATGTGGGACATTGGGCATGTATTATTTAAATTACCCACGCCTTATAACCTATTTGCAATTTTCCACGCCATATTTCTCAAACTATTCAACGCATTATCTATTCCACTTTCCACGCATTAGTCTAAACTGTCCAAACTGTACATGCATATATTAAGGGATTTGGTGCCTAAAATTAAACAATGCACCATCCCCAATGTAATGCTCCCAAATGTAAAGTGCCCTCCACATAGGCTTAGGCGGCTATTAAGCCACTCAAAACCCATGCCCACCTACCATATAAAGCCTTGACCAAGTTTTAATGTGCCAAATGTGGGATTATAATCCCAAAAGGATAAGCCAAAAGCAAGGGAGGAGAATGGAACTCGGGTGGGCCGAGTAAAATGATAAGCGCCAGCCAAAGATGCTAGGAGGTGCATAAACAATATAAAAGGGTGATATTCTATTTGTATATTCATTCGGATCCTGTAGTATTATTGTATTGCTCATATCTTGAGCTATCGGTGGAATTTGGAGGAGATGTAAAAAGCAACCCCTGTTATTTTCGACAGAGGAAGACTGTGAGAAGGTCAGAATTTTGTAGAATTCTTTGTAAAGAATTATTTTCAAGATTTTAATAGATCGGTCCCATTCAACCGGACTTGGAGACGTAGGCCTCAAGCGCCGAACTCCGTTATCAATTCTTGCGTCACGTTGCTGGTGAATCCTCTTCATTTCTTTCAATATTTACACAGTACTTGCAGTTTTTATTCTTTTATTAAAAATACAAAAAGAAATAATGCACAATTTTTACATCGAAAATCAATACAAAGCAAGAAAATGTGTGTACACAATTGCTAGTTAAATTTGGTTTTCAGATCATTGGTATCAGAGCTGGTTTTGACTGATTTTTGGTTCAGTTTAATGTGTTTTGGATTACAAGGTGTGTGTTGGATGTTAACAAGGTCTCGATCTAATAAGGTCAAGGAGAATTAGTTGAAGGAGATCCCAAAATTGGTACTGCACGATCTCGAAGTCCTACAATGGCAGATCGAGAGAAAGTGGAACAAAACTTTCGTCAATCCTTCCAATGTGATGATGAAGGAAATGGTGGAAGAAATGTACCAAGAAAGGAAAAGGGAAAAGGGGACTAGAGAAGGTAAGAAAGAAGAAAGCTCTAGTTCTGACATTCCAAAAAGAGACTCTTTAAAATCTGATTTTCTTTCATTAAAGTTAGATATCAAGTTTGAATTGCCTATGTATACTGGAGAGCTAAATGCAGAGAAGTTGGATAACTGGGTCAAGCAAATAGAAGTATATTGCAGGGTTCAGAGAATTGTTGATGATGAAGCAAAGATTCATCTGGAAACTCTTCGGATGGGTGGAACAACACTCATTTGGTGGGAGAGTAAGCTTCAGGAAGTGGAAGAAAACAAAGGTATAGAAATCACTTCTTGGTCTGAATTTGTTTCAAATCTTAGGCAACAATTTTATCCTCTTGGTTATAAGCAACAAGCTATGATGGATTGGAAAACATTAAGACAAACTAAGGGACAAAGTGTTCAAGAATACACACAAGAATTTAGGAAAAGGGCTCTAATTCTAGGAATTTCCCTAAACACAGAAGAAACACTGCTCAAATATATTGGTGGATTGCATAGTTATCTAAGGCATATGATACTTGTTTTAGGTCCTACTAATCTTGATGCAGTATGTGTTCAAGTAACCGATCTGGAAGCACGAGGGAAAATGACAAAGGAGTCCTCTTTCTCTTCTTTTAATTAGAAGAACAAGCAATCTGAAGGAAAAGGTTCGAAAGAACAAGGAAAAGGAAAGGGTAAGCATAAAACAAACTCTACTATTAAGAAGGAAGATGAAAAACCATTTTGTAATCATTATAAAAAAAACCATGATGAGTCTAAATGTTGGAAATTACATCCTGAAAAGAAGCCTAAATGGATGGTTAAGAAAGGAAAAGAAAAGAAAACAAACACCATAGTGCATGATCTTGGTTCTGATTCAGGTGATGAAACCAAAATCACAGTTATGGGTTTACAAGGTAAATGAACTCTTTCAATTTCCAACAATAGCACTATAGATGTTGCATCTTCTTCTAGTAAACAAACTACACCTGACGATAAGAAAAGAAATGAGCTTTTCCACATTAGAGTAATTTCAAAGCATACGAAAATTGATACTCTTTTTGATAGTGGATCTCAAGCTAATTTGATTTCTGAGGAGGTTGTTAAAAAACTAGGACTCAAAACTACACCACATCCTAAGCCTTATCCTTTGGGCTGGGTTTGTGATGATGCAAAACTGCAAGTAACTAAAACTTGTACTTTCAGATTTGCCATTACAGACAAGTTTATTGATGAGGTTGAATTGGATGTAGTTCCTTTGGATATCTGTGGGGTGGTTTTGGGAAGTCCTTATTTATATGATCGTAAAGCAATTTTCTATAGGGAAGAAAATAAATATTTGCTTGTAAAGGATGGAATTGAGTTTATTATTCGAGCTCACCATGAAAAGAATAATCTATCCTTGGTAACTGCAGGTCAAATGAAAAGGCTTGTAAACTCAAGCAAAAGTTTTGTGCTCATGGTGGTCAAAGCCAAGGAAAAAGAAAATGAGATGGCTTTTGAGACTTGCGATCTAAAACATAAGGATGAATTGGTAGAAATTGTTTCTCATTTTGATGATGTTTTTCAGGATCCACAAGGTCTACCTCCCAAAAGAGGGGTTCAACATGAGATACAGTTGCTTCAGGATGCACCTCTTCCCAATATCGGAATGTACAGGTTGTCAGTAGTAGAGAACGAGGAAATCAAGAGACAGGTAATGGAACTTTTGGCTCAAGGTATAATTCATCCAAGTACATCCCCATGTGGTTCACCAATTATATTGGTTCCTAAGAAGGATGGTACTTGGCGAATGTGTGTTGATTTCCGTGATTTAAACAAGATTACTATAAAGAATCGTTACCCTCTTCCTAGAATAGATGATTTACTGGATCAATTAAGGAATGAAATTTATTTCACTAAGTTAGACTTAAGAAGTGGTTATCACCAAGTAAGAATTGCAGAAGGTGATGTTTGGAAAATTGCTTTTAAAATGAAACAGGATTGTTTGAATGGTTAGTGATGCCTTTTGGTTTGTGCAATGCAACGGAAACATTCATGAGAGTTATGAATGAAATTTTTAGACCATTCATTGATAATTTCGTTATTGTCTACTTAGATGATATTCTTATTTTCAAGAAATCATGGGATGAACATATCTCGTAGACACCTATAATTACACCCAAGCAATTTAAATACTTAAATTGTGCTAATTATCCCCTTTCTCACAAATCAACGACATATCGTCAAGGGCACTCATTTTCCTCATATCATCATTAATTAATTACACTAAGCTAATTAATTAAGTCAGCCTATCCAACAAATACCCTAATTAACGACATTCTATTAATAAATCATCCCTTCTACCTAGACTAATTAATTATTATTAATTAATTATCTTTCCTTCCATTTAACCAATAAATCAATATTTAATTGATTTAATCCTTCTAATAGCCTAAATCACACTAATATTCTTCTAATTGGCTTCTATAAGCTTACACCTACCTATTAATTAATCACCTTTAATTAATTAAAATACCCCCCAACTCCCATGACTTGCTAAACATATATTAAACTCTTCTAAAGTAAGGTTACCTTTAATAAAGCAACCTTATCCATTCCTAATCATGTTTTACCTTTATCCCACATTCATGAGAATGTGTTGAATCCTTTATCCTTTGGGCTATATAAAGAGCCCTCCACCTACCTTTTTACTTATACCTAAACTTTCTAAGAGAGAAAATGCAAAGCATATAGCAAAGAGACTAAAAGCTTGCACCTTGCCCTTTTGAGAGTTCATCATCTTGAAGAGTTAAGCCTCTTTCTTAAAGTGCTTGGGTCATATGGGAGGTGTCAAAAGGGTCTTGTAGCCCAACTTTGATTAGCCCCCATTCCTAGGTTCTTGGAACATTAAGGACAACTATTTTGATAGCCATGGAGCTTACTTAGGTCCATTCATTTATTTGTTGTTAGAGAATAGAAGAGTTTAGATATTTAGCATTGTTAGTTTCAAAGTTTGTATTGATGAATGCTAGTATCTAACCCTTGTTTAATTCTTATCATGATGGTGTTTATGCTTTGTTTTAGCTAAATTGTAGAACTATTTTAGGTGTTAGTTCTTGCTTCATTTGATTTATCATTAAGCAAAGTATACATGCACACATTTGGCATGCCCAGTGGGACTTACTCCATTGTCCTTTGCACTTAATTTCAAGTTTTTGTAGTTAAGTTTTATTTTTGGTTACTAACCCTCTTTTACACATGTTGATCTAACTTGTTTTTTTAACATGTTTTGTTGAGTTTGCATGTGTTGGGTCTTCCTTGTAGGTATGAAGGAGGTGAAGTGCTGTAAAAATTGGAGTTGAGGGGAAATTTTCAAGATTTCTCCATGTTTTCATTTTTTAGAGCTTACTTTTTCAACATTTTACATGCTAGTTTTGTCAATTTCTTGAAAATTTTCAATTCTTGAGCATGTAGGTTAGTGTTTGATAGTGCTGAGTCTTCTATTTACATATTAATGTGGTGGGTTGCTGTAAAAATTTAATCTTGGTGAGAAAATTTCAATATTTCATCATGTTTTCATTTTTAGAGCTTACTTTTTCAACATTTTACATGCTAGTTTTGTCAATTTCTTGAAAATTTTCAATTCTTGAGCATGTAGGTTAGTGTTTGATAGTGCTGAGTCTTCTATTTACATATTAATGTGGTGGGTTGCTGTCAAAATTTAATGTTGGTGAGAAAATTTCAAGATTTCATCATGTTTTTATTTTTAGAGCTTACTTTTTCATCATTCTACATGCTAGTTTTGTCAATTTCTTGAAAATCTTAAATTCTTGAGCATGTATGTTAATGTTTGATAGTATTGAGTCTTCTATTCATATATTAATGTGATGGGTTGTTGTCAAAATTGAATCTTGGTTGGAAAAATTTGCCCATTTTGCATATTAAGGGACGTTTTTTTGACATTTTTTGAGTGCATGTCAAGTGCATACCCATGAGCATAAGAGCATATGCGTAACCCATCTTCCGAAGGCCATAACTTTTGCTCCCGAACTCGAAATGACTCCATTTTTTTTTGCGTTAGAAAGGTATTGAAGTTAAATATGCAATGAAAACATAAATTCGAGATTTATACTTACGAAGTTTTAGGTTTTTCTGTTATTTTAAAACTGGTCATTTTCTAACATGTCTAATGTTTTGATGAATGTTGTATTTCCATGCTTACTCGATTTAGACCAAAGCATGTGTATGATCTTCTCTTGCACCTTTTGGTGATCTTGAGAATAAAAACAACTTTGATCTATATCTTTTTAACATTGGGATTAAACTTGGAAATTTAATTATTCATTTTGCTTAAGAGAATGAACCTTTTACAAAGCATTTTTCAATGGTCCTTTGATTTGAAGTTTTCCATTTCTATATAGTTGGGATAAAGTTTTTGTATGCTATTCTCTTGCACCTTAGGGTTATCTTGAAAATCAAAAGCAACTTTAGTCTTCATTTTATAACATTTGGTAAATTGGAAACTTCATCTTTCACTTTTGGTTTAAAGGAATGAACATTTATCAAGAATTTTGTATGGTTCATTGATTGAAAAGATTTTATTTACTTTTTAGTTGGATTATTTGTTGTGTATGCTCTTCTCTTGCATCCTTGGATGATCTTGAGAATCAAAAGCAACTCTTAATCCTCTTTTAAATAATGTGATTTTCTTGGAGAACTACTAACGCTTAAGTGCAGGACCTAAAAACGCTTGTCAAAGAAAGGAGGAATCAAAACGAAATCAAAAACTACTAATACAGTTGTTATACAAGTTGCCAAAAGGTGTTCAATCAAACCACACCTAATTAAACAAGATAAAAAGAACAACATATTCAAAACACTAGTATTGCAGGTTTCGGAAAAGGGTACGTCCCTCTCCGCTCAACTGAACATAACCCCTTTGGCATAACGCCTTAAGCTACAACAATGGGGGTGGTTCCAGGAACCCCAAAGTAGTCCACGCAAGAGGGAACCTTGTGGACGAAACGGAAAGTGCTCCGCACTACCTACTTGACTAGTGATTCCTTTGTGAGATAGCGTTACAGGTTGTCCGTTGTGGTGACCCCAATGATAGTACATGTAGACGCACTAGTTGCCTACTGTTCTTGAAGGGGGTAAAGTAAAGCCGAGATACTCCCAAACTAGTCGGTCACGACTTTTTGGGTAAATCGCGCTCGCTCGTGGCAAATTTGTAACACCTAGGCGAGAGAACCACCTAGAGAATATACTTTGGCCAGGAGCCCACTTTGACCATTTTAAAACAGTGTTGAGTTGTGAACCTTCTTTTTGAGAAATGTGTGACGTATTACTTTCACCTAGTTTTTACTTGCCTTAGGGCGAGGCGAAACTCTGCCAAAGTGAGGCTAGCATCTTTTGTCTTTTTTTCTTGATTTATTTCCTTCATATTCTTTTGACACTTTGTTGATCAAAAGATGTGTGATTACCTTTGTGTTGCCATTCGACTATTTCTCTCACTTTTATGTCCGTTTACGCCCATCCATGTTTGCGGCTAGGTTAGTTAAACGTCTAAAGTGAGTGGAGGTGTTTTCACGTCATTTGGTAGCCATTATGATCTTGATACCCACGTCAAGATCGTCATTGTAGTTAGGCGTGGTTCATCACCGCGGACTTCCATAGAGGAGTTAGTTTGTGTGTCTCGTATCATTACAATTTCGATATTTACGTCTTGTTTCTTGTAAACTCGACATAAATACCTATATTGTACGGTTACGCTGCACACATTCTTAACTATTCCTAGCTATACTTTGAGCTTTTTTGTTCAGTTTTATTATTACCTCGATTTCAAAAGGTGTTAGGAACTACCATTTGTGCATGTTATATCAATAACACCTCGATATCAATACTCCACTTTCTTGCAAAGTGGGTTAACATATCTTGGTGATATTGTTGTGTCATTCACAAATCGTAATTGGCACTTTTTGAGATATAGGTCTTAATCAGACTTGAGCTTGCTCATCGTATATCTTGATTGGGAGATCGCATTTAACTTCATGTATTTACTTACGTCTTGTTCATTCCTTTGAACTTGGCATAAGTGGAGACATCTTGTTAATCATCTGGTATCACAAATTACTTTGAAACGTAGTCTAGGAAGTATTTCATTTGATTAGGTTTTGGTACCAAACGATTGTTTCATTGGTGAATTTATCACTTTATCACATTGGTATTCTCACACTGTTAATTTACTCTTAACACGTACATCTTGTGTTTCACTTAGGGGTAGACATTGAATTTTGAACAAATCTATAACTTACCTTAGTGAAATTTATCACAAAAACATGGCTCCCAAGATGCATCTAGGGTTAAAGAAACAAACATATGAGGAACAACAGGTGCAAGCTTGGGAAACCTCTAATAGACAAGGGTCAAACCCATTTATTGGACACGATCTAGGACCACTATTTTCTGCAGAAAAGGAAACAGAAGAGATGGTCGATCATAGTGGAAATGAATTAGAATCACCACACGCAGACTTTGATTTTGACCCCACTCTACTAGATGAGTTTCTCCTTAGAAACAAAGATAGATTTTGGCATGGGTCATGGAATTAGGGGCCAAATTTCCCATTGAGAAGGAACCAATACTACAAAAAAATGACACTACTAAGGAGGAACACCCCTTATCAATATGGAAGATATTTTAACAGGTGGGCATGCTTCCACTTCTTATGCAGAAAATGATAAAGTGGTAGGGCATAGAATACCCCTCATCAAAGTGCCACGAAGAAAAAAGATAGACTATGAGACAGGGAAGAACCTCCACACTACGAAAAGGAAGAACCCTTAGAAGAAGAAGACATAAACCAAGTCACAATCCAACAACAACTCAGTAACCTAAGCCGACAACTAGCTTTGCTTACTTTCTAGGTACAGAAAGACACAAACAAGAATGTTCAAAAGTCAAAGCCTAAGTTTAGGATCCACGAACTCCATCGAGAAAACCAAGGAGAAGAAGACACAGGGTATCATCATGTACACATCCCCGCTTCTCCCACTAAAGAACAATTGCTTGCACAAGAAGTACAATCTATGAAAGCAACGCTTGCGAGCATACAAGAAAGCAATATAGGGAGTATTAGGAAATACCAATATGAAGAACTATGCCCCTATCCTTTTGACAAGACAATGACCCTTCAACCCTTTCCAAAGAAATTTGATATGCCAAAGTTCAAAAATACAAAGGAAAGGGAGACCCAAGGGATCATGTTAAAGATTTCTACATGGCATGTCAAGAGGTGTCTTATAGTGATAATTACCTCATCAGACTTTTTCCTAAGAGTCTTAGAGGTCAAGCATTAGAATGGTTTACGCGCTTGCCACAGGGATCAATTTTCACCTGGCCAGAATTGGCAGAAATATTCGTGCGTCATTTCTCATATAACATAGAGAGTGACATCACCATGGCAGACTTGTGCGGCACAAAACAACGCCCAAATGAGACCTTCGCCAGCTTCCTCCAACGATGGAGAGGGATAGCTAGTCACTTCCCTTGCACTTTCCCTGAGAAGCAGCTAGTCAGTATTTTCGTCCCTAATCTCAACCCAGATATAGCTTTCCACCTCCAAATGCATTGTGTCCGCACCTTTGAGGAGGTTATCGAGAAAGGGATTCAAATAGAAAAGGCTCTCATTGCCAAAGGTACCCTCAAAACCTAATCTAAAGACAACCAAAGTGTCAAACCCACTGAAAAGCCAAAGATCTTTAACAAAAACAAAAACATGGTGGGAGACGGAATCACTGATTCCAAACGTGTTCAAACGGTCCAAACCAGTCAACCTTTTAAACTGACCAAGGGCCCAATTCAACCACCACCAAAGCGATGAACATTCACCTCCCTCAATGAACCATTGTCTGTCATACTAAAACAGTTGGATGCGGCCCACATGATGACCTATCCTACAACGCAACCATTTGATGACAACACTCCTAAACCTTCATGGTATAAGGAGCATGAATACTGTGAAATGCATCGTGTTAAAGGTCATAAAATAGACAAATGTTTGCGACTTCGCCACTATATTCAAGACCTCATTGACAACGGGGAGATAGAGGTGGATAACCCTAGCCACATGCAAACACCTAACGAGAAAATGGGGATTTATAAGGAACCATTCCCCAAGCATGATAAGTCGGAAAAGGAAAAACGGATCGGGAGAGTCATCCCAAACCTATAAAGCCACGAATTACTTGTATACCAAGAGAGATAACAATCATTACGATTCACTTATCGGATGTATTCACTCCCCTACTGACCATGTCAATACCATCCGATCAAGGGAAAGGATTGCACTGCAGGTAACAAGGCGTGCCCACCTCGTGATTCTAGAACCCTCTCTCGCTGACCCCCACAAACCGGTAAATATAACCTTTTAGAACAACTTGAGAAGACACTGCTAAGATCTTGATCTTAGATATTCTCAAGATATCCAATGTGCATAAGGACATTTTGTATCAAACTCTTCAGGGTCGGGAGTGCCTTTAGAAGTCGATCCTGCATACCTTCAAGCCGCGGTGGCAAATATTGCACCCAAAGTGAGCATCTCACTTTCAACCATAGGGAGGTCCCTACCGAGAATCCTACACATAATCTTCCCTTATACATTGAGGTAGTTGTTACCGCAGAAAAATCAAACAGTGCTTGGGATAACGGATCTAGATTGAACATCTGCACGCTTAAATTAGTCAAACAATTGGGACATACGGAAGAAGATCTTGAGTCCCATATCATCACTATCACCGCATACGACAACGCGGAAAGAGAGTCAGCAGGCACCATTATGCTGCCAATGGAGGTGGGCCCCACTTGCCATCAGACAAAGTTTCACGTCTTAGACTTGGAACTTCCATATAATATGCTTCTAGGCCGACCATGGATCCATGCCATGCAAGCATTGCCATCAACATTTCATCAATGCATCAAGTTGAAGCATGAGGGACATACAAGAATAATACTGTGAGACTCGAGCCCTTTGCTCATCAGAGCTCTTAATAGCTTTGCACGAAAGGGTACATATGCATGTCCCTCCACAGATATAGTTGTCCCTCTTCATTCTGAGGCCATGGAATCTCGAGTAGATTCAAATTCTCTTAGTTCTTGCACTCATGGGGCATCTACTTCAACATCTCCATTTAATTCATGGGAGATGAAAATTCTGGAATATGGCTATGGGGAGTATAATGTACAACAAGCGCTCTTGGTTTCTGACCTCTCCTTGTCGCCCAAGACTAGAGGTCGACCCAACTACCACTTCAGGAGACCTAGAGAGGAACATACTATTGGGTCATTCCTACCTGGAGGCTTGTTAGCTGAGGAAAAATTACTTGATCCACCTACTACTTGGGTCCCTGAGGACACTCAGCCATCTTGTTATCAAACCCTAGAATATGAAAAATCTAGTAGAATGATGTACTCCATGGGCTACAAAGGCCTAGGATGTGGGAGGAATGAACAAGGACAAAGAGAACCAGTCCCTCTTCCACATTTCAAAACAAAAAGATATGGCATTGGGATTCGCCCTTATGGAGCACACCCCAACGATCAAGATGCGACTTGTTCTGAGCATGAGGATAGCTCTGATTATCTAGGCAAAGTGATACGGATTCCTGTTGTAGCCAATATGAGGATCTGGCCTCCACGAACCTTTTCATGAATAATGCTGTCCTAACCATCACCCCCAATGAACCAACCCTTGACCTTGTATACCCCTCCCTTGTTGAATGGGACCAACAATGTCACGTGCCACTAGATTTATTTGAGAATGACGAGGCTATTGCAGAGTTCATGGGCATAAGGGATACAATTCCCATTGGAGATCACAAGAAGGGTTTCTTTATCGACTTAGACACCTGCGCCTACTTTGGCGAGGAGGCTGAACTTCGTGGTCAACAAAATTTAAAGAAAAGCGAGGGCAAGAGTTCTAAAGAAAAGCCTCGCAAAAATCAAAGTCCAAGTCACACAGTGAAAACCTCTTTGAGGCATCACGACAAACAAATAAGAAAATCAAAGGACAAACAAAGTGACCACGCCAAGGATGAAAATCTTGTAGAGACATCCTTGGATGAAGATCTCAACCTACCTCCCGATCCCACACGTATGGAGGATTTATCAAAATTGTTAGTTGAAGAAACCATTGATGTCAATATTGGTACTGAAGAAGATCCCAAGATAGTAAAATTGGGAGCATCACTCTCAGCCAGAGAACAAAAGACGTTCACTATGCTACTGTGAGAGTTTATTGATGTGTTTGCATGGTCTTACAAAGACATGCCCGGCTTAGATCCAACTTTGGTCATGCATAACTTGGTTGTGCACGCAGACGCTAAGCCTATCAAATAGAAGCTTCGAAAGATGCACCCAAGAGTGGCCTTGTTAGTTAAAGAAGAGTTGGAAAGGTTACTTGCAGCAGGATTCATCAGGCCAATTGATTATTCTGAATGGATATCGAACATTGTTCCTGTCCAGAAGAAACCTATTGGTATCCAAATTTGCACAGATTTTAGGGACATCAATAAAGCTTGCCCTAAAGATGACTTTCCGTTGCCCAACATTGACATGATTGTTGACTCAACCGCAGGGTATGAAATGCTATCACTTATGGATGGCTTTTCGGTTATAATCAAATTAAGATCGCTGAGGAAGACCAACACAAAACAGCTTTCACAACTCCTTGGGGCACCTTCTGTTATCAGGTGATGCCATTTGGCCTTAAGAATGCAGGAGCAACTTATCAGTGGGCCATGATAGTAATATTTCATGATATGATTCATGACATCATGGAAGACTATGTAGACGACATCCTGGGAAAGTCCAAAACAAGAGAGGAACATCCTATCATTTTGCGGCGTATCTTTGAACGCCTACGTGAATACAAAGTCAGGCTAAATCCAAAGAAGTGTGTCTTTGGTGTGCTATCTGGGAAACTATTAGGCTTCATCGTGTCAAGACGAGGTATTGAGGTAGACCCTGCTAAAGTATCTGCCATCACAGAAATGCCTCCACCTGAGAATATCAAGCAACTGCGTAGCTTGCAAGGGAAAATTCAAGCCATTTGCCGCTTTATCTCCCAGCTTGCAGATAAATGTCACTCATTCACTCATTTTCTTAAGAAGGACATCACTTTCATCTGGGGACCTGAGCAACAACAAGCCTTTACTTTGCTTAAACAGTACCTGGCTAATCCACCTGTCCTCATGCCTCCCACTCCGAGAGAACCACTTTTTCTCTATATTTCTGCTACGCAATATGCTATTGGTGCACTGCTCACCCAATATGACCTTAGCCATAAAGAGAAAGCAGTGTACTATCTGAGTCGCACCCTCATCGCCTATGAACATAATTATCCTCTCGATTGAGAAGGCTTGCTTGGTCAGCTTTTTACCTTTCAGAAACTTTGCCATTACCTGCTAAATACTAAGACCAAGCTCATATCCAAGGTCGACCCACTCAAGTATTTGTTGTCCAAACCCGCCCTCACAGGTAGAATGGCTAATTGGATCATTCTACTCAGTGAGTTTGATATAGAATTTGTCCATCAAAAATCAATTAAAGGACAAGTACTTGCGACCACTAGCAGCGAAGCACCTTTGCAAAGCACAGAACCTTTGATTCTGGATCTTCCAGATGCATCTTTTCTCTACATTGAAGAATTTATCGTATGGCAGATACATTTTGATGGATCTTTTACGTTTCATGGTTCAGGTGCAGGAGTGGTCCTTATTACTCCTTCAAGTGATCCTATACCACAGGCTTTCCACCTAGCCTTCCCTTGCACGGACAACATTGCAGAATATGAAGCACTCATTGCAAGGATGAAGCTAGCCATCAAGTGGAATATTCAACATGTGAAGGTTGTAGGTGATTCACAAATTAATCATCAAACAGTTAATGATGAGTATAAAGTTAAGGATGACAAGCTCATACCTTATAAGAAGTTGGTGGAAACTCAAGGAGTATTTTGTGCACATTACCTTGAGAAAATCCCAAGAGCACGAGAATAGATTGGCGAGATGCTATGGCAACGGTAGGATCTATGCTTCGTATTCCACCAGGGAACAATGATATGCCATTCTTCATAGAAAATCTACACCAGCCCACATATGACATGCCAAAATCTTGCTTGGCTTGTGAGGTTGTTGGTCCCCATTCCCCATGGTATGAACCCATTTTCACCTATCTTAAGGACAGTACATTCCCTCCCAAAATCTCCCACTTTGAAAAGTAGAGCCTAATTCACCGATAGCCTTACACCCTGTTAGGAGGTACACTTTATCGCCGTGGCTACGATGGGAATCATTACGTTGTCCGGATGTGCCGAGTCAATCCAGAAATTAAAGAAGTACACGAAGGAGTATGCGAGCACATACAAACGGAATGGTCTTGGCTAAGAAACTGTTAAGAGTAGGTTACTATTGGCCCACCATGGAAACTGATTATTGTAATTATGTTAGAAAATGTGTGCTATGCCAAAAGTATGGAAATTTCATCCATGCTCCATCGCAACCATTACAACCAATCACTACCCCGTGGCCATTCTCCAAGTGGGGACTTGATCTAATAGGGAAGCTTACTCCTACCTCATCTGATGGTCATACACATATCATCACAACTACAGAATACTTTACAAAATGGGTGGAGGCTGTCCCTTTAACCTATGTCACAGGAGCACAGATTTCTAAATTCATCATGAATCACATTATTTGCCGATATGGTATCCCTGCAGCCATTGTCACAGATAATGGGAAGTCATTTAAGAACAAAACTGTGAAAGGTCTTTGCCAACGGTTCCAAATCAGATTGAAATGGTCCACGCCATATTACCCTCAGGGTAATGGACAAGCTGAGGCAACAAACAAGACTTTGGTAAGGATAATGGAGAAGATGGTTAGCAAAACTGGTCAAAACTGGCACCTACAAATCCACCCAGCCCTCTGGGCCTACCGAACATCAATTCACACTCCTACGGGTGCAACGCCATATTCCCTCATGTTCGGGACAGAATCTATCATCCCTTTAGAGATTGAACTCCCATCCCTACGAATTTCTCTTCGGGACTATTTGGATAAGGATGAAGATTACCGAGTGGCAAGATTGGCTGAGTTAGAGCTCCTGGATGAGAGGCGCATTCGCGCTCTTAATCACCTGAAAGTATATCAACATAGAATCTCCTACAACTACAACAAGAGAATCATCCCTCACCAGTTTGAGGTGGGTGATTTAGTTATGAAGGAGAACCAGTTCAACACTAGAGCAGAGCGAGAAAAGAAAGGGAAGTTCGAACCACACTGGTTAGGACCCTATGTCATAGTTGCCAAGTATGGCACAGGGGCATACAAGTTAGCTCACCCCAATGGTGATGAGCTCCGGGAGCCCATGAATGCCATGCATCTTAAGAGGTTTTATGCCTAAACATGGCACAAGAAAGTCATAAAAATCACAAAAAATATAAAAACATAAAAAAAATAAAAATAAAAAATAAAAAGAAAAAGAGAAAACAGGTCGTCCACTAGTGAAAACCACGCAATTGTGGCACTTTGGACAAGTCCTTGGGTGAAAACCGATTTCCGGCGCCTCGGGAGGATTCGTTGTTCACAAGCATTCTGTATTAGAAGGGTAGTTGTTTTTGTCCTGGACCTGGTTCTACCTTCGAGTTTCCTTATGCACACCATCTAGTCCAGCCTTGATCCGGATTTGCCTTCTTCTTTTCGTCTGTAAGGGACGTGGTCTTTCGTTATTTCCCATCTTACGCTGGGGGAAACTCAACGACTTCACCTTCTTGTTCATAAGCGCGTGGCTTCTGCCCTTGTATATTCCCCACCTAACGCTGGGGGCATCCATGCTTTCTTGGTTACTTGCACATAGCTTTGGATAATTGTTAAAAACACAAAAACAATATAAAATTGTTTCACAAAACACAAAAACAATAGAAAATTGTTTCACAAAACACAAAAACAATAGAACATTGTTTTGAGAAAACATAAAAACAATAGAAAATTGTTTCAGACAAACACAAAGACAATAGAACATTGGTTTGAGAAAACACAAAACCAATAGAAAATTGTTTCAGACAACACAAAAACAATAGAACATTGTTTTGAGAAAAACACAAAAACAATAGAAAATTGTTTCAAAAACACAAAAACAATATAAAATTGTTTCACAAAACACAAAAACAATAGAAAATTGTTTCACAAAACATAAAAACAATAGAAAATTGTTTCACCAAACACAAAACCAATAGAAAATTGTTTCAGACAACACAAAAACAATAGAACATTGTTTCAGACAACACAAAAACAATAGAACATTGTTTCAAGAAAACAACAAAAACAATATATATATATATATATATATATATATATCAAAAAATCTAAAAACAAGGCAAAATTTTTCAAAAAATTCCTAAAAAGTAAAACACCCTACAAAATGGTAACTTGCTTCTTACGGCTGAAACTTGTGTCTTGCGCATGGTATTTTCTCCATATCCTGTTGGTTTGTCTCACATCTTCCCTGATTAATACGACTCATGCGGATCACCGGATTCACAACCATTCACAAAAGCTAGCTGCTTGCTTCGTCTGTACTCTGGGGCACTTTTGGTTGCCTGGTGCTGTTTCGTTGTGCACAAATGCTTTTCATGGACCCCGTGTCCATTTTCATTTCCCCTTGCATGTATCCTTGCTTGGGGCATCATTTTTAACCCTTGTCATCAATCACGAACTTGTGGATATCTTCAAAGACCGATAACAAAATATTTGTACAACCGACTTGATCGTTGTTGGGTTAGATATGTGTGTTCGTACTTGTTTTCCCCGTTATATGAACTTGTTTCCTTCTCGTATTGCATTGCATTATTGTATGTTGCGTGGAGTTGGTACTTTTAGCAATGGACAATTGTTCGTAGTATGGCTTTTCATGTCATTCTACCTTTGTCGTATGCTTATATTTTTCATAAGGACCGATGATGTAGTTCCTATGGCAATATGATGACATCAAATTTGTTCCAAAAATAAGTAGCTAGAGGCTAAGCTCTTCTCTCCCCTCATCCATATTTATTCTCGCACCACTTCCCTTTCACCCCTAATTCTCCCTCTCCTCGGGGCATCCTGCCTCGTCCCCATTCTTCTACCTACTTCTCCCCTTTTTCGATCGTCAATCGAGTTCTTCTATCACCCCATCGACACTCGAGGGGGCATCTCTCCCTCCTACTAATTTTTCTTCCATCTCTTCAAAATCTCTTTTGTCTACTATCTTTGAAGTGGCATCACTTATGCCACCCCAAAGAGGGGCAAATGTAGACACCTATAATTACACCCAAGCAATTTAAATACTTAAATTGTGCTAATTATCCCCTTTCTCGCAAATCAACGACATATCGTCAAGGGCACTCATATCATCATTAATTAATTACACTAAGCTAATTAATTAAGTTTCCTATCCAACAAATACCCTAATTAATGACCTTCAGCTTAATAAATCACCCCTTCTACCTAGACTAATTAATTAGCTTTCCTTCCATTTAACCAATAAATCAATATTTAATTGATTTAATCCCCTTAATAGCCTAAATCACACTAATATTCTTCTAATTAGCTTCTATAAGCTTACACCTACCTATTAATTAATCACCTTTGATTAATTAAAATACCCCCAACTCCCATGACTTGCTAAACATGTATTAAACTCTTCTAAAGTAAGGTTACCTTTAATAAAGCAACCTTATCCATTCCTAATCATGTTTTACCTTTATCCCACATTCATGAGAATGTGTTGAATCCTTTATCCTTTGGGCTATATAAAGAGCCCTCCACCTACCTTTTTACTTACACCTAAACTTTCTAAGAGAGCAAATGCAAAGCATATAACAAAGAGACTAAGAGCTTGCACCTTGCCCTTTTGAGAGTTCATCATCTTGAAGAGTTAAGCCTCTTTCTTAAAGTGCTTGGGTCATATGGGAGGTGTCAAAAGGGTCTTGTAGCCCAACTTTGATTAGCCCCCATTCCTAAGTTCTTGGAGCATTAAGGACAACTATTTTGATAGCCATGGAGCTTACTTAGGTCCATTCATTTATTTGTTGTTAGAGAATAGAGGAGTTTAGATATTTAGCATTGTTAGTTTCAAAGTTTGTATTGATGAATGCTAGCATCTAACCCTTGTTTAATTCTTATCATGATGGTGTTTATGCTTTGTTTTAGCTAAATTGTAGAACTATTTTAGGTGGTAGTTCTTGCTTCATTTGATTTAGCATTAAGCAAAGTATACATGCACACAATATCAAACACATCCAAAAAGTCTTAGATGCACTAAGGAAAGAGAAATTGTATTTGAAGATGTCAAAATGTGAATTTGGAAAAACATCTTTAATTTACTTGGGGTATATTGTAGGAAATGGAGAATTGAAAATTGATCCTGCAAAAATAGAGGTTATTGTGAAATGGCCTAGACCCAAAAATGTGACGGAAGTTAGAATTTTTCTAGGTGCAGTTCAGTACTGGAGGAAATTTATTGCTAACTTCTCATATATTACATCTCCTTTGCATGCTTTGACAAGTATTAAACAGTCTTTCAGTGGGGAGGAAAACAACAAAAATCATTTGATACACTGAAAGAGAAGATAAGTACCACTCCGATCTTGGCACTTCCGGATTTACAACATTCATTTGAGATTGAGACAGATGCTAGTGACTACGCAATGGGGGAAGTTTTGATGTAGAACAAACGACCAGTGTGTTACCATTCAGAAACCTTTACAAGTGCGGTAAGAAACTATCCAACTTATGATAAAGAGTTGTATGCTTTGGTTCAAAGCATTAAAAAATGGAAGCATTATTTAATGGGAAAAGAAACAATTATCCATACTGACCATCAACCGCTTCAATATTTACAAACACAAACCAAATTGCAGCAGTCTAGACATTTCAGGTGGATGGGATTTTTGCAACAATTTCATCTTGTAATCAGGTATAAAAAAGGTATTCAAAACAAGGTTGCCGACATGTTATCCAGACCACCAGTGGTAGTAGCATCTATCCTTTTACAACATAGTTCTTTGGCTCATGTTAGTTACAAGGAACAATATGCAAATGATGTTGATTTTAGAGAAGTGTATGAGGATTTAGTAAGTGGGAAACAAGTAGGAGAAAAAGATTATCATTTGCATGAAGGATTGTTATATCATTCTGGAAAACTTTGTATTCCAGAAAATGAGCGTGTGCATATGATTAGGGAAGCACATACTTCTCTTATTTCAGGGCATTTTGGTGTTAGTAAGACAGTTGCACATTTACAAAAATATTGCTATTGGCCTAGAATGCATGAACATGTAAACCGATATATTAAGGGATGTGTTCTTTGTGCCACAAGCAAGCCAAGTAATAGGAAATTAGGACTTTACACTCCTCTTCCTATTCCAACACGGCCTTGGGAAAGTGTTTCCATGGAATTTGTAGGAGGCTTGCCCATGACACGGAGAAAACATGATTACTTATATGTGGTAGTGGACAGATTTAGCAAAATGTGTGTGTTGGTTCCATGTACTAAACAAATAACTGGTGAGGGAACTGCACATTTATTCTTTCAGTTTGTTTGGGTTCATTTTGGTTTACCTACTTCAATCATATCTGATCGGGATTCTAGATTTCTTGGGGAATTTTGGTCAACATTGTGGGGGTTAATGGACACAAAACTGAAAAAGAGCACTTCTTTTCATCCACAGACTGATGGTCAAATAGAGGTTGTAAACCGCATAGTGGTACAATTACTTAGGGGCTATAGTAACAAACATCCTAAATTGTGGGATGAACATCTTTATTATGTGCAACATGCTTATAATCATGCCTTACATTCTTCTACTTTAAAGTCTCCATTTGAGACTTGTTATGGATATCTTCCTAATTCTCCATTAGATATATATTATGGACATGAAACTGTTGTTAATGGTGCAAGTGATTTTGACAAGGCTAAAAGATTTGTGCAGAGAATACAACAAGTTCATCAGTATGTCCATGAACAATTGGAGAAAAGCCAGGCTGAGTACAAAGCTAGGCATGATAAACATAGAATTGATCACAAGTTCAAAGTTGGTGATTCAGTTTGGCTTCACATCAGCAAGGAAAGACTGACAGGTGAAGGTAAAAAATTGAAACCTATACGGTATGGTCTTCCAAATATTGGAAAACATTGGTAACCGGTTAGATTTACCTCCATATATGCAAATCTACTCAGTTGTAAATGTTGAGAATTTAAGATTGTATTAACCGCCTATGATTGTTAATCATGATGATTCTAACATTATGCCTTCCATTGATGATTTTTCTCCTGAGTATCTTGATGAGTTGCAGGAAGACATCATTTTGGACATGAAAGTAAGAACTTCGCGAAGGGGTGATATTAAGTATCTTTGTGTTGGGTTCGAGAGGCATGCATCCGAACAAGGAAAAATGGATGGAACTGAAAGGTGAGGGAGAAATACCTCACCTATTCACCAATTAGGTTGACTTTTGGGGTCCAAAAGTTTCTCGGTGGGGAGGAATGATCCGTGAGGATCCTCATAGAGAAACATCGATCTAAGATCTTCTCAGAAATTGTTGCAGTCATTTTTAAAGCGTGGAGAAAAATTATACGACTCCGACGACTTGACTTGTTTGCAGGAAACAAAGCTCGTTTGCAAAAGTTATAGCCCGCTGAAATTTTTGGGCAACTGGCAAAATTTGGAGTTTTGTGTAGGTTGGATGTGTGCACGCTCGCCAAGTGTTTTGATCATATTGCGACACGTGGACGAATTGTGTGACGTACTAAAAAAATGGGTTTTGGAACGCCGGTCTTGGACACTTGTTCTCGGACAAATGGACCCCGCTATTTACTGGCTGGGGGCCCTCAGCCAGGTTCGACACACTTGATTATGGAGGGGTGCCTTGGCCTCCTTCTCATTTAATCATTAAACCAACTTGTGTATATAAACCTCTATATTTCCTTTTGCACCATGCATGTGGGACATTGGGCATGTATTATTTAAATTACCCACGCCTTATAACCTATTTGCAATTTTCCACACCATATTTCTCAAACTATTCAACGCATTATCTATTCCACTTTCCACGCATTAGTCTAAACTTTCCACACATTAGTCTAAACTGTCCAAACTGTACATGCATATATTATGGGATTTGGTGCCTAAAAGTAAACAATGCGCCATCCCCAATGTAATGCGCCCCAATGTAAAGCGCCCTCCACATAGGCTTAGGCGGCTATTAAGCCACTCAAAACCCGCGCCCACCTACCATATAAAGCCTTGACCAAGTTTTAATGCGCCAAATGTGGGATTATAATCCCAAAAGGATAAGCCAAAAGCAAGGGAGGAGAATGGAACTCGGGTGGGCTGAGTAAAATGATAAGCACCCAGCCGGCATGCTAGGAGGCGCATAAACAATATAAAAAGGGTGATATTCTATTTGTATATTCATTCGGGACTGTGTAGTATTATTGTATTGCTCATATCTTGAGCTATCGGTGGAATTTGGAGGAGATGTAAAAAGCAACCCCTGTTATTTTCGATAGAGGAAGACTGTGAGAAGGTCATAATTTTGTAGAATTCTTTGTAAAGAATTATTTTCAAGATTTTAATAGATCGGTCCCATTCAACCGACCCAAAGACATAGGCCTCAAGCGCCAAACTCCGTTATCAATTCTTGCATCGCGTTGCACAGAATCCTCTTCATTTCTTTCAATATTTGCACAGTACTTGTAGTTTTTATTCTTTTATTAAAAATACAAAAAGAAATAATGCACAAATTTTACATCGAAAATCAATACAAAGAAAGAAAATGTGTGTACACAATTGCTAGTTAAATTTGGTTTTTAGATCAAGTATTAATCGCCAAATTAATAAACTTGGAGTGCCTGTAATGGGAGAAGACACAACAATTGATGAATTGATCAGGCCATTTAAAGAATATGTTCAAAAGGAAGTGGTCAATCCATTATCCTTTAATAAGGATACCCTAGAATTCCTCTCAAAGATTCGAGCTGTCATTACACTCATATAGAAAAGCATCCGTCATGGTTCGGAAAGTGCAAAGATATCAACGGTGTTTCTAATGGTGGGAAGAGACTCAAGTTGTGTATATATTCCCCACGCTAACAGATTGGAACTGAAAACAACTCATTTCAATAAGGAATTTGCATAAATGGAGGTCTTCTCGGTAAGGCAAGTAAATATGATGTGACAGCGCAAGATGGAGACCGGTCAAGAAGTGAGATCAAGTCCATTGGAGCAGCTCATTCTTCTACATGATTCTTTCTTCTTCTTCTTCTTCTTCCTTCTCTCTCTCTCTCTCTCTCTCTCTCTCTCTCTCTCTCTTCTTTCCTCCCATTTTTCTCTCTCTCCAATGTTCTAATTTTGCATCGGGGTTTGTACTTTTTAATGTCTTTAATTTAATTAAAATTGACTTTAGAAACATGATGTTAAAATTAATTTTCCTTAATATTTTATAAGAATTTGAATAGTCTAAAGACAAAAATAGGACATATGAAAGGTCACCGAGAAGATGTTCCTCTTCTATAAATTGTAAAGAGCTCCTCATTTTATTTCTTATTAGTTGTTTTTCTGAATTCATGAGAGAGATATCCTTGTGAAAAGGCAAAAAGATAGCAAATTCTTCCATTTCCCCATTCTCTAATTTCCTCCATTCTCATACTATGTACAACTCTAGATTTTCAATGCTAATTAAGGAAGAAGTTTTTGTTTTCCATGGCATATGAATGTGTGCATCTTTGTATGCATGGTTTCCTCTAGTTGGTAGCATTTGAATCTTGTGGTTTTCTTCTCTTTAATGCATGTGATGAAATCTCTAACTGGTGTATACAAGAATCTAATTTTCTACTTGCAGTATTAGTTCCCTTATCTCATATTCTCACTCCCTTTCCCACTCTCTTGAAAAATTCCTCTCTAGAAAGAGATTGATATCTTTGCCACAGGTCGTGGAGTGCCATGTTGGATCCTTGGTCAAAGTCACCTGGATAATCAACTCACCGTACTCGCACATGTAAAATACATAAGCTACAACATTTAAGTAGAGGGAATTTGACTCACGAGCCCTGTAAGAAATCCATAGATTTTTCTCGAGGTCTCCTTTTGAAAAAATTATCACCAACAAATTTGTAATACCATTTTGTGATATATATATATATATATAATATACATTTCAAAATGGTATTAAAATTTAAGAATTTTTTATTGAAAAAAACCATGGCTAAATGTCTACATTTTTATTATTGTAAGGAATAGGGAATAGGGTTTGGGGAAGGGTCATACTATGGCCATGACCCCTATCCAAACCATATCCCCATAATATAAGGGACAGGGGTTGGGGAGGGGTTTTGGTTATGGTCGTGAGACCTTCCCATGCCCTACCCCCACCTTTATACATTGTTTCATTCTGCCCATAATTGATCATCCCACCTTTCTTTAAAATGCATCGATTTTTCTTACATTACCATTATATATAAATGAATGAGTTTATGTGTGTGTGTGTGTGTGTGTGATTAATTATATATATATATATATATATATAAAACATACATACATACATACATACATAGATATAGACATATACATATAGCTTTATAATCTCTCATACCTATAAATAAAATGAGGGTGCTTATATCTCGTGGTGTGTGTGTGTGTGCACAAACCCATTTATCGTGGATTTGGATCCACAAGAAAAATAAATTTTTACCCACAAATAAAATGGATACAAGAATAACATTGGAGTTGAAAAAAATCCATACAAAAAACCATATTTGTAAACAATAGAAGAGAATGTGCCAACAAATCTTCCTCTTTCATCCTTGTGAGCTCTTCATAACAACCTATAAGAAAAATCCATACACAAAGAATAAAAATAATAGAATGAGATAATAAATTGGAAATAAGGAAGATATATCTTCCATAAGGAAATATAGGGTTCCTTTGCACAACCCTAAGATATAAGTCGAGATCCTTTCAATCTAAAGGTTCTCCTTAAACTGGAATATACACTTGTAAGTGGGTCTCATGGTGCACCTTCCCACTTGCAAGTGGCATTTTAAATACTCATTATGTAAGAATAGTAGTTTAGCTTGAGTTTATAAATTTAACTTAATTATTTAAATGTGCATGGGTCATTGAGACCACTTGACATATATCCTAAGGATTATATCTTAACCATTTAATTAATCTATAGGACATAGGATATATTATCCATATATCCTTCCCACTTAAAAATTTGAAACTTTGAAAAGGATAAATGAATTTAATTAGTTTGAATAAATGTAGTAATACCTTGGAGAAATAAATTGGCCCCCTTAAACCTAGATATTTTCCTTGAGGTGAAGATTTAAATATGAAGGTTATTATAAATCAAGACCCTTGGAATCAATTTTAATAATGCTAAAGTTGGTTAATGCAATAACTCATTAAAAAAACAAGGATATTAGTATAATCACCGTAATGAATTTTTATTAATTTAAATGTTAATAAAAAAATATTTTTCGTTACATACACAATATTTTAAAAAATTATCACCTTTATAACAATATTTTAATGGATAACCTAAGGTATATTTCAGGGTTTAAAATTGGGGCACCACATTTTGTATCGAGCTCGGTTTCAACACTAGATGCTCTAGGAATTATGAAAATAAAATTAATTACATTAGATTAATTAATCAGGATCTTTTTAATGATGTTTCTGCTACTACACTCTAAACTTAACACTTTTGTTTTCCCTATTCTCGTAGGATTTCTAGATGAGTTACTATACGTCAATCCACTAGGATTCAAGGACATAGGTTACATACTCCAAATATGTGTGCCACAGAGATGCTAGAGGTATTATAGGAGATTATAGGATTTTTATAGGAGCACCTTCCTACATATCAAGATCCAGGGAGAAGGTCATTCCACTAGAGGAGGTTACTCAATAATTTTAGGGTACACACTCAAAGAAACATCAATACGATACATAGAGAAGGGTGAGGTATCATATCCCTTCCGTCCATGTTGAGAGGGTTTCCAAAATTCCCCAAAGCCTCTCTCATAGAATTATAGGTCCACCACGATCATATCGGCCACATTCCCCTATTAGAGAGATGGTTAAGCATCGTCGATAGGACCATGAAACTGGTAGTGATATTAAGGATCTCCTCTTTTACATCCAACCGTGTATGGAGGGATGACCATATTTTGGATCCAAAGCATAGCTCCCAATTCTTGATACTTTCTTTGGACTACACCCATATGAGAGAAATGTCAAGGATTGACTAGATATTCACCTCTTACGAGACTCAACAGGTGTTTGGTGGAGGAATGACGAGAATAAGCTCTATCTGACACGAGAGACAACTACTTGGGAGATGTTTGAGGAGTAATTGTGGGTCAAATATATATCCGAACACTTTTTTAGAATAGGATTGATGAGTTCCACAACCTCCACTAGGGATCAAGCATTGTGGCATAATATGCATCTCATTTCCTATACCTATTACATTATGTGGACTATTTACAGGATGAGAATTTTTAAGTGAAAATTTTCATCAACGACCTAAATGCATATTTGGTTGGGGAAATTAGTAATTTATCTCCTTCGACCTTGGAAAAGGTGGTGAAGAAGGATTATTTGGTAAAGGAGAATAGGGCGAGGCCTAGGAGTACCATGACATGAACAAGAATAAGATACATGAGTGGATCATTCGTTCTAGTATCATAGATCATGAGGTACATCTCCACCACCGAGAGGAGGTTTTAGACCTCCGAGAAATAGCTTTGAGACCTCCATCGCACCCACAATAATATTCACATTACCATGCACACTTGTAATCGAGGACTAGAGCTACACAAGACATGCAGAGAGGTTGAGGCAGTGGATGCTTTAGTTTTGGTAAGGACATGAGATGTTTAAGGTAGTAGGTACACCTAGAATGCACATAGTAGTCCTCCATACATTTACCCATAGGTTTAATTCACTGAGTATACGTGAAACTCCCACATAGAGATTCACTAGGATGTTACATTTTGGGGCCCATGATTAATATGCTCTCCTTTTTCTATAAAAACCTTTTTAATAAACATAAGGTGCCTATATCCAACAAGATTGTAGTAGAGATGTGGGATGTATTTTGTTTTTTTGTGGAGATGAATTCCTTCAAAAATAGCATGTTTTACAAACTTGTAGGTTTACATAAGAATCGACGCGCTTGAGGAACCGACATCGGTCACTGGGAGGAATCGGCATTGGTCGTGAACCGACACTGTTACTGTGCATTTATATTTTTTTGTTTTAGATGCAGGATTAGATCTAACCTTTTGGTTAAAGGTGATCTAAAGGTTATAAATGTATAGTTAAGATGCCCTAATTTTGTATAAGCTTATATAAGCTATAAATTCAGGGTTAGAAGAATAGAATTGCATGTAATTCCTTGGTTGAGAGGATGAAGAAGAAGAAGAAGAAGAAGAAGAAGAAAAAGGTTACATGAAGACATAGCTTCCATGGAGAGAAGATGGATAAAAGGAAATTACAAGTACATCTGAATGGTGAGAAGAGGGTAATGTCTTCTACTATATTTCCTTTATATAGTTATTGTCTCAATGTAATGGCTTGCATAGTATGCAAAGCACATAGAGTTTCTTCTTGTAGATCCACATGTTGTTGTGAGATCTTGTATTGTAGATCCATGAGATCATGTTGTATTGATGATCCATAGAGATCTAGTATTGTAGCTCATTGGATAGCTTGTGGGTACATGATAGTATCTAGATGTTGTAGAGGGGTTGTCTTATTGTTTGCACAGATTGATGTAGTGATGGAGGAGAGATTTAATTCTTAGTGCATAGTTATGGTTGCACATTGGTAGACCCATTTGAGAGGTCTTGTTTGCATATTCATAGGAGACCTTGGTTACACTTTAGAGATGTAGTAGTTCATGGTTATGTGAGATTTGATGGTGGTTCAGAGGTATGGTTGTAGTGCACTCATACGATCCATTTAGAGATCTAGAGGAGGAGATACTCTTGGAGAGATGCATTGTACTCTTGTGGGAAGAGTTGATTTGTACTCTTTTTATTATATATATTGAGATATTTATCTTTCCTGACATAGCCCACATTGGGTGAACCACGGTACATGTTGTGTTATGTGTGTATACTTTGTTTTGATTTGGATTATTCTAGTTTATACTTCCATTGTTGTAGATTTTGGGGAATTTTCTAGTTCCGTATTTGCATGATTTGGTTTGTTATTGAATCATAGAACTATTCTACGCTTAACTATTCCCAACAACTGGTATCATATCCTAGTTTTTATCTTATTTGATACCAAAAATTGGTATCAGAGTGATGGATTTAGCTTTGAGACAAGGGTTTTCTTTAGGGTTTTGTTAGTGGTATTACTAGATGATGTATGAGAGTAGGGTTTTGTTTTTCCTGATGTGTAAATTACAGGGAGAGATTTAATCTCAAGTGGGAGCTGGAAATGTAAGGTTGTTAAAAATGACAGTGACCATGGTTGGTTAGATGGATACCGATGTTGGCAGGGTGACCGTGGTCGGTTAAAGGGTGACCATGGTTGGTTACTAAGAAAATTGGTTTAACCAGAAAATTACATAGCTAAATTAAGTTGAGAAGATACAATGAATGTGTCTTGATTGCTAAGGTGTCCCTAGTTTTTGGAGGCACAGCATGTTGGTCAAATTGCAGATTTGGATTATAGAGGTATGATTTTGTTATCTTGGTATTCCAGTTCTTGTATGTTTTGGTAGTGCATGTATGTTTGGGATTGTTGATCTGAGTAAGAGATAGAGGATCAGTTATACATCCTTGGTCCAGTTAAATGCACGGGCTTCATTAGAGAGGAAAAATATAATAGCACATGATGAAGACAGAGATTCTAACAGAGAGAAAGTACTTCCATTGAAGATGTGGGTGAGTTTCCTTGGTGTTGGTAAGGTGATGTATTTCATCTTGGTGTAGTTTGGTTGCATGTATTATTGTTGTAAATTTTTTGTGCAAGATTTGGGTGCTTCTTAAAATGATTGGCTCAACACAACTATCGCTTTGGTTGGAGTAGGCACCTGGTTTGGTGTACTATGCCAATTTATGGTGTTCTAGTAGTTCCAAAAGCACCGATATCCATCGAATGAACCAACATACGAGGGGAACCGGACTGTCACAGATCCGTGTTCTGGTCTCTATGACACCGAGTTTGCATAGGATTTATTACAACATAAGAGGGAATGAAAGGGTTAAGTGTCCATTTTGGAGGATCAGGTTTCTTGCACAAAGTGTATAGGAAAAAATGGAGTAGATCACTTCAATGTTTGAATCAGAAAGAGGATGGAGTTGGCTCGGTGAGTCTAGTGAGACTTGGGTCGATTCAAGTATCTCTATATGGTTCATGTTTTATTTCTTTCATTTGAAGTAATTGGTATTATGTTTGGATTGTGTGCACAAGTAAAATTTTCACCATGGATGAATTTTATTTCCGGATGTGTTGGAATCTTGAGGACAAGGGTATCTAGTCTAAGGATGAGATCCTCAATGAAAATTCATGTTTAGACACAATTGCAGGTAACGAGAGATGTTGAGTACACATGGATGAAAATAAGGTGATTCAACCTACTTCACAAGAAGTCCAAACTTTTGTGATGTAGAAGTATTCTTTGATAAGAAGGGAATCAATTTTATATTTTCTTTCATTTGTTTTATTTCTCACTTATATATATTGGAGCTTTTGAGCTTGATGATTAGAGGTAGTGCAAGGAGTTCATGTTGAGTGGGAGCAAGCCATGGTTGTTGGCATTACAGGTTGGACACATATGCATGTGTGGAGTGAGAGGAGAATGCTACTATTCAAAGTGGCATGAGGCACAAGTTGTTTTGGAGGACAATCATAGTTTTGCATGTATTTTTTGTTTAGTGCATGGTGATGTCACTTTTAGTTTTATTTTGTAGTTCCTGGATATCCTTATGGGATGGAAGTTGATGGTTGTTCAACTTGGGTTAAGAAGAGAGCAATTTTTTAGATTTTGAAGGGTGAAAGAAGGAAAATTTGTTTGTTATAGGTTACAAGTGTGACAACAGTGTGTATTTACATTTTATTGATGTTTCCCTTGTTTTCTTTCATCTTGGATGGTTTTTCAATATGTTGATGACATTTTTTTGCTGGTATTTGCACTAGTTATTAGTAGCATGGTTAGCATGGTTTTTTTGTTGACATTGATGAGCACATGATTCATATGTGGCTTTGGAGTTAGTCGGTGAGAGACTTGGAGCTTACTGGAGAGCCTGGTGATATGGATGGATGTATATGGTGAGTTTATACATGATATATATTCTATTTTTGATTCTATGATGATGCATATATTTTTTTACACATGGATTCCTATGAGCATGGTTTAGATTCCCTTGAGCATGAGTAGGGGATGTTTGTATTTCCTCTTATTATTATGTTACTCCATGATAGATATGTTTTCTACAGATGATTGTATTGGACATGCAAGTTGTTTATACAAGGTTGGATTCGAAATGTAGTGTTTGGATTCTTTGAGTTATGTAGGTGTTGTGGATTGATCACCCACTAGTTGCATGTAGAACTCATTTGGGTTGTCTTTACCCAGGATCTTGTTTTGCTTATGCATATTCTAGTTTGACTTGTATTTGGTCAATTGCATTGGTGGTTGCATGGAGACATGGATAGATGGTTGGAGAACATGGTTGGTTTTATAGGTATGGTTATGGTTGCAATTGAAGCTCAGTATTTCAGTTTGAGTGGGAGCTCTTGTAGGTGTGTTAGTCATGGTGGCTTGGTTACATGAGAGGATTGGTGTTATGATTCAGTGGGAGCTTGATGTATGGATAGCTCGTGTATCATGGATCAGTAGTAGCTTCATGCAATTATATGGTCGATAATAGCTTTGTTATCTTCTTGGTTTTAGAAGATGGTTTAATATTCTTGTTTTTTAGAGAATTTTTGAAGTAAAGAATAGTTGGTCTTCACAGTATGTAGAGGATGGTAATGTACAAGTACAGGTTCAACAATTTATCTCCAAGTGGGAGATTATTGAGTTATGGAGCTAAATTTATTCACAAATAGCATGTTTTACAAAATTTCAAGTTTATATAGTAACCGATGTCAATTGGGGAACTAGAATCGGTCACATGGGAGGAAGCAAAATTGGTTAGGGAACCTTCACCGATTACCTATGCGTTTATGTTTTTTTATTTTAAACGTGGGATTAGATCCAACCTTTGATTTAAAGGTGATCTAAAGGTTGTAAATGTATAGTTAAGATGCCCTAAGTTTGTATAAGCTTATATAAGCTAGAAATTTAGGGTTAGAAGAATAGAATTGCATGTAATTGATTATTATTACATGTGGAATCCTTGGTTGAGAGGATGAAGAAGAAGAAGAAGAAGAAGAAGAAGAAAAAGAAGAAAATGGCTACATGAAGGTGCAGCTTTCTATGGAGAGAAGCTGGATAGAAGGAAATTGCAGGTACATCTGAATGGTGAGAAGAGTGTAATGTCTTCTACTGTATTTCCTTTATATAGTTATTGTCTCAATGTAATGGCTTGCATAGTATGCAAAACACATAGATTTTATTCTTGTAGATCTGCATGTTATTGTAATATCTTGTATTATAGATCCATGAGATCATGTTGTATTGATGATCCATAGAGATCTAGTATTGTAGCTCATTGGATAGCTTGTGGGTATGTGATAGTATCCAAATATTGTAGAGGAGGTTGTCTTCTTGTTTACACAGTTGAAGCAATGATGGAGGAGAGACTTACTTCTTGGTGCAAAGTTATGGTTGCACATTAGTAGACCCATTTGAGAGGTCTTGTTTACATATTCACAGGAGAGATTGGTTGCAGTTTAGAGATGTAGTAGTTCCTGGTTATGTGAGATCTGGTGGTGGTTCAAAGGCATGGTTATAGTGCACTCATGTAGATCCATTTAGAGATCTGGAGGAGATACTCTTGGAGAGATGCATTGTACTCTTGTTTATTATATATTGAGGTCTCTATCTTTAGTGGACGTATCCCACATTGGGTGAACCATGGTACATGTTGTGTTATGTGTGTGTAATTTGTTTTGATTTGTATTATTCTATTTTATACTTCCACTACTGTAGATTTTGGGGAATTTTCTAGTTCTATATTTGCATGATTTGGTTTGTTATTGAATCATAGCACTATTGCGCAATCAAGTATTCCCAACACATTTAGTGTTTCTATAAAGCAAGAGATAATCGACAGTGAGCACTGTGCCATGGTTATTGAAACCAAAAGTATTATCGGGGTATTTATGTATAGATATTTTGATGCTTATATTTCACCTCCTATAGTGGACCTGTGTGGGTTGGTGGCATCTAGGTAGTTAGATAGATGGCAGGTTGAGTTGGCTTTTGGGGCCAAACTTACTGTTGACACTTATGTAGAAATTTGCATACTTGATTTGGGTTTGTTCGCCACTACTTTAGACCTCTAAATTTTACCTTTGGGGTCCTACAAGGTATTTTTTGGTATGTATTTTCTTGAGTCTCATTGGGATAAGGTGGATTTTCATAATAAGGTTATTAAGTGTCGGTATGAATTGGGTAGGTCAACTATGATTATTGGTGTTCATAGGCCTATCTCCTTACATATGATCTATGCTAAGCATCTCAAGTAAAACATGCGCAAGGATTATTAGATGTATTTCATCATGATCATTGATTGATTGGAGGATGCTCTCGCTAGTTCACATCTTGATGAGCACCCTATTTTGAGAGATTTTTCTGATGTATTTAGTAGTGATCTTCCTAATTTTCCACCATGCAGAGAGGTTTATTTCACTATTAACTTGGTACCATGTGTAGCTCCAATTTCTCATGCACCATATAGGATGACAAATCTTGAGCTTCATGAACTCAAGATTTTGTTAGAGGAGTTTCTAAAGAAGGTTTTAGTATGCCCTAGTGTATCTTCTTGGGATGTACTTGGTGATTTTTGGGAAGATAAAGGATGCATTCCTTCATTTTTGTGTAAATTTTAGGTAGCTTAATAGGGTAGCCATGAAGAACATTTATCCCCTTCTGAGGATAGATGATTTATTTGATCAGATGTGAGGAGCTAGAGTGTTCTCCAAGACTAATCTTAAGTGAGGGTATCATCACTTACACATTGTAGAAGTAGATCATATTCACAAAACAACCTTCCAAACTTGCTATGGACACTATGAGTTCATCGTGGTTCCATTTAGTTTGACTAATGCACCTATATTCTTCATGAGCCTCATGAATAGGGTTTTCTGGACATTCTTGGATCATTTTGTCTTAGTGTTTCTTGATGATATTATGATATTTTCTCTCTCATGGAGGATCATAAGAAGCATTTGAGATAGGTTCTATAGGTTCTGAGGGATCATAAGCTTTTTGGGAATTTAGATCAATGTTCTTTCTTCCAAATAGATATTTAGTATTTAGGACACAACATCTCTAGTGAGGGTATCTCCGTAGATCCCTCAAATATTTTTGACATCTTAGATTGGCCACACCCACTATATTGATATAAGTTAGGAGCCCGGTGGGGCTGGTAGGATATTATCACAAATTTGTGAAGGATTTATCTAGGATAGTTCACCCTATCACTTCCCTTTAGCGCAAAGGGAATAAGTTCATCCTGGTCGATAAATATGAGTAGGCCTTTCAATTTTTCAAGGAAATATTGACTAATGCATATATTCTTATAGTATACTGATCCGTTAGGAGAGTTTGTGGTTTACACATATTCCTCTTTAGAGGGGCTTGGGAATTCCTCATGTAGGGACTGGTGTGTTATTGCATTCAAGTCATGAAATATCAAGGAATATGTTACCCCCATGACCTTGAGCTTTTAGTTTTTGTTCATACCCTAGTCTAATGGAGACATTTTTTCTAGATAGGGATTTTGTTTTGTAACCGATTATTTGAGCTTGCAAAGCACATTTTTGTGCAACCTAATCTTAATGTCTCACAATGGTGTTGGATGGAATTCTTGTGTGATTATGATATATACATATAGTAGATTAAAGGAAAGTAAAATTTTGTTGTTGATGCCTTTAGTAAATGATGCCATGACCTTTCTATTTTGACTCTTCATTATGATCTATGAAGTAAGATATTATAACACCTTCTAGGTGATATATTTTATAAGGGAGTGAGGTAGGTTTTGATTCATAAGTTTATTTGGAGGGCGAACACAAGATGTATTTTAGAGGTAGATGGTCCTATTTCATTATTAGAGGTGCATTTATGTTCCTAATACAGGAGATTTATGTAGTTTTATCCTCTCTGAGGATCATTGAGCCGCATACGCAACCCATCCCATAGTGAATTAGAGATACTTATACTCTTGGACATGATAACATCTGGATATTACATATTTTGTAGCTCGTTGTCTCGAGTGCTCGAGGGTTAAGGTTGAACACTTTCATCTAGCGAAACTTCTTTACCCCCATGATATTCTTGAGTGGAAGTGGGATGTAATATCTATGGATTTAAAATTTGGTCTTCCTACTTCATCATATCACCATGATGCCATCATGGTAACAGTGGAAAATTTGACCAAAGTTTCCCATTTCTCACCAACTAAGGTCACTTACAATGCAATTTCCATTGCTATAGTTTTCTTGATGATATTTTGAGGTTACATGGGATTCTAAAAATTATTATTATTGACCAGATACTATTTACACTTTAGATTTCTTAACTTCTTTCCAGGCCACCCTACGTACCCATATTAACTTTAGTTTATCTTATTACTACAAGATAGATGGACATATAGAGAGGGTAAACCAGGTACTCAAGGATATGCTAAATGTATGTTATGGATCAGCAAAAGAAATGGGAGGACTATTTGTATCTTCTCAAGTTTGCATACAAAAAAATTATCATAGCTCCATTGGTATGGTACCTTATTAGGCCTTGTATGGGAGACCTTGTAGGAAACCATTGATTTGGGATAGATTAGATGATAGGGTTGTTCTTATACCATATTTTCTTTAAGATATAGAGAAGTAGGCTATTTTGATTAAGCAACATCTTGAGTAGGAATGAGCATGCTAGAAGGTGTATGCATACATGAAGAGGGTTGACCATCACTTCTCTATAGGTGATAAGGTCTTCTTGAGATTATGTCCACATAAGATTCCAATCCATTAAAAAAAGGGCTCCAACCTCTCTCCTCGCTTTGTTGGTCCTTTTGAGATTTTAGAGGTCATGGGTCTAGTTTATTATCATCTAGCACTGCCTCCACGCCTATTCCATGCCCATGATGTATTCCATGTGTCTATTTTATAGAAATATCTTCTTGAAAATTCTCATGTATTATATTGGTTGTCCTTGCAGGTGGAGGCCAAAGGCCAGTGGACATTGCATCCCATGAGTATACTAGAATAGTAGAATTTGGCTCTTTGGGAGTGAGATTTGGACCAGGTTAGAATCTAGTGGGATAGATATGATGAGATAGGAGCCACTTGGAAGCATATGACACCTTTGAGGGCCAAATATCCCTACCTCTTTCAGGTGACTTTTAGTAGGAAGTATAATTCTAGGGAGAGGGATGTAGTTCCCACCATTTTATCCATTCCTTATGATTTTTTGACTCATTTTGATCAATTTATTTTGCTTATAGAGACATTGGACACTTAATTATACTAGATTTTGCATAGGTATTTCTATGTTTTATCACCATGTTGGTTATGATACTCTTACACTTGACAGACACTATTTGTGACACTCTTTTCTTATCCATGTTATAGACATTTTATGTGGTTTAGAGATGATGATATTGATGATTATGTGATGAGATGGATATGATTTTTATATTAGATGTATCATTGATTTTGATCGTAATTTATATATTGATGGATAGTTAGATGTGGCATATTTATATTCAGCTAACACATAGTTGTTTAATTATCATGAATATTCATATGGTTATTTCATTTGATTTTAGATCATGTGGGTATGATATTTTGTCTTGAGTGTGCAAGACTACAACTTGTGCCATGAGTAAAACATGGGACTCAATGGTAGTACAACCAAAATGCACAAATCTGCCTAATCCAAACTCATCCTCACCTTGTTGATTTACCTTTTCATTATTTAAGTATGTTGAGTTTGGTATAATCACCTTGATTTTATGTGTTGGTCACATTTATTACTCTTCACTTTCTTCTCACCATGTTAAATTAATCTTGATATAACCCTCTTGTTTAGGGTTGTTTATTGTTTAATTTTCATTTCATGATGCTTTTGGTTATTGGGTGATTTTTTTATTAAGTATGTTTATCTGTGTCTTGTAATAACATAACCTTGCTTTTAGGTGGTCCACAAAACCTCTTCGATACTCCACCTTCTCTCAAATCTCGGATTTGAGTAAAAAGTAGAATTATGGAGGCTCTTTTAGAAAGTATGGGGTCTATCTTACCTTAAAAATGACCATTTGGACCTAGCCTATGGATAGATGGAGCTTTTGGTGAACCCTAAAAGTGTTTTCCTTCTTCTAATCCTCTCGCATCTCACCATCCTTCCTCTCTTTTCCTCATGTGAGTGGCTTTGAGATCTGGTAGCATACTTTTGGGGGATTGCATTTTTGAATTTTGTCTTCTTTCATTTTATTGTTGTGTGGGTACTTGTATGAGGACCTTGATGAGTGGGATTTGTCTAGTTTGAGAGGTGACATGTGTCATCCTCCCATGGGATTAGGGACTTGGAAAACTTGCTCTTTTTTGTCCCCATGTTTAATTTTTGGTGGATTTCTAGATTTTTGGGGATTTTTGGAGGGATTCTTAGCTTGCTTAGAGCTAAATCTTATTTTGGATTCCATTGCAGCAATGGGAGCTCTTGTAATTTGGCTTGGCTGAGGTAGGTCGCACCCATGTTTATTTGTTCTTATTTTTAATGGAATGTGTAGAAACCCCACAAATTCTATGTTGTTTGGAATGTTGGTTTTGGGTGTTAGTTTTTGGTTTTTCCTCCCTTTATCTTGTTGGTGTTTTGGTTTTTTCCCTCCATCCCAAATGGGGAGTGGATTTTGGAATGGTTTTGTTAAGGGGAAAGGGATCATTTCTTCATCCTCATGGCATCTTGGGGATGTAATGAAGGATCTTGTTATTATACTCCATTCCTTAGGGGAAGTAAGAGGCATTTCCATTTTGTTTGAAAATCCCCTCCTATCCTTTCTAAGGAAGAATGCAAGCTTTAAAATCCTTAGTGAAGAGGAGAAGGTGGAACTCTAAGGATTATTGTGGGTGGTTTAGAGTTTTGGAGTTATTATACTTGGAGGATGATCTTGGCACTACATGTTACATTTTTGGTTTTGGGATCCATTCTTCCCCTCTTCCCATTTCCTTTGGTTTTAGTTTTTGGTTCCATGAATTTTGTTGATTTAGTTTAGATTCTCCTTCTTACTCCCTTTTGTTATTTTGCATGACCATGTTTGTTCATTGTTGTTTTGTTTGGGAATATTGGTGACATGGTATCCCTATTTCCCATGGGCTAGGGAGGCTAGCATGCCTTCTCTTGGGAGAAAGGCATGTAATGATGCCTATGGTTGGGAGGTTTTCAAGCCTTCTTCTTTGTGGTGTTTGGAGCACTTGGAAAATTTTGGAGCTTGGAGCTAAGTTTGGAGGAATTCTTGGATTTCTTGTTGGAGGAGATTTTTTTATAAGTTCGAGTTTTAGGGTATGTTGTTCCCATATAGTGGGAGGCTTTTAATCTTGTATTTTATAAGTGTTTTTGGTATTATGCTTGTTTAAAAGTAAATTTTCATTCTATTTATCTCTTGGAGAAGTGTTGTAAGGTTTGGGAAATATTATTTTGGGGACCATTCTAATGGGAGAGTTGAATGCTTTTGTTTAAGAAAATTTTATTGTATTATCCGCATTGATTTTTTCCTTTGCAATGCAAGAAAATGTGCACTTTGAATGGTTATCTTATTTCTTTAAACCAACTGGTCTCTTTTACTATTATAAAGGTTTAATTCTTCTTTTTTATTCTATGTAAACATTCATTATTGTGTAGTATTATCACTTAAATGAGTCAATGAGAAATATTAATTAGTTTATAGGTTTGTGATTTGGTTTAAAATATGTGAAAACCATATTTTGGGTGATTTAAAATAGTTTTGATCTTGCTAGATTTAAATGTGTGTAAAATAAAATATTTGTTTTCGTTGTGCATTTCCAACTTAATGAAAATTCATATTTACTTGTGAGATCATATCTCCTTTCAACTTGTATTTTAAATGCCTTTGAAAAATAAAGTTTCAATTAAATTATGATAGTTGTAAGATCATTGATCATATGTTCCATGGTTATATAAGCATTTGGTTTCCCTTTTATAAGTTCTTATCTTTGGAAAATTTATGTTAACCAGTTGAAATCAAGAAATTAAAGTATTAAATCAATCATGTTAAAAACTTGATTATTATATATACATAGATATATGTATATATACATATTATAATAAGGAAATTATAGTTTTAAATTTATCTTGATGAAAAAAATTTAACACACGCACACACACATTACAAAATGGTATTAAAATTTTAAGAAATTCGTATTGAAAACAACCATGGTTGTATTCTTGTTTTTATTATTGTAAGGAATGGGGAATATGGTTTGGGAGGGGTCGTGGCCATGGGTGTGACCCCTACCCAAACCCTACCCCCATAATATAAGGGACAAGGGTTAGGGAGGGGTCGCATTCATAAATGCAACCCCGCCCAACCCCCGCCTCCTCCTATATACATTGTGTCATTCCGCCCATAATCATCCGTACCACCTTACTTTAAAATGCAATGGTTTTTATTCCATTACCATTATATATAAATAAATGAATATGTGTGTGTGTGTGTGTGATTATAGATAGAGTTTTATAATCTCTCATATCTATGAATAAAATGAGGGTGCTTTATATATATATATATATATAAATATAAACACAAACCCATTTATCAATGGATTTGGATCCACGAGAAAAATAAATATTTTACCCACAAATAAAATTGATATAAGAATAACATTGGAGTTGAAAAATCCATACGAAAAACTAGATTTGTAAACAATAGAAAACAATGGGCCAGCAAATATTTCTCCACCATCCTTGTGAGCTCTTCATAGCATCCTTCAATAAAAAAACTAAAGACTAAGGAAGAAGAAGGAATAAGAAAATGAGATAATAAATTGGAAATAAGGAAGATATATATTCAATAAGGATATCTAGGGTTCCTTTGCACAACCCTAAGATCTAAGGTGGAGAGCCTCTCAATATAAAGTTTCTCCTTAACTTGGAATATGAACTTGCAAGTAAGTCCCATGGTGGGCCTTCCCACTTGCAAGTGACATTTTAAATATTTATGTGTGATGATGATAGTTTAGTTTGATTTTAGAAATTTAACCTAATTATTTAAATGTGCATGGGTCATGGAGACCCTTTGACATGTATATTAAGGATTAAATGTTAACCTTTTATTTGATTTAGGGATATATGGATATATTATCCTTCCCACGTAATAAGTAAAAACTTAAAAAATTATAAATGAATTTAATTAGTTTAAATAAATGTAATAATACCTCAAAGAACTAAATTTTCCCCTTAAACCTAGAGATTTTCCTTGAGGTGAAGATTTAATCGTGAAGGTTATTATAAATTGAAACCCTTGGAACTAAGTTTAATAATTCTAACGTTGGTTAACACAATGGCCCATTAAAAAAACAAGGATATTAGTATAATCATCGTAATGACTTGTTATTAAATTAAATGTTAATAAAAATGATTTGTTGTTACATACACCCTATTCAAAAAAATTATCACCTTTATAAATAGATTTTAATGCGTAACCTAACGTATATTTTGGGGTTTAAATTCAGGGCACCAAAATCCCAACAATACTTGACAAACCTTCAAATATTCAACTTCAATCTTCCTCTTTGACTGGTGTTTCCAACCTTTCAACACAAGTTTTATTCACCTATTCTTGTATCAACCTTGTTTTATAAACTCAAAGTCGATTAGACAACATTTTAGTTTTTCTTAAATACTATAAACAATTTCAAGAAGCAATCATCTTCTTAGTACTTGAAAATATCTTATACTTCTTTATTAGTTTCCTATAATTCTCTTACACTCAAGAACAAATTCCTTGTCCATGGGCACCTTTAATATTCTTCCACTCACTTCCATGTTCGATGTTGACCTCACTTTACTATTTGGCATGATATTTTAAATGTATTCATAGTTTTTTTATCTCTATAGTGATTTCACTCGCTTCTCCAAGTTTAAACATATAGTCCCTATGTTTTAATCTTTTCTAGAAAATTTACAACTCTTTGTACACCCTATTACCAACTCTTATAGTAATGTGGACCTCAATAATTTATCTTGACCGTATTGTCTTTTCACCTACCTTATTTATCCTATCAAAACCTTATTGACATTTTTCTCTAGCTTTACCTTTTAATATTATTTCTTGAAACTATTTTGGACTTCTTTATTCTTTGTCATATAATGCTCTTACACTCAAGAACAAATTCCTTGTCCACGTGCACCTTTAATAATATTTCACTCACTTCCATGTTGTCATGTTGACCTCATTGTACTTCTTGGCATGATATTTTAAATTTATTCATAGTTTTATTTATCTCTATAGTGAATTCACTCACTTATCCAAGTTTAAGCATGAAGTCCCTCTATTTTAATCTTTTATATAAAATGTACAACTCTTATAGTAATGTGGACCTCAAGAATATAGCTTGACTATACAGGTCTCTTCACCTACCTTATTTATCCTATTAAAAAATTATTAACATTTTTCTCTATCTTTACCTCTTATCTTCTTACAGCCTTAGAAATACCTTCAACCATTTTTAGGGATCATTAACACTTGATTTTGTAAAAAAAAAAAAGCAAACTTCAATACTTTTTCCTAGACCATATACAAGGTTCTTCACCTTAAGTATTTACTTCGTATTTTCCTTAATGACCCTAAGAGCTCATAATTTTGTCTCTCTAAGTGTCCTAACTATAAATTCTCCCTTATCTCACCCTCACTTATCACCCATATTGTCGAGATCGTGCAACAAATATTCACCTTCATATGTAATTTTTACACTTGGTTTTAGTGTTCTCCTAGGTATTATTATGTGAAAACTCTCCACAAGAACCTTCAATTACTTTACACTTCACAAGTCACTTAATCCACCATTCACTCATATTGTCTTGTATGTACATAAATTTTCCAATATTTAAAACACAATAAAATAGCAAATAAACCTTATTTACCCTTCAACTCTACCTATACTTTTTTGAAGCCATGTGAAACCCTATTTTGCTTGATAAATTTTCACCAAGGTAGTTTCTCAGAAAAAAATAATCTATCTAGACACCCATTAATCTCCTTCAACTATCATGAAGACATGCAACCTGTTTCTTAAGGGAAATATGCCCAGATCATAAATTTCTTCTTCCTATTAGGTCTCTTTTACACTCCAAAAGAACCTGTCAACAAAATATTGGTTTGTACACCTCCATAATCACTCAAAATAATAAAATCCATTAAAATAAAATTCTCAAATGTTATGTAATGATTTTTCATTGGTTTCATCCACTAAATCTCAAGATACACTCATTTTAGTGATTAACCCTAATATAGGGTTTCTCAGAACCTGAGAGAGAGAGAGAGAGAGAGAGAGAGAAAATCTCTTATATTTATCATAAAATGATGATTCAAACCCTAATTCTTAACTTCTTAGTTATTTTTTATCTTCCTCCCACTTTCATCTTTGAACATCCACTCTTGAAACCCTATCATCAATTCAATACAACAACATTTACATTATTCTAGCATGAGAAAACTTTATTTTCCTCACACAGTCCTAAAACAGTCACTCAAATAAATTTTTACATCACTATTAACTCTTTAAATGCATTTTACATGTAACCATGGATACCCAAACTCACCTCAATGTCTAATTCATATTTTCCTTTCTTATTTCATCAAACACTCTTAATACTACATTAAGAAACTTGTGAGTTCTGCCTCCAACTAAAAACTTTCTTTCTTTTTATCACCTCAAACCCTAAGAGGGTTCATTCACACATTTAAAACCTATTTCACACATTCTAATACATTTATAGTCACTCATTCATTATAATAACTCTCAACCATTACTATATCACAACTTATTCATCAAGTTCTCAAACCATTTATAGCAAATACACTACTAATGCATTATTACCAGTACTAAAACCCTTCATAGGATGAGAATCTGTCTTTAACACATCATTTAAAACTCATAAAATACAAACACATACAAGGATATCATGCAAATACACATTCTTTATACATATTTAAAATAATCTCCATCATTTATTTGCAAGAACTTTGAATTACAAGTTTTCCATGCCCAATATCACATGTTCTTGCCTTATTAAGGATCTTTACATTATTCTTGAACCTATATCCCTCTTTATTACTCTCTTATTCCATCTCTTACATTAAAATATCTCTATTTTCATGACCTAAAAGGTGAGAGAAATAACTAATTTTCCAACCAAACCATGGTGTAGACTAACCACACATGGTGTCTCTTTACAATTTTTCACATGTTTCATCCACTAAATCTCAAGATACACTCATTTTAGTGATTAGCCCTAATATAGGGTTTTAGAGAGAGAGAAACTCTTATATATTACATAAAATGATTATTCAAACCCTAATTCTTAACTTCTTAGTTATTTTTTTATCTTCCTCCCACTTTCATCTTTGAACATCAACTCTTGAAACCCTATCATCAATTCAATACAATAACATTTGCATTATTCTAGCATGATAAAACTTTATTTTCCTCACACAGTCCTAAAATAGTCACTCAAATATAGTTTTACATCACTATTAACTCTTTAAATGAATTTATTACATGTATTCATGGATACCCAAACTCACCTCGATGTCTAATTCATATTTTCCTTTCTTATTTCATCAAACACTCTTAATACTACATTAAGAAACTTGTGAGTTCTGCCTCCAACTAAAAACTTTCTTTCTTTTTATCACCTCAAACCCTAAGAGGGTTCATTCACACATTTAAAACCTATTTCACACATTCTAATACATTTATAGTCACTCATTCATTATAATAATTCTCAACCATTACTATATCACAACTTATTCATCAAGTTCTCAAACCATTTATAAATAAATACACTACTAATGCATTATTACCAAAAGTACTAAAACCCTTCATAGGATGAGAATCATCTTTAACACATCATTTAAAACTCATAAAATAAAAACACATACAAGGATATCATGCAAAGATACATTCTTTATACATACTTAAAATAATCTCCATCATTTATTTACAAGAACTTTGTATTATAAGTTTTCCATGCCCAATATCACATGTTCTTGCCTTATTAAGGCTCTTTACGTTATTCTTGAACCTATATTCATGTTTATTACTCTCTTATTCCATCTCTTACATTCAAATATCTCTATTTTCATGACCTAAAAGGTGAGAGAAATAACTAATTTTCCAACCAAACCATGGTGGAGACTAACCACACATGGTGACTCTTGCTTAAGGGTTGAAAAACACCTTAGATACATCATATATGGTCCTTTATGACCTTTTACAACTTTTCATGACTTCACTTACAACATTACACCTTTTAGACCCTTAGCTTACAAATTCAAATATTCAAATATTCATTTTGGAGGGAAACTCCAAAATACCTACTTAACACCCATGAAAGGACCTAAGAAGGTTGAGAAGGATTCAAGAACACTTAAAAAGACTCCTAAGACCTACAAAAAAAAAAAACCTTCATTGAAAACCAAAACTTACTAATATACAAGGTTAATGATTCTACATCACAACCATTTTAACATAATTATGCCTTACCCGTAAGAATTTATTCCAAATTCTTTTCCCCAACAAAGGCTTACAAAAATAGTTTCAAATGAAATTATGTTTAAGATTTCTTTCCAGATCAAGTTTTTAGAGTTAGTATCTAAAAATAATCATTCTCTTATCATACAACTACATTCCAACATCATAACTTAGAAATATCATTCTAAAACAGTATCAATGTTTTCTCTAATACAATTAAAGGAACACTCCAATCACAAATTTCCATTTTCAGTATATATAGTGTTGGATTTTTTCCCAATTGGAGGGAAACAAACTAAATTCTAATAAGTTCAATAACTCATATCACCAACCTTTTGTACTTTTCAAATTTAAATTCTAGCAAGTCAAGTAAATCATACAATCACCACATAACAATAATGGATGGTCAAAACTTAAATCAACAAATTGTATAACTTCCAGCAATACATGCAACTCATTGTGCCCCAATTGGGCCTTTGGCTATAATATTTTTTTGTTTTCTTTCAAAATCAATTCCACTTCTAAAGAAGAATATGCATTCTCAACAATTAAAGATTAGAGAATAAATGAAACTTTCTAATCATATCTACAATAGACCATATTTACCTTAATAAGGTAGTTTTATTTGTAACATACTAGTAAGCATAGTTATGTTGATCTCAGAGTTACATGTTTAAAAAGAAGAAGAGGAAACTATATGTACCCAAAATTGTATGTACTGTACTGCCGAAAAGAGGTTATAGAAACCCCAATGATGATTCAGATCTCTTCGTAAGGTGTTCAGAATCTAGAAAGCATGTTGAGTATACATTTTCATCCTAAAATGCCTTATCTAACCTTCGCATGCTTTATTCTAACCTCGTTCCTCTCTTTCCTTGCATTTTGGTCTTTAGTTGCAAGACCACCACCCTACCTCGGCGTCGGTCCCGTGACCACCGCCAAGGATAGGGCAGCTGTCCTGTGTGTGTTTTCCAGAAATTTTTGATGCTTTTTCAACATAAAAAATCAAGTGGCACTCGTATTTCTCAACCACTCTTGCTTACATTTAAGTTTTAGCCTCCTGGTAAATAGTAATTCCTCTTTGTTTATAATAGAAGAGTTCAATTCAAAATTACCCTCTGGTAAATCAAAGTGCTATAAATACCAAGATTGTTTACAAGTAAATGGCCCCTCTCCCTCTATGAATTATTATTCAGTGTGTTTTGAAAGTTATTCAATAAGTCTCAACAAGTTTAGATTTTGTAAAGATTTCAGCCTCTCAGTTCAAGGCTCCACAGTTTTGGTTCTAGATTATGTCCATTTGAATCTTGATTCTACTTAGAATTATAGGTTGTTGTTTTTTCATAGGAAGTATAGATCCTAGATATTTTGGTGTGCTTGTATTGTATTGTACAATGCAAAAGTGACATGCGAGTATGGGAATCTACAAGTACCTCTTCCTCGTACCCGACCTCTTAAGGTCATGCCGAGATAGCCGGTGAATGTTGAATATGAATGGATATAGATAAGCTAATCGGGTAATCTTATATCCTCAATACACAATAATGGAATCTACGAATCTAAGGAAAAGAAGGCCCTCCTAACCTAAATTGGTGTAATGGATCATTTGGATATAATAGTTGTTCGAGGCTCCAATCAATGTTGAGCTCTACCAAGATCCTGTTTCTTGGTTGTTGGATACGTGGGAAGTGACCTGTGGGAGCTTCGTATATATCTCCAGACAAGGTCATGAAAATGGTGATAGGGGGTTTAGTGGATTTGTAATGAACTATGGGTGATTTTTGGTCTAGCCCAGAAAATATTAGATTGATTGGCTTCTATATTTAATATGGAGAACTACGTGATGATATCTGGCGGGAGTGGTGAGGATCTAAATACCAGCGTTCGTAAACCGGTGTCAATGCTTAACTGATTGCAGGCCCATTGGGTTATGGGACTTGGGGATCACAACCATGAGTTCGTAGTTGTTGTGGACCTGTTATGGTCATGTGAAAAATCAATCCCTTCTCCCGATTATCCAGTAATCATACGCCTTTTCAACCTCTATGTTTAGAACTAGAAGTTGTGTAATTTTCTCATAATACCTTACAGGTGTTCTAGAAACTTGAATGTGTAAGCTAGTATCTATGTCAATGAGGAGGTCTCTTGCGTCAGGTTGTGGAACTAAAGGATCGCAACCAAATACTTGTTCTCTTTCGAATCCTTGTACAATCATTTGGATATTTTATCAAGGCAATCTATAGTTAGGATGATTTGACCAAAATGTGTATGCCTTGTCGTCTTCGATATTTAACCCTCTCAGTTGTTCACTAATTGCTTATAGGTTTGTCGTTGCTCGAAAGACCTATATCCTAAGGTATTGATCTATATCAGCTAATGTTGTGGGTAGATTTGGTTGAGGCACTATTGGTTCAAATATATATTCTCTAGGCTCTCTAGGTCCTGTGATTGTCATACAAAATGATTCAATTTTTAAATAAAATAATAAACTGATTACGAAAGATGTATTTACACTATGCAAGCATTCTTCTATTTTTGTATTTTTGATGATGTATTTCAATGAAATTAAAGAGCATCTATTCTAGTATATTTAGAAAATGAACAACTAATCTAGCAACAGAATTTAAAACAAACAAAGTAGCCTGGTGTGGCTATTTTCCTATGCAGTTGTGATTTTATCCTAAATATCTAAGAAACTAATTATTTTAAATTGAAAGACTCTCGATCCTACCTCAGAAGTGAGGAATGAATCATAGTTTTTAGAAACTATCAATCCCCATAGCTTCCTGGTGATATCGAGAGTGAACTTTTAACTAAAATAAAATAATTCACTACTCTATTTGATACGTTATAACTAGAACTTTGATAGCTCAAACCTGGTGTTTACAGAATAGTGGTAAATCCAATTATATGTGATTTCATCCCCTCAGTGTGATCTCCTTATTCCTTCATGTTCTCGTGAATCCAAAAAGCATGTATATGATAGTATCAATAGAATATGGTATTCGAACAATGGCAACTTTGGATATAGACCGAATACAATGCAAGTAGGAGAGGGATAGCGCAAGTGAACAGAGCTTGACTATGCAATTCCTAGTGGGATTTATTATGGGAATACAATGCAAATGTACCGAGAGTTTTAGAATCTATCCTTGTGATAAAACAAAACCTGCAACTTTAATGGATTCTAATCTAGAAATGAAACTATTCTATGCTAAGTTGATTGTATGGAACAACAATGGAATAAGATGAAACAAGAAGATTGAATGAATTCTAAACAAAAAAGGAAAGCTAATAATTGATGCAAAATATGAAGCTAGTAGAATTCTAAGCAAGAAATTCAAAGACTGAACAATAGAATTGAGAAAGTGAGGGGCCATTTGTTTGAAAACAAGCTGGCTATTTATAGCAAATGCATTTACCAGAGGGTAACTCCCAATTGAACTCTTTTACTATAAACAAAGGGAAAACACTATTACCAGGGATCCAAAAACATCAATGCAAGCCAAAGTGGTTGAAGAAAGTGGGTGAAATTGAAGATTTACATTTGATGCGATCTTCAAAAGAATCTAGAAAACACGTGCAGGACCGCCACCCTATGCGGTGGGCGATCACGAGACCGTCGCCTGTCTGGGCGGCGGTCTCATCACTGAAGACCAAAATGCAAGGAAAAGGGGGTAGAGGGAAAAACAAAGCATGCGAAGGATGAGTGAGGCTGAGTGAGGAAGAGGGCGAGCTTTTCTGGATCCTGAACACCTTGCGAGGAGACCTGTATCATCATTGGGGTATGTGTAACATCGTTCCAGTGGTGCAGTACCCTACAATTTTGGGTACGTACATATTGCCCCATCGAAGAAGCGTCTTAGCCATGAAGAGGCGTAAAATGGTGGATCCGAGTATGGCGGTCCCGAAATGGGGAGTTAGGAGTTATACCTGACATGCCCGTGTGTTAGAAAGTCACCATCCAAGATCCCGTTATCTACAAAAATTAAAAAAAGGGACTCAAGTGCAGCTAGATAAAACAATTTGAGAAATAAGGCTAAATTGATATGAAAAGAGGACTTACCATCTACGCGGGGTTTAGAACTTACCTCTGTCGACGCTCCGACCCTATGAAATACATTCAAAATCAATTTTAAAAGCTATATATATATATATATAAAACAAACTCATTTCACTATTCATTTACGTGGATTGATTTGATAGTTTTTGAGCTCTGGGACCCACGGTGACGGTTTTCGATGAGAGTATAGTCAAAACATTTGTGGTGAGATAGCGATCATGCCTCCGAGAGTGGAACATCAACCCACAAAGTCTCAGGTTAGTTCTTCTCAATTTATTGTTTTTAAACCTAAAATGTAGAAATGATAAAATCTTTGTCTTAGGGGGTATTTTTGAAAATACTAGTTTTAAATGTTGTTCTAGGGGGGCTCCATAGGGTAGGTCTTTATTTTAGCTAAAATGGTGAATTTTGCTGTTTTTAGGCATTTTTAGGGCATTCGAGCCGTTTGTGTTTTGGGACAGGACCGCCACCCTGTGCAAGGTGGCGGTTACGGGACCGCCACCTTAGAAGGCGGTGGTTATGGAACCGTCACTCTGCACAAGGTGGCGGTTCACGATAGAAAGCCAAAATAATGCTTTACTTAACTTATTTTTGCATTTTTAGCATTTTCACATGTTATTGATAGTTTTTCCAATTGGATTTTGGTACTAACTTACTCCTTTTTTGTTTTTTGGGTGTATGAAGAAGGAGGAATACATTAGATGGAGCCGAGAGAGGGAATGTGATTGGCTCCTAGCAATATTAGAGGAACTCACTCAGCAGAGCGAGATACACTTTAGAGGGCTGACATTTGGAGGATTGCACAAGTCCCTCACATTGCACCTACTAGTCACATACTATGTGACTTATTTTCATATTGGGATGTAGATCGAACACCTTTCGATTTCCAAGAGTTAGGGGTGAGTGGACCATCACCTTGGAGGATGTTTACCGTATACTAGGGGTTTCGATCCTTGGGTGGCAGTTGTCTCTTAAGACAGCAGTATCGAGATCTCAGGTGGTTCAATGGGCCACCTATATGGGAGATGCAATTGTATCGATGGGATCAAAGAAGGGAGTGAGGATCCGCTCCATTGTTGAGACAGACATTCTTGTGCTCTACAAGGCCATCATGGGCATCCTTGCTTTGAGATTGATTGGGGACAAGGGAGGAGACACTCTCTTATATTGTTGGGCCCCCATTATTACACAAATTGAGGGCCATGGACGTGTCTATGCTTGGGGAGTAGACATCCTCGGGACCACCTACCATGATTTGTACAGGTGGTCCGACTACGGGATAGTCATTAAGCCACCCAACTCTTGTTATGAGTTGGGTGTATGAGCATATCACTCCGTATGGGAGAGGCGTAGAGGCAGAGGATCTTGGGGCCGTCAGGGTAGTGAGGTGGATAGGGATGACTGTTCTTAGAGCACCCCACCAGCCAGTGGCCTCTTTGACCACTACAGATATGGAGGCCACCCCTTATCAAGCCATGACAGGGCTATGGGGAGAGGAGACCATTACACCGATTGCTTTTCAAACTACCACCATCTAGTAGATAGGGTGGGGAAGTTGGAGATCCACCCCTTTGATAGAGTACCACAACAGTTCGGCCTCCCATATATTGACATGTTTCCTCTAGCAGGGCCAATGTATAGATCTATTCGTGAGGCTTGGGGAGGTCCTAGAGGCCAAGGTTGGACTATTGTTACTCTTGGTGTTCCTATTGGGCTGGAGGGGTGGTACGTGCTCGAGGGAGAGCTAGTGCTCCTCAAGCACCTTTACTTCAGATTGCCACTAGTCTCGCCCATAGTAGCGATGAGCCCATTGACGTGGACTCTGAGTCTGAGGAGTTCATTGGGGGAGAGACACATGAGGAGACAAAGGAGATGGAGATTGGAGAGATGGGTGGGGAGGATGATAGTGATCCCGAGTGGCATGATACTCAAGAGATCCTACAGGCTGAGAGGGTGGAGTGGAGCATAGAGAGGGTGACTCTGGTCTCAAAGGAGTTGCTCTCTCAAGATTTAGGGGAGATGGCAAGTCCATTGTAGGCCGTCACATTGCCCCAGACGTGGGAGAGGGACACTAGTCAGTGGCGGCATCAGTGGTAGGTGTGGATCCTAGAGATCCTTCCTAGAGGCCCAGCGATCCGAGTGAGTTGCCACTCTTCTCTTGAATTTGTTTTAGTTAGAATTGTCTTAGTTGTTATTTCTTTTTGTTTTGTTTACTCTTGGTTTTATCTTTGATCATTTTCTAACTTGTTTTCTCCTTTACTTGCAGAATTGCTAATGAGTGGTGAGACTTGATTCGTCGAGTATGTATAGATACCTTGTTGCTCCCCTTGGAGAAGACTCATGTTGAGCTTTTTGTGGACGTGGGGGAGCCTTCAGTAGCCGGTAGGCATACTGATGTTTTTGCCTCTATCTAGCATGTGGTGAAGATCATGACTTCTCTCCACGCTGAGGTAGTTGGATATAGGATGGTCGAGCGCTTGATGAGGAGGAGTCATTATCATGGTGATACTGGCGAACTCGGCCGTGACCATGAGCCCTCAGTGCATTCGGAGTTCTGACATAGCCGGAGTCCTAGATGTGGTCGCACACCCTTTGAGGGATCCCATAGGGATTGAGAGGCCACTTTTATAGTATTTTGTCAGATATCTATATGAGTGTTTTTGTACTTTTCGGGCTCTTTAAGCGTTTTGACCATGCCTATGCATGATGGCATTGTATATGAAACTTTATATATATATATATATATATATTTGGATCTAGAATCTTGGTGCCTAGAATTTCATGACTTGTCTTCACATGTATACTAGATGTTTTTAGAGTATTTGTTTTCATGCTTTTCAAATATATGTATGTAATGGATGACAAGTGATGGTAAACAGAATGTTTCTATTTTTATGCTTTTGTAATGCTGATATGTGATGATTAACACATTGTAGTTTTGAACTTTCGACCTCTTTGGGAAATGTCTATGATTTCTTATTATGTTAGCAAAACATGATGAATGTATAGTGATAAAGAGATGAATTTGCCCCATTCCCAACTCCATACAACCAGTGAGATGCGAGGGCTCAACACCAAGGGTGAGGAAGGGCACAAATTTTATGAGTTTGACTGAATGGAACGATGAGAGACAGACAAACTAGTAACAGAAACCAAACCTAGACCTACACACTTACCCTACTCAAAACTACCACCAAGCTTAGAAGACCATTTACTTTCTAGTTTAACTAGACTTAGATTTATAAATGGCAACCTAGTTGACAAAATCTGGTTTTGAGGATTTGATCTCTTTTGGAGTTTGGATATTTGTTTTCTCTTAATAGAATTTGATTTGTGCTTTTAGCATACCAAGATTTGTTAATTTGTGTGAATGGACCCCCCACACCTTTCCTCATGCCACCAGTAAGAAGCATGGGTTTTTCACCAAAGGAAAGATATAGGCGAGTAAGGGCACTTCTTTCCTTTCCCAACCTCGCACCACTAGTAAGAGATGTGGGCTTATCACCGAAGGTTGATGGGGCAAAGAAGTGTGTAAAATAAAATATTTTGTTTGCTTGGTGCTTTTGATTCCATTTGATTTTGACATTTATGATCTATGACTTTGGGATATCCTTTCTTTCAAAGATATTTAAAAGGGATAGATGTGACACCAAGAAGCTTCTAGAACAAACCGTAGGTAAGGACAACTTCACCTAGTAGAAAGAAAGAGAAAAACCAAGTATGCAGGCCTTGGTATGGTTTTCATCAATACTTGTCTGTTGAACTTGATGAGAAGATTTGAAAATAGTTGATGATGTTTGAAGAGATGTGTTTTGAATGCTTTTTCCAATATTTTTTTAGAAATTTGTAATGTTTGCTTAAGAGCAAGCTCCTAGACCACAATTTTTATGAAATAAGTGGAAAGAATGAAATAGCTAAATGAATAATGCAATGTAGATAGCTATAATGTATAAGTGGTGATTCTGATGTCTTATGCATAAAACCATTTAAGATGCAAGGAATTGATGATTTCATTGAATTCCTCACCTTCTAGTGTGCACAAAAGATACGCATCGTTTTCGTAGTCCTTCATGACTTGGTATGGGCCCAACCACTTGGGCTGGAACTTCCTTCCTTCGTCGGTTTTCTTATCAATCCGGCTGTCTAACCTTAGAACTAGATCTCCCTCATATATTTCTCACTCATAGACCTTTTTGTCATATTGTCGGCACATCCGGTCAGCATAGACTATGTATCATTGTTCATAATTTAGACTGGCCTCGTCAAGGCTTTCTAGTTGAGAGAGGTGTGCCTCTCTGTAAGCTTCTTCATCCAAAATCCCTTGTAATGAGATACGGAGACTGGGTATTTCAACCTCAAGTGGGAGAACTGCTTCTGTCTCGAATACCAGTGAGAAGGGGGTTGCTCTGTTGGTGTTCTTATTGAGTTTTGATGGGCCCACAAGGCTAGATATAGTTTTAAATTCCTATCTCGCTTGTTCTCCTTAACTGTTTTGAGGAGAATAGCCTTTAACGTTTTGTTTGTCGCTTTGGCCTGCCCATTGCCTTGAGGGTAGTAAAGAGAGGCCATGTGATGGTTTATTTTGAATTTTCTACATAACTCACGGACTTCATCATTTTAAAAGGACATTCCATTATCTGAGATTATGACTTATGGGACGCCATACCTGCAAATAATTTGGTTTAGAATGAATTTGACAATTACCAAACCTCGTATCTTGTGGTGAGAGGCATGGCTTCCACCCATTTGGTAAAATATTCCATGGCTATAATTATAAAATTATGGCCATCGGTGTATGAGGGAGAGAACTTCCCTATCAAGTCCGGACCCCATGTGGAGAAGGGCCACGGGGTTGCTTATTAGGCATGCAGGATTGTGCCGGCATGTGAATCTCGTGAGAGAATTCTTGGCATTTATGGCACTTACGTATGAATTCCACTTTCATGTTCGAGAGTGGGCCAAAAATATCCCATCTGATGTATTTTACGATCAGTGGTGTGACCACCGAAGTGGCCTCCACATATCCCACTGTGAGATTCATGAAAAATCTTCTTGGATTCTTCTCGTGTCGACGCATCTTAGAAGCATGCCGTCAAAGGCTTTACGATAGAGTACCTATTCTAAAACAACATATTTAGCAAGAATAATGCATAACCACCTTCTTTGTTATGATGTGGGGTATGTGTGACCTATGATAAGATTGATGATATCGATGTACCAAGGGAATGTAGAGATGGGGGCCTAGTATCGACGAAGTATACACACTCATCAAGAAAATCCAGTTTACCAGATCACCTCCATCTAGTGGATTTTCAGCTAACCAATCTATAATGATTTTTCCCTTAATGGATTTTTGGTTTATGAATGTTAACTGAAATTCACCCATTAAGGTTATGAAACACCCTGCCTTTTTAGATAACGACCCTTGCGTGAGGAATGTCCGTACATGATCTATCTTTACAATGACCCTCGTTTCTTGGTTTAACATGTAATGTTTTAAATATTTTTTTCCAAAGACTATGGCAAGGCATTCTCTCTCTACCTATGTATAACGTGTTTCATAATCAAGCAACGTTCAGCTAATGAAATAGACCGCACGTTCCCGTTTATCATTGTCTTCTTGAGCCAGCATGTGGGCTAGCGAGACATGAGTGGCTCATGAGTATAGGATCAAATGGTGGTCTAGTTTAGGAGGCATTAGCATGGGTGGAGAAAATAAAAAGTGTTTAACTTCTTTGAATGCCTCATTGCATTCTTCAGTCCAATCAACACTATAATCTTTCTTCAATAAATTGTTGATTGGATGAATGGCAAAACTTAAATCTGGGATGAACCTTTGGATTGCACCGAGCTTCCCAAGAAATGACCTGATTCTAGACTCGTCTAAGGGTGGGATCATTTCAAGAACAACCCATATTTTTGCTGGATCAACATCAATCCCTCGTGAAGATATAATATAGCCCAGAAGTTTGCCTCCTGTCACACCAAACATGCACTTCTCTGGGTTTAATGTGACGCCATATTCAATTAATTATGAGAGGATGATACAGAGCACTTCTAGATGATCACAACACTTCTTGGCCTTGGCCAACAAGTCATCCACATAGGATTCCACAATTTTATGGATAATATCATGGAATATATATGTCATTGCCCACTGATATGTAGCGTTGGTGTTCTTAAGACCAAATGGCATGACAACGTAGCAATAAGTTCCCTAGGGAGTTATGAATGTAGTTTTGGCTTGATCCTGTTCAAATATTTTAATATGATTATACCCTGAGAACCCATCCATGAGGGACAACGATCAAATCTAGTTTTTGCATCAATGATAACGTCAATGTATGGTAATGGGAAGTCATCCTTGGGATAAGCTTTGTTAATATCTCGAAAATCTATGCAAATGTGTATCTTCCCATTCTTTTTTTGAGAACAGGACGATATCGGATACCCATTGTGAATAGTCAATGGGTTTGATGAATCCCACTTGGAGAAGCTTTATTACTTCCTCTTTTACCCGAGAGCCACTTTTGGCTTCATTGGTCTTGACTTTTGTTTAATCAAGCTTTGCATCTGGTTTAATGACAAGATTATGTACCGCAATATGTGGTGCAATGCCCGTCATTTCTTTATAGTTAAATGTGAAATCCTTTTGATGTTATTTGAGGATTTGGGTGTGTATTTCTATCTCCTCTAGAGTTAACAAGGATCCCAACTTCAAAATTTTTGTTCTTCCTTCATTCCAATGTTTATGTCAATGGTTTCTTGTATTAAAGAAGCATTACCTTCTTCAAATTCAAGTGGTACTGGAGGTAGTTCCAAGTTTTCTCCATTTTCTATCTCGTAGATATCAAGATCCTTCTGTGGAGGAGACTCTACCATGGGATTTCCAAAATAGGAAGAGGAATGTGGTATTATGGAAAGATCAACTATACGATGAGCAAGGTGTAGCTCCACATAGGCGTTTAGATATTCAAGAGTGCCTCTATCATTATCAAAGTGATCCACGATAAAAAAAAATCATCCTCAGCTTCTCCATGAGTCAGGAGTGAGTTTGTTGGTATTTTACACACTAATGGTTCGGTACGAAGTGATGCCGTGAAATTTATATTTTCCAACTCAATGTTTGGAGTGAAACGGGAAGCTGAGGTTGCTATCGAGTCTGCGAGAAGGTTATGCTCTCATGGGATTGCTTCAATTGATATGAAGTTGAATCCCTTGCTTAGATCTAACACCGCTATTTTGTATAGTTGTAAATGTTCATCCCTAGTTTCATATACCTCGAAGACTTGGTTTGCAACTAGTTGCGAGTCTCCTAGCACTCTAATGTTATCGACACCCATTCTTTTGGCTAGGATGAGGCCAAGGAGGAGAGCTTTGTACTTATCCCTATTGTTTGTACATTCAAAGTTTAATTTAAAGGCGAAAGGTAGGATCTTTCCCTTGGGTGAAGTAAAGATCACTCCCTGCCCCAACTCCAAAGTGACATCTAGCTCCATTGAAGTGGAGCATCCAATACTTGCTTGGAAAAATGGATGTTGGGATATCTGTCGTATCTATTTCCTTTGCTTTGGTTACTTCTACCATAAAAATTTCATCTGGTGGAAGAGAAGCAATTCCTAGGGTGTGTCACATACCCATAGAGTCAAATGGTACGAGAATTGGTAAGTCTTTCTCTAGAAACTTAACAATTTTTGTGGTAGTCCCTAGTGACACTGTTTTTATAACATTGGTCTCACTTTTGAGTGTTAGAATGTCCTCAGCTAGACTTGTAATTTCCAACTCTGTGGTGGGTATCAAATTCTCTTTTGGTTTTGAATTAATTGGTTTGATGAGTTGATATGTTGGGAGTTCAAACTCGAGTGAACGCTTGGTCTTTTCTTCAAATCAACTAGGTGTATATCGAAGGGTTTTGGGTCACCTTGTGCCACAAATATTTTCCCTAAGTGTAGAAATCTTATTTCTTGGAATAACGTGGAAGGGATTACCTTCATTCGGTGTATCCATGGCTGACCAAGGATCATAGTGTAGTTGGTTTCCCGATCTATAATATAAAATTCGGTGAGGACCGTCTTGGGTCCTAAAGTAAAGACTATGGTTCCAATTGAAGTGGCCTTGAGGCTATCATAACATCTTAGCGTATTTCATGTTGTGGAACAATTTGTCTCTCCATATCCTAAATTTTGAAGAAAAGTGAAGGGGACTATGTTAATAGCTGCCCCATCGTCAACCATTGCACATTTAACATAGTTATTGTAAATCCATACTTGCAAATGTAAAGTTGGGTCGCCTCTTCATGCAATCTCAACATCTGCTGGCATTTTTCTTATATCAAATATAAATTCAGTATCCCTATCTAGATGCCTCAGAGGATAAATTTCAAAGTCTACATGGTTTGCTTGAGTTTCTGGAGGAGGAGTGATGTTGATTAAATGACCAAGGCCTAATGCTTCTAAGAGGGCAGCCCTGTGTGCGGGAGAATTTTTAACAAGTCCAAAAAGGAAATCTGAGAGAAGGTTTTAATTAAGTCATTAATTAAATTGTAGGCACCTATGGGTTTTACCAATGTTTTTTGAATGTTGTCTGGTTCCAATGGATAGCTTGGAGTTGGTTGAGAAGAATAATCTCATGTTCTTGTTATGGTTTCTACGGGTAACTCGGTGTCTAACTCTACCAAACCAACTATCTTAGTTTGGGTTTATGTTCCTAGTTGGGGTACGAATGGTGGATTTAATGAAGTTGAAGCTTCATGATCATTGTTTCCTATTACAACGCCCTTGTTTGTTCCATTGGGATCTAGCCTGTTATTGTTAGAATGGTTTGGGAGTGGATCATTAAAGATCTTGAGGGGTGCATTTTGAGGGGAAATTACCCCTATGTAAGTGTTTGGCGTAGGTATTACAGAATTTTCTAAAAACATATCTATAAAGAGTTGCTTTCAATCTTCTGGCAAATGCTACATGAATTTATTGTAGTCACAACAAGTCCTAGTGTCGTGGCCTTGAATCTTGTGGAAGCCACAATAGAAATTGGGATTATAATTTCGAGGTTGTTGATTTAAAACCTGTTGTGGCCCAAAATTCTGATAAGGTTGTTGGTTGTTAGAGTTAAAATTTTGAGGCTGTTGCCTTTGGTTTTAACTCTGATATCCAGTTGGGTTTCAATTTGGACTTTGTGTTTGGATTTGTTGTTGTTGTTACCATAGTGGATGATTAAAATCCACCGCGTTGATTATTGGAGTAAAATTGTTATTTCACTGATTATTAACAGGTGGTGAAATGTTTATAATGTTTTCCCTTTTAACTTGGTCGATTACCCCATCTCATTATAACTTTGCGGTTCTTGTTAAGGATTTTAGGTCCTTGATTAGTCTTTGTCGGTATTAGGATAGGTCATGGTGTTTTGATTAGGATTGGTTAATTTCCCATTTGTCCCATATGTCTTACGACCACTATCTATCACTGCTTGGTCAATTCGGAGAGCACTCTCGAGTACTTCATCGTAAGTTCTTAGTGGGAACTTCTGGAATTCTTTCTTTATCTCTATATTGAGAGAATTAAGGAATAAATCACATAGTTCCATTTGATCCATATTTAGAGCACTTGCTGATGAGTAGAGAACGTATGCCATCTTTGAATAAAATGAGCGGTGGATTCACTATGTTCTTGTTTAATATGCAAGAACTCCCGATTCTTGTTCTTAACAATTTTTTCATATCAAAAGATTTGATAAACTCATAATTAAGTTGTTTGAATGAGTGTATCGAGGCTTCGTGTATTCTGTAATACCAATCAAGGGCAATACCTCCTAAATTTTTAGGAAATATTTTAGCAACAACCCCGTCCCAAGGAGTAATTCCGTTATGGTTGTGGCATAGGCTTTAATGTGTGCATTTGGATCCCCTTCCCCTTTATATTTGGGTAATTCGGGAAGAGGTCTCGGAAGCATAACACTTTGTATGGTGAAGTCTAGGGGTTCTTTTAAATATTCTGAGTAAGTCCCTACTGCTTAGGCCTCGACCATCGATGGTGCTTGCTGAGGGGGTGGAGGTGGTGGTGGCAAGGGTTGTTGATATGACATAGCATGTGTTTGTAGGGACATAAGGGAATCCCTGTGGTTGAATGAACATCTGAGAGAAGAGAACATGTCTCCTTGTGGTGAATTTGAATAAATTCTTAAGTAAGGAGGAGCATTGTTCTAGTATGGGTTGTTTGGTGCCAAGCCGGGAGGTGTCATGTTTTCTACCGGAGCGGCATTTGAAAATGCGGTCCTAGTTGGTGTTTATTGTGGGTAACTATAAGGATTTTGAGGAGGCATGCCTAACGTGCTTGTTCCTGTAAGGAGGTCAACTTGACTGGGGTGATGCAGAGGGTTGGGGATTCCTGCTTGCCCAAAATATGAATTTTGGTTTGCTGGAACGCTCTAACCTTTTCAACTAAGGCTGAAATGACTTCGATTGGTGAAGACACATTGTTTTACCTTAATGGTGTTTGTTGTATACCTTGAGGTTGTAAAGGGGTATGATACTATGAATTGATCGTTACTGTCGCCAAGCTTCACCGAGGGCATTTCCCATAGGTGAAGGAATGGGGATGTTTTCTTGGAATAGGGTATCAGATTATGTTTGTAAACTCCTTATAGGTGGATACATGTTTTAGAAACATTGTTCACTTTTAGCATAGCGTGCTAAGTACTCCTCATCCAAAAATGGGAGTGGATCTAACTATCTACTGATCTGTGGTCTAAACAAGACCCGAGGAGATGAAGTGGACTCTCTAGTAAATGTCATATTGTTAGAGCCTGATGGCTCTGGCTGTTGTGTTTGTGCAAGCTGATCTAACTCCTCAATTCAGAACAAAGAACTAGAACTAGTTCTGTGAGGGGGAGTTTGAGATGACAAGTAATTACTTGAATAGTTATCAGCCCATGCAGAAAGCGAGGGCGATGGTTGTCTATTTGTTTGACTATAGTTTACTTCGAGACTTGAGAGAGGTCTGCCTCATATGCATCGTATCCTAACATATTTGGGGGGTATATGAATACCCATAGAATAATGGGAAAGAGCGAAGGTGGATGAAAGAAATGAAAAATAAAGTAGGAATAATTGTTTGTTCACATCGGATTCACCAATTTTGTATGATGGAAAAGTGACATGCGAGCATGGGAATCTAAAAGAACCTCTTCCTCATAACTGACCTCCCGAGCTCGTGCCGAGACAGCCATTGAATGTTGAATATGAATGGATACAGATAAGCTAATTGGGTAATCTTATATCCTCAATACGTAATAATAGAATCTACGAATCTAAGGAAAAGAAGGCCCTCCTAACCTAAATTGGTGTAATGGATCGTTTGGATATAATAGTTGTTCAGAGGCTCCAATCAATGTCGAGCTCTACCGAGATCCTATTTCTTGGTTGTTGGATACATGGGAAGTGACCTATGGGAGCTTCATATCTATCTCCAGACAAGGTCATGAAAATGGTGATAGGGGGTTTAGTGGATTTGTAATGAACTATGGGTGATTTTCTGGTCTAGCCCAGAAAATATTAGATTGATTGGCTTCTATATTTAATACGGAGAACTACATGATGATATCTGGTGGGAGTGGTGAGGATCTAAATACCAACGTTCGTAAACCAAAGTGTCATGCTTAACTCGATTTGTAGGCCTGTTGGGTTATGAGACTTGGGGATCAAAACCATGAGTTCGTAGTTGTTGTGGACCTATTATGGTCATGTGAAAAATCAATCCCTTCTTCCGATTATCCAAAGAATCATACACCTTTTTAGCCTCTATGTTTAGAACTAGAAGTTGTGTAATTCTCTCTCGAATACCTTACGGGTGTTCTAGCAACTTGAATGCGTAATCTAGTATCTATGTCAATGAGGATCTAATAGCAACTTGAGCCATCGAGGATCTAATAGCATGACATTTATTGGAGAATCCAAATCATCTCCTCGAGTTTTGTTTAGACCAAAAATCGTAGGCAATCAAATCTAATCTCATTCTTGGATGAGGTGTACTTAGCACACCACGCTACAAATGAGCGACACTTCCAAAACATGTATCCATCTCTATGAAATTTGCAAACACAACCCGACACCCTGCTTCAAGAAAATACCCCCATTCCTCCACAAATGGAAAATACTCTTGGTGAACTTGGGCAAAGTAATGAACAATTCATAGCAAGATACCATACCCCTCTGTAACCTCAAATAGTACCACAACAACCATCAAGGTGAAACACTGGGCCATCACCAATCGAGGTCATCTCAACTTTGGTCAAGAGGGTCAGAGGACTAGAACTTGCTCAAGCAAATCAAACTTCATATTCGGGGCAAGTGGGAACTCCCAACCCTCTGCATTATCCTAGTCAAATTGACCTCCTCACAGGAATAGGCACGTTAGGCATGCCTCCTCAACATTCGTATAACTACCCACAACAAACACCAACTAGAACCACATTTTCAAATGTTGCTCTAGTTGAAAGTATGATACCTCCTGGTTTAGTACCAAACAACCCATATTAGAGCAATGCTCCTCCCTACTTAAACATTTATTCAAAATCACCACAGGGAGACATGTTCTCTTCTCCTGGGATGTTTTCTCAACCACAAGGGTTTCCTTACACTCCTACAAATACATATTCTATGCCATATCAACAACCCGTTCCACCTCTCCCCCTCAATAGGCACCATCGATGGTTGAGACCTATGCGGTAGGGACTTACTCAGAATATTTAAAAGAACCTCTAGATTTCACCATATAAAGCGTCATGCTTCCAAGACCTCTTCCTAATTTTCCTAAATTCAAGGGGGAGGGAGATCCAAATGCACATATCAAGGCTTATGCCACAGCCATTTGAGAATTTGTCCCTTGGTATGCGGTTGTTGATAAGATATTCCGTAAGACCTTAGTAGGTATTTCCCTTTATTGGTATTATAGAATACCTAAAGCCTTGATACACTTGGTTGAAACTGACTTGTGTCGAAATTTATTAAAGCTTTTGACATGAAGAAATTGTTAAGAACAGGGATCAGGGAATTCTTACATATTAAATAAGATCACAATGAATCTGCTGCTCATTTCATTCAAAGATGGCGTACGAGTCCTCTACTCATCCTCAAGTTCTCCGAACATGGATCGGATGGAACTATGTGACTTATTCCTTCATTCTCTAAATAGAGAGATAAAGGAAGAAATCCAAAAGTTCTCACTAAGGACTTATGATGAAGTACTCGAGAGTGCTCTTCGAATCAATAAAGTGATAATAGACGGTGGCCGTAAGACATATGGAACAAACGGTAAATTAATTCCTCCCAATCAAAACACTAGGAATTATCCTAATGTCAGAATACCAATCAAGGACCCAAAATTCTTAACAAAAACCGCAGGTTACAACAGATGGAGTCACAAACTAGGTTAATAGGGTAAACGTCATGAACATCTCACCACCCATTAACAATCAAGTAAAATAATAACTTTACTCCAACAATCAACGCGGTGGATTTTAATCATCCATCACGACAACAACAACAATAACGGAAAATCCAAACACAAGGTCCAATCAAAACCCAATTGGATATCAGAACCAAAACCAAAGGCAACAACCTCAAAATTTTAACTCTAACAACCAGCAACCTAATCAGAGTTTTGGACCACAACAGGTTTCAAACCAATAACCTTGAAACTATAATCCCAACTTGTATTGTGGTTTCCACAAGATTCAAGGCCATGATACTAGGACTTGTTGTGACTACAATAAATTCATGCAATGTTTTCTAGAAGACCAAAGACAACTCTTTATAGATATGTTTTTAACAAATTCTGCATTACCCACACCAAACACTTATATGGGAGCAGTTTCCCCTCAAAATTCACCCCTTAATATTTTCAACGATCCTCTCCCAAATCAATCTAACAATAACAGGTTAGATCCAAACAGGACAAACAAGGGTGTTATGATAGGAAATAATGATCATGAATCCTCAACTTCATCAAATCCACCGGTCGCACCCCAATTAGGAACTCAACCACAAACCAAGATAATCGATCTGTAGAGTTAGATACTAAGCTACACATAGAAACCATAACAAGAACATGAGATTATTCTTCTCAACTAGTTCCAACCTACCCATTAGTACCAGACAATATTCAACAAACACTAGTGAAACCTATAGGTGCTTACGATCTAATTAATGACCTAACAAAGACCTTCTCTCACATTTCCTTCTTGGATTTGTTGAAAAACTCTTCCACCCACAGATCTGCTCTCTTAGAAGCATTAGGTCATGGTCATCTAATTAACATCACTCATCCTCTGAAATGCAAGTAAACCATTTAGAATTTGACGTCTACCCTCCAGGGTAGCCAGATAGGGATAATAATTTTATATTTGATATAAGTAAAATGCCAACAGTCGCTGAAATCACATGTAGAGGTGACCCATCCTTGCATTTGCAGGTATGGGTTTACAATAATTATGTTAAGCATGCAATGATTGATGATGGGGCAGTAGTTAACATGGTCCCCTTCACTTTTCTTCAAAAGATAGGATATGGAGAAACAAATTGTTCCACAACACAAAATATGCTAAGGGATTATGATAGCCTCAAGGCCACTTCAATTGGGACTATAGTGTTACCAGTCACCTTAGGACCCAAGACAGTCCTCACCAAATTTTATATTATAGATCAGGAAACCAACTATAATATGATTCTCGGTTGACCAAGGATACATTGCATGAAGGCAATCCCTTCCACGTTATTCCAAGAAATAAGATTTTTACACCTAGGAAAAATCTTTGTAGCACAGAGCGACCCAAAACCCTTCGACATACACCTAGAAAATTTGAAGAAGAGACCAAGTGTTCACTCGAGTTTGAGCTCCCAACTAATCAACTTAACAAACCAGTCAATTTAAAGCCGAGTAAAGTTGATACCTCTGACAATGAATTAGAAATCACGAATCTAGTCGAAGGCATTCCTAAGACTCAAAAATGATACTAACGACATAAAGACAATATCATTAGAAACTACCATAAAAATTTTGAATTACTAGAGAAATATTTACCTATTCTCCTACCATTTGATTCTATGGGTATAGGATGTACCCTAGGAATTGGCTCCCTTCCAGTAGATGAAGTTTGTATGGTAGAAGTAACCAAGGAAAAAGAAGCAGACATGAAAAATGTTCTAATATCCATTTTTCCAAACAAATATTAGACCCTCCACTTTGATGGAGCTAGATGTCATTTCAGCACTAGGGAAGGTGTGATCTTTACTTCTCCCGAGGGAAAGATCCTACCTTTTTCCTTTAAGTTAAACTTTGAATGTACAAACAACGGGGCTGAATACGAAGCCCTCCTCCTTGGTATCATCATAGCCAAAAGAATGGGCGTTGATAACATTAGAGTACTAGGAGACTCACAATTAGTTGTAAACCAAGTATCTGAGGTATATAAACTAAAGTTGAACACTTACAACTCTATAAAACAACGGTGTTAGATCTAACCAAGGGATTTGACTTCATATCAATCAAAGCAATCCCATCGAACAAAACCTTCTTGTTGATTTAATAACAACCTTAGCTTCCCATTACACTCCAAGCAATGAGTTGGAAAATACAAGTTTCATGGTATCACTTCGTACTGAACCATTGGTGCGTAAAACACCAACAACCCCGATCTTGACACATATAGAAGCTAAAAATGAGCCTACCATCCTAGATCACTTTGACAGTGATAGGGTCACTCTTGGATATTTAAATGCCTATGTGGAATTGCATCTCGCTCATCAAATAGTAGATTTATCCCTAATCCCATCTTCCTCTTCCTATTTTGGAAATCCCATGATAGAATCTCCCCACAAAGAATCTCAAAATCTATGAGGTAGAGAATGGAGAAGGTTTGGAACTACATCTGGCCCGCCTAAATTTGAAGAATGCAACGCTTCCTTAATTGAAGGAACGATTGACATAAATATTGGAATGGAGGAAGAACCAAAGATTTTGAAGTTGGGATCCTCATTAACTCCAAAGAGATAGAAATACATATCCAAATCCTCAAGGAACATCAAAAATATTTTGCATTTAATTACAAATAAATGACGGGAATTACACCACATATCATGGTACACAATCTTGTCACAAAACTAGATGTAAATCTAATTAAGCAAAAGTCGAGACCAATGAAACTAAAAGTGGCTCTTATGGTGAAAGAAGAAGTCATGAAAAACTTCTCTAGGTGGGATTCATCAAACCAGTCAACTATTCATAATGGGTATCTAATATCGTCCATGTTCTCAAAAAGAATAGGAAGATACGCATTTGCATAGACTTCTGGGACATTAATAAAGCTTTCCCAAAAGATGACTTCCCATTACCATCCATTGATGTCATTGTTGATGTAACAGCGATTTGAGATTTTGTCTCTCATGGATGGGTTCTCGGGATATAATCAAATCAAAATATCTAAAGAGGATCAAGCCAAGACTATGTTTATAACTCCTTGGGGAACTTATTGTTACATTGTCATGCCATTTGGTCTTAATAATGTTGGTGCTACATACCAACGGTCAATGACATACATATTCCATGACCTTATTCATAAGATTATGGAATCCTACATAGATGACTTGCTGGCCAAGGCCAAGAAGTGTTGTGATCACCCATAAGTACTTCGTATCATTCTCTCACAATTGATTGAATATGGCGTCACATTAAATCTAGAGAAATACGTATTTGGTGTGATAGGAGGCAAGCTTTTGGGCTACATTATATCATCACGAGGGATTGATTTCGATCCATCCAAAATATGGGTTGTTCTTGAAATGATTCCACCATCAGATGAGTCCAGTATTATCATTTCTTGGGAAACTCGGTGCAACTCTAAGGTTCATCCTTGACTTAAGTTTTGTTGTTCATCCAATCAATAATTTATTAAAGAAGGATTATAGCATTGATTGGATGGAAGAATGCAACGAGGCCTTTGAAGCAGTTAAACACTTCTTGTTGTCTCCTCCCACGCTAATGCCTCCTAGACTAGATCATCCTTTGATCATGTATTCATGGGCTACTGATGTCTTACTAGCCTGCATGTTGGCTTAGGAAGATAATGATAAATGGGAACGTGCATTTTATTTCATTTTCAAACATTGCTTGATTATGAAACATGTTACACATAGGTAGAAAGAGAATGCCTTGCCATAGTCTTCACAACAAAATGTTTAAGACATTACATGTTGAATCAAGAAACAAGGGTCATTGTAAAGATAGATCACTTACGGACATTCCTCATGCAAGGGTCTTTATCTAAAAAGGTTGGATGCGTTTCATAACCTTAATGGGTGAGTTTGAACTAACATTTGTAAACCAAAAATCTATTAAGGGAAAAATCATTATAGACTAGTTAGTTGAAAATCCATTAGATGGAGGTGATCTGGTAGATCTAGACTTTCCTAATGAGTGCATATATTTTGTCAAAACCAGGCCCCCCATCTCTATATGTCCTTGGTACACTGACATTGTCAATTTCATCATGGACCACACATACCCAGAAGGTGCCACATCATAACAAAGAAGGTGGTTACGCATTATCACTGCTAAATATGTTATTTTAGAACATGTGCTCTATCGTAAAGCCTTTAACGGAATGCTTTTAAGACATGGAAGAATCCAAAAAGATTCTTTACGAATCCCACAGTGGGATATGTGGAGGCCACTTCGGTGGCCATGCCACTACTCGTAAAATACATCGATGGGCTATTTCTAGCCCACTTTAGAACATGATGTAGTAGAATTTGTGTGCAAGTGTCATAAATTCCAATAGTTCTCCCACGAGATTCACATGCCAGCATAGGCTCTGTAACCAATCACAACCCCATGGCCCTTTTCTACGTGGGGCCTAGATTTGATAGGGAAATTCTCTCCCTCATCAAAAATGGCCATAACTTTATAATCACGGCCACATAATATTTTACTAAATGGGTAGAGGCCATGCCTCTCACCACCGTACCAGGTTCTGTAATCACTAAGTTCATTTTAAATCAAATCATTTACAGGTACAGTGTCCCACAAGTCATTATCTCAGATAATGGCACATCCTTCAAGAATGATGAGGTCCGTGAGTTATGTAGAAAATTCAAGATAAACCATCATACAGCCTCTCTTTATTACCCCCAAGCCAATGGATAGGCTGAAGCCACAAACAAAACATTAAAATCTATTCTCCTCAAAACAGTTAAGGAGAACAAATGGGATTGGCATTTAAAATTATACCCAGCCTTGTGGGCCTATCGAACGTCAATAAGAACACCAACAGGGACAACCCCTTTCTCATTTGTATTTGGGGGCGAGACGTAGTTCTCCTACTTGAGGCTAAAATACGTAGTTTCGCATCCCATTACAAGGGAGCTTGGGAGAAGAAGCCTATAGAGACGCACTCCTCTCTCAACTAGAAAGCCTTGATGAGGCCAAGTTAAATGCCAAACAACGACACAAAGCCTATGCTAACCGGATGTGCTGGAAATACAACAAAAAGGTCTACGAATGAGAAATATACAAGGGAGATCTAGTTCTAAGACTAGACAACCGAATTGATAAGAAAACCGGCGAAGGAAGGAAATTTCGGCCCAAGTGGTTGGGCCCATACCGTCATAAAAGACTATGGAAATGGTGTGTATCTCTTGTGTACACTAGAAGGTGAGGAATTCAATGAGACTGTCAATTCCTTGCATCTTAAATGGTTTTACGTATAAGTCATTAGCATCACCATTTATACATTATGTCTACCTACATTGCATTAGTCACTTAGTTGTTTCATTTTGTTCACTCAATTCATAAATTTTGTGGTCAAAGGAACTTATTCTTAAGCAATTTATTACAAGATTCTAAAATTATTGGCAAAAGCATTCAAATCATATCTCTTCAATTTTCATAATATCATCTCATCATGGTTTCAAAAGCATCTCATCAATCCAACAGACAAAATCTTGACAAAAACCATACCAAGGCCTGCATACTTCATCACACTCGTTCTTTTCTACTAGTTTAAGTTGTTCTTACCTACGGTCTATTCTGTTCTAGAAGCTTCTTGGTGTCACATCTATCCCTCTTGCATCTCTTTGAAACAAGGATACTCCAAAATCACATATCGAAATGACAAAACCAAATTAAATTAAAAATACTAAAAAATAGAATATTTTATTTTACACACTTATTTTCCCCACCAACCTTTGGTGATGATCTTGTATCTCTTACTAGTGGTGCGAGGTTGAGAAAGGAAATAAGTGCCCTTACTTTCCTATGTCTTGCCTTCGGTGATGAGCCCATACTTCTTACTAGTAGCATGGGGCGGGATATAGGGGTCCATTCACACAAATTAATGAATCTTAGTATTTTAAAAATGCAAAGAAAAGTGTATTAAGTGAAATTAAGTATCAAATTCCAAAGAGATCAAATCCTCAAAACTGATTTTGTCAACCAAATTTCCATCCATGGATCTAAGTCTAGATAAACTAGAAAGTAAGTTACTTTCTGAACTATGTAGTAGTTTTGAGTAGTAATAAGTACATAGGTCTAAATTTGGTTTCTATCAATACCTTGTCTTTCTCTCATCATTTCCATTCAGTCAAACTCATACAATTTGCGCCCTTCCCAACTCTTGGTGTTGAACCCTCGCATCTTACTAGTTGTGTGGATTTAGGAGTGGAGAAATTTCATCTCATTATCACTACACATTCATCACATTTTGCCAAAACAAGAAGCAATGAACATTTCCTAAAGAAGCCAAAGTTCGAGTACTACATTATGTTTACATCATCACATATCAGCATTACAAACAATAAGAAAAACATTATGTTCAAAACTTGTTATCACTTGTCATCCATTGCATACATTAAAAAAGCATATAAAAACAAAGATTCTAAAAACATCTAGTGTACACATGAGAAACGAATCACAAAACTCTAGATACAAAGTTCGTATCTAGATCCAAAAAAATAGATATATATATATAAGAATCATGTTTTACATGCAATGCCGTCATGCACTAGACATGGTCAAAACGCTCAATGAGCCCAACAAATACAAAAACAACTCATATAAACATCCGAAAAATCACTACAAAAAGACCAAATGGCCCGTCAAACCCTTTGGGATCCCTCAGAGGAGACACGATCACGTTTAGGGCTCCTGCTATGACAACGCTCTAAACAAATTGAGTGCTCATGATCACAGCCACTGGATGTGGTCTCACTACGATAATGGCTCCACCTCATCAAGCGCTCAGCATTCTTATATCCAGCTAGCTCAATACGAAGGGAGGACACTAACTCTTCTACCTTCCGAGACAAGGAAAACACATCGGTGTGTCATCCAAATACTAAAGGATCTTCGACGTCCTCGGTAAGTTAATCCCGGTCTTCCCCAAAGGAAGAAACAAGGTGTCGGCACACAACCGATGAATCAAATCCCGCCATCCCTGAGCAGTCACTGCAAATAAAAAGGAAATAACAAGTTAGAAAATCACCAAAAACAAGTCAAAAACAAACTAAACAACAAAAAAAGAAATATCATCCAAACATCTCGAACTAACAAGATCGAGAAAAGAGTAGTAACTCACTCGGATCTCTAGGCATTCAGGCATGGTCTCTAGGATTTGCACTGCTACCAACGCCACTGCCGATCGTGGAGCCTCCCAAAAATCTTGAAAGAAATTATGTCCTACCACGGACTCATCATCTCCCCAAAGTCTTGAGAAGGCAACTCCTCTGAGACCAATGTCTCCTTCTCTGCACTTGCCTCCACCCTCTCTCGCCCTTAAGATATCTGAGTGTCACACCACTCGGAATCACTATCATCCTCCTCATCCATCCCATTGGCCTCACCTCCAAATCCCTCTCCCATCGTCTCCTCCTCAATCTCCCCTCCTATGAACTCCTCAAACTCGAGTCCACATCAACGGATCGTCCTCCCCCACCGAAAGTAGGAGTAGCTCCACCTAAAGTAAGGGTGCTCGAGGAGCACCAGCTACCCCTCGGGCCCAAACCACCCACCTAACCACAATAGGAACTCCAGGAGTAACTGTGGTCCAACCTTGATCTCCTCTAGGACCTCCCCAGGCCTCACGAATAGTCACTGTATATCTGCCCCCTACTTGGAGGAAGCATATCAACGTATGGGAGGCAAAACTGCTTTGAGGGACTCGATCAAATGGGTGGACCTCCACCCTCTCTATCATGTCTACTAACTGACCTGTAGTAGAGCAGGTAATCAATGTATGTGTCTCCTCTCCCCATACTCCCACCATGGCCTGATAAGGAGTGGCCTCCATATTTGCAGTAGTCAGTGAAGCCACTGGCTGATGTGGCATCCTGAGTACTATCATCCCCGTCCACCTCATTGCTCTAACAGCCCTTAGATCCTCTACTAGTACACCCCTCCCATAGGGACGATGCGCTCATACACCCAACTCATAACTAGAGTGGGATGACTCAAGGACTATCCCTATAACCTAACCACCTTTGTATAATTCATGGTACATAGTCCCAAGAATGTCTACTCCCCAAGCATAAGTATGGCCATGGGCCTCAATCTATGTAATAATGGGAGCCCAGTAGTATAAGAGAGTATCTCCTCCCTTATCCCCAATCAACCGTGAGGCCAAGATACCCATAATAGCCTTACGGATGATAGGGATAGAGAAGCAACAATAGATCGGACCTTCACCCCCTTCTTCAAGCCAAAGGAGACAACAACATCTCCCATATAAGTAGCCCACTAAACCATCGAGACCTGGATCCTGTTGTCTTAAGAGATAGTCACCCCCAGAATCGAAACCCCTGATATATGATAAATGTCCTCTAGGGTGATAGTCCACTCACCCCTAACACCTAGAAACCAAAAATTATTCTCGATCCACATCCCAATACGAGAACAAGTCACACAATATGTGACTAGTAGGAGCAACATGAGGAACCTATGAAATCCTCAAAATACTAGCCCTCTGCAAAGTGTCTCTCTCTGCCTGGGTCTCGTATGTCTAACACTATCGGGAGCCAATCACACTCCCTCTCTCTGCTCCACCTAATGTAATCCTTCTTCACATCCACCCAAAACAGATAAAAAGATCAAGTTAGCAACATAATCCAATAGATAAGCTCATCAAAAACATAAAAAATGTCAAAAATGTAAAAAAAAAAATAAGGCATCTATTTTCTCTTTCTATCCAGAACCGCTTCCATGTGCAAAGCGGTGGTTCCGTGACCACCACCATCTAAGGGTGGTGGTCCTGCAACCACTAGGATCATAGAGCGGTGGTCCCATGACCATCACTCTTTGTAGGGTGGCAGTCTTGTGCCGATTCGGCGTGCACCTGTAAAGCCCTAAAAATGCCTAAAAATAGCAAAATACACCATTTTGAATGAAATAAAAGCCTACCCTATGGGCGCCCCCTAGAGACTCATTTAACACTAAGATTTTTGAAAATCACCCCCCCAAGACAAAGATTTCAACATTTTTTATATTTTAGGTTTAAAAACAATGAATTGAGAAAACTAACTTTGTGGGTCCCAGAGCTCAAAATTGTGAAATCGATACTCACAAATGGATAGGAAAATAAGCTCATTATATATACATATATATATATATATATATATATATATATATATATGTAACATTATAACCTTTTATTGAATGTTCTTTCACGAGTTGGACCACCAACGGAGGTAAGTTCTTATCCCCTCACAAATGGTAAGTCCTCATTTCGTTTTAATTTAGTATTTATTTTTTGATTTCTTTATCTATCTACACTTGAGTCCTCTTTTCATTTTGCAGATAGTAGGAATCTAGATGGTGACATTGTGACACACGGGTATGTCAAGTATAGCTTCTAACTCCCCATTTTGGGACCACCATACTCAGACCCACCGTTTTATGCCCCTTCATGGCTAAAACGCTTCTCCGAGGGGGTAATATGTACGTACCCAAAATTATATGTACTATACTACCAGAAAGAGGTTACAGAAACCCCAATGATGATTCAGATCTCTTCACAAGGTGTTCAAAATCTAGAAATCATGTTGAGTATACATTTTCATCCTAAAATTCCTTATCCAGCCTTCACATGCTTTATTCTAACCTCGTTCCTCTCTTTCCTTGCATTTTGGTCTTTAGTATCAATATCGCCACCTTGCTGGCGCGATCCCGTGACCACCACCTGAGCGGGGTGGCGGTCCTGTAACCACCACCTGTGCAGGGTGGCGGTCTTGTGTGCATTTTCTAGAACTTTCTGATGCTTTTGTCAACGTAAAAAATCAAGTGGTGCTCATATTTCTCAACCACTCTTGCTTGCATTTAAGTTTTAGCCACCTGGTAAATAGTAATTCCTCTTTGTTTATAATAGAAGAGTTCAATTCAAACTTACCCTCTAGTAAATCAAAGTGCTATAAATACCAAGCTTGTTTACAAGCAAATGGCCCCTCTCCCTCTATGAATTATTATTCAGTGTGTTTTGAAATTTCTTCAATAAGTCTCAACAAGTTTAGATTTTGTAAAGCTTTCAGCCTCTCAGTTCAAGGCTCCACAATTCTGGTTCTAGATTATGTCCATTTGAATCTTGATTCTGCTTAGAATTATAGGTTTTTTTTTTGTCACAGGAAGTATAGATCCTAGATATTTCAATGTGCTTGTATTGTATCCCTGTAACAATCCCACTAGGAATCACATAGTCAAGCTCTGTTCTCTTGCACTATCCTTCTCCTACTTGCATTTTGTTCAGCTTACGTCCAAGCTGCCACTGTTGAACATCTTCTCCCATTGCCATTGTCACATTCCCACTTTTCTAGATTCACAAGAACACAAAGGAATGAAGAGATCACACTAAGGGGACAAGTCACAATACAACTGGATTTTTCGTTGTTATGTAAACTCTAGGTTTGAATTGTCAAAGTTGTAGTTATAATATATCAAATAGAATAGCAAATCATTTTATTTCAGTTAATCTTGCTTTCAATATTACCAGGGAAGCTATGGGGAATGATAGCTTTTGAGAAGCTGTGATTTATTCCTCACTTATGAGGTAAGAGTGAAGGTCTTTCAATTAAATTAATTAGTTATTTATATTTAGGATCAATTCACAAATGCACAGGCAAATAGCTACATCTGGCTACATTGCTTGTTTTAATTCTCGTTATTAGATTAATTTTTCGTTATCTTAATATAGTAGAATAGTCACTCTTTAAATTTCATTCAAATTCATATCTTTGAAAATATAAAAAAGTAATATAAGCATAGTGTAGATATATCTTTCATAATTCATTTATTTCTTTCAATTAAGTTTGGTTATCTCTTGCATGACAATTACGGGACCTAGAGAGCCTAGGGATTACATGTTCGAACTAGTAATACCTCAGCCAAATCTCTTCACAAAATTAACAGATATAGATCAAGGTCTTAGAATTCATGTATTTCAAACAACAAAACCCACAAGCAGTTAGTGAGTAATTGAGAGAATTGAATATTGAAGATGACAAAGCATACGCATTCTGGTCAAATCAACCCAACTATAGATTTCCTTGATAGGATATCCGCATGACCATACAAGAACCCAAAAGAGAAAACTATTTGGTTGTGATTCATTAGTTATGTAGCCAAACAAACACACAGGAAACCTTCTCATTGACATAGACACGGATTATGTATACAAGTTGCTAGAACATCCATAAGGTATTCTGAGAAGATCACACAACTCCTAGTATTAAACATAGAAGCTGAAAAATCTTATGACTATTGGATAGTTGAAAGAAGAGATTGATTCTTCACATGACCATAACAGGTCCACAACAACCACAAACTCATGGTTGTGATCCCCAAGTCCCATAACCCAATGGGCCTGCTAATCAGTTAAATATTGACACCAGTTTATGTACTTTGGTATTTAGATCCTCACCACTCCCACCGGATATCATAACACATTTTTTTGTATTAAACATAGAATCCAATCAAGCTAATATTTTCTAGGCTAGACCAAAAATCACCCATAGTTCCCTACAAATCCACTACACCTCTCACTACCACTTTCATGACCTTGTCTAGAAATATATACGAAGCACCTACAGTCACTTTCCATGCATCCAACAACCAATAGATAGGATCTCGGCAGAGCTCGACATTGATTGGAATCTCTGAGTAGCTATTATATCTAAACGATCCATTACACCAATTTAGGTTAGGAGAGATTTCTTTGCCTTAGACTCATAGATCCTATTATTGTGTGTTGAGGATATAAGATTGCCCAACTAGTTTTTCCGCATTTGCATATATTTCATTTCCACCGGCTGTCTCAGCATGACCTCGAGAGGTCAGGTACGAAGAAAGGTTACTTTTTGATTCCCATGCTCGCTTGTCACTTTTATATCCTATAGAAACCATTATTCCAAAATACTTTACTTACATATGCACTAAGAAGAACATCCATAATGCAACTATGAAGTTTACAAGCTCAAGTTTATATTTTCGTCAAGGTCCATCTGGTATCTATAATTGAGTAAAATGAAAGAAAAATACAAGAATCCACAGGTGTAAGAGAGAAATTCCATGTGTAATATTGTCATCAAATCAATAATATAAATCTTAAGAACATAATTAAATGATCTTTCTAATATACATGATAATAATAATATACATCTTAAGAAGATAATAAAATGATCTTACTAATGGCCATTAGTCTTAGGATAACAAAAGGTAAGCATACGAAAGAAAATCAACACGTGACTTTCAACCACATTCAACTCCCTGAGGTCATGTCGAGGAATTGCTGGTGTAGAAAATATGAATGGCTAGGTGGTAGCGAATATGGTAATGGATGATAGTGTGCGGATAGGTTGTTAAGGAAATGTAACACCTCTAACTTGCAATGGTGGGATCTTCTCGTCAAGTGTGATGAAAGCCTCTCTAACCTGGGTGGCTCAAATGGAGAAATCGGAAAGGATGGAAACACGGAGACTCCAGTCAATATCAAGCTCTGGAGATATCTTGTCTATTGGTTGTGGAACTCATGGGAAACTGAATGGGGCCTCATAAATCTATCCAGACAAGGTCATGGAAAAATTAAAAATGAGAGGTGTAATTCCATTCATCTCTAAGGGTGGTTTGTGGGTTTGGTCTAAAACGAGAGGGCTCGATGAGCTTCTTCATTTAGAACGTTCAATTTTCCAATGATATCGAGTGAAAATGGAGAGGTTTGATAGATTAACGCTCTCAATCCGGTGTCTACGTCCAATTATTTCTCAATTCATTTAGTTGGGGAACAGTAGGATCACAACTATAAATTCTTTCTGGTTGTGGTCCCTCTATGGTCATAAGAATGACCATGAGCTAAATCCCAAGCGTGGTTAGGTAATCTATGCTCAGGGGTGGTCCAGTAATCATAAGCCTGATTGGCTGCAATGTTTAGCACATTGATTTATTTTATCCTCTTAGGGTATCGTGGTTGGGATTTTGAGGATAAAAAGATGGAGTCCCATATCAATTTTTATGAGTAGTTAGGGTCCGTTTAGTTATGGGACCAATGAATCACACTGAAAATTTTCTCTTGCTACGGAACTTTGATGGTCATATAGATGCTCAAGGTATTCGTAATTTGGACCAATACTCAAATACTTTATCGTCTTCAATTTTTAACGCGTCTAGTTATTGGTTGACTCTTTCTATGTCTCTAGTTGTCTTGAAAATTTTGTACTACCTAAGAACTTTATCTATGTCTCCAGCAAGTGGAACCACTAGGTTTAGTTGTGGTATTATTGGTTGAAGCTAAAATATCTGGGTTCTTTGGACCCCATAATTGTCATATGAAATGTGATTGCATCTAATTAAATAAAACAAACTAATAAAGAAAATCAAATCTAAACTATGTTTTTGTATTTTCTAGAATATAAATGAACAAAGCAAATGAACGATTAATCTAACAAAGGAAATATTTTTGGACTATTTTTCTAATATTTTAAGATCAAAACTTCTAATCTAATAAATGGATTAACCAAGTGTAGCTGAATGCTTATCCAAATGGTGTTAATATAAATCGTAAAGAATTAACTAGTTAAAATCTTTCAAATAAAACATTAAATATTACATCGTAAGCAGAGAATAAATCAACTCCTTAGAAAGTGATTATTCCCTAACTTCACAGTAATGCTAAAGAACAAACTTTCTAATTTGATCTGATCTACTAATGACTTGATAATTGAAATGATGAAAGGATTTATCTACTGTATTTGATATGAACTTTGAAATGATAAATTTAGAATTGATAATTGCATGAATGAATCAAACAACACCTCCAACCTGGATATTACAAGAGTATTGTCCCCTCAGTTTATCCTTTCAATCTTTGTGTCCACGTGAGTCTAATGGATGGGAATGCAGCAACAGTAGAAGAAGAAGGATGCGTTGGAGCAACAAAAACTTGAATTGGTAGATTGGGAAGCAATGCAAGTGGAAGAGTGTAAGCATAATTGAACTGAGATTGGCTTTGGCAATTTCTAGCAAGAAAGGTAGCAACTTTGCAATAGCAAGAATACAAATTTTCTCTAGGTTTTTCTTGCACACAAGCATGGTATTTATAGGAATTTAGTTAGGAAATGGTTGAAGCCATTTGGTAGCCAAAGGAGGACATAACAAAAGTGAAGAGGGAGTTCAAACTATTAACAACCATCAATCACAAATAGAAGTGCAAGAATAGATTGCCATAAGGCATTTGGGCCTTGGAATCATCTAAAATGGACAAGCAACATGTCTAAAAATGGAAGTTAAGTGAGATAATTCCACGTCAAAACATGAGTGAACTCTCTGAAAATTTGCATAGGATTGCCACCCTATGCAAGGCAGCAGTTAAAGGACCGCCGCCCTACCCAGGACTGCAGGCACAAAACCACCACCCAAGCAGGGCGGCCGTTTTGATACTAAAGGTCAAAACTACTCTAAAATTAAGTGGGAAACTAGGAAAAATCATGTGAGGGCTATATAAGGATGTCTAGACTACAAATATATATTTTGAATGGGTTTTGAAGCTTGAACATCTTTCAAAAGGATATAAATCATCATTGGGGACCTTTATAACTATTTTCCAACAATGTAGCACATGTAATTTTGGGTGCGTACATATTTCCCCTTCAGAGAAGCATCTTAGCCATGAAGAGGCGTAAAATTTAGAGTTTGAGTATGGCATTCCCGAATGGGGAGTTAGAAGCTATACCTAACATGTCTATGTGCCGAAATTTTTCCATCCAAGCTCCCGCTACCTACAAAATGAAAAGAAGACTCAAGTGTAGATAGAAAAATTATCAAAAAATAAACGCTAAATGAAAACAACCAGAGGACTTACCATTTGTGTGGGGATATAGAAGTATACATTTGCCAACTCTCCAACCCTACAAAATCATACACTCAAAATGAGGTCAAAACAACATATGTGTGTGTCTGTGTGTATAACGAGTTCATTTTTCAATTCATTTACACATATTTGATTAGCGATTTTGTATCTCTTGACCTACGGTGACCATTTTTGATGAGCGTATAGACAAAACGATTTTACGAGACCATGATCATGCCTCCACAAGCAAGATATTGAGCCACGCGATTTTTGTCATTTTTATTTTGAAACCTAAAATATAAAAAAGTCAAAATCTTTGCCTATGAGGGGTCATTTTTGAAATTTCTTATTTTAAACTAGTCTCTAAGGGGCTGCCCATAGGGTAGTCATTTATTTCATGAAAAATGGTCAATTTTAGCATTTTTAGGAGATTTTTAGGGTGACATAGCCATATGGTGAATCATTTTAGGACTGCCACCCTGTCATGGTAGCGGTTCTGAACAGAATGCAAAAGCTTTGTGTTGAATCTAATTTTTTTATCTTTAATGTTTTACAATGTTTTTGATGAGCTTGCCTATTGAAAATGTCACTGACTTGCTCTTTTTCTATTTTGGTGGATGTAGAAGAAAGAGGAGTACATCCGATGGAGTCATGAGCGGGAGTGTGACTGGCTCCCTGAGATCCTTGATCAACTGACTCAGGATGAGATTGATAGACTACAGAGAGCAGGCATATGGAGGATTTCTCGGGTGCCCCATGTTACTCCTACCAATCATATTCTTTGTGACTTTTTTTCATATTGGGACACCGTGAATACCTTCTCGGTTTCCATTTTACGGGGTGAGTGGACGATTACATTAGAGGATGTGTATCAGATACTTGGAGTTCTGATACTTGGGAGGAGGTTGACTCTTGAGATAGTAGGATCTAGAGCCATGAGGAATTTTTGGGATAATTATATGGGTGATGTCATGGTGTCAGTTGGTTCAAAGAAGGGTATGAAGGTTTGATCTATTTCCACCTCTCTTATCCCTACTATCTGCAAGGCCATCATGGGTATTCTAGATTTACGATTGATAGGGGATAAGGGAGGTGATACACTACTATATTTTTGGGCTCCTATCATCACATAGATAGAGGCACATGGCCGCATTTATGCTTGGGGACCTGAGATCCTTGGGACCACCTACCATGACTTATACCAAGTGGTTCATTTATAGGGTCATTCTCTCAGCCATCCCACACTCATGATGAGTTGGGTGTATGAGTGCATTACCCCTACTAGAGGGGAGTTCCAGTATAGGATCTAGGGGCTGTCAAGGCCACCAAATGGTCTAGGATGTCAGTGCTCAGAGGACCACATCATCCAGTGGATTCATTGGCTAGTAATGACTTAGTTGCCACTCCCTACCATGACATGGCAGGATTTTGGGGACATGATGGGACTACAGTGGTAGCTTGTGCCACTACTAGTCAGTTAGTTGACAGGATGGGAAAGTTTAGATTCACCCATTTGACCGAGTTCCTCAGAAGTTTGGTATTCCTTACATTAATATGCTTCCCCCCTGTGGCACCCATGTATAGGAGTGCCAAGGAGGCCCAAAACGTCCCTAGCGGAGATCTGGGTTAGACAATGGTGACTCTAGGAGTTCCCATTGTAGTTAGATGATTTTTTCATGCCCAACAGGAAGTTGGTACCATTCATGCACCTTTACTCTAGATTTAGGCCATACCTACTCATAGTGGGGAGGAAGCACCGATAGAAATAGACTCTGATACTTTGAGGAGGAGATGGGAGATGATACTAGAGAGGAATTGGGTGATGAGAAGACTAGAGAGGAGGATATTGGTGGTGACTCGGATGATGAGGAGTTAGCTGGTGAGGCTAGCGGGATAGCTCACATGGAGGAGGAGGAGGAGGAGAGTGACCCTAAGTGGCATGACACCTAGGATGTCTCAATAGTGGAGTGGGAGGAGGTGGATGCAAAGATGGAGACATTTGTCTCAGAGGACTCACTTCCTCGAGACGAGGGAGGGGGCAGGATCCGTCATAGATCAACACATAGCTTCGGGGAGAGGAGGAACACCCGGTGCTGTGGCGCAGTGCAATCAACCCCACATAGATGTAGGGGTATCTAAGTACATGGACATTCTTTCCTTAACTCGTTAGATTGGAAGTTTTAGTTGTTATACTTGTATATATATTATTTATTTTTATATTCTAACTCACAATTTTTTTCTTATCTTGCGAGAAAACATTGAGTTGTAGCGAGACCTTATTCACCAAGTCTATGTGGACACTTTGTTACTTTCTATGGGGAATATGAGAGCACAGTTGTTGGAGGATGTGGGGCATCCTTTATAGGTTAGCCACCACACTAATGTTTTTGCACCTCTCTAGAAGGCGGTGGAGATGGTTATGGACACGAAGACAAAAGTTGCAGGGCTACGAGGTGGCCGAGAGGGAGAAGAGAGCATCAACGATGAGGAGCCACAACAATACCACAGCTAATGGTCATTCATATAGGAAATCACTTTATCAGATTTATAGTAGGATCCCTAGAGTTAGGCATGCACCTTCTCAAGGGTCCCACAGAGATTGATAGGCTATTGATCCATTATTACTTTATTTCCATTTTTAAGGCACTTATATGTTTTTTTGTATTTTCGGGCTCACTGTGAGTGTTTTGACCACGCCTAGTGCATGATGGAAATGTACTCAAACTTATTCTTTGATATATATACAGATACATCTTTTTGGTCGGTATTCGTCTCATAGATTTGTCTTCCATTTTGTGGCTTGATTTACATGTGAACTCTAGATATTTATAATTTCCAATTTTGATACTTTTCAGAATGTATGCAATGGATGATGAATGCTAACATAATGATTTTATTTTTGTTGTTTTTGCAATGCTGATATATGATGATGTAAGTATAATGTAATGCTAAACTTTAGTTTCTTTAAGCAATTTTTGATACTTCTTATTGTTTTGGAAAAACATGATGAAAAATTATATGATAATAGAATGAAATTTCCCCACTCCTAACCCCACACAACCAATAAGATGTGAGGGCTCAACACCGAGAGCTAGAAGGGACACAAGTTATACAAATTTGTTGAATGGTAATGGTGAGAGAAAGACAAGGATTTGGCAAAACCAAATTGAGAACCTATGACCTCATTCTACTCAAGTTTGCTACATATTTTAAAATACAAATTATTTTCTAGTTTATCTAGACTTAGATCCGTAGATGGAAACTTGGTTGAAAAAATCTGGTTTAAGGTTTTAAACTCTCTTGGAATTTGAACATATAACTCACTTTGCTTTGGTTTTATGATTTTACAACTTCCTTTATTGAATGAATTTCTTTTAACTTTCTAATTTTTTTGTAAATACCCCCTACACCTTGCCCCATACTACCAATAGGAAACATGGGCTCATCACCAAGGACAAGGCATAGGCGAGTAAGGGCACTTCTCTCCTTTCCCAACCTCACGCAACTAGTAAGAGATGTGGGCTCAACACCAAAGGTTAGTGGGGCAAAGAAGTGTGTAAATAAAAATTTCTGTTGATTTGCATTTGACACATATATCTAGGTAAAATGTTTAGAATGTTCTTATTTCCAAAGAGGTGTATATGGGATAGATGTGACACCATGAAGCTTCTAGAACAGACTATAGGCAAAGACACCTAATCTAGAAGAAACTATGAGTAGAACCAAGTATGCAGGCCTTGGTATGGTTATTGTCAAAGCTTTGTCTTATCTTTCTTGAATTGATGAAATGATTTAGAAACAATTGATGATATTACAAAAATTTGAGGAGATATGATTTGAATTTTTCCAATATTTTCAGAAGTTTTTAGGAATTGCTGTAAGAATAAGTCCCTTGATTACAAATTTTACAAAATGGGATGGAAAATGAAAATGCAATGCGGATGTAGTAATATACATATGGAAATGTTGATAGATCATGTGTAGTATCTCTTTAGGTGAAGAGAGTTGATAGATTTTCCAAATTCCTCACCCTCTAGTGTACATAGGTGATATGCCCCATTCTTGTAGTCTTATATTACTCGATATGGACCCAACCACTTGGGCTTGAATTTCCTTCCCTCGCTAGTCTTCTTGTATTTTTTTTTTTTTTTCGTCTTAATACTATACATCCCTCATATATCTCATGCTCATAGACTTTCTTATTGTATTGTTGAGCCATTCGGTCAACGTAAACACTATGTTGTTGTTCAACATTGAGCCTAGATTCATCAAGGCTTTCTAATTGAGAGATTTACACCTCTTGATAGCCTTCTTCTCCTAGAATTCCTTGCAGTGAGATACGGAGACTAGGTATTTTGACTTCAAGCGGTAAAACCACTTCTACACCAAATACCAAAGAAAAGGGGTTTCCCCATCGGTGTTCTTACCAATGTTTGATAGGCCCACAAGGCTAGAAAGAGATTTAAATGCCAATCTCATTTATTCTCCTTGACAGTCTTAAGGAGAATGGATTTTAACGTCTTATTTATAGCCTCACTATCCATTGGCCTAAGGATAATAGAGAGAAGTCGTATGATGATTTATTTTGAAATTTTCACACAATTCACGTACTTCCTCATTTTTGAAAGACGTATCATTATCAGAGATAATGACTTGTGGGACCTCATACCTATAAATTATTTGGTTCAAAATGAACTTAGCGATTACACATCTAGGCATGGTTGTAAGAGGTATGGCCTCTACTAACTTAGTAAAGTATTTTGTGGTCGTGATTATGAAGTACATACAAATTAACTAGATTGCCTCCATCTAATGGGTTGTCAGCCAACCAGTCTACAATGATTTTTCCTTTGAGGGACTTCGATTTATAAACATTAGCTTGAACTTGCACATTAGAGTTATAAAACCTCCAAATTTCTTAGATAAGAACCCTTGTGTGAGAAATTTCCACAAATGATCTGTCTTGACAATGAATCATGTTTCTTGATTAATCATGTAGTGTCTTAACTCGATTGTTTGCAAAAACTATTGCAGCGTACTCTTTCTCTACTGATTATATTGTGTCTCATAGTTGGGTAGCATTTCTTGATAATAAAGTAGACCACATGCTCTTGTTTATCATCATCCTCTTGAGCTAGCATGCAATCCAATGAGACATTTGTAGCCCATGAATATAAGATTAAGGGGTGATCTGAATTAGGAGGCATGAGTGGGGAGGGGATAGTAAGAATTGTTTGACCAACTCAAATACCTCATCGCACTCTTTCGTCTAATCACTGCAGCAATACTTTTTCAAAAATTGTTTATTAGGTGAATAACGAAGGTCAAATCAAGGATAAACCTTTAGATTGCACCGATATTTCCAAGAAAATACCTAATGCTAGACTCGTCTCGATGGGGGATCATTTCCAATACTACTCAGATTTTTGTTGGATCTACATCAATCCCTCATGAGGAGATAATGTACCCCAATAATTTTCCTCCCATCACACCAAACACACATTTTTCTAGATTTAGAGTGACACCATATTCGACTAGACAATGAGGATGACATGAATCAATTCAAGGTGATTGGAGTGCTTCTTGACCTTATCCAGAGATCATCAACGTATAATTCCACAATCTTATGAATAAGATCATGGAATATGTAAGTCATGGCCCATTGGTAAGTTGCTCCTATGTTTTTAAGTTTGAATGGCATGACTATGTAACAATAAGTTCCCAAGGAGTGATAAATGTGGTTTTGGTATGATCTTCCTCGAGATTTTTATTTGGTTGTATCTAGAAAACCCATCCATAAGGGAAAACAACTCATAGCCAATTATTACATTGACAATAACATCGATGGATGGCAAGTGGGAAATCATCCTTGGGACATGCTTTGTTAATATCCTAAAATTCAATGCAAATACAGATCTTTCCATTCTTCTTGAGAATGGGGATGATGTTGGATACCCACCATGAGTATTCAACTAGTTTGATGAACCCCACCGCAGGAGTTTCATCACTTCTTATTTTACCATGAGAGCCACCTTGGGCTTCATGGGCCTTGACTTCTGCTTAATAGGCTTAACATCTAGTTTAGTGACGAGATTATGAACTACAACATGAGGATCAATTCCCATCATTTCCTTATAGCTAAATGCAAAATCTTTTGAATGTTCCTTGAGAATTTACATGTGTATCTCTATTTCCTCCAGAGTTAGAGAAGATCCTAACTTCAAAATATTTGGTTCCTCCTCCATTCGATGTTTATATCAATTGTTCCTTCAATTAAAGAGGTGTTTCCCTCTTCAAATTCAAGTGTGGTCGTAGTTATCTCTAATTTCCCCTCTTCTTCTACCTCATAGACCTAAAGACCCTCCATGGAGGAAGGTTCCATTATGGGATATCCAAAGTAGGACAAAGAGTGAGGAACAAGATAAAATCCAATCTTATGGTGAGTGGGATGTAAATCCATGTAGGCATTTAGATACCCTAGGATTGCTTCATCATTTTCAATGTAGTCTAGGGTGATGGGCTCATTCTCACTTCTACATGTGCCAAAATTGAAGTTGTTGGCATCTTACAAACCAAAGGCTCAAGACAAAATTGAAACCGTAAAGCTTGTGTCTTCTAACTCTTTGCTTGGAGTGAAGTGAGATGTAGAGGTTGCAATGGAATCAGCTAAAATATTTTTTTCTCGAGGTATAGCTTCAATTGAAATGAAATAAAAATCCTTACTTAATTCTAAGACAATGGTCTTATAGAGTTACAGGTGTTTAGCCCTAGTTTGATATACTTCAGATACGTGATTTGTGACTATTTGTGAATATCCTAGCACCCTAATGTTATGAGTATCCATCCTCTAGGCTACAATGAGACCAAGAAGAAGAGCCTCGTATTATGCACCATTATTCATGTGCTTAAAGTTCAACTTAAAGGTGAAATGAATGACCTTCCCCTAAGGAAAGGTTGGAATCATGCTTGCCCCAAAGGCTGCAAAGCGGTACTTTACTCCATCGTAATTTAAAGTCCAACATTTAATTGTGAAGAGTGACATTAGATCATATTTTACGTTATCCTCCTTCACTTCTAAGACCTCTACTATACATACTTCATCGCGAGGAGAGAGACAAATCTAGGGAATGTCATATACCCATGAATAATCGAAAGGAGAAGGGGTAGGTCATTCTCTAACAACTCGACTATCTTTTTTTCATTCATGTTGATATTGTCTCAATGATTACGCTTTCATCCTTTACAACAGAACTCCTTCATCAAACCCATATTTTCTAGTTCCGTTGTAGGAACCATATTTTCTTTTGGTGTTGAGATTTTAGGTTTGTTTAACTAGTTTGCAAGAATCTCAAACTCATAATGAACCCTTGGCCTCTTCTTTAGATTAGCTAGATGTATGTCAAAGGGTTTTAGGTCACCCTGCACCACGAAGAACTTCACTAAATATAGGAATATTAATTCTTGAAACAAAGTGGAGGGAATTTCCTTCATGCAATGAATCCAAGGATGACCAAGGATCATATTATAGTTAGTTTCTGATCTATAATATAAAATTTGGTTAGAACCGTCTTAGGTCCAAGGGTGACTGGAAACACTATAGTCCTAATTGAAATTGCTTTGAGGTTTTCATAACTTCTCAAAGTGTGTTTTGTTTTGAGGAGTAATGGGTTTTTTTATAACCTAATTTCTGAAGAAAGAGAAGGGAATATGTTGATCGATGCCTCATCGTCAATCATCGTACACTTTACATAGTTATTGTAGATCCAAACTTGTAAAAACAAGGTCAGATCACCTCTATGAGCTATTTCAGCATCTATGGGCATCTTACTGATGTCGAATATGAATCCAACATCTCTTTCAGGCTGCCCTGGAGGATAAACATCAAAGTCTATATGGTTTATCTACACTTCGAGAGGATGTGTGACATTAATCAAATTCCCAAGACCTAGTTCTTCTAATAAATCAACTCTGTGAATTGGGGAAATCTTTAACAAATCCAAGAAGGAAATGTGAGAGAAGGTCTTGGTTACGTCATTGATCAAGTCATAAGATCCTACTGGCTTGCCTAGTGTTTCAGAAATGTCATCTGATATAGTTGGGTAGATTGGGATAGGCTCCGAAGAATCTTCTTTAGTTCTAGTGGCTACATTTATTTGAGGCTCAGTATCCAGTTCTACAATCCTGATGATCTCATTCAATTGACACCCATCCAACGGGGTACAATTGATGGGTTTGATGAATTTGAAGCTTCTTGGTCATTGGTTCCCACCATAATACCCTTGTTTGATCTATTGGGGTCTAGCTTACCATTATTGGGTTGATTTGGGAGAGGATCGTTGAAGATCCTAAGCGGAATGTTTTGAGGGGACACTAGTCCCATGCTAGCATTTTGATTAGGCACAAGTGGAATTTTCCAAAAACATGTCAATGAAAAGTTGTCTTTGGTCTTCGGGTAGACGTTGTAAAAACTTATTACAATCTCGACAAGTTTTAGCATCGTGCCCTTAGACTCTATGAAAACCACAATATAAGTCAAGGTCGTAATCCCGGGCTCTCTAGTTTTTTTTTTGTGGTCCAAAGTTTTGATTTTTATACAATTGATGATTGTTATAATTGAAGTTTGGAGCCCATTGCCCCTGATTTTGAACCTAGTTTGGGTACCCGCTTGGGTATTGACTAGGGCCTTGGGCCTGCACTTGTTGAACTTGTTTTTTTGTTGTTGTTGTTGCTTTGTTGAGGATGGTTGACATCCACAATGTTGACCATAGGTGTAAAAATTTTATTTCTTTGGTTATTGTCATTTATGTTGTTGTTGTTAGTAGTGTTTGCATTGGGGGTGCTAACAATGTTTGGTTTCTTCACCTGATCGGTAACAATCGTCAGGTTGTAACAGACACATATTTTGTTGAGGACCTTTGGTCCTTGATGTTTGTTCGTGTTGTTAGGGTAATCGTAGTTACCTTGGTTGGGAGTGATCAGTCTCCCATTCATCCCATAGGTCTTACGACCATTGTTTATAACTACTTAATCAATTTGGAGAGCACCCTCCAATACTTATTTGTATCTCCTCAATGGAAAATTTTGAACTTCTTCCTTTGTTTTCCTATTAAGGGAGTGAAGGAATATATCACAAATCTCTGTTTGGTCCATGTTAGGAGAATGTTTCAAAGAATAAAGGACCTTCTGCCATCTTTGGATGAAATGGGCAATAGACTCATCATGCTCTTATTTGATATGGAGGAACTCTCTAATTTTGGTTCTCAGAATCTTGTTCATGTTAAAAGCTTGAATAAAATTTGACACAAGTTTCTTGAAAGAATGTATTGGAGCCTCAGGTATTCTGTAATACCAATCGAGATCAATACCTTCTAATATCTTAGGGAATATTTTTTCAATGACTGCATCCCATGGGAACAACTTTCAAATGGAAGTTACGTGTGCCTTGATGTGCACCTCAGGATATCCTTCCCTTTTAAATTTTGGAAGGTCTGGTAGAGGTCTTGGGAGCATGATGTTCCATATAGAGAATTCAAGAGGTTCTTTTAGATATTCTTAAAAGGTTCCTATTGTGTAAGACTCAACCATTGATGGCATTTGTTGGGGAAGTGTAGGTAGAATTGGTTGTTGGAATGGTGTAGCATATACATTCATTGGGGCATAAGGCATCCCCATGGCTAACCATATGGGCCTAGATAAGAATACATGTCCCCCTGTGGTGATTTAGAATACATGTGTATGTAAGGGGGATTATTTTGATATGACTATTGAGGCACATAGCTAGTGAACATTGTATTTCTAGATGGCATGGCATATGAGAACATACTTCCGGCTGGAGCACATGGGGCATATCCATATGTAGCATGGGGGCATACCCAAGGTGCCCGACCCAGGTATAAGGTCTCTAGGGATAGGAACTCCTGTGTAAAACAAAGGACCTAATGCAATACGTAGGTGTTTGGCCATAGTTCATTAGGTATAAACGAATATTTCCTTGCCTAGTATATGAAGTCTGAGTATTTTGGGAAATTTCCAACTCCTTGACCTTATCCACCAATGCCGAGATGACTTCATCTATCATTGGAGTGGTGTTTTTTTGGGATACATTGTTGAACCTTTGAGGTTAGTGATAGATATGATATCCCGCTATAAATTTCTCATTATTTATCCACCCCTCATTGGAAACATTTTCCAATGTAGGAGGGGTAGTATTATTATTTTGAAGCAAGACATCAACATTTCCTTGCAGCCTATCAAAAGGTTGACTCATGTTTTGGAAGCATTGTTCACTTCTTGCGTAACGCACTAAATACTCCTCATCTAAATGTGGGATTTGATTAGATTGCATGCTAATGGTTTTTTTAAACAAGACCCAAGGAGATGGGCCCGTCTCTCTAATAAAATTCATGTTGTTAGAGCTTGAGAGTTCAAGTTTTTGGGTTTGTGTAATTTGATCAATCTCATAGATCCTTACGAAGGAACCAACATTCATCCCCCGAGTAGGAGTTTTAATATGGGTGGTTGAATAGTTAGCTACTCATGTAGAAAGTGAGGGTGGTTGTTGTTTTCTACCCATATGATAGTTATATGATTCAAGAACCAAAATGGTTTGGTTGTATCCATCGTATCCTAACATATTCGGGGGCATATAAATTCCCATAGAATAATATGAGAGAGTAAGATGGATGAAGAACATAGAAATTATTAGATACTAGCTCTTCGCGATGGGTTCACCAATTTGTAAGGAAGAAAATCAATACGTGACTTTCAACCGCTCTCGACACCCCAAGGTCATACCAAGGCAACCGATGTACAAAATATAAATGGCTAGGTGGTAATGAATATAGTAATAGATGATCTTGTATGGATAGGTTTGTTAAGCCAATGTAATACCTATAACTTGCAATGGTGGGATCTTCTTGTCAAGTGCGATGAAATCCTCTCTAACCTAAGTGGCTTGAATGGAGAAATCGGAAAGGATGGCAACACGGAGAATCCAGTCAATATCAAGCTCTGGAGATATCCTATCTATTGGTTGTGGAACTCATGGGAAAATGAATGGGGCCTCGTAAATCTATCCAGACAAGGTCATGGAACAATTAAAAGTGAGAGGTGTGATTCCATTCAGCTCTATGGATAATTAGCGGGTTCAGTCCAAAATGAGAGGGCTCAATGAGCTTCTTCATTTAGAACGTTCAATTGTCTAATGATATTAGGCAGCAATGGAGAGGTTCAAAAGACTAACGCTCTCAATCCAGTGTCTACGTCCAATTGGTTCTCGGTTCCATTCGGTTGGGAACCGTAGGATCACAACCATAAATTATTTCTAGTCATGGTCCCTCTATGGTCATAAGAATGATCAAGATCCTAAGCCCAAGGGTGGTTAGGCAATCTACGCTCAAGGGCGGTCCAATAATCATAATCCCAATCGGCTGTAATGTTTAACACGTTGAGTTGGTCTATCCTCTTGTCATATTAGGTCGGATTTTAAGGACAAGAAGATGGAGTCCCATATCAATGTCCATGAGCTTTTAGGTTTTTTTGGTTGTGGGACCAGTGGATCACAACAAAAAAATTTCTCTTGTTGTGGACCTTTGATGGTCATATAGATGCTCAAGGTAGTATGTAATTTGGTTGATTTGACCAATACTCAAACGCTTTATCATTTTTAATGCTTAATACGTCTAGTTTTCGGTTGATTCTTTATATGTCTCTAGTTGTCTTGAAAATGTTGTACCTAAGGCCTTGATCTATGTCTGCAAGTGGAACCACTAGGTTTGGTTATGGTATTACCAGTTCGAAGCTAAAATATCTAGGTTCTTTGGGGCTTGTAATTGTCATATGAAATGTGATTGTGTATAATTAAATAAAACAAACTAATGAATTAAATCAAATCTAAACTATGTTTTTGTATTTTCCGAATATAAATGAACAAAGCAAATGAACGATTAATCTAACAAAGGAAATATTTTTGGACTATTTTTCTGATATTTTAAGAACAAAACTTCTAATCTAATAAATGAACCTAATACAAACAATTAACCAGGTGTAGCTAACTACTTGTGCAAATGGTGTTAATCTAAATCCTAAACAATTAACTAATTGAAATATTTCAAATAAAACCTTCAATCTTACCTCAGAAATAGAGAATAAATCACAACCTCAGAGAAGTTATTATTCCCTGCAACTTCCAGTAATGTTGAAGAACAAACTTTCTAATTTGATATGATCTATTGATGACTTGATAATTGAAATGATGAAAGGATTTATCTACTATATTTGATATGAACTTTGAAATGATAAATTTAGAATTGATAATTGCATGAATGAATCAAATAACACCTCCAACCTAGATATTGTAAGAACTGTGGAAATCTAGTTGTAAGAGTATTGTCCCCTCAGTTTATCCTTTCAATATTTGTGTCCATGTGAGTCCAACAGATGGGAATGCAAAAACAGAAAAAGAAGAAGGATGCGGGAGCAACAATAACTTGAATTGGTAGACTGGGAAGTAATGCAAGTGGAAGAGTGCAAGCACAATTGAACTGAGATTGGCTTTGGCAATTTCTAGCAAGAAAGGAAACAACTTTGTAATAGCAAGAATACAAATTTTCTCTAGGTTTTTCTTGCACACAAGCATGGTATTTATAGGAATTTATCTGGGCAATGGTTGAATCCATTTGGCAGCTAAAGGAGGACATAACAAAATTGAAGAGGGAGTTCAAACTATTAACAACCATCAATCACAAATAAAAGTGAAAGAATAGATTGTCACAAGGAAGTTGGGCCTTGGAATCATCTAAAATAGATAAGCAACGTGTCTAATAATGAAATTTAAGTGAGATAATTCCATGTCAAAATGTGAGTGAACTCTGTAGAAAATTCACACAGGATTGTTGCCTGTGCAAGCGAAGTGGTTAAAGGACCGCCGCCCGACCGGGCAGCGATCCTACAAAACTACCACCTAAGTAGGACGGTGATTTGACACTAAAGGTCAAAACTAATCTAAAATGTAGCAAGAACCTAGGAAAAAGCATGCAAGGGCTAACTAGGGATGTCTAAGGTACAAATATATACTGGGAATGGGTTTTGGAGCTCAAACATATTCCGAAAGGATATGATTCATCGTTGGGGACCTTTATAACCACTTTTCATCAATGTAGCACATGCAATTTTAGGTGCATACAATAACCACCTAATCCTTGAAATATGAAAAAGTACCAAGACATGAAATATCCATAATCATATGGGTAAGCCCAAAGTATGAAATAATGTCATCAACTAATCAATCATGAGGGAAGACCTTGATTTTCTTTGCAATTAACCTCAATCCCCCTTTTTACTTGTCATGTTTGAACCATTATATAGGTTATCAATACCTTTTTGTACAAGTCACCCCTAGTTCAAGTATACATCTATCTCTACTACCTACTAGGCCATGAAATAATATCATCAATTCACTAATCATGAGGTAGATCTTGATTCTATCTGAAATCTACTTCGTATCCCCTTGTTGCAGAGTGAAACAATTTTGGGACATCTTACCGAACTTCCTGAGATCACAACCTATAAGTAATTTTCTTTCATAACCTACCATCATAAGATCCCTTCAAACAAACAACAATCAATAGCACTCAATTAAATAAATAACAAAATTTAGGTAATCATAACTCTCGTACCCATCACATACCATCTATGGGAGTAATGATTACAAGATTTCTAAACTAGGTTTTCTCACCATTTAATTCTTTAAATTAGGATCAAAATTCAAGAAATAGTAACACTCATAATCATCCCATGCCAATTAATATTATTACCATTAAAAGGATAGTAAATCCTTATTTATTTTTACAAAGAAAAGAAAACCATGAATAAGACACTAAAAATTCCAATCCTCATAGATGTCCCATACCATCTACGATAATTGTCATTACAGGATCCTCTACCAAGTTTGTTAACTCAACATGTGGAATATTTACCATTCCATGATTAATCTTATGTAGATGAAAATAACTTTAAGAATTCATGTATCTATTAACCCAAACTAGGAGTAGTAATCTAGTAATAACAACTCCCATAATTGTCCCATACCGGTTAGGAAAATCAAGATTACTAGAATCCTAAAATTTGTTTGTTATGGTCATCCTTAAAGAGTTATGCATGTGAATAAATTAGTAGACTTATTAGGCCAAGTGAGACAATGCCCGAGATATAACCATAAGCATACAAAATTAAAAATATAGAGAATAGTTGTCTAGCAGCAAAAAAATGGAAAAAGAACATCATGTCTACAACATAATAACATAAAAAGTCAGCCCAACAAAAATAAGTGTCTAGTTAGACATTCCAGTTTTCCCATGGTAATTTCAACAACCAATCTTATTATTTTCAAATTTAATCAAAACAAATTGATAATTCATATGTCAATTAATGGAAATTTTCCACTCACATGTGTAACTCTTGGCTTCACATAGCCAATTTCTCCTAAGCATCCTATAGGAGAATAAAATAATATGTTCCTTAATTGGAATTATTTTCCATCCAAAACATGATATAATTTAGTAAATCAAGCTGATTAATAGACTAACATCAAATCATAATACAAATATATATTGAGAGAGTGTTGTCATGCAAATGTGCAACAGAGAAATTGGAAGTTTCAAAGTACGACAACTATACCCTTGTGCAGAAATTTACATGTTTTATCATTAATAGGCACCCCAAGTCAAATTAAATCATCTGGTCACCCCTATTTGATGTCGAATTGGTCCCTAGGTGATTTAGGAAATTCTATTCATTCCCCCTAGATGATTTTAGGGAATTATGAAAAGATGTTATCTTCGCAGTATTGGGAAGGGCTATCGATGGCCTTCCCAAGACTGAATCAAAACCCCGGAGGCGAGACGGAAGGGAAAAATTAAACATGGAGGTGAATTTAATACCATATAACATCATGGACATGATTTTGGAAGTTTTGGGGAAGTTTTGAAATGCTTGGAGCATCGAGTAAAAAAATAGGGCTCATACACAAGCACAGAAACAAGCTGCTAGCCTTGAAGAAGATTCTAGGAGCTCTAGAGTGATTTAGAAATTAAAAAAACATCTCTGGAAATATGATTCAAAGACATACATGATGGTGAAATCATATTTTCACAACACCTTAGTACATAGGATTGTGAGGCATTTTCCTCGAGCACAAGTGGAGTCTTAAATCAAAACTCCAATTTTTTAGGGATCATATTGTTGAATGAAGACATAATACCTATGCCATTGGATTAAAAATTACATTTATAGTGAGGATAATATAAAATTTCACCCGGAGCTCAAGTTATCATCGTTCCAAGTTACCCTCTCAAAGATAGTTCAGGACTTAGTCATTTTTCAAGAGGACATGTGTCAGCACCAGGAGCATAACGGGATTTCATATCCCCGATGTCCATGAGGTTAGGTACACCAACCTTGTAAAAATACTCCCATCCCCCATGTGACCTCTAGGACCCTCATATGACCTCCAGACTTGACAGTTTAGCCCCCAGGTGCATTTTTGGAGAATTCATTCCCCTGTCATTGGATCCAGGCGTAACGTGTCAGCTCCAGGACCACCGTGGAAATTTATTTCCCTAATGTCCTTGAGGTTAGGGAAATCAAGCAAGGAAAAATTTACCCATCCCTTGTGGGGAGTCTTTTGGTCACCCATGTGACCAACTTTCAGCTCAGGTGCATTTTTGGAGCATCCCTTCCCTGTCTTCGAATCAAGTGCCACGTGTCAGCTCTAGGACCACCGAGGAAATTGATTTCCCTCACATCCATAAGGTCAGGAACATAAAGCATGGAAAAATTCACCCATCCCCTATGGGAGTCTTTTGGAGATCCATGTGACTAGCTTTCAGCTCCCAATGCTTTAAAGCAACTTTTCTCACCTTCATTCCCTGTCATCGGATCACCGCCACATGTTGTCCTCTTGAACACCATGGAATTTGATGTCCCTCACATCCCTTAGGTTAGGGACATAAAACATGAAAAATTTCTCCCAAGATTCTCCCTCCACATGTTCAAAATTTAAAAAAATCTAGCTGTAAGCTTAGTGCTTCTAGTGTTTCGATTGCTTCCACTCCCGTGCACAGACAATCTTCATCCTTCCTCTGTAACTTTCTTCCATCACTCCGCTATTGCAAAAACTCGACTAGATCAACCAAGAAACTGAAATACCTTTCCCATTATGATATGTAGGTCTCGAAGTGTTGTCCTCTAAAAATTTCCCCTCTTTTGAAAGTCAAAAAGTTGAAAATTTTGAGTTAACACCTTTTTATGATGTTCTAGTGAAGAGAAAGTTGAGGAGTTAGGGAAAATTCACATTTTTTGAGTCATTTTAGTGATTTGTGGGTCATTGGACATTTTTGTCTGTATGTCCCAAGTTCTACCAGACCCTCTGTTCCCCGATCAACCACTTTCCCTAAAAATCATTAACTTTCGGTTACTGTCAAAAATTTTGTTCCAAATGTTCTAAGTTACTGTCAAACCCTATGTTCCACTGATTGCCGTGTCGACCACATCGGGCCCTTCACGTACTTTTGTCTTATCTATCCCAAAATCATATGTGCATTCCATCTGCTTTTCTGTATCGGACATATCAGGCTGAATCGTGTCTTCACGTCCCTTGCGTTTCTAAGTTCTAGACTTCCGTGCTCTTTTGGACTAGATTACCTACATCGACCGCATCAGGCCGAATTACATCTTCGCATCCCTCACATCCCTCACATTTCTAATTTCCTATACTATCCATGCTCTTTTGGCCCGCATTACCCACATCGCCCGTGTCGACCGGATCACGTCTTCGCGTCCCTCATGTCCCAAATGTTCCAAAGACCATACGGGCTAGTTTTTTCCGCTCTTCCCGATGCTTTCCTTTTGAGTCGGTGCATATGAATTTAATGCACATTTATAACCTTATCTCTCCTAAAAATGGCTATTTAATGGGACTACCCTCTACGCATTTTTTCACACTACTTACTTCTACCATTCGCTCAAATTCTTACAACTAAGACCGTCTACTCGTGCTCCCATTCCCTTTGCATTTTTCATTGCGAATTCAAGCTCTGAAGGTTGTTTCTCTGTACACTACCAACATGAAGATAAAATTTCAAGGTCATGAACACATTTCACCACTCGAATCTTTTGTTCCTGATATTGGGGATAGTGAGGTTCGTCACCTGGATTTTGGCAATTTCTGGAGTAGGTTGACTAACCCTAATCCTTCTCTCATTACGTAAATGATCAATGATAGTGGCCTTGCATTTGTTGTGGGTTTCTTGATCTCAGTACAATGTGTCAACACTGTGCTTGCCTACGGGGCTCACTCCAACCCTGACACGAACAAATTATCTAATGTGCCGCGAGGCCCGATCACCAAATTAGATGTTGTTGCCATTACTATTGCTCTACGGATCCTAGGAATTGAAAACTCTATTATTATCTCTCAAGCTCGAGCACAGACTCTTTTTGAGCAAGAAAGTGATAAATACAAAGCGAGGATAGAAAATTCATGGTTGAAGAACCCTAAAAAAGGGAGAATCTCGACATTCCAAGGCACTATTTAGGGCTTATTTTAACGAAGAAGCGTCTGATTTCATCATCTTGTTAGCCTGTGTCATGGGATTACCCTCCACCAATGAATTTCACTTTTGGATGTGTGCTTTGCTCATCAATATCATCTACAAAGGTAGTCGAGCATAAATTGGGTAGAAGTCATTTGCATGAATTTGTGAAACAGGTTGTCCAATGTGCAGCAGAGACCAAGAAGTTCTATATGACTTCTTATCTTATGTATACCTAGTAGCATCTCAACAATGGTTTGGTTTCACATACATCAAGGGTCGAAAAGGATGAACCCATTTATGCATCTTTGCCTCGGTTCACCATTGAAACCCAGAACCATAACTTCAGGAGGGTGAATGATGCCTTTACCATGTATATTGTGAGGCTTCTAGAAAGTGATACTGCCCGAGAAGATTTTCTAATGAGGCCATGAACCTGATAGAAAAATATGGAGCTTTCTTCATTCAGTTTAGAAGGTTTTTCGTATATCAGGTTAGCTAGTTATGAGAACACACCTCTTAAACTCCCTATGTTTTGTAATGATAAGATGGCTTTGATTGAAGTATGCAGGCAATTGGATAAGTTACATAGAACCTATAGAGACAAGAAAATATCTAGGCTACATTTCCCCATATCCTTGGGTAATTATACATGTAAAATAACTTTGGATGCTCAAAACATAGAAAGGGCCCTTGCTCCCATCACTGTTCACTTCTTCAGGCCTAGGACCTATTTTTATTTGAAGAAGTTCATTGAGCTAAATCTCAAAATTAATTATCATCACAGATCAGATACTAAGGACTACTGGGCCGATTGTGCAAATGACTTTGAAGCAAGGTAGAGGCATTATGGCAGATTCTCTCTCCAGCTGATAAAGGAGCTCAATCTATATCAAATTCCTGAAGGGCTTCAAGATGATAATGCAGACTGTTGTCATATGAATATGATACATTGATCAAGCATACTCCCTTGGAGGATTTGGACTAGTACAAGAGGGAGAAGGATGACTTGGTTGAGATTCTGGCCCCTGTCCTTGTAAGAACCAAGGTCTAGTTTGATAAAAGTTCGAGAGCTTAAGAAGAATCCAGGAGAATCTTCCTCCAAAGATACTTCAACCCCTAGGAAGGAGTCACATACACCTAGCTCGGAGGTACCTACACAAACTCCTCCTCCTTCCTCAAATAAAGAACCTGAATCATCCACCCCTTCTTCATCTACTCAAGTATACCAAAAGAAGGTGAAAGAGGTTAAACAGGAGCCGATTGAGGAAGATCCCTTGTTAAAGCATTCAGAACTACCTTCGGGGCCAGAGAATGTCATTGTTCTCAGTGAAAGTGATGATAGTGAAGTGTCGGTCCACTGCCGAAAACTTTAGAAGCTGCAATGGATAAAGAGAAGGAAGTGCATAGCCCTGAACCTCCAAGTACCACTGATTCCTCTACCCAAGAAGCTCCAGATACTCCACTCACATCTCTCTTTAGGCAACAATAGTAAATACTTTAAGTGCCATGAGTTATCTTGCTCTTGGATCTCTTGCTCCTCCTTCTTCTTCCTCCACTTTTGCATGGGTACAACCCTTGGTTGACAATAGGAAGAGGAAACCTTCTTCTTGATTGACAAGGCCAAATTTTGATGTTGTGGTAGCCTTGTTGGGCACTACTCCTTCTACTCCTACAAAGAGAGCTAAAACAACTTCAAGGATAGTGTGATGTCCAGGCCGGAAATTTCTTGAGGTAGCAAAACCTAAGGTTGATAAGGTAAAACAATATCTACTAGCCTATGATCTGGAGCTTTCTAGGATTCTAATGGGAGAATCTACCCCTAAGAGTGAGGTGTATAACCTCCAGGAAATAGTAACTGTTTATTGAGAGAGTAGAAAAATTTAAACAGACTATCGAACAGCTGGAGGAACAAGCTCAAATTCTTTCTAGCTTCATCAAGTCGTTATTATCTAACGACAAGGTTTTGGATCCTACTCCACTGTCTGCCCTTCCTCCACCTATGATTCTTAGTCAAGATGAAGTTCAAAGCATTAAATACATACATATGTATTCCATCTATGGGAGAGCTATGGAAGCCATGGTGGATGACATGATCATTACAGGTTTGAATTTCATTGTAGAAGCTTTCAAACTCAATGAGAAGGTGACTAATCTACAACAAAATCTCTCCTCCACAATTGGGACCATGGATAAAGAACTTAAACTTTGGAGTAGCTGCATAGTGGATCTTCACCTGATGGGATAAGCTGATGAAAATATATTGATGGCCAACAAGTTTTTGATGATGCCAAAGACAATTTATCAAGGTCATGGGTTTTTAGCATGGAATGGAAAATAAAAGTTCTGGAGGAAGCTTTAGGAGAGTTGAGGAACAGTTGGCAGAAAGGAGAAGCCTTCAAAACTTGTGTTGTATCCACTTTCAAAGATATTCACTGTCACCTTCATGATGAAACTTTAGGTGTTCCTTTCTCCCTCCAAGAAATTAAAACTCAATTCAGGGCATTTGTTAAAGAAAACTTGTTCAAGGAGGAATCAATTACCAAAGAGAAGATAAAGGAGATTTTCTCTCTTCAATCTACTATTGAAGAAGCTAATAAAGAATACATGCACACACTGAGTTTGATAAGGAGATGGAGAAATGCCTAGGTACTTGGACTCAAGCTACTACCAACACATCAGTCCCATGAGGCAGAGACATAGCGAAAGCATTAAAAAAGTTTAGGCAACAAATCCTCAAGTTGGTGGGCCCTCCTCAACAATAGGCAGTTTTTTTCCCTTCCACCTTCTCCCTTCTTTTTCTCAAATCAAGCTTATTGTAATGAGTTAAGGGTTTTGTGTTAAGCACCTCCTCAATTAAACATTTTAGTTAAAATAATTAGTTACCAAGTGTAACTAATTTGTAAGTTATATAATGGGCTCTCTACACCATTCTTAGGGCCTAGAACTTGGTTTATTTTTTAAAGTGTTAAGGAGTAAAAAATAAATCAATACAAAAGATATTTCTTTCTATGTCTATCTGGTCTTGTTCTTTCATTACTATCTGTTAAATGTTATTGAATCATTTATCTGATGTTACTTCAAGAAGCTTTGTATTCTTGTAGATGTAATTTCTAGAACTTTGTGTCTTTGAAATAACATCTTATTATCTCAAATGCAAATGGTTATGTTCCAAATAATTTCATTCTGGCATGCGTAAGGAATTATTTTGTTATCTATATTTCTTGAGAGTTCCTTTCTGCCCCTTCCCACTACTTAATTCCTCTATCCTTTTGTATTGATGATCTATTCTATTTTAACACTTTCATGATATCCGAGTTCCCCATTAAAACTATACATTGTACATGTGTAAATAAGTTTTTTCCTTTAAATAAGGGAACCTCTCCCATTAAAGAGGAGGGACTTTCTATCCCTTGACTGTTGTTCTCAATAAAGTCCTTATTTGTGACTCCACTTGGGGATTCATTTTTTTCTTAACGTATTCCAGTTCTATAAACAATTTCTTGATCATTCTTTGATCTGGAGACTCTACGTTTTACTTACAGAAGGAGGGCCCTTGGTATTGAAGATTCTTAGTTTCAGCTTTTGGAGCAGCAAGGTTTTCCTTTTCCTTCAACAGGAAGAAATAGAAGAGCTCATTCAACAAGCACTCCTCCTGTTGAAGATAGAACCCCTGTAGGTGGTATCCCTCCAGAGCAACTCAGCCCTAATCTCTGCGCTTTGATTCTTGTTGGTGTTTTAGTTCCCCTTCAAGTCATCTTTCCAAGGATGGCAGCCCCATTACCTTGGGGCCATTGTGTTGGGCCTCTCGCCCTTCCTCAGCCTTTGCATGAGTTACCCAGGGGTAACAGGAAGAACTTCCCCAAGTTCAGAGGTGATGGCAAGGTGCATCCTGATGAACATATCGTAGCCTTCATAGTTGCATGTGGAGTCCTCGAAGTTAAACATGAAGATGTCTCGGTTAGGATTTTTTTAGAGACTTTACAAGATAATGCAATGGATTGGTTCTATCACCTTCCTTCTAAGGCCGTTACTTAGTTGGACAATGATGAGAACAACATTTGAGAACCATTTCAAACCTACGGATGACGTACATGCTTTGTTGGCCCAAATTTCTCAAATAAAGAAGGAATCACAAGAACCCGTGAGGAAATTTGTGGCTAGATTGTAACACCCTGAACTGTTGTTACTTCCTCCCGAGCATACAAGTGTTGATATGTGATTTCTTTTGTAAAAGGATGTGTTCCTTTGATTGAGAAGTCATGCTTGATATGTATATCTTGTATCTTCTTTACTGATTGCGAGATCTTTGGTAGTCGGAATGTGATTGGACTCTTTTATTTCTTTCATTTTACACCTGAGTTTAATCTGACCTCAGAATGAATTATGGAGTTATCCATCTATAAGACCTAGCCTTGGATCAGTGGTATTGATCCAAGTGGTGCTTTAAGTTTATTCGTGATGAATTAAAATTATAGACCTTACGCAGGTTGCAAGGTCTGGATGCATTGAATAAGCTAGTCCGGAGTATAACTCAGGCTGATCGTGTTAAATGGATTGGTTCCCGATATCGTGATATATCTGGAAGGTCTTGATCATGGACCAGGTAATAATTCAGTTACATATAATTCTATAGCCTAATGGCAGTACAGGAGTGAACCCTGTTTGAGAATGTATGTTGTAGGTTCTTTTTCTGAGCATTTGAAATGTTAGACCTAACTGGATTTATTAAGGTTAGTAACCTAAAACTAAACTATAACCTAGGGGTTAGATTAGTGTTAATCTAACCTAGACCTAGGCTAAGAGCTAATGTTTTAAGTTAGTATCTATGTGCTATGAGGTTAGACTAGGTGTTATCCTAAATCCTAACCTAAGTTACTAACCTAACTATTGAGCAAGAAAAGGGGACATATGGAAAGGTGCGAACCATGGGCGGCAGTTTCTATGTTATTAAATGCATGGATAAGCATGAGGGACAGGTAATTTGGTGGAGGTTTTTAAAGCGGTTAACTTGAGCCGACGTGGTAGGTCGCCAAAGTTGGAAATGGTCTTTGGTGTGCATTTGTCCATCGCCAACTATGGCGGTCGGTGGCAGTGGGGATTGAGTGGGAAATTGGGAGTAAATGCCATTTATGAACTCGATCTTCGAGCTCGGGTTTCACGGGAAGGCATGCAAACTGGAAAGTTAATGGTTTGTTTGGTTTTTCTTTCACTCCGAGTTTTCCCTCTGTCTGATCTCTAGTTCTTCGCACCAGTCTTCTTGGTGTTGCATGGCAAGTATGAGCGTAACTAGCTCTTTTCTCTGGCAAGGAAAATTTATAAGTCATGGAAACAACAAATTTTTGTTGGTGGATCTAACTTGGAAAAGAAGGAGAAGGTTCGAGCTCTTTCAGTGGTCTGCTTTGAAATTTTAAGCAAATATCCAGGCATGTTAGGCCCTAACCTTTAAAAATCTTGCTTTCTTTCAAGTGATTTCATTAGAACAACTCTGTTCAGATGATTTATGGGTTTAGATGATTTTATGGAAGTTACGGGTGATTTTGTTACTGTATCTTCTTGCTGTTTGATTTTCAAATTTAACCCTTGATGGGTGTGTGTTGTATTTCGAACTGTTGCTCTGTTTTATTGTGTTTTGCATTCCGGCGTAAGTCTGTGAAATGTATGCGAGAAGGATACTTGACCTGCTCTGTGAGAACCCGTGCATGCTTCTCTTGCTGGGTTCAGGCTACAGTAGAAGCTTGTTGTTGATACTTGTTGATTGAGGCTTGTTGTTGATTCTTGTCGGAAAAGATACTGTTGGACTTTTGTGTGAATGTTCAGTTTTATTGGACTTCTTTGTAAGTTTTGTCGTGGTTATTATAGATGGTGGTTACAGAATCTAGTTGGGTTTCGCTATGGTATTTAAAGTTATTTGTGAATGGATAACTTGCTGTGTTTCAGTATTTCATTGCGGCCTTTTTGAAATTGTGTTTCCCTTGCGTTGAGGTTATGGGATTCAACCCGTTGATAGTATGCAATATACATATATTATTGTATTCAAAACGACTCTGTGGAGTCCATTGAATGATTCGTAAATTGTGGACCACTGTTGAAACTTCGTATATATATATATATATATATATATATATATTTGAATATTGGTAATTTGATTTTTATCTGAGTCTTGGAGGAGTAACAAGTATTACGACCTCTGTTATTTTGTAATGAATACCTTCGTGTTGCAAGGAATTTTTGGTACAGACTCTTTGGGTGTATTTTTACGTTTCCTTTCTGTGTAAGCTTGAGCGAAAAATATGGAAGAGGCTCAGTTGGATTCCTTGTTACAAATTCAGTTTTTAGCTTTTGAATAAGCCTGATTTGAATGTTTACCATTGTTGGCACAGTTAGAATCATTATCTATTATTTATCTTGTATACTGTTGTTTTGACACTGTTGGGATTCCTTGAGTATTGAATGATATCAAGTATCGTGGCTCTGTACAAATGGGTCGTGAATACCATACTTCAAATTCTGAATACGTTCAGATGTGAATACAGAATGTTATGTTTCCTTTCTGATTATCCCAGTTTGATGAGGCTGTGCATGTTACGGATTTTGTATGATAATCTCTGCATAGTCTTAGGGAAACATCAAATTGCTTAATGCCATGGAGTCTATTGTTGACTGCGATATAATAGAAGTTCTTTGATTTCGACCTTGGGTCGAAAATCCTTACTGTGTTTAGTAGGGACTAGCATGGGCTGTAGGTTGATGTAAGGGATTGTTGGCGTGTTTACGTCTTCTGTTGTATGGATATCCATTCTTGAGCTTGATTGAACTTAGGAGTTGTCGGCTGCACCTCAACAGGCAATGGCAGTGAATATCCTCTTGTATGTCGCTTCGTGTGGGAGGTCATGCTGAGTCTGTTTGGTAGATAGTCATCACTATTGGCGTGTTAGCTACTGTACGGGAGTTTTGTTATATTTGATTTTATCAAAACAGTGGTTCTTCTTGTGGCTCGTCTGACTTATTCGTATGCATGTAAGGTGAATGCTTTCCATTTGAGGAGATGGTACAGTCATGAACTTGTTGAAGGGAAATATGAATGACTTGTTTTCTTTCTCTTCTGTTATGAAAATATATGTCGATATTTTTACCTAACCGTTGGAACTGTTTTTAACATATTGATGGAATCATGATTTGTTATGATATTCCTTTTACTGTTGAATGAAATGATCTGTCTGAAGTTTCTTGTTTTGGAATTCAGATGGATAGATGATTTGGATACTTTCATTCTTCTTGATCCCTAATATTTTGATGGAATATTTGAGAAGTAGTTAGGACTATTCTGTAACGATAATAGAGTTACACATTTGTAGTCATTTTTGTATTACAAAAGCATAGTCTGAAACATGTATACTTGTTTGGTGAATTGATCTCATTTAAACAGGTTGTTTAATGAAAACAGTTGGTGGATTGCAATTGTTTTAAGAGTTAGTGCTTATCATGCTCAGTTCATCGAACTGACCCATGTTGACAAATTTTGCAGATGGTCGCCGTAAGTGGTAAAAGCATGCAGATCTGACAGGATGTTCAGATTGTTTAACTTGGTTTATGATGAATTCAGTTTGATTTTCTTTAAATGTACTATAAGAGGAAAGATGTTCTTCTTCCGTTGAGTATTGTATCAAGTATGCTGAATGCATAAAATGTATTTGATTAGTTCTGAAAGGAATGGAAATTGATATTTGTTACTTATGTGTTTGTATTCTTATCTTGATAGTTTGACCTTCTTCGGTTCAAATATCTTGAGAGCATTGTTATTATTGTTTATATTTGGAGACTTTTGTGATTGTCAATATAAGCTTGCAAGAATATGAGACTGAATTCTTATGATTGTTTAGCAGTTCCTGTATGTTCTATCAGAAGCTAAACTGAAAATTAGAACATTGTCTTCTGAAAGATAGGGTTAAAATAAACCTAAACAGAACGCTAAACAAGCTGAATTAAATTATTAATCCCTAGTCTTGATTATGCCAGGACAACATTTAATTGGATTCTTAATCATTATATCTTGATACTAGTAAGTACGATATAAATTTAGTTATGAGAACTGATATAAACCTAAATGGGGTTCAGATGGCAATCTCATGTGAAGTTTATGAGCTATTGTCCAATTTCGTTGATTTAGAATTATGCATATTCTATGAACTCCTTGATGAGACCTTGGCCTTAATAACTTCTCTATGTAGTGAGCTTTATTGAGAAAGGTCATTCTATGATGAGGAATCCAGGGATCGGGAAAGGCTAACCTTAGGGGAATGTCTTTTAATATAATTTAACTCAATGTGCGTAATGCTTATTAATAAGTAGATATTTTCGAGGTGGATTTAAAGGTTGACGGCACAAGTCAACTACAGGGCTGTACCTTCGAGAAGATTAGGATCTTCTCGAAGATACAACAATGCAGGTGACTTATGACGACACCCTTTGCATTGATCGTTAAGATTTACACCTTTAACTCGAACAAGTTACTTTGGGACCGATTAGGAATGTGGTCACATTATATGGCTGCCTAGGAGACTCGGGGTATCATGACACACTGGTTTAACTAGGGTTGACCCAGTATGTCATCTTATCCCTAGTCCTCGAGTGCATCCATATAACGTTGTCACCTTACTAATCCGTTCCCGAGTGATTAACCTGGGGATAGGAGGGACTGACAGAAGTCGGTATAAGACATTCTACATAACATAAGAATGGGGTGAAGGATGTATTCTAGATTGATGAGTATGTCGTTAAGGAATACGAGACATAAGCAGTATGTTTCAAATCTTTGGCCAAAGTATCGCAAGTTGTTGATTGCGTTGTCTTGAGTCACCTGGTCTAAGGGATGAGATGCCGATGAATAATGGTAACAATTATTCAGTTAGGTTCCTTGGACAGAGCATTCTGAATCCCAGAATAGGGAAGAGAACCGCAAGAGTGATGTGTGAAATAAAAACGCTAACTCTTATTACTCATGAATAGATCGGTAGATTGCCGAGTCATGGAATGAATAGATCGGAGGTACTCCGAGTCATTACAGCTGCATATGGTTATCTGTTATATGAATGGTTATTTGATTTGTGAGTTCTAAATTATGTATTTAGAACCGGAAACATTTATCAAAAAAATTGACTTGTTCTAATGTATAAAATGAGGATGTTACATAGATTCAACAAGTTGATTAAAAAAATCCCACCGAAACTCAACTTTGTAGATCAAATTCAAAAATGTTTCTTCCTGAATGCTCAATTACTTGAAGTTAGCTATGCATTGAGAAGATCCAATCTCGCAACATTGGCTGAGGATCAGAGACTAGTTGTTAGCGTTGAAGATGATTTGATTATGTCTAGCAAGTTGAAAAGAGACCCTTCTAAATCTAGGGCTTCTTCCTCCTCCTCCACTCCCGGACCTAATACTAATCCATTAGTACAAAATCTTTCTAATGACCTCATTGCCATCAAAAAACAATTGGCTCAACACGCTCCCTATGTGGATGTTCCAAGGAGGAATTTTCAGCCTAGAAATCATTTTCTTGCTTCTCAGACAAGGCTAGCACTTGAGGGGCCACCCATCAAGGTCCCTATTAATGCAACTGTGAGGTTGAAGAACCGAAGATGAAGAGGTTAATGAAGATTGTGAAGAACTTGAGGAAGAAGTTGATGAAGAGATAGAGGAACTTGAGGGATCTCGAGTTAATTTCTTCACTACATAGGGTGTTGATGAAGAAGATGATTATGATGAAGTAGTAGCAGATATGAATAGTGAATCATACGTTGTCATGACTCGAGAGCAGAAAAATAAAAGGGAGAAAGTGATGCATCCTATTAAAAGATCCAAGGAGCATCTCACGACTATCCCCATTGTTGCAAAAAGAGGATCTCTTATCCCCACTACATCCACACAGAAGGTGAGTTCTACCAATTCTACTCTTCCTAATTCTACTTGCTAAAGTTTTTTCTTCTACAACTCCTAAATCTGATAAACCTAAGATTCCTAGTGATGATAGCCCATCCACCTCTGGATCTTTTGATATCATTGATCACCTTAAAAAGACAAAGGTTCAAATTTCAGAGGCTGAGTATTATCAAACCCATCCTAAAGCTTTTGCCAAAATGGTTCACTTTGTCAATTCTCACTCCAAAACTACCTCTAAAGGCCTTTTACCTACTCCATCCTCCACACCCCAACCCAATCTGGTAGCTACAATCACCTCACCTAATGAGAAGATCAAACCATTTTATGTGACCCTTCTTATAGCAAGCCATAAACTCAAAGAATCGTGTCATAGATTCAGGAGCATTAGATAATGTAATGCCTACCAAAGTAGCCCATGCTTTGGGTCTAACTCTCACATGCACTTATGGGTCTTGCTATTCCATGGAGAGTAAGGAAGTGCCCCTAGTTGGAAGAATTAAAGATGCACAAGTAGCTTTTGCTACTTTACCTAAGAAAAAGGTCTTGGCTACTATTCTAGTAGCAGATATCCCTCCTTCATATGGTATGTTGTTGAGTAGGAACTTCTACAAGGATGTGGGAGGAGAAATTCAAATGGATTGGTCACATGCCCTCATACCAGTTAATGGAAAAATGAAGAAGTTATTGCCCGAGAAGCAATCTGAGTATATTTTACAAAAGATGGATGATCCTAAAGCACAAATACTTTATGAGGATATTGGGCATGGTAACTATATGATTATGTCTCCTGGAGGAAACTCAACTTCACAAAGAAGTACTTCATGATCCTAATGGTGTTTAGAATTTAGAATTTGATGGAAGTTGTTCCTCGGTGGTTCTGGAGTTGGTGTAGTGTTGATATCTCCTGAAGGAAAGGTTCATCCTTTCTCATTCAAGCTACAATTTGAAAATACCAATAATATAGCAGAGTATGAAGCTCTCATCCTTGGACTTAACGTAGCAAAAGAAAAAGGTGTGAAGAATCTTCTAGCTCGTGGAGATGTAGAACTAGTTGTTAAACAAGTTAGAGACATTTTTCAAGTAAAGAATAGAAGGTTCAATAATTACAGGAATCAAGTTTGGGATTCTATTGAATTTCTTGATGCCTTCTCCATTGAAGCGGTGCGAGGGAAAAGAACACCAGGGCTGATTCACTAGTTTTCTTAGAATGTCATTGCTAATACCTCATCTTGACTTCTCTCAAGATAAGTTTACCATTGAGATGATCCATAGGCCCAGTGTGCCTGATAATGCAAGTAACTGGAAAGTTTTCAATGATGATCAACATTTTCTTTCTTTCTTGGAGCTCAGGGATAACTTTGAACAATTGTACTTCGAAGGGAGTGACAATTTTCCTCGTGAGAGTGTATCTTCCAACGAAGAGTGTGTCAAAGAGGAAATAGATCAAGATGGGTGCATCAAACTCAAAGGTAACAAGATTCCTAAAGGGCTGGTGAGTTTAGAAGAATTGTTTGATAAACATGATAGGTATGTTAAGTCTAAAGCTTTAGTGGGAGTACAACAATCTGCTAAGTATGAAAAGATTAATATTGGGAGCTCTGCTGACCCCAAGATGGTGAACGTTGGAAAATGTTGTACACCAAAAGAAAAGAAGAGGGTGGTGAACCTCCTAAAGAAGTATAGGGATGTTCTTGCATATTCATATGAGGATCTAAAGGATTTTCAACCAAAGGAAATGTAGCATTTCATCCCTCTCAAACCTGGGATTAAACCTTTCAAGCAAAAGCAAAGGAAATACAATCCAAAGATTGCTGACACTATTTTTTAGGAAATACAGAAGTTGTTGAAAGCCAAAATTATTTTTCCCATTCACCATTCGACATGGATTTCCAACATCGTGCCTGTCAGGAAGAAAAATGGTGAGATTCATATCTGTGTTGACTTCAAGAATCTGAATCAAGCTTCTTTGAAAGACAACTACCCTCTACCCATGATGGATCAAGTTTTGCAAGCTGTTATGGGGTCTAAAATGTTGTCCATGCTTGATGGCTTCTCAGGGTATAATCAAGTAGAATTCAATACCACAGATCAGCACAAGATGACCTTTACCACCCCCAGGGTACTTTTTCCTACAAGAGGGTGCCTTTTGGACTCATTAATGCCAGTACCACTTTTCAAAGGGCTATGGACTTGGCTTTTGGAAGCTTGAAAGGGAAATGTATTGTTGTGTATTTAGATGACCTGACCGTGTTTTCCAAAACTAGAGCAGATCATTTTCAGCATCTGGAAATAGTTCTCTTGAAATGCAGAGAACATGGGATCTCTTTGAATCCCAAGAAATATGTCTTTTGTGTCATAGAGGGAAAATTGTTAGGGCATGTTGTCTCTAAATATGGAATCAAAATTGATCCTGAATGAGTTCAAGCTATTCAGTAGATTCCTCTTCCAACCAGCAAGAAGGGAGTGCATTCTTTCTTCGGTAAGATCAACTTTTTGAGAAGATTCATCCCTAATTTTACAGAGCTAACTTTGAATATCTCCCAAATGATGAAAGGAAAACAAATTTTTGTCTGGTCTTCCAAATGGAAAGAAGCCTTTGAATTTATTAGAAAGGCTATTGCTAGAACTCCTATCTTAGCATGTCTAGATTTTACAAAATATTTTATTATCTATTGTTATGCCACAGATAACACCTCAGGCTATTGTCTTGACTCAAAAAGATTCTGATGATCATGAAATCCCAATTGCGTTCATGAGCTACATTCTTAAAAATCATGAGTTGAAATACACAATGATGGAGAAACATGCTTTTGTAGTGGTTAAAGCTGTCAAGCAGTTTCATTTTTATATTCTTAACTCTCACTCCACAGTACTTGTGCCTGACACAACCATCAAGTCTATTCTCACGTAGCAAGAGTTTGGAACTAAGAGAGGGAACTGGTGGCGAAGGTTCAAGAATATGATATTGACATCAGACCAACCAAACTAGTCCACGGTAAAGGCTTGTGTGAACTCATTGCTGAAGGAGCTGGCCATGAGTTACCTAAGGATGAAGTTGATGTTCCTATTGTTCTGTTTCTTAGCTCAATTGATGAATGGTATGCTGATATCACACATTTTCTCACCTATGGAGAATGTCCCTCTCATTTGACTACCAAGGAGAAAAGAGCTATCAAGTTAAGATCAGCCCAATATGTGTTGTGGGAGAATGCTTTGTTCAAACATGGGATGGATGGAAGATTTCTGAAATGTGTTGATAAAGAGCAACAAAAGAAGCTTCTTTCAGCTTTCCATGATCAAGCATGTGGAGGCCATTACTCATCTACTATCACTGCTCACAAGATTCTTCATGCAGGATACTATTGGCCTACCTTGTTCAAAGATGCATCAAAGTGGATTGATAAATGTGAAGCTTGTCAGACCTTTGTGGGCAGACCCAAGTTGGCTGCCTTGCCACTTAAACCAGTTGTGATTGAAGAGCCCTTTCAACAATGGGGTTTAGATTTTATTGGAACACTTAATCCATCTTCAAGTGCTAGACATACTCATGTGTTGACTACCACAAATTATTTTACTAAGTGGGTAGAAGCCATCCCAGTAAAGAGTACTACTTCTGAAGTAGTATGTAATTTTATCAAAGAAAACATCTTGGTGAGGTTTGGTGTGCCAAACAAGATTGTGACTGATAATGCTTCAAATTTTTCTTCTACTGAGATGATGGATTTTTGTTATGGATATGGCATTTCCCTGGCTCACTCTTCAGATTATTATCCTCAAGGAAAGGGCGGTAGAATCAACAAACAAAAATCGGTGGCTATAGTAATGAACTTGGTTAATGAATCTCGAGAGGAACTGGCACAAGAAACTTTATGATGCTCTATGGGAAGATAGGATTACTCCCAAAAGAGCTATTTGGATGTCCCCTTTTCAAGTGGTGTATGGCGTGGAAGCTCAATTACCATAATAACAGTGGAGATACCATCCTTGTATTTAATGAAGGCCATTAAAGACACCAGATTCAATGATTCTTTAGATAAAAGGATCATGTATCTTCATAAATTAAATGAAGACAGATTGCAAGTTGCTGATAGAATATCTGCTCACCAATAGAAGGTAAAATATTTGTTTGATAATAAGGCCAAGTCTAGGGATTTCAAATTTGAAGACATTGTTTTGTTGTGGGATAAAAGGCATGAGCCTCGAGGAAGCCATGGTAAGTTTGATTCTCTTTGGCTCGGTCCTTTCAAAATTAGACACTTTGCTAGTGAGAATTATTTCTATCTTGATTACATGGATGGTTCCTCTCTCCCACTGCCTTATAGTGGACAATACCTAAAATTGTTTAAATCCTAGGTGAATAGGAAGTCTTTTTGTATATTATGTATAGGGTGTGTTTCCTTTCCCTTGCTTTTGGTGTGTTTCCTTTCCCTTACTTTTGGTGTGTTTCCTTTCCTTGTTTGGGTGTTGTCCTCTGTATGTGTTTTCTTTTGACTCTGTGGCCCAATGGATAAGGCACTGGTCTTCTTCCCCTAGCTTTCAGAGAGTTCTTGCCTTGTCTCATTCTTTTAATCTAGCCAAGTCATCCCCAGAAAGAGCTAGTTGTTGTCCTCTCAAAATTTCCCCTCTTTCAAAAGTCAAAAAGTTGAAAATTTTGAGTTAACACCTTTTTATGATGTTCTAGTGAAGAGAAAGTTGAGGAGTTAGGGAAAATTCACATTTTTGAGTCATTTTAGTGATTTACGGGTCTCATTGAACATTTTTGTCCCATATGTCCCAAGTTTTGCTGGACCCTTTATTCACCAATCGGTCGCTTTCCCCGAAAATATGTTAACTTTTAGTTCTGTCGAAAAATTTTATTCCAAATGTTCTAATTTCATTGGACCCTCTATTCCCCAATCGCCCATGTCGGCGCATCGGGCCCTCTACATACTTTTGTCTTATCTTTCCCAAAAGTGTTTGTGCATTCCATCCCCACTTTACCCGCATCACGCTTATCAGCTGAATCACGTCTTCACGTCCCTCACATTTCTAAGTTCCTAGATTGCACATGCTCTTTTGGCCCACATTACCTACATTGCCCGCATCGGCCGAATCACGTCTTCACATCCCTCGCGTTTCTAAGTTCCTGCATTACCCCATGCTCTTTTGGCTCACATCGCCCAAGTCGGTCGGATCACGTCTTCACGTCCCTCATGTCCCAAATGTTCCAAAGACCATACGGGATAGTTTTTTCTACTCTTCCCAATGCTTTCCATTTTGAGTCGGTGCATCTTAATTTAATGCACATTTATAACCTTCTCTCTCTAAAAATAGCTATTTAATGGGACTACCCTCTATGCATTTTTCACACTTCTTACTTACTTGTTGCCATTCACTCAAATCCTTACAACTAAGATCGTCTACTCGTGCTCCCATTCCCTTTGCATTTTTCATTGTGAATTCAAGCTGTGAAGGCTATTTCTCTATATGTTGCCAACATGAAGATCAAATTTCAAGGTCAGGAACATGTTTCACCACTCAAATCTTCTATTCCCAATATCGGGGATAGTGAGGTTCATCACCTAGATTTTGGTGATTTCTGGAGTAGGTTGACTAACCCTAATCCTTCTCCCATGGCACAAATGATCAATGATAGTGGCCTTACATTTGTTACGGGTTTCCCGATCTCAATACAATGTGCCAACACTATGCTCACCTATGGGGCTCACTTCAACCCTGACATGAATGAATTATCTAATGTGCATGGGAACTGATTGTCAAACTAGATGTTTTACCATTGTTACTTTGCTCTACGGATCCCATGAGGTGAAAACTTTTATTATCTCTCAAGCTCAAGCACAAACTCTTTTTGAGCAAGACAGTGATAAATACAAAGTGAGGATAGCAAATTCATGGTTGAAGAACCCTAAAAGGGAGCATCTCGACTTTCCAAGGCACTATTTAGGGCTGATTTTAACGAAGAACTATCTGATTTCATCATCTTGTTAGCCCGTGTCATGGGATTACCCTCCACCAATGAATTTCACTTTTGGATGTGTCTACTCATCAATATCATCTATGAAGGTAGTCAGAGCATAAATTGGGTAGAAATCATTTGCATGAATTTGACAAAATAGTTGTCCAATGTGCAACAGACCAAGAAGTTCTATATGACTTCTTATCTTATGTATACCCTAGCAACATCTCGGCAATGGTTTGGTTTCACATACATCAAGGGTCGAAAGGATGAACCCATTTATGCATACTACCCTCAGTTCACCCTTGAAACCAGCAACCATAACTTCAGGAGGGTGAATGATGCCTTTACCATGTATATTGTGAGGCTTCTAGAAAGTGATACTGCCAGAAGATTTTTCTGATGAGGCCATGAACCTGATAGAAAAATATGGAGCTTTCTTCATTCAGTTTAGAAGGTTTTTGTATATCAGGTTAGCCAGTTATGAGAACACACCTCTTAAACTCCCTATGTTTTGTAATGATAAGATGAATTTGATTGAAGTATGCAGGTAATTGGATAAGTTACATAGAACCTGCAGAGACAAGAAAATCTCTAGGCTGCATTTCCCCATATCCTTGGGTAATTATACATGTAAAACAACTTTGGATGCTCAAAACATAGAAAGGGCCCTTGCTCCCATCATTGTTCACTTCTTCAGGCCAGGACCTGTTTTGATTTGAATAAGTTCATTGAACTAAATCTCAAAATTAATTATCATCACATATCAGATACTGAGGACTACTGGGCTGATTGTGTAGATGACTTTAAAGAAAGGTAGAGGCATTATGGTAGATTCTCTCTCCAACTGATAAAGGATCTCAATCTATATCAAATTCTTGAAGGGCTTCAAGATGATAATACAGACCATGTTGTCATATGAATATGATACATTGATCAACCATACTCCCTTGGAGGATCTGGACTGGTACAAGAGGGAGAAGGATGACTTGGCTGAGATTCTGGCCCTTGTCCTTGTAAGAACCAAGGTCTGGTTTGACAGAAGGTCGAGAGCTTAAGAAGAATCCAGGAGAATCTTCCTCCAAAGACACTTCAACCCCTAGGAAGGAGTCACATACACCTAGCTCGGAGGTACCTGCACAAACTCCTCCTCCTTCCTCAAATAAAGAACCTGAATCATCCACCCCTTCTTCATCTACTCAAGTATACCAAAAGAAGGTGAAAGAGGTTAAACAAGATCTGATTAAGGAAGATCCCCTATTAAAGCATTCAGAACTACCTTCGGGGGTAGAGAACGTCATTGTTCTCAATGAAAGTGATGATAGTGAGGTGCCGAGTCCTGCCAGGGAACTTTAGAAGCTACAATGGATAAAGAGAAGGAAGTGCATACTGACCTTGAACCTCCAAATACCATTGATTCCTCTGCCCAAGAAGCTCCAGATACTCTACTCACATCTCTACTAGAAGCAACAATAGTAAATACTTTAAGTGCCATGAGTTCTCTTGCTCTTGGATCTCTTGCTCCTCCTTCTTCTTCCTCCACTTTTGCATGGGTACAACCCTTGGTTGATAGTAGGAAGAGGAAACCTTCTTCTCAATTAATAGGGCCAAATTTTGATGTTGTGGCAGCCTTGTTGGGCACTACTCCTTCTTCTCCAACAAAGAGAGCTAAAAAAACTTCAAGGATAGTGACAGATGTCCAAGGCCATAATTTCTTGAGGTAGCAAAACCTAAGGTTGATAAGGCAGAACAAGATCTACTAGCCTCTGATCTGGAGCTTTCTAGGATTCCAATGGGAGAATCTACCCCAGAGATTGAGGTGTAAAACCTCTAAGCAATGGTAACTTGAGTTTTTGAGAAAGTAGAAAAGGTAAACAGACTATAGAACAGCTGGAGGAACAAGCTCAAATTCTTTCTAGCTTCATCAAGTCATTATTATCTAAGGACAAGGTTTTGGATCCTACTCCACTGTCTGCCCTTCCGCCACCTATGATTCTTAGTCAAGCTGAAGTTCAAAGCATTAAAGACATACATAGGTATTCCATCTACAGGAGAGCTATGGAAGCCATGGTGGATGACATGATCATTGTAGGTTTGAATTTCATTATAGAAGCTTTCAAACTCAATGAGAAGGTGACTAATCTACAATAAAATCTCCTCCTCGCAATTGGGACCATGGATAAAGAACTTAAACTTTAGAGTAGCTGCATAGTGGATCTTTGCCTGATGGGATAGGCTGATGAAAATATATTGATGGCCAACAAGGTTTTTGATGATGCCAAAGATAATTTATCAAGGTCATGGGTTTTCAGCGTGGAATGGAAAATAAAAGTTTTAGAGGAAGCTTTAGGAGAGTTGAGGAACATTTGGCAGAAAGGAGAAGCCTTCAAAACTTGTGTTGTATCACTTTCAAAGATATTCACTGTCACCTTCACGATGAAACTTTAGGTGTTCCTTTCTCCCTCCAAGAAATTAAAACTCAATTCAGGGCATTTGTTAAAGAAAACTTATTCAAGGAGGAATCAATTACCAAAGAGAAGATAAAGGAGATTTTCTCTCTTCAATCTGCTATTGAAGAAGCTAATAAAGAATACCATGCACACACTGAGTTTGATAAGGAGATGGAGAAATGCTTAGGTACTTGGACTCAAGCTACTGCCAACACATCAGTCCCATGAGGCAAAGACATAGCGGAAGCATTAAAAAATTTTAGGCAATGAATCCTCAAGTTCGGTGGGCCCTCCTCAATAATAGGCAGTTATTTTCCCTTTCCAGCTTCTCCCTTCCTTCTTTTTCTCAAATTGGGCTTATTGTAATTAGTTAAGGGTTTTTTGTCAAGCATCTCCTTAATTAAACATTTTAGTTAAAAGAAGCAGTTACCAAGTGTAACTAATTTGTAAGTTATATAATGGGCTCTCTACGCCATTCTTAGGGGTGGAACTTGGTTTATTTTTGAAAGTGTTAAGGAGTGAAAAAGCAATAAATACAAAAGATATTTTTTTCTATGTCTATCTGGTCTTGTTCTTTCATTACTAATCTGTTAAATGTTATTGAATCGTTTATCGTGTTACTTGAAGCTTTGTATTCCTGTAGATGTAATTTCTAGAACTTTGTGTCTTCAAATAACATCTTATTATCTTAAATGCAAATGGTTTTGTTCCAAATAATTTCATTTTCTCATGCGTAAGGAATTATTTTGTTATCTATATTTCTTGAGAGTTCCTTTCTACCCCTTCCCACTATTTAATTCCTCTATCCTTTTGTATTGATGATCTATTCTATTTTAACACTTTCATGATATCTGAGTTCCCCATTAAAACTATACATTGTACATGCGTGAATAATTTTTGCCTTTAAATAAGGGAACCTTTCCCATTAAAGAGGATGGAATTTCTGTCCCAGGAATTTATTGAGAATAACACGAAGGAATTATCATCAAGCTAAGAAGGAGAAACGAAGAACAACGAAGAAGAGAATAGTAAAATCTCCATAGCCAAAAAATGGAAATCTAAACAAATCCTACAAACCAGTGCATGAATCAACAAAATATTTGTTGTTATTTTTTCCTCTTTCCAAGACCATCAAAAACATAACCTCAAACTCTCCTCTCATGTGATAGAGAATTCACAATGAAGAAATCTCCTTTCTGGCTCAACGAAGAAAGAAGTGGGATTTCCCGTCAAACCGGTTGTCGGATTGAAGTAAGATCACATGTGAAGCACCAGAAGAAAAAACCCACATCAAAAATATAATTTTCTTCACAAATGGAGGAGAAAACCAGACCTGTAATTTTGAGGTCCATTGAAGGCTGCTTTGCATCCGTAAACCTTTATCAGTCTGAAAATTAAAACTTTAAAATCTCCTGGACTATTAAGTAGGTGGGCCCGAAATTTCATAGGGGTGTTATTTGGAAAAAACCCATATCAAAAAAATTCTTTCCATGTAAATCTGATTCCTAGAAGCCAACTTTCTAAAAATAACATGTCTACTACATACAAACTATTATTTTGGGAAAGTCATCGACAAAAGAACCTGCGAAGGAGATGAAGACATTAGAGGTGCACTACACTGGTGAGAATTCACGGAATGGAAATTTTTTACACTTACTAAAAATAGTAAGTAGGCCCTCGAACACCTGCTAAAAATAGAAATTTGATCCAAAAGGAATGAGGAACACATGGAGAAAGAGGAAAACTGAGCCGCAACATCTAGTTGAAGATTGAGAACTTGATTTTTCACGCTTACTAAAAATAGTTAGTTGTTTTTTCTAAGGGAGACATAAAGCCAAAGTGGACGGGTCAAAAGCCGACATAGCCATTCGTGCATGAGTATGATGTGGAAGACAACGATGTCTTATACATGGTTCGAATGACCTAAAGAATCACATGGCCTCTAAGGACTCGAAGGAGGATTAAAGACCGATATTTACAAGCGCTTTATTCCCAGTTCACAGGACACCCAGTGTCTGTGTAGAGTCTCGAGTTAGTCCTAGCCTATTCTTTCCACTACGAGCCCGAGACACAAACCATCTGAGCTGAAAAATGGTACAATGATGATGGTCATCAACCCTAGGACCATTTCACTCTCTATACAAATCTTGACATCCCCAACATGTTTGTTATCTCAAAGGATGGATTCATGCGCAATTTGGAAAAAATGAATTCATGTGTCCAAGGATTAGCGCTTGGCTCATGGTTGAAAATAGGAAGAAAGTCCTTCAGATGCCCAAGAATCTTCCAAGGTGTGAGTTTTGAGAAGGGTATTATGATGTCATCACTCTCCTCAGTAGAGTTATGGGAGAAGCAAGCATGAGAGACTTCCAAGACTAGATGGGCCTTTTTATCCTGACACTGACAAAAAGAAGGTAGAGAATTGACTGGGAAATCATCAGTGAAAATCTCCATCTGCAACTACTCTAAGTGCCCACAAAAATAAGTTCCACATGAATTCTTACCTAGTCTATCTCCTTGCAAGCTCAAGATCATTCAAAGGATTGGCTCTCATGCAAGAACATTGCTACCAAGGTACCTACATTCAAGAAACTTCCATAGTTGGTAATGGAGGAGAGTAATAGGCATTTCGCTCACATGAACGATGTGTTCTCTATGTACGTGATCCAAATCTTAGAAGGGGATCTTAAAGCTAGGATGTCACTAAAAGTGGCATCCTTGATTAAGGAATACGACTCGTACTTCATACAATTCTCAACATTCTCCTACATACGAGTCACTAGCTTCGACCAAGCTCCGTTGAAACTGCCTAAGTACCTTAGTGACCAGATTGTATTGTTCAATCTCTGTAGGAAGATCACTCAAGTGAATAACAAGCTCAGAAGTAGGAGAAAGAAATTTATTTCATTCCCTATATCTCTAGGGGAGTTCACGTGTAAAATCTCAAATGATGCATCTCACCCCGAAGATTGTTTTTAAACATTTGACTTTGCATTCCTACATCTTCAGCCCAACTTTGACATCCGAGAAGAGCCCAACTCATTCTATGTCCTAGAATTGTAACATGAGCCACAAGTTGAGGACTACTAGGCCAATTGTATTGATGAGTTTGAAGTACGTGAAAAGGACCACATGAGGATGAAAATCAGTGAGATGAAGAAATTCAATTTCTCTTAGTATGAAGACATCTTACATGATGATGGGACATAGATGTACGATCATGAGTACGCAGCAATCAAGATGTCCTCAATGCCCCAAATAAACTGACATGTTTATGAATCAAGAGATATATTGGAGTAGACTGAAAAGGTGGTGAGGATAACGAGGAATTAGCTTTAGAAGAAGAGGGCTATGATCATTCGATCCAAGGAATTTCTCCAAGATAGAAGCAAGCTAAACATCATTCATCTTCAAAAGTGGTAGAGGTGACTTCCAGCTCTAAACACTCTAGAGTGAGTTCAAAAAGGAAGGCCATGGAATTGGAAACTTCTTCTCGAGAAGACACCCAAGAAAGTTAGGGAAGAAGAAGTTTCATTGTGTCACCACAGGAGGAATACGTGATCTCGATGTCTGCAAACACAAAATCTAGTAGAATATGTGCAGAAAACTAGGAGTATATGACTCACGATCTAGTCTTCAAACCACTGCAAGAGGTCTTGCCTGTTGTCAACACCAATGCCCCTCTCATTCAATACTTTCCCCCTCCACCAAAACAAATAATGGTTGATGCACCCATCATTGAGCCCGAATCTGGTAAGATGTTTTCATGGATGCAGGAAATGGTCACCCTTGACACTCACACTATGCAACAAGTATCAACCCTCGATCTATCAGCGATTGTCTCATTGGCTAAAGAAAAAGGTCAAGAAATATTGTATCGATGGCCTCACGATTCTATAGTGGGGAGATAGGTAATCAATACATCAAAGTAGCTTGGCCAAAATTAATCAATCTAGTGGATGAGATGACACTAGCCGACTACGAGATGAGCATGATCCAATTGGGACCAGCTACTCATGAGGGATATTTGCACATATATCAACAATCTTCTACTCACATGGTGGAAAGGAATAAAGAATATAAAGAGAAGATTGAGGTACTAGAGGAACAAGTACGAACCATTTCATCTTATGTGCAACACTTGGTGGAACCAAGAACTACAACACTTCCTATTGAGAAAGTGGTACCCATCAGTAGCTTCGATCTAGAATCCATTAGAAGAACACACGAGCTCATGATGCAGAGGCAAGAAAAAAATGAATGGATTGAATAAATCTCTAAAAAGGGAAGTCAACACTCCAAGAGGCAGTCAATCTCTTTGCGTACATGTGTGTAACAGCCAATAGAACGAGAGAACTCAAAGAGGATGTGGAGAAAGAAAGAGATTACTGGGAACCTCTGGGACCAATAGTGAGTGAGATGAGCAACACCCATCATCAAGAGTTGATCGATAAGAAGGTTTTTGAAACTCATGTAGAATACTTGACACATGTATGGGCAAGGGCCTTGGCAATCATATTTGAAGCAATCAATCGAGCCTTCATAGAGCTAGAGGAGAAAGAAGAACAAACATACAAGCTACAGGATAGTATGAATCAAAAATTTCAGAAACTTGGAGTACCCGCAATGAGAAAACACACAACTATTGATGAAGTGATTGGCCCTTTTGAGTAATATGTCAAGAAAGGGGTGGGAAACCCATTTTCCTTCACTAAGGATACTCTCAACTTCTTCTTAGAGATCTAAGCCTCCATTGCACTTATCATAGAAAATCATTCATCATGGTTCAAGAAGTGCAAGGACATTAACAAGGTGTGATTGATGAATGGACTAAAACCTTGAGCTACATTCGCATCCCTCATGCCAACAAAGTAGAACCAGCAATTGTATTTTTCAAGCAAGAGCTTGGAAATATAGAATCCTTCTCAGGGTCACGAAGTGGAGAGTAGTCAAAGAGCAGACCCAAGTCCACCACAGTAGCTCATCCTTTATCATAATTCTTCTTCTTCTTCTTCTTCCTCTTCTTTCTCTCTCTCTTCTCTTCTCATACAACACTCTCTCTCCTCAATGTTATGTTTTTTCATTGAGAGTTTCACTTTTTAATATGACTTAAGTGACTTTAGAAATATAATGTAACTTTAAGTCACCTTGCTATTATAAAAGGGACTTAAATATTTAAAGTGGAATATGAATAGTCTTAAGTCATATTAAGGTATTCAAAAAGTCATCGAGAAGATGAAGAGTTGCCTCTTCTTCTATAAATTGTAGCAAGCTCCTCATTTGAGGTTCTTCTTAATTTTGTCTTCTAAAAATTCTTAGATGTTGGAGCTATTTTTTGTGAATTCATGAGAGAGATATCCTTGTGAAGAGAGCAAGAGATAGCAAATTTCTTCCATTTCTCCCACTAAAAAATGTCTTCTACTTCCCACACTATATAAAAATCTATTTGAATTTTAGCCTCTTTGATTGAATATTTTATTGGTACTTTGTGTTCATTAAGATCTATTTAGTCTTGTTTATGTTTTACAAATTTATTTTCTTTTGAAATACAAGTACATGTAATGAAACTTTTGGCTAGTGTGTGTAAGTCTCTGATTTTCTACTTGCAACATTAGTTTCTCCTTTCTAAATATTCTCACTCCCCTTTCTCACCTTCGTAGAAAATTATTCCCTTGCATGTCCTGTAAGAATTTTCCACGAGGGTTAGTGGAGTGTCCTCATTAGATCCCCACCGAAATTCCACTAGAATAAAACACACAATTTACTCACGCATGCATGTACGGAAGCTGCACCGGTTAAGTAGAGGGACTTATACTCCCAGAGCATTGGCAAGATAACCACAAATTTGTACCTAAAAAATTTTCTTGCAGCCATGCTTTGGTGCCCATCGTGGGCAGATTTAGCAGCATTTGCACCTAAATATGACCACAAGGTATGAAAAATACCAAAAAAATAAGAAAATTCAAAAGAAAATTTATGGAATTTGAATAGCTATATGAGCCACATGTCTACAAACCATGGCTATTCTGGGAAATCCTCCTGTTGAAAGACCTAAATTTCTCTTCCACATCCAAGAAGATATTGCTTCATATTTGAGAGAAGCTATCTGGCATAATAGGAAAAGTGTCAACCACTACTTCATTACCATGAGAATTCTTGACCTTGAAGAAGAACGCGTTGTTGAATTGGAGAGGCAAAGACAAATTCCAACACCATAAAGAAGAGCATAGATTTCCAAGCTGGCGGATAGAAGATACACCTAGCAACAGAGACAAGGAGGAAAAACCAACCCTATTTTTGAAGAGCTTCAAAGAAGACAAGAGCTACTTAGAATTCTGAGGTCTCCTTTTCATCAAGCAACCGGTCACATTGGGAACTTGAGTGTTGTCAATCCTTTGGACGGTGAATTTCCATACATCAATGAGAACCTTGAATATTTCACCGTACGAAATGAAGGAGAAGCTAGAGAAAGATAAGCAAGAGTGGAAGAGGAAATAAGAGCTCAAATTGAAGAAATTGAAAGACTTCAAGCTGATGCGAGGCAAAAGAGCAATAATGGAAGCCACATCCTTAGCAAGGTTAGAAGCTAGAAACATAAATAGAATGGGGATCATGAATTGATCGTGATCATGAGGCCCACAGTCCTAATGTACCATGGGGAGGAAACACCGGTCCACTTGCTCTTGTTCAACCACTCCATGAGCTACCAAGGGGCTCAAGAAAAAAATTTCCAAAATTCATAGGAGATGGTTCTCAACTCCCCGAAGAACATGTAGCATAATTTATCACCACTTTGGGTGTATTGGGAATTGAGGAAGAAGATGTGTTAGTCCATATCTTTGTGGAGTCACTTCAAGAAAATTTTGTCACATGGTTCTACATGTTACCCCCGAGGTCTATCACCTGTTGGGCAGATATAAGAAGTGCATTCGACCACAGGTTCAAGACCACGGAATATTTTCAAGATCTCTTGGTCCAATTTATAAAAATGAAAAAAGAAACCTATGAGTCAATGTGAGACTTTGTAACAAGATATAACATATTAATAAGAAGAATCCCTTAAGATGTGGTGCCTCCTGAAAATAATCAAGAGATTCTTCATCAATGCCTTTCCATCAGAAGTAGGTTTCTTCCTTAGAAAAACCCAAGTAAAAACATTGAGGAAGCTTAATACCATGCGATAGAAACTGACGATGATCTAATCCTTTCCAATAAATTGAAAGGCCCAAATGGAAAGAAAAAGGGCTAAAATTCAAGCTCCGTCACCACGGACCCGGAAAATGGTACTTATTATTCAATGGAATCCAAACCAATTCCATTGGTAGGAAGAATCAAATATGCACAGGTATCATTATCTAATTTTCTAGATATAAGAAGGTGCTTCTAACCATCCTGGTGGCATACATCCTAACATCCTTTGGCATGCTATTGAGCCAAAGCTTTTGAAAAGACTTGGGTGGAGAAATAAAAATGGATTGGTCATCTGCAACTATTCTAGTGAAAGGTGAGATGAAGAAGTTGCTTCCAGTAAGAAAGATGAAGTTCACAGTACACAAGTCTAATGATCTAAAGGCAAACATCCTTTTTCAAGATAGCGGGCTAGAAACTACTTCCTCACATCAAAAAAATATGAGAACTTGCCCCTTCTTATGGAGGAGGAAGAATATCAAGTTTTTACGATGGAATTTTATGGTAGTCATTCCAATGTAGGTTTGGGAGCGGGTGTAGTGTTGTACTCTCCCTCTGGTGAATTGTACCCATTTTCCTACAAGCTACAATTTGATAATACAAATAACATGGCGGAATATGAAGCTCTCCTCTTAGGCATGGGCATGGCTGAAGACATGGGAATCAAGAAGCTGAAATTCTGAGGTGATGCGGAAGTGATAGTAAAGCAATTAAGTAACAATATCAGGTGAAAAATCCAAGACTCCGACATTATAAAAACAAAGTATGGGACTGCATTGAATCTTTTGATGCATTTTCCATTGAAGTTATCCCAAGGGAAAAGAACAAAAATTTTGATTCTCTTACAGTATCGCTTCCCTAGTGACACCTCATCCTTCCTTTGGTAAAGACAAGGTGACCATAGAAATGGTATTAAGGCCTAGTGTACCAGATAATGCAAATCATTGGAAAGTCTTTAATGATGATAACCATATTCTAGCATTTTTGGAACAAAGTGATAATTTCAATAATCTCTTCTTTGAAGGAAGTGAAAATACACACCGAGAAGTGGTAGTTGAAGAAGAGAACGAAGGAATTAAAGGTATTGATGACGAAGTAGTGATCAAATTGAAAGGGAACAAGATTCCCAAAGGCATAGTTTCTTTGGAAGACCTCTTTGAAAAACATGATAGATTCATTCAAGAGAAAGAAAAAAATCTTCTCAATGCCCAATTGATTTTGATAAGGAAAAAATCGACACCCTGAAGGAGCAAAGGATAGTCAATATTGGAAAATGTTGCTCGCCTGAGGAGAAGAGAAGGTTTGTTGCATTACTCAAGAAATATTCAGATGTTTTGGCCTACTCTTATGATGAACTCAAATCCTTCCAACTGAAGGAAATGCATCACTCAATTCCTTTAAAGTAGGATGCTAATCCATTCAGGAAGAAACAAAGGCTGTATAACCCAAAGATTTTTGATACCATCAAAGATGAGGTAATGAATATGCTCAATGCAAGAATCATCTTTCCCATCCACCATTCAACATGGGTGGCCAATATTGTGCCGGTGTGGAAGAAGAATGGTGAAATAAGAATATGTGTAGATTTCACAACCCAACCAAGCATCACTTTGAAAGAAAATTACACACTCCCTATCATGGACCAAATTTTGTAAGAAGACACTAGATATGAAATGCTTTTATTGCTTGATGGATTAAAAGTGGCGAAGAATATCACACCAAGAAAACCTTCACAATGCCTTGGGGTAATTTTGCCTGATAGAATGCCTTCGGCTAATCAATGTAGGAGCTACATTTCAAAGGGCGATGGATTTGGCATTCAAGGATTTAAAACATTACATTGTCATATATCTTGATGATCTCATGGTGTTTTCAAAGAAGAGGGGAGATCATATCCATCACTTAGAACAAGTACTTGCAAGGTGTAGAAAACATGGCATATCACTAAATCCAAAAAAGTGCATTTTTGGAGTCATGGAAGGCAAGTTATTGGGGCACATTGTGAACAAACATGGAGCACACATTGATCCTGAGAGATTACGATCCATTCAAGCACTATCTCTACCCACAAGTAAGAAAGAAGTTCATTCATTCTTTGGAAATTTGAATTTCCTTCGTTGCTTTGTTCCAAAGTTTACTTGAATTGACAAAGCACATCACCACCATGATGAAACCACAAGAAAACTTCAAATGGAACAATGAAGGGAAGGAAACATTTGAAGAGATCAAAAAATCCATTGCCAAGGCTCTAACTCTTGTGTCTCCATATTTTAACAAAGAATTCATCATGTATTGTTATGCATCAGAACATACACTCTTTGTTGTTCTTGTTCAAAAAATGATGAAGGCATGGAAGAACCTATTACTTTCATGAGTTGTCCATTGAAAAATCATAAACTAAACTACAACCAATTGGAGAAGCATGCCTATGCAGTGGTCAAGGATGTAAAAATTTTAGGTTTTATATCCTTAATTCTCATATGGTGGTGATGGTCCCTCGGCAGTGCAATCAAGTCCATCTTAACACAATGCAGGATCCTAGAGCTAAAAGAGGAAATTGGATTGCAAAGACTCAAGAATATGACTTGGAGATTCAACTCTCCAATCTAGTAAGGGGAATGGTTTGTGCAGGTTGATTGCTTTGAGGATGAAACACTCAAATCTCAACATGATGAAGAAAATTTATCCCGCTCAACTTATTCCGAAAACAACTGTTAGAACAAAATTACAGGACCCCTGGATGTCGATCAGGCTTCTAGGTTGATCACTCTAGCATCCAAAGTGTGATTGCACAACATGGAAACCTCTCTCCAAGTGTGGGACTTATGAAACGAGAGAGGAATCTCAAAATTAGAGGCTAGTTCCTCAAACTCCTCCGATTTAGATCTATATTTGCACAACTACGAGAGGTTTAGATCCTAATCCTACTCTAAATTGCGAAGGAGACAGGGATAGAAATGCAAAAATTGAAACTAACTAAAGGTCGTGATGTACCAAAAGGAGTGGTGAATATTTTTGTCATGCAAATAGACACAAACCAAAGATTGCAACATAAAACATACACAGTGATAAGATATAATTTAGGATCTGAAATGAAGCAACTAATACAAACAAAGGATCAAACCCATTCACAAAGCTTGCATTATCATTTCCAATGTCAAAACCATCGCATTACAACCTCGTAGAGAGGTAAAAACCTGTTACTGAGTCTTTGAGGAGGTCTCGATTCTTGCAAAAATCACTTGCTTTGGAGGTGAAAGAAGAAGATTACTATCCCAATAAGTATTCCACCCTTAAGAAATGAGCCAAATCGGCTTTTATCATTGCATGGGTCGAGCCCAGAGAGAGAAACCATACAAAACGTGGGATCCCATTCCTCATCGACTACAAATGCATTAAAATGGCATGGGAGACCTTAAAAACCCATACCTTGTCATTTTTGACAGAATTGGAGGAGAATGCGACCCATTCGTATTAAATTTGGTCGCATTTGAAATGTCACTTCTGGCCATGGACACGCGTCAGAGCTGTTTCTTAACTTTCTCTCTCCAGATTGAACCAAAATTTAAGATTGACCCTGGAATCATGTAGAGAATTTTATAAGCTTTCCAATGATATAAAGAACGTGCAAATCTGAGTTTTGGATCGAAAGATATGGCGATCTGAAAATTTAGGGCACAAAACAAGCAAAAATGGGTTTTGAAATTTTTTCCCGCGCTCCGCCACCTAGACGACACATGTCGGGTGCTGATTGGATGAGAAATTCTCTCTCCTTCCCTTACCCACGGCTTTCCTTTGAAACTTTTGACCTTTTTTAACTTTTGGAAAATTTCCCATTTTTTCCCCGCATCCCTGCCACTTGGGACACGTGGCATGATCTGGTTGGAGGACAGGGCACGGGTCATCCTCATCCTTTACCTTTTAGTTTTTGGCCAAAACTTTTGCCAAATTCTCTAATTCCTCCCCAAGCTCTACACTCCCCTTCTCCTTAGGACACGTGTCCTCTTTTTATTGGCTTGGGCCAATGCTTCAAACCTTTCCCTTAGAAATTTTAGACGTTTTCCCTTGTGACACGTGGCATTTCCTGATTCGTCCGCGGGCCTACCGGCTTTTCGTGTCCCTCGCGTCCCTTTGGCCCGGTTTTCCCGAACTGTCTGGGACAAATTCCTCCGATCCACCCGATTTGGGCTTCCTGTCCCTCTTTGAGGTGAAGACACGTGGCGTGATTTGATTGGCTCTCGGCTCCTTTGGCTCTCTCGCGTCCCACGCATCCCTATGTCCCAACTGTCCCAGTGTGAAAGTTCTCTGTTTCGGCCGATCCGGGTGGTTCGCGTCCTCACGGCCCAGATGTCCCAACCTGTTCAACACAACAGTTAGTCAATTTTGCTTTTACCTTCGGCCGGTTCGCCCTTTTCGTGTCCCGCGCGTCCCCACGGCCTGGATGTCCCAAATCTGCTTTGGACCGCCCGGAGGCTTTTCACCTGCTCGCGCCCCGACGTCCCAACTGTCCCAAGGACCGCCTAGACCAGGACTTAGCCAATTTTCATGATTTTTCCTGCCCCAAGCTTGTTTTTTGCAACTTTTTCACCCTTTCTTAGAGCTTGCTCTTTTCTTCTTAGGGGACCCTAGAAACATGATTTTTTGCCTTGAATCAATCTATCTTGCTCGGGACCAAAGAATTTAATGCATGTTATCAAAATTTACCCTGGGGGGTGAATTTTGGATAACAATTTGGTGACTCAATGGGGTCACTGCTGCTAGGTAGAAGATACCGGTTGCTGAGGTAATCCATTAGGCATGGAGTCATCAAATATTCTGTTTAGAACCCCTAACTGACTCAGAATGTGTAAGGAAGAAGATGGAATATCACCTGATGGAAGCAAGGACTACAAAACATCTCCATGGATAGCAAGCTGTGCCAAAGCACTTAGGGAAAACAAAACTAACCTACAAAAAAACAATGTGCACAAGCACTTGGAGGAATGAAAATATAATCTAATATTTACAAGGTGATAAATTTCCCTCTAGAAGCAACGCTTGAGATAGATTCCATTTACTGAAATTTGAGGTTCTTCACCATCCAATGGGGCCAATTAGAAAGCATTGTTGTTCTTGCACTTCGTGACCATGTATGGGCCACTCCAAATGGCATCAAATTTTGAATGCCTTCCCGGTTTTGCTCTATCCACATCCCATTTCAACACTAGATCTCCAACCTGAAAAGATCTATCCTTGGCCTTCCTATCAAAGGTCTTCTTGATCAAAGCTTGATCCTTTTCCATTGCTTGGGATGCCTGATTTCTGATCTCTTGTAGCTCCATCAACTCTGCATACCTCACCTCCATGGGCTCAAACTCTAGCAACTCCAGCTACTTCATGAGTTCCAATGTTGGCAACTCAAGTGACATGGGCAAGATTGCCTCTCTTCTATAGACAAGTTTGAATGGAGAGTTACCTATGGATCTTTTTGGAGTTATCCTATCAACCCATAAGGCTGATCTCAGCTTGGTATGCCAAGACCTCTGATTCTCATCAAGAGTCCTCCTAATGATCCTCAACAAGTTATTGTTTGTAGACTCGGCTCCGGCCATTACCTTGAGGGTAATAGTTTGATCAAGTGCTTAGGTAGATACCATTCTTGACAGCCCACTCGGTCACCTTAGATCCAATGAATGTCAATACATTATCGGATATTATTGTAGCGGTACACCAAATCTGGTTGTTATCCCCTCATAAAGGTCTAAGATGCTAGACTCATTTGCCTCTTTGAGTGCTACTTTCTTGTCCATCTCGGTGAAGTAGTCTGTGGCTATCAAAATCCATTTGTGTCCTTAGCTTGAATTGGGATTAATGACTCCAATGAAGTCCAAACCCCATTGCATGAATGGATGGTCAACTAAGATTGAATGCAATGGAAGGGCAGCAAGTCTCTCTTTTCCCGTGAAGATTGCACAATTCTTACACCTCTTGATCCATGCATAGCAATCACTTTGAAGATTTTGGGCCAATAATAACCAACCTTCATGATTTTTAGAGCTGTCACTCTTGGTGCAAAATGACCACCAGCTGGCCCACCATGAAACTCTTCCAACACCCCTTGAATCTGATTTGTGCTAATGCACCTCAACAGCACTCCATTCACATCTTTTTTGAACAAAACTCCATCAACAATGGCATACGGGACAGCCTGCAATCTAAAGTGTCTCCTTTGGGTCTTGTTCATCTCTAGAGGGCATAGGCCTGTGCCTAGGAAGTGTATAATGCCTTGGGTCTAGCAAGGAGTGGGGGCAGCATTGTCTTCTTCTTGATTGCCACTTGGCTCATGGCTGTCCTGGACTGTCAAAACAGCCTCTTCTTCATTGCATACTTCTCTTTGCTTCCCCAAAACCAGCTGCTCACACAATCCTTTCCCTCTTACCAGCTTGGTGATCTTGATCTCAATGTCATACTCCATGACATGGGTGATCCAACCTGCCCTTTTCTCATTCAAATCCTTGTTGAGGAGGAATTCCTTAACCCCAACGTGTGAGACCAGCAACTAGACCTTGTTGTTTGAGATTAAATGCTTGAATTTCTTCAAGCTTCTTATTACTTCAAGCACATGCTTCTCAATAAAAGAGTACCTCACCTCATAGTCATCTAGGCTCCGGCTGAAGAAGGCAATTGGCTGCTCGTCATTATCCTTGTTCTGTTGTACCAAAATGACAGAAATAGTGTCATTACCTCCAAATGCATAGAGGATGAAATCCTTGAGAAGTCCGGGTTGATGAAATTTGGTGCTTGAGAGATGGCTTCTTTGATTGCTTCAAAACTCTCCTTGCCTTCTGCTATCCACTTGAAAGCCATGCTCTTCTTTAACATTTTGGTGATGGGCTTGACAAGGGCTGCAAAATCTGGGACAAACCTCCAAACAAAGTTTATCCTTCCCAAGAAACTCTGAAGGGCTTTCTTGTGGCTTGGCAATGGTAGTGCTCTTATGGCTTCAACCCTCTCTGGATCAATTGCTAATCCTTCTTTGGAGACAATATGGCCAAGGAGCTTTCCTTCATGTGCAAGAAAGATACACTTCTTAGGATTCAAAGACACTCCAAATTTCTTGCACCTCGTGAAGACTTGTCTCAAATGAGAGAGGTGGTCTGTTGCATTTTTGGAAAAAATAGTGATATCATCAAGGTAAATCAGCACCATGTTGTTAATCAAACCTTTGAATGCCATGTTGGACAGCCCAAATGGCATTTTCTGTATGCAAAAGTTCCCCATTTGGTTGTGAAGGATGTCTTGAATTGGTCCTCTTCCTTCACCATAATCTGATTGTAGCTGAGTAGCCATCAAGTAGTGAACACCTTTTGGAGCCACCACAATTCGCAAGATTTTCTCCATGGAAGGGAGTGGGTAATGGTCCTTGAGAGAGGCTCTATTCAAGTCTCTGAAGTCAACACACAATCTGATCTCTCCACTCTTCTTTCTGACTGGAACTAAGTTGGCAACCCAACTAGAATGCTTGATTGGGAATATGATCCTTGACTCAATCAGCTTGTCCAATTCTTTCCTCATGAGAGGCTCCATGTGTGGATTGACTGGTCTTTGTTTCTGCCTGACAAGCTTAGTATTTGGATCTAGTTCGATGGTATACTGAGCTAAGTTGGGATTGAAACCTTTCAAGTCTTCATATCTCCAAGCAAACACGTCGGGAACTCCCCGACACACGGTTGTATGAACTCATACCTTTCTTGTTCAGTTGTCATCCTTCCAATTTGCAATGGTTTGTTCTCTTCTACCAAGATGGATACTGAATCCTCTCTCTTGACCTGAATGTTTGCTTTCTCCTTTCTAAACTGATCATTAGGGTTAAAAATGGACTCCAAAGTGATAAGTCCTTTAGGCAGCTTGTTAGTTCTCAGCTGTACCACCTGGTCACCATACTGCTGTTCCAATTTTTCTTGATTCTTAGCTGAGAACTCAGCTTCTTCTTGTAAGAAATGGATGATTTGTTGGTCATTTTCAAACACTTGCCAACTAACATTGTTATCTGGCACTGAAGGCCTCACAATCACGTGGATTTTTGGTTGTACCTTGTCTTGTTGAATGCTTTCCACAATGTCAAAGGCTGCCCCTACTGCTGCAAGCCCGCGCCAGCTTGATTCTCTTTCCTAAGAATGGATTTGATGCCAAAACCCTCGAAATATTCCATGAGGTCCCACACCCTGTTCTTGTAGCATCTGAGTAGATCATTCTTGGCAGCATGCTGTCCCTTGACCTGATTTACAATCAATTCACTGTCCCCAAAGACTTGCAAGTTCTTTATTTTCTTCTTTATTGCCCAATGCATCCCTTGCACCAAGGCTTCATATTCAGCAGTGTTATTGGAGCATGCAAACTGAAATCTAAAAGCTGAATAGTACTTTATTCCTTGAGGTGAAACAATCATAGCTCCACCTCCCGCACCTCTACTCTACTTGATCCATCAAAAACAGCTGCCATACCTCATTGTCATCCTTGTGGTTTGGCTTGGTGATGCTAGGAATAGGCCGAGTTTCTTCGTGTATGCAATAGACCCCTAGCTCGTATTCTCCCACTTCTTGATAAGGATCAAATGCATGTACCTTTTTTTCCCATTCATCAAGAGTTAGATCCGGATGCTTCCAACCTTGGTGTCACCTCATCGCTAAGCTTGGGTGACCTTCTTGATCAAATGCTTTGAGCAATTGGCATTAATCGACTCGAGTGTAAGGCTCAATGTGAAAGTTTGCAATAGGTTCGACCTGATTGTGGCTTTGGTTCCATACCTCATTCTCGAATAGCATGTGTGACCAATCAGACAAATATCCCCCAATCTTGGTTGTGAAGTCCCTTGACAAGCATAGGGCAAAGAGTGGTGGAAGGTCTATGACGATACATCTTGTAAAACAACAACATTTGGACATGCATGCAAGGTAAGACTCAAGTTTTTAATCACTCCAATCTGTTGCTACTCGCTGTCCCATCCAAATGCACTAACCCTTTGGACGTTGTTTCATCTTCGAGCCCTAGTTGATCAGCTATTTGTTTAGGCATTACTGAGCTATTTTCCCCGAGTCTATCATGCAATTGTGTACTAGCTGATTTCCAATGATTAATGAAACATAGAAAGGAGGGGGCTTCAACATTTTACCTTGTTGTCCTCCATGATTTCCCTCAGGCTGGGCAGCATTTGTGAGCACTTTGTCTTGCATCTGAACTTGCTGATTCGAAGTTGGCTAGTCCTTCATGGCAGCTTGCAAAAGATCTCTTTGGCCTAGGATGGATAGGGATTCCCACATTGATATATTGACGTTTGTCTTCTTCATCTAATCAATGATACTGAATGGTGATGAAGGATATCTTTGCTGTCCCTTTGCTTGTACATTCACTCCTTGCATGTGGGCAGCAACAACTAGTATTTGAGTTGGCCTAGGGGCTGTTCTTGGCTGCCCTTGTGCATTTACAACCGGATTTTGTTTGTCAATCATTTGTGGAGCCATGGAAGGTTGTGGATTGGCTGGGGCTAATGGCTGTTCTTCATCCAAATTCCTCCTTTTTGACCTTGTGTGGGCTGCAACACCCCGAGAAATCGCTTGGTTCATGCCCCAAAAATCCTCTGCTTGCCAATTTACCAATGTGGTGTCATTTGGGGCTGATTGTTGTTGGAATGTTTCTTGTTGTTGGCTGTTTCCTTGACTGCCCTCACCCTCCACACCAGTAGTTGTCACCATCAATGCTTGATTCAAAGCACCATTGAAGCACATGGATTGGTTATGAGGCTCATTGCATGGAAAACACCAATCATACTCCTGGGAAATGTTGTTTTGTGTTGGCACCAATGCCTTAGAGGCAGATATGGCATTTGGATTATAGGGCTGAAATGGTCTATTGGCAGGAGGCCTTGTTTGATTCATATTTGCAACTGGATTAGGTGGCCTTTGTGGTTGGTATGGCTGCCTATTAGGCTGAGCTTGGGGTTGATAAGAAGGTCTAAAACCTTGGGCCTGCTGCCTTTTGAGAGTAACCAGCTCATTGCCTAGGTTTTGCAATTGCTTCATGACTTCTTGAAGCTCATTTGGGGCACTTGGAGATGAAGTGGAAGCTTCATTTGAACTCTGATTTCTAGGAGTGGGAGAAGGAGCCAAATTAGGTGTTTGGTTGGTGTTAGGACTCTCTAAACTTGGAAACAATGGCATGGGAGGTCTAGGGGCAAGTTTGCCAGCTTGGATCAAACAATTTTCAGCCCTAATGGAAATGCTATAAGCCATAGGGATAGTTATGCCTCCCATGGACTGAATTAACATAGAAATATCATAATTTAGAGCTTTGAGATAGTAGAGAAAAGCACCTTCTGTGGTTGGCCTGACTACCACTGGAATTCTCTCCCAAGTCTTTTGAAATCTGAAGTTGAAATCAGTCAGTTGTTCATTGGGAGCTCTCTTGATGGTTGTCAACTGCTCCAAAAGAGACAAGTTGTCTCCCTTTTCTCCAAATTGCTCATGAAGTGCTATACACAAATGATTCTAATTTGTGATAGAGCCACTCCAAGGCTCCTAAACCCTTGCAATGCTTTACCCTTGAATGAAGATGTCGGAACTTGATGCCACTTGCATCTCATTGATTTCATGAATTACACAAAGGTTAGCAATATCTTTAACATGATCACATGGAGTAGTCCGATTTTCTCCAGTGAAGTAGGGAATGTTCTTCAAGGCTGCAATAGGAATTGGATGTTGTGCATTGAGGGCAAGTGGGCTGCTGCCTGTGAAGTTGACATAGGGGTTAATTTGTGCCATTCTAATTGGTCTTAAAACCCTTGTTGACTGAATGAAAGGCCTACCAGGTGGAGGAGTTGAGAGGGTTCTGTTTGGTGGAGATGGAGACCTTTGGGTCCTTCTTCCTCTTTGCCTTCTTCTTGGAGATAATTACAAGTATTCAAATAACACTTCTTCTTCTCCAACTCTTGACCTTATGGTGACTCTTCTCATAAATTTTCAGGGCTGCCTGCACCGCTGAAACCAAAGATTGATTCTTCCCCTTGAGTCGCCAGATATGCAAATAATAGCTCTTTTCAAGCAACAAAATTGCATCAAATGCACATCAACTTTTCTGCATTAAAAATGAGACCTCTAGGGTCCCACCCAAAGGTGCCAAAATCATTAGAGCAAAATTACAGCACCCACGGATGTCGATCGGAGCTTCTAGGTTGATCACTCTAGCATCCAGTGTGATTGCACAACATGGAAACCTCTCTCCAAGTGTGGGACTTGTGAAACTGAGAGAGGAATCTCCAGATTAGAGGTTGGTTCCTCAAACTCCTCTAATTTAGATCTATATTTACACAACTACAAAGGTTCAAATCCTAATCCTACTCTAAATTGCAAGGAGACAGGGATAGAAATGCAAAAATTGAAACTAACTAAAGGTGGTGATGCACCAAAAGGAGTGGTGAATATTTTGTCATGCAAATAGACACAAACCAAAGATTGCAACATAAAACATACACAGGCTGATAAGATATAATTTAGGATCTGAAATGAAGCAAATAATACAAACAAAGGATTGAAACCCATTCACAAAGCTTGCATTATCATTTCCAATGTCAAAACCACTGCATTACAACCTCAGAGAGGTAAAAACTGTTACAGTCTTTGAAGAGGTCTGATTCTTGCAAAAATCACTTGCTGGAGGTGAAAGAAGAAGATTGCTATGCCAAAAAGTATTCCACCCTTAAGAAATGAGCCAAATCTGGCTTTTACATTGCATGGGTCGAGCCCAGGAGAGAGAAAATGTACAAAACGTGGGAGCCCATTCCTCATTGATTGCAAATGCATTAAAATGGCATGGGGACCTTACAAACCCATACCCTATCATTTTTGACTGAATTGGAGGAGAATGCGACCCATTCTGTATTAAATTTGGTCGCTGAAATGTCACTTCTGGCCATGGACACGCGTCAGAGCCGTTTCTTAACTTTCTCTCTCTAGACTCGCACTAAAAATTCAAGATTGACCTGGAATCATGTAGAGAATTTTATAAGCTTTCCAATTATATAAAGAACGCATAAATCCAAGCTCGGATCGAAATATATGGCAATCAAGATTTAGGGCACAAAACAAGCAAAAATGGGTTTTGAAATTTTTTCCCGCGCTCCGCCACCTAGACGACACATGTCGGGTGCTGATTGGATGAGCAATTCTCTCTCCTTCCCTTACCCACGGGCTTTCCTTTGAAACTTTTGACCTTTTTTAACTTTTGGAAAATTTCCCATTTTTTCCCGCATCCTCGCCACTTGGGACACGTGGCATGATCTCGGTTCCTCCCGAGCTCTGCACTCCCCTTCTCCTTAGGACACGTGTCCTCTTTTTATTGGCTCGGGCCAACGCTTTAAACCTTGCCCTTAGAAATTTTGGACGTTTTCCCTTGTGACACGTGGTGTTTCTGATTCGTCTGCGGCCTCTTGATTTTCACATCCTCGCGTCCCTTTGGCCCGGTTGTCCCGAATCAGGGGACAAATTCCTCCGATCCGCCTGATTTGGGCTTCCCTGTCCCTCTTTGAGGCGAAGACACGTGGCGTTATTTGATTGGCTCTCGGCTCCTTCGGCTCTCTCGCATCCCACGCGTCCCTATGTCCCAACTATCCCAGTGCGAAAGTTCTTTGTTTCGCCAATCCGGCGGTTCGCGTCCTTCGCGTCCTCAAGGCCCGAGATGTCCCACACTGCTCAACACAAACAGCTTAGTCAATTTTGCTTTTACCTTCGGCTGGTTCGCCCTTTCGTGTCCCACGCATCCCCACAGCCTGGATGTCCCAAACTATTTGGACCGCCTAGAGGCTTTTCAGCCGGTTTGCGCCCCGACGTCCCAACTGTCCCAAGGACCACCTGGACCAGGACTTAGCCAATTTTCATGATTTTTCCTGCCCCAAGCTTTTTTTTTTTGCAACTTTTTCACCCTTTTTTAGAGCTTCCTCTTTTCTTCTTGGACAGGAGAGTTAGAAAAAATCCGAGGGGACCCCAAAAACATGATTTTTTGCCTTGAATCAATCTATCTTGCTCGGGACCAAATAATTTAATGCATGTTTATCAAAATTTACCCTGGGGGGTGAATTTTGGATAACACAACCCACAGGTTTTCTTTGTAACCACCACTAATGAGTGGTATGATGATATTTCCTATTATTTAACTTATGGAGAATTCCCTCTTCATCTTGATTACAAGAAAATGAGAACACTCAAGTTGAAGGCAAAAAAGTTTGTAATTTGGAATCATGCGCTCTACAAGAGAGGTCTGGATTGATGCTTCCTCAGGTGCGTAGATAAAGAGTGAAAAGAAAATTTTCTTAAAGAATACCATGACCAAGCATGTGGTGGACATTTTTCAGCAATGGTCACTACTCAAAATATCCTCCGAGGAAAGTATTATTGGCTTAGAGCGAGAATGCTTTTCTACTCTCATATTTGGATGGAACGCCACTGGAATTTCCTCGCAGTGGGAAATACGTAAAATTATATCATCAATGAAAGTTGGTTGTCCCCACCTTGTACCATAGGTGATTTCTAGGTGTTTTTCCCCTTTTTTTGTTTTGTGTATTTCCTTTCCATTGGTTTTTGTGTGTGTGTGTGTGTTTCCTTCTTCCAATATTTCTTTCTAGAAGTTGTACATGACTCTATAAGGCCCAATGGATAAGGCACTAGTCAATGAATTATATGGTCTAAGATTGAGATTCTAGATTCCCATGTCATGTCTTCACTACACTCAGTCCATGTCATATCCCCAATATAGAACCAGTTGTTGTCATGTAAATGTGCAACAGGGAAATTAGAAGTTTCTAAGCATGAAAACTATACCCCTGTGCTGAAATTTTCATGTTTTATCATTCATATGCACCCTGTAAAATCCATCAAGTATGGTCACCCCTATTTGATGTCAAATTGGTCCCATAGGTGATTTAGCAAATTTAATTCATTTCCCCTAGGTGATTTTAGGGAATTCTGAAAAGATGCTATCTTCTGGCAGTATTGGGAAGGGTTATCGTTGGCCTTCTTAGGATTGGACCAAACCCCCTGGATTGGGCGAACCGGGCCAAATTAAACATGGAAGTGAATTTAAGACCTTATAACATCATGGAAATTATTTTGGAATGTTTGGGAAAGTTTTGAAAGACTTGGAGCAATCTGAGTAAAAATAGGGTTCACAAGCCTAGGCAATACACAAGCCTAAAATAGCATTGGGATTCAGAAGAAGATTTTGGAAGATCCGGATGGAGTAAGAAGTAAAAAAACATCTCTGGAAATAGGATTCCAAGACATACATGATGGTGAAATCATATTTTTCACAACACCTTGGAGCATAGGATTTGCAGGTAATTTTTCTCAAGCACAAGTGGAGTCTCAAATAAAAAAATCCACTTTTTAAGGATCATATGGTTGAATCAAGACATAATACCCCCACCATTAGATTCAAAATTCCATTTACATTTAGGATCATATAAATTTTCACCAATAAATTCCACCAGGATCTCAAGTTATCATCGTTCTAAGTTACCCTCTCAAAGGCAGTTCAAGACTTAGTCATTTTTGGGAGGACACGTGTCAACACCAGGAGCTTGACAAGATTTCATGTCCTTGACATCCTTGAGGTCAGGTACACCAACCTTTAAAAAATCCCCAACCCCCATGTGACCTTTGGGACCCTCATATGACCTTCAAACTTGATAGTTCAACCCCCAGGTGCATTTTTGGAGCATTTATTCCCTGTTGTCGGAACAAGCACCATGTGTCAGCTCCAGGACCACCGTGGAAATTGATGTCCCTTGCATCCCTAAGTTTAGGGACATTGAGCATGGAAAAATGCACCCAGCCCCTATGGGGAGTCTTTTGGTCAACCACATGACCGACTTTCACCCAGTGCATTTTTGGAGCATCCATTCCCTGTCATCGATCAAGTGCCATGAGTCAGATCCAAGACCACCATGGAAATTGATGTCCCTCACATCCCTGAGGTCAAGGACATCAAGCATGGAAAAATGCACCCAGCCCCTATGGGGAGTCTTTTGGACATCCACGTGACCAACTTTTAGCTCCCAGTGCTTTAAAGCAGCTTTTCTCACCTTCATTCCCTGTCGTCGGATCACCGCCACATGTCGTCCTCTTGACCACCATGGAATTTGATGTCCCTCACATCCCTGAGGTCAGGGACATCAAACATGAAAAAGTGCACCCAATATTCTCCCTCCATGCATTCAAAATTTCAAAAAATCTAACTATCACTCAGTGTTTCTAATGCTTTCAGCTGCTTCCACTCTCGTGCACAGACAATCTTCATCCTTCCTCTACAACTTTCTTCCATCACTCTGCCATTGCAAAAAAATCATACCAGATCAACAAAGGAACTAAAATACCTTTCCCATGGTGATACGTAGGTCTCAAAAGGAATTATCATCAAGCTAAGAAGGAGAAACAAAGAAGAGAATAGTAAAATCTCCATAGCCAAAAATGGAAATCTTAATAAATCCTGCAAACCAGTGCGAATCAATGAACTATTTGCTATTGTTTGTTCCTCTTTCCAAGACCATCAAAAAAACCTCAAACTCTCCTCTTGTGTGATAGGGCATTCACAACAAATAAATCTCCTTTCTAGCTCTACGAAGAAAGAAGTGGGATTTCCGTCAAACCGGTTGTCGAATTGAAGTAAAATCGCATGTGAAGCACGAGAAGCAAAAAAACACATCAAAATATAATTTTCTTCACAAATGGATGAGAAAACTAGAACTGCAATTTTGAGGTCCATTAATGGTTGCCGCATCTAGAAGCATTGTCAGGTCTGAAAATTAAAACTTTAAAATCTCTGGACTATTAAGTGAGCAGGCCCGAAATTTTAGAGGGGTGTTATTAGGAAAAAACCCATATCAAAAAATTTGTTCCACATCAATCCAATTCCCAGTTAACTTTCTAAAAATAGAAAGTCTACTACATATGAACTATTATTTTGGGAAAGTCATTGACGAAAGGACTGCGAAGGAGATGAAGACATTAGAGGTGCATTATAGCCGAGAATTCACCCGAATGCAGACATTTTTACACTTACTAAAAATAGTAAGTGGGCCCTCGAGCACCTGCTAAAAATATAAATTTGATCCAAAAGGAATGAGGAACACATGGAGAAAGAGGAAAATTGGGCCGCAACAACCAATTGAAGATTGAGAACTTGATATTTCACACTTACTAAAAATAGTAATTTGTTTTTTCTAAGGTAGACATAAAGCCAAAGTGTACGAGTCAGAATCTGACATAGCCCTTCACGCATGAGTATGATGTGGAAGACAATGATGTCTTGTACATGGTTCTGAATGACCTTAAGACTCGCATGGCCTCTAGGACCAAAGGAGAATTGAAGACCGGATATTCACAAGTAGTTATTCCCGCCACTCTGGACACCCAGTGTCTGTGTAGAGTCTCGAGTTATTCCTAGCCTACTCTTTCCACTACGAGCCCGAGACACAAACCATCCGAGCTGAAAATGGTTCAATGATTACGGTCATCAACCCTAGGACCATTTCACTCTCTCTACAGATACTGACATCCCCAACATGTTTGTCATCTCAAAGGACATATTCATGCGCGGTTGGGAAACAATGGATTCATATGTCCAAGGAGTAGCGCTTGGATCATGGTTGAAAATAGGAAGAAAGCCCTCCAGGATGCCCAAGAATCTTCCAAGGTGTGAGTTCCAAGAAGGGTATTCTGATGTCATCACTCTCCTCAATAGATTTATGGGTGAAGAAAGCACAAGATACTTCCAAGACTAGATGGGCCTTTTCATCCTGACACTGACAAAAGGAAGGCAGAGAATTGACTAGGGGTAGATCATCAAAAAAATATCCATCTACAATTGCTCCAAGTTCCCATGACAAAGAAGTTCCACATGAATTCTTACCTATTCTATCTCCTTGCAAGCTTGATATCATTCAAAGGATTGGATCTCGCATGTAACATTGTTGCCAAGGTACCTATATTCGAGAAAATTCCACAGTTGGTAGTGGAGGAGAGCAATAGGCATTTCACTCACATGAATGATGCATTCACTATGTATGTGGTCTAAAGCTTAGAAGGGGATCTCAAAGCTAGGATGTCACCAAAATCAGCATCCTTGATTAAGGAATACGGCTCATACTTCATACAATTCTCAACATTCTCCTACATACGAGTCGTTGGCTTCAACCAAGCTCCGTTAAAACTACCTAAGTACCTCAGTGACCAGATTGTATTGTTTGAGCTCTGTCGAAAATCACTCAAGTGAATAAAAATATCATAAGTAGGAGAAAGAAATTGATTTCATTCCCTATATCTCTAGGGAGTTCACGTGTAAAAGCTCAAATGACGCATCTCACCTAGAGGCCACTTTCACACATTTGACTTTGCATTCCTACATTGTCAGGCCCAACTTTGACATCCGAGAAGAGCTTGACTCATTCTATGTCCCAGAATTGTAACATGAGCCACAAGTTGAGGACTACTAGGCCAACTGTATTAACAAGTTCGAAGTACGTGAAAAGGACCACATGAGGATGACAATCAATGAGATGAATAAATTCAAGTTCTCTTGGTATGAAGACATCTTGCATGATGATGGGACAAAGATGTACGATCCTAAGTACATAGTAGTCAAGATGTCCCCAATGCCCCAAATCAACTAGCATGTTTGTGAATCACGAGATATATTGGAGTGGACTGGAAGGTAGTGAGGAAAAGGAGGAACTGGTTTTATAAAAAAGGGATATAATCATTCATCACGAGGAGATTCTCCAAGTCAAAAGAAAGCTTCACATATTTTATCTTCAAAAGTGGCAGAGGTGACTTCCACCTCTAAACACTCTGGAGGAGTTCAAAAAGTAAGGCCATGGAATTAGAAATTTCTTCCCATGAGAAGACACCCAAGAAATTCAAGGAAGAATAAGGTGCATTGGTGTCGCCACAAGAGGAAGATGTGATCTCAGTAATGCAAACAGAAAATTGGCAATAAGATGCATAGGCTAATGAGGAGTATATGACTCACGATCTAGTGTTCAAACCAATGCAAGAGGTCTTCCCTATTTTTGACACCAATGCCCCTCTCATTCAGGACTTGCCCCCTCCACTAGAACAAATAATTGTTGATGTACCCATCAATGATCACGAATCTGATGAGATGTTTCCATGGATGCAGAAATGGTCATCCTCGACACTCGCAGTGTGCAACAAGTAGCAACCCCCGATCTATCAATGATTGTATCGTTGGATAAAGAAAAAGGTCAAGAAAGATCACACAGATGGCCTTATGATTCTACAGTGAGGAGATAGGTAATCAATACATCAAAGTACATCGGCCAAAAGTAATCAAGTTAGTGGATGAGATGAAACCGGCCGACTATGAGATGATCATGATCCAATTGCGACCAGCTACTCATGAGGGATATTTGCACATATATCAACAATCTTATGTTTGCATGGTGGCAAGTAATAAAGAATATAAAGAGAAGATTGAGATACTAGAGGGAAAAGTATGAACCCTTTCATATTTTGTGCAACACCTGGTGGAGCTAAGCACTACAACACTTCTTATTGAGAAATTGGTACACATCGGTAGCTTCGATCCAGAATCCATTAGAAAATGCGCAAGCTCACAATGTAGGGGTGACCAAACAATGAATGAATCGAATCAATCTTTGAAAAAGGGAAGTCAAATTGCACTCCAAGATGCGATCAAGCTCTTTACGTAAATGTGTGCAACGGCCAATAGAATGAAAGCACTCAGAGAGGATGTGGAGAAATCAAGAGATTATTGGGAACCTCTGGGACCAGTAGTGAGTGAGATGAGCAACACCCATCGTCAAGAGTTGATCGATAAGAAGGTTTTTGAAACTCCTACAAAATACTTGACACGTGTATGGGTGAGGGCCTTGGAAATAATATTTAAAGCAATCAATCGAGCCTTCACATAGCTAGAGGAGAAAGAATAACAAACATACAAGCTGCATGATAGTATAAATCAGAAAGTTCAAAAACTTGGAGTACCTGCAATGAGCAAACACACAACTGTTGATGAAGTGATCATCCCTTTCAAGGAATATGTCAAGAAAGGGGTGGGAAACCCATTTTCCTTCACTAAGGATACTCTCAACTTATTCTCAGAGATCTCGAGCCTCCATTGCACTTATCGCATAAAAGCATTCATTATGGTTCAAGAAGTGCAAGGACATCAACAATGTGATGATGGATGGACTGAAACCTTGAGTTGCATTTGCATCCCTCATGCCAACAAAGTAGAACCAGTAGTGGCCCATTTCAAACAAGAGCTTGGAAATATATAAGCCTTCTCAAGGTCATGAAGTGGAGAGAAGTTAGAGAGCAAAGCCAAGTCCACCGCAACAACTCATCCTTCAACATAATTCTTCTTCTTCTTCCTCTTCTTTCTCTCTCTTCTCTTCTCATACAACACTCTCTCTCCTCAATGTTATGTTTTTGCGTTGAGAGTTGCAATTTTTAATACGACTTAAGTGACTTTAGAAATATAATGTAACTTTAAGTCACCTTGCTATTATAAAAGGGACTTAAATATTTAAAGTGGAATATGAACAGTCTTAAGTCATATTAAGGTATTCGAAAATTCACCAAGAAGATGAAGAGTTGCCTCCTCTTCTATAAATTGTAGCAAGCTCCTCATTTGAGGTTCTTCTTAATTTTGTCTTCTGAAAATTCTTAGATGTTGGAGTTATTTTTTTGTGAATTCATGAGAGAGATATCCTTGTGAAGAGAGCAAGAGATAGCAAGTTTCTTCCATTTCTCCTACTAAAAATGTCTTCTACTTCCCACACTATGTACAAATTCTGCTTGAGCTTCAATAAAGGAAGAAGGAATTTTAGCCTCTTTGATTGAGGATTTTATTGGTACTTTGTGTTCATTAAGCTCTATTTAGTCTTGTTGTTGTTTTGCATATTTGTTTTCTTCTAAAATACAAGTGCATGTAATGAAACTTCTGCTAGTGTGTGTAAGTCTCTAATTTTCTACTTGCAACATTAGTTTCTCCTTTCTAAATATTCTCACTCCCCTTTCTCTCCTTCATAGAAAATTCTTCCCTTGTAGGTACCTCAAGTATTTTTGCAGGTCAGTGGAGTGCCCCTATTGGATCCCCGGCCGAAAGGCCACCAGGATAAAACTCACAATTTACTCACGCATGCACGTATGGTAGTTGCACCGATTAAGTAGAGGGACTTAGACTCCTGAGAGCATTCACAAGATAACCACAAATTTGTCCCCGATAAGCTTTCTTGCCAACAGAGAGTAAAGGATCAATGTAATTCCATCTACAACTACATTAATTGCTCTAAATAGGCAAGTCCATCTATAGCTAAATTAACCACTTCAATCAATGCAAGTCTATTTATGACTAAGTTAACCACTTTAATTAATGTAATTCTATTTGTATCTAAGTTAACCACTTTAATTAGTGAAATTCTATCTACATCTAATTTAACCACTTCAATTAGTAAAAGTTTATGTTCATCTAATTTGACCACTTCAATTAGTGCAAGTCTATCTCGCATCTAATTTAATCATTTCAATTACATCGATTGGTTCTAAGTGATTCTAAGCTAGTGTGGACTATTTTCCAACACTAATAAAGTTCTTGGTATAGGTTTTAATTTTAGAAGCCATATATTATCCCTTGCCTCTAACTCTCTAGGAATACACTTCCTATTTGTACAAGTTACCCTACAAAATTTACATCCTTAACAAGCACTACATGATCATATTTTAATTGTTCTTTCGTGTCTTCTAAGCATGTTAAATCCAATCAAAATTTATATCCTCAATTGATAGGTAAGTAGTATTTTATTCCAAATAATTTCACTTACAAGACCATGTTTAATATTGAGTTATGTCAATTATTTCATGCAACAAGCACCTAGTAGTAATACTTCCTCCACTTGTACCATCTATCCATATAGTACATGACACGAGAACATAGTTTCAAAATGTAGTGAGTATAAAAGGTCAAGTGTCGAACCTATCACTCGATACCAACATGTGGCAGCCCCTCTTCTAGTTCCTAGAAAATATGATTGATTTTTTTGTTCCCTATCAAAATAAAAGTGTCACTTCATCCTTCTATGTTTGCAGCTAGTGTCACCTCATAACTTTTTTATAGATGTATTCATGATAAAGAAGTTAAGCTAATTAATAGAAACTAACACCAAGTAGTTCCAATAACAAAGCTAATCTAACATAAACATCATTATAAATCTATACATGGATAAAATCTAATTAATGCATCCAAATTAAACTTTAAAAAACTAAGCCATTCCTTGTTAATTTAGATATGCTTTCTATATTATAGTTGCTCCTATGATTATAATGAGATCAAATGATGGCTATCTCCAAGAAGAGGAAATGATCTCATCAATATGCCTTAATGGCCATGTATGGATCTTCCTTTACTACTCTTTGCAAAGAGAGGATAAATGGGTGTAAGATCAATAAGCTCTTCAATGGTAGAAAAATATCTTATCATATGCTAATGTCTTTCAAGGACATGTAAAGGTGTAAGCTTGGAAGGGGGGAGACTAGGTTCTATATATAGATTTACAATTTGGGAGAAGCTACAATCCTAGTTAATGTGGGATAAAAGATAAAGTATAATTAGAAGGGATAGATATGATTAGAAAGAATTCATTATAATTAACAACTCATAGGATTTTGGAGATGATTTAATTAATCAAATGAAGGATTAATTAATAGGCCAAAATAAGATTAGAAATCTATTTGGAGGTTATTTAGGAGGAATTTGATAGGATTTAGAGGGTTTGAAAGGGGGATTTAACCAATAAGAAGGTTTATTGATTAAATAGGAGATTAGAAATACTTAATTAACTAATAAGTATTTAATTAATTGAAAGAGGATTATATCTAACAAAGTTTTGTTAATCGGCATTCAGAATGGGTGAAAGGCTAGTTAATTAACGAGGTGTCATTAATTGACTAAAATGAAGGGGAGTGTTAGCTAATTAAAGGAAAACACTAACTGTTAGGAAATAAGAGATAAAATATGCGAATAATCCCTTACGAATCGCATACAGAGAAACTAATATGCAAAAATATTACAGATCTCAAATAAAAGTGCGTAATAAATAACACAACACGTAAAGACAATATTTAACGCGGTTCACCCAATTTGGGCTACATCCATCAAGAATCACTTGCTCAGATTTTATTACAAGCCTCCACTCTCTCAATACAATACCCAGATCCGTTTGGAGCTATGCTCAACAAACTCTATAGAATTCACACCCGAATTCAAAGCACATTTGCAATGCATTTTCTTGTCTATCTATCATATGCATAAGACCATATAAATAGACAATTGCTTAAGCAGTTTTACAAAACCGTGGGTATCAAACAATGGGCAAAAAAAAAACCATCCCATAAACCTATGGGTATCCGAAGAGGTGATTTTACAAAACAATGGGTACCAAAAAACCATGGGCCCAAAAATAGCCCATAACGGTTACCCATTACCCATGGGTTAATAAACCACCCATGAAAATTTGCTTGGGGCTTCACCTAAACCCCCTAGCTTTCTCCTTTCACGGCGAACGGGACCGCCATAAAAATACCTGAGTGTAACACATAGAAGATGTACCACACTCTAACATGAAAATAGGCTCCACAAACATAACACTAACTATAATGAGAATGACGAGAAAGACGATAAACGGTGCAATTTTGGTAGTAAAATTACATAGTCAGATTTAGGTGTCTATAATAGGCTTGATATAAATAAATCTTCAACTACTCATTCACTAACTTACTAACTTCAATTACTTATTAGAAAAAGGTTCAATTGAATTCCTAAGAGATCAATAAAAACTTCATAGTGTAGTGCAACTCGATCCTACTTCAGTGCAATGAAATGAGTACACAACCTAGCTCGACATAATTGATAAAACCTCTAGACTGTTATCACAAAATTACAGCACCCCCGAATGGCTTGAATGTGAGTGGGCCATTCAGTTTTAATTTTGTAACATTGGGTTACCTCTCAAGTTGTGGGACTTGCGGGATTGAGATAACCCTCTAAAGAAGGTTAGTTCCTGCTCCTAGGCTACCTACCACAATCTACCCTTAATGTAGGCAAGAAAACTAATCCTAATCCTATTCTAACCTTACAAGGGACCAGGGGAGAGATAATGCATGAAAGTAAAACCTACACTAAAAGCGTGATACACCAGAAAAGGAGGTTGTTAGCCAAGAATCTAATTGCTTGAAATGGAGAGAGGTGAGCAATGGAGAGGGTGGAAAAGATGCACCACAGACCAAAGATGGAGTTCACACAGAATACCACTTCAAACCCATTAAACATAGCTCCCACAAACCTACAATAGACATCAGAAATATGCACAATATACCCTACAATGGAGAGAGGCAAGTAGAGACAATAACACATGCAAAGGATGGACAAAATGCATCACAAAACACATTATATTACTCCTAATAAGCATGCAAAGTATAGCATTAGTGGGAAAGAGGAAAGGAAATACCATTACAAATCTTGGGAAGGAGGCTTAAGCTCCACATCCAGCCCTAGCAGAGAAGAAAGAGAGAGGGACAGAGAAAAATGGCCAACTCTTTTACAATTGAGCTCAATATTACAATTTATAGAATTTTTAGAAGAGGGAGACAATGCAATCCCGAATTTGTCTTTTCAACCAATTGAAAGATGCAATAAATGAATGAAATTGATTTTATTTTTATTGTAAAATACTCCCCATGTTGTCTCATGACTGCAATGATAAAGAATGATAATCATGCTTCTTAATTACACTTTCAACCACCATCCAACAACCAAACCGATTGTGCCCGCTTTTCCTTTAACTCACCCCCAACTATTCATAAATTCAAGAATTTCTTAATTACTCGTGTGTCGGGATTGGAGCCACAATTCCAAAAATTATTCACTTGCAATTTTTGTTGAGAATTTCTCAAGATATGAGCTTCGAGCACGTATAGTTGTTTGGTGTTTGTGGCTTGCTTCAACTCCACGGAACTAGTAATTAATTCTTTGGTAGGAAAATACTTTTGAAATATTTTAACTCCTTTCCCGATGTTCTTTCATGATTTAAAATGGTCTTGGCATTAAAATTTTTGGGGCCCTCTGTATTTTCCATTTTTAATGTGGATAGGTGTGTTGTTTTAGTGTTTGGTGATTAAATATTGCCACTTCGACCGAGTTGGTTATATTTCTTTCTTTGCATTGTTGACCACCACCCTTACACCGACCTTTCCTTATTACTCCAACTCAAAGGGGGTTGTTCTCATTGAATTTGACCACCTAATGACCCTCCCACTTTGCACCGACTCAACACCGACCCCATTCCTACTTTGACATGTTTCACCATTACTTCTATCAATTTGGTCTTCCCCATGCTTCAGCCATGCCATGTTCCTCCTTAGCTTGGTAATCTCCCATGCTTGTTCCAACTCGACACCACATTAAAAAACTTCCACCAATTCACCAATACACATCAGCGAGATCCCTTTGATTTGTATTGGGGTCCTCAACTCCTTCGGCAAACTAGTCTCCTCACGACCTAGGCCTCTTGTGCCACTCTAACCCACATCACCCACAACACAGATTCCATTCCGCTTCCGCTTCCACATGATTTTTCTTGCAATGATGTTGACTGTGCCATTCATTTTGGGGTTAGCACACCATTGTATAGACAATATTTCAGATCTAAGCATACATGTAAATAAATTAGGTATTCTACAACAAGAAATATACAAACTAAGAGACATAAATCAACACCAGATTTAATGTGGTTCACCCAAAGGTGGGCTACATCCACCAAGAAACAAGCCAATATATTATCCAAATCTTTGACAAGATATACAATGAAGATTTACAATCTTCCACAACTCTCGATGTACAAGACTTTATTTCCTTAAGATTTTGCTTCATCACCAAGAATTCTATCTCTCACCAACTTTTGTAAGTTCTTTCTAATTCTTGTTAATATCTACTTCTTAAACCCTGGCTTTTATGCTTATATAGTCATTTATATACTTAGGGCACTTATCCATGCAATTACAATCAATAAATATACTTTAATGCTAAAAATAGATCTAATTCCCGAGAGTTAATTAAAACATCCTCACACAGGTAACCGATGTTGGTTAGCCCTAACCGATGTCGGTTCCTCCCTTAACTAACCAATACCAGATCGGGCCCCTTAACCGATGACGGTTACTATATTTTCCAACAAGTTTCCATTACATGTTAAATTGAAGTAATTGAGCTCCACAACTCAACAATCTCCCACTTGGAGATTAATTACTTGCACCATACCTATACATCATCATTATTGGATCCTTCCTTATCTTTGTTTCTTCCTCTTCAAGTTTCAAACTCGAAGACCAATAGAAGTGGAGTGTAGCTCCAACTTCTCCTTTGCTAATGGCTTCGTTAGCATATCCGCAGGTTTTTGCTCGTATGAATCTTTTCCAGATTCAACTTTCCATCCTCCAATACATGTCGTATGAAGTGATACCTCAACTAGAATGTGCTTCATTCTTGAATAAAATGTTGAGTTCTTTGCCAAATGAATTGCACTCGATCACATCACTTTGAATGCTTTACAATTACTTTGCTCCTTTCCCAACTCTTCCATGAACCTACTCATCCATATCATCTCCTTTCTAGCCTCTATAGCTGCAACATACTTTGCCTCTGTAGTAGAAAAAGCCACAACCTTCTCGCAATAGTGAAATCCAACTAACTATCATCCCGCCTACTTTGAAAATATAACCAAGAGTGCTCCTTCTACCATCTAGATATCCAACCATATCCAAATCAACATAGCCACATAATGAAATATTCAAACCTCCATAACATAACTACATGCTAGATGTCCCTCACAAATACCCGAGTATTCATTATACTGCTTTCCAATACTCTTTACCTACATTGGCCATATATCTACTCACTACTCCCACTGCCTATGCAATGTCTGGTCTGATACAAACCATAACATACATGAGACTCCCAACTGCTAAAGCATATGGCACTCTGTCATGTATTTGACCTCCTCATGTGATGGTGGACACTGATCTTTACTTAATTTTAAGTGTCCACCATAGGTGTGCTAACAAAGTTTCACATTTTACATGTTGAACCTTTCTAACACCTTGTAGATATAATCCCCCTTAAGACAAATACAATTTCTTGTTTTTCCCGTGTCTCTATGTATTTACATGTCAAGGATTATTTTTCAGCTCCTAAATCCTTCATAACAAATGTGTGAGCTAGCTTTCTCTTAATCTCACCAATGTCTTACATACTAAATCCCGTAATAAGCATATCATCCACATACAAAGAACAAAATAATATAGCTCCCATTTTCAAGCTTCTTGAAATAAACACAATGGTCAGATTCACATCTCAAGTAACCATGCTCTTGCATAAAACTATCAAACCTCATGTACCATTGCCTTGCAGCTTACTTGAGCCCATATAGACTCTTTTTCAACCTGCACACTAATTTCTCCTTACCTTTGAATTCATACCCAAGTGGTCGCTTTACATATAAATCTCTTCATCCAAATCGCCATAAAGGAAATTCATCTTCACATCTAGTTGCTCTAAATGTAAATTTTCTACTGTGACTAAGCTCAATACAGTATAAAAAGAATTCATCTTAACAATAGGAGAAAATATTTCACCAAATTCAATACCTTTTTTGTGTAAATCCCTTTACTACAAGCCTTTCCTTGTATCTTTTCTATCCACCCTCTTCTTCCTTGATCCTATAAACCCACTTGTTCTACAATGTTCTCTTACCTTTTAGAAACTTAACCAAATCCCAAGTCTGGTTATGTTCCAAGCATGCCATCTCCTCATCCATGCCATGCTCCCACTGGATGTGGGTCTTATCCTACATTGCTTCTTTAAATCTCTCTAGTTCATCATTATCATTCAATAATAAATAAAATAGAGGAGGTGTAAATATTTCTGGAGGTTTACTTACCCTTTGTGACCTTCTCACAGGAGTTTGGTGTACCAGAGGCTCAATCTGGACCTCATGGACATTCCTATCCAAATCAAATAGTGACTGATGCTAGTCACCTCTAACCAATGTCGGTTCGCTAATCGAGGTCGGTTTGGATCTTCTCGTAAATCAATACCGCTTCTAATGACCAAAGTGCATGGTCAAGGTCAACCGACAAAGAAGCATCGTGTAACCCTCCGGTAATTATTTTAAATCTGAGAGTTCATTTTCATTCACAAACTTCTCAACCGGGTTCATCCTTGGATACCAAAATTTGATCCTCAGATATTCTCTTTTCATTTCATTCAACATCACGAATCCTAATAATTTTAGAATTCTCTAAATCCTAAAAACATAAACCAAAATCACCAGATCCATAACCAATGAAAGTGCATCTCTTGGATTTTGCATCCAACTTCTTCCTATTTTCCTTATCAACATGCACAAAATCTTTTGAACCAAAAACTTTAAGAAAAGAAAGATTTACCTCTTTTCCGGTCTAATCTTCCTTTGGTATTCCTCCATCTAGTGAACTTGAAGACCCACGGTTAATCAAATAAACTGTTGATCAACCGCTTCGCCCAAAACTACAAAGGAAACCTGAATGTATCCTCATACTTCTAGCATGTTCCATGATTGTCTTGTTCATTCTTTCGCAACACCATTCTCCCGTGGTGTTCATGGAACCATTATTTCTCTACGTATTCTATTCACCGAACAATAATCATTGAAATCCTTACTACGGTATTCACCACCATTGTCAGATCTAAGGCACTTTAACTTAAAATTTGATTCATTCTCAACAAGGTCTTTCCATCTTTTAAAAGTCTCAAAAACAATAGATTTATGTTTAATATAATAAACTTATACCTTTCTTGTAGCATCATCAATGAAAGTAACATAATACTGGGATCCTCCATGAGAAGCTACCTAAGTGTACAAGCTCCAATTTCTACTCCTTAGTTGGCCCAACTTTGAGAAATATCACTCTCTTTTTCTTTCCAAAGATACAATGCTCACAGAAATAAAGATCTAAATCTTTCAAATCTAATAGCTTGCCCTTAGCCTTTAAGATTTGCATTCCTTTTTTACTCATATGGCCCAACCAGTTATACCACATGCATGCATCTGAATCTAAAGTAGATAATGCAGAAAAGGAATCAGTAATACAAGTAGATAAATATAACATTCCTTCCTTCTTACCTCTTTCTCACAACAAAATCACCCTAGGTGACTTTCTAAGAGTCTCCTGTAAAAGTAACCATGCAACTAGATTCACCTAGTTGCCCTGTAGAAATAAGATTTCTCCTAAGGCTTAGCACATGCCTCACATCTTTCAATACCCATGTATTTCCATTCTACAATTTTATATGAACTTCCCCTTTACCAATAATACTACAAGGTTCATCATCACCCAAATAAACATGCCCAAAATTTCCCTGGACATAATTTCTGAAATAACCCTTATTAGGGGATGCATGGAAAGAAGCTCCTAAATCTAAAACCCATGATTCAATTTTATTATCTAAAGAAAGAACAAGAGCATCTTGCATTACCTCTGATGTAGCAAGATTTGCTTCTTTACCTTTGTCTGGTTGTTGGTTCTCTTTATCCTTTGACCAATAATATTTTTTTACATGTCCTTTATTTCCACATTTCCAATAAGTAATTCCCTTACTTCTAGATTTAGCTTTGCTATCCCTTGAATTTTATTTCCCATTACTCTTACTCTTTGATCTCTCCTTCTGTATGCCCCTGCTTTCTACATTCAAAGCATTTCCAGATGATGATTCCTCTATACTCTTCCTGCAAATTTCTTCATTCAAGATTATACTAACCACATCATCAAACTTCAAAATATTATTAGCAGATGTTGTATTACTAACAACCATTACCAAGTTATCCCAACTATCAAGCAAAGAACATAAGAGTAAAAGTACTTTTACCTCATCATCAAATGGTATTACAACCGATTTTAATTGATTTACAATATATTAGAAATCATTCAAATGACGAGATACAGATCCACCTTCATGCATCTTAGAACTAAATAGTTTCTTCATCAAATAAACTTTATTTAAAGCACTAGGTTTTTCATATAAATTAGCAAGAGATCTTATTAACTCTACCGTAGAAAGCTTTGCTTATGTAATATTGAAGCCACGGATGTTGTCAGGCTCAATCTTATAGATCCCAAAGCCTTCTATCAAGAATCTTCCATTATTCATCACCATCTTCATAGGTCTAGACTTCTCATCCAATAATAAATATAAATCTCTTTGATACATATAATCCTCAAGTGCATCTTCCATAATTGATAATTTCAGCCGTCAAATTTCTCTACCTTGTATTTGTTTTCTTCTCGCCATTGTTGTAGCTCCCACTCAAGAGAAAACCATATGTGAGTAAATCACAACACACAAAACCCTCAAACAAAGCTATGATACTAGTTGTTGGGTAAGCACACCGGTTATACAAATAATATATCGATCTAAGCATACATGTAAATAAAAATGGATATTCTACCAAAGAAATATACAAACCAAAAGACAAATCAACACCATATTTAACGTGGTTCACCCAAAGGTGGGCTACGTCCACCAAGAAACAAGCCAATCTATTATCCAAAGCTTTGACAAGATATACAATGAAGATTTACAATTTTCCACACCTCCCGGATGTACAAGATTTCTTTCCTCAAGCTTTTGCTTCATCACCAAGAATTCTATCTCTCACCAACTTTTACAAGTTCTTTCTAATTCTTGTTAATCTCTACTTCTTAAACCCTAGATTTTATGCTTATATAGTCTTTTATAGACTTATGGCACTTAGCCATACAATTACAATCAATAAATATACTTTAATGCTAAAAATAGATCTCGATTCCCAAGAGTTAATTAAAACATCCTCGCATACAAAACGATGCTCGCTTAGCCCCAACCGATGTTGGTTCCTCCTTGACTAACCAATGTTGATCCTAGGTGACCGATGTCGGTTCCCCTTAACCGATGACTTCAAGCATCGTATTTTCCAAAGAAAGTTTCCATTACATGCTAAACCGAACTAATTGAGCTCCATAACTCAACAATCAAGTTCGTTGACCTCCACAATGTTCGCATCCCTCGTACATCCAAGTGAAGTTGGGTTCTCGAATCCTCGATATCTCGTGTGGCTTAGGCCATTTGGGCCATCAATCTCCAACATCCCCATGAGGTTCTCACCGTGGGTATTTCAGATTTTTCATGCACATATGTCCCGTGAGCTCCTCAGGTTGTAAAAACCTGCCATTTCGTAATGCCTTATGTGTGGTGAATTTGGATTTTCCACGCCCAAGTGGCTCAACTTAGTTGGGGCTCTCTGGGACCAATTTTTCTACCTTGGCCACATTCCATTCAACATGAGACTCTTCGTTGGCTCACCCATCTTCCTAAGCATTTCCCATTCTTCATTACAACTCCTCACTACCCCGAGCTCGCCATTGAGATGGCTCATTCCTCCGCTTCTCGTAAACTCATTGATCGACACATCCGATTCGGCTTTGACCAAAATTCTAATTCCATAGAACTCATATGGGTTTCATGAACATGGCTCATTATGAGCTCAACATAATTTCTAATTCACGTATAGAATTTCCTCTACTTACTGCAAAGCTCGACTCGCCCACTTTGCTTGATGCACAAGCATGTTTATCCTCATGGAGCTTGGCCTTTTGTTTAATGTTGGTTCATCCAATTTTGTTAAGTGTTAGGCCCACTTCATCTTATCTTGGCCCATGTTCACTTTGGTGGCTCAAAGGGGCTCGACTTCTCGTTTAAACAACTCGGCTTGGCCAAATACTCAAACAATGACCCCTCATTGTTACTCGATTTCCTTTAATGTGACTTATTCATGGGAGCCCCTATATTGCTCGAGAATCATCAATGAACCCTTGGTCTTGGATTTCATAGCTTGATTAGTGTTAAATCGAATCGTTTACAATGGTTGAGCTCGATCTCACACAAGACTCTTGCTAGAAGTATAGATTTCAATTAGAACTTGATGCACAATGCAACATCTTTATGGAAAACATTCGAGGAGCCCGGCTTGTGGTGATCTCTCAAATGAGCTTGATGTACACTATGATAGCTCAATGGCCATGATTGGGAATAACTCAATCCTTTCCTCTAAATGGCTTGGTGCCTATAATTCATAGCCGGGATGACCGCCTATAATGCATAACTCGGCAAACCATTGAGTGGCCTAGTTAGCTCTTTTCAGCATGAGCTAGTGGAATCTTTGATTCCCTGAGTCCAAATCAAATATGATACATTCATGGACCTTTCAAATACACTAAGATCGAGTGAGGATGCAAGGACTGTAAAATTTTCCATTTGTCTTGCAAGGTGAAACTCTAAACTTGACAGACCAAGAATTAAAAATTCCTCCTGAAAGCCTCAATTTTCCATAACCTTGATTCTACCCCGAGAGCCGAAGTTGTATGCTTCTTCCAAATGACTATGAGAATCCCTAAGTGCAAGTCTTATCTATTTTCCAATTTCACCGGGGTGAAATTGGATAACAATTTGGTGAGCCATGGGACCATTTCATGTTAAATAGACTATAACCAGTCTCATGTAGCAATCCATTGGGCATGGAGTCTGCATGTTTAATATGAACTAGTCCAAAATTTGACAATAACAACCCCGTGCATACTTTGAAATGTGGCTTCTTGCACTGGAACTTCTCTCTATTTCTCACACTATCCAAATCACATAAGAAAATATTGAATTTTTTGTGAGAGTAGAAATTTGTTTTAAAACTTGAATTTCATCTTTTCCAAAGAATCGCAACCCACGAGGCTGATTGATGAGAACCGATAGACACCGTAACTATTTCCTCGAGACTGATTTTCTTAGCAAGGTGAAGCATACTACAAGATTTGACTGAAACTAGTTACCTTGGACATCATGAAACTCTTTTAAGTTTTGATTTTCTTTCTTCCTCCGAAATTCAAATGTTTTGCTTTGACTTGAGTTGATTTCTAGCTTGGGCTTCCAAATGATTTCTAATTTCTTGTATGGGTGTAAGAGCTTGGTGTAGTTTGTTCTGGAGAGAACCATCAAGATCTCCCCTTAACTAATTTGAGTTTCTCTACATTTGTTTTGGTTTGAATTTTGCAACTGTTACATGCAACTATGAATTTCCTACTTCAACAATTGAGGGCATGGTGTGCACCTTTGTCGGCCGGAGAAACATAGAAAAATCTATTTGCAAAGTTTAAATCATACATTCCTTAGGTAATGTTGATCGAAAACACTTATTTGAACTTGCACACGAGTCCACGAAAGAATAGCACATGAGAAAAAATATTTGAGAAATCAAAGGCGCGAAGGTATGGATAGGAAGGCCACGCATACGATCACGGCGGTATAGTAAGAGGTGTAAAGTCAAACTTTCAGAACTTAGCCAATTTTGGAGATCATGTCTATTGTTATAGATTGGCATGCAGAGCACACAAAGTGATGCCAAGACTTGCGCGCCACTCTTCATGGAGATTTTTGAAGAACATGTCAACTCACTCTTGCATGGGCATGAGCTAAGAATAGATCCACCACTTTAGTTAACTGTCAGCGATCTATAGATAGCATACTTACATGTATGGCTATAGTTGTAAAAGGCGCGTGGTTATTATTAGCATGCAACCTATTTCTGGTAGAGTTAAGTGGTGAAGGGCTAGTTCCCCACCCTATATATATGTAATGAATTACTTAGTAAAGAGAGAGATATATGAATATATGAGACTGGATAATTGTAATAGATCCATGCACGCATGTCTGGTATTGTATGAAGCTTTTGTATTATTGGTGCGATGAATATATAAAGAATATTGGCCGAATAACAATGTCTGATGTGTTTTGTCAATGTATATTGTTGTTATCATGATGATTTACATTTAAGCGCTTATAGATCTAGTTCAGTATAATGATGAATAGATGGATTAGCTACTAAAAATATATGTGTACTGCTTTATCATGCCACCATTCTGCTACAACAACTCTTAAGAGGGACCCAGTACCTTTGCACACTTTGGGTGAGCGCTCAGCCTAGGTTGAGTGATGTGCCAAATGACTAGGTGTTAACTAAGAATTCTAGGCTGCATCATTGGTTCCATTGTCGGGACCTCTTTTTCAGTTGTTTTCAAATGGTTCGCGATGAAGACATACCGGCTAACTTTGGTGAGCGTTGAAGAATGGATTCACAATCTGGAGGAAGAATACACATGGAGGTTTGACACTGGATCCGGATTTAGCGCACATACTTGGGTAGAGCAGAATCAGTATGATAGTTTATACGAAAGCTTCTTTGCTATCTTTCCAGTGGAATTGTATGAATGGTTAACTACATATGCATCTAAGTGGAATTGGAGGTATTGTGCACTTGTTTGGACACAGGAGGAATTTCAAACACTATATGATGCTTTGACCTCGAGTGGACTCACGCGGTAGATACCTGGTTTCATGGTGTCATAAATAGCTATCTTTTGGAATATTTAATTTCGACTTATTCATGTCCGGAGGTAGTGGACTTCCAGTTCCTACAATATCCTAGGGGGACATATTTGCAAGGTATTCCGCTGGCTATCAAAATACTAATGGTAACATTGAACTTGGAAGCTAAACCCATGGAAAGCTAAAAGAATCTCCACGTGGTGGGGGCAGGAACAGGATTGGTGAAAGATGGTAGACCTAGTGGCAGCATGGTAAAGGGAAGAGAGGTGGTTGAAGTATGATGAGGTGCGCGAGAGGGAATTATGCAAGAGACAAGAAATTGTAGAACGGATGGTGTTGTGGAGAGAGATGGCTCGTGAAGGATTTGAGGCTCATGGGGAGGAAGAAGAGCCAGAGCATCAGGAACTCCCCATCTAGGAAAGCATGATAGAGAACCCTCTTCGGCCTCACATGGAAGTGCGCCAGTAGATATGACCTGGGCCACGGGCACACATCTAAGCCAACCTGTTGACCTAGCCCTTGCGCTTGGTTTTCTAGTATCTAGTACATAGGTAAAGACAATTTTAATTTAGGAAGTGAAAGTGCAAAAATAGGTCAGACCACAAGTACATCAATGGCAGCACAGACAGCTTTGTTATTCTTTGGGGTACACTTTTAGGCTCATCATCTACACGAGAATATTAGCGTGCCAGTGTGGGATTCACCTCTAGAACTCGGTACTACTTCACGAGAATGTAGGGGTCCAAAGATAGTACCATTCTTTGGGACACATGGGAGTGCATCCACGGGCCCTATTCCAAATCCTAGAGGAGGATTGGGTGGTTTGGGAAGTTATGTTCCGGTGGTTTGGGTGGTTTTGGAGGAAGAGGAAACCAAGGAGGTTCTGGCTTGAGTGGTCAAGGCCCGCAACAATCCCAGAACATTTATATGGAGATGTCCCTTTGTCTCCCGGAATACGGGGTATTGAGGATGCTTTGTTGAATATGTTCATATGTGTGAAATATTGTGGCACATGAAAGGTATTACAGCCTCTCGAGCGCAAGGCAAGTCAATTTGCTACTACACATTACAAGCGCACGCGCATAATTTGTAGTATAGGAAGTTTGATCGCAATCAAACTTGTATTGACTATGTAGCATTGAAAGATGTTTTCTTAAAAGAGTTCCATATCCCAGAGTTTGAGCAGAAGAGTATAAGCACACTCAAGGATATAAATCAAGGCACTACTAAGAGTATACGTGAGTATGTTTCCCATTTTAAAAATCTTCTATCCAAACTCTCTTATGACATTCATGTGAGTCAGCATGCACAATGGTTTTTCGGGGGATTGATTACCCCATTTCGAAGAGCATTATTGCATAAAACTTATACCAACCTCGCATGAAGCATTGGAGGCCGCTTTACGCATTGAAGCAGTTGGGAGTATTGACATGGGAGTTAGTCCATTTTTGGAAGCTCAGATAGCAGCTATGGAAAAATAGTTAGAAAAATTATCGGTAAACTCAGCTCATGAAACGCGCTCAGGAATCTGGTGTACAGATTGTGAAGTGGAAGGCCACACCAAGGATAGTTTCCCCCATAGAACTGTACATTCATTGTTGTTGGACTGTGATATTTTCCATTTAAATCATGATGCTAGTCACTGCCCCCTACTACAACGCGCGATCAGAAAGAATGTATCCTCCTTTTGTAAAATTTATAGGTCCACGACCCATGATACTGAGGACTGTAGATTGATTGGCTAGATCCATGATGCCATTGATATTGGGGTCGAGACAGTGAGTGCAACTGATAATTCTAAAGGGAAGAATGAGCATCAGGATAGGGATTATAATAAAATGTGCTATGATAGGAATGACGGAAGGTTTGAAGGGGTTTGTGAAAGGGGACGAGGATATCAAGGTGGCTATGGAGGATGAGGCCGAGGTGGAGGAAGGAGTGAATTTCCTCGAGGAACCTACTATACATGTGGTTCGCCTGACCATTATAGGTGTGAATGCCCGCATAATATTTCCTGTTCATTTTGTGGAAAGGGGCATAGTTATGAAGAGTGTCCAAACTTGTATGAGCATCTCAGTAAGCAGCACAAGCAAGAAAACAAGGGCGTGGGGATGGTTAGAATCCAGCACATGATAGAGAATTAGTGGATGCCCAAGTTAACACCAGAACTGAGGCAGTAACAGTCAAGATAACCACACGACGAGTTGAGGCGGCATGCGCAAGAGAGGTGTTGTAACAAAAACCTAAAATCACTAGGGAGGAGGTTTTGTATGCTAGGTATCCAGATCTAGCTCATCAGAAAGTAGTATATCAAGAAACGATGGAGGTCCTTAGAAGCCTCCAAGGTGACATAGAAGGTTTGAAAGATCAGTCTCATAAATTGGAGCACAAGGATACAAACAGGGCCCCGTCGGATATTGACGACATCAGAGAGGTGTGTAGAACATTGCGCCAGGAGAATATTATTCCTTTATTAGGAAATTGGTTGAAAGGGAATACTCCACGTGCATGGGACTAAGACTAAAAGACAAATACTTCATGCAAATCTTCCCCCGATAGCATTGATTACGACAAGGAGATCACGTTGAATGTTGTTGTGGACGGGTGGTTGTTGAGCAATATTTTGATTGATACAGGTGCGGAAGTAAATGTACTTACATTGGATGTGTGGGAACAAATGGGGAGACCCCCATTGTAGCCATCATCTAATGTATTATTCATGGCAAACAAAATGAAAGCTACTCCCATAGGAGTTTTGAAGGATGCATCTATCACTATACAAGGGGCCAAGTTCACAGGAGACTTCGAAGTGCTAGCACTTGCGGAAGCAGATAGCTTCCCAGCTTTGCTTGGGTGCCCTTGGTGTTATGCGAACAATGCTGATTTGAGGTTTAACAAGGGGTATATCAACTTCGAGAACAAGGAGGAAAGGGTTATAATACCGTTGACTGATGGGAAATCCATGTCATACGTGGAACCTTTAAGTGAAGAGGACTTGAATAGAATTTATATACGCGCTATTCGGGACCCAGAGGTCCAGGATCCATCTAAGGAAGGAATCCTTCATTGGGAAGATTCTCAGTCAATCAATGATACTACTAGTGTTGCTTGTGATAATTGGGCTCATGACACTTATGAACTGGTGGGGTGTGAAGTTAAGCACGCAGTTACTTGCAAAAAGGGTTTTCATTCTATTCATGTATAGGTCTCTCAGTACCCCGCTATACTTGGATCCGAAGATTTGGCTGGGTTCTTACAGGCCATGGAAATAAATTGGGCTGACCAACTTAAATGATGCGCTATGCTCTCATATACTTTGGGTGAGAAAACCGCGCCTGTGGGTGGTCCATGCAGGATAATCTCTTAGAATGGGGACCGATTGGGACCGCCTTATCAACCAGTTTTCAAGAAGTAATGCGCCTACAAAAGATTTTCCCTTATCATGGTGATTAACCTACTCGGCATCATATCCAACAAAGTGTGAGAGACTCTCGGACAATAAGGACAGAAGCATTTCCACCCTCACTTTGGGTGCATCGGTTTTATTCTAATCTACAAGGTTGTGCGTGTGCTTGGTATGTATACGCTGAATTACATCACAACACTGGAAATTGGGACTTTAACTACAGGGATGATCCAAACTTTTGACTTCTTTTCATCTACACCACCAGTGAACACAACTTTAAGCTTTATCAAGCACTTAACCATGGGAGACAGTGGGAAAGCGGAAGAACTTATTCAGGAATTATTTGGTGAGACAGAGACAGGGCATTTTGCGGATGAAGAAGATGATGTCATACTACTTGAGCACGCTTCCCTAGAAAAAGATAAGGGGAAGATGGTTTACATAATTGATGAGGAGGAAGTTGAGCACTTGGATGTGGATCATTCACATGGGACACGTGAAGTGTTATCCAGTGCGGATGTAGATGCGCACGCATATCACAAACCTATGAAGACAACAAAGGTCAATATAGGCACGGAAGTTGAACCTAAGGAGGTGATAATTAGGGATTACTGGTCCAAACCAGAGGTAGCAAAGATCATTGAGTTACTTTGAGACTATGATAACTTATTCCCAAGAGGATACCATGAACTTAAAGGCGTGCATATATCACTCGGAGAAATGAAGATAAAGCTCAAGGAAGGTGCGCCCTATTAGGAAGTGACCATATCGGATGAATCCCAATTTGCGCGAGAAGGTAAAAGAGGAGATTGACAAGATGTTGAAATCCGGGATCATTCGACCATTGGATGAATCAGAATGGGTCAATCCTATGGTAATAAGCATCAAAAAGGATGGTAGGATTCAGATTTGTGTTGATTATAGAGATTTGAATGCAGCATGTGTTACAGATCCCTTTCCTACACCATTCACGGAGGAAATATTAGAAGGGGTGGTTGGGCGCGAGATATATTCATTTACAGATGGGTTTTCAGGGTATCATCAGGTTAGGATTGCCCCGAAAGATCAAGAGAAGACCACCTTCACTACTGAATGGGGAAGCTTTGCCTATACTGTGATGCCCTTTGGATTGAAGAATGCACCTGTTGTATTTTCAAGGATAGTGGTACAAGCCTTCAAGGATTTTATTCATAACTTTTTACAGGTCTATCTTGATGATTGGACCATTTATGGGCTAATTAAGGACCATTGTGACAATCTGCGCTTAATGTTTGAAAGATGTCGACAGTTGAGTATCTCATTGAACATCAAGAAGTGCATCTTTGCTACTCCCTTTGGCACACTTTTAGGACACATTATCTACAAGGAAGGGTTGTTGGTTGACCCAACTAAAGTTACAGTCATCATAGGCTTGAAAGTGCCAGCCAGTCAGCACGAGGTGCAGATTTTGGGTCATACAGGGTATTACAGAAGTTTATAAAAGGGTATGCAAAAGTTTCCATGCCCTTGGAGGAATTGCTCAGGGAAAAGGTACATTCTACTAGGGGGAGTCACAACAACGCACGTGTTTGAGATATTGAAGGAGAAACTTACTATCGCGCCTATCTTGCACTTTCCTTCATGGGATAAACCTTTTCATGTTCATGTGGACACCTCTGGCACAGCCATTGGTGTCATCTTAGCTCAACCAGAGAAGGTATTGTGGATCATCCCATTTGCTTTGCTAGTAGGAAGTTGACCCCTACATAACAGAATTATACCACTACAGAGTGCGAGGCCTTGTCCATGATCTATGCCTTGCACAAATTTCATCAATATTTATTGGCTACACCATTTGTGTTTTATACAGATCACATGGCATTAAAGTATTTGGTGAACAATCCCATCTTATAGGGGCGCATATGCCGATGGATACTCTTATTTCAAGAGTTTGACTTTACAGTTGTGGTAAAACCAGGCAAAAGCAATTTTGGACCGGATCACTTGTCTAGAATTCAATCAGGAGAAGAGGCACAAACAATAGAAGAGACCATGCCTGATGCACAACTGTATAGGTTATAGCACATGCCATCAGAATTGGAGGACATTGTTGTCTTTCTCAAGACTAGTATGGCACCAGAAGGCATGAAAGCTTTAGAGAAGAAACAACTTGCTATTCATGCGCGCACCATTCATGTTAATCAATGGTGATTTGTACAAGTTAGGTAGAGACAAGGTGTTACGTCATTGTGTATTGGAGCATGAATGAAAATATATAATGGAAGAAGCACATGGTGGTATTGCAGGTGGCCACTATGCAAGTGATGCAACATGCGTAAGATCCTCCTTGCTGGTTTGTGGTGGGAAACATTGTACAAGGATTGTAAAGAGTATTGTAAGACCTGTGACCATTGTCAACGCCTCGGTTAACCAGGAAAAAGGGATGAGATGCCTCTACACCCAATTACAAGTGTAGAACCCTTTGAGAAATGGGCAATTGACTTTGTCGGGCCTATTTCACCATCACGTGCACGCAGGACTGGATCGTGCTATATCATCACTTGTACAGATTATCTTACCCGATGGGTAGAAGCAACACCTACAAAGGACTATACAACGGCTATAGCAGCAAGGTTCTTATGGGATAATGTTCTTACAAGGTATGGTTGTCCTTTAAGTTTAACAAGTGATAGGGGCACACATTTTTTAAATGAGACAATACGAATTCTTTTAGACGAGTTTATGGTTGCCCACCATAAAACTACACCCTATCACCCTCAGGAAAATGGGACTGTTGAGGCTTTTAACAAGATTTTGAGCCACACATTGACCAAGATTTGTGATGTTGGAAGGAAAGATTGGGATGATAAAGTATCTGATTGTTCTTTGGGCTTATAGAATAACATACAAAAGATTGAACAAAGCCACACCTTTTCAATTGGTGTTTGGCACGAAGTTGTTCTTCCTATAGAATTTATGTTACCTTCTTTGCGCATTACACACGCTAGAGGTCTCACTGATGAGAAAGCCTTGGAAGAATGGATCGAGAAGATGGTTCAACTAGATGAGCATCGAGCCATCGCACACTGGAGTCAGAAACAGGAGAAAGTGCACCAAAAGGCATGGCATGATCACCACATCATAGATAAGAAACTTGTGGTGGGACAAATGGTACTTCTATATGACTCCAAGTTTTTGCGCCATCTAGGAAAGCTCAAGGTACATTGGTTGGGGCCATATGTTATCACTCATATACTTGAGTCAGGTGCTTTCCAGTTAGAAACAATTGATGGCACCAGTTGCCCCATTACTTTAACGGTAGTAGGTTGAAGCCCTACTATAAATAAGTCTTCTTGGTGTTTGTAATAAGGTAGTATTGCCAGATAAATTAGGTTTCCCTTTATGCATTTCCTTAATGTATTTCTTTCATCATCGCTATGCTTTGTCAATTTTAGCTCTTGTTTGTGTAATAAGCGCACTTGCGTGCATGAAGCTAACTACAATATGAAGCATGTTGATGCACAGAGGACTGCACATCCTTTTCATGTGGGGTGGATTGTTGGTGACTCTCAGGTATATGCTGCGAAGATGTCATGTTGTGGGTGTTGAGAAAGAAGGTTGCTAAGGGTAACTAACAAAATATTTCTTCTCAAGATAAGAAAGGATGAAGATGGATGAGGGAAAGTATAACACGAGGTAAGCGGCGGCCATGGTAATTACTAGGAGATGGTGCAGTGACGAGGTACTCAGGTGCTAGAGCACGTGCTGAAGAGAAGTCTGTGATAGAGGGTAAAAGGCACGCTAGAAGGTTATAGCTTTTGGTGCAAAGATATACCACGCGGAAATGATAAAAATAGGTAATAAATGAGGAGAATTTGGTAGGTGGAGGAGTAATTAATGCAACGAAAAGTGGAAATCTATATAAGGAGGGGATGCGATTTCATTTTTACCCTTGCGACTATGAGAATTCAACAAAGAACTACACATGAAGAGATAAGTAAAGAGATTTAAGGTACGAAGCAAGCGAACTAGGCACGGAAGAGAGATTTGTTTATTAGAAGGGCTTGAATCCCCTAGGAAAAGGGTTTGACGAAGTAGAGTAACAAAATAGAGCTAGGGTGCGCAAGTTCGTGATTGTAAATTAGGGCATGGTTGGATCAAGTAGGGTTTGAAGCAAACCATGAAAAACTTACAACATAAAAATCTAGAAAACAAAACCCTGAAAGAAGAATGGCACCAAAGAAGAAAGCAACACCGGTAAAGGAAAAGAAGGTGGTGGTGGAAGAAGAGGAGGAGATGGCCCCGAGAGCAATTTTTCCAAAATGCAGTACCCTGAGGAAGTTATTGTGGGGTAGGAATGGAATACCCACATAAGACAGAGTAAGATAAGTGAATACAATCACTAGACCAATGAAAACTAGAAGAAATTAGATGACCTGCTCACTTCTCGAACGAACAGGCACACTGAGGATGACATGCCGATATATGATGATGTCGGGAAAAGCTACTAAAAGGAAATGGTGTCTACCAGCTTTATGAGCTTCCATACTTTGGAAAGTATGCACCCTTGTATAGATGGCTGATGAGCCGAGTCCATGAGGACTTCTTCTACTTTGCAGGACAGAGGGTAAGATTGACACCCATCCTTATTGCCATACTTCTTTGGATTACGGGAAATGGACGAAGATATTAAGACCGACTTAGCTGACAAAAGTGCCATCTTGGAGACATAGAAGGCACTGGGCTATCAGAAAGGACCGCATGGGAATGGACATTGACAAATTGAAAAATTGTCCATAGTATAGGCAAAGAACACGTCTAACCACAAAATTGAATGACCAAGAATGTTGGTCACAAGTTAACTCTATGTGGCTGCATGTGGCAAAGTGCGTTTGAAGGAGCCACTTATAACATTGTCGGCTTCATTGCAGAGTGGATAGTAGAGGAAGCACGCAAAGGGAATAAGATAAGTTTTGGCTATGTCCTACTAAGTTTGGTCTTCATGGAGATTGGGGTACCAGATGGCCCAAAAGAGAATATATGGGAATACCCCATAAATAACAAGTCTCCAGCTGAGCGATTCAGCAAGTATCTCTGCAAGGGGTCGATGACGAGAAGAGGTGAAGGAGTGAGCAGAGATGTGGTATGATAGGCTCCGTGTGGCATTGGAGAAGAATGGCATATACCCAAGGACTTTCCTTCAGTCCTAGGGAAACAGTACAGTTTGCAGTCTACCAGCACTTTTGTATTGCGTGCTTTCCAATGATAGATGGGTCATGGAGCCCCTGGTGCAAACTACCATACGCATTTCCCACATAATACTTCTAGGTTGCAGTTCATCGGTTCACCAACACACGGAGGTTGGTGTTTAATGTAGACAAGGTGGAATGTGAATATCACACCCTGTGGAAGACATATGGATATCCAGGAGGAATGCATACAATGAGAATAACATCTTGGAGATCTTGAGCATTAAGCTAGAAACACTGGCCATTGCGGATATCGGGGCCGCACTAATATACCTCCAACTGAAGCCTAAAATGGAGAATAACAAGTATGTGGAGAACAAATTCATGCTTCCAGGGCCACCGAAGGGAAAGCATACTATGGAGAACATTCCGGCACCTAGGCCCTCTGCACCCAAGCAAGATGATGAGGAAGAGGATGAAGAACATGAAGATAGTGGTGGCCTGGTGCGAAGGAGGAAGCAGCCATCTAGCCAGGAGGAGGAGCACATGACAACTCCCAAGGAGAAGGAGTTACGGGGAGGAGCAGGGTGCACAAAGATTTAAGAAGGTGTTTAAGTGCACAAGGGTGCAAGGAGAAACCCCATAGGTGAAGGAGCTAGAGGAGAAGAAACGAAGAAAACTCAAGCTGAGTGAGGAGACAGAAGAATCTGAGGAGAAGGCGCCTTCATCTCCAGCTGAAGAAGAGCCTCAACACAAGGAGGAGAAGATGGAAGGAGAAGAAGGGGATCAATCAGAGGCTACACAGGACAAGGGTGGGGATACATCTGGTATTCCTAACCTTGATGCAGCCATTCCAAGAGGGCCCAGATCCCGTAGAATAGGGGAGGACACCAAGGCACATACCATGGGGTACGTAGAAGACCCAAAGCTGATTATTCGCACTCGGTTCCAGAGCACCATCGAGTAGAAGGATTTATTCGGTTGGGCACTCATGGATGAGGACAAGGCAACTCTGTGCACAAGGAAGCAACTTTCATGGTCGATGCACACCCATATGGATGAGCCCGATTTTGATATCGGTGAAGAATCATGTGCATCGAGATGATTGAAGAAGGCCCCTGAAACGCGCCACATGATGATTAAGCCAACAATGATGACAGATGAGTAGGTGAGCAATGCTCTGGTAAAGGTATCCTCTGAAGTAGCAAGAAGAAACATAGATAAATCTGCTACCATCAAGGTGCTGATGGAGAAATTGAAAGCCAGGGATGTGGAGATAGCACGCCTTGTACAGGAAAAGGATTTGATTAAGAGGAAATACGACACTTTTGTTAATATGGTAGAGGAAATTGGGGATGATGTCCTCAAAGTACGCCCGCATTTGGAATCCCAAGTGCCAAAATAATTTCCTTCTGCAATGCATTATGTAAAGACAATAATAACATTAGTGTTGGAAGATGAAAAGGCACGTGTATCCTCACAGCCCAAGGACTCAGGGAAAAGGTAGAAAAGTGCAGGCTACAGTAGCCAGGAAGATTGCTACTTATGAAGGCCTACTGCAAGCCACCCGCAATGAATTAAAGAAAGTCGATCATGCGCTAACAATATGCATAGCCCCAGATGTGTTGATCACGGTGAAAACATTGGAGGAGGAAAATGAGGTCCACAAGGCTATGAAGGATCTACCCTTAGCCACGCTAAATGGTTGGTTCTGGTGAAACAAAAGTGCGAGGCACTAGCCGCACACATGCATCACATAAGGAGAGGTTAGAGGAGCTTGGAAATCTCATTGCTCAGAAGATGGATGTATTGGAAGGGGTGTAAACCTCTATGTCAAGCGTAATGCTTGTGATACAAAATGAGCAAGGGTGTAACACTGATTTTTTGTAAGTTAACTTGGTGAATATTTTTCATACTGTTATAACTGCTGAAATGAAGGCAAACATGTTAAGATATGTTCTGATCTTAAGAGAATGTGTTGCTAACTTGGATTCTTGCATGCTGTGATTTATTGCATAGGACAGCAGTTATTGTACTTGCATGTTTGCTGATGTGACGACAAATTGTCGTATACTTGCTAAACTCTCGTTGCTGATTGACAGCACACCTTGAATCAATTTCATTGATCCAAAGTATGCTGAGGTCTTCTTGTGATTTCTGTGTCGATTTACTCTGGAACCAAACCAGAGGTTGATATGAATGTGCGCGCTGATTGCAGTATGAGCATCCGCACGTAAATTCCAATGACAAAGGTTCGATCCTTGAACTCTGTACTTTCGAATTTAAAACCTCATGAGGCAAGAAATGCTTGGACACGGTGGCCTTGGCATGAGATACGAGAGGATCAACGTCCCGCATGCGATAATTACGAGAGTTAGTTGAGAGATTGGGTTAGGGGTTGATTAGTGTTAGTGGTTAGTATGAATTAAACCCTAAGCTAATCCTAAGTCCTAACATGCATCCTAAACTACTATCCTAAGTGGATTTTTAAATTACAAAAAAAGGGGAGAAATAAACCTAAGTCCTAATAACCTAAGGCTAAACTATGACCTAGGTTGAACACTAACATACAACCTAAACTAATCCTAATCTAAAGGGGCGCGCAGACCCTTGGAGGGAGAGGATAAGGATGAAAGGGGGTATTTATTAGCATTTAATGGAAAGTCCATACGTGGACAGCGCCAGTTTGGCGGGGCAGGTAAGAGGCGGAGGTATCTGTTTGGAGGTGGAGCTAAATTTGGTTTTTGCTTGTGAAATTTGAAAATTTGAGTTCGCCAACTCAAGTTGGCAGTGGCGTGGGAAGTTGGGAAAAGGCAAAGCCTTTAATGCATTAATTATCCTTGGTCCTCGCGACCAGCTCGCCTTGGAAAGTGTATGAGGGAATTTGATTTTTTTTTTCATTTTGTCGATTCGGGCTTTGCAAAGTTGCTCTGCATTTGGTTTTTCTGGTCTGGTTCAGTCGAACCAGCTCTTGGGATTTGTCACTGTTCTTGGAGATTTTGAGGCTGTTGCTGAGCCTGAAGAGGAAAGGAGTGTTGAGGAGTTCTTGCTGTCGCCGTGGAAGGAAATAACTTCGGCAAACACAGCTTTCTTCAAGTTTGGAAAAGAAATCACAGGCATGTTAAGCCCTTCGCTTTAAAAATTCTTGCTTTGTTTAAGTGTCTCATTAAAACAACCCTGCTCTTGGGTTTTGGATTATGTGATTGTTGTCAAGTCGATATGATTTGGATTTCATTGATTCTTGCTTTCTTTTCTTGGAAACGTTAAGTAGAATCGCTTCTGGTTGCTAGGCTTTGATTTGTCTTTGCACGAATCGAGTTGGAATATGAATTATTGTATTGGTTGTTGACAGTATGGAGGATTTGAAATAAGTATTTTCTTTCTCTGTTCATGTTGTATGAAATCGGAACAGGCTGTGGGAGTTGTTCTCCTTACTGTGTAATCGTTCCCTTGCTGTTGTGTTTGGAACTGTCTTTGCATGTATAAAGGGAGTTGAAATACAGTCGTGTTGTGTTGGTTTGTTTGACAGTATTGAGGATGTTCTTTACTGGAACTATAGGAAATTATAGTTTTGAATACTCAGCTGAGAGTGAATCGATTTTGAGATGGTTGTTAACAATACTTCGAACTGGATAATTTTTTTTAAATGAACTTATGGAATGAGATTTCCACAGGCTGTGCGAGTTGTTTGAAGTTGTATTCTTTACTGAAATTTTTAAGGAAATAAGATTCTTTTTCCTTCTGCTGTTTTGGATTTTGATGAAAATAGCATTTGGGTTTTGTATGAGCATACGAATTTGCTTTGGAGAAAGAAATGATAACACGTTTTGTTGTTTCTTTCTTTTTCTTGCTTAAAAAGAAATAAAAACTTTTCTCTTCCTTCTGCTGTTTCGGGATTATAAGGAAATGGCATTTTGTAATTTTAAAGGAATTGGCATTAGAGTTTTATACGAGAGTTCGTGAAAGTTGGAAAAGAAATAGTTTTTCCTTCTGAACTTATAGTGTAATATGTTGTTTTCTTGCTGAAGAAGGTATGATGAATTGTTGTGTTTTATTGATGACTGTTCGATCTCTAGTTCGGACTGTCTTGTGAATGCGAACTTGACCTTGAATTGTTGTGCAAAAGAAGAGATGCATGGGAACTTGTCTTGCTGTTTGGGTCTGTCTTGACTGTATCAGATCCATGTATTTGACACCCTGTACGGTTTACTTTGATAAAGGTAATGACATCTGATTTTTGCATTCTGGAGTTCTGTATACTATCATGAACTTGAAAAATGGATTCGGGTAGAATCATTTATGGGAAGGGAATTCTTCTTCTGTCTGCTGTTTTGATTTGGTAAAATCCGTAGTCAGGTGATTATTGGACTTGCTGTAGGTAACAACAATGAATAAAATGTTATTTTGAATGGAATGCGTCCATAGGATTAGGAAATCATGTGAATAATTGATTGCATGATTGTATAACTGTTTATCTGTTTAACATACAGTGAAAGAAATATGGTTTCTTCTAGTACGGTAAATATATGGTATGCATCCTTATACTATTTGATCTATGATAAACACAATGTTGTACTAACCTGTTTCGGATTTTCATATGAGCCTGATTCAAATGAAGTATGGATATGGATGATGAATTCTTCCCTGTTTTCATTTAAAGCTGATTATAAATGAAATTATTCTTTGCTAGGAAAGTGAATTCCGAATGGATTTTGTAAGTTTCACTCTGAACTGTTATCTTGATTTGTGTCTCGTTTGGATTCCATTTTTAGGACAGTCATGTGGAAAGAAATAGGGATATGGATGAATGACTTGGAAAAATGATCTTTTCTTCTTTCATTCAGTTGGAAATCTGTAATTCGTTAATAATGAATTTTGTAGTGCTTAGATAGGAGCAACTATCTGCATTGTTGTTCGCTTTCTTGTCTGTGCTTGATTGCTTGGAATCTAATATGATGCATGAACTGAAAGGAAGGTAATGGGTTTACATTTCAGTTAGTTTCATCCTTTGCATTTATTATTATTGAAAGGCGTGGAAAGGATAACAGTATGTTATATCAGCAGTAAGCTACTTGTATTCCTAACTTTACAAATATTGTAAATTGAGACTTGTAACGGTTATGTGGAATTGGGACAGCAGTTCTTTGGCTGATTGTGATGATATTTCGATAGTTCAGTTGTTATGCTGATCTCTCTTTTGTGCCTATTTCGTGATTGATGTTTTACTGTCGTTTCATAAAAGCAGGGTTCTTTTATTGAGACAGTTAGTCGAAGCACCTCATTTTAATGATAAGTGCTTAATATGCTCAGTTCATTGAACTGACCCGTGCAAATCATTTTGCAGATGGAATTTGATTAGAATGAGGACATGGCTGTTTTCTGATGCTTCTTGATTGGTTAAAGATGAATTGTAATTGTTTACTTTTATTCCTCTTCGAGGAATTGTGAAAAGAAGAAAGTATATTCTTCAATCTATGAGTTGTAATGATGTTTTTATGTAAACAATGTCCAATCAGTTGGATTGGCAAATGTATGGATTATGACATGAAATGATGAATACAATTACAAGAGTGATATTTTAATAATTGTATCAGTTTGATATCGTAGACTAAATTGGAAATATAATGTTATTTCTTGATTTGGAATTGTTTAATTGTCCTTGGATGGATGCTAAACGGGAACTGATATCTATTCTTACCTAAATACAACTTTTAAGTTGAAATATGCAATTAGTTCATACTTGGGTAAAGATGAATTTTTAATTGACATTAAAAAGGATTAGGAAGAATATGATTCCATAACTGATAGGTATTCAGGATTAGCTTAGGAGCTAAGGAATATCAATTAATTTCGGAGTAATCGAACTTCGCTTTCGAACTCCATTAATGATCTCGTATGTTAAATTCAGAATAAAGGATATAGGATAAGTATATCCATAACTAATGGACCTTAACTATGTAATGTTAAGGAACACAAATGAATACATTTCTCGGAAATTAGACCTCGTACAAATGACGTCTAATAAGCTAGAATTCTGAATTTAGTTACAGTTGGGAAAATCTTGGCTAAGTTTAATAGGTTAAACTTATCACGTCCGTCGGTAACGGACTGCTTAATCTAATGATTAAGAAGGGAACCAAGTAGAGAAATGCAGCCCTTCGACACGAAGGAGAAGATGCATAGCAAGCTAAAGGATGGATTTAGTCCCTCTTAGCTATATACAACTGTAACGGAAACGAGGATAAAGGGATCAGCATGGTTGCTGAAAGTTGATTCTTAATTATTAAGATCGTATCCAAATCACTTGAGCAGGATGTGTATTCTTGATGGGAGGATTCCGTAGGACATTGGCATACGCCAGCCACAGCAAGGTGTCTTCATAAAGACGGGGTCTTCATGACAACACAATGTTGCAGGTGACATATTGCAATGCCCTCCCGAATTAAAACATCAAGAATACATAGGCTGAATGTGAAGTTCTTGGCAGGGGATAGGAGTATGATCTGGTATACGGAGTGACTCCGGAATACTAAAGATGACTAGACACACGGAGTCGTGGGGAACGACACCGTATGTCTGCGTATCTTTAGTTACCATGAGTGCCTTCCTATATTCGTTCATATTACTAAAAAAATTGGAAGTTTAAATCTGACCTTAAACAGAGAGGACTGGTAGGAACCAGGAAAGACCATTCTAGATAACAGGTGAAGTGAAGTGAAGGACGTATTCCATTGATGTGTATCACACCAGGAATATGATCATGCAAAGCATGTGAAAATCTTTGGCCAAAGTATCGCAAGTGCTGGTTGCGTTGTCCTTATCACTTAATTTAAGATGCAGGATGTCAGATGAATATCGAAATGTATATTCGATAGGCTTCTTAAATGGATCACTTCGATAACCAAACGGTTATGAGAACTCGGTATATATAATATACTATGCATAAATGAACATGAAGGATCGGTTGTTGCCGAGTCATGAAATGAAGGATCGTTGAAACTCCGAGCCATGAAAATGGAAGATCGGCAGTTCCTCGAGTCATTTATAGCAGCATATAGAATCTGTTATAAGATTGAATGGCATTGAATGTGTGTTCCATATTGTAAATATGCGAACAGGGAACATTAGTTTTAAAAAGAAATTGTGTGATCCAAACTGCGTTGTTTGGGCAGAAAACAATTATTAAAACTTGAACGTGTGTTTGAATTTTATAATTCATAACAGAGAAAGTTATCAAAAAAAAAAAAAAATTCCCTTGTTCTAGTATCTTAAAATGGGGATGTTACAAAGGGGAACTCACTATGGAAGAGTTGCATTCTATCATTGCAAACGTGCACCGAGGTGGCGAACGGCGCGTTGATGGCGTGGGAGAACCTGGAAGCCAATATCAAAGAAGAATATCTAGAGTTGTTGCTTCAGGATGAAACGGAGGGGCCTGAGCCTTGAACAGTTTTGTTAGTTGTGTATACCTTATTCAAAATTTATCCATTCTTTATTTATTCAACCATTCTTTATTTATCCATTCTTTGTGTAAGTTTTGGACATCGCCATTGTCGGGGTGACAATGAGATTAGTGTGGGGTAATGTTGATCAAAGAAAACACTTAGCTGAACTTGCACACAGAGTCCGCACGGAAGAACAGCATAGGAGCAAAGGCACGAAGGTATAGGAAGGTGTCACGTGCAGAGGTGTAAAGTCAAACTTTTAGAACTTAGCCAATTTTGGAGATCAGGTCTATTCTTAGAGATTGGCATGCGGAGCACACAAAGTGATGCCGAGACTTGCGCACCACTCTTCGTGGAGATTTTTGAAGAACATGTCAACTCACTCTTGCATGGGCATGAGCTAAGAATAGATCCACCACTTTAGTTAACTGTCAGTGATCTATAGATAGCATACTTGCATGTATGGCTATAGTTGTAAAAGGCATGTGGTTGTTATTAGCATGCGACCTATTTCTGGTAGAGTTAAGTGGTGAAGGGCTAGTTCCCCCACCCTATATATATGTAATGAATTACTTAGTAAAGAGAGAGATACATGAATATATGAGACTGGATAATTGTACCAGATCCATGCACGCATGTCTGGTATTGTATGAAGCTTTTGTACTTTTGGCACGATGAATATATAAAGAATATTGGCCAAATAATAGTGTCTGATGTGTTTTGTCAATGTATATTGTTGTTATCATGATTATTTACATTTAAGCGCTTATAGATCTAGTTCAGTATAATGATGAATATATGGATTAGCTACTAAAAATATATGTGTACTCGCTTTATCGTGCCATTGTTCTGCTACAGCAACTCTTAAGAGGGACCCGATACCTTTGCACACTTCGGGTGAGCGCTCAGCCTAGACTGAGTGACATGCCAGCGCGACTAGGTGTTAACTAAGAATTCTAGGTTGCATCAGGTAAGACATGCAAAGTGTGCATAAGCACTTCTTATGCTGAAAAGAAACCTATTCCTAGTGCAAGGCTAACCAGAGAAGTGGGCATCTTCAAACAAAACTCAGAATCGTGAAGAGAAGTAGTTGCCTCTTCTCACAATTGGAAGTCATGCAAATGATTTGGCATTAATCATAGCTGAAAATAGGAGTGAAATATTGGCTTAAAATTGATTCTCCACTCCCTCGTACATCAAGGTATCAACAAGAAACAAGACATATACCTCTTCTAGTTGTTGTTTGCTTGGTTTCAAGAGGCATAGAGGTTGATCCTTGGCACATTTTGGTTATTCCTCGTGCTTAGAAGAAAGCATGACTGGTTGTGGCTTCTCCCTTGACTCCAATGAAACCAAGTACCTAATTGGGCAAGGTCTGGTTCGCTGAATTTTCCCACTTCTTTAAATTTCAACTTTCATAAGGAAGTTTTCTTGTATACTTTCCTAGAAAATGTGACCGTGTATGTGATTGGTTTTCCTTCTTCTTGCACATCTACGATTAACTAAAGTGTCACCTTGGTGAGTGGTATGAAAGGGATGGAAGCCTCCTACTTTTTTCCTTCCTTCAGGCAACACAACATGGAACTCTTTTTCATCATGCAGCTCATTATTTTTTATTGCAGCATCTAATGAGGTTACATGTACATCACTACAATCAGCTGCAACTTGTTGCTCACCCAGAGTTCCTCCATTGTTGCTTGAAGACCGCATTGTTCTTGAATAGCCTCTTCCTCTAGTATGAAATTTGACAGGTCAAATTCTTTAGTAGGTTTCTCTAGAGGACTGTTATGGGCAGCAAGGTCTTCTTGAAAGTTCTCCTCCGCCATGGATTCATCAACTAAATCAGATTTTTCAAATGAAATCAAGAAATTTTCAATGATCTCATCTTCATCAAGTGCCTCCAAATCTGATTTGGTCTCCTCCAGATGCTCCTCTTCAATGGAACTAGGAGCTGATTTTTCTTCTTCTTCCTCCTCTGATTTTGTAATGGGTGCATGATCAACATCCTCCGAAAAGATAGTGCCAATGTGGACACTGCATTCTGAGCAAATGGATTGTTGATCATCACTCTCTTCCTCTTGCTCCACTACTACAACATTGGCTTCAAATTTTTCCTTGATTGTTTGTTCACCAACTTTGATTTCATCTATTGATTTTACCATCATGGGGATTTTGTCAATTCCAAACCTTAGAGCCAAACTTCTCAAATTTTGTGTCATATTTCCTTCATTGGGCTCCTCCTCTTGTTGCTTTGCAGCTACTACAAAATAAGACTTGACCATCACTTGCTCTTCAAATTTGGCCTCCTCTTTTGGCTTCACCATCAAGGGAATCTTTTCAATACCGAACTTAAGAGCCCATCTCTTCAATTCTTTTGTTACTTATTTTTATCGACTCTTCTTATTATTTCCCTTGATGATTTTTTTTGATTGTTTTCTTCCCAAGATGAACTTGGTAAGACAAGAAGAGGAGGGTCGGCCGGGAACAACCGGTTTTGTAATTTTTTTGGTGATGAAAGGGGTAGAACTTCTTTCTTTGGAGGAGATGACTACTTGGAAGGGAAAAGGGTAGAGAAGTTGAGATGAGATGGTAGATTAGAGGATGGAGAAGGGAAATCAACACTTGGGGCAGCATATAATGGGCTTGAATCTTGACACTGCTAAAATGATAAAGCTTGGGAGGGAGAAAATGAAGGACAAGGAGTTAGTGATTGACTTACCCATTAACAAGGTTGTCTTGCACTTTTCTCATATGCTTCAATATCCTCGGTCCACTTTGTGCAATTTGGGGCAGCATTTCAACCATGAAATCAAGCTTCTCTTGCGAGCTATAGTGTCTTGGAAAAGGGCCTTCCCATGGAAAAGGTTCCCTCAACCAATCCTAAATGCTTTCATTTGTGTTGTAGCCCTTGATTGAACCATGTCATCCTCCATTCTTTAAATTTTCTCCAAAGAAATCAACATTTTCCATTTGATCGTCATCACTATATGCATACCCTTATTCTTGATAAGCTCCATAACCAAATTAGTTTTGTCATTGCTCATATGGATAAGCATGGTGGTTCTGAATTTGGTCATAATGTTGATATGGAGGAGTTGTGAAGCACATTGGAGGTTGATTGCATTGCTGCAAGTGTGAATTCCACTGTGGGAATGAATCCATGATTGCACAACTTCATAGAATGGAAGAAAATGAAATATGTGGAAAGAAAGATGAATGAAAATGGATGGAAATGGATGGAGAAAAGGTTTGCAACTTTAGAGAATGGGTTGTTGACCAAATGGAGTCGCCATATGTGTTTTATATGCTTCCAAAAGTTGAGATTTTAACAAGAAGACACTAACATGTTAAAATGGAGTTTGCATCAAATGATTGAACTGCACACCTACAAATGATCTTCAATTCAAATTTGCAGTAGAACACCCCTGAAAGATGAAACTTTGACTTCGTGATGTCCCACTAGGTGTGCGGAATTGTTATCACGAAATTACAAAGACCCCGAATGCCCCGAATGTGAGTGGGGCATTCAGTGTAATTTGTGTAACATTGGGTTACTTCTCAATATGTGGGACTTGCGGGCTTGAGATAACCCTCCAGAGAAGGTTGGTTCCTACTCCTAGACTACCCGCCATAATATACTCCTAATACAGAAATCAAACTAATCCTAATCTTATTCTAACCTTACAAGGGACCAAGGAGAGAGAGTGCATGAAAGTAAAACCTACACTAAAAGCAGTGATACACTAGAAAATGAGGTTGTTAGCCAAGAATCCAACTACCTGAAATGGAGAGAGGTGAGAAATGGAGAGGGTGGAAAAGATGTACCACATACCAAAGATGGAGTTCACACGAACACCACTTCAAACCCATTAAACATAGATCCCAAAACCTGCAATAGACATCGAAATATGCACAATATACCCTGCAATGGAGAGAGGAAAGTAGAGACAATAACACATGCAAAGGATGGACAAAATGCATCACAAAACACATTATATTTCTCCAATAAGTATGCACAATACAACATTAGTGGGAAAGAGGAAAGGAAATTCCATTACAAAGCTTGGAAAGGAGGCTTAAGCTCCACATTCAACCCTAGTAGAGAAGAAAGAGAGAGGGGGCATGAGAAAAATGACCAACTCTTTTACAAATGAGCCCAAGATTACAATTTATAGAATTTTTAGAAGAGGGAGAGAATGCAATCCCAAATTTGTCTTTTCAACCACTTGCAAGATGCAATAAATGAATGCAATTGATGGTATTTTTCTTACAAAAGGCTCCCCATGTTGTCCCATGACCTACAATAGAGAAAAAATGATGACCATGCTTCTTAATTGCACTTCCAACAACCAAACCGAATTGTGTTTTTTTACTTTAACTCACCCCCAAATATTCATCAATTCAATAATTTCTTGATTGTTTTTCATTAGTCTTGGAGCCATGATTCCAACAAGTATTCATTTGTGCAATTTTGTTGAGAATTACTCAAGATATGAGCTTCTGAGCACAAGTAGTTATTTGGTGTTTGTCAGTTTGCTTCAACTCCACGGATCGGGAATTAATTCTTTTCCTGGAAAAGACTTTTGAAATATTTTCTCTCCTTTCCCTAATGTCATTGCATGATTTATAATGGTCTTGGCATTAAAATTTTTGGGGCCCTCTATATTTTCCAATTTTAATGTGGATAGGTGTGTTGTTTTAATGTTTGGCAATTAAATATTGCGAGCTCAGCTGAGCTGGCTATTTTCTTTCTTTGCATTGTTGACCGCCCTTACACCGACCCATCCTTACTACTCCAACTCAGTGGGGTTGTTCTCATTGAATTTGACCGCCTAATGACCCTCCCACTTGGCGCTGACTCAACACCAACCCCATTCCTACTTCCACGTGCTTCACCTTTACTTTTGTCGAGTTGGTCTTCCCCATGCTTCAGCGCCACGTTCCTCCAGAGCTTGGAAAGATCCCGTGCTTGTGCCAACTCGACGCCATGTTGAAACTGCTCCCTCTGCTTTGTATTGCAGATCCTCGACTCCTTCGGCAAACTAGTCTCCTCATGCTCGTGCGTCCCGCTAGTCTCGTGCAGCTCGGGCTATTTGGGCCATCAATCTCCACCACCCCCGTGGGTATTTCATCTTTACGTGCACGTATGTCCCGCAGGCTTCTCGGGTCATCAAAACTCGTCATTTCTGCAGTGTCTTATGTGCATTGAATTCGTATTTTCCGCACCCAAGCGGCTTAACTCGGTCGGGGCTCTCTGGGATTAATTTTCTGCCTCGGCCGCATTCCATTCAATGCAAGACATGTCGTTGGCTTGCCCATATTCCTAAGCATTCCCATTCTTCATTGCAACGCCTCACTTCCATGAGCTCGCCATCGGGATGGCTCATTCCTCTTCTCTTGCAAACTCGGTGATCGACACATCTGGTTTGGCTTTGACCAAAATTCTAATTCCGTAGAGCTCGCATGGGATTCATGAACATAGCTCAGTTATGAGTTCAACATAGTTTGTAACTCACATATAGAATTTCCTTTTCTTTCAAATCTCGACGTTCCCACTTCGCTTGTTGCACGAGCACGTCTATCCCCTTGTGGAGCTCGAACTTTTGTTTAATGCTTGTCCATCCAATTTTGTTGAGTGTCAGGCCCACTTCATCTCATCTCGGCCCATGTTCGCTTTGGTGGCTCGGAGGGGCTCGACTTATCATTTAAACAACTCAGCTCAAGTAAGAACTCAAATAACTGACCCCTCATTGTTCCTCAATTTCCTTTAATGTGACTTGTTCACGGAAGCCCCTATATTGTTAGTTTGTTAGCTTGGACATTTGTTCGTCCATTTGCTAAGATTAGATAATAGTTATCTTATTATTGATAATGTATTAATTATTTTCTAATTATTGATTTCCTTTAGTGACACCTTGCAACCAAATTTGTTATGGTTGTTAAGTTGTTATGTATCTCAGCCATCGATTGAGAATCGATCTCGGTTGTTGGTGTTCCAATGAGAGTAGTATAAAAGGAGGTCATTGGGCATTTAGAAAGTACAAGTTTTGGAGAAGCATTTGCAGTGCTAGCAAATGAGTTTGTAAGTTTGCAGTGATAGCAAACAGTCTTATAGTGTTAGCAAGGGCGCAGTGATAGTGTTGGGGATAGCAGTGGGGAATATCAATGGGAGAAGTTGGGAGATTGTCAAGTTCTTCCAAGTAAGAGGCAAGGAATCTTTGTATCTCTTAATTTGTTGAAGTTAATATAATTTCTCATATGTAGAACTAGTTTTCCCTTAGGGGTTTTTCCAGGGACAATTTGTCCAAAATATTGTGTTCATTGTGTTACGCATTTCTTTTGTATTCTTATTAGTGAAGTTGCAGTTGTGTTATTTTTTTATATTAGCTGTGAATTAGTTTTCGGCAGTTAAATAATCTTTTAAGATAGGAGATTAATAATCAGTGACTGCAATAGAATTTTCACATGGTATCAGAGCAGTGTTAAGGGTAGAAAAATTTTACCCTAGGAAAGAAATTGAGGGTTTCTATAACCTAGTTTGATCTCTTTAAATTTTTATTACTTTTATCCTTTGAGATGGCTTCAGCTGGTTTGAGAGATCAGGACAGATTAGATGGTGCCTCAAATTTTGGTGTCTGGAAGGCCAGACTTTCTTTATTGTTGGAAGAGAATGGTATAAAGGATTATGTTACCACTGTTGTAGTTGTACCTATAGACGCAACACAGCTTGCAACATACAAGAAAGAGGATGCCAAGGTGAGGAGGATTGTCCTTGATGGTGTCAAGGATCATATTGTTCCACACATCTCCGAGTTAGATACGGTGAATAAGATGTGGGATGTCATTTTGAATCTGTACCAGAATGCTACCACCAATAGGAAGATGATTCTCAGAGAAAAGTTGAAGAATACCCGGATGAACAAGGGAGAAGATGTTACAAGTTACCTCACCAGACTTAGACTTGTCAAGGACGAGTTAGCAGTTGTTGGAGATAGCCCTAGCGATGATGAGCTGGTACGGATAGCCCTAAATGGGTTTACTAAATAGTGGGATGTTTTTGTTCAAGTTGTTAGTGGACGAGACACCTTACCGAGATGGGATTGACTATGGACTGATTTCACTCAGGAGGAGTTTAGACTAAGTCTTGTCAATGGGGCCAACAAGAGTCAAAAAAGTGAGGGAGAACAAGAAAATGTTGCCCTAGCGGGAAAAGGGAAAGCAAAGAAGGGATTTAGCAAAGGATCAAATTATCAAAGTGAGAAGAAGAAGGACTTGTCTAAGGTCAAGTGCTTTGGTTTTCACGAGTTTGGCCACTATGTCAGTGATTGCCCAGATAGGAAGAAGGGTAAGAAGCAGGTGGCAGCTTCAGTAAGTGCAGAAGAACTCTCTAGTAAAATGGAAGAAAAGTTTGCACTCATACCTTGTATGGTCAGCTCAACCTCACAATGTGTTCAAGGTATATAGATAGTGGGGCGTCATTTCATATGACAGGAGTTAGAGAGTAATTCTCCATTCTGAGGAGGAGGACACCAATATCTAGATTTCTATGGGGAACTTGTCTAAGCTCAACCCAGTTGGGAAAGGGACAGATTCGGTTTTAGAGGGAGAATGGAAAGATAGTTCCACTTCATGATGTCTTGCATGTGCCGAGGCTTAGGTATGAATCTGATTTCTGTATATGTTCTTCAGGATAAAGGGTTTAATGTACTTTTTAGAGTGATGCATGTGTTGATAAAGCACAAGGATTAGAAATCACCCATAACTATTGGAGTTAGGAGTGGTCACCTTTATAGGTTACGATTTAATACTCCTAAGGAACTTATGAGCAACATTAATCCTAGAGATCTTGGAGAGCTATGGCATAGGAGGATAGGCCTTATTCATCATTGAGCACTTTAATTGCTTCATGAGACAAAGACAGTGTTCTAGAGGTGAGCACAGAGCATGATGATGTATGTAAGGGATGTGTGTTGGGGAAGTTTACGAAAGCATATTTTCCAAGGAGTGACAATAGATCTAAGGGTGTTCTTGATCTAGTACATTTAGATATATGTGGACCAATGTCAACAAATTCCCTCAGAGGATATGTGTACTATGTTACCTTTATTGATGATTTCTCTAGGAAGACTTGGATATACTTCTTGAAGACCAAGGATGAGGTTTTCAGTCACTTCCAAGAGTTCAAGGCTCTTGTGGAGAACTCGATAGGAAGGAAGATAAAGGTTCTTCGGTCAGATAATGGAGGCAAGTACAAAGGAAATGACTTCCAAGATTTGTGTACCAAAGAAGAAATAAGGAGAGAGTGGACAATTCCTTACAATCCACAGCAATGGAGTTGTTGAGAGGAAGAACCATTCTATATTGGAGGCAGCAAGGGCTATGCTACATGACCAGGACATGCCCCACTACCTATGGGCAAGAGGTGTGTAGTACAACAACAGTTTACATTCGAATGGGTTCCACATAAGGTACTAGGGAAGATGACACCAGAGGAAGATTTTACGGGGAATAAGCCGATGTAGGTCACTTTAGGATATTTGGGAGTTTGGCATATTGTCATATTCCAGAAGATACACGTACCAAGTTAGATCAGACTGCAGAGAAGGGGTACCTTGTTGGGTACAGTGAAACTTCAAAGGCATATAGGATTTTTATTCCAGGGACCAGAAGAATTATTGTCGAGACATGATGTCAATTTCATGGAAGACAAAGCATTTAGAACATCCGAGAGATTTTCTAGCAGATGATCAAAGTGAGCAGCCAACAAAAGCTCCAAATCCAAGTCAAGGGCAGCAAAGCTCAAGTACAGTTACTAGTACAAGCATAGACTCAGGTAGTGAAGATTCACAGAGTATGGAGAAACCGGTGCAGTAGGATATGCATCTAGAATATTTAGAGGTTAATATTTAATCCTCTATAGTTAGCAGCAGGAACCGTGAGGTTCAAAGCACACAAAGGGATACTCAAGAGTTTGTGGGAGCTCCTAGGAAGAGTACGAGACATAGGAGAGAACTAGCCAAGTTCAATGACTATGTGGCATTAGTCAACTAGTTGGTAGATAGTGAACCTTCCAGCTATCAAGAGGTTGTAAAACATCAGGTATGGCAAGATGCTATGGTTGAGGAATATATTTCAATAATGTAAAATGATGTGTGGGAGGTAGTGCCTAGACCAATAGATAGGGCGTAGTCGGATCACCCTAGATCTTCAAGATAAAACACGATGCAGATGGTAGCATCGAGAAATACAAGGCAAGGTTTTTGGAAAAGGGGTTCTCTCAGAAGGAGGGAATAGACTATGAGGAGACATTTGCTCCAGTGGCCAGGTATACTTCTATACGAGCTGTAATCTCATTTGCAATGCAGATGGGATGGTAAATCCATCAAATGGATGTCAAGACAACATTCCTTAATGGTGAATTGAAGGAGGAGGTATACATAGAACAACCAGAAGGATTTGTAGCACACAACAAAGAGACCCATGTGTGCAGATTGAAGAATTCCTTGTATGAACTCAAGTAGGCTCCTAGAGTGTGGTATGAGCGCATTGATACATACTTGCAAGAAATGAGCTTTGTGAAGAGTGAGGCGGATTATAACCTCTACTACTTGGTGGTGAGGGTGAGGCTCTTGTTCTTGTTCTATATGTAGATGACTTGTTTCTTACAGGTGCACTAGGGCTCATAGAGGATTGCAAGAGGGACCTTACAGAAGAGTTTGAGATGAAGGACTTGGGACTCATGCACTATTTTCTAGGCATGGAGGTGTGGCAGACAGATGGAGAGATTTTCCTTGGTCAAGGGAAATATTGCATTGAAATCTTGAAGAGATTCGAGATGGAGGATTGCAAAGCCATGTCTACACCTATGATCACTAATTGGAGGAAGGTAGATACATCTAAGGACAAAGATGTAGATCCCACCTTATACATGTAGTTAATTGGTTCGCTCATGTATTTGGTCAACACCAGGCCGGATATAGCATTTGCAGTAAACTCTCTTAGTCAGTTCATGGTTGAGCCAAAGAGAGTGCATTGGATAGCGGCTAAGCATGTGTTGCGTTATTTGTGTGGTTCAGTTGAGTATGGGATCGATATGTTCGAGGTGAAGGAATCAAGTTGATAGGCTATACTGACGTAGATTGGGAAGGAAGTACAACAGACAAAAGGAGCACTTCAGGGTGTTGTTTCAATTTAGGATCAGGAGTTGTTTCTTGGTTCATCAGGAAGCAGAAGTCTATGGCTTTGAGTTCATCAGAAGAGAATACATTGCAGCTAGCATGGCGACATGTGAATCTATATGGCTTTGGAAGTTGCTAATGGCCTTGTGTGGTCGAAGGTTGAGACTATTGTGACACACTGTGATAATCGAGTTGCATCAAGTTGTCTGAGAATTTAATGTTTCATGATAGTCTAAACATGTAGATATTAGGTATCACTTCATCAAGGATTGTGTATGCAAAGAAGGTATTGTTCAACTACAATACATACCTACAAAGGATCATGTAGCAGACATTCGACTAAGTCATTGGGGAAGGAAAAAATTATCTTCTTCAAAGATAAGATGGGTGTCCTGCAGAACAACTTTCTCGCTAAGAGGGAGTGTTAGTTTGTTATCTTGGACAGATGTTCATCCATTTACTAAGATTAGATAATAGTTATCTTATTGTTGAGAATGTATTATCTAATTATTGATTTCCTTTAGTGACACCTTACAACCAAATTTGTTATGGTTGTTAAGTTTTTATGTATCTCAAGTCGTCGATTTAGAATCGATCTCAGTCGTTGGTGTTCCAATGAGAGTAGTATAAAAGGAGGTCATTGGAAATTTGGAAAGTACAAGTTTTGGAGAAGCATTTGTAGTGCTAGCAAAATGAGTTTGTAAGTTTGCAGCTAGCAAAATGAGTTTGTAAGTTTGCGGTGATAGCAAGCAGTCTTGCGGTGTTATCAAGGGCACAAGATAGTGTTGGGGATAGCGGTGGGGGAATATCGATGGGAGAAGTTGGGAGATTGTCGAAGTTCTCGATAGAGGAAAGGAATCTTTGTATCTCTTAATTTTCTCGAAGTTAATATAATTTCTCATATGTAGAACCGGTTTTCCCTTAGGGGTTTTTCTAGGGACAATTTGTGCTGGAAATATTGTGTTCATTGTGTTACACATTTCTTTCGTATTCTTATTAGTGAAGTTCTGATTATGTTATTTTTCGATATTAGTTGTGAATTATTTTTCGGTAGTTAAATAATATTTTAAGATAAGAGATTAATAATCGGTGACTACAATATAATTTTCACATATATTTCTTGAAATCCTTGATGAACCCTTGGTCTTGGATTGCAGATCTCGATTAGTGTTAAATCAGATCGTTTTACAATGGTTGAGCTTAGTTTCACACAATACTTGTTGCTAGAAGTATAGAGTTCAGTTAGAACTCGATGCACAATGCAAAAAATTTATGGAAAACATTCAAGGAGCTCGGCTTGTGGTGATCTCTCAAATGAGCCCGATGTACACTATAATAGCTTGGTGGCCATGATTGGGAATAACTTGGTCCTTTCCTCTAAATGGCTTGGTGCCTCTAATTCATAGCCGGGATGACCCGCTATAATGCATAACTCGGTGAGCCATTGAGTAGCACGGTTGGCTCTTTGCATGAGCTAGTGGAATCTTCAATTCCCTGGAGTCTAAATAAAACATGATACATTCATAGACCTTTCAAATACACTGAGACTGAGTGAAGATGTTAGGACTGTAAAAAATTTCCATTTTTCTTGCAAGGTGAAACTCTAAATTCGGACAAGACCGAGAAGAGGAAAAATTCCTCTATCAACCCTTAATTTTCCATAACCCCTGATTCTACTCGAGAGTTGGAATTTGTCTACTTCTTCCGACTAGCTATGGAAATCCTTGAGTGCAAGTCTGCTCTATTGACCGGGGATGAAGTTGGATAGCAAGAATTTTTGTCACAAGTTCCACTCAACAAGGATTTAATTATATTATCCCGTAAGGTTGTCATTAATGTAGTTAATTAGTAGTAAAATTTCATCATAACTCGATTCATTATTTCTTAGATGTACATTTAATGTACTAATTGTACTCAATATAATTTTTCGTATTTTATCATAACAATTTTCACAATGTCTTTCTTCCATATCGCTATAGTACTCATCCAATTTAATTGATTCTTTTTATTCATACCAATAGCTAGTTCCATATCAAGGTCTAATATAATAATAGTTAACCAATGTATCTAGTATCAATAACATTACAAGTTACAAGTTCCAAAGTAAAGGAAATGACAAGAATGCACTCAACCAAGGTAGTTTAAAGGTGAGGTTCAGTTATAAGTAACACACTCCTATCGAATCACTTTGCCCATGCTAGCATCTTCCATATGCTTAGAGAAATGGGCTTACTTTGTTCTTAATTTGTTAATCAAGGTTATGGGTTATTATCATATCTTTACATTCTTGTTATAATGTTCATGTCTCATTCTTACCATCTCAAAGAGACATACGATTACTTAATAATATTAATAATAACTTGAAGAATATTCATTCAATTATTTTCTAACTAAGATGGATCTTGTCTTAATTAGTCATGGTACTACCCACAATTCTATTCATCTTCCTATTTGATTAGTTGTAGTTATTGAACAATATTATCTTACATTTTAATGCCGAGTATTTACTTGACTGATACCAAAATGTAACATTCAAGTTACATTGTTTCAACCCTTAAAATTCATTTCTTCTTTTTCCATACTATCTCATATAGATAATGATAAAAACAAGTTATATGTAGAGCTAACCCTTCACATACATTCCTCAACTTTGTATCATTTATTATTTACATCATTCATATATGTGTTAGGGAGGCTTAATCTACTTGCCATAAGGTCAACTAACTCAAAATAGTATTTGCATCAAACATCTTTACTTATTTAATTCATATTACTCATCAAATATATTTTATTTATCGTACATGTCCTAAGTGTACAAAAGTTAATGTACTTGTTTCGCACTTAACCGTCTTAGCTAAAGTAAACCATTGTGATGTCATTTATATTCTTCCTCAAACACAACGGTTATATGATCTAACTTCTTGAAATCGAGTCTTATTTAATTCCTCAAAAGACTTATCATAATCTTTTAAATGTCTTTTTACTTTTTACACATATAAGTAATTTAAGAGATAACATCGACATTTTTAGTTATAGCTCCTTCTTTAATTTAATTTGAAACTCAAGAGTAAGCATTTGACTCATATTTTTGATAGAAATATTTTGTTATACATCCATAAGAATTCCACGTCATATGGTGGTTGTTTAAAATCTAATCAAAATTCTTACTTACTTACCTAATTAAAAACATATAAGTATAATCGTAAGTATAATCCACAAGTAACATAATACATATTTAACAAAATTATCTTGTAATAACACTATATCTACGGAGAATTTTAATGCACTTTGTGTTGGTATCCAAATTGATTCTCCCTTGGAAGCTGAGCAGCATCACAGATTTAACAAGAAGCCTAGAGATAGATAAATCATCATGTATGTTGTTTTGTAGCCAAGGAGGCGATTCAGTTGGCTCTTTGTCACTCGGATGTTGGAGAAATGGATAGCACCTTCAAAAGGATTTGATCTATCCTCACTACTTTAGGTTGTGCCTTTCAACCAGGTGAGAGGACCCATTTTGTAACCTCTGTTGGTGAAGGAGAATGAAGATATCCTTCTTTGCACAAATTTTAAAGGAAACCTTGAGAAAATATGATCAATGCACCACAATTTAACTCTCACGAGTTGTCACTTCTAAAGAATGGTGATATTTTCTAAACAAGGTTAAGGTTACTAAAGACATTATGGAATCCTGATTGCTTCTGCATATTTTGGTAGTAGAATTTATTCATTTGTGGACATACAGGGCAAACAAGGGTAGTTCAGGTAGGATTCATTGTTTTTGAATATTTTTTGTGGGAGATTAAGCAGGATAAACTTGATTTTTCTAGATCTTTGAGAACCTTCACAACAATTGGAAAACTAAATGACATAATGCTTCAAAATAGCTAAAATATTCCTTCAACCAAAAGGTGTGCATCAATGGAGGCCCAAATTTGCACGGTTTCACACAATATTTGAGAATTCAACACAAAGGCTCGAGCTAAAGACTCAATTAAATATTAAAGACCCCTGGTTCCTCATGCCTAAGATACACTCAAAGGCTTATAGACAATCTTTATCAACAAAATGACAGTAAAGTGATTTAATATTGTTTATCTCATTACAGGATGAAGGCTCTTCTCATAATGAAATTACAAATTCCACTAAACTATCACAGGGATGAGATCCTATGTGATTCGGAGGGATTTTAATACAAGATTGTAACAGGAACATCAAAACCATTTGAAAACATTCTGAAATAAAAACAGACACAATTTCTCCCAAGATCAACACAGATTAATTCAATATCTATCAGATTCATCAGCAGGGGAAAGTTTCTTGAACAATCTCAAAGCTTGTCAATGGTTGTACACTCATAACCATCTTGACGTGATTGAAATCTAAAACACAAGAAATTAACAGGTTTCTCAGATGGTCTCTCAAGAAGATGGGCTTTCTCAAATTTTCTCGTAAGAATTAAACCCCACGACCATTTGCAAGAGTATTCTCATTGCATTTATACAATTCACTCGCTCACTCATCCCAAATTTTTCCCCAAAAGAAGAATATTTGAGGAATCCTTTACTTGTTACCAATTTGTCTCAGAAAGTGATGTTTAAGAAATTTACACCTGAATCTGCCAGTGGACAAATCATGAACTGATCACATTTCTCATACCTTCAACCATGGTTAGGAAGCCACGCCATAGCTTTTGACAGTCCTAATCATTCTTTTATTTTGTCATGCGAGAAATCCTTGTTTTAATCATTTTTAGGTGGCTCTGTATAGTTGGGTCTGACAAGCAATCCTTTTTGCCCTCGAGGAAACACCTTAAGAAATGAGTGCCCTCGCATGGATGCCTGCATTTGTGCCTCTTAGAAATGAATGTGTGCATGGATTATCCCACATTACTGCAAGCATGAGTCCGAGTCGGCCAAGTAAAAGAGGAGCCAAGCAAAAGCCTCCACGTGTTTCCTTGACGCTTATCACTAAAGTAGGACCCAAAGGTAAATTTCAAATGAGCTTCGCCCTCCATGTGGAAAAGCTTTGAGTTGAAGCGGGCCTTAAAGTTTCAAAATGCCCCACAACCCACCTTCTGCTTGTAACATGAAAAACTGCCACGTGTCCTTCTTCGGGGTCAAAGTAAGACTTTTTCCCGCTTCATATTTGCTGAATAGCCAATCAGAGACTATCGAGGCTACGGGGCTAATTTGGTATTTTTACAAATGTGACAAAAGTGGAAAATTTCACCAAAAAGACCCGTCGGGCCGCATCCAATCAAAAGAGACCACGTATCAAGATGTTGAGATATAATTTGATGGGGAAAACACGCTCATCAAACCGTAAAATGTAGGGAAATCACCATTTGCGCCCATAATTGAATTTTTCTTTAAGGACAAAGAATTTGGAAATGATACAAGGCCCAAATGTGATCCATGACCATGGAGAAGGATCTTCATAGCATACAAATGAAGAAAATCTTTCATGCATCCATTCGGGGGAATAGAAAATACGACAGAGAGCATGCAGATGAAGAATTTTGAGGGAAAACTAGGGCACGATCAAATCGAGCACCAACACATTGATGTCATATCCACATTATAATGGAAAGATATGCATTAAGGACTCCAATTGATTCAAATGAATCAGAAGTTTTACTATCACATCTTTTGTTGTTGATCATCAATTATAAGCGAGCGTAGAACATAGAGTGGTTGATCCAACAATTATGTTAGTAATGTTGATATTATGTTATCATTTAGGCCAACCCATAATAGGTTTGATACCATCATCCAATAAACTTGGCATCTATCAAACCCCCATTTAAAAGATAGTTGAAACATTCAATGCATTTAGTTATTATACTTATCAATAGTCTCGTAATGGGATCATCCATATAAAAACATACCAAATCAATTCCATGTGGTTTAGAATGAATCCCATCCAAGTTACACAACATATACTTCTCAAACAAGTAAACCCCGATTCTTCCTCCTATTTCAATTTATGAAAGTGCAAATTACAATGAAATAAATGTAATTCATTTTAAGATTCATTAACATTATCCTTAATCTTCTTTCAATGTAGAAAGGAGAATTCTTCAAGGTAAATTAGTAAACATCATTGCCTCCATCTTTCTAATATGTACTTTCATATATTGTGGGTCAACTCAAAATAATTGGCATGATTCTTCTTTTAGTAAATATGCATAAATTTTTATTTGTAACTCATCCAACACAGTTCGGGAGAGAGAAACAATATTTTTCCATTCACTTTATTTCATTCAACTCGTTATCATGGCCAAACAAAATCTCGAAAAGAGAGAGGCATGACATTATTCAACCAATGGAAAATAACATAATATGTCATCCATACCAACAAACCAAGTCCTTATTCCTTTCCACATATAATACATCCAAGACAACATGGTTTCAAGAAAAACAAGGTAAATCCCAAAATACTCTATGCACAAATTGAAATGCATATCTACAACTATATATGCATATATACACATGTACTCTATTTTAAGCCGGATATAGATATATATACACATATACCCATGTGCATCGTATATGTATTTTCATAAATAGGAAACATATTCACGCATACAAATATATGCATTTGCAACCCGATTTTAACTACATAACAAGTGAAGATAAAACCCCATACTTGTAAAATCCTACAACCATCCTTATACTTATGCACATAAGAGGTTATGCATGAATAGACAAAGAAACACCATACCTGAAATAAGAGAATAAAAAACTTCTAGATTTATCTCCTTCAGCACCAACTTTAGGATGAGCTACACAACCGCCATAAATCTTAAAATATATATATTCCTTGTTGCTATGCCCATAATGGGCTTCTATAGATTCATCATTTTCCAATTAAAAATACATGCAACTAAAAATAAGCGGTCACTTCTCAAGCTACAAAACCATACAACTAGCGCCACTACAAAACTATGGTCATTGTTAACAATAGTCAATGTTGTCATGAGAATAGCCATGTATATATCTAAAAATTACATGCAAATTCGGGATAACCGGCGCCACCCATGCAATCACCAATAATAATCATGCAGGTGGCCAAGGTTTCAACTCGCCTATTCCAACTCCAAACACCCAAATGAGTATTCAAAAGTCAAAACGCCGATATAAACAAATTTCAAAACTTTAAAAATTCCTTTCAATATCTCAGTTGGGTCTATAACCCTCACTTCTATATTGGAGGCGTTCAAGCACAATAAAATAATCATTCCTTAAACCAAATCAAAAACAATAATGCAAGGCTAAAGGGTGGAAAAACAATGTTAAGTTCATGAACACACAACAAAAATTTTATTCCAAGTAGGATGTGATACCTTATATATAAAGTAATATTTAATGTCACCTTAACATGCAACTCATATAACGTATCAATATTAATGATATTACCATTTCACATCGAGACCATGGGTGCTTAAATATCATAAAGAAATGTTCACTATGTTATTGTATGTAAACAATGTTAATGGTCATGAGGACCATAAATATTGTTCATGATGAACCAAACAATATAAACAAATACTACACATTCTAACACATTATCTTACTTGGTTTATTAAATGCCAAGGTGGTATAGTGTCGGTGCAAGTTAAAACTCTCAACAGCTAATCAAATCTTATTAACAAATATTACAGCAATCTTAATTCGGTTTACTACTAGAAATTACCTTTAGTAATTTAATCCACCCCTCTTGACACGCTATGCAAAAATCAAATTTGGTGATCCCAAAGTGGGATGTGATAGCATCCTCCTTCAATCGGCAATACAAAAAATGTCAATAAAAAATGATTCATAACAATGTTATAAATGAAGACTTTACAACATTTCTATATGAATGTAGCTCTCTCTCTCTCTCTCTCTCTCTCTCTCTCTCTCTCTCTCTCTCACACACACACACACACACACACACACACACACACACACACACACACACACACACACACACACACACACACACACACACACCGAATCTAAAGAAGTGAGAACATGTTTCAATATAGGATGAGGAAGTGACCGCCTTCGAATATCATAGCCCCTACATCTTCCTTGAAATAAAATAATGAACATGATTAAAAAATCATTTTTGAATATTTACATGCGGGTTGGGAAAACATACAAGCACCTTAACACTCAATTAAAAGGTGTTCATATTTACGAAAAAGAGACTCCCACATGATATGGCATCATTCATGCGAGGCATTATCATTGATGTCCCAACAAAATCTTGTTAACAAACATGAAAGACAAACATTGACAAAAATATTTCAATCAATTGCAAATATGTGTGCAAAACAATATAACAATTAAATGAACTGATAATTCCATTGTTCTTACTTACCATATGAGATTCAATGACAATATTTACATCCTTCATGTGAAGATCTCCTCAATGACATGGAAGCCACGCCATGTTTGAAAAAAAACATGAAACATGTTTAAAATGTTTATATTGACAAATTTATTGGCAAATCATACGAGCACACTAACAATGAATTGAAAGGTTTTGATAATTAGCTAGGTAAAAGAGGCTCCTACGTGAGATGGCATTGTCCATCCACAACATCATGTTAAAAAACAAGGGACAAGTAAGCACACAAGCATTACAATCAATTGCAAATACTTATGTAAAGTAAACTAAAATTACAAGCAGTTGCCAATTGACTGAAAAGCAAACTAACGTTGCCATTGACTGAAAATTCCATCGTTCTCACTGAACGATATTCGGTGGCAATATTCACAGCCTTCATGAAACATGTGTATCTCCTCACTGACGCACCACCACGTCCTGTTTAAAAGAAAAACTTCATATAAGTTAAAGTCGTTTATATTGACAAATTTATTAGGAAAGCATACAAGAATAATAATACTTAATTGAAAGGCGTTGATAATTACCGAGGAAGAAGAGGCTCCTGTGTGAGGCATCATGATTCATCGTTCATGTAGGCATCGTCGTCGATGTCTCCACGACATCTTGTTAACAAACAGTGGACAAAAGTTGACACATATATTTCAATCAATAGCAAATACTTGTGCAAAGCAAAATAACATAACAATGAACAATTATTTCCATCATTCTTACTTATCAGACGAGATTCAAAATTTCTACATTGACAAAGCTATTGAGAAAGCATAACACAACATAGAATTGAAATACATTGATTATTACCAACAAATAAGAGCAGGCAACAAACACAACACTCAATTTTTCAACGTGCATCCTATCATCTCACATAATTTTATCTGTTTGATACATGTTTGTTGTAATCATATTTACGCAGAAGGCATTCCTCCTATAGCTTTGCGGACATTCACGGGACTATGTCAAATTTGAGAGTAGTTTAGACTTTTTTTTATGCTATTGAATTTGACGTTTGTTTTGACAGTTTCGACAGCCTTTTTGACGTTTTTCATTTTTTCCAGCTATTTTTAACAGTTTTGGATTTTTATTTAGCTATTTACAAAGCTTTCAACCTTTCATAATGGAATCAATCTATATATTAGTCTTTTAATTTAATGGCTTTAACTGTATATACCCGCTTGTTGCCTGTTTATTTTAGTATATGAAATGTATTATATCTGTCTCTGTTCTATTTGCATTTTAAACATTTGATAGAATTCCCCTGAGACAGATGTCATGCCTATGTCAAACCAAGTTTTTATGTTCTAAATTTTTTCTTAAAAAATATAATTTTATTCATTTTCTATAGATTTATGTGTTACTGAAACTATCCTTTTTATTGGTTTGAAGATTTTTGTGGGGCTAATTTGCATATGGCCACCTGTTTGAGGCAAAGAAATGTCTTTGTTTAGATTTGAACCTAACTGAAATCAACTCAGATATAGCAGCTTTAGGGGTAATGTTTACTGTTGCTGCTGGTTGTGAAGTGTCCCTGAAAAGTCTGCATTTTTTTTCCTTCCAAAGGTACTAGATTGTGAGATCTGGGACTACCGACCATAATGGCTCTAAGTTGCTACTTCCCCTAGGCCAAGAGGTGAGAACCTCTTTTAGAGATTTGGGGGCAAGCTCAAACAAAGTCCAACTTGCTGATCACGTTGCTCCAAACCTTTTGTGCAAATGGGCAGTGTGGTAGATACTAGTGTGATTGGCAGTCTTTTGCTTCTTATTGCATATGTAGCAGATTGAAGGACATATCCATCTTTGAGCCTGAAGCTTATAAAATGTCAAATTTTCTCTTGAATTGACAACTATGGTAAAGGCATTCCATGCATATATTAGTTTCAAGTGTATTTTAAGTTTCTTTGATACAGAATAAATTTTAACATTTGTTTTGCCTAAAATACTCTATTTTTTAATGGTTTTTTAAATTTCCCTTGGAAATAATATATTTGTTGTGTATTTACTTAAAGCAAGGATTCAAACTTGCAAAGAGATAGCTTGAAATTTGCCTCTTTTGTATCTTATTGAAACCAGTACTTAATTTCTCTTTTTATTGTTTATGACAACTTTTTAACTTCTTCTTTCGTTTTTTGCAGGATATTTTTTATTCTCTTTCTCCTGTAGTAAATAAGAGAGTGTTGTCTCTAAATGAACTTCGGGTGGGTTTCAAGATTTGCAACTGCATATGTACAAATCTGTAACAAATTTAAATGTACACATACAACATTTCAATGTAATGTTTCATCTATATTCCCACACTAACACTATTAATCACACCCCTTATCAACTGTACAAAAAAGGTTTTGTCAACATAAGACCGACCAAACAACTGATGCAACACTAACACAATTACCCTGAAATAAATACAAACCACGTCAACTACAAAAGTGAGTAACTATCCAAAACGCTATCAAGTGTGTTCATGTTTAGAGCGAAAAAAATTGGCCACAAAAGGCCACCACTCATGATATAAAATCTGCACATGTACAAGAGTCTTTATGTAAACCAACAACAACGCATTTTTAATGTCTTCTTCATTATATCTGCATACAAATACCTATAGTTTTAAAATGCTGAGAAAGAACCATGCAATTTATAGTTGCTTCCATCCAAAGTTTTGTACATTATATCACTTTTTTGCATATTGAATTGTTTTAAGGGTTAGACCTCATGTTTGCACTTTTTAAATGAAGTGGTTCATCTATATTTCTACACAACCAAAATCAATCACACCCCTTATCAACATCAACTACAAAAATAATAACTATCCCTCTAAATCAAATAACATATACCGTTCAGCGTTCACATTGCATTGTACACATGCGATTGCTAGTTATTATTTATCATTATTATGTGTGTGTCTATGTATATATGTATTTAGACACCTTTTTCTGGATACACCCCCATACCCTCATTCAAAATCCTAAAACCTATTGCACTATCCTAAACCATGACTCCACCCCGTAAAATCACATTCTACCCCCGTAAAACCATTTACCTATCTTAAACCTCCCTAACCACCCTTAAGCCATCTAACCCATTTTATCCTGACTATCTAACCTCTTAACTCCCCCAAAATCTCTCCAATCATTTACATTTGTATCTAAAGCCAAAAACCCCTATTTATAAGTGGTTAAAACCGCTTCCAAGCATGTTTCCCCACTTTTCCTAGGTCGCCAAATGCGATTCTAACAGAATCGTCATCTATTATAAAAGAAATACTTAAACTCCTTGAAACGAATCCGAGACATTTACAACGAAGCTCTATTCCACTCTATACTTATACAACATCAACACCAACATTTTGACATCCTCAAGAACTTTGTTAAACTCTTGGAGCACTCACAAAGTATTGTAAGGTTTCTTCAATTACATTTCATCTGTTTTCCATATAAAGGTAAGTGCATCCATCAAATCACATTCCAAGATCTTTAAACATCATATAAAATTATAATACAACCATTAAATTGGTCATTCTGCAACCAATCTACATTTTGTCAAAGAATTAATCTTTTCCATAGTAATCACCAATGATTTATCGAATCGCGGATTCTGCCTAAATCACCAATGATCTCTCGTCATTTTATCATTTTTATCAAATTATCATACTCTATGTCATTTTATCATTTTGTCTCTGCTAAATCTTCTCGTTTTCAAGATGTGCCTCTCTATAGATGACATTTACAGTGAATCACACCCCATTACCAGCTTTTACAATCTTTTGATTTTGCAATAGCCCTTCATTTGGGAACAGTCCGACATCACGCACGAACTGAGCATTTGCACCATCGCCTTGGCACCTGAAATAGAAGACATCAAAGACCAACTCGAAATCATATAAGAAGAATAGGACAACTGCCTTGAATAGTTCTAGTTCGAATACTTCACGGACTTCGAGCTCGTCGTATCCTTTTCCTAGGCCACCTATCATGTGAAACAAGGTCTTTCTATCCCCGTATTTCTATTCATTTCTTGTATTGTCTATTATTTACATATCATATCACTTTATTATAAAAATAAGTTGACACCCTTGAAAGAATCCCATTAGATCTCGGGATCATCCTTTTACGAGTAACTTTTCAAATCTCTATCTAATATCTATCATGTTTAGTTGTCTTCGCATGTAGGTTCTCTCTCTCCATTGAAGGAGGAATCTCAAATCTCTTTTGCATCCATTCATCTTGACATTGCATTTTTGGTGCAAGTATCATTAAACCCTGTTGTCTTCTAATTTTTGGTGTTTTATCATATAATTAACAACCGAGATTCACCTTAAACATTCTGGCATGCCCGTGGGACCCAAGTCCCTTTTTCATTAGATTTCATATCTTCTTGTTTTCTTTCTTTTCAATTCATTTAACCTTGCATCTTGGAGTTTTTACTCTCGCTTCTTCAAAATGTGTTAAAATAAGAAAAAATCAATCAAAAAGGAAATAGTGAATACAAGTACATTTCTTTTCCTTCATTTTCTTTCAAGCATTGCATTTTGTTTGATCTACCTTTATCAAAATCAACATTTCCTTTTGGATTTTAAAACAAAATTTCGTATATGCTTTCTCATCTAGATTAATTAGGGGATTGAATGATTGCATTCATAATCTTCCCTCACACACAGCCAAACCACATCTTAATCAAACTTGCATTTAAAAAATCCTCCCAGGTCTACCTACTTGGATTTCATCACCAAGAGGGAATTCGAATCGGTGTTTTTGCCGAGTATAAACAATCTGGTGGGTGGTATATCGGCTAAACACTAGACACCCTTATTGTTACAAGACCATAACATTAGGGGTAGGCCCCAATACCATTCCTCATACCGACACCAACATAAATATGGGCCTCTCATACCTTCGGGCAAATTGAGGCCTTCAACTTTAAACTTACCTGAAACCAGCCTTAGCTAGCCTCTTTTGGAGTACCCTCGTTAACAATATTTTGTTTCTCACATCTTTTTAACTAATCAAGATAATCTAATATTTCCTTGTGTGTGTTTTTTTATTTTTTTCAAATAACCACCTTTCTTTTTTTCTTCATTGATAGCTTGGTTAGTTCATGGTTCGACTAGACAACAGTCTCTCCTCCAAAACAATTCCAACATGACAAACCCACTTCACCAATCCTTAGAATCAGTCCAGTCCCATATTCAAAATATCTTAAACACATATGGTCCATTACAACAGCCCTTAGAAACAAATCTAGAACCTTTACATTTCCCGAAGACTTAATCGAAATGTTAGAAGCTCTCATTACCTTGACACCCCTCAATTCTTCTAGAGTGGTGATATGATCTTTACATAACTCTTAGACGCCGACCCCGTCACCCTTTGTGGTTACCTTTCTGCTGCTAAGGGTTTGTGTATCGATTATTCCCTAAAATATTTTCCAACCTCCGAAGTCACCACTTACAACTACTCCGGACTTTGTGACCCCAACTATCAACCCATCATTAAGAAAATATCTCTTTACCCCTCTACTAGTGATACAGGAGTACTAGCACCTACTTTGTCCACTCTTGTTGATAGTTTTGACCTTAACAACATATCATCATAGAAAGCGACCGACCAAAAAGCACTTGGATCACCAAATCCTTCATGTAGCTTGCAGGGTACACAAATTCATACTACTACCTCCTCATCCACATCTAGTCACGTAACCTCCATTTTTCCTCCTCATACAATCTCAACTGGTGTTCCCCTCTCTACAAATCCATTTATCATGTCTTGACCTTTTTCATCGTTATAGCCTACATCTTGATTCAAAATATAGTCATATCCATCCATGCATCCACACCGCCTATCAACACGAGTTTCATTTCTAGTACTCTCCCATTCTCACAACATTCATCTCTGTCACCATCCCGCAATATGGATATATATCCTCTCAATAAATACCACAACCAACACATCCTCTCGTCAACTCATTTATCCATATACCTTATCAATATATTCAATCTACTTCACAACCTTTAATCTACCAATCTCATAACATCCCAAGGGTTATACCTCATTTTCGATATCATACCCCACCCTACCATGTGTACCAACAGTCTAACCCCTATATCCACCATCAATCCAACCCATCCTCTTCAAATATCCAACAACCTCTCCAAAATGATCCCATGTAGGCTTTAATAAGTAGAATCTTAAGTCTCGAAGCTGCTACCATGGGACCTAAGAGCACTCTTTCTTATGAACATATCTGCAATGAGCCTATCATCCCATCTAGACCATTGAAAGCATATCCTCCTCACTTTGGGAACTACCTAAATTTATAAAATTTTGCAATAAGGATGATCCACAACAACACATCAAGGATTTTCATCATGCATGTTACATCATCACTTTTAAAATAGTGGGTCATTTGTTGTTTTTATTGCACGAAAGTTCTGTGTTGCGTCAAGATAATCCTGAAGAGCCATATTAGCCCTTTTCGCCAAATACCCGGATGCCCAAAATTGTTTTATTATGTCGTCGGGATTTATCTGCGGGAAATTTGTATTTAATTATTTTGAGCCCGTATGAAATTTTTTTGCGCTCTTTTAACTCTATTATGAGCGAATATGTTATTATTCCTATATACGGAAGGATTTTAACTTATTTTAAGTTTTGGGCTTTATTTGTAACTTTTGGCAATTTTTCGTGTTTTTGTGGTGTCCGTTCTTTTTACGTAAAATTTCTCTGGGAGCAACTCCTTGGCAAGGTAAGCCCGATTTTTGGCTGGAGGCGGTGGAAAACATACACGCACATTTTGCCGGAGGAAGTCATCATCGAGTGCGGATCAGCTTTGGGAAAAAGCGAAGTCGTGCACGGGAAAGCCCCTGCGAGGATGGGCGCATTTTGGAAAACAAAGGATTTGAGTGCGATGGGAAAAATATAAGCCGCGGTAGGATGGGAATTGTATACACTTTGCGAGTACTTTTCCGTGTTATAAAAGTCACTTAAGGCTGCAGTGGGAAAAATAGAAATTTGTGGCGGTGGGAATTTATTGCCTACCTTGCGGGGTGAAAATTCCCATGATATAATAAAAGGAAAGTGACTTAAGTGAAATCATGGGATTTTAGTGCCTACCTTGCGGGGTAAAGAATCCCATTGCAAAAGTCAAATCACTTAAGTGGATCATGGGATTGTAGTGCCTACCTTGCGGGGAAGAATCCCATTATGGTGAAAATTCTTAAAAATAGAATTACATGTGCAAAAAAGTCGCCCCCTTTGGTGATGGATAAAAATAATTAAATTGATTATTTTTAATAAATTCTATCCTTGGAAAAAGTGCGCCCAAGCTTGAGGAGGTTGAAAAGTCAAAGGAGGATTAAAAGAAAGCAATTAAATTAATTAAATTTAATTTATTTAGTGGCTGCCCCTCTCCTTGGAAAAAGTGCGCCCCATTTAGGAGTTATTTAATGATTTTAAATGCATTAAATCATTAAATTAATTTCTATTTTCAGTGGCTATGGTCAAAGCACACTGTGAGGCTAAAGTTAAGTGCTGTGTGAAGGATTAAATTGGATTAATTTAATTTATTGGATGGCTGTCCTTAAACATGCAATTTTTAAAAGAGAAAAGCATGATTTTTAATTAATTAATTGCCTTTAATTGTTAGGGCAATTATTAATTATAGAATTATGAAGGTTATATAAGCATGGGCAGCCATATGGATTTATTATTCAACACACAGGTAAAGAATTGCAGCAAGGAGAAAAAGTGCGCCCCCATTAGAGGAAGGATTTTGCACAGACAAAGTGCTAACAAAGGCTAAAAGCTTCCAGATTTGGCGCATGCTTTGGAAAAGGTTCATCTTAAATCTGCACAATTGTTTTCACAGGTGTTAAAGGAGCTCAGGTGTTGATTGAAAGGATTCATGATCTCTTTATGTGCAAATTAAACACCATTTTTTGGGGCAGCAGGCTTGAAAAGTGCAGATTTTTATAATTTAAATTCACTATTCATGCTCCGGTGGCCATTTTTGTCTGAATAAATTGCGGGAACTCATTACGGGTGCTTTATAAAAGAAAAGGAGTATTTATCAATGTCGATACATTGCAAATATCCTCGAATCGAAGAATTGTCAGATCTGCACGAGTATTGAAGAAAGCGAGGCCAAATTAGAAGAAAAAGAATTATTGGACAAAGATTGATAAAGCTATGGCAAAAGGAGATGAAAAAGAAACACGATGGATTCATGCATTGCTTCTAAACTTTCAGACATAGGAGACACGGATCTAGGCCCAGAACCTCTTTCTGATTTGATTGATAGATCCAGAGCTGGAAAGACTTCACTCATGCGTGCGGTCAAAAGTAGCGGAATTATTCGAGCTGCAGCTTTCCCATGTACAGCCCAATTGCCAGAGTTTGTGATGGAGTGTGCTAGATCCTATCATCCTTCATCTAGATCAGTGCGTGATGTTGCGGGAAAGACAATAATTCGTTTGGATGCAGAATTCTTCGATTATTGTTTGAAGATTCCAGTACGAAAGGTGGTGACTTCTATTAGCATTCAGGATGCTGACAGTAGGTGGGAAAAGCATAGAGCTGATTGTGTGAGCATCATGAATAGCCGGTTCATGAAGAAGCCTAGATCCCCTTCCAGGTTCCCGAGAACTCTTCCACGATCCAATTTGGTGCAGGAGGCGGATGATATTGTCAAATTGCTATGCAGGTTGAATGGTGAAGCGAATGCCTACACTTTCCGGACATGGATGTATGCTTTCATCAGGACCATTGAAATCAACAAGGTTGATTCTATAATCAGTTGGTCAGAAATTATTAGCAGCAACATCGGTGAGCAAGCTGCGGGCGTAAAGCGTACCTTGACTTCAAGATGACTTCATACTTGGTATATCTTTGCGGCTTCACGGGTGTCTTTTCCAAGCTAGATAGATGTGGTATTCTTTCCAGGATCCCATTTTGAGTGCTACCCACGACTTCTTTGCACTGCGTGCGAGAAGGACTTCAAAGTGATCAACGATGGTTTCTTCTACGATTTCATCTGCGGGTTAGACAAAGACTTGAAGACTCACGAGTAAGCGAGGAAGCATGGGAAGCGTGTCAAGATTGGCGATATATTCATCCGGTTTGCGAGATTTCACATACCTCGGGGTTACGAGCTTTTCGGGTGAACCAACAAAGATGCCAAGGTACCCGGTGCAGATTGATTGCCATGGAGCTAAGCGAGGCAACTTGTGGAGTTACGACCTTGATCGAAGCGGCACAAGTCTACGGGCTACTTCCCACTCAGCTTTGTGGGATATTACGGTTGCATCGGCATTCACGAGCTCGAAGAATGGAAGCACAAATGTTGTCAGAGTATGAGCAAGAGTTCTTCCTGCGGCTTAATTTTGATCCATTTGGAATAGCCAGGAAGACAATCTCCCAGGAGTACGCACATGTGCCTTCGTTAGAAGATTTCTGGATGAAGTGCAGAAGTGAGTACGAGGTCAGAAAGAAAGATTTCAGCAGGCTGTCGGCAAAGCAAGTATTTGACTTTGGACTAGCGCGGATACCTGCGGATCTTAAAGATGATGGGAGCGTGGTGCTTGGACACTTACCATCAAATGGGAGGAGATAAAGCTCTACTACAGGATAGCAATGGCGGCTGCAGCACAATAGAAGAAAGATCCGGAGCTGTGTTGGTGAGTACTTCGAGCTGGTTGCTAACGAAGGGATACTGCCTTGATGAAGTATTGATGAATCAAATCACGGGCAACTTGGCGCGGGAGATTCCCTCAGCGAAAGCATGAAGGAGAGAGCGTGCGAAAGGTCAGAAGTTGAAAGTCGCGAGAAAATCTCAAGAGAAAGAGAGACCACTTCTCGACCATAGCTTTGACTCCGACTTCTCCGATACCTAGTGGATCACCAACTATTGCACCACGGCAATGGGATGTTTCCATGCCTTCATTGAAACCAGCAACGTTCATCTTCTCTCCGCATGACCACTTCGTTCGGCACCCGTTCGAGAGGAGATGTTGAAGGCTGCGAGATGACGGAGTTCGAAAGAGCTTTGTCCTTGGATGTTTGAGAGGATGGCAGCCATGATCTTGTGGCACTTTCGATGGAGAGGATGCGGGCGGGAAATAGTAGCGCACTCAGCAACTTCTCATTCTCAGAAGTAATTTCTCGGAATGGTTAGCTTTGCGGTTGGTTCGGAAGCAAGAATAGAGATGAACTTAGAGGAACATGACTTGCGGCTACTTGAGGATACGGCGAAGAGACAGAAGGCCTAAAGTTGCTAAAGCAACTTCTAGGTTGATCATCGAGGATTCGGGAGAGAAGTTTGCTGAGATATCGATCCCGGCGGAAGGAAAGGTAGAAGAGGAACTCACGGCAGAAGATGTGACAGTGACCAAAATACCACTCGGTCAAGCTACCACTGAAGGATTGAAGCAGGACACGCAGACATTGCTGGATGCTTTGTTCCTTAGGCTTGACAATGAAAAGGCGGAGAAAGAAGAGCTACAGAAGCAAATATCTCAATTATGTGAGATCATAGCCAAGGTTGCTAAATCTTCCGTTCAGCCCATTTCAGCGCAGGTGAGTGATCATCTTATGCAGGAAATGGAAGATGCAAGCAATCAAGTAAAGGCTATTGATGAATGGAAGGATCTGATTATTCGTCAAACTTACGTGCTGACTTGGAGAAGTGCCGTGACCCGCCTAAAGGTTATGAGCGATGCGAGAAAATCAACTAAAGCAAGCGATAGAAAGCATAAAAGGAATAAATACGATTGCGAGAGTAACTTTGAGTGTTTTGGCGAGATCAACAAGGCTGCCGGGAGATGTATTGGTTGCGAGCAAATTGTGCGGATGGATCGGTCGAGAAGGGGCGGCTAGAATTTGCGGTATCTTTCCGTTTGGAGATCTGCGAGTTTCTTGAAGAGGATGCGAGGCACTTGAGAGCGAGAACATCAGTTTGCCGGATAGTGTTATTTCTTTCAGGAGGAAAGAGTGGATGGAGGTATTACTTCATACGTGCGGATTGTTTCTAACGAGGTGCATGATTCTCTGGAGGGTTCTCTTCTGATGGTGCAAAAGAGGATTGATAAAGCCACCAAGCCTTTCACGATGAACTCTATCAGTAGGCTGGTGACACTGCAGGCAGACATTGCGAGATTTGGGCCAAGTTTGGAAGAAGTGGAAGCATGCAGCAAAGTGTTGAATGAAGGATTGCTGCAATTCAGGACAGAAAAGGAAGCAGTAGCTAAAACAGATGGAAAGATGCTGAACTATATGTTCGACAAGTATATCAGATATCAGAACAAGAAGAAGATGTAGATGTTACAGCTGGCATGACTTCTTCTATTTCTTTCTTCTTCTATTTTCTATGTTCCCGGATGGAATTGTAAACTTCTAAGTTATTGGTTTTGCAACCATTACTCGAAGTCATGAGGAACCTTTCTATTAGTTAAGTGATACATGTGTCACTTAAGAAGAAGTTAGTTGAGGATGATTGCCAAATGTCATCTTTACTTGTTGTTCATACTTTAGTTCAGTTTGAGTCTTCTATTTGTACTTTCCCTCCTACATTCTATAAGTAGGAGAAGAACCTTCGGGTTAATCATCGATCAGAATTTGTAAGAAGCAATCTTGTGTTCTAGACTTTGTGCTGAACCCCTGAGAGCCAATTGTTGCAGAGGAATACAAAGAAGCAGGTTTCCGGAGAACTTTGTGTCACGGTGTATTTTGTTTCTTGCTTCTAAATCTTAGATCTCTTAATAGACTTTGTGTTATTTTAGATCTAGATCTAGAGCTGCCTTTGCTTTATAATTCTGTGTGTTCAAATCTATTTGAGTTTCTTCTATGTGCATGCAATTAGCTCTGCAATCTACTAATTGGGATGCACATCTTCCTCATTTCTTCTCTGTAATTCCTTTACTTCCTTCTTCTGTAATTTTCCTTTCTTAAACAGCTGCTTACTTGCTGCAGAACTTCTTAGTTATGGTTCATGAACTAAGTTGTTAAAGTAAAACCCCTGATAGATAGAAACACATTTTTATTGACAAATCTGACACGGGAGCCTCACCGGTTAAATGAGGGAGATTTATCTCATGACTGCCTAGGTTTGATGCTATGCAGAAAATCTAGCCAACAGTTTTTGGCGACTCCGCTGGGGAACAACTATCTTTGAAGATCAAAGCTTTTCTGTTGAAGATCAGAGTGTTTTCCATACAAATCTCAACACAGGTGAGCGTCCGTTCACGGATCCGTGAAAAGCGCAGGAAGGACGGATCATTTCTTCCGACTGCAGGAGCAATTCAATTTCAATCATCCTCCTCAAGTTAGAAGCCGCAGATCTAGTCTTTCACCAGGAAGGAGAGTGCACACCCATCCAGATCCGGATCGTATTCAGCATAATCCGTCGGCTGGAATTATCCAACAAGTCTATCAAGTCTACACAAGGAGGAGACGTGCTCAAGCTAACATGGCGCACCAAATTGTACCTGTTCCATGGGGGGCGGCTTTTGGACCTCTCAACTTGGCTCCACCTATGCACGATCTGCCAAAGGGATCCAGAAAGAATTTTCCGAAATTCTTTGGAGATGGAAAGCAAAACCCGGATGATCATTTGGCGGCCTTCTTCATATCTTGTGGTGTGCTTGCAGTAGAGCATGAAGATGTCTCAGTCAGGCTATTCATTGAGACCTTACATGACTTGGCTGGAGAATGGTTCTATCGGTGCTCTCCAGCACCATAACCGGATTAGGCGACTATCGTGAACAATTTATCAAAAGATTCAAGCTGCGAGAGGACACGAGCACGATGATCACCCAAGCCCAGCGCTTGATTGAAGAAAGAGCCAAACGAGAACATGCGGGACTTTATTGCAAAGTTCCAAAGGATTTTGTATAAAATCCCCACTTCTGCTGCATTGAGCGACGAAAATCAAAAGACGTTTTTTATAAACGCTCTATTGCCTGAAGTTGGATATCAGCTAAGAAGGGCAAGACCTGTAACTTTGCTGGATGCACAAAATGCTGCCGTGGAGGTTGAAGACGACTTGATCATGGCTGGAAAACTCAAACAACTATCTCACAAAGGTGATGGGGCTTCTTCTAGTACATCTGATCCTTTGTTGCAGAAATTGGCTAATGACATGCTGCAGATCAAGCGCGATCTCTCAAGCGGGAATGCACCCCCTCGAGAATAACTCCTATCCGGACCTTGATGGTCAACATCAAAATCAAAATCGAAAGCAGACTTGCTGCTTTGCTTGCACACGACGTTTGGCAATAGAAGCTGCTCGAGGAATAACTTGGAAACTAATGAAGAGGATCTCGACATTGATGAATCATTTGATGATGAAGACTTTATAGATCCCGCTGGCGACTCCAATATTGGTTACCTGGACTACGAATCTGATGAGGGCTATTATGAATCTTTTGAAGATTCTGATGGTCACACTTTTGCGGTGTTTACAAGGTCTCAGACACGCCAAAATGCCGAAGCATCCACAAGCGGCGGAAAGAGAGATGATCCTGGCCCGGATGTTACTATCTTGAAAAGAGGTAGTATTCTTCCTTCTTCATTAGCGCCCAAGGAGAAATATTCAAATTCTTTCAATTCACAGCAAAGAACCAACGCACATCCTGCTGAAGCAAGTCAAGCTTTTGACATAATTGATCACATCAAGAGAAATAAGGTCCAAATGTCAGAAGCTGAGTATTTGAGGGCATTTCCTGATCAGTTGAATAGATTGGTCAAATATGTGCAAAGCAATGGTCCTAGCCCAACGAACAATAATCCACGGGGTATCTTGTCAAGTCCAAAGATTACTCCACCTTCAAATAATGCTGCTGCAAGTTCTTCTTCTTCCACCCCTTCTCCTGCTACATCGGAAAGGATTGAGCCATTCTATGTGTCTTTGCTCATCAACGGACATAAGCTAAGCAATTGCATACTGGATTCTGGAGCTTCCGACAACGTCATGCCTGCCAAAGTTGCTGATGCCTTGGGTCTTACATTGACAAAAACCATTGGAAGATGTTATTCCATGGAAAGGCAAGTCCCTCTTGTGGGGCAAATCAAAGATCGCGAGCGTGCCTTCCTTCCCAGACAAAAGGCTGAAAATGACTATCCTTGTAGCAGACATTCCAGTCTCCTATGGCATGCTATTGAGTAGAAATTTTTGCAAGGAGCTGGGTGGAGAAGTGAAGATGGATTGGTCTTGTGCGCACATACCAATCAGAGGAATAAATCAGAAGCTGGAACCTGAGAAGAAATCTAAGTACACAGTATCAAAATCTGAAGATCCTAGATCTCAGATCTTGTTTCAAGAGTCGGATCACGGAGTCTATTACCTAGAAATGGATAAAGAAGAAATTCAACCGGTGATTCGAGAATCACGTCAAATCGATAACAAGATTTGGACTCTGGAATTTGATGGTAGCTGCTGTTCATTTGGATCCGGTGCAGGTGTTGTTCTTATCTCTCCTGAAAGGAAGGTGCATGCGCACTCCTTCAAATTGATGTTCGAAAATACTAACAATACGGCTGAGTATGAAGCATTGTTGTTAGGCATGGAGCAGGCGAGAACAATGGGAATCAAATTATTACGCGCAAGAGGAGATGCTGAGCTGATTGTAAAGCAGATAAGAGGCCTCTACCAAGTCAAAAAAGACAAACTGCGGCACTATAGAGATCGGGTCTACTCTGCTATCTTGGATTTTTCAGCTTTCTCGGTATCTTACATTCCGAGAGAACAAAATTCAAGAGCTGATTAAACTTGCGATTCTGCAGCCTTGTTGAATCCGGATCAGCCCCTGCATTCTTTAGGCGGGGGAGATTACAAGGTGGAAATGGTTTTTCGCCCAAAGGTTCTGACAACGTCCAGCTGATAGCGAGGTTTTCAACGATGATACACAGTTGCTGCATTTCTCCAACGAAAGATAACTTTGAAGAAATCTACTATGAGGAAGCAATTCACCTCTAGGCGGAGACCAACTTGTCGGAGAAATGGATGCTGACGTCTCAGGAGGTCAGGAGATTATCCAACTAAAGGGAAATAAAATTCCCAAAGGCTTGGTATCTCTTGAGGAAATGTTTGATAAGCATGATCAGATGCTTAAGAAAAATGAAGAAAATGAGGAAGGCTCTTCCTCCGACACACAATTACTAAATTTGGGAGCTAGCAATGATCCCAAATTAGTAAATCTGGGAAAGAGTTGTTCGGAAGCTGAAAAGGAAGCTTTTACTAAGCTTCTTAAGAAATACATGGATATTTTTGCCTGGTCCTATCAGGATCTAAAAACATATCAGCCTGCGGAAGTTCAACATTACATCCCACTTAAATCAGAACAGAAGCCTTTCAAGCAGAAGCTGCGGCGGCACAATCCAACCATTTCAGGAACCATCTTTGCAGAAATCCAAAAGTTGTTAGATGCGAAGATTATCTATCCCATACACCATTCGGAGTGGTTGGCCAACATAGTCCCTGTAAGAAAGAAAAGTGGTGAGATTAGGTTGTGCGTGGATTTCCGCAACCTTAATCAAGCTTCATTGAAGGATAACTACCCTATCCCCATCATGGATCACACTCTGCAGGTGGTCACTGGATCTGAGATGCTTTCCATGCTTGATGGCTTCTCAGGCTACAATCAAGTCAAGGTTGCCGAAGAAGATCAATACAAAACAGCGTTCATCACACCTTGGGGAACCTTTGCATACCAGAAGATGCCATTCGGCCTGATCAATGCTGGTGCTACATTTCAAAGAGCTATGGATCTAGCCTTTGCTCATCTCAAAGATATAAGCATAGTTGTGTACCTGGATGATTTGACAGTCTTTTCCAAAGACAGAAGCACACATATTTCAAACTTAGAAGAGGTCTTCATACTGATACCATGCATGGTATTTCTTTGAATCTAAGAAATCTATCTTTCTTTATGCTTGAAGGAAAAAGCTGCTTGGGCACATTGTTTCCAAAGAAGGAACAAAAATAGATCCAGAGCGTGTCAAATCCATTCAGACATTACCTTTGCCCACATCCAAAAAAGGAGTTCACTCTTTCTTTGGAAAAGTGAATTTTCTCAGAAGATTCATTCCTGACTTTGCTGAGCTAACCCGTCATATTTCAAATATGATGAAGAAGACACAAGATTTTAAGTGGAGCAGCGAAGGGAAGGAAGCTTTCGAGAAAATCAAAGAGGCCCTGTCAAAAGCACCAGTCTTAGTCTCACCTGACTTCAGTAAAGAATTTATTCTTTATTGTTATTCTTCCGAACATACTATGTCAGCAATATTGATGCAGAAAAATCAAGAGGACGCAGAAGCTCCTATTGCTTTCATGAGCACGCCTCTTAAAGCCTATGAGTTGAAATACACTCCAATGGAAAAGCACGCATATGCAGTAGTGAAGGCATGCAAGGCATTCAGGTATTATATTCTTTCCTCGCACACTATGGTTTTGGTTCCAGATACTGCAGTTAAATCTATCCTTACTCAGCAAGAGTTAGGATTATTGAGAGGCACGTGGGTGACAAAAGTTCAAGAATATGATTTGGATATTAAACCAACAAAGCTGGTTCGAGGAAGAGGTCTGTGTGAACTAATGACAGAAATTAAAGCATCAGTACCTGAAGCAGATCAGGATGGAATAGATGAAGATTTACCTGCAGTACTGTTTATAGATCTGGTAGAGGAATGGTACAGTAACATTGCTTACTTTCTAACGTATGGAGAATGCCCAGATCGACTTTCCAGAAAAGAAAAACGAACTATTAAATTGAAGTCAAAAGATTTTGTGCTTTGGGATAATGGTTTGTACAAAAGGGGAATTGATGGTGTATTTCTCAGATGCGTGGATAAAGCTCAACAGGATCAACTACTACAACAGTTTCATGACATGGCTTGCGGTGGTCATTTCTCAGCCCGAGTCACTGCGCACAAGATCCTTAGAGCAAGGTATTACTGGCCCACCCTTTTTCAATCTTTGCGAGAATGGGTAGCTAAGTGTCAAGCATGCCAACATTTTGTTGGGCGTGTGAAATTGCCTGCATTACCCCTAAAACCCATTGTGATTGAAGAACCTTTCCAACAGTGGGGTATGGATTTTATTGGAATGATTAACCCGGCTTCCAGCGCCGGTCATCATTACATTCTAACAGCTACTGATTATTTTAGTAAGTGGGTAGAAGCTATTCCTGTGAAGAATGCCACTTCCGCTGAAGTGTGCAATTTTATAAAAGAAAATATTATTGTCAGGTTTGGCGTACCCAGCAAAATTGTAGCAGACAACGCTCCGAATCTTTCTTCTGAGGAGTTGGTGGAATTCTGCTACACGTATGGGATTCAACTTGTTCATTCCTCAAACTACTATCCTGAGGAATGGTCAAGTGAATCTAGTAATAAGAACTTAGTAACTATCGTGCATGAGCTTGTATGAGAAAATCAAAGGACTTGGCATAAAAAGTTGTTTGATGCATTATGGGCGATAGGATCACACGAAAGAGGCGATAGGCATGTCCCCATTTCAGCTTTTTATATGGAAGAGACACGAGCTGCCTCTCACCTTGGAATTGCACGCCCTACGACTTTCTAAAGCCACAGAAGATTCCACGTTCACGGATGCTATTGATAAAAGAATCATGTACTGGCCCGAATTGAGGAAAGTCTACAAACTCAAGTTGCGAGATAGGTTGTGAGCATCGAGAGGAAGGTGAAAGTCATCTTCGACAAAAATGCCGGGGAAAGAAAGTTTGAAGTTAATGGCCCAGGTCCTCTTATGGGACAAAAGAAGAGAAACAAAAGGCATGCATGGAAAGTTCGATTCACTATGGAAAGGGCCTTTTGTAATCAAAAAGATCGCGGAGCGAGATAGCTTCATTCTTGCTCATCGGGATGGAGTTGAATTGCCGTTGCCTTTGATGGGCAACACTTGAAAGTATTCGAACATGAGAAGCGAGGTAAAACCTGTATGTACATAAATAAAACCTTTGTTTGTTTTTCCTTGTTTTGTCTTGTTTTGGTGTTGTGTTGTGTTGTGTTTGTCTGCCTGACCCCGTGCCCAAAGGACAAGATACGAAACCAGAGATGCTGGGATCTCATCTTTTCCCTTTGTCATTCTGACAAGAGAAAAAGATGTCCACAGACGGAGCCAACTGGTGTCACTCAGATTTCACCCCGAAATCTGTGACTACCCAATTTGAAAAAATTTCGTACTTTTAAAATAGTGGGTCATTTGTTGTTTTTATTGCACGAAAGTTCTGTGTTGCGTCAAGATAATCTGAAGAGCCATATTAGCCCTTTTAGCCAAATACCCGGATGCCCAAAATTGTTTTATTATGTCGTCGGGATTTGTCTGCGGGAAATTTGTATTTAATTATTTTGAGCCCCGTATGAGGCTGTTTGCGCTCTGTTTTAACTCTATTATGAGCGAATATGTTATTATTCCTATATACCAGAAGGATTTTAACTTATTTTAAGTTTTGGGCTTTATTTGTAACTTTTGGCAATTTTTCGTGTTTTTGTGGTGTCCCGTTCTGTTTTCTGTAAAATTTCTCTGGAACAACTCCTTCGCCGGGTAAGCCCGATTTTTGGCACAGGCGGTGGAAAACATACACGCACATTTTGCCGGAGGAAGTCATCATCGAGTGCGGATCAGGGAAAAAGCGAAGTCGTGCACGGGAAAGCCCCTGGGATGGGCGCATTTTGGAAAACAAAGGATTTGGCTGCGATGGGAAAAATATAAGCCGCGGTAGGATGGGAATTATACACTGGGCGGTACTTTTCCCGTGTTATAAAAGTCACTTAAGGCTGCGTGGGAAAAATAGAAATTTGTGGCGGGTGGGAATTTATTGCCTACCTTGCAGGGTGAAAATTCCCATGATATAATAAAAGGAAAGTGACTTAAGTGAAATCATGGGATTTTAGTGCCTACCTTGCAGGGTAAAGAATCCCATTGCAAAAGTCAAATCACTTAAGTGGATCATGGGATTGTAGTGCCTACCTTGCAGGGTAAAGAATCCCATTATGGTGAAAATTCTTAAAAATAGAATTACATGTGCAAAAAAGTGCGCCCCCTTTGGTGATGGATAAAAATAATTAAATTGATTATTTTTAATAAATTCTATCCTTGGAAAAAGTGCGCCCAAGCTTGAGGAGGTTGAAAAGTCAAAGGAGGATTAAAAGAAAGCAATTAAATTAATTAAATTTAATTTATTTAGTGGCTGCCCCTCTCCTTGGAAAAAGTGCGCCCCATTTAGGAGTTATTTAATGATTTTAAATGCATTAAATCATTAAATTAATTTCTATTTTCAGTGGCTATGGTCAAAGCACACTGTGAGGCTAAAGTTAAGTGCTGTGTGAAGGATTAAATTGGATTAATTTAATTTATTGGATGGCTGTCCTTAAACATGCAATTTTTAAAAGAGAAAAGCATGATTATTAATTAATTAATTGCCTTTAATTGTTAGGGCAATTATTAATTATAGAATTATGAAGGTTATATAAGCATGGGCAGCCATATGGATTTATTATTCAACACACAGGTAAAGAATTGCAGCAAGGAGAAAAAGTGCGCCCCCATTAGAGGAAGGATTTTGCACAGACAAAGTGCTAACAAAGGCTAAAAGCTTCAGTTTGGCGCATGCTTTGGAAAAGGTTCATCTTAAATGCACAATTGTTTTCACAGGTGTTAAAGGAGCTCAGGTGTTGATTGAAAGGATTCATGATCTCTTTATGTGCAAATTAAACACCATTTTTTGGGGCAGCAGGCTTGAAAAGTGCAGATTTTTATAATTTAAATTCACTATTCATGCTCCGGTGGCCATTTTTGTCTGAATAAATTGCAGGAACTCATTACAGGTGCTTTATAAAAGAAAAGGAGTATTTATCAATGTCCAATACATTGCAAATATCCTCCGAATCTGAAGAATTGTCCAGATCTGCACCAGTATTGAAGAAAGCAGGCCAAATTAGAAGAAAAAGAATTATTCAGACAAAGATTGATAAAGCTATGGCAAAAGGAGATGAAAAAGAGAGCACGATGGATTCATGCATTGCTTCTAAACTTTCAGACATAGGAGACACGGATCTAGGCCCAGAACCTCTTTCTGATTTGATTGATAGATCCAGAGCTGGAAAGACTTCACTCATGCGTGCGGTCAAAAGTAGCGGAATTATTCGAGCTGCAGCTTTCCCATGTACAGCCCAATTGCCAGAGTTTGTGATGGAGTGTGCTAGATCCTATCATCCTTCATCTAGATCAGTGCGTGATGTTGCGGGAAAGACAATAATTCGTTTGGATGCAGAATTCTTCGATTATTGTTTGAAGATTCCAGTACGAAAGGTGGTGACTTCTATTAGCATTCAGGATGCTGACAGTAGGTGGGAAAAGCATAGAGCGATTGTGTGAGCATCATGAATAGCCGGTTCATGAAGAAGCCTAGATCCCCTTCCGGTTCGAGAACTCTTCCACGATCCAATTTGGTGCAGGAGGCGGATGATATTGTCAAATTGCTATGCAGGTTGAATGGTGAAGCGAATGCCTACACTTTCCGGACATGGATGTATGCTTTCATCAGGACCATTGAAATCAACAAGGTTGATTCTATAATCGATTAGTCGAAATTATTAGCGGCACATCGGTGAGCAAGCTGCGGGCGTAAAGCGTACCTTGACTTCAAGATGACTTCATACTTGGTATATCTTTGCGACTTCACGGGTGTCTTTTCCAAGCTAGATAGATGTGGTATTCTTTCCAGGATCCCATTTTGAGTGCTACCCACGACTTCTTGCACTGCGTGCGAGAAGGACTTCAAAGTGATCAACGATGGTTTCTTCTACGATTTCATCTGCGGGTTAGACAAAGACTTGAAGACTCACGAGTAAGCGAGGAAGCATGGGAAGCGAGTGTCAAGATTGGCGATATATTCATCCGGTTTGCGATTTCACATACCTCGGGGTTACGAGCTTTTCGGGTGAACCAACAAAGATGCCAAGGTACCCGGTGGCAGATTGATTGCCATGGAGCTAAGCGAGGCAACTTGTGGAGTTACGACCTTGATCGAAGCGGCACAAGTCTACGGGCTACTTCCCACTCAGCTTTGTGGGATATTACGATTGCATCGGCATTCACGAGCTCGAAGAATGGAAGCACAAATGTTGTCAGAGTATGAGCGAGAGTTCTTCCTGCCGCGGCTTAATTTTGATCCATTTGGAATAGCCAGGAAGACAATCTCCCAGGAGTACGCACATGTGCCTTCGTTAGAAGATTTCTGGATGAAGTGCAGAAGTGAGTACGAGGTCAGAAAGAAAGATTTCAGCGGTGTCGGCAAAAGCAAGTATTTGACTTTGGACTAGCGCGGATACCTGCGGATCTTAAAGATGATGGGAACGTGGTACTGGACACTTACCATCAAATGGGAGGAGATAAAGCTCTACTACAGGATAGCAATGGCGGCTGCAGCACAATAGAAGAAAGATCCGGAGCTGTGTTGGTGAGTACTTCGAGCTGGTTGCTAACGAAGGGATACTGCCTTGATGAAGTATTGATGAATCAAATCACGGGCAACTTCGGCGCAGGAGATTCCCTCAAGCGAAAGCATGAAGGAGAGAGCAGCAGAAGGTCCGAGAAGTTGAAAGTACGCAGAAAATCTCAAGAGAAAGAGGAGACCACTTCTACGACCATAGCTTTGACTCCGACTTCTCCAGTACCTAGTGGATCACCAACTATTGCACCACAGCAGCAGGATGTTTCCATGCCTTCATTGAAACCAGCAACGTTCATCTTCTCTCCGCAGCCACTTCGTTCAGCACCCGTTCCAGAGGAGATGTTGAAGACTGCCAGATGACGGAGTTCGAAAGAGCTTTGTCCTTGGATGTTTCAGAGGATGGCAGCCATGATACTGTGGCACTTTCTGATGGAGAGGATGCAGAGCGGGAAATAGTAGCGCACTCAGCAACTTCTCATTCTCCGAGAAGTAATTTCTCGGAATGGTTAGCTTTGCAGTTGGTTCCGGAAGCAAGAATAGAGATGAACTTAGAGGAACATGACTTGCAGGCTACTTGAGGATCGAGCGAGAAGAGACGAGAAGGCCTAAAGTTGCTAAAGCAACTTCTAGGTTGATCATCGAGGATTCGGGAGAGAAGTTTCTTTGAGATATCGATCCGGCGGAAGGAAAGGTAGAAGAGGAACTCACGGCGAGAAGATGTGGCGGTGACCAAAATACCACTCGGTCAAGCTACCCTTTGAAGGATTGAAGCGAGGACACGCGAGACATTCTTTGGATGCTTTGTTCCTTAGGCTTGACAATGAAAAGCGGAGAAAGAAGAGCTACGAAGCAAATATCTCAATTATGTGAGATCATAGCCAAGGTTGCTAAATCTTCCGTTCGGCCCATTTCGGTAGCGCGGTGAGTGATCATCTTATGCGGGAAATGGAAGATCAAGCAATCAAGTAAAGGCTATTGATGAATGGAAGGATCGATTATTAAATCAAGCTTAAATGCTGACTTGGAGAAGTGCCGACCCGCTAAAGGTTATGAGCGATGCACGAAAAATCAACTAAAGCAAGCGATAGAAAGCATAAAAGGAATAAATACGATTGCGAGAGAGTAACTTTGAGTGTTTTGGCGAGATCAACAAGGCTGCCGGGAGATGTATTGGTTGCGAGAGCAAATTGTGCGGATGGATCGGTCGAGAAGGGGAAGCGGCTAGAATTTGCGGTATCTTTCCGTTTGGAGATCTGCGAGTTTCTTGAAGAGGATGCGAGCACTTGAGAGCGAGAACATCAGTTTGCCGGATAGTGTTATTTCTTTCAGAGGAAAGAGTGGATGGAGGTATTACTTCATACGTGCGGATTGTTTCTAACGAGGTGCATGATTCTCTGGAGGGTTCTCTTGATGGTGCAAAAGGATTGATAAAGCCACCAAGCCTTTCACGATGAACTCTATCGGTAGAGTGGTGACAACTTTGCGAGAAGCGGAGACATTGCGAGATTTGGGCCAAGTTTGGAAGAAGTGGAAGCATGCGGCAAAGTGTTGAATGAAGGATTGCTGCGGTCGGGACGAGAAAAGAAGCGATGCTAAAAAAGCAGATGGAAAGATCTTTGAACTATATGTTAGACAAGTATATCGAGATATCGAACAAGAAGAAGATGTAGATGTTACAGTGGCATGACTTCTTCTATTTCTTTCTTCTTCTATTTTCTATGTTCCCGGATGGAATTGTAAACTTCTAAGTTATTGGTTTTGCAACCATTACTCGAAGTCATGAGGAACCTTTCTATTAGTTAAGTGATACATGTGTCACTTAAGAAGAAGTTAGTTGAGGATGATTGCCAAATGTCATCTTTACTTGTTGTTCATACTTTAGTTCAGTTTGAGTCTTCTATTTGTACTTTCCCTCCTACATTCTATAAGTAGGAGAAGAACCTTCGGGTTAATCATCGATCGAGAATTTGTAAGAAGCAATCTTGTGTTCTAGACTTTGTCTTTGAACCCACGAGAGCCAATTGTTGCAGAGGAATACAAAGAAGCAGGTTTCCGGAGAACTTTGTGTCACGGTGTATTTTGTTTCTTGCTTCTAAATCTTAGATCTCTTAATAGACTTTGTGTTATTTTAGATCTAGATCTAGAGCTGCCTTTGCTTTATAATTCTGTGTGTTCAAATCTATTTGAGTTTCTTCTATGTGCATGCAATTAGCTCTGCAATCTACTAATTGGGATGCACATCTTCCTCATTTCTTCTCTGTAATTCCTTTACTTCCTTCTTCTGTAATTTTCCTTTCTTAAACAGCTGCTTACTTGCTGCAGAACTTCTTAGTTATGGTTCATGAACTAAGTTGTTAAAGTAAAACCCCTGATAGATAGAAACACATTTTTATAATCATTCCAAACCTTTGATGAATCCTTCACCATGGCCTGAAAATTGGAACTTTGATCCCTCAACGATGGTAAGGTAAAATTACAATCTAAGAAACCCAAACCTAACCCCTCCTTCAAGGCTTCTTATAGCACAGACAAATCTAAAGGCTCTACAAATGCAATTCTTTTGAAAACTGCATCTAAAATTCATTCAAACTCTGACAAATCCTGACCTCAACAAAAATATACACCCCTAGGAGAATCATACAATTCCATCTTAGAATAAACTTATGGTTGCTTGTATGATCACACTCCCTCCCATATGGCCTGTCAACATTTCCACTTCTAAACCTTATTGGTATAGATAAAATGATTACTGTAAATATCACCAAGTTTGAGGACATGACATCGAAGGTGGCGATCATTTAGAAATGCCATTCAAGATCTCATAGAACAAGGTGAATTACAATTGAATAACCCGAATGCACGTCCTAATCAAAATTTGGATGTGGTTAAACAACCTTTTTGGAAAAATCATCCTTCAACTAGCAACCAACCGCAAACTAATGTCATGGGATCTCATCACATCATCAATGCCATCAATGAACTCTCACCCACACCCAACACATCATCGATATCTATGGTGACATCCTAACCAAATAATCACACACTCTAAAAGACATCACTACACATTTCTAAGCTCATTCAAGTCTCAACCTTCAAATTCCATCACATCCACTTCCACATAAATATTTGATACTTCTCCTTCAATATCACAAGAAAAAATTGATCGTTGATGTTTGTAATAGATCCTTGAATGACCATGGCATCGTGCATTGAATCAATAAACTTAGCAATCCCGTGTCAAAATTAATCACCTATTTTTATGACAAGGTATCACTCTCGTAGCACCATCACCAAACCAACACAATCCCCTTTTCCCTCCATCTTGGGGCCACATCTATCCTCTAAACTTAAAATCATTGTTACAGAATCTAAACCCATCTCTAAAACTATAATATCTAGACATACCACCTCGGACACACATCGTGTGCCTCATACCCCTAAACCATTTGATGACACTCAAAATCCCATACCCTCAACATCATCACAACAAGATCTAACATGGTATTACATTGAAATCCTTTAACAACTCATGTGATCATCAACCATTGTATTACCGTCTACTAAACTCTTTGGCCCTCGAGGATGGAAACCTTCCTGGTACAATTACTAGGCATTTTGTTCTTATCATCAAATATTAGGGAATTACACTAAATATTGCAAATCCTTTCACGTCCTTATTCAAAACCTTTCTAATAAAAAAATCCTCACAAACAATAAAAAGCATCCATCCACCCGCCAAATCAATGAAACCAAAACATCACATCACACACTGCTCCTACGGTTCCTAAATTGAGTAATCTGCATAAATCATCTCGAAAGCATATTTGAGAAAACTATGTCCTCCTGCAGTAAACAACCATGTTTTCATATTGATGTTGTTTGTATAACCACCGAGATCCCACATACTCAACTTGAAGGCCCGAGATCAAGATAAGCCCAAACTCTCTAACTCTGTGTCTCCCCTTTGAGTCACCTAATTTGTCATCATCTAAAGCTAAATTTTTCATAATCGTAACCCCTCAAAATAAATCAACAACATTTGTTCAAAATATTGTTCTTAAACGGCTACATCGGCTCCGGTTAAAATGTCCCTCTACGAGCTCGTTCAAAACTCTCCCCAACATTGCTAAGCTGTGATCAAAGCCCTTGATCAATCTCGGTCCCTTCCAACAAGCCCCAACTCTTTTCCAATCTTGTTTGTGCCTTGAAGATGTCGGTTGTCATTACATTCGATGACACTAAGATAATATCACTTCAACGAGAAGACAATGATCTTCCTCTTTTCGTTACCACCAAAATCAATGACACTCTTGTTAAAAGAGTTAAGCTTGATGATGGTGCTATCATAAACAAGATATATCATCTCATGTGTTCAAACAACTCCAACTACCCGACACCATTGTCACTCAATCACCTGCCATATTACGTATGTTCAATGACATTGTCCCTCCTACCTTGGGAACGGTTATGTTACCCATCAAAATAGGTCCAAAAACCTCCATGAACTCTTTTATCTTGTGGAAGGAGAGTTCCCGGTATAACATGTTGCTTGGCCATCCCTAGATACGCATAATGCATATTATCCCATCCACTCTACATCGATGTCTAAAATATGAACAAGAAGTTAAGACCGTCATGGTCTCCTCGACCCAAATCCATTCAAATATTTCCACCTAACATATAAACCTAACGACATCCTACTTCCTTTACAATATCCTACATCTACAAATGAATATTCCACAAGTTCTTTGATCCCGGTGTCCAAACTACCAAACAATGACTCTTTCAATGATATCATGCAACGCATTTCACTAGGGAGTACCAAATTTTATCCCTTAACACACTTCCCATGCCTAAAATGTATGGGAGGCCTTATAAATAACCAATTTATGAGCCCAATGTAGGAAACATCATTTCCTTCAACACTTTGTTCCTTCGACACATTTAGTATATGGAGTATCAATCGCCCTTCGGCCCATCTCGACAACCAACACGCACGCAAAACCTTTCTCCTCGGATTCCTCATTCTTGGATAAGCCTCGATTTGCCTAGATTTATCTTCATCGTTATGCCTAGAAAGGGTTTGACCATGTTTGTTATGAATAAGGTCTCTATGACTTCCCCTTTAATAACTTCTACAAACCTTATGAGAAACATGGTCTAGGATTCAAACCATCCTCCTCCTACTCACCCCCATCAATCTCAATCTCCCAATTAGCCTTGTCATCACCCACATCGGACCCCTCTTCGGACTCGAATGACATCATGTCTATCCGTCCTAACTTTCTTTTATCAAACACTATCACACTTGACCATTGACCTATCAAGTTAATGGCAAAAGCTGAATCTATCCACTTAATCTTACCTCACATGATAGAGGAATATTCTCCTACCATTGACATTCTCCACTGTGTGATGAAGATGTTATCCTAACATATATGGGTCTTGAGGATCATTATCTTTAAAAGACCCTTTCATCGACATGTCTACCCTCCTTAATGAATCCATTGCTAGTGTTAACATCGGCACATTGTAAGAGCCCCACAGTGTTAAAATTGGCCAAGCTTTAAACCCCGTGAACTCCAACAATTCATTTCCTTACTATCCAAACATGATCAAGCCTTGGTGTGCTCTTATAGTGATATGCCCGGCATAGATCCAAACATCATCATCCACAATATCCTCGCCATCCTAGGTGTTAAGCATGTGAAGAAAAAAATTCGAAATATGCTTCCTCATGTCACGCTTCTAATCAAATAATAACTTTAACATCTTCTCTCATCCAAATTCATACTACCTATTTACTATTCGCAATGGCTTTCTAACATTTTACATGTAACTAAAGCCAATGGGAAATTATGCATCTGCACGGACTTCTGAGACTTGAACCTCGCTTGTCTCAAAGACAATTTTCCTCTACCCAACATCGACCAGATCATCGATTTAACAATAGTCCATGAGATGTTATCTCTTATGGATGGTTTCTCTGGTTACAATCAAATCTTAATCACACTAGAGGATCAACACAAGACATCATGGGGAACCCTCACAGTAGATTAATTCCCTTTGGCCTTGAAAAATGCAGGGAGCTACATATCGGTTTATTACGACCTACATCTTTCATGATCTCATCCATAAAACCATAAAAGACTATGTCGATGATCTCTTAGGTAAATCCAAACACCGAAGAGACCATCTAGTTGTTCTTGACATGATATTTACACATCTTCTACAGTTCTTCCTTTGTCTTAATCCACCAAATGTGTATTTGGAGTTCTCACAGGAAAACTTCTTGAATTCATAGTTTGTATTAGGGGAATTGAAATTGACCCCGCTAAAGTTAATGCCATCCTTGAAATTCCTCTTCCATCTAACTTTAAGAAAAAATTTAGTCTTTAAGGAAAACTTGATTGATCGATGTTTCATCTTGCAATTATCATACCTTTTTCAACCCTTCCATCATCTTCTACGAAACGATATCCACTTCAAGTGAGACAACAATTGTCAACAGGATTTCGACACCCTCAAATAGTATCTCATATCACCACCCATGGTCACACCTTCCTGTGAGGGGGAACCCTTCTATTTATATATATCCACGACTGACAATGCCTTGGGAGACATGCTCACACATTGAAATGAATAATCTAAAGAACGGGTTGTCTATTACATAAGTCACACCCTTCATGAGTATGAAACTCACTATTTAGAATTCAAAAAAAAAAATTGTACCTTGTACTTCATGACTTCTTAACCGTTACTATCTACTTAATCAAAAAATACATAGTCACAAATTTCAATCCATTGAAATATATACATTCTAAACCATATCACAATGATTGCATCACTTGATGGCTCATGCTCATGATTAAATTTGACCTTGAATTCATCTCTCATAAATCTATTAAGGGACCAAGTCATTGTTCATTACCTCACAGAATCTCTCCTTCCTTCCAATCAACCACCCTCTGAACATTTCCTTAATAAATCAATCAACACTCTCGATCAAGACAATGCCCCTCTCAAAATTACCTTGTTCTTAGACGGGTCCAATTGTAGGCAAGGGGGAGGTACTTTGTAATATTCATGTTACCCCCTTGGGATTCTCCTATTTTGTTATATTTCAATCTAAACTTTGAATGTACTATTAACATGGTAGAATACGATGCCCTCATTATGGGACTTTAAACTGCTAACTTTCTAGGTGTGCAAATCATGTACATCAGACACTCGTAACTCATCATCAATCAAATCAAAGGAATCTATCAATGCAAAAATGAGGTCCTTTAGAAATACAAAACCATCATCGAAGATCACTTAAAACTCTTTGACCATTATGAAATCCAAACAACCCCTCGCTCATCCAACAAATTTATAGATACCATGGAATCACTTGTCTCTATCATCTCGTTATCACTAGATGATTCCAAACTTTTTGTCTGTGTACACAAAATCGATCAACCATCTTACACTAGCATTGATCTTCCAACCATCAATCATATAGAAGATAGCCCATCTGATACTTGGTACAATCAAACATATGACTATCTTTCCACTAGAAAACTACCTCTGGATCTATCCATAAATGGAAAAATATCCTTTCAACAATGTGCATCTTACTATGTCATCCTAGGGGTATCTTTTACGAAGAGGATCTAACGTCCTCCTCCTTTGGTGTCTCAAAACTCCATAGGCTTGTCTAAATATCTAAGAGGTCCACGATAGCATCATGGTGGACACTTTAACGGTTTGGTTGTCACCAAAAGCATCTTATGCATGGGCTACTATTGGCCTACACTTAATCAATATTATTGTGACTATGTCAAGAAATGCATTAATGTAGAAACAAAATCATGCACTTTGGGTATCTATTTAGTCTTGATTACATAGTACTATTGATATGATTCCTAAGTAAGAAAATTAATAATAACCCATGTCTTTGCAACCTTTCTTTTCTTTTTGTTTCCTTACACCCTTACATGTTCGAGTTTTCCTTTTTATACCTCGCCATTTATAATCCTAGACACCGGTGCCCAGCTAGGATGCCGTCATGTCGAGCACCCTCATCCCCTCTGGGTGTGCCGACCTCAGTATACTTTGTTCACACTTTTTGGATCCTTTCTATCCATTTAATCATCTTATCTTTTTGGTAGTGGGCCTTTTCGGGTTAATTACGAAATTCAAGCAAAGGAATCATATAAATATAAAGTTATGTGATCATAATAAAGGACCAAGCACTAAGCATTAGCTATCACCACCTAAGGTTGCATCCATCAAACATTTAAGAGCCCCATTGCATACATATAACACCATCCAAGGCACATAAGGGTTGGTTATTCTGCATACACTTCACAGGAGGGAAGTTCATTATATTCCATGCACACATCTATTACATTTCTTTACATCTAGCTACTTGCTCGCTATCAAGTGTGACATGCACAAGAGCCACCTAGGGCACAATTCCACACACACATAGATAGAACTACATTGGGTTTGAGATGTAGTACAACGCTCAGTCGTAAGATTACCATTATGACAGCTGAGGATAGTCGACCCCTCATTCTACATCTTTTGTTTTTAGGATTTGATGCCTCTTTGAGGGTTTTGTAGGGAATTATTTAATTGCGGTTTCTTGAAACTTTGGCTATCATTGTGTGACTTCATAGAGACCAAAGGATAAAAATAATAAATACCTTGCAACCACACAAAGGAGGTTTTCTCGAGCATTTCCGCATACATATGCGCCTAGAAACATGTCTAAGGCACCCCTATCCGTCTTCGGTGCTCTATTCCAGGATAGATTGTCATCTCACATAATTTTATGAGGCTATGTGTGATGTGTTTCCTCTTTTTCATCTCTGCTCAACACTTCACAGACATTCCAAGAATAATTGTGAAACAACTAATTCATCTTATGTCTTCTCTTGCACTTAGGGTTTCATATATTTTGGCTTAGTTTTCTTGGGTTAATTTCTGTACTTAATTATTTATTCATTTACTATTACAATAGCAATCAGATTAGGCATATATTTTCATATTTAGCTTAATAGTTTTGGTGAACCCAACCTTCAATCCACCTTATTTCTTAGGGTTTTTCTTCTTATTCTTGTCACCCGTAGTGGTTGTTTTGGGTATTTTGAGCATTTTCATCTTCCCATAGGGTCTCTAAATCAATGGCTGAGGTTTTTGCATCAATGGATGCAACTAAAAACCCTTTGCCAACTCTCACAATGTTCCTCTTAACGAAATTGAAACATATGATAGTGAACAATCATATGATGAGGATACTAATGTCGATCAAGAACAATAATACAAACTCACAAATTTTCAACAAGCTTTACACAATAACCCCACTCATCTTCTGCATATTCTCCATGCTTTGATCGCTGCCAAAAATGTGTGTGATGTTGTTGTAACTCCTCTTATCATGTATTTATTGGTTGTTATGGCCTCCACCCAGCCCTTTTACATCCCTACCTCCATTGCTACCACTACCGCCCCCATTATACAACCTAATACTTGCACAACATGGATCTTCCTCCAATACTCCTAATCTAACTTCTTTATATCAAGATCTACAAACTCAAATTCGCCAGCTCCAACTCGCTACTTCTCATGTGTCTCCATCTCTTGATTCCACCTCACTTCTTCATACTCCTTTTACACCCGCCATTTCCTCCTATCAGCTACCTCCCAACTTCATTACCCCTAAGTTACCCACTTTCAAAGGCCATGGTGACCCACAAGAGCATCTTCGAGCTTTTCATGTAGGATGCCTAGACTACGCGGATGACCATACTTAACTTGCAAACCTCTTCCCTCATAGTCTTCACGATTATGTGATGTGTTGGTTTATGACCTACTTGTCCACTCGGTAACATATTTTACACATATATCGATGTTTGTCTTTCTCATTTTTGTATCAATATCGGCTATAATATATCATAAGCTTAGCTCGCACAACTTAAACAAGGATCTAAAGAACATCTAGTGGATTATGTCTTACAATACAAAAACACCCTAGCTAAGCTATCTAATGTGCTTGCAGACTTTGAACTTCAAGATTTATTCATTAAAATTTTATTGCCACCTCTTCAGAGAGCGTTCTATTTGAGACATCTCCATCATTTGATCAACTATGTCACACTCTCAAGCTACGTGAAACTAAACTCTTATCTATAAGCAAGCTTAAGTATCAGGAACAAGCTTCATCCTCTACACTTTCAAAGTAAATCAACTTTTAAACCAACTGCGAAACCTACTGAAGTTAAGGTCATTGTCAATGTTGTCTCTAACACCAAAGAACTCCAATGGAAACCACCTAAGCGTACATATACAAAATTGACTATTGCTCCATATTATATTACAACAACTTCTTGAGAGCAATCTTATTACACTTCCTCCTCCACTCAACTTGGATCCATCTCGTCCTAAAGGTCAAAATTACAATGAAAACTTTCGATGTGACTATCATCAATGTGTTGGACATTCTAACAGATAGGTGTTTCAAACTTCACACTATTATCCAAGATCTTATCGATAATAACAAACTCGAGCTTCCAGAGCCTACGGCCTCTGCACCAATCAATGAAAATCATAAGCTCAAAATATTCAACAATCCTCTTCCAAAGAATGACAAATGTCGCTAACTCCTCGGAAAATCATACATATCATGTAGTGCCTCCTCTTACATCAAGGGCTCTCGATTTTCTAGTTGCTCATACTTGACACATCCCCACCACTCATTATTTTTCCGACTATGATTATCACGCTACATTTTATTCCGATCACTTACACATTAGTGCTTCTATTGGCTCGATTTCTATCAATAACACTCGAGTTGATCCATCATGGCCCATAAACACATGTTCCATTGCACTCCTTGTTGTTATTGGCTATCTGTTATTGAAAATTTTGTATCCAATTCCCAACTCATATGGTGTTTTCAAATCCTAGTCATTATCAGTCCTCTTACCATGCTTGTACCTTTTCTTGTGGCACCATCACTCGAAGGGTGTGACATGCTCTTAGGTCTCGCCTAGGCTCTGCAAAACTTAAGATATTATCTCCATGAATCATTTATGTATAAATTTCATTCACAACATGCAATTCATCTCTATCAATGGTGTTCCACCATCTACACCATGGTCATAACACCCTCTTGAGGTTTTCATTGCATCACTAAAGTACCTACATCCCCACGGCCTCTTGACACTAAAGCACAATCTACTCCTAGCTCACATGTCCGCACTTGGCCTACATGGTCTCATTGGTCTGCTAGTCCGACACATCAATCTAGGTCCACTATTCACATTACTCCTTCACATCGGTATACTTCACCACCTCATTCTCCTACACATAGATGTCCATCACCTCCGCATTTAGTCACACATCGATGTTCATCACCTACCCTCTCTCCTACACATAAGTGTTCATCACCTCTATGTTATTTTACACGTACCCCACATTATACTCATCAGTCACATGTATATAGGCTTCATTCACCTACGTAGTGTCTATCTCATAGGCCACCACCCTTAGAACATGATCACACACCTTCATCACCGCAAGCATCAAGTAGAGGACTCTCGCCCTTTACTTTCATCGGATAGAACATTCGTGATCACACACTTGGGGGATCACACTATTTCTCCCTCACCTTCTAACAGTGATACACATCTTATTTTCTAACATACCATATACACACTTCGATACACTTACATCTTCATTTCCCGATGATGCACTCTTGTGCTTTGGTTCACACTTTACTGTTGATGGCATATTACATACATGAACCTCACACACTACACATTATATACTCAAATTTACACACTACATACTTCACACATCACGCATTATACACCTATGAAATTATCTTCTTGCAGATCTACTACACATTTACATGCATTATGCATTTTACTCGTCTACTTCCTACACTCATTACCCTATGACACACTCTAGTTCATGCGGTTCATACTCAACTCAACGAGGGTTTCATGTAAAATGAACCTCCCCACACTCACTCAATCAATCACTTACACACTTACACTCTACACTTTGCGCTTTGACAATCATATATTTCTATTACACGCAAATCAAACCATTTCCGATGATGCACTCTCATTTAAAGTTCATTCTTGACTACTAAGGGGGCATATACAAATGAACTTCATTACATGTATACACATCCACTCGGGGCACATTGCTCCTATCATTCATACTACATTCTATTATGTACCATCCATAACATACTACATATCTTGGTTGCATTTATTCTTGTCTTACTTTTACTTACATGTTTAATTTATTACACATGATAGATAGATATCTTATATGTCATTATATTTATCATACACACATGCGCATTCACTTTCCTTTCTAGTTGTGATCATAGATTATATAGATCTATTACACATAGCATGGATGCTTGGCACAATACCTATTACCAGTCCCACAATGGCTCTAGGGGCATCCACTTTCGTACACTACAGGTGTTATTGTTTCATTTTTCATAGCACATTTATATATCCATCTTATACATGTTTTGACATACTTTTTATCTTTCTAACATGTTAACAGGGTGTTTCATGTGCAACATTTGTTATGCATGACTATTTTCATCCATGGTTGTCTTTTATATTGATTGTCATGTTTGTTCTTTGTATGACATTGTTTGTGGGCTTTTCCCTTTGTCTTGTGTGCACATTGTATACTTTTGGCTTCATCGGCCTTGATTGTCTTGTGACATCATGAGTGGTGTCCCATGTTTGCAACCCACTTTTCATGGTCTATATTGTCTTCTTGCATGTTTACATTGTCTTCTTGTGTCTTAGCTTACACATTGTATGCTTAGCTTACATTTTTTCTTCTACATGCATGTTTTCTTTACTTGTACTAAAAAATTTCTCCTAACCACTTTGTTTGTGTGTTCCATGGTTTGTACCAAGAACATTCCCTTCCCCTTGCAGGGCATATTTTCAACACAGTGGTCGGTCCTCCTTTGGGCCACATACTCCTTCAACGATGTCGCATGTACCCCAAATGAGGGGGCATCATTTAGGTGAATCAGTCACCCCATACAATGTCATACAAGTTCATAGTTTAACACAACGCAATACTAGTACAACACAAGTAGTCGGTATTAGACAGGGATCAAAATCAAACTTGGGTCCTTAACACAACACAAACACTAGCATCCAAACCAAGACACTAGTTCCTGGGCGCCCCTGACCCTTCTTGGGTGCCTGTGACCAATGGGAAGTTACACATCATTTGGAAGCTAAACAACATTTGGAAGTTACACAACATTTGGTAGTTCAAAGACACGAAACTCAAAGAATAGTAGCTTTTACAGGGCACACAATCCTTAGCACTTAGCATGCATGCACTACACAAAAAATTTTACTTTCACATTAGATTGAATTGTTTGAATTTTACACACCATCTGCAGTGGTGTTCTACATTGGGAAGCAGTTAAAGGTTGGAGGATAACACCGGACTTTTCTCCCTACACTTCTTCCATGACTTGGTGTGAGATCACCCCAAAAACTCGCGGTCTGACACAACTAGCATGAGATCACCCAAAAAAATCATTCTTCTATAACATCATCAGATCCTTTCTACACCTTTTTCTCATCACGGATCAGTGCACATGTTCCTTTTTCATTTTCATATTTTACATACTTTTTACACATTTCGATCATATACATGTGTATTTGACTACTTGTTCATTCTTCTCTTTTGCAGGTTCGTCCTTATGGGAAGTGGTAACCCCATTACAAAATTAGCAATAACAATCACATCAACTTTGACATTGACAACAAACACGTCGCGACATCTACATATGTGTTTATGTCCTAGGGTTATTTTCATCATCACTTTTTGCACTTTCTCCTCCTTAACATCCACACTTCACATTTTTATCACTCCATGCTTTTTCTTGTCCCTCGACACACTCTCATCATCGATCTACATGGTTATCAGGTACGCATCTCTTATCTAATTTATGTTATCGAACATTTTCTCAACAACATAAAGTGGGGAAATGTAGACCTAAAATTGCGCACTTTGGGTATCTATTTAGTCATAATTACATGTTATTATTCATATGATTCCTAATAAGAAAAGTACTAACCAACCCATGTCTTTGGCCACCTTTCTTTGATTTTTGTTTCCTTACACTCTTTCTTTCTTAGTATGCCTTTTTATGCCTCAAGATTTATCATCCTGACACCAGCCCTAACCAGGATGTCATCATCGAGCACCCTTGTCCCCTCTAGGTGCCCCTGACCTTAGTATACTTTGTTCACACTTTTCGAGTCCTTTCTAGCCATTTGAGCATCTTATATTTTTTTATTCGTCCTTTTCGGGGTTAATTACGAAATTCAAGCAAAGTAATCATATAAATATAAAGTTATGTGATCATAATAAAGGACCAAGCACTAAGCATTAGCTATCACCACCTAAGGTTGCATTCATCAAGCATCTAAGAGCTTCATTGCATACATCTAACACCATCCAAGGGACACAAGGGCTGGTTATTTTGCATACACTTCATAGGAGGGAAGTTCATTCTATTCCATGCACACATCTATTACATTTCTTTACATCTAGCTACTTTCTCGCTATCAAGTGCGACACACACAAGAGCCACCTAGGGCACAATTCCACACACACAAATAACTACATTGGGTTTGAGATGTAGTGTAGTGCTCAGTCGTAAGATCACCATTGTGACAATTGAGGACAGTTTGACCCCTCATTCTGCATCTTTCTTTTTATGATTTGATGTCTCTTTGAGGGTTTTATAGGTCATTATTTCATTGCAAGTTTTCGGTGATCATAGTGTGACCTCATAACGACCAAAGGAAAACAACATCGAATACCTCACAACCACTTAGAGGAGGGTTTTTAGCATTTCCGTAGACATATGCACCTAGAAACAAGTCTAGGGTGCCTGCAGCACCCTATTTCTCTCCAGGAGCCCAGTCCGTATAGATTTTCAGCTTGCGCACTTTTATGAGGATCTGTGCGACGTTTCTCCCTCTCTATTCGTCCATTCAACACTTCAGCAGAGTCAAGAAATATTTGTGAAACAACTAAGTCATCTTACCTCTTTTTACACTTGGGGTTGCATATATTTTGGCTTAGTTTCCTTGGGTTAATTTCTGTACTTAATTATTTATTCATTTATTGTTGCAATAGCAATCGATTAGGCATATATTTCCATATTTAGCTTAATCGGTTAAGTTTCAACAAAATCCCAATCTCACACATATCCCTAGTGATGCTCTTCAACCCGCTCATGACCTCTAGCCCTTTTCACAATGGGACTTGACCTTATTGGTCTCATCAATCCTCGCTCATCATTAAGGCAAAATTCCATCATCACAACAAATGATTATTTCACTAAATGGGTGGAAGTAATCCCCCTCATTTACACTAAAGCAGATAAAATCATCGACTTCATCCATCATCACATTATCTATTTATTTGGTATTCCTCATAAGCTCATCATAGATAACGAAAAATCATTCAAAAATAAAATATATATAAATTTTGTGATAGTTGCAACATCAAACTCATCTTTTCATCACCCTATTATCCACAAGCAAACAAATAGGCACAAGCCTCTAATAAAACACTCAACAAAATCCTCATGAAAATTGTTTATCAAGCTGGAAGGGATTGGCATCTTCAAATTCCCTTCGCCTTGTGGGCCTATCAGACTAGCATTCACGCCCCTACCGATGCTACACTTTTCAGTCTATGACATTGAATTTATTCTTCCCCTTGAACTTCAGATTCCATCATTATGCATTTCTCTTAGAGATTTCATCTCCAATGATTACTACCATCAAGAATGTTTATCAGAACTTGAACTATTAGATTAATGTCGTCTAACCGCACTCAAACACATCAACATATATGAAGAACAAATCAAACACACCTATAACAAAAATATTAAGCAACGTGACTTTAATATCGGTGATCTTGTTCTCAAATAAAACCAACATGTCACTAACATGGAAAAGAGAAAATGTGGAAAGTTATCTATGAACTAGCTTGGACCATATATCATCAATTATAAATATGGATCCGGGATTATATTTTAGCCTCCTTGATGGTAAACCTGAAAAGGAACCTCTTAATGCACTTTGCACTTGTGGTCATTCTACTATTAACTTATCAACTCATGAGATCTTAGTCAAACTATGATCTTCATCCATCAACCCACACATCCTATCACTCTTGTAATGATTTGGAATCATGTGGTCTTTTTCGTCTTCATACCTATCAATACCTTAAATATGAGCACCATGGATCTGCTCATAGCATATTCCTCATGGACAAGTTCCCCACTCATGGTTAGGGAACCCTGCAATCATTACTCTCACCATCCCCTTATCTTATCCTATTAAACGACATGATAAGGATATGAGTGTAGCTTGCACATTTATATTCTCCTTCTAAGTGGTTACCCTAAGGTTTCCCTTAACTCAAAATAAAAATATCTATGGGATGGATCCAATCAAAATATAGATCGGTCCCCTCGAAGGATGGTCATGCCAAAAAGCAAACATATCAAATAAATTTGTAGACCACTCCCTCAAAGGATGGCTACCATGAAATCAAAAATCAATAAAATTGTAGACCACTCCCTCAAAGGATGACTACCCAATCAAATGCACAATAAGGAATTCCCATATTGATCAGTCCTCATATCAAAAAGGGCCTTCCCGCATCAATCAGCCCTTGTACAAAAAAATCAAAAAGCAACCATCCCAGGAAATCTTTCCACATTGAACATCTTTCCCAAAAGTAAGCTTTCGCATCGATCGACTTGTGCAAAATCTAAAAGTAGTGGCAAGACCTTGAAACTATCATGAAGAACATGTTTTCCATGTGTTTGTCACACAAAAACCTTTCACGTGTGGAAAAAGGAAAGATCCAACTATCCCACATTTATCCATAATCCTAGTATGACTAACCATTTTCATTCATACATTAACATCTAGTACAAGGCCACATGTGTAGTATCATACTTTTAAATCAGTTTACCACCATGCACTATATTTTTCTAAAACAAGAAAGATAAATCACTCCACGATAAGATCTTATCCATCGTATAAGTGCGTAAATCATATAACAAGATCACCATTTTTCCACGATAACATCTAAAATCATCAAAATCATATCATAAAAATGCATCGATAAAACTAAATCATACATCTAAAATCACAACACATCATATCATAACAGAAATTATTAAATAAAATCCTCATCAATCACATTTATATCCATAACATTACAATCATAAAACATAACTCAATGATAAAATCATATATATATATATATATATATATATATATATATATATATATATATATATATCAAAAAATTATGTTTTTATACATCATCAAGGGCCTCAAAATCCCCATGTATCAAAAATATACATACATCATCATCCCTAAGGGCTTTAAAAGAGCCTTATACATCAAAAATCATATCTACAAAGCTACTAGGTAAATTGAATGTTCGTCAAACGAACACTCCCCTGTCTGCTTTGCCCGAGCTCCATTTATCCCTCTATCTAGTCATCCCTTTGGACCTCGTGGTGGCTAACCCACACTCCCAAAGACTACTCGATGGAGTTGCATGTCACCATCTTAAGAACATTGTATAACAAGGCTCATATGGAATCATTTATCACACTATATTTTCATAATACCTTAACTCCTCGCATAGCACCTAGTAGTTGGCCATGCCGACACTGCAGTGTGGTCCCATATGTTCACTAGTCCGAGCCCTAAATGCCTACAACTCAGCTCCCGAGATCAAAAACATGTCACTCAAGGCCTTTCACAAGGCCTCTATCCTATCTATATCGATCCTTGTCATTACGGCCTATGTGAGCTCTACCGCATAACAGGTGAGTTGTTGGCTCAATCCATCTCGCTGACATGTCATTGTATCTTGCTAGGCTATCAGTATATCCCACTTAGCTAACCATAAGGCCTTCTTAGCCTCTAATACCGCCACTTTATCCTCCTTATCCACCACCACCCTTCTCAACATCCATGAGAATTGCCCTTCGGCTTAATCCAAGGGCATAACAACTGATCCCTATCATCATCATAGTCACTAAGGCTCTACCCTCATCATCATCATTAAATAGGGCTCCATATGAAAAATACCCTAACGTATACACTACATCCCCTCCATCATCCCCATATAAAGTCTTCATTTCCGCTCCCTACCTTATCTCGTCAACCACATAAATTTGTTCACCCTATATTGGTAAGCGTAATATCTAGTGCACATCCTCCAAAGTGATTGTTATCTCCCGGAGGCAGCCAGGAATGTTCCTATCACATGGTCCCATCGCTCAAACAAGGCGAACAAAAACCCATGTCCCTTTGGATACGCCTATAATGGCACATCGCACCTAATCCTACCACCTCCAAGTGAGTCCAATCATCATGTGACAATAAATCTCGAACATCATCAAGTATCTTCAAGATCCTATCCCATGTGGTCAACCTCTCCCAAGCCTGCATCCAACAATAAAATAATGAAAAAATCAATCCAAATCCACCAAAAATCAATCAAAAATCAATAAAATCACAACATTTTTAGAATCTCCGGTGACTCTAATCAATCGCTAACAACCCGAGCAAAGCGACTCTAACCGAATCACTAGCGACCCAAGTAGAATCGCCATGACCCATAAATTGCTAGCGATTTCTAAGCGCTCCCAAATATTCGAAAAAATTAAAAAACAAACAAAAATTGAAGTACACCACAAAGCACGTGTCAACCTCCATCACCTTTATACACCTCCAGTTGCCTCCATCTCACTCAAATTATCGAAAAAATAGCAAATTAGGTTATTTTTGGTCTCTTAAGATTCTCAAGTCAAAATGACCAAATGAACCTCCAAATCAACTTTTTATATCAAATTTTTGTTTCCCACCGATCGCCGACAATTGGGTTAATCACCAAAGATTTCTTCCAAATCACTAGTGATTACCTCTTTTTATCCAAAACATCATTACATGGCCCCAGAGCCTTGCACATTTTTCAAGTATGTGCTTCCTTTTTGGGCCCCGAGACCCTCTAAAATCAAAATCAATCAATCTATACATATCCTTCCTTTATCAAATCCATTTCAAATTTCACAACCATTAGGAAACTTTTCCCTGTCTTCGTTGATACATACGTCTATAGGTCGAGAACCCTTTAGTTCCCCTATCACTTGACTGTACGGTCTTGTAAGCCCACCTTTATGGAAACATCCTTTACTCAAGCATGTGTCTCCCGATACATCATGGATACCATACACTTCCTAAATCATTTCCCACAATTGTTTCCTATGAGTCATATGTTTATAGGTCAAGAACCCATTAGTTCCCCTATCACTTGACTCTTTGGTTGCAAAAAGTCCACCTTTGTGGCAATTTTTTTTCATGCCTAGTCTTGGGGCATCTTAAATGAAACACAACATCACACAAACCCTATCTCATCCAACAACCTATTCAAACCAGTGACTATTTGCACTTCATCGCAATGACCCCCAATTTGAGGGGGGAAGACCTATCCAACATCAAATCATATCATTCCACTTGTTTTTGTCTAGTGGCTTTCTTATCACAAAACCACTTGACAAAAGGGGAAAATGTAGACACATGTTTCCTAGCTACACCCCTCACACCCTCATTTAAAAATCCTAAAACCTATCTCACTATCCTAAACCATGACTCCACCCCGTAAAATCACATTCTACCCCCCATAAACCCATTTACCTATCCTAAACCTCCCTAACCACCCTTAACCCATCTAAACCCATTTTTATCCTAATTATCTAACTCATAACTCCCCCAAAACCTCCACAAACATTTACATTTGCATCTAAACCCAAAAACCCCAATTTAGAAGTGGTTAAAACCACTTCCAAGCGATTCCCCACTTTTCCCGGGTTGTCGAGATTCTAACATAATCGCCGACGATTATAAACAAAACACTAAACCTCCTTGAAATGGATCCAGAGACGCTTACAACGAAGCTCTATTCCACTCTAGACCTAGACGACATCAACACCAATATTTTGACATTCTCAACAACTTTGTTAAGCTCTTAGAGCACTCACAAACTCCTATAAGGCTTCTTGATTATGTTAAATCTGCTTTCCATAAAGAAAGGTAAGTACTTCCATCTAATCACATTCGAATCTCTTTAAACATCATTCACAAGTCTAATAGAACCATTAAATCAGTCATTTTGCAACCACTTTGCATTTTGTCAAAGAATTAATCTTTTCCACAGGAATTGCCGATTATCGAAATTGCCAACGATTACGCCTAAATCGTCATGATCTTTATCATTTTATCATTTTGATAAAATTTGCATACTCTCTGTCATTTTATCATTTTGTCTCATGCTTAATCTATGTATTTTCAAGATGTGCCTCTTTGTAGATGGCAGTGCAGGGTGAATCACATCCCATTACCATCATTCACGATCTTCTCGATCGTGCACATCCCTTCATTTATAAACAGTTCGACATCACACATGAACTCAACCTTTGTTCCATCACCTTGACATCTAAAATACAAGACATCAAAGATTGACTCGAAATCATACAAGAAGAACATATTGTTGTTGAAAAATTCAGGTTTGACTACTTCCTGGACTTCGAGCTCATTGTGGCCCTCACTTGGGCCACTTATCACGTGGAACAGGATCTTTCTATCCACCTGGAAATCTATTCATTCCTTGTATTGTCTATCATTTACATATCATATCACTTAATTGTAAAAATGAGTTGACACCCTTCGAGGAAGCCCATTGGTTCCTGCGATCGGCCTTTGTCCAACAACTCGTCAAATCTCTATCTAATATCTATCATGTTTAGTTGTATTAGTATGCAATTTCTCTCGCTCGGGGGAAGGAGTAATCCCACATCTCTTTTGCACCCATTCATCCCAACATTACATTGTTGGCGCAAGTATCGTTGAACTGTGTTGTCTTCGAAGCTTTTGATGTTTTATAATATAAATAACAACCGAGATTCACCTTAAACAATACGCGCGTACACACACACATTAATATATATGTATGTCAGTATGTATAACATACATACATTACACACACACACACACACACACACACACACATACATACATATATGTATGTGTATATGTATATGTATACATACATACATACATATACATATACATATATGTATATAAATATATGTATGTATTATATACATATATTTATGTATGTGTACATACATACATATATGTACATAAATATATAAGTATACATACATATATACATATACATACATACATATATGTATATAAATATATAAGTATACATACATAAATACATATACATATATACATATAGACATGTGTGTGTGTGTGTGTGTGTGTATACTTATATATTTATATACATACATGTATGTATGTATGTATGTAGAGGGATGTTGTGACTTGGACCATGTATGTGTGTGTATATATGTGTGTGTATGTGTGTGTGTGTGTACACACACACACACACACACACACACACACACACACACACACACACACACACACATATATGTATATATGTATATGTATACATACATACATGTATGTATGTATATAAATATATACATACATATATGTATGCATGCATGTATGTACATACATACATACATATATATATATATATATATATATATATATATATACAAACATATATATATAGGGATATGTATGTATATAGGGATGTATGTATGTATGTATATATATATATATATATACAATACATACATATATAGGGATATGTATGTATGTATGTATGTATGTATATATACATATATATACATACATACATACATACATACATACATACATATATATATATATATATACCTATATATGTATGTATGTAATATATTACATACACACATACCTAGATACATACATGTATGCATGTATGCATGTATGTTGTGTATATATGTATGTAATATATCACATACATACATTTATACATACATGTATGTATGTATGTGTGTGTATGTATGTATGTATGTATGTATACACACACATACATATATATGTATGTATGTATGTGTTTATATATACATACATACATGTATGTGTGTGTGTATGTATGTATGTAGAGGGATGTTGTGACTTGGACCATGTAGTGGTAAGGCCTGATGGATGAAGGTGAGCGCAATGTTGGATGGGGGTAAAGATGAGAAACAAGGGCTTGGAATTATGTGGGATCGATGTCATTTGGGACGTGCATTTCTGAAGGGCGCGATAAAGGATATCTTTGTGGACGGAGGATGTTTTGAGAAGATCCATAATACAGATTTGTGCAGGGGATCTTCTCAAGTTGTTCGATGATGTTGTATTGAGCTTGTGGTGGTGGATTAGAGGAAGAGGGAGCAGCTCCTTGAACCACTACACGACGTTGTCTAATGCAAATACTCTCATCGTGGAGAAGACTATGAACTTGGTTATGGGTATAATCAAGAGGAAGTTTCACACCAATATGATATAATTGGAGTAAGATAGTGCCTTTATGTATGTATGTATGTATGTATGTATGTATACATGCATATATACATATGTATATGTATGTATCTATGTATATACTTGTATGTATGTATGTATGTATACGTACATGCATACATGCATACAAGTATATACATAGATACATACATACATACATACAAGTATATACATAGATACGTACATACACACATATATATATGTATGTATGCATACATACATACATACATACATACATACGTACACACACATGCGCACTATATAGTGTGTGTGTGTGTACAAGTATATATACATACATACATACATACATATATATATATATATATATATATATATATATATATATATATATATGTATGTATGTATGTATGTATGTATGTATATGTATATGTATGTATGTATGTATATATATATATATATATATATATATATATATATATATATATATATATATATACATATACATATATGAAATGAAATATTTTAAACTAGCAATATAAGTTATACAACACCCACCAAAAAGCATCAAACCCATACACAAACAAAGTTAATCAATTTGAAGTCACATACATAGATCGAATATGAAGAATGCAACTTTGATTACTAAAATACCAATTTGGCGATATTACAAATGCTTCCATGTCAAGAGCTAACAAATCTCCCACTTCATCGTTTATAGTGGCCTTAGACAGTTCACATGCATCTAGCCTACCTCTATTTACCTTTACATGTATATACAAACATTTTTGAAATAAAGATGCACACTTAATGGCTCGAAGTTGTAGGGAGTTAAGAATGACATTGCTACATGCGTACACACAAGCCATTTGATTCACAACAAGAAAGTTGTGAGAAAACACACAACTGTTGCCAACCTCAAGAGAATTTGCTTACTTGATACCACCTATCAAGGCCCCGTATTCACTTGGTGGTGTGTTTTTGGCATTCCCCATAATTATGCCTCTCTCGACTTTCTTGTTTCTATCAGGGTCATAAATAATGAATGATGAACATGTAATATTTTCTGCCCTATTGCTTACTCTGTGAATTTCCAATCTCCGAATGGAAACCATGTCTATCGATAATTGAAAGAGCACATGTATAGTAAGAAATATAATATATAGAATAATTCATATATACCATGTGGATATGTAATTTGTTATAAGTGTCTAAAATTAATCTAAATACAAATCACTCATGACTTCGAACAATTCATTTTCAATTACATTCCCTTGCCTCTACTAGTATTGTTACAAAGACAGATTTAATGAAATAGATAATCATAATGAATGAAGGTATTATTGAGATAGGTTATAATATGTGTGCGTAAGGTGTCTTGGTAAACACACATTGTTTACCATTATGAACTGAAACTAATAAGATGTTTTCCATGGTTTGTATGTCCTTTGTTTACCATGACACATCGCCATACATACAACATATAATATGAAACCATAATATACACCCTTACACAATGCATGCATCATCATAATCATGTGGGCCCTCTTTACTTGAGTTGGAGGGCAAGTGTGTGGTGGACTTCTTCATAGGATTGATCACATGGCGGGATGTACAACGTGGCATTACCCCATCAAAACTAGCTTTGATGTGACATAATAGAGGTGGAAGGAAGTCATTAATTGTTAATTTGATTGGTAAACGCAAAGCATAACTATCAAACTAAAACCATGCCCAAATTTGTAATTTATTACAAAATGAAATGACGGGGCAACTATTGAAGGTAGGGCAACCACCGCAACTACATTGTGATCGGGCATGGTATGGAGAATTTATGTTTTCTTACGCCTCGTCTGGGTGTGTGAGTGCATTTTTTTGTAAGAATAGATCGTGCAAGATACACTGCACACGCATAAGAGGCATAACAAAACATAAATTGTACATAATATGTTGTCATCACATTTAGTTTGAGGTGGAAGCCACGATTAGGATGATGCATGCATGTTGTAATTGGGTATGTTATGTTTTCTTTTATGTATATAGGAGCATTCCAACGCCAGAGTAATACACCAAACTAAATAGTGTGTCCTTCAATGTATTATGTTGGGGTAGTTAGAATAGTTATAAGATAGTTCATGACCGGTTACAACTACATAACCGCCAACTAACATGTGTGTGTATCAATATATTCACCTTCGCATTTGATGTAATTTGTGTGTGGTAAACACAGTGTTTAGGACCTACTCAAGCTCCACTTTCGCCTAAATCCTAGACATAAGCCAAAAGCATATCTATTGCACCTTTATAATACATATATGTTACACTTTTGGGTCATTTTCCCAAAGAAGTTTTTGGGCATACATATCTAGAAATTTAAGGGCTATTCATCAAATTGAAGGGGTTGGGCCATGAAAACAACAAGTTTGTCTTGCCTTGCCTCCCCTGGAGCCCACATACCTTGAATTCATGCCATCGAATGGATCCAACATATCAACACGGTCTTAAAACACTTTTTCAATGCTCTTTTCCCTCATTTCATGTCAATTGAATTGATTTAGCCAAATTCTTTCTCCCCCTTAAGAGTAGACATGCGAACATCAACAATTATGCGTGTGTAGCCTCATTGACACCTAAACACCTAATAAAGGTCAACTTCGCCTATCTCTTCTTCAAGACATCTCCTCGGACCTGTAGGTCACTATTTCAGCCCCAACAAACCTTCTTTGTATAGCACTTGCTTCCCTTGTCAATATATCTACAACCAATCATCAATCTACCTTGTAAGATCTTCTTGTCATCAAAATATTTGTTTGAAGATTGTTATTAGCTCCCCTTGCCTTAAGTGGATTTCTCTCGACCTATAGCTAATTGTTTCAAGGCTCTAACCACCTAATACAATTACTTGAGACGAGAGCATTGTTTACACATACCAATCATGCAACCTTCTCAACCTTTCAAGAGTCGCATTCTAGGGGTAATGATCATTCTAGCTCATTCTCATCTCATGTCATCGTTAAAATCCCCATGCACTAGTTGTCACAAGACCTTCATGCCCTTGCTATCATACTATTGGCATGTAGATGTTGAGTTGCCATTGATGTCAAAGGCATGAGACTCAATACCGAGATGTTGCAAACGTAGACTAAATCCTTGTTGTTGAATTTGGAGTTATTAGATTATATGTCTAAGGAAAATGAATTGTGTTATCGATTACTATTGCACTTAGTAATTAGATAAGGAATCTATTAGAAACACAATTGTAGGCTATTCCATTCAAATTTTGATACCTTTAGGGAAGCTAGGTGGATAGATAAGAAATATAATGAAATGCAATGCCATCAATTTCAATAGATTAAGAAAGACTAATTATGTTGATAGAAAATGAGCTCTCTAGATACGTTTTTGACTTGACACTACTTCGAGTATTATATTGCCCATATGTTTATTATCACACTTGAGCTATTTATATTTCCTAATTAAGAGGATCATTTATACTCTATCATGTTAGGGTGATTTGTATGCTAACATATTAGTTACTTCCATTGATAAAATGATCTTTCCAGTGAGAGGGTCATTTGAGTTTTGATCTACCTTAAATACTAGGATTGTGGTGCTATCATAAATAGAATGACTTGTAAATTACTCCTTATTTGTGGATATCAATGAATGGATTGTTATTAAAAAATTAAATTGTTACTCGTACACACCGCAAAGAAAACAAGGGAAATGCAAGGATACTTTTATCAATGAATTTGGGCACAAGGATTATAATGTTTTTTTTTGGGAAGTGGGAAGGAATCGAACTCCAAACCACTTCAAAGGAGTCGAACTCACTCAAAGTGTTTTTCAAACTATTCATTACATTCTCTATTTTTCCCTTTTGGGTTTTACAGGTGGGACACGAGTCCAGTGCAAACGATTTATGAGGACACATGTTAACATTTTGAGTATTTTGCAAGAAACATAATGTGGAAAACTCAACTAAGGTTTGGGGTTATACAAGTTTTTGTATACTACATCATTCAATATTTTTGTTGGATGTAGAGGAACAATAGATGCAAGGGAACACGTATGCTAGGTGTAAATTGTAGACATTGGGGATTTTAAAAACAAAACCACATTATATGGATTCGATAAATAAATAAATATTGCAAATGTTTCGAGCTCCACCTTCTTGGTTAGGGTTCCTAGTAACTCTTATTGCCATCTAGAAACGCCTGTGTTTAGTTTGAGCTCCACTAACTCTTCACCTTTGCCAACATACCTCACCCACTGCGGTTTGCAATGACGGTGGATCGTGGATAATGGTTAATCAACTTTGTAATGGATTCTGGTTTTTTTCATCAGCCTAGTTTTAAAATGGTTGTGTGTGTTGGTTTGGATCATTGTTATCAATTCTCGTTATTCTCGATTTCATGTTTCAAATATACAATTAATGATAGTATAGTGCTCGGGATGTCACATCAAATCTAGTAACTATTTGGAATGTTGGCGGCTACCACACACTCATTCGTCAAGTTAGCAAATAGGGCTCACACAAACATCCATGGTATGGGATGGTATGGTATGTTTTCTATGGTGCCTAATATGTATGGCGGTGCATTTTGGTGCTAGAATAGTCTGCGCCCAAGTAAAAGGGACAAGTTCATAGCTATGGAAAGTTTTGTCAATCGAACTTGTCATATGCCACAAATCTATCAAAGTTGAGTTTGAATCGGTTACGAGACATGAGATATTATGTAGATGTGTCTTATAAAGTGTGCAATGATTCCTAAAGTGTTAGGCTAAATAATAGATGTGACCTACTCGGATTTGGGGTATAGGATAGAGCAAGAAGATTTTAATTGGTCAATGAATAGGTAAATGGAATAATGTCATAATAAATACCAAAGTGATATTGTCAAGTGCAAAAGACAAAAATTTGGGTACTAAAGAAAGTTTATTAAGCTAACTAGTTTAGATGCCCTACATAAATGTCTCTCATAATTGTTTAGGGTATATAACTAAATTTAGAGGCCAACTTCTACCCCTAAGAGCCCCGAAAATGCAAAATACAAAAATATAGAAAAAAAAACTTCAAAAATAAATACTAATATAAATGAATTATGCTCCAAATGATCATTTAGATCACCTTATATAAGTTTACTCTACTCAACTCAACTTGGCGGTGTTAGTATTAGAAGCACAGATGCTAACACATTAATGCCAAGACTTCCATGGTGAATCTCCTCTCGTGAACTTAGCAACTAGAGATTACAAAATACTTTGTTATTGGTAAGGTACTTCTTCTTGGTGACTTCAATGCCCATATTGGCCAACTATAATGTGTCGCAATGATCTTCACAATGACCCATACATGATTTATGAATTTGATCGTCATGAATCAAGCCTCCGAGATATTTTGCATACTTTGTTATGAATACTTACGTAAAACATGTAATCAAGTTGGATGAATCTCATGAAATTGTTATTCTAAATGGTATGATATACTTTCCCAAGTCTAGAGGCTTCATGTGTTTTCCTCATCTTGGTGGAGCAAGTGTAACTTAGACTACTTAATATTATGTAATTTTTTCCTTTGAGTACTTATGATCTCCGTGTTTCAAATTTTACCCTATCTCTCACATATCATGGTCTTCTCTCTTTTCCTACACTAGTTACCAAACCTAGTATAACTTCTACCTTTGGGCTCTCTCTCTCTCTCTAACAACATGCTATTATTCATTTTGACCATGCATATCTTAAAACCAACCTCATGAGCATTTATGAAACTTTAGACCCAATTGAGCGAGCTAATAGGCTATCTCGAGGAATTATGACTATTGTTCTTAATGTTTTCCCTCACTCATTCATATTACCCTACCCATAATATCCATGGTCATTGCCCTTGAAATGATTATTATGATATGGATTGCAACAATATACACAAGTTGTGCAAACACATTCTAAAGTCAAACTTGTCCCAAAATTATATAGTTTTTCTAAGAAAGAGAAAACTACAATGCTTGTATAAGAAATGAAGAGCTATCTTACACCAAATCCAATCCAATCCCAAATCATTCTAGAGATTACTTTATACCCAAAACAAAAAATTGTAATTAATAACCCTCATACATGGTATACATATGACACCTTTTATGATGCTCCTAATCAACCCCGCATCTAAGGGAATCCTAGGCCACATAGTTGTCATTTATTTATAGACAAGATGGTCCTCAAGGCCATCTTTAAACTCAAATGTAATAAAGCCCAAGATGTGGGCATTTTAAAGGTTGGATTCCTCCAACATAGTCTAGTTGTTTTTGTTGTCCATATCTTTAATCTTTTTATTTATTGTTCCTCATAGTCTTCCCCAACTTGGACATCCCATATTATTTATTCCATCTTCAAATTTGGATATTGTCTTCAACTAAGGAACAACCATACCATCATGATTGGGCATACTTTGGCTAAGCTTTTCGCTACGCTACTAGATGATTATAGCTCCAAGTGGGAAGAGACAAGACGACTTCAAGAAAAAGGTCAAGAAGGCTTTAGAAGGAATCACCAAACAAGTGATCACATATTATTGTTGTCATTTCCGAGGAAGCAAAGGCTAACTAACGGAAGGCATATTGTTGTTTTGTAGACTTTTGTAAGACATTTGATACAATGCTAAGACATTTTTTGATTCAAAGGCCTAAAGACTTTGGTCTTTCCGATTTAGTAATTTCCATGGTAATTACTTTATTTGAGGTAGTTTTTGCGCACATTCATACCAAAATGGGCAATACATATAGCATCCATAGTACCATAGGTGTTAAACAAAGTTGTCTAGTCTCACCTACGTTTTTTGAACTTTCCATTGATGAACTAGAGGATCTTATTTATGTGAATTTGGGTGGTATGAGTAGTTGTGGTCATAAAAATGGCCTTGAAGCAAATTTTGCAAAGACGATAATCATGGCATTTAATGTATCCAACAAAGTAGTGTCTACAATCAATTTGGCATTCAAAGCAAAACAAGTGAAGGTGGTGAACTATTGCACCTACTTTGATGCGCTTTCTCTAGAATGCCTTTTAGCCTTGTACCTACAATAGAATAAAAACTTAGCAAAGGATGTGCAAAATTGACATCCTTGGAAGGACAACATTTTCAATTCCAATTTCAAGATATTGGGACAAGATTTGACTTTTGCATATGTTAGTTACTCTCATGTTGTTGTATGGATGCAAGGTTTGGGGCCCATAGAGATAATAATTTCAAACATATGGAAAAGATTTTTCATCTTCATGTTATCAAAGAGCATTCAAGTCAAAAGAACAGCTTCTCCACCGACTATTCTTACAAATTTTGGGATATATCCACTATATTTTTAATTTTCCACAATATCACTATGTTGCATTTGCTTCAATGCATGGCATATTCTTTCTTTGGCTTGAATTGGTGTCCATATTTGGCACTTCAATCTTCTATGCAACTTGCCAAACAAGGATGCAAATCTTGTTGGTATGCAAGAGTTATGGCTCTCCTCTAGAAGTTGTATATTGATATAGAAAGACTCCCTCCTCTTGGGTTTTCTATTAATGCCCCTCAACTCAATAAACATGAAATTAATAAAGGTATTTGTGAAGAGATCAATAAATCTTATTTTAAAGTTACATGGTTTAATCCAAAAGAGCCTTTGAAACTAAAACTTCTTCATTATTTTCAATTTTATTCCTACTTTCATGAGGATCGAAATTGAGTTCTCAAGTACATGAAGATGTCATCATGCTTAAGGATACCTTTAGCTCAATTTTAGGTTTGCTCTCATCAACTTTGGATGGAATCTAATCATAACCTCCCACATGATGAGTATATATACCAATTGTGTTTTCTAGAACTCGAAAGTGGAACATTTTGTATTTAAATGCCCTACTACAATGAGATTCGTGAAGGATACTATTGTCATTTTAGATATTCCCATGGATCTTTGAGAAGTTCCAAAGATGACCAGCCTTGTTTATTCGTGAGACACTTCTACTTCGACAAAGAAGATGTCATCATATTTAAGAATCCTTTTAGCTCAATTTCAAGTTTGCCTTCATCAACTTCGGTGGAATCGATCATAAACTCCCATTGGATGAGCATATATGCCAATTGTGTTTTCTAGAACCCAAAAGTCGAGCATTTTGATTTCAAGTGCCCTATCTACAATGAGATTCATGGAAGATACCATTGTCTTTTTAGAGATTCCCATGGATCCTTAACGAGTTTCATTCACTACGAGGCCCTAAGACGTATAGCCTTTTTTATTCGTGAGGCCCTTCAACTTCAACAAAGAACACTTAAATTAAAGTCTTCACGTGTAAATAATTCCAGGAATACTTGCTCATACTTCCAACCAATGGACTTCAAGAACCTCAAGAGACCACATACCCAAATAATATGGTTCAGATTTATAAGGCAATACATTTTTTTGGTTTCAAGATCTAAGGCCTTTAAATAGTAGAAACATTGTTTCTCATTAAATTTTTGTTAGGTTTTTCTTTTATTTTTGTTTACATGTTTGACACTCCCTTTACATATTGGATTCATGTAACATCTTCTTCAATTCCATTGACCATTCTTGGCCTCTAGTGGACATTAATATGTGAAGAAAATTAAATTAAATGGATATCTCACAATTATAATTATTATGAACGTAGCATGTACACAGAGTGTGTATGCTTCTCAAGTTAGATTGGGTTTATCGTGATTGAGTAGGCCAGAATTGTTGTTTAAGATGCTTTTGGCACATAAGATTAAATAATGATAGACATAGGCCATAATCATTGTCAAGGAAAGAAGTATTGAAAGACGAGTTCAAAAGTTGGCAGAGGTCAGCGTGCTTCTCGTTTTGTATTGTTTATTCATTGTCATTGAGTTGCAATCCCTGCTGACATCGAGCTTAATAAGTCGACTCCTCCATCTTTGTATGCAAATATTAAAAGATAATGATATGCATCATCTCAGTCAAGGAAGGCCTTAATTACTTTGGACCGTGACTTGTACATTTCTTAATATGTTGTAATCCAAATTCCTTTCCGTGTTGAAGAATTTAAGGTATAAGATATTTTTGGTAGACAGCATTCGTTCTCAAGACTTCGAATTTTTTATATTACAGGGCCTACTTGTTTAGCTTGCTTTGGTTAAGAAGCAAAGATTTGTGGGGTAATCTATTTCACCCCAACCTCGTCCCTTATGTTAGTCTGGCACCAATGCTCACGGCAAGAATGGATCCTGGGTGCAATTTATAAGAGCTTGTCTGTGCCAATCGAACCACAATTACTTAACATGCTATGAATTTTGAATATAAGCTGTAGAAAGAAAGAGAAGAAAAGTATCAACGCCAGACCTGGGCAAAGATGAAGGCGATGGAGGTAGTCTTTGTTGTTGCTACATTCCTTCTCGTATACAATGCAAGATTTAAATATGCTTTCGCAATGGAGTTGCAAAAGTCCAGGGCAACTACCACATCAGCCTTAATGGCACTCAGAAACAGCTTCCTTGATTTCAATGGCTCGCTGGCTTCGTGGAAGGGTCGCAACTACTGCAACTGGCAAGGCATAGGCTGTGACACACAAGAGACCGGTTTGTCTTACGCCTTGACTTGCGTGGATTCAACTTATCAAGCACTAATGGAGGGAAGATTGAGGAGTCCTTGTTTACATTGCAACAGCTCCAGTACTTGGACTTGAGTGGCAATAACTTCAGACTGGCACGAATCCCCCAACGCATTGGATCTTTTGCAGCCTTAACATATCTCAATCTCTCCAATGCCCTCCTCAGTGGTACACTTCCTTCCCGCTTCTCAAATCTGTCTCATCTCGTATATTTAGATCTGTCTTCTGACTTTCAAAACCTTGATACTCAGCATTATCAAAATTCGCTCACCTGTGATAATCTGTCATGGATTTCAAGCATGAGGTCTCTCAAATACGTTTCACTGAGGGGAATAAATATGGCAATGGCCAATGCCAAGATAGGGGTCCATGTCAGCAGTCTCCCAAATCTTAAATACCTTGACATGTCAGGTTGCAGGCTTTCAGATGCAATTCCTTCTTCACTGCTAAATCTCACTGCATCCCTCACATCTTTGTTCCTTTCCTCAAATTATTTTTCTGGGGCAGTTCCTCCTGGTTAACAAACATGACCAAACTAGCGCTGCTGGACCTTAGCTTTAATGACTTCCATGGATCTATACTTGCACGAATGTCTCAGCTTCCTTCCTGGAAGAACTCTACTTGAATGGAAATACACTGAATGGCAGCAGAATATCATAAATACTCAAGGACGGATGGTCTCATTTGTCACATATTTCTCTTCACTTCAATTACATTGCAGGCAGTCTACCCCATTCATTGGGCAACCTATCCAGACTCATGTCTATCGATTTGGGTTTTAACAAAATTGAGGGTACCATTCTACAGTCCATCAGTAATCTCACAGAACTTCTGTACTTAGATTTGGGTCAGAATGTCTTGCAAGGCCTGATTCCAACGGGGTTAACCAAACTCCCAATGTTGGCTCATTTAGATCTCAATGGAAACAATCTGAGTGGCCAAATCCCTCCTTTTGTCAATATTTCCTTGCTTGAATACCTTGATTGCAGTGGTAATAACATGCAAGGCCCCATTCCACCTTCCCTGATGCAGATTCCTTCACTTGCTTATTTACAGCTATCTAATAACAAGTTACAAGGTGGCATTCCCCAGTTATCCAGCCGATTGGTGTACTCCTCTGAACTAATGGACGCAAGCAATAACCAATTGGAAGGCCTAATTCCCATCTCTTTAGGTATGGCCACTTCCTTGAAAAGTCTCTTTCTGTTCAATAATCAATTGCATGGCAGCATTACATCATCACTCTGGGCCGGTTGTCTTCCTTATCTATATTGAATTTGAGTGAAAATAAGCTCAATGGAACCATTTTGCCTTCCCTTTCATTACCCTCTTCCCTCAGGGGACTTAATTTGTCATACAACAAATTACAGGGATCCATCACAGAGACCTTTTTCAAAAGTCTCTCCAATCTGGACTACTTGGCTTTGTCAATGAGCGGACTAAGTGTTAACATAAGTTCCACCTGGATTCCTCCTTTCCAGATCTCTCAGCTGTATATGAGATCATGTGTTTTGGAAGGGAAATTTCCACAGTGGTTGTCCACGCAGAAACACATGAATGATGTTGATATTTCTGACAATAATCTCAAAGGAACTATTCCTTCATGGATGCTGCAGATATCGCCCAATATGGTTCTCCTGAACCTCTCACACAATCAACTGCAAGGCAATCTCACATTTCTGGAGTCTTCATCAGTGCTATCTGTTGTAGATTTGTCTGAGAATTACTTAGGTGGCATCATCCCATCTCAAATTGGGATTTTCCATCCATATTTGCAGGCATTTTTAGTTGCAGGCAATAATATCACCGGGCACATACCTGTCAGTTTAGGCAACATCTCAACTATGATTGTACTCAGCTTAAGAGACAACAATTTGGAGGGGACAATACCATCAGAGCTGGGAAAGCTTTTAAATCTGCAATTATTACGCATCAAGTCCAACTGGCTGAATGGAGCAATCCCCCAGCCCTGCAGAATTGTGGAGCATTGCTGACACTGGATTTAGGTAACAACTCCTTAACGGGCAGCATTCCAGGCTCTCTGGGGCACCTCCCCAATCTGTGTATCATGGTGCTGAGATCGAATAATCTTACTGGCAAAATTCCTTCAGAAATATTCCATCTGATTGGTCTGCAAATTCTGGATGTATCTTCAAACAATTTGACAGGATATATTGCCAAAGACATTTCAGGCTTGCAAGCCATGGTCAACCCACGAACATCCTATTCTATCTCCTACGATAATCAAATGTACTATGAGGAAAGCATATCTGTGAGTAATAAGGACGAGAACTGGAATATGTCATCTATATCAATACAATATGCATTGATCTGTCTCACAACAATTTCCGGGGTGAAATTCCTTGGGAAATTGGAGTACTCGGGGGCTTAACAACTCTCAACATCTCGAACAACCATATGGAGGGAGCTATTCCAAAAGGGCTTGCAGCTTTGAGTAACCTGGAATCCCTGGACCTTTCATGGAATCAACTCACGGGAAGAATTCCACCAGAAATGAGATCCCTAACATTCCTGGCAGTACTGAATCTGTCACACAACAGGCTCTTGGGAAGCATTCCACAAGGAGGCCAATTTTCAACATTTCCTGTCTCTAGTTTCTCACACAATTTAGACTTATGTGGCTTTCCCCTTGACAAAAGTTGCTCTTCAGAGGCCGTTCCTTCGAGTCCGGCACCTGATGGAGAGGAAATGAATGATTCTGAGATTCCATGGTGGGCCATCTCAGCAGGTTTGTCATTTGGGGCAGGGTTTGCAGGAGTGTTTGTGATTATAGGACTAAAGCAAAATTGGTGGAAGGCCTACTTCAAGTATATGGATGAGATAGTATTCTTCATCTTTAATGGGAGATATCCAACTCGCAGATAACTTTTTCCTTAAAAGCAGTACACTTTTTGAATGTGTGAGCAACTGGGTAGCGCCAGGATCCAATTGTACTGGATTGATAAAGGTTCTCTGCATTTTTTAAAATTTTGGTGATTGAATTTCAAAAACTGTAGAAGATTAGCTAGACTCTTTATATACAATACGTACAACATTTCACACATGTATACAATTATATATTTTAATTTTTCACTGATAAGTAATTTCATACAATGCACTTTCTTGTAATACTCACTCGCAAAAGTCATCTGCAAATTTTAATTCAAATTTTTATATTTTTTTATTGCGTTCATCTTTTCAGTTAAGCTTATACATCTCCATAAATTCCCTTTAGGATGTGGATATTTTGTATGCATTTTTGTTATTCTATCCACGTTCATCTAAGGCATTATTGATCTTGTTCACCACCTGTCCAGCTATAAATTATTCCACTCAATGAATTATTTGGGCATTCCTTTTCATTCAACTGATTCTTTTGGGCGTTTCCTTTTAACATAAAATCAGCAGAACATTCACACATCAACGAGGTCTGTTGTCCAAAATAGCACCCATACTATTTTGACAACTTCATTGAAGTCAAGGACTTAGGTACTTTTTGTTTAGAAAGCTGTGGAGGTGAAAAAATCAATGTTCCACAGAAATCCGAACATAGTGTTCTGCGTGTTTCCTAAGCCGCGAAACAAAGGCTAAGTACTTCGCAGCATTGCGGAGATAAGTTAGTGTTCCGCGGAGTTGGGGAAAATGTAGTATTGCGCGGAAGTGGATAACTTAGTGTTCCACGGATTTTCGGAACTTAGTTTTCCGCGGAGTTGGTAAAGCCGCAGAACAAAGGAAAAGGCTATGCAGCATTGCGGAGAGTGAGCAAAGCACGGACATGATAAAAATTAAGCGCGGAGTACAAGCCGCGCAAGGTTTAAAAAGCCGCGTAACAAACAAAAGCTACATAACAAAGGAAACCCGCAGAACGAAGTAACGGTCATCCGCAGACAAGGCAAAAACAAGGCCGCGAAACAAAGAAAATGCCGAGAAACATAGAAGACTCCATGGAATGCAGTGTAGTCCACGGGATAAGCAAAGAAGGCCGCGAGTGGCGAAAAGAATTATGGAGCTAGTATGTTGTTCGCAAATCAAGGCGGAGGTCACAAACAAAACCGTGAGTCACCAAGAGTTTTCCGAAAAGGATAGAAAGGCACAGAAGATAGGATCAAGGTGGCGAAATATCATAAGTCCATGAAGCACAAAAAAACGCGCCTAGTTCAAACTAGGTGCTCAAACACTCCAACAACTAGAATTTAATGATGGATGGCCCCCATACCTGGCCTATGAAATCAATGGTGTACAATACCATGGCCCAAACCTGGCCGGTGAAATCAATGGCGATTGGTACTTAGTGATGGTAGAGTGGTTAAATTCAGTGATCGCCGATGTGATCGATCCCTTCTCCCTTTCTCTAAAAATTCTATAAATGTAAGTGCAAAAGCACATGTAAAGGGTTCACATTTCTACTAAGTCCGAGAGCTCTTCCCTTTTGAGCTCAAAGCTTTTGTTCGCAAACCTCTGTGACGCACTTGTGAAGATTTCACACGCCTCGGCTCTGCTAGACTGTAAATGGATAAGTTCTTGATGTTGAATGCAAGTGTGATTTCTTTCCTTTGAATGCTTTGGTGTTTATTGTGAATATTTCTATCCTCTTGTTGGTTTTTAGTCTTATTCTATTTATTTCTATTAAAAGTTTTGTGCGCATTGCCTTGGGCCTTTGCATCTATTTTCATACCCATGTCCTCAGACGAGAATCAAACCCTATTCCATTTTGGTGCATCACCTCTCTTTATTTTAGCATTTCCCTCTTTCAACCTTGGTCCCTTGGAATTCTTAGGATAGGATTAGTTAGCAGTAGTGTAGTGTTGGTTAGTTAGTTGTAGTGAGCTAGGATAGAAGGAAGTTAGCCTTCTCTAGAGATTGACCTCAAAAGTTGCCATTGTCCCACACTTTGAAGGTCTTTCCATGTTTCATTGAGGTGTTAAACCTAGTTTCAGCAAGGGTGCAACTTTAAGTGACAACAGTTTTTGGCACACTGGTGGGACAGTTTGAGTCACTTATAGCTCACTTTTGGTCTTCTTTCCCTAAGATTGGTGTGTATCTTAGTGGATTTCAGCCTTAGAGGCATCTTTCTACACATCTGGCGACTCCCAAGTTCAAATCTATTGTTTTCAAGCAATCCAGTGAAGTTCAGATCTATTGTAAGCCCTGCCTTTTTCATGAGAAGGATATAAACAAGACAGAGCATTGCAAGAGGTGAATATTTTAAATACCTGCAACTCTCACCCAAAAGAAGAAGAGAAAGATCAATTCAGATCCCTTTCTCCTCCCAACAAAATTCTTTCCACTCCTCCTCCTAGTAGACCCTTCTCTTTTCCATCAGAAATTTAAGACCTATTCCTTTCATGGCCCATCAAAGAAATTTACCCTTTGTAACTTTTAATGGTGGCAGTCCCTTGGCTTTAAATGCCCAACATGACATACCAATATCTGCCCTAAAGAGCATTCCATTCTTTACTAGTGAAAATTCAACTACCCCTATAGAGCACATCTTAGATGTTGCTAATGTTTGTTCAATTCATCTTATCACTGAAGATGATGTAGCAGTCAGGCTCTTAGCCTCATCTTTCAAAGGAAAAGCATTACAATGGTATAGGAGTCTACAACATGCTTCTATTTATACATGGGATGAGCTTGGGAATAAGCTTTGCTGAATAGTTTGATGAAAAGGAAGACAATATCTCTCTCTTCAGAACAACTAACTATCAAGAGAGATCCTAATGAGCTTATGGCAGATTTCAACTTCAAATTCCAAAAAACATGGGACAAAATTTCAACTCTTCTGAGACCTACCCCTCAAGGTGTTTTCTTATACTTTCTAAGATCTCTAAATTCTGATATTATTGTAATGATACAATCTATGGGTGTTGTAACATTACCTAATGCATATACAATAGCCATTAGGGCTGAAAATTGTTTGATTCAAGCTAGGAAAATAGCCCTAGATTGCCTATGCCTCTATTTCCTTAACTGCCTCAAAATATTCAACCTTCTCTTGCTCCTATCCCTGAGCCAAATACTTCATCATCTACCTCCACATCCCATTCCTCTGCAAAGCAAGATAATAATAATGATATTAGAGTCTCGCTCAAGAATCTGACTAATGAATTCATCTCTTTTAAGAGGAAACAAGCTCAGATACTTAAGGATTACTCAAGTTTCAACCAAGGGCAATCTTTTAATCAAATGTTCAATCAAGGTTATCAACAATAGAGAGTTCAATATCCAAATCAAAGATATGGCCAAAATAACCAAACAAATAGATTCCAGGCCATAATCCAAATCTACCTCTTGAAATAAACAGCTGTCCTACACAACCTGCTTCTTATCACAAAACTAGAAAATCTTTCCCAGTAAAAAAATGTTATTCAAGAAGTTGAATGGTGTTTTCCATGCATCAACCACATAATCAAACACTTTCCAAATGGTATACAAGTCTCAATCATCATGGTACAAAATCATTCAATCAACAATGATGGATTCATGATTTCCAATGTGAAGGTAAATGGTGTTTTCCAATCTCATTTCATATTCATAATCAAAAACTTTTCCAAATAATAAGCCTAATCAAACAAATTTAAATAGTTCGACCATCTTCATGTTGCGGATAATACAAGGTCAAAGAAGAGGCAAATAGACATGGTTGCTCCATCCCCTTTAGTGCAAAAAGTCCGCATCTCAAATAAAAGCAATTCGCAGACTTAAGTTGAAATACATGTGGCTTCATCTAGCAGCTCCACCTTTACCAAACAAAATCCATGCACATACACCGAGACCCAGCGGAACAAAGAAAGTCCTCCTTCCAAACCGCCACTTCCACCGATTGAGCAGACATGAAGAGAATCCTTAGCACCCTCAATGCATAGATCCATGGGTATTCCTCTGAACATTGTTGAGCAAATGAAGAAGACAAATCTCAATGTGACAATGTGGGATGCCTTATCTATTCCATCTCAAAGGGATCTCTTACAAGAAGCTTTGAAGAAGCTACCACAATCTAAGTCGGCCATGCGAAAGACAAACTCCGTGGTCAACCTATGCCAACCAAAGGATGAACAAGTAAGTCGTTAAGAAGCCTCCACCCTTACATGTCTTTGATTGTGGGAAAGCACCTAACATAATTGTATGATAGATTCAGGTGCTAGTACTTTTGTAATGCCCAAGAAAATAGCAGACATTTTAGGCATTGAGTATAGCCCAATTTCTAGGGGAGTCCTGCAACTTGATGGCTCAACTTGTCAAAATATTAGGAGTGATAAAAGATCTTGAGTTAACCCTTCATGCTTGTCCAAGCTTAACCATAACTCAAGATATCTCAATTATTGACTTACCTCATTTCTTTCCATCTTGCTTATCAAGAGATTTCACAACCAAAGTGGGTGGATATTTGTCTTTTGATTGGTCTCATATGCTCTTAGAACCAAATATGGTACAAGATTTACCATTAGAGTTGAGCCAATTTCTTCTTATCATGTTGAATCTTATGACCCTACTCCCCTCAACTCTAATTGCATGATCCAAGAAGAAGAAGAAAATGAATCAGTGTCAGTACAACAGTCTACTCCTTTGTTCAGTACCTTGATCTTTTATTAGATGAATGGGCCAAGGAATATTATGAATTTGATCCTTATGATACAACTAGAGACTGGTTTGGGCACTTATTGCATTCATGAAGAAGAATTCACAGCCCCTATGTCACATAAAGAAGAAAATGATGCTTTTGGTTTATGGAAAATGTTCTTTGATGGCTCTAGAAGCAAAAATGGAGTTGGGGGTAGGTGTAGTTCTTGTTTCTCCAAAGGGAAAGAAGTTTCTTTTGCCCATAGGTTGCAGTTTTTCATGCTCCAACAATGTAGCGAATATGAGGCTTTGATTCATGGCTTGCTTATTAGAAGAAAAGGCATATTAAGGCCTTACAAGTGTTTGGAGATACTAAGTTTGTCATTCATCAAGTCAGAGGAAGATGTGCTGCCAAGAATAAGCTTCTTAAAGCTTATAGACATAGAGTGTGGGATCTCATGGAGAACTTTGATGCCATCAACTTACAAGTAGTGCCAAGAAAGTTAAATGTAAGAAGCATCAGATGACGGTATTGGATCACAATTCTCTCCATCTGAGGACCTTATCCAAGGCAATAAGCAACATGTTAAGATGGTAGTAAGACCATCAATTCCAGATAATGAAGTCAGCTGGCAGATTTTTGACAATGATGAGAAAATTGTCCAATTCATCTAGAATGAGGCAGAGTTTTCATCAGACTTGCAACCTAAATTGCAAAAAAGCTATGGTGAGAAGATCATCTAGCTGAGGACAAATAAATTACCTAAAGGATTGGTTACACTTGAGGATATCTTCACCCCTGATGATGAATTCAAAGGGGAAAGGAAGAATATAACAGCAAAGAAAGAAGACTACCAACTAGTCACCATCTCACAAGACAAAGAGTTATTTTGGGAAAGGTATGTAATGAGGCTGAAAGAAAGGATTTTATTTCCTTATGTTCAAAAATTTAATGATGTCTTCTCTTGGAGTTATGAAGATCTCAAAGGCTTTGATCCAAATATTGCCCAACATGTATAGATCTTGACCCCAATGTCAAACCAATTAGACAAAAACAAAGGCCTATCAATCCCAAAATAGAGCCCCTTATGAGAAAAAGAATTATCCAAACTCATAGAGGCTAAAATCATATTCCCCATCAAGTATTCCTCTTGGGTTGCTAATTTAGTCCACTGTTAGGAAGAAGAATGGAGAAATCAGGTTATGTGTGGATTTTAGAGATTTGAAATAGAGCCTCCTTGAAGGATCATTATCCTCTACCCTCCATGGACCAAATTCTATAAACAATGGCGGGAGCTAAAAGGTTCTCTCTTTTGGATGGCTATTCCGGTTTCAACCAAATCAGAGTTAAGGAGGAGGATCAACATAAGACAACTTTTACAACCAAATGGGGAACATATGCCTATGAAAATATGTCATTTGGTCTAACCAATGTTGGTGCTACTTTCCAAAGAGCCATGGATATTGCATTCAAGGGGATATATAAACAAGTTCATTCTCATTTACCTGGATGATATCTCAGTTTTCTCAAGAGAGGAGAAGATCACATGATACATCTTGAGAAAGTGTTTGAAAGGTGTAGAGAGTTTGGGGTATCCCTCAACCCTAAGAAGTGCATCTTTGCAGTTCCACAAGGAAAACTTTTAGGTCATGTTGTCTCAAAAGAAGGTATTGTTATTGACCCAGAAAGGATTTCAGCCATTTTCTCTCTCTCATTGCCAGCTCACAAGAAAGCACTATAATCTTTCCTTAGCAAGATTAATTTTGTTAGGAGGTTCATTCCTAACTTTGTAGGACTTGTCAAGCCCATTACCTTGATGCTCAAGAAGGATGTGGCTTTCAAATGGACCAAGGAAAGGAAAGTTTTACCAAGATCAAACAAGCAATTGCTCAAGCACCCACCCTCATCAACCCAAATTATTTAAAGGACTTCATCATATACACCTATGGGGCTGAAGCTAGTATTGTCGCAGGTATTAACACAACAAAATGATAAAGGTTCAGAACAACTAGTGGCCTTCTTCAGTCAGACACTAAAGGATTATGAATTGAAATACAATCATGTGGAAAAGTAAGTTTTTGTCATCATGAGAGCTCTCAAGAAATTCAAATGTATGCTCACAACTAACCACATCAAGGTATTAGTCTCCCATCCCAATGTGAGAGACTTCATTATGGGAGCTGAGATCAATGAAAAGAGAGTTGGATGGGTGACAAAAATCATGGAGTATGATGTGACTATCAAGCCACCAAGTTGGTTAGAGGAAGAGCATTGTGTGAGCAGTTGGCTATTGATGTTGGAAATGATCAAGAAGCCTCCTATCTCTTGGAGGAAGAGCAAGAACAATCCATTGTAGAGCCCGCTTAGTGACAATAGTTGGATAAACAACATGGCCAGATTCTTATCTACCGATCAATACCCTTATGGTTTGAGCAAGGCTAAGAGGCGGCATTTGAGGTTGCAATCCATTCCTTATGTGTTAATTGGCGGAGTTCTTTTTATAAAGAACTTGGATGGAGTGTTACTGAGATGCATTGAAGGAGAGCAAGTGAATGTAATGTCCCCAAATGGGACACTTCTCCTTAAATGTATTTTAGGCAATCCCACACTCAAGCACAAATTAATAAAAGATACACAGACTTTAGTACAGCAGATCAGAACCTTCAGTGTTGAAAAGTGACTCAAAATATCATGAGAACCAACTCAGCTAGCAATTAATTTGATGATTTCTTATTCCAAAGTAGTAAGAATATAATAGCAAGCCCATAAGTGAATTTCAAACTGATTTTTAGATTGTGTAACAATCTATATAACTGCTGCAGATTATTTCTAGTAATGGCGACTAGGTTTGATGATGAAAACTCACATAAAACAATACCCAGCCCTATCTATCCTTGCCATAACAAACTCAGAATTTTAGTGGTTTATTATAGAGAACAAAAGGAAATAGGCTGCAATTGCACTCTCTTTCATCTGCAGACTTAAAGTATTGAAAAAGGTACCTTAGACAACTCCATAAATACTAAATGTAGGTTATTTAGAGCTCCGAAATACTGATAAATAGAGGACAGTACCATTCAGGTTTGAAATATCACCTGTACAATACCAATCAGCCCCCACATGGGTCGCTCCACATAAAGGAAATAAAATGCCACAGCTGCAATAATCCTTCAGTCCCTTTATTGCCAAAAACTCAACATCAACAGCTGCAAAATTCTGAAATTCTTTGTAGCTCAATGGAATTGCCTGGGTGGTAATTCCTCTCCTTTTCTAAGAGGTTTTCATCCTCTTGAATATTTTTGCAAAGCACAGAGCTTAGACAAAATTCAGATTTGATAAAATGAGTATGAGATGCCTTTCTAAGTCGACCTCTCCCCTTTATAAAGGAAATGACCCAAAAAGGAACCTCCAAAATCCTCCAATCACAATTAGTGATTATTTCTAAACAAAAGTCCCACTTCCCTTGTCTAGGCAAGTCGCACTTTCCTCATAGGGAGGATAAAAATTAGAAATGGGCCTTTTTACTTTCTATTTTTCCATTATCATTTCTCTAGGTAAGTCACCATACTTCCTAGGAATGATACAAACTACATAAGACCCCCTTTTGCACTTTTCTAGATGTTACAACTTATTTTATAAGTGCATACATATATTAAGCCAAATAAATAATTATAAGTGCTTTAATATTTTTACTTTTTATTTTTAGGCAATTATAAAAATTTATTGTGACTTAAGTCACCCTTGCACACACCCTTTGGCCGTCGGGTTTGGCAGAAATGGGCCAAGGGTCTTCGATGCTATTATTTGAGAAAGAGAGTGAACAAGGTCTTGGCGGAATTCCATAATGGCTTCTCTGGAAATATTTCTCAGCAAAGGCCATAGCACTCAAAATCTTAAAAGCAAGATACTTTTGGCCCACATTGTTCGCAGATTCTCATCAATGGGTCAGAAAATGCAAGGAGTGTGCTCTTTTCAGTGGTAAGAAGAAGATGGTGGCCCTCCCACTTCATCCAATTCAAGCAAATGAACCTTTCTCTCAATGGGGACTTGACTTTATTGGCATGATCAATCCAATGTCAAGTGCGGGTCACAAATGGGTCCTAACAGTGATTGATTACTTTACTAGGTGGGCATAAGGCTATTGTGGCACTCAAGGAAACAACTAAATCAGTTATCCTTGATTTCTTGGAGGACATTGTAACAAGGTTTGGGGTTCCCCAAACTATTATTTCTGATAATGTTAAAGCCTTCTTAGGCTATAAATTTTTGATTGGCTCTCAAGCATGGTATCTATCTAAAGACTTCTTCTAATTATTACCCTCAAGGTAATGGCTTAGCTGAGTCTACCAACAAAAACCTGATTAGAATAATGAAAAGGACAATGGAGATGAATCGAGACAATGGCATATAAAGATCAAAAATGCTCTTTGGGCTAATAGAATCACACTAAAAGAGAAATTGATAGCTCTCCTTTCATCTTTGCATATGGTAGAGAAGTCAGTGTTCCATTATCTCTTGAGTTGCCTTCATTGGAGCTGGCACAACATTTGGAATTGGAGGGCGAAGATGAAAGGACAATAAGAATGGCGGAGTTGGTTAGTCTTGATGAATCGAGGCAATTTGCCACCATAAAATTAGAAGAACATCAAAGATCAACCAAACAATGGTTTGACAAAAAAGCCAAAGCACAAGCTTTCAAAATAGGAGATCCGGTTCTAAAATGGGACGCAAATAAAGCTAAACCAGGCAACACTCTAAGTTTGATGCACTTTGGAGTGGGCCATATATCATTACGACTGTAAGCATGTTAACTCTTTTGAGTTATCCAAGCTTGATGGGGAGGCACTTCAAATCTCAATCAATGGGATTTATCTTAAACCTTCCCATTAGGTTTGTTTCGTTGCATCATGTACATAGTTGTTTCTTTCTTTCTTTGTTGTTGTTGGAGGGTCCCTCCTTTTGTTGTGTGGTGATCACTAATTGAGTGCCTTTTCCTCAATCCTTGTGGTGATCATTTGAATAAGTGCTTTGTTGCACAAGTGTTGGTTCCATTTGCATTTTTCAAGTTGGAGGCCGCGAAACAAATCAAAGTTGAAAAGCCACGTCAGGAAGTATATTCTGCGGAATGAAGGGGCAAGTTATTTCAAAGGTCTCCTGATGGTGAAAAGAACAACTTAGTTTCAAAGTCAAATCTCAAGAAATATGCTAACTCCATGCCCAATGCATATTCCAAGCTATTGATCGACTCATCTAACAGGCAGATATTCCCCAAAAGTCACCAAACTGTTGTCAAAAATGGCACCCATGCTATTTTGACAACTTCATTTAAGTCAAGGACTTAGCCGTTTTTTATTTAGAAAGTGCGGAAGTTAAAAAATCAATGTTTCGGAAATCCGGACGTAGTGTTCTGCAGGTTTCCTAAGCCGCAGAACAAAGGCTAAGTACTTCACGGCATCGCGGGGATAAGTTAGTGTCCTGCAGAGTTGGGGAAAATGTAGTGTTCCACAGAAGTGGATAACTTAGTGTTAAATAGGTTTTAGAACTTAGTATTCCACGAGAGTTAGTAAAGCCACAAAACAAAGGAACATACTCGCGGGGAATATGTTGTAAAACAAAAAGAAAAGGCTATGCGGCATTACGAAGAGTGGGAAAAGCGTGGAGGTGATAAAAATTAAGAGCGGGGGACATGCCGCGGAAGGTTTAAAAAAGCTGCATAACAAAGGAAACCTGCGGAATGAAGTAACGGTCATCCACGGAACAAGGTAAAAACAAGGCCGCATGAAACTAAGAAACCACAAAACCAAGGAAATGTCGCGAAACACAGAAGACTCTACAAAATGCGGTGTAGTCAAGGCAAAGCAAAGAAGGTCGTGGGTGGTGAAAAGAATTATGAAGTTAGTATGTTGTTCACAAATCAAGGCAGAGGTCACAAACAAAGCCGTGGGTCACCAAGAGTTTACCGAAAAGGAAAGAATGTCGTGGAAGACAGGATCAAGGTGGCGGATTATCAAAGGTCTGCGACGCCCAACAAAACCGAACCTAGTTCAAACCAAGCGCTCAACCACTTCAACAACCAAAATTTAGTGATGAATGGACCCATACTTGGCCTGCGAAAAATCAATGGCGTGATTAATACCATGGCGCCCATACCTGGCCAGTGAAATCAATGGCAATTGATTCTTAGTGATGGTGGAGTGATTGAATTCAGTGATCATAGGATGTGATCGATTCCTTCTCCCTTTCTGTAAAAATTCTATAAATGTAAGTGCAAAAGCACATGTAAGGGGTTCGCATTTTTGCTAAGTCCGAGAGCTCTGCCCTTTTGAGCTCAAAGCTTTTTCTCGCAAACCTTTGTGACACACTTGTGAAGATCTCACGCGCCTCAGCTCTATTAGACTGTAAATGAATAAGTTCTTGATGTTGAATGCAAGTTTGATTTCTTTCCTTTGAATGCTTTGGTGTTTATTGTGAATATTTCTATCCTCTTGCTGGTTTTCAGTCTTATTTTGTTTATTTCTGATAAAAATTCTGTGTGCATTGCATTGGGTCTTTGCATATGTTTTCATACACGTGTCCCTAGAGCTAGAATCGAACCCTATTCTAGTTTGGTGCATCACCTCTCTTTATTTCAGCATTTTCCTCTTTCAATGGTCCCTTGGAATTCTTAGGATAGGATTAGTTAGCAGTAGTGTAGTGTTGGTTAGTTAGTTACAGTGAGCTAGAAAGAAGCTGGCCTTCTCTGGAGATTGACCTCAAAAGGTGTCATTGTCCCACACTTTGGAGGTCTTTCCATGTTTCATTGAGGTGCTGAACCTAGTTTCAACAAGGGTGCAACTTTAGGTGACAACATGTCCCCAGCCTCAAACAATAGATCCAATCTTCTTTCGATGAAAAGTGTAAACCATAGGGTTGCTGCCAATAATGTCTGAATGCAGGTGCAACTTTTCTGCCGTGTTCAATTTTGAGACTCAAGCTCTGATATTGGAGAGTTTAATTCGTGTCATGCAGATGGAGCTTCTTATGGTACCCTATAAATCAGTACAGAAATGGATGTGTGCATTGATTTCTTTGATATGCATCTGTCTATACTGTAAATCAATGTTGGCAGGGCTCTTGTATTATGCAAATCAGTGCTCAGTGATCTCTTGTATCATTGCAGAATAGCATTGCTGAGACCTTTGAAAATGTGTGGATATGATAGCAATAGACACTGAGGGTTTTCTTAGAGCTAAAGAGCATTCTAATTATTGGTGTCATGTTTTTGAGGCAAATGTATTCAGAATTTTATGCATTTTTATTTTTCCAATACTAATTCTTCAACTAACTGATAAATATCTGTGTTGTTATTGTCCGTTGCACTGCAACCAGAATTACGATGCATTTTTGCGCGCTAGAGCAAAAATTTTACCATCTGCCCGAACCAAACTCCTAGACCAGGTACACTTTAGCACAGCTTAATAGATAAAATCAACCTATATCCAACTGATATGTAAAATTTTATATGCAAATACAGATTTACTTCACATTTTTTAATGTCAAATTTTATTTCCTTTTTAACTGATAGCATTGATCAGAGGTGAATGAGAATCTATATTGGAAGAGAATATATGAAGACACCAAAATAGATATTAACCGCGTTCTGATGACATAAGCATTGCCAAACGTTATACAGGGCCACTCCTCAGTTGTCCCACTAAAGGCAACCATTCTGCATTATTAGTATTACCCATTTTATGTTCACATATTTTATCCATTTTCAGAGTTATAATCAATTTTCTTTTTTCATCTACTAACCATTCAACTTAGATATAAAACCCCAATTCTAAAAATATTATACCAGCATAAAATGTGTATCCAAATTTATTTTTGCTTAATAGCCTGTCTTTGTCATTTTCATGTTATTCCTTTCAATCAACTTTGAGTTTAAAAAAACACCTTATTTAATTTATTTTTTGTATGCCACGCTTTTTCTAGTGAGCCTCGGAGAATATGTACATGTCCAAGCCACCTAGAGAATTAAATGGTGAAGGCATTATCTTGTTTTGCTAAAGATAGGCATGACATTCCAGGAAAAATTGTTTTATTTCTCTGAAACATTCCTTCACAATGCTCTTTATAGTGAGCCGTGGAGAATATGTAAATAGCCAAACCACCTACATAATTATGTCATGAAGGCATTATCTTGTTTTACTTAATCATGACATTCCAGGCAAAGATGTAATATTTCTCTGTGGCATTCCTTCATAAGGCTTCACAAATATTTCCAGCCACCAGCGTATAATCAAAACGCATAATAAATAAATTTTCTCACTCTTTAAGATATCATTGTCCAACTTTCTAATTTTTGTAGTTTATTACCGATGTTCAACTGGTTTGGAAGGCCATTTAGCTTCGTTTCTAATACACAGAGACGTATAATAATGTGCAGCCTGAGTGGGCCTGATGGTGAAGGCATGAATACTCCATAGTGGAAGTCACAGAGAGGAGGGTAGGGTTGTACAACTCATTGAACAATATATAACATAAATGGAAAAAGCAATCCCCTTGCAGGCTTCCACAAGGGGGATCTCATACACCAAATTGTTGTTTCACTTGACAGTGACCCAAAAAAACTAGATTTACCATTACCTTTAATAGTCTCCCCAATCAAGAAGAAATCTTTCTGAACTCCAACTCATACATGACACGGTCATTGGTGAGCTTCAGCTTCACCTCTAATAGAAGCTCAAAAAATAGTATAGAAACAGCCAAAGCAACATTAATAGTAGCATTATTATTATGAATATATATCTGTCTGTTTCCACTTCTCTTCTTAGCATCAAGATAATATTGATATTTAAAACAATTTCACTGAAGTCAATCACCTCTACATGAAAATACAATAGTCAATTGTAATAGCAATAAAGAGTTTTTAATGACTATTGTAATAGCTATACAGAGTTTTTAATGACTATTGTAAGAGCAATACGGAGTTTTTATCATTCAAACCATAATGTGAAGTTATTTAATACTCAAATTCATGTATATTATTCTTGTATCACATTATTTCATTCTATTATTAAATTAAAAAAATTATTTTCATTATTGCATCCTTGTTATGGATTTCACAAGTCTATAAGGTAAGTTACGGAGGTGTTCAGTACATTCTTGATATTTTCTACCTACTGGAAAACATAAATTTCAAATCAGCAAACATTTGAGCATATTGGTACATCACACACCCAGTACTACAGCACACCTGGTATGGTTCTGTGTGAAAGTACGCTAGGAAACGTAGGGTACATCATTTGACATAATCAGGCATACCCAAGTACTGTTCTGCAGACGCTGTGCGTATTTATTACATATACGCGGTAAAAACAGTAAAAAACATTTTTTTCTTTGTTGTTTGGTCAAAAAAGTCGAAACAACTTTGCAAAATAAAAAATAGAAAACCCTAACCCTAAAGACACCCTTAAACTCTGTAATGAATATTTTGATTTGTCTTGATTTTTGTGTATACATTGTAACATTTGCACAATGTACTTGCTCTAAAGTTGACCAATGAATATCATGACATTTGGCATTGAATTATCACTATGTTTTTGGTTATTTAGCTTATTTTGATTACTCTAAGCATATTACATGGTTAATTTCGCTTATTTGGCTATTATTTTTGTATGGCCATACCCAAAACTGTACCCAAGCCCTGTAAAAATTGGCACCTTATTATTGTGTTAAAAAGATGTGAAGCATCACCTGTTTCAGTTGTTTCTTCTTTAGGTTCGACTTCAAGCTAATTCCAATCCTGTCACTAGCCTCTATGTTGGGTTTTGAACAAAGGGAGAAAAGGGGGTAAACCATAACAGTCAAGTGAATACATAGAGACCTACAGGCACTAAACAACACATAATGTTCAACACCAACTATCAAATTAGTGACTTTTGGACAACGACAAAAATATGGTAAGAGGCTCTTTACTCAAGTAAGAAATATTTTATGAGGTGATGGCCAAAAATAGAAACCCTGATAAAGTGGTTGTGGTTCACTGGTGAAAGCGTAAATCCCACCTACTCTAAAACCTACATTGAACAAGAAAGGGCCAAACAAGAAGTTTTATTTGATACCAACTAACGTGGATATGTATCTACGACAACAATTGATGCATACAGAAATGTCATGTATTAGAATGGTTTTTCCATGTGCAATTCTGTGCTCACGTGTAAATACAAGCTTTTGAAAGAACGCTGTGCATGTTCATGCATACATAGTACATAAATATATTACTCTATCATTCAGGTAGCAATCGGAATGTAGTTCTTTGATATACTTGCTAACAAAGTTGTACCTTTGAGCACATATGTGTCAAGTACAAAGGGTTACTGAAGTGCCAGACAAATGGATCAAGAAGACCATATACGTGCCATGAAAGAAGTTCCAAGCCAGGCTTTGATGAATTTCAAAGGAAAGATGTCTAATAGAGGTTGCAATCACAAGGAAAATTAGTTGTAATTCTTGTAAGAACTCTTGACCCTCAACTTTTGTGAGATCAGAGATAGACACTCATACATATCTTATAATCACAGAACGATTCAGATATCGGGTCTCTATATATTCAAAAGCATTTGGATGTTAACATGCTTCATGGGTGGTATGACAAAAACAGATCAGGAGATGGTCTGAAATCACCACAACTCATGCTGTAAACTTCAAACTTCAAGGGGACTATCTTGTGCAATATAACATTCTACTTTTGAAAAAAAAATGACTAATCACATCTTCATTGTGCTTCCTGATTTTTAACTTTAAGAAGAGTTTATACAGAATTATCAGGAAATAATCTAGAATCTAGATGTCGTAAAGCACTTATACTTTCTATGTTTGCAAAGAGGAATACAAGATAGTAAATAAAACCGAAGGATCCAACATTATGTGATAGTGATAACAAAATACAACCCATGGTCCACACAAGAAATTCGTTCCTTCTGATAGATACACATTAACACTTGATTCCGGTTCAGTATCAAAGAGGCCCTATGATACCTAGATTAATAAAGCCAATACTGTTGTTTTAAGCTTTTGTTAATTATATAGAATGTAAGCTGTCAAAACTGACAGATTGATCGGGGTGGACATGAACAAATTCAACTACTTGAATAAGATCTGTAATTCTTTGAACCAACCAATAGTTATATAGTTTCAATTTTCAATTTCAATGTCATGAACAAAAGGCAGAGACCAAATGGTAAGTTTGGTGTGACAAATCACTGACTCTGCATAAGAACAAAAGCAAAAACAGCAAAAGGTCCAAATCTCAAATGCACATCATGAATGTATTAGAACAATTTAGTATTTTCGCTTGTGCTCATCAACTCTAATTATTTTCCATTGCGCAAAATTTAATGTCTGTGACCATCTTTCCTTTTAACATCAGAGGAACTACATTGCCTTTTGAACCACAGGTTCCGTTTTGCAGTGATACTGGAAGGTTGACTAGGTGTTGAAGCTGACCGCTGTGTGCTTTCCATGCCCTTGGGCAACTCAGCTGGAAGAGCTGCAGCCGCATTGGTCAAAGCATTTAGCAAAAGTAATGCAAGAATTGGAGACAAGTCCAATCCACCAAGAGGAGGAATAACACCTCTGAAGACATTCAGATATGGGTCACAGAGTGTGCTGCATTAAACCCTATCCGTGTTAAACCCTGGATGTGTTGATTTCAATTGGGAACAGATATACACCATTTCCCTTACTATTTCTTCTCAAAATTTATATCCAAGTCTGGTGTCCAAAACTATTAAATTTTGTGAGCAAGTACAGATTAGGACCAAAAGATAGATTGTTTCGGTTGAGACAGCCAAAAACCTTAAGTGATGTGATGGACTTGACAGCCTGGGAAATTCGAAATGCTTTTCAAATACATGTTATCACCATTTCTTCTGAAACAAACGCAAAAATCAGATACATATAATCGTCTTACCTTAAGGGTTCACAATTACTGGTGGAGAATTGGGAAACCAAGTTAAGACCAGCCTCGTTATCAGCAGAGTATTATAGATGTTGAGAAAATTCGAAATCCCATTTGTCACAACCATTTCTGCCACTGAATCACCTGGTAATATAGCTGCAAAATTAAATGAGGAGAGAGGATTGGTTTGCCCCACTCTTCGGCAATGACCCTGTAATAAAAAGAGAAGGTCAAAAACAGCAATTATCACACAATCCTAGGAGTAGGAAGTGAAGTATCAAACATGTCTGCAGCTCAAAGAAACTAATGTAGTTACAAATGGGTGTGCCTGGAAGAGATTTTTGTATTGGAAGGAAAGAAATATCAGCCTTTGCACAAGTGGGTTGTTTGCTGTTATGGAGGTCACTGTTCTGTCAATGGTTTGCCTGCATTCAATCAATGCAAATTCTAAAACATTTAGAAGTTTTTGACATCCTTGTGCAGCCTTTTGCATGGAAACTCTTGGTGTGGGATTCTTTGGAATGAATGGAACTGCAATCGGTAGGAAAAAATTGGAGGGAGTAGATAGATACTTCCTTGTCTTTGCCATTTTCTGCCACAATGTGCATCCTCACGCCATCCATTAAGATAAGATATAGATATAGTGTTTCCTAATTCCCCATAATTATAACTCCCACGAATTAATTACACACCAAACACAAAATGAAAGTCGTTAAAAGAATTAGATTATTCTTTTTTTTAGCTGTATGTGTTTAAGTCATCCGTTGGAGTCTCTAAATTTAACTTCATTCTTTTTCCAAGGAGTTTTTATTTGAAATGAAATTAAAAAGATTAACGTCCATGAGGCTAAAATAGTCTATGAGAAACTGAACTAGTTTTTTTTTTTTTTTTTTTTTTTCCATCATTTCTGATTTTCATATGTTAATCTTAATTGGTGGGACCCGAGTGCTCCCAAATGAGCCACCCACTCAAGTCCTAGAGGACCGGTTACCCTTGCATTTACACAAGCGGTTGGGAGGATTCGCCTTATATTAACAGGGCACGAAGTGTGCCAAGTGGTGGGTCATTAACTCCTATAATATCTAAAATATATATAAATGATGAAGTCCCCCATTTTAGCTATCAACTCTTCACTTTGAACATGTATTGTAATGACAATGTTGTGAAATTGATTACATATCTCAAATGAATGTCATTATAAGCATTGCATTCTATAATAAAGTGTTTTTTTGATTCCACCGCCTCGTCTAAGCAATGCCCAGTTTAAGCAAAAGACACGACTCTCTCTTCCCATTTTTCTTTAGGCTTTTTCCATCTACTTGTTTCGCATCTAAGCCGGTGAGAGTTAGTCCTTAATTGAGCTATGAGAATCTTAGCTCTCCAAGGGATGAGGGCCCCTATGTAGGCCTTTTGTTGATGATCACAAGTGTAGTTAAATTCTTTGAGGTGGTATCTCTTTTTTCTCCCCATTTTTCCACATAACTTTGTGAAACTTATCTATTACAAATGCTTTTATTTCTTTGTTGTCTTTGGGTCATGCATTCCATTTAATATTCCATTTATGTTAAATTAATTTGGATGTTGGAGCACACTTGAAGCTACGAGGGTATCGCCGTAGCTATTCATGTAGTAAGTGATTATGCGACTCTTGCGAGAAGGGCTTATAGGTAACCACTAGGTTTGAATATTTTTAAAATAGTCTTTTTTTTTCCATTGCCAAAGATTTTATAAAGTATATAATAAGTTGTTATAACGAATTTAATTATATTATTTATTTTTGTGAGATTCGATTCTTGTTTATGTAAATCATTTTGAAATGTCTTTTTGTAGATGCCTATAGGAGTAGTGGACTATTCTAGTATAAGTGTATTTTGTGTATTTATAGATCATTGGTCTAAATTAGACCCTTATTGGTATGTTTTTTTAATGGGTGCTAACTTTCGACTTGTTTTTTTGTGTCTATTGCTCTCACTTTTCGATTTCTCGTTCTTCTCCATGTGGGCCCCTTTATATCTCATTTCCTCCATTTTCTTGTATTTCTTAGCTCTAGTATGACTTTCTCTCTCTTTCTCGTGGTTTTGGTACAATTGTGGTTGTTTTCCATTTTCATACGAGAAGAAAATGGTAACATTCCTATAAAAATGATTGCGTGTATTTTATAGATTTGTTTAGACAGATTGATTTTATTGAATGTTGCCCCTTTTGGTTGGCTTTCCCACTTATTCGATGTTGGCTTACACGCCATAACATTAAATGCAATAAGTCTATAAATACAAATGTGGACTAGTGCATTTAACGAGACTGAAAGTTAGATGAGAGCACATCCAAATTGAAGTTGTAAGGAAAGACCCTAATATATTTTATGAAGCATCCATGTACCAAAAAGTGATTTCAAAGTTAGAAGTATGTAGATGATCCTATTTGTTGCACACATCGAAAATATGAGGCTTGGATCAATTACACTACACGAAGTTGTTTGTTTTTATTAGTGGTAAATGGTTTTGGGAGGGACCATACCCTAGAGTACAAAAAAATCCCAAAGGCCAGATAAGCATGAGTTACATCATGGTTTTTTGATAGGTGGGGACCACACCCAAAAAAAGCCCTAATCACATATATATAACAAAGTGGAACACATGAAGAGTACAAAGCGCCAACAAGGAGCACAAGAACAGGTAAACTACATCCCTACCGCATGCCTACACAACTGACAAAACAACAAAAAGACACAAAAACAAAAGGAGCCAAGCACCTTTACTAAAGAGATTTTTGAAACACTTTTTTCACATCCTCCAGTGCTTTGAAGAGATTCAATGCAGTCTGCTTTGTTGGGTCCTTGCTACTAGAGGAGAAAGTCTTCTTTGTTGCTTTGCCTCCTTTCCAGAGATCCTCTGGGATTCCACTGACTTCACAAATTTTCTTAACCTGAATATGCAAGAATTCGAGAATAGCCTTTTGCATGATGAGATGATTGACTTGTTTGGTGACAATATTCTCCAGTGTAGCTTCCATGGCCTTTTGTTTCTGACTGAAATCTTCGAGCTTTTTCTCAATATCCATAGCAGGGATTTGTTTTACTTTTGCACCATCGTTAAAAAGAAGAGGCACTTCCTCCCCCATAGCCTTCAAATTCTCAACTTGTCCTTGAATCTAGGTTTGCATGTCTCTGGCAGCGATCGAGGGATTTAGGCTAGTCGACTTATGGTCATCGAGACTCTCAAAACATCGAAATCTTTACCTTTACCAACACTCCTAAGAATCCTTTTGGTCGAAGGGAGTGACAAGGGCCTGAGTTTTTGGTTTTTTAGGTTGCATGGGAGGGGGAAGATTGGAGCTGGAAGGGTTATTTGCAACCATTTCATGACAGTAGTGGTGGAGGAGTAGGATAACACCTTGGTGGAGAGGAAGACCTCTCTGATGAGAGTGAACCTCTGAATAGATCTCTCAAGAGATTGTAAAATGTAATAGGAAAGGCTAACTCTAGGAGACCTTCTAAAATGATTCAAGAGTACCAAATGGTGAAGAGGCAAAGTGGAAAATCTACCTTCTAGGGTAACATACCTGACCACCATTCGTGCTACATCATCGTAGGGGGTTGGTATGGACGAGCAAACAATGCCCACTTTGACAATCTACAGGGTTTCAGATCCCTGAAGAAATTTCTTTTCTTCTACATCCTTATCAAACTTGTTCCTATAGAACTTAATGTCATCTAAGCCCAAACCAGTAACAAAAGATATCAAATTCTCTATGATTGGGAAATCTTTGCCTTTGTAACTGAGGACCTAGTTTTCCAATGCTTGGAAAACATGATGAAAATGTGCTTGTCAAAACCCTTAATCCTCTACATAAATGTGGTAAAACCATCTGCATCTAGCACTTTCTAGAGCTCTACATCGGCTTGCCATGTCAGGTCGAAGATTGGCTTAGTCCTGCAAGGAGGCCCACCCATGATGTTGAGATGAGAGTCACCAAAGAATAGAGGATTCGCAGGTTGAAAACGACATCCAATGAGCAAAAAAACCGCACAGAGAATAATGTCGAAGATAGAATGGAAAAAGAATTGATTGTGCCGCAGGATGAAAGCACTTTTCAAACGTGCGGGATAATCATGTTGGCGAGATGAAATTTTCCCACATCTAAAGCCAACACTATCCATTGGGACAACTGGCCAAGGTGTCCTTGAAAATGATCTCATTTGAAGTATGTGAGATTTCATCATTACTAACCCAATAATTATAATGATTGCTAATCACACCAATGTTGGCAAAAGAGTTTGACTACCTTATTGCCCTCTCTATATGTATGGCAGATTCTAACATTAACAAGATCATTACATATATTTTTGGCCTCATGAATGAAGTCCTTTATAGTCCAACTAGGGGGGTCGTTATCATTAAGATGATTAATGATATTAAGGGAGTCACCTTCAACTATAAGCTTGGAGATCTTATGCTTTTAGCTTCTCTTAAACCTCATAAGGCAACGGGTGCCTCCGCATAATGGTCGGACTAAGTTCCCATAGGGCCAGCATAAGCAACTATAAGCTTGCCAAACTTATTTATGATAATTCCAACACGAAGTTGTCTGTCATTGAATGCATTATACTTGTTTGTTGTTTGTCACATTGTTATTCAATTGAGCGCGACCTAATAAATATCAAGGAAGTTCAAATTTTCTCTGATTTATCATAGGTCACAAAACACATTTGTTTTCCTTAAGCATTTTATAGACCTTAGATTTTAAGAATTTTAAGACTTTTATAGACCTTAGATTTTAAGAATTTTAAGCATTTGTTTTTCTAAAGCATCTATGTACCAAAAACGTATTTCAAATATAGAAGTATGTAGATGATCCTATGTGTTTCACACATTGAAAATATAAGGCTTTGAACATGGAGTTATTTTTTGAATGTGTTATACTTGTTTATTATTTGTCACATTGTTATTCAATTGAGGGACCTAATAAATATAACAAACTCAAATTTTCTCTACTTTATCACGGGTCCCAAACCACATTTATTTGTCTTAAGAATTTTATAGACATTAGAGGTTAGATTTGGGTTTCAAAGGTTGAGATCGATTTCCATGCAATTCATTGTGATCTAGAAATACTAAAATGATATTTCACACATTAGAGCATAAAGAACAAACTTTTCAAGTCATATCCATATTTGTACATACAAATCCATTTTCATAAAGAACTTTTCATTTCCATTCCATACAAAATGGTCACTATCTCGACAAAAATGATCAATGGGGTTTGATAGTTTGAATTTTTTAGAGTTTACTATCTCTTCTCCTAGACTTGGTTTCCTCAAATTTCTATCAATGACTACTTACAAAAGTGTGAAAAATAGATTATCATCCTACAAACTCTAATTCTCCTAAGCGGTTTACAATTTTACTACTTTTATGGTTTAGATATCCTCTTTTATGAAATTGGATATGGGTTCATTGATTATATATGAATTATGTCTATTTGTAATGTGTTATGGTTAATTTAGTGCATTTTTAATGTAAAACTAATTTCCATGTCTACATGTTAATGAACTTGAGTTTATATCAAGATTACTTAGCCTTAGGGTTTCTCTTTTTATGAACCATGCATGGTTAGTTCTCACCCTAGGGATTTTACTTTGTGTAAAACCTTATTTCTTTGTTTCTTTCTATGATTTGCACCACTAATAAAAGGTTTGTGTGGGGACAATGTCATGTTAGACATAGCTATGAAGGTTACAAAGAGTGTGCCGATTAACTTACAGTAGAAAATAAAACACACAATGATTAAGATGAATTTTATTTATCAGAAATACAATTGTGATTGATTCATGGATAAGAGGGGATAACAACATAGGTGTACAATATTACAAGGCTAGGAGAACATGTTCATGTGATAAGAAGAGGAAACACTTCATATGATTTCACAAGATTGAATTTGTATATACAAATGCCTATGAGAAATATTGGATACTTAGGGCATGGTGATAAGATTCACTAATTGTGTAGTTTGGTTCTTAAGGATATCAACCCTTTGGCATATGAGTATGTTATTTATTTATACTAAAATTGCAAGAATGTAGTTACAAATGAACATGGTAACAAATAGACATTACTACTAGTTACTTCATCTTCCAACTATGTAATAGTTGAAATTCTTCCACATACATGGAGGTTGATCTTCCCATTTAGATTATTACTATGTGAGATTCTCTTATGTGCCATAAAACTAGACATCACCACTTAGAAATCCACACAAAAACAAGGAGTTTTCATGTGGTCAATGTCCAAGAATGTTCCACAAATGTGTTGTACATGCATTGAGTGAAGAGAGTTCTACATGGGTCTCAAAACATCAAAGAGGTTATGTGAGGCTTATAAGGATCTGTAGAAGGCAAGTTTTGTGTAGTGATGTAGGTGTGCATAAGAAAGACACTAGACTTGTACATGTGTGCATGTTACTAGGTCCATAATGTATGAAAATAAATTCAAAATGATAATCACATAGGCTACACATATGTGAAAAGGATAAGTGCACATGGATACACACAACTTATTAGCTCTTTCTTAAAAGAAATGGTCCTCATTACATCCCAATGTAGCTATGGGAACTATATTTGAAGTTCTAAAGATTGTACTACTTAGCTTGATCATCATACTTAATTTTCTTGACCAATGTTTTTGTGTGCCTTGGAGAGTGTGCATGTATTTCACTTCAAAAATATGATCCTTACCTATGGGGAAAAAGTGTTCGGGATCTAGTTCGGAAGGATGTTGTGTCACTACAAGATTGAGAAGTAGAGGGAAATATGGCTTAAGGATATCCACATTCAATACTAAGTGCATGCCCAAGTATGGAGGGAGATCAAGAACAAAGGCATTCTCACCAATTGTGTGGATAATGGTTCAAGGACCGTATTGTATAAGCTTGATCTTTTGGTGTGTGTCATTGAAGCATTCCTTCTAAATATGCAACCAAAATCTATTGTGAATTCATGTTATATGAGGTGTGCAAACACATTAGTGTCACTCTTTGTAATTTTCTTATGAGTGTGAGAGAATCTACTGAACCTTTTGATGATTAGATCATATGAGTCATATAAATTTATTCAATTTGTCATCCTCCTTTCATGCATGTGTGACTTGGTGTTTATCGGTGAGCAACATGATATGTCTAGAGGTGTTGTTGGTTAGAACAATGAATTCTATTATAAGATTTATGAATGTAAATCAAATTATCATCCTAAGTTCAAGCATTTGTAAAGTTGTACATATGTAAGAGATGAATTAGAGTGTGATGAAAAATTATGTTTTTCTATATATTTTTGAATGAATTGTCTTCCACCGATCTAACTTTATACCCATCAAGTCCCATAGAATCTACCAAAAATGACTTTAAAAATGGGGAACTCAATCAAATATAATGGATGTTGGGAGTGAAACGTGAACCCAAACATGGGTGAAGAAAGATCTAGTAGTGTCAATTGTGCGATGCCTTTCTCATAAGGAACCATGATGAACATCTTTTAAAACATATCCATTACTATAAGCATTGCGTTATTTTGGCATTTTTCCTCAACATTCATGTAATGTAATCCACGAAGATGGATTTCCATGGTTTGGATGAAACTGATAGATGTGTGTAAAAACCCATCTTGTTGTCTACTTAGATTTACAATACATAAGGAATGCAATACTTTGTAATGCCCTTTTTCCCACTTGAGAGTTGTAATTTGGTCTTCTTGTCATTTCTTCTCCATGGCAAAGAAGAAAAGATGGAAGAGAACATTGAGTATCTATATGATGTGTTTTTTATTAATATTTTATATTTTCTTTAGTGTTTTCTTTCTTATATAGGTCGACCTTGCCTTTTTGTACTTTGGCGCCAATTGAAGGTTATAAAAGGAGATCTAAGTCATCATTTGATATCTAGACTTCGACATATTTTATCTTATTGGATCATTGTGAGCTAATAGCTCCTTGTTCTTGCATTTGAGGATGAAAACCCTCATATACGACTTTCCTAGAAGGATGAAACCCTTCTAGAGGTTGAGTGAAGGACGAAAACCCTTCATCTTGACTTGGGGATTGGTGTATAAGGCTGATTTGAGGAGAGAGTTATCATTTTCAGATTGTTGTTGATTTATTTCTAGTGGAGTGACCTACCTTGAGTAGGGTTTTGAAGATTTGGTGAACTTTATGTGCAATTTTAATTGATAATCTGATTTATCATAAATTCTAAGGCTGGAATCTCAAGTTTCATGATTTTTGGGGGTTTCTAGGCCCTAGATCTACATTTTCTTATGGCTGCAATTAACTGGTCATAATTAATTTCCAACAAAGTGTTTCTTCAGTATTTTCATTGATTTTGGCTCTTGTGGTTGCATAAAATATATATAAAAATTGTGGCAAGTGAATTTGAAGTGTTTCATGGTGTTTTGGCATATTTTATGAAGGATACAATTTGCTGATTTTGCATTTTCAGTTTGCTGCAATTAAAAATCAGATTTGAATATTTTGGGTGTTTGGCTAAATTCCATTGTTTGTGGTTAAACCCTTGAAAGGGTCATTACAGTGGTATCAGAGCTCGGATCTTCAAAGGGCCTAGGGTTTATGGAAGAAGGCAACAAGGGTTACATCTACTACCAAAGAAGAAAGAAGGCAGACAAAGAGGACCAACCAAGAGAAGAAGGAAGCATGGTTGATCATGATTCCCAAGAAGCTAAGGTTAACAAACTAATTACTGGCCAAGAGAGACTCACATATATTATGGACTTCCTAGCTCTTTCCCTCTAAAGAGTCATTGAACCTAGGGTTCAAAATGGTGAAGGGAGTTTGAATGGAGCCAATAATGCCAAGTGACCTAATGGATCAACTTAAGGATCGAGTTTGAGGCCCACTTTCCTTCCTAAAGAGAAGGCCATTCCGGAAGAAGAAGCAAGACCTATAGGGAGAAGGAATATTGCAATGAGCTATGAAGAATACATGGCCTTGTCAAGGGAGATCCGTGATGTTATTTCTCTTGCCAAGTTCATGGGGTTGGATAGAGGAAGATCTAGGCCCAAGCCTAGACATGCCATGCCACAAAGAGAGGTACAAAATGTTTTGGGTAAGATGTCTTTTTCTACATTTGATGGATCTACCAAAGGTACCGCTAGGGCTTGGATTCAAAAGTTGAATAAATATTTGTCTTTGAAACCCATGGTGGAGGAAGATGCAATTAAATTTGCCACTTTACATCTTGAGGGCATTGCTCATGAATGGTGGTTCCATGGGCTTGTGACACAAGGGCATGGTGAGATACATGCCTATGATGAGTTTTTCCAAAGGCTCTCGATCGGTTTTATAGACTGGATCCAAAGGTACATTTCTATGAGCTTGCACATTTGAATCAACAAGGCACCGGGGAGAAGTATATGGCTGATTTTCAGAGACTTTCCGTTATGATCATAGATGTGTTAGAAAGAAGACTCATAGTACTTTTGTGGAGGGTTTGATGGAGCACCTCAAGGAGTTGGTTCATGAATTTGATCCTTTGTCTCTACAAGAGGCAATTAAGAAATATCTTGACCTTGAAGATGATGCCCAAAAATTAGCAACAATCAACAGTGTTCCTAAGGTGAATTCAAGTGGGGAAGCCCCCAAGAGTAGCCAAGCATCCCTTTGGACCATCCAAAGAGACCTCTTCAAAAATTTACCTATGTTCACACGAATCAATAGAAAACCAGCCATGATAAGGAGGCAAAAAATGAATTACAAAGGAAGAATTTGTGCTTTTCATGTAAGAATCCATGGACTTTGGGACATAGTTGTTTCGGTAAAGGTAAAGTTCATTATATTGAAGTAATTTCTGATTGCGAAGATGATGATAACATTGTTGATGAAGCTAGGCATAATGATGTTGTGGAAGAAGAGGACACAAAGAAGCTAGAGGGTATTGTATGCCTTAAAATCATCATGTGATCTTAAGCGCACGTGACCTCCTGAGGTCATGCCAAGATAGCTGCAATGGAATGGATAGATGGCTATGGAATGGGATAAATAAGGTGGGTAGGAAGAATATATGAAAATGGGTGAAAATGGTCAAGTGATCAAGGCAATCTAATGTCCTCAACGGGCACTATGGGGATCTTCTTGTCTAAAGAAATGAATGCTTGCCTCACTTGGGCGGGCGAGATGGAGCGATTGAGGAGAATGACAACATGGATTATTTTTTTAATATCGGTGTCATTGAATACTCTACTGAACTAGCTATAGAATGCGGGTGAACTGTCATGCGTTTTCCTCTTAGAAGTCTCTAGACAAGGTCATGGAGGTGTAGGAGGAAACGTGTGAATAGGACAAATGTGTGAATTGTGGAAGCTAATTTCATCCACGTAGATTTTCCAAAACTTGTAAGCACTTGTTTACTTTGATGTTTAAAACTAGCAATTGTGAGATGATGATGGGTGGAAGCGGTGAAGTCGGAAAACCAAGGTTCTAAGACCTGTTTCAATATCTATCAATACGTTGGTTGTGTTTGGTTGCATGGACTCGGGGTTGTATCGTGTCTGTTAGGAAATTAATATTTACATGGGTATTTATTATTTACATGTGTTTGTAATTACTGTATAGTTGAAACAATAAATATATGGTTAGTGAGTGGTTCATATATAAATATAATAAAACAAACATTATTGTTTTATTATATATACGAGAGAATATTGTTGTACTTGTAAATATATTAACGAGTTATTTGTTTGTGTGAGTTCCTATTTTATAGGGTATTGGTTTTCTATTATGATGGCTATATAATAGCCTAATGTATTACATGAGATATTCGAATGAGAAAATATAATATAGAAGAAATCAATTGTTTCTTTGTGTAAATCTGATCCAAATTTAATATTTGGTATCAAAGCGGTGTCTAATCCTGTGGAATGGATATCTAATGGATGTGTGAGGGACAATCTTCAAGTCATCCTTGTGAATGGAAGTTTTCTATGTGATATGACAATATTGTGTAGTTCATATTGTCTTATTATCTTTTAGAAATTCATTTAATTTATGTGAAGGTCGAACTGCTATAATTTATCTGAAGGATCTATTCCTTCTACATCTGTTCTTTTTAATAGTCAGACATTGTGCATCTGCATGCCCTCGTATTTGTTATCCCGAGTCATTAGCGCAATATAAAGATAGACCATATCATAGAAAGTCTGCATTGAGTTTCGAATATATTCTAACTTTTCCATGACACATTACAATGGATTGCCATTCGATTCTTATATGCAACAAAACTAATGATGCAACCTAGAATTTACCAGATAACACCCTACTCACTGATCGACACATCACTCACCTGGGCGAGTGCTCACCCGAAGCATCAAAGAAGTACCAAGTCCCTCTTTAGGGTTGTTGTAATAGGATGTTAACATGATGAAGGAAGAAACATATAGATTCATAACTAATCCATCATTCCACAATGCATGCTACACTCAGATCTATGAAAGAACAAGCTTAAACAATAATCATGATTGAATTAATAACATGCACTACTCAACTACACATAGAATGACACTTAGATTCAACCAATATCTTCCATCTATTAATAAATACAAAATCTCCTTACAGTATTGTCAATCTATACCAATGCGCATATGGAACTGATACAATAGTTTAATCATATGCATATATTCTCTATTACACATACATACATCTCCTTCCATACATCTACTATGTACCTAACATCATATATATAGGGTGGGGACTTGCCCTTCACTACTTATCTATTCCAGAAATAGGCTGCATGATATTGATAGCCACATGCCATCTACAAGTAGAGCCACACATGCAAGTGTGCTATCTATAGTCCTCTTGCAGTTAACTGAAGTGTCAATTCTATTCTCAGCTCGTCTCCATGCAAAAATGCTTCGATCCACTTCTCTAAAGATAGACAATGCATGGCACGCATGTCTCTGCACTGTTGATGTGTTTTGCATGCCATCTTCTAAAAATAGGTCTTCATGCTAAAAAATCGGCTAAGTCTTGAAATCTGAACTTGCCTTTCATGCGCGGGTCCTTCCTGTCCTTCCGCACCCTTGATTCTCGGCCCTTCTATCCCGCACGAACTCCTTGTGTGATTTTTGACAAGTATTCTTTGATCAAAATTACCCAACACTAATCTCATTGTTGTCTCGATAATGGGTATCTCCAAAAATTAAAGGAAAGAATATAAGAATGGAAAGAATAAGAATAAAAGAATGTAGATAAATAAAGAATTTCTATGAGGTTATTAGGCAACCTCCTCTGTATCATTTTACAGTATCAACTCTAGATACTCCTCCTTTATTTCGGCTTCCAATACCTGTCAGTCAGTGAGTGCTTGCTCTAATTTTTCTGGGATGTCCACAACAATGGATTCCAACTCATCCCTCGCAATCTCTCCCTTCTCATTTTGTAGAACTAACACAACACTATGGACATTGATGTCATTATTCCTTCTAAAAGGTCCATCTTCTGTGCAATCAACTTTCTAAGCTCTTCCGGTAGGAGCCTTGTGCGGCTCTTGTGTGGTTGTCGGGGCCTCGCACTTCTATTTAACCATTAAAAATCTTGTTGCGTGGGCCAATGTCTCATCTTTCATCACTCTCTGGACCTCGTTGTTATCTTCGAGGGTCTTGATGTTGATAAGTGCCTCTGGAGTTGTGCACACGTTTAAAGTTTGGTCTGCTTTCTTCAATACTTCCTGTAATGCTTGCAAAAACCCTTCATAAGATGTAATTTTTCTCATTAATGATGCTTTCTCCCATTCAGAATCTTGTTTTGAGCATTTTGGCACTTGCATAAGAGTTTCTTCTTTAAGTACCAAGTCCACCAACTTTCCCACATAGTGTATCATTGAAGGAAATGTATGTGGTACCTTGGCCTCCAAGTGTGGCCTTACTTTGATGACATTGTCCCCAATCTCCTCTGCGATGCTTATAAACACCTCATTCTTCTTCTGCATGAAGTCCCTCTCCTGTGTTATGCACGCTATCTCTATGTCCTTTGTCTTCAACTCCTCGCACACAGCGCTCTGATCGTGGAAGCTTTGTCCATGTTTCTTCTAGCCACCTCGATAGAAACTTTCACTAATGCATCACTGACCTACTCATTTGACATGACAGTAGGCTTTACTGTCATGTGTCTAGCTTGAGGTGCCTTCTTCAGTCATCTCAAAATGCATGAATCTTCACACACATCAAAGTCAGGCTCATCCATGTGGGTGTGCATTGACCACAATAGTTTCTTTCGAGTGTGCATCATCGCCATATCTTCATCCATTAACTCCCAACTGAATAAATCCTTTTGCGCTATCGTGCTCTGGAAGCGGGTGCGGATAATTTTTCCTACGTCCTCTGCATACCCCATGGCCGATGGAATGTGCTCTCCACTTGTTCTTCTAGACCTTTGCTGCTTAGGAACTTTAGCCTCCAAATTTGGGACTTGTGTCTCCATGTCCTGAACATCCTCTGCAATTGTCTCCTTTGGTCTTTTCTCATCCTCTTATTTTTCCTTTGATGCCTCACCCTGTTCTTTTGTGTCCTCTGGAAGTGTAGGATAATTAGGTGTGCTTTCCTTTGACTCTTCCGCCTCCTCATTCAACTTCAGTTTCCTCCTTCTCTGCATGGTCACATCCTTTTGTGGAGAGAGTCTAGGTGATTTGCACACTGTGGTTGGAGTAGCATCTTGGGTTCTTGTTCTCATAAATACCCTTTTAAACCTGTGCTCCCCTTGGACTGCATTCAAGTCCTCATCATCCCCCTCTTGTGGCTGAGGTGGTGTAACAGTGTGCTCAACTTCATCCTTACTTGTTGGATGTCTCCTACCCCTATGCTCCAAACCACCACTATCTTTGCGCTCCTCCTCATCCTGCACTTCAATTAGCTTTGTGGGCTTACGTGCTGGGATGTTCTCCATTGTATTCTTTCCCTTTGGTGGTGCTGGAAGTGTGAACTCACCTTCCACATATTTGTTATTCTCCATTTTTCGGCTTCAATTGGAGATACACCAATGCTGCCCCACATCTCAAGCTACTGACCAAGCTTGGGCTTGATATTCAATATTCTGAAATGATCCTCTCTGTATAAGCACTTCTGTCAGGGTACACATACTTCTTCCTTAGCGTATGGTAATGGTAGTCTACCTTATCTGCATTGAAGACCAGTTGACACATGTCTGTAAATCTATGAACAGATGCTTGAAAATACCTTACAGTGAATGTGTAAGGAAACTTGTACCAAGGGTTCTAGACTCCATCTTTCATTGGGAAGCACGTGATGCATAAATTTTGATATACAAAAAACTAAACTTATTTCCCTACCACAACTGGTAGGTCTTTTGGGATGCGCCACTCTTCCCCAAATGTTGTGCGAGCATGTCATACCACTTCTTCGCCATTTTCTTTACATCAAATTTCATGGCCCCTTGCATAGGTACTAGCTGAATATTTTAGTGGGACTTATTCTCCATGGGCTATTCCCATACATTCTCCTTCGGTCCATATAGTACTTCGATCTCCATAAATACCAGTGATAGTAAAACAACCCCAAAGCTGATCTTTCCTCCGGTGCATGCTTCTTCGACTATTTGCTCTGCAATATAGCCTGCAATGTTGTAGATTGTCCCTTCTGACATATTACACACCACATGCAACCACATAATATTTACCTCGAGACCACCATTCATGATTAGTCAACTTGGTAACAAGGTGGGTTGCAGCTTATACAACTGGACAGTTCTTCAATTTGTCTATGTCCATTCCGCGCGGACCCTTCAAGTACCCTAGCTCTTGTTTGGTCTTTACAATCACGGATTTATCTACAAGATCACCTTTTATATCTTCTCATGTGGCCTTCAGACATGTAACTGATGAGACAAGTGCAGATGAGATTCTAACTCTGTATCTGTAAAGTAGAAGAAGTCTTCATGCACCCTGCTCATGAGCCATTGATACAAGGGCTCATACTTCCCAAAATATGGAAGCTCATACAACTGGTAGACCCCAATTCTCTTCAAAATATTTTCACCCACATCGTCATATACTGACATGTCCTCCACCGTGTGCTTGTTCATTCTAGCAATGAGCAAGGAATCAAGCTCCTTCTTGTTCTCTGAAGTCTTGTGATTATATTCACTCACTTTGCTCTTTCTGATGGGCGAATCCCATTCTTTCCAACGATGACTCCTTTTGGATATTACATCTCTGAAAAATGGATTTCAGGTGCCATCTCTTCCTCCTTGATGACCACCTTCTTCTTTCCTTTTATTGTTGTTGCAGATGCCTTCTTCGGTGCCATTTTTACCTTGCAAATGTCTCCTCTTCAACTCTGCAACTTTGTGAATCAAACCCTAGCTTGATTCAATCATGCCCTAGGTGGAAACTTCGTAACCTAACCATTTTTGTCTCCCTGCTTCACTTAAACCCTTCACCACTGGGGATGCAAGCTTCTTGTCACACAGATCTGGTTGTCACGCTTGGTTTCACACCCTTTACACCTTAACTTGATCACTCGGCTCTTTGCACTTGGCTCTTTTCTCAAATACTCTTAGTCACAATGGTCAAAATGAATCCGCATCCCATCCTTATAATTTTTTTCAAATTTTGATACATTTATTGCTCCTTCACCTACAAAATATCCTCTCATTCATTGACCAAATCCGTTAGATTACATGCGGTACATCTTCACTCCCAGCCTATAACCTTCTAAATAAGCACCTTCCTACCCTCTGGTCACAAACTTCTCTTCAGCGCGTGCTCCTATGCCCGAGTACCTCATCACTGTACCTTCTCCTAGTAGCTATCATGGCCTCTGCTTACCTCATGTTATATTGTTCTTTCATTCATCTCCATCCTTGGTCACTTTTGAGAAGCAATCTTCTTTTGACTTAAAGCACACCCGTAGCAGCTTATTCCTTTCACCTTTCAATTCCCACAGTCTTTTTCTTGGATAACTACAACCACCCCACACTAAAAGTATGTGCAGTCCTCTGCGCATAAACAGTCTTCATACAATAATTAGCTTCATGCGTGCAAGTGTGCTTATTTCACCAAAACAACAATGAAATTGACAAAGCATAGCGACAATGAAGGAAATACATAATTGAAAACCTAAACTAAATGGCAATAATACCTTATTACAAACACCAAGAAGAATTATTTATAGTAGGGCTTTAGCCTACTCCCGTTAAAGTAACCAGGTAGCCATGTTCCATCAAGTGCTTCTAACTTACAAACCCTAATTCAAGTATAGAAGTGATAACATACGGCCCCAACCAATGTACTTTGAGCTTGCCTGGATGGCGTAAGAACTTTGAGTCATAAAGAAGTACCATTTGTCCAATATCAAACTTCTTATCCCTTATGTTTCTGTCATGCCATGCCTTCTGCCTAGCCTTTTCCTACTTCTGAATCCATCTTTCTATGGCTCGGCACTCATCCAGTTGAATCATATTTTTGATACACTCTTCTAAAGCCTGTTCATCAGCTAGACCCCAGCGCGTGCAATACGCAAAGAAGGTAACATAAATTCTATAGGGAGAACAACTTCTGTGCCAAATACCAATTGAAACGGTGTGGCTTTGTTCAATCTCTTGTAAGTTGTTCTATATGCCCAAAGAATAGATGATACTTTGTCATCCCAATCCTTTCTCCCAACATCACAATTTTTTGTCAAAGTCTGCTCAAAATCTTGTTGAAGGCCTCAACAATTCCGTTTACTCCGAGGATGATAAGGTGTAGTTTTATGGTGTGCAACCATAAACTCATCTAATATGATCCTGATTGTCTCATTTAAAAAGTGTGTACCTCGATCACTTGTCAAGCTTAAGGGACTTCCATATCTTGTAAGAACATTCTCCCATATAAACCTAGTTGTTGTAGCTGCCGTAAAGTCCTTGGTAGGTGCTGCTTCTGCCCACCGTGTGAGATAATCTATGCAAGTAATGATATAACATGATCTAGTCCCGTGCGTGGCTGGCAAAATAGGTCCTACAAAATCAATGGCCCATTTCTCAAACGGTTCGGCACTAGTGATTGGTCTCAAAGGCATCTCATCTCTTTTCCCTAGTTTTCCTAGGCACTTGAATGATCACATGCCTTACAATATTCTTTACAGTCCTTATACAATGTCTCCCACCATAATCCAACAAGTAGGATCTTCCAGCAGTCACATCACCTGCATAATGGCGTCCTACAATACCACCATGAGATTCTTCCATGATATCCTTACGCTCGTGCTCTAACACACAACAACGTAATACTTCGTCTCTGACTAGCTAGTAGAGGTCACCACTAATTAACATAAACAGTGTCGTGCGTATAGCAAGATGCTTCTTTTCTAATGCTTTCATTCCTTCTGGTGCCATACATGTTCATAGAAAGACAACAATGTCTTATAATTCCATGGGTGTGTGTTGTAACCTATATAACTATGCATCCGAATTGTTTCTTCAATTGTCTGATGCATCCTCTCCTGAATTGATTCTAGATAAATGATCTGGTCCAGAATTGCTTTTCCTTGGCTTCACCACAACTGTGAAGTCAAACTCTTGAAATAGGAGCACCCATCTGCATATGCGCCCCTATAAGATGGGCTTGTTTACCAAGTACTTCAATGCCATGTGATATGTATAAAACACAAATGGTGTTGCTAACAAATATTGTCAAAACTTATACAATGCATAGATCGTTGATAAAGCTTTGCGCTCTATAGTTGTATAATTCCGTTTAGCAGGAGTCAGCTTCCTACTAGAAAAACAGATTGGTGTAATACCTTCGTCAGGTTGAGCTAACACAACGCCAATGGACATGCCAGAAGCGTCCACATGCACATGAAATGGTTTATTCCATGAGGGAAAGCGCAGAATGGGCACGGTAGTAAGTCTCTCTTTTAATATCTCAAATGTGCGCTTCTACGGTTCTCCCCAATAAAAGGTACCTTTCCCCTTTAGTAATTTTTCTAAGGGTGCAACAGTTTTGGCATACCCTTTTATGAATTTTCTATAATATCTTGTATGACCTAAAAATCCGTGCACCTCACTCTGATTGGTAGGCACTTCCAGGCCTAAAATGACTGCAACCTTGGCTGGATCAACTAACAAACCTTCCTTGCAGATTATATGTCCTAACAGTATCCCAAATGGCGTAGAAAATATGCACTTCTTGATGTTCAAAGAGATACTCAATTGTTTGCATCGTTCAAACATTAAGCGCAGATTGTCACAATGATCTTTCACAAGCCCATATACTATCCAATCATCTAGGTAGACCTGTAAGAAGTTGTGAATAAAATCCTTAAATGCTTGAACAAATATGCATGAGAATACAACAAGCGTGTTTTTCAATCCAAAAGGCATCATAGTATAGGCAAAGATGCCCCATTCAGTAGTAAATGTTGTCTTTTCTTGATCCTCCTGAGTAATCCTAACCTAATGATACCCAAAAATCCATCTGTGAAGGAATATATTTCACACCCTGCAACTCCTTCTAGTATTTCCTCAGTGAATGACATAGGGAATGGATCTGTGACGCATGCAACATTTAGCTCCCTGTAGTCCACACATATCCTAATCCATCTATCCTTCTTGATACTGATCACCATTGGGCTAACCCATTCTGACTCATCAAGGGGCTTGATAATTCTAGATTTCAACATTTTATCAATTTCTTCTTTTACCTTTTCACGCAAATTAGGATTCATTCTGTAAGGTCTCTTTCTAACTGGCCGTGCACCACCCTTAAGTTTGATCTTTATTTCCCCAAGTGATTCATGCACATCTTTAAGTTCATGATATCCTCGAGGGAATAAGTCCTGATAATCTTTGAGTAACTCGATGATCTTTGCAACCTCCAAATCTAACCAAGAATAACCAATTATGGCCTCCTTAGGTTTAGCCTCCAAACCTATATTCACCTTCTTTGTCTTCATGGGTTCGTGGTAGGCATGTGTATCCTTGTCTGCACTGTCCAAGACCTTACACACCCCATGTGACTGTTCAATAACTAGGTTCTCAACTTCCTCATCATCCACGTAAACCATATTTCCTTTCTCTTTCTCAAGGAAAACACGTTCAAGTAGTATGGAGTCCATTTCTTCTTCCTTTTCAAAACATGCTCCGAACTCTGCCTCACCGAATAATTCATGTCTATGCTCCTCGGCTTTTACACTGTCTCTCATAGCTAAGTGCTTGACAAGTTTTAATGCCTCTACTATAGGAGGTTTAGTCGAGAAGTAGTCAAAATTCTAGATCATTCCTGCAGTCAAATCTTTCCAGTTTCCTAGTTTCTCGATGTAGTTCTACATATACATACCAAGCGCGTGCGCATCCTTGTAGCATAGAATACAATCTATGCACCCAGAGTGAAGGTGGTAATGCTTCCTGTCCTGTTATCCAGAGTCTCTCACACTACTGAATGTGATGCTAAATAGGTTGATCACCATGATAAGTGCATATTTGCATAGGTGCATTGTTCCTTATAAACCTAGTAGACAAAGTGACTCCAATATCTTCCCAATTTATAATATTATCTCTGTGGACTACCCACCAGCACGCTGCTATCCCACGCAGTGTATATACTAACATATCTCTCCTTTTAACTTGATCTCATCCCAATGTGTTTCCATGGCATTCGAAAGACAGGGAAGATCTTACGCCTTTGTATACCAAGATATTGTGCTACCTATCCATTGAATTGAATGAAGTCCATTCTTGCATGAACCATGCTTTTCTCCTCGCGCCCCACTAATTCATATATATCATGAGCCTAATTGTTGCAAGTAATATGTTAGGATTAATATTGTTTACATTATTAATCATGGTTATTAATTGTAATATAATATGAGTTGGTTAATAACTCATATTATTTATTATATGTTTTGTTATAGCTAATATTTGTTTATATGTGAAGTTGTTAATAAACAACTCACGTGAATAGGAGTTTGGTGAGAGAATTAAGGAGTGTTGTTATATCAGATTCCTATTTTATAGGAATGACTTATTCCTATATATTTGTAAGAGTTCTCGTATGAACGATATATAGAAGAAATATATCAGTATTCATTGTATAAACTGTTGGTTTGTGTTTTCATTTGGTATAGAGCAAGGTTCATTTCGATGAGAGTCTGAATTTTTTTGTGCGCACATTCGCATACCTGTACCATCGAGTGGAAGCCTGCAGAAACAAGATCTGTGTTCATTTCATCTCTGCGTCCACATTAGAGATCACTATCAGAATTGTTCTCTCATCATGCATACAATAAAATTCCTACATGATTGGTGCTGATATAAGGAAGGCGTCATTTTTTAAAAGAAGATAAACATTTGTGAGGATTACAAGTTTCGTGGATCGGTGCAACGTGTCTTCTTCTCAAACCTATACGGCGTTAGAGCATGTAAATAGTATAATTTGCAGTCAGCTCCTCTATGCAAATTTATAATATTCAAAGAAGGAATATAAAATGACGAACAAATTTCAAGTCTCAATTAAGCGGTAACTTCACTTTTGTGTCTAGCAATATCATGTAAATTTTGATCTCGTTCAGCATCGATCTCTCCTTCAACTCCAGTCTTCCCCAGTAAGTTATGCCACCGGCAGTTCAAAGTCATCCTCCTCCAAAAATTTCTTTGAAGTTCTTTTTAAATTCTTTCTTTCAGTTGGTCAAAATAGAGTTGAAAAATTCAGAAGTCTATATATTAGTCGGTCTATTAGTTTTGTATTAAGATATAATATTCTTTTAATTCAAAGTCTTAAGATTGTTTGTCTAACAATGTCTAATGTTCAAATGTAATATTGTGTATGTAGTCAAAACACAAATGTCATTGTAGGTCTACATATTGTTTTTTAGAGTCATTTTATATGTTTATCAAAATAAAAAGTAATTGTGGTCAAGTCAAGTCAAAAGTCAAATTTTTTTTTTGGAAAAATTGTCATTGTCATTTTGTGTCTAGGTGAATAATAGGTTATATTTATTTTTACAATGGAAATGCCATTGGAAAAATTCAATGGTCTCAATTTTCACACATGGAAAGTCAAGATCCAGATGTAGTTGATGAACAAAAATATTTGGAGGATAATGGATGGAAAAGAACCAGCACCTTCAGATCCGACCAGATTGGCAGAATGGGAAATACGGGATGATAAAGCCAAAGCCATTATTGGCCTTGCCCTCTCAGATTCTGAATTACATTATGTTGATCTAGATAAAAACTCGAAGGATTTGGTTCAAAAGCAGTCAATGCAAAGTTTTCCCTGAAACTTCAGCTGTTCAAGCTCAAAATGAGTGATGGAGATACGATGTCTAGCCACATCAACAATTTACGATCTCTTTTGAGACAACTTGCAGAAGTAAAAGCTCCAGTGACGACGAGGATGCAAAAGCTATTCTGCTAAATAGTTTACCACCGAAATACAGTAATGTTGTTTTCACTCTTGGTCAGATGCCTTCCAACTCATTGGAAGATATGATATCAGCTCTTCTGTCTGAAGAAAAAAGGACTAAAGAAGATATAGAAGAAGAAACGGCAATGTATGTGAAAAATAAATACAAAAAGTTCTTTAAAAAAGAGGACTTAGAATGCTTTTATTGCAAGAAAAAAGGACATATGTCTAAATTTTGCACGACTCGAGCCAAAGATCTTCTCAGTGGAAAATTGAAGCCACATGAAGCAAATATAGTTGTAGAAGAATCTTCTGAATCAGAAGATGAACGAGTGACTGATGAACCTGATTATAATTCTGAAGATTACTTGTTTTGAGTTTAGATAATCGGAGGATGGAGGCACAGGAGGATGGAGGACAAGCAACGTCCTCTCGTCAGTCGCCAACGAAGGGGCCGCATACTGATCTGGTGACATGTGTGCAGTGTGTTTTTTTAGTTTCAGTGTTCTTGTTTTGTAGAGTGATGGTTTTCTGAATAAACCCTTTTCAAACTTTTTGGAGGAGTCATGTTTTTAGAATACTCATTTTTGGGGAGCAGGAGAAGATTTTGAGGTAGACTCAAGGGATGGTTATCTAGCTAGTGTGAAGCTTGTGGATCTTGGAGATTCAGAATCGGGTGCCCATGGAGGAAGGGAAAGTCCCACAGGAACCCAAAGAGGAAGGGAGCATTCCTGCATAATTTGGCTTGACACTACGCCTTTACGAGGGTAAAGAGATAATCTATGGAGTCTGTACCTGGTCTAAGAAGTGCTTTCAGGAGGTGGTTCAATTTCTTCGAATATGGTTCTTCGCCGTGTTCACATTAAGGGGGTGAAGATTAGTGATTAATAATGTTCACACTAAGGGGGTGAATGTTAGGATTAATATTGTTTACATTATTAATCATGGTTATTAATTGTAATATAATATGAGTTGGTTAATAACTCATATTATTTATTATATGTTTTGTTATAACTAATATTTGTTTATATGTGAAGTTGTTAATAAACAACTCACGTGAATAGGAGTTTGGTGAGAGAATTAAGGAGTGTTGTTATATCAGATTCCTATTTTATAGGAATGACTTATTCCTATATATTTGTAAGAGTTCTCGTATGAACCATATATAGAAGAAATATATCAGTATTCATTGTATAAACTGTTGGTTTGTGTTTTCATAATACTCGTAGTATCACTAATAGAATGAGAATCCTTACACTATAGGATGCCTTCTTTTGATGGCTCATCAACCTCTCGGGTCCCGAATAACGCGTACATGTAGACTCTGTTTAAATCCTCCTCACTTAGAGGTTCAACATATGGTGTAGAATTCCCATCCACAAAGGTATCACAACCCTTTACTCCTTGTTTTCAAAGCTGATATACCCCTTATTGAATCTCAAATCAACATTATTCACATAACACCAAGGGCATCCAAGTAGGGCATGAAAATTGTCTACTTCTGCAAGTGCTAATACCTCAAAATCCCCAATGAACTTGGCCCCTTGTATAGTTATAGATGCATCTTTTAAAACTCCTATGGGAGTGGCCTTAATTTGGTTTGCCATAAACAACACATTAGATGATGGCTGCAATGGAGGCCTCCCCATTTGTACCCATGCATCTAATGTAAGCACATTTACCTTTGCACCTGTATCGATCAATATGTTACTCAATAGCCACCCATCCACAACAACATTCGAGTAATTTCTTCATCGTAGTCAATGCTATTAGGGGAAGATTTGCATGCGAGAATATGCCATCCGCCTCAAAACCTACGCGCGAGTTTTCCTTTTAACCAACTTCCTAATAGTGGAATAATGTTCTCCTGGCGTAACATCTTGCACACCTCTCGCAGATCATCAATATCAGTTTGGACTATCTTTGATGCTTTCTTTTGCTCCTTTAGGTATTGTATCTCACCTTAAAGATTCCTTAGCACTTCCATGGTATCCTGGTAAACTTCCTTCTGATGAGTAGGATCTGGGTATCTTACATGCAAAACCTCCTCCTTGGTGATCATAGGCTTCAGTGCAATGCCTCTCTCGCGCGTGCTACTTCAGCATGTGTAGTAATATTCACTGTTAATGCCTTAGGTCCTTATGTTATCTTGGGCATCCACTGATCCTCTACCATGCACTAGATTCTAACCATCCCGACACCTTTGTTTTCTTGCTTATGTTGCTTACTCAGATGCTCATATAAGTCTAGGCACTCTTCATAGCTATGGTTCTTTCTGCAGAAAGAACATACAATATTCTGAGGACATTCGTGCCTATAGTGGTCAGGAGATCCGCACGTATAACATGTTCCACGAGGGAACTCTCCTCTTCCTCCACCATGGCCTCATCCTCCATATCCACCACGATATCCACGTCCCCTTCCATGACCTCCTTCAAAACACCCCTCATTCCTATCATAGTGTGTTTGATTATGATCCCGATCCTGGTACTCATTCTTACCCTTAGAATTATCTGTTACACTTGTCTGTTGTACCCCAAGGTCTATAACATCCTAGATCTGACCAATCAGCCAACAATCCTCAATATCATGGGTCATGGACCTACAAATTTTGCAAAAGCAAGATACATTCTTCTTTATTGCGCACTGTAACAAAGGACAATGACTATCATCATGATTTAAATGAAAAATTTCATAGTCCAACAATAATGAGCATATAGATCTGCGAGGTAATTATCCTTAGTATGACCTTCCACTTCACAATCTATACACCAAATTCTGAGTGCGTTTCATGGGCTCAATTTGTGAATTTGATAGCTTCTCTAGCTTATTTTTCATAGCTATAATATGTGCCTCTAGGAATGGACTAACGCCAATGTCAATGCTCCTAACTACCTCAAAGACGTAAAGCTACTTCCAAAGACTTCACTGCGTGGATCAATGTATGTCTTATGTGATAGCACCCTTCTAAAAGGTGTAATCAGTCCTCCAACGAACCATTGTGCATGCTAACTAGCATGAATATCATAAGATAACTTAGATAAAAGTTTCTTAAAATGAGCATCATACTCACACACACTCTCAGTAGTGCCTTGATTGATATCCTTGAGTGCACTTATACTCTTCTCGCTCAAACTCGTACATGGAATCTGCTTTCAAGAAAGCATCTATCAATGCTACATAGTCCACGCAAGTTTGATCGGATCAAACTTCCTATACCGATGTGTGCGTGCCCTTGTAATGTAGTGGTGAATTGACTTGCCTTTCGCTCGCAGCAGCCATGATCCCTTTAGCACGCCACAATATTTCACACATATGCACATGTTTGACAACATCCTCTATACCTCTATACTCTAGGAGACAAAGAGAAATATCCATATAGATATTCTGTGGTTGCTGCAGACCTTGACCACCTGATCCAAAACCTCTTGTGTTCCCTCTACCTCCAAAACCACCAGATCCACTAGAAATAGAACCACCTATACCTCCTGATCCACCACCTGTAGTTAGAATAGGGCCTGTAGATGTACTCCCTTGTGCTCCAACAGTAGTACTATACTGTACCCCTACAGTTTGTGAGTTAGTTCCACTTCCAGACGTGAATCCAATATTTTGTTTGCTCACATTCTTTACGGATGATGCACCTAAGAATGCACCTCCAAATGCCATTGAATCCATTTGTCCCGCCATTAATGTACTTGATCCTTGAATTACTCCCGCTCTCCTACTTCCCAAGTTAGTTTCTTTGCTACTTATTGTACTAGATATTGAAAACCAAGCGCAAGGGCTAGGTCACTAGGTGGATTAAGATATGCCCCTGCAGCCTCAGGCGGTCTCTATTGGCGCACTTCAGTGTGAGGCCAAGGGGGATCTCTATCATGCTTTCCAAGATGGGAGAGTTCTTGATGCTCTGGCTCCACGTCTTCTACGTGAGATGTAAATACTTCACGGGCCATCTCTCTCTTCCATGCCATAATCTCTCCGTGAATGGAATGTTTCTTCTCTATCTCCCTCTACACATCTCATTATACGTAAACCACCTTTCCTCTCTCTACTTCTCTGTTAGGTCTACCATCTTAAACCAAACTGTTCGCCCCTACGCATGGAAAAGTTTAGTTAGCCATCGGTTTACCCTCCAGGTTCAAAGTTAACATTAAGATCTTGATCGCTAGTGGAATACCTTGCAAATATGTTCCTCTTGGATACCGCAAAAACTAGAATTCAACTACCTCTGGGCAAGAGTACATCGAAATTGAATATTCCAGAATATAACTATTTAGAACACCGTGAAACCACGTATCCATCGTGTGAGTCTAGATCAGATCAGCATCATAGAGGGCCTAAAATTCTTCCTGTGTCTAGATAAGTGCGTGATACCTCTAATTCCATTAAGATGCATAAGCAGTAAGCCACTCGTATAGTTCTACTGGAAAGATAGTGAAAAATCTCTCATATAAGTTGTCATACAAGTTCTGTTCTACCCAAGTGCATGCATTAAACTCAGATCCACTACTGAACCACTTTGTGCATATTCTTCCTCTAGATCATGTATCCATTCCTCAATACTTGCTAGAGTTAACCTAAGACGTATTCATCGCGAACCATCCCGAAAACAACTAAAAAGAGGTCCCCAAACGAAACCAATGATGCGGCCTAGAATTTACCGGATAACACCCTAGTCCACACCGGCACATCACTCAAGATAGATTGAGCACTCACCCGGCGTGCGCAAAGGTACCAAGTACCTCTTTAGGGTTGTTGTAATAGGATGTTAACATGATGAAGGAAGAAACATATAGATTCATAACTCATACATCATTCCACAATGCATGCTACACTCATATCCATGAAAGAACAAGCTTAAACAATAATCATGATTCAATTAATAACATGCACTACTCAACTACACACGTAATGACACTTAGATTTAACCAATATTTTCCATCTATTAATAAATATAGGAGCTCCTTACAGTATCATCAATCTATACCAATGCTCATATGGAACTTATACAAGAGTTTAATCATATGTGTATATTCTCTGTACACATACATATATCTCCTTCCATACATTTACTATGTACCTAACATCAAATATATAGGGTGGGGACTTGCCCTTCACCACTTATCTATTCCAGAAATAGGCCTCATGCTATTAATAGCCACACATGCAAGTGTGCTATATATAGTCCTCTTGTAGTTAATCAAAGTGTCAATTCTATTCTCAGCTCGTCTCCATGCAAAAATGCTTCGATCCACTTCTCCAAAGATAGATAATGCATGGCATGCACGTCTCTACACCGTTGATGTGTTCCACATGCCATCTTCTAAAAATAGGTCTTCATGCTAAAAAATTGGCTAAGTCTTGAAATATGAACTTGCCTTCTACGAACGGGTCTTTCCCCGTCCTTCCACACCCTTGGTTCCGTGCCTTCTATCCTCGCGCGACTCCTTTTGTTATTTTTGACAAGTATTCTTTGATCAACAATGTGATATAACAATATTGTGTAGTTCATATTGTCGTATTATCTTTTAGAAATTCATTTAATTTCTGTGAAGGTTGAACCGCTGGAATCTATCTGAAGGATCTGTTCCTTCTACATCTGTTCTTTTTAATAGTAAGACATTGTGCATTTGCATGCCCTTGTATTTGTTATCTCGAGTCATCAAGCACAATATAAAGATATACCATATCATAGAAAGTTTGCATTGCATTTCGAATATATTCTAACTTGCCACAACACAAGATCTGATGGATTGCCATTCGCTTACACATTACCAATCATGACATATCTGACACTACTCCAACTGCTTTAGTTAGATTATTTTCAATCAACTGGTACAAAATTCTTGAAAAGCAAGAGTTTATGATTGTGCTCTCTGCTTGTGTTTGCTGTCGACATCTCACGGCCTTCTCAAAAGACACGTCCCTTGGGGACCCTTTCATCCAAACCCGTGGCTTCAAAAACAAATCAACAAGTGGTCTGTAGCCTCTACCATCCACGTTCGAACCTTCTTGTGCATTTGATCAGGTCAATATTAAACATTAATTGAAAATTATAGTTTTGTTTAATTTTTGTTGTGAAGTCTTTTATTTGTAAGAGTTTAGAATTAAAAAAAAATGTGAGGCTCATATAGTCATAAGTCTTTTAGGTATGGTCAAATCTCAATTACGTTCATCTCCACGTTTTCCAAATCGATATCCATCACTTAATAAAAAATCAAAAGTCATCTTTATAGACGTTTGAGTACTTAGGTTTTATAAGACTTTATATCTAGTTATAAGTTAGATCATAGATGCATCGAGTCATAATTTGGAGTGTAAAGCCTTGTGTCCAAATAGCGTATTTTCTTTTAAGTAAATGGAAGTATCAAAAATAAAAAATCATTATTTATGTGTTCTTGTGTATTGTCAATTCTGATTAGGTTATTGTTTATATTCAAATAAATCGTTATTGTTGTAAAGTGAGTCATTTGTAAGAGTTTCAATGATATTGTAGTCAAAGTCATTTGGTATTGTCAAAAGTCAAAGTCAAGAGTTGTAAAATTGTAAAATAAAAAAAAAAATAATTACCTCATGGACGCATTTTCGGTGTTACCCGACATCCGACAAAATAAAGTGTTTCACATTGTGGGAGGGAAGAAATAGATAATCATAATGTGTAAATAGTTGAGAGACATGATCACATTTGTTGAGTAAGCGGTATCATTCATTAGAGGATGGAGGCATCGAGAGGTCGGAGGTTAGATAGTGACCTCTCGTCAGTCACCAACGATGGGGCCACACAAAGCTAGTGGTGGAATTTTGTGGTGTGAATTTGATTTTAGTTGTGTGCTTTAGTTTCATAGTACCTGTTTTGCAGTATAGTGTGGATTTCAACATTTCAACGGCGGTGTGAAAAATAAGAACAGATGTGGTATGTTCCTGTTCACTGGTATGTGGTTATTCCTACATAATTTCCCTATGCAAAAACATAGTGAAGAACAAATAGCACAATGAAATGCAACATCATGAGTCTTGATGAGGTAGAATAGTCAGATGTGTTCCTGTTCATACCTAGGTTTGTGGTTAGCCTCCCAAAACCATCAAGGTTGTTCGGATGTGTTCCCACTTGAGTTTCCACACTTTCTAGGTCGATGTGTTCCCTAGAGTGATTGGTTGATAAGCAGATGATTCTTGAGCATGTTCCCATCCTTGTTGGTCAGATGTGTTCCCAAAAGTGTATGGTTGATAAGAAGTTGATGTGTTCCTTCTTCTACCTTCAGTTTGAGTGTGTGCCAAGATCATGAGCGCGCAAAGGCGAAAAACTATAGAGGAAGTGTGAAAGTTCTTTTGCTACCATGTAAACATTAAGGGGGGAATGTTAGGAAATTAATATTTACATGGGTAATTATTATTTACATGTGTTTGTAATTACCATATGGTTGAAATGGTAAATATATGGTTAGTGAGTGGTTCGTATATAAATATAATAAAACAAACATTATTGTTTTATTATATATACAAGAGAATATTGTTGTACCGTAAATCTATTAACGGGTTATTTGTTTGTATGGGTTCCTATTTTATAGGGTATTGGTTTTCTATTATGATGGCTATATAATAGCCTAATGTATCGCATTTGAGATATCCTACGAGAAAATATAATATAGAAGAAATCGATTGTTTCTTTGTGTAAATCGATCCAAATTTAATATAATCTCTTGGTTGTTGAGGGCCTGTATGATTATGCGGGATGTGTGAAATACTAAAGAAAAGAAACAAATAATCTCGCAAAAAAAAACCGCAAGGGGAAGATTAATCCTAAGCCAACTAGGGATACGTGGGGAGATGTGTTAATTCCTTTCTAATTAGTTCTACGTTCCTAATTTAACAAATGGAAACAAACAAATTTAAATTAAAATGATTCAATTACTTTCCTCGAAATTAATTAAATCTATGTGTTGCCAACAACTAATTAATAAATGAAAGCTAACTAATTGAACAAGCAAAGCAAGGCTAATCTACTATTTTTGTGATTTTCAATGATTTAAATGAAAGAAATAAACAAATAAGGAAACTAATTACTTTAATCTATGTTTTTGTATTTTTAATGCTTTCTGGAAAACAGAGGAAATACACACAGACAAATTAAATTTCTTCTAATTAATTAAAATTTCTTCTATGCTTAAAAACTAACATAACTAAACAAGCAAACAACTAGATGTGGCTATTTCCTTGTGTAGAAGATCTAATCTATTCTAATAAATCAAGACTTTTCCAATTTGTACTTGTGGATCTACAATTTCCTCTATTCTTTCCTCAGAGTCACGGGAAGAAAGAAAAGCTTCTTAGAAGTTATTCTTCCTTGAAACTTCATTGGAAGAAATAACAGGATCTATGGAAGCTTACAAAAATGAAGGGAAATTACAATAACACTAAACAGATGCGAAGCTTCTTCCAAACAAACTTCTTGTGCAAACCCATAGGGATAGGTAGGGAAGTAGCTTTCAAGAAGCTTTGTGTGAATAAAGGAAAGCTACAAAAACTAATATACTCTAACAGTTGTGGAATACAATCTAATTTAGACAAAGAAAGCTTTAAGAATTCAAATGCATCCCCAACCTAGAAATTGTAGAATTGTGACAATGCCGAACTGGTTTTGGTTTGTTTTCCCCTTAGCTTCTTTCCAACTTGGTGTTCAAATGAGTCCAGGGAACTGTGTTGGATTGTGTGGAAGAAATGATGAAGAAACACTGAGCTGGAATGGCTTGCAAACAATCTGGTGGCAACGCAAGTGAGAGAATAATAAGGAAAGAGAACTGATATTTCTTATGTATTTCTCAATAGGATTATGGGTAGCATAACAATGCAATTCAAAACAATAATCTCCAACCAATGCTCCAGATAGAAGCTTGGATCTTATAGGAAAAGGAAAAGAAATGGTCTAAGCCATTTGGCAGCCAAGAAATGCCACCTCTCTCAAAGAAGGGGTAGTTAACTCACAATTAACAATAGGAAGGGAAGGAGAAGTTGGTACACATCAAATGAGCTTAAGAATAACCAAATTGGTTAAGAAACGTGTGCTAAAATCAAGTTTGAAGAAGTTGACATGTGTTCAGAACACACCAAAAGAGTCTTAGTTAAATACGCATGGGACCGCCGGTCTACATGAGACAGGTTGTTCAACCGCCAAAGCATTTACGTAACTTCCGTTAAGGGAAGATCAAGGCGGTTGATAACCCCATGGTGGTTTCGTGACTTAAATTCAAAAGCCAAGGAAAAATCTAGTAGAATGATAAAGGAAAGTAGGAAAAACATGGAAATGGACAAGGAAAGCATTCTAGGATATAAATATACATTGCAAATGAGAAATTGAACTCGAACACCATTGGAAAAGATATTAATCATCATTGGGGATTTTGAACCATTCGACAATGTAGCACGTGTAAAATTGGGTGCGTACATATTGCCCCCTCGAAGAAGTGTTTTAGCCATGAAGAGACATAAAACGTAGAGTTCAAGTATGGCGCTCCTAAATGGGAGGGTTAGAAATTATATCTAATATGTCTGTGTCTTGAAATGACACCCATCCAAGCTTCCCACTACCTACAAGAAGTAAACGAGAATCAAGTGTAGATATAATGTAGAATTGACAAAACATGCTAAAATAAAATGACAAGAGGACTTACCATATCCACGGGATAGAAATATACCTACGCTAACGCTCCATCCCTGCAAAACACACATACTCAAAACAAAGTTAAAACACGCTATATATATAACCAAAATCACTATTTTTAGAAATCATTTTCACTCACCCACTTAGAGATTTTTGAGCTTTGGATCACCTGTGACGGTTTTATGTGCAAGTATAGTCAAATCGAAGAGCATTCAGACATGATGGCGGCCCCACCAGCGAGAGGAGAAGCAGCTCAAAGATAGGTGAGTTATTTGCATTTGTTTATTTTTAACCTATAATGTGAAAAATATGAAAAATTCATCCTAGGGGGTTATTTTCACTAATTTTGTAGTCAAAATGTTCACTAGGGGGCGCCACATGGGATGTGAATTTTATTTCATTAAAAATGATATTTTTAATCTTTTTGAGGTTTTTGGGTCCTAGGGTATGACATACCCTTTGTGGATAGAACCACCACTCTATGCAGAAGTGATTGCGTAGTTGCCCCTCTCAAGCGTAGAGGGCATTGCACAACCGCCACAACAATTGCACAACCATTTCTCTACATAGAGGGGAAGTTGCGTAATTATCGAGGCAGAGGCTAAAATTGACCAAGTGTGAAGATTTTTTTGGTTTTTGTGTTGTTTTATGATGTTTTTGATGAGCTTATTATGCATGAGATGTCTCTAACTTGCTCTTTTTGGTGTTTTGGTGAATGTAGAGTTCATACATTAGATGGAGCCGAGTCGAGAGTGTGATTGGATTCCTCCCATCTTGGATTCATTGTCTTAGGCTGAGAGAGACTTATTACACAGGCGGGATATGGAGATTATACCGGACACAACTAGTAACACCCAAGGTGACTCGCTTTGTTGTGTGACCTATTGAGCTATTAGGACACAAACTTGAACACTTTTTGGCTACCCTGGTCCGAGGAGAGTGGACCATCACATTAGAGGATGTTCATAGGATTTTAGGTGTTCCTGTTATAGGCAAGAGATTGACTTTGGACATCAGGGTTGGTGGTCAGTATCCTCGGAAGTGTGCTACCTATATGGGGATGGTTTGGCACAATACACCGGTGCCAAGCAAGGGATGATATTATTGTCGGGCTTACCTCCACCCCCATCCCCGCCTTGTGCAAGGCCATTATTGGTATCTTGGCTTCGTGCTTGGTGGTTGAAAAGGGAAGGGAAAAGCTACTTTACTTCTTTGAGCCCCTATAATTTAGAACATAGAACATCACAATTGTATATATGCATGCGGTGTAGAAATGCTAGGGGCCACATACCAAAATCTTTACAGGGGTTGTTGGACTACGGGGGCAAGGCCCTTAGTCATCCTAATTTGGTAATGTGTTGGGTGTATGTATGTGATTTATTCCTAAAAATGTTAATTTTGCATGGGGATGTTCTATATAGTTATATCCTAAGTAAGGTTGATGCATTTCTCTTGTTTTTGTTTCATGTGAACTCTTGAGAATAGAAATTCCTACTAACTAATTTTGTGAGTAATGTGATGATGTGTGCAGGATAATAATGTGCATTTGCTTCCAATTTTGGGAAGTTATAATCAAGAAGGCCGAGTCTTTAGCCATCACACCATCATGGAGGATTTTTCCATAACAAGCCTACAAACACGAATCTTGTTTTTAGCTATATCATAGGATTTCAATGAGCTTTAATGAGGTTGTTATTGGTTGAATTCGGTGCCTATAATCATGGCACATTTTGTAACTAATTGGGTCTATAAAGACACCTTCTTGAAGACAATTTAGTAGTTAGTTGATGATAGTAATTTACAGTACAATTTTATATCAGTTAGTGTTTACTTTCAGTCTCATACTTGAAATATGTTTTGGAACTCATTTGAATCAATATAGTCGATGTTGTTTTGAATATATTTTGGTGTTAAGAGTACCTCAATCCCAAGGAGAGAAAGGGCCCACTCAACCAAGGTGATTGGAGGATTGATGTTTCATGCATGCTCATTATTTCTGATAAGTTCAAGTTTAAATGCTTTGATTTGAATGTTATTTGAATGTAGTTGCTTATTTCCTTTCTTAGTATATTTCCTTCTCTACTATTTCAATTTAATTATGTTATTTCAATTTGGTGTGTGTATTTCAATTTGGTGTGTGCATTTCAAATTTAGTTAAAGTATTTCCTTTGAAATCATTTTTATTATAACAACGTTGTTTTAGTAGCTTACATGTATTTCATTTCATTAGTTTTAGCATTGCATTTCCTTTCCATAGATTAGAGGAAACAAGGGGAACCACACCAACCAAAACCCCCAAAGAGAACCACCACAAAAAAGAGTTGCATAAGACTTCATTGCATACAACCTAGGACACAAACCTTGGTTTTATAATGACACCAACAATTGAATCTATTGGTTAAATGATTGGAGAATACAATGACCCATCATTTTTGGCATCATTTTTGGGGACACCATAAGCACAACACCATTCTATTCACCTTACATGTTATGGGTGTTAGTGAAGTTAATCTATGCAACCAATAGAAGTCCTAAGCCTTGTTTACATGACCAACATTGATGCACAGCCACGGGATGCTCAAGGGAGATTTATACCTCATAATATTCAAATAATATCTCCAAACATAACACAAGTAGGGAACACTGAAAGTGACACTAATCTAATACAACACCTAGAGTAATTTTGAACAGTCCACATCATCATCTTATTTAGAACCAAAAACTTTCAAAAATGGGAGACAATGGGAATGATGAGGACCAACCTTTGGGTAGAACCTTTACTTATCCCATTGTCCTAAATGAGGATGAGGATGCACCCATGAAAAATCTCTCCATCCATTCTCCCTATCTTTCAGGAATGTCCACAGAAGACCCAAACTAGTTCTTATTTGAATTCAAAGTTCTTTTCCAGACATATGACTACAAAATAGACAACCAAAAACTCAAAATTTTTCCTTCCACCCTCAAAGACTCTATGAGGTGGTTCATGGGATTTCCCTCTAACTCCATTCATTCATGGGAGGACATGGAGACATCCTTTTTGGAAAAATATCAAGACTAATGTAGGGAAGAGATAGGAGAGAAGAGTTCTTCCAGATAAAGCAAAAGAAGATGAAAATTTGGAAGATTATCTAGATAATTTCTCTTTCTCCATAGAAGGAGTGGTTATGAGTTAAATGCAGAAATCACTAAGACAATTTTCCTTAAAGGAATTGATGATGAAACCAAAGACTCCCTCCATCTCATGGGAGGAGGTGATGTACACAAACTCACCATGGCACAAATTACTTGAGTTATGTAGGAGTTACTCTAGAACAAGAGGAGGTATAAGGAAGGAAAACATCAAAGAATGCCCTAGGTACCTCAAAACTTCTCAAAGAAATGGCTAACATGAAAACAAACATCTGTCATAGTTAACTTCAACCATAGATGGGATGAAAGCCAAGAACAATGTTGCAAAAGGAACCTTTAGATATATATTGTCCTAAATGTAGGAAGAGACATCCTTTGAGAGAATGCCCTTTGGATGTCACAAAATGTGCTTGATTTGTGATGTCTCTAACCATGATACCAATCATTGTAATCTCCTACCTCAGTTGAAAGAGATATTAAATTCCATAACTCAATCAAATGTAGAGGTAAACTTCATGCAATGATCAAATAACCAGTCTTGTTTATGCCCCTAGACCTGCTCAAAACCCTGGATGATGCCATGGCCCAATCAGGCTCCTCCACCAACATGGGGACAACCTGACTAGACACCACCAAACTGGGTGGCTTATCCACAACCACCACCATGGGTGCCTCCATACAATCAACAAGGTTGGGCACCACCAACCAATATACCACCATGGAAAAATCAACAATGGGCACCTCAACAAATTTAATCAACCAAGGAGGTTTGCACAACAACAAGCTTTAATGCCCCACCACAACAAAATTATCAGCAAGGGAAAGTAGCACAAACTCAACTCCTAGCCCATCTGTCTCAAACCCCAAAAATCAACAAACAACTTCAATTAATGAAGCAAGACAAGGGTGAGACAATGCAGTGAATGTCATTAATAATGTACAACTGAGGTCTGGAAGGACAATAAACAATCCTCCTATTGTTATCACAAAATACCTGAGGAAAATGAGTAAGATACCAGAGGAAAGTGAGGATATACCTGAGGAAAATAAGGAAACTAACATGTTCCACAAACACGAGCCACTAGGAACAACCAAGAAAATGATAGGAATGTACATGCAACTCCTTTCCTAGAATGATTAAGAGAAACATAGAATGAGGAAGAAACAACACTAGTTCAGGAGCTGAAAAATATGAACATTGAGGTCCCACTTCTGAGAGCAATAAGGGACATTCTAAAGTTAAACTAGACCATTAGAAGCCATTGCATAAAAACACCAGGAAGGAAGAGGAAGTACCCAAAAATAGTCAAAGTAGAAGGAAATCTAGTGATCTCGTAGTTGGAAAGCTTCTTTCACCAAAATATGGGGATCTTGGGAGTCCAGTCATTACTATTTTTGTAAATGGTCAATCAATATCTAACATTTTTGGTAGATCTTGGTGCTTCCATCAATGTTATAACAACATATATGTTCAATTTGTTGTCTTTAACAGGATTACAGCCAACCAATATCATTCTTCAATGGCAGATCAATCTATTGTTGTACCAGATGGAGTGATTGAGGATGTTATGGTCACGGTTGAATCTTGGGAGTATCATGTATAGATTTTATGGTCTTATAGCCTAAAGCTCAAGTTAGGATACCCAGTCATCTTAGGAAGGCCTTGGTTAGCTACTATTGTTGCATACATTGATTGTAGGTCAGGAAAAATGACTATTTCGAATGGGAAAAAAGCAAAGAATATTTCACTTTATCCTCCTACCCAACCATATGTGGATGTTTGTGAACGTGTATGGGTAGATTTTTCAGATACTAACAATATGAGTTCTTCTTATCTAGCCACCATTGCAGTGAAAAATCATATGGAAGAAATTGTTGAGCCATACACAATGTCTGATGAAGAAGGATACCATGGCTATGGAAACCAGAACTGTGGCTACGAAAATTCAAACTGAGGCTACGAAAACAATTGTTTTGAACTCAACTGGATAATATCACCTTGGTAAGTGACATTTCTATTGAAAATTGTGAAGAAATCTATGATTATCATGAAGAACATACAATCACTGATTTCCATTGTCCTTTAGCCAAGGTTATGTCCCTTGAAAACATGACTATTTTGCACATGCTACAACCTCATGTTTGTCCCTTGAATTCTTTGATTGTTGATGCAGAGCTTGCTATTCTAAAAGATACTAAACAAGTGATTGTTGAAATAGGAAAAGAGCTGACCATTGGTAACAATTTAGAAGCCAACCAAGAGACTAGGGTTGTAGATATCTTGAGGATCATTCAAAATCCTTTTCTTGGGACTATACTTGACATGAAAGGGATTCATCCAAGCATCTACACTCACCATATTTACACTAAGGATGTTAAACCTGTTAGGCAACCACAACGAAGAATTAATCCAACACTTAGAGACATTGTCAAGAATGAGATAGAAAAATATTGAAGGTAGGATTCATCTATCCTATATCTGATAGTCAGTGGGTATCACCACTAGTTATAGTTCCCAAGAAAAATGGTAAGTGGAGAATCTGTATAGACTATAGGGAGCTTAATAAAGCCACCAAGAAAGATTACTTTCCCCTACCCTTTATTGATCAGGTTTTGGACAATCTGGCAGGTAAGAAATATTTCTCCTTCTTGGATGGGTTTAGTGGATATAACCAAATCAGTATAGCACCTGCTGACCAGGATAAGACCACCTTCACTTGTCCCTGGGTACATTTGCATATAGAGTTCTACCATTTGGACTTTGTAACACACTCTGCTACCTTTCAGAGAGTAGTTTTGGCTATTTTTGTAGACCTTACAAATGACTATGTCAAAGTTTATATGGATGATTTTACTATCCATGGGTCAACTTTTGAAGAATCTTTGAATAATCTTGAAAAAGTGTTAACTAGATGTGAGCAACACCAACTTTCCTTGAGTCATGAAAAATGTTTGATAATGGTTGATCAAGGAATTGTCTTGGGTCATCATATTTTTGCCAAAGGTATACATAGGTTGATCCTAAAAAGATAGAAGTAATTACTAAACTACCTACACCAACAAATCAGACTAATATCAAGAGTTTCCTTGGACATGCAGGTATTATATAGGTGGTTCATAAAATATTTTAGTAAAATTGTTGCACCCATGTTTTCTTTGTTGGAAAAATATTGTGTCTTTGAATGGTCTCCTCAATGTCAACAGATTTTGAAGTTATCAAAGAGAAATTAACCACTGCTCCAGTTTTGAGAGGACCTAATTGGGGACAACCTTTCCATATTCACATTGATGCTTCTAACACAACATGGGAGTTGTTCTTGGACAAAAGGATGAGGAAGACCAGATGTATGCCATCTATTTCATCAACAAAAAATATGACCCCCATAGAGAGAATTACACCACTACGGAAAAGGAGTTTTTAGTTGTTGTTTACTCTCTGAATAAATTTAGACATTATATTACTGGATATAAAATATTTGTGTATACTTGATCATTCAACTATAAGATATTTGATGAATAAACTAGTAGTAGGGGAAGAATTATTTGATGGTTACTTATTTTGTAGGAATTTAACTTGACTATTATTGATAAGCCTAGGAAAGGCCAATGTTGTTGTTGACTTCCTTCTAGATTGAATGTTTCAGGAGAAGAGGAGGCAGTCCAAGATCACTTTCCTGATGATGAGCACTTGTTTGCAGTATCAACACAACCTCCATGGTTTGTTGATCTTGCTAACTACCTAACTACATAGGAAGTTTCCACTTACTTTACCAATAAAGAATGAAGAAGATTAGTTAAAAATAGTGCTACATACAAATGGTGTAATGGAATTTTATTTAAATGTTGTCCTGATATGGTTCTTCGTAGGTGTGTTCGAGAGGATGAAGTGTATGACATATTGTGAGCTTGTCATGATGAGCCTAGGAGGAGGACATTACTTAGTGAAGAGGAAAATTCACAAGGTCCTTGGAGTTGGGTACTATTGGCCCTCTCTTCACAAATATGTCAAGAAGTACATGTGGTAGTGTGATGCATGTCAGAGAATGGGGAAGCCTACATTGTCCACTAAAATGCCCCTCAATCCTCAATTGGTCTTAGGACCATTTGAGAAGTGGGGAATTGATTTCATTGGACCATTTGATCCCCATCCTATGGAAAAGAGTACCTATTGGTGTGCACTGATTATGTCACAAAATGGGCCAGGTTCAAGCATTGGCATCTTCCAATGAGGATGTTGTAGCTGAATTTTTGTATAACAAGATTATGCTGAGATTTGGCACCCCTAGAGCCATTGTATCTAATCAGGGACCTCAATTCATGTCTAACATGATTGAATCCTTCCTAGAGATCTACCAAATCAAGCATAGGAAATCATCACCATACCACCCCAATCCAATGGGTAGGTGGAAGTCACAAACAAGAGAGCTGAGAACATTTTAACTAAAGTTGTCAATGCAGACAGAAGAACTGGGTACCAAAACTACCAAAAGTAGTTTGGGCCTACAATACAACCTAGAAGACCACTACTGGTTTCTCCCCATATGAACTAGTGTATGGGAAGAATCCATTGTTACCAGTTGAGTTTGAATTACAGACTTGGAGGACAACAATGAAAGTTGGAATTGAGTTGGATGAAGCACAACATGAGAGAGTAATGCAAACTGAATGAACTAGATGAAATGAGGATGGAGGCACAACAAAAACTGAAATTATTCAACACCAAAGAAAATCTTGGCATGATGCTCATATCAAGCACAAAAAGTTTAATGAAGGAGATTGGGTCTTACTTTTTGACTCAAAGTACCAATAGTTCAAAGGAAAGTTGAGAACAAGATGGTTGGGACCCTACCAGATCAAAAAGGTTTATGATAACAACTCTGTGAGACTACTTTTGATCGATGGAGACAAGAGAACTCTTCTAGTGAATGGACATAGATTAAGGATGTATCAACGTCCTCTAGATAAGGAGACTTTCACCAAAGATATGTTGCTTATGTGAAGAAATGGATTCAGTGGAAGAGTTTGGCTCTTCCCACCAAGAATAGTTGTTTTTTGAATTCAAATAAAGGGAGATGATCATGCTTTTTGATCCTCTTCCCCTTAGATTGTAGTTTTTTTGTTTTTCATGCTTTCAATAAAGGTTAGGGATGTTAATTATTAAAATGTACATTAATCACATTTATTCTATGAATGCACAGGACATGGAATTCTACGGTTATCGGGAGTTGAGTTGGCAAGGTTAAGTGCATTCTTCCTTGCTACGGATATTATCTTTTAGAACTCCCCATTGCATTTATTTAATATGATTAAATCAAAACACAATTCTCGATGCATTTATTATGGGCATAAATCAAAATCTCATGCCAAAAGTGGGAGGTAATGAATAATAATGAGAAAATAAACCACATGTGTCACATTTTTATGGAAAGGACAAGTGGCATTATCATTCATGATGATAGGATGGGGGTTGTGTGATGAATTAAACCTTTCCATACAAATTAAGTCCTATCAACCTTTTCTACCACCAAACTTGCACCGACTCAATGTAATTAAGAGCTTAAAGTATATTTCAAACTACCATTACCGATATTTCATGCCATTGTTTTGTGTTCTTCACATAAAACTTCCACCACTTTGTTGTAACACCATCCAAATTTTTCTACGCCATGGGGCATAAAGAAAAATTTAGAACTTGAATCTACAGAGCTCCTCCTGCACAATGTTGCCATCTCACAAGTGTTCCATGACTCAAGTTGGTTAGAATTCATTAGAAAGTTTGAAGGTTTTGATGAAGACTTGGTTGATGAATTCCTGTTAAATTTTGAAGTGACATGTTCAAAAATAGGGGTAAAAGAGTTGAGATAAACAATCATATTGTTGCTTGCCATATCCGGCCTCCCAATTTTGGACTAAAAATTGTTACAAATGCCCCATTGAAAGATTTGATACCTTTATTTCATGATCAAGGGGAAGTTATGCTAGAGATAATACTCACTCCCCAGGGTATTCAAAAAGGATTAAGTGAGAGAGTTTACTAGGTCACTTTGGAAAGAAGTAGCTAAATGGGTTAATAGATATTTTATTTGTGATGGGCAGCCATTAGTACTCGGAGGTGATACATTGAAAATCCTGACTCATCTAAAGAAGGGTCACACAAACCCTAAACTTAGGGTTAATCTACCAGAATATCTTGTTGAGGTTGTTATAAAAGTGGGTCAAAAATACAAGAATGGAGCTGGTAAATCCACCTCAAACACCCAGGACTCATACATTTGATATGTGCACATCAGGTGTTTTACAAGCCTAAGAGGAAGATAGAAAAAATGAGTGCGGGGAAAGTTTGCAACAAAAGAGAATTAAAAAGGCTCTTGCCCCAGTCTCTTCAGCACCACCTCCAAGTGCCCATAGCCTAAATTGGAGTCAACTCCTAAGCCTTTGAATGAGGTACTGGAAGAATCTACAAGCCAGGACACCCAATCCTCTGACCCTCAAATTTCCAAAAAAAGGTTACCCCACCTACATTTGTTGCTACTTCATCCAGACCCAGAAGGTCTTGTGCTTCTAAGAAACTTGTAGTTCCTCAGTCTGCACCATCCCTGTGGATTCTACCCCAATTATAGAAGAGATTGTTGAAACTGATATTCCTTCTAATTTGGAAAATCAGTCAAATGTTGATGAGTTTACAACAACAATTCCAGAGGAAAAGAGCCCACATGATGATATTCCAGATGTTCCTGCAGCTCCACATGATGATATGTCAAATTCCTGTAGCTCGAAAACTGAGTCTAAGCTCTAAAATGCCTAGTGACTTGAAATACAAACCAGAGCTCTAAAACTATTGCAATGGAGATTGGTGGTCAGGAACCATGGAGATGAAGTGCTAAGGTGTTACCAGGATGAAATTTCCTCTTTGAAAGAAAATTTGAAAGGTATGGAAGATACTAATTTGTCTTTACAAACTGAATTTGTACAAAGAACTTGTAGAGAAGGTTAAGGAAATTACTACTTTAAAGGTAGAAGTTGGTAGTCTCAAAAGACAAAGGAATATTGGTCTCAAAGCATGGAATGATTTATCTACTCATTTTGACAAATTATCTCTTTGAAATAAAGAATTGGAAAAGAAAATAAGAAACTTAAGGAAGAGATTGAGGCCATTAAAGTGATAAAAAGAAATTAGAATCTATTTTGGACTTTGTTTGTCCTATGGCCTGCAAACTTCTAGCTTTATAGGAAACCCTCCTTTGTTTACAGTATGTTTATTCAAGAACAATTTTATGCTGAAAATTGATGAGGATGTGTAGTAGAGAACCCTATGAGGCCCCGATGGAAAAAAATTCTTGGAAATCTATCAAAAGAGTACTCTGAGATTCAGAATCTGTTGTGTGAATTTTACCTTCACAATATGTTGGTTACTAATGTTCCTGATTTCTTCATTAATTTGTTTATGGGGAATTTCAATTAAAGGCTTTTCAATCATTACTTAGAAACCAAATTATATGGGGTGAGAAAACAAAACTTTTCAATCAAACAACCCGAACTATAGGTTTCTACATCAAGCCTACCCATCACAATGATGTGTCTATGAAGAAATATTTCAGGTCTCTTTACTACCAAGATGGCATAGGAAAGAATACTTCAAAGGTTTTAGAAAAATGTGTTCAAGATTTTGAGGTTTACAGTCAACAACATTTTGGTGAAGCACTACAAGCTTGTGATAAATGGTGGGATACATTGAGCCTACCATTGAAAATAAGGGAAGTGATCTCTCCCCAAAACCTCAGTTGGAGCATGAGGAGGGGGGATGCACTTGTTGAAATCATCTAACAGTTGTCAGAGAAAGGTGAAAAGAGTACAATGATGAGTGGGTTGGAACACAGGTGAGACCACCCCTTATCTTGAGTCCCATGACTACTTGGCAGAATAATGTTTCCCAATCTCATGATAGCTTTACAACATGGGAAAATATTATCTTGGGAACTCGGGGTGTAAGGGAACAAAGAAACAATATGCAGATCAATTTGAAGAATATGATATGACACAACAATTGGACAAAGAGCAGGGAAGAGATGAGTTTGCATGAGGACATACAAAAGGTAAAGTGCAGGGGAGATGATGAGTGCATTAATTGACTTATTATATCATCTATATGGCTATTGATTTATTCCTAAAAATGTTAATTAGTGCATGGGGATGTTCTATATAGTTATATCCTAAGTAAGGTTGATGCATTTCTCTTGTTTTTGTTTCATGTGAACTCTTGACCATAGAAATTCCTACTAACTACTTTTGTGAGTAATGTGATGACATGTGCAGGATAATAATGTGCATTTGCTGCCAATTTTGGGAAGTTATAATCAAGAAGGCCGAGTCTTTTTCCATCACGCCATCATGGAGGATTTTCCATAACAAGCCTACAAACATGAATCCTATTTTTAGCTATATCATAGGATTTCAATGAGCTTTAATGAGGTTGTTATTGGTTGAATTTGGTGCCTATAATCATGGCACATTTTGTAACTAATTGTGTCTATAAAGACACCTTCTTGAAGACAATTTAGTAGTAGTTGATGATAGTAATTTACAGTACAATTTTATATCAATTAGTGTTTACTTTCAGTCTCATACTTGAAATATGTTTTGGAACTCATTTGAATCAATATAGTCGATGTTGTTTTGAATATATTTTGGTGTTAAGAGTACCTCAATCCCAAGGAGAGAGCAAGGACCCACTCAACCAAGGTGATTGGAGGATTGATGTTTCATGCATGCTCGTTATTTCTGATAAGTTCAAGTTTAAATGCTTTGATTTGAATGCTTATCTTAAATGCAGTTGTTTATTTCCTTGCTTAGTATATTTCCTTTTGCTATTTCAATTCAATGTGTGTTATTTCAATTTTTATTTCAATTCGGTGTGTGTATTTCAATTTGGTGTGTGTGCATTTCAAATTCAGTTAAAGTATTTCCTTTGAAAGCATTTTTATTACAACAACGTTGTTTCAGTAGCTTACATGTATTTCATTTCAGTAGTTTAGCATTGAATTTCCTTTCCATAGATTAGAGGAAACAAGGGGAACCACACCAACCAAAACCCAGAGAACCACCATGACAACTGAGTTGCATAAGACTTCATTGCATATACCTAGGACACATCCCTGGTTTTATAATGACACCGACAATTGAATCTGTTGGTTAAATGATTGGAGAATACTATTCACTTTTCATCGCACCAAGATCAATGGATTCACCAAAAACCCTACAATGAAGAAAACACAAAGCCAAGCATCAAAACCCTAAAAAAAGAAAGATGCAAATGAATGGGTCGTACTAACCTCAACTGCCACAACAATGGGCTTACTAATAGAGAAATGCACTACATTTCGGACCCCATATGTAGTTCTAGTGTTTGTGTGTGTGTGCATGTCGTGCCCTAGGTGCTCTTGTGCCAATCTCACTTTGTGAAATAACGAGCAATAACTAAATGTAGAAAATGTAGTAGAATATGTGCATGGAATAAAGGAGAATCCCCACCTATGAAGTGTGATGTAGATGTCCTAGCTTATGCCTTGATGATGGAGCTATGTGGATGCCAATGCAATAGATGGATGCAACTCTAGATGGAGTGATAATAGTGTATGATGCTAGGTCACTCATTATGGTCTCATAACTTTATATTTATAGGGTTCTCTTGCTCTAATTTCATAATTAACCTTGAAAAGGTCGACCCTAAGAAAGATAAATATGAAAAATGACTAGAAGAGGCCCAAAAATGGTGGGAGAATGTTAGAAGGATTAGGTCATTCCCAAGTGGGACCAGGGTGCCCATGGGTGCCCCAGCTAAGGCTAAAATAACATGGGATGTTTGGAAATGGATAGACTTATGGGTGCAATAGGTCACAAATTACGAAATAAAATAAACAAGATGGCCAAAGGACATGGGTTAATTAATACTTTCTTTACTCAAGAACCTTCTAAATAGTAGTATGAGACCAAGATAAATAAATGTCTAAAGTGCATGATTTTGTGACTACAGGAGGGGATGCGAGGATTATTATGGCTATGTGTAGTAACACCCTCTAGTTAGTAGACCGGACCATCGAGTTGAGACACACCTGGTTGGCACGATACTTGCAACAATTTGGGTTTCCTTATGTTGATGACCTTATAGTGATTCCTACAATTTACCTTGGGATTCAAGAGGCTAGAGATGCCCCTAAGGGCCAGCTCGAGTGGATTGTTATTACTCCCGGGGTCCCGATTAGTGTAACATGAGTTATTCTAGATCCAACCAAGCCAAGGGAGATGTTACAGATTGAGGCTACCCCCACTCATAGTGGGGAGGAGGAGGAGGATGCTTTGAGATGGGGATGGAGACCGAGGATAAGGGAGATGAGGAGGAGAGGTGAGCGGACATATATAGAGTGGAGAGTCACTAGAGAGACTTCCATAACCGGTAGGGTTGAGGATGAGGCCAAGAAGGAGACTCTTCATTCAGAGGAGCCTCTTTCATGCGAGAGACGGGGCTACGAGTAGTTTATTAAGGGACAATAGGTAGCTTCAGAGGAGATTTTGGCCAAACAGGTGCCCACAATAGCTCCACCACCACTAATAGCAACAGTAGATCTATCTTGGAAGCTAGGAGATCTGATTAAGTTAACACTTTTCTCTCGACTCTACTACTTAGACTAGAAATGTTAGTGAATTACGCATTGTACTTTTTTTTTTTCAAAAGTTTTCTAACTCGTCATTGTTTCTTATGTTTCGTAGCTACGACATATGGTTGACGTGATCTTATTCACAATATTCTCGTGGATACCTTTACACACCCCACGGGTATGAGGTGAGATGAGATGCTCGTGGATTTAGGGCAACCGATCATGGCGGGGTGATACACTGACATGTTTTCTCCAACATATATTGTAGCGAGAGCTATGACTAAGATGAGGACCGAGTTTTCTACATATCAGCTAGCCAAGAGGAGACAATGGTGAGAGCATTCTCGCAGCGAGGCCACCACTAGCAGATCTCCTAGTTCATCATCTCATGGTCACTCTCATAGGTCTGGGCATGGAGGCTCTCACTCCCATCATAGGAGTCACAATAGGAGTCCTAGCCATGTACCTTCATCTAGATCCCATAGAGAGGGATAGGCCATAGGAATTTATTGCTTTGGGTCATTTTTTATTGTATATATCGATTTTTTTGGATTTTTTTGCTCATTGTGAGCATTTTGACCACACTTATTAGTGTGACAAAATTGTATACAAAATTGATTTATATATATATATATATATATATATATACACACACACACACACACACACACACACACACACACACACACACACACATATATTTCTTTTTGGCTCAAATATCTTGTGTAAGAGTTTACTTGTTCATGACTTGCTTCATCTGTGTACTCTTAGATGTGTATAATCTCATGATTTTAATATGCTTTTATGAATGCATGTATGGATGATGATGATGATGATGCAAATGTGTAACATAATTATTATTTTTGTTTTGTTTTTGATATATATGAGGACAAATTGCAAACTAAAACTTTGATTTTCAAGAAATATTTAGTATTCTTGTTTCATTGGAAAATTTGATGAAATTGATATAATAATGAAATGAACCCACTCTATTCTTAACTCCATGTAACCAATAAGATGCGATGGCTCAACACAGAGCCAAGAAGGACGTGAGTTATGACTTAATGAATGACAATAATGATATGAAGATAATATTTTGACAAAGACCTAATTAGGAAACTACAACTCAACTCTAGGCAAGGCTAACTATCTAGTTTAAAATGTAGTTTTCTTGCAAGTTTAACTAGAATTAGACCTGTAGATGGCCTCCTGATTGAAAAATTTGGTTTTATGGATTAAATATCTTATAACTTATACATCTAACTCATTTTTTGATGATTTCAAAGGACTCAAAGCACTTTTTACTTGTTGACTTGTTTACAACTTATTGATTTATTTAAAATGACCCCCTATGTCTTGCCCCATGCTACCAGTAAGAAGCATAGGCTCATCACCAAGGACAAGGAATAAGTGAGTAAGGGAACTCCCTCCTTTCCCAGCCTCATGCTACCTGTAGGAAGCATGGGCTCATCACCAAAGACTGGTAGGGAAAATAAGTGTAGTTTTATTTGTTTAATGAAATTGTTGTCTTTTATTATTTGTTTATCTCTCTCTCTCTCTGTTGATTTTATTGATTCTTGAAATTTGTAATTTTTGAGAAGGAATAATTTCCCCTAACTTCAACCCCTTACAATCGTAAGATGTGAGGGCTCACCACCGAGGGTTGAAATAGGTGAACAAGCAATCCAGTGAAATGCTTTAGATTGTTTTTGTCAAAAGAGAGATTTCTAGGAAAGATGTGACACCAAGAAGCTTCTAGTACAAACTATGGGAAAAACACCTAAGCTAGAAGCAACCATGAATAGAACTAAGTGTGTAGGTCTTGGTAGGATCAATGTCAAAACTTCATCTACTAGAATAATAAAGAGATTGAATAGTTTAGAGATGATATAATGAATGGTTGAAGAAGTATGATTAAAATGTTTTGCCAATTCTCATAAATTTTGAAATTCGCTTGAAAAATAAGTTTCTTGTTTCACAATATTACAATATGATTATGCAAATGATATGTAGTGTGGATGCAGTAATGTACATGTGGAAATGTAAATGAATTATGTGTAGAAGTGTTTAAGGTGAAGTGAATTGATTGATTCACCAAATTCCTCACCTTCTAAGGTACACAAATGATATGCGCCATTCTTATAGTCCTCCATGACTTGATATGGACCTAACCAATTAGGCTTGAAATTTATTCCTTCACTAGTATTCTTGTCAATTCGGCTATCGATTTTTAACACTAGACCCCTACATGTATTTCACGCTCGTAAAATTTCTTGTTATATTGACTAAACATCCTATCAAAGATAAACACTATGTTATTGTTCAACTTCGAGTCAAGTTTCATCAAGGGTTTCTAGTTGAACTAGCCATGCCTCTCAATACCCATCTTCGATTCCTTGCAAGGATATGCAAAGGCTAGGAAACTCTACCTTGAGTGGTAAAACCGCTTCAAATCTGAAGATTAAAGAATATGGGGTTTCCCCTGGGTGTTCGCACTAACGTCCTATAGGCCCACAAGGCTAGAAATAACTTTAAATGTCAGTCACACTTGTTCTCCTTGACTATTTTGAGGAGAATGGACTTCAATGTTTTATTTGTCACCCCACCTATCCATTGGCCTGAGGGTAATACAAAGAGGCCGTGTGGTGCGAAATCTTGAATTGTGAGCACAACTCCTGTACCTCTTTATTCTTGAATTACATGCCATTATCCGAGATAATGACATGTGGGACTCCATACCTGTAGATGATCCGATTAAAAATGAACTTAGTGATCACAGATGTAGGTACAGTAGTGAGAGGCAAGGCCTCTATCCACTTTGTGAAATATTATGTGGCTGTAATGATAAAGTTTCAGCCATTTATTGATGAGGAAAAAACTTCCCTATCAAATCTAGACTGCAAGTAGAAAAGGGCTAGGGTTTCACAATGAGTTATAGAGCTTGAGTAGGGATGTGTATCTCATGTGAGAATTCTTGACATTTATGGCACATGTGTACATATTCTACAACATCATGCTCTAAGGTGGGCTAGAAATAACCCATTCGATGAATTTTCCAAGTGGTAGCATGCCCCAAAGTGACCTCCACAGACTCGCTATGTGGGCTTCGAAGATAATATTTTCCGACTCTTCTTTATCTACACACCTCAAAAGCATGTTGTTGAAGGCTCTGTGATAGAGCACCTCTTCTACAATTACATATTTAACAACTATGACATGTAACCGCTGCCTTTGTTGTGAGGTTTATCCCTCAGGATACATACGGTCCACAATGTGATTAATGATATCATAATACTAGGGACATGACACAATGGGAGGCTTTGTTTCCACATAAAATACACACTCATCAGGGAAATATAGGTCTACTAGGTCCCCAAAATCTATCAGTTCACCAAAAAATATACAATGATTTGTCCTTTGACAAACTTCTAGTTGATGAAGGTAAGTTCAAATTCACTCATCAACATAAGAAAACATCCAATCTTTTTATATAAGGCACCTTAAGTTAGAAATGTTTGCAATTGGTCAGACTTGATGATCACTCATGTTTCCTAGTTAAGCATATAATGCCTTAACCTTTTCATTGCAAAAATATTGCTAGACATTTTTTTTTGTCTGCATATAACATGTCTCATATTCAAGCAAAGTGTGACTAATGAAGTAAACGACATGCTCACAGTTATCATCATCCTCTTGTGCTAACATGCAACCTCAATGGCTCGGGAGTATAAGATTAGAGGATGGTTGGATTTGGGTGACATGAGTGTAGGTGGTGACATGAGAAAATGTTTGACTGACTCAAATGCTTTGTGACATTCAGAAGTCCACTCTTTACTACACTCCTTTAGCAAGTTGTTAATGGGATGGATGACACAAGTTAGATCGGGAATAAACTTGTGGATTGCCCCAAGTTTACCCAAAAAGACCTAATGCCTGATTCATCTGAAGGTGGATTCATCTCCATAACCGCTCAAATATTTGTTAGATCTACATCAATTCCTCAAGAAATTATTTACTCTAGTAGTTTGCCTCTCGTTACTCCGAATATGCACTTTTCCACATTCAACGTTACCTCATATTTGATAAGACGAGCGAGGATAACACAAAACACCTCAGGGTGATTGAAACGCTTCCTAGCCTTAGCCAACAGGTCATCAACATAAGACTCCACAATCTTATGAATAAGATCATGGAAGATATATGTCATTTCTCATTGGTAGGTGTATGTAGACACCAATTTTTGGTGTAACTCCTCTCCTTCATCCCACATTTATTCTCCTTCATGCAACTTTCCCTCTCACTTTTCTTTTTCCTAAATTTGAATAAATTCCATCCATTTACTCACCCAAATTTTAATTAATTAATGGGCTCCATGTAAACCCATTTAATAATTAAAATTTGGCATTATCTCACATATCCCAAATTTATTCAATTCATGGGAAAAATACCCATCCGACATCCCACTCCTAAATTCAAAAATGGGATGCATTATTACACCTAACCATGTCAATCATGCTCCCCACTCCATCCTTATCTCTTTGACCTCATAATTCAAATCATGAGCCCCACTTGATCACATCATGTCTCTTAACCAGGGTTACTTTACCCAACCCAAATTACCTAATAACCCACAATCTAACCTCACCCTTAGGCTATAAATATGGGCCTTCCCCTTGTCCAAATAAGTTGAAAATTTTGGGAAAATGTTGTTTTGAATTTTTAGCCTCTTGTTTATCATAGTATCCTCATAATGTCCTTGTAATGACACTAGAATCCCCACAATACTTTGCTCATGATTTGGTGGTTCACGTTGCATGTTGTGTTTGGATCAGATCAGTAGCTCCATCTACATACTAGCATCTTCAGGTTTCTTTGTTCATCAACTTGCATTTTATCCATTTATCTTACATTTTATCATTATTCTTTATCACACGGGGGTTGACAACCACCGAGGAAGTGAACGCTTCTCAGGTCTGCTTTGTTGGGTAGCCCCACATAAAATATCTAAGCAATTTTTCTCTAGTGTCTTTGAGTTACAGTTTGTAGAGATTGCAACGAGGAGCTCACCATCTAATTTGTGCTTGTATCGTTCATCACCATCTCTCGAGGTACTAAGCCCTTGCATATTTTACATTTTTTGTGTTTATTGATTTCTTGTACACTAATCTGGATAGGAAGCAGAAACTCCGATCAACATTTGGCATGCCCAGTGGGACCAAACCCAAGTTCTGGTCACTTTTCTTTTTTCTCACCTTGTATAGGTGTCATAAGTATAACAGTTATTATGTTTCATAGTTCTTGTCAATCTAGATATATGTTATGCATATTTTGTTTGTAGACTCACCCACTTGCATGATCTTTGGTATTGTCTCTGTCCATGTGTTGTGGTTCGTACATTTAGTCATTTATGTTGTCATTGGGGTAAGTGGATTTTTTGTTTGAAAGGGTTTGTTATTGATTTGTTTATAATAGATGTAAAATTTTATTGTTATTGCTAAAAAAATTCAATTTTTATTTATTTATTTAAGTAAATAAAAAAACAATTATTAGTAATGTCCTCAAACATCCCATCTCCTTTCCACTCCATTCGAGCTCACCATCCCTCACCCACACCGAGATCTCCACTTCCCACCACTACCAAGCTACCATTTCCCTTTGCTCCCGAGCTCTCGCCTTACCTATTCTTTACCCACACCCAACTCGTTATCTAACTTCCTCCACCCCATCTGAATCCACTCCCCGAGCTACTTCCCACATCCAACACATCGCTCAACTCCCTCCACACACATAGCTCTTCCACTCCCCGTGAGCTCCCATTTAACTTCTCCCTACCCGAGCTCTTATCCACCTCTCCACCCAAGCTCCCACCTTTCAACCTCACTCACCTCATCGAGTTCTCCCCTCACCCCCGCGAACATTCTTAACTAACCACCCAACTCGGTGTTTGATCCAAACCCATTCCCGACTCTCCCTACACCCAAATTCCCATCCATCTCTCCTCCCCGAGCTCTTATCTACCTCTCTCATGTCTTCTCCCTTCTCTCCATGACCCACCTCTTCCTATCCTACTACCCAACCGACTCAACACTTCTCATCACAATCAAGCTACAACAAATCTATCCATCTCCCTCACTCTCGATTCATCTCTTCACCCAAAATCCCTCTCCCGACTCGGCTCCTCACCTCGAGCCAATCTCATTAGCCCCGCCTCGAGCCTCACCCCATCCTCATGAAGCTCCCAACTCACCTCGGCCCACTAAGCAACCATCTCCACATATCTAAGCAACTCTAACTCCCCATCCCATGAGCTACCAACTCCCGCTCCGCTCCCACCTCACTTCATCCTCGCCTCCCGAGTTTTCATCAATCTCCTAAGCTCATGCCTTCTTGGAAAAGTCATCCACGTCCACATCAACCCTTTTTCCTCACCGAATTTCCCTCCCAACCAAGTCCTCCACATCCAACACACCTCACTTCTCTGTACATCATGCGCGATCATTCTACGACCCACTCGAGCCATCCTCATTCCCCATCACTTCCTAACAATCCAACCTTCCACTTTGTCCCTTCCCGTCCTCACAACCAACCCCATTCGGATGACTCTGTCAACCAGCCTCTCTCCAACTCCCTCACCTCTTTCCACGCACACACCTCACCACTCTACTCTCGCCTACTACCCAACACGCCATCTCCCTTCTCTCCTTGAGTCATCTCCCTATCCTCCGCGAGCAAAAAACCAAAAACTCTATTTGAATCATCTCTCCACTCACCTGGTCCTACCATGTGACTCCCGCAAGCTCCTATTTCCTAAGTCGAGCTCTTTACCTACCTGAATTCGGTTTCCCACATCCCCACAATTCTTCTAAACCACTCAAAATTTCCATATGGAGACTGTATATCTATGTAGGCAAACACTATTTCATTGCTTAATGTTTCTAGTTGTTTCCAAATTGGTTGCAAATTCACGCAAGCTTTGTGGGTTGTGATTGTAAAATCTCTTTATAACAATTTGATTACAATTATTTACAATGAAATTATAAACAATTGCCTCTGCGCAGAACTCCAAATGGTATCTCCCAACCACCTCCCTCACCAATGTCCCGAGCTTACCATCCCTGCATCCAACTATCTTGAGCCTGTCACGCTTCATCCCATAACACATTTCATTTCAAATCCACTTGACACGTAATGACCCACGTGAGCTCCACATAGCTCGACCACACACAAGTTGAATTTTGACACAAACATCTTATATAAAACACCACATTTTCAACACATCACATCCACAAATCATATTAGGATAATATAATTTATTTTGAGTCATATGAACCATTTATTTAGACTATGGTATTATTTCTTTAGTTAATTTAGCTAACCTTGGTTAGTAAATCTAAATTAATTAATGCCTTATTTAATTTTTATTTAGTCGTCAATTAATTTTGATTTTTATTTAGTTCATCACCTTGTGAATTGATTTGTGAATATTAATGTTTCACCAGTATTTAGTTAGACATAATTTGTTAATGCCATTGTGACATTAATTAAATTCGATCGTTTCAACTTTCTTATATCCCTCTATTTTCCCCCGCGCGACTCATCCCAAATACACATTTAGGCATTTTTCAAAAATAAATGTTTATTAGAATAATTATTTTGTTATTATTTCTGTAATTAAGCTTTGTTTTTAACACATAACAACGTCATGACTTCAAAATTGTTTTTCTTATTTTGTCAACCACATCCACTAATTGTCTTATTTGCTTTTGTAGGTGAATTCCACAATGTTGCAACCACAACATTACGTTGTCAAAGCCAATTATTGAAACATAAACATGCCACAAATCCCTTTCACTGACCCCTTCTGCAATTATGCATGGTGCAATTTTAGGGTACCCAGACATTCCTGGCCATTGACCATCACTTTTGAATATGACGTTATCAAGTACAATCAAATAATGGGGAAAGTGTTCTCCAAGTATTCCTCATTTTTCCCATATTTTCTCCTTTTTGCATTGTAATTTCCCTTTCTTGGGTGATTGTCTGCATCGAACTTCATATTTCAAATTTGGTCTAAAATGAACCCCATGCATCCTACCTACTCACATAGCTTAAATAGGGGTTTAACTCTCTGCATCACACATTTTACCACACACTTCCTGAAACCTCACAAATTAATCAACACACCGAGACATTCCCAACAGAAACCTTTTCGAGACATTTCTCAACCACAACTTACCTGAAACCAAACATAGTTTACCTTCTTCTAGGTCCTCTTACAACCATTTTATTTTTCTTCTCACACGTGTTCTTCATCAAAACAAAAAAAACACATAAAAATAATTGTTTTCTTAACTTGTCTATTTCAAATGGCACAAAACTTCACCCTAAACAATTCTTGTATGTACCAATCACCACAATTTACCAACATTCACACTTCTTGTATGTACCAACAATCAAATATGTTAATCCAACTGCAAGAATCCTATCAAACATATTCTCCAAATTTAACATACCAAAATTCCTCATATCCTTATTTATCCACTCCTTGTGTTGTACAACCTGTTGGTGCTTGATAATAATCTCGCCCATTTTTGTTGAGATTTGCTTGTTCTATTTGCTTCTCGTGTTTTCTTTTCCCGTAGGTTTTTCCTGTTTATATTTTTGTTCTTCCTCCTTTGGGTCAAATGTCTGGTTATGGAGTGTGCTATTTTTATTTTTCTCTTTGGAAGTAGATTAGTTTTTATCTGAAACAAGATTGTTTTCCTTTGGTAAAGGTTTTCCTCGGTCGTGTTTTGTTTCTCCATTTCTCTCGCTATGTCATCTATTGTACATGGCAATTTTTAATTGGTGTGGTGAAGCGTGTTCAATTTGAAAATTTGTAATTTTCCTATGAAATTCATAAAATACACTTTGGTCTTGCGACCTGATGAATATTCCTCTAATATTCATGACCATAAAGCTAGCACAAACAAATTTTTCTTTCCACCCCGAAGGTGTACATGTGGTTCAAAATGAATGGATGCGGGGATGCAATGCATAGTTGTATTTATGCACTTTAAAGAGAAAATATGTTAAGAATGCAAAAAGGTCCCCGAGGTTCGTAAAAGGGACACGTGGTTTTGGTTTTAAAGAAAGCGGAGAAGCGGGTCATTGGGGATTTCTGGTACTTTTGGTCTTATGCAAAAGAGGAGGTAAAATTGTAGAAAACACCTGCAGCTTTGCTAAGTATCAAGGTATGGCTATGTGTCATGCCTATGTTAAAAATAAAAATGTGGATGGGTGGGTCAAAGTTGTCGAAAGTGGGAAAGTTTTAAACATTGCAAAATTGCAAAAAGTGCTCCCAAGGCCCGCATTGGCGAAGGTTTCTCCACGTGGACGACTCATTTTCAAATTTGAGAAGGGTACAATGAATGGTGACGATGTGATGCATTTATTTCTACCGCCATCAATGCTTTTACTTGAAAATAAAGGATGTTTAAAGTTTACAAATGCATTCTTCATTTATTTTTGTTTGCTGGTTCTTGTTGTTTCTATCAAGGCGTATTTTTACGAGATATTGCGTTTTCAACTGTGGAATTTGATTGGAGAACCAAAGGATTGTAGAAATTGATGTTTTAAGTTTGAATTTCTTAGGTGCTCATGGAAAATTGGTAAGAACTTGAAACACTTGTGTTTTCCTCTTGTCGCAAGGTCAATGAGATAAAGTTAGGGTTTTTTCGAAGATGAAGACTTTTCCCTCTTTGTTCTCACTTGTGTCGGGAATCACAAGCAATCTAGATAAGATTACATATACATATTTAATGGGTGCCAATCTAAATGAATTCCTCCAGAGGTTAAATGATCCCCATAAAAGTGAATCTTTGAAAGCGATTCATGAAAGTTGCATTGTTGAAGCTGGTGCCATCCCACCTTCTGTTCATTACTTGGAGTTAGTATGACATTGTGCCATGAATTACAATCCTGAAAAGAGGGAGGTGCTAGACAGAAGTGGGGATGCAGTATTAACGTTAATACCGGTTGCATCAGAATTATGTTAAAATTTCCTATTATCACAACCCCAATCACCATAGGCCTTACTTTGGCTCTGGCCGATTATCAGAAAAAGAAGAGGGATTATGCCAAACTTATAAGTTTAAAATGGCTCCTCACAAAAAAGAAAATTGTTAGAATCCCTAAGAAATTGGTTAGGGCACAGTTTATTGAGGAGGTAGAGGATCTTATTATACTATTGAGCCGAATGGCAGGTCTAAAAACTATGAACGAATTTAAGGAATGGATGACTACATACATGTGGATTATCCTGAAAGAAAAGGAAGTATTTGTTGGGATACCTTCATTGCAGAAGCACTTCATGAACACATGGTAGCCCTGGTAGTGAAAATTGAGATGGGAGAGATTACACACCTCAAATTCTATATGATGACATACCTCATTTATAATGTTGCTGGCCACAAATGTTTCCCAGGGTTGTCACCACATGATGATTTCAAGCGGTGCCAATGCATGAGATTTTCCTCACCTACAATCAAGCTAACTAGAGTGGAAGCATAAGGCTAGTAAATGATGCCTTTTTCACATCAATTGTGTGTCTTTTTGAACCATAATGGGGATAGTACAAAATCTCTCAAAGAGCCGGGCATGTAATTCTGGAATATGGTTGCTAATTTATTCAAGATAAGAAGTTTACATATATAAGAGTTAGTGGTTTCAAAGGAAAGCCTTATAAGTTTCCCTGGTATGTTGATGACAAACTTATTTTATGTGAATTGGCAAGGAAATTGAATCATGTACATAAGTTGATTGTTGGAAGGCATAAAAAAATATCAAGTTCCCCATTAGAATTGGAGGGTATTCATGTCTTTCCATCATAAAGGCTAGGCTGATTGGTGAGGAATTGGATAAATTTAACATGGATAAGTTTGAGGCAAGGCCAAATTATGATATTAGATGGGTGTTCACCAATATTGCAAATACCTTTGATCATGAGCCCCATTTCAAAGATTACTGGATGAATTGTAGAGATGAGGAAGAAGTCAGATTAAGAGACTTTTCCATAATGACCTTGTCACAAATAATTGACTATAAAATTGTAATTATTCCATAGGGGGATTGTAGATGATCCTCACATAGTAAGCAGGTTCTATATCGATCAGAAAGTGGAGGATCAACCTATTTCTCCTCCAGAATGGAATGTGGATGAATATGATGATCCTTATTTGAGAATAATTGATGTTATGAGGAGAACTACAAACTGGTTGACTCAAAATAATATTGATCTGTCAATCTAGAATACAAAGATCTTAAGAAACTTCAGGAGTTTGGGAAATCTGAGTGAGGATATTCCACCCCTAAGGGAGGATGCGAAAAAATGGACACACTAGGTGGAAAAGTCCCTCAATTGCCAACTAAAAGGCCTACTCCTAAATTCATTGATGAATGGAAATCAGCTGCTAGTGGAACTGGTACTTCGTGTCGATCTCATGCGTAAGACCGAAGATATGCTCTTAAATTCTATGAAGAATGCTCCCATTACTTTTACAGTGCCCCTTCAGGCAAAAGGGAAAGGTCTAGCATCGCAGGTGGCTCGTCGAAGTGTTTCACCTGAGACACTTAGTACTAAAAAATTAATGAGTGAAGCCATTACAAGTGCTGACCTTCAGCCTAGGCCTCATAAGGATGAAAAAAGAACAACACCAGATTTAAAAAGTTTGAGCGGACACACAAAAAACCCAAGATTGTCCACTAGCCAATCTTGGTAAGAGTGGGTGCCCATACGCCAAAAATTTCAAACACAGGGATGGGGTAATTGATCCCCCAAAATGGAGAAAACTAATATCTTCCAAAAGCAAGAGATACATCATTGCCACATATGGAGCAATTAAATCCTATGACCCCTCCTTCACCCTTTGTGGAAAAAGTAGTGGAATGCACTCAGAACCCAGTTCCCAAGAAAATACTACAATTAATCTAGTGGACAGTTAGTTTGTTACTCTAGGTATGGAAATTCCTGAAGCTCTACTTGTTAGGGATATCAATGCACCTCTAGTTGAAACAATGCATGAACTTGTAAATGTACAAACTGAGGTGATTGATGTCGATGCTGGTGAGATATTATCCATGTTGGATGCACTTAGTTTGTCTGTTGATGAACCCATATTAACACTAGCGGATAATATTGAGGTAAGTAAAGAATCAGAAAGGGATACTCATGCACCAATAACTGAAGTAAGAAATCAGGAAATAAATCTATCTTCCCCAAATTGAGTGGTCTTGGAAATGGATAAACCAGAGTTATTGGTTGAAAAGAATATTAATACTAAATTAGTAATGGATGAAGTTGTGTCCATTTCTACTGAGGTCACCAAAACCAATGACTTTCCTCAAGAAGGAAAAATTTCTTTTGAAGAAAGACTGAAAATGGCACAAGATGAAATTACTGATGAGGAAATCATTATTGGTGGAAATTCACAACTTTCAATGGGAAATGTGGAGTTGTTTTCGGAGGAACAACCTGCCATGACATTGCTAGAGGTATCATTAGGGCATGAAGATAGTAGTTTGGAAACTCATCTGGTTTCTGGAGAAAAAGAACCCATAGCCCAAACTTTGATACAAAAGGGTGAAGGGGAAGAAATTTATTCCACCATGGTTTCAACTGGTGAAACAGTGAGAGAGTTTCCTTTGAATATTGATATAACTCAGGTTAAAGATGATCAATTTGAACTTCTAGACCAGGAAAAGAAGTATCCTGAAGAATCGATAGTACAAAGTGAGATTGCCATAGAGACCCTTGAGGTAAGTGTTTGAGAAAAAAAAAAGAATCATTGGTATAAAATGAACAGGAAATATCTAAGAAAATAGTAATTGTTCTGATAAATTTGAGCAAGAATCATAGGTAGCAAAAAAGTTGGAACAAGTTTGAAAAAGGGATGGATCAACAAATTAATTTCAAATGAAGAAGAAACCCTTCCTATGTAAGTGGATGACCTTACTTGCTCTATCTTTTCCAAAGATAGAGCCCCAAAAAGGGCCAAGACCATCATAAAGACTCATACCAATTCATTTGGAGAAAGGACCTTAGAGATAAGAATTCCTTTCAAGGATAAGACAAGAAAAGATATAACTGCTGATGATTACAACATTCAAATTATTCCTTTGGGAAAGCCTTCAAGGGAAAAACTAAAGCAAGGAGTATCTGAAGCAGTAAGTGGTCTTCTACAAAAGGTTGATGAGGATGGAATGACGAAAAAACAACTAAAGGAGAAAATTAAGGCCTTAAGTTCATGTTTACAACAATTAACAGGGCAAACTAGTCATGAACAAACAAGTGCCTATGTGAATACTCTTGAGGGTATAAATAAAGTAAATAGTGTTGTTAAGTAGGTCCATGTGGTGGACACTTGGATTGAATAATCGATTGAGAAGGGAAAAGAAGCTATCATAGAGGCAAGGTCAAAATATGAGGACCTCAAAAGTTGACTTATGGAAATTGATGGAATAATTGAAGAGTACGAAAATGAGATATTTTACTTGGAAGGAACTCTCCCCAAACTTGACTACATAACCTGGCTTAGTGATGAGTAGGTTGAGCAAGAAAACATCCTACCAATAAAGTACAAAGGAAGCCAATATGCTCTTGAAGAATTGTCAAAAATCAAATTAGATACCTTGAATGAAATCAAGAAAAAACTTGAAGTCAAAAGGAACTAGGTCGATGATTCAATTGATACTATCGATCAGAGGTTAGAAGACATGGTGGTAGACAAATTCAAAAAGAGCTACGAGGATTTAAAAATTGATCTCTTACTTGACTCATTTGAAAATAATATCTAGGAAAGTGACTTCTCCTATGAAGTTATTGAAACTATGAGGAAGATTGAGAATAGAATTGAGGAATTGAAAGCCAAGCCACTGGAATATAAGCAAAAAATGGCTCAGTGTATGGATTCAATAGCAAGGCAAACATTGATTTTCTAGCACCATGTTGGACCTAATGAAGATGAAACAAATGAATTATTCCAGAGATATGATGCTTATATGGCAAGGCTACCAGAGGAGCAAGATGTAGAAGAAAAGGATGAAGAGGAAGAGGATGTAGGAACAAAAGATGATAAGCATGCTTAAGCATATTCTTCCTTAATTTGTATTCTTTTTCACATTCCATTAAACTGATATTGTGAAATGATGTTTCTGATGCATTAAAATGTAATTATCTTTCTGAAATTTTATTGTTCCTTTGTTTCAATTGAAAGATAAAAGGATATAGTAGTTCATAGTGGATTAGATTAAAATTTCACACATACTTGGAATAGACATGTGAACTATTAATATTCTTGTATTACTTGCAATTTGAACGAAAAACAAGATAGGGTTCTATAGGGGCCCTTGCCCTTGATAGTGAAAGATGTAGACATGAAAAAATGGAGATAATCAAGGGAGAACAACAATCAAATATTTTTCAGTCTGCTCTCATAGTATCCTCCCAACAAATGAAGTTTGTTTTTTCTCAACACAAAATCATCCGATCCCTATGCTCTTTGTATAAAGATGATTGACCCGGCTAGGTCCCTGGACATACCCATATCCATCAGTGACTCCAAAGTCATCCTAGGGAGGTTCATAATTTGTTCAAGCTCAATTTTCTTTTGATGGGACGACATCCAATCCAAAATATCCAGACCACCTAAGAAGAAATCTATTTTTCCTTTCCCCTTGTGAAGGGTCAACTTGCTAGGATTACTTTGAGAGGGAATGTTTGGAGTGGTAAGAGGGGAAGGCACCGCATCCAGTTGGCTAGATGAATTGTGAGGCCTTGAGCTAGTTCCAGTTTCCCATTTTCTTAAAAAGGGTGGGTTATCCCTCGAGAAGGAATCGGTTGGGGCCCCAGAAATTCTCGCTTGGAGGAAGAGGCACAATGCATCAGATGTATGGATAACCGAGTTGCAAACCTTCCTCTACCATCCTAAGATGAGGAGAGTGCTACCCTTGAGCAACGAGAAGATATTGATTGGTCCTCTTCTCCATCTGATATGATAATTGGAGGCTGAGGTTGTGTTCCACCCTTCCTCTTGCTCAAAGATGGTGTTGACATTGGACTCGGTGGTAGAGACACAATTTTTTCTTGTTTCTTTTCCAAGGAGTGAATCCTCTTCTCCAACTCGTCCACCTTGTTGGAAATGACAGAACTCAGTATCGATGGAGGATTTATCATACAATACATATGATTCCTTAGGAATATCTTTTGATACAAATTCTTCATTACATAAAAAGGGCACTGAAAACTGGTTTGCCTGAGACCTAAGGCCTCCTTCGACCCAAGATCTCTTTAATTCCTCAGGAATTTTCATGTGTTCCCATCTAAAAAGATGGAAATACATAACCTAAAAGGATGCAAACACATGGTTGATCCTAATTAACCGAGAAAGAAGTGCTAACTGAATTTCCGGTATGTTAGGGGTCCTCTGGTGTCACCCGCACATTCTACATTAAATAGATCCTTGAAAAAGATTCATTAGGACCACTCAAATCGAAAATCTGATTTAGGTCTTCTGAAGAAATATCTTTCAGGCTATGAGCCACGAGAACTTTCACCATTTTCTTGATTGAATTCCTTATGCTTAGAACAAGAAAGAAAACATGTGCAAACAATGAGGAAATACCAGGCTTTATAGATGGAAGGATGCATTCGGTCCCGTGTTAATAAAATCTTTCCCATGGTGTAAACCAGATTTTTCTCAGTTCGCATAGAGGTGATTAAATATTTGAAAGGAGTTAAGAACGAACAAAGCTAGTAGTTCAGTAAGATTTGAAAAACATCATGTGTGGCATTTAAACTAGTAAGACATGAAGTGGAGTGCACTGAGCCCAAGAAGGATTTTGAAAGATGAGTGTAGGTGTGCGTCATGTCAAAAGCATCTGGAGATGCTCAATGATCATTTGAAATGATTGTTTAATCAAAATCAAGAGGGAACATTTCAAGTAGCCTGCCAAAAGTAACAATCTGGACATCCCAGTCATACACAAGTGGAATACATTGAAAAGACTCATGTTTTGTACACCTGGCAATATGGAATGAAGCTCATAATTATCATCTTCTAGAATAAATTTGTAACAGAAAGTATTCCTAAGAATATTCTTGTTTTTGGGGGAAAAGATTTGAAATGAAGAAGAGTGATATAAAAGCATGAAAAATCATGCCACAAAAGGGGGTTAATTTTTCTGAAATTTAGTTAGAGAGAGAAAAGGAGAGAAGCCATTTTCTGAGATGTTTTTTTTGAGAAACCAGTTATTTCTTGTGTCTCTTTTAAAATTGATCATGTCAAGATGGTTGTAGAACTATAGCCATTGAAAAAACTTTGAGATTGTAAACAAACTTTCCCTCATTGATCAAATTTGAAAAACCTTTAATAATTCATGTTAATCATGAACTATGTTATGTCTATTGTCATCTTGAGATATTTTCAAATAGTTATCTATGTTCCTATTACAATATTACATTAGGAATCATTTAGAAATCACACAAAATCTTGTCCTCATGACAACATTGTGGCATTTGCAATTACATTATGAAGAGAGCTTTCATTTCATGATGCAATAAGCAATTTAAATTCACTTTACTTTCATTTCAGTGATACATATTGTTTGTCAGTTTATGAGTGTATCATAAGCGTGATATAATAGGGATTTCTAAGGTTTAATTAAGTCTTTAACATGAGTTATTATGTTAAATCCTTGAAGAATGTGTGAAGCCGTGTGTCTTTGAGCCTTCATAGATGCACAATTTTCTAGTTGAAGGTTCATCTTGACTATTTGAAGCTATTCGTCTTTTTGCCTTGTGGATCTGTTAACATTTGTTTAAAGTTCTCAGGGATTTGGTATAATCAACTTTATCCTGCTTAACTTCCCAACCATAAAACACATATCCAAAGATGAATCATACATGAACTATCCCTGTTTGCATTGTGTGTCCACAAATGATAAAGAAGATCATTGAATTCATCCATCCTTTACTAAAATATGCAAGTGCAATCAATTTTTATCATTGCCTTTAGTGACCTGGGCCTTATCTAGAGAACATCTTCATTTTCTAAAGTGAAAACTTGTGAGTTTTAGGTTATGTTATATTGGTCATGTTTTCTTGAGGTCTCCTTCAAAACATTGCAAAAGGAATAGTCAAATCTTTAAATTCATTGATAATTTCCATTAATACAGGTCACAAAATGGGTCCTCTCACCTTGGTTGAAGGCACAACCTAAAGTAGTAAGGGTAGGTCAAACTCTTAGCATGGTGATACCCAGTCATTTCCAAACCAGAGTGATAAAGAGTCATCTAAAATCTATCCCCGGCTACAAAATGACTCCTATTATGATTTGTTTGTCTCTAAGCATCCTGATCAAATTGTGATGCTTCTCGGTTTCAAAGGAAGGATCAATTTGGGTACCAACACAAACAAGACCATCTTATACCTATCCTACACACACCAATCATAACTATAGCCTTCATGCCTATCACATCAATTACTGCTACTCCTCAAACAACTAACATGATCAATACCTTGTGTTTGCCTCCGTCTAGCCCCCTTTATAAATACTTTCACCATAACTCTAGTTCTCAACCATAGAGTTTTACTTTATCCCTATCACCTTATGCCAATGCTACATTGACTTCATTTACCACACTTCATGTACCTCAACAATATCATCCATCCTACTATGTCCCTACTTCCCAACATTACACAACCTCCCAACCAATTCGATCTCAACTCTTGGATATCTTCCAACAAACCTACCCAAATCCACCATCATAAAATCCATTTCTACCTTCCACACCACACGATTTTGATTCTTATTCAATTAATATTGTACATATAACACCTCTTTCAATACCCATACCCACATCCACCATTAATTCCACATCTGAATATACCTCATACACTCCATCATCCACATCTATTCCATCTTTACCCATAATACCAACCATAGATCCAATCCCAGTTCTTGCACCTACCACATCAGTCATTGAGACCACATCCACATCATCTTCCCCTCCTACATCATTTACCACACTTCATGTACCTCAACAATCTCATCCATCCCACTATGTCCCTACTTCCCAACATTACCCAACCTCCCAACCAATTCGATCTCAACTCCTGGATATCTTCCAACAAACCTACCCAAATCCACCATTGGAAAATCCATTTCTACCTTCCACACCACATGATTTTGATTCTTATTCAATTAATATTGTACATCTAGCACCTCTTTCAATACCCATACCCACATCCACCATTGATTCCATACCTGAATATACCTCATCCACTCCATCATCCACATCTATTCCATCTTTACCCATGATACCAACCATAGATCCATTCCCAGTTCCTACACCTACCACATCAGTCATTGAGACCACATCCACATTATCCTCCCATCCTACATCATTTGAAGAAACTTTGAAATAACTTCAAATGGATTCAACTTCAAATAATCCTTCTACCTCATCAACACAACCAAATCAATTTCCACCTTCCTTAGATTCCAACGAACAAATATTCCTTCCTACGCCTATATCAGTACCACCTCTGGATCCTCCGGTAGAAATTATTGTCATTCCTCCCAAGGACACAACCTCTCAAATATTGCCTCAAATTCCCTTATATAGGAAATTAATATTCCTTCTTCTAAAAAATCCAACCCCACACCCCTTCAACTAAAACCGAAATCATCCAACACTATGAAAACCACAACTGCCTTCCGACCATCAAGATATAAACATGCTCAAAATTTTTCCTCAACATCCAATTATCTCAAACATCCACTTCTTCTCCAAAGAGCAAGAGATTCCACACAGACAAAGCACCTCCTAACGCTTCGGTTGAATCATGTACGGAGGTCTTCCGACACTTGTTACAAATTTTTGCAATCACACTTCGCCTATTAGGGCCTTTGACCCTAGTAGCAAGAAGCCATCGTGGTTTAATTCCAGCCTTGTTTGCGCATATCATCGTACCCCTGGACATGATATTGGACATTGCAGAGCATTTCAAGCCATTGTTCATGACTTCATTAAGGAAGGATACATCCTTCCTAAACCAAACCAATATCTTCCTTCCACTTCAACATTTGCACCTTTGACCTCATCTATCCAAATGCAAATGTCCCCTTGTTCTTCAAAACCTCCACAACCATGTCACCTCCAAATGAAGAATATTTTAAAGAGGATCCTTCATTGTCCATCAAAGTTATTCAAGTAACTCCTCAGTCCGGTCCACGTGACCTTGAATCATCAACTAACATTAAAACTAAAACCAAAACACCGAAACTACAATGCAATCCATCCCCATCCTCAACATCTATACTAGTTCATACATCGACATCCCAGACTTCCATGTCTAAATCCAAGCCAAAACATCATCTTAAAACCCATAAGATTTATCTTCTTTTTGACACTTCGATTAGGTCCTACGCAGACATCCTTCAACATCTAATTCAAACATCTAGCGATCACACTTCCTCCCATTAGACATTGGGATCCTTATAGTAGGAAACCTCCATGGTTCAATCCCAATTTCATTTACACCTATCATCATGTTCCGGGCCACGAAATTGAGTAGCGTAGGGAATTTGAGACCATCGTCCATGACCTTATTGAGGAAGATGATTTCCTCATTTAGGGGGAACATCCTTCCCCTTCCATAACCAATACAACTCATCTTTCTACATCCTCATCCATCGGTTTCCTAACACTCCCCCATCCACATCTATTCCACCTTTACATATCATACCATCTATTGATTCTATCTCAATTCCTCTTTCCACACTTCTACTTATGCCAACCACATCAACTAGTGTGACTGTTACCACATCATCCTCTTCTTCCACATCATTTGAAGAATATTGGAAATAACTTCAACTTACAACAACTTCAAATAACCCTCTCATCTCATCTACAGATGCTTCCACAACAAACCAACCTTTGTCGACGTCACCATGAAAACACTAATCTTTCCACCCGTATCAACTACGACACGACCTTTAGACCCTCCAATGAAATCAATATCATCCCTTCCAAGAATGTTCCTTTTCCATCCAAATCCAAGATCCTTGGTATAATTCCACAATAATCTCTTGTGTGTCCCCAAAAGAAGATAGACATTTCACCAAAAAATACCAAATATGCATCATCTGTTTTGGGGCAACATCAATCTCCATCTAAGGCATCACAATCACTCCACCAACCAAAATAAAAATATCCAACATTCCTTCGAGATTCAAATCTTCCTCTAAATCTTCAAGTGTCACTACAATAGAATCAAAACTATGGAATGACATGATGCAATCCTCCAAGACAACTAATACAACCACATCCCAAGAAGTTGCATCCAAATATAAGTCTAAAGATTCCAAATAAAATACATATACTAACATATCAATTGAATCTTATGCGGAAGCCCTTCAACACTTATTACAAATTTCTGCCATCATGCTCCCACCTGTCAAGGCATTTAACCCAAATAGTAAGAAGCCATTGTGGTTTGATCCCCACCTCATTTGTGCCTACCATTGTACCCTGGGTCATGAAACTGAGTGTTGTAAGGCCCTTCAGATTGTCATCCATGATCTCATTGAAAGAGATGACCTTTTTGAGGATTGTCCCTCTACCATTTTATCCACAATTAATTCCATGTCTATCAAGTCTCTAATTCTTCTCCTCCATCCCCCATTAACATCTCTCCTTTGCATGTTATTCCTCATACAAAAGGTCCTCCCTTATTCATCAACACTATTTTCCTATGATCCCCAACTCATCTACCTAATCCAAATATAAGGTTATCATCATCCAATCTCTTTCACTTATCCACATCTACTTTGCCTACAATGATATAATCTCTTTCGCTAGGGAGTAGCCTCCCCTCGTCCTTGAGCATATCATTCATATTAACTCATTTCATATCTAAACAATTCTCCTTTCATGCTTTGGGAGGCTTTAATCCTTGACATTTTTTTATTTACCTCATCCAAATCCATCCAATCTAAACTAATCCCATCCAAATCTTCATCTCATTTGAAGCCCACTTTTGGCCATATGTGTCTATCCCTTAGGGGACAATTTATTTTCATCTTAAGCCCATTTTTGTGGCCATGTTTGTCTTTATGTTAAGGGACCATTTATGTTCATCAAAGTCTACTTTTGAGGCCATATTTGTCCTTCCATTGAAGGACCATATTTTTCACCAAATTCCACCTTTGTGGACATGATTGTGTGCCTCTTAAGCCCACCCTTATGACCATTTGTTCATCTTGTTAGGGACACATATTTTCACTTCCTGAAAAGGGTAGCACATAGTTTTTTTTACCTTCACTCATCCTCCCAAAGTTCTTATCTTATCTCTGGACGCAACGATAAAAAGGAGTCGATGGAGAAATTTTTCTCCCAACCGGATCGACCATATATTATCATGCATAAGTATGGGTCTGGGGCTTATTTCTTGGCTCCCATTGATGGTAAACCAAAGATTGAACCTCTTAATGCATTTCACTTATGACCATTATATTGTTAGTACATGCACCTATGAGCATAGTCATATCTTTAGACCATTTCTCCACCATTATCCCCTTCCATCTATCATGGTAATGATATGAATTATGTGGTCTACCATCACTGCTTTGATATGACCTTGAATATGAGTACCACGACTCTACTCATAACATATTCATTATGGATAAATTCTCCCATTTGGTGAGAACCCCATAATCATTACATCCATCACCCTCTCATTCTCCTATTGTAGTCATGCAAAGGGTCCAAGGGTGTCTCTTGTACAATCATCATCCCCTCCTAAGTGGTCTACTTAGCTATTCCCAACTCTCCCCCATATAAAGCTAAAATTCATGCATGCAAAAATAAAATCAAAGTTATTAAAAATAGACTGATCCCTCGAAGGACAATCTGTTCATGTAAAAAAAGAGAGAAAGGAAAATAAAAAGAAAATCATGCAAATCAAAGTCAAAAGAAAAATCATAAGAAATAGATCGATCCCTCGAAGGACGACTATCATATATATTATTCTTATCCATATTATGTATATAGTAGACCATACCCTTGAAGGATGGCTACTCTTTTATTATGGCATTTGGAAGGTTTCCCACATTGATCACCTTCCTTTGTCAGCAATCCCAGAAAGCTTCCCGCATTGATCAACTTTCTTCTATTATTATTCTTCCCCTTTCCCAGAGTTGGGGCATAGACTTAAGGAACACCACCTTTGGAGAACCCTCTTCCCACATACAAGATACATCTCAAACCCCCTTGTCATGTCAACATTAGCTTGATGAGAATCTTTCCTTTATATCTCCTTCAGGGTCTTTTGGTATAGTCATGTCATTGGTTATGTGTTAACACCTACTATTGGTTGCACATGTAATGCCTTGAGTGGTACCTTATTTTTGTTTACCTCCTATCTGGTTCGAAGCATGGTTTTCTTGCATTCCCCTTGTTACGGTCATATGACACTCATCTCATCAAAGTCATTTTTATCATAATCACATTCTTCAAAATCAAATTTCAAATCATAAATATGCATCCATATATTTACTCCTAAGGATGTCCCCTATAAGTGTCATCCATAAAATCATGAAATCAATTACTATTTCTACACACTCTCTTTAATACACTATTTGGTTTGGGAATTCTACTTGATCTCCATTGCAGTTTGTGAATTCTACTTGAGAATATCTCTCAAGTAGCATTCATTATCCAATAGCTCCTCATCCCCCACCATGACCAATGTGACCTTTCTCCATCCATCCTCTCACATCATCCTTCTCTTCTCACCAATTATCCACCCATTACCCTTCTCATCACTCTTATTCCTATCTATCACTTAGTGTAGACATCATCTTCTTCACCATTCTATGTTTTTCATCCCCAGCTTGGCACGTCTACGTAACTACCCATGTAACACAAAAATCCTACTTGAAGTAGACCTATCATTCTGGACAAGGTCTCATTCATAATCGCATCTATTGACCATTCCTTCCTCCTAGTCTCCTTTGTCAACCCAATTTTCTCCTAAAATTCATCCCATCTCATTCTCCGCTGCTCTTCTCACCCACTTCGTCCTTCTCCATTGTTTCTTCGATCCTTCACCGTCCTCCACCCGGATAATTATTTTTGTGTTTTTCCCCTAATATCCTTTTACTGGAATTTGTTTTATCATTCTGTTTCCCTTTCATTATTCTTTTCGGATTTAACCACCCATTTCGTGCAAGCTTCTTAATTGCAATATATCTCTTTCCTAAGATCTTGCCACTATAGAAACTCCACCATTTTCTATTCCATTGAATGACAATCATCACTAGAAACGTCTTCCCACTCCATAACTTCGCTTAACGCTCTAACATCATCACTCACACAACATGGGCATCCTAATTAAGGATTCCCCTCACACTCTCCATCCTACACCACATACATTCCTCCATCCATTTATGTTACACTCCTTTGTTTCCTTCTTTCCTTATTATCATCTTAATATCCATTTTCTCCTCGATCACTTTACTTACGCACTTTTGCAGTATGGAAAATATACCTGAGGGTTCCCCTTCACCATTTTTCATACACTTTTACCATCAATCTTTCCAACCATCTCGCTTCTTTTCATCATTCTTCTTCTTTGGCTTGAAATCCTACTTAACCATTCCTATGGCATGGCGATCTTACTTAAGAGTCTCTCTTAGGGATGATTTGTCTCCTTTCCTTTCCCCTTCGCTCCACATCCCCACCATCCACATTTTATCTTCATTCCCCATAAACACATCCTCTTCCCTCCTCTTTCTTCCTCGCACAAAATATCTTAGACTTCCCAAATATCATCCCCATCATCCCTCATTTGGAAATCTGACTTAACCACTTCATACCATTTCTTACTATGTCTCATTCCTTCATCTTTACTTCCTTTATCTTCATCCACATCTTCATCCATTACATCCTCTCCTCATCATCATCTCCACACAAATCATTATCCCTCCTTTCTTTACTCTTTCCACTACAACAAATATTCCTCTTATCATCATCTTCCATTTTTGCGCTAATAATTATCGGTGGACTTCTCCTAAAATTCATTTATCCCCATTCTACATGTCCCTATTCACTCCTTTTTACCTCCTCCATTTTCTCTTCCTTCCTTTTTTCTTTTGTGCCCTCTAATCATTATCGAGGATTTCTCCTAACATCCATTCGCTGGCATTGCCTTTCCATCTTCCCTTCACCTTCTTCAATAGCTCCACTGTCTTCATCATACACCCTCTCCCTATTTTCTTATCTTCAATTCCGCATAGTTTCCAATCTGTGTCATTCCTCCCCTCCAACTTCTCTTTACATGCCTTATAATGCTCACTCTTCACTTCTTATCTCCCATTTTGGTTTCCTCCCTTTTGCATCATTTTCTCTAGTTGTCCTCTCCTCCTTTCTACTCCTGGTTTTCTTTCACTTCCTCTATATCATCTTCATCCCCTCTTCCCCTCACACTTTCATCTTACTTCTCCATTGATAACCTAGCTCACCAACATTGTCCCATATTTTTTATCATCCCATTCTCCACATGCATTTCCATGCAGTCTGTTTCATATTCTTTACCTGGGTCTTACTCCTAACACCTTGGTTCAATTCCCTTCCCATTTCTGCTCTATCATCTCTTCTTTCCCTATTATTTCCACCTTCCCATTACCAAACCTCTTTCTCTACCACCCCTACCTTATTCCATCACTATACATTAGTTTCTTTTCCATTCTCTCATCTCCTCTACAACCTCCTGGCTCCTCATTGTTCCTTTCTTTCTCTTCTCTATTCTACCTCCTCTTTCATCTTCTTTAACTTCTTCATCTTCTTCATCCCCTTCATCTTTCCATCCTTCTCTTCCTTTTTCCTGATGTTATCCCCTACCCTCATCACGTCTTATTATTCATCTCTCCTATCATCCTTCTCTAATATTATTCACCTCTTCTTTTTCTCAGCTCTGTCATCTCTTTCATGATCCATTCTTTCTCTCCCTTTATTTTTTATCTCCATATCCCTTTCACCCTCTCTTCTGTCATTTTCTTGTCTTCTTATTCTTTTTCCTTCATCATTTCTTTCTTCCACCATCTCCCCTCTTTATTATATCTATTGCTTCTTTACTATGGCACATCTTTGTACGTTCACTATCTCCTCTAATCTCTTCTCTCTTCTCATCTCATATTCTTTTTGTTTGTTCTTCCTCCTTCCCTTCTTCTCATATTCTCTTTCTTTATTTTATTTTTCTCTAGGCCCATCATGCCTTCTCTATTTATTTTCCCACTACCTTCATATTAAATATCTTTCTCTCTCTTTTGTGCTTTCATCTATCTTCTCTCCTCTCTTATCTTCCTTCTCTATTATTCTCTTCCTCTTCTTTCCATCACAATCAAGCACAATTCACACTCCTCATTATCCACAGATGATGGTTTCTCCATCCTATTACACCTCATCCCCTTTATCCTCTTTCATTTTTTTCCTCCACCATGTCTGCTCTACTCCATTCAATGTCCTCTTCCTCTTCTCTATGAAGTTTATCTCTTCTCCTTTTAGGGAGCAGTGTCGTATCTTCCATTCTTGTCAACCCTCTCAAGGAGATATCATCATATATATCCCTCATCACATCTTCCTATGGAATTTTTGTCTTGGTGGATACCATAACGGCCACCACCTATCTAATCTTGTTCTCTTCCATGAATGTTTTCTCTGCTTTTTTTTTTTCAAAAGTATCTTGACTTCTTATCCTACTTACCAAAGAAGTGGGACTACTTTCTCTTTTTCACCTACTAATTTGCTATCACTTATGAATCTTTCCTATGAAACATGATTACCATCATATTTATCACCCTTTTAGGGCATTCTATCTCACCCTTCTATCCTATATGCTCATCATGTCCACATTTATGATTATTCCCCTTGGGAATTTTTACTTACATATCCACCTTCTATATTATGCCATGTGTTGGGGCATCATTATTTTCATCCTTGTCCCTTTTGCGGATGCATGATTTTTCACTCAATTCCTTGCATACAAAGGATTTCACATACTCTTCGCATTCAGTTGCACATATTTTAATGTTTTCCTATGACCCATTGGTCATTACGGTTTACATCCATACTACAGTGGTCTCCACCCACTCACTGGTCCATAGAACGTTTTCGCCATCTCTGTTGAGACCGAAATTATCCTCTACCAATATGATATTGGATTCATGACCATATTTTTCATTATTATTGTGATCCTTTTTTTTCTTGGGGCATCTTGCCTTTGGTCATGTCTTTATCCATCCTCGGACACATAACTTCATCCAATCCTTTTTGTTTTTGTCTCATGGCTTGCTATCACAAACCACTCCATAAAAGGGGAAAATGTAGACACCGTTTTTGGTGTAACTCCTCTCCTTCATCCCACATTTATTCTCCTTCATGAAAATTTCCCTCTCGCTTTTATTTTTCCTAAATTTGAATAAATTCCATCCATTTACTCACCCAAATTTTAATTAATTAATGGGCTCCATGTAAACCCATTTAATAATTAAAATTTGGCATTATCTCACATATCCCAAATTTATTCAATTCATGGGAAATAATACACATATGACATCTCACTCCTAAATTCAAAAATGGGATGCATTATTACACCTAACCATGTCAATCATGCTCCCCACTCCATCCTTATCTCTTTGACCTCATAATTCAAATTGTGAGCCCCGCTTGATCACATCATGTCTCTTAACCAGGGTTACTTTACCCAACCCGGATTACCTAATAACCCATAGTCTAACCTCACCCCTAGGCTATAAATATGGGCCTTCCCCCCTCATCCAAATAAGTTGAAAAATTTGGGAAAATGTTGTTTTGAATTTTTAGCCTCTTGTTTATCATAATATCCTCATAATGTCCTTGTAATGACAATGGAATCATCACAATATTCTTCTCATGACTTTGTGGTTCACGTAGCATGGTTTATACTACAATTTGTTTTTAGATCAGATCAGTAGCTCCATCTACATACCAACATCTTTAGGTTTCTTTGTTCATCAGCTTGCATTTTATCCGTTTATCTTACATTTTATCATTATTCTTTATCACACAGGGGTTGACAACCACCGAGGAAGTGAACGCTTCACGAGTCTAGTTTTTCGGGCAGCGCTTGCATAAAATATCTAAGCAATTTTTCTCTAATGTCTTTGAGTTATAGGTTTGCTGAGATCATAGTGAGGAGCTCATCATCTACTTTGTGCCTATATTAGTCATCACCATCTCCAAGGTACTAAGCCCTTGCATATTCGACATTGTTTTGTGTTTATTAATTTCTCATACACTAATATGGACATGAAGCAAAAAAATCTGATCAATAGTGGCTCTAAAATTTTCCAAGCCAAACGACATGACTACGTAGTAAAAGGTTACCTAAGAGTAGTAAAAGTAGTCTTGTTTTGATCCTCCTCAAAGATCCTTATCTGATTATAGCTAGAGAAGCATCCATAAGTGACAATAACTCATAGCCAATTGTTGCATCTACAATGACATTGATGGAAGGCAATGGAAAGTCATCCTTAGGAAAGGCTTTGTTGATGTCTCTAAAGTCGATACAAATGTGTATCTTCTCATTATTTTTAAGGACTAGGATGATGTTAGACACCCACATGGAATAGTCCACTGGTTTAATGAAACCGACCTGAAGAAGCTTCATTACTTCTTCTTTAACCATTAAATACACCTTTGGATTCATGGGTCATGAATTATGCTTCACAGGCTTGGCATTGGGCTTTGTGAAAAGGTTGTGAACCACCATGTCAGGAGTGATTCCTGTCATTTCCTTGTAACTAAAGGTGAAGGATTTTGAATGTTCTTTAAGCACCTTCGTATGTGCTTCTATCTCGTCTGGAGTTAAAGAAGAATCGAGATTTAATATCTTAGGATCCTCCTCTATCCCTATATTGATATCTATGGTTCCTTCAATCAAAGAGGCATTACCCTCTTCGAACTTAGGTGGGGCCGGAGGTAGTTCCAACTCTTCTTCCTCTACCTCATAGATCTCAAGACCCTTTGATGAGGAAGGATACAACATGTGATCTCCAAAGTAGGAGGAAGGGTGAGGCTTAAGAGAAAATCCTCTCTTATGGTGCACAGGATGAAGATCAATGTATGCATTGAGGAATCCTAGGATTTCCTCATCATTCTCTATAAAGTCCATGGTGGCAAGCTCATTCTCGGCCTCAACATATGCTAGAATCACGTTGGTTGGCACATTTCAAACCAAGGGCTTAGATCAAATTGATACTGTAAACTTAGTTTCATTCAAGATTTTGATTGGAAAAAGTGAGAGGAAGAAGTAGCCATTGAATCAACCAAGAGGTTTTTCTCTCTAGATATGGATTTGATAGAAATGAAGTCAAAACCTTTGTTGAGTTCAAGAATAATGGTCTTGTAGATCTCTAAGTGTTTTTATGTAGTCTCATAAACTTCCAAGACTTGATTAGCAACAAGTTGGGAGTCACCCAAAACTCTAACATTGTTGATGCCCATCCTCTTGGATATGATGAGACCAAGAAGAAGAGCCTCATATTCTATGGAATTTTTGTACATTCAAATTTTAACTTAAAGGAAAAGGCACGACCCTCACTTCGGGAGAAGTAAGGATCACTATACGTACCCAAAATTATAGGGTAATACACCACCGAACAATGTTACACGTGCCCCAATGATGATACAGGTCTCCTCGCAAGGTGTTCGAATCTAGAAAAGCTCTCCAAGCATGTGTTAACATCCCACATGCCCCACTTAGCCCCTACGTGCTTTGTTTTCTCTTCTCCCCTCCTTTTCTTTGTGTTTTGGTCTTTAGTAACAAAACCGCCGCCCTGCCTAGGCGGCGGTCTCGTGACCGCCGCCTGGTCAAGGCGGCGGTCCTATAATCACCGCCCGCTGCAGGTGGCGGTCCTTCACGTGTTTTCTAGAATGCTCTTTTTAATGTGACTCGTGTAAGTTTTCAACATTTACCGATTTTTCACCGCCTTTACTTGTATTTATGATTCTCGCTTCCTCTGGAATAGTTTTTGGCATTATTTATGGTTTAAGAGATCAATTTGGTTTTCACCTTTGGGTAAATGGGATTCTATAAATAGCTGGCTTGTGCTCAAGTAAATGGCCCCTCAAATTCACCTCTGAATTTCTCATTTCAATAGCTTAGCCCTTCAATTTTTCTTAGCATTCATAGTTTCATTTGTTGTATGCATGGTTAGTGTTGTTTAGTTGTTAGAAAGCCACATATTCTCGTTGTGCAAGTGCTGTTATCATTTCATCTAATCAATTGGAGTAGGATAGTTTGATTTTCAGTAGGAAGCCATTAAAGTTGTAGGTTCTGCTCATCAAATAAGATAGTTTCAGGTTCTGGATGTTTTATGTTGCATGACTCGCAATAAATCCCGCTAGGAATTACATAAGCCAAGCTCGTTCTCTTGGTGCTATCCCTCTCCTACTCGCATTGTATTCGGTCTGCATCCTAAGCTGCCATTGTCCCAATATCTACTTCTATTGATGCTAGCATTACATGCTTTTCTGGATCCATGTGAGCACGAAAGAATGAGGAGATCACACTAAGGGGACAAGGCCACACACCATCGGATTCGCCACTGTTATGCAAAATCCAGGTTCAAGCTTTCAAATTTCTAGTTAAAGCATATCAAATAGAGTAGCCAATCATTTCATTTCAGTTAATTTTACTTTCGATATTTCCAGGGAAGCTGTGGGGATTGATAGTTTCTGAGAAACTATGATTCACTCCTCACTTCTGAGGTAGGATCGAGAGTCTTTCAAATAGAGTAGATCGATTATCTATTTATTTAGAGTAGATCTACAAACTACACAGACAAGTAGCTATACTCAGTTGCTTTGTCTGTTTTAATTATGTTATTAGTTTAGTTGTCAATTGCCAGATATATTAGATAATTGCTCTTTTAAATTCTGTTCAGTAGCTTATCAATAAAATTAGATTTAGGAATATACATAGATATATCTTGCATAGCTAATTTATTCTATCATTAGTTAGATTTATATCATTTCCTTCTTGCATGACAATCACGGGACCTAGAGAGCCCAGAGAATACGTATTCAAGCCAATCATGCCTCAACCCAATCTTATTATGGCAATAACTGATATAGATCAGAATCGTAGAATCCAAGTCTTCTAAACAATAACGTACTTTACAACAAATCAACTCACAAGCTTAAGAGGATTAAACGTAGAAGACGACAAAGTGTATACATTTTGGTCAAACCGGTCAGACTACAGGTTAACCTAGATAAATATCCACATGACTGTAGAAGGGCTTGAAAGAGAGCAAATGTTTGGTTGTGATCCTTTGGTCCCACAGCCAGACATAAGAGACACTCTCATGGACATAGATACTAGTTTAAGAATTTAGGTTGCAAGAACACCTGTAAGATACTCTGAAAAGATTGCACAACTGTTAATTCTGAACATAGAGGCCGAAAAGGCATACGACTATTAGATACTAGGGATTAGGGACTGATTCCGCACATGACCATAGTAGGTCCACAACAACCACAAATCTACGGTTGTGATTCACAAATCCCACAACCCAACGAGTCCAAAGGTCAATCCGACGTTGACGCTGGCTTACGCACATTAGTATTCAGATCCACTCCACTTCCACCAATCATAATCGCATAACTATCCTCACTAGATACACCAGCTAATCAAGCCAAGGATTTTTGGACTAGACCAGAGAATCGCCCATAGAATCCACCATCACCCGTCATTCATTTTCATGACCACAGCCGAGAGATATATACGAAGCACCCACATGTTATCTTCCACGTATCCCATAACCCATAGATCAAATCACACCAGAGCTCGATATTATTTGGAGCCTTCGAGCAGTCATCCTCACCGATCGATCTATCATGCCAGTTTAGGTTAGGAGGTCCTTCTTTGCCTTAGATTCACAGATTCCATTAGTGTGCATCGAAGACATAAGATTGCCTAACTATTTTGTCTGCATCCCACGTGTATTCCATCCCCATCAGATGTCTCGGCACGACCTCGGGAGGTCGGGTACGAGGAAGAGTTACTTGTAGATTCCCACACTTGCTTGTCACTTTTCCATCATACAATCACCCCCGCCCCAATGCCATAGTGATATTTTTCTCCTTCATAGTTAAGAATCCAAAATTCATTGGGAAATATGGAAGTTTTAACATTCATGGAATATTCCTCTTTGAATTTTGAAACATTGACCATGCAAATCACAAAGGCCATCACCGGGAAGAGTAGTGATTCTAAGAGCATGGCCTATGCCCAAGGAATAAAAAGGAAGAATGATAGGAAAATAATTCTCTAGAAGCTTAACTATCTCAACCATAGTTTTTATCGATACGCTTTCCACTACGATGACTTTCTTCTCATCGATTCACCCCTTCAATTACCTTAGGGATTTCGACTTAGTCTCGTAGGGACAAGTGGGACTCGGGTTTCAAACCCGAGGCTTGTTCAATTAATTGGTTGAGAGTTTGAATTCGGTATGAACCCCTGGTTTCTTCTTTAGATTATCCAAATGGATGTCAAATGGCTTTGGATCACTCTAAGCTATACAAACCTTACCCAGTGCACAATAATCTAACCTCTTAGAACAATGTAGAAGGGATTTCCTTCATTCTATGTATCCAGGGTCGACCGAGGATCATATTATAGTTGGTTTCCTAATCTATAATGTAAAACTTAGTTAACACAATCTTTGGTCCAAGGGTAACCATAAGCACTATAATCCCAATGGGCATTGCTTTGAGACTATCGTAGCCTCTCCGTGAATTTTATGTTGAAGAACAATTGGTTTATCTACATCCTAGCTTCTGAAGAAACGAGAAAGGGACTATGTTGACAATAACTTTTTCATCTATCATCACACACTTAACATAGTTATTGTAGATCCAAACCTAGAGGATTCTGGTATCCTATAATACCAATTGAGAGCAATCCCCTCGAGGGTCTTAGGGAAAATTTTAGCTACAACTGCCTCCCATGGGAAATTCGGAAGTGGTCATGGAAGTATTATGCTTCATATGGTAAAGTCAAGGGGCTCCTTGAGATATTCAACATATGTGCCCAATGCATAAGACTCTACCATGGACGAACCTTGATGGGGAGGTGGGGGAGGAATAAGAGGTTGATATGGCATAACATAAGAATTTGTAGGGGTGTAAGGCATCCCCTGAGGCTGAGCATATGATCTAGGAAAGGAAAACATATCCCCCTATGGTGATTTATAATACATATGGAGGTACGGGGGACATTATTTTGGTACAGTAGAAGGTGTGAAACTAGGGAACATCACATTTCTAGTTGGAATGACATTCGAGAACACACTTCCAGTTGACACCTATGGAGGATACCCATACGAAGTGTGAGAGGGCATACCTAACATGCCTAATTTGGTAAGAAGGTCTCCAGGGTTGGGAACACCCATGTAAACTAGAGGAGGTGAAGGTGCCAAGGGCACATAACCAAAGTTTTGTGCATGGTGGGGGATCTTTCCTTTCCCTGTAAAAGGTGTAGCATGAGAAGCTTTGGGAAAGCTCTAGTTCCCTAACTCTATCCACCAATGTTGAAATTACATCACTTGCAGATGATGTTACATTTGATTTAGGTGCATTCTGGGTCTGGTTGGGAAGTAAAGGAACATGATGTCCTTCTATGTATTTATCCATGGGAGGCCACCCATTTTGGATGTATTTCCTATTGTAGGAGGATGGGTAGCAGAGTTGTTTTGAAGAAGAACATTAGTGTATTATTGCATCTTGTCCAAGGAATGGTCTATTGTGTTAAGAAGATCATCGCTTAGAGTGAATCATGCTAGGATTTCATCATTTGAAAATAGGTAAGATGGGAGAAAACTAGATTGCATGCTGATTTACAGCCTTGACAAGACCTGGGAATTGAACCCTTGTTCTCCAGTAAGTGTCATGTTATTCGAACTGGAGAACCTAGGTTGTGGGATATACGTAGGTTGATCAATTTCCTTGATCCTAACTGATGAACCGTGTTTTGCACCTTGAGGAGGAGGAGTGTGAGGGGAAGGTAAGTTAGATGAGTAATTATCAACCCACCCAGATAGTGAGGGTGATTGTTGCATACCCATGTGGTAATAATACACTTCAAGACCCAAAATGGACTTGCCATATTCCTGACCCGACATATTCGGGGGGTATATAAATACTCGTAGAATAATGGAAGAGGAAAAGGATGGATGAAAGAAGGTAGAAAAACTAGAAAAGAAAAGGAACTAGTCCTTCACATCGGGTTCACCACTTTTGTATGCCTTAAAATAAACACGCGATCTTAAGCACACACGACCTCTCAAGGTCATGTCAAGACATCTAAAATGGAATGAATAGATGAATATGGAATGGGATAAATAAGGTGGGTAGGTAGAATATATGAAAAATGGGTGAGAATGGTCAAGTTATCAAGGAAATATAATTTCCTCAACGGAACTATGGGGATCTACTCGTCCAAAGCAATAAATGCTTTCCTTACTTGGATGGGTGAGATGGAGTAATCAAGGAGTATGGAAACATGGATAAGTCTATTAATATCGTGTCACTAAATAATCTCCAAAATGGTTACGGAATACGGGGATCTGTCTATATTTTCCTCGTGTAAGTCTCCGTAAAATGTCATGGAGGTGTGGGAGGAAACGTGTGAATAAGACAAATGTGTGAATTGTGGAAGCTAGTTTCATCCAGGATGATTTTTTTAGAACTCGTAAGCACTATTTACTTTGATGTTTAAAACTATCAATTATGAGATGATGACGGGTGGAAGCGGTGAGTTTGGAAAACCAAGGTTCTAAGGCCCGTGTCAATATCTATTAATAGGTCAATTGTGTTTGGCCACGGAACTTGGGGGTTGTATATGTAATATCTTGGTTGTTAAGGGCCTTGAATGGTCATGTGGGATGTGTGAAATACTAAAGAAAAGAAAAAAACAATCTTGCAAAGAAAATCACAAGAGGGCAAGGTTAATCCTAAGCCAACTAGGGATATGTGGGGAGATGTGTTAATTCCTTTCTAATTAGCTATACATTCCTAATTTAACAAATGGAAGAAAAAAAATTTAAATTAATATGATTCAATTAATTCCTCAAAATTAATTAAATCTATGTGTTTCAACATCTAATTAATAAATGAAAGCCAACTAATTAAACAAGCAAAATAAGGCCAATCTACTATTTTTGTGATTTTCAAGGATTTAAATGAAAGAAATAAACAAATAAGGAAACTGATTACTTTAATCTATATCATTGTATTTTTGATGCTTTCCAAATAAAGAGGAAATACACACATGTAAATTAAATTTCTTGTAACTAATTAAAAACTATTATATGCTTAAAAACTAATAGAACTAAATAAGCAAACAAATGGATGTGGCTATTTCCTTGTGCAAAGAAGATCTAATCTATTCTAATAAATCAATACTTTTCTAATTTGTACTTGTGAACCTACAATTTCCTCCATTCTTTCCTCAGAGTCATGGGAAGAAAGAAAATCTTCTCAAAAGCTATTCTTCCCCTAAAACTTCCCCGGAAGAAACAACAAGATCTATGGAAGCTTACAAAAATGAAGGGAAATTACATTCCAAAAAAACTTCCCATGCGAAACCCACAGGATAGGCGGGAAAAAATATTTTAGTAGAATCTATGTGTGAATAAAGGAGAGCTACAAAAATTGATATACTCTAACAGATTGTGGAATAAAATCTAATTTAGACAAAGAAATCTTTAAGAATTCAAATGCATCCCCAACTTGGAAATTGTAGAATTGTGACAATGCTAGAACTGGTTTTGGTTTGTTTTCCCCTCAGCTTCTTTCCAACTTGGTGTTCAATCATTTCCAGGGAACTATGCTAGCTTGTGTGGAAGAAATGATGAAGAAATGTTGGAGCTGGAATGGTTTGTAAGAAATTTGGTGGCAACACATGTGAGAGAATAATAAGGCAAGAGAACTGAGCTTGCTTATGTATTTCTCGGTAGGATTACATGAAACATAATAGTGCAATTCAAAACAATAATCTCCAACCAATTCTTCGGGTAGAAGCTTGGCTCTTATTAGAAAAAGGTAGAGAAACTGTCTATGCCATTTGGCAGCCAAGAAACACCACCTCTCTCAAAGAAGTGGCGGTTAAATCACAATTAACAACATGAAGTGAAGGAGAAGTTGGTACACATTAAATGAGGTCCAGAACATCAAAATTAGCTAAGAAACATGTGCTAAAATAAATTTTAAAGAATTTGACACACGTTCATAACACACCAAAAGAGTCTCGGTTAAATGCACATGGGATCACCGGTTTACACAAACCGGTAGTTGTGTAACGATCACGAGGGTAGATTGACGGTTTCATGACTTAAAGTCAAAAGCCAAGGAAAAACATAACATAATGATAAAGGAAAGTGGCAAAAGTATGGAAATGGAAAAGAAAGCATTCTAGGATACAAATATACATGCAAATGAGAAATTGAACTCAAACACCATTGGAAAATATATTAATAATAATTGGGGATTTTGAACCATTACAACAATGTAACACGTTCAAAATTGGGTGCGTCTGAGTACACTTGCTACATTGTCAAGGGTACCTAGATATCACCCATTTTGTGTAAAGGGTGATCTTCAAGGACAAAAGGTAACCAGTATTGATTGATAGTGGAGCCACACATAATTTTGTAGATGAAAGCTTGGTGAAGAAATTAAAGTTAAAGGCTGAAAATTTCAAAGGTTTCAATGTAACGGTTGCGGATGGTTTCATACTTCCTTGCACAAAGAAGATACCTCAGCTCACACTCACTTTGGGAGGGCACATGGTAAGAGATGATTTTTATGTTATTAACATTGGTGAATCTGATTTGGTGTTGGGTGTATAATGGCTACATTCTTTAGGTGAATTTTCTCAAAATTATCAAAGCATGGAGCTGAAATTTAAGGTAGAAGACAAAGAGGTTGTGTTGCATGGCATGAAAGGTGGAATTCCACAAGTTGTGACAGTGAAAAGTATGGAAAGAACCTTCAAAAAGGGGCAGGTTGCTTGGGCAGCCCATTGCTTGGTAAGAGCTAACTCTTCTATTTCCATTCAATCTACTTTTCATGATGATATTCAGCCCATACTTGATAGGCATGCTAAAGTTTTCAATGAGTTACTTGCATGGGATGCCACTGAATAGGGGATTCCAACATGTTATTGAGTTGAACCGGGTACCAAACCGGTCATAATAACCCCTACCGTCACCCACGTATTTACAAGGAATAAATTGAGAAAACAATCAAAGAATTGTTGGAAATGGGATTGATAAGGCCTAGTTCCAGCCCTTATGCTTCTTCGTAGTGTTGGTCAAGAAGAAAGATGGTACTCTAAGAATGTGTGTGGACTACCGTGTGCTCAATAAGAAGACAATTAAGAACAAATATCCCATTCCAAGGATTGATGAGCTCATAGATGAACTACATGGGGCAATCTATTTCTCCAAAATAGATTTGAGGTCCGGATATTATCAAATAAGAGTTAGAGAAGAAGATGTGCACAAGACCACTTTTAGATGTCACTTTGGGCATTTCGAATTCCTTGTCATGCCATTTGGATTGACCAATGCCCCGACCACCTTCCAATCATGCATGAATCACATTTTTGGTAAGCAATTAAGGAAATTTGTGTTGGTATTCTTTGATGATATTTTGATTTATAGTAAGTCATGGGAGGAGCACCTCCAACATTTGGATATAGTGCTGGAAATTTTGGAGCAACAGTCTTTATATGCCAAAAAGTCTAAATGTGAGTTTGGTATGGATGAGATTTTATACTTGGGGCATGTTATCAATGCTCGTGGGGTTCATGTAGATCAAAGTAAGATTCAAGCAATCATGAATTGGCCAACACCAACCAACATTACTCACTTGAAAGGATTCTTGGGTTTGTGCTCATACTACAGGAAGTTTGTGAAGGGATTCTCACAAATTGCAGCCCCTTTGACTTCTCTAACAAAGAAAGATGCTTTCAGCTGGTCCAAATCAGCCCATATAGCCTTTGAAGAGTTGAAAAAGGTGATGTGCTCTTGTCCGGTTCTTGTTGTTCCAGATTTTTATAAACCATTTGTGCTTGCATGTGATGCTTCTAGTGAAGGTATAGGTGCAGTTTTGATGCAAAATCAGCACCCCATTGCTTTTGAAAGTCGAAAATTGAAAGATCATGAGAAGAAGTTTTCTATTTATGATAAAGAAATGCTTGCCATCATGCATGCCTTAATTAAGTTTAGGCAATATTTGATTTGTGGAAGGTTTGTGGTTAAAACCGACCACAATAGCTTGAGATTCTTTCTTCATCAAAAGGATTTGAATGACCAACAACAAAAATGGGTGAGTAGACTCCAAGCATTTGATTTTGACATTGAGTATGTGAAGGGGAAGCATAATGTGGTTGTAGATGCTTTTTCAAGGATGCCACCTTCACCATTAGAGGATGAAGGAATTCCAAAAGAAGGGAAAGAAGAAGATGGGGCAGCGGATGTATTGGGCTTGCAATTGCTTGGGGACAAGCAATTTTGGGAAGGGAGGATTGTAATGTCCCTTTTTCCCACTTGAGAGCTGATATTTTGTCTTCTTGCCATTTCTTCTTCATGGAAAAGAAGCAAAGATGAAGGAGGAGAACATTGAGCATCTATATGATATGTTTTTAACTAATATTTTATATTTTCTTTAGTGTTTTCTTTCTTATATAGGTCGGCCTTGAAATTTTGTAATTTGGTACCAATTGAAGGATATAAAAGGAGATCTAAGGCATCATTTGCTATCTAGACTTCAAAGTGCATTTTATCTTATTAGAGCATCATGAGCTAGGAGATCCTTTTTATTACATTTGAGGATGAAAACCCTCTTATGCAACTTGTGTAGAAGGATGAAAACCCTTCTAGAGGTTGAATGAAGGACACAAACCCTTTATCTTGACTTGGGATTGGTGTATAAGGCTGATTTGATGAGAGAATTATCATTTTTAGATTGTTGTTGATTTATTTCTAGTGTAAATGCGACATACCTCGAGAATGGTTTTGAATATTTGGTGAACTTTATGTGCAATTTTAATTGATAATCTGATTTATCATGAATTCTAAGGCCAAAATCTCAAGTTTCGTGATTTGTGGGGGTTTCTAGGCCATAGATATACATTTTTCTTATGGTTGCAATTAACTGGTCATAATTAATCTCTAGCAGAGTGTTTCTTCAACATTTTAATTGATTTTGGATCTTGTGGTTGCATAAAATATATAATAAAATTGTGGTAAGTGAATTTGAAGTGTTTTATGGTGTTTTGGCATATTCTATGAAGGATGTAGTTCTCTGATTTTACATTTTTAGTTTGCTGCAATTAAAATCAGATTTGAATATTTTGGGTTTTTGGCTGAATTCCATTGTTTGTGGTTAAATGCTTGAAAGGGTCATTACATACTTGATGTGGGGCTCCATGTTTGTGCACATGTGTGGATAGTATAAATGTGACTACAATGCTTATATAGTCTTTGTAACACTAAATTTATTTGATGCCTTGTCATATTGTACCTTCCCAAATGAGTATTTGGTAGTGTTTTCTATTAAGTACACAAATATGGCTACCCATATAAAGAATTGTGTCACCTAAATATAACTACCAAACATGTTCACCCTCTGAGAGAGCGGTATAGGTGTTTCCAAATTCCTTATTAGTTGAGTAGAGATATACTTAATATGACAAGGTGTGGTTGTGTATCTATCAAAATGAGGAGTGTGAGAACTTTTGGTTTACACATGATGGAACTATTTATAGTAAGTCATCCACTTCATGTGTCATGCATTCTACAACTTACATTGTGTTTCCATAAAATAAAGTGAATTATGATCATAATGAATAATTATCTTCTTACCCAAGATGCAATGGTGTCATTGGTTAACTAATTTCATAATAACATACAACTCTTTTTATTAGGTGGAAAATATTTGAACCATCATTGAATGTATTTGAGTTGTATGTAACTAAATGTCCATGCTACATAAGTATGTAACTAAATGTACATGCTACATAAGTATTGTTCCAAGTGCTTTTTCGATACATCGATGTTAGGTTCAAAGGAGTGTGTAATGTGGAGAATTGTGAGAATATGCATTGCATAAACACATTAATTGAGAACCTTGATACACGATGTTATATACGAGTCCAATAAAAATTGATTTTTGTTTTGCATTAACTAGATGGAAGGATAGGATATATGTGAGAAACCAAGGATCAACCTATGGTTATATCTTGAAAGTCCAAGAAAAATCCTTAATTATATGATATTTCACAAATTTGGAATATCTTAGATCACTTTGATCTTATATGGATTCACATGAATCCTTATGTGATCAATTATGTAGCTTGGGTACTAGATCTAGCATTTTTGAATAATCACTTTGCTAAGTTGGCTTACAATTTTTATTTTTGAAAGATGTCTAAGAAACACAACATGTGTTCCACATGATCCTCCAAAGTCTTGTTATAGATGAGGATGTTATCTAATTAGAAAATGAAAAATAAGTTGAGGAAGGTTATTTGTCTATCAAGCACATGAATATTATCGGTGCATTACATGGATTGAAAGACATAACAAACTTTTCATTCAATCATTCAATGTCTTGAAAGATTCCTTCCAAATGTCTTTAGGATGGAATGAAACCTAGTGATAACTTGAACTCGGGGAAATATTGGTGATGTATTGTGTGACTTAGAACTAGTCTAAGAGGTCATCAATATGTAGAAGTGGACATCATTTCTTCATCATGATTTTTAGGGCTTGATAGTCTATGCAAATATTATAGGTCACATATTTCTTGGGTGCAAGGACTATAAAACTATCGTAAGGAGAAGAGATAGGATTTTACTTTCATTGATCAATGAGTTCTTGTATTTGGTGTTGAACTTCATCATTTCCCCAAAGTGATATACAATACCCATACTTATTTATAAGAGGGGATTCAAGAACCAAATCTATGCAATGATTTAGTGTGTAATGTGTTGGAATACCTTCAAAATTTATGAAGATATCATTATGCTACTTCAATAAAATTTTCAAGTTTTTAGTGGTACGACGATGTTTGGGATGTGTACACTTCTAGTACATGATTTATCTCATGTGTAGGTGTCTTTGGATGAATCACGAGTAATATGAAATTCAGTGAATGTGAGATAGGTTTTGGCATTTTTTGGAAGATATCAAAATGATATCATTCATTAGAGATTACTCTATGACGAACAATATAATGTTGTGGTTTGGATTGATATGTAACATCCCAATCATACAAGTGTGGTTTCCCTAAAAATAGGTAAGATAATTTTAAAGGTGTTATGTCACAAGTGAGAGAGTCCTCTATATGATTGAATTTGAGATAGACAATGCATTATCATTATACCAATATATCCTTCCCCTACTACAGACACCTCAAAGAGTGTGGTTTGGGATGCATGACCATAAAAATGTCTAGGTGTTGGATTATTTTAGTTTTGAATGATGTTATTCTAGCTTCCACTACCATTGATCACATGTAGAGGCTAGCCTTCAGCAAAAAAATGGAATGGAGGATGTTTTTTACTTCTTAGATTTTTTTGGAAGTGTCCTTAATGATAAGAAAATATTTTTATAGATCAATTTCATTCATCTACATGGGGCTTGATGTAGATTTTGTAAGAAAGGACTGTTGCATGTGATATTCAACATCATCATGATTGTGCAAGTGGTATCCTTGAAACCACTTGTCACATGATTTATTATTTTATTTCTCTAACTTAGAAGGTTTATGAGACTTCATATGTTGTGTAACCTTCCTAGGTTGTTTCCCCTCTAGTAGCATTTTTACTTCTCCTACACAGATGAGATGGTTCATTATGTACAAAAAAATTATACATTCTCGCAAATGAAGAGGTGAAAAAATACTTCATATTTTCCTTAGTTTCGTGTTTGGATATGTTGTGACATGATTTCCAAAAATATTCAAAAGTCAATAACTCCATCTCGGTTCATATCTAAGGTGAAAATATATTGATGTATTTTAAAATCTTATGTTCCTTTGATAATTCTTCATGAAGGAGTGAAAAATAGTCATGAAAATTGTTAGTGAAATATTATAATGAATTTTCCTTATGTTATCTCAATTGTTGGAATATAATGTACTCATCCTCATAGTATTTGTGGGTAGAACTCCTTTTGTATAACACTTCTTTTTATCCCAAATCTAAATGGGCTAGAAATATTTCTCATGTTATGCATTAAATGTCTCCCACCAATGACACATTGAAATAAACATCTTCAACAATGAAAATGTGATATTATCGTTTTCAATGATGTTTTTTATGGAGAAGAAGGCCTCAAGATAGTAAAGCCACTTATCTACTATTGTGATGTTAATATTGCCTCTAAAAATTGGGATGTTGAGGTTTACTTGGACCTTGAAAGGTGTTTGATTTTTAAACCACATGCGATACAAGTGGGAGAAAGAGGTTGTTCTTGTTGGTTTGATCTTAAACATAAATTTGTGGATTTGGCCAAAGAGTTCACTATGCTTCTAGGACATCCTCGATAAGATTTTGGACATATAAGGGTGATTCAAGATAATTTTGTGCATCAACTATATTTCTCTTCCTATGACATTCTTCCGGTAGGTAGGAATGAAACCAAATTCTTTTTCTTCTTTTTCTCATTGCAATTACATATTTACATGCATTAAAAGATATAATTATGCTCTAATATCAATCATCCTCACCACGTAGCCTAATACCATGCGCTAAGGAAAAACATATGCTATATATAGATGAAAAAGGTTATAAAGAGAGTGTGCAGTTTGTCATAAAATAATAAACCTAAGACACAATAATTAAGAGGACGTTTATTTTACGAAAATTTTACTTTTATTCATTAATGGATAACATGGAAAAAATACATCATTGTAAAATGTTTTAAAGAAGGTTATGAGAAAGGGTTTTTGTGATAAGAAGGGGAAACACTTCCTTTGGTTTTCCTAGACTAGACATGTGTGTGTGTATGGGAGATCCAAATTGAGATGCAACCCAATGGACAACACACTAAGTGTGGTGCTTAATGTGTTATACAAATAAATTCACAATGAAAGAGTTATAAAAAAAAACTTATTAAATTGTAATTCAAAATGTATACAAATTGGAAAACTCCACAAGAGAGATGTGTGCCTAAATATCTATCTCTTTATTTAAAACAAACTACTTTATAGTTATATAATGGAGAATATTAAAAATGCTAAAAATATAATATGAAGGATTTCCAATACAAACCTGAAGGTCATCTTACATGGAGGCTATTTGTATCCACCTTAGGGATGTTGTCTAAATGACCAAAGTGGAAAAAAATTCAAAATATATCCTATTATTACTACTATTTTATTTAGTGTTCCTTGTTGGGGTCATATCTCCTATCTCATTGATTTAATTTTCTAATTGTAGGATCATGTAGACACTCAAATTTGATAATTCTACTCTTTGACACTGTTTTTCTTAACATTGTTATCTTTCTCAAACAAGTGCGTTTTACCCATTCTCATCTAGTACATCCCTAGTGTAGACACACAATTATGCACTTTAAACATTATTTAGTCCCAGTATCATACTAATTTTTAGAAGGTTTTGAGTGAAGAAAGTACTAATTAACCCCGTCTTTTGGCCATCTTCTTTTATTTTATTTCATCATTTGATGAGACCAAAATTTGTCTCATTATATCACCAAATAGCACTCTTATTCTCTCTCTTAAAATCAAGTTTTCAAGTGAATTTAGATGTAGTTTTAATAACGAATAGCATATTTAAGGTATAATATAGGATTTATCTTATCATATCTTTAGAAATCTATTTGCAATATAATTGTTGTTATTTCCTGATATTTCTTCTAAATTTGGAATGTAATAGTGTGTAGAAAATAGGTCATAAGAAACTCTACTCCAAGTTCATAGATTGGTACTACCGAAATTATTCATGCAACTACTAAAATGCCCAACTACCGAAATTCTTCATGAAGCTATGGAAACACCCAGCTACCGAAATTCTTCATGCAACTACATAAACACCTAGCTACAGAAAGTCTTTATGCAGCTACGGAAATGCCCAACTAGTGAAAGTCTGTTGGTTTGTTCTAAAGTAATGTAAGAGAGCACCAAACTATTCAATCCACTCTTTGCTTCCACGTCATCAACCAATAATACAAATCCAAACATGTGGCAATCCAAATTCATGCATGCATGTGGCATTCCAAGAAGAATTCAAAGTCATGGACTTAGCACTCCTCCATTTTCTCTCCATGTTTCAAGGATGAGCAAATAGTTGAATAGTATTAGGAATGTTGAATAAGTACTCTCCCACTTTTTGTTCCTAGATTAAAGGGATGAGTTGTAGAAATATTCTCCATGATAAGTGGACTATTGTAGTCAAGTTTGTTTAGGATTTATTGCTTTGAATAAATCTTCCCAAGAATAGGTAGTTAGTTCTTGGTGTGTGGACTAAGTAAATTAGAATAAAGAGAAGATCGATTGTATTCCCCAAAAAGAGGATTTGGTTGGATGCATGAACTATAAATGCAACCTTCCACACTCTTGTATGTAATATTTTACCAAGCAATGAAAAATCTATTATTTTCTCTCCAATATTATGAAGTTTTGAATTAAGATCTTAGAAGCATGATTTAAATCCTCTTCCAAGGAATGAGCTGGCCACTCATTCCAAGGAAGATGGATCTATGCATTTGTGTATTTGTCTTGTAATAATTTATGTTTATATTTATTCCTTTTTATGTGATTATCATTTTGTTGTATTGTTTTTCTCCTTGTATTGTAATATTCATTTTCATTCAGTTTGTTGTGAACTGCAGGTGTCTTTATTTCCAATTCAACAATTTCCTTTATGTAAGCATGATTTCATTTTTGCAAGTGTGATTTATTTTATGCAAGTGTGATTTTGATTTCTGTAAGTGTGCTTTTCCATTTCCACAAGTGTGATTTTCAATTTATGCAAGTTTGGATTTTGTTTGAAGGAGTTGTTTTCCAAAGATATATTTTTCCTTTGCATATAACCATTGCACGCCACCCTAGATTGAAATTATTAATGAAGATGATTGATGAAATTCATCATTTTGGTGATACATTCCTTTTTTCATGCAACGACTCATGAAGTTAGAAAAATTCAAATAACATGCATCCCTATTTTATCTCTTTTATTTAATGAATTAGTCAAAAATTTTAAATTTTTCTTTGCATGTCAACCTAATTGATTTAGAAATATATTTTTCATACAAAGAGGAAATAAATTTTCATGCAATGAATTCTACAGTTGTATATATTTTAATCAATTAAGTCTCATGCAAAGAATGCTCCTAAATTGACTCTTTATTTAATGAGAGAGACATGTTCTAAATTGTTTTCAATAATTATTGGAGATTCAAATTTGAAGGAGCTAATTATATGTTGCAAGCATCTATTTTTTAGATGACATAATTACTGTAGGAAAGTGCAAAATCGACAGAAACAGAGCATTGCAGAGGAGGTCAAAGAAAAGATTTCGCTGATATGAAGTTTTTATGTGAAAAATAACAACGCTTTTCAAATGTAAACTAATCGTAGCTTGCAAAAAAATATCTCAAACTATTTCGGGTCTTGTTCTCGCACAATCTAATATTTCTATATCATTTTGAATCACTCATTTTTGTTGAGAAACAACCAAGATATCGCAGTTTGAATGCACATTGCTAAAAAAACATGTTGAAGACTATTTTGATAACAACATTTTGTAATGCAAACTTCTCATATCTCGTAAAGAAATAGCTCAAATGATTTCTAGGTCTTGTTTTACACGATCTAATATTTCTAGATCATTTTGAATTGCTCATTTTTGTTGAGAAATGACCAATATTTCACAGTTTGAATGCAAGATGCTAAAAACATGTTGAAGATTGTTTATTTTATTTAAAAAAATCTTATGATGCATGCAAGTATTATTCTAATACTCATCATTTTCAGTACCTGATTCATTCCATGCTACCCTCTTTGTCTCTTTTTTTTTTTGAGTTTTTTTACTAAAAGTCATTTTCCCAACTTTTGGAACCACAAAAATTCCTCCCGTATTAAGTAGTCAATGTTAACGCTTCTCATGACCTGTAGAAAATACCCGCTTAACCAATATATGCTAATTGAAATGCCAACATACCATTTTTATTTAGGGATCATACCCATAGCCTCTCATAATAAACCATCCATTCCCAATAAATGAAGAAGTCCCTAAACCATCCCATTTCCTAGAACAATTTACCATTGTTTCTCAATTTCTTAAATCAACTTTCTAAACTGGTTGGATGTTGTAGACACTTTGGAAGATTGCTTCTTGATTTTCCATCATGTTGAAATTTCTCAAAAGGATAGTGATTGGTTAGAAAACCAATTTATTGGCTGACCAATTACTAAAAAAATTAAAAATTAAAATTAAAAATAAAAAAAAACAAAGGGAAAGTTGAAAACCAACAAATGGTTACTTTTCCCAAACAAAAAAATTACACTTCAAAGTCTTTCTTGGATACATATGACTACTTCTCTTAGGCCAACTTGGTTGATGAAATTATTTTCTACTAAAAATTTCTATGTTGTTGAGGCCTTGACTTCATATCTATTTGTTTTGTTTAATTGCAGACGGAAATCAAGGTTATACAACATGATGAAAGCAAGGATAACTCCTGAGTATGGTATGGTAACTTATATTTTTCTATTCTCAAATATTGTTATTTGTTGTTTTAATTACAAATATATTCACTTCTAGAAATATTTAAAAAAAAAGAGAGAGAATTTGTCAAGATCTACATGTGCAGATGAAGTCTTTCCAGTTTGTAGCAATTGAGATCTATAAGCTGCTAAAAAAAATATAGTTTGCATGAGGGCATGCATAGAGCTAAGTGTGGGGAGACTCACTCTCTTCCAAATCATTTGAATAATGCATGAGAAAACAAAGAGCTAAGTAGAGGGAAAAAATATCTCTACATTATCTAAGAAAAACCTCATGAGAGCATGAATAAGAAGGAAGTAAAAATTTTACTTCTAGAAATCTCAGTTTGCTTTTATCATGAAAAGAGGAGAAGAAAATTTGAAAGATGTAGAAGTATTAACAAAATCAAATTCTACAGAAGATCAGTAGCTTGCATGAGGGCATGCAAGAAGTTAAGTGTGGGGAAATGATGAGACCAAAATATGTCTCATTATATCACCAAATAACACTCTTATTCTCTCTCTTAAAATCAATCTTTCAAGTGAATTTAGATGTAGTTTTAATAACGAATAACATATTTAAGGTAGAATATAGGATTTATCTTATCATCTCTTTAGAAATATATTTGCAATCTAATTGTTTTTATTTCCTGATATTTCTTCTAAAGTTGGAATGTAATAGTATGTAGAAAATAGGTCATAAGAAACTCTACTCCAAGTTCATAGATTGTTGCTACCGAAATTCGTGACACAAACCTTCGAAACACCCAACTACTTTGAAAGTATTCATGAAGCTACGAAACAACCAAATACTGAAATTCTTCAAGTAACTATGAAAAGACCCAGCCTTCAAAGTATTCACGTAGCTACGTAAATGCCCAAAAAGTGAAATTCTTTGGTTTGTTCCAAAGTAATGTAAGGAGCACCGAAATATTCAATCCACTCTTTGCTTCCATGTCATCAACCAAGAATACAAATCTAAACATGTGGAAATCCAAAGTCATGCATGCATGTGGCATTCCAAGAAGAATTCAAAGTCATGGACTTAGCACTCCTCCATTTTCTCTCCATGTTTCAAGGATGAGAAAATAGTGGAATAATATTAGGAATGTTGAATAAATACTCTCCCACTTTGTGTTCCTAGATTAAAGGGATGAGTTGTATAAATATTCTCCACGATAAGTGGACTGTTGTAGTCAAGTTTTTTTAGGATTTATTGCTTTGAATAAATTTTTCCAAGAATAGGTAGTTAGTTCTTGGTGTGTGGACTAAGTAAATTAGAATAAAGAGAAGATCAAATTGTATTCCCCAAAAGAGGAGTTGGTTGGATGCATGAACTATAAATGTAACCTTCCACACTCTTGTATGTAATATTTTACCAAGCAATGAAAAATTTATTATTTTCTCTCCAATATTATGAAGTTTTGAATTAAGATCTTGGAAGCATGATTTAAATCCTCTTCCAAGGAATGAGCTGGCCACTCATTCCAAGGAAGATGGATCTGTGTATTTGTGTTTTTGTCTTGTAATAATTTATGTTTATGTTTATTCATTTTTCTGTGATTATCATTTTGTTGTATTGTTTTTCTCCTTGTATTGTAATATTCATTTTCATTCAGTTTGTTATGAACCTACAAGTGTCTTTATTTCCAATTCAATAATTTCCTTTATGTAAGTGTGATTTCATTTCTGCAAGTGTGATTTATTTTATGCAAGTGTGATTTTGATTTCTGCAAGTGTGATTTTCCATTTTCGTAAGTGTGGTTTTCAATTTATGAAAGTTTAAATATTGTTTAAAGGAGTTTTTTTCCAAAGATCTCTTTTTCCTATTGCATACAACCATTGGAAACTAGCCCTGGATTGACATTATTAATGAAGAGGATTGATGAAACTCATCATCATTCCCGACTGTTACACCTACATGCCCAATCAGCTTTCATCACTTTGCATTATTTTAGCCTCAATTGGGTCACCCATGGACACCTGGTCCCAAAGGGGGCGCCCGATCCTTTTGCACTTTCCCGCCACTTTTTGAGATCTTTCTATCCATTTAAGATATTTATATTTTTGGTGGTCAACCATTTCGAGGTTAATTATGAAATTAGATTAAGATAAACCTATAAATATAAAGCTATGAGATCATAATGAGGGAGCAAACACTAGTCATTACTATCATCCACCTAGAGTTGGATCCATTTGGAGATCATTTACATCCATTAGCTCCATTACGAGGACAAGGCTAGTTCATCTGCATCACACAAACATAGGGGAGGGATTCTATTCTATTATATGCACACATTCTATTACATTTTCTACATCGAATTTTTGATTGCTACTTCATAAAGTGCAATTGGCATAATAGAATCTAGAGCACACAATGCACACACACACCATAACTACATTTGGGTCCGAAATGTAGTGCAATGCTCGATTAGTAAAGCCCACTGTTGTGGCAGATGAGGTCAGTCTGACCCATTCATTTACATTTTTTTTTTTAGGGTTTTGATACTCCTCTTTGGTCTTTTGCAGGTCTTTTATATAACTTAAATTATCAATGCAACACCTTGCACAAGATAATGAATCTCATGTAACAAACAATGAGGGTTTCAGACCACCTACCGAAATTGTGAAACTTAGTTCCAAAACTGTTACACACGAGACTAGGGTACCCATTCGTAAACTAGAGCGCTCATAGGTGCCCCAATCCCTCTCTAGGTGCTCCAGTCCACTAATCAATCCAAATCCATCCTTTTTGGGACCTCTACATAGTCGTTCCTATTTCATGTTCCTCCAGTCATTTCTGCGACACAATCCCACAAGATCATCAAATCAGCTGAGTTATTTCCTCTTCTCTCTTACACATTAGGGTTAGCATTTCATTTTGCATAGTTGCTTGGGTCATTTACATACTTCTTTACTAAATTTACATGTCATTCTAGATTAGATTAACTATAGGATATTTCCACATTTTAGTTAATCATTTTGGTGAACCCGACTCGATCATTCATGCTTCTAGATTCTTCATTCATACTTTACCATTCTAGGGTTTATTCTCCTTTTCCATGGCTCAATCTCATACTGATTTTACTGAAGAACATCTTAAGGCCATTAATGATCATATTTCTACACATCCACAAGATCTAGACTTAATTTTACATGTGGCTCATGAGGAGGCTACTAATTTGGTTAAACACACTATTTCCATGGTCATCACACTTTTGTTACTACTTGTTATCCCGTAAAATTGACAAGGAAATTTTACCGATAACCATACCAAAATTTTGTTCCGATCCCTCATTAGGGATCCCTTGCATTCGAAATGTTATAAAATCCCTTCCCGGGAAATCTGGTTTTTCGAACTTAGTCTTTTGAGCCTTTTTTTTGGCTGGGCGCATGAAACTGCTATGTAACACCAACTTTTGGTGCACCCCCTTTAAAACCTTTGGCGCATGATTTTCAGTGTCAACACACCTTTTGGTGCGCCAAAGTATGTTGAGCCTTCCCTGCGTGCGCCAAGGCGCATGCGCCTTTGTGTTGGCACAACTTTTGTTGCGCCATGTTTTGGTGCGCCAAAGGGTGCACAAAACTTAATGTCAACATAGCTTTTGGTGCACCAAAGGCACGCTTAATTTCTTGCTGGCAAACGTTTTCACGTGCCAAAGGGTGCACATTTTTCCTTGTCGACAACAAAGAACTCCCATGTGCCCTTTAAAAAGTGGGTGGCGCATTAATGACCAGCTCACCTATATATATATGTGTTTGCGCGCCCAAATGTCATTATCATCAGACGCATATCACGTGATTTTTATTCTCTGAGCCTGTCAGCCTCTGCCTCGTCGTTTTCAACGCATTGTGGACCCGTTTTCAAGATTTTCACTATTTATCCAGGTAAGAGGTTCTTCTCCCTCTTGTGCGTTTTGCGTTTTCGGTTCTTGGTGTGTTCGTGGTCTGGTTTTAGTTTGCGTTTGGAGTTTTGGGGTATCAAAATGTTGAGCTAGCCCTCCCCTGTGCTGTCTTTCCTTATTGTCCTCCCCCCTCTTTCCAGATCTGCTGGTAGAGGATGTTATTTTGAAAACATGGTCTGAAAACCCTTTGGATTTAACCGTTTTACTTCCCAAACACATCTTAGAAGGAATGGAGAAAAGAGGACTGTTTTTCCCTTGGGCGCATCGGTGCGTCCTGCAACATCATAAACAGTTGCGCCCCCATGGCGCATCTGTCCCCCTTGCAACATGATAAAAACCCGCGCCCTTGGCGCACCCATCTTGCCTGCTGCAATCGCTAAACTTGCGCTCCAATGGCGCGCCAACCTTCCTTGCTGCATCCCATTTCCATGCGCCAATGGCGCACCCAACATCTATGCAACACCGGCTTTATCTGCGCCGTGTGAAGTTATAAAGGCGCAGGCGCATCCCTCCTTGCAGCAACATCATGTTGCGTTAACCCTTCGTGCATGCCGCGCCATATTCCCTTTGGCGCACGAAAAGCTCATGTTACACAAACCTTACATGCGCCAAAGGGCGCACCAAATCCCAGTGCAACATGAAAAGTCTATGCGCCAAAGGGCGCATCCTGTCCCTATGTAACACAATGTTTTCATGCACCTTTTATAAAATGCAATCTGCAGTATGCACGCGCCATGCGCCTTTGGCGCCAGTTTAACCTTTGCAACACGCCTTTCCTGTGCACCTTACCTATTTAGCCCTGTAAGCTGCAATTTTCATGCGCCCTGCGCCCTGAGCCTAATAATAACTAACTCTTTCTTCTGTTGACATTCCAATGGAAGATCAAATGGCTAATTCAACCTTTTCGGATTGGGTCTCGCTTCTTCTTCATGCAGATCAGCAACTGAGTTCGAAAGAACATATGTCTACATCTAGCAGGAGACCCACCAAACCGAAAGGAAAGGCTAAGCTTACAGAGGAAGAAATGAAATACAAATATCAGAGGGTCAGAATGCTCGAGTCACAGGCCGAATGCAGCATGGATGTCAGAGACTCAGAATTGGGGCATATCGACATGGAGGAATTCTGGGCCAGAACTCAGAAAGTTACAAGGAGTCCATGGATGGACAAATTGATAGGTAGTGCCCTGCACTTCGCTAGAGGAATCCCCGTCAGCGCCGTCAACAATGAATTTATGATGGTGGTTGCCCAGAGTTACAACAAAGACACAAGGTGTGTCAAAAACAGCAAGGGCGAGGTAGTCATTAACCTCACTGCCCGTCATTTTGAGATCATACTCGGCATCCCTCACCACCGGCACTTTGTGGCCGTTAGCCAAGCAGAGTGCATCAAGGCCTGGGAAGACAATGAAGACCAATGTATGCAGCTAATGAATGAAGTATATCTGAAAAATAAGAAGGTGGTAACCCGGTGGCCCCAAATCATCCTCCACAGTGACTTCTCAGAAGAGCTCAGCGATACCATTACCTTCCTGAGCAGGGTCTTCGGGCTTTCTGACGCCCATTACTTCCATAAATGGATGCTGCGCTACTTGGAAACAATGAACAAGAATTTGCCTGATCAGCGCTTTTGCTGGGGGGAAATTATAAGCAGCACCATCTCCGAGCAGCTACAACAATTCAGCACAATGGGAGTATTCCATATGAACTCCTACGTGGTCTACGCTGCAGCATCAGAGAGGGATTATCCAGGCCTAACACGGAGTGGAGTTTGGCCTCAGGTCAAGATATACGAGTACTACCCAGAGTTGAGGCTGGAGAATAGCATCTCCCAGTTCACAAAAGTTAACGATGTGTTTTTCTATCACATCATCTGCCTGCTGAGGCCGAATATGACTCATGGTCGTATGACCAAAAACATAGTGGCAGCCACGGAGAAATGGGGAGCCCTGTTCACCCAGTTCCCTACATTCACCTATCTAAGGGCTGCCAACTTTTTGGGAGAGCCAACCAGGCTACCAAGGTATGCTGGGCCTAAGCTGATTCTGCTGGAACTGTCAAGGCAGCTAATCACATACCACGAAAAATGCCTGAAAAGGAAGAAGGGTGGAACTCCTTTCCCCCTCACAGTGGGCCGATACACATGCTCTACCCACCACAAGGCGAAGGAAATGTTTGCAGAGCTGGAGTTACTTAATTTGAAACACGACTTCCCAGCCAGGCCTACCTTCGACCCAAGGGGCTGCCTGCCAAGAGCAAAGCTTGATCCAATCCATGTTCCTCAGATCGAGGATATTTATATTGACGTCCTCCATGAGGTAGAGCTCAGAAGAAAGGATCATTCTCACCTAGCATTGGCAGAAATCATCCAATATGGGGTAGCCATTGTCCCCAAAGGCTACCAAACAACAGAAGATGAAGTAGACAAGGTATATACTGACACAGATGGGGACGATTGGCCCTTTTCGGCCATTGATAGAACTAAAGCTCCTCAGACAATTGAGGAGAGGGTCAAGGAGACTTTGCGGAGGACAGAACATTGGTGCCGGATGAACGGCCTAATCTACCTCGGGGTTGATTTCACAACATCCCCATTGGGCAACGTGCCTCCACGATCCAAGAAGCAGCTTAAAGGAAAAGGTGTAGAAGGTGAATCCAGCACCATTCAGGAAGAAGCCCCCGAGAGTCCTCCTTCCGCAGCACCAGAACAGGTAATAACTCTGGATTCGCCAGAGAAAGAAGCAGCAGAGGATAGTCCCATAGGCCCATCCACTCAGGATGTCAGCATTGCTACCACAACAGAGGTCCCTTCTATCCCTTCTTCTCTTCCTTCCCCTCCTCGAGTGACTCAAGTGACCATCCCTTTGGTCGTGTCCTCTGTCCCTTCTTCTACTCTTTCCCCTGCTTCTTCGTCTATCTTCTCCTCCCTCGCTGATCTGTCCTCCTCCATTTCTTCCCTCATCTCCTGGGCTCCCTTCCCTTCCTATGTCTTCCGTAGCTGCAGTTTCCCTTCCTCCCGTGGACACTTCTTCGGCTATTCTCTCAATGCCGCCACCGCGTGTCTCCACGTTTTTCCCCTCTTCTACTGTAGCTTCCTCCTCCTCTGTCTCTGGTCCTTCCATAGGACCAGCCTGGATCTCTCAGCAGCTAAGCCAGCAAAAGAGGAAAGTTCCCATCGCTCCGATGGACTTTTCAGTGATCCCAGCCAAAGGGGCAAAGAAGCAGAAGCCTGTTACACGCTTCTCTAAAAGTGCTGCAGGTGAGAGAATCATGGAAATTACATACCCCGATCCCCTCAAAGAGAAAAAGGATCTGTCTCGGCATTTTACTTGTGACTCAAGTCTTAATGGGGACATCTTCTGAAAGTCTCCAGGGGGAAGCTCTTTCCACGGTTGACGCCCTCTGTCAAAAGCTTCAAGAGACAAAAGAAGAGAAAAGGCTACTAAAAGAGCAAAACAAATATCTGCTCCAAGCCTTACAGAAGATGGGTAGTGCGCCTCCCACAACGCCACCGAGACTTCTGAGCTTCTCAGCCAGGAGAAAATCAACGAATATGCCAAAATTGGCGAGCAGGGTATGGCCGTTTCCGCTTGGAGGAGCCAAATCCTCAAAGACAGCGAAAAAGTGATCGCCGAGTTCTCTGACTTATACCTGAATATCAGTAAGGTGAATAAAGAACTCCAAGCGTTAGCAGGGCCCATATCAGAAGAGCTGGAACATGCTAGACTGCAGCACGAGGCCTTCCAACAAATGTTCGACTGTTCAGTCGAAGATCTGGTCAAGTTCGGCGTCTTCGGCCACCCAAGGGCTCTCAACAAAATCATGTCCACTCTGGACTATCGGGTGGATCAGCTAGAATTTATTCTAGAAAAGATTGACAAAGTCAAGGAAGAAGCCCTGGATGCGATGCATCAAATGGAGTGAATTGTTCTCAACATGTCTCCAGGGTTTCTCACTCCTTCCTTTACCTTAAGGTCAGCTGATGAAACCATCTGGATCTTCAAGGAGATCGCTTCTCAAGGAATGGGGCCAGAGGTCACATTTGACACTGAATCTATCAACAACCTGCTGGCCTATAGGGACTTCGTTGGGTTCCTCATTGAGGCGGAGAAGGACTTTTCCAAACTCCCAGAGAAGCTCATAGATGAGCGGGAGACTTGTGAGGCAATAAGCGATAGGCACAAGGATCCTTCTCAGGATCAACTTGGGCCAATAATTAACAAGTTTTTGGAATACCGCGCTCAGTTCCATATCTCATCACCTGAGCAGCATCAAAAGCAGGCTACCCCCTTTCGGTCGCAGGATGATGATGACGATGAGTAGCTGCTGCTCCTTCTTCTTCTTCTTCTTCTTCTTCTTCTTCCCTTTCTCTTCTTCGTCTTTCTTGTTGGAATGTCTAAAGTATGTTGGCACAAATGATGACATCATCCATGTTGCGTCATGGGATGATGTCATCCATCAAGTTGTCAAAAGTCAACATGACTTTTAGATATTTTGTAAATATCTTTGTAAATAGGTGGTTGGCTCCTTTTTGCCTTCTTTCCTTCTCCTCTTCTATATATATTGGAATACTTGTTGTATTCAGGGGAGTGAATATCTTTCAGATGAGAAATAGGAGTAAGGAGAAAAGACTTTGAGCTTTTTGTAACAGAACAAATTAGTAATACAATATTTAGACTTTGTGTTGAATACCTGTGTTATTGCCATTAGATCTTTCTTATGTCTCGATCTATTTGCTTATTCTCATTAAATCATTTCTCGTTTCATTGTCATTTATTCATCATCAGTATTGCTTTGTTTATTTATGCAAGTAGGTTTGGCTCTGTTTACTACCAATCCCAAAACATAAATCTTCTGACCTTTCTGCTTTGGAATTCATTTCTTTTCTTCCTTCGGACCTGCTCTTTCCTCATCCCCTCTTCCTTTCCTTTCTTTTCACAGTCGGAAACACCCCACTGGGATGAGATCCCAAACCCCCGAAGGCAGAATCTGTGAGACTTGCATAGATTCCTGCTGGTAGAATAGCAATAAACCAGTTTCACTTTGCTGACTCAAAGAGGGGCTATGCCCTACACACTGTTGGCTCGTCTATCCATAGATCTATCCAGGCGATAGATTTTCGGACCAACACTACTCAACCGCTTGTTTTTACTCTTCCACATATTTCTACTATTCCCATTTTTGTTACTACTCCTACCAATCATTTTACGCCGCCATTAGTTTCTCATATACAAAAAGTTTCATCCATTGGAAATCAAGACTTAACTTCTCTTTATCATGATCTTCAAGCTCAAATTCGTAAGTTGCAACAGGCTACTTCGCATGCATCACTGTCTTTAGATTCTACCTTATTTTTGCATACTCCATTTTCACTTGTCATCTCTACTTATCCACTTCCTCTTAGATTTTTCACCCCTAAGCTTCCCATTTTCAATCGGAATGGTGACCCGCAGGAGCATCTTAGAGTGTTTCATGTCGTTAACTATATTTTGTTGACGATCATATTCTTTTAGCTAAAATATTTCCTCGTAGTCTCCATGATTATGCGATGCGTTGGTTTTACGACCTACCTGTTCACTCGGTAACTTCATTCACACATCTAGCCAATGCCTTCCTTACTCATTTCTCCATCAATATAGGCTCTAATATCTCTTACGCTTAACTAGCACAACTTAAACATGGATCAAATGAACACCTCACTAACTATGTTTTGAGATATAAGAACAATCTAGCTAAGATGAAAAATGTACTTGCGGAATTTGAGCTTTAGGACTTGTTCATTTAGATTCTTTTACCACCTCTCCAAGAGAGTGTTCTTTTTGAAACCTCTCCTTCATTTGATCAGCTTTGTCATACTCTTAAGCTTCGTGAGACCAAAATCCTATCCATAGGCAAGCTTAAGTATCGAAACATGCTTTGTCCTCCAATCATTTTCCAAACAAGACACCATTCAAACCATCTTCCACTAAGCCAACCAACACTAAAATCACCATCAATGCAATCAATCCTACTAAAGAGGTTCAGTCATAACAACCTCGACACACGTTTAGTAACTTTCCAATGGCTCCACATCTCATATTAAAAACTTCTTGAAAGAAATCTTATTACTCTTCCCCCACCACTCGAGTTAGACCCATCAAAACCCAAAGTTAGGAACATGAGAACTTCCACTGTGATTATCATCGATGCATAAGACATTCTACAAATAGATGTCTCAAACTCTGTACAATCATCCAAGATCTAATTGATGACAACAAACTAGAGTTTATAGAATCTACTAGCTTTACCCCGACCAACGATAAGGGTAAAATCAAGCTCTTTAAAAATGAATCTCAACAACATGAAAAGAAGACATCTGAATATTTTTCTAATCATACATATCATGTAATACCTCCTCCTAGATCAGGAGCTCTAGATATATTAGTAGTAAACACTGACACTTCTCCACCAATCATTTCTTTATTTGACATTGATTATCATGTAACTTTCTCATCTAATAATTTGCATATCAATGCATCTATTGGCTCAACATCCATTAACAACACCAAGGTTGACCCATCATGGCCCATTAGTGCATGATCTATTTCACTTCTCAAGGCTATCGGCTATCCTCCATCACAAATCGAGTACCCTTTCAACAAACCCTTTGGCGTTGTTTAGCTTTAGGTCACCATTGGTTGTCTTACACTACTTGTATCTTTCCTTGTTGGAAACATCCTTGACGGATGCAACATGATTCTTGGTCTCAATTGGATTCATCAATATCAATCTATTATTTATATGAATCATTTACGACTCAAATTTATTCACAACAATCAGGTTATTTCTATTGATGGTGTCCCTCCATCTACTCCATGGTCTTCATCTTCTCACGAATAGCTAGCACACCACCTACTTCATCTAACACATCACACTTTACGTTACTGAAATAAAAATCTACACCTATTTCACCTACTCGCACATTAACTACATGAACTCACCACTCTGTTAATCCTACGCATAGGTACATGCCCATTCTTAGGATCACATCGCATCTCGACATGGATCACCACCTCGGTTTATTCCATGTAGGTCTCCATCACCGATGCACTTTACTATGCCACGAGTTTCATCATATGTTCATCCCTCACACATACATAGAATTCATTCACCAGTACAACATTTTTCTACTATACCACCACTATTTTCCCGTAGTCATATGCTTTCATCATCACATACATCGGATGAAGGACCTTCATCCTTCACTATCATTGGATAGTTCATTCCTATGTACACACTTGGGGGGCATAACATCTAATACATCCCCCACTCACCTTAGCATCTATGCATGTCTCATCTTTGCATTTTCATACATCATCATAGGCATACTCACCCTACATTTTAGCATCATCATTACCCAATGACACACTCTTGTGCTTCAGTTCACACTTGACTATTGAGGGATTACTACACATGAACCCCACACACTGCACAATAGGTATTACACACTGCATTTCTCCACACATTTCATGTCATATGTCTTACACCTTACATCATACATTCTACATTTAGACTACATCATTTTGACCATCGTGCATTTACATATCATACATTACACATCATATTAATGTTCATCATATACATGTCACACTCCTATTGTCCATACGTTTAACATCGTATACTACTCATCCTACATACTACATTATTATCTACATATATTACCTACCACACTATGCATTGCATTTCTACTCATTACATGGTCGTCTACTCATCACATATACTACATATTCTTCTACGTTCTGTAATCACTACCTTATGACGCACTTTAGTTCCTCGGTCGATACTCGACTACCAAGGGTTTACAAATCAAATAGACCTTATCTTCATCATGCATATATCATTCAACCTTTCATCATGTGACATTACTAGGTTAGCACCATATGATTTAGGCTAAATGGTCACCCATTCTATCATTTTGTAGTGGTATACACCTTAGGTTACATCACCACTCCCTCTTTTCATCTCGTAGTGATATACGTTTAGGGCTAAATCATCACTCATCCATTCATATTATAGTGATATACACTTAGGCCATAGGGTTCACACACACATCATCGCTAGGTTGCATCTCATCACTATGCCTACACATTAATCACAACATGTTAGACATAACACACACTTCAACCATTTCCTAATGACGCACTCTCGTTTATGATTCATTCTCTAATACTAAGGGGGAAAATTAAATGAACATAAATACATACATATCCATTCACTTATACATTCATTTAGTCATGATATATACTTTGGCTATAGGGTTCACACACACATCATCGCTAGGTCACATCTCATCACTACACCTACACATTCATCACAATGTGTTAAACACAACACACACTTCGACCATTTCCCGATGATGCACTCTCGTTTACGATTCATTCTTGACTACTAAGGGGGAAAACTAAATGAACCTCACTACATACATTTCCATCCACTTGAGGGGCACATGGATCCTATCACTCCATTTTGCATTCCATTCCATCCATCCACAACATACTACATACTATGGTTGCTCTTACTCTTGCTTACTTTTTCTTGTTCATGGTCGCTTTATTACACATGCTAGTTAGATTACTTGTATGTCATTTATCTATATCATCCACACATGCACGTTCACGTATTTTTCTAGATGTGATCTCGATACATATCTCTTACATGTAACATGGATGCTCGCCTTCTACTCTTCCTACACTAGTCACCGGGGGCATCCCCATTCGTCTCTTCCAGGTGTTATTGTTTTATTTTGTATTTATCACTTTACATTACTTAGTTATACATTCTTTGGACATAATAATAATCTTTCTAACATACTAACATGTGCTTCATGTGAAAAATTTGTTATGCAAGATCATTCACTTCCATACTTGTTTGTTACATTGTCTATTACTATTTTTTCTTGTATGTGGGCCTTCCCCTATGTTTGGTGTGCACACTTGTTTGTTTATATTTGGCCATGATGGACCTTGCATGTTTTGTGACATCTTGAGTGATCTCCTATGTTTGCAACCATTGGGTGTGGATTATTTTTTCTTCTTGCGTGTTTACATTACTTTGCTTGGTAGCTTTCACACTGTTTGCGTAGTTTATACACTATTTTCTATATGCATGCTTGTTTGTACTAACACTTATCTTTGGCTAGCCTTCTTGTTTATGCACATATTGGTTTTTACCAAGCACATTCCTTCCCCATATAGGGAAAACTTTTAGAGTACATACGGTTGGTCCTATTTTGGGGCCATATTCTCCTATCAGTGACATCACATGTGCCCTTAAAGAGGGGGAATCATTTGGGGTTTTTATACACACTACACAAAGATTCTACACTGGTTTAGTTCAGTTATATACAATGAGTGGGTTCAAACTAGTCTACAAACCCCATACACAATGGATTTTACAAGACATGGTTGTCCTTAGCATTATGGGAAGTAGTTACAAGATTGGAGGTTACAGTGGGTGTGCCTCCCTACACTAATTTATCAAGTGGTGTCGGATCGCCAAAAAACCAAGACATACAAATATCTCTTCACACACATTCAGGGAAGCAGTTACATGAAGGAGAATAATGCAGCTTTCTCCCTACACTTCTTTGGCCAGGGTGGCGTGAGATCACCCAAAAAAACTCATAGTACAAGATATCCTTCTACACTCTATTTCTCGACATGGATCAGGTGCACATGTTCCATTTACATTTTTCATTTGCATATTTTACATTTACATACTTTTACATGTGTATTTCACATTACGTTTTTACACATACATAAATACATATTTGACTACTTGATCATTTTCTCCTTGTAGGTCCAGCCGTATGAGAAATAAATAGTCAAATGGGGAAACAACAACAACAACAATTCATAACAACACACAATATACTAACCATGTAGGTACATCACACACATCAACAACTACACATGTGTTTCCACCCTAAGTTCACTTTCATCATTTTATTTTGTGCATTTTCATTTATAATTTCTAGGCTCCATCATCTTTTTATCATTCCATGTTTGTCTAGTCCTTTTAGTGCATTTTCTACTACAATATTTATGGACATCAGAACGCATGTCTATCTACTTTATGTTACTCGAGATTTTCTCTCACCAATATAAAGTGGGGAAAATATAGACAAATAATCATGCAATTTAAACATTATTTAGTCTCGGTCCCATACTTCTATTTAGAAGGATTTGGAGTGAAGAAAGTACTATTTAACCCCCTTTTTGGCCATCTTCTCTTATTTTATTTTTTCATTCCCGACATTTTACACCTACATGCCCAGTCATCTTTCATCACTTTGCATTATTTTAGCTTTGACTGGGGTGCCCATGGGTGCCCCAATCCTTTTTACACTTTTCCGCAACTTTTTGGACTCTTTCTAGCCATTGAGATCTTTATCTTTTTGGTGGTCGGCCATTTTAAGGTTAATTACAAAATTAGATCAAGAGAACCCTATAAATATAAAGCTATGAGACCATAATGAGGGACCAAGCACTAGTCACTACTATCATCCACCTAGAGTTGCATCCATTTGGAGATCATTTACATCCATTAGCTCCATCACAAGGACAAGGTTGGTTCATTTGCATCACACAAGTATAGGGGAGAGATTCTATTTTATTCCATACACATTCTATTAAATTTTCTACATCTATTTATTGTTCGCTACTTTGCAAAGTACAATTGACACAAGAGCACCTAGGGCACATGATGCACACACACACCAGAACTACATTTAGGTCTGAAATGTAGTGAAACACTCAATTAGTAAGCCCACTATTGTGGTAGCTGAGGTCAATCCAACCTATTCATTTGCATTCTTATTTTTTAAAGGTTTGATACTCCTCTTTGGTCTTTTGTACGTATTCTATATAGCTTGGATTCTCAAAGTGACACCCGACGTAGTACAATGAATTTGATGTGACACCCAACGAGGGTTTCAGACCACCTGCCGTACTTGTGAAACTAATTTTCAAACCTGTTGCATAGACTAGGGAGCCCATTCTTTATACCGAAGTGCCCGTAGGCACCCCAGTCCCTCTCTAGTGACTCCACCCAGCTAATAATCCTAGATCCATCCTTTTCAAGACCTTTACACAGTCATTCTTGTTTCCTATTCCTCCAGCTATTTCTCGACACGAGTCCCGCAAGATCATCAAATTAGTAGAGTTATTTCCTTTTCTCTCTTGCACATTAGGGTTATCATTTCCTATTGCATAGTTACTTGGGTCATTTACTTAATTCTTTCTTCGCATTTACATGTCCTCCCGATTATACTAACTACACATATTTTCCATTTTTAGTTAATCACCTAGGTTTTTTTTATAGCTTGTTTGATCTTATACACTCATATGTTGACAGCTTCGAGAATTGAATGTATGAAACCTAGTAAGAAACTCCACTTGTAACCTTCCAAGATTCGTAGTACATATTATCACTCTTTAGAAAAAATGTATGGTAGGGGTAGGAACATCCGTATAGTCTTGACCTCGGTGTACGCTTTGACTTTTCTCACTTTGGTCCCAAACTTGCCATTGCACATTATTATTTAGGTCACTTACTCCTCCTTAGTCAACATTTATAACTCAAATCACCTTCAGAAGCATATATAAGCAAGTGAAATTCACCTCATTTAGAACCTAACACTCTTATGGACTTCTAATTGCAAAATTTAGCACAAAAGACACCCAAAACTCCCTACAATTTGAAATTACTTTTGCACATTCATTAAGGAAACACTATCTACAGGTCTAAAGCTTCCCACTAGATCTAGGGGATTGCTTCCCACATTTGCAAGAACTCAAAGTCACTAACTCAAATAGATTGGAAAGATATAAACTCAAGTCAAGCATTTTCAAAGGAAGGATGTAAATCGATTGCACTACAACTAGATATCACATGCTAGGTGGAGAATGACATGTTGTTTGAGGCATCTTTGGAGTAGTGCCAATGTCAAAGCAATGTAAAGGGGTTCCCATAACCCAAATACTATTTTTTATTTTAGGACTTCATCCATGGTTAGGGTTTTGAAAGATTGAGAAAAGTATTCGAGACCCTCGCAGTGTGATCGATAGTCACCAACATAGAGTGATAAACGAGAATAAGACAAGAAATAAACAAAAAAATTCACGGACATCAGTTACGAGAAGGTGCAAAACCATATTAAGAGGTCAATACCATACATAAATTCCTACCCCCAATTGTATGGTCTTTCCCAATAGATTCTCAAGTCATAATTTCAGTTCCAAAACATTCTAATTTCCGATATCCCTATTTCAAAGCACCCGGATCACCCGGATCAGTCCGGAATCACCTATAATTAGTTAAGTGCACTTAATCCCATGTATTTGTGACTTTGTATTGCATGATGCACATTTGTTACAAGTATTAATGAATTATTATGATATTGAATGCTTGATGGTGGAAGTTCATTAGTTAGAATAACCCCTTAAATCTCCTAATTCCTTCCTCATTTTGATTATAGTGTAAAAAAATTAATCAAACTCAAAAAGGGTGAAAAAGATCCATTGGAAAGATGAAAAAATGAAATTTAAAAAATTACTATGAAAATAGTGTTATGCCTATTGTCGTATTTATATTCTTTGTCTAAAAAGGGGAACAAAACCTCAAGCTTGACATATGCGGATTGGGATTTGCTAGATAGGAAGGACTTGGGATAATTTGGATATGTCTTAAATCTTTGGTATTATTTAATGTTTCAAAGGAAAATAATACAAAAGAACTCATGGATGCATTAGGGAAGTTATATGAAAAAACCTCTACCTCTAACAAGATATTTTTAATGAAAAATTTGTTTAATATGAAGATGTCTGAGAATAGTTCAGTAGCATATCATTTGAATGATTTTAATATGGTTGTGAATATGCTAGCTTTGGTTATAATATAATTTGATGAATAAGTTAGGGATTTATTAATTTTTTTCTCCTTACCCAAGAGTTGGAATAACTTGGTAATGGTGGTAAGTAACTCGGTTCTAGCTAACTCAATGTTGAAGTTTGAGGACGTTGCAGGGGTGATTCTAAGTGAGGAAATGTGAAGAAAAATATCCAAGGAATATTCTACTTCAGGGAATACTTTGATGGTGGCAAAAGAATAGAGGAAGCAAGTGGAAAATTGAAAGATCGGGCAAGGTCAAAATCCAAAAGCAAGATGGTATACTAGCACTATGGAAAGCCAAGGCATGTAAAGAAGGACTATTAGGAGCTTCGGGACAAGAAACAACAAGAAGAAATAAGGAGGTGAATATGGCAATATGTAATGTCTTACAAGATGCTTTGATTCTTTCTTTGCATAATCTTGCTAAATCTTGCGTTTTAGATTCGGGGATTCTTTTCATGTTACTCCACATATGCATTATTTTGTTGATTATGTTCAAGGAGATTTTGGACATGTTTTTCTTGGTGATGATAAGCCTTGTAACATAGTTAGAAAAGTTTCTGTTCAGGTTAAGATGTAGAATGGGAATACATGGCTATTAAATGATGTTAGACATGTGCCTACATTAAGACAAAAATTGGTATCGGCGGGCGGTTGGGAAATTATGGTTGTATCTTGTGATATTTACTATAGACTCTTGGAAGGTTACCAAGGGTTCTATTTTGGTGTCAAGAGGTAAGAAAGTTGGAACCTTATATTTAACCACTGGTAGTAATAATTCTTGTAATATTGTGGCTTTAGATGTAAATATAACATTGTGGCACTATAGGCTCAGTCATATGAGCCATAAGGGCATGTAGATCATAAAGAAGAATTTTCCTAGATTTACATAAATGGGTTTGGATTTCTGTGATAACTGTGTATATGGGAAACATAAGTGAGTAAAGTTTCTCAAGGTTGTACCTACGCAGTAAAGAGAGTAAGTTGGAGCCGGTACATTCGATTTGTGGGGTCCACTTAGGCATCATCTCTAGGGGGTTAAAATTGTTATGTCACTTTTATTAATGATGTAACAAGGAAAGTTTTAGTATATTGTATTATAAACAAATCTAATGTATTTGAAACTTTTGTTAATAGAAATCCTTGGTAGAGAATGAAACAGCTTCTTAAGGTAAAATGTCCTAGGTCGATAATGGAGGGGAGTATTGTAGAATGAGTTTGATGATAATTGTTCTAAGAATGGAATCCATAGGAAAAAATATGGTTCCAGGAACTCCGCAACAGGATGGGGTGTCAGAAAGGATGAACATGACTATAATGGAACAAACTAGGAGCATGAGGTTACATGCGGGTCTTCCTCTTTCCTTTTGGGAAAGATCCATGAGCACAAATGTGTACTTGATAAACAGAGGAGCCTTATGTGCCTTAGATGGAGGCATACCTAATAAGGATTGGTCCGTAAGAAAGTTGATTACAAATTTCTTAGAGTCTTTGGATGTGAGGTGTTTTTTCATATTGATAAGGATGATAGGACCAATCTAGAGGCTAAATCGAAAAATGTAATTTCATTAGTTATGGTTGCGATGAATTTTGATATAAATTTTGGGGTATTAAGGACAAGAAAATAATTCAATCTAGGGATGTGGTCTTTAATGAGAAAGTTATCTATAAGAAAAATTGTAGGAAAATAGGGAAGAATCCAAGAAATAACATGTAGTGGTAGAGGATCTTCTAGATGGTAAAATGACACATGAATCAGTTTAGGAACCTACTCAACAGGAACCTCAAACTCCTATATCGAGGAGGTCTTATAGGGTAAGAAGAGCACCTGAATATGTTTCTCCTTCTCTTTATTATTTATTATTCACTAACAATGGAGGGAAAAAGAGATTTGATGAAGTAATGCAGGTAGATGTTAGGAAGAAGTGGGAGCAAGCCAAGGATGAGGAGCATCATTTTCTCATGGAGAACCGAATCAAGATTTGGTGAAGCTACCCAAGAATTGTAGAATAAGTGGGTGTACATAGTTAAAGAGGAAGAAGGAGGCAAGAAAAGATACAAGACCCAGTTGGTGGTTAAGGGGTTTGCATAGAAAAAGGTATAGATTTTGATGAGATTTTTTATCCTATAGTAAAAATGACTTCTATTAGAACCGTTCTTGGAATAGTGGTAGCATAAGAATTGCACATAGAGAAGATATATGTAAAGATTGCATTTCTCCATGGTGATTTGGAGGAGGATCTATATATGCAACAAATAGAGGGATATGAGGTCAAAGGTAAAGAGGAGATGGTGTGCAAACTGAAGAAGAGATTGTATGACCCGAAGAAGCTCCACGTCAATGGTATAATAAATTTGATAGATTTATGATGGAGAAAGGTTATATTATATGCCATTGTGACCATTGCGTGTATATAAAGAAATTTTAGGATGGTAGTTATATTATCCTGTGCTTGTATGTGGATGACATGTTAGTTGCAGGAAAAAACATGCATGAAATAAAAGTACTCAAGAAGTAACTAAGTGACTCCTTTGCTATGAAATATTTGGGGAAGTCAAACAAATCCTTAGTATGAGGATATCTCGTGATAGGAACTAAGCCGACTTTATCTTAGGAGGAGTACATTAAGAAGGTCTTTGAGACGCGTTTAATATGTAGGATGCTAAACCACTGGGACTCCTTTAGTAGGTCATTTTAAGTTATCGGAGGAGTTGTGTCCCAAGACATAAGGAGAGAAACCATATTTCCAAGGTATCTTACTCATTAATAGTTGATAGTTTGATGTATGTCATGGTGTTCTCTAGGCTTGATATTTCCCATGCGGTGGGAATGGTGAGTAGATTTATGAGTGATCCATGTAAAGATCATCAACATGCAGAAAGGTGATCCTTTGGTACTTGAGAGGGACCATGGGGAATTTTTTTGCTATAGTGGATTAGACACCACTTTGCGTGGTTACGTAGATTCATACATGACTGGAGATGTAGACAATAGGAGGAGTATAATAGGTTATATTTTCATTGTAGGTGGGAAAAAAGTGAGCTGGAAATCATGACTATAGAAGCTTGTGGCTTTTTCAACCACGAAGGCTGAGTATGTTGCTGCTACATAGGCAAACAAAGAGATCATTTGGTTACAATAATTTCTTGAGGAGTTAGGGCATTAATAGAGGAAGGGAAGTCAGTATAGTGATAGTCGAGTGATATACACCTATCTAAGAACTCGCTTTCCACTCTAGGATGAAAAATATACAACTAAGGTACCATTTCATTAGGACGACTTTGGAGGAAAAGAATATGAAGGCTGGAGAAGATTCATACTAGTCGAATTTTGCACACGATGACTAAGGTGGTCACAAGGGAGAAACTGAATCTATTTTCAACTTTGGTTGGTCTTCACAGAGGAAAAATAGTCTCCAAGTGGGATATTGTTATGTTGTGGAGCTTTTTTTTTTTTATGAAAGGAAGTGTTGAATACTATACACTAAAATTATTGTACACTCTCCACAATTTTCTCACCAGGGTTTAGCGGCGCAGGCCCTGAGAATTTTTTTGGCCTACAAAAATGTGCCTGATGTCTGTGGAAATGTGCTCTTCTCATACGGGCAGGATGTTTTACCCATAGGTTTATGGGGTGCCTTTGGCCCATGGTTTTGGTACCCACATTATTTTAAAACCCACTTAAGTAGTTTCCTATTGATGTAGGGAGACATATCATTATAGAGGTGTGTGAGTTCAAGTGTGAATTCAAGAGAGTTAGTTGAGTGTAGCTCCAAATAGATTTGGGTATTTTATTGAGAGGAAGAGGTGGCTTGTAATAAAATATGAGTAGGTGATTCTTGGTGGATGTAGCCCAAATTGTGTGAACCATGTCAAATACTATCTCTATGTTGTGTTCTTTTATTTTCTACACTTTTATTTAAGATCTGTGATATTGTTTTTCATATTAGTTTCTTCTATAACGATTACTCGTGTTGGATTGTTATGCATATTTTATCCTTTATTTCCTAACATCTAATACATACCTAAAAGGGTTATGTCCCATGGAGCTATGAAGATATCACTTGTAGCTATGTTTTACATACACAACATTTTCATTTCACGTGTGTGGATCTTTTGATTCATACATTTGAAGAAGATGCACAACTATGTAATTGAATACCTTTATTTTCCCATTGGTATGAGGGTAGAATGTAGTGGACTTGTACATTTTTTTGTGTCCATCATGGACCATAGTGAAGACAAGAAGATCCCCAAAAATATGAAATCCCTATATGAAATAATGCTTTTTGGATGGCCAAAACGAACCCAAATGTGCTCAAAGAACAATTTTACGATATCCTCTTACTACGATAGTCTTCTTGCAAGGTGCCAAGAGTGCCATTTTTGTGAAAATTTAAACCAACATAAACATATAATAATGAATATATATGATCTAAGGAAGACTTGACATGACATCCATTGATACTAAATCCCATGGTGTTCTTAAAATTGACAGAGGCATACAGCCCTACTTTCAATTTGTTGGCTTGGAAATAGTCACATATCGTAACTTTTCCCTTATTATTTTGGGAATATTATGAGACTAAGTGGCTATCACCACGCTTGATACAACATAATATTATTTTTTTGATTTGGTTTGTTTAAAATTTAGGATATGTTTTGGGAACAAAAGTTATTATCAACGAGTGGTTAGTAGTAGATGATGATTTGATTCATATTATAGTTATGGATTAATGTTTATGTATATATACTTCTTATAGTTCATTTTAGATATTTTGATTATAATGAATGGATAATGAAATGGGAATTATTATCTACTTGTGTGCAAGTGTTCTCTAGAGAGAGAAAGGGTATCATTAAAGAAAGGTGAAAAGATGTAGATAATGGGTACATATAAAGAGATTTACCATATGTTTTTCATTACATGAGAAAGAGTGTGAAATTTTAATTTTTGGTCATATAACCCCTTTTTGTGATTTAGTATTGTTTTTGAATGTGTCACTTTGTGCAACACGATTGGTTTGGTTACATTATGAAAATTAGATATTGTTGCATGCTCTCATTTGCAACGTGAAGCACAATGTCACTTACAAAACTAGTTGAGTGATACATTGTTATTATGAGATAATAGCACACTTATAATTATGTTGGTTTCATATCTAATAGGTTAAAAGGAATATTAAAGTATAATTAAAATGTTTTGGTTTAAATCTATTAATTGAGTTTATGCAACTAAATTTTATTTCAATGATATCACCGAGCTGAATTAGAACCAAGTTAGCTTGCATTGACAACCAAGATGAATCGGATTTGAGCTCATATTGTATCTGATTGAGTTGAACCTAGCTCAACTATTCTACCTCTCGAGTCAGTTGATCCAATTTTATCGGGAGTTTTCCAACCTAAGTCAAGAAAACTTGATTAAAAATTCACCGAGTTGCATTACCATGTTCAAACTAAGCCAACTCACAACCAACTCACCGAGCTAAGGAGACATCTCACATAGGAATAAAAATACATTAGAGACACCTTACTAAGCCACCAACATATCTCGTAAGGTTTTTCAAAGGAAACCCCTTAGCATATGTGGGAGTATACCTTGCTAAGAATTTTGTAATACAAAAACCATATTTTTCGATGAGTGACAAATCGACTCATTCAAAAATTTAAGTAAACCATACTTGAGGTGCACTAATTTATGTGGCATATCACCCATTGGTACAACCGTGAGTCTTTTGTGTCAAGGCTAAAAGGTGGGTGTGTGTGTATTATATATATATATATATATATATATATATATATATATATATATATATATATATATATACACACACACACACACACAAATATATATATATATATATATATATATCTGTGTGTGTGTGTGTGTGTGTGTAAAATACACACACACACACATATGTATGTATATATATATATACATATACATATGTATATGTATATACATATATATATATACAACACACACACACACACACACACATATTTTGGTCTGTGTGTGTGTGTGTGTGTGTGTGTGTGTGTGTGTGTGTGTGTGTGTGTGTGTGTGTGTGTGACACACACACACATAAATTTTGGTTTTAGTGGTCATCCAAAATGGTTGTATGTCAACTAATAGAAACTTAACAATATTCTTATGGAAACTAATCACTTCTAGTTTACTAACCCAATTATTTATTTAACCCACTTTAACTAAATGATAAATATACGAATTTGAAACACATTCCTAAGTACAAGTTATAAAAACTGGTGAGGGAAAATTTCCTATATTCTTCTTAGTTTCACAAGAGCTTAAGTAAAATGTTCACTTAACCATTTATTATCTTGACTTTATCACCATCCTTGTCTAAATGAAACTTTTTAAAATAATCCAATAAACAAACAATGCTTTCAACTTTTACCAAATGAGCAACCCAAAATGTAAATGATTTGAGAAGGAGATAGCTAAAACTTGCAATATTATTTTGTTCATTATACTAATTTCCATAAAATGAAACTTTCATTTCCTTGAAATCAAATACATTTATATATCACAACAAACTTTTCCTTTCTCAAGTCCATACATTTTCAACCTTTACTAGCATTTGAGATACATTGATATGATCAAGAATACACTTTAAATACATAACCCACAACTGAATTACAACTTGCTTTCAAATATTAATTTGATTTCAAGTAACAAAATACAATAAAATATGCAAGGTTTTCCTCTTCAAAACTTCTTCCACCAACCAACATCATTTCCCAAAACACTAAAAAGAGATATGGATGTGATGTTCACCTCCCAACCATGTAATGGGGAAAATCTCATCCCATTTCCCCACAAAACTCCTAACTCGCAAAAAGACTCCATAGCAAACAACGAGACTTGGATCACAAATTTTCCCAATAAACCCAACACACAAGAATTTCATGAAATCAAACAAATGTATGAACAAGAGGACTTATAAGGACAAGGGAATACATTTAAAAACAAGCACACATTATCAATCTTTAAGATTTTAAGGGGAATTGGAGGCATTCTAAGCCATTCATTGCTCTACTAAGGGGTTGGACATGAGTTCTTGGTTCCTCCAATAAAATAATATGCATGCCACTTATCACTCCACCTGGTTTATCCCAAGGCCCACTTATCACTCCAATAGATAAAATCCCAAGCCCCTTCCAAAAGACAAGTTTACTTTGGTTTAACATTCCCGTATCCCTCCTTAATGACTCTACATCCCCCATACACACAACATGCTTGATATCCCCATAATGGGTGCAAATCAAGTAGACAACACACAGAAAATCCACATACAACTCAATTGAGAATCAAAATCACAACATTCCATCGAAAGATGGTAAACAAATCAAATTTTCAAGAATATAACATGAAAAAGTACCCACCTCTTGCTCATCTTGTCCTCTCTTCAATACCAAGCTTCAATCACTCCAAAAAAATCCTACAACATAAACCCAAGACTAAGGATTCCATCCAAAATGGAAAAATAAGATCACTTAAATAGGAAAAGGTTCAAGGAGTACCCCTTTAGGATGGTGCTTTGAGTGAAAACATCCTAAATTCCCAAGGCAAGACAAATCCCCAATAAGCCATCAAATCAAAATACATGCCCACATAGGAAAAATCAAATCCAAAATCCAAGTTCAACCATAAGACTTAAATGCATTTACAAGAAAAGACATAGAGAATAAAAAAGGACAAAAATCTAACAACTCAATAATAAATAATCCCCAACTCACAAGTCATTCCAAAAGTAGCTTACATCAAAATTAATAATGCCAGTGTTGGAGCTCAATCTAGTTCCTTGGATCAAACACATTTTTTTCATAGACTTTCCATAAATCTAACTGTCTTGTGTGCTTTGTATTGTTCTCATTGCTTCTAAGATCACTTTGAGTAAGGGAGAAGTATCAATTTGTAAGAAATTTCATGCCTTGGTGAAATAAATGAAAGGATTCAATAGAAATGTTGGAGGACCGGTTTAATGGACTAGTTAGTCAAAGGATAAAAGATTCAAACTTGCAGATGATCGGGACTATGTCTAAATCTTTTGCAAAGATCGAGACATGCAAATCAACACCAAAATGATCCAAATTGTTCCCAAAATCCAAAGCTATGGAGGACCAAAAGATAGTAACCTAGCCACAAATTATAAATCAGAAAGACTAGTTGGATAACTCAAGAAATTGGACTTAGCCATTTTAAAATAGGCTCAGACATTCAAACAATCGTCAATTTCCCTTTTCGAAAGCATTTGCCATTATCATTTGAAAACCCGTAGGAGACTAAATTTAAAAGCATTGACATGTTACTTTTAAAAAATTAAACAGACATTCATTTGGCCATCATATGGTTGCATCACCAAGCACTTCAAATGATTGCGAATGTAGAGGGCTATGTGGCGGGATTCCGGTCTCTTCATAGCCTTTGCATTTCATGGACTTCAAGTTCTGAAATAAGCCATAACAAAATAATTCATTGGGTTTGAGACATAGTTGAAAGGTCAATGGTACACATGGTAAAATGATGGATGGGACAAGTGACATGGATCAAAGGTATAAAATAGACACATGTCGGCATTCGACACTTTTCAAGCCATTTGAGTTCCATGGACTTCAAGTCCACGGAATGAATCAAACTTCATTAGGATTCGTGTCCGTAATGTGAAACCGTAAAGGATACATAGTAACATTATTTATGAAGCTAAATGTTTCTAAGTCCCAAGAAAGTTTGAAGTTGTGATGCAAAGGAGCAGCCCCAAACCAATGAAAAGAAAGCACAAAGGAAAAAAGGTCTGACAAACCCGAGAAGCGTGGAGTTTTCTCATTGGGATATAATTTGCACTCGACAAGAATGACATTTCTAGTATCATGGATCTTTATAATTGGTTTATACTTCACATTCTAACAAGGATGATAATGCGAAAAGAGTATGGAGATTTCTCATTAGCTCATGTTTCACAAAAATCACCGTGGTCATCTAAAAGTACAAATTGTGAAGAGCGTGGAGATTTCCTATTAGATCACGTTTCGTAGGGATCACAAGGTTGTCATCAATCTAAAACTATAAAGGAGCATGGATATTTTTAATTAGCTTATGTTTTGAGGTCGATAGTAAAAATAAAAGAAAATCCTCGACACTATGAAAAAATGTGGAGATTTTTCATTGGCTCACATTTTATGAAGAGAAATCAAGTGATAGAACAAGTTTGAGAAGGTGAAGATGCATGCATTTTTATTATTAGATCACATAGAAAAAAAAAAGGAAAGCAATGCACACATAGAGAAAATCCAAAGCCAATCAAGAGCTACCATGTGTTGCTCTTCCGATCATCCTGACAACCGAAAATTCAAATGGCCAAAATTTTGATCCAGAGATCCAAATTAAGAAAAATGGTCTCGTTGGAAAGATCTCCTCAAGATATTCAAGTTGGCATCATATAATTCAAGAATTGATGGCATTTTATGGGAGAAAATGAGAAAATAAAAAGAAACAAGCATACCCTTAGCGAAGTATCAACTAATTGTTTTTGGATACGTGGAAGTGAAGACATGAATTGATCCCAAAATGCTAATTGAAAATCAGATATTTTTAGTTAGACAAAGTAATTTCCCGCTTTGATCAAAGATCTTTCTGTTAGAATGAGGGGGAAAATTTACTTTCTGTTTTGGGGGAAAATTGAATTGTAAGAACTCAGTAAATTTGTATAAATATAGGGATTTTCCTCATATGTAGAGGATCCAGCTTATTATTCTGTTCTCCAAAAAAAAGGGGTTAGTTTTTTCTACTTTTAAAAAGGTCGATAGATTCAATTGTGAAATACTACATATTTCCTTTGTGAAATTCATATAGATCCCAGTTTCCCAAACTTCAGTGTCAAGGTGGTTGTAATGTAAAACCATTGAAAAAATTTGAGAGCATTCGCTTGATGTTACCTTGTTTAAAAATTATGATCTAAATGAATTATGTTTGATTTTGAGTTGAAATTATGTGCTCTCGGTTGCGTGTTTGGAATTGTCAATTGATGATTTATATTTTTGCTATAGTCTTGTGTTCATTATTTCTCTTTGTCGTACACTAGGTCTGTCTAAATGGTTGTGATTTGGTCATTAGTTTTATATTGTGTCATAAGAATTTACTCTACAAGTATTATATGTGATTCTAAAATCCATACTATAACCATTTTGTGCCGATATATTTTTGTTAGCCTTTGAGTGTATCTTGGGTGTACGAGGGAAAAAACAATAAATACTTTATTAGAATGCTTGCATGAGCCTTTGTGTTCATTATTTTAGAGATTGAGCTGGAACTTTGCATCTATTGGCTATCAATGAATGAAAATCTTGCTTTGTAGGAACTATCACTAGTTAATCTAGTTTTCTATGCTTTCCCAAATTGTAGATTGCTCTAAGTGTTAAATGTTATGTTGTAAAAGAGTCTATCTTCCTATAACACCCCCTCATTTAAAAACTACACAAGTGATCCTACCCCATACTAACTTCCATTCATTGTTGTTGCTGCCCTATCTTTAAATATCATTGAGACTACCCCCTTAACTATAATTCTACCATCTTGAGAATGTAAGAGAAATAAAATTCTACCGTTTATAATAACTTGTATGGTGCAAGAAGCATATGTAATATCTTTTGTGAAATATTGTGAGAGTAAGTGTTGTAGTCATGGTTATGTTTATCCTAGATTGATCCATCACTGAAGCATAACGAGAGGAATAAAGAATTCATCTCCCCCTCTATAAACAGGTTACACCTTAGATCTTCTCACCCTGATTCAAGGCAGGACCAAAATTCCATCTCCTTTGTATGTGCCCCTCAATCATCCCAAGGCTTGATAGTAAGGAATGTGTTAGACCCCTCCCCAGCTACAAAACGACATATCACCTAGTCTACCACCATTTCCAAGCAATTTCCTCCTTCCTTAGAGAGAATTGTTGTCAATCCAATAAGGGGTGCAGATTTGAGGACCAACACACTTTTGGTGCCTTTATCGAGGACTATTTCCTGGAATTGAAAAATATATAAGCTTCTAGTGGCACTACTTTGGGGACTTCTTTAGTCTAATTGAGGTTCAAAATACATACCTTTATAGAATTTTTCTAAAATTAGGAAAATACAGTCTAATCTGAAGGTATTATCCAATTTTTTTCTCATTATAAGCAAGCTTTCCATTAAACCTAACTCCACTGGGAAAATCATGGTAAAATTCATAAATATCTATAAAGCTTTGTCTACCAGTTTGTGAAGCTATCCTTTCAAGAGCTTTTTTAGTTGATCTATACATCTAAGGTACAAGGCCTTAATGATGGCTCCATTTTTCAAAGAAAATATAGTGTATACAAGTGTAAAATTTTTATACCTTATTGATTAAATATCCTCTTTGCAAAGATGGAAGGAAGAAGATCCATTTTCAAATATGATCCTACATGAAGATTACTTCCATAACTAGAAAGTACGCAATCAAAAAGGAAGCAAATATGGAAACCAATGGGTGGTCAAAGGATAGAAGAAAATATTGTTATAACATCTAAATTTGATCCTCCTTTAGTGGAAGATTATTCTAGCACACTTGACAACTCTAATTCAAGTAGTCCTCAAGTAGATCTACATACTTTGTTCCAAGAAGGTTCAACATTTGCAAATAACAAAGGTATTCTTCATCTTCCTTATTTGTTGACTCATAAGAACAAAGTGTTTTGTGAAAATGAGTCCCCAAGAGATTTCCATTTTTGGATCATACTCCTCTACCTCATAGACCTCCAGTTCCCCACCATTTCAACCCTCCTTTTGAAACACCTCCACCAAATAATATGGTACAACCCCCTCCTAGATAACCTTTTAGAGTTAACACATATAGACCTATTGATTTTAATAACATGGAAGGTTATCCAAATGAAGTACCACATGAAATTAGGATGAGGTTGCCAAAGTTTCAAGGAAATAATGCTATCATTGGTGATCAACATCTTATATTTTTCTAGAATGTTATGGATGACTACAAAGTAGAGCATGAATATGTTTATGTAAAGTTATTCATACATACATTAGAGGAGGATGTAAGGGAATGGTATAATTTTCTTCCTACAAATTCAATTGATTCTTGGTTAGAAATGAAAAAATATTTTAGACTCCAATATGGTGATAAAAGCTGACCTGTGTTTCTTTTATCGAGTTTGAATATATAAAAAAGAATCATAATGAGTATTTGCAAGACTTTAATACTAGGTTCAATAAAACCTTGAATAGATTTCCTGTTAATCTAAGGCCTAGTGATGATTCTTGCTTGATTAAATACTTAGATGATAATATCCTAGAACCTTGAGGAAGGCTTTCTATATGACTGTCCAAATTTAGAATAATATCAAAGCAATAGAGAAACCTCCAAAGAGGGTAGGTGTCAAGTCAATTAATCTAGAGAAGCCCTGTCAAGTAAACTAGTAGACTTAGAAGAAGTGGTTAAAAATTTGTCCAGAGAAATCAAATAAATTTCATATAAGCTTGCTAGAGAAGAGAAAGGATTAGTTTCAAATCCTCAAACTCAACACCAAGCCCAAGGAAAAAATAGATTTTGGAATCATCCTAAAGGAGATCATTGGGTTGATGACAGAGGAAAGGGACATGTGGGTTCAACAAATAAGCAACAAGCTTTTAGAGAAAATAAAGCAGTCCCAGATCCATTAACAACAAGGGTATCATTAGTAGAAGAAGACCACATCATTGAATGGTGTGATAAGTGTTTATTTCCACACTCCCCTTGTGAGAAACTTTTTGGAGATGATGATGTGGCTGATGAAGCTAGTTTTGATGACATATGCATGATGGAGTGTCCAAAAGATTCAATTCTAGGAGCCACTTCAACTGATATATTATATGCTAGAACTATGGAGGACTTTTGGCTTTCACAAATAAGGTATTCTCCCTCCCTTATATTGTTAATGTTGATATAGATATGGCTCAATCATTTGAGCTTCCAAATCATGACTTTGAGTACTTAAGAGCTTTAATGATTAAGAAGTATGATGGTGGAATCCCTTCTGAAGAGGATAGAAACTATTAATGAATGTTGTGGTTGCTCAAGAAAAGGATTATAACCTTAGGAACAAACAATTCAAAGGACCTACCCCTGCTCCTAAACAAAAATTCCTATCTTGACCAACATCCCCAAAGATGCCCCCAAAATAAGTATGCCTAATAAAGGTCCTATCAATACTTCAAGACCAATTACTTTTGCATCCACCCAAGAAATATGGATAATATCCAATCAGAAAAGACAATCACCCTAGCATCTAATACAACCATACCAAAGTATATTATATGTGATATGGCTCAAATTATAAGTTAGATAAAGATTACTTGTCCCTATTATAGAATTACTTAGAATTCCTAAACATAGAAAAATAGCATTTGAATACTTGGGGTTGAAGGATGATATGGTTGTCAAAGAAAAGGGTGCAAATAATGTGGTGACTCTACTATCATAGCTGAAGTTGAGATAAATGAAGAACTAGAGAACATGGAAGAACCTCTAGAAGTATATTTAGGCACATCCTTGGTAGAATCCCGAGTTGGATGTGGATCCCTTCTTTACTAATTTGATTGTTAATGGGTTGTTTCTTCACACTTGTATGTTTGATTCAAGAGTTTCATGTAACATTATGCCTTTAGAGGTCGGGAATGAATTAGACATCAATATAACAACAAATTTTTGAAGGTGTTATGCTTTGGATTCACAAGAGGTACCTGTTGGATATGTTAGAGGTCTAGTAATATAACTTGTTGCCTATCTTGGAAAATATTTGACCATGAATATGGTTATAGTTTATTACCCACTAAATGGGGTATGTTACTATCAAGAAAGTGGGTTGCCAATGTAGGAGGAAGTGTTTAGATGGATATGTCCTATTCCTTTATACCATTAGAAGGGAAGCTAGTCAAATTTCATGGAGAAAAGAAAATGCTCCATCTTATTGAGGATCTCATGAATGCCTCTTATGAGGTATTGTTTGTTGATACAAATTTGGGTAACTTCATAGGAAGTGTAGATTTTGAAGATCATTGCATGGATGTTAATGCACACCTTGAAGATATCAATGTCACTTGGACCATGATGTTTGATGGAAAAATGTTATAATATTGGAAATGGAGCTAGAGTGGTTTTAACTTCTCCAAATCAGGTTTCTTTTAACTTCTCTTTCAAATTAAAGTTTGAATGTACTAACAACATTGCTGAATATGAGGCATTTATCCTTGGCTTAAAAGTTACATGGAAGCATGGAATTAAGAAAATTATTGTCAAAGAATATTTAGAACTAATTATTTTTCCCTTTCATTAGATGCGGTTACTGTAGTCGATAATACTTCATGGATATGTATTCATGTTTACACATTTGCTAATGAAATAAGAACTCCACACCTCTTAGAAATTCATAAAATGATTGAGAATTGCAATTCTGAAAATATTTATAAATTTGTGGTGTCAAATCTGAAGGATATCACCAAAATGGATGACTTTTCCATTGTAACAAAATTAGTTTGTTTTGGAACCGATGGTGCAACTCAGTTGTAATGCGAGGGAGCCGAAATGGTCTCGTGTGTTAGAACTCGACAAATATTTCTCCGTATATGGTTGCTTTCCATTGCATGGCTCATAGAATGAATCTCACCTACAAAATTGTGAGCACATTTGAAAATGTAGCTAAAGTGGAGGAATTGATACGTGATCTGCATGCCTATTATTCTAGCAGTCTGAAGAGATTTTTAGAATTTAAAATTTTTGCTATTGGACTGACAGAGGGAAAAAAACTTCTCAAAGATGTAGATACCAGATGGATATCTATGTATGAACTTGCGTGTAGAATTTGTGATGAATATCATTCAATGACATGATTTATGTTTGAATACCACAGGGATGTAGATAAAGCTAAAGATCTATTGTGCCGTCTAATTGACATAAAAACTTTACTCACACTCTGTGGTATTTTTCCCATGTTGAGGGAGATTAATATTTTAATGAAGCATACATAAGATTGGTCTTTCTACATTACACACTTCATAAGACTTAAAAGGTGTGTTTTCTGGAGTCTAGAAAGTCTTTATGATGGGAGTTTTCAGGTGCTACTTGTTGAAAAATGGAATACATTGACATATTTGAAAATTCCAGTGTGCTTCTTAAAGCACAATATACATGATCATCCATGTATAACAGCACATGGAAGAGAGATTCCACTTCATATGTTCCAAAAAAGAGTTTATATGGCTAACTCATAAATAGAAGAAGTATGAGTGACACAAAATTTATATGATGTAGTATTAATGGAAACTAGGAATAAGTTGAGAAATATCTCTGAATCATTAGCTAAAGAGATCTGGGAAAGATTCAAAAATGATAAAATACTTGAAGCAATGGGAGTTGTAAATCCGTAGTTTTGGAATTTGTCAGGCATCAAACCTTATACATCTATCAATCCTTTATTTATCAAAAACATGGGTGATCTAACTGATCATTTCTCTAAGACTGAAGAGATAAATGGAGTTTCTTTAGAAGGTATTTTGAAAAGAAAACTACTTAGTTCATAGTCAATGGATTTTGCTAATACTACGATACAAAATTTTTAGCTTCTACAAAACCCACAGGATTACGATGCCATGAAAATGATTTGGAAGAATATCTGCTCTAGTAGTATTCTAAGTGAAGATTTGAGTGAGTATATTAAGCTATATGAGCTCTTCCAAAAATGATTAAGGTTCTGTGGAAGATGAGAGGGTTTTCGATGCACTATCCTTTTTAAAGTCAAAAGTTTGAAATATATTGGATAGGAATAAAGAAAGGCATCTCCAGTTCAGTATGTATCACGTTACCAGTGATAAGGACACATCTATAGATCATGCTACAATTGACTTCTAAGACACAAGTGAAAGTGTTGCTCCATGACTGTTCCAATTCACATAGATTTCATTACAATAATGTTATGTAATAAGTATTGATTTATTTCATACGAAGATTACAAATTTTCCATTGAACAATGTCATTATATGTTTCAATTATCCCATTTGTGTTTTATATTTGGTTTTCAAATTCAGACTGAAAATAAATACACATTTGTCTTTTATATCTATTAATTGATTTATTTTACATCTGCAACAAATCAGAAAGTAAATATTTTAAAGAAACAAAATCAAGTAAATTCAAGCAACATTTACGTAAACAATAAAAAAGAAACATAGTTTGTATTAACAACATATTGTCATATAGTAACATTGTACAATTCTAATTTCCAAAGTTCTTTTGAAATCGATCTCTCATGTGGCAGATTACTTTATGAAGAAAAGTACAAATTCATAAATCATTATTAGCCAATACAATTCCAAAAAGGGGGTTGTCATAACATATCAAAGTTTACGGACAAGTTCTATCATATAAGGATACATTACGAGCTCATCATCTTTTTGCCTATAATTCAAAATCATAGTTGTCCTTACGTCTACCAAAAAGAATAAAAACTAAAAAAGGGTTGGCCACTATATTTTAATTCCTACATCAGTGTCGAATTGTGACAACACACCTGTCACATGGTGAACTTTACTAACATATCTTATTTTATGTTACTAGCGAAGCTTGTTATTTTTCTTACGTTAGAGGTGCGGGAATATTCTGCATATGAATAGAGATATCTGCTATAAATCCCGATGCCTGCGAGATCTTGTGCTGCAAGATGCGATATTACTATTCTCTAGAATATTCATCTCCTCCCTCACTACATCTCCTGTAGACAAAAGTGTTACATCTGCGTCTGTCTTTTCCTTCAGTAAGACTTCTGGATCCATCTTATGCTCCTTTATTATCCTTCTCAATGTATTATTTTGTTTATTTATAAAAATGAGTTTTTCCTTCAACTATGCAAAGGAATTCAATATTTTGCGGCATTCTTCAAATGTTCTTTAAATACAACTACTTATTTCTTTAAATTTTCATATTTTGCTTGAAACATAAATATTAAATTTTTATTCTATTAGATAAAATGAAAAATATATTGCAGTGCTTATAATATTAGGATTTTTCATGTAAAACTAAAAGCCCACTCATAATGACTTTTTATTTTTCGGTATTTACTATTAAAACATTTGTCTTGTGTCTAGCCCATTTATTATAGTAAGCTTTGTGCTTCGGCATTGAGATTCTCCAACCTTGTTTAACATTATGTCTATAATTTCATCATTGTAATAATTACTATATAAAATAGACCTTGACTGAGATTTGTTTAGTAAAACATCCCGCCATCTTTGGTTGGCTCTCTATGGCAGTGAACAATGAATGCCTTTGAGCGTGATTATGGTATCATGTATTTATTTCTTTTATCAAAATTATTGCTCTCCTCTCCCAAGACTACACCAAATCCACATCAGACATTACAACCTCTTGAATTGTTGCCCCCATACTATCTGATATCATATTTTCTAATATAAAATGTGTCTTTTCATCATCTATTTGTGGAGCATTTCTTGGAGGAGGAGGAGAGTCACTGCCTTGTATTACATGCACATTTTGTTGTGGTTGAGGTGGAGTAGATTGAATCATATCATGGGTGTCAAAATAGTTACCCTTGTCTACATCACCACTTTCAAAGCCCAAATACTCCTTGTCAAGGGTGATGTTGTTGAAAAGTTGTGTGGTTGTTACACTTAAAACACCACCTAGTGACAATCTAGGAAATTCTGTGGTAGCAGGATGAACTGTTCTGCTTGACTTTGCAGGAAACCTTATATTATTTCCTGTAGTTCTTCTTTTGTTTGGACTAGACGTGTTGGAGGTATTGGTGGCCTCCTTACAAGTGAAACTTTCCCAGAAGCCATATTACCTGCATGAAGCACACAACAAATTATTAGAATATTACGATTGTGCTTTGTAAATGCTAAAAAATTGTAAGGAAACAAAACATGCTAAATATTATACATTACAATATACCTTGCATAGACGGAGACACTATCATGAGATTTTGATCTTCACACTGAAATGAATTTGATCTTCATCATCAAACTCAATATTTTTCAATATAATAAATGAAGAAAAGAAGAGTAGAAATATTAAAATACGTAGTACATACATAATCTATATTAAATATTTGAATTAGTTATTTATAAAAAAGATAATTTCAATCCTGAAGTTAAATGTGATGGTAAATGTGATGTGCATATCGACCCTAAGGTCACTTTTAATGAGGAGGTCTTCTATCGGTGTTGATTCTCTTCAATCCATGTCAAAATCAGCATAGACCTCGGAGGGGGCTTTACCTCTAGCAATTTCCTCCTTATGAGATGTTGTAAGTATAATTTTTCTCCAAAAATAAAATCTTACAAATATTATTTTATTCAAAAATATTGAATTTGAAATCCTTATAACAAGTAAACAATAAAATTAATCTGTTATCTATTGTTCTTTGAGAGTAAGATCAATCATTTGATCATTCATTGCAGTTGGAATTTTATCTTGCAGAATTTCGTAGTACGCTTCATAATAACAAGTAAGAATATAATTACAAAAAGAGAATATAGTCCTGGATTTATCAGATTGATTGGATTTGTGGGCATGGGAGATATATGTTTTTATTTTGTTGGAAAAATAACTGCACCAATCAAATTGTTACCCTACTAGTGTCCGCAATAAATATTGAACTTCCCAATATGGAATGTTTGTAGTTCTACCTTGTAATACAATCCTCGCACGAAAACTCCTTAAATGCAATAAATAATTTATTTGTAATACCTTGTAGAAGAAAGCCTCTTGATGACTGATTAAGAGGAGTTGCAATAATAGACAAGAAACGTTAGATCCTTGGGTGGTCCAAGTAATGTTAAGAAAAAATCATTTGAAAACGATAAACTTACCATCAACTCCGCACATTGTAATGAGACTCCAAAATTTTTTTGTCTTTGTTTGTAAGAACAACTTTTGTAGTAATGACCAACTTATTTTTGAATGGTAAACATATTAATTGATGTACACCTTGGGTTCAATTGGAAAAGAAATTTGACAATGATTCGGATGCACAAGGAGAATGTAAAATTTACCATCACTCTCATTGTAAGATGCGAGAAGGTAATCAAGGACTCAAGTATCATGCAGAATTGAGGCATGTCCACAAGCCAGTAAATTATGATTTTTCAAGCCAATCCTTCTGTGCATCTTTTACTCTTAGTAGAGCTACAATATGTGGGCACATGAGGTTTTTGTATTGAAATTTGGGTGTAGGAATAGATGTGGTGCTGGCCATTGCTGAAATTTGGGAGAAGTTTGAAGATTGGAGAGCTCAGAGCACTAGAAATTTTTCGTAGAAAAGTGAATAATTGAACCTTGAAGGGGTATTTATAGGGGTTTGTATGGTTCAAAGGACATGCACGGTAAAATATTGGCTAGCCATGACGGCCCAACCCTTACTTTCCCAACCCACGACCAAACATTAACCGTCCAACCCACCCGCACAACCCTTAGCCATCCAACTCTATACCGTCCAACCATTAGCCGACCAACACTTTTCCATCCATCCCACCCACCCAACCCTTAGCCATCCAACCCCTTAAGGCTCAACCATCTAAACCCCACCCAACTAACCCTTAACCATCCAACCCCTCACCCATATAACATATCCATCTAATGATTAACTATCTAACCCCTTGCCCATCCAACCCTTAGCCATCCAACCCTCACCCATCTAACACTTAGCATTCTAACCCCTCACCCGTCCAACCCTTAGCCATCCAATACCTTACCCGTCTAACTCACCCATCTAACCCTTAGCCATTCAACCCTCACCGTCCAACACATAGCCATCCAACTCCTCACCCATCCAACCCTTAGCCATCCAACCCCTCACCCATCCAACCCACCATCTAACCCTTGGCCATCCAACCCTTAGCCATCCAACCCTTAGCCATCTAACCCCTCACCCATCCATCCCTCCCGCCCAACCCTCAATTATCTAATCCCCTACTTGTTCAACCCCACCTACCCAATTTTCGTCCAACCCCTCACCCACAAACCCACCCGCCTAACCCTTAGCCATCCAACCCTCACCCGCCCAACCCCTCAACCATCCAATCCTTACCACCCTATTTGACCAACTTCCGCTAATGACAACTCCCGACCAACCTACCCGAACAAATTTGTGAAATGAGGAAAAAATTCTCTCTGTGAAATCGTCTTTTCCATGAAACATTTTTCAAATATTTGTCAATGATTCGAAAGTCAATTTTTGAGATTCACCAAGGGCCTGTTATGAACAATCCTATCTATGCATCAAAGGATGTTGAAGAATGTAACTTGGGAACTTCTCAAATCCCAAGAAAGGTCTGGTTGGGGAGTAGCATGAGAAAATAAGAAAAGCAGGCTTATACCAAGTTGCTAAAGAAATACCAAGATTTCCTGACATGGTCTTATTTAGAACTAAAATCTTATAGAGAAGACTTGTTTCAACATGAGATACCATTGGTGCCTCACTCCAAGCCCTTCAGACAAAAGAAAAGGCCAATCAATCCCCTTCTTACAACCAAAATTCAAGAGGAATTGACTAAACTACGAGATGGTGGGATAATTCAACCCACTAGATACTCTTCATGGGTTGCCAACTTAGTGTCAGTTAGAAAGAAAAATGGGGACATAAGGATTTGTGTGGATTTTAGAAATCTAAATAAAGCATCTCTTAAGGATAATTACCCATTTCCTAATATGGATAATATATTACAAAAGGTATCGGATTAGAGCCACTATCTACATTAGACAATTTATCTGGTTATAACTAAGTGGTGGTGAAATAATCAGAATAACTCAAAACTACTTTCATTACCCCGTGGGGAACATATGTCTATGCTAGGATGCCTTTTGGATTGATGAATGTTGAAGAATTTTTTTAAAGGGCCATGGATGCGGCTTTCTTTGGTCTTATCAATTCTTTTACAGTATTTTATCAAGATGATATAATTGTCTTCTCTAAGCACAAGGGTGGCCATTTGGGGCACCTTGAAAAGATGTTGGTTAGGTATAAAAATTATGGGATTTCATTGAACCTAAAGAATTACCAATTTGGAGTGTAGAAGGTAATATTATTGGGACATATAGTGTCTCAAGAAGGAGTGATGATAGATCCTAAAAGGGTGGAGGAAATTGATAAAGTCCCTATCCCTATGTCTAAAAATGGTATCCAATCCTTTTTTAGACAAATAAATTTTGTAAAAGATTCATCTCTAACTTTTCTGAGATTACTATTCCCATCACAAGTATGTTGAAGAAGGATCAAGTCATCAAATGGGAAGAAGGGGTTATTCAAGAATTTAAAGGAATAAAGGAGGCACTCAAAATTCCCCCATCTTAACCAAAGTATTGATTATATGAAAGAATTTCAGATGTTTTCTTTTCCTCAAAGAATATAATTTCTTCTGTTTTATTGCAGAATAATGAAGAAGGGCATGAAAATCCCATTTCATTCTTTAGCAAAGCCTTGTAGGGATCTGAGCTGAAATATTCCATCATGGAGAAATAAGATTTTTCCTTGGTGAAAGCCACTAAAATTTTCAGACCCTACATTCTAAGCTCCAAAGTTATAGCTTATGTACCCCATACAATGGTGAAATAAATTTTTTCGAAATGGAGATGTCAAGTAAAAGATGTCATTGGGTCAAAAATTGTAAGAATATGACATGGAGATTCAAACCACAAAATTGGTTTGAGGATTGGGCTTAACAAGGTTGATGGCAGAGAGAAATTTACAGGTGATGGAGATACATAATGTTGAAGAAGATGGGCCACACCCTCATGAAAAGGTGAGCACTTCAGTTTGGTATAAGGATATAATATATTACTTAATGAACTTGAATTGTCCTATGCACTTAGACAAGAATCAAAGGAGGACACTCAAGTTGGTTTCCCAAAAGTATATCTTGACTGATCATGGATTGGCTTGGAAGAATCCAGAGGGAGTTTTGCTAAGATGTATCACTGAGGAAGAGGCACCTAAGATAATTACAAAATTTCATGGGGGAGTGTGTAGAGGCCATTATGTTGGAAGGGTTACTGATCACAAGATTCTAAGGGAAAGATATTAGTGGCCTTCATTGTTTAAAGATGCTTCCTTGTTGGTTTGAAGATGTGAGAGTTTTCAATGTTTTTGGAAGACTGAAAGCTTCTGGGGCCTACCCTTGTAGCTTGTGTCAATAGAAGCCCCATTCAAACAATGGGGATTGGAATTTATTGGTGAAATATCATACTCTTCAAGTGCTGGTCATAAGTGGATATTGGTAGCCACTGACTACTTTACCAAATGGGTTGAATCCATTCCCACTAGGAAGGCAACTCATCAAGTAGTCATGGATTTTATTCTTAATAACATAATTTGCAGATTTGGGGTGCCTACCAAGATAGTTGCTAATAATGCCATGAGATTCAGAGCTAAACCATTGGCAACAATATGCCGTGAATATGGTATAAATTTGGCCTATGCATCAAATTATAATCCTCAAGGAAATGGCCAAGAAGAATCAAGTAATAAAAACCTAGCTAAAGATCCTCGAAGAACACTAGATACCAATAAAAAGAAATGGGGTGAGAAACTCAAGTATGCATTGTGGGAAGCAAAAATTACTACTAAGAGGTCTATTAACAAGAGCCCATTTGAGTTAGTCTATGGATTTCAAGATATTTTTCCCTGCACTTACAAATCTCCTCATATCAATTCATGCAACAATTTGAAGATGGAGAAGAAATAAGTCCATATGAAAAAAGGATCAATCAAATTATGGAATTGGATGAAGAAAGAAGACAATCCCACCAAAGACATCTCAAGTTCAGAGAAAGAATCAAGAAGATATTTGACAAGAAGGTCACTCCAAGAGTTTTCAATGTTGGAGACTTAGTCCTATTATGGGACAATAGATACAAAAGAGAAGGGAAAACATGGAAAGTTTGATTCCCTATGGATGGGACCCTATTCTATTGATATTAAGATTGGAGAACATAATTTCTTTTTGAAGGACTTGGAAGGACATTTTCTGGAGTTTCCTATCAATGGCAGGCATCTCAAACACTTTTTGGATTAAGCCAAAGGATCAGGTATGATCATTGTATAGTGTATAATGTGTTGTTTTTTATTTTTTCTATTGTTTGTGTTGTTGTTTCCTTTTTGTTCTCTAGTCTACATTGACTAGGTTTCGAAAAATGTCAGTATCTTGGTATGAATGTAATGTATCTTTTTAGAAAATCCTTGTGTGTTTTGTCTCCCCGAATCCTTACCCAATGGACTAGGCATTTGGTCTAGTATTTTGTTCTTGTGGCACCCATAGGGGGTGCCCATCCCGAGCAGAGAGCCACTGTTGGAGCTCAATCCAGTTCCTTGGATCAAACACACATTTTTCATATTTTCATAAATCTAACTATTACTCATGTGTACTTCGTATTGTTCCCATTACTTCAAATATCACTCTGAGTAAGGGAGAAGTATAAATTTGTAAGACATTTTGTGCCTTGGTGAAATAAATGAAAGGATTCAACATAAATGTCGAGGACCGGTTTAATGGACTAGTTAATCAAAGGATAAAATCTTCAAACTTGCGGATGATCAGGACTATGTCTACATATTTTGCAAAGATCAGAGACATGTAAATCAACACCAAAATGATCCAAACTAATCCCAAAATCCAAAGCTATAGAGGCCCAAAATAATGTGACCCAACCATGAAGTATAAAGTTGCAAATATTGGTTAAATAACTTAGTAAAAAAAGACTTATCCATTTTAAAACAAGCTCAAGATGTTCAAACAATCATCAATTTCCCCTTTCCAAAAGCATTGGCCATTGGCATTTGAAAACCCATGGGAGACTAAGTTTAAAAGCATTAGTGGGTTACTTTTAAAAATGCCAAAAAAGTTCATTTGGCCATTAAATGGTTGCATCACCAAGCACTTTAAATTTTCATGATGTAAAAGGCTACATGGTGGGATTGCAGTTTCTTCATAGCCTTTACATTTCAAAGACTTCAAGTTCTGAAATAAGCCATGAAAAAATAATTTTCTCGAGTCCGAGACAAAGTTGAAAGGTCAATGGTACACATGGCAGAAAGAGTGATGGGACAAGTGGCATGGACCAAAGGTATCAAATGGACATGTGTAGGCATTTCAGCACTCTTCAATCCATTTGAGTTCCGCAGACTTCAAGTCCACGAAATGAACCAAATTTCATAAGGCTTTAGGTCTAGAAACTGCGAAACCACAAAAATAACGTGGCAACATTATTTATAAATCTAAATGTTTCTAAGAAAGCCTGAGTAAGTTTGAAGTTGTGATGCGAAGGAGCAGCCCCAAACCAATTAAAATAAAGCACGAAGGCAAGAAGGTCGAAAAAACCCAAGAAGTGTGGAGCTTTCTCATTGATATATACTTCACATTTTGACAAGACTGGCATTGTCATTATCATGGATCTTTTTCATTGGTTTATGCTTCAAATTTTGACAAGGATGACAATGAAGAATAACGTGGAACTTTCTCATTGGCTCATGTTTCACAAAAATCAGTTAGGGTCATCTAAAATTCTAAATTACGAAGAGCGTGTAGCTTTCCCATTGGCTCACGTTTCATAAGGATTAGTCAAGGCTGTTAGTAATTTAAAACTATAAAGGAGCATGGATATTTTTCATTGGCTTATGTTTCAAGGTGGCTAGTATAAATAAAATAAAACCCTAACACTTTGTGAAAAAGCATGGAGCTTTTCATTGGTTCACATTTTACGAAGAGAAATCGAGAGAACAATCTAAGAAGGTGAAGATGTGTGGAATTTTCTTATTGGATCACATAGAAAAATAAAAGGAAAGTAATGCACATGTGGAAAAAGCTAAAGCCAATCAAGAGCTATCATGTGTTGCTCTCCCGATCATCTCAATAACCAAAAATTCAAACGACCATAACTTTTGTTCCAAAGCTCCAAATCAAGAAAAATTGGTCTCTTTAGAAAGATCTCATCAATATATTCAAGTTGGCATCATATAATTCAAGAATTGATGCTATTTTTTAGGAGAAAATGAGAAAATAAAAAGACATAGGAACACTTGGTAGTATCAACTATTTTTGCGTATGTGGCGGTGAAGACATGAATTGATTCGAAAATGCTAAGCGAAAATACGATCTTTTCGATTAGACAAATTACTTCCCCACGTTGATCAAAGATATTTCTGTTAGAATGAGGGGGAAAATTTACTTTCTATTTTGGGGAAAAATCAAATTGTAAGAACTCCATAAATTGTTATAAATGTGGGGGCTTGTCCTCATATCTAGAGGAGCCGCTTTTTGTTCTCCAAAATGGGGGTTAGTTTTTCTATTTATGGAAAAGGTCGATAGATTCAATTGTGAAATACTACATGTTTCCTTTGTGAAATTCATATAGATATTAGTTTCCAAAAAAATTGTGTCAAGGTGGTTGCAATGTAAAACCATTGAAAAAAATTGAGATCATTCTCTTGATGTTACCTTGTTTAAGAAATTCAATATCTAAATGAATTATGTTTGCTTGAGTTTAAATTCTACATTGTGGGTTTGTTTAGAACTCACAATTGAAGAGTTATATTTTCTGCTATAGTCTTGTGTTTATTATTTCTCTTTTTCATACACTAGATCTTTCCTTAATGGTTGTGCTTTGGTCATTAGTTTGATATTTTGTTGTAAGCATTTACTCTATAATATTGGACATAATTCTAAAATCCTTACTATAACCATTTTGTATCGATAGATTTTTGTTAACCTTTGAATGTATCTTGGGTGTACGAGGGATGAAGAAATAAATATTTTATTAGAATTCTTACACGAGCCTTTGTGTTCGATATTTTAGAGATCTAGCTGGAACTTTGCATCTATTGGCTATCAATGAGTGCAAATATTTCTTTGTAGGAACTATCACTAGTTAATCCAGCTTTTCTATGCTTTCCCAAATTATAGATTACTCTAAGTGTTAAATGTTATGTTGTAAAAGAATCTATCTTCTTATAACCCCCATTTAAAAACTACACAAGTGATCGTACCCCCATATTAACTTCCATTCATTGTTGTTGATGTTCTGTCTTTAAATATCATATAGACTACCTCCTTAGCTATAATTCTACCATCTAGAGAATGCAAGAGTAATCTAATTCTACTATTTATAGTAACTCCTGTCTGGTGTAACAAGCATATCCAATATATTTTGTGACAACTCGTGAGAGTAAGTGTTGTAGTCATGGCCATGTTTATCGCAGATTGATCCATCACTTAAGCATAACAAGAGGAACACAGAATTCATCTACGCCTCTATATTTAGGTTATACCTTGGGTTCTCTCACCTTGGTTCAAGACATGATGAAAAGCAACAGGAAAAGGCCATCTCCTTTTCATGTGCCCTTGAATCATCCCAAGGATTTATCCTAAGGAATGTTTTAGGACCCTCCCCGACTATATAAGGACATATCACCCGGTCTACCACCATTTCCAAGAAATTTCCCCTTCCTTAGAGAGAATTTTTGTCAATCCAACAAGGGGTGTAAATTTGAGGACCAACAGTAGATGGAAAGTTTTTCAAGTCACCTTTATGGGGTCTTTATGAGCCCCGAATGGCTTAAAACTCTAAAATAAGTACATTACCCCATGGGTAGGTGTAAGGATGAGTTTTGGGAGTGTGGGAAAAGGTTTACTTGTCTCACACTTCACTCAAAATGGCCCCAAAGAGAAATATGAAATTTACCAAAAAAGGAAATTTTCAACCACCCCAATAAAGGTAAGAATCAACCAAAAACGGAAATAATTTACCCCCCATAAACAAATACTAAAATATACTTCAAAAGAGATTATTTAAACAACTAGAATTTGGTTAATGGTCATGAAAAGGATCAATCAAGAAGCCAAGATAACCAAAATAAATAAATCAAGAACTTATCACCTTACACATAATCCCAACCCTAAAATATCTAGATCTGGGTGACTTGTGTTGGGTAAGGAGCTTCACGAAAGTTAGTCTCCCTCTAGCCTATTTAATTTTTTTAGTATATATATATGTTCTTTATATGTACCCTTCAGGCACTTGTTCATCATATCCACACTCAATGCACACGTCATATCCACTCAAGTAGATTAACCAAATCACTACTATTAAAATAAGAATAAAAAAATACCAATCACACATACATTTTATTTTTCATTATTATTTAAAATATTCTCAAATGTAACCATCATCATCATCATCATACTAGTCGAATATATGAAAATCACAATCCTGTAACATCAACCATGTAAATATATTAAAAACAACAATACATCAACATGTCATGCCATAATCATGCTAGTCAGATCATAAGGTTGACATCTTGTGCCAAATCAATGTGACAAAAGAAAGAAACATAGTCTATGCAAACCGTGAGTCCAAGAACATTGTGCCGATACTATATATATAATGATTCATATTATGTAACTATAATACGAAAGAAAAATCTATCTAAATAACATCCGAGGAAAGTGGGCACTATAGAAGCCTGTGAGTAGGAAACATGCACATCACACCAAAGAAATAACAGAGAGGCAAGAGTACATAAAACATAAGATTAGGGCAGATGATATCCATAAATAACATGATTTTATTGCTTAAATGATGCACAGTTAGTTACAACAATGGTAGAGGGAAGAATACATTACATAGACTAAGTTTGAGGTCCAAACTCATGGGAAGTTAGCCACCATTTTGGCATGGTGTTGTTATAATAAAGAGGGATCCGTTTTTACAATGTATGAGTTCTATACTTATATAAAATGGGAAGGAGAAGAGAGGAGAGAAGAGAGAGGAGCTAAAATGATGGATTCAACCACCCAAGACCAATCACTATCGATGCTTACAGAAGGTGTGGGTGCCTCGACATGGCTTCAATTACACACCATCTAATTTTACAATTTGTAGAGAACAATACCAATACCTCATTAAATTTGGTCATTGAGCTACCTGAAATTGTGTCTTTAATACCCAAACTATTTTTGTCTTTTTATTCCACCTAACCTTCACTAACTATTGAATTTTATGATTCCAATGTGAAATTATCAATATAATATTTCTAACGAGATCTATCTTGCATGATTTGGAGTTCTAGATCAAAAGATATGGCCATTTTAAGTTTTGAAAATCAAGATGAATAGGAGAATGACACATGGTAGCTTATGATAGGAATCGGTGGAGGCTTATTGACTACATGTGGTGAGTTCGATTCGGTCATCCTTCACTACATAGGCTATCATGAGCCACACACCTTCGCAGTGTAAGAATGTTCTTAACCTCTCCCGACCACCATGAAACATGAGCCAATGAAAAAAACTCCACGCTCCTTCACAGCTTCACGTGTCGGTATTCACATGTCATGGATCATGTCGAATGTGAAATGAAATTTAATGAGAAGGATCCATGTGTCTTTGGACTTTCTTTGTGTCAAACCGGCTTTTCCTCGTCATAACTTGCTTCTTTTCTTCATAATTATCCGGTGGATCAGAACGTTATGAAACTCAACTTATCCCACAAACTTGAGGTACATGGAAGGATTTGGCCCAAGGAGTCACATAATGATGCCACATGTCCTTTATTTTCATACGTAGTTCCCAACGAAATAGCCTCTTTGCATCGCGACTTCTACTTGGTGGAATTTATCCTTGGTTCTGCGGAATTGAAAAAATCTGCCAAATGCTATACTTTCCAAGTCCACATGACATTGTGCTTCTTATCCACTTTGAATCCCTAATCTTCTCATTTATTTGCTCCAAGGATTATGTCCTTATCCAATTTTCCAACCTTTCATGGGCTTGACACCCATGGTGCTCTGACTTGCCTTCAACCCACGAGAGACTAATTTGGTGCTACAAAGGTCTCTACTCATTAGAATTCTATATAAGTCACGAACTGATGCTCCTTTGTTTCACGGGTTAGGAGAACCCGTAGAACACTAAGTTCCTCTACTCGTGGCTTCTAACTTAGTCTCATGTGGCTTTCTTATAAAAAAATGGCTAAGTCCATTTTTGATAAGTTATTCAAAATTACTTGGGGGTGTAATTTTGGATAACAAGACCATAGGAGTAAAACCAATTTTAGAGCCAAGAAAAGAAGCCAACAAAGTTAGAGACAAAAATAAGATCAACATCAGCTACCAAGTTTCTCAAGAATCTCCTTTCAATGTGTTAAATATATGAATGGTTGCATATGAGTAGATGGTTTAATGGATATCCTTGTGGCTTATAAATGATTGGTTCATTGTTCAAATCATGTTATTCCTTTAGATATTTTAAACTAGACAGTATCAAACAACTTTAAATAAATCGAGCCATATATTTTTTAAACAATGGGTTTTAACACATTAGTTAGGAGAATGGGTTATGGGTTTGATAAGTCCTAGATTCAAATGTCTCAACCCACATATATATCTTTTTAGACCAGTAAACTAAAAACTAGAGAACCAAACTATTATGAAATGGGATTTTATTGCTTAGTAAACAAGGTAAATTGTGTGGCCGAATGACTAACACTCTAGAATTAGAGGGAGGGGTCATGAGTTAAATGCCATCCCGATATCTTTTCGAACCATAAACGATTAAAAAGGGAAATTATTATTTTAAAAAAGTGATTATAAACTAATGTTTAAATTGGGTCTAGCTTAATAGGTAAACAAAATGATTAATTGGTTGGATAAATTAACTATGGTTTATAGACTTAAAAGGGACTTATTTTTAAGTTTTATATTGAACCAAAAAATGACAAGTGATAAAAATGGAAACCGTGAGACATGAAAAATATATAATTGAGTGATTTACAAAGTTGTTAGCCCCGAGATTATGACTATATTGACGATAAAGATGAAGAAAAGGATAAATAATGGTTATGAGTTATATACCTAGGGAGGTAGGTAGAAGATGAAAACTCTTATTGTGCATTATGATACAATCATAATATTAAATATGATCCCTATTAAACAAGATATGACATGATTAAATGAAACTATGTGGATCACGAAATACTATGCTTGTTGATGATATGAGAGAGATTGATTGTATATTTATTGTTTTTGTTATAAAACTTAAATTAATTATTATTGCACCTTGGAACACACATAACAAACATCATGTATATGAAACTATTAAAATCCTTTTAGTCCCCTCATATATGATGACATATTGGGATTAGGCGTCTTGCATAATGACCTCCTTAGATGGTATGTGACATCTACGAAGGTTACAATTTTTTACGTCCTATTCATGGTTTTTTTTATTTGGGGTTAATAAACTAAGATTAGGATCCTTATAAATTTAATGTAAATTGGTGGTGTAGGAAATTCATGAATTTTTGTGTTGTTTATGTTCTAGTTTCAGTTTCCCAAGTTGTTAACATAGAGATAGATATGTCTTGTTGTGAATTACCAATGGGGAAATGGGTATGTTTTGAGAAATGTGTTATTGGACTAGGGAGAGAAATATACATGGGTTAGATAACTTAGGTACATTAGGTCACATATGATAAGTTCTTAGGGGGTATGGGAGGGATCGAGATAGATCTGATTCCGACCTTGATGATTATTTAGTTATAATTATTTCATGTTTTAACATGTTGTCGATTTCAATAGGGGGTGCCTTATGTTATCCTAATTATTTTGGCCAAAATAATAATCATCCATTATATAATTTTTTAATCTTCCTACCCTATCCTAAGTCTACCGATACTTGGGTGACTATACTACACACAATATTCTCTCTTACCTTATTTATTTTCCACTTCTTCCTTCTCACGAAGGGTAGATCCATTTTTAGGTTATGTGAGGTGCGTGGGGATCCGCAAGGCTCATGGTTAGAGGTAAAGTGATACGATGATAATATTTATCTCACAAAAATGTTTGACAACAAGATGGATCTATAATGATAAGTAACAATTATGTCATAATGAAAATGTGATGTATTTTGTATATGTTGATATCTATTGATTATATATTGATAAAAAGGAATTGTAAACATTATAGAAAAAAGTTAAGAACTATGACATGTCAAAAATATGTAAAAGATCTTATGTATTTCGATGAATCTTATACTTGATATGTCAAATTATGTAGAGATGCACAATAGTGGATAAATGGTAAAACATACATACATACATACATACATATATATATACATACATACATACATACATACATACATACATACATATATATATATATATATATATATATATATATATATATATACATACATACATACATACATACATATATGTATATTGATTAGAGGTAAAAAGGGTTGAGGGGACCCTACCCCGAACATAGTCACCTCTCCATGAGAGCAGATAAATACATTACCACACCATCAAAAACCTATAATATAACAATTCATAATAATACGAGCTCCCCAGAGCTAAAGTAGTGAAACAACAACAAAAAAACACATAGTGGAACTAACAATAGTGAAGAAACTAACAACCAAAAAGCTACAGAGATAGTAAATAAAACAAAACACCCCTCCCTAGATCATTTATAGGATTTTTCAAGCCCCTCCAGTACCTTAGCCCATTCCTTAGCCAAAGCATCTATGTTACCAGCCAAAGATGCCAAGTCGAAACCATTAGAGTCACCTTTCTTTTCCTACCCTGACTATCCACAACACTATAGGCATTAGTGAGCTGACCCAGAGTCTAGAGATGTTACAGAGTAGATTTCACCATGACTACACTCCACTCCATGTAGCTATGGAGAATGGCATGAACATGGTCCAACTCGTTGGTTATGAAACCATAGTTGGCTTTTAAAACCTCAATCTCTCTGCCATGCCCATTGTTGACCGCTTCCTCAACCTGTGCTTTCATCTTATGCCAGTCATTGAACAAAAACTACACCGAGATCTTGGTGAGCCACATATCTCCCTTAAGTTCCTCAATATCTACTGCCATCTTAGCCAAATGGTTCTCCCCTTTCACAGGTCCAATGTGTCCCATAGCCTCGAATTGCTATTCCAATTACACATTTATAAGAGTCAGAAGGTCTTGTTTACTAGACTTCCCCTTGGTGTTTAAAGGGACACTAGGACTATGTTTATATTTAATTTCCCTAATATTACGGGCCACCACAATCTCAACCTCATCTTTATCCTCTTCTGAGTCACCTTCTTGAGAGTCAGAATCTTCACTCGAGTCTTCTTCCTCCGAGTTCGAGTCAAATCCATCCACATAAGCTTCTAGAGCTTTAGTTAGGGAGCCAATCTTGTCAATATCTAGGGAAACTCTTTTAACAAGGGAAAGAATAAAGCCTTGATGGAGTAGGATAGAGACCCTTTGGGTTTGAACTGAGAGATAGAGGCACATAGGGAATGATAAAGAAAGTAGGGAAGCTAAAATCCTGCCACGTCTGAAATGATTAAGCATAGGCAAGTGGTAGGTGTAAATACATTTGTGGCAGCCCTCAAGAGTGAGAAATTGGATAAGGGTGAGAGCCACCTCATCATATGGATTAGGTAAAGATAGACAAAGATAAAAAAATGGGAAGTGAGATTTTCATTACCTTTGAGAAATAGGTTCAGCTCTTCGAGGCTTCTTTTTAGGTTTATAGACCTCCCTCCCGACAACAAGAATACCCATCACTTTGGCGACCGAATCCACAGTAATATCCATGCTAATCCCCTTCATTTCAACCACCACACCTTTTTATTAGTCTTCCAGCACCGTGAAATCTTTGCTAAGATTTTCAAAATGACCTTTGAAATTTTTTTAGGAAGGGCGTAAAACCCTTGCTATCAAACAGAGCCATGGCTTCAGGCGTCACCCCTTCGAGATCAACAGGTTTAGTTCTAACCAGATCACCACCCATTTGGCTATACAAAAACCATTCATGAAAAATCCCAAATTCTAGGTAGCCATAGGATTACACGTAGGCCCAAAAATGAAATTTCTCCAGGCACGGGAAGCAAAAAAATCTTTCCAGACACATGAGCGGATCCCCTCCCCAATCTTCACATTATTTAGAAATAAATGCTCACTATTCCTACAACAAATGACCATGATGAATTTGACACACCATGAGATGACATTATTTTGTGACGTGTCCATTTATGTCATTATGTAAGTGTGCTCACACCTTGGGATCAAGAGCTTCCACTTCATTGATAAGTGTCAACTCATCACAATTAACCCCCATATTAGCAAAACAATCTGCCACAAAGTTAGCCTCCCTATAAACATGCTTGAAGGTAATAAATTCAAATAAATTTGACATTTCCTTAATACTCTTAATAGAGTTATGGATGGAAATAGAGATGGAACCTTTCCTAGTTATGTTGTTAATTATGTTCAGAGAGTCTCCTTCCACCTCCAAATTGGCAAAATTGTGTTGGAGAGCTATAGAAACCCCAAAAAAACCTTGTTGCTTCGGAAACATGGTTTGTTTGAGTGCCCAAGTTGTGATGGTACCCAAGAATAAATATTCCTTCGAATCATGGAAAAACCGACCATAGCTAGCTCTACTAGGGTTTCTTTTGGACGCACCATCGAGTTCAACTTAAAACACTCCTTGCTAGGTTTCACCCATCCTTTGAGTCTAGGGTTTAGAGAAGGGGTACTAGTAGGTGTGGATCCCAAACCCCACTTTAAGGAGAATATGGATTCATTCTGAATGATAGACTTCTTTTGAGGGTTCAGATTAGAGAAATTAGCCAGAATGGTATTAACACAATGGGCTCCAACTTTCTTGGAAGACTCTTTCTTGCCTTTGAAGATTCTTCTATTTCTCTCCTTCCATATCTCCCAAGCTAAATGCATAATAGAAAAGGTCCACAAATATTTTAACCCTTGGCTCTTAAAAGGATTAGACCATTGGGACCACAACAATTTTATGGAATTAGGAAAACCCAATTGAATTCAAAAATATTGAGAATGGTCTTCCTAATCGAGACCAGAAAGGGGCAGCTGAGAAAAAGGTGTGAGGAGTCTTCACACTCAGATTCACACAACACACACATGTTTACCATATGGAAATTTCTCTTGTTTAGGTTGTTGATAGTTAGAATCTTATCATGGATAACCAACCACCAAAACATATTAATCTTGGGGATTAACTCTTTGACCCAAACACTTCCCCAATTGAATTTTTCCATTTCCCCCCTCAAAAAAGGAGTTGTAGGAACTTCTGACCGAGAAGACTCCACTGTCCTCCTTAGACCAGTAAATACTATCCTCTTCTAAGCTCTCCTTATTAACAATAATGCCTCTTAATTTTTGTTAATAGAAGAAATCTCAATGTTGTTAGAATCATCCAGATCAATGGTTTTCCATTGTCCCAGGGGTTCATCAAAGTTGAAAAAATATCTGACCTTGGTCCCATATTTGGTCATAGAATCTCTATAGACCGTGGGGTAAATGATCTTAAGAGGGAGGTACCCTAACCATTTGTCCTCCCAAAAGTTGATCGTTCACCCATTGCCAACCATCCATTTGCTACCCTTAGAGACTACATGTTTAGCCCAATTTATAGATTTCCGAAACAAGAAGAACCATTAGAATCTTGGATGCAGAAGCACCATTTGTTGGTGGAAATATTTGGCCAATATTTACCTCTGATAATAGAAGTCCAAAAACTCTCTTCCTTGACCAGTGGTTTGGTATTTATGAGATAACAATTAAAGTAAACAAAATGGATGGCTATGTTAGGTTATTAGATGAACTGAATAAATGAAATCAGTACTTAAATGTTATTGCTCTTATGTATAAATGAAATTTGGGAGTTACCCCATATGTATAGAGAGAGAGCATATGCTAAAGGTTTCATAAATTCAACATATATTAAACAAGATTAAAGTACATTATATAGAGACTTGATGCAACCTAGAATTTACCAGTAATAACCTGAGCACGCTGAGCACATCACTCAGCCTAGACTGAGCACTCACCCGAAGCACATAAAGGTACCAAGCCCCTCTTTAGGGTTGTTGTTGCAGGATGTTAGCATGATGAAGACTTAATGCATTCAAATCCATAATTAATACAACATTCTATAGAGCATGTCCAGATCTAGATCTAAAGAGTAATAGATTTAAATAATAACCATAATGAAGTCAATCATGTAAGAACCAATTATACTCATGATTAATACCTTGATTCAGCCAATACACTCCATTATATTAAACACAATAAATACACAGAAGCTTATTACAATAAGTAATACCATAAGCTCATGCACACATCAGATCTGGCAACATAACCTCATAATAATTCATATCCAGTTCTCACATAGTCCTCATACTCTACGTAGATCACTACATATTTATAAGGGTGGAGACTTTCCCTTCACCACTTGCATAATTCCTAAAATAGGTCGCATGCTAAAAATAGCCATACACCTTTACAATAATAGCCACACATGTAAGTGTGCTAACAATAGACCTCTTAGTTAATTGGCAGTAACAATTCTATTATTAACCCAAACCCATGCAAAGAGATTAGTAGCCACTCTTCCAATAATAGCCCATACGTGTCACGTAAGTCTTTATTTTGTTTGTGTGCTCTGCACACTATCTCCAAAAATATCCTATATATGTGAGAACGACTAAGTCCCGAATCGCCCTTGTATTTTGCATGTGTGTCCTTCCCTATCCTTATGCACCTTTTCTTGTGCTTTACGCCCATGCGTGAATATTTAGTGTGCCCTCTCCTTCGTATCATACTCTTGTCTGCTCAACATTAGTGATGGCCCAAAAATAGCTTCTCTTTGAATAATAATGAATAAGGAATGGAAATAAATGAAAGAATTTTTGCATAAAGAATGAGCTCTCACTACGAACATCCTCTGTCTTAACCGAAATAATTAATTCCAAATATTCTTCTTTTAACTCCACTTCTAAGGTCTGTCATTCGATTAGCGCGACTTCTATTTTCTCCGAATGTCCACTACATAGAATCCAACTCATATTGGGAAATTTCTCCCTTCTCATTTTGTAACACCATAACAATGTTAGACATACCTGAAATTATTTCTTCTAATAGATCCATCTTTTGACTATACATTTTCCAATCTAATCCAACTTTTCCTTATGGGGGTCCTATTGGCGTCGAAACACAGCACCCTTGGGACTCTACAACACGATGGGTTGAAAGTCTCAGTGCGATTGCACAACATGGAGCTTTTCCCAAGTGTGGGACCTTGCAAAATCGGAAAAGCTCTCCGGATGAAGGCCGGCTCCTATTCCTCTGTTCAGATGCACCAATAAAACACAGAGGTTTACCCAAAAAACTTAATCTAACTACCAAGGAGACAGGGAGAGAGAAATGCATAAAAATAAACCTAAGCTAAGGAGGTGATGCACCGAGGAATGTTGGACACCCGTTTTGCAAGATTAAACACAGACCACATAGATGTAATACCACACCATGCACAGGCAACCAAAATGCAATGAGAGATCAAAATAACAGCAATGAATATATGAGAGGGTTTAAAATCAATCACAGACATACATATATTGCTCAAGGATCGATTCAATACATTGCAATGGCCAAGAGGCAAAAAAAAGCATTACAATCCATATGGGAGGCTTGAAAACTCCACAAATTCTCTTGCAAGCAGGAGAGAAGGGAGGGTGCAAAGTAGAAATGCCCAACATTTTTTAAAGAGCCTTTCTTGACCATTTATATGAGGAGAAAAGAGGGAGAAGAGAATGATTCGGATGCTGCCCCAACCACCTCCAAGACTGCACCTAACTTCAACGAATCATGGCGGTAGGTGAGAATCTCAACAACCCAAATTATGGTGAACTGTATTTTTGCATTTTAAGAACTTGTTCCCACCCAATTAAAGATATCTAGTCGTAGTTGGGTAGAGGACGCCGAGAGCTTTCCGAAAAGTCCAACCTTGTGTGAATCCGAGCTCCCTGTGAAAAGTTATGGCGATCTAAATATTTCCCGCGTCAGGGTCTGTTTCTAGTTGGGTTCGGGTTTCTCCTTTGCATCTGCATCGGGTTTGGAGGATGCCTCAACATGTGTTTGATGCCTGTGTTTTCCTCGAAACCTACTTCCGCTGCTATTTCCAAGTTTTTCCTTTGTTTCGGGTTCGGAGATGTGACTTGCATATGCATCGGGTTTGGGAGGTGGCACAACATGTTTTCGCCCGTGTTTCTACGCCGTGTTTTCCCGACTCTGAGACCCGATTTCCTTTGTTGTCGGGTTTGCGGAACCCTTGAGCATCGGGACATCCTTTGCGATCTGCATGCTTCATGTTTCATGTTTCCCGAAACCCGAAACCTGATTTGCCTTTGAGTCGGGTTTTCCCCTTGCGCGCATGTTCTTTCCGACTCTTTTGCCTCGGGTTTTTTTGGAGACCCCCCGACATGTTGTTTCACCATGTTGTTCCGCCTTGCTTCTCCGCTCTGTTTCTCTGATTTTCCCTTCGTTTATCCATATTTACCCGGGGGGGTAAATATATACAACAATTTGGCGACTCACGGGGTTACCTGCCTGCTAGGTAGAAGATCAATGGCCTTTTAGCGATCCATTGGGCATGGAGTCATAAGCAACCCTGAAACCAACCTGATATTTAAACTCCTTCTTCGAGAACATGTTGAACCGTAGAAAGCCAACCCTAGGAGCAACAAAACCTGTGCCAAAGCACTTAGGAGACCTGAAACCTAACTACAACAAGACAATGTGCATACGCACTTAGGGGAATTGAAATCTAGGCTAATATTTACAAGGGTAGAACTTTTCTCTTTTCAGTAGCAATGTTTAAGATAGATTCCGTTGACCGGAATCGGGAGTTCTTCTCCGTCCAATGTAGACAATTGGAAGGCATTGCTATTCTTACATTCCATGACCATGTAGGGGCCACTCCAAATGGCATCAAACTTGGAATGCCTTCCTAGTTTTGCCCGATCTGCATCCCATTTTAGAACTAAGTCCCCTTCCTGGAAGGTCCTTGCTCTTGCTTTCTTATCAAACCACCTTTTTACTAAGGCCTGATCTTTCTCAATTGTTTGAACTACATGTTCTCTAATTTCTTCCAATTCCATCAACTCTGCATACCTAGCCTCCATTGGTTCGAACTCAGCCAACTCCAACTGCTTCATGAACTCCAATGCAGGAAGTTCCAATGATATGGGCACACGCCTCTTTTCCATGACCAACTTGTAAGGGAATTGCTCGTAGACCTCTTTGGTGTTATCCTATCAAACCATAATGCTGATTTTAGATTGGTATGCCATGTTCTTTGATTTTCATCCGAGTCCTCCCGATGATTCTTAGCAAATTTTTGTTCGTGGACTTCGCTCATCCATTACCCTGCGGGTAATAATTTGAAGAGGTGCTCAAATAGATTCCATTCTTGATAGCCCATTCTCGTAATCTCGGAACCTATGAATGCCAATGCATTGTCTGCGATATGATAGTGGCGGCACACACCGAACTCACAGGTCACTATTCCTTCATAAAATTCTAGTATATTAGACTCGTTTGCCTCTTTGAGCGCTACTGCTTCAGTCCACTTGGTGAAATAGTCCGTTGCTATGAGAATCCACTTGTGGCCTTGGCTTGAGTTTGGGTTGATGACCCCGATGAAATCCAATCCCCATTGCAGAAATGGTTGGTCAACCAAGATTGGGTGCAATGGAAGCGCTGCTAGTTTTTCTTTGCCTGTGAAGAGTGCACATTTCTTACACTTTCTTATCCATGTATAGCAGTCATTGAACACTATGGGCCAATAATACCCTGCCTTCATTATCTTGAGAGTTGTTACTCGTGGGCAAAATGTCCACCAGAATCTCCATCGTGAAAATCTCGTAACACCCTCTCAATTTGACCTGTCCCAATGCACCTCAATAGAACTCCATTGACGTCCTTTTTGAACAAAACACCATCAACAAGCACATATGGAATGGCTTGTAATCTAAAGTATCTCCTCTTTGCTTTGCTCATTTCTGGAGGGCATAGGCCTGTCTGTAGGAAGTGTATCATATCCTGAGTCCAACAAGGAGTAGGCACATCATCATTTTCATGTTCTTGACCATCCTGTAGTACCAAGGTAGTCTCCTTTTCGTCACCTATTTCAACTTGTTGACTCAAGGCTAGCTGTTCGCATAGTCCCTTTCCACGTACTAGCTTTGTGACCTTGATCTCGATGTCATATTCCATGACACGAGTGATCCATCCTGCACGCTTCTCATTCAGATCCTTGTTTAGAAGGAAGTCCTTAACTCCCGCATGAGAGACCAACAATTGGATCTTGTTGTTTGAGACTAGGTGCTTGAATTTCTTTAAACTCCTGATCACTGCAAGGACATGCTTTTTAATGAAAGAGTACCTAGTTTCATATTCCTCCAAGCCTTAGATCAAGAAAGCAACTGGTTGTTCTAATCCTCCTTTGTTTTGTTGGACCAGATTACGAAATTGTGTCTCCACCACCGAAGGCATATAACACGAAGTCCTTAGAGAAGTCTGGATTGACGAGAGTTGGGGCTTGAGATATAGCCTCTTTTATTGCCTCAAAACTTGCCTTGCCTTCAGATGTCCACTTAAATGCCATGCTCTTCTTCAACATCAGCGTTATTGGTTTTACGAGAGCTGCAAAGTTTGGAACAAACTCATGACAAAATTGATCCTTCCTAAGAAGCTTTGAAGAGCCTTCTTGTGACTTGGCAATGGCAAAGCTTGAATTGCTTCGACTCTCTCTGGGTCAATCGTCAACCCTTCCTTTGAAACAATATGGCCTAGAAGCTTTCCCTCGTGAGCCAAGAATATGCATTTTTTGGGATTCAATGATACCCCAAATCTTCTACACCTCTGAAATACCTACCTTAGATGAAAGAGGTGATCCACTGCATCTTTTGAGAATACAGTGATGTCATCAAGATATATTAGAACTATTTTATTGATCAACCCCTTAAATGCCATATCCATTGCCCTTTGGAAGGTGGCTCCAGCATTTGATAGCCCAAATGGCATCTTCTTGTAGGCATATGTTCCCCATTTGGTGGTGAAAGCCGTCTTGAATTGGTCATCTTCTTTCACCATCACCTGATTATACCCTGAGTAGCCATCTAGGAGAGAGAATCTCTCTAAACCGGATACTACTTGCAATATTTGTTCCATCGAAGGAAGTGGGTAATGATCTTTGAGAGATGCCCTGTTGAGGTCTCGGAAGTCCACGCACAACCTGATCTCTTCGTTCTTCTTCCTGACCGGAACCAAGTTTGCAACCCAGCTTGAGTGCTTGATCGGGATATAATGTTTGCCTCTATTAGCTTGTTAAGCTCTTTCTTCATTAGAGGCTCAATGTGAGGGTTGACTTGTCTCTCGCTTACGCCCGATGGGCTTAGCATTTGGATCCAATTCTATTGTATGTTGTGCCAACTCGGATTGAATCCTCAAGTCTTCGTAGCTCCAAGCGAAGACGTCCTGGAAATTGTTGGCAAAGTTGTGTGAAATCTGATTTCTCGTGCTCAGTGGCCACTTTACCAATTTGAAGTGTTTTGCCTTCCCCAACCGAATTGGCTCTGAATCTTCTCCCTTGACTTGTATGTTAGCCTTTTCCTTACGAAACTGGTCGTTAGGGTTGAAGATAGACTCCAACGTTACTAAACCTTTAGGAAGCTTGTTTGTCCATAGATGCACTATTTGATCTCCATACTGCTGCTCTAATTTGTCTTGATTCCTAGCTGAGAATTTAGCCTCTTCTTGTAAGAAATTGACGATCTGTTGATCGTTCTCAAACACCTGCCAACTTGTGTTATTATCTGGAACTGCTGGCCTCACAACCACATGAATGTGTGGCTGCGTTTTTTCTCTTCCGATGTCCCGTTGTCAACCCACATCAAACGTTGCTCCAATCACGTTGCGAGCCTATCTACGGCTTCATTTTTCTTCCTGGGTATGGACACAATGTTGAAAGCTTCAAAATCCTCAATGAGGTCCCATACCCTATTCTTGTAGCTCTTTAGCAAGTCGTTCTTTGTAGCATGTTGTCCCCTAACTTGGTTGACGATTAGCTCGCTATCTCCAAACACCTGTAAGTTCTTTATGCCCCTTTTCCTGGCCCAATGAATTCCATGAATCAAGGCCTCATATTCAGCGGTGTTGTTTGAACAAGAAAACTGGAAACGAAAAGCTGAATAATACTTGATGTCTTGTGGTGAAATCAACATTGCACCACCTCCAGCACCTTGCCTGCTTCTCGAACCATCGAAGAATAATTTCCAAACTTTGTTTTCATCCTTTTGTTCAAGCTGAATGATGTCGGAATGGGTGAATTTTCTTCGTGTATACAATACACGCCCAATTCAGATTCTTCAATTTCCTTATATGGGTCAAATTCATGACTCTTGTTTGCCCATTCATCAAAAGTTAAATCAGGAATTCCCTCGACCTTAGTACCTGCTTCTAGATCACTTGGACACTCTTCCTGATCAAAAGCTGAACAATTTGCATTGATAGGACTTGGTACATGAGGCTCAATATGGAAATTGGCAATTGGCTCTGATCTGATTGTTGCTTTAGCTCCATACCTTGTCCTAAAAATCATGTGTGACCAATCTGCAGATAAATATCCACCGATCTTTGCAGTGAAGTCCTTGATAAACACAACAAAAAGAGTGGCGGGAGGTCAATTACAGACACATCTTGCAGAACTGTAACATTAGGACATGAATGTAGTGTTAGGCTTAACCCCTTGATGACCCCAACTATTCCCACTACCATTCCATCTAGATGTACTACTCCTTTCAGCACTGGCTCATACTTCAAACCCAGTTGATCCGCTATTTGCTTCGGCATCACTGAACTACTTGCTCCTGAATCTATCATGCAGTTGTGTACCAAGTGGTTTCCAACAATCAATGAAACATAGAATGGTGGAGGCTTCAAATTTTTCCTTGTCTGCCCCCATCATGTTGCACTGCATTAGTGAGAACTTTCTCATGTCCTTGGTTTGATACATTTGTGGCAGACCAATTAGCCATTGCAGCTTGCAATAAATCTCGTTGCCCCGGGATCGCAAGTGATTCCCACATGGAAATGTTCACATGTGTCTTCTTCATTTGATCGATGATGTTGAAGGGGGATGAATTGTCCTTTTGCTGTCCCTTACTTGGTGCAAGCTTTTCTGGAGCTTGAACGGGTGCATGTGTTGCTACAACAGGTACCTTAGGCTGATTTTGCACATTTGGAGCTATGTTTGGTCTGCCGACCCCCTGTTGTGTAAGAGTGGGTTGAGAAACAACTGGATTAGACAGTTGTCCCTCTACTATGCTTCTCTTCTTTGACCATGTGTTGGCAGCCATGCCTTGAAAAGGCTGTTGGTTAACTCCACAGAAGTCTTCCATTTGCCAATTGGCCAATGTGGTTTCTGTCGGAGGTCCTTCTTGTTGCGTTCCTTGCTGCTGATTCCCTTCCTGGCTTGGTTCTTGAGGAACACCAATGGTTTGCACCATCAAGGCCTGATTCAGTGCACCATTAAAACATGCTGACTGATTGTGAGGTAGATTGCAAGGGTAACACCAGTCGTACTCCTGTGCCATGTTATTTTGTGTCGGGACCAAGGCTCTTGAGGACGTTGCTGTATTTGGATCATATGGCCGAAATGGCTCTGCACTTGAGGTCAGTCCTTGGTTTTGGTTTTGATTTGACTGAGGTGGTGGTGGTCTATTCTCGTTGGTATGGGGGCCTAGCTTGCACTCGTGCTTGAGGCGATACGGTCTAGCACTTTGAGCTTGCTATCTTTTGATAGTCACTAGCTCATTTCCAAGGTTCTCGCATTGCTTCATGACCTCTTGCGCATTCCTTTGAAGTATTTGAAGAAGTCGATGCCTCATTATTGCTTTGATTCCTAGGAGTTGGAATGGGATTCAACTCGGTGCTTGATCGTCAGATGATTTCCCATATCCGGATAGAGAGGCATTGGCGGCCTTGGTGCAAGCTTACCACTTGATCAAACAGCCGTTCTCTGCTCTAATAGCTATGCTATGTCGTAGGCCCCTGGCAGCGTTGTTCCTCCCATTGATTGGATCATCATGGCTATGTCTGAATTTATAGCCTTTAAGAAATAAAGGAATGCTCCTTCAAGCGGTTGGTCTAACGGCTATTGGGATCTGTCCCATGTCCGTTGGAACTCAAATTGAAATCTGTCATTTGTTCGTTAGGAGCCCTTTTAATTGTTGTCAGCTGTTCCAATAAAGACAAATTATCCACCCTCTCCCCAAACTGGTTGCAAAGAGTTGAACAAAGTTGGTTCCAATTCGTAATAGACCCTACCGTTAGGCTCCTAAACCATTGTAAGGCCTTGCGTTTGAAAGATGAAGCCAATAACTTGACTGCAACATCCATTTCATTTATTTCGTGGATTGCACATGCATTAGCAATATCCTGGATGTGATCAATAGGAGTAGTATGATTTTCTCCTGTGAAATAGGGTATATTATTTAGCGCTGCAACTGGAATTTGATTCTGAGCATTTAGGGCAAGTGGACTACTGCCTGTGAAATTGACAAAGGGATTCGGTGGTAGATGCGCCATTATGATTGGCCCGAGAACCCCGGTTGATGTGAGAAAAGGCCTACTGTGGAGGTGTAGACAAAGTCCCGTTAGGTGGAGATGGTGATCTTTGTGGTCTTCTTCCTCTCCTTCCTCTCGCCTGGTGAAAGTTGCAGTGCAAGTGGAAAACTAGCCCTTCTTCTCGAGTATTAGACCTGGTTCGAATTCTTCTCATGTGCTCTGAGCAACTTGTGCTGCTACACATTGAACTCTATCCCTTCGAGTCGCCAAATGTGTTAGATAACAAACCTCTAAAAATTTGGATTTGCCTAAGTTACACACCAAACTTGACAATATTGAAAATATAATTTAAAAATGAAGGACCTCTTGGGAGACAATCTTCAATTCGAATTCAGCCTTGTTGCAAATATGCGGTTGATCCCCGAAAAGTACATACGCATACGAACTCAAGTCATGCGATGCAACTCAAAAAACCCGAGTTGCCACTTGTTGAAACTTGGAACATGTCCGACATCCCTCAAAACCTGAAATCATCACTTGCTGCGGGAATAAGACCATGCAATACATCCCCAAAACCCGAATTGCTTTGCTTTGATGTTCTCGGACCCCAAAACCCAAATCACTAAAAACCCAAAATTTTGAAAATCAAAATATCAAAAACTAAAGATACCCTTTTGAAGATTTTCCTCGATCTACCAACCGGTGAATTTTTGACTGCTTTTGAGCAAGATAAACCCTTGAAAAATGATTTTGGAGCTCAAATTAAGAGGTGCAAAATCCAAAATTTGTAAAAAAATGTAATTTTTAGTGCAAATTTCATAAAAATCCTTCAAATTTTGATGGAATGACTTCTTGGTCCCACCGGCGTGCCAAAATGTTGGCGCGAAACGCACCCTTAGGACTCGCAACATGATGGGTTGAAAGTCTCAGTGCGATTGCACAACATGGAGCTTTTCCCAAGTGTGGGACCTTGCGAAATCGGAAAAGCTCTCCTGGATGAAGGCCGGCTCCTATTCCTTTGTTCAGATGCACCAATAAAACACAGAGGTTTACCCAAAAACTTAATCTAACTACCAAGGAGACGGGGAGAGAGAAATACATAAAAATAAACCTAAGCTAAGGAGGTGATGCACCGAGGAATGTTGACACCCATTTTGCAAGATTAAACACAGACCACATAGATGTAATACCACACCATGCACAGGCAACCAAAATGCAATGAGAGATCAAAATAACAGCAATGAATATATGAGGGGGTTTAAAAATCAATCACAGATAGACATATATTGCTCAAGGATCGATTCAATACATTGCAATGGCCAAGAGGAAAAAAATAGCATTACAATCCATATGGGAGGCTTGAAAACTCCACAAATTCTCTTGCAAGCAGGAGAGAAGGGAGGGTGTAAAGTAGAAATGTCCAACATTTTTTAAAGAGCCTTTCTTGACCATTTATATGAGGAGAAAAGAGGGAGAAGAGAATGATTTGGATGCTGCCCCAACCACCTCCAAGACTGCACCTAACTTCAACGAATCACGGTGGTAGGTGAGAATCTCAACAACCCAAATTATGGCGAACTGTATTTTTACATTTTAAGAACTTGTTCCCACCCAATTAAAGATATCTAGTCGTAGTTGGGTAGAGGACGCCGAGAGATTTCCGAAAAGTCCAACCTTGTGTGAATCCGAGCTCCCTGTAAAAAGTTATGGCGATCTGAATATTTCCCACGTCAGGGTCTGTTTCCAGTCGGGTTCAGGTTTCTCCTTTGCATCTGCATCGGGTTTGGAGGATGCCTCGACATGTGTTTGATGCTGTGTTTTCCCGAAACCCACTTCCGCCGCTATTTCCAAGTTTTTCCTTTGTTTCGGGTTCGGAGATGTAACTTGCATATGCATCGGGTTTGGGAGGTGGCGCAACATGTTTTTGCCCCGTGTTTCTGCACCGTGTTTTCTCGACTCCGAGACCTGATTTCCTTTGTTGTCGGGTTTGTGGAACCCTCGAGCATTGGGACATCCTTTGTGATCTGCATGCTTCATGTTTCGTGTTTCCCGAAACCCGAAACCCGATTTTCCTTTGAGTCGGGTTTTCCAACCCTTGCGACATGTTCTTTGCTGTCGGGTTTTGGAGACCCCCCGACATGTTGTTTCACCATCTGTTCCGCCTTGCTTCTCCACTCTGTTTCTCCAATTTTCCCTTCGTTTATCCATATTTACCCGGGGGGGTAAATATATAGAAATGTGTCTGTGCTACTACTAGGGCCTCACAATTTTTCTTGATTAGCTCCAATATTTCAGTGCATTCCAAGGTCTCATCCTTCATCACCTTCAAGACTTCATTGTCTTCTACTATTGTCCTAATCCTTATTACTGCCTCTGGAGCTGCACCTATGTTTAGTGCAGTCCGCCTTCTTCACTCTTCCCCGCAAGGTTTGAAGCAATGCCTTGTATGATGAAATATTTCACACTACTTGAGTAATTTTCCCTCTCTACTTCCTGCTCAGGGTCCTTTGGTGATGGCATCCAAATTGGTCCATCCTCAAGCACCAGATCAACTAAGGTACACACATAGTGCATAGCCGAAGGGAACCTTTCGGTACCTTGGACTCCAAGTGCGGTCTTGCTTTCAGGACATGATCGCCAACCTCCTCTACCATACTGATAAGAACCCCATTCTTATTTTTCTCTAGGTCCTTCTCTCCTTTCAAACATGTGATCTCTGCATCTTTGGATTTGTTGTCTTCCCTTAGCACTTTAATATCTTCTCTTAGCGCTTTAATGGTGGCAGCTTTATCCACATTCCTACGTGCCACCTCTATAGACACCTTCACTAGGGAATTACTCACTACCATAAGACATAACCATGGGTTTGATGGTTATATGTCTATTATGTGGTTCCTTTCTCATTCTCCTTGATACACAAGACTCTTCACACACATCAAAATCAGGCTCATCCATGTGATTTTGCATGGACCATGACAATTGTTTCCTCACGCACATGGTTTCCATGTCAGGGTCCATCAAATCCCATCCATATAAGTCCTTAAGGTCCATTTGTATTCGGAATCGCGTACGCAAAAAATTAATTTTTGTTTTCTTCATAACCCATGATTGGCACAATGTACTCTCCACTTTCCCTCCTTGATCTTGGCCCCTTGAGAACTTGAGCACCAAGGTTTAGATTTGGATCCTCTATGTCCCGAGTAGTATCTTTCTCTGTTTCTCCTAGCTTCTATACCTCTTCTTCATCAACCTTCATTTCTTCATCCTTAGGCTCTTCCACATCCTCTAGTTGTATAGGTGATCCAGGCACACTCTCTTTAGACTCCTCTCGAATCCTTGTTCAACTTAAATTTTCTCCTTCTCTTCTCAACTATCTCTTTCTATGGAGAGGGTTGTGGTGATCTCCGTATCGATTGTGAAGTATCACCTTGGGTTCCTATTCATCCGAACACCCTCTTAAAGTGGCGTTCTTCTTGTGGTCTTCTCCTACTTCCAATTCTTCATCTCCTTCTTCTTGTTCCTGGGGTGGAGTACTTGCGTGCTCAACTTCTACCCTGTTCGAGGGTTGCCTCTTTGTCCTCTATGTACCAAGCTACCACTATCTTCATGATCTTCCTCCTCATCATCTACCTCTATAGGTTCAATGAGCTTCGAGTTGGTACATTCTCTAGTGTATGCTTACCTTCAGGCGACCACAGGAACATGAACTCATTCTCCACATATTTGTTACCCTCCAACTTAGGATTAAGTTGAAGGTATATAAGTGTGGCTCCACTGTCTCCAATTGCCAAAATCATAGGCTTCATGCTTATCATGTCTAAAATTAGCCTCTCAATGTAGGCAGTCTAACCTGGATATACATATGTCTTTTGCAGTGTGGGGTAGTCACAGCTTAACCTTGTCCACAACAAAATTTAGGCATTGCGCATTAGTAAAATGATGGACTGATTCTTGGAAGTAGCGCGATGCAAAGGCATACAATATTTAACACCAGGGGATCCAAGTCCCATCCTTCATTACAAATCCCACAATGCAGAAGTGATGATACACTATGAACTGCACTTCCTTTCCCACCACCAAAGGTAACTCCTTGGGATGTGCCACTCCTCTTCAAATGTCGCGTGGAGCCTATCATACCACATCTCCACCCTCTTGCTTGAATGGCCCACTCATTGACCCTTCACACAAGTACTTGTCAAATATTTCTGTAAGGGACTTGTTTTGCATGGGGTACTCCCAGATCTTGTTCTTTGGCCCATCGGGCACTCCGATCTCCATAAACACAAGGGATAATAGGATAGCGCCAAAAATTATTTTCTCACATGTGTGCGCTTCCTTGATGATAGTTTCTGCAATGTAGCCTAATATGTTGTAAATTATTCCCTATGACATTCTCCTTGCAATGTGTAGCCACATTGTATTCACCTATGACCATCTCTCTTGATCATTCAATTTGGTCACTAGATGTGCAACTTCCTGTACCACTGGGTACTTCTTCAATTTGTTGATATCCATTCCGTGTGGACCCTTGGTATACCCTAACTCCTTCCGTGTCTCTAGGATTGTTGCTTTATCTATCAAGTCACTATTTAGATCCACTCCTGATTCCCTTTAATCATGTTATAGTTGAAATCAATGTGGTTGTAATCCTTACCCTTTGTCTGACGAAATAGAAAAGTCTTCATGTACCCTTCTCATCAACCAATGGTACAAAGGTTCATATTTACTTGAAATATGGGAGCTCGTACAACTAGTAGACTCTAATATGCTTTAGCAACTTCTCTCCAACATCATCATACACTGGCATGTCCTCTAATGTGTGCTTGTTTATCTTCATACTCAATAGTGCGTCTAATTCCTTTTTATTATCCAATGTGTGGTGGTTGTAATCACTTATCTTGCACTTCCGGATGTGAGAATCCCATTCTTGTCCCACTATCATGCCTTCTGGGTATTTCATCTCTGAGAAATTACTCTTAGGGGAAATTTCAACCTCTACTTCCACTTTCTTCTTTCCTTGGCTCCTATGGTAGGTGCTTTCTTTGGTGCCATTTGTAAATTGCAACTTTCTATCCTCTGTAGTGTGCAAATTATTGCCTTCTATCTTCTATGACAAGAGGGTCTAAACCCTAGCTTGACTATGTGTGCTCTAGTTAAAATCGCATGCCCTAGCTCTTTTGTAACGCTCTGCTTCACTCAAACCCTTCACTAATGGGGACGTAAGCTTCTCCTACACACAAATATGCTCTCCACATCTGGTTTCACACTCTTTACACCTCAACATGATTCACTCAACTCATTTTACACTTAGCTCGTTCAAATTTTTGTGATTTACAATGGTAAAAATGAACTCGTATCCCATCCTTATATAGATTTTGAAAAATTTAGTGCATTTATTGCTCCTTTACCTACCAATAATCCTCATTAATTGACCATTTTCACAATTTCCACGTGGTACATCTTCATGCCTCAGCTATAACCTTTTAGCATGCCTTCCTACCTTCTAGCTACATACTTCTCTTTAGTGCACTTCCATGCGCCTAAGTACATCATCACCGTGCCTTCTCCTGGTAGTCTCCACAATCGTTGTTTACCTCACATTATAATCTTCCTTCATTTATCTCCATCTATGGTCCTTTTTGCAAACAATATTTTATCTACCAACTCTTCAAACTTGAATAACACTGTGTATCGGTTTGTTCCTTTATGTGTACCCATTTTTCAATAACCACCCCACACAAATGGTATGTGTAGTCCTCTGTGCATAAAAATACTACAAATGGTAATTAGCTTCTAGCGTGCAAACATGCTTATTTCACAAAACACCAACTAAATTGACAAAGCATAATGATGAAGAAGGAAATACATTAAGGGAATACATAATTGAAAACCTAATCTAAATGACAACATTGCCTTATTACAAACACCAAGAATACTTATTTATAGTAGGGCTTTAGCCTACTCCTGTTGAAGTAACCGGGTAACCGTATTCCATCAAGCATTTCTAACTGACAAGCTCTTGTTTCAAGTATGTAAGTGATAACATATGGTCCTAACCAATGTACTTTGATTTTTCTAGATAACACAAAAACTTAGAATCATAAAGAAGCACCATCTGCCTATCTCAAGCTTTTTTCCCATGATGTGCCTATCATGCCATGCTTTTTACCTAGATTTTTATTGCTTTTGACTCTATCCTGCTATTTCTCACCACTGATCCATCTTAATCAACCATTCAATTCATTTTTCTAATGCTTGTTTATCAAATAGACCTCTAGTGCACAATACACAAAGAAGGTAACATGAATTCCATAGGAAGGACTACTTCTATGCCAAACACCAATTGAAAGGGTGTGGCCTTGTTTAACCGCTTGTATGTTGTTCTATATGCCCAAAGCACGAAAGAAACTTTATCATCCCAATTTTTTCTTTAAACATCACAATTTTTTTTTAATGTCTGGCTCAAGATCTTGTTGAAAGCCTCAACAGTCCCATTTGCTTGAGGATGATATGGTGTAGTCTTATGGTGTGAAATCATGAATTCATCCAATAGAATTCTGATTGTCTCATTCAGAAAATGTGTGCCCATATCGCTAGTCAACCTCAATGGGAATTCATACCTTGTAATAATATTTTCCCATAGAAACCTAGCTGCTGTAGCTACTATAAAATCCTTTATAGGTGCTACCTCTACCCACCTTGTCAGATAATCTATACAAGTGATGATGTAGCGTGATCCATTCCTATGCACGAATGGTGAAATAGGACCCACAAAATCTATATCCCATTTCTCAAACAGTTCTGCACTTGGAATAGGTCTTAACAACATTTCATCCCTTTGACTGGTTTTCCAAGGCACCGACAAGTGATCACAAGCCTTGCAATATACCTTACAATATTTATACGGGGTCTCCCACCATAATCCAACCAAGATAATCTTGTGCATAGTGGTGTCACTGTATAGTGCCCACTGCAGTACCACCATGAGCCTCTTGAATGATATCTGTGCACTCATGTTCCAATATAGAACGACGTAATACTTCATCCCAACCTAACTTGTACAGTCAGCAACTGTGCCATACATGTACATAGAAATACAACAATGTCCTCTAATTCGATGACATGCATTGAACTCGTATAACTATGCATTGGGCATGGTATCTTCGATTTTCTCGTCGTCTTCTCCCGATTTGTATTATGGATAGATGATCTCGATCTAGAATTATTATTTCCTAGTTTGACCATAACTGAAAAATCAAATTCTTAGAATAAGTGTACCCATTGGCATATGTGCCCTTGTAAAATGGGCTTATTTAGCAAATACTTCAATGCCATGTGATCGGTATAGAATAAAAATGGTGTTGCTAATAGGTACTATCTGAATTTACATAGCGCATAGATCATTAACAAAGATTTGTGCTCTATAGTTGTATAATTCTGCTATACAGGAGTCAACTTTCTATCAATAAAATAGATAGGATGATCTATAATAACTTCTCCAGGCTAAGCCAACACCTTGCCAATGGCCATGCCAGAGGCATTGACATGTACATGAAATAGTTGGTCCCACGAAGGAAAGCGCAGAATAGGTGTTGTAGTAAGTTTCTATTTTAATGTCTTGAATGCGTGTTGTTGTGGTTCTCCCCAGTAGAACGTACCTTTTCCTTTTAGTAACTCCTCCAAGGGTGCAGAAACCTTAGCATAACCCTTTATAAATTTTCTATAATACCCAGTGTGACCCAAGAATCCATGCGCTCACTTTGACTGGTAGGATCTTCCAGGCCGATAATGACTACAACCTTAGCTGGATCAACCAACAAACCTTCCTTGTAGATGATGTGCCCTAATAGTGTGCCAAATGGTGTAGAAAATATATATTTCTTGATGTTTAAAGAGATGATTAACTAGCGACACCTTTCAAACATTAAGTGTAAATTGTCACAATGATCCTTAACAAGTCCATGCACCATCCAATAATCTAAATAAACTTGCAAGAATTTGTGAATAAAATATTTGAATGCTTTAACAACTATGTGCAAAAATACAAAAGGCACATTTTTCATATCAAAAGGCATCACAGTATAGGAAAATCTTCCCCATTCAGTAGTAAAATTACTCTTTTCCTAATCCTCCTGTGTAATCCTAACTTGATGATACCTAGAGAATCCATCTGTAAATGAATAGATTTCGATCCCTATAATGCCTTCTAGTATTTCCTTAGTGAATGCCATAAGAAAGGGATCAATCACACATGCAACATTCAACGCCCTATAGTCCACACACATCCTAATTTGACCATCCTTCTTGATACTAATCACCATTAGGATAATCCATTCTGACTCGTCCAGGAGTTTGATGATTCTAGACTTCAACATTTTGTCAATTTCTTCTTTGACCTTTTCACACAAGTTGGGGTTCATCCTATAGGGTCTCTTCCTACCGAGTGCACACCTTCCTTAACCTTTATCTTCATTTCTCCTAATGATTCATGAATGCCTTTGAGTTCATGGTATCCCCTAGGAAATAAGTCCCTATAATCTCATAATAACTCGATGATTTTTTCCACTTCGTAGTCGAGCAATAGTCCCCAATTATGGCCTCCTTAGGCTCAACATCTGATCAAATTTTCACTTTCTTTGTTTTCATAGGTTCATGATAGGTGTGCGTGGTCTTATCTACACTGTAAAAACCTCATGCCTACCTGTTGAATGGTCTACATCTAGATTTTCTACTTCTTCATCATCCACTAAGTAGACCATCTTTCCTTTTTCCTTCTCAAGGCAAGCGTGCTTAAGTAGTGTGACATCTATCTCTGTTTCTTCAAAAACATGCTCCTGAGTCTTCTTCATCAAATAAATCTTGAATGAGTTCTTCCACCTTGGTACTATCTCCCATAGTTAAGCACTTTATAACCTTTAATACCTCTTCTACTGAGGTTTAGTAGAGAAATAGTCAAATGTCTGGATCATTCCTACAATCAAATCCTACCAATTTCCAATCTCTCTATGGATTTCTGCATATACATACCAAGCATGCGTGCAACCTTGTAAAGTGGAATAAAATTTATGCACCCAAAGTGAAGGTGGTAAAGGTTTCTACCTCTCTGTCCGGAGTATCTCACACTATTGAACGTGGTGTTGAACAGGTTGATTACCATGATAAGTGCAGATTTGAGTAGGTGTAATTCTCTTGGAAAAATGAGTAGAAAGAGTAATTTTGCTTTCATTCCATCCTAAAAGATTATCCTTGTGAACCACCTAACAATGCACTTCGATGTTCGTGTAGGATATATGCTACCATATTTTGTCTCTCCAATCGATCTATCCACTATTCCTCCGGGGTTTGTAGAAGTATAGTAGGATCTCCTTCTCTAGTGTATCGAGGTACCGAGTTGTTACTTATTCTCTAGATACAATGAGGTCTATTGTTTCATGCAAATGTGCTCTTTACTTTGCGCCCTACCAACTCATAAGTACTATGAGCCCAATTATCACAAGAAACACTTTTAGTATCATTAATATACTGTTCATCTTCCCACTGAAGGATTCCTTCTTTAGATAGATCAAGCACCTCTGGGTCTCGGATGGCATGTACATAAATCCTATTCAAATCTTCCTCACTCAAAGGCTCAACATAGGGCATAGATTTTCCATCTCTTAAAGAGATAATAAATCTTTCCTCATTGTTTTCAAAACTGATATAACCCTTGTTGAATCAAGATCAACATTATTTGCATAATACCAAGGGTTCCCAAGTAGAGGTGGGAAGCTATCTACCTCTAACATCCCTAAAATCTCAAAATCCCTAGTGAACTTGGCTCCCTATATGGTAATGGATGCATCTTTTAGAAATCTGATGGGAGTATCTTTAGTTCGAGTTATCCATGAATAGTACATTTGAAGATGGCTACAATGGGGGTCTCCCAATATGTACCAATGCATCTAAAGTAAGAACATTGACTTTCGCACCTGTATCAATCAATATATTACTCAAAAGCCATCCATCCACAAAAAACATTCAGAGTGATTTATTTTTTGTAGTCTAAGCTATGGGGAGGGATATTTGCATGCAGGATTTATCGTCCCATCTCAATACTTGCGCATAGAGTGTTTCCCTTTAGCCAATTCCCTAATAATGGAATGATATTCTCTTAGTGCAACATTTTGCACACTTCCTTCAAGTCATCAATTTCAGTTTAGACCATCTCTATTGATTTCTTTTACTACATCTTTCGTGATTGCTCCTTTAAATACTGTATTTCACCCTAAAGATTTTTGAGTACCTCCATGGTTTCCTAATAAACCTCCTTTTGATGGATAGGATCTAGGTACTATGCATGTAGAACCTCCTCCTTAATGATGGTATGATTCTATTGTAACACTTCTTTGGTATGTGTTGCTTCAAAGGTGGGTAGTGATCTTTATAGGCAATGCATTAGATTCCGATTCCAACTTAGGCATCCACTGATTTTCCATAGCACGCTATATCCTAACCATCCATGTGGCTTTATTTTCTTGTTTATGATTCTTACTAATATGCTCATATAAGTATGGGAATTCCTCATAACTATGATTCTTTCCACATAAAGAACATGTAATATTCGAGGACATTCATGCCTATAGTGGTTAGGAGATCCGCATGTATAACATGTTTCATGAGGAAACTCACCTCGTCCACCACCACGGCCTCATCCTCCAAATCCACCATGGTATCCTCAACCTCTGCCATGACCTCCTTCAAAATTCCCTTCATTTCGATCATAGCGTGCTTGATTGTGATCCCGATCTTGATGCTTGTTCTTTCCTTTAGAGTTATCTGATACTCCTTTCTATCTCACACCAATATCTATAGCATCATGGATCTGACCAATCAGCCAACATTCTTCCATATCGTGAGTCATGGACCTACAAATTTTATAGTAGCAAGAGACGTTCTTCCTTATTGCACATTATAATAATGGGCAATGGCTAGCATCATGGTTTAAATGAAATATCTCACAAATATAAAAATGAACGTATTGATCTCGTGGGGACAACTATCCTTGGTGTGGCCTTCCACTTCACAATCTATACACCAAATCCCTCAGGCACATCTCATGTGTTGAATTTGCTTGATAGCTTCTCCAATTTCTTTTCCATAGCTATAATCATGCTTCTAAAAATGGGCCTACCCCAAAGTGTCTATATTTCTGATTGCCTTAGCACATAAAGTTGCTTCAAATGCTTCACGTGGATCAATGTATGTTTTATGTGATAGCTCCTTCGAAATGGTGTAATCAGACCTCTAACGAACCATTGTGCATGATGTCTTGTGTGAATATCATAAGAAAGCTTAGATAAAATTGTTTTGAAATAGACATCATACTCCCTGACACTCTTAGTAGTGCCTTGCTTAATATCCTTGAGCATGCTTATAATCTTCTACTCGAACTCAGGGATGTGAAACTCTTTAAGGAAATCATCTTTTAAAGTTGCATAGTCTACGCAAGTTTGATCAGGGTCAAACTTTACGTACGATTTTGTGCGCACTTATATAACGTAGTGGCAAATTGACTTGCCTGCACCCAAAATCCATGATTCCTTTTACACACCACAATATATCACACATGTGCACATGTTCAACAACATAGTATATGCCCCTATACTCTAGAAGATGAAGAGACATATCCATGTAAATATTTTGGGGTTGGTGTAGACCTTGCCCACCTGATCCAGAACCTCTTGTGTTTCCTCTTCCTCTAAAACCATTGGAAATAGAACCACCTATACCTCCCGATCCTCCACCTATTGCTAGAGATGGACCAAGATGTACTTCCTTGTGTCCCAACAAAGAGTATTGAATTGCACCCCTATAGTCTATGAAGTGTTACCACTCCTGTGCAAGCGAGTCCAAAATTCTGCATACTTGAATTCTTTGTGGATGATGTAACTAAAAAGGTACCTCCAAACAATAATGAAGATGTTTACCCCGCCATCGATGTACTTGCTATATAAATTACTCCCGCTCTTCCACCGCCTAAATTAGCTTGGCGATCAGTGGTTGTCGTACTAGATAATGGAAAACCAAGTGCAAGGGCTAGGTTTCCGTGTAGATTTAGATCCATTCCTATGGCCCAGTTGTCTCTATTGCACACTTCCACATGAGGCCAAGGGGGGTTCCCTGTCATGATTTCCCAAATGGGGGAGTCCTCGATGCTTCATTCCATTCCTTCTACGTGAGCTCCAAACCCTTCGTGAGCCATCTCTCTCTCCTCAAAACCATTCACTCTTCAACATCCCGCTACTTCTCTATCTCCCTCTCACATGCCTCATTATACTTAAGCCACCTTTCTTCTCTCTATCTTTCTACCACTAGGTTTTCCATTTGTAACCAAAACTACTCCTACCCCCGCACATGGTGGAGTTTAGTTAGCCATCGGTTTGCTTTCCAAGCTTAGGGTTACCATCAAGATCTTAATCACCAAAGTGGAATGCCTTGTAGGTAAGTTCCCTGGGATATCGTAAAAATGGAATTCCGCTACCTCTTGGGAAAGAATAAGTGGAAATTGAGTACTCCAGAATATAATTGTTTAGAACACCATGAAACCAAGTATCCACAACGTGTGTCCAAATCAAATCAACATCATAGAGGGCCTGAAATTCTTCCTGCGTCTAAAAAGTGTGTGATACCTCCAATCCCTTTTAGATGTATAAGAAACCAACCACTTGTATAGTTCTACTGGAAAAATAGCAAAAAATATCTCATACAAACTGTCATATAGATTCTGTTCCACCCGTATGTGTGCGTTAAACTTAGATTCAATGCTAAACCTCCATGCGTATTCTTCTTCTAGATCATGTATCCACTCCTCAACACTTTCTAGGGTTAACTGGTATGTATTCATCACAAACCATCTTGAAAACAACTAAAAAAATGTCCCGATAATGGAAACAATGATGCAGCCTAGAATCTACTAGTAATAACCTGCACATTGACACATCACTTAGCCTAGACTGAGCACTCACCAAGTGTGCAAAGGTACCAGGCCCCTCTTTAGGGTTGCTATTACAGGATGTTAGCATGATGAAGACTTAATGCATTCAGATCCATAATTAATACAACATTCTACAAAGCATGTCTAGATCTAGATCTAAAGAGTAATATATTTAAATAATAACCATAATGAAGTCAATCATGTAAGAACCAATTATACTCATGATTAATACCTTGATTCAGCCAATACACTCCATTATATTAAACACAATAAATACACGAATCTTATTACAATAAGTAATACCATAATCTCATGCACGCATCAGATTTGGTAGCATAACCTCACAATAATTCATATCCAGTTCTCACATAGTCCTCCTATTCTACGTAGATCACTACATATTTATAAGGGTGGGTACTTTCCCTTCACCACTTGCATAATTCTCAAAATAGGTCGCATGCTGAAAATAGCCATGCGCCTTTACAATAATAGCCACACATGCAAGTGTGCTAACAATAGAACTCTTCTGGTTAACTAACAGTAGCAATTCTATTATCATCCAGAACCCATGCAAAGTGCTTAATAGTCACTCTTCCAATAATATCCCATGCATGTTGCGTACGTCGCCTCGTATCCTCGTTTGTGTGCTCTACACGCTATCTCCAAAAATAGCACGTACATGTGAAAACGGCTAAGTATCAAATCTTCCCTTGTCTTTTGCATGCGTGTCCTTCCCTATCCTTCGTGCCTTTGACTATGCTTTACTCCTACGCATGAATCTTTGGTGTGCCCTCTCCTTCGTATCATACTCTTGTCCGCTCAATAAGACTTGAAGTCCTAAAATTAGGGAGTCAAATATCATCTACATATCTCCCACAATCTCTCATTCTATCCCCTAAATCACTCAAGTCACTCCCTAAATTTGTCACAATCTCTACAAACACCTATTTCTATGTGATTATTACTTACACATTAATCACTTACGTTATTTGCATCACTTATTCTTTTCTCTCAAACACTAATGATCAAATAATCTTATGCAAAGCACTAAGACCACAACACCCATGTGAGGACTAATTCCCATCCCCCCCTTTAGTTCTCAAATGGGGAGAGGAACTACATTGAATAAACATATCTATATCTTGCTCCACAAGATGGATGTCAGTTTTCTAAGAATGCATCCATTACAAAAAGAAATATTATTACATAGAAGATCATGTTTTATTGAAAATTTCCTTCAAAGATAGACTTATTTAGAGCTTACGATAAAAGACAATAGAAACTAAACTAGACAAAACTAATAGAAAAATGAATCACAATTTTTTTTTTTGACATTATTTATAATTAAAAAGACAATATAACTAAAAATAAACTCTAAATTTCATATACCTAAATACTTAAAATAATAATTAAACCTTAAGAATTTATACATATGAACTTAGACTAAACTAATACCTATTAAACAAACTAACAAAAATTAAAATACATTAAAAAATAAAAAAATCTAAAAACTAAAATGAAACTATGTTAAAAAATATTAAAAAAAATAAAATTTAAACATAACACATTAAAAATAAACTAAGCACAATAAAACATAAATTAAAACTAAAACCATAAAAAATAAAACATAAAAACATCGAGCCAAAATAAAATACCACTCAATAAAGTAAAATTAAAACTTGAGACTTGAAACTAAAACCAAATACCTAAAACCATTTACCATTAACAAAACCAAGAGTTTAAAAATACTAAAAACTAGACTAAAAACAAAACTTGTGAGTAGAGACTCTGGATTACGACATCAAAACTTACAACAGTTGTAGTCTAGAGTAAGAATAGGATGAAACTATAATTGAGTTTCCAAATGTGCTATAGAAAATATACAAAGATTTAAGAAAAATAACTATATCATGGGAATTATATAAGGTAATTAGAATTAAGCGAGTTATATCGAATGTAGATGAAAAAGGAACTATAATGAATTACTTTCTATTAGGATTTAAGATCAATATTTCTTACAAATAAGATTACATAGTTTTATACAAAATATGATGACTGTTGAGTTACCAATCCTTACATTTTATTCTCATATATTTAGAGGCTTTTCATATTCTCTACATATTAGAAAAAAAGTTACACATTCTAGATTTTATTTTATACTAACTATATACATAAAAAAGGATTGCAGAATCATGAACTATATTCACATCACTTACTATTACATTTTACTATCCAACACTTTCCCAAACTTAATAATTGTCTCATCCCAAGAAAAAAGTTTATTTAAACTGTTGAGGTAATGTCTCTGTGTCTGATTCTATCTAATGTTGAATGGTGATTCCTCTGTGTTGTAAGTTACTTTGTTTGTATTCGATATAAAGGACGTCGTTTACCTGTTTTCATCCTCTACATACTACTTAATTTCCATTCCAGTCTTCAATTAAGTAGACTTCCCATTATACCACCCTTTTGAGTTTTCAATCTATTGGAAATATCTCTTAGATTTCCTTTACGGGTTTTCAAACTATGCAAGAATGCTTACAAATATAGCGACATTTGCTACCTCTCACAAAAATGTGTTGTTATTTATGTATTACTATTTTTCATGTTGTTTCTACTGCTCCATATTCTCAATTTGACTATGAGGGGTGAATAGTGGGGGTGATATTAGGAGTCTAGCCTTGGATATTCAAGGAATTATATATGGTAAAATGAACCTTTGTGTGTTATCCATTTCTTGTGTAGTTGGGATCATTACCTCTAGGTATGCCTTATATGTATTCTAATCTACAAAGGATTCATTTATTCTCCTATAGTACATCTACAATTACACTAGTACCTGAATAAATTCATACATTTGATATTCCTTAGCTTGCTAGATAGTCTGGTCATGAATTGTAATAGTGGCATGGATATCCCGAATGAGTGTCTCCAACCTATCCTTCATTCATTGTGTTTGAACCCCTGTAAAAGTATTCCTTGCTATATTGTATTCCCATTTTCACAATTGTTTGTGGACATTCTCCCTAATTTGTAATGATTCCTACAAAAAAATTCAATCCCTTGATGCTCTACCTCTGTCAAAGATATGTTTATGTATTTTTGTCCCCGCTTCAATGTCATTCTTATTGTCTTGAATGACATCATGTAAGTGTGTATTCCAATCAAAGAGCTCAAAGGTTAGCTATTTTTCCCGATCTTTTTCCTAGGTAAACATTGTGATATAATCCTTGAGTATCACTATTGCCTCTTTTACTTCATATTTGGAATTCACTACTTATGCTATGAGATTTTTCACCACTTCATTTCTATTCCAATTGTCCACTATCTTGTTAACCATAAGCATTACCTACATTATTTTTCTCATGACTTGGTCACCTATTGTATTTGTGACCAACTTGAGACAATATTGTCTAACATACAACATTAGATTATGTGGTGTATTCTCCAAGTTATCCTTCTATAGGGCCATGTACAATGCAATCTGCTCTGATATTGGATTAACAAAAATGTGTGTAATCCTTAGAACTATGTTTACAATAATAATTTCTCCAAATCTACTTCCATTATCTTGTTGTAGATTAGGAGGTTGTATCTTGCACACTTGTCTGAGAAATTAATTGGGATTACACTATGAATATGGGATAAAGACAGAATTAGCTTATGTTTTCATAATGGTTCCATTGATTGCACTATCGATCTAACCACTTGTGCATTCCCCTTGTTTGCTTATTCTTCCTCTATCAATGTTGTATTGTGTCTCAGGCTCTACTATTCCCTATGAATCTTTGATATTTGTAGTTGTTTGTTCTTACAAATTTTATTCTTATGATTCTATTATCTTCCTCTTGTTTTCTTATTTCTTCTTCTCTTCTACTTTCTTTTGCTTCCTTTACTTTCTCCTCTTCTTCTGTCTTAGCTCATGTTTTATTTTTTCTCTTTGTTTTTCCTCTCTTCTTCTTTTCTTCTTGTTTCCTTTTCATGTCTATGGCCTTATGTTCTTTGCCCTGCATAATTTTTATCTTATGTTTCTCTTCATGTACTTTGTGCACTCTTTCTTCCTCTTGTCTTTATTGGTATGTATCTTGTTGTTTTCATGGATTCTCTTTTGTTGACTTCTCGCTTCATGTGTTGTTGTTGGCTACATCATGTGGTTGCATGATTTTTTACACTGGTTCCTCCACTGGACGTGTATTGGTCTATATGACAATTTATTTTTCTTACATCGCCTACACACTTAACATTTCCATTGTGCCAAATTTTGATGAAGTTCTAACCTCATTTAGAGATGAAGGAGGAAAAGGTATACTCGATACTTGAGTTACAACTTTAGAGAGTATGATTTTAATACTTTTTCTCCCCTTGGGTTTCCATCTCTTATGCACTATTTCTCCTTGCCATCCACAAGAGTTTCTTGCACTAGGTACATAGTTGTCTCCTACTATTGTGTGTCCTCCTGTGTAAGTGAGTTTCTTCTACATTTACTAACACCCCTACTTGAGATAATCATTTATTTGATTACAAGTAGTCACACTACTCTAAAAGGACTTGTTTCAGTCCTTTTCTTCTTGGGTGGAGAGACTAGGAATTCTTCCTCTAATGTGGCTACATCTAGCCCCTGGTCCTTTAGACCCTCACTTATGTTTTACACTAGTTGTTCTTGTGTCACATCCTCCTACCCCTCACTAATCAGGAGATAATTTTGTATAGATAGGAGTACAAACCTATCTTCCGACTACAACCTTTGTTTGTGACCTTCTCTATTGTGATAGCCTTCTAGGTGTACCATTCCATTTCCTTAGGAAGATACATTTTGGTGCCCATTTTTATAATTTCAATTACACACATTCTCTATGTCAATTTATGTTTAATGAAAATCTAGAATGGAAAACCAACCGAGTAATATGGGGTCTATTACCACCCTTGGTGATTATATTCATGTTTGAGCAATGATTAGATGCTTACATTTTCTCTATTTAGTCTCCTCAATGACTCTTCTTCTTAAAATTGTACTTTGTAGTTTGAGATTTCTTAGCTGCTCCTATATGTAGCTCTCCCATATCTCGGTTACTTTCATCCTTGTGTGTGTAATGGTCATATACTTGTTGGGATTGTGTCATGTTGTCTAATCAAGTTTGGCCTTGGATATCTCCATGCTAATGAAAAATGGTAGTGTCTTTGGATGTTTGACATTGATGACCTCTAATCACTATATGAACCCATTATGTAACAATGTGATCTTGGCATACATGGCTGCATAAGTTATTACCTCCTTAGGTACTAGGGGGTTTGCGATGAGATTTTATCTGATTCACAACACTCAATATCCCAATAATTGCATATATGTATAAGTTATGCATGGCCTCATTGGAACAAACTACACAAATCTCTCTTATAGGAACTACTTAATTTTTACTTCTATTATGCCATGGAGGGCCTCCCAAAGGTCGTGAAACATATCAAGATGATTAACAATTAGTGTTGATTTTTTCCTTCTTCTTACATGATATTTTTATGAATTTTTTTGAGTTCATGTGCAAGAAATTCAGGCTATTTGAATTTTTTACTATCATCCCATATTCTTATGATAATGTCCACAACTCCTATATAGGGAATATTCATCTAATTCCTCTCGGTATTTTCATGATTTTATGAGTCTCAAGTGATCATGTCCTAAATTTTCTTATCCTAGTTTCACATTTATTTTGAATTTGTACTCTTGAAATAAAATCAACTATATTGATATCCTTCCTCCCAAGAGTGGCTTATCTACTAGATATTACAATGCTTGGTGATTTATAAAAAAATAAAATTTAGTTTCTTACGGATATTTCTGGACTTCTAGAGTGCAATAATCATAGCTAAAGATTCTCGTTATGTAGTCATGTAGTTTCTCTATCTTTGGTGAAAATTTACTTCTTGTAAAGTGGATTGGATGGTCTATTCCTCCTTCCCTTGGTTGAGATAGAATTGCACCAATTGCACTAATTGATGCATCAACATGCACATGAAAAATATTTGACCAATCTAGAAATACTAGTATCGACACACTAACTAGTTTATGCTTTAACTATGTGAATGCATTTTGACATTTGGTTGTCCATTCAAAATTTTCACCCTTAAGTAACAAATTCTCCATTGGTTGTACTATGCTTACATATCCCTTGATAAATTTCTTGTAATACCATGTATGTCCCAAGAATGCACAAATCTCTGAGGGTGTTTTTGGTGGTTTGAGTCCAATTATGACAACTATTTTTTCTTGATCAACCAAAATTCCTTACATATAACGTGCCCAAGTAGCACTCCAAATGGTGTAAAGATTTTTTTTTTCAAATTTAATGCAATTCACAAAGCTCTACATATTTCTAACATTAATCATACCTTGGATATGTGTTCTTTGAATAAGGAGAATACATCCCAATCATCCAAGTATACTTCTAGGAAGTCATGAATGTAGTGACAACAACTTGGGAAAAGATTGTGGGTGTAGTTTTTAGTCCAAATGACATGACCCTATATTTAAAGCTTCCCCACTAAGATGTGAAAGTGGTTTTAGATAGAACTTATTATGCAATCAAGACTTGGTGTTAGCCACTCGAATTCAACTGTAAAAGAGTATACTTCATGTCATGCTACTACTTCTAATATTTCATGTATGAATGGAGTTGAAATGGGTCATTAACAAATGCATCATTCAAAGCCCTATAGTCTCCATAAATTCTAATTTCTCCTATTTTCTTTGGTTGGGTGACTATCGACTTACCCGATCTGGTTTTTATATTGGGTATCTTAGACCTTATTCTATCATCCTGCCCAATTCTTCCTTTACCTTTTCTTTCATATTTAGATTTAATTTGTATGGTCATTTATTTATAGGTTTTTCTCCTTTTAACTCGATGCAAATTTCACCAAGTGATGGATCCACTCATTTTATTTCACTAAATTTGGTAGGGAACACATCTTCATAGTCTCACAATAATTATAAGATTTATGAAATCTCCTTTTTGTCCAATAATCACCAACAATAGCTAGTTTTACTTTCCGCATTGGCTAGATGTCTTCTAACCTCTTGTGCACTAGTTCATCATATATTTTAGCCTTCCCTTGATTGCAGATCTCTATAACCATCATGAATCCTTCTTTTTCTTCTATGTTTAGATTATGCAACTGTGTTTATTCTTTATCATGCACTTTTTTTCTATTAGTATTAGTTTAAGGAATTCTAGTTTGAATATTACAATTAGTTCTATATCCTCTTCACTTTTTAGGTCGTTAATGTTATCATTGTTATATCGCCCACTCAATTGAAAATTTTCGCTCTAACTTCTTCATTGTTCTATGTTGCAGTTCCTTTTTTGTACCTTACATAATTTTTCATGTTGTTTAATCTAGGGTCCGGGAATTATGCTCCTCCTTATGGGTCAATAGTTATGTAGCAAAGGAATATTTTCATTTTGAGAAGTGCAATATCAACCATAGGATTACTATCTTCAAAATTAAAAGTTTGGATAAAATCATGGTGTAGCTATCCCCAATTGCACATTTCCCTTATTATCTCTTGATGAACATACCATGCTCTTGGAAATGGTGTAAATGTTTCTGGGAATATGTGCACCCACCATTTTGGCTATATCTCCCATATTTTCCAAGCTTCTATACATTCCTAGATATGCATTTCTAGGAATTCTTCCATGCAATACTTAGGCCATTTCTTAGTGATCCTGTCTTTTAGTGCAAATTTGGACTACAACATTTCTATGATTTTTTTCTAGTTAGATTCTTTGACTTATGCACAACCCACCATGATGTAACTATTCCTTTGAGTGCATAATCCAATGTGCTTATTCTTAGTTCTTTCTGAGGCACATGTTTTTGCAATTCTACCAAGAATGTATCTAAATTTGAAGTTCCAAAGTATTACAGAATACATTTTTCTTCAACATGTACCATCCTCATTGGTATTCTTACATTCCCCTTTATCATACAATGGCTCAAACTTGAATTTCAATCACCACCAACAAAGGATTCCATTTCCCATGGGATATGAATTTCTCTGTTTGGCTCTGCATAGTCTTGGTCATGGTGTGTAAAGTTATAGAACTGTGATATCTTGTATTTATTTTGGGACCATATAATATAATTTGGTTATTATCCTATGAATGGATTCTTGGTGTGGGTTTGAATCAAATTTGGCCATTCTAGAAACTCTTCATTTCTTACTTCTAGCATGCATCACGGGACATAGTCCTTTTTTGGATGTCCAACCTTAAACCAACTTTCAATATAATTAACATATGGAGATAATGGTACATGGATTCTATTCATTCATGTTCATTGGAATTAAAATAATAGTATCATCAAGATGTGCTTCTATTTGATTGGTAATTTGGGGTTGAATTAGATTTGACCATTCTAGAAACTCTTCCTTTCTTACTTCTAGCATGCATCGTGGGACATAATCCCTTTTGGATGTCCAACCTTAAACCAAATTTCAACATCATGCACATATGGAGATAATGGTACATGGTTTCTATTTAGTCCTGTTCATTGGAATTACAATAATAGAATCATCAAGATGTGCTTCCATCTGATAGGTAATTGTTTTGATTGTCATGTTACCATAATACACCCACTTATTTCTAATCAACAATGGATAGTGATTTTTTTTTGTTTTGATATCTATGAATCCAAAATATCCTTTCAAAAATAGGTCTCCTACCTATATTTCAATCTATTCTAATCGTTCAATTAGATCTACTCTTCTATAGTCTGTGAGGCTGAGTGTAACAGGGCTATATGCCAAGGTAGGAGATATCATTGCTTGCCAAGTGGATCTTGGCATAATGTTAATGATACTTGCAAAATCAAACACTGCATCTCTTATCTCATAATATCCCAAAGTTACATTAAGCTAGGTGTCCATGACTCAGGGATTTTTACTTTTTACATACCCGACTAGTTTTTCACATGTATGAATTTGTCTCGATACAATTTCTAATAAGGTTATAGGGAGATTGGATATGTTTTGTGAGATATATTCATTGTGAAATACATTCACCATGTTAAAAAGTCTTATAGAGTTGTGATTATTCCTTCTTATTTTAATGTTCTAATCATTTGGCCATAAATTTGAGCTTTTGCTGCACCTGTGTTTTTGACAACACCCTCCTATTTTGGATTTATTGGAGTAACATTTTAGCTTATTCCAAAAAAGAGTTTTATTTTCTTGGGTTGGGATAGGTATCTTTATATGCATGACATATGTGTGATTCTATAAGAATATCCTCATACTCCAAGCCTTTTTCTTTCCTCTTTTCTTGTGTAACAACTTGAAGGCTATAATTTTTTCTAGGTACCACATTGATCATCTTAACACTGTGTAATTTTTTTATTTTGTTTATTTCTAAAATATAAGATAAAATTCTATATTGTGTTACGATTATACCATGCAATAAGTACAAGATAAACATACCACTCAATATTTGAAGGGAAATTTCATACGATGTGGTTTATCTCTCCAAAAAGGTAGAAAATCATTCCTCGTCATTAGGGTTTGATTCATGCATTCCTTTGCTAGCACCCACATTGGTAGCCTCCTTATTGTGCTTTGTATGACCTTGGTGGTGTAAAAAAATTGATTTTGGCCTTGATATACTCCATATTATGCTTGCGGTGAAGGCATATTCCACCCAAGTGATTGTTAAGGAAAAGGAGAGGCCCACCCCATGTTTTTTATGGAGATGGTGATGCCAAACTTGAATTGGCTTGAGGAGATTGTAGAATCCATTGTAAATTTGTTTGTGGTGAGGCTGGAACCCATTGCACAATTGGATTGAGTGATGTGGCCATTTATATTTTTACTACAACATTTTGTTCCTTAGGTGTCATTTGATCTTGTACTGTAAAAAAATTCCTAGTAATTTCCTCATTTAAATCCATCAATGCTCACTAGTATTTCATTTTGTGGTTTGTGTCCTTATAAGAAGAACATACCACATTTTGAGGGTACCTCACATAGTGTTACAAAAAGGAAATTTGTTAATTGTATGTTCAAATATTTTACAGATATCAAAAAATTCACTCTAGCCTCTAGATTTCATGTTGTGGGAATCATTCTTATGATGTACTTCTTTCCCACAATATGCGTACCATATAATGAGTCTAGGCTTCTTTCCTTCCTATAGTTCCTCTAGTATTCACATTACTACATCAAGTTTGGATTCTATTTTGAAACCAAGATTACTACTATCTCCATAGTCCTCAATTTTTTCCACTCTAATAGATACTTCAATGGCTTTTGTTTTGGTTGAAAATTTTGTCTACATAATCAAAAATAGATTTTACTACACAACCCTTATACAAACCAAGTAACTTTATTTGACTCATCAAAATTGAAATTTAATTTATTCATGACATATAAGAATCTCAAGTCATATTCTATGATTTTTCTCTTTTTTCTTTATTTTATTTCTTTCAAATCTTGAATTATCTCCCGACACACTTGTTTCTTTTGAATACCTGAGTTAGAGCTTTGTAGATGTCATGTAAAGTCTGTAAACTCAAATTTCTTGAGTATATGAATTCCAATGATATTCCCTACGGTGTGCCTATTAGTCCACATTTCTTTTATCATCATCAGTAACTCCTTTTGCACCCCATCGCATGCCACAAGTCAAAAAGTAATGTTTAGGGTTTGTATTCCAATCATATGGTTGTAAGATTGTATATGGATTAAAATAATACACCATTATGCTTCCTATTCCTAACTCGATATCATGGTTATATTTACGTAGTTGGAAAGCTCAAATTATGTCTTGAAATCAAGTGTACTTTGGGTTGTAAATTTATTACTCCAATACTTGTACTAATCGAGCTAGATTTAGGGTTGTCTTCTTTTGATTATGAGAAACTGACCATGTACTTTGGGATAATGGAAATATGATTACTATCCTCTCCACTTCTTAATGCAATTTATTATTAACATAATTCTTTGTAATGGACTGTGTAATGAAAATTATACTTCTCTTTTGATATCTCCTACTCCAATTTCTTCTATTCTTGGTTTTTATAATGATTGTGTTTTATAATTTTGTTTCAACCTTCTTCACAATTCTTGTAAAATTTTAAATAGTTCTATGTCATTTATAAAATTCTAAGTAATCAATTATTTATCTGAATCCAATGATATATATCCTAGAAGAGGGGTCTTATCATATTCTATGGTCCTTTAGGTATCCCATTGTATTCTTTCCTCATAAACTATGTTTTCTTAATTCTTGTAATACCATGTTTTCCATGAAAGTTTCTCTAGGTTTAAAACCCACTATTTACTAAATCTACTTCTAACTATATCTAATCAGTTGTCCTTGGTTTCCTTTTCATTTTCTTTAGTTCATGAGTTCCTTTTTCAATTTCATCATCAAGGTCCATGCCTCATTGCAATCCCTCCTGTTCAATTTGGTTCTTTCCTTCTTCAGGTTCATCTGGTATCTCAAGGAGGCTCCATTCCCCCTCTTTCAATAACTCTTCTTACTTTACTCCTACTCACAGATTCGGTTATTCTTTTCCCCATTATTATTTCCACTTCCATGTTTATTGTAAATTCTTATTTCTCTCTGGATCCTTTCCATTCTTTAATTTTCTTCCTTCGATCCTTCCTGTGCCCTTCCATATTCCTCTTTATTTATGGACGCTTCCCTTCCTCTTCTTCTTCTAGGATTACATCTCCTTAGCACTTACCCGACTACTCCATACTTCACGGAATCAACACCATGGTATTTTCCACAACCAACATTTTAACCAAAAAGGCAATTGTCTAACAAATTTTCCTCTTAGTCCAAATAGAAATAGTGCTTCAACATATTCAAATGAATAATACTTTTGAATAGAAATCTAAATTATGTACCCGTCAATAGTAGTCTTCATCTAATGATCAACAACGTGGGTCCAAGGAACATCCAAATTGTATAGTGTTTCCTCTTTTTCCTCTATCCATTCATATTCCTCTTGGATTATTATCTAAAGTAATAGAAATCTAACTGAGATAACCAAGTGATTAACTCCTTCATAAGCTCACACCAAAAACTATCATGAATGTATGCGTAGATATGTTCCAAAAGGATTATTTTAGTTAGGATTCTGTCACCGTATCTTCATCTTCCATAATTTTTTTCATATTCTTATGTAGCCATATTTCTACAATTTTTTGTCATGGTAGCCATCTTAATATTTTTGGTCTTGGAAACATAACCATTGTTTGCAGAGGTTCCTAGATTATAACATTAGAAATTACAATAAGTTGCGCTTTAGATTAAGACATAGGATGGAACTATAACTAAGTTTCCAATTATGCAATATAAAATATACAAATATTTAATAAAAATACCCACATCATAAGAATTCCATAAGGCAATTAGAATTAAATAGATCTATATCGAATACATATGAAAAAGAACTATACTAAAGTACTTTCTATTAGGATCCAAGATTAACCTTTCTTACAAATATGAGTACATAGTTTTATACTAAATATGATGAATGTTAAGTTACCAATCCTTACATATCCTTCTTGTATATTTAAAGGATTTTCATATTCTCTATCTATGTGAAAAGAATATATACATTCTAGCTTTTGTATTATACTGACTATATACATAGAAAAGGATTGTGGAATCATGAACTATATCTATGTCGGCTTGCTATTACATTTTACTATCCAATAAAACTAAATCAAAAGAATAAATCATGACATAATTTTGACAAATCCAGAGGTGAGGAAGAGTTATTTTTGAGTACTGATGTTTGAAGATATGGAAGGAGAGTATGACAATCCAATGCGAGTCTAAGCTAGAGCAGGAGCTTAGAATGGGGCCCGATTCTACTTGTGAAAGTTGTGTTTGGACAAGTCAGTTGGGTTGTGAAGTTCTTAAAACATTTTTTAATGGAGTCCTTCCATTAATTTCTTCACATAATGTCATTCTTCACAAAGAAAACACATAATGCAATACACGTTGTGATTGTTAGGATAAAATACATCATGTAGGACGCATTTGATGCTTTCACGGTGATCTTCATGCTATAAAAATAACTCTAAAACATTTCAAATTCATCTTTTCTACTCATCACATTCTTCACATAAGGAGTTACACCTAAGTTGATCATGTGGTTGTGTCCTGAAAACAATTTTTCCTTCATTGTACTACTTTTTCTTCTATAAAAGCATGCTCAAACCCTTGTTTTTTTATTTTTCTCACAAATGAAAAACTACATTTGGCTGAAATTTGGATGGGTTATTAAAAACACATACATCTTGATACCCTTTAAATTTTGCAAAAAACCATATCATAAAAATAGAATTAAGACCTATTGTTTAGTCAGGTTTAGTAAATTTTATGGATTTATTTGTGAAAACAAAAAATAGTCTAAAAATGAGAGAAATAGAAACATGGCTTGTTTATATTCGATCCAAATATTTTGGACATTCTGATTTGAACTACGAGGTCATATTTTCTTACAAAATATTCAACAAAAACTACACTATCACAAGTGATTATTCAAACACACCTAAACCAAGAATAAAACAATGGAAAAAATGAAATGAGTTATCACAAAAAGTTGAAAAAAATGGATGCGAAGGAGATGCATATGAATGATTCCTTCCAAATGGGTTCGCATAAGGTCTACTATGTTACAATTTCAATATATTTAATAATGGTGAACACATGAAAAAATGGGTTGTATGATGAGGTCCTGTGGTATCTGTTAGAATTTGTTTGCACATTTTAACATTACAACATATGTATGAGCATGAAAAAGGTAACCAATTTGCTGTGAGGTCCACGGTATCCACAAACCCATTCCCTAACTCTACCTGAAAAAATAAAAAATGGGTGGAGTTAAAATCATAGAGGCCTCTTTTAAGAACCTACTTTGATACCAAATGTGGGATTTTCCCCATATTTAGAGAGAGAGCATATGCTCAAGTTTTCAAAAATTCATCATTTATCAAATAAAAGATAAAGTAAATCATATAGACAATTGAACTTTAAAATCATGGAGTCAAATCTCATCTTCATATCTCCCACAATCTCTCATTCTATCCTCTAAATAACTCAAACTACTCCCTAAATCTCTCACAATCTCCACAAACTCCTATTCTAATGTGATTGTTACTTATATAATAATCACTTACATTATTTTCTCCACTTATTATTTTCTCTCACACACTAATTATAAAATAATCTAATGTGGAACACTAAGACCACAACACCCATGTGATGACTAAATCCTAACAAAAAATGGAATGGATTAAATGGATACAAATGTTGATAGGATTAACTCGCAATGCACTAATTCATATTAAATTAACTATTATTGTGAACTTGTGTAGGTTTTATTACATAATGATTATGTATTTTTACTTCACTTAATTTGAAATGGAAGAAAACTATACAAGTTTTATTAAGGTGACAAAATTTATCTAATTGGATCAAGGAGTTTTGTACACTTGCATTTTATTATTATACTTATTACATGTGTTTGAATGTATGCATAGGAATAGGAAATCAAGAGGCATAAATTTTTTTCTCCTATTTTTGAAGTGTGATGGAAAATTTTGGCTACAAAAAAATATTTTGTGGTGTGTTTTTCCATTCACCCACCATGAGGGTCTCTACACCTTGGTATCAAAGTGTTGGTTCAATGTTATAGAAGTTTTGTGTTTGTTACATTTATAAGTTATGTTTTTCCGTGTCGTCAAGTAAAAATGGAAAGGAAAAGAGAAACAACTAGTAGTGGAAATTCTAATCATGCAAATGATGTCAATAAAATCCCTAATAACGATGATGATATTACAAGAAATCAACAAGAAAATTTGGATCATTTTTTTGTATTTTTTAAATTTTAAAACTCTTTTGACTAGAGCTATGAACTAGTAAAATTCTTGCATTATTGATTGACACCCAAGATAAAATTAATGCTCTAGAGCATCTAGATTAAAGGAAATTAGGTTAATCAGGGTGATGAATAAAATGAGTAAGCTTTGAAAAATGATCGGGATCGGGTAGTGAATACGTGCCCAAGAGGGAAAGGTTTAAAAAATAATTGGTTAAGGATATGTAAATAGTAATCCCACCAAAGTACACAATATTAGTGGTAGGGTATGGGGCTAAAGCATGGCTTATTAAAATGGAGAAATATTTTGAAATTTGTAATTTCATAGAGGAAACATGGGTAACATATCAAATTTCAATGTTTGGTGGGACCATAAAAAGTTTGAGTAGAATTTGAGTGTGGAGAACATTACATGGGATTTACTATGACTTTATGTAGGAAATGATGATTTCCACCAATGTATTTTGACATAAAATTTTCTGAGTTATATAACATGACCCAAGGAGATCTTACATCAATTCAATATTAGGAGATGTTCATAAAACTTCTTAAATATGTACCACAATACCATAATGATGTGCGCCCAAATTCACAATTTTATTATGGATTTGATTCATTGCATTGGAATGGAAGTATATGTCCATGGGAAAAATATGATGGATGATGTTTTTGAAAATAAAATGAATAAAGAACAAAAGTTACATGTAATTTGTCTTTGTTAGAAAGGACATCAAGGTCCCGGGAATGGACATAATCAAGATTCTTCAAGACCATTCAAGAAAAAAATTTAACAAGTTAAAAAAGAATGGATGAAACAAAACATGTAATGCTTGGAAATAAAATAAGACTATTAACACATCCCCAAAAAATAATAATAAGAGAAATTGAATAAATAAAAATGGTGTCAACAACTAAAACAAGAGTACATGGGAGAACTTTCCACAAAAGGGCCACTTTGAATGGATGTTTTACATGTGGAGGAGACCACTATGCTAGAAATTGTCCTCAAAACACTATTAGAGGACCTCCTTCATAGTCTCAAAATCATTAATACATATACGAAATAGTTAAAAATCATTAGGTAGCCTTCCAATTAAATCCAATAGAGGTTCTAGGTAAATGTTTTGGAATTTTTGTTTCTTTTTTGATTGATACGAAGCCACTAACTCTTTTGATGCACCTAATATATTGAGTAAATTTACTATACAAGATACTTATATTGATAAAACATGGATAATTCAAGTATGGAAATTAAATGGAAAAGAAAGTATAAAAATGATTATTTTAAGCCGAGTTAGAGTTACCAAGTTTTACAAAAAAGTGAATTTGTATGTTGCACCTTTAGGATAATATGATGTTATCTTAGGGGTAAATTGGTTATGTCAACATCATGCTAAGGTGGATTTATATACTAATAAAGTAACATGTCAAGTTGATAGTGGGAAGTATTAGATTTTTCAAGGGATTACGAATGCCGCTAATTTGAGGAAAATTCAGCTATGCAGGTTGAAGAAAGCATAGAGAAAGGGACTTATGATGTATGTAATATGCACTAACGATGTGGGTGAAGAAAAAGCACCTACATTGGAGGAATACCCTTTCGTATGAGATTTTAGTGATGTATTTCTAGAAGAATTGCTAGGACTTCCTACTCATAGACAATTTGATTTATCTATAAACATTATTTTAGGATTGAAAGCTAATTCTAAATCAGCTTATCGAATGATTACCACTGAACTATTTGAGTTAAAAGTACAATTACATGAGTTGCTAGCTAAATGATTGATTCATCCTAGGGATCCATAGTTGTTTTTGTGAAAAATAAATGGAACACTTAGACTTTGTATTGATAAAAAATGCTAAACAAGGAAACAATAAAGAATATGTATCTTGTACCATGCATTGATTATATTTTTCATCAAATTAAAGAATAAACATTATTATCAGACCTAATTTGAGATTAGGGTATCATCAATTGATGATCAAAGAAAGTGACATAAATAATAATTTTTTTGCATAAGGTATGGTCATTAAGAGTTCATATTTCTTCCTTTTGGACTCATGAACGCATTGAAAACTTTCATTTATTTTGATGATTAAGACATTCAAAGATTATCTAGATTGGTTTGTGTTAATCTTCTCAAATGATATATTTATTTATTCACAGAGAAAAAGAAGAAAATTACTGATATTTGGTATTGTAAAGATTGATACATCATATAATTTATGACAATTTGTCAAAATGTTCCTTCTTCCAAATAAAAGCACACTATTTAGGCCATATTATATCAACAAACAAAATTGTAGTTTATTTAAACAAGATAAAGGCTATCATGGAATGGCCTAAACCTAGGAATGTGCATGAAGTTCAAAGTTTTACGATATTTATAGGGTAATATAGGAAATTTCTAGAAGGGTTTTTAAGGATTGATAATCCTATTACCTCATTGCAAAAGAAATGGAAGAATTTTTATTATGGATTAAAAATTGTGAAAAATCCTTTCAACTCCTTAAGGAAAAGTTGACATCAATGCAAATTTCGAAAGTTGTAGATCCTTATGGAGAATTTAACATTGTCATAGATGCATCGGGTGAAGATTTTGGAGGAATATGGATGTATGATAATCAAGTGGCGTCTTACAAGTCACAAAATATTAAGCAAGGGTAGTTAAATTATGCTCCACACGATTTTGAACTATAATAAAAGATTTACAAATGTGGAGGAATTACCTTTTGGGAAATCCTTTTATACTTAAGTCAAATATTTTAGGATTACAATATATCTTCACTCAACCAAACTTGAACACACGACAACAATGTTGGTTAAAATTTTTATTATGATTTTTATATAAGTTATTTTAAGGGAAAATAAAAAACAAGTTACAGATTCCCTTACCGAAGATGATATATAACAAACATGGCCTCGATGAGGAAATATTTTAGAAAATAGATTTTGAGTAAGGTATATTTAGACAATTTTAATGGGAATGTCAACTTTGTTTTGAAAATTGATAGAAGAGATCATAGATATTAGGGTTTCCAATTTGATAGAGATGGAATTTTTAGATCCCATGAAAAATATATGTACTAAATCTCGATGGATCATGAACCTAGTATTGTAAGAGGCACACAATGCTCCTTATTCAAGTCAGCTAGGTGTGACGAAGATAATGGTTAAACTCAAACAATTATATTTCTAGTTGGACATTAAAAGGGATGTTGTAAATTTTGTTTCAAAATGTTTTGAGTGTTAGCGATTAAAGGCAAACCTCCTAAATATAAATGGAAAGTTATTAGTATCATTTTTGTTCATGAAATTATAGTGTCTAGGAACAAACATGATGTTATATTGGTGGTTTTGGATAAGCTCACCAAGGTGGCCCATTTCATTCTAGGTAATTTGAAATACTATTCACTAGTTTTGGTGAAGAGGTTCTTTAAGGATATTTTTCATTTGCACCGAGTTCCAAAGAATATTATCTCTTATTGAGATACCCATATGATGTCAAGGTTTTGGAAAAATTGTAGAATAATTTAGGAAAAATATTGAATTTTAGTACTATTTAATCAGAGATAGATAGTCAAACAGAGAGGGTGAACTAAGTTTGAGAAGACATTCTCGGGATGTATTGTATGGATCAACAATACTAATGGGAATATTATTTACTATTATCTTGTAGACACAAAACCATAAACATATACTTGCATTCATATGGTTCCTAAATGAGAAAACTAATTATTGACATCTATCTATGGCCTCTTTGTTTCATCTCTAGTCTTCTTTCTGGTCTTTTACACCTTACAACCTAGTATGAACTTTATTGTTTTATCTTTCATGACTCTGGACACTAGTTCCCACCAAGATTCCAATGCCTAGGTTCCCTTGTCCCCTATGGATGCCCCTAACCTCTTTCTATCTTATTCATCTCTTTTAGGCTTCTTTTATCTTTTGGGTATCTTATTTTCTTATGAATCAGCCTTTTAGTTGTTAATTACAAAATTCAAATAAGGGAATCATATAAATACAAAGCTATATGACCAAGCTCTAAGCATCTATTATCATCACCTAAGGTTGCATTCAAAGACATCTAAGATAATTAAAGGAATCCATCTAGCACTCATACAAGGGATAAGGGATTGCATTTTCTACATACACACACAAGGGGAAGTTTATTTTTCCATCCACACATATATCTATGAAAATAACGATAACTAGATCATACCAAGCCAAGAACACAGATGCTAATCAAACACCACGATCAATAAGATAAAAGCAATTCACCAGAATAACTTTACATAAAACCTTTACAAACAAATGAGCAACAATATCATATATTATTATGGAACTCAATGTAATACATTGAGAATGGGCCTTGCTTAAATAGACAAGGAATAACAATCTAAGAACCACCAATGTCGTAGATCAAGCCATAAATCAAAGAAATAAATAGTCATCAAAGAACTAGTCAAGACCATAGATTTAGGAGAGAAATAGACATCAAGGATCTAGTCAATACCATAGATCTAGGAATGAACTAGTCAATACCATAGATCAAGGAAAGAACTATACCTAACAACTAGATAATATCTCCTAATATCTAAATAAGATAAAAGAAATATCCATACACATTAGTGGGTGAGGATAAATACAATAAAGGTAAATAAAGTACCTAGGTGAACATGAGCTAAGGTAAACACCTAATCTAACACCCCCTCAAGTGAAGCTAGGGGCCAAAATAGAAGTGGCATGTCCACAGTATGAGTCTCAACAACTAGGCTTGATGAGGTACTCATGTACAATAACTAGAAAAAAGGGACACCGTAAGGTACCCAAAACTAGTAACAACAAAGTAAAGAGAGTAAAGACCCACTCCAAGGCATCCCAAGAAGATCGGCTCAAAAAACTCGTATAATGCTGAAGAAGTTTGGTGTGCACTGTGGTCTGAATCCACTACTCGATCACAAAACTAAAAAAACAACTAACACTGGGCTTTCACCAGAATAGCTCCATACAAGGAGACTGTCAACGGAGTGATGTCGAAAGTGCAAAAAAACACCAAACATAATTTGATCAATTGCTACAAATAGGTGTGCCACGATCCAAGAACAATAACCAAAGCAACAAGGCAAGGACACAAACTCTAGAGTGTCACGATCCAAGAAAAGCCAAGGTAACAAGGCAAGGACACGAAACCCGAAGAAGTAGGATCAACACCACACCCTCCCATAATGTTGAATGGGTGGAGAAGCCACACATGTAGAGTCCTCTCAATGAATTCCTATGTCACCGCCATGAGTGATCAGATATCCACCCCAAATCAACATGGATGGATGAAGAAGATGCCTGCATATAACTTGGTGCAAAATGCACAATGGGTGCATGTAAAAGAACATCAGAATGTGTGTCAGGTTGATCATGGCTGATAGCTAAAATCTCAGGTTTCTCAAGCTTGAGTGAAGGTGTAGAACTCATGTGTTGCTCATGATCCTCAGAAAGAGTTGAGCGAACAAAAAATCTCTATCAATGTGTGATCCCAATGAAGTATCTGCTCGAAAACCAATGTCATGATGAGAATTCCACTTAACATGTGGAATAGAGGAAACAATACCCTATGAATGTCTACCAATGACTCCACTAGTGAGACCCATAGAACAGAGCATGCAAGATCTGAATGCAGTGGTATGCTTCTCAAAAAAGCCATGCAGCTGAGCAGAAATAGGATACACAACATGTGGTACTTGTAATAGGCACAAATGTGGAAGAGCATGCAATAACAAGCTTCATAGGTGTATGAGCATCAAGAGCAAGAACAGACTCAAAGAATGACATATCAATGTCAATGGGTTCATGAGAAATAGCTACAAGTGGACTAGGAGCATGGATATGGTTGTCCACAATATGATGGTGATGTTGTAGGCTAGCAAGTTTGTTCTGCAGGGAGTGTATTATTGTATCCTTATCATGAATGAGTGATTGTAGAAGAGAATTTCACTTCTTGAGCGATCTATTTTCTTCCACAAATTTTACAATATCCTCTTGAAGTCCACATACTTTAGAGAAAAGCATATCATTCTCAGAATCCATGATAGGTACAAACTGCAACTCCTAGAAGTTTAGGACGTTGGGCTCAGCCAAAATTGCGTCCACAATTGATTACAACACTCCTCCATATTTGGCACTTTATAATTATAGTGAAAGTCTCAAAATAAATATTTCCAATGGAAATAGCATGAAAAAACAAGCACTTTTGCAAAAAACGGCACTCAAAATTGAGTTACTTAAAAAGTTACAAGCTTTTTAATATTTTGCTCATTATTTATTTTAGTTGCCACTAAAACAAAATAAATTGTTGTTGCCTTCACCACACAAATAAAATTAAAGGGGGCTGAAGCTAAGCACCTACTAGTAGGAATCACAATCTTTAAGCCCTCATATGACCATTTTTAGACGTTTTTTCTTCATGGCACGGATCCCAAGGCAGACTGGTGTGCTTCCCTACAACAATGCAAAAAACCCAGAAAAATGATTGCCTCCAAAAATGGTCAAGTTTACAATTGATCTTAGGGTTTTCCCACCTTCGGATCCAATGGAAGCCTTTGTTTTGCATAAAAATGCATGCAGCAACAAAATATGACCAAATCCCAAATATATGAATATACAATGAATTTATTTACAAAATAAAACTTACAGACGGATGTCAACAACAATCTCCACTCTCGATACCATGAAAGGAACGATAACCAGATCGTACCAAGCCAAGAACATAGATGCTAATCAAACACCATGATCAATAAGATGAAATCAATTCACCAGAATAGCTTTACATAAAACCTTTGCAAACAAATGAGTAGCAATATCATATATTATTATGGAACTCAATGCAATACATTGAGAATGAGCCTTGCTTAAATATGTAAGGAATAACAATCTAAGAACCAATCAAGGTCTTAGATCAAGCCATAAATCAAGGAAATAACTAGTCAAGACCATAGATTTAGGAGAGAACTAGATATCAAGGATCTAGTCAATACCATAGATCTAGGAAAGAACTAGTCAATACCATAGATTAAGGAAAGAACTATACTTAACAACTAGATAATATCTCCTAATATCTAAATAAGATAAAAGAAATATCCACACACATAAGTGGGTTAGGATAAATACAATAAAGGTAAATAAAGTACCTAGGTGAACATGAGCTAAAGTAAATACCTACTCTAACAATCTACATTGGTACATTTAGCTATCGCCCACTATCATGTGCACTTGCATAAGGGTATCTTAGGGAACGATTATATCACACACGTACAAAAACTACATGAATTATGAAATGTAGTGAAAATATCGGTCGTAAGTTCACTCTTTCGGGTGACCTCTGGGGTCGGGATGACTCGCCATATTGCATATTTTATTTTTAGGATTCGATGTAGTTTGAGGGTTTCACATGTCATCTTCTGTTTGCAAGTTACAAAGAAATTTGGTGATCATCCAAATGACATACGGGGGACCAAAAGTGAAGGTTATCGACACTTGTGCGACACAAAAATAAGTTTCTAAGCTCCTACATAGTCACAATCTCCTAGAAGAGGTCCCTCGTGCCTAGATGCCTTAATCCTGTACTACGTGCCATAGTCCCAACTCAACCCATAGTTTCAAGATTTTCTGTGCTTAGTCGCGATAGTCTTCCCTTCATGTTCATCATTTCTCCAAGACATAACACTTTGGAATCAAGTGCAAAATCAACTAATTCTTATGATCTCTCTTTTACACTTAGGGTTTCATATTTCTTTAGCTTATTTCCTGTGTTAAATATGTACTCTAACATTTATTTATCATACGTGACTTTGCAATTAGAATTTTACAAATTCCATATTTTTAAAATCATAGCTAATTTTTCTTACTTTAAATCACATCGTTCAACATTGGGTACAACTCCTTTTAGGTTTTATATGGGATAAAATGTTGCATGCTTATCAATTAGGATTATATTGAGGAAAAGGTGGTTATAAGTTTTGACATGTTTAAGGACATAGAAGAATAAGTAAAACTGATTGGGTAATGATTGTTTGAGGCTATAGATAAACAAAAGATATATGCATATAAGAAATGGATTCCTAGAGAGCTTGTAGTAGGTGATAAATTATTTCTAATATTTATACCAAAGAATAAATATATAAAGTTTTGAAATTATTCAAGACTAGCATGTTATTACGTAGGACCATTTGATGTTCTCGAAGTGGTCAATTTAGTGACATAAAGACTTTCATTACCTTCAGATCTATCTTAATTACACAATGTGTTTCATGCATCTTTATTGAAATATTATAACTTTGATGAATTTCATGTTATTGATTGTACATCTCTATAGGAGAGGATCCAAGAGTTATTTTGGTCAAACCCCTACGGGTTCTTGAGGTTCACAAATTTCACTTGTGAAACATGGAAGTCACGTAGTAGAAGGTCCAGTGGGACCAATATTCAGAGGACCTAATTTATTTCATTACTTGATTTATTTTTATTAGTAATAATCATTGGGATGATGTTTTCTCTTATCGGGAATGAATACACATCTAACGTTGCACTTATTATTTTGGGAACATTATGAAATTAAGTGGTTGTCAACACATTTGATACAACATTATATTATTATTGTTTTGATTTGATTTGATTAAACATTATGATATGTTTTAGGAATAAAAATTATATTATCAACTACGTGACTTCCATGTTTCGCAAGTGAAGTCACGTAGTAGATGTAAATAATAAAACATGGTTTAAGATGCTTAGTTTGTGTATGTTCAAAAATATTTATGTTTCATGCATAGATAAAACATTAATCGACAATCACATAGATGGAGCCAAATAAATCAGTCTTTATTTCATTAATAAAGAAAAATATAAAAAATATGAATTTGTTACAAGTAAAAAAGTCTATTAAGACCAGTTGATTATCATTAATGAATATGAAATATATTAGTATCAAATCATTGTCCAATGTCAATAATCTCAAGAATGTATACAAGAAATTAGAACTTTGGCAACTGAAATAGTCCTGAGTGCAACCCATTCATTTGTGTCTTGGAACTCTACAGAATCAAAAGCGTGTTCTGTAGATGTGTTCGGATCCCTGGATCAATCAAAATGTTACCGAATCCTCTTATTTCTATGAGAGAATTCCATAATGCAAGTGCTCGTTCATAAGGGAAAGTTTCCATAGAGTAAATGGATACATACAATCTCGAAAAAGTTTTAAATTTATATCTAATTTGTTTTGGACTTTTGACTTTACAAAGGAAAATGCATTGAATACCCTCTCATCTTCAATAGAACCCAGAATCATTGTTTGAAAAAGTTCATATAGCTGAATATACTCGCTCAAATCCTCTTGCAAAATACTACTAGAATAAATCTTCTTCCAAAGTCTTATAATGGAACCATTTTCATTTGGCTCTTCCAGAAACTAAAATTGCTCTAGTATAGTGGTGGAAAAATCATGGGATTGAGAACTCAACAATTGTTTCTGTAAAATAACTTCAACAACAACTCCGTTTATCTCTTCACACTTGCAGAAATGTTCAATTAGAATAGTCATGTATTTGATAAATAAATTACTGATGGATGTTTCAAGAATACCTCCATGTGTATTCCAAAACTGTGGATTGAAAATTCCCATTGCTTCAAGTAATTTATCCTTTTTGAATCTTTCACGGATATCTGTAGATAAAGATAAAGAAATATTTTTGAATTTATTTTGAGTTTCATATAATATTGTTTCATATAAAATACATGTCACTCTTACTTCCTCCATCTTTGACCTAGCCAAATCTACTCTTTTTTGAAAAGGATGAAGTGGTATCTCTTTTCCGTGTGCTGTTATACACAAATGATCACATGTATATTTAATTTTAAGAAGAAACTTGCATTCTTAAGGACTATTAATGCATTCCAAATTTAAAAAAATAGGTCCCTTAAAACTATCATCTGAACAATAAAAAAATCTAAACTCAAACACATGTTTTTGAGTCTTATGAAGTCTGTTATGTAAATGCAACACTCTTGTGCATGCTTTGTCAAAACATTTAGCTCCTTCAACATTGGAAAAATTCCACAGAGTGTAAGTAAAGTTTCAATATCTGATTAGATAGTACAATAAATATTTAGCTTTATCCACATCCCTGCAATATTTGTACATAAAACATGTCAATGAAGGATATTATTCAAATATTCTGACAAGCAGGCTCATACATTGAGATCCATCTAGTATCTACATCTTTGAGAAGATTTTTTTCCATCTATTAATCCAATAGAAATTTTTGAAATTCTTAAAATCCCTTTAGACTACTAGAGTAATATGCATGAAAATCTCGAGATCAGCTCCTCCACTTTGGCATCGCTTTCAAAATTACTCACAATTTTATAGGTCGGAGTTCATTATGTGAGCCATGCCATAAATTAAAATCATATAGGGGAAATTTTTTTCTATAGTCGCACACGAGACCATTTCTAGCCCCTTTGCATTATAGCTACATTGACAGTTCAACACAAATGAACTTCGTTGCAATGAAAAAATCATCCATACCTGTAATATCCTTCAAACGTGACAACACTAGCTTATAAATGTTTTTAGAATTACAATTTTCACTCATTTTATGAACTGATAAGAGATGGGGATTTCTTACTTCATTTGCAAATGTGTATACATGAATATAAAACCATGAGGTATTTTCCACTTGTTATAACCTCATCAATTGAAAGTGAAATAAACTTTGCATTTTTATAGCCTCTTTCAAATCCTCCTTTTCCACCAGAGCAAGACATTTTTCTATTTCCTAGCCACTAGTATCTGACCAATGTGATTGTGGAACATTTTGTAAGCCAATTACCTGATACAAAATTTTATTTTATGAGAAATATGAAATGGGTCTGCCATTTTTAATATATGGAATATAGTTACAAATTGAATACTTTTGGAATGCATTTCAGTCTCCATAGCTTTGATCAATTTTGTAACAATTGTGCCACCTTTTTCATTAAGATTTTTCAAACGCTTTTGTTATTTTTCATATTTTTCCGTATATTTTACATGCAAGTAATCTTTTACATCTCTCCATTTATGAGATCTTACTATGCTCCCATCCTTTTGCTTTTGGGAAATATATATTTACCCACAATATTTTTCAATGGTGTCTAGTTTGAGCTACATTGTGTGATCTTGCCCTTGTTTTCAACTACATATTTTTCATCAACATTGAGTTGGAACATCATTACTATTTTTTAGATCTACTGGCTCAATAAAATGATATTTTATTGCCCAACCAAACATGAAATTCCTTCCTATAGTCTAGTTTGTCCTCTTTCTTCTGATATATTTATATTACTTTCTTTAACTTCAACTTGTGCATCTGGGTTCTCAGGAACAATATCTCTATCCTCACATCTCCTTTTTCTATAAATAGACACTAGAATATAAAATTCCTCTGTTGGTGTTGGATGAGAATTGTATGTGTTAGTGCTCATTTTGATCTTGCCCTTCTATCTTGAATGTGCCTTCAAAATTTTCTATGTCTGGTTTGTTAGAATTGAAAACATGTATGCTTGAAGAATGAAATCATGTTGAATACAAATGAAGTCCCATGTTTGAGTCATGAATCTAATATGAATCCTCTTTTTTGTTGAGGAATGTGATAACCATGTCATCTTTGAGTGATCCCTATGAAAAAATTGACGATTGATCGTTTTTAACCATGTAAATCCCTCCTATATATTGTCCTTTGATCTTCACCGCAAATTGCATATTTTCCTCTGCCTTCCGAAGACAAGTGGAATATTTCCATTGGCTACACTACAACGGGATTTGTTTACAAAGTTACACAATTTTCATATTAACTACAAATCACAAACCTATCCCTAAATCCCAATGAATATTCCCATGAATATTTGAGTCAAATAATGCAAAAGGAGAAGTTAACCTGCTCTAAAAAGGAATACGTGTTAGAATGGGATAGGATCTTGGGCTGGGTTGATAATAAAATTTTTCACCAATAAGAAGATGGAGTGTAAAATGTAAAGAAATCTCCGAGGCCCACCAGGGACACGTGTCGTGTTCTCGAAAAAGTCAAGAGGTGGGGTTTCGGGTCAAATCTACAAACTTGCACTCATTTGAAAAGTAATGCAAAATTGTAAAAAGACTCCCTAATCCCAAAAATCCCTAGATTAATCCACGTGGAAATTCCACATTTTAATGAAGGGGAAAATTGGACGACAAAGATGTAACGCATTTATGGCTTCCGCCATTAATGTATCTTGCACAAATCAAGACAATTTTTAGAAGTTTTCAAACATTTGAATTGTTACCCTTACACACAAGAGATTTGGAGGCCTAGCAGTGCTAATTCATAAAGGAGTAAAGAAAAATTGACTGTGAGGTGTTGACATTGAGCTAGAGAATTCAGAATTAAAGAAGCAAGGGAAAATTGCACGACATTTACATAAAAATGAGTAATTCTTGTATTACATTTGTATTCTTATTATTTGATTTATGATTTGCAAGAAATTAAGGGTGGAAATCAAAGCAATATAAAATGAATCCCATGGCATCAGGATTTAAAATCACCTCTAGTATTACCAATAATTTGGACAAAATTATAGACACAAATTTGTTAAATGCCGATTTGGATGATTTTCATGAAGGCTCCATGATCCCAACAAGAGTGAATTTATGGAAGCCATTGAGGCTAGCCACTAATTTTCCTCCCTCTATGCATTTTCCTGAGCTGGTAAGACTCTGTGCTAAAAATTATGATATGGAAAAAGGGAAGTCTTGGACGGAAGTGGTGAAGGAGTGTTGAGCTCAACACTAAAACATTTAGATTAATGTTAGGGTTGTAAAATATTGCGAGATCAGTTTTGATAAGTATAAAATCATCCCTTCATGATTATGACACTAAAAAGAAAGACTATGCCAGAGTCATGAATACAAAATGGTTGTTAACAGATAGAAAGGCTACCACAAGAATTACTAAGAAGTTGGTTAGGTCACAATTCATGAGGAAGTGCAAGACATAATTATGTTATTGAGTAGAATGGTTGGCATGGATGGGGCTTATGAATTCAAACAATGGATATGTCTATTCATATGGGTTATATTGGAGAATAAAGGAAGTATTTTATGGGAAACACTTATTGCTACATCAATCCATCCACAAATCTTTGAACTAGCTGAAAAAAATAACATGGGTATCACTGCTGATCTTGAATTCTATATGATGTCATACTTCAGCTACAATATTACAAGTCACAAGCTCTTCCCTGGCCTCCCACAAAAGGCACATTTCAAATATATTAAAGTATATGAGATTTATCCCTAGCTATGTTTGAACAACTGGAAAGGAAATGTGAGGAAAGTAAATGATGCATTTTGTGCACCTATAATCCATCTTTTCAATCCTAAATGGGAGCAATATAGAATATCTAAAGAGGATAAAAATGCAATACTAGAGTATGGTTGCTTCTTTATTCAACACATGTTTTTCACTTACATTAGAGTTAGTGGATTTGATGGGAAGCCATGTAAATTACCTAGATATGTAGATGACAAGTGGGCCATCTTGTGAGATTTCAAGGCAATTAGCACCAATGCACAAATTAATTGCAGGAAAGCATAAGACCAATATTAAATTTCCTATTAGGATTGGGAGGTATTCTTTCCCCTCCATTGCAAAATCTAGATTGCTAGAAGAAGAGATGGAAATATTTGAAATGGACAAATTTGAACCAAGATCCCAATATGACATTAGATGGGTTATTAGCTCAGCTTTGGGAGTTCATATGAACATGAACCTCATTTTGAGGATTATTGGATGAACTGCAGAGATGAAGAAGAAGTTAGACTTAGATATTTCTCAAGGATGAATCTTAGGAAGATTATTGACTTCAAGATTGTTGTAGTACCTCAAGGAGTAGATTATTATCAATAAACAATGAGTCAATATTATATTGACCATAGGATTTAGGCACAACCAATTTCTCCTATAGTCTAGGATGAGAAAGAATCGGGCATCCATATGGAAGAATAGCTAATGGGATGAAAAGGACCTTAAACTGGGTTGCAAAGTAAGGGTATGGATTTGTCCATCCAAAATACAAAAGTATTGAATGATTTCAGATATTTGGGAATCTTAAAGGAGGATCTTCCTATTTTAAAAGAAGTAGCTGATAAGATTGATCCATTAGGAGGAAGATCTCCTCAACTACCTACTAAGAAACTCACTTTAGGTACTATTGATGAATGGACTTCTGCTACTAGTAGCACTGGAACTTCTATGTTTTCCTTGAAATAAAAGACAAAAGAAATTCTTTTGAAATCTATGCAGAATGCCCCTATTACCCAAGCAGTGCCTATACAAGCTAAAGGGGTAGGTATAAGAAAACTTAAGATTCCCTTAGAAATACTACTAGGATCATCTAACATGGGAATGATGATGAGGGTAGTCTTAGAAAGTTTTGATCTTCAATCAAAATCATAGAGTGCCAAAGAAAGAGAGGCACCAAACCTCAAGCACTTTGAGAGAGATAAGAAGAAAATTAAGATAATACTACCTTTGGTAAGGGACACTGGTATTTCAATAAAGGAAAGTGGCCATGTATCAAAAATCATAGACATAGAGAGCCTAAGGTTATTGATCCAACCCCACTCACCAAGGATCAAGAGAAATTGGTTGCCACATTTCTAGAATAGGCAATGCTATCACCAAATCAAGGATTGATTCAAGTTGATCCAGCGGTATAACCAGAATTTGTAGCTGCAGTTTTGAATCCAAAGGAGATAGTGATATAATTAGTTCAAGAACCAATAACTCATAGTATTCCCATGTCCAATCAACCTATGATAGAAAAGGGGCCAGAGGAATATAGTGCAATGCAATCCAAGGGTCAGGATTTACCTCAATACAGATCAATCACATGAACAAGTGAGAATCCTAATTGAGATAATGGACACAAATATACTTGGGGAGATGCCCTTACTTGAACCTTTTGATGTAACAATTGAAAAATATATGGTAAAAGGTGAGAATGTTTCTCAGGTAGATGAAAAAATGAAGGAAGTTTCCCAACCATCAACTGATGAAAGAGAGGTTCAAGTGCAAAAGGTCCATACTAAAAGTTCAATAATTATAGGAGCAGATGAATCAATGATTCAAGGATTTACAAGTGGATCATCTACAGAGAACATTGTCTCTACTAAAATTCACTCTAAGAAGGAAGCATAGATCATAAAGGGTGATAAGTCACTTCGAGATACAAATATTTGCTAAGGAAGTTATGGTGGAGACCACAGAAGAATCCACTAAAACAATGGAGACCGGTGACCAAAAAAGTGGAAATTGATGACAAGGGTCAAAATCATCTGATGGGTCTAGGTCTACTAAACAAAAAAGAAGAATTGATGAAACAACAACTCACCAATATGCCAAATCAAGAAGATTCTCTACTTAACATCAGCCTTTAAAGGAAGAAGATAGTATAAAGAAAGAGGAACTATCTTGGGTGACATTTCCAACTAGAGAAACCCCAAGAGAAACTACAAAAATTATTGTTACTCCGGTGGAATATAAAGATAAGGGAAAGGTACCAGTTGATAGTATGACTCAAGAAACAACTAATTAGCCCCAAATTCAAGGACAAGAAAAGAAGAAATTGGAAATAGTAAGAATACATGATGAATCTAAAGAACCAACCTTAGAAGTGAATAAGATGCAAGAAGAAGTACAATTATTGCAAGATCCTCAAGAAACATCTAAATAGTTGGTAGTTCTCTCTAAAAAGTCCCAACCTATATCACAAGGAGAAAAAGTGGGAAACACTCTCACAATGGTTGGATGGGAGGATTAGTTGTCAGATGTGGAAAAATAAGTTACTCTAGAAGAGGCTATAAATATCACAAGTATATATTTTCCAAAGCCCAAAAAACCCTTAAAAGGAAAAAATCCTTACTAAGACCCATGTAGACCAAAAAGGGTTCAAAAATTTGAAATTTGTAACCCCTCACCAAGGTAAATCAAAGCATGAAATTACAATGAGTGATTATGATGTTCAACACATTCATTTGGGGAAACCTACCAGAGAAACATTAAAACAAGATATTACACTAGCTATTGAGGGTTTGTTGCATAAATTTGATGATGATAGGGTGTCTAAAAGGATATTAAAAGAATAAGTTAGAACATTATCCTCATACATACAGAAATGGGTACATCCTATAGAGGAAGTGTTGGGGTGTGGAGCCCGATTTTTAGTCTTACGAATCAACATTGAAGCTATTAGTGTAGGTTATTATTTATCCTTTTATTTATTTATTAGGATAATTATTACACTTGTGTTATCCCTACACTTTTTGGGTTAGCTTGCTTAGGTGTACTAGTTGTGTGGAATTAGCTTACTAGTTGTGTTGAGTTATCTTCTCAGTTATGTGGAGTTAGCTTACTAGTCTTTTGGAGTTAACTTAACTACCAATATCAGTTAGTGGGAGTTCTTCACCACTGATTTAGGTAGTAGTTGCACTTCCCTCCTCCTATATGTACATCTTTCTTATTGATTAATTCAAGTTATTGTATTGTAATGTATTGAGCATTATGGATTATGATGGATTTCCATATATGTTATTTTAGCTCTTATTTTTGCAAATATAATGTGGTGTGCTATTATCATCTGAGATCACGGCTTGGAAAAATATTCTTATCATTTTTTTCATGGTATCCAAGCGATAAATGATGTAGAAATCCATCTGTAAGTGTTTCTTTGCAAGAAAGGGTTTATTATTTTCATGTATTCAAAATTTGTTAGCACTTTTCTGCAGCATGCATTTTTATGCAAAATAGAGTGTACCATTAGATTTGGAAGGTGTCAAAACCCTAGAATCGACTGTAAACTCAACCATGTTTTGAGACAGTCAAATCTAGATGCAGATATATACCCTCTAGGTGCATTCTTTTATCCATTAGATATAAGTGTGTACCTTCTGGATGCATTCTTTTACCCTCTGGATATTTCTATTTTGGATGTAGTCTTTTATCCACTGGACACGATCTATACCCTCTTGGTGCATTCTTTTATCCATTGGATATAAGTGTGTACCTTCCAGATGCATTCTTTTACCCTCTGAGTATATTTTTGTTTTGAATGCAATCTTTTATCCACTGGACGCAAATCTATACCCTCTCGGTGCATTCTTTTATCCATTGGATATAAGTGCGTACCTTCTGGATGCATTCTTTTACGCTTTATATATTTTTGTTTTAGATGCAGTCTTTTATCCACTAGACGTAGATTTGTACCCTCTCGATGTATTCTTTAATTCATTGGATATAAATGTGTACATTCCAGATGCATTCTTTTACCCTCTAGATATTTATGTTTTAGATGCAATATTTTATCCACTTTGGACGCATATCTGTACCCTCTGGGTGTATTCTTTTATCCATTGGATATAGAAATGTACCCTCTGGATGCATTGATTTACCCTCTAGACATTTATGTTTTAGGCATAGACTTTTATCCTTTGGTTGCAAGCCTGTATCATGTGGATGCACTCTTTTACCCTTTGGACATTTGGGTGTCACAGGTAACTTTAAAAAAATATCAGCATTAAAATATTATTTTAATAGCAAAACCTTTTAGAGCTCATAACTTTTGATCTGTAGTTCGATTAACGTGATTGTTTTTTTAAAATTGTGTATTTTTTCAAGATATACACATTGGTGAAATTTTTATACACATATTTCAAATGTAAAAGGTACTTTTACTCATTTTAATATTTACATGCACTCAATTATAAAGTGCCAAATTTGGGAGGGTGTTGTAATCACTTGTGGATGTAATTTCGATTGAGCCCGACGTCCTAAACTTTTGGGTGTTGCATTCTTGTATCTATGGGTGTATACATTTATATCTCTCTTATTTGTTGAGATATTTTGGATATGTATTTTCAACATTTTTTTTGGCATGTTGACAGTCTCTCTTGTGGGGGAGCTATTTTGGTGAAGCCCAGTGTTAGTTTGTCAGTGTTCAAGTAGTTGATTTTGGCAACTCATACAAATTTGTGGTGTCACTCTACCCATTCAGTAGTATGGGAGGGTGTGGTGTTGATACTGATTCTTTGGGTTTCATGTCCTTTCTTGTTACATGTTGATATTACTTCTTTGGGTTTCGTGTCCTTGCCTTATTACCTTGGATTTTCTTGGATCATGAAACTCCTATTTATTTGGATCTCGTGTCCTTGCCTTATTTCCTTAGTTATTGTTCTTGGATCATGACACACCTATTTGTAGCAGTTGATCTTGCTTCTTTAGATTTTGTGTCCTTGCCTTATTACCTTGGATTTTCTTAGATTGTGGCACTCCTATTTATTTGGATCTCGTGTCCTTTCCTTATTGCCTTGGTTTTTCTTGATCGTGGCACACCTATTTGTGTGATTGATAAAATTATGTTTGGTATTTTTTTAACTTTCGACATCACTCCATTGACAATATCTTTGCATGGAGATATTCTAATGAAGCCCAAATGTCGATTGTTTTTGAGTCATATGATCGAGTAGTGGATTTAGACCACATTGTGCACCAAAATTCTTCAACATTGTACAAGGTTTTGGAGACGAGATTCTTAGGATATCTTACAGTGGGATTTTTCTCTCTACTTTGTTATTATTGGTTTTGAGTACCTTGCGGTGTCCAATTTTCCTAGTTATTGTACGTGGGTACCTCATCGGGCCTTGTCTAAGAGCAACTACAAATTTACATTGAATACATAGTGATAATTATTCTATCTATATCTCTCTTCAAATATGATTACAAATATATAGGAAATTTCATTCCTATAAAATAGGAAACTAATATAACAACATTCCTTAATTATGTATTATTGTTTTTAACAATAATAGATTTAACCATCTTACTAACAACCAACTTAATAATACAACATATCTTCATATATATATTTTTAGTTAACAATATATAAATGACTAACCATTAATGAATAATTACTGACGTAATTATTCATTTTACAATAATCACATTAATAATGTGAACACTACATTATTTTCCTAACATTCACCCCCTTAGTGTGAACATTATTAATTCCAAATATTCACCCCCTTAATACGAACATAGGAAGAACCATATTCAAAGAATTTGAACCACCTTTTGAAAGCACTGCTTAGACTAGGTACAAACTCCATAGATTATCTCTTTACCCTCGTAAAGGCGTAGTGTCGAGCTAAATTATGCAGGAATTCTCCCTTCCTCTTTGGGTTCCTATGGGACTTTCCCTTCCTCCCTGGTGCCCGAATTCTAAATCTCCAAGATCTAAAAGCTTCACACTAACTGGATAACCATCCCTTGAGTCTACCTCAAAATCTTCTCTTGCTCCCCCAAAGTGATTCTTTTGAAAAAATTAATCTTTCCCAAAAATTTGGAAAGGGGTTTATTCAGAGACAAAGACAACAGAACAATGAAAATAGAAACATACTAAAATACACAACTGAAAAAAATGCCACCAAATCATTTGTGTAGCTCTGTTGTTGGCGACCGATGAGAGGTTGTTGAATGACCTCCAACCTCTAATGCCTCCATCCTCTAGTGATCTGAAATCAATACAAGTAGTCTTCTAGAATTATAATCGGTTCAATAAATCACTCATGCATCTTCCGATTCAGAAGATTCTTCTACATCTATATTTGCTTCATGTGGATTCAATTTTCCATTGAGAACATCTTTGGCTCGAGCCATGTAAAATTTAGATGTATTTATTTTTTCTTGCAATAAAAGCATTCTAAGTCCTCCTTTTTAGAGAAATTTTTGTATTTCTTTTTCACATACATTGTCATTTCCTCTTCTATATCTTCTTTAGTCCTTTTTCTTCATCTAGAAGAGATGATACCATATCTTCCAATGAGTTGGAAGGTATCTGACCAAGAGTGAAAACAACATTATTGTATTTTGGTGGTAAACTATTTAGCAGAATAACTTTTGCATCCTCATCTTCTACTGGAGATTTTACTTTTGCAAGTTATCTCAGAAGAGATCTTAAATTGTTGATTTGACTAGACATTGTATCTCCATCACTCATTTTGAGCTTGAACAGCTAAAGCTTCGGGGAAAACTTTGCATTGACTACTTTGAACCAAATAATTTTCTCAGAGTATCCCACATGTCCTTCGAGGTTTTATCTAGATCAACATAATGTAATTCAGAAAATCTGAAAGGGCAAGGCCAATAATGGATTTGGCTTTATCATCCCTTGTTTCCCATTCTACCAATTTGGTTGGATCTAAAGGTGTTGGTTCTTTTCCATCTACTATCCTCCAAATATTTTTGTTCATCAACTGCATTTGGATCTTGACTTTCCAGTGTGAAAAATGAGTCCGTTGAATTTTTCCAATGGAACATCCATGATAATAACTATGACAAGAGGACAATAACAATCTTAAAATAACCTATTTGAATCTTTACAACAATGTACTTGGTAATTTACAATTGAATCAATTTTCCCTTATTTTGATTTTGAAAATCTACCAATATAATTAAAACTACATTGACATGACTTTATAAAAATGAAACATATATGGGCATACACTATGGTGTTACATTGACCAGGACATGGACAATAAAAATTATTTTTAATACAAATACTATACTTGACTCAAGTATACTATATAATGAACTTTTAAACATAACAAGTACAACCAATTGAATGTGGGTTTTGATAAATAAACCAAAAAAAATGACACAAATATAACAATATCACAAAGTATATGACCACTTTTTTAAATATTACTTTGACGAAAATATTATCAAGAAAAGACTTACTACTAACTCTAAACAAATCTATAGTTAAAAACTCAACAACTCAAGACTATTGAACACCTCATAAAATGCACTTGAATGACATAGAGGAAGGAATAGAATGATTGGACCTATGCATTGATAGGTATTTAACCAAGAGAAGTGGGACTCTTGATCTGGCAGCGTGGAATGTGGTCATGCATACTAGTGAAATCAATGCCACCTCTTCAATTGTGTGTTAACCCCTTTAATCGAATGATAATCACAAGTTTATCAGTGATAGGGCCTCCATTTAGAGGAAACTACTTTATTTGCACTTGCATGCATGGACTTTGAGAAACATGACTACTAGATTAACGAGGAGAAGAGGAACTTCGAGCTTGACCGATCCACCGAGGACTGTGAGTTTCAGATTTCTTTGTTAAATCAGGTGAGCCGCAACAATGTTGAAATGGGCCAAATCCCATATATATCAAACTCGTTGAGTGGAGTATGATGGAAGAAATGTAGAGATGTATAATTTGGACAGAATTCCCTTTGGCGATGGAACCTACTAGAGACCATTCGAAAAATATCCAATATCCAAGCCTTCGAATGAGCAGGTCGTAGATGATGAAAATACGTGCAGATAGAAGTAGACAATGGATTTTTGAAGCAATTAGATCTAATATTGGTCTGAATTACAGTGCCTTCAATAGATCTGCACTCATGAAATTTCAAAGGACCAAGCTGAGTGGAGATGTGTGGCTAAATGATTTCACACATATATAACTCCAATGTCTTTTTTAACATGATGCATAAGTGCCCAACATGGTTGCAGAGGACTCTCATAGTTAATAGATAATTTATCTCACACAGAAACCATGTAATAATCAAGATTAGATCTCTTTGATACCAAATCTAAGAGTGGCTACTGATTTACACCGAATACACAATGATAATTCTTCTCTCTATATCTCTCTCTTCAAATCTAATTACAAATATATAGGAAACGTTATTCCTATAAAATAGGAAACTAATATAACAACATTCCTTAATTACGTATTATTGTTTATAACAATAATATGTTTAACCATCTTACTAACAACCAACTTAATAATACAACATATATGCATATATATTGTTGGTTATAACAATATATATATGACTAACCATTAATGAATAATTACTGACGTAATTATTCATTTTACATTAATCACATTAATAATGTGAACACTACATTATTTTTCTAACACCTTATTTCCAAGATGCACCTTATTTTTCGCCCTAAGCTATGCTTACGGGAGGGTGTTAGTGTAATATATTATTTATCCTTTTATTTATTTAATAGGATAATTCTTACAATTGTGTTAGCCCTACACTTGTTGGGTTATCTTTCTTAGGTTTACTAGTTGTGTGGAGTTAGCTTACTAGTTGTGTTGAGTTAGCTTCTCGGTTAGCTTACTAGTCTTTTGGAGTTAACTTAACTACCAATATCAGTTAGTGGGAGTTCTTCACCAATGATTTAGGTAGTAGTTGCACTTCCCTCCTCCTATATGTACTTCTTTCTTATTGAGTAATTCAAGTTATTGTATTGTAATGTATTGAGCATTATGGATTATGATGGATTTCCATATATGGTATTTTAGCTCTTCTATTTTGCAAATCTAATGTGGTGGGTTATCATCATATGAGATCGCAACTTGGAAGAATCTTCTTATCATTCCTTTCAAAAGCGTTTGGGTTTGAACGGTTAATTTTGGAGACTTTAGGAGCATTCTGTAGTCATTTTTTATTTTCATGTTGTGACATTGCTATGTATTTGATGTTAATTGGTGGTTAATCGATTGTTGTCATAGTGGAATATTTTCATCTATGAAAAGTTGAAAGATCACGAATTTCTCAAGTCATGATTTTTTCAAACGAATTTTTCTAGGGTTGGTTATAGAACTTCCTAGAAGGATTGTAATCTTATAAATAGAGGTATTAGGAGAATCCTAATGTATCCAAAGTGATCAAAGAGATATGGAGTCTTAGAAGATCTAGAGAGATCAAAATATCTAGGAGTCTTAGATGTGGTTTAACATCTTTGGGAATTTTGTTGTGAGTTCATGAGTGATTGTTGTGTAATTGTAATTGAGAGAAGATTGTGATAATAAAATATGAGCAAGTTCTTGGTGGACGTAGCCCACATTGGGTGAACCATGTTAAATCTTGTCTTGTCTTCTTTTGTGCATTGTTTATTTATGTTGTTATATTTCTGCAAGTACATATCTACTAAATAGTTTCCTACTGTTGTGATCTGAGGAATTATTTCTGCATATTTATTCTCTAATTCCTAATAATTGGTATCAAAGATTTGATGTTTTTTTGCTAAAGTGATAAATCATATGGAAGGTTTAGCTTGAGTGGGAGCTATGGTAGATGAGGGAAGATTGAGTTTTGAGAAGTTCAATGGGAAGAACTATGGTTTGTGGAAGATGGAGATGGGGTATTACCTCAGTATCGGAAGGACCTCCATGTTCCTTTGGCTAGAAAAACAAAGAAATATACAACCATGATGGATGAGGATTGGGAGTTATTAGATGGAAAGGAACTCGGGAAATTTGGTTATGTCTTGCATCTTCAATTGTTTTCAACATATCGCAAGAGAAGACAACAGAAGGTCTCATGAGTGCGTTGGGGAAGTTATATGAAAACCCTCTCGCCTCTAATAAAATTATTTTGATGAAAAATTTATTTAATATGAATATGTTTGATAATGGTTTTGTGGCTGATAATTTGAATTAATTTAACATGGTTGTGAGTATGTTAAACTTGATGAAAATTGAAAATGATGAAGAGATCGGGGATTTGTTGATTTTGTTCCCTTTCCGGATAAGCGGGAAAACTTGGTTATGGATGTAAGTAATTCGGTCTCTAATAACTCAAATCTGAAGTTTGAAGATGTGATAGGTGTGATCCCGAGTGAGGAAATATGAAGGAAGAGATCGGGGATTCTTCCAATTCTAGAAATTATTTGACCTTCGAGAGAAGAGGGAGATAAAAGAACAGAGGGAAAGATAACCATGGGAAGTCAAATGATCGCAAAGGCCAAAGTCCAAGAGCAAGTTGGAATTTTGGCATTGTGGGAAAGGTTGGTCATGCTAAGAAAGATTTTTGGGCTCTTCATGATAAGAAGAACAAGAAGGAGGAAACTAAGGAGGTAAATGTGGTAGCAGTGATGTTTTTCAGGATGCCTTAATTCTTTCTTTAGATAATATTGTTGAGTCTTGGGTATTAGATTCAAGGGCTTCTTTCCATGCCACCCACACGACATTACTTTACTGAGTTAGTTCAAAGTGATTTTGGACATGTATATCTTGGTGATGATGAACTATGCAACATAGTAGGGAAAGGTTGTGTTCAAGTGAAAATGTAGAATGGGAACACATTGCTACTTAAGGATGTCAAACATGTGCCTAAGTTGAGGTTAAAATTGATATCAACGGTCAGTTGGGTAGTAATGACTGTACGACCAGTTTTACAGTGGATTCTTGAAAGGTTACTAAGGGAGCTCTTGTGGTTGAAAGAGGTAAGAAAATTGGTACTTTGTATTTAACCAGTGGTGTTTATTATTGTAATTTAGTTATTACACATGGATATGAAACTTTGTGGCACCAAAGACTCGGTCATATGAGTCAAAAGGGCATGTAGATTCTAAAGGAAAGGTTTCGTGGATTAAAGGAGTTTGATTTGGACTTCTATGAGGACTATGCTTATGGGAAACAAAAGTGGGTGAGATTCCTCAAGGTTGGACCTACCAGGAAGGAGGGTAAGTTAGATTCAAAGTGCATACATATGTATGGTGGTCAAATAAGGTACATTCTATTGGTGATTCATGTTATTATGTCACTTTCATTGATGATGCAACTAGAAAAGTTTGGGTATATGAAATTAGAAAGAAATATGATGTATTTGAAACTTTTAAAGATGGAAATCCTTTGTTGAGAATGAAACAAGTCTCAAGATGAAATTTCTCGGGTTGGATAATGGAGGGGAGTATTATAGAAATGAATTTCTTGATTACTATTCTCGTAAATGGGATCCATAGGAAAATGGAGTGTCATAAGTAATGAACAGGAAAATCATGGAGCGTGCTAGGTATATGAGGTTACATGTGGGGCTTGTACTCATGTTTTGGGTGGAAGTGGTGAGAAAAATTATTTACTTGATTAACAGAGGACCCTCTATGGCCTTGGATAGAGGTATACCCGTGGAGGCTTGGTCGAGTAAGAAAACCGATTACTCATTTCTTAGAGTATTTGGAAGTGAGGTATTCGTTCACATTGATAAAGATGATAGGACCAAGTTAGAGGCTAAGTCAAAGAAATGCACCTGTGTTGGATATGGTGAGGATGACTTTGGTTTCTATGTTTAGGGTCTTAAGGATAAGAAAATATTTCAGTCTAGAGATAATGTTTTTAATGAAAAAGTCATGTATAAAGATCAATTGTAGGAACAAAAAGAGGAATCAAAGAAATAATAAAAAATGTTAGAGGACATTTTGGATGGCAAGGTGTCTAAGGGGCCAGTTCAGGTGCAACATGTTCCAACATAGCCAGTTCATGAACCTACTCATCAGAAGCCCAAACTCCTAAGGTGAGAAGGTCTTCTAGGGTAAGAAGGGAACCTAAACATTTTACTCCATCTTTTAATTACTTATTGCTCACTGACAATGGAGAGCCAAAGTGCTTTGAGGAAGAAGTGCAGGTGGATGTTAGGAAGAAGTGGGAGCAGGCCATGGATGAAGAGCATAGATCTCTTATGGAGAACCATACTTGGGATATGGTGGAGCTACCCGAGGGCAAGAGAGAACTGTAGAATAAGTGGGTGTACAAAATGAAAGAGGAATATGGACGCAAAAAAAGGTAAAAGGCCCAGTTATTGGTCAAGGGATTTGCATAGAATAAAGGTATAAATTTTGATGAATTTTTTTCTCTTGTTAAAATGAATTATATTAGGACTATTGTTGGTTTAGTAGCAGAGAGAAGAATTACACTTAGAGAAGTTATATGTAAATACTACATTCGTTCATGGTGAGTTGGAGAAGGAATTGTATATGCAACAACCATAAGGTTATGAGGTGAAAGGGAAGGAGATGTTAGTTTGTAAATTAAAGAAGAGCTTGTATGGCACGAAATAAGCTCCAAGGCGGTGGTACAATAAGTTTGACATTTTTATGCGCAGAGCAGGGTTACTCCAGTGTGTCACTTAGACCATTGTGTGTACATCAAGAAGTCTCTTGTTGGTATTTATATTATTTGTGTATGTATCTAGATGATATACTTGTTGCGGGGAAGAACATGTAGGAAATAAAGGTACTCAAGAAACAACTAGGCGACTCCTTTCTATGAAAGATTTGGTGGCGAAAAACAAATCCTTGGTATGGGAGTAACTTAGAACAAGAAGGAGAAGAAGCTGGTATTATCTCAAGAAAATTACATAAAGAAGGTCTTGGAGAGGTTTAGTATGCAAGATGCTAAACCGGCTAGTACTCCTTTAGCAGTCACTTTAAATTATCAAAGGAGAAGAGTCTCAAGACTGAGGAGGATAGAATCCATATGTCTATGGTACCGTACTCATGAGTGGTTGAAAGCTTGATGTATGATATGGTATGTGCTAGGCCTGATATTTCCCATACAATGGGAGAAATGAGTAGGTTTATGAGTGATCTAGGTAGAGAGCACTGACAAGAAGTAAAGTGGATCCTTCAGTATTTGAGAGGGACCATAAGAACAACATTGTGTTTCGGTGGATTAGACACTACATTATGTGGCTATGTAGATTTAGACATGGCAAGAGATTTGGACAGCAGGATGAGCACGACAGGTTACGTATTTACGGTTGGTGACACAACTGTGAGATGGATTTCATGGTTACAAAAGGTTGTGGCTTTATAAACCACAGAGGCTGAGTATGTTGTTGCCACAAAGGCAAGCATGGAGATGATTTAGCTACAACAATTTCTTAATGAGTTGGGGCATAAGAAAGAAGTTGAGAGACTACACAGTGATAGTCATAGCACTATTCATTTGGCAAAGAACTTTTCTTTCCACTCTAGGATGAAGCACATTCATCTGAGATATCATTTCATTAGGGCAACTTTGGAAGAAGATAAGTTGAAGCTAGAAAATATTCATACCAGTCAGAATCCTATGGATATGATGACCAAGGTAGTCACAAGGGATAATTTGAAGTTGTGTTCAACTTTGGTTGGCCTTCATGCATGATAATGAAGGGTTGAGAAATTTTCTCAGTGGGAATAGTCTCCAAGTGGGAGATTGTTGGGGTGTGGAGCCTATTTTTTAGTCTTTTAGAATCAACATTGAAGCGTTGGAGTTCGAACGGTTAATTTTGGAGACTTCAGGAGCATTCTACATTCATTTTTATTTTCATGTTGTGACATTGTGGCGTATTTGATTTTAACTGGCAGTTAATTGGCTATTGTCATAGTGACGAAATTTCATCTATGAAAAGTTGAAAGATCACGACTTTCTCAAGTCACAATTTTTCAAAATACTTTTTATAGGGTTGGTTATAGAACTTCCTAGAAGGATTGTAATCTTATGAATAAAGGTACTAGGAGCATCCTAATGTATCCAAAGTGATCAAAGAGATCTAGAGTCTTAGAATATCTAGAGAGATCAAAAGATCTAGGAGTCTTAGATGTGGTTTAACATCTTTGGAAATTCAGTTGTGAGTTCATGAGTGATTGTTGTGAAATTGTAACTAAGAGAAGACTGTGATAATAAAATCTAAGTAAGTTCTTGATGGTTATATCCCACATTGGGTGAACCACATTAAATCTTGTCTTGTATTATTTTTTGTATTTTTATTTATGTTGTTATATTTCTGCAAGTACAGATCTGCTAAATAGTTTCCTATTACTGTCATATAAGGAATTGTTTCCACATATTTATTCTCTAATTCCTAATAGGAAGGAAAAGAGATTATTACCAGTATAACACCTTAGATTCTAGAAGAGTCTGACAGGGCTAGAGAAACATCTAGTGCTATGGATATATGGAAAGAGGAGTTGATTGAAAGAGAAAATAATACTATTGAGGAAGCAATAGAATTCTATGAATAACTAACTAAATTGCTTAAAGGTGCTAGGGATCAACTTAACAAATGTAGAGATGACTTGTACTTCTGGGAAGGAATTCTTCCTAAAATGGAAGCACTAGCTCAACTAGATGATCAATTAGTGGAAGATGAACATATTATTCCCCCTGAAGAAAGGGGAATACAACATACTTATGAAGGAGCTATCAAATTAAGGGTGAAAAATCTCAAGTAGATTGATGAAATTGTTTGTTCAGAAAGAGAAAATATAGCAGAGCACATAGATAGACTTGATGAGTGGTTAGGAAAACTTGTGATAGAGAACAAATTCACCTATGGTGATTGGGGCATTGAGAATATGGTACAATCCTTTGATCAAAATGTTAATGGAAAACCTGATGTAGTGAATCCAATGTTTAGTTATGGGATTGTTCAGAAGTTTGTTTTGTTTGGAGAAACATATGACCAAGTTGTCAAAGAAAATAAGAAAAGGTAATGTTTCAAGGAAAACATTTGATAGAGTACTCAACAACATTAATGTTCATGTTCCAGGTCATAATTGATGAAGATGACCTTATCCCAATATTTCAGAGGTTTGATGCATATAATGAAAGATTATCAGAAACAAAACAAGATAGTGTCAAGGAACTTGAAGCTAGCCCAATAAACCATGAGCAAGCTTATGCTTATCTTTTCTATAAAACTTTCTTTCTTTTAGTTGATACTTTCATAGTGATAAGTTGAATAGTGTTTTTAAATTGTGATTTTCAAATATGTATGAAATGTGGAACTATGCAGTAGGATTTCATTTTGTTTTAATAGAATTATATATCTATTATTAACATGAAATTCATTGTAACATTTTGAATATTTTGTATTTGAAAATAAAAGAAAAATGGGGTTCTATAGGGGCCCCAACCCATGGAAAAGTTACATACATTTTTGTGAATTACATAAAAAAGAAACTAGATATAAAGACACCTAATCATTTTCCACCACCAAAAAATCCTCACTGAAAGGAGGAATTTTTTCTAGAAGCCTATTCTTCCTTGGAAAAACTCCTCTAACCAAACATCCATATGTGAAAATAGAATTTCCATTGCCAAGATGCGAGACATCCCCATAGCCATGAGATCCTCAATATTCATCCTAGGGCCATCTAAAATACTCATCAATTCCATCTTCTTCTAATAAGAAGAGACCCAATTTAGGAGATCCAGGCCACATTTGGGAAATTATTTCCTCCCTTTTGCTTTATAGATAGAGGGATGAGTAGGAAAAATTGATGTGGCTGGAAGTGCAAGTAAAGTGGTCCTTGAAGTTAGCTGAGCAGAGCTTTGGAGTTGGACTCACCTTACATTTCTCATAACAGATGGTGAGAGTTTAGGAGGTTGAGAAGGCAAAGATCCTATGGGCCCTTTTTCCAAAGAAGAAACATGTTGTTCTAAATCATTCACTTGCAAAAAGTAGGAATAGTGTCTATAGAAACCCCTTCACCAAGCTCATAAGATTATGAAGGAATATCCTTCATAGTGAACTCTTCATTGCAAATGAAAGGGCATATGTTTTCAATTGCACCTTTCATAGATGGCCTACTCTTGAGCTAGAATTGCTTTAGTACCTTGGGAGTCTTCTGATGCTCCCACTTGAAAAGATGAAAGTACATCATTTGGAAGGTGAAAAGCACAAGATTGATTCTGATGAGGCTTCAAATAAAATCCACATGAACAACTTGGGCTATCAATGGTCCATTATAGTATTTTGGATCTGCATTTTCGAATAACATACTCACAAATGCTTCATTTGGTCATGATAAATCAAAAATTGAGTTCAAATTCTCAGAGGATATTTCCTTCAAACTGGATACTAATATTACTCCCACCATATTGCAGACAGAAAAATCCACCAAGATTTTTCACACTCAAAATAAGGGATGTAAATTTTAGGAGAAGTGATGGAAATTTATAGTAGAAATAAAGATAGTGAGTTAAGATGAGCACAATCATGATGAGTTGATCAATAAGATTATCTGTGATACCCACATGAAGGAGATAAGTGTGAAATAGACTAATATCATATAAAAGGAGGAAATTGTCTTGATATGATACAACACATGCAAAAACACTCAACTCAAAAAGATATGAAAATGATTGTGTGTGTTTCGAGGTAGATTCTCAAAAGGTGGGAATGATTAAATATCAAATCAAACCATTTAGAGGTGCTCAAAAATCATTAAAAAGTCTCTCGACCTACTTGAAAAGAAATAATTAAACAAATGATACTAAAGGGTGACATGGCATCCCAATCATTCTAAGATAATGAAAAATACAAATCATTTGTAATTCCTCCACATGACATCACAAAATTAGAATATTTTCAAAGGAATAATAGTAGATCATATTGTGTGCCAAAAAGAGGAATATTCTTTTAAAGATTCATATTATTGGGGGGCAAAGGAAAAGTTAAGAGAGAGAGAGAGAGAGAGTTGTATATACACGAGAAGAATGTTCTCATATCAAGGGGGTTAAATTTTTCTAAATTCTTAGAGAAAACAGAGAAAAACTAGTTGTACTCTTCTTGAAAACTCCGAACAAACCGAGAGACACATGTGAGTTATTTTATTTTTTCCAAAACTTCCCATGCCAAGATGATTACAAGTGTACAATCATTGGAAAGTGTTGAGGCCATAGGCTTTATGGCCCCTTGCTGAGAAATTTGAATTTCTTGAAATTAACTGTGTTTTCTCTCCTAAGAAATGTTGTCTTTGTTTCTAAGGTAAAATAATTTGAATCAACTACTTGCCTCCCGTTGCAATCTTATGTTGATAGTTTCTTTGAATTACACTAGATCTTGTCTTAATTAGTGGAATTTTGGTAACTGCAAATTGCACTGTAGATAGAGCTTTCTTTCTGTGGTGTGATAAAATTTTTAAATTCATATTGCCTTTGTTTGATTGAGAATATCTTAGTAATATTTTGAGTGTATCTTGAGCATAGTTGAACAAGAACTATTAGTGTTTTATTGAAATTTTAGCATGAGCTTTTGTGTTTAGATTATCAAAGGTTGTGTGAAATCTTGTACTCTTGGCTTCCATGAGTGCATACCTTCTAGTTAAAGGGTTGCTACTAGTTATGTGATGTGTTCCTTTGCCTTGGGGAAATTTTCAAAAAATTTAAAGGTTTTTTTGAGAAACTTGTATAATCAATTTTATTCTTCTTTAATCTCCCATTCATACACAAAAATTACAACCTAAAACTGTTAAATATTTCTGAATCACCCATGTTTTCCCTACCTATAACCATTTTTCAAGGGACTTTACTATATTTACCCTCCCTTTCCATAAATATGTAGAAGAAAGCTAAGATTTACACTGTCTAGAGTGACCCGAGTCCTATTTTGAAAGAAACATGTATTATTTAGTGTGAAAACTCATGAGAGTTAAATGATTCTTGCATTGACCGTGTCTATTCAGGACTATCCTTCATATTTCCAAGAGAAATCTTAGAGACTATAATTTCATCCACCTTTCTCACAATTACAGGTTATAAAATGGGTCCTCTCACCCTAGTTAAAGGTAGAACCTAAAGTAGGAGGGAAGGTCATCCCCTTTGTGAGTGTAATCCAATCTCTCCCAAGTCAAGTCTTAAAGAATCTATCAGATATGTCCCTAGATATAAATGACTAAATCTTCAGTTTGTCTTTCTCTAAGAATCCAACTCAATTTTGTCAATATTTATTGACCTGTAAGGTGGTGAAGAATTGGGTACTAACACTCTCCTAGCACTGTTTCCGGGGACTATTTTCATAAATACAAAGATATATTGACCTTTGGAAATGTATGAAGTATGTTTAAATGCAATTATATTATCTAGACTCAATCCTTTATCAAAATTTGCTAAAAATGAGCTTAATCAGAAGTTATTTGCTTGATATTTTCCTAGTTTAAGGAGTTTTCCATTAAATTTGACTTGGATAGGGGTAAATATTGATAAAGGATAGCAAGATTTTCCAAGATTTGATGAAATTAATTGTGAAGCTTCAGTTGGAAAGTTTTTGAAGTGATTTACACATCTAAGGTGCAAGACCTTAGTGGCGACTCCATCTTTCTTAGAAAAATCTGGTAAATACAAGTACCTTGAACTTTAATTACTGTAATCCATCATAAATATTTGTAAAGATGGAAGGAAGAAGGTATTTCTTCAAGATATATCCTACTAGAAGGTTGTTTCCAGAGTTGGGAAGGAAAATCTAACAAAGAAACAAGTCTGGAAAGCCTTGGGTGATCAAAGATCGGAAGAAAAGGTTGTGCCTATTGCTAAAAGTGATCAACCTTTGGTAGAAGATTACTCCAGTACTTCAGATGGTTCTGGATCAAGTAGTCCTTGCACAAATTTGTATACTCCAACTCGGGAGGGTCCTTCATTTTCAAGTGATCTGGGTATTCCTCATTTCCCTCCTTTATTGATTAGAAATAATAGAGTATTTTATGAAACAAAATCATTAAAGGATCATTACTTTGAAGATCACACTCCATTGCCTCAAATACCTCCAGTTCCCCACCATTTTAATCCTCCTATTGGAACACCTCCTCAAAATAATATGGCCCAACCTCCACCTAGACCTCCTTTTGTTGTGAATGTATACATGCCTATAATTTCCATGGGTATGGTGGGTTATCCTAATGCATTACCACATGAGGTAAGAAATAGATTGCCTAAATTCCAAGGTAATAATTCCATTAGTGGTGACCAACACCTCAGGATATTTTCTAATACCATGGAAGATTTCAAGATTGAGTATGAAGATGTATATGTAAAGTTGTTTATACATACTCTAGAAGAATATGCCCAAGATTAGTACAAGTCATTACCTAATAATTCAATTGATTCATGGTTGGAAATGAAGAATGCCTTTAAGCTGTAATATGGTGATAAAAATGATCCTAGATTCCTTCTTACTAAGTTTGAAAACATAAAAAAATCCTAATGAACATGTTCAGGATTTTAACACTAGGTTTAACAAAACTTTGACAAGAATACCTATGAATATGAGACCTAGTGATGATTCCTCTCTAATCAAATACTCAGATGCTTTTGATAAGAAGGTGGCTTATTACCTGAGAGATAAGAATCTTGGAAATCTAAGGCATGATTTTACTATGGTAGTGCAAATCAATAATAATATAAAAATAGCCATGGGAAGCCTCCTAAAAGAGAGGGAGTTAATTTAATCAACCCAAAAAAGCCTCAAGAAAGTAAAGCATTAGATCTGGAAGAGGTGGTCAAAAATCTAGTAGGTGTAGTAAAGGAGATATCATACAAAATTTCTAGAGAAGAGAAAGGGATAGGTCAAAGTTCTCAGGCCCAACACCAACCTCAAGGGCATAATAGATTTGGAAATCATCCTAGGGGTGACCACAGAACAAATGATAGAGGGAAAGGACCCATGGGGTTAGGGAACAAACAACAACCACCAAGGGAAAACAAGTTTGTTCCTGATCCATTGATTGCTAGAGTATCTATGATAGAGGAGGATCATGTTATTGAGTGGTGTGATAAATTATTTCTACCACACTCCCATGTGATCTCAATGTGGAAAATGAATAGGTTGATGATGATGCCACCTTTGGTGATGTATGCATGATGGAATGCTCTGATGGTCCATAAAAGGAGCTACTTCTACTGAATTGTTGAGTGTCAGGACTATGGAATGTTTTTGGGATTGCATACACTGGGTATCCTCTACCCCTTCTACTAGTAGTCTTGATGTTGATATGGTTCATGCCTTTGAGTTACCTAACCATGAATTTGAATATTTGAGGGCATTAATGATCAAAAAATATGATGGTGGTATTCCTTCTGAGGAGGATAGAAAGCTCTTAATGAATGTAGTAGTGGCCTAGGAAAAGGAATATAATATAAGAAACAGGACGGTCAAAGGACCAGGGCCATAACCCAAACCAAAAACTCCTCTCCTCACCAATATCCCCAAGGCTTCCCCAAGAAATATTTACCAAACAAAGGCCCAATTATTGCTAACAAATATGATCCCCCTACCTCTTCTCAAGCTATAAAAACCTCATACCACCAGAAAAAATCAATCACCTACCTCCTAGTGCAGTCTTACCTAAGTATACCCCTTGTGATATGGCTCAAATTTTGAGTCAGATCAAGGTTATCGTGCCAATTGTTGAATTACTCAAGATTCTGAGAGCACATAAGAAGAGCATTCAATACTTAGGATTCAAGGAGGAGTTGGTGGCCACAAGTAAGGAGGTTAATAATGTGGATCTTCCACCTATTATTGTAGAATTAGAAGTTCCCCAAGAAATGGAAAGTCTGGGGAATCACCTAAGATATATTTAGGCACTTTTTGGTAGAGTCTCAACTTGATGTGGATCCATTTTTTACTACTTTGATCATCAAAGATAGACTTGTCCACAACTGTATGTTTGATTTAGGAGCTTCATGTAATGTAATGCCTCTTGAAGTTATGAATGAATTAGACATCAAAGTGAAAAAAATTTTTGAAAATTCTAGGCCATGGATTCAAGAGAGGTACCAGTGATAGGATATGTAAAAGGTTTAGTAGTGTAGTTGGCATCCTATCCTAGTAAATACTTGACTATGAATGTGGTCATTGTTGATTTCCCTACTAAATGGGGTATGCTGCTATCTAGAAAATGGGCTACAAGTGTTGGAGGAAGTGTGAAAATGGACATGTCCTATGCCACCATACCTGTGGAAGGAAATTTGGTGAAGTTGTATGGAGAGAAAGAAAATGCTACACTTGATTGAGGACCCAAACAATGCCTCCTATGAAGTGTTGTTTGTTGATGTGGATGTTGATAATTTTTTTGGATATGCAGACTTCAAAGACCACAACATAAATGAGATTTCATGCCTAGAAAAATTTCATTCCCTTGGACTATGATGTTTGATGGAACATGCTCCAATATGGGTAATGGGGCTGGTGTGGTGCTTATATCCCCAAACAAGGAAATATTCAGTTTCTCCTTCAAGATAAAATTTGAATGCACCAATAATATTATAGAATATGAAGCACTTATCCTAGGATTGAGAATTTCATGGAGGTATGGAATAAAGAACATAATTGTTAAAGGGTATTTTGAGTTGGTGGTAAAGCAAGTTAGAAAATTGTATGCAAAAAAACAAAAGAATGAAGCAGTATAAACATGCAGTGTGGGACTTCATTGAGATGTTTGATTCTTTTAATATCTTGTACCATGATAGGGCTCATAATGTTGTAGCTGATAAATTGGTAGTGCTTGCATCTCGGTTTGATAATTACATGGTTTCTCCTTACTGTAATTATGATGTAGAGGTGTTGTCAAGACCGTTTGTGCCTGATAATGTAAAACATTGGAAAGTGTTTGATGATGATGCCCAAGTGTAGAGGTTATTGCAAAGTAAAGGAGAATTTACAAATCATGTGCATGGATTGGGAGCCAATGGTTTCAATATGTGATGGAAAAGAAAATTTATTTGAAAATACATAATTCAATTGAAAACCAACACAATTCCCAGGGGTTGGTTTCTTTGGAATCTAATTTTGACAATGCAGATAGGGTGGTCCATAGGCATATATCTCTACTTCAAGGGATGTTGAGGAGTATAATTTGGGAACCAAGGAAAAGCCTAGGAAGGTATTAATAGGATGCAATCTAAGAAAAGAAGAGAAGCAATCTTATGTAAAATTGCTTGACAAAGTATCAAGATTTCTTAGCATGGTCCTATTCAAAACTGAAGGCTTATAGAGAGACTTGTTCCAACATGAAATACCCTTAGAGCCTAACACTAAGCCATTCAGGTAAAATAAGAGGCTATTAATCCTCTTCTTTCACTTAAAATGCAAGAAGAGTTGACAAAGTTGAGGGATGGAGGAATAATACATCCCATAAGATACTCTTCATGGGTGGCCAATATTGTACCAATGAGAAAGAAAAATGGAGATATAAGGCTTTGTGTGGATTTTAGAAATATGAATAAGGCCTCAATCAAAGACAATTATCCATTTCCTAATATGGATAACATGTTGCAGTTGGTTACAAGATCTGAATTTCTCTCAACTCTAGATGGCTTCTCAGGATATAATCAGGTGGTGGTGAAACAATCAGAGAGGTTTAAAACTACTTTCACCACCCCATGGGGAACATATGTGTATGTGAGAATTCCATTTGGTTTGATGAATGTTGGGGCTACTTTCCAAAGAGCCATGGATGTTTCTTTTTCAGGTTACATTAATGATTTTATTGTTGTGTATCAAGATGATGTAACTATGTTTTCTACAGGAAGAGAAGTGACCACCTGAGCCATGTGGAGAAAATGTTAGTAAGATGCAGAGAGTATGGGATCTCATTAAATCCCAAGAAATGTCACTTTGGTGTTCAAAAGGAAAAACTACTAGGGCATATAGTATCTAAAGAAGGGGTCATGATAGATCTTGAGCAAGTAGAAGCCATTGGCAAGTTCCCATACCCACATCAAAGAAGGGTATCCAATATTTCTTTGGGAAGATCAATTTCATTAGGAGGTTTATTTCAAAATTTTTTTATGAAATAACCATCCCTATTACTAGCATGTTAAAGAAATACCAAGTTATCAAATGGGAAGAAGAGGCTTATCCAAGCTTTTAATGGGATCAAGGAAGCATTAAAGAATGCCCCTATTCTAGCCAACCCAGATTATAAGAAATGTTCCAATTTTTTTCCTTTGTATTTGAATATACAATTTCTTATGTATTGTTGCAGAAGGATGATGAAGGGAATGAGAGACCTATTTCCTTTTTCAGCAAATATTTGCAAGGATTTGAACTAAAATACACCATCATGGAAAAGCAAGCTTTTACACTTGGTTCAAGAAACTAAAATTTTTAGGCCATATATATTGAGTTCAAATATTATAGCTTATGTCCCTCATACAATGGTAAAAGACATCCTGTCTAAGATGGAAATATCCAGAAAAAAGGTGTTGGTGGGTAAACAAATTGCAAGAGTATGACATGGACATACAAACTACTAAATTGGTTAGGGGTTTGGGCCTTGCAAAATTAATGGTAGAAAGTAACTTGCAAGTGATGGAGATCAATGAAGTTGAAGAAGGAAATGTGGATATCCAAGACAAGATGATTAATTCCACATGGTATAAGGATGTAATATTTTACCTCAAGAATTTGGAGTGTCCAGGGAATCTAGACAAGAATTAGAGAAGGAAACTTAAATTGGCCTCCCAAAAATATGTTATAAATGACTATGGGTTGGCTTGGAAGAACCTAGAAGGGATCCTATTAAGGTGCATCATAAAAGAAGAAGCTCCCAAGCTTATTGCAGAATTTCATGGGGAGTATGTGGAGGTCACTTTCTTTGGAAGAGTGACTGCTCATAAGATTTTGAGAGCAGGTTACTAGTGGCCCACACTATTTAAATATGTAGCTTTGTTAGTTATAAAATTTGAGAGTTGTCAAATATTCTTTAAGAAGTTGAAAGCCTCAGGTGCTTTACCTTTGCAACCAGTATCAGTGGAATCCAATTTCAAGCAGTGGGGGATGGACTTTATTGGAGAAATTTCATATTCTTCAAGTGCTGGACATATATGGATCTTGGTTGTTATTGAATATGCCACTAAATGGGTTGAAGATATCACTAATAATAAATCAACCCACCAAGGAGTCATGTATTTAATTCTGATTAATATATTTTTTAGGTTTGGAGTACCTGTAAAAATAGTTTCTGATAATGCTATGAGATTTAGGGCCAAATCATTAATGCCTATGCACCAAGAATATGGAATTAACCTAACATATGCATCTAATTACAACCCTCATGGGAATAGTCAAGCTGAATCAAGTAATAAATTTTTCTCAAAATACTCAAGAGGACATTGGAAGTTAATAAAATAAAATGGGGTGATAAACTTAAATTTTCCCAATGGGCAGATCGAATTACTACTAAAAGAGCTACTAGAAAGAGTCCCTTTGAGTTGGTCTATGGATTCTAGCCTCTCTTACCCTTACATATGCAATTATCTTCCTATCAATTCATACAAAAACTTGGAGATGAGGGGGAAGTAAACCATTATGAGGTAGGAATAAACAAAATATTGGAGTTAGATGAAGAGAGAAGAGAATCCCACCAGAGACACCTTAAGTTCAGGGAAAGACTCAAGAGAATATTTGATAAAAAGGTGACTCCTAGAACCTTTAATGTTGGGGGTTTCGTTTTGTTATGGGATAGCAAGCATGAGGAAAAAAGAAAACATGGAAAATTTGATGCCTTGTGGATGGGTCCCTACTCCATTGATATAAGGATTAGTGAACACACCTTCTTTTGAAGGACTTGAGGGAGACTTGCCGGAGTTTCTTGTCATCATGGTAGGCACCTCAAACATTTTCTGGATTAAAAACATACGGCAAGGTATGGAATTTTATATATTGTATAGTCTTGTTGTTTTTTGTTTTTGTTTCCTTTTTTCTTTCCTGGTCTACAGTGACCAGTTGCCTTGGTATTTTGGTGTATTTTTATGAAGTGCGTTAGCTCTATTAGACCTTGTTCATGTTTTTCGAATGACTCCATTGCCCAATGGACAAAGGAACTTGGTCTCATGAAACATTTTTATCATGTGGTTCTTATGGTACTCATGAGGGGTGCCCATCCCCGACTCAAATCCAGTGTTAGTGTTCATTTTGATCTCGCCCTTCTATCTTGAATTTTCCTTCAAATTTTTCTATGTCTAGTTTGTTAGAATTGAAAACACATATGCTTGAAGAATGAAATCATGTTGAATACAAATGAAGTCCCATGTTTGAGTCATGAATCCAATATGAATCCTCTTTTTCATCAAGGAATGTGATAACCATGTCGTCCCTGAGTGATCCCTGTGAAAAAATTGACGATTGATCATATTTAACCATGTAAATCCCTCTTGTTTATCGTCCCTTATATCTTCACTGAAAATTTTCTATTTTCCTCTACCTTCCAAAGACACGTGGCATATTTCCATTGGCTGTGCTACAATAGGATTTGTTTACAAAGTTACACAATTTTCATATTAACTACAAATTGCAAACCTATCCCTAAAGCCCGATGAATATTCCTATGAATATTTGAGTCAAATAATGCAAAAGGAGAAGTTGACCCCACTCCCGAAAAGGAATATGTGTCGAATGGGATAGGAGCGGGAATCGAGTTGATAGTAAAATTTTGCATCAATAAGGCGATGGAGTGTGAAATGTAAAGAAATATCTAAGGCCTATCAGGGACATGTTGTTTTCTTAGTAAAAGTCAAAAGGCGGGGTTTCAGTTCAAATCTACAAGCTTGCACTCGTTTTAAAAGTAATGAAAATTACAAAAAGACTCCCGATCCCGTAAATCCCCAAATCAAGCCATGTGGATGGTATGCATTTAAATGAAGGGGGAAAATTGGATGGCTAGAAGTAACGCATTTATGGCTTCCATCATTAATGCATCTTACATGAATCAAGACATATTTTTAGAATTTTTCAAACATTTTGAATTCTTACCATTGCACATAAGAGATTTGGATGCCCTAGTAGTGCTAATTCACAAAGGAGTAAAAAAAAATCCACTGTGAGGTGTTGACATTGAGCTAGAGAATTTGAAATTAAAGAAGCAGGGAGAATTACATGAAGTTTTCATAAGAAACAAGTAAGTCTTGTATTACGTTCATATTCTTATTGTTTGATTTATGATTTATGAGAAATCAAGGGTGAAAATAAAATAAATATAAAACGAAGCCCATGGCATCGGGATTTCACATCACCTCTAGTATTACCAGTAATTTGAATAAAATTATAGACACAAATTTGTTAAATGCCGATTTGGATGATTTTCTACGAAGGCTCTGTGATCCCAAAAAGAGTGAATTTATGGCAGAAATTAAGGCTAGCCACATTTCCCTAGCCATTGATTTTCCTCCTCTGTGCATTGTCTTAAGCTGGTAAGACTCTGTGCTGAAAATTATGATCCGGAAAAAATGGAAGTCTTGGACGGAAGTGGTGAAAGAGTGTTGACCTTAACACCTAAAGCTTTTATATTGATGTTATGGCCACCCAAACATTGCGAGACCAAGTAACTATAAGTATCAAATCAGCCCTTGATGATTATGAGGATAAAAATAAATACTATGCCAGAATCATGAATACAAAATGGTTGTTGACAGATAGAAAGGCTACCACAAGAATTCCTAAGAAGTTGGTCAGGTCACAATTTGTGGAGGAATTGGAAGACATAATTGTGTTATTGAGTAGAATGGTTGGCATGGACGAGGCTTATGAATTCAAAGAATGGATTTGTCCATTCATATGGGTTATCTTGGAGAATAAAAGAAGTATTTTCTAGGCAACACTTATAGCTACATCAATCCATACACAACTCTTTGAATTAGCTATAAAAATTAACATGGGTGTCACTGCTAATCTTGAATTTTATATGATGTCATACTTCATCTACAATATTTTAGGTCATAATCTTTTCCTTGGCCTCCCAAAAAGGCACGTTTCAAAGATAGTAAAGTATATGATATTTATCCCCATCTATGTTTGAACAACTGGAAAGGAAATGTGAGGCAAGTAAATGATGCATTTTTGTACCTATAATATGTCTTTTCAAACCTGAATGGGAGAAATATAGAATATTTGAAGAGGCTAGAAATGCAATACTAGAGTATGGTTTCTTCTTTATTCAAAATATTTTTTTCACTTACATTAGAGTTAGTGGGTTTTATGGGAATCCATGTAAATTACCCAGATATGTAGATGACAAGTGGGCCCTCTATGAGCTTTCAAGGCAATTAGCACCAATGCACAAAGTAATTGTAGGAAATCATAAGACCAATATTAAATTCCTTATCAGGATTGGGAGGTATTATTTCCCCTCCATTGCAAAAGCTAGATTTCTAGAAGAAGAAATTGAAAGATTTGAAATGGAAAAATTTGAACCAAGATCCCAATATGACATTAGATGGGTTATTAGCTCAGATTTGGGGAGTTTATAAGAAAATTAACCTTATTTTTAAAATTATTGGATGAACTGTAGAGATGAAGAAGAAGTCAAACTTAGATATTTCTCAAGGATGACTCTTAGGAATATTATTGACTTCAAGATTACTGTAGTACCTCAAGGAGTAGATGATGATCAACAGATAGTGAGTCAATATTATATTGACCATAGGATTGGGGCACAACCAATTTCTCCCATAGTTTGGGATGAGAAAGAATCATACAATCCATATGAAAGAATAACCAATGTGATGAGAAAGACCTTGAACTGGTTACAAAGTAAGGGTATGGATTTTTCCATCCAAAATACAAAAGTATTGAATGATTTCAGAGATTTGGGAATCTTGAAGGAGGATATTCCTCTTTTAAAAGAAGGATCTGATAATATTGATCCATTAGGAGGAAGATCTCCTCAACTACCTACCAAGAAACTCACTTTAGGTATTATTGATGAATGGATTGCTGCTACTAGTAGCACTGGAACTTTTATGTCTACCTTGAAATAAAGGAAAAATAAATGATTTTGAAATCTATACGTAGAATGCCCCTATTACCCAAGAAGGGATGTAAATTTTTAGGAGAAGTGATGGAAATTTATAGTAGAAATAAAGTTTGTGAGTTAAGCTAAGCATAATCATGATGAGTTGATCGATAAGATTGTCTGTAATACCCACACAAAGGAGATAAGTGTGAAATAGACTGATATCATACAAAAGAGAGAAAATTGGCTTGATATGATACAAAACATGTGAAAAAAATCAGCTCAGAAAGATATGACAATGATTGTATGTGTTTCGAGGCAGATTCTCAAAAGGTGGGAATGATTAAATATTGAATCAAACTATTTCCCCAGCCATAAAACCATTTCCCAAACCATTCAAATGATTAAAGATACATGTGCAGAGAAATTCATCCAAACAATTTCCCCAATCATAATATATTGTTGACCTAGATGAGGAGTTGCCTATGCTGAGTTTGGAAACTCCCGAGATTATGAATCATATTCAATATCTGACCTAGCTCATCATCATTGCTAGATTTAATGGTTTATGGCCATCCTCCTCCAAAATTAATTCCTGGATATCAAAAATTGGTCCAGTGATTGCAAGGCCTCCTTCTATTCTAAGGGTTTATTCGTAGTCCAATTTAAGAAGTATGTTGATTATCAAAAATGTCTTTCATATGGTCCATGGTTTTGGAAAGCACATGATTATTCCTTTCGCTATGGTTTCTAGAATTCGACCCTATCACCTTCATAGTCACCAAGATGCCAATTTGGATTCACTAGCCAAATCTCCCATATTTTTGGTCTTCTTTGAAGGATATTGGTAATGCGCTAGGTAGATTCCTCAAAGTGGATATAGTAAGGGCAACAACGGAATCCATACTTTTGCCAGAATTTTTGTAGAGATATACTTGAGTAAAGGACTTTCAGAAAAAATAAATATGATAGTTGTGAACTCCAAAGATGTACAAATATTGGATTATGAGAATACTACTTTTAGATGTTGTATTTTTAAATCTATAGGTCATGTACAGGCTGACTATTTGCGAGTAAGGAAGAATCAATGAAGAAAGAACTCGTTAAGAAAAAATTGTTGGAGTAACCAAAATACGAACACGGTGAGTAAAGAGGATTAGAAGGATTGTCCCAATGTGTTTCCCTCCACCACCACCCAGAATGAGTCAAAAATCCTATTTCCAAGACTCCCTCGAATGAAGATGACAATAGGAATCTAAAAGGGGGTATCAAGCGTGGTCATGAATCGATAAATCTGAATTTGATCATGAATTATTCGAAGATTCTCCTAACAACATCATGATGGTTGTTGCCTCCAATTAAAACCCATGGTAAAAGTTAAAAAGATAGGTAAAAAGGGGACGCTATGCTAACTTTCAGATGATTACTACTCTTCTAACGAAGAGCGGTAAATGACGAGGTTATATCTCATTCTCCATCATTCATTTGGATTTTTTGTTATTTTATTTAGAGAAGCTTCAAGATTAGGATTGAATATCTTTCTTTGTACGGGAAGGGACCCATGAACCCTCCGGTTCATAGCTCCAATCAAAAGCGTATTATTATAAAAAAATAGTAGGTCGATTGTGTGCCAAAAAGAGGAAAATTATTTCAAAGATTCATATTTTTGGGGAAAAAGGAAAATTAAAGAGAGAGACAGAGAGAGAGAATTTTATATATACGAGAAGAATTTTCTCATATCAAGGGGGATTAAATTTTTCTAAATTCTTAGAGAAAACAGAGAAAAACTGATTGTACTCTTCTTGAAAAACTTGAATCAAGCTGAGAGACGTATGAGTTATTTTATTTTTTCCAAAACTTCTCATGCCAAGATGATTGCAAGTTTACAGTCATCGAAAGCATTAATGCCATAGGCTCTATGGCCCCTTATTGAGAAATTTTAATTTCTAGAAATTTACTTGTGTTTTCTCCTAAGTAATGTTGTCTTTGTTTCTAAGGTAAAATACTTTGAATCAACTACTTGCCTCCTTGTTGTAATCTTATGTTGATAGTTTCTTTGAATTACACTAGATCTTGTCTTAATTAGTGGCATTTTGGCAACTGCAATTACATTGTAGATAGATCTTTCTTTCTGTGGTGTGATAAACAATTTTAAATTCATACTACTTTTTTTGGTTGAGAAGATCTTAGTAATATTTTGAGTGTATCTTGAGTGTAGTTGAATACAAACATTTAGTGTTTTATTGAGAGTTTAACGTGATTTTTGTGTTTATATTCTCAAAGGTTGTGTGAAATCTTGTACTCTTGGGCTTCCATAAGTGCAAACCTTCCACAGTTAAAGAGATACTATTGGATATGTGATGTGTTCCTCGTGACTTGGGGAAATTTCCAAACATTTGTAAGGTTTTCTTGAGAAAATTATATAATCAACTTTATTCATCTTTAATCTCCCATTCATACACAAAAATTACAACCTACAACTATTAAATCCTTCTGAATTACCAGTGTTTTCCCTGCCTATAACCATTTATCAAGGGACTTTACTATATTTACCCTCCCTTTCCATAAATATGTAGAAGCAAGATAATATCTACACTATGTAGAGTGACCCAAGTCCTATTTGGAAATACATTTGCATTATTTAGTATGAAAAATCATGAGAGTTAAATGATGCTTACATCGATGTGAGTGTCTATTCAGTGGGCTATCCTTCACATTTCCAAGAGAAATATTAGAGACTGAAATTTCATCCACCTTTCTCACAATTACAGGGTTAAAAATGGGTCCTCTCACCCTAGTTAAAGGAAAAACCTAAAGTAGAAGGAAATGTCATCCCCTTTGTGAGTGCAATCCAATTTTTCCCAAGTCAAGTCTCAAAGAGTTTGTCAGATATGTCCCTAGAAACAAACGAATAAATCTTTGGTCTATCTTTCTCTAAGCATCCAACTCAATTTGTCAATATTGCTTGGCTCACAAGGTGATGTAGAATTGGGTACCAACATGATGAATCTTCCCCTAGTTTGATGTCATCAAGTGAACAAATGTTTTGATCAATCGATCATTAAAACCAAAAGGATCATCAAGATTGATATCTCGAAACACATTAGTTTGTGAAGGTGTTTGAGAAATGTCTGCATTTAAAAGTGTAATAGAAATAGTATTAATTATTTATATTATTAATAACACTAAATAAAAAATAAAACAAGAGTGTAAAGAGTATTTGAAACATACAGTGAAAAATATAATAATAAAAATATGTAAATTAGTAGATAGTACATACCTATATTTTTAGCAAATCTCGACACATCAATCATTTTTTGTGAGTTTCCAAAATAGCCAAACAATGTCTTGTTACTCTTTTTTGAACTTGCAGCAAGCTTCTTACCCTGCTTTCCCGAATCCATGGATATGGTGCCAAACAGGGATAGTCACAGATGAGCTTTGAGTTAGACAACTAACACTGGAAGTCTCTCAATCGACAACTCTATTGGATGGCTAACATTGGACGAGTCTTAATCGAGACAACTTTGTTGGATGGCTCTGTTTGTCCATTGACAACTTTGTTGGTTCCTTGGATTATTTTTATAGACGGCGTGGGGTTTGGTAGCAATACTTGGAGTGACCACAAGAGGTTGGATGAATTAGGGCTCAACTTCCGTGACAAATATTTCAAAATGGTTGGACGGTTGTATATGTATTATACCTTATACCTATATAGTTCATGCTATGTATATTTATATACTTCGGTGAATATGGGCATAGGTGTATTTGAAATATTGGATAATTACATGTATAAGTTTATGTATATGTGTAAATACTAGGATAACTGGCCCATACTAAGGACCTGTTGGCCAATTTTTTTTGTGAAGTAGGCAGAAACCAATTACTGAATATTTTCCATTTCTAATTTCTAAAAACTTGAATATTTGTGAGTTTACAAAAATTTTCCACTAAAATTTTCCATGATTTAAGGTGGCCTTAATCAGGGTGCATTTATTGGTGCGACATGTTTCCCATTAGAAAAAAATTGAGTCTTTTGTGTCAAGGCTAAAGGGTGTGGTATGAGGGATAATTTATTGGTACAATGCGGCACCAATCAGACGCCCATGATCTATGTAGCTATCTAGGCTGTCATAAACCTATACAAGGGGTACATTGATTGGTATGACATGACACCAATTATGAGCCCCTTAGTGTGGAAATAGGAAATAATCTATGGTAAACGACATAGGATGAAGGGATTCTAATGGCCCCAATGTGATATCCATCTATGGATCGATTGCTAATCCTAAATCCGTTGCTAATGAAAATAGTCAAGCCAAAAATATAGTATAGCTAAATCTAGAAATTTAAACAAACGGGATAAGGTTAAACAAAGACCATGGAGTTAGGAAAAGTTAAACTTAATGAATAAGAGTTGAGAGAGAGTAGCATAGTGAATTAAATATAGGTTCTCAAACTTAAATTAGAAGCACTAAAGCCATTTTTAGGCTTAAAACATGTATATTTAACTATAAACTAAGACAAGTGGGTCAACATGTAGTTAAATTGAAAATTAGAAAAACAAGCTAAGATAGACCGCATGAAGAAATGAAACATTGATAAATCTAATTTTAGCTTATTTAAGATTAATATATAAGACTTATCTCGACCATACCGATACATCAAGAAACACAAACAAGTTTTTAACAAGAAAGGAGATAGAAAAGATAAAATGACAAAGAGAGGATTGAATAAAAAGGATATAGAGATTGGCTAAGTTTAGAAGAATAGAGGAGCAAAACTGATTTTAGAGCCAAGAAAATAAGTCAACATAGTTAGAAACATCAAAACAAATCAACATCAACTACCAGGTTCCTCTAGAATCTCCTTTTAATGTGTTAACTTTGTGAATTGTTGCATATGATTATTGGGTTTAATGGCTAGTCTTATGGATTGTAATGGACTAGTTCAATGTTTGAATCCTATTATTCTTTTAGCTAATTTTAAAATAGATAAATTTTCAAACAAATTACATAATCCTATGTTGTAGGTTCGTTAAATAGTGGGTCTCAACACATTAGTTAGGAAAAGAGATTTGGGTTTGATAAGTCATAGTTTTGACTCTCCCAACCTCTATATATTTTGTTTATAATTTAAACTAAAAATTAGACAAGAAAAATGTAAAGACATGGGCTTTTATTGCTTGGTAAACAAAGTAAATTATATGACGAATAACCCTCTAGAATTGGAGGGAAGGGTCGTGAGTTCAACTCTCTCCCAATATATTTTTTGAAACGTGAATGATTAAAATCTTAACTATTGCTTTATAAAAGTAATTCTAAACTAAGGTTTAAATCGGGTCTAACTGAATAGGTAAATCAAATGATTAATTGGTTGGATAAATTCACTATGGTATATAGACTCAAAAGGAACTTATTTGTAAGTTTATATTGAAAAAAAAAAGAGACAAGTTTTTAACAATAGAAACTTCAAGACATGCAACAAGTAGATAATTAAGTGATTTACAAAGTTGTTAACAATGAGATTATGACAATATCAATGATAAATATGAAAGCAAGGATAAACAATGGTTGTGAGTTTTATACCTAGGGAGGTAGGTAAAAGATGAAAAATATTATAGTGTATTACCATTAAATTGTAATATTAAACACGATCATTCTTAAACAAGCCATGACATGATTAATTGCAGTTGTGTGGATCACAAAATAATAGACTTATCGATGATACAAGAGATACTAATTCTATATTGATTATCTTTGTTATATACCCTTTATGAATTATTATTGCACCTTGGAACACATATACTTGAAAGAATGTATATGAAACTATTACGAGACATTTATAGTCCCTTTCCTATGATGGAAAACTAGGCTTAGGGTTCTTGTAATAATGACTTCATTAGATGGTATGGAACATCTAAGAAGGTTACAATTGTTTACATCTTATTCATGTTTTTTTTTTAATATTGTTTGTGGATAAAAACTAGGATTATGTTAATTATAATTATAATGTGAACAATTCATATGGGACATTTTAGAAGGTTAGTAATGTTTGTGTTCTAGTTCTAGTTTTCCCAAGTTGGATATAGATATCTTGTTGTGAATTTCTACTAGGGAAAAGGTATGCTTTGATAAATTTGTTATTAGAATAGGGAGTGACTTGTATAGGGGTTAGATAACCTAGTTACAATAGGTCACACATGACAAGTTCTTAGGGGTACCAGAGGGATTGGATATATATAAGGCCTACCATCATGATTTTTAGTTAGAATTATTTCATGTTCTAACATGTAATCATATTTATGTAGGGGTTCCTTATGGTATCCCAAGTCTTTTGTCCAAAAGCATAATCATTACTTACATGATTTTTAGGATGTTTTATATTCTGACCCTATCCTAAGTCTAATGGTTTATGGGTGATTGTATTACACATGGTATTATCTCTTATCTCATTCATTTTCCACATCTTCCTTCTCATAAAGGGTAGGTCCACTCTTAAGTTATGAGAGGTGCAAGAGGATATGTAAGGATCATGGTGAGAGGTAAAGTTCTATGATTAGACTATCTCTCTCACGGTGTAGTTTGAAAACAAGATGAATATCTGATGATAGGTGATAATTGTGTCATAATGAAGGATTGATGTATTGTGTATCTGTTAATATCTATTATATTGTCTATTGAGAAAAAGGAATTGTAAAATTGTAGATGAAAGTTGAGAACTATGACACTTAAATAATATGTAAAAGATCCTATGTATTTTAGATGAGTAAAAGATGAATCTTATACTTTAGATGTCAAATTGACAAATAATGATAAGTTTTTGTATGATTTTCTTGTTGTGAGTCCGAATTATAATGTAGTTTTCAATAATTGTGTAAATTATCTTGTTTCTCTTTTGTTATCACTAGTTTAATTTTTTTAAAAATTGAAAATTATCTACCCAATGGATTTAAGGCACCGATCGTACTTAATTTGGCAAGAAAATTTGTAATATTTTATTTCAATCTTATTTTCATAATGAGACCTCCTTGTAATTTTATAAAATCTTCAGAGATATTTGCTATTACAAATGTGGATTCAAGTTTGTAAGTTCTTCTATGTAAATTATGTGTCTTTATAATAATTATCTCATAAATTTTGGATATATTTCATCATAAACATCTATGTGTTTGCAACCTTTTCCTAATTATAAACAACTTGTGATTTTCTTTCTAGTGATAAATTGGGTAGGAAATCACTATGGTTAAGCTTGTTTGTTATGTTTGTTGTATTCATATTCTTAATATTTTACTATTGTCATAATTCAATATTTATAAGGGTATCTCCCTAGGTGTCAAACACCCCAAGAGTAAGGATCTAACCACCTTCTTATTTATTACCTCAAATATAGTCTTGATTTTATGAAGAAACACTCATCGTAACGACTTTTCTCCATTTCTTCACTTATTTCTAAGAGGTATAGATTTGAGCACTAATAAATTGGTGTTGTTGCTGGAAATTTTTCATTTAGTCTATCAATTCTATCTCATTTTTTCTCTCCATATTCTTTACATTTTTTTCTTTGTAGATTCATTCACCGTATTGTACATTTTATGTCAAGAGATTGCATTTTCTTTGCGATTCTCACCAATACCTTAGACCTTAAGTTTGTGTCTCAAATGTGTGTATACCTTTGAGGTATTTGTGGATACTTTTAGGTTGAAAACTAGTTTAATGTTTGTATTTGTTAAAACGCAATCAATATTTTGTCCCATTGTTTGTTATTGCCTCTTGTAGCTCAAAATTTGCAAAGCTAAAGGGCATACAATATGTTTTTAGAGTAGATTTATCAAAAAAATTGCATTAAAAACTACCACTTTTATAATTAACATCCAAAGGAAATTAAATTTGAAGGCTTATAGATAGGCAAGGTAACTCTCCATCCCATAATTTTGAATATAACATTGTTTTGTTTCCTTTAAATAACTTGGTGAGAATATTTTGATACAAGATTTTGGTAAAGATCACAATTATTCTTCGATTTCTCTATATCTCCAAAATAAAATATTTTTTCCTAGGTTTCACTCTCTTTTCATTTTTTGGAAGCACTAGTAAATCTCCTCTTTTGAAAAATATATATCTTGTCTCCTTGTCTTAGTCATATCATTCATTTAAAGACTCTAATGTCCCTAATATCCTATATCCGTCCATTATACCCCTTGGAAAATTGAGAAAGGAACCGAGTAAAGATCTCGGTGTTCATATTTTTTCTAGATCATTGTGCATTTGAATCACACCCCTCACTTAAATCATCTTAGTCCAATTATAATGAAAACTCAACAAAGAGCCAATAATAGTTTGGCCAATAACAATTCAAATCCCAATAAAAATGCTTACATAGAGAATGTGAGGACTTTGCATCCTTTTTTGGGTGAATATAGATATAAGCATATTGATTTCTCTTATATGTAAGGCTATCCTAATGAGGTTTTGGAAAATATTATAAAAATACTTCCCAAATTTCAAGGTAATAATGCAATCTCAAGTGAGCAACACTTGAACAATTTTATTAGTTTGATAATGATTATGAATTTTTATAAGGATGTTATGATTCAGATCTTTATTCACACATCGGAGGAGAATTATCATGATTGGTATAATGTTCTACCTAATAGTAGTATTGGTTTTTAGTATGAGATTAAAATATCATTTAAACTATAAAATGAGGAAAGGATTGGGCCAATATTCTTGATTAGAAAAATTACAATATTAAAGATAATATGAATGAGTGTGTATAGGATTTTAAATGCATATTTAATAAGGTTGTGATGAGACTCCTTAAAAAATTTCATACCAAGTGAGGTTTTGTGGTTGATTAAATATTGTGAATTTTTTGATGTAATGGTTGGATTTTATCTTAGAGTTAAAGGTCCAACTAATTTAAGATAGGATTATGACGTGAAAATTAATATCAAAAGTTATATTACAGTTACCATGAAGCTTTTAAAAAGAGGTGAAGTAAATATCCTACCACCAAATGAAAAATAATAACTTATTGAGTATTGATAAAAAGCTAGATATAACTATGAGAGCTTTATAATATATATCTTTTTAGAGTGGATCATAATGAAAAGGGCATAACTCATATGAAAAAAAATTAATATATAAATTATGGATCACATATTCAAGAAAACGAGTCTACACATGATAAAGTAAAGAATCATTTTATAAAGAATGAGGCATGATCACAAAAGTAATTAAAGAGAAACATTAGATCCACTTGCTACTAACATGAAAGAAATCAACCAAATTGAATTATTTGAATGGTTTATTGAGTTCTTCATGATCTATCATTATTGTAGTGTTACAAATGTTTATTGTGCCAATAATGATGTGGAGAGTGATATGGAGAGCTTGGAATCTATTTACACGCTTGATTTTATTGAAGAATCAATTAACGTAGTATAAAATTATGAATAAAAAAAATTGTTATTTGAGAGCTCAAATGAACATGAAATACAATAGTAAAATATCATCTAATGAAGATATATTTTCCTTTCCTAATGTTGTAAAATTTCAAGTAAAGAGTGATTATAATGTGAGAAACAAGAAATATCAAGATAAAGAAGATACTTCCAAAGAAACTTCAACTATGAGGATTGAAAAGAAAAGTGATAGTATTAGTAAAGATCTTGTTACTACTTCGGAAAATAAAATGATTTTTTCATAGCATGCCAAGTACATAAAATTAGGGTAAAACCTAAAGGAAAGTTACATTTTCTCACTAGTGCGCTTAAAAATTCATCTATTTCTAATATCCTCACTAAAAATCAAAGGTAGAGAGTTGAATGTGTCTGTTGGCCCAAATAAAAGTACCCTATATTAGTCGTATGATATATAGTAGTCACTTGCACAATCCATGACATTCTTCATACATGATTTCAATGTTACTGTTATCCAATTTTGCACACATGGCAAGATTGGACAATGGGGTCCTATCACGTTCAAAATGAAAAAAATAGTCCCAGGAACCCACCTTCGGTTATTATCGAGATGCAATAATTAAAAATAATTCTTAAATTGCATATGAGAGATCACCTAGTCTCAAAAGGCACCCAGTTGATCTCAACTCAGTAAAGAGTTCGGGGTCGAGTTGATAGAGAACCCAGTGTCAAATTGATAGTCATCTCAGTAGAGACTCTCAGTTGTAAGAGCTCGATGAGGTCTTGTTAATGCAAAATATAGCTCGTTGAAAATTGACGAATGAAGGGAACTCTATAAGGATCTCGGTAGAGATCGATGCAGGCAGAAGTTAAGGCCGAGTCAGGGAGAGTCAAAGTTTGAGCTATCAATAAAGTCTCAATGAATTGGAAAGGTTCAAGCCACAGGCGGAAGCGAAGGCAGAAATAAGGAATTTGACTCATCTTAGCGACTTGTTCATTTTGGAGATCATGTGGTGAGCTTCTTTTAGGACATGTTCTGTAGAGCTAGGGTGATTCAAACACAAGCCAAGGCATCAAGAGTGCCATAAAATGAATGGAGATCATTGCGTAAACAAAGATACGTGATGGAGCCCTATCGATGGGACTCATCGAGCATGATGGATAATTCAATGCAACTCGTTTCGTGTGGATGCATTAAAGACAGTTTCTAGGCAAAGTCAACTCACTCAAAGTTGGCATGTAACAAGCTATCAAGGAAGTCAGTGAGTTTAGCGCACCTGCTCAAGCTAAACAATGTCGTGGAGCCTTGGGATCTCTCGGGAATATTTTTGTTTCTTACTGGTCGAATTGGCCAAATGATGTCTAGGTTCCGCGGGTCAGTCTTCAACATGGGATATTCAAATGAGTTTTCCAAGGTAAATGTTGAAATGAAAAACCAAGACAAGGTTTCCGCGATAAGAGGGAGTTTCAGGCCTTTGAAGCCGTGATGGAGATAATGTTGTGGCAAACCAATATGATATTTCCACACATGGGAAAAGTTCATGATGATTTCCAAGTGGGTTTCAGTTAATGGAAAACCAACACAAGGTCTCCGCGCAAAGGGGGCCCCGAGTTTCATCTTGCCAAGAACGTGGAAATTTTAGAAAACATTGCCAAGCGTGATAAAACCGTGGCAAACCATAATCGGATTTCCGTGAGTTGGAGAAATGAACACCAATTTCCAGGTGGAAGTGCTATGGTGGAGCGCCAACATGAAAGTTTTGCTCGTGGGATATTTTCAGCTCTTTGCCTAGTCGGATAAATAAATAAATAAATAAATAATTCCTCAACCCCGCACTAAGGTATTCATGAGTTATTTTCTTAAAATGGGAATCCAAGAAGCCTAATGCCAAGTGGGTTTTCGTGGATGGCAAGCCAAAGAAGAAATTCCATGCGGGGGAGATTTGGGGCGGTATGACCAAGTCAAGAAGCGAAATTGGGAACCGACCTGCCAAGGCAATGTATGGAAAATTGGATTCATAAGTCCGAGATCCCCACACATATCCTGCGGACTTCCTTGATACAAACGCCATGCCAATTTGACTTGGCAAAAGGAGGATTTGGCATGGAACGGGGATATTCAAGTCGGTTGAACCAAGGCAATTCAAACTACTTTTTCCATGCAGAACCTGTCAACTCGGCTATGTGGCTGAGCCGTTACGCGGGGATTTGGAGCTAGTATGCCGAGGTTGGAGATTTGACGATGGCAGTCCAAGCTGTTCACTCCGCGTAGGGGAGATTCAGGCAAGCACCGCCAAGTGGAAATATAACCGTGGTAAGCCATGATCAGACTTCCGCGAGTTGGAAAAATCGGATCAAATTGCCAAGTGGAGACAATACGATGGCTATCCAACATGATACTTCCACATAGGCCGTGTAAATAGGATCCGAGTCTTTGTGTGAGTCACTCGGAAGGTAAGTCGGGGAACGTGGGAATGAGACAGTTGAAGTGTTTAATAGGATTGGACGTGGTGGTCTAGCCTGGCCAAAATCGAGTATGACACGGAGATAGGTGAAGGAGGCTCCACACATTCTACTTACCACGCATAACATCCCTGTAAACCCGTCTACATATCTTCAACTATTGCAGACCTGCATTTCCAGGAATATGCTTTCACAAGAAAGAGACACCTTCTCATGGAATACCATAATTGCAGCTTACAGAAGACACGGGTTTCCTCACAAAGCGTTGATACTGTTTCACCGAATGCAACAAACAGATGTCCAACCTGATCAGTTCACCTTTGCCAGCATACTTCTCCCAACTCCCGTTCGGGCTCTGAGCATTCGGTGGTCGCGAGGCAAACTCCCACGCACCAGGCAGTTGACATGTTGCAGTATAGTAGAAGCCATTTTTAGCGCTTCCAGCAAGCAGTTGCAGGAAACAAATATTCACTGCCATGTACGATGGATTGGAGTCACGCTATTCAAGGCTTCATAAAAATTTTCCTGAATCAGGAGATGAAGGTTTATTACGGTGCAGAATGAAACGATTCATATTGCTCAGCATTTCTTCTCCTAGAAATGAATTGAATGTGAAGGTCAACTCGAAATACAGTCGGCCGTTTTGTATGCCACATCCTTGTCACTTGTAAATGGTATCTTTGAGAAACTCTCACAAGTGGGCGGTTAGGCAATATTTATACCCTTCCATTATGTAAGTCCAATCGATAATAAAAGTATTCTTTTACCGTGTTCGAGCTGTTTTTTTACAATGGACGATTATACTGCAGTTTCAAGCTAATTTTATCTAGCTTATTTCTATTAGCTTTGATCCACGACTAAGGAAGAATTCATATGGTTGTTACCTATACATTTTTCCAAGGTCCTCTTGGTTGCCCCAGTGGTTCAATGTATTTTTTGAAGGGCTCTTTGACCAAAAATCAGTCTTAAGGGTGTCTATCGACATGTTATGGGCATGAACCTGGGTCATCATCATGGCAGCATTAGGTCTTTATTGGTAATGGCATTTTCTCATCGTTTGGAAGAAATGTTGGGTTAAGCTCGGTATTCAAGTGAGTTTGAGCCCAGGAAAGGTAAGATCGTTTGCTGGATGAAGAGCTCGGTGACTTCGCAGGGAGCTCGTGGTGTTGTTTCATGAAGTTTGAACGTGGAATGCATAAATGGCCTCGAGTTAACCAAGGAAAATGATAAGAATCGAGTTTGATAGCTCACCATTCGAAGGACTCAATGCAAAAGAGCTCGATTGCCAAGGTAAGGAAAGAGTTGGTGTGGGGTTCAAAATCGAGTGCAACACCGAGTTAGAGGATTCGAAGCTCATCGAGTTTGGCTATGTGCAGATTCTATCCACATGGACCCCCCTCCTCTTCAAGTCAAATGGGTCAACGGGGGGGTCCCGACATTATGTTAATTAAATTAATATTTTTATTTAAATATTTTAATAATAATATTTATTATTATTATTTAAATATTCTTTTAATTAATTGAGAAGACTAGGTCATCAGGCAATTAATGACCCATGATGGAACCTTCTCAAGTGGTTCAACTAACTGTAATAAATACATCATGGGCCTTCATTTTAGGAATGTAATTATGACATTTCCTCTTCTTTCTCACATATTCTTCTATAAATGTAAGTTGGAAGCTCATTTCAAAGGGTTCCAATAGTTCAGACAAGTTAGACAGTTAGATATCTCAAGCGAGTGTATACTTTTCAAGAGTCCTCTCTCTTCTGCAAGTTGTTCTTGTGTGTTGAGAGAACTTTCAAGCCTCCTCCTCAAGACTGTAATGGCAACTATTGCCTCTTCTGAATGTATGATGCATTGTGCATGTTATTGAAGCAATAAAAGTGTGTGTTTGTGACTAATCTCGGTCCTTCCATCCTTTTGTGCTTCTTTGTGCCTTTCTCGTACTTGCAGGTACACTATGCAAGTTTAAGTTTCTATTGCAGGTTCTTGGAGTTTTGTGCTTATCGAGTGGTGGAGTATTGCATGCAGTTGAGTTGTGGTGTCTATTCACCCTTCTTGAGTTCATCCTTCTTCACTGGGAAACTGGTATATTTCTTGTCTGATAAATTTTAACAAAGGGAACACGTGTCTCTTAGTTTGTGGTATCTTGTACCCTCTCTAAGTTGTAGTAGGTGAAGTTGACCTGTGGTGCACACACCCTCTTCAAATTAACCCTTCCTGAGTCTGAAACACCCTTTATTTGGTGCATCACCATCCCTAGTATAGTTTCATTTCTGTAAATCTCTTTCCCTAAAACCCCATGAAAATGTTAGCATAGGACTAGATAATCATTTTTGTTACACTAGGAGTAGTACATCACTTAGTTTAGGAAGAGGAAGCCGGCCTTCTCCGGAGGTTCACCTCGAGCCCAAGTCCCACAGCTTGAGAGGTGATCCCATGTGTCCCAATCACACCGAACGTCCTATTCACATCCTGGCCATTCGGAGGGTGCAGTGATTTGGCGACAATAATTATCATATTTCCCCTAAATATAAACATTTCTAAATATAATGTGTGTGATATATATGATGTTCTGAATCAATGTAAAATCAAAATCACTTTAATTAAAAAAATTCGTATTTCGAGTATAAGAATATAGTCCTTGCTTTCCCTGGTTCCCAAAATCATTTTTCTTCATCTACCATTGTTGTAGAAAATAATGAAGTAAATGAAGCAATGAAACAACTTCTTGAAACATATGAAGGAATAACATTGGTTGAGATTAAAGTATGTGTTGGCCCATTCTATACTACATTTCATATCAATGGATGGTTATTACATAATTGTATGTTGGACTCTAGGACTTCATGTATTATTATTCATCTTGCTACTTTGGATGAGCTCAACATAATAATCTATATAGAATATGATAAAATTTATGTTATGGAATCATGTGAAACACCATTTTGGGATGTGTAAAGCTTTTTATGTACCCTATAAATTTTCTTCTTATGGATTTAGGAGTATTTGATTATCCTCCTAAATTATGGTTGTCAAAAAAATGATTTTCCTAAGTTAGGGGTAGTATCCAGATGGACATGTCATATATCACTATTCCTTTAGATGGAGAGAAAGTAAATATTTTTAGGGAGAAAAAAATGATGCATTTGATTGAAGATCCATAAATAACTCCAAATTAATTATTGTATACTATTCTATATGTGAAAATTTTTGTGGGAAACACTTGTGTTATTGAAGATATTATCAACCCCACTTGCTTTCCTCAAATTAATAATGTATATTTTGTGATTTTTGGACCATATATTTTAGTGTAGCATGTTCAAAAGAAGGGGTGGGGTGAATGATTTATTTTTGGTTACCCACAAGGAGCTTCATTTAAAATTTCATACAAGTTATATTTTGAGTGCAAAAATAATGTGTTAGAGTGTGAAGCTATGCGAGCTCATTATAATTTGGCATCTGAATTTAATATTAGAGATATTTTGTGAAAAGAGACTCAAGGTTATTTGTGAAAATAGTAATAAATGTGTATACCACAAAATATAAAAGGATAAAAATTATATAAATCCTATCTAGTATTTACTTGATATTTTTAATTCGTTTAGTATTACACATATTGAGAATTCATTGGATGCTATCATGTGCAAACCAACTCACTATTTACGCTACACTTTATAAAAACAAAGTGTCTCACCTTATTTTTATGTACGATGTTAAAATCTTAGTGAGGTCATCAGTCTTGGAAAATTTCAGCCATTAGAAAGTGTTTGAAGATAACAATAAAATTACTAGATTTATGAAAAACACCATTGAGTTTGAGGACCAAATCATTTATTTAGAGTCTTTTTTTAAACATCAAGAGTTTAAAAAAGTGATCTTCGACAAAAAGTGACTCATTTGTAGATAAATAAAATCTCAAGGGGATTGGTGACACTTGAGAGGGATTATGATATTGTAGATAAAATAAAATAGTGAGTTTTCTCAGCTATGTAATATATTAAGGAAGTTAATTTGGGTTCTCCCACAACTCTTAGATCAATGATTATTGGTGATTACATTAAAGAGGATGAAAAGTGTGATTTTATCAAGATGTTCCAAAAATAAAGATTCTTTTTATTTTAGTCCTATGATGATTTGAAGGCATATAAAGAAGATGTATTTCAAAACATTATACCTTTGCATCCCAATGCAAATCCTTTGAAACAAAAACAAATACCTAACAATACCATTTTGGTAACAAATATGGAGAATGAGTTGAGAAAATAAAAAGGAGGAATTATTCAGTCAATAATATTTTCCTCATGGGTTAAAAATCTTGTTCTAGTGAGAAATAATAATAGAAATATATGATTATGTGCGGGATTTAGAAAGTTGAATACAATTTGTTTGAAAGATAACTATCTATATACACACTCATAAATTCTATGGTGTGAAAATGCACAACAATAAGAAGGATTTAGGGGTTAAAAAAAATACTATTAGATTTAATTAGCTTCCAACATCAAGTATACATGACATAAATAATGCATTCAAACTTGAAATTATTTAAACAATTGATAAATGATAAGTAACTTTCTCAAAAATGAGAGGAGAGATATAATTAGTTATTTGAGATGATTCAATAATGATCTTGGTGTGAAAGACAATTTAAAAGGAATATATGGAGTTGTGGATTTTGCACTAGAGATTCTAGGACTAGAAGATGAGTAGGTTTAGGATGATACAGATTTTGTATGGTCTATAATAGATTAATATGGTCCATAACAAGAGTCATATGATTTTGGACCTTGATCCAATTTAGATCTATAAAATTATGTATGTTTTACTTTCCTAGAAACTATTCTCATTGTATGCCTCTCTTACATAATTTTGAGATGACCTATGATGACCTACAATAAATTAGAAACCCCAACAACCTGTAGAACCCTTCATTAGAGCATTAAAAAAAAGGATAAAAATATGTGTGTGTTTGAGGCTAGACCACATTTGGCAATAAAATTGTAGCTACTAAACCAATTCAAGTATTGCATAATATATCCTTGCTACAAAAATCAAGCCCCATGTAGTCCTCCCACATGTTTGTGTAATTATGTATATCTAACCAACCCCTAGGGGTTCCTTGTGTATCTTTACACCATGATAATGGGCTAACTACAATATATAATGTACCTAGCATGGTCATAATGATATGTGGTGTGCCTTAGTTATGTGACCTAACTCTTTTATTGATTGAAACCCTTGTGCAATGCTTAGAGTGAATTTTCTATTTCTAAGACGTAACTTTTATGATGTATGTATGCTTGTAGCTGGATGAAAATAGAACCATTAAAATGGTTGAGTGCTCCAAATTTATAGTAGGGAATTATCTAGTTTATGTGCATATTATTTAGGAAGATTTAGGAAACTTTTGAGTGCTCTTGGAATGATGTTGTAATGGTATATTGTAAGAATGTTAGGTGAATTATTAAGTGATAATGATTTGCTTATATAGTCTTCTATAGGTGAGATATTTTAATAATGTCGACCTTAGGAATATGAAACAACCCAATTAAATATTTGAAATTGAAATTAGATTAAATGATTGTCAAGAAGTGGGACCATACATGTCATCCAAGACCGTACCCTACATCTCAACCCTTCTATACATTTTTGAACCAGAGAGAAGAATAAATAAACTAAAAATTGTGTCATTAATATCATATATTTTATGCTCATTTGATTAAATAATATTCCCAAAATTAATTATAGAGAAGAGTGTAAAGATAATAAATTTGTACAATGGCTAGATATATTAGGATATTGGATTCAAAATGTGAGAATTTGTCTTAAAGAAGGATACATGGTCAAACTTGGAATTTCATAGCAATAAGTTTCCATATTTTAGTGTTTACATTCCCCTTTTAAGTGTGTGATTTAAAACTACATGTTTAAAAAAAAAAAAACATAGTTGAGTGTACACACACACACACTTTTCCTTCACTCAAGCGACTTTGTGATGTGTTGGTATTGGCATGCTCCTTGATGAAACCTAAAAAAAATATGTAGTGAATGTCTATGATAAAAATTGAAATTTAATAGAATATAGATAATACAAATTAAATTTGAAAATTACAAAAGTACAGAAAGGAGATGAAAACATGGAAGAAACACACATTTTTGTTTGGGGAGGGAATATATCCCATTATTTCATGCATTAGAGAGTTGGAAGATTTTTAGAGATGTTGGAGCATTGGGGTGAGTATTCCCAATGTTGTGTCATATGATATAGTATAAAATAATAAGTATTTAGACTACAAAACAACCGTGTGTTTTAATGCATTCCTCATTTGAGGATTTGATGAGAGAGGAGGAAAGAGTAGTCTACAAAGCTTGTAGTGTTACTTCAACCCTTTCATTTTTAGGAATATAGTGAGAGAAGAGGAAAGAGAAATCTATGATTATTTTAGTGTTGATTTAATGCTTGCCACTAAACCCATGGATCACATTGCTGCAAGTGGATTTTGGCCCAATTTTCTTCAAATTGAAAAAAATAAACATTGGAAGGTATGTACATTGTCATGCCCCCATAAGGTGCTATTGTGACTGAACTGATTATTTAGAATTTTGAAATATTTGAAGGGGAGAAGGATTCCCATGCCCCGTGTAACCTTATGTAAATTGTGTTATATGTATATGTAGTTGTATATGAGTCCTATAATATATATATATATATATATATATATATATATATATATATATATTCATTAAAATTTTAAGTGTGTTTTCCTCTATTTGGGAATGTAAGAAATGGTGAATACTATACCACATTCCTAATTATATTATACAGCTTTTGACCTTTTTAAATTTTGTGATATTTTTGTATCAATGACCTTTTATGAGAATCTAAGCCATGTGAAAATCTATTCTTGTATCTTGTAATTTGTATGTATTTATAGAGATACATTATTGAATTCCCCATCCTTTAAAGTGCATGTGATAAAAAAATTTGAGCATGTGGCTCAAAAGAATAGTTGTGTACCCATGCACCATATTTTTAATAACATTTGTAGGATCACATAGAAGTCTGAAGTTGTGGTCACCTTTGTGAACCTATATATGAAAAGGGGACACAAATTGTGGCAACCATGGCATGGGAAAAAAATTAGCATGCAATAAGCAACAAATAGGAATACATGTGTAAAGAAACTAGTAACAATAGAGAATAATAACAATCATGTCCTACTCTATACTCAAACAAGTATAAAATAAACATAGTAATTAAGCGAAAGCCATAGAAATCATCAAAGTAAGATAAAAATAATAGAGTAATAAAACAAATAGTATATAGTCAAATAAGTAGTAACATGTAAAATCGTAGTCAAATGTAGGCATGGAGATGCAAACATGGGACACCCGCAGTTGTCGCAAGATAATCATAATAGAATACACAATGCACCACAACTAAATAAATAAGTGCATATATACAAAATAGGCATGCAACCATAAACATGGGACATCCAAAATGTCACAAGATAAGAAAGGCCCTTGGGCCATAGAAAGAAAACAATCATGCATTGTAATAAAAGAAGACAAAAAGTGAATCCACATAATAACTAATCAAGGAATAAATCTCCATATAGTGAAAATGATGTATAAATCAAGTTTAACAATAAGTAATAATAACAATAGAGATAGAAATATATGTTAGCACTACAAAAAAATTGTTATTCTTGTTTATCCAATAGGTAGAAATAATACTATGTATGCAATCAAGTGTGACGAGGACAACAAAAAAACATATAATGAAACAAAATCATTTGTATAACATGGATGGATGCCCTCAAGAGAGTAGTTTAAATAACCAAGATAAATCTTGTCATGGTGAAACAATCTATGAGTGTTATACATTAAGCTCAAGATACCATAAAAATTCATGTGTGTAAAGAATATATATGTTATCTATCAAATCAATGTGACAAAGTAATAAACTAGCAATGCAAATTATAACAAATCCTGATTTTGTATGTTTTCTCATATTTGAATATTTTTGTATTATATTGAAAATAATTATTTACAAGAGAGTGGTTAGCACAAGAGATTAGCATTCATTGAGGAGGTCATCCGTGTTGGGGTCAAAATTAATAAGATCTAAGGGGTAATACTCCCAAAAGTAGTGATGTGCATGTTTGTATTCATTGTCATGTATTGTTAATAAACATGATGTGTGCTAGTAGAAAGATCATGGCATGATCATTTATTTGAAGTGGTTGTGTCCAACGATTATGGGCGTCTTTATTTTAGGTAGTATTCCATAAATATGGTGATAATACCCTCAACCTTTAGTACACAATAATATTAGTAATAATATTTTTACAATGATTATTGTAATGTATATATGTGTAGTGATAGTCACAAAAGGGATGGATAGGTTATGTATATAAATTTCGACTAGATTGATGCCATAGAGATGGGAAATTCAATAATGTTATATCCAACAAGACAAAAATATATATTATAGAGTGTCCAAATGTGTCGAATGGTGATAGAAAAAACAATTAGTATAGGATCGAGTGTGTTGAAAGCATGATACAATGGTTCAAAAATAACTATAAGATACGTATCATGACTAGCCAATGCAACGGTTTTAGGAATGTCTGATGGAGGATTTTTTAGCCTATAATTCCTATGGCTAGTAAACATGAAGAGGAAGAGAAAAATAGATTCATATTTCTCGATAGGGTTAACATTCAATTGCAAGAGGTTATCATTAGTAATTTCAATGGTTTTTATGTCACTATTAAAGGAATTATCATTGTTATTGGTGGGGATATATTGAGTTGAAGAACTAGTTGTAACGATTAGTCATGTTGGATTCATGACTAAATACACCTAAACCATAGGTATGTAATTTACACATAGGTATAGGTTGATATGGGGGAGTGATAATGCGGATTGGAGAAGCAGAGGTGTCAATGTGGAAATATATAAAGGTTTCTTGGTTGGTAGTCATAGTTTACTCATATATGTCATGTATTAATTTGATACATTGGTGAACACCGGATGGGACCAATTGCATAGCATGAATCCAAATATGACCTAAAAAATATTGTAATGTAGATCTATGTCCATTATATTGAAGGTAGTGGGAAACTTCTTGCATCCCACTAAAATTTCAAGAGTGATAAAACCTATTGTAGAATGGATAATGTTATCAAAACCCCGTATATTAGTAGTAGTTGTGTAGACTAATTTCGTATAAATTTCTATTTTCTTAAGAAAATAACTAGTGAAGATATTGATACCAGATCCATTATACATTAATACGTGTTTGATTGAGAAATCCCATATTTGTGTTGTAATTAGAAGAGGTATGTAGGGATCCTAAATAATTTTGGGTGGGATATATGTTAGGCTAAATGTTATTGCCTTATTTATTGCATTGAATGCATCCATAATAGAAGAAAAAATAACAAGTTATTTAGCAAAAGAAAATGTAATAACTTGGAATGTTTAATATATTTTGTATTTCTAGATGGGTGTTTTGGTAGTAAATCAAGCAAAAATGTCTTAGCGGGGTGTTATTAAATTTATCTAAAATACCAAATACCTTAGGAGCACTAGGTTTAACAACAAGAGATATAGGTGGAGGAGGCAATGGTGGTTTTCCCCAATGGCTTTCTTTTTTTTTTTTGAGTTGGGACAATGTTAACATTAGTAGCTATGGGAGGAGGAATGAAGCGAGGTGGATGTTTTCATTTATGAAGAATATATTTAGCTAGTACATAAATGTATGTAGGAGTCTCATCAGTCATAAAATAATTAAAACCATCATAAAATCCCCTCTACTAGGTGGGACATGGGTATGGACCTGGTTAGAGGTAACTCATATCAAAACAATGGAGTGGACCTCTAGGTTTGAAATGATGATCATAAAATATTGGATAAAATTATGACTCAAAAAATTATAGGTTAGAAGAATAAACCCTAGGATGAATAGAGTTTGAGAAATGGATTTTATTCACACATTAATTTTACTAAATGTTTACACCCTAATTAATTATATGGTTTGGAAATGCACATCAATAAGAAGGATGTAAGGGTTAGCAATATGTAGAGTATTTTGATGTAATTAACTTCCTGTGTCAATTATACATGACCAAAATAATGCATTAAAACTTGAAATGATTGATAAATGATAACTTTCTAAAAAAATGAGGAGAGATAAAATTAGATCTTGAGGATGATTAAGGAATGATCTGGGTGTGAAGAACAATGTAAAACATAAATATGTAGAGATGTGGATTATGCATTAGAGATTCTGGACTAGAAACTAAATAGGTGTGGGATCATATAGATTTTGTATGGTCTAGGCTAGAGATGTATGATCCTAACCTATATATGTACATTTTTAGACCCTAAAACAGTCTATGTCTACAAATCCATGTATGATTTTATTTATTGAAATGATTCTCATTATATGTTTCTCTTTCCCACACAACTTCAAGATGACTTGTGATGACTTACAAAATACTATAAAACCTAACAACCTGTAAAATCCTTCATCATAGCATTAGAAAACCAAAGGAGAAAATGCATTGCGTTTGCATTTGAGGTTAGAACACTCTTGGTGGTTACACTCAAATTTGTTGAACAATTCCAAGTGTTACACTACATATTCTTATTTTGGAATTCAAATCTCATGTAGTTCTCATAAGTTTTTGTGCAAGTGTGTATAGCTAACCAATCCCCTAGGGGTGGTCTCGTGTCTCTTGACACCAAGATATTGGGCTAACTATGTATTATAGAATGTATTTATCATAGTAATGGTGAGATTTGGTATGTATTTGTTATGTGACCTAACCCTTTATTGATTTAAACCCTTGTGAAATGATTGGATTGAATTTTCTCTTATATGATCTTTACATACTTGTATATGGATGAAACTAGACTCTTTTACCTAGTTGAGTGTTTCAAAATTGTAGTAGGGATTACCCTAGATTATGTGAAACTAATTTTGGAAGATTTAGGAACCCTTTAAGTGCTCTTGGAATGATGTTTTCCACACTAGTTTGTAAGAATGTTAAGAAAGTTTTAATGTTATAATGAATTGCTTATCTATCATTTCATAGGTGAGATATTATAATAAGTCCAACTCTAGGAAGATTAAACAACCCAAAGAAATATTTGAAATTGAAATCATAGTTAGTGATTGTGGAGGGTGGGACTATATGGGTCAGTCAAGATCGAACTCTACACTCGACCCTTCTATATGTTTTTGAAATGAAGAGAATAAAAGATAAAATAAAAGTTGTGCCATAAATATCGATATTTTATGTTGATTTGATTAAATAATATTTCGTAAATTAATGAAAAACTCGAGTGTAAAGATAAACAAGTTGTAGAATGGCTAGAGAGATTAGGAGATTAGATTCCAAATGTGATTATTTGCCTTAGTAAGGATACATGGTCAAAATTGATATTACGAAGGAAACGTTACCATATTTTAGTGTTTACACTATCCACTACCCTACATGAATCACTTGTAGAAGGTCACAATATATGAATTAAAGTCAATGGTGGAAATTTTTACTGGTATAATCAAGTTGTGGTATATAAATAAGAAAGATATAAGAAAATTTTTACCCCTCCTTAGGGCACCTATGTATATGTAAGAATTTTATTTGGCTCATTAATATTGGCGCTGCATTTCAAAGAGCTATGGATTATGATTTTATAGTATTGATTAATAAAATAATGGCAATATATCAAGATGATATCACTATTTTTTCAGAGATAAAAACATTTGAATCATTTAGAATTTATTTTTTCAAAAGTGTAAAGAGTAAAGGATCTCCCTCGAGTCTCAAAAATGTATTTTGGGGTGGAGAGAGGAAATTTATTAGGTTACATTATCTCAAAGAAATATGTTATGATATATTCAACGAGGGTCATGACTATAGATAACATTCCTCTACTATGCTCTAAAAAATCTATTCAATCATTTTTGGGGAAATAAAACTTTTTACGGTTCATGTTAAATTTTGTTGAGATCAAAATCCCAATTACAAGTTTGCTAAGGAAATATAAAAAAATTAAACAAATTGTGGAGATTGAACAATTATTTGTTGATATAAAATAATCTCTCAAGCAAGAAGTTGTGCTCACTTGTCTAGATTAAAGTAAAGAATTTTAGTTTTTTTCTTCTCCACATATAGTGGCTATTATTCCACTAAAAATAATTTAGGACATGAGCATCCCATAGCATTTTTGGTAAATAATTACAACATGTTGAGAAAAATTACACTATCATGGAAAATTAAGCTTATGATTTGATCAAAGTGGTTAAAGCTTTTGTATATTACATGTGTTTATCAAAGGTGAAATTGTATGTTTCATACTATGGTGGAAGATATTTTGAATGTCCTGGAAACTTTAGGTAAAATATGTAGATGGGTGAATAAATTGTAATATTTTGAGATTGATATGCACACCATAAATCTTGTGAGAGGACATGGGTTGGTTATGTCGATGAAAAAAATCAAATCTTGACGTCATTTGAAGTGAATGTTTAAGACGAGAATGTTATACCATGTAGAAATAAACTAAGTGAATCGGGTTGGTATAGAGAATTAATTTATTTTTTGAAAAATATAATTTTCCCTCCTAAGTTGGATAAAACACGGTGTAAATCTCATCGACCCATTATTAAAAAATATGTGCTCACCGAAAAGGATTATCTTAGAGAAATCTTGAAGGTGTATTCATTTTTTCAATAAAAATTATGTTAGGAATGTCTTAGTTAGTGCTTATATTAGTGAGCATATAGATTTGTGTGAGTTTATTCTAATGTATTATGTAATTTATTTGGATGGTTTAAACAACTTACGTAAATAGGGATTTGTTTCATTGAGTTGTTAACACAATGTGTATATGTGAAATGGGTAGTTTTATGAGGTTATTAGATACTCGTTAATTATAGTAATTACTACTCCTATAAATATGTATGTAATTGTTTGATGATAAATAACAAAAAATGAGTGTTTATTGTGTGAAGAGTTTTATTCTATGAAAAATTTTGAACTAAATTTCACATTTGGTATTCTAGAAATTTATTCTTGTGAGAGTCGAGGAGAGTCAAAAGGTCTCTAAGATAAATATGAGACCTTAAAAACATTCGGGGCAACTTCATTATAAAAACTTTTTGCCCTTGTAAATAAAATTCATTAATATGATAGAAGTGTTTTTAAATTAGCTTGTAGATTTTTATGTGTGTGAGAAAATAAATTTAAATTTTAGAATGGTGTTAAATTAACAACCTATGCAAGTGCAATAATTTTTTTTTAGAAATCTCATGAGGAAAATGCCAATAGATAGTTCTCAGATACAATAGAATTATTTTACCGATATGATATCGATTAATGTCTTTTTTTAAAGATAAAGAAGAGATACACAATTTATATTTTAACATCATCTTTATATTATGCTTGTAGATATGGTGAAATTAATATCAAACAAACATTTTTGTCGATGGAATTTTAGATATGGTGAGATACAAAATGATGATGTCTTTTTGGTGAAAGAAAAAACCAAAAATCTGCCAAAAAGGAGCATCCAACTATTTAAGGGAAAAAGAAAATAAAAATAATCATCCAAAGCACAAATACATCATATATGGAGCACTTTAACAAGCTACAAAGCTTCAAAACTTTAAGACACATGTCTTTCATAAGTGGTAGATTTTGTTTATGCAAATTTAAACTCAAGTTTTAAATTTCCATCCAAAAATAAGGTTAGTTTAGTATTATTTCTTGTTTATTGGGTCACCAATTATTTGTGTCTATTGGGTTATGTGTTTAGTTTTTTTCTTTAGTGTATGTTGTTATTTTATAGATTATTATAGTGTAAAACCCATAATTATAAGTTTGTACTATTTTAAATAAGAAAAAAACATATCTTTTCTATATAGTTTTCCATAGTAAATGTGTATCCTAATATAGTGTCATGATAGTTTATTTGTGTTATTACATATTTATATTAAAAATTAATTAAATATTATTATTTTGTCATTATTATTGTCTTGTCTAGGTTAAAAGTCAATAAAGAAATTTTCTTTGTTTATAATTCTAAAAGATTCAAATTAATTTTTTATAAATGGATGCATTTTTATGGAAACTGACATCCTAAGTCAAACATTTTAAATTGCAGGTAGAGTTACAAAAATAAACACAATGTGGAAATATTTGATCTTCACTTTCTAATCTGTTGTGTAAGTAACAACATATCAAGGACGAAGGCACTTTGGAGGTCGAGGTCAATGAGCATCCTCTCATTTTCCACTATGAATGGGCCCATTGATGCAATAGTGGCACCAAATTTGTACTAAAACAACTTAATCCATAATCGGTTCCAAATTGGCGTGGTAATTGTGTCATAATATTTGTGATTAGAGTGACAAAGTGATCTACAATATAGTGGCAAAGATACATAAAAATGAGAACTAAGTCCTTAACCTTTATTTTCTTATTTTCATGTATATGGAATGTTAACTACAAATAGATGAATAGGAGAGAAGTTGAATAAATATATCTTTTGACTATTGTACTTCTACATTGATCAATCGATGGGAAGCTCACTAGAATTGAAAATGAGAACTGTTGAGTTCTCGTATGTAGGTGAATCGGTGGAAGTGTGATTGGCTAGTGAAAGAGTTCACTAGAGTGAAAGAAGAAACTATTGAATTTACATATGTACGTGATCATCTGCAACATATATCTAGATTAAGAACATTGTTGACCGAAAGCTTGCGACTTTTAAGGACATGCATTTTTTTTTCAATTCCTATGGTGTGGTTACTCCTGTGTTCACCCTAAGGGAGAATGTTAGGAATATCTTAGTTAATTCTTACATCAGTGAGTATATATATTTGTGTGATTTTATTATTATATATTATGTAAGTTGTTTATATGGTTTAAACAAACATAAATAGAGTTTTGTTTGGTTTAGTTGTTAGAATAACTCATATATGTGAAATGAGTAGTTTTAGGAGGTTTTTAAAGATTCATTAAATATGTGAGATACTTCTCCAATAAATATATATGTAATTTTTGATGAAAAATAACAAAGAACCAAGTTTTTATTGTGTGAAAATTTTTATTCTATGTAAAATTTTGAACCAAATTTTACAAGTTATGATTGCACAAAGTATCATTTTCAAGTAAATTTGTTACTTTGTTAAAACCCTTAGCTAACAATAGTGTGTGGGTGGTTTCATTGAGCTAAGACATTCATGACTAGTTGGTCCCATATAATAAAATGATCCCAAGTGGGACGATGATAAAATTTCAAGAAGACTATAATTGGAAAAGTGGTTTTTGCCAAATTTGCATACAATTTTAAAAATGGGTAGAGTTCATGTCAATTCTTATTTTATATGTAACTTTTGCATATGAGCTCTATTTTTAAAACATTTTTGACACTAGAAATTGTGTTCCTCTAAAGAGACACATTGATTTTTTTGTCTCTTTCATCCCATTCAAGACGTCTTTGAATAATTTATTACTAAAAAAGCCATGATATGGAAGATTCGACCAAGAAAATGAAATTGATATAGATATGGTGAAAAGTAATACATGTGAAAGTAATAAGAATTTAATATGGGTAAGGGACTTGGGAATTTCTATAGTATGAATGTTTGTATGCTTATTAATTTTAGCTATGAGATTAGTGGATTGTTTTTTTATGATTAAATGTTTTTAATCGTAGCTATGAACAAGGGGGTTAGGGTCCCCACCCTTACAAAGGAGAGGAATAAAAAGAGAAAGGAGGGATGGAAACTAGAACTAAAAGAAAGGAAGAGCACTAAAGAGTGGAAGAGTGCAGAGAAAGAAAACTCCGTCGAGTAGAAGAAAGCAGAGGAGCAGAAAAAGGCAAAAGGAATCACTAAAATCATAAGAGTAGGGGAGAAGAGAGACCAAGATACACCATCAAACACCAAAATCAACTAAAGCCCTAGAAATTCAACCATCGGGAATGCCAGGTAGGAATTGGATTCCCGAGCGGAGATGTAAGTCTCGCACCAACGTGGTACAAAAGATCGTTCAGGTTATCTATCACAGAGTGAACTAGAAAACATGTTGCATCAACATCAACAGAGGGGAGAAGTCTATGGTCAAGACAGTCATACATGAAAAGAGAATCCACATTTTCTACATAGTGCAACAGGTCCTGATATTGACTTCAAAGCCATTAGATCCCATGATAAGACCCCAAGGACAATTCATCAACCTCTTTTACCCACAGATATAGATCGGAAGGGTGAAATCCACTAATTCATCATGAAGGCCCACTCGATGCATAGGATAAATAAAATCTTCATCAACAAACTCCACAATAGATAGGATGGGGTGGATCAATAGACATGTAGGAAACAAATGCCACAACAATATCCGAGTCGGTTTGATATCGATGTGAATTGAACCGTAAGGGATATCCAAGAATGTTTTCAATAGCTTCGCTTTATGGGAGGAGGAATATATGAAAATTGTGGAAAGGTGGTATCGATCAATTTCAGTCAGTAGAGCCGACTCGGTTGGACACTGCGAAGGGAATGAAAGGAAAGCCCAGGAATTCCATGGAAGAACGAACTAGGAAGCTAAGAAGAGGAATTAGGAGAAAACCAATGACATAATTTAAAAGATAAAAGCATGAGGGGACATCAAGAACAATTGTTATTCATCCTTCCCTTCATGTGAGATGATGATGGAAAATCCATTCTAATCTCTTGCATTGCTTGAAATTTTGACGGTGGATGGGTAATCAATGGCGTAATTAGCAAGGAAGTCAGCGAAGAGTTGGCTTCTCGGTATGAGTGAGTGATGTACCACTTGCTTATTTTCCCAAGCTAGAAGAGGATGTTGGAAATGTAAGTATTTAGATGCCAAGAAAGGGTTAACTCTTTGACAATGACCTGAATAATGATTTATGAGTCCCCTTCAATATGAAGAGAGTCACTTCCAATATGAACCACCAATTTAACTCCTTCCAAAAGGGCTTGAGCTTCAGCTAGGTTTCAGGAGCAATCTCGAAGCGAAAAGTAACCAGTAGAGATGAGAGAACCACTAACAAATATGAGAATGCAACCAACACTTGACTTACCAGGATTACCTCTAGAGGCTCCATCAAAATTCAATTTCAAGGATCCCTAGGGAGGATGCCTCCATCTGACATTCTTCCTTCTCATGAGTTTTTCCAATTGGGATAGGCCTCATCAAATAATCAACCCAGGATTAGGAATTTTAATAAGCGGCCATGCTTTCCTGATTTCAACATCTCGAGAAGAGAAAATATGGATTGTTGATGTTGTGTTTACTGACATTTTCAGAGATAGCCACTTCCAATTTAGATTAAAAAAATAAGGAAGGTTTGAAACCCGATCCCTAAATATATAGATATTTCGCTCCCACCAAATATGCCAAATTAAGATTAAGGGAGAAATATACCAAATGGAACTGGGAGCTATGATAACCCATCTTAGGCCAAGAAAGAAGGCAATATTTAATATGATTGCAAGGAACCCGTGCAAGGGTGAGCTTACCAAGGATCCAATTCCATCCCTTAGTAAAAAAAGAGCAAAGCATAAGGAGGTAATCAATGTCTTCTTCTTCTTTTCGACAAAGATCATACTTGGATAGACCAACATAACCCCAAGTTCTCCTGGGAAGTTGAGTGATTATTTTTTTTTAAAAACCAACCAGCCAAAAATAGCCACTTTGGGGAGGAGTTTAGAATTCCAACAGCCAGTCCAACTAGGGACCCCTTTACTAGATAGAAAAATAAGTTTAGAATAACCTTCTTTTACAGTGTAGATGCTAGAAGAAGGGCCTAACCAAAGAAGATGATCCTCAGAGTCCTTGTAAGAGATTAGGTGAGAGGATAGGACCTTTGAAAAGTTGGAAAATTCAAAGGAAGTGGCGCCAATGGAGGTAATATCCTTTTAGAGCCAAGAGGAAGACCCGTCAAGATGAGGGGTGTCATAGTCTGCAACTTTGTTTCCCCAAACTACCTTGGAAATGTTCATGACCCTATTAAGATTTGGATTAAGATTAAGAGGTGCATGGCCATTCCAATTGTCCTCCCAAAATTAGCAAGATAACCTTTGTTAACGTGCCAAGAAATAGAATCAACAATAAGAAGTCTACATTTACAAAGGAAATTCCATATATGTGATCCTTTAGGAAGATCTTCACTTAGGAGAGAAGGAGATCAAGACGACCTGCTTCCAAATATTTATGAGAAAGAACTTGGAAGGCTAACATCTTGGGATTGGAAATGAAATTCCGCACAAGTTTAGCACCAAGAACCATATTCGAGGGCCAAATCAATAATCCCTGATTGCCTCAAGATTCTCGGTATTTTGACAACATCCCATTTCACCAAATGAAATTTTATCTCATCATTATTCCCCTTACATAAAAAGAACCTATCAATTTTCTCAAATTTGAATAGGAAATATTTGGGAATAGACAAATCGAGAGCATATAGATAGGAGTGCACAAAGGACCATTTTTATCGAATATCTCTACCGGAAAGATAAAGCCATTTTCCTTTCCAGAATGTAATCGCATAGATAAAGAATGCAGGAGATCATCGAAGAGCTCTACCGAAAGAGAAATCCATTTCCTTTTCCAATATTGCAATACACAGCTTTGAGGTACTTATGAGGGAGAGAATTGACGTAAAAGCCCATAATCTCCCTAATTATTCATCATACAAGCAAGGAGAAATGTTAAAAAGAAGATTACAAATTTATGAAATTTTATTACCTAGTCTTTAGCTTTAGAATAGGAAGTCAGAATATTATCCAAAGCTCTAGCTTTTGGAATAGTAGTTGAACCAAAGAGGAAGGTATCATCAACAAACTGTTGATGAGAGAGAGAAGCACATTAGTAGTTAATAGTATACCGTATAGAGAACCTTGAGCAATCAAAGATTTTATTCCTTTGCTCAAAGCCTCAACAACAAGAATGAAAAGGAAGGAAGACAGGGGGTCGCCTTGTCTTAAACACCTATAGATATTGAAAAACCCTTCTGCCAAACCATTGACCAAGACAGAGAAGCTGGTGGAAGAGGTGTAAATAAAAATCCAATTACAAAAATGATTACAGAAACCCATATGCTAAAGGGATTTAAGCAGAAATATCCAATTGATTCAGTCATAAGCTTTGCTAAAGTCCAATTTAATCATCATTCCAGGACGAGAGGATAAATGCAAGGAGTGGATAATCTCGTGAGAGATGATAATGCCATCAAGCAATAGATCTACCAAGAATAAAACCACTTTGTTCTTGAGCGATGAGCTTGTGCAAAAGAGGACTCAATCTGGAAGTGATAGCCTTGGAGATGATTTTATAAGAAGTATTACAGAGAGAGATGGGGCGAAAATCATCAAGCTTTTCAACAGGGTTTTTAGGAAACATACAAATAAAGGTGTGATTCAAAATGCCTAAGATCTTCCCGGTTCTTCTAGATTCTTCAACATCTTACTAAAAATCATCTCTAATGACAATCCAAAAGTCTTGGAAGAAGGTAGCCGGAAAGCCATCCGGTCCAAAGGCTTTATCTCTTTCCATCGAAAAGGTTATAGAACAAATTTCTTCTGTAGATAAGGGGGAAAGAGGCTTAGCATTATTGACATCATGAACCATTTTTTGAATTTGAGCCAAGAATGGATGTTGAAAGGACAATGAAGAGAAAAGGTCATCATTCAATATTTTTTAAAACAAGGATACAAATTCTTCTTTAATAAGAGGTTGGGTAGAACTCTATGAGTCATCATCCAATTTTAGAGAAGAGATATAGTTTAGATTTCTTATAGCTTTAACCGATGCATGGAAGAAATTATTATTTCTATCACCATCATTCATCCAGATTTCTCTTGATTTTTGTCTCCAAAATGTTTCTTCTTTTAAAATAAGATCACCTAGTTCACTAAGGAGTGCTTTTTCTTTATTGAATTCCTCTTGGCTCATACCATTTCTAAAAACAAATTCATTAAGAACACGAATCTCTTTTTCAACTCTCACTTTTTCTTGAAAAATATTTTTAAAGGAAGAGGCATTCCATGCAAGCAACTGAGATTTAAGAAGAGAAAGTTTTTTAGAAAGGATAAACATCCTGGTACATAATACAACAAAGGATGCCCACCAATTTTTGACAAGGTCCCAAAAATCATGGTCCTACATCCACATTGATTCAAACTTGAAAGGGGAACAATGAGGGGGAGCATCCAACTTGATGTTGAGAGAGATGGGAAAATGATCGAACCAAAGAGGGGAATAATAGAGAAATCAAGAAGAAAATTTTGTTGAAGCCAATCCTCAGAAACTAGAAAGTGGTCAAGCCTGACCACCATGTAACTGAACTCGGGGCGTCGATTGTTCCATGTAAACCAACCAGAACTTGGCTCAACATCCAACAATATAGCATCTTCAACAAAAGAGATAAAGTCCATTTGAGAGTGTGGCTGCCAAGGAATTCCGCCATGCTTGTCTTGATCCGAAAGAGTGGCGATGAAATATCTAGGAGTGATAGTTTTAGAATCATTGATAGAACAAAGAGCATCTCATTAACTTTGTCCAAATTTCACATTTTTTGATAGGATTATTAAGACCATAAACATTACAAAGAAGAAATGTCGCATCAAAATGTTTCAAACTAACCTTACACCATTGGAAGTTAGGGAAATCCAAGAGGGATTCGATAATGAAATTACTAACTTTCCAAATAATACCCATACCGCCTAAGGCACCATCCAAATCAACAAAATACCCTCCCAAATTTTCCAAAATGTGAAACTAACCTAAAAGGCAATCCACACTGTAAATATTGGTCTCTTGAATCAAGCAAAGTTCTACATCTAAATCTGAAACATAGCACTTGAGCATATGCGCTTGTTAGGGGCATTAAGGCCCCTAACGTTCCAAGATAGGATATTCATCCTTTCTTTAGAGAGGACTCACCTCTCCTACTTGAAGATGGAAAGAATGAACAAAGTTGGGTTTGTTTAACTAAAAAAATCACCTTTTGTGATAGACAGCCTTTGGAAGGTCTTCTAGAGGAGGAAACTTCGACCTAGATCAAAACTAAAAATAGCCGAGTGGAAAGAATAGAACCCTGCAGGAAGATTTGGTCGCCTAACGTTCTTGATCCAACTCTAAGTCACTGGAAACTTCCACCACTCCTTCCACTCTTTGACTAAAAATATCTTATTTTTCACATACCCATTACTCCGAAGAAGCGGCATCAAAACCAAGACCTAAGACGAGACCTTCTTGAAACAGGGAAAGGATACATGTAGAGTCTTGAAACATTGACACAATTTCCTTGACCAAGGAGATGGTATTTAGATCGAGAGACTGAGGTTCAGAGGCCAGAGCATTGCAGGTCTTGACCAAGATGGTACTGGGGATCCCGAGACGGAGAAGATGGAACCAATGCCTCATTGACAGGTAAAGGGGAAACTTTCTTTTCCATATAGCATTACTTGGAACATGATTATTATTGTAAGCATTTTGAAAATGGCCTGGTTGTTTGCACCAAAAATAACTATCGGATATCGACTCATATTCGACCTTCTGGACCCATTTACCGGAGGAGGAGATCACAATGAATTCTTGTAGTTTTTTGGACATATCAATGGAGAAACAGACACGAGAGAAAGAAGAAAGAGTCCCTTCGAGAGTACATGGGTTGACACGAACAACTCTACCTAGGCTGGAACATATTTTATTGAGAATGTTAGGATTCCAGTACTCATAAGGAAAAGATTATAGCTGAACCCAAACTTGAAATTCATCCATTTTAACTTATTTAGGATCAAAATGAGCACTCAACCTACAAATGAGAACCCCTGAATCAAAGAATGTTAAATCTTTCCTCTCAAGGGTGTCGTCTTGTTGGGCTTCATTGTGAAAGATAACAAAAAATAAACCTTTATCTAGGAAAATAATTCTAAGGCCACTGCCCCATTGGGTATCACACTAGCTATGAATCTCATCCACTAACAGACGGTGACCCAAAAATTTTGCAAAAATCACTCTTTTCCCTAGGAGGTTGAGCTGGGAAGAAAGACCATCTTTTCCATCTAGAGAGATCAACATAAACTCAGCAGAATATAATTGTTTTGAACTTTTGCACTCCCATGTTTTCCGACCAAATCAAGGACCGGCTTGCCCACTTTGGGGGCCTGCATAACCGAGCAATGCATGCAAGAGACAATGCCCAAAGGTGCCCTAAGCACCTACTAGTATGCTAGGAGGAAGGGGGTCATCACGTCAATTTGAATTTGAAATTTTTTCCCGTTCGATACATCTCCCCGCCAATTTCCTCGCATTGTTATTTTATATCGAGATTAGTGGATTGTTATGGTAATAACATGTTTAGTAATTATTTTATTAAAAAAATATTATAAAATTAGTTTATTTGTATTTTAATATTTTTTGAGATTAGTAACTATTAAGGTAGTGTTCTATTTTTATTTTTTTATTGTTATATGATTAGTTAATTGTTATGATATTAACGTAATTGTGTTTTTATTAATGATTTTATTTGTATAGAACCAATTATTAATCGCTAGTTAATAATTTATGTAGTGTAATTTTATATTTTAATAATGATTTTTTTGTAAGTCAAAAAAGGGCATTAAGCCTAGCTATATTAATAATAATGAACAGAGTATCAAACAAAAACCTGAAAAAATAGGTACCAAGAAAAGTTAAGGCAACTCATATTGGTGTTGCATACAAAAACAACCTAATACATTATATTTATACTAAGATAGGAGACCAGAGAATTAGTTTGTGTCCTTTGAAGAGCTACTGAATTAAACTATGGGATCTACCAATTTATGATCATCTTCTTCAATGATCGTGGGTCTCCAGAGTCTTAACCAACTTCAAATATTTAAATTTTTCAGTATGAATACCCAACACCGAGCATATAATGTCCAATTTCTTTCCCTCGGTGACACTCTCCAACGTAAGAGCCTTTGTGAGTGACCGATCTACTCCGCAGATTGATCCCAATGTTAAGACTCAACTGTCCATATCCTTGTGAATGGAAAATGAATTGATGGCCCCAAGTAGGATGGTTTGGACCCTAATTATTTATGTAACTTTAAGAGTATCCAATCTAGTCGTAGACTCGTCCAGATCCCCTATGACTTTTACAACTTCCTCTACAACCGCATAAAGATCAAATGATCTAGCAGAAATATGAGCCCTTAGAAAATTGGTGGACATCCAACAAAGAAGCCTCGGGTCCTTCACACCTTCTATCAACGTACTTTTCCATAATTCCAAGGCCTCTTTGTCATAATTATGGTCCCCTTTTCAAGAAGACGACCAATGTTTATCAAATTCCTCACCTTCAAATCATTAACCAACCCAAGGAAATAAAAATGTGCATCTTCCAAAAATACTTGTGTATTAGGTTTTCATTCATCTCATGCACAATGTTCATGGCCGTGTCCCTCCCAAGGCAAACTTTGGTGCACTTGGCAGGGCCGACAATACCTTTTCCTTTATCGATATTCCTAACAAACCAGATCTCAAAATTGCAGAGCAAAGAAAATATGGCCAAAACACTACTAATTCTAGGATTATAAAACCCTTCGCACGCGACCATCCACATGCCAAATCATGTGAAGTGATGCCTATTAATGCCCATAGGAGGTGGGAAGATCATCGCAAAATATGGCACTTAAAAGGAATGATAGTTGTGTTGTCCTTTTACCATCACCTTACTATTAATATAATTACCATCCTTTTCAATTAATCCCCCCACAACAACTTTCAACTCATTAGGTTGGAGGAGTATAAAATTTTTGGTTCCCTGCTTAGTGTTAAGTTCCACTCCAATATTAGCGAGTTTATCGGTCACTCTGTTAGTGCTTCTGAAGGTGTGAGCAATTGAGAATGTCCCAATGAGAGTTTGACAATCATCAACAATATATATCAGCTACCAATGTTTAATTTTACCTTTTCTTATTGCATTGACAATAATATGAGAATCACCCTTGATGTTTAATTTATCCCAACCTTTTTTCTTAGCTAATTGCAATCCTCGCCAAAGAGATTTGGCTTCTAAAAGTTGTTGGAGCACTTTGTAAGAGATTTAGAAAAGCCTAGAATGGGTTGACCTATAGAGTTCTCAAAAACACCACCAACGCCTACCCATTCAGAGCTTATTTATAGCTACGCCATTGAATTTCATCTTGAGAAAATAATCATTAGCAACCTTCCAAAAAGTTTCTCTAATCGCTTTAATTTTAATGCTTACCCTCTTATCATGGGTACCCTATGAATGTTGCTCCAATTGAAGAAAATGTTTTCATCGATCAGATAATTTTACCATCCTTGGGAGTCCAAAAAGGAGTTATGTGATAAGTTTCAAAATTTGAGAATTGATAGTGTCAACATTTCTTTGCTCATCTTTGAAGATTATTCGATTTCTTTCAAGCCAAATATTCTAGCAAATAGAGGTCGAAATGGAAGACCAAATTTGAATAAGTGGGCTTGATTTAAAGTTGTAGTACTAACATGATATAATATATTTTAATGAATTAGGGAACACAAAGAAAAGATTGAACTTACCAAGAAGATGTTCCCATATTTTGTGAGAAAAATCACAGTGTAACAAAAGATGACTGGTATCTTCTTCAACATGCTGACATAGAACACACCATGAAGGTCCATAAAGCCCCTTTTTGAGATTATATTGGGTGAGAATATAATCCCAATAGGAATTCCAAAGGAAGGAATTAGCCTTAGGAATCCCATATGTTTACCATATCTACTTTTAAGGAAACACACGGACATCTTTAATAATTGTAGTCAAAATAGTAGCATAACCATCCTTAACATTATAATTGCTAGACTTAGCTCCTGACTAGATCACAACATCATTCTTGTTAGAGAAATGAAAAGGTTTGAGATTCTCCATGAGCTTCTATTTTTCATCCTCCAAGTTAGATGGAACCAAAAATCTAGCCATCCATCTTTAGATAAATTAAAGTAGTCCTTGACCGATGCCCAATTCTCTCAGTGTGCACCATTCCATACATCTATTTAAATTGTTAGCACCTACAGGAGTGCATATAATCCATGTATCTAACCAGAAATTGGCTTTATAACCTTTACCAACATTCTATCTTAAAAAAAATTTTCTGATGACCAAATATTTGATCATAAGATTCCAAACATGAGATCTAGAAATATGATTTCGGTGGTAATATGTTTTTCTCGGTACCATATTGTCAAGATATTTCCTTCTTAAGATAATATTCCATAGGGATTTATACTCCAAATAAAGTCTCCAGGTAAGTTTCACACCTAAAGACAGGTTCAGCTGCTTATCAATTCTGAAGACCATACCACCCCAATCTCTAGGGAGGCAAAGTTGTTCCGATTTAACCAGGGAGATATTTTTGGAGTCACTCGTGCCACTCCACAAAAATCTGGTTTGGATTGATTTAATATAATTTTCAACCTTAGGAGGGATCGGGAGGACAAACATCATATAAATTGGGATAGCTTGGGTACATGAAGAAATTAATTGAATTCTACCTACAAAAGAGAGCCACTTACCTTTCTAGTTGTACAGTTTTTTCAGAATTTTGTCAATGGTGGCCTTCCATAGATTTGGGGAGTTTTCCCTTGAAAAATAGGAATGCCAAGATAAGAACATGGAAGGGAGCTTATGAAAATTTCTAAAATCTTACAAATAAGAGTTTGAGTACTCTTATTAGTATTTTGACTTTATTTTGTTCACAAGCTGGTTCGAGGCCTCTTAATATAGCTTTAAAGATTTTTTGAAAGCTTTAGCTTCCCAATAAGTAGAAATACCCTCCAAGATAATGTCATAAGAAAATTACAGTGAGTAATTCTAAGAGCATTGTTGGAAATTAGAGCCCTAGACAAAGATTTTATGTTTCTAAGATGAGAGAGCCATCTCGATTAGAGTATCTCGCCATTAAACCGAAGAGGCAAGGAGAGATAGGATCAGCTTGTCTAATGTTAGGATTATACTAGTTGTACAGATAAACAAGCATGCAATGAATAATGCGAAAACGTAAAACATAAAAGAATGCAATAAAATAGAGACATAGATTTAACGTGGTTCACCCAAAATGGGATACATCCACCAGAAATAGCCAATCCTTTTATTCAGATCCAAACCAAACTCTCTCTCACAGTTCTTCCACTAATACAATGAGCCTCATACATAACGACCCTTTAAAGATATTAGGTTTTTATCATTTTGGGGAAACATAGAAAACCACCTTGTTAGATTTGTGACCTAATAAGGAATGGTCCAGATTTCACAATGCATAAATACATATAAAATGTGGATTTTGGGGGCACTACCCCCGAACCATCACCAAGGCACACCTCCTCCTGACCCCGCAAGGGGGGAAAATCCCCCTTGCAACCCCTATCGCTATCAAGATCCACAACCAACAATCTCCCACTTGGAGACTGATTGTTGTAACTCCACCACTACAACTCTTACTTGGACTTTTCTTCTTGGATTGTTTCTTCCACTTCAAGATCAATCTTGAAGACCCACAGAAGTTGAATGAAAATCAACTTCTCCTTTGTCATTATATTAGTAAACATATCAAAAATATTATCATCTCGTATCAATCTTCACCAAATCAAGATGCCCATCCTCCAACACCTGTCGTATGAAGTGATATCTTAGCTGAATATGTTTTATTCTTGAATGGAAGGCTGAGTTCTTTGCCATGTGAATAGCACTTTGACTATCACTGTGTAACTTACAATCCCCTTGTTCATTACCCAACTCCTCCATGAACCTAGCTCATCCATAACATTTCCTTACTTGCCTCAATCGCTGCAACATATTATGCCTCTGTAGTAGATAGGGCAACTACCTTCTGCAACTTTGAGATCCAACTCATTGCCGCACCACCAACTGTAACCACATATCCAGTAGTTCTCCTCCTACTATCCACATCTCCTACCATATATGTGTTAGGATAAAATATTATTACCCTAATATTAATTATGCATAGTTTAATTATTTAATTAATTTTATTAATTAAATAATAATAGTTATTTTGTTATATGGTTAATCAACCATATTTGTCTTTTATACATACTGTTATATTGTTTTAAACAATATATTTGTTTTTATCTAATTGTTGCTTCCCGGATGTTATTGGAAGCTTGTTCATTTTGGCATTTGGTTGCACCTGTGCAACTTATTCTCCCATGTGTATTTGGCTGTGCAATATCTATAAATATTGCAGCCCATTCTCTGTAATGGTTGATTGATTGAGATTAATAAATTCATCAGGCTTCCGTCCCTGTTTTTCAATCATCATTTGGTACCAGAGCGAATTGAAGCTCCTGGCAAGGTTGGAGAAGGTTGCAGAAGAAGGAGAATTCGTGGAGAAGAAATCTGCACTAGAAGGAGAGCCAGTGCTGCCTCCTGCAGCTTCCCAGAACCCCCTGCAAACCCACAACCTCCTATTCAGTTCCAGTGTTTGAAACGCAAATTTTTTTTGCACTAGTGCACTCAAAGACTGTGCAAAATTTGCTGCAGGATTGCTTGCTATATTTGGAGGCCGTGTGAAGGACTCCATATAGGCGTAGATCAGAGAGGGGCAGCAGTTGAAGGAGGCATGGAAACCCCTGCTGGACCTGAGATTAGTCTTCCACGCACCTGCACAAAGAGACAATCAATAAAAAAAGAGAGAAACAAAAGCACAATGGCATAGCAAAGAGAAGAGGTCATTTGTTTGTTATATTTGTTATATCATAGAAATGGCATAGCATAGAAACAGTATATTTGTTATATCAAAGTATATTTGTTTGTTTGTTGTGAAAGAGAAGCGGCCTGCACAGTGGAAGTGTATTTAAAAAAAGCGGCCAAAAACAAAAAAAAAAGCGGCCACATACTCCACGCATGCCAGGGCGGGACTCGCACACAAGAAAGCAAAGCAAATCATACTAAAGCAACAAATAGCGGCCGAAGATTTTGGAGCCTGAGTTTTTGGAGCCACGCCGGACCTGCACTAAAGAATTTGACGCCATGCACACCGCCAAAGCCTCGCACACAAAAGAAAACAAAAAAAAAAGTGACCAAAGAAACACACAAAACGATGGATGAGTATAAACAAAAGCGGCCAAAGATACCAAATAATGACGCACAAAAGAAACAAACATGCATGGAAAGGAACCAGCAGACCTCCAACACAACAAACCGTGACCTACACAAGAAAACAAATGAAGAATTAAAAAAATAAAAAAAGCAAACTATTTGAAATAAATCCTCCTCCTGCGTTTGACTCCATGGACAACAAAAAACAAAAAAAGCAAGGAAAGGAAGAAGCGGCTGAGAAAAACAAAGGAGGCGGCAAGGAAAAGCAAACAAAAACAATAAGAAGGAAGGCATTTCAGATCCGTTTTCTATGCATAAGGAAAACCTAATGTGCCATCCACTCATTCACAGACACGTGGAGTCTCTGCCAGGTCGCCATGCAAACAAGGTAAGTCGATTTTACCTGTAATTAAATACAAGTTCCTTCATTTCATAGACAAGCGCCCTAAGTGGCCAAGTTGGTTATTGGATGCGCCTTGGGAGTGAGAGGTCTGGGGGTCAAATCCTCCCCCAACACTCAAAAACTCACCTTTTGAAATTTGGCAGAATTTTTGGTGAAACTGCTAAATTTAGCAGATTTTTTGAATTTAGTTATAACTAACTAAATTTAGCGGAGAAACCCCTAAGCTAGGGTAAAAAAAAATTCTCCCATCTGGTCTGTTTTTTCATTTCAGACATTTTTTGCAAAGGGAGACCTATCTAAAAATTGCATCTTCAGCTTCTTTTTTGCAATTTTTAGCATTTTGGGTCGTATTGGGCTCAGGAGGCCACCAGGGCCCGCAAAACAAAATTTTTTGCCTGCCATTCAAATTGTCCAGTTTTTTGAATGTAAATTGTATATCTTTACTGCTGCATATTGTACTAATTTGTGCAGTTGCCATAGTCAATCGCAAAACTTTGTAATCGCTCGTAAACCGCGTAATGTAATCAAAAACAATAAAATTGGTTCTGTAACACTCACGAGATCCTAGATCTCATTCGTAGCGTTCGGTATATACAGTGCCTCTAGGTAGCACTTACGGGTAAAGCCGTCGCGACTACTACTACACTTAACGCCTAATATAGCTGCAACAACGTTGTCCGGCATCGTCCCTATAAATCGACAGGGAGGAATAAGGTCACAGTGCACACACTATGAACCATCCCATCCGTCTGTGAACGATTGCAAGACATAAATCCGACTGAGAAATTATCCAAGTATATAGCGAAGTTACGCGCGCGTATGAGGATATTTCTTTGAGCCGGTGTCAATAATTGCATAGACCCCATCAGTACTGTCTTGGTACCACGTATTGAATTCTTTCACGTACGTTAACGCCTCTTTCACGTACCGCCGGGTATATAGAAAGGGCGAGCTTCTTCCACGTACCGACGGGTATATCGAAGGGCGCATATATAGAAAGGTTCGGTATATCAGACTGACGGTATATAGATTGGGAGACCTAATACCTGGAGTGATAAGAGCCAAACCCTGTTAGTGATCTCTGTCAAAATGGGCACCAATGCCCCAAAAATTTTTCTTCCGGATTCACAATTGCTCAGAGGAAGCAACTATGCTACATGGAAGACAAAAATAAAGACACAACTTGAGTTTGAAGAAATCTGGCCTGTTGTGACTGGTACTCTAACCAGATCACCAACTGATGCAACACAACAACGACAATTTGATAGAGTAGATCAGAAAGCAAAACTCATCATCTTGTTTGGAGTGTCCGACGATGTGCAAGCCCACATTCGAGATGCCACAATAGCAAAAGAAGTGTGGGATAAGCTGAGCACAATATATGAGGCCAAGAACAAGAATGTCATACTAAATTTGTAGAGTCAGTTACATACATTGAAGTTCAAGCAAAATGAGAAAATTGAAGCCTTCCTAAGAAGAGTTGCAGAGTTGAGGGCTTCACTTCTAGCCCTAGGAGAAGAGGTCAAAGATGAATCTCTCGTTCCCATTGTTCTGAGAGCTCTCCCTTCTTCTTACCGCATTTTTGTCACAACTCTAAACTTGTCAGATACGACAATTAGTTTTGACAAGCTAGTAAACTTACTGCAACAAGAGGAAGCAATGCACAATAAGGATGATGAAGAGGAGCAGGCACTGTCTTCACATCAAAAATGGAAAGGAAAAGGTAAAGGAAAACCTAAATCCTATCAGAAGTCCCCACATCAGAATCAATATCATGGGGACAATCAATAGAAGAAGCGATGTCCAATTTGCAAAAGAGGACATGACTTACAAGATTGTTGGTATAACACTTATAAGAAAGGTTCATCAAGCAACTCTGGACCACAACAACAACAATCTTACAAGGGACATTCTAACAAATATCACGGTAGAAAAAGGGGAACTGGAAAAGAAGACCCCACCAGCAAGGTAATATTGCTGAGCAACAAGAACAGTCAGACAATGAAGACTTCTTATTCACTGCTCGATCAAGTGAACCATCCACGTCATCTAGTGATGTCTGGTATGTTGATTCGGGAGCCACTCGACACATGACCAGCCATAGAGACTGGTTTATTTCAATGAGGGACACGCCATCGAAAAATCATGTTTCGTTGGGAGATGATTCTTCATATACAGTTCAGGGGATTGGAAACATTTCTCTACCCCTTGGTTCACGCAAATGCAAACTATCAGATGTTCTATATGTCCCTGGGTTGACAAAGAATCTTCTTTCAGTCAGTCAACTCCTAGATCACAACCTAAAAATTGACTTTGATAGTCAATCCGGCAAGAAAATGTGTTTGATTCGAGATAAATCCAGAGGCTCGAAAATAATTGCAAAAGCTTCAAATGTGGGACGTATATTTCAACTTGATTTCATTCACAAAAACGATCAAGCACTTGTGGCTAAAAACTCCACCTCACCCTGGCTTGTGGCATCGAAGATTTGGTCATATAAGTTTTAAATATCTCAAAACACTTCGCGGATGTAATATGGTACATGGGCTACCATCTCTTCAGAAGGATACAGACAAGTGTCCTCACTGCTTAGCAGGAAAACAACACAGAGTTTCATTCCAAAAGAGTACTTTTCGAGCTCATGGTAAACTTGACCTGGTTCATACCGATCTTTGCGGTCCGATGCAACCAAGTCATTCAGGGTTCCAATACTTCATGCTTTGTGTTGATGACTATTCACGGAAAATGTGGATTTTTTGTCTTCGCAAGAAAAGTGAAGCCTTTGAAACATTCAAAAAGTTCAAAGTTGCAGTTGAGAAAGAAACTGGTCGTCACATCAGAACTCTCCGCTCAAATCGAGGGGGGGAATTCACCAGTGATGAGTTCAGAGACTACCTACAAACTCACGAGATTCGTCAACAAATGCCTCCTCCACACACACCGCAGCAAAATGGTGTTGTCGAGAGAATAAATCGTACTATCATGGAAATGGTGCAATGCATGATCGATGATTCCAGACTTGCAAAGACATTTTGGGCAATAGCAAAAAAAATAATGTATTTGTTGAATGAGCAGAGCCCCACAACTCGCTCTTGATGGAATTACACCACAAGAAGCATGGTCAAAAAGGAAACCATCTATCGCACACCTCGTAGTATTCGGTGCAAAGCAAGCATGCACATACCCAAACAGAAATGCAATGGATATGAAGTTGCAAAATTGGAATCTATTTTGAACCTTCTTCACCACCAAATCTATGAAGTCATAATCTCATCTTCATCGGATATAGTGAAGAAACTCTTGGGTATAGATTGATGGATCCTAAGACCAGAAAAGTCTACACAAGCAGAGATGTTGAGTTTTTTGAGAAGAAGGAAGCAGAGACTCCTCCTCCGACTCGCAAGATGTAGATTTTTCACCTACTGTAAAAATTGAAGCTAATGTTCCCTCAGAATATGAAAGTGATGATGGGGATGATGGTGTTGATCAGATAGAACCACAACCCATGGGAACAGTTCAACGTATGCCTAAATGGTGTACAAGTACATTACGAGATGCAAGATTGGATGCTCCACCGGATACATCCACCCCTAGACCACAGACTCGCAGTAAAGCAAGAGAAGAAGTTAACTTTACTTTGATGAGTAGAGTTATTGAATCAGATGAGCCCTCTACACCAGAAGCCCTACAACAAAAAGCTTGAAAGATGCCATGGATTCTGAATATCAATCAATGATGAAGAATAACACTTGGCAGCTTGTTGATCTTCCACCAGGGAAGAAACCCATTGGATGCAGATGGATATTCAAAACTAAGTACAAAGAAGATGGGACAGTGGACAAGTGCAAAGCAAGACTTGTAGTAAAGGGGTACGCACAAAAAGAAGGCATTGACTATGAGGAGACATTTGCTCCCACAGCTAAGATCAAAACGATCAGGATGATCTTTGCTCTAGCTGCTCATTTTGGATGGAAAGTTCACTAAATGGACGTAAAAAGTGCCTTCCTGAATGGAGATTTACAAGAAGAAGTCTACATGACTCAACCTGAGGGATATGTTGTACCTGGTCAAGAAGAAAAGGTATGCGACTCAGGAAATCTCTGTATGGCCTCAAACAAGCACCCCGAGCATGGTACATCAAGATTGATGAGCATCTCGTACAACATGGATTGGTCGAAATCCATACGATCCCAATCTCTACCTCAAAAAGAAAGGGGGACATGGTGATTGTTGTAGTTTATGTCGATGATCTAGTCATCACCGGTAGTTCAAAGTGAAGATGATTGATGAAACGAAGAAAGATCTTAAGCGATCATTCGACATGACAGATCTCGGCTTATGCACTCACTGTCTTGACTAGAAGTATGGCGTAAAGAGAATCATATCTTTGTTTCTCGATGAAATATACCAAGAAAACGCTCGAGAATTTTAGGATGATGGATTACACACCAATTGCTACACCTATGGAGAACAGATTACATGCTTATCTCATTCGATCCATCTCCCGAGGTAAGTGCCACTCTATCGGCAAATGATTGGGAGTCTCATTTCCTGACCTACACTAGACCGTATATTAGCTTTGTAGTAAGCTATCTATCCAGTTCATGCAGAACCCAAAGTTTGTCATTGAAAGCAAGCAAAGCACATTTTGAGATATCTCAAAGGATCATTGATCTTGGTCTAGAATACAAGAAGAATGAAAATTCTTCTTGATCGATATTCGGATTCGATCATGTAGGTAACATTGATGATAGAAAATCCACTTCTAGATTTGTATTCTTTATGGGATCTGGACCAATATCATGGGGAAGTAAGAAACAACACTTTGTTTCTCACTCTTCCATAGAAGCCGAGTATCGTTCGGAGAGAAGCCGTCTGCGTGAAGTGATTTGGATACGTCGCATACCGAAGGACTTGGAATACCACAGACAAACCTACTACCATGTATGTAGACAATGAAGGTGTTCTCAAACTTGTTCGCAATCTAGTTTTTCATGAGAGAACAAAACACATTGAGGTTCAGGTTCATTTCATACGCGAACATGTGTCAAGCACAACATCCAAATTTCAATTTGTCCAACTACTCGAACAACGAGCAGATATTTTCACAAAGTCACTTGACGTGACAAGTTCAAGTTGTTTCGAGCATTTCTTTCCTCATCTCTTCAGATAATGCACAATTAAGGGGGGGAATGTTAGGATAAAATATTATTATCCTAATATTAATTATGCATAGTTTAATTATTTAATTAATTTTATTAATTAAATAATAATAGTTATTTTTTTATATGGTTAATCAACCATATTTGTCTTTTATACATACTGTTATATTGTTTTAAACAATATATTTGTTTTTATCTAATTGTTGCTTCCTGGATGTTATTGGAAGCTTGTTCATTTTGGCATTTGGTTGCACCTGTGCAACTTATTCTCCCATGTGTATTTGGTTGTGCAATATCTATAAATATTGCAGCCCATTCTCTGTAATGGTTGATTGATTGAGATTAATAAATTCATCAAAGCTTCCGTCCCTCGCTTTTCAATCATCAATATGAATCCACAAATCCATGCAAAATATAATCTGACCCTCTGAAGCACAAGTGCCTAGTACTGGTCCCTCTCAAGTACCTGAGAATCCACTGGACTACCTTCAATGTGCTTTACCCAGATTTTCCATATACCTGCTAACAACTCCCACTGCTTGGGAAATGTCTAGCTTGGTACAAACCATGGCATACATGAGGCTCCCAACTGCTGAAGAATAAGGAACTTGTGCCATATAATATTTTTCCTCTTGTGTTTTTGGGAATTTCTCTTTACTTAATCTAAAATGCCCAGCCAATGGTGTACTAACTGGTTTCACATTTTACATCTGAAACCTCTCTAACACCTTTTCTACATAGTCCTCTTGAGACAACACCAATTTCTTATTTTTCCTATCCCTCTTGATTTGCATACTAGAGGATTTTATTTGTTGCACCCAAATCCTTCATTGCAAATGTTTGTGCAAGCTTTTCCTTAAGCTTTGCAATTTCTTGCATATTAGACCCTGCTACAAGCATATTGTCTACATATAACAAGAATAATGTAGCTCCCACTATATAACCATTTAAAGTACACACCATGATCTAATTGACATCTAGTAAAACCATGCACATGCATAAAACTATCAAACCTTAGATACCATTGTTGGGAGCTTGTTTGAGCCTCAGATAGGCTCTTCTTCAACCTGCAAACCAATTTCTCCTCACCCTTCACCTCATATCCAAGTGGTTGTTGCATATAAATCTCCTCCTCCAAGTCACCATGGAGAAATTCCGTCTTGACATCAAGTTTCTCTAAGTGTAAATCTTCAACAACAACTAAACTTAATACAATATGAATGGAAGACATCTTTACAACAGGGGAGAAAATTTCATCAAAATCGATACCTTTATTTTGTTCATACCCCTTCACTACAAGCCTTCCTTTGTACCTTTTCAATCCACCTTATTCATCTTTCCCATGGTATACCCATTTGTTTTGTAGGACTCTCTTCCCAGCCAGTAATTTTTCTAAATCCCATGTTTGGTTCTTCTCCAGGGATTCCATCTCCTCATTTATGCCACGCTCCCACTCCTTAGTGGACTCCACCTGCATTGCCTCATCAAAGCTCTCTAGCTCACCACTATCTGTTAGTAAAAAATAATACAAAGTAGGGGAAAATATTTTTGGAGGTCTACTAATACGTTGTGACTTTCTTACCAAAGATGAGGGTGTCACGAGATCATTATTTTCTTGCTTTGCTCATTTTCTTGAATTTCTAACAGAGGTGTCAATGCCGACACTAGATTTCATGCTCGGTCTACATAACTGTCAACCTCGATACTTGTAGGTGGATATTTTCCAATAGAGAGTTAATTTTTAAGAGCTATATCCTCAACCAATTCTTCCTTGGGATTTTTTTCATCCTGTACCTGATCCCTGTACATTCTATTTTCATGTCAAAAACATCACGACTCCTAATTATCTTAGATTCATCTAGATCCCAAAACCAAAATCCATAATCACCATTGGAGCCATAGCCTATGAATGTACAACATTTGGATTTTGAATCCAATTTATTCTTGTTTTATTTATTAATATGCACAAATGCCTTTGAACCAAATAATCTTAAAAATGAAAGGTCTACCTCTTTCCCGGTCCAGGCTTCTTCAGGAATTCCTCCATCTAGTGCACTCGAAGGACCACGGTTGATTAAGTACACAATAATATCTATGGCCTCTACCCAAAACTAAGAGGTAGCCCCGTATGCAATCTCATTGACCGTGCACGCTCCATTATTGTTCTATTCATCCTCTCACTAACACCATTTTGTTGCGGAGTCCTGGGAACTATTTTCTCTCTACGAATCTCATTCAAGGAACAATAATCATCAAATTTCTTACTGCAATACTCACCGCCATTATCAAATCTCAAACATTTCAATTTAAAACCACATTGATTCTCAGCAAGTGCTTTCCATTTCTTAAATGTATCAAAGACATCAAACTTACGCTTAATGAAATATACCCATACCTTCCTTGTGGCATCATCTATGAATGTGACATAGTACAGAGAACCACCATGAGATGCAACATGGGCCAGCCCCCACACATCTGTATGAACTAGCTCCAAATTTTTCTCTTTCTTGGTATTCCCTACCTTGAGAAATTTAACTCTTTTCTATTTCCCAAAAATGCAATGCTCACAAAACTCTAAGTCTAATTGCTTCAAACTTGAAAGCTTACCTTTTTCCTATAGAATTTTCATGCCCTTCTCACTCATATGTCCCAATCTACTGTGCCACATGTTGGCATCCTCATCTGAAGTAGACAATATGGTAGAAGAATTAGATATACAAGTAGACAAATAAAGAGTGCCTACTTTATTACCTCATGCCACTACCAGGGCACCCTTGGAAACCTTCTAATAATTTGAAGTGAATGTGACTGTGTAACCTTCACCACCCAACTGTCCTAGCAGAGATGAGATTTCTCCTAAGGCTAGGTACATGCCTCACGTCTCTCAATATCCATGTATTTCCATTATGTAATTTCAGGTGTACATTTCCCTTCCCGAAAATGTTGCACGGCTCATCATCACCCAAATAAACTTGTCCAAAATTTCCCTGGACATACTCTTTAAAATAGCTCTTATCAAGGGTTGCATGGAAAGAGGCTCCTGAATCTATTACCCAAGATTCTACTCTAGTATCAAGAGAAAGTATAAGAGCATCCTGAATAATATTACCTGTCATATTTTCCTCTTTAATACCTTCAGGATGGTTTTCTTTGTTTCCTTTGAACCAACAATCCTTTTTAGCATGTCCTCTCTTTCCACAGTTCCAACAAGTAATGCCTCTACTCCTAGATTTGGATCTTCCCATATTTGATTTAGATCTCCCATGAGCCTTACTCTTTGATTTCTCCTTGCTCCTCCCTCTACTCTCCATATTCAACACATTTTTAGAAGAAGAATTTTCCCCTGTAATTTTCCTGCATTTCCTCATTTAAAATGACATTGACTACATCTTTAAATTTAAGAGAAGTGGCTGATGTATTACTAATTGCCATTACTAAGTTGTCCCAACTTTTTGGCAAAGAACATAAGAATAATAATTCTCTAACCTCCTCATCAAATGGGATATTAAATGAATCTAACTAGATTTACAATAGTGTGGAAATAATTAATATGGTTAGATACAAATCCAAATTCTTTCATTTGTAGATTAAACAATCTTTTCATCAAATAAAATTTATTGGATGCACTAGGTGTTTCATATAAATTAGCTAGGGTTTTCATCAACTCTACCTGTACTCTTTGCCTATGAGATATTTGAAGCTACGGACAATGCCAGACTCAATCGAATCGCACCAAGAGCCTTCCTATCTAGAACCTTCCACTCCTCATCATACATAATTGAGGGTTTTGATTCTTCACCTCCCAACGATAGGTATAGATCCTTTTGATACAAGTAATCTTCCACCTGCATTTTCCATAGCTGACAATTTCAGTCATCAAACTTATCAACTCTGAACTTATTATCCTCTACCATTGTTTCTTTTCCCACTTGAATAGAAATTCCTCTCGAGTATAATGCCAACAAATAAATCTCAAACGTGCTTTGATACCAAGTTGTACAAATAAACAAGCATGCAATGAATAAAGTAGAAAACGTAAAATAGAAAAGAATGCAATAAAACAGAGACACATATTTAACGTGGTTCACCCAAAATGGGCTACGTCCACCAGAAATAGCCAATCCTTTTATTCAGTCCTAGCTAAAATCTCTCACAGTTCCACCACTAATACAATGAGCCTCATACATAACGAATATTTAAAGATATTAGGGTTTTTAACATTTTGGGGAAACATAGAATACCACCTGTTAGATCTGTGACCTAATAATGAACAATCCAGATTTCACAATGCATAAATACATATAAAATGTGGCTTTCATGGGTGCTGCCCCCGAACCCCCATTGGGGGCACACGGCCCCCGGACCCCCCACCGGTCCCGCAAACCCTGTTGCTATCAGCTCCACAACCAACATCAAAGATCTTTGGAAGAGCTAAAAATCCCACCGGTTTAAAATTTATCAACACAAAGAATTTGGGCGAGTTGTTTGCACAGTGAAGATCCAAGTTCTCTAGGATGAGTTGAACCCAATTTTTCTAGAATAGCCATGATGAAGTCCTAATTTGCTCTATCAAAAGATTTGACCATGTCCAACTTGACGAGCATGTTACCAAAATTCTGACCTTTAACCAAAAGGATAAGTTCATGAGCAATTATAATGCCATCCAAAATTTTTCTTCTAGCAACAAAACCCTTGTTATGGAGATATGATCTTGGGCAAGATACTTTTAAGTCTATTGGCAATAACCTTAGAAATGATTTTATAGGAAACATTGCATAGGAGATGGGTCTCAAGGGATTGAAATAGCTCAAGTTTTAAAATTTGGGAATTAATGCTATGAAGGTAGAGTTAAGCTACTTCAAGAGATCAAGAGAAGATCCTGACTCTTGAACTACTGCCACCACATCCTTTCCAAAAATATCCCATTAGAATTGATAGAAACCAAAGGAAAGCCATATGACACAGAGAGATTTGTTAGATTTGAAGGAGAAGACCACCAATTTAACTTAATCTTTAGAGATGGGGAAATTCAACATTTAATTATCAAAATAAGTGACAATGTTAGGAATGTTGGGGTTAGCACAAGGTTATATAGATAATATATCAGATCTAAGAATACATGCAAATAAAAGCGGATATTCTACCAAAAGAAATGTATAAAACAAGAGATGTAAATCAACACCAGATTTAATGTGGTTCACTTAGTGTGGGATACATCCACCAAGAAACAAGCCAATCTATTATCCAAAGTTTTCATAAGATATATAATTGAAGATTTACAATCTTCCACACCTTTCGATGTATAATAATTTCTTTCGCTTAAGCTTTTTCTTCTTCTCCAATAATTATCTCTCTCACAATTATTCTCACAATAATCACTAACTCACACTTCTAAACCCTATCTTTCATTTTTATATAGGAATATCCAAACTTAGGGCACTTAGCCATGCAATTACAATAAATAGATCTACTTTAATGCTAAAATTAGATCTAATTCTCGTGAGTTAATTAAAACACCCACACACAGTAATCGATGCAAATTAGCACTAACCGATGTCAGTTCCTCCTTGCTCGACCAATGCCACCATAGGTGACTCATGTCGATTCTTCGTATTTTCCTACAAGTTTCATATTACATGCTAATCTGTTGTAATTGATCTTCACAACTCAATAATCTACCACTTGGAGATTAATTAATTCACTATACATGTACAACGTCATTCTTGGTCCTTCCTTAGCTTTGTTTCTTCCTCTTCAAGTCTCAAACTCAAAGACCAATAGAAGTGGAGTGTAGCTCTAACTTCTCCTTTTCTAATGTATTTGTTAGCATATTCATAGGGTTTTCACTCGTATAAATTTTCTCCAGCTTCAGCTGCCCATCCTCCAATACCTATCATATGAAGTGATACCTCAACTAAATGTGTTTCGTTCTTGAATGAAATGTTGAGTTCTTTGCTAAATGAATTACACTCGATCATGTCACTAAAAAAATTTCAATCATCTTCCTTCTTTCCTAACTCTTCCATGAACTTGCTCATCCATATCATTTCCTTGCTAGCCTATGTAGCATGCAACATACTCTTCCTCTCAGTAGTAGACAAAGCCACAACCTTCTCGTAATCTTGAAATCCAACTAACTGTCATCCCACCTAATGTGAAAATATATCCAAAGTGGTGCTCCTTATACCATCCAAATCCCCACCATATCCAAATCAACATAGCCACATAAAGAAATATCCAAACCTTTATAACATAAATGCATGTTAGATGTCCCTCTCAAATATTTGACTATCCATTTGACTTCTTTCCAATGCTCTTTACCTAGATTAGACATAAATCTACTCACAACTCCCACTTCCTATGTAATGTCTGATTTGGTACAAACCATAGCATACATGAGACTCCCAACTGTTGAAGCATATGGTACTCATGTCATGTATTTGACCTCCTCATGTGATGATGGATACTGATATTTTCTCGATTTAAAGTCTCCAACCATAGGTGTACTTACATGTTTTGAATCTTGCATGTTAAACCTTTCCAACACATTATTGATATAAGCTTCCCGAGACAAATACAATTTCATGTTCTTCCTGTCTCTGTGTATTTGCATGCAAAAGATTCTTTTTGCAGCTCCTAAATCCTTCATAGAAAATGTGTGATCTAGATTTCCGTTAAGCTCACTAATGTCCTACATGCTAGATCCTGCAATAAGCATACCATCCACATACAATAACAAAATAATATAGCTATCATTTTCAAGATTCTTGAAATAAACACAATGGTCATATTAACATCTCAAGTAACCATGCTAATGTATAAAACTATCAAACCTCATGTACCATTTCCTTGGAGCTTGCTTGAGCTCATATAGTCTCTTTTTCAACCTGCACACTAATTTATCCTTACCCTTGACTTCATACCCAAGTGGATGCTGCATATAAAGTTTTTAATTCAAATCACCATGAAGGAAAGTTGTCTTCACATCTAGTTGCTCTAAATACAAATCATGTACTGCAACCGTAATTAACATAGTACGAATAGAAGTCATATTTACAACAAGAGAAACTATTTCACCAAAGTCAATACCTAATTTACTGTATGTAAATCCCTTTACTACAAGCCTTGCCTTGTACCTTTTCTATCCACCCTCTTCTTCCTTGATCCTGTAAACCCACTTGTTCTGCAATGTCCTCTTACCTACTAGAAACTTAACCAAATCCCAAGTCTGGTTTTGTTCCAAGGAGTCCATCTCCTCATCCATGTCATGCTCCCACTGCATGTGGGTCTCATCCTACATTGCTTCTTCAAAACTCTTTGGTTCACCATTATCAATCAATAATAAATAAAATAGAGAAGGTGTAAATCTTTTTGGAGGTTTACTTACCCTTTGAGACCTTCTCATAGAATTTTGGGGTACTGGAGGCTCATTCTAGACCTCCTGGACATTTGTATCCAAATTTGATAGTGACCAATGTTGGTCACCTGTAATCGATGTCGATTCTACTAACCGATGCTAGTTTGGCTCTTCTGTAACCGATACCGGTTTAGCTCACCGATGTCGGTTACTATGTAACCATGTTGGTATGCTTTTTAAATTTGAGAGTTCATTTTCATTCACAAACTTCTCAATTGGTTTGTCCTTGGGTACCAAAATTTTATCCTTGTATATTCTCTTTTCATTCCATTCAATGTCACGATTCCTAATAATTTTAGAATTCTCTAAATCCCAAAAACAAAATTTGAAGTCACCATATCCATAACCAATAAAAGTGCATCTCTTGGATTTTGTATCCAACATTTTTCTATTTTCCTTATCAATATACACAAAAGTTTCTAAATAAAAAAATTTAAGAAAAGAAAGATCCACCTCTTTTCTCGGTCCAAGCTTCTATGGTATTCCTCCATCTAGTGAACTTTAAGGCCCATGGTTAATCAAATAAACTATTGTATCAATTGTTTCACGTCCAAAACTCGTAAGGGCAATCCAAAGCATGTATCCTCATACTTCTAGAACGTCCATGATTGTCTTGTTCATTCTTTCTACAAAACCACTCTCTTGTGGTGTTCTTGGAACTATCCTTTCTCTACGTATTTCATTCACTGAACAATGATCATTGAAAGTTTTGCTACAGTATTCACCACCATTTTCATATCTAAGGCACTTTAACTTTGAATTTGATTCATTCTCAACAAGGGCTTTCCATCTTTTAAGAGTTTCAAAAACATCAAATTTACATTTAATACAATAAACCCATACCTTTCTTGTAGCATCATCAATGAAAGTAACATAATACTGGGATCCTCCATGAGAAGCTACTTGAGATGGTCCCCACACATCTGAGTGTACAAGCTCTAATTTCTGATCCTTCTTAGTTGCCCCAACTTTGAGAAATATCACTCTCTTTTACTTTTCAAAAACACAATGCTCACAGAAATCAAGATCTAAATCTTTCAAATATGATAACATACTCTTATCCTTTAAGATATGCATTCCTTTTTACTCATATGGCGCAACCGATTATGCCACATGCATGCATCTGAATCAAGTAGATAATGCGTAAAATGAATCAAGAACATAGGTAGATAAATATAATGTTCCTACCTTCTTACCTCTTTCCACAACAAAATAACCCTTGGTGACTTTCCAAGAGTTTGTTGTGAATGTAACCATGCAACTAGCTTCACCTAGTTTCCTTGCGAAATAAGATTTCTCTTTAGGCTTGGCACATGTCTCACATCTTTCAATACACATGTATTTATATTCTACAATTTTAGATGAACTTCCCATTTACCATTAATATTTCAAGGTTCATCATCACCCAAATAAACATGCCCAAAATTTCCCTAGACAAAATTTCAGAAATATCCATTATTAGGGGTTGTATGGAAAGAAGCTCCTGAATCTAAAACCCATGATTTTATTCTATTATCTAAAGAAAGAATAAGAGCATCTTGCATTACCTCTCTTGCAATATTTTCTTCCTTATTTGACTCTTTACCTTTGTTTGGATGTTGGTTCTCTTTGTCCTTTAACCATCAATATTTCTTTGTATGTCCTTTCTTTCCACATTTCCAACAATAATTCCCTTACCTATGGATTTAGATCTACCATCCCTTGACTTTGATTTCCTAGTATTCTTACTCTTGGATCCCTTTTTGCTACCTCTACTTTCTACATTCAAAGCATTCCCAGATGATTCCTCTATACTTTTCCTATGAATTTCTTCATTCAAGATTATACTAAACACATCATCAAAATTAAAAATATTATTAGCATATTCTTTATTACTAACAACATTACCAAGTTATCCCAAATATCATGAAAAAAACATAAGAATAAAAGTCCTTTTACTTCATCATCAAACATAATATCAATCGATTTTAACTTATTTACAATAGATCGGAAATAATTCAAATGACTATATGTAGATCCACCTTCATGAATCTTAGAACTCAATAGTTTCTTAATAAAATAAACTCTATTTGAAGCACTAGGTTTTTCATATAAATTAGTAAGAGATTTCATTAACTCTACCGTAGATGTCACTTATGTAATATTGGAAGCCACGAGATGTTGCTAGACTCAATCTTATAGATCCCAAAGCCTTTATGTCAAGAATCTTCCATTCTTCATCACCATCTTCGTATGTCTAGAATTTTCATCTAACGGTAAGTATAAATCTATTTGATACAGATAATCCTCAATCTGCATCTTCCATAATTGATAATTTCGGTTGTCAAACTTCTCTACCTTGTATTTGTTTTCTTCTACCATTGTTGTAGCTCTCACTCAATCGAATACCCTCTATGAGTAAATCATCAACACACAAAACCCTCAAACAAAGCTCCGATACCAGAGTTGTTTGGGTTAGCACAAGGTTGTCATGATAATATATCATATATAAGCATACATACAAATAAAATGAATATTCTAACAAAAGAAATATACAAAAAAAGAGATATAAATCAACACCATATTTAACATGGTTCACCCAATGTGGGCTACATCTACCAAAAACAAGCCAATCTATTATCTAAAGCTTTCACAAGATATACAATTGAATATTTACAATCTTCCACACCTCTTAGATGTACAATATTTTCTTTCTCCTAAGCTTTTGCTTCTTCTCCAAGAATTATCTCTCTCACAATAATCATTAACTCACACTTCTAAAACCTATATTTAATTCCCATGAGTTAATTAAAACACCCACACACAGGTAACTGACGTTGGTTAGCCCTAACCGACGCCTTGCTTCCCCTTGTCTCGACCAATGCCGATCATAGGTGTCGGTCCCTTCATAACCGATGTTTGTTCTCGTATTTTCCTACAAGTTTCATATTGCATGTTAATATGAAGTAATTAAGCTCCACAACTCAACAAGTAATTTGGCTAAGAATTTTATTTCGGATAAGGTTATTACAGGCCCGAGTCGAGAGAAGCTCCTTGAAGTATCCTTTGACGTCCACCCCAATTAACTTCTTATCGTAGAGATGAGATTGCTTCAATAGAGGGAAGGGTGATGATGGAGATATTATTGAAGTTCCTACATAGAATAACAATTTTGTAGAAAAATTTAGTATTACGATCACCAAATTTAAGCCATTTGTTTCGAGATTGTTGTTTCCAATAAATTTCTTCCTGGAGAAGCACCTGATTGAGAGCGTCCGCCAAATTTTCTTCTTCTTCTTCCGTCATTTCTTCAAATAAGCCCCCTCATGAATTTACTTCTCAGGTGATAGAAATTTTTGTTTGAATCTCCTCTTTCTTCTTGAAGATGTTCCCAAAAGCATGCTTGTTCCATTCTTTTAGCTTGAGTTTAACTCTTTTCAATTTCTCAGCCAAAATATACATTTTAGAGCCATCTATAGAAATATTCCACCAATGATGAAAAAGAGGAGCAAAAGAGGCATCTTTGGTCCACATGAGTTCAAATTTAAATGGCCTTCTAGCATGAGAGAGTGATGAAGAAATGGATAAACATATGGGTTAGTGATCCCACCCAATAACCCAAGAAATTTCATATTCTATTAAAGTATTTTGTTGGATCCAATTAGAGTTGATGATAACTCTTTCCAATCTCTCAAAGAACATAATCACTTCCAATTCTTATGTTTGTCCAATTATACTTCACATTTTTGAAGAAAATTGCATGATTAACTAAAATGTGAATATTCTAGTGTAATATAATGTTATAGGAACAATATAATAATTGAATAAATGAAGTGATAAAATACTAAAATAGTAACCAAGAAATCTAAGAAATGAAACGTGAAACCCTAATGTGAATGGAGGGTTAAGAAGGCCTTAGATGATTCAATGATGTCGTGGGACTGTGTTGCAATGGAGACCAGATGAATAGGAGGAGGAAACCTTTTCACGGAAGCCTAAAAAGGTGCGAGATCTTGACTATCCGCTAGACTGGGGCTCCTAAAGAGGGATAGGGGCATCCATGAGTGACCTAGTCTGAGATATGGGTGCTTTGGTCTCAATATGACCAGAAAATATCCTCTAAGGTATTTTTGAGTGTTATCCTATGTTTTATTCCTCACGTGAATGTCTCTATGTGATTGCAAAAGCATTGGTAAACCCGTAATGAAGAATCACTTGCAAAATCCCGTAAAAACCATCAAAACCTAAAAAAATAAAGATGCATATGAAGGGGTCGGACTATCCTCAACTATTAAATTGATGGAATTATCACTGAGCATTGCACTACATCTCAGACCTAATGTAGTTCTAGGTGTGTGTGTGTGTGTGTGTAATTGTGTCCTAGGTTACTTTTGTGCCAGTCACACTTTGTGAAGTAGCGAGCAAATAACTATATGTAGAATGTAATAAATGTGTGCATGGAAATAACAAACTCCCCTCTTATTAAGTGTGATGTATATGAACCAGCCTTGTGTGCTTTGTGATGGATCTAGATGGATGCAAATGTAGTTATAGATTCCTTTGATGGATGTAACCTCGGTGGAGATAGTAAGTGCTTAATGTTTAGTCCTCATTATGATCACATAACTTTATATTTATATGGTTATCTTACTTTAATTTCATAATTAACCCCGAAAAGGCTGACCACCAAAAATATAAGAAGCTCAAATGACTAGAAAGTGGCCAAAAAGGGATTGGAAAGTGTAAATAGGATCACAAGTACCCGAGGGGGGCCAAGGTGCCTATGGCTCCCCACTTCTTGTTGGGTGCCTAAGACAGAAAATAGAAAAAATGTTGTATGAGATTACAAACCGGCAAGTAAGGGTGTAAGATCGAAAGTAGAAACAGATGGCCAATGACATGGGTTAATTATTACTCTTTTCACTTAAGAACCATATGAATAGTAGTATGAGACCAGGACTAAATAATGACTCAAAGTACATGATTTTGTGTCTACATTTGCCCCCACTTTATGTTAGTGAGTGGAAATCTTGGTAACATAAAGTAGATAGAGATATGTACCTGATATCATGTAGAGTGATGTAGAATGTGTTCCGAAGGACTAGACAAAGCGTGGAGTGATAAAAATATGGAACGTGGAGACTAAAGATGCAAAAGTGTAAAAAGTGATGAGAGTGAACCTAGGGTGGAAACGTGTGTGTAGATGCCAATGTGTGTGGTGTACTTACATGGTTAGTATTATGTGTGTGATGTTGATGACTCTTCCCATACGGACGGACATGCAAAAAGAAGATGATCAAGTAGTCAAATACACACACACATATATATATATATATATATATATATATATATATATATATATATATATATATATATATATATATTATATATATATATATGTAAAAATCATGTAAAGAAAATATGAAAATGAAAAAGGAACATGTGCACCTGATCTATGATGAGAAAAAGGGTGTAGAAAGGATCCTATCGATGTCATGTGAGATTTTTGGGTGATCTCACGCCATTGGCCGAAGAAGTGTAGGGAGGAAAGTCTGATTTATCCTCCAACCTATAACTACTTCCCGAGAGTGAAGAGATATATGTACTATTTGGTTTTTTGGGATATCCAACGTCATTGGTTGAAGTAGTGTAGAGAGGAAGGTCTGGTTTATCCTCTAACTTGTAATTGTTCTCCAGAATGCTAAGGACAATATTCCCTATAAAATACATTGTGTATAGAGTTTGTAAACTGGTCTAAATCCACTCACTATGTAACTCATTGTTTCATGGACAAAAACTAAAAACTGAACTGTACCTATATTGTGTGTAAACCCAAATGATGCCCCCTCTTTGGAGGCACATGCGATGTCATGGATAGGACAATACGACCCAAAAGAGGATTGACCGTGGATACTAAAACCATATCCTGTAGGGGGAGGGGATGTGCTTGGTAGAAACCACGGCACAAAAAAGAAGGTAGTTAGAAAAAAAGTGTTAGTAGGAATATGCATGTACAAAAAGTGTAAGCCAAACAGATAATGTGTAAGCTAGAACATAAGAAGATAATGTAAACACCCAAGAAGACAATGTAGGATGCACAAAGTAGGTTACAAACATGGGACACCACTCACGGTGTCGCAAGACACTCAAGGCCACAATGGCCGCAAAACAAACAAGTGTGTACACAAGACAAAGGGAAAATCCTACAAACAAGAACAAATAATAGCAAACAATATAACAAACAAGTATGGAAGAAAATATCCCTACATAGAAAATGTTGCACATGAAGCACCCATTAACATGTTAGAAATATAAAACATATGTCAAAGCATGTATAAACCAAAGTAGTGTGCTATGAACAAAAATGAAACAATAACACCTGTAGCATACAAATGTGGATGCCCCCAGGAGCCAGTTGTGGGACTGGTAGTCAAGCATCCATGTTGTGTGTAGTATCCCTGTATAGTTTACGATCACAACTAGAAATAAATTGAATGCAAATGTATGTATGATGATAACGACATACAAGATATCTATCTAGCATGTGTAATAAAGCGAACACATAAAAGAAAGTGTAAAACAGTAAATGTAACCATAAAACGTAGTATGATGTGGATGGATGGAATGGAATGCATAGTGAATGATAGGAGCCACGTACCCCCCGAGTGAATGGAATTGTATGCAGTGAGGTTCATTTAGTATGCCCCCGCAGCATTCAAGAATGAACCATAAACAAGAGTGCACCATCCGAAAATGGTCGAACTATGTGTTGTGTGTAGTGAAGATATGCGACCTAAGGATGAATTGTGTGTGACACTGTAGCCTAAAATTATATCATGACAAGATGAATAGAAAGGAGTGGTGATTCATCCTAAAGCATATACCACTAAATGATGCAAGAAAAAGTGATGATGTAGCCTATCACAAGATGATGCTAGAAGAAGTGACCATGTATCCTAAAGTGTATATCATTTAATCTAGTTATATCACATGAGAAAAGATTGAATGATGAATGTGTAAGGGTAATGAGGTCCATTTGTGATGTATACCCTAAACAGTCCAGTATGGACCGTGGGACTAGAGTGTGTCATTGGGTAGTGAGTGTAGCATTTATAAGTAGATGTTTAAAATGGGTACTATGCGCAATAGGGTGTATGATGTGTAATGCAAGATGCGTAGATGACCTAAGATGTGTAGATGCATGGTAGATGTAAGACGCATGATAGAATATGTAAGGTGTAGGATGTAAAATGTAAGATGACGTGTATGATGTGTGAAAATGTGCAATATGTAGTGGCTATGGTGTAGTATGTGAGGCATAAATAGAATGTGTATGATGTATGTAGGATGAAAAGTGTAGAATGTATGAAAATACGCAATGTGTAGAGTCTATAGTGTATTGTGTGGGGTTCATGTTTATAGAATTCCCTCAATAGTCAAGTGTGAACCGAAGCACAAGAGTGCATCATCGGGTAATGACAATGTAGATACATATACTAAGTTGTATGTGTAAGTAGGAAGAAGTGATGAGAGAATAAGATGTCACATGATGTTAGTGGGGGTATAGATGTCATGCCCCCAAATGTGCATTAATGAATAGAATATCTTATGAAAGTGAAGGGCGATAGTCCTCCACTTGATGTAAGTGGTAATGAGGGTGTGTGACCATGCTCTAAGAGAAGTGGTATATGATATAGGCACTATGCAGGTGAGTGAAGTCTATGTGCTTGTGATGGATGAACATATTTAAGTTGACGTGGTGTAACAAAATGCGTAGGCAACAAACATCTATGTTAAGTAGAAAGCAACAATGATGAAAACCAAAGCAGGGAATGAAACAAGGTGGAGACCTATGTCTAGACGTAGTAAGTGTCCTAGGAATGGGCCTATATCAGTGCGTGGGACTAGCAGAGCGATGAGATCATGTAGTTTTCATATGAGTAGGTGAGATAGGAGAAGATGAAGCTTTAAGCTCTAGAATTCATGACACACTAGAGGGAGTAGGTGATGAATTGACGACTATGCAAAGAGATCCGACCATGGGGAGATGGAGCCACACCATTTATACCAATAACTTGATTGTTATGAATGAAATTTAGACGTAAATTATTCATGGAAATGATAGACTATGACCTATGATCCCAGTTAAGACATAAGAGCATGTCACACCCATCACCTATTTGTCCCATGATAAAGGGTACAATTATAGTGAGAGGATAGACCACAATACGAATCTTGACAATGCCATATGAATTATTCATCGGATAGGAGATTTTCAAACACGGATAATCGATAACATCAAGAAGTGCGATATAACATGCACTGATGGGACATGATGGATCGAGCTTAGTATTATTGATAGGGACATATCCGATAGAGGCACTAATGTGTAAGTGATTAGAAGAGAATGTGGCATGGTAATCATGATTAGAGAAATAAATAATTAGTGGAGAAACATCGGTGTTAGAAACTAAGAAATAAAGGGGCCCCGATACAGAATAAGCACTACGCGATAAGTATGATTAGTTGATGAATCAACAATTTTCTTATTGTGTTATGGAGGTGGGTTATTAAATATTTTGAGAGTACAATTTTCATTAATTCGCACGGAGTCTCGTAGCCTCTGGAAATTCAAGATTGTTGTTATCGATAAGATCTTGGATGATGGTGTAGAGTTTGAGACACCTGTTGGTAGACTGTCCCAAACATTGGTGATAATCACATCAAAATTTCTCATTGTAGTTTCTTCCTTTTGGTCACAATGGGTCTAATTCAAGCGGTGGAGGAAGCGTGATAAGGTTACTCTTAAGAATTTGCTATAATATGAGATGTGGGGAAATTAGAGATTTGGTGAATGAATGCAGAGGTGGTTGTGATTGAAATTATTTAGTAATAGCTACTTCATTGACAATGATTTTTTGCATCAATAGGATTTATTGTGGAAGGTTTAAAATTTTAATTTCTTTCAAAGTGTGTAGATGATGATGCTTGTTATTGATACTTAAGCTTGACGATGGATAAAATATTGGTCTTCATGGGCTTAAGGGTATGACAAAGTTGATCGAGACGGAGGAGAGGTCTCAAAGAGTAAACTTTCTTCGAGAGGTGGTGGGAGACTCGAATGAACAAGTTCTAAGCTCAACGTCTGCAAAAACATTTGACGTCTTAGCTAATTTGTTTTTGTAATGCAAGACATAATTTTCTAAGTGTTTGTTAGATCCTTGTTTAAGCTGTGTGAGTTGGGAATATGAGATCTTAGAGCCAATATTGATAGAGAAGTGAGTGAGAAAAGCATCGACTAGATGCGTGAAAGAGGTTACCAAATGGATAGGTAGGTCGTAAAACCAATGCATCACATAATCATGAAGACTACGAGGAAAGAGCTTAGCTAGGAGAATGTGATCATCTACAAAATATAGACAAGCCACATGGAATGCTCGAGGTGCTCTTGTGGGTCACCTTGGCCATTGAAAATAGGTAGTTTAGGGGTGATGAAATTTTGTTATAGAAGATAAGTGGATATAACGGGAAAAAATGGAGTATGCAATAATATAGTGGAATCAAAATATGGATAAGCATGAGAAGTAGCTTTCCGTAATTGATGAATTTGTACTTGAAGGTCTTGATAAAGGGAGGCTAGATCTTGAGTGCCAGTGGAAGGATCCTGCTTTGTATGAGAAACAAGAGGCGGGGTATAGTGATTAGTAGGAGTAGGGACAAAAACATAAATGGTAGAGATGGATGAAAGAGTAGAAGCAAGTAGTTTGGTAACAACTATGGTGGGAATAATAGCAGCGAAGCATTAAGCTCCGCAAGGTTTGTGGGTTCCTCACTAAAGCAAATATAGAAGTAATTCTAGATCTTGGGGATGCTCAACAATATGATCATTGATGGATTTAATATGGGCTTCAGTAAATGCTTTAAAAGATTGAGCCATATTAAATAATAGAAAAATAGCCTCAAATGGAAGGTGGTGTAGAGCTCGGTTCACCAAAATGATTAACTAAAATGTGAATATTCTAGTGTAATCTAATGCTATAAGAGCAATAAAATAAATGAATAAATGAAATAATAAAATACTAAAATAGTACCCAAGCAATCTAAGAAATGAAATGTGAAACCCTAATGTGCAAAGAGGGTTAAGAAGGCCTTAGCTGATTTGATGATGTCATAGGACTATGTCACAATGGAGACCAGGATGAACAGGAGGAGGAAACCTTCACAAATGAGTTGGAAAAGGTGGAGATCTGGGATTTCTGGCTAGACTGAGGCACTTGGAGAGGGATAGGGGCACCCTAGTTTGCGCAAATGACCAAAAAACCTCCTTTGAGGTATCGCTAAGTGTTAACATGTGTTTGCTTTCTATCGCGTGAATGTCATTGTGTGATCGCCAAGCACTGGTAAACTTGCAATGAAGAATCACCTACAAAACCCCAGACAAAGCATCAAAACCTTAAAAAAGAAAGATGCATATGAAGGGGTTGAACTATCCTCAGCTGCCAAATTGATGGACTTATCATTGAGCATTGCACTACATCTTAGACCCAATGTAGTTCTAGGTGTGTGTGTGTAATCGTGCCCTAGGTTGCTCTTGTGTCAATCACACTTTGTGAAGTAGCGAACAAATAATTAGATGTAGAATGTAATAAATGTGTGCATGGAAACAATAGACTCCCCTCCTATGAAGTGTGATGCAGATGAACCAGTCTTGTGTGCTTTTGATGGAGCTAGATGGATGCAAATGTAGCTATAGATGCCTTTGATGGATGCAACCTTAGGTGGAGATAGTAAATGCTTAGTGTTTGGTCCCTCATTATGGTCACATAACTTTATATTTATATGGTTCTCTTGCTTTAATTTTGTAATTAACCTTGAAAAGGCTGACCACCAAAAATATAAGAAGCTCAAACAACTAGAAAGTGCCAAAAAGTGAGAGGAAAGTGTAAAGAGATCAAGGTGCCCAAAGGGAACCAGGGCACCTAAGGTGCCTCAGTCAGAAATATAGGAAAAATACGGTATGAGAATACAGACTGGGAAAGTACGGGTGCAAGATTGAAAGTAACAATAGAAAACAATGCAAAATGGCCAAATACATGGGTTAGTTATTACTCTTTTCACTTAAGAACCATATGAGTAGTAGTATGAGACCGAAACTAAATAATGATTCAAAGTGTGTGATTTTGTGTCTACATGTCCACTAAATCATAGTCATCAATAAATTGAGAAAATTTAGTGGCAGATTGAGATATTACATCCGAACCACTAATTTTTTCAAGTGGAGAAGTAATTGTATTGAAATCCCCACAAAATCCAAAAAGCAGCAAGGTGGATAGATTTTAAAATTTTAAGAGATAACCAACAAGTATCTCTACCAATGTTAATTTGAGGCCCATAAACATTAACACATAAGAATTTTAAAAATAAATCTAAATCTTGAAAATCAACAACTTGCCAATTGACACAATCATAAATGAGGACTCCAAGAACTTTTTCCGATTCTAAATGGTTACTAGACCACCAAAGGAACCCATGGCATTTTTGTACACATGTTTACGCTTTTTCAAATTCCCTAAATAATTGAGTTGGATTGAGTAGATTCCATTTTGGTTTCTTGCGTAAGGAGGATGTCTGGTTTATTTTCAACCATAAACTAATTTAAAATTTTGTTTTTGTGTGGAGCATTAAGCCCTCACAAGTTCTAAAAACATTATCATTGAGAGGGTTTAGACCCATCACTACGGGTGTGACGGGTCCAACGGAGATTTCTTGACAATTTTGAGAGTATGCCCTTCTTTCTTCCTTCCTTTTCCCTCAAAGTGACATGTTCACCTCTATTATGATTTTATTTATCCACCGTTAGGGATTTTATTAACATTTATAGGATTTCCTTTTGGCTGCCTTTACCAATATTAATTTGAGCCTCCATGTTTTAGGAATTAGAAAGAGGGGGTCAAACCATTTTGGATTTACTTGATTTTACTAATTTGAGAGCATAATTTATCCGATTCTTCCAATTTGTTTAAATCTTAACTATTTAATATGGCTTTGAGCTGATCATGAGAGTAGGCATATTTGCCACATTTTTCAACCCCTTCTTCTTCGATTCTAGGATATCACCTTCTTCGAATCCTCACCATCTAAACCACAATTAGAATTCGAACCAGTCTCCAATTCAACACCACGAATAGAGTCATCCAGGGCATCCAAGGCGTTAAATCCATTTTGAGTGGGAATATACTGGGTGTATGTTTCACATTTTAGAACTTGCTACCTTGTTCCACTTCTTTTTGGCATTCTTTTTATTTTTCTTTTTAGGATCGAAGAAGCCTTCTTCCTCGTGATTCTTTGGTTTTTTCATTTCAAAGCATCACCCACAAAATGCCCATGTTTATAGAATTTGTGGTAGTGGAACAGAAAATTTTTGCAATCTAAATCTTGTTTCCATTCCCTGGTTTCTGATTTGAAACAAATGGAGCTAGGAAGGGGTTTTGCTTATGTAAAGATTTATGCAAATCCTCACATAAACCGCAAGTTTCCCTAAATAAGTGGTTTTGACAGTGTAAATGAATTCACCCAACGAATAACCCACATGTTCAAGGTTTTTCACTTTGAATCTCAATGGGAAGACCTTATAACTGGTCAAGAGAGGAACCTTTCTATAACATTCCAAATTGGGATTAAAATGTTCCATCCTGGGTTTCATGAAAAGACAAGATTTTCCTTCAACCAAGGGTTGGATCGGAAGATGTCATCCCATTCGAGGAGCTATTGAAAAGAACTTGAAAAAACCTCGAGGAAGAAGCTTCAACTGATTTGGAGATGAAATTTTCCATGACTTTTGTATCCAATTGAATAGGTCTTGATCTTTGGGCCAAAACCCAATAAACTTGCAAATGAGAGCTCCAATTAAAGGATGGAGATACATGCATCAACATCCGTATCCTGGATACAAACCATCGAACATCTAAGGCCTCGGGAGGATACCCTTAGTGATTCCCATCGGGGCGGAGCTAAGAGCTCGGTGCGGGAGGCACCAAAGACCCGGTCAAAAATGGGACTCAAAGGGAGGAAAGAAGAAGCGAAAATAGGTGAAAATAATGAGAAAAAAATGACACGTGTCTTGATTGAATTCCACTTTATATTTTAATAATGATTGTATTATAGTTAATTAATTATTTAATGGTGTAAACATTTTGTATATTTCTTTGTAATTAATACTATGGAAATACACTATCACGTAATACCATAATTAAGATTATTAACGTAAAGCATTTGATCATACGAAAATCATTTTTCTAGACATATTAGATGTTGGTTTTTATTCAAAAATTTCTTTATAAATTGATTAAAGATTAATTTATTTCAAATGTCACAGACTATTATTTGATTGTGTGTGAAAGTCCCAATAAAAATAAGAAAAAAACAAAACAAAACCATGGTCATGATTTGCATCAAGTGTGATTAAAAGTTCCTTTCACATTTTATAGGTAATTTCTAATGGGAAAAAATATAGGTATGAAATCAACTCATTTGTGACCACGTATATGGAGTTCAACTATGATAATATAGTGCATGAGCATCACAATATTAAATTTTACAAGCCACAACTTGACACATATTCACATGATAATGGAAAAGGTGAAACACTCAAAAATAAAATATTAGTGCCAATTTGTCTTACATGAAAAAGTCCAACACAAGATTAAAAATTACTAACATACAATTTGTCTTAGGGTTGATATTAAAGGTGAAGGATCATTTCAATTTAATGTAAAGGAAGGGATTAATGGAGAGAAACATAGAAAACATGGTGTTTAATGGTAATAAGGCAACATGTTCCCTCTAAAATGGAAATTTTGTGATCACATGAAAATTTCTTCCCCATGTGCCAATGTAATTGTTATCACTATTGTTTTCAATGTGTTTTTCAATGTCATTGCAGCTTGGAAATGTGTTATGTGACTTTTGAGATGGGGTTAGAAACATGTACACCAATTTTTTAAAACAATCCTCGATTTTGAGGAAGAATAAAGGACTAGTTATCCAACCAATCAATGATCAATTAAATGTTACTTTTAAATAAATTTGAAATACATATAATTAAAAAGAATGGCTCACACATTAGATTTTAAAAATAGAAAGATATGACTGGCTAGAAAAAAATAGTCTAACTAAAAAGTGAAAGAAATATACCTACCTTTGGCAAGATAATAAAGCATTCTTATTGGTCCTTTAGGTGAAGACAAGATCTCTTAACAAGTGGAAGTTTTATCCTCCCATTTTCTCTTGGATTTCATGTTATTGCATTCTCTCCTCTATATTTGATGTATTTTTTTTTCATGAGACATGTTGCACTTGTAAAATAAATTTTATGTTTTCCACTAAATTAGATATGTAAATTATTGATTTCTCTTTTGATCCATGACCACTTTCTATTTAATACTTCATGAAGGTATTCGAGTAATCCATGCCTACAAAGCAAAGAGTTAGGATTGGTAGATCATTTGACTCATTATGGAGTTGACATTTTTCTCCTCTTTTCATGTAAATCTCTTGAAATATTACTTGGTCCTTTACATTCTTCATATAGATACAAACCAATAATAAGTGCCGAATTAATTCTTCATCTAGGTCTTTTAGCTCACTAATTATTCCCTTTCTTGAAGGCATTTTTTTCTCAACAACTTTAAAAGAGTGTTAGTGATAGTTAATTTAATTCAAGTCATAGTGTGTCATAGAATGTTGAGAAAGTGTTTCTTCTTTCCGGATGTTCTAGGATTTGAGATTGTCACTTGGTAATGAAACTATCAATTGTGATATGTAGTAATTTTATAGTACTGAAGTTATTAAATCCTTGTGTAATTAGATTGTCTTTTGTAAATCCTACAAAATATGTTAATACTCTATTCTAATGGTTTGTGACACATTATTCTAACAAATAATGAGAAATTTGTATAATATTTTTATTGTTATGAGTATGAATTATAATGGAGTTTGCAAAAAAATTGTAAATTGTTCTCTTTGGCTTTCACTAGTTTAATTTGTTTTAATTTTGAGAATTATCTACCCAACGAATTCAAGACATTGGCTATAGTTAATTCAACCAAACTTCTTATGATATTGTTTTTCAATCTTAATGTCATAATGAGATCTCCTTGTAATTTTTAAACTCTTCATGAATCTTTTTATTACATTTGTGGATTCATGTGTGTAAGCTCTTCTATGCTAATTGTGTATCTTTAGAAAAATGAGCTCACAAATTTAGGATATCTTTCACTTTGTAAGCATATGTGTGTTTCGCAACATTTTCATAATTGTAAAATTGTGATTATATTAATAATGATGGTAAATTGGGTAGGAAATAGCTATGGTTAAGCTTGTTTCTTAGGTATTGTAGTGCCCAACCATGTGGGACCCAAACACAAGACAAAATATACCAGATTTGTTTTACTTCAATTTTATTTGATACAACCGTGAAAACATAAGGACTCATAATATATTGCACCATACCACATGCAACGTTTACACCAACACGAAGAACATGTAAATTTCAAGATGACACAAGATGTAACAACAAAGTCACACTTAGATAAATGAGCAAGTATGAAACCATGACACAACCATGACATGAACATCACGAATTGTCAACTTCCACAATATTACATTTTCATGCTTAAATATTTGTCATACTCATATTCCAATTTGATCCTTTAAGGTTCGAAGAGAACATATAATTAAAACATACATTTTCTTTTTTTTCGAGGTTGCTTTGGTTTTATTTAATTTAACACTTAACTTAAGATGGTCCCATCTTAGATGCCATTTAAAACTCTCTTATATAACCTTGTAGGTCTCGAAAACATTTATCATGTAAGCATATATTCTTATTCACAATGTTACAGATTATTTATTTCATTTCAGATTCAATTCATAATAAATACACTTAATTTGGTTCCTTTCTCCATTACAATAGTTTTCAACTCAATTATATATTTTTTGAAGCATTTCAAACACATACGAGCCCCCGATGCTCCTCTTATGCCAAGGATTTGTTTCCAAAAATAAATATTACTTGACATCTTGCCTTGCTTTCATTACGTAAGGGGAAACTAACATGAGGTCAAGGGGGTAGAAATATTATGATTGAAAAGGGGTAAAATTCAAGTTTCTTTCTTTTGTTTTCTTCCGCTAGCTAGAGCACATTTAGTTCCCTTTTGGTAATTATTATATTTCAATAATTGGTTAGAGTTATTTTTAATAGTTATATGTCATAAGTTTCATTTTCAAGATAAGAGATTATGTTTCTCGATGTTCAAACTCATGTAGAGCAATCTACAAATACTTTCAACAACAAAAGAAGGCCTAACTAAGTTATATGATAACTCCAAGTTTCACTTATGTGTCATTCTTATATTGCTTGTAATTCACAAGAGTCGGGATACTATTTGAGGTAATTAACAACATAAGGGAGCCACCGCTCTTTGCGGTTTACCAAACTTTGCTTGATCACATTACAAGGAATAATAATTTCATTCCTTAATTTCCCTTATGATCCCATACACATACATTGATTATCTCTTCCAGAGAGACTTAACATAAAATACCACCATCTAAAAACGTTGTTAAACATTACATCAATCATGTCACAAAGTGACATTGCACCCTTAACTATAATAACATGCATACTTCCACGAGCACAAGAAACCCTTTACAGAGAATGACACATGAGTAAACACAATGCTAAAGGAATCTACCACTTGATACAAGATAACATTAGAGAAATTTAACCTCCCATAGATCAATTAGATGCAAGAGGGGTTAATGGAGTCAAACATGAGGATTTGATGTGAAGGTAAACAAGTATCAACATCAATCATGACACTTAGATCTCACCATGAGATCATTCAAAGGTGAAAAGAAAGAAATGACATGAAATATGTTGAAGTCTATTCTACAATGACATGGCTATTGTAAAACTATTCAAGACTCTTTTGAGAGAGAGAGAGTAAGGGTTAAGAGCGTGGTTCCTTTTTGATAGTTTAGGAATAGAAATTTTCTACCATCAATATAAGTATTAAGGGAGAAAAAATAATTAACATTATAGAAGCTTGTTTCAAAACATCTAAACCATAGAACAACATACAAACTCATAATCAAGATCATACCCAAATAGAATGCTTGTTTTCCCAATACACCAATATAACACAATTTCTTACTCTTTACAAAAATCAATAAATAACATTCATGTTCATAAAAATAGTGTTGATACATCTACTTAATATTACATGTATATTTAAACGATATTCCATATTACAAAAGCACAAGCAACACTACCATTTTCTTCTTGTCCCACATAAATACCACCACATGGTCATCAAAATCAAGCTAGCATGGCATCAAAATACAACTAAGTACGATTTATGATTTCAATTTTTTTAAACAATAATGAAACTATATTAAACACACATAAAAGGATAGTAAGAATTGTAATGCCACTTCATTTCGTTTCCAAATCCAATGAGAGAGATAGAGAGAGGAGAGAGAAAACACCATTTTTCCACAATCAATTTATTTTCAAGAAAGCTTCAAAAGAAAGTTTCCTACAATCATGTATTTGTTCTTACGAGGTTTCTTTTTTGTTATTTTTCTTGGATAAGGTCATATGACAATTTTCTCCATTTAGTCACAAGTTTCCAAAAATGTCAAATTTAGACAAGTTGCTCAAAAATCAATGTTCAAAACCATCTTCGAGGTTCAAACACACAAGGGAACAAATTATTACCTATTCCCTATATACAAGGAAAAAATCAAAGTTGAAATAACCCCTACCGGAAAACATGATTAAAATGGCGTTCGTCTTTTCGAACTACACATCGTAAAAACACTCAAGTGGCCTTGTCGCCTAACGACCAAAGGCCTATAAGACCTATATGGAAAACTAGCTTGTAGGATGTTTTTCTCCAAATTGAAGGTTGATAGTGATTGTCTCGTAAAAATACTAGATGTATGTAGAAGCTAAAATTTATTTCTACACTTAGGGCCGTAACGACATGGCAAAACCAAACTGCATTTTTAACTTTCAACAACTATTTAAAGTTGTGAACTAGCCCACTGGGATCCTAGATGCGTTACGAAACAAGATCAAATGGACATCTAAGGAACAACCTAGGGTTCGGTTGAACACTCCACATGACAAGGTACACGGCTAAAGTTTGATTTTCTCATTTCAAAGTTTATAGGGATGTTTTGTGCCTCCATGAAAACAAATTTTATTTAGGTTTTACAAGGTCGCCAAGGAGTGGTTTTCACTAATTTTCACATTTAACCCACCAACCACGTGATTTCCGAATCCAAAACTAGTATCGTGGTTTATCCATCCTTCTTACAAGGTAAAAGATAGTAGTGTTTTCATTCCTAGTTATTGGTTTAGTTGCATGTACAAAAAGAGGTGCAATTTGCAATTGAATAACACGTTTTCATTTAATTCACCTAAACAATTTATTCTTCATTAGTTTGATTTACAACTCCATTAAAATTAGGAAAACTAAAACGTTAAAATTATGCAAGAGAGGGTAAGATGACCATGCCTGATAATTGAATTGGTGAAGTACAGGGGATCACATGGAGCCCAATTTGTGGCCGTTTGAATGCTAAGATTTTATCAATAGCTCATGTGCCATAGTACAAATAGTTCATAAATCCAAAGGGTTCGAGTCGAGAACCAATCTCAAGAGGTCAAGCTCCACCAAGGACCAACTCATATTGCCAACAGTCAACAAAATCCAACTGAGCCCACCGCTGAGTTGGCAAGTCACGTAGCCCACATAAATCAAACATATCGGGTCACAAAGCATGTGAAGGAGGTGAGCTAGATCATAATACAAGACCACCGAAAAACTGTCCGAGGAATGCAATGGCCAAAAATCAAAACCCCTATCGTTCCAAACAACACTAAGTAAACCATACAAAGCAAATACTAATGCGGTCCTTTGACCACACTTCCTTCGGGCATTCTGTCAAACAATTCGTGTACCCGATATATGAGTTTGCATTTGGGCAAAATGAAAAATATCATATAATGTCAATGCCATCCACGCCAAACTCAATATTACAACATTAATAAGATCAGTTGGTTGGAGGAGGTGCTACAAATCTGTAACCATTGCAGGCCACGTGACCACACTAAAGTGAGGTGTTTTATCAAATAGTTCACAGCCCTGCGTAGGGGTCATGCCAATCCTCTCTGTGTCTTCTTAAAATTCATTCAACAGACTATGAGACCTGCGAATGCTTCTACTTTTACCTAACTGGGAACCTGATAACATAATGAGAATTTTAGCTTCCACGAAGCTTTGAAGGATGACCATGCACTGCTCCGATCTCCCATCGTGGCGCAGATTGATAAACCAGCAACAGATTGTGGGGTGCGGCTTTTCAAAATTTCAAATTAAAATTTTCTTTAAAGATTCCAACACCTTTTTTAAAACAAAAAAGTTGTTTTATGCATACCCAGATCCACGATCCCCAATTTTAGCATAGGCTAGTAGAATACTGACAAAGGAAGGGGTGTCTGGATTTACACCTGTCAATTGCGTGTTTGTTGGAAGTTTCTAAAGTCGTTTCAACAAATCCTCTAAGTTATTTTATTTTGCACATGCAACAAACAATGCAAGCCTAAGAGGCCACATTTCTACTAGGCATTTTGTCAAACGGTTGCCACAATGCACCAATTACCTTCCAAAACGCCCACCACAACACTGTCCATGTTAACATAATTCCTTCCAATGTTGCATACTTGTCTAACAAGGAATATAGTATTGAAGATTATTCACAAAAGAGACAAGCAGAAGAGAACAAGCTTGTCTAAGCATCAAACCAAAGGAAAAGGAAATAGAGTTCCCCACAAGATTGGAAAAATAGCTTCACCACACCCACGAATTGTAGGAGAGAAAAAAAACTTCTACAATAGACAAGGTGTTGTTTAATGAATTCTACAGCTACAAGGAGAGAATTTCATGCAAACAAATCTATCATAATGATATTATGATGGAGCATTATCCTTTCCCACAGAAATCAGACATCAAGACAAACCCATAACAAATATTCCAAACAAAATAGTTATGCAACTACCTTACTCTAACTCAACCAATTGCCCTCACATCAGCAAGATTCAAAAAGGATTTTTTCAAAACCACCCTGTGCCTAAAATCTTTCATCATTCATCCACACACAAACCAAAAATTCTCTCACGGATGAAATCTCACATTAACCAAAAAAATTATTGATTCTTTCTTGATACGAGGTTAGCACAAGCTCCAACAAAAATTTGATGGATTTAAGAATATTAATGCATTATTTATATTTATAAGAAATCTCTTCTATTATTTAAATTTTATGGTTTATTTTATTATTTTAAAATTTACTTTAACCAAAACCTCAACCGCTCCCATTAAGGCACTTACATATCACGTAAGTAACTTTATTTGAAAATTATGTAGATTACATATATCGTTACTTGTATTACAATTTGCTTAGATCAACTTTAACGTGATTGTAGACACTAAATCAAGTACTTGGGTACATTTCTAGGTCCTAATCACATACCACTATTTATATGATTTCTACGTGAGAAACCTAGCAATTGACATCTATCTTTGGCCTCTTTCTTTGTTTTCTTGTTCTCTATGGTCTTGCACACCCCATTGTCTAGTATGACCTTCACCGCTTTATCTTTCTTGGCTCTAGACATTAGCACCCAACTAAAACACCAACGCCTAAGCGCCCTTGTCCCCTCTAAGTGCCCCCACCTCTTTGTATCTTTCTTGCCCCTTTTGGGAATTTTGTTTTCTTATGGGTCCACTTGTAATTGTCAATTATGAAATTCAAACAAGGGAATCATATAAATATAAAGCTATGTGACCATAATAAAGGAACAAGCTCTAAGCATCTACTATCACCACCTAAGGTTTCATCCAAAGGCATTCTTAGAGCATTGAAGCATACATCTAGCTATCATTCAAGGGACAAGGGACTACATTTTTTGCATACACTTCATAGGAGGGGAAGTTCATTTTTCCATACACACATCTCGCTTACATTCACTACATATAGCTATTGCTCATATACGGTGCATCTTGCACAAGAGCTTCCTAGGGCACGATTCTACACACACACAAACCGTATGGAGTCCGAGATATAGTGTAGTGCTCGGTCACAAGTTCACTCTGTCGGGTGACTGCCAAGGTCAGTATGACTCCCCATTTGCGTATTTTTTTTAGGATTTGATGTGTTTTGGGGTTTTGTAAAGATCATTTGTTTTGTAGGTTACAAGTGAAATATGCGATCTTCCAACAACATACATGCGACAAACAATGAAGATTAGTGACACCGGTGGCTAATTGTTTATATGGTGTTGTTGAATAGGCCCCTCTTCACTATAGGAGGGAGCATGATGGGGATCGTATAATTTATTATTTTGAGTACCCCAAACAGGTGACACCATGTCCCGTAAAAATTGTCGTGTATGGGGTTCGTAGACTGGTCTAAACCCACTCGATGTATGTAACCCAAAATGTAAAGGGTGGAAAGTGCACTAAACCGAACATGTTTAAATACATTGTGTAAGTATGTAAATCCCCTAAATGATGCCCCCCCTCTTTGGGGGTGCATGCAACATTGCTGATAAGATACATGTAGCCCCAAAAGAGGACCAACCGCATGTATGTTGTCAGAGCCCTAGAAAGTTCTTGGTAGAAACCAAGGAATACAAAAACAAGAAGGCTAGCCAAAGATATGCATACATATAGAAAACATATGTAAGCTACGTAGACAATGTAGTAAATGTAAACATGTAAGAAAACAAGTCGCACAAAGCGGGCTACACACATGGGACATCACTCATGATGTGCAAGACACGCAAGGCCATTATGACCAAAAGCAATAAGCAAGTGTGCACACCAAACATAGGAAAGGCCCACAAACAATAAAGAAGCAATATCGACAATGAAAAACAATGAAATCAAACAAGTATGGAAACAAAAACTCTCATAACAAATTCTACACATGAAGCACCTGTTAACATGTTAGAAAGATAACTAGTGTGTCAAAAGCGTGTACAAGAAATTAATGTAAAGTGCTAAGTACAAAAATGAAACAATATCATGTGGAAGAGACGAATGTGTGGATGCCCCAAAGAACTAGTGTAAGAAGGGTAGAAGGCAAACATCCATACCGCATGTAAGAGACCCGTATCGTGATCACAACTAAAAAAGGCGTGAACATGCATATGTGGATGATATATTGATAAATAACATACAAGTAATCAATCTAACATGTGTAGTAAATGTTACCCAGGCATATGAGAAGAATTCGAACCAGGTCTGATACTCAAGAAGAGGAGATATTTGTCCACTTGCAACTATCACCAGGAAGAGGAAGGAGAGGAAGAAGACCACGAAGATCACCATCTCCACCTAACCGGACTTTGTCTACACCTCCACCTGGTAGACCTTTTCTCACATCAACAAGGGTTCTTAGGCCAATCAGAATGGCGCAACCTCCGAATCCCTTTGTCAATTTCACTGCAACACCACTTGCCCTCAATGCACGTAATCCAGCCCAATTGCAGCATTGAAGAACATTCCATTTTTCACCGGAGAAAATCATACTACTCCCGTGATCATGTCAAAGACATTGCTAACGTTTGTGCAATCCATGAGATAAATGAAATAGATGTCACACAAATTACTCGCATCTTCATTCAAAGGGAAGGCATTGCGAATGGTTTAGGAGCCTTGCAGTGGTTTTATCCAAAATTGGAATCGATTATGCATAGTCCTCCATGAGCAGCTTGGAGAAAAGGGAGACAATTTGTCTCTACTAGAACAATTGACAACTATCAAGAGAGCTCCCAATGAGCAACTGACTGACTTCAACTTCAGATTTCAAAGGTCTTGGGATAGAATTCCAATGGCTATCGCACTAACAAATTTGAAGGTGCTTTCCTATATTATCTTAAAGCTTTGAATTATGATATTTCTATGTTAATTCAATCTATGGGAGGCACAACCTTACCTGCTTCTTATAACATTGCCATTAGGGCTGAAAACCTGCCTTATTCAAGTGGTAAACCGGCTCCTAGGCCTCCCATGCCCTTGTATCCAAACTTAGAAAATTCAAGCACTAGTTGAGCACCCACTTTGGCTCCTATTCCCACTCCTAGAAATCAAAGTTCAAATGAAACTTCTACTTCATCCTCTAGTGCTTCAAATGAACTCCGGAGGTTATGAAACAATTGCAGAACCTTGAAATGAGCCGGTGACTATCAAAAGACATCAAGCTCAAAGTGCTAAACTATATCACCTTAAGCGCAGATTAGGCTAGGCCACCATACCAACCCAATAGGCCACTCAATCCAACTGTAAATCAAAGCCAAGTAAGGCCTCCCGCTAATAGACCATTTCAGCCCTATAACCCTAATGTCTCATATGCTTCTAAAGCATTAGTGCCAGACAAAAACAACGTAGCTCAAGAGTACGATTGGTGTTTCCCATGCAATGAACCTCACAACCAATCTATGTGCTTCAATGGTGCTTTGAACCAAGCCTTAATGGTGACAACTACTGGTGTAGAGGGTGAAGTGAGTCAAGAAACAAATCAGCAACAAGGGACATCTCAAAGAAAACACACCCAAATGATACCGCACTTGCGAATCGGCAAGCTGAGGATTTTGTGGCATGAATCAAACAATTTCTCAGAGTGTAGCAGCTAACACAAGATCAAAGAAGAGGAATATTGGTGAGGGGCAGTCATTGGCTCCAAGTGATCTACAACCTTCCATCACTCCACAAGGTGTTGGTAAGCAAAATACAGTTCCAAACACGCAAGGACAGCCCAAACCACCTTCCAAACCAACTCAAATGCCAGTTGTTTCTGCCCATGCACAAGAAAGGAATGCACAGACTAAAGGACAAAAAAGAGATCTTTCATCCCCATTTAGCATCATTGATCAAATGAAGAAGACAAATGTGAATATATCAATGTGGGAATCTTTATCCATCCCAGGCCAAAGAGATCTTCTACAAGCTGCCATGAAGGATTGGTCAACTTCGAACCAGCAGGTCCCTATGCAAGAGAAGGTCCTCACAAATGTTGCTCAGCCTGAAGGGAGTCATGGAGGACAACAAGGTAAGGTTTTGAAGCCCCCTCCATTCTATGTTTCATTAATCATTGGCAATAAACTAGTACACAATTGCATGATTGATTCTGGGGCAAGTAGTTCTGTCATGCCCAAGCAAATAGCTGATCAGCTAGGTCTCCAATATGAAGTCATATCAAAGGGGGTAGTGCAATTGGATGGGACAGCAGTAGCAATGGTGGGAGTGATTAAAGGTTTGAATCTTACCTTGCATGCATGCCCCAACGTTACCGTTTTGCAAGATGTGTCAGTGATAGATTTGCCACCACTCTTTGCCCTATGCTTATCAAGGGATTTCACAACTAGAACTAGAGGCTAAATATCTGCTGATTGGTCACACATGTTGTTCGTAACAAGATATGGTACTAAGGTCACAATCAGATTCGAACCAATTGCAAACTTTCATATTGAGCCTCATACTCCAAGCCAAATCAATGCCAACTGTTCAACATTTGATCAAGAAGATTATCCAAGCATAGATGAAGCTGACACCAAAGTTGGAAGCATCCCAAATTTGACTCTTGATGAATGGGCAAGAAAGGTACATGCTTTTGATCCCTACCAAGAAATAGAAGAATCTGAGCTAGGAGTCTATTGTATACATAAAGAAAACCAGCTTATTCCTAACATCACAAAAACAGACCATAAGGATGACAATGAGGTATGGCAATTATTTTTTGATGGATCAAGGAGTAGGCAAGGTGTAGGAGGAGGAGCTATGCTTGTTTCACCTCAAGGCATCAAATATTATTCAGCTTTCCATTTCTAGTTTTCCTGTTCAAACAACACAGCTGAATATGAGGCCTTGATTCATGGACTTCATTGGGCCAGAAAAAGGGCATAAAGAACTTGCAGGTGTTCGGGATAGCGAGCTGATCGTCAATCAGGTCAGGGGACAACATGCTACAAAAAATGACCTATTGAAGAACTACAAGAAGAGGGTATGGGACCTCGTTGAGGATTTCGAAGCTTTCAACATCATGTCCATACCCAGGAAGAAAAATGAAGCCGTGGATAGGCTCGCAGCAGTTGGAGAAATGTTTGATGTGGTTGACAACATCAAAAGGGAAAAAACGCAGCCACATATCCATGTGATTGTGAGACCAGCAGTTCCAGATAATAACACAAGCTGGCAGGTGTTTGAGAATTATCAACAGATCGTCAATTTCTTACAAGAAGAGGCTGAATTCTCAGCTAGGAATCAAGATAGATTAGAACAGCAGTATGCGGATCAAGTAGTATAGCTGCAGACAAACAAGCTCCCCAAGGGTTTAGTAACATTGAGTCTATCTTCAACCCTAACGACCGCCCCGTAAGGAAAAGGCTAACATATACAGTCAAGAGAGAAGATTCGAGCCAATTCTCGGTTGGGGAAGGCAAAACACTTCAAATTGGCAAAGTGGCCACTGAGCAGGAGAAATCAGATTTCATACAACTTTGCCAAGAATTTCTAGATGCCTTCGCTTGGAGCTATGAAGACTTGAGAGGTTTCAATCCGAAGTTGGCACAACATACCATAGAATTGGATCCAGATGCTAAGCCCATCAGGCAGAAGCAGAGACCAGTCAACCCTCACATTGAGCCTCTAATGAAGAAAGAGCTGAACAAGCTAATAGAGACAAACATTATATTTCCGATCAAGCACTCAAGTTGGGTTGCAAACTTGGTTCCAGTCAGAAAGAAGAGCGGAGAAATTAGGTTGTGTGTGGACTTTCGAGACCTCAATAGGGCATCTCTCAAAGACCATTACCCACTTCCTTCAATGGAACAAATATTGCAAGTGGTATCTGGTTCAGAGAGATTCTCTCTCCTAGATGGCTACTCAGGGTATAATCGTAATGGTGAAAGAAGATGACCAATTCAAGACGGCTTTCACCACCAAATGGGGCACCTATGCCTACAAGAAGATTCCATTTGGACTATCAAATGCTGGAGCCACTTTCCAAAGGGCAATGGATATGGCATTCAAAGGATTGATCAATAAAATAGTTCTAATATATCTTGATGACATCACGGTATTCTCCAAAAATGCAGCGGATCACCTTTTTCATTTGAGGTAGGTATTTCAGAGGTGTAGAAAATTTGGGGTATCATTGAATCCCAAAAAATGTATATTCTTGGCTCATGAGGGAAAGCTTCTAGGCCATATTGTTTCAAAGGAAGGGTTGACGATTGACCCAGAAAGAGTTGAAGCAATTAGAGCATTGCCATTGCCAAGTCACAAGAAGGCTCTTCAAAGCTTCTTAGGAAGGATCAATTTTTTCCACAGGTTTGTTCCAAACTTTGCAACTCTCGTAAAGCCAATAACGCTGATGTAGAAAAAGAGCATGACATTTAAGTGGACATCTGAAGGCAAGGAAAGTTTTGAGGCAATAAAAGAGGCTATATCTCAAGCTCCGACTCTCGTCAATCCAGACTTATCTAAGGACTTCGTGCTATATGCCTTCGGTGGTGGAGACACAATTTCTGCAATCTTGGTACAGCAAAACAAGGAAGGATTAGAACAACCAGTTGCTTTCTTCAGTCAAGGCTTGGAGGAATACGAAAATAGGTACTCTTTCATTGAAAAGCATGTCCTTGCAGTGATCAGGAGCTTAAAGAAATTCAAGCACCTAGTCTCAAACAACAAGATCCAATTGTTGGTCTCTCATGCGGGAGTCAAGGACTTCCTTCTAAACAAGGATCTGAATGAGAAACGTGCAGGATGGATAACTCGTGTCATGGAATATGACATCGAGATCAAGGTCACCAAACTAGTACGTGGGAAGGGACTATGCAAACAACTAGCCTTGAGTCAACAAGTTGAAGCAGGTGATGAAAAAGAGACTGTCTTGGTATTACAGGGTGGTCAAGAACAGGAAAATGATGATGTGCCTACTCCTTGTTGGACTCAGAGTATGATAAACTTCCTACAGACAGGCCTATGCCCTCCAGAAATGAGCAAAGCAAAGAGGAGATACTTCAGATTACAAGCCATTCCATATGTGCTTGTTGATGGTGTTTTGTTTAAAAAAGACATCAATGGAGTTCTATTGAGGTGCATTGGGATAGGTCAAATTGAGAGGGTGTTACGAGATTTTCACGATGGAGATTTTGGAGGACATTTCACCGCATGAGTAATAGCTCTCAAGATAATGAAGGCAGGGTATTATTGGCCCACAATGTTCAATGACTGCTATACATGGATAAGAAAGTGCAAGAAATGTGCACTCTTCATAGGAAAAGAAAGACTAGCAGCACTTCCATTGCACCCAATTTTGGTTGACCAACCATTTATGCAATGGGGATTGGACTTCGTCGATGTCATCAATCCAAACTCAAGCCAAGGCCACAAGTGGATTCTCACGGCAACGGAATATTTCACCAAGTGGACCGAAGCGGTAGCGCTCAAAGAAGCAAATGAGTCTAACATACTAGACTTTTATGAAGGGATAATGACCAGGTTCGGTGTGCCGGCCACTATCATATTAGACAATGCATTGGCATTCATAGGTTCCAAGGTTACAAAATGGGCTGTCAAGAATGGCATTTATTTGAGCACCTCTTCAAATTATTACCCGCAGGGTAATGGACAGGAAGAGTCCACGAACAAGAATTTGCTAAGAATCATCAGAAGGACTTTGGATGAAAACCAAAGGACATGGCATACCAAGATAAATCAGCATTATGGGCCGACAGGACAACGCCAAAGATATCTACAGTAATTCTCCCTACAAGTCAAGTTGGTCTATGGGAAAGAGGCAGTATTGCCTATATCATTAGAATTGCCAGCATTGGAGCTCATGAAGCAGTTGGAGTTGTCTAAGTTCAAACCAATGGAGGCCAGGTATGCAGAGTTGATGGAATTAGAAGAAATCAGAGAACATGCAGTTCAGATGATTGAAAAGGATTAGGCCTTAGTAAAAATATGGTTTGATAAGAAAGCGAGAGCAAGGACCTTCCAGGAAGGGGACCTAGTTCTAAAATGGGATGCAGATTGGGCAAAACCAGGAAGGCATTCCAAGTTTGAATCCATTTGGAGTGGCCCCTACATGGTCACGGAATGTAAGAATAGCAATGCCTTATAATTGTCTACATTAGACGGAGAAGAACTCCCGATTCTGGTTAATGGAATCTACCTTAAACATTGCTACTAAAAGGAAAAGGTTTACCCTTGTAAATATTAGCCTAGATTTAAATTCCTCTAAGTGCGTATGCACATCATCTTGTTGTAGTTAGGTTTCAATTTCCCTAAGTGCTCCGGCACAGGTTTTGTTGCTCTCAGGTTAATTTCTACAGTTCAGCATGCTCTCGAAGAAGGAGTTGCGATACCAGGCTCGGGATCAGAGATCAAGTTGGTTTCAGGTTATTACTTATGACTCCATGCCCAATGGATTGCTAAAAGGCCACTGATCTTCTACCTAGCAGGTAGGTGATCCCGTTGAGTCACCAAATTGTTGTAAATATCTCCCCCGCAGGGTAGATATAGACAAACAGAAGAATATGGAAATCAAAGAAACTCAGACCCCGACATTTATTGAGTCACCCGCATGAAAATGGATGTTGACATGAAAATATATGCGCCAAGGCGCAGTTAAGGTCACATGGAAATGGATTTTGACATGAAAATATATGTGCCCTTGGCACAGGTAAGAGGCGCACGACAGAAGGTGTTGACACAAAAATGGATGCGCCCTTGGTGCAGGTAAGAGGCGCACGACAGAAGGTGTCGACACAAAAATGGATGCACCCTTGCAGGTAAGAGGCACATGACAAAAGGTGTCAACACAAAAATGGATGCGCCCTTGCGCAGTAAGAGGCGCACGATAGAAGGTGTCGACACGAAAATGGATGCGCCCTTGGCGTAGGTAAGAGGCACACGATAGAAGGTGTCGACATGAAAAGGATGCGCCCAGGCGCACGTAAAGGGCACATGACATAGAATGTTGACATGATAGAATTCGTGCCTTGGCACACGTAAGGGTATGTCGACATGAATATGGATGCGCCTATGGTGCACCTTCAGGAGGCGCAACATTCTGAGCGCTGACAGGAAGCAGACCCTGACCCAGATATTCAGACGGCCATAACTTTTCACAGGGAGCTCGATTCACGCAAGGTTGGAATTTTTGGAAATCTTACGAGGTCCTCTATCCAACTACAACTGGATATATTTAATTGGGTGGGAACAAGTTCTTAAAAATTCAAAATACAGTTCGCCACTTTTTAAGTTTGCTAGGGTTCTCACCTACCACCATAATGAGATAAATTAAATGCAACCTGGAGGTGGTTGGGGTAGGTTTGGAATTCCTCTCTCCTTTCTCTCTCATTCTTCCTATAAATTGTAAGGAGGGGCTTCTTTCTAAAGGTTGGACATTCTTGTTTTGCCCCTCCCTTCTTCTCTTTGGCAAGTGAATTTGTGGTAGTTCAAACCTCCCATTTAAAACTGTAATGCAAATTTGCCTCTTGGCATTCTCAGAGCATATCAGTATCAATCTTTGGAGCAAATAATGCACGTATATGGATGATTCTCAACCCTCTCTATGTTCATTTGCATCCTCTTGATCTTTCACCGCAAATCAAGTTATCTCAGGCATGATCTTGCATTGCATTTTTATGGTTTGTGTTTATTGGAAAGATAGGTGTTCTTCATTCCTCGATGCATCACCTTTGTTAGTTTAGGTTTATTTTTATGCATTTTATTACCCTGTCTCCTTGGCAAGTTAGTTTAGGTTTTGAGTAAACCCTCTGCATTTTTACGTGTGCATCTGAATAGAGGAATAGGAATCGCCTTCATCCAGAGAGCTTTTCCGATTTCGCAAGGTCCCACACTTGGGAAAAACTCCATGTTATGCAATCACATTAAGAGTCTCAACCCATCGAGTTTCGTACACCCAGGGGTGCCGTGATCCACCATCAACAAAAGAAAGTGATCATGTAAAACGCTAGTAAACAAGAGTAAATGTCCCCAAGACAATGCAATATGCTATGGATGGATGGAATGGAATGCGAAGAAGGAATGATATGATATGTGTGCCCCCGAGTGAATGGAAGTGTATGCAGTGAGGCTCATTTGTTTTCCCCTCGGTGAGTCAAGAATGAACAATAAACGAGAGTGTGTCATTGGTAAATGGCCACAGGTGTGTGTTGTATTTAGTGAGTTGTGATGAATGTGTATGTATGTGAGGAGATGTGACATATATAAAAGATGTGCATGAACCCTATATCTGAAGTGTATATCACGACTTAAGTGATGATTTAGCCCTAAGCATATATCACTAGAAGATGAATGAACAAGTGATGATTTAGCCCTAAGTGTATATCACTATAAGATAAATGGTAGAGAGTGGTGATGTAACCTAAGGTGTATACCACTATAAGATGATAGAATAGGTGATGATTTATCCTAAAGCATATGTCACTAGCCTAGGATTTTTGCATGTGTGATGAGTGTAAGGTCCATTTGATTTGTAAACCCTCAACAATCAAGTATGAACCGAGGAACTAAAGTGTGTCATAGGGTAGTGAGTGCAGTGCGTAGAAGACAATGTAGTGAATGTAACAATAGAAGTCGACCATGTGATGAGTGGAAAGTTATGGAGGATGTAATTCTAGACGTGTAGAATGTGTAAGATGTAATGCATAAGACGACATGTAATATATGTAGATAGGATAGTAATGTAGTGCTAGACTCCTATATGATGAAGATTAGTATAACATGTAGAATATGTGTGAAGATGCACGGTGTAATATGTATGGTATGTAGACAAATGGATAATGTGATATGTAGGATACGTAGTGTAGGATGTAAGACACGTAGACAAAGGTGTAGATACAATGCATAAGTGTCAAAATGTTGTAGAATAAATGTAGAATGTAGGGTGTATGACGTGTGATGTGTGATGTGTGATGAAATTCAATGTGTAATTCTTGTAGTGCGGTGTGGGGTTCAATGTAGTAGTAATCCCTCAATAGTCAAGTGTGAACCAAAGCAAAAGAGTGTGTCATCGGGTAATAATGAAACTAAGGTGTGTAATGATTATGTGTATGCTATGAGATTGGTGTATGAGAATGCAAAAGTGAGATATGCGTAGATGCGAAGATTAGGGGGATCTATGATGTTATGCCCCCAAATTTATGATAACACATGTTCTATGTGATTAATGATGTATAAAGGTAATGAGACATTATAGGTTTTGTTTAATTGATGATGCGTAAGGAGCGTTAAAGCATGATAGATGTGTGTATGTATAAGTAGCAATGTAATGGAGGAATATGGTAATGTAAGATGAAAAATTAGGTTCTTTATGGTAAAATACCCCTCAATAGTCATATAAGAACCATAAGAATATGAGTGTGTCATCAGGAGGGTAGAGTGACAAGATTCACCTACCAAAGACCAAGTTTGCATTTAGTGGGATCATGTTGGATAAAGTCAATAGGAGCACTATGTGATGGTGGTGAAATTGGAAATATATCATGATCACTAGTATGAGGATTAGTTGTTGGGATGAAATTAATTGGTTGGATCTTAGATTTGAGAGGAGGCCAAGTTGCATTGAGTCTCAAGGGAGATTGCTTAGGTTTACTTGGTAATGTAGTAGATGACTTAGTAGGAGTGGTTGGTGAACTAATTTTGATAGGTGGTTGACTTTTTGACTTGGGGATATCGTAGGTGATTTCTTAGGCGGTTCTTTTCTATTTGAAGAAGGCGCAAGAGAAATGGTGGCGTGATGCTCATTAAGTGGAGAAGAAGCAACATCAGAAATAGGAGAATCATGTGATGGAACTATAATATTTTTCTGACTAGGAGAAGAATCATTATGCACATGTGAGTGATTGTCAACATCAAACATGTAATGAATAAGAGAAGCATCTAGAACTTCCTTAGAAAGATTAGAGGGAGGCTCACTAGTAGCTGCATAGCATGGTATAACAGTTGTAGATGGGTATGTCGTAGGTGATTGCTTAGACAGATCTTGACTAATCGAAGGAATAGACTTAGGAGCCCATGTGGGTGTAACCTTTGTAATAGGATGTTGTGTATTAAATGAAATAAGACCTTAATGCTTAAGACTTTGGATTATGCAATGCAAAGTATGAAAATCATTTTCATTATGTCCATTGATTCGATGAAAATTACAATATGTACGACCTTGATATTTCACAAACCGATAGGGAGAATAGTAATGAGTAGGCAATAGGGTGATCAATTGATGACTAAGGAGTTGAATAAGAATGTCATGTGGTGTAGTATTATGCTCAAATATGAGAGGCTTAGGAAATGGTATGTCTTGAGGTTCAGCTAAATGACATGTGGTGGATAGATTGCATATAAGATGGATAAGGAGCATAAACGTGTGATTGAGAAGCATCCTTAAGTTGTTGAATTTCAGATCTAAGGGATGTAATGGTTGATTCCATAGCCTTAAGTTTATCTTTAAATAAAACATGTAGAGCTTGAATTGAATCTAATAGGGCTTGAGTATGGAGGATCACTAGGGTTAGATTCTTCGATAAACGATTGAATATAGAACTGATTTGGTGTAGTGGCGTATTGTCATCTAGATACATGTAGTCTAGCTATTTTTACAAAATAGCCAGTGCAATGAGGATATCTATTAAGTAGATAAAGAGACTTTAGTAACTTGGGGAGCAATGCTAGAAAAGATAAGAAAATCCCTATAACGAAGGTGGATTCAAAGGTTGGGTTCACCAAAATGATTACCTAAAATTTACTAAACTATGTAGTATGAAGATAGTTAATCTAAGCTATGAACAACTATACTCAAGTAAATAAATATGCTAATGATCTAAGAAAATATATAAAATGAAATACTAATCCCTAATGTGCAAGAGAGAAGAGGATAGAATTCAAATTGAATAACAAATGTCTGCATCAGATTGTGTCATAGTGATGAATAGAAAATCATAAAGAAGGAACGACTATACCAGAGTCTCGTAGAGGTCAAATTTGGATGATATGGTTAGACTGGAGTGCCTAAGAGAGGAATGGGGCACCCACATGAGTTCTCGTAAGAAAAATAGGTTCCCTATTATGCGAAAAAGGTTGGGAACTAGTCTTCACAGTCCGAGAGATGATTGTTATCCTTCATTGCTTATCGCAATTTTTTCTCTATTGCGCTGAATGCTCCAAATATTCTAAGAGGAAGAATAACCTGCAAAGACCCAAAAGGAAGTATCAAAACCCTAAAAAAATAAAGATGCAAATGAATGGGTTAGATTGACCTCAACTACCACAACAGTGGGCTTACTAATTGAGTGTTGCACTACATTTCAAACCCAAATGTAGTTCTGGTGAGTGTGTGCATGTCGTGCCCTAGGTGATCTTGTACCAGTCACTTTTGTGAAATAATGAGCAATAGCTAAATGTAGAAAATGTAATAGAATGTGTGCATGGAATAAAATAGAATCCACCCCCTATGAAGTGTGACGCATATGTCCTAGCTTTTGCCTTGATGATGGAGATATGTGGATGCCAATGTAATAGATGGATGTAACTCTAGATGGGGTGATAGTAGCAGATGATGCTAGGTCCCTCATTATGGTCTCATAACTTTATGTTTATAGGGTTATCTTGCTCTAATTTCGTAATTAACCCCGAAAATGCTGACCACATGAAAGATGAAGATGAAAAATGGATAGAATAGGCCCAAAAAGTGGCGGGAAAGTGCTAGAAGGATCGGGGCACCCCTAGGTGGGACTAGGGCACTCACAGGAGCCCTAGTACTAAATCTGGGCACCCCAGCTTAGGCTAAAATAATGTGGGATGTCAGAAAATGGCTGGGCATATGGGTGCACAAGGTCAAAAACTATAAAATAAAATAAACAAGATGGCCAAAGGAAGAGGGTTAATTAGTAATTTCTTCACTCAATAACCTTCTAAATAGTAGTATGAGACAGGGATAAATAAATTTATTAAGTGCATGATTTTGTGACTAAACCAACACTATTTTGTTGGGAAAATTATCCACATAAGTGGCAAAAACAACAAAAACTCTCTTAAAATAACAAATATTCCCTCATAACAAGATAAAGTCCTTCAAAAACAAAATTCCCATCACGAGGAAAAAACCCTCCAAATTCGGATCCAAAGAAACAGAGGATTCCTTGGGTACAAAGGATGCCCGGGTCCGATTTAGCAAAAATATCATCCTAGCCAAAATAATGGTGCCCAAGTCTACAAATCGAGAAAAGAACAACAAGAAATGGCGCTCAACAAAGCTAAGAGTGGTATTTTAGGGGGTGTATGAATCCTCTAGAGGTCCGAAATGGCCAATATGGGATGTATTTGAAAGATTTTTAGATCTGTAACAATAATAGGGCCACTAAAAAGATTGTACTTTAATGCAAACCAAAAAAACCAAGTGAATACATAACCAATGCCAAAGTTATTGCAAACACTAATATCAACTGAAAGAAACTTGTAGAATAGTAACCATATAAGCTCAATACCACCTTTGCTTCTGATACCATATTGAGAAGTGCCATAAATTTGCTGGTTTGAACATTGCATACAGTGAATGATGGGAGACATAAATTTTTCCAAGACAAAACAATGCAAGCATACAAGACTCGCAAATTACGAAAATACAAGAGAGATAATTATAATAACACACAAATAGATCCAATTCAATACAATTTATGCTCCATATGATGGAGTGATGCAATTCAAGTACATATAGGTGGTGAATGTGTAACATCCTCATAGATCAATGGGGAATAACTCTCACTAACTGATACTAGAAGTAAAGTTGACTCCACACAACTAGAAGGCTAACTCAACAAAACTGGTAAGCTAACTCAATTAAACTGGTAAGCTAACTCAACTGATCTGGTAAGATAACTCAACTCAACTGCTACAACTAAGCAAGCATATCCCATGAGTGTAGTAAAGATCCAAGTAAATAAAAAAATACAAGGAAAGTAAATATCTGACACTAACAACTTATGATGTTTGGCCCCTTATTTTAGAGCAATAAATAAGTATATATGATTCCCTTGCTTGAATTTTGTAATTGAAAACCGAATGGATGACCCAAAGTTTAAAAAGGTGACCAAGAAATAAAAAGACCCAAAAGAATAAGAAGAAAATAAGGAAGGGAAGGAGCGCTTAGGAGGGATAGGAACACCTAGGTGCTTCTTCCTTAACTAGGTGCTAGTGTCTAAGGCTATAAAATATAAATCAATCAAGTTCTGACAAAGTTATAAGATATGTAAAGCCAATAAAAATGAAAGTCATGAAGTAAAAGGGATAAAATATTTTTTCAACCACTAGTTTTCTTGCTTAGGAATCATGTATACATTAGTATTCTTTAGGACCTATAAATGTACCCAAGTGCATAGATTTTATGTCTACATTTTCCCCACTTTATTTTGTTGAGTGAATACTCAATAGCATAAAGTAGATAGAAGATTTGTACCTTGTAATCTTGTAGAGAAGAGTGTAGTCGATAGCATGCCGAGTGGACAAGTGAAGCATGAAGTGATCATAATGTGAAATGTGGAAACTATGAAGGGAGGTAGACCCTAAGAGTGAAGTGTATGTGTAGTAGTGTGTTGTTGAAGCTTGTGCTCACTGATGTGAGGTGCTTCTTATTTTGTATAAGGATGAATTTTTTCTTTGAAGATGTTGTGGATTTGGGTGTCCTTCTACCAAGGGTGAGGTTTTTTGGTAATCTCATGCCAAGAGCAATGTTTTTGGGAGATATCCTATTAAGGATGATTTTTTTGGGTGATCTCACGCCAAGAGTGAGTTTTTTTGCGATCTCACACCAATAGAAGAGTGTTGGGGATAGAGTTTTGTTTTTCTCTCCTTTCATGATGTTTCCCCAAGTGCCATTATAGATGGCATATCCAGATTTGTAATTGATTATAACCATTTGTAATTGAATGAATGAATTCTATAATTGAAGGCAAGTTCCTGATATTGTTGAATTGTACTATAAATTACCGAAAATTGTGTTGAATTAAGAAACTATTTGTTTTTTCCTAGGAAAAAGTTCCCATCATTCCTATCTGATACTGGGCATTATCCATTTTTTGTTTTTGGTCCATGTCATATTCTGGACCAATCTGTGACTATGTGCTTTGGCCAATTCCATACTATGTTGATTTGTTCTATAAATATGTACTTGTTGGAAGGGTAATTTTTTCACCTAATAGATGCCCCCTCATTTGGGGTCGATATGATGAATATAGGAGGATTCAACCCAAAGGAGAGGACCTAAAGCTAAGATGCATATCATGTATTGATACCAAAAAGGGGGTAGGGGATGTGCATGGTAGAAACCAAGGCACATGTAAACAAAGTAGGCTAGAAACAAGTGTTAGTGTAAAAGATATAGCATGCAATAGAATACAATGTAGCAAGCAAGTATGAAGACAAGATGGTACCACAAAAAGTGGGTTGCATACATGGAACATCGCTCACAATGTCACAAGACAATTAGGACTCAAACGACCATAAGAAAACAATGATCAACTATAACATAGGGCATATCCTGCAAACAATCGCAAGAAAAAAAAAGATGATAATCATGGTTGTATATAATCCTGCAAGGAAAATGCTACACATGAAGCACCCATTAACATGTTAGAAAGATAAATATTATGTAAAAGCGTGTATAAAGTAGTGAGAAGTGATAATTCCAAGAAGTAATAAATACTAAAACGATAGAACTTGTGATTTGTATAGTATGATAGTGGCAAAAGGTATATGCCCCTAGGAGCCTCTGAGGAACTGGTAAAGAGGAGTATTGAGCATCATGCATCTTGTGAGAATATATAAAATTCATGCATTTACCTCAAGATACCACGTAAATGCACATATGTGTATAGAAAAAGAAAATGACATATTAATAATATAGATAACATAGGAAACAAAGTGCAACATGTAAATAATAGAATCCAACAAGAGTAAATACAAACAATATTTGGTAGATGTTATGTGAATGTGATGGTGTTTTGTGATATGAAATATGTACGGATGAGAGGGCCCACATTTCCCCAGTGGATGTGTATTATGTGAGTTTCATTTAAGAATTGTTCCCTCAACAGTCAAGTATGAACTATAGAACAAGAGTGTGTCATCGGGTAATGAAGATAAAGTATGTGAACCAGAGATGTGGTAATTCTTTGAAATATAGTGATGAAGCATAGAGTGAGATAGGTTAGCCAAGATGTAATAAGTGAGGTTCACAGAGGAATTACACCCTCAATAGTAAATCATGAACCATAGAATAAGAGTGTGTCATTAGGTAATGAAGGTAAAGTATGCGATAGAGAGTAGATGTTAGGAAAGATTGATTGTGAAGCGCAGAGTGTGAAATGTAGTAAATAAGCTATGAGAGACAAAAATATTGATGGGGGAGAAAAGGTACGATGCCCCCCAAGTGTGTATATCAGAGATACTAGAAAATATATGTGATCATTGTGAGCAAGAATATCTAGATTATGTATAATGTATAGTATGTGTATCATGAATAGCGGGATCCATAAGTAAGCATGAGGAGAAAATCATGTATTGAGTGAGATAGATAGATGTAGCAAGGTGTGCTCATAGCGTAAATAAGAGAAAGTTATGTTAAAAATATTTACGTGAATTGAAAACCAAAATATGTGCATATGAGTAGTATGGATAGGCAACTGCTGATTAGAACGTGCAGAGTATGAGGGGGAGAGTTTGATTCCCTAAAGTATTTGATTGATGGAGATCTATGTGATGATGTGAGAGTGACCATGCCATAGTAATGGATGTTGAAATGTGGCATGAGAAAATATACATTCATCACAATGGTAGGTAGAAGAAAGGGTATGACCAACATCAAATTTTGGGTCTAATGGAGGAAATAGAAGTAGGTGACGGATTGCAGCTTGTGTCAGGTAAATTTTTTGTGCCTCCTTTAATGGTGGTGGAATATTTGTGGTTTTTAACATTGCAAATGACATAATAAGAGGAGGTAATGGGGTAGGTACTTCTAAAGGTTGTATGATACTAGGTTGGATAGGTGGCTCTTGGATTACTGGAGAAGGAACATTAGTAAGTATGGTGTGATGCTCACTAGACATATAGGGATCATATTTGGGGACCATTGGGGTTTGGTAATTAGAGATGAGTGTGTAGAATTTTGTGTAGCAAATGAAATAAATTCTTGATGCTCAAGTTTCCTAATTCTTCATTCTAAAGCATAGAAATCATTTTCATGATGTCCATTAATTCTATGGTAATTGTAAAATGGGTGACCTTTTTATTTCGTAAGCTGATAAGGAGATTAATAATGAGTAGGTGGAAAGGAAATTAATTGGTGATTGAGGAGCTCAGAGAGAATATCATGTTTCCTGACATTTCAATCAAACTTGAGAGGTGATTTTTGTGGGGAGATGTTGACCTTGCTTGTATGAGCACATGTAGTAGACATGGGATCAAAATGAGGTGTAGAAGGAGAACTAGCATGGGCGTGAGAAGCAACCTTAAGATATAAGATTTTAACGGTGATGGATGTAATTTTGGTTTCCATAGCTTGAAATCGATATTGAAATAAATGGTGTAAACCTTAAATTGACTTAAATATGGATTGATTAATTGTGTTATCGAGACCGATAGAGAGGTCGGAGAGACAATCGAAAATGGCCCTTACTTATGAAGGTGGTGTATCATGAGGGAGGTACATAGTGTGTATGAATTTTCAGGAGCATCTTTACAAGGTGGGTGCATTTGAAGTAATTGATACAAGGAGACTTGAGGAACCTTAGGGGCCATGAAAGAAAAGGTAATGTATGAAATAAGAGCCCTAGAAAGATAAGGCCAAGGGTGAAACCCTAAGAAGGCCTATGCAGATCGAGGTATGATGGAAAGGTGAACCTTGATGCAACTAGGGTTTAAGGTTAAGGAAATAAAAATCTGATAGAATAAGAAAAATAAGGATCCAAATGTTAGATCACGAGTGTGGGTTCACCAAATGATTTAATATAAATTGAATTAAACCTTAATTTCATAGTAACATACTGTAAATAATGATATATAGATGATAATATATAGTAATGGACAAACAACAAGCATTCAAAGATATGAAACCCTAAGAAAATGAAAGAGGAAGATGACTTAGTTGATTTTTGTGTAATCGGTTGATGATGTAGATAAGGTAACTGCTGAATCTAGTGGGAACAATGTCTTCGGGGCTCAATTGGAGTTTTGGAACTTATAACTATGCCGAATAGAAGTGCTAGTGGGAGGACAAGAGTACCTTAATGTTATTGATTGGATAGTGTTAGTGACTCGCTTAGATACTCGGTTCTATTCCTTTCGGGCTAGAGGAGCTTTGCTTTTACTAGCTCTTTTTGTTCTAGTTTGGATGTTAGATCATCAGTCATACCTATAACATATAAAAATAGATAGCTACCTGCACATGTCCACAAAAAACATCAAATATAATAAAAAAAGATACAAAATGTGGAGTCAGATCGACCCCAATGGTCACTCGAAGAGTAAACTTAATCTTGAGCGTTGCACTACATTTTAGAATCCATGTAGTTATGTGTGTTTATGTGTGTAATGATTCCCTAGGATACCCTTGTGCAAGTTGCATGATGATAGTGGGCTAGATCTAGAATGTACCAAGTATGTAAAATGTGTGTGATGGAATAAAATGAACTCCCATCCTATGTTGTGTATGTAAATTGATACAACCCTTGTCCCTTATATGAGTGTGCTAGATGTGTGCTTTATAATGCTTTTGTTATTTTTAATGCAAGCTTAGGTGATGATAGATAATTCTTATGATGCTTGGCCCCTTATTTGAGAGAAATAAATAAGTATATATGATTCCCTTGTCATACCTATAACATGTAAAAATAGATAGCTACCTGCACATGTCCACAAACCACATCAAATATAATAAAAAGATACAAAATGTGGAGTCAGATGACCCCAACGGTCACTCGAAGAGTAAACTTAGTACTAAGTGCTGCACTACATTTCAGAATCCATGTAGTTATGTGTGTTTATGTGTGTAATGATTCCCTAGGATTCCCTTGTGCAAGTTGCATGATGATAGTGGGCTAGATCTAGAATGTACCAAGTATGTAAAATGTGTGTGATGGAATAAAATGAACTCCCCTCCTATGTTGTGTATGCAAATTGATACAACCCGTATACCTTATATGAGTTTGCTAGATGTGTGCTTTATAATGCTTTTGTTATTTTTAATGCAAGCTTAGGTGATGATAGATAATTCTTATGATGTTTGGCCCCTTATTTGAGAGAAATAACTAAGTATATATGATTCCCTTGTTTGAATTTCGTAATTGACAATTGAAAGGTTGACCCAAAGTTTAAAAAGGTGACCAAGAAGTAAAAGATACCCAAAAGAGTAAGAAGAAAATAAAGAAGGGTAGGAGCACTCGGGAGGGACAAGACCACACCGGAACTTTCACCATAATTGGATGCTAGTGTCTGATGCCATAAAAGATAAATCAATCAAGTGTTGATAGAGTCATAAGATATATAAATCCAATAAAAGTGCAAGAGATAAAGCAAAAGGGACAAAATAAGTTGTCACCACTACTTTTCTTACTTAGGAATCATGTATACATTAGTATTATTTAGGACCTAAAAATGCACTCAAGTGCATAGATTTTGTGTCTATGCCCAAGATAAGGATATTTTTCTTGGAAAGGTATGCAATGAAATTGAAAAATAACTTTTCGTGTTCTTATGTCAATAATACAATGATTTTTTTCAATAAATTATGAATATATTAAGGGTTTAAATCCTAAAGTTATGTAACATATTATAGCTCTTGACCCCAATGCCAAGTTTTTTAGGCATAAGAAAAGGCCTTTCAATCTTGATATTGAACCCTTGATGAGGAAGGAGTTTCTTAAACTCATTGAAGCTAATATCATCTTCCTAATCAAGTATTATTCTTGGGTGGAAAACCTTTTCCTGTTAGGAAGAATAATGGAGAGATTAGGTGATGTGTTTATTTTAGAGATTTGAATAGATATTTCTTAAAGCAAAACTAAATTTTACCCTCAATGAACCAGATTTTATAAACATTAGCAAGGGCTGAGAGGTTCTCCCTTTTTGATGGATATTATATATACAATAAAATTCGTAAAAAAGAAGACATGTATAAGACAACTTTTACTACTAAATGAGGAACATATGCCTATGAGAAAATTCCTTTTGGTTTGTCTAATACTGGTGCTACCTTTTAGAGGGCAATGGATTTTTATTTCAAGGGCTTCATAAACAAGTTTATTCTAATTTAATTAGATGACAACACATGGAATATCCTAAGAAAATATTCCAGAGGTGTAGAGAGTTTTGGGTGTCACTCAATCCAAAGAAATGCATTTGTGTTGTTCCTCAAGGTAATATTTTGGGTAATATAGTCTCAAAAGAGGGTATAGATATTAATCCAAATAGAATCTCCACCATCCTTGATCTCTCTTTGCTAGCACATAAGAAATCACTACAATATTTCCTTGGAAAAATCAATGTTGTTAGGAAGTTTGTTCCTAAATTTTCTAAGTTGGTTAAGCACATCACTCAAATTCTTAGGAAAAATAATCCTTTCAAGTGGAATAATGAATGTGTCGTGCACATAAATTTCACTACTTAAATACTCAACCAATTAACTAGTCAAAAATTGGGACAATTTTTTTATATGTTAATTGCATAATAAACACGACTACGGTTAGAAATAATTCCAAGGATACTTTCATTAAAAATTAGATGGCACTAAACCAATTTATATTCCAAAATGACATCAAGGAAAGGATGAAACAAATAAACCATATTAAATAATTCCCCAATTAAAAACAATCAAGTTAAAACATGTCTGTCCCACTAAGGGATCTAGCCAAACAAGATGAGGGTATAAGTTAATTGTTATTCTAAGAATTTGTTTTTATCAAAGGTGTATCTAGATACCCAAGATCCCAATGTGTAACTTAGTGTCTCTATTCAAATATTCTTTGTTCATTAGTTCCATGAGCGCATATCAAACCTCATCATATAACATTATGTAATTAAATGAAATATAATAATAGATGTCCATAAATATACCAAGTGTTTCTAGTACTAATAAGAGGATTAGGTTGTCTACATTTATTCCAAATCGGTAAAATTGGTCGTAGAGTGTGTCAATAATTGTAGCATTGATTTTCCATTATGATTGTTTAGTAAATAGGTTTGTTTGATAACGATGTTTTAATAGAATAACTATAATTATCAAGTTATATAGACATGTTTTATTAGATTAGGCAAAAAATAGGGATCGGCTCCTAGGGGCCATAACAAAAGAGAGGAACGCAACTAGAAAAAAAAAAAGAAAAAGAAAACCAGAAAGGGGTCCCAAAAAGATGAGTTAAACAGATTAACTCTTACATTACAGGATTTGGACCCCAGAGAGGACAAAAAAGACCAAAAAGCAACAGGACACCATAGTTCGCCAAATAGTTCGCATACGCCCGTTCGAGAACAAAAAAAAACACCGCAACAAATCTGCGCAGGAGGCCCTAGGCCAGCAAAAACCATCTTGGATTCCAGAACCATCCATCTCCTACTCCTCCTCCGAGAATCTTCTCCTTTTCTTTTCCCCTTCAATCCCCTCCACTCTGTCAAGTAAAAATTTAACCTGAATCTCTAGCTTCTTCATTCTATGTTTTATCTGGACTTGATCCATGACCATCTTCTTCAAAATGTTGATGATGTTCAGAATGGACTCCCTTTTCCCCTCATTCGTGTCCTCCATGGCTTTTAGGACCCCTTCTAAATACAACATCTTCCTACTCCATTCTTCAAATACATTGGGGTCTCCCACACATTCATTCTTCCTCGAAGCGCTGGCTTCCCCAACACCACCCTCATTTTTGTCTTTATCTTTCTCATTCCCCCGAAGGATACCCTTACCTGCTTTCATTTTAGTTAGACACTCCGCAAGAGTAATATCATCTTCCTTAGCTTGCTCCTCTAGGATCGTTGTCAAAGGATAATCCAGAACCGGCTTGCCATTCTCAACCAGAAGAAGAATCAAGCCCTCATGGAGGGGCAACTCAGCTTTCTCATTCTGGAAAGCCATCAGTGAATTCGAAAGAGAGGTGGCAAGAAAAAAGGGAATACTAGCCATAAAATTGTGATGAAACATGTTGAGGAAGGTCATGTGATGGGTATAGATTTTTCTATACTTACCCTCCAACGTAATATATTTCATAACTTGAAGGAAAACATCCTTCCGACCCCAGAATGCACGAACGTGCAATGCCATCCATGAAGAAGTAACATTTCTCCTTGCCAACGAAAAATCGATCAATCTCGAGGTCTCTACGGGTTCTTTCCTTGTAGATCTTTAACCCTTCCATCTTCATATCAGTCACCTTGGCAATATTGGACTCTGAGACCTCAACCTCCACACCGCTGGACAATAAAAACTCCCTCTTTTCTAGGCATTGCCAAAGTCCTTTGACAGAGATGGGTCATGACCATGTAATTTAGCAATATAATTGCTAAATCCACTAACTTTAAGCTTGTTCCAAAGATCCTGGTTACTCTCCTCCATGTTCTGACTGACGGGTTCCACTCGAATCTTGTCTCCACCCATCTACACGTAGCCAAAGTATCAAAGATCAAACAGAAACAATGATTTTTGTAAAAGCTAGCATGGTACCTAGGATACTTTCCTTCGCTCATGCCAGCTTCATTTATCCTAGCGCCTACTATCCTTAATGATTTCATCATTAATATTAGAGGGTAATCTCTCTCCTTTGCACCAAATTTTGTACTCATTACTAAGGACTCCCACATTGGCCATCTTGTCTGCACATTTATTTCCGCCTCAAGGTATGATTAATAGATATCTTATCAAAATACTTTAGCAATTCCTTGATATCTTGAATGATGTTTTTTAATGACCAATTGATCTTACTCCTATTGAGGAGAGAATTTATAATAATTAAGGAGTCACCTTCAATCTGGATGTCCTTAAGGCCTTTTTCCTTAGCAACCAAAATACCCCATAGGAGGGCTCTAGCTTCAGCCATGTTATTAGTCTGCTTTCCCAAGGGACCCGCATAGACGAACAACCAATCACCCTCACTATTCCTTAAGATACCCCCTCCCTAGCCTTGACCAGGATTCCCCTTTGAAGCCCCATCAAAATTGATCTTGATCGTATTTCCCATAGGTCTAATCTAGTAAACATTCTTACCAGGGATTTTGATCTTGACCGGACTATAGGTGAACTTATCCAGCACTTCCTGCTCCCATTTCGGGAAAGGATTTTTTGTTTTACCTTTAAACAGTTTGAGATTTTCCTTTATGGCAGCTAGGATTTTCCTTTTAGCCACCACAATCAGAGGTTTCTGATCTCTAAAAACACTATCATTCCTTATTTTCCACAAACCCCATAAGAGATGAGGTAGAGTAATCTTCCAGGCCCAGGCCAGATAAGGGAACCTAAAAGGGCTCTCCCATTGAGTACAACAATCCTCCATATTCGAAGGCATAATCCATTGCATGTTGAAAAGTTCTGAAATCAGCAAGAAGACACCTTTAGAGAAAGGGCAATGTAAAAAAGAAGATTCACATTCTCTTCCCCTCTCGACAAAGAGAGCACCTATTTGGGATCTGCATTCCTCTTTTTATAAGATTTTCAACCGACAGATTCTATTTTGAACAGCCAGCCAATAAAAAATATTGATCTTAGGGATCAAGTCCTTGATCCATAACTTACCCCAATACTCTTTTTGAAAATATTTCTTGAAGTGTAAGCTATAGGCAGATTTAACAGAATAGTTTCCAGAGTCTTCCTCTTTCCAAATGATGGAATCCTCCTTAGTTTGGAAGATGGGGATGTGGAATTCCCTGAGTTTCTTATTGAGATCTTGAAAAGGTTTGATATCACCATCATAATCAGGAGGAGGGGCTATGGTTTCCCATTGGACCTTATCATCATAACTCCATAAATCTCTTATCCAGATTTTACCATTCTCCTCATAGAATTGAGCAACCTCCTTCCATATATCCTGATCTGCTAAAGGGGAATCTTCAATCCAACTATCCCACCAAAATCTGATCATGTTCCCCTTTCCAATCTCCCATAAGGATCCCTTTGAGAGGATATATTTCAATTCCAATAGAGAATTCTAGAAGAAGGATCCTCTAGGGAGATTTTCATGAAAGAAGAACGAGTCAATTCTGCCTAAATTCCGCAGGTATTTCTTTTTTATTATATCAATCCATAGTCCTTCCTCTCTAGCAATTCTCCAGCCAGCTTTAGCAACCAAAGCTTTGTTCATGATAGGTATACTTTTCAAACCTAGACCGCCACACATCTTTGGCCTAGTGACCTTCTCCCAGGCCACCAGAGGGAATTTAAACTTTTTCGAGGCCCAATCCCAGAGAAATATCTTCTGAATTTTTCCAAAGCATCAATTATTTTGGCCGGGAGTTTAAAGAGAGACATAATGTAAATGGGGACACCTTGAAGAGAGCTCATAAGGAGTTGAATCTTTCCAGCTTGTGAGAGAAGGAGACCTTTCCAGGAGGAAAGTTTCTTGTTAACTCTTTCCAATAGGGCATTCCAAATAGAGATGTCAGGCCTTTTGTAGATAAGAGGCATTCCTAAGTAAGAGTCTGGAAAACACTTGATTTTACAACCCAGAATGCGAGCTAGCCTTAATTGGACTTGTTTATCCACATTAATAAAGTAAACAACACTTTTGAGAAAATTAACCATCTGCCCCGAGACCGACTCATAGTCCTTGAGAGAAAGTTTGAAGTTGGTGGCTTCTTAGACAAAGGCCTTTCCCATCAGGAAGTTATCATCAACAAATTGGTTGAGGCAGATCAGAGGGAGACCATTAGAAATCTTGATTCCCTGAATACTCCTAGAAAGCAAAGCCTACTTACAAATTCTACTCAAAGATTCAACCATTATAACATAGAGGAAAGGAGATAGGGGGTCACCTTGTCTCAAGCCTCTACCAGCTTTGAAGAAGCCCTCCGGGCTGCCATTAACCAAGACCGAATAACTAGCAGTAGATATGTAGGTCATAATCATTCTAACCAGAGTATTATCAAAGCCCACTTTATTCAGGATGGCACCAAGGAAAGACCAAGTAATCCTGTCATAGGCCTTGTGCATATCTAACTTAAGGAACATAGCCGATCTATCAGAATTAACAATGGAGTGGATGGCTTCCTGAATCACCACAATACTTGTCAGTAATCTACCTACCCAGGACAAAAGCACCTTGATTTTTAGAGATAAAATGGGAGAGAACCAATCTGATTCTGCCAGCTAAGATTTTAGTCAAGATTTTATAACTCGTGTTACAAAGACTGATCAGTCTAAAATATTTGACTTCATTGGCCCCTGCAATTTTTGGAATAAGGACCAAGAAATTATTATTAAGTCGATGAGAAGCTTCCCATTATTGAAGAAATCTTGGACCATTTCAATGACTTCTTTCTTTATCAGCTCCCAAAATTCTGGTAAAAGAAATCCTGAAAACCATCAAGCCCAAGCGACTTGTCAGGTTCCATATCAAAGACCAAAATCTGATTTCCTCCTCAGAAGGGATCCTTAAGAGCTTGCAATTTTCTTCAGGGGAGATGAATTTCTGGAATAGGTTCAGGATATTGTTTTGATTCTACTCCTCAATCCCCTGACCTTGCTGAAAAATATCCTTGAAATAGTTTATGATGACTTGATTTATTTCCTTGCTCTCTAAAAGGATCTCACCATTCTCATTCTTAATTTCATTTATCTTGAGGAGGTTTGTCCAGGAGGTGGCTGAGAAGTGGAAGAAATTGGTATTCCTGTCCCCCTCCCTAAGCCATTTCACCCTCGACTTCGCTTCCAATAGACTTCTTCCTTAGCCAGGATGTCATGATACTCAACCAATAGATTTTGTTCCTGCTCCTTTAGAACCGTATTAAGACCATCAAGATCGATAAGTTCCTCAATATTCCTTAAATCTTCAGCCACTCTACTTTTTTCCTAGAAAATATTACCAAAGACCTCTTTGTTCCACTTTTTGAGACAACCTTTGAGATGCTTTAATTTGTAACTGAGTTGGTAACTAGCCACCCCAAAGACCCTGATATTCCACCACTCTTGTATTCTATTGAAGAGGTCAGGGTGGTCTAACCAAATCTTTTCAAATCTGAAGGGTCTAGCTTTCTTGACCAGATTTAAACCTAGATTAAGGAGGATAGGGTTATGATCAGAGCCAATTCTGGGGAGAGTCTTCAGAGAGTAAATTTGATTGATCATATAGAGATGACTTACAACAAACCTATCAAGTCTGATTTGGATAAGCTCCGTCCCAACTCTCCTATTAGCCCAGGTGAACTTAGAACCTTCCAAATCCAAATCCACCAAACCATTATTGTTAAGGAATAAGCAAGGTCCTCCATACTCTCAGTAAAGGAAGTGATGCCCCCTTTTTTCCCCCAGAGAAAGGGGGGAGTTGAAATCTCCTCCAATAATCCAGTCTTTATCTTTGAATAAATTTCTGAAATTAGAGAGATCTTGCCACAATTTTCTTCTCTCACTTACTAGATTAGGAGCATATATGTTGGAGACATACCAAGATTTATTTGAGGTTAGATTCATAAAACACATTGCCACATGCCCTAGAACTACAAGGATAGGAATACCTTGCACAATGCTTGGGATCCCAAAGCATGACTACTCCTCCAGAGGCTCCCAATGAACTAGCACCCTTCCCAACAACTATCTTTCCAAATAGACCTTCCCACTTCTTTAAATATTTCCATACTCATTTTAGTTTCTTGAATCATGAAAATATCTAGTTTATTTTTCAATCTAAGATCCTTCGCTATTCTATGTTTGTTGGGGTTATTCAACCCCCTAATGTTCCAGGAGAGAAGAATCATTTAACATTTCTTATTATGGGGGAACAAATTCCCTAGAGTTTTCTGAATACCTACATCCACTTCCTTTCTTGAACTTGTCTCCCTTACTTCCTTATTACTTTTCCTGCCCTTTTGGCTAGAATCTTTACCGAAGTCAGCTCTTGAGCTACTACGAGTGACAGGTTTGGATTTACTCATAGGTGTCTTTGGTGATCCTATCACCTCATAGGTGTCAGCTACAAAATCTGTTAGGATCCCAAACCCATTTGACATTGTTAAATCTTCTTCTTTTCTTTGTCCAAAGGAGCTCTAACCTATAGACGTGATACTTTGTCCAACGATAATCCATCAACAACTTGTAGAGAAAGTTTTTTTCCTTCCATGTCTTTGCTTTCCCTATCCTCGAATCTTGGATTTCTTCTTCCAACACCTGATGAACAGGCTCATCATCCTTTTCTTTAGTTTCTTTATTGGTACTTCTTTGTTGTTGAATACTAGTCCCCACTCCTTCCTCTCTGGTTTTGATAAGTAGATTCAAGGGCTCTACTTCAGGGTTTATCTGGAGAACCTCTTGTTCCTTGATTTCAACAACCCTTCCATTCTTCCCAATCCTTTTCCATTCCTTCACCTCTTTTCAATCACCATCTTTTGAGGCATGACTTTTACTTCAAGCTTCTTCTTTTTGAGATCTGGACAAGAGCGTTGTTCATGACCCACCAACTTGCAATTTTTACAAGCAAAGGGGGTAGGATCATAATCAAAACACTGCACCCAATCACCCTCAGGGGTCATAAGCTTAATATTACTTTCCAAACATGACTCTTGATGCATATTCACACAGAATTTGGCATGAGTGAGTCTAGTTTTTGCTTTAGTTACTGGATCCAGGAGCAATAGGTTTTCCCAAACTTTTCGCAATACCAAAAAGGACCTCCGGTTCCTAGAATTCCAATGGTAAGCCTGGCAGGTTGACCCATATTGGAAACTCCGTAACAGATTCCCATAAGGATTGAAAGCCGGCTCCCATTTCTGAATAGTTATATGAGATTTTCCAATGAACCATGGTCCTTCTACCAAAATTTTTGCCACATGATCCTTACTAGCGTAATAGCTAAGAAGTACCCATTAGCGTAAGCTGAGACCTCAATGGTACCATTAGCTACCCAATGTCTCTTTGCCCAACCTCTAAAATAATCTATATTTGGTCTAGATCCCATGCATTTTGCAAAGAGTGCCCCTTCCATGGAAACTTTTGTTCTAGCCAAAAAGAGACAGAATTTTGAGGGATAGATTACCTTTTTCTTTAACCGGTTCCAGATTCTCTGAGACACTTGGATCCCAATTTTTCCCCCAAAATTTCCACCCATGTGCTTGGTCTCCCATCCTTTTCCCTATTTCCAATGGGCTCCACGATCACGTGATCCTTCACTAGGTTCTTCTCCCATTCTCCCTGCAGATTCGGCTCCAGGACATTCCCGCTCGCTTTCAAATTTTGAAAAATCCTGCTCCCACTCTCATTCTATATGATCCTTTTTATAGACGTAACCATAGCTTTAACTATACTATTTACGGTTAATTATATTTATTATATGTTTCCCCACCAAGGGGATAACTCAAAAATTTATGAAATTTGTTATCTTTGACAAAGGGTTAAGTTTCTTAAGATGACATAAGACCACTCCAATTCTACTCATGCCAATTTATACCAAAGCAAAAATAATCAAGGAAAATTTAAAACAACCTTATTCAACTAAGGTCTATGGAAAAGGTGAGCCCACTTGTCCCTCCAAGTTCAACTCACAAGCCCTAATATGCAAGTGGCTTTATCTAGGTTGAATAAGGGCCCTAGGATCAAATAAATCCACACCGTAGATCTTAGGTTAAGTTTTGAATTCATAATCCCATCTTTTGAACTCTTTTTCATTTCTCTTTCTCATTTTACCACTCCTTTCTTGTTGTTGGTTTTGTAACTTGTGAAGATATTCCATACAACACAAAATTATTATATTTAAAAATTGTAATTACTCCACATATTTAATTTTATGATACTCTATTAGGACTAAAAGGAATACAACACACACACACACACACATGTGTGTGTGTGTGTATTGCTATGCCTTTAACCCTATTTTCATATATCCGGATATGGATAGTCGACTTGTGGCTAACATAATATCTTATCATGTGATATCATAATTATTTATGCTTTCATATGTTTATTGGGTTAGCCTTAGAGATTTAGATAGTGTAGGAGGGTATATACAAGATTTAGAGAGTAGAGGATATGATCATCATATTGATCATTTGAATCTTATTATATGCTTTGGAGGTTTCCCCCTCGTGGCTAAGTCATTATAATTACATTTTTTGATTACATATCTAACTTTTAGTGTTCTATTGTTTCTCATATTCCATTACAAGTGGTATCGAGCTTGATATTGGCCAAAACTACATCAAAACCCTAATTGTGAAGGTTTGGATATATCTCAAACCTAGTAGAGAATGATTTTTTTGTGGTGTTGCAAAATCAGTCAAGTAATATCATCTCCAAATTTCAAGGTTTTTTGACTTGATTTGTAAAATTTATACTAATTTTATGGTTTTTCATAAATTCGCTACCTAGCCTCAATTTTGTGAATTTTTCTAAACTTCTTATATTTTTGGAAAGCTTGCCAAAAATTATCTAGTTTTGGTTATCCATGTTTCTCTTTGTTTTTCTAGTAACCTAAAAAACTAATCCCTAAATTTCTACCCTAACCCTGGTACCCCAAGACATAAACCCTACATCATAATAGGGATCTCAACTAGAGGCCAAGAGAAGAGTCAAACACCTAGTAAGGAAGATATGTATTTTGAATCTTTAACGATAGGGGTATCATAGATAGGATCCTAACTTGAGGACATGGTAAATAATTGTATGAATAATGTGTAGGCCTAGTTTGGTCATGATTTATCGTAATAAAGGAAGAAATGATGGAAAAATTGGAAAAGGGATTGAAAATAGTGAAGGGTGACATGAAACTGAAATTTGATTCATTGAAGTATTTACTACAATTAAGCTCATGCCTAAAGTCTAGTAATAATATTAATTTGAGTTACATGGGTTCCTCAAGAAATGCAAACTTAGATTCAAACCACACCAACCGGGTGGATCCTCTACACACACCATTAGATCTTCTAACAAATGACATAGCATTATTCCTAAATTGGAGATGCGCAAGCTCAATGGGAATGATAAGATCAATTGGATCAGCCAAATGGAGTATTTTTGTTATCTACATCAAGTCCCAAATGAAAAAAATTGCTAATGGCATCCTTGTACTTGGAACTAGAATAATTCATTTGGTATAGATGGATGTGTGAGAAAAATAAAAATAAGGGTCTCTTTGTTACTTATTCTATGTTCACTAATGATCTCCAAACACACTATAGTAATAGTGTTAAAGAGAACTATTTTAGCCATATTTCCAAGCTATGATAAATAAGTTTAGTCAAGGATTATATCTAGCCATTCCAAAATCTATCCTTACAATGAAAAACATCCCAGAGGATTATCTCAATGATTTATTCTTGGGTAGAGTCAAGGATAACATCTAAAATGATGTTTGCCTTCTTAGTCCAGGTTTAATATCAGAATCCATGATCATTGCTCGCCTTGTGGAGGAAATAGATATGGTAAAATGAAAGAGCTTCACTAATCACAGAACGTATGAATCTAGCACCATATTTTCCCCAACCGACACGATTGAATCATCGGAAAAAATCGAGAGAAACAAGGAAAATGCCTGTGTTAAAATGGTGATAGTAACTAGAGAAAATGACATAAATGTCTTAAGAATAATTTATTCTACATTAATGGTTCTAATGAGGAACAAGATGAGGAGGAATAAATTGAAAGAGAGGAAGAGGCTCTAGAGATTGAGGTGGATGAATCTTAACTAGTTATTTCTTTCATGTCATTTCAAGAATCAACACACCACAAACACTCAAATTTTATGGGTTCATGAAGAAGAAAAGGGTGATATCATTAATTGACTCAATGATTAATCATAATTTAATCATTCATAAGTTGGTTATACACTTAAATTTTTTGTTTATCTAACACCAAAAGTTTAGGTCATGGTTGCGAGATGGAGGAAAAGTTAGTTGTTCAAAAAATGCCATAAGATTAATCTATTTATGGTAGATTATGTGCTAGAGAGACCCATGTATACCATTTTAATGGGAGGAACATACATCGTATTGGGGGTTCAATGGCTTAATAAGTTTGGAACAAAGGAGATGAACTTCCAGGATTTATTCATGTAGTTCCATTCTAAAGGAAGGACTTTTGAGTTGCATGGGATGAAGGCTAAATCTCCACAATTGGTAAGTTCTCATCAAATGCATAAAATTATTAGGAAGGGTGTAGATGGGTTCATGACACAATTATTATCAATGAAAGATCAACCATCAAAAGGACCTATACCATTATATCTACAAGTCATTATTAATGAACACTCATTTGTGTTTGGGATATGTTGAAAGGGTTTCCACCTAAAAGAGATCATGATCATGTTATTCAGCTAGTACCAAGCAGCCAACCACCCAACATTTAGCCTTATAGGTACCCTTATCTCTAAAAGAGTTAGATTGAGAAGATGATACAAGAGATGATGGAACTATGTTTTATTCACCATAGTTAAAGTGCTTGATATTCAATAGTTGTGATTATCAGAAAGAAGGATGAAGGCTGGTGCATGTGTCTAAACTATAGGGAGCTTAATAAATACATAGTGAAATATAAGTATCTTATTCATGTAATTGAATATTTATTAGATGAATTATGTAGTGTTGTTTATTTTACATAATTAAATCTTCGATCAGGATACCATAAATTAAGAATTCGTGATGAAGATATTCATAAAACAACATTTAGGAAACATGAGGGCCACTATAAATTTATTGTAATGTCATTTGGACTTACAAATGCAACATTTACTTTCTAAAGTTTTATGAATTCCATCTTCCATAATTTTTTGCAGAAGCTTGTCTTGGTATTATTTGATGATATATTAGTCTAGAGTAAGACTTGGGAGTAACATTTACAACATGTCAATAAAGTATTGGACACTCTTGAAAAACACCACCTTTATGTCAAGCCCTCCAAATGTGTGTTTGGGGTAAGAGAGGTAGAATACTTAGGTCATATCATGTCTCATGAAGGTGTAAAATTGGATCCTCATAAGATCCAAGCTATGGTGGATTGGCCAATTCCTAAAACCTTAAGGGATTCTTATGGATTACAAGTTATTATTTCATGTTTGTGAAGAATTATCATAGAATTACAGTAACCTCACATCCTTATTGAAGAAATATTATTTCATTGGAATGATATCACAACCCAAATTTGAATCATTAAATAATTCCATGTGTACCACTCCCTTTTTGGCTACCCCAAACTTATCCAAAACCTTCATTATTGAATGTGAAACTTCAGGATGTTTCTTAGGCACAATACTTATGTAAGAGAGCCACTCCATTGCATTTGTGAGTCATTAGTTGAAATGAAATAACCTCTCAAAACCAACTTATGAGAAGTAAATGATGGCTATTCTTCATGTAGTCAAATAGTGGAGATCAGTATCTCATGGGTCATCACTTTAAGGTAAAAATATGACATCTTGAAATACTTATTAGAGAAAATAATATCATCTTAAGAACAATCAAATTGGGTCACTAATATGTTTGGATATGAATTTGATATCATTTACAAAAAGTAAAATAAAATGTGGTAGTTGATGCATTATCCAGGAGAGATGATCCCACATAGGCATTATTAAATTCCATGTCCAAAATATAAGTAGAATGAGTAGATTAGGTAAGATCTGAATGGAAGAATGACTTAGAAACCTAAACTCTCATTCGAATATCCAACAACATCCTCAAAAATAAAATTTTTGGAAGAAGGATGCATTGTGGTATAAGGACCAGTTGTACTTATGCAAAAACTCTATCCTTAACAATTAGGTTATCTCATAGCTCCATGCTTCTACAATGGGTGGATATTTGGGATTCCTATAAAATTATCACATAGTTAAGCAATATTTATTTTGTGAAGGGTTGAAAGAATATGTCCATAAATTTGTGGCCGAATTCTTGGTGTGTCGAAAGTGTAAAAAGGGTGAAACTGGTAAGGCTCTAGGAATTTTTCAACCTTTGTTTATTCCTAATGAATGATGGGAAGAGGTTTCCATGGATTTCATCACATGATTGCAAAATTTGGAAGGAAAAAGTGTAATTATGGTAGTTTTGGATAGACTCACCAAGTATACTCAAATTTGTGTTTTGCCACATCCATTTACAACAAGTAAAATTTCCATATCTTTTATGGATATAATTTAAAAGTTACATGACACACCCACGATTATAATCAGTGATCATAACCCTATCTTTACAAGAAAATTTTGGAATGATTTATTCTCATGTGTGGGTACTCAATTGGCTCTTAGTTAATCATATCATCCCCAAAATAATGGAAAAAATAAGGTAGTAAATTTTTTTGGAGTGGTATCTACGATACTTTACTTCGATAAGGAGAGATGGGTTAAGTGGCTACCACATGCGAATGGTGGTATAACACTTCATTTCACTCTTTATCCAAAATTTACCATTTTCCTCGGCATTATATAGTTACCATCCACCATTCCTCACTTCCAATTTAATTGTCCAACCTAGATTAATAGTAGTTGAGGATCACATTCAACACCAATAGGAGGTTATCTCTATCCTAAACGATAACTTAGTCATGAAAAAAACCATATGAAGGAAAAAGCTAATCAAAACCGTAGTGAATGAATTTTTGAATTTGAAGACTTGGTTTTTGTGTGATTACAACCATATAAGAAACTATCTTTGAAACAAAAATATAACAATACTTCGCCTAAATACTATGGGCCTTATCAATTGTTGAAAAAAATTGGTAGTTTGGCATATAAACTAGATCTTCCTTAGTTAGATCTTCCTTAGTTAAGTAAAATACATCCAGCTTTCCATGTTTATTTCATGAAGTAGGTCATTGACGTAAAGGTGTCTTTGCAATTAGTATTACTAGATCTTGATGAAGAGGGATTTATCATCTTGAAACCGTAGGAAACTTCCGCACACATACTAATAAGTTAAGGAAAATGGTCGTCACCGAGTATTTTATCAAATGGAAGAATTTGGACATTGAAGATGCAACATGGCAGGATGAAACATTCCAAGAGAAACATCCAGATCTTACCAACATTAAGAACAATGTTGCTTTAAAAGGGAGAGCCATGCTACGCCTTTAAAACTAATTCACATATCAAGATATGGATAGCCAACATGTGGCTAACATAATCTCTTATCATAACTATTTAAGCTTTCATATGCTTAGTGGGTCAGCCTTAGGGATTTTGAATAGTGTAGTAGGTTATATATAGGAGTTAGAGAGTAGGATATGATCATCATATTGAGCACTTGATTCTTATTTTATGGTTTAGAGGTTGCCACCTCGAAGTGGATAAGTCATTATACTTGCATATTATGATCATCTCTATATTTTGGTGTTCTTTGGTGTTTTATTGCTGCTAATATTCGATCTATTTAAGTAATTTTATTACCTATATACACAAAAATATATCCCCGTGTTTCACTTATATTAAATAATTTATACCCGTGTGTTTCACTTATATACAATAATTTATATATGTGTGTTTCACTTATATATACTATGTGTTTCACTTCTATACAATAATATATACTTGTGTTGAGAGGGAAATGTGTCCAGATCAAGGACTTGTTGGAGCTCAAAATTGCACTGTCCTAAATCATGATGATCTACAACTTTGAGGCAACATGTGACTATCTCCAATTTGTGGGAACTTTTTCTTGAGACAAACTGTGGAGAAGGTCAGATTCCTCTACTTATTTCTACTACCAAAAATACTCCTATGAAGGGAAATGTAACTATCTAACTCTACTATAGCTAAGGGAGGTGATAGCACTAGAAATAAGTGGATGGAAACTCTTATATAAGTGAAAATGAGGAAAACTTTGCAAAGGAGGGACATATATGCGTGCCACAATCTAGAATAACATTCAAATAGCTCATTTGCATGGATTGCAATAGAAAATAAAGCCTTAAAGAGATGTAAATCATGCATAACAAATCATCACTACAAAAGAAGGAAATTAAATGTAATAAAACATGAGATAGGGTAGAAAATAGCCACAAAATAGATCTTTATTTCTTCAAATGAATGCACAATCGATTTTAACAAAGATAAAAGGCAAGAATCCACATGCAAAGTGAGCTATATATGAGGCCTGCAACTCAAAATGCAAATAATACACTACTTTGAATAATGATCTTACAATCCAAAATGGTCCAACCTTTACAAATGAGCATTATTATACAATATATAGAAGAATAGGAGAGAAGAGGAGGGAAAAGAGAGGGAAAACTCATATTTCCAATCATAACCACAAAAAAATGTAATAAATTCCTACAAATCCACATGGATCTCTATCAAATCTACCTACCCAAGCTAATTTACTTGTGGAAGAAGGAAATAAGAAAAATCCCATGAAATCTGGGTGGTTGAGTCGAATGGAAGTTTGCATTAATGACCTGAATCATGTTTTCCCATTTTCCCTAGACAATCCTGCCAAAATCTAATTTTAAAGAGTCTAGAGTATAACCAATGTCAAGAACTTTCCAATGAAACCAGAACACATGATTTTGAGACATGTGGAGGAGGTTATGGTGATTTAAAGTTCTATAGTGTAAGAGCAACATGAAAAACATGTGGCGCATTCTCGATTGGTTGTGGGAGTTATCCGGTTGACTACAAGCCATCTACACCAGGTGTTGTGCTTCCATTATCTACAAATATTGGCACACAAATGGAAGTTTTCCATTTGTCACAATGAGTTTCACTTTATCCAAAAGTCTTCAAAGTTGGACATGTGACGTGTTAGGATTGGCATGGTGGTTGCAATATTGGGTGCAAGTGCGGGAGTAGAAGGCGTGAAAACAAGAATATAAAAGTAAACTAAAACACGCGAGAGGGTGCACGTGAAATTAGGTAGAAGAGTGTTTACTTGCTAAGGCATGAAATTTTACAAGGAAGAACAAAGATTAGACATAAGAAGGTGTAAAATTTTGAGAAAGGTGGCGTGCAGAGCATGCAAAGAAGAAAATGGAGAAACATGAGGAGAAAGGGTGCACGAAAGAGGAATACAAAATGGGAATACACGCAAGGAAGGGAGCTTGAGGGGAACTAGCGCATATAGTTATGCATGAGACTTGGGTAAAAAGAAATGCATTCGGGCATGTTAAAGACTTATAATAATGCAAAGGAAATTTTTAGGTGCGAGCGATGGAGGCGAATAGCTAGAAAGGAGGAAGTGAATGCATGGAGGAATGCACATGAAGGGATACTTGTAGTTAAGAAAATATAAGAAAGAAAAATTAAATGCAGGTGCATAAGGTTTCGTGAAGGGAAGAAAAGGAAAGGGAAAAGAAAGGAGATCATGTGGAGACATGTGCAAGAACATGCAACCAAGGAAACACACCAAGGAAGAAAACCAGTATTGCATACAATCTAAAAACCTGAAGCTAGGGCCGAATAAAACTATAAGTTGTCAAAATAACCACGGGTTATTTTTTACAACATTTGATGAATTTCAAGGACATTTTCCTAATAGATTAATATGATTGGTGGCCTTGAAGCATCCATTGGGCATTGAGTCAGCTGAAACATGAAATTCTGATCTGTAACTTGAAGAACTCACCCCTAAAGCCACCCGAGGCACTACCTAGAATCTTCTCTGAGAACTACGTATAATATTGGATACTTCCTTTTTAAAACATCACCTCCACCACTGAAACCTTATTTATGAGTGCAAGAACTATCATTTTAGAAGTAACAAAGTAGCGCGCATACAAGCATGCGAGAGGAAGGAAACCAACGCTGCCAATAAAACACTATGTGAGATGCACACTTGGAGTAATTGAAACTAATCTAATATGTACATGATGAAATGAAACTCAATGGAAGTGTTTGAAATAAATCCCATTGATTGGGATTGACAATGCATCTCCATCAAGATGAGACAACTCAAAAGAGTTGGCCTCCTTACAAGCATGATGATAAATGACCCACTCTAAATCACATCAAAATTTGAATGGAACCATGGTTTATCTTTGTTAGCATCCCATTTTAAGATTAGATCACCCACTTTGAAATCCTAAGATCTATCCTTTTGTCAAACCATTATTTGGTTGATCTTTAGTGTTGTTCCAATATGATCATGGAAGAATTCCTTAATTCTTCAAGTTCAACTAACTCTTCCATTATGATTTATCTTTGATCTACACCCTCAAATTCCAGTTGTTGGGCTAACTCTAGTGAAGGAAACTCTAAAGATAAAGGAAGCCTAGTCTCCTTTCCATAAACAAGCTTATAAGGTAAATTTCTAGTTGCCTTCTTCACCATGATTCTATCTCCCGTGAGTGTACATGAGACCTTTATATGCCTTTACCTCTAGTTGATATCCATTATCCATTTCATAATTCTGATCAAGTTCTTTTTAGTAGACTCTTCCAATCCATTTCCATGAGGGTAGTAGTTGGAAGAAGTCTTAAAATAGATTCCAAGGATATGAGCCCAATCATAAATTTTAGCCCCAAGGAAGGATTTTGAAATATTAGAGATAATGGTCCGAGGAATGCCAAACCCGGGTAGCCTAGATTTTACCACCAACAGCCTAAGGCATGCTAACACATCACTCAGCCTGAACTGAGCACTCACCTAAAGCATGCAAGGGTACTAGGTTCCTCTTTTATGTCAGCTTGTTCCAGAAGTTAGCATGATTATACAAATATTCCAGATCCATAACAAATAATTAAGTATATAACAATGCATAAACCAAATCTAGATCTTAACCATTAACATCAACAATTAAACAATAATCGAGTTTAACTTTACCATATAATAATCATTCATAGGTGTGTTTATAATCAATATCCAGCCACAAAGATCCATTATATTAATTTTTGTAAAACACAGAAGCTTCATACATACATAGTATAGTCACCATAGTCATGTGCACTCACAAACTCACAACATAACACTAACAAAACATGGAACTATCTAAACTGTGCAAATCAATACATATTTAAAGGTAGAGGGGAATTTCCCTTCACCACCCATGAACCTTTATGAAAATAGAATACATGCTAATAATAGCCATACACCCTTACATGATAAATACAAGAGCATACAAGATTGCTAATAATATATTATCTAATAATACAATAGTCTAATCATATTAATAGCCTCAAAACTATGCATAGCACTCGATCGTCTACTCGTCTAAAATAGAATTTATGTGTTCTTCAAGTCTTCTTCAAAATGTGCTCTGCACTCCATGTCCAAAATTAGCCCCAAACTAGAAAATGACTAAGTCCTGATTTCATGCCTTCCTGGATGCACCTGTTTCACTATAGTTCCACGTGCATAGATGCACTCTATGCCCACGCGCCCAATCCTTCTGTGCCTTTCATACTTAGGTTGTATTTCATCAGCCCAACATTACCCCACACTAATTTCATTGCCATCCCCGACAATGGGTAATCATAACTTATGTCTCCATGAAAAAGAATAAAGAATGAAAGAATAACTATACAAAGAATGAGAAAAAATTTGGCACACTACTCTTCCACAGGAAGAATTAACTTAGGATATTATACTTTGATATCTACCTCTAATTCATTCCAATCACTTAGCGCCTTATTTTTTAATCCAGAATGTCTACAAGTACTGCTTCCATCTCATCAAGAGTCATGTTCTCACCTTCATTCTATAACACTCTGAGAACATTGGCCATGCTTGAGACCATTCCATCCATGACATCCATTCGCTACGCTATTAATTTCCCAATGTCCTTTATTTTCTCCTTATGCGGGTATTGGGCTGTTGCAAGTGCATCACACTTCTTTGTTATCAAAGTAAGCCTCTCTACATGACCAAGTGTTTCATTATTTACTACTTTTTGAACCTCATCCTCTTCTCGTAATGGTTCTCATCTTAATAATCACATCTAGGGCTGCACACATGTTTAATGCCAAATCTAATTTCTTTAGTTCATCTTTCAAAGTCTATAGTATGGATTCATAACTTTTAATTTTGCACATAATTGTTGCCTTAGCCTTTTGCGCCTATTTTGTAGCATCCTTGGGTTTTGGCATTCTTACAGGCCCCTCATCTAGCACTATATGAACTAAAGTGTGTAAGTAGTGTAAAGCAGATGGAAACTCTTGTGCAAATTTATCTTCCAAATCTAGCCTCTTCTTCAAAATATCGTCCCCAATTTGTTCGGCCATACTGAGTATCGAATGCGTCATTTCCTCACTTTGTCTTTTTTCTTCTCGTAAGGTGCTTTATTTCAGTATCCTCATCCTTATTATATTCCAAGAGAACTGAATAGTTGTCTCTTTATCAATATTCTTGCACGCAACTTCTGCAGATACCTTCATTAAAGCATTGCTCACCTATTCATCAAACATCATAGTAGGATTAATTGTGACATGGCATGAGTGTGGTGCCTTTTTCAACCTATGCAACACACATGATTCCTCCTATACAATGAATTTAGGATCATCCATATGATTCTTCATGCTCTAAGATAGTTGTTTTCATGTGCACGTAGTTGCCATGTCTTCATCCATCAACTCCCAACCATAAAGGTCCTTAGGTTCCAAAGTTCTTTGGAACCGTGTGTATATGATCTTGGTTGGGTCATCAATGTACCCAACTATTGGTGTCTCATAAATTTCTTCCTCCTTTCCTTTCCTCGAGAACTTACCTTTAGGTGTATGCACTCCCAAATCCAACACCGGTCCTTTACCTATATGTGTAGTATGGGTACGCCTAAAGGCTCACACTTATATGTTTCTAACTATGTTTCCTTCAAATCCTCTATGTCCTTCTCCAATTCATCCTCCCAAGGTTCTTCTACATCCTTAGTATACCCTGAAGTATTCAGTTCTCTGTCTTCAGATTTATCTTCCTCATCATCCTTCCGAGGAATGTACTTGTGCATTTTCTTCTTTTCAAGTTCTACTTTCATAGGTGAAGTCCTAGGTGACCTCTTAAGGGGCTGTGATGTCCCCGCACTCTAGAGTCCTTTTTTTCTTAGCACTCTTTTAAAATGAGGTTCCTCAGTAGTTTATTCTATTTCCACCTCCATTGCACCGATCTCCAACACTTAGCTTGAGGTTAATATACATAAGGGCTGCCCTGAATTCCCAATAGCCAAACTCATAGCCTTCATGTTGATATAATATAAAATTAATTTTTCTATATATGTAGACTTACTTGAATAAATGTAAATATTCCTGAGGCTGTGGTAGTTACAATATACCTTATCTGCGTTAAACAACAACTGAAACCTGTCTGATAACCTATGTACAAATGCTTGAAAATAGTATGAAGTGAAGGCATATGGGAGCTTACACCAAGAGCTCTACTTCCCATCATGCACCCCAAAAAGTGTGATGCGGAAGTGTTAATATACTTGTAAACTATACCTATTTTCACAATATCTGCGGAAGCTCCTTTGATATCCTTAATTCCTCTTCAAACATAGCATGGAGGCACTCATATGACAACTCCACTCTCTACTTAAAGGGGCCACTCATGGTCCCATCACATGTGTACTTAGAAAATCTCTCTGCTAGAGATTTCTTCTCCTTAGGATACTACCACATTTTGTCCTTTGGCCCATTAGACACTCCAATTTTAGCAAAAACAAGTGACAAAAGTATCATGCCAAAGATTATTTTCTCAACTTCATGTAATTATTCAATGATAGTTTCAAAAGAATGAAACCAACCAAATTATACACCACTCCTTCACATCTCTTCTTTGCCACATGCAACCAAGCCTTGTTTACCTATGACAAGCACTCTTGATTGTTCAACTTAGTCAGGAGGTGCGTTGCTGCCTAAAAAACTGGATACTTCTGCAACTTAGGGATATCCATCCCAGAACCTCCTTCGTGTATCCTACCACCTTCCTTTTTTATTCTATCATGTTGGCTAGATTTTCTGCATAGCATCAAACCTAGCGGTCATGAGATAAATCTCCCTCATTTAACCGGTGAGGCTCCCATGTCGATTTGTCAATAAAAATGTGTTATTATCTATCGGGGTTTTACTTTAACCACTTAGTTCATGAACGATAACTAAGAAGTTCTACAAAGTAGCGATTGTTTAAGAAAGAAAAGTTATAGAAGAAAGAAGTAAAGGAAATACAGAGAAGAAATGGGGAAGATGTGCATCCCAATTAGTAGATAGCAGAGCTAATTACATGCACATAGAAGAAACTTAATAGATATGAACACACAGAATTATAAAACAAAGGAAGCTCTAGATCTAGATCTAAAATAACACAAAGTTTATCAAGAGATCTAAGATTCAAAGCAAGAAACACAGTACACCGTGACACAAAGTTCTCCGGAAACCTGCTCCTTTGTATTCCTTTGCTCCAAGTTGCTTTCAGGAGTTCAGCACAAAGTCTAGAACTCAGGATTGCTGCTTACAAATTCTGATCGATTATTAACCTGGAGGTTCTTCTCCTACTTATAGAATGTAGGAGGGAAAGTACAAATAGAAGACTCAAACTGAACTAAAGTATGAACAACAAGTAAAAATGACATTTGACAATTATCCTCAACTAACTTCTTCTTAAGTGACACATGTATCACTTAACTAATAGAATGGTTCCACATGACTTCAAGTAATGGTTGCAAAACCAATAACTTAGAAGTTTTACAATTTCATCCGGGAACATAGAAAATAGAAGAAGAAAGAATAGAAGAAGTCATGCCAGCTGTAATGTTTACATCTTCTTCTTGTTCTGATATCTGATATACTTGTCGAACATATAATTCAACATCCTTCCATCTGTTTTAGCCACTGCTTCCTTCTCTGTCCTGAATTGCAGCAACCCTTCATTCAACACTTTGCTGCATGCTTCCACCTCTTCCAAACTCGGCCCAAACCTCGCAATGTCTGCCTGCAGCGCCACCAATCTATTGATAGAATTCATCGTGAAAGGCTTGGTAGCTTTATCAATTCTCTTTTGCACCATCAGAAGAGAACCTTCCAGGGAATTAGGCACCTCGTTAGAAACAATCCACACGTATGAAGTAACACCTCCGTCCACTCTTTCCTCAGTGAAAGAAATGATACTGTCTGGTAAATCTGATGTTCTACTCTCAAGCGCCTGCATCCTTTTCAACAAAACTCTGCAGATCTCCAAATAGAAAGATACTGCAAACTCTAGCTGCTTCCCCTTCTCGATTGATCCATTCGGTACAATTTGTTCTGCAACTAATACATCTCCCGACAACTTGTTGATCTCGGCCAAAATACTCAGGTTACTCTCTGCAACTGTATTCATGCCTTCTATGCTTTCCATCAGTTGCTTTAGTTGATTTGTTGCATCGTTCATAACCTTTAGGTGGGCTGGCACTTCCCCAAGTTGCACAGAAGCTTGACGAATAATCAGATCCTTCCATTCGTCAATAGCCTTTACTTGATTGCTTGCATCTTCCATTTCCTGCATAAGATGATCACTCACCTGCTCTGAAATGGGCTGAATGGAAGGTTTAACAACCTTGGCTATGATCTCACATAATTGAGATATTTGCTTCTGCAGCTCTTCTTTCTCTGCCTTTTCACTGTCAAGCCTAAGGAACAAAGCATCCATCAATGTCTGCGTGTCCTGCTTCAATCCTTCAGTGGTAGCTTGACCGAGTGGTATTTTGGTCACCGTCACATCTTCTGCCGTGAGCTCCTCTTCTATCTTTCCTTCCGCCGGAATTGATATCTCAGCAAACTTCTCTCCCGAATCCTTGATGATCAACCTAGAAGTTGCTTTAGCAACTTTAGGCCTTCTGTCTCTTCTGCTCAGATCCTGAAGTAGCTGCAAGTCATGCTCCTCTAAGTTCATCTCTACTCTTGCTTCCGGAACCAACTGCAAAGCTAACCATTCCGAGAAGTTACTTCTCGGGGAGTGAGAAGTCGCTGAGTGCACTACCATCTCCCGCTCTGCATCCTCTCCATCAGAAAGTGCCACAGTGTTATGGCTGCCATCTTCTGAAACATCCAAGGACAAAGCTCTTTCGAACTCCGTCATCTGTAGCTTCAACATCTCCTCTGGAACGGGTGATGAACGAAGTGGCTGAGGAGAGAAGATGAACGTCGCCGGATTCAATGAAGGCATGGAAGCATCCTGCTGCTGCGGTGCAATAGTTGGTGAAGTACTGGGTACTGGAGAAACCGGAGTCAAAGCTATGGTCGTAGAAGTGATCTTCTCTTTCTCTTGAGATCTTCTGTGTACTTTCAACTTCTCGGACCTCCTACTGCTTTCTCCTTCATGCTTTCACTTGAGGGAATCTCCTGCGCCGAAGTTTCCCATGATTTGATTCATCAATACTTCATCAAGGCAGTATCCCTTCGTCAGCAGCCAGTTCAAAGTATTCACCAACACAGCTCCAGATCTCTCTTCAATTGAATGGCAGCCTCCATTGTTATCCTGCAGTATAGCTTTATCTCCTCCCATTTGATGGTAAGTGTCAAGTACCACATTCCCATCATCTTTAAGATCCGTAGGTATCTGCGCTAGTCCAAAGTCAAACACTTGCTTTGCTGATAGCCTGCTGAAATCTTTCTTTCTAACCTCGTACTCACTTCTGCACTTCATCCAGAAATCTTCTAACGAAGGCACATGTGCGTACTCCTGGGAGATTGTCTTCCTGGCTACTCCAAATGGATCGAAGTTAAGCCGTGTAGGGAAGAACTCTTGCTCATACTCGGATAACATTTGCGCTTCCATCCCTCGAGCTCTGTGAATGCTGATGCAACTGTAATATCCCACAGTGATTGGGAAGAAGCCCGTAGACTTGTGCCGTTTCAACTGAAGGTCGTGTAACTCCACAAGTTTCCTGCTCAACTCCATGGTGATCAATCTATCACTCGGATACCTGGGCATCTTTATTGGTTCTCCAGAAAATCCCGTAACCCTGAGGTATGTGAAATCTGCAAACTGGATGAATAAACTGCCAATCTTGGACACTGCTTCCCACGCTTCCTTGCTTACCCTGTGAGTCTTCAAGTCTTTGTCTAGCCTGCAGATGAAATCGTAGAAGAAGTCATCGTTGATCACTTTGAAGTCCTTCTCGCACGCAGGTACAGTAAGCTGTGGGTAGCACTCGAAAATGGGGTCCTTGGAAAGAACACCACATCTATCCAGCTTGGAAAAGACACCCTGTGAAGCTGCAGCATACACCAAGTATGAAGTCATCTTGAAGCTGAAAGTACGCTTCACGTTCCGAAGTTGCTCACCGATGTTGCTGCTAATAATTTCCGACCAATTGATTATAGAATCAACCTTGTTGATTTCAATGGTCCTGATGAAAGCATACATCCATGTATGGAAAGTGTAGGCATTAAGCTTCGCCATTCAACCTGCATAGCAATTTGACGACATCATCTGCCTCCTGCACCAAATTGGACCGTGGAAGGGTTCTCGGGAACTTTGAAGGGGATCTAGGCTTCTTCATGAACCGGCTATTCATGATGCTCACACAATCAGCTCTATGCTTCTCCCACCTACTTCATCGGCATCACGAATGCTAATAATAGAAGTCACCACCTTTCGCACTGGAATCTTCAGACAATAATTGATGAACTCCGCATCCAAACGAATTATTGTCTTTCCCACAACATCACGCACTGATCTGGATGAAGGATGATAAGATCTAGCACACTCCATCACAAACTCTGGCAATTGGGTGTACATACATGGAAAGCTGCAGCTCGGATAATTCCACTACTTTTGACCGCACGCATGAGTGAAGTCTTTCTCGCTCTGGATCTATCAATCAAATCGAAAAGAGGTTACGGCCTAGATCCGTGTCTCCTATGTCTCGCATGTTTGGAAGCAATGCATGAATCCATCGTGCTCTCTTTTTCATCTCCTTTCGCCATGGCTTTGTCTATCTTTGTCTGAATAATTCTTTTTCTTCTAACTTGGCCGGATTTCTTCAATACTGGTGCAGATCTGGACAATTCTTCAGATTCGGAGGATATTTGCAATGTATTGGACATTGATAAAAACTCCTTTTCTTTTAAAAAGCACACCTAATGAGTTCCTGCAATTTATTCGGACAAAAATGGCCACCGGGAGCATGAATAGTGAATTTAAATTATAAAAATCTGCACTTTTCAAGCTGCTGCCCCAAAAATTGGTGTTTAATTTGCACATAAAGAGAGCATGAATCCTTTGATCAACACCGAGCTCTGTAACACTGTGAAAACAACTATGCGAGACAAAGATCAACCTCCTCCAAAGCATGCACCAAATTTGGAAGCTTTTAGCCTTGTTAGCACTTTGTCTGAACAAAATCCTTCCTCTAATGGGGGCGCACTTTTCCTCCTGGCTGCAATTCTTTACCTGTGAATTAAATTATTCACCCATATGGCTGCCCATGCTTATATAACCTTCACAATTCTATAATTAATAATTGCCCTAACAATTAAAGGCAATTAATTAATTAAAAATCATGTTTTTCTCTTTTAAAAATAGCATGTTTAAGGACAGCCATCCAATAAATTAAATTAATCCAATTTAATCCTTCACACAGCACTTCACTCAAGCTCCACAGTGTGCTTTGACCATAGCCACTGAAAATAGAAATTAATTTAATGTTTTAATGCCTTAAAAACATTAAATAATACCCAAATGGGGCGCACTTTTTGAGAGGAAGAGGGCAGCCATTAAATAAATTAAATTTAATGCATTTAATTCCTTTCTTTTATTCCATCTTTGACTTTTTGACCTCCTCCAAGCTTGGGCGCACTTTTTGAGAGGAAAGATTAATTAAAATAATCAAATTTAATCCTTTTATTCTCTCACCAAAGGGGGCGCACTTTTTTGCACATGTAATTCTATTTTTAAGAATTTTTTCATAATGGGATTCTTTACCCTGCCAGGCAGGCACCAAAATCCCGTGATCCACTTAAGTGATTTGACTTTGACAATGGGATTATTTACCCTGCAAGGCAGGCACTAAAATCCCATGATTTCACTTAAGTCACTTTCCTTTTATTATATCATGGGAATTTTTACCCTGCAAGGCAGGTAATAAATTCCCACACTGCTGCTGACCTCTATTTTTCCACTACGGCTTAAGTGACTTTTATAACACGGGAAAAAGTACCCTGCTAGGCAGGTATAAAATTCCCACCTTGCCTGCGGCTTATATTTTTCCCATCGCAGCTTAAATCCTTTGTTTTCCAAAAATGCGCCCATCCCCGTAGGGGCTTTTCTGTGCACGACTTCGCTTTTTCCCAGTGATCCAGACCTCCGATGATGACTTCCTCCGGGCATAATGTGCGTATATGTTTTCCAGCTGCTCCAGGCCAAAAATCGGGCTTACCCGGTGAAGGAATTGCTCCAGAGAAATTTCACAGAAAACAAAACGGGACACCACAAAAACACGAAAAATTGCCAAAAGTTACAAATAAAGCCCAAAACTTAAAATAAGTTAAAATCCTTCTGGCACATAGGAATAATAACATATTCGCTCATAATAGAGTTAAAACAGAGCGCAAATAGCCTCATACGGGGCTCAAAATAATTAAATACAAATTTCCCGCAGACAAATCCACGATGAGAATAAAACAATTTTGGGCATCTGGGTATTTGGCGAAAAGGGCTAATATGGCTCTTTGGGATTATCTTGATGCAATACAAGAACTTTCAGGCAATAAAAACAACAAAATGACCCATTATTTTAAAAGTATGAAAAAATTTCGGATAGGGTAGTCGCAGATTTCAGGGTGAAATCTGAGTGACACCAGTTGGCTCCGTCTGTGGACATCTTTTTCTCTTGTCAGAATGACAAAGGGAAAAGATGAGATCCCAGCATCTCTGGTTTCGTATCTTGTCCTTTGGGCACGGGGTCAGAAAAAAACACAACACAACACAACACCAAAACAAGACAAAACAAGGAAAAACAAACAAAGATTTATTTATGTACATACAGGTTTTACCCTGCTTCTCATGTCCGGAACAGCTTCAAGTGTTGCCCATTGAAAGGCAACGGTAATTCAACTCCATCCTGATGAGCAAGAATGAAGCTATCTGCTCCGGCGATCTTTTTGATCACAAAAGGCCCTTTCCATAGTGAATCGAACTTTCCATGCATGCCTTTTGTTTCTCTTCTTTTGTCCCATAGAAGGACCCAGTCATTGACTTCAAATTTCCTTTCCCTGGCTTTTTGTCGAAGATGACTTTCACCTTCCTTTGATGCTCTGTCAACCTATCTGCAACTTGAGTTTGTACTTCCCTCAGTTCAGTCAGGTACATGATTCTTTTATCAATAGCATCCGTGAATGTGGAATCCTCCAGGGCTTTAGAAAGTCGTAGGGCAGGCAATTCCAAGGTGAGAGGCAGCTCTGTGTCTCTACCATATAGCAGCTGAAAAGGGGACATGCCTATCGCCCTCTTTGGTGTGATTCTATCGGCCCATAATGCATCAAACAACTTTTTATGCCAAGTCCTTTGATTCTCTGTTACAAGCTTGCGCATGATAGTTACCAAGTTCTTATTACTAGATTCAGCTTGACCATTCCCTTGTGGATAGTAGTTTGAGGAATGAACAAGTTGAATCCCATAAGTGTAGCAAAATTCCACCAACTCCTCAGAAGAAAGATTCGGAGCGTTGTCTGCTACAATTTTGCTGGGCACGCCAAACCTGACAATAATATTTTCTTTTATAAAATTGCACACTTCGGCGGAAGTGGCATTCTTCACAGGAATAGCTTCTACCCACTTACTGAAATAATCAGTAGCTGTTAGAATGTAATGATGACCGGCGCTGGAAGCTGGGTTAAGCATTCCAATAAAATCCATACCCCACTGTTGGAAAGGTTCTTGAATCACAATGGGTTTTAGAGGTAATGCAGGCAATTTCACACGCCCAACAAAATGTTGGCATGCTTGACACTTAGCTACCCATTCTGCAGTATCTTGAAAAAGGGTGGGCCAGTAATACCTTGCTCTGAGGATCTTATGTGCAGTGACTCGGGCTGAGAAATGACCACCGCAAGCCATGTCATGAAATTGTTGTAGTAGCTGATCCTGTTGAGCTTTGTCCACGCATCTGAGAAATACGCCATCAATTCCTTTCTTGTACAAACCATTATCCCAAAGAACAAAATCTTTGGATTTCAGTTTGATAGTTCGTTTCTCTTTTCTGGAAAGTTGATCTGGGCATTCTCCATACGTCAGAAAGTAAGCAATGTTACTGTACCACTCCTCTACCAGATCTATAAAAAGTACTGCAGGTAAATCTTCATCTATCTCATCTTGATCCACTTCAGGCACTGATGTTTTCATCTCCGTCATTAATTCACACAGACCTCTTCCTCGACTAGCTTTGTTGGTTTAATATCCAGGTCATATTCTTGAACTTTTGTCACCCATGTGCCTCTCAATAATCCTAACTCTTGCTGAGTAAGAATGGATTTAACTGCAGTATCTGGAACCAAAACCACAGTGTGTGAGGAAAGAATATAATACCTGAATGCTTTGCATGCCTTCACCACTGCATATGCGTGCTTTTCCATTGGAGTGTATTTCAACTCATAGGCTTTAAGAGGCGTACTCATGAAAGCAATAGGAGCTTCTGCATCCTCTTGATTTTTCTGCATCAGAATTGCTGACATGGTGTGTTCGGAAGAATAACAATAAAGAATAAATTCTTTACTGAAGTCGGTGAAACCAAGACTGGAGCTTTTGACAGGGCCTCTTTGATTTTCTCGAAAGCTTCCTTCCCTTCGCTGCTCCATTTAAAATCTTGTGTCTTCTTCATCATATTCGAAATATGATGGGTTAGCTCAGCAAAGTCAGGAATGAATCTTCTGAGAAAATTCACTTTTCCAAAGAAAGAGTGAACTCCTTTTTTGGATGTGGGCAAAGGCAATGTCTGAATGGATTTGACACGCTCTGGATCTATCTTTGTTCCTTCTTTGGAAACAATGTGCCCAAGCAGCTTTCCTTGATTCAGACAAAGATGGATTTCTTAGGATTCAAAGAAATACCATGCTTGCGGCATTGTATGAAGACCTCTTCCAAGTTTGAAATATGCGTGCTTCTATCTTTGGAAAAGACTGTCAAATCATCCAGGTACACAACTATGCTTATATCTTTGAGATGAGCAAAGGCTAGATCCATAGCTCTTTGAAATGTAGCACCAACATTAATCAGGCCAAACGGCATCTTCTGGTATGCGAAGGTTCCCCAAGGTGTGATGAACGCCGTTTTGTATTGATCTTCCTCGGCCACCTTGACTTGATTGTATCCTGAGAAGCCATCAAGCATGGAAAGCATCTCAGATCCAGTGACCACCTGCAGAGTGTGATCCATGATGGGGATAGGGTAGTTATCCTTTAATGAAGCTTGATTAAGGTTGCGGAAATCCACGCACAACCTAATTTCGCCACTCTTCTTTCTTACAGGGACTATGTTGGCCAACCATTCCGAATGATGTATGGGATAGATGATCTTTGCATCTAACAACTTCTAGATTTCTGCAAAGATGGTTCCCGAAATGGTAGGGTTGTGCCACCGCAGCTTCTGCTTGAAAGGCTTCTGTTCTGGTTTAAGTGGGATGTAGTGTTGAACTTCCAGGCTGATATGTTTTTAGATCCTGGTAGGACCAGGCAAAAACATCCATGTATTTCTTAAGAAGCTTAGTGAAAGCTTCCTTTTCAGCTTCTGAACAACACTTACCCAGATTTACTAATTTGGGATCATTGCCGGCTCCCAAATTTAGTAATTGTGTGTCGGAGGAAGAGCCTTCCTCATTTTCTTCATTTTTCTTAAGCATCTGATCATGCTTATCAAACATTTCCTCAAGAGATACCAAGCCTTTGGGAATTTTATTTCCCTTTAGTTGGATAATCTCCTGACCTCCTGAGACGTCAGCATCCATTTCTCAGACGGTGAGTGCGCTGGGAGGTGAATTGCTTCCCTCATAGTAGATTTCTTCAAAGTTGTCTTTCTGTTGGAGAAACGCAGCAATCTGTGTGTCATCATTGAAAACCTGCCATTGCTGGACGTTGTCAGGAACCTTTGGGTGAAAAACCATTTCCACTTTGTAGTCTCCCTATCTAAAGAATGCAGGGGGCTGATCCGGATTCAACAAGGCTGCAGTCACTGCGAGCGAATCAGCTCTTGAATTTTGTTCTCTCGGAATGTAAGATACCGAGAAAGCTGAAAAATCTAGGATAGCAGAGTAGACCCGATCTCTGTAGTGCCGCAGTTTGTCTTTTTTGACTTGGTAGAGGCCCCTTATCTACTTCACAATCAACTCAACATCTCCTCTTGCGTGTAATAATTTGATTCCCATTGTTCTTGCCTGCTCCATGCCTAACAACAATGCTTCATACTCAAATGTATTGTTAGTATTTTCGAACATCAATTTGAAGGAGTGCGCATGCACCTTCCCTTCAGGAGAGATAAGAACAACGCCTGCGCCGGATCCAAATGAACAGCAGCTACCATCAAATTCCAGAGTCCAAATCTTGTTATCAATTTGATGTGATTCTCGAATCACCGGTTGAATTTCTTCTTTATCCATTTCTAGATAATAGACTCCGTGATCCGATTCCTGAAACAAGATCTGAGATCTAGGATCCTCAGATTTTGATACTGTGTACTTAGATTTCTTCTCAGGTTCCAGCTTCTGATTTACTCCTTTGATTGGTATGTGCACACAAGACCAATCCATCTTCACTTCTCCACCCAGCTCTTTGCAGAAATTTCTACTCAACAGCATGCCATAAGAGACTGGAATGTCTGCTACAAGGATAGTCATTTTCAGTCTTTTATCTGGAAAAGAAGCAAGTACTGCCTGCGCATCTTTGATTTTCCCCACAAGAGGGACTTGCCTTTCCATGGAATAACATCTTCCGATGGTTTTTGTCAATGTAAGACCCAAGGCATCAGCAACTTTGGCAGGCATGACGTTGTCGGAAGCTCCAGAATCCAAGATGCAATTGCTTAGCTTATGTCCGTTGATGAGCAAAGACACATAGAATGGCTCAATCCTTTCTGATGTAGCAGGAGAAGGGGTGGAAGGAGAAGAACTTGCAGCAGCATTATTTGAAGGTGAAGTAATCTTTGGACTTGACAAGATACCCCGTGAATTATTATTTGTTGGGCTGGGACCATTACTTTGCACATATTTGACCAATCTATTGAGCTGATCAGGAAATGCCCTCAAATACTCAGCTTCTGACATTTGGACCTTGTTTCTCTTGATGTGATCAATTATGTCAAAAGCTTGACTTGCTTCAGCAGGATGTGCGTTGGTTCTTTGCTGTGAATTGAAAGAATTTGAATATTTATCCTTGGGCGCTAATGAAGAAGGAAGAGTGCTACCTCTTTTCAAGATAGTAACATCCGGGCCAGGATCTTCTCTCTCTTTCCGGCCGCTTGTGGATGCTTTGGCATTTTGGCGCATCGTCGAGACCTTGTAAACACCGCAAAAGTGTGACCATCAGAATCTTCAAAAGATTCATAATAGCCATCATCAATTCATAGTCCAGGTAACCAATATTGGAGTCACTAGTGGGATCTATAAAGTCTTCATCATCGAATGATTCATCAATGCCGAGATCCTCTTCATTAGTTTCCAAGTTATTCCTTGGAGCAGCTTCTATTGCCAAATGCTGTGGTGCAGCAGCAAGTCTGTTTCGATTTTGATTTTGATTTTGACCATTGAAGGTCCTAGTAGGAGCTAATCTTGAGGGGGTTGCATTCCCTGCTTGAGAGATCTGCTTCTTGATCTGCAACATGTCATTAGCCAATTTCTGCAACAAAGGATCAGAAGTACTTGCAGAAGCGCCATCACCTTTGTGAGATGGTTGTTTAAGTTTTCCAGCCATGATCAAGTCATCCTCAACCTCCACGGCAGCATTTTGTGCTTCCAGCAGATTTACAGGTCTTGCCCTTCTTAGCTGATATCCAACTTCAGGCAATAGAGCGTTTATAAAAAACGTCTTTTGATTTTCGTCGCTCAATGCGGCAGAAGTGGGGATTTTATACAAAATCCTTTGGAACCTTGCAATAAAGTCCCGCATGTTCTCGTTTGGCTCTTTCTTCAACTGCGTCAGTTGGGTGATCAACGTGCTAGCGTCCTCTGCAGGCTTGAATCTTTTCAGAAATTGCTCACGCATAGTTGTCCAGTTGGTTATGGTGCCAGGAGCCAGCCAATAGAACCATTCTCCAGCCAAGTCGTGTAGAGTCTCAATGAATAGCCTGACTGAGACATCTTCATGCTCCACTGCAAGCACACCACAAGATATGAAGAAGGCTGCCAAATGATCATCCGGGTTTTGCTTTCCATCTCCAAAGAATTTTGGAAAATTCTTTCTGGATCCCTTTGGCAGCTCGTGCATAGGTGGAGCCAAGTTGAGAGGTCCAAAAGCCGCTCCCCATGGAACAGGTACAATTTGGTGCGCCATGTTAACTTGAGCACGTCTCCTCCTTGTGTAGACTTGATAGACTTGATGGATAATTCCAGCCACCGGATTATGCTGAATACGATCCGGATCTGGATGGGTGTGTACTCTCCTTCCTGGTGAGAGACTAGATCTGCGGCTTCTAACTTGAGGAGGATGATTGAAATTGAATTGCTCCTGCAGTCGGAAGAAATGATCAGTCCTTCCTTGCGCCTTCACGGATCGGGTGAATGGACGTTCAGCCAGGTTGAGATTTGTATGGAAAACACTCTGATCTTCAATAGAAAAGCTTTGATCTGCAAAGATAGTTGTTCCCAGCGAGTCACCAAAAACTGTTGGCTAGATTTTCTGCATAGCATCAAACCTAGGCAGTCATGAGATAAATCTCCCTCATTTAACCGGTGAGGCTCCGTGTCAGATTTGTCAATAAAATGTGTTATTATCTATCGGGGTTTTACTTTAACCACTTAGTTCATGAACCATAACTAAGAAGTTACGGCAAGTAAGCGGTTGTTTAAGAAAGGAAAATTATAGAAGAAAGAAGTAAAGGAAATACGAGAGAAGAAATGGGAAGATGTGCATCCCAATTAGTAGATAGCGAGCTAATTGCATGCACATAGAAGAAACTTAATAGATATGAACACACAATTATAAAACAAAGGCAGCTCTAGATCCAGATCTAAAATAACACAAAGTTTATTAAAAGATCTAAGATTTAAAAGCAAGAAACACAGTACACCGTGACACAAAGTTCTCCGGAAACCTGCTTCTTTGTATTCCTTTGCTCCAAGTTGCTCTCAGGGGTTCAGCACAAAGTCTAGAACACAAGATTGCTGCTTACAAATTCTGATCGATCATTAACCTGGAGGTTCTTCTCCTACTTATAGAATGTAGGAGGGAAAGTACAAATAGAAGACTCAAACTGAACTAAAGTATGAACAACAAGTAAAGATGACATTTGGCAATCATCCTCAACTAACTTCTTCTTAAGTGACACATGTATCACTTAACTAATAGAATGGTTCCACATGACTTCAAGTAATGGTTGCAAAACCAATAACTTAGAAGTTTTACAATTTCATCCGGGAACATAGAAAATAGAAGAAGAAAGAATAGAAGAAGTCATGCCATCTGTAATGTTTACATCTTCTTCTTGTTCTGATATCTGATATACTTGTCGAACATATAATTCAGCATCCTTCCATCTGTTTTAGCCACTGCTTCCTTCTCTGTCCTGAACTGCAGCAACCCTTCATTCAACACTTTGCTGCATGCTTCCACCTCTTCCAAACTCGGCCCAAACCTCATGATATGCTGCTGGCGCCACCGATCTATTGATAGATAGAATTCATCGTGAAAGGCTTGGTAGCTTTATCAATTCTCTTTTGCACCATCGAGAGAGAACCTTCCAGGGAATTAGGCACCTCGTTAGAAACAATCCGCACGTATGAAGTAACACCTCCATCCACTCTTTCCTCAGTGAAAGAAATGATACTGTCTGGTAAATCTGATGTTCTACTCTCAAGCGCCTGCATCCTTTTCAGCAAAACTCTGCAGATCTCCAAATGGAAGATCTGCAAACTCTAGCTTGCTTCCCCTTCTCGGCCATCCATCCGGTACAATTTGTTCTGCAACCAATACATCTCCCGGCAGCTTGTTGATCTCGGCCAAAATACTCAGGTTACTCTCTGCAACTGTATTCATGCCTTCTATGCTTTCCATCAGTTGCTTTAGTTGATTTGCTGCATCGTTCATAACCTTTAGGCGGGCTGGCACTTCCCCAAGTTGCACAGAAGCTTGACGAATAATCAAATCCTTCCATTCGTCAATAGCCTTTACTTGATTGCTTGCATCTTCCATTTCCTGCATAAGATGATCACTCACCTGCTCTGAAATGGGCTGAATGGAAGGTTTAGCAACCTTGGCTATGATCTCACATAATTGAGATATTTGCTTCTGCAGCTCTTCTTTCTCCGCCTTTTCAGCTTGTCAAGCCTAAGGAATAAAGCATCCATCATATGTCTGCGTGTCTGCTTGATCCTTCGGTGGTAGCTTGGCCAGGTGGTATTTTGGTCACCGTCACATCTTCTGCCGTGAGCTCCTCTTCTATCTTTCCTTCCTTGGAATTGATATCTCGGCAAACTTCTCTCCCGAATCCTTGATGATCAACCTAGAAGTTGCTTTAGCAACTTTAGGCCTTCTCTCTTACTTTCTCGGATCCTGAGTAGGCTGCTGAGTCATGCTCCTCTAAGTTCATCTCTACTCTTGCTTCGGAACCAAGCTGCAAGCTAACCATTCCGAGAAGTTACTTCTCGGGAGTAAGAAGTCGTTGAGTGCACTACCATCTCCCTCTCTGCATCCTCTCCGTCGAAAAAGTGCCACGGTGTTATGGCTGCCATCTTACGAAACATCCAGGACAAAGCTCTTTTTCGAACTCCGTCATCTGCGGCTTGACATCTCCTGCTGGAGCGGGTGATGAGCAGAAGTGGCTGCGGAGAGAGAAAGCGAATGTCGTCGCGGATTATGAAGGCATGGAAGCATCCTGCTTTGCTGCGGTGCGATAGTTGGTGATCTTAAGGAGTCTTTGGAGAAGTCGGAGTCAAAGCTATGGTCGTAGAAGTGGTCTTCTCTTTCTCTTGAGATCTTACATGTGTACTTTCACTTCTCGGACCTTCTGCTTTGCTTTCTCCTTCATGCTTTTCGTTTGAGGAATCTCTCTGCGCCGAGTTGCCGTGATTTGATTCATCAATACTTCATCAAGGCAATATCCCTTAAATCGGCCGATTCGAAGTATTCACCAACACGACTCGAGATCTTTCTTGATTGAATGGCACCTCCATGTTATCTGCTGGTATAGCTTTATCTCCTCCCATTTGATGGTAAGTGTCAAGTACCACGTTCCCATCATCTTTAAGATCCATGCGGTATCCGCTAGTCAAAATCGAACACTTGCTTTCTTGATAGCTTTGCTGAAATCTTTCTTTCTAACCTCGTACTCACTTTTACACTTCATCCGAAAATCTTCTAACGAAGGCACATGTGCGTACTCTGGGAGATTGTCTTCTGGCTACTCCCGAATGGATCGAAGTTAAGCCGTGCGGGAAGAACTCTTGCTCATACTCGGATAACATTTGCGCTTCCATCCCTCGAGCTCTGTGAATGCTTGATGCAGTGTAATATCCACGGTGATTGGGAAGAAGCCCGTAGACTTGTGCCGTTTCATAAGGTCGTGTAACTCCACAAGTTGCTGCTCGGCTCCATGGCGATCAATCTATCATTCGGATACAGGCATCTTTATTGGTTCTCCAGAAAAAGCCCGTAACCACGAGGTATGTGAAATCTGCAAATTGAATGAATAAGCGCCAATCTTGGACCTTTGCTTCCCACTTCCTTGCTTACCACTGTTGAGTCTTCAAGTCTTTGTCTAGCTGCGGATGAAATCGTAGAAGAAGTCATCGTTGATCACTTTGAAGTCCTTCTCGCACGCGGTACGATGGGCATGGGTAGCACTCGAAAATGGGGTCCTTGGAAAGAACACCACATCTATCCGACTTGGAAAAGACACCTGTGAAGGCTGCGGCGCATACACCAAGTATGAAGTCATCTTGAAGTGAAAGTAATCGCTTCACGTTCGAAGTTGCTCACCGATGTTGCTTCTAATAATTTCCGACCAATTGATTATAGAATCAACCTTGTTGATTTGATGGTCTGATGAAAGCATACATCCATGTACGAAAAAGTGTAGGCATTAAACTTCGCCATTCACTGCATGCATGCATTTGACGACATCATCTGCCTCCTGCACCAAATTGGACCGTGGAAGAGTTCTCGGGAACTTTGAAGGGGATCTAGGCTTCTTCATGAACCATTTACATTTCATTCATTATGCTCACACAATCAGCTCTATGTTTCTCCCATCTCTTTGTCGGCATCACGAATGCTAATAGAAGTCACCACCTTTATGCCTTTGGAATCTTGACAATAATTGATGAACTCCGCATCAAGCGAATTATTGTCTTTCCCATGACATCACGCGATCTGGATGAAGGATGATAAGATCTAGCACACTCCATCACGAACTCGGCAATTGGGCTGTACATGGGAAAGGCTGCGGCTCGGATAATTCCACTACTTTTGACCGCGCATGAGTGAAGTCTTTCCCTTTCTCTGGATCTATCAATCAAATCGAAAGAGGTTACGGGCCTAGATCCGTGTCTCCTATGTCTGCGAGTTTGGAAGCGATGCATGAATCCATCGTGCTCTCTTTTTCATCTCCTTTCGCCATGGCTTTGTCTATCTTTATCTGAATAATTCTTTTTCTTCTAACTTGGCGGATTTCTTCAATCTTGGTGCGATCTGGACAATTCTTGATTCGGAGGATATTTGCGATGTATTGGACATTGATAAAAACTCCTTTTCTTTTGTAAAGCACACATAATGAATTCCTGCAATTTATTCGGACAAAAATGGCCACCGGAGCATGAATAGTGAATTTAAATTATAAAAATCTGCACTTTTCAAACTGCTGCCCCAAAAATTGGTGTTTAATTTGCACATAAAGAGAGCATGAATCCTTTGATCAACACACGAGCTCTGTAACACTGTGAAAACAACTATGCGAGACAAAGATCAACCTCCTCCAAGCATGCGCCAAATCTGGAAGCTTTTAGCCTTGTTAGCACTTTGTCTGAACAAAATCCTTCCTCTAATGGGGGCGCACTTTTCCTCTTGCTGCAATTCTTTACCTGTGAATTAAATTATTCACCCATATGGCTGCCCATGCTTATATAACCTTCACAATTCTATAATTAATAATTGCCCTAACAATTAAAGGCAATTAATTAATTAAAAATCATGCTTTTCTCTTTTAAAAATAGCATGTTTAAGGACAACCATCCAATAAATTAAATTAATCCAATTTAATCCTTCACACAGCACTTCACTCAAGCTCCACAGTGTGCTTTGACCATAGCCACTGAAAATAGAAATTAATTTAATGTTTTAATGCCTTAAAAAACATTAAATAATACCCAAATGGGGCGCACTTTTTGAGAGGAAGAGGGCAGCCATTAAATAAATTAAATTTAATGCATTTAATTCCTTTCTTTTATTCCATCTTTGACTTGTTGACCTCCTCCAAGCTTGGGCGCACTTTTTGAGAGGAAAGATTAATTAAAATAATCAAATTTAATCCTTTTAATCTCTCACCAAAGGGCGCACTTTTTTGCACATGTAATTCTATTTTTAAGAATTTTTTCATAATGGGATTCTTTACCCTGCCAGGCAGGCACCAAAATCCCGTGATCCACTTAAGTGATTTGACTTTGACATGGGATTATTTACCTGCCAGAGGCGAGGCACTAAAATCCCATGATTTCACTTAAGTCACTTTCCTTTTATTATATCATGGGAATTTTTACTGCGAGGCGGGATAAATTCCCACACTGCTGACCTCTATTTTCCCACTTTGCGGCTTAAGTGACTTTTATAACACGGGAAAAAGTACCTGCTTGGGCGGTATATAAAATTCCCACCACTGCGGCTTATATTTTCCCATCGCGACTTAAATCCTTTGTTTTCCAAAAATGCGCCCATCCCCGCGGGGCTTTTACCTGTGCGACTTCGCTTTTTCCAGTGATCCGGACCTCAGATGGCGACTTCCTCACGGGCATAATGTGCGTATATGTTTTCCAGTGCTCTCGGGCCAAAAATCGGGCTTACCGTGAAGGAATTGTTGCTCGAGAGAAATTTCACGAGAAAACAAAATGCGGGACACCACAAAAACACGAAAAATTGCCAAAAGTTACAAATAAAGCCCAAAACTTAAAATAAGTTAAAATCCTTACAGGCACATAGGAATAATAACATATTCGCTCATAATAGAGTTAAAACAGGCGCAAATAGCCTCATACGGGGCTCAAAATAATTAAATACAAATTTCCCATGAGACAAATCCAGGCACGAGAAATAAAACAATTTTGGGCATCTGGGTATTTGGCGAAAAGGGCTAATATGGCTCTTTGGGATTATCTTGATGCAATCTGAGAAACTTTCGAGGCAATAAAAACAACAAGCGACCCATTATTTTAAAAGTACGAAAAAATTTTCGGATAGGGTAGTCATGATTTCGGGGTGAAATCAGAGTGACACCGATTAGCTCCGTCTGTGGACATCTTTTTCTCTTGTCGAGAATGACAAAGGAAAAGATGAGATCCCGACATCTCTGTTTCGTATCTTGTCTTGGGCACGGGGTCGAGTCGGAAACAAAAACAACACAACACAACACAAAAACAAAAAACAAAACAAAACAAAAAAACAAACAAAGATTTATTTATGTACATACGGGTTTTACCACCTTCTCATGTCAGAACACTTGAAGTGTTGCCCATTGAAAGCGGCGGCAATTCAACTCCATCTGATGAGCAAGAATGAAGCTATCTGCTCTCGGCGATCTTTTTAATCACAAAAGGCCCTTTCCATAGTGAATCGAACTTTCCATGCATGCCTTTTGTTTCTCTTCTTTTGTCCCATAGAAGGACCCAGTCATTGACTTCAAACTTTCTTTCCCTGGCTTTTTTGTCGAAGATGACTTTCACCTTCCTTTGATGCTCTGTCAACCTATCTGCAACTTGAGTTTGTACTTCCCTCAGTTCAGTCAGGTACATGATTCTTTTATCAATAGCATCCGTGAATGTGGAATCCTCCAGGGCTTTAGAAAGTCGTAGGGCAGGCAATTCCAAGGTGAGAGAGCGCTCTGTGTCTCTACCATATAAGCAGCTGAAAAGGGGACATGCCTATCGCCCTCTTTGGTGTGATTCTATCGGCCCATAATGCATCAAACAACTTTTTATGCCAAGTCCTTTGATTCTCTGTTACAAGCTTGCGCATGATAGTTACCAAGTTCTTATTACTAGATTCAGCTTGACCATTCCCTTGTGGATAGTAGTTTGAGGAATGAACAAGTTGAATCCCATAAGTGTAGCAGAATTCCACCAACTCCTCAGAAGAAAGATTCGGAGCGTTGTCTGCTACAATTTTCTTTGAGCACGCCAAACTTGACAATAATATTTTCTTTTATAAAATTGCACACTTCGGCGGAAGTGGCAGTCTTCACAGGAATAGCTTCTACCCACTTATTGAAATAATCGGTAGTTTGTTAGAATGTAATGATGACCGGCAGCTTTGGAAGCCGGGTTAAGCATTCCAATAAAATCCATACCCCACTTTGTTGGAAAGGTTCTTGATCACAATGGGTTTTAGAGGTAATGCGAGGCAATTTCACACGCCCAAAAAATGTTGGCATGCTTGACACTTAGCTACCCATTCTGCAGTATCTTGAAAAAGGGTGGGCCAGTAATACCTTGCTCTGAGGATCTTGTGTGCAGTGACTCGGGCTGAGAAATGACCACCGCAAGCCATGTCATGAAACTGTTGTAGTAGCTGATCCTGTTGAGCTTTGTCCACGCATCTGAGAAATACGCCATCAATTCCCCTTTTGTACAAACCATTATCCCAAAGAACAAAATCTTTGGATTTAAGTTTGATTGTTCGTTTCTCTTTTCTGGAAAGTTGATCTGGGCATTCTCCATACGTCAGAAAGTAAGCAATGTTACTGTACCACTCCTCTACCAGATCTATAAAAATCTTTGCGGGGTAAATCTTCATCTATCCCATCTTGATCTGCTTCAGTCTTGATGTTTTCATCTCTGTCATTAATTCACACAGACCTCTTCCTCGAACCAGCTTTGTTGGTTTAATATCCAGGTCATATTCTTGAACTTTTGTCACCCATGTGCCTCTCAATAATCCTAACTCTTGCTGAGTAAGAATGGATTTAACTGCAGTATCTGGAACCAAAACCACAGTGTGTGAGGAAAGAATATAATACCTGAATGCTTTGCACGCCTTCACCACTGCATATGCGTGCTTTTCCATGGGAGTGTATTTGAACTCATAGGCTTTAAGGGCGTACTCATGAAAGCAATAGGAGCTTCTGCGTCCTCTTGATTTTTCTGCATCAGTATTGTTGACATGGTGTGTTCGGAGGAATAACAGTAAAGAATAAATTCTTTACTGAAGTCGGGTGAAACCAAGACTGGAGCTTTTGACAGGGCCTCTTTAATTTTCTCAAAAGCTTCCTTCCCTTCGCTGCTCCATTTAAAATCTTGTGTCTTCTTCATCATATTCGAATATGACGGGTTAGCTCAGCAAAGTCAGGAATGAATCTTGAGAAAATTCACTTTTCCAAAGAAAGAGTGAACTCCTTTTTTTGGATGTGGGCAAAGGTAATGTCTGAATGGATTTGACACGCTCTGGATCTATCTTTGTTCCTTCTTTGGAAACAATGTGCCCAAGCAGCTTTCCTTCGGTTACAGCAAAGATGGATTTCTTAGGATTCAAAGAAATACCATGCTTGCGGCATTGTATGAAAACCTCTTCCAAGTTTGAAATATGTGCTTCTATCTTTGGAAAAGACTGTCAAATCATCCAGGTACACAACTATGCTTATATCTTTGAGATGAGCAAAGGCTAGATCCATAGCTCTTTGAAATGTAGCACCCGCATTAATCAGGCCAAAAGGCATCTTCTGGTATGCGAAGGTTCCCCAAGGTGTGATGAACGCCGTTTTGTATTGATCTTCCTCGGCCACCTTGACTTGATTGTATCCTGAGAAGCCATCAAGCATGGAAAGCATCTCAGATCCAGTGACCACCTGCAGAGTGTGATCCATGATGGGGATAGGGTAGTTATCCTTTAATGAAGCTTGATTAAGGTTGCGGAAATCCACGCACAGCCTAATCTCGCCACTCTTCTTTCTTACAGGGACTATGTTGGCCAACCATTCCGAATGGTGTATGGGATAGATAATCTTTGCATCTAACAACTTCCGAATTTCTGCAAAGATGGTTCCCGAAATGGTAGGGTTGTGCCGCCGCAGCTTCTGCTTGAAAGGCTTTTGTTTTGGTTTAAGTGGGATGTAGTGTTGAACTTCCGCAGGCTGATATGTTTTTAGATCCTGATAGGACCAGGCAAAAACATCCATATATTTCTTAAGAAGCTTAGTGAAAGCTTCCTTTTCAGCTCTGAACAACACTTACCCAGATTTACTAATTTGGGATCATTGCCGGCTCCCAAATTTAGTAATTGTGTGTCGGAGGAAGAGCCTTCCTCATTTTCTTCATTTTCTTAAGCATCGATCATCATGCTTATCAAACATTTCCTCAAGAGATACCAAGCCTTTGGGAATTTTTCCCTTTAGTTGGATAATCTCGACCTCTGAGACGTCGGCATCCATTTCTCAGACGGTGAGTGCTGGGAGGTGAATTGCTTCCCTCATAGTAGATTTCTTCAAAGTTGTCCTTTTCTGTTGGAGAAACGCAGCAATCTGTGTGTCATCGTTGAAAACTTGCCATTGCTGGACGTTGTCAGGAACCTTTGGGTGAAAAACCATTTCCACCTTGTAGTCTCCCTGTCTAAAGAATGCAGGGGGCTGATCCGGATTCAACAAGGCTGCAGTCACTGCGCGAATCAGCTCTTGAATTTTGTTCTCTCGGAATGTAAGATACCGAGAAAGCTGAAAAATCCAGGATAGCAGAGTAGACCCGATCTCTGTAGTGCCGCAGTTTGTCTTTTTTGACTTGGTAGAGGCCTCTTATCTGCTTCACAATCAGCTCAGCATCTCCTCTTGCGTGTAATAATTTGATTCCCATTGTTCTTGCCTGCTCCATGCCTAACAACAATGCTTCATACTCAGCCGTATTGTTAGTATTTTCGAACATCAATTTGAAGGAGTGCGCATGCACCTTCCCTTCAGGAGAGATAAGAACAACGCCTGCGCGGATCCAAATGAACAGCAGCTACCATCAAATTCCAGAGTCCAAATCTTGTTATCAATTTGATGTGATTCTCGAATCACCGGTTGAATTTCTTCTTTATCCATTTCTAGATAATAGACTCCGTGATCCGATTCCTGAAACAAGATCTGAGATCTAGGATCCTCAGATTTTGATACTGTGTACTTAGATTTCTTCTCAGGTTCCAGCTTCTGATTTACTCCTTTGATTGGTATGTGCGCACAAGACCAATCCATCTTCACTTCTCCACCCAACTCTTTGCAGAAATTTCTACTCAACGACATGCCATAAGAAGTGGAATGTCTGCTTCTGAGGATAGTCATTTTCAGTCTTTTATACGGAAAGGAAGCAAATCTTGCTGCTGCATCTTTGATTTTCCCCACAAGAGGGACTTGCCTTTCCATGGAATAACATCTTCCGATGGTTTTTGTCAATGTAAGACCCAAGGCATCAGCAACTTTGGCAGGCATGACATTGTCGGAAGCTCCAATCCAAGATGCGATTGCTTAGCTTATGTCCGTTGATGAGCAAAGAACACATAGAATGGCTCGATCCTTTTTGATGTAGCAGGAGAAGGGGTGGAAGGAGAAGAACTTGCAGCAGCATTATTTGAAGGTGAAGTAATCTTTGGACTTGACAAGATACCCCGTGAATTATTATTTGTTGGGCTGGGACCATTACTTTGCACATATTTGACCAATCTATTGAGCTGATCAGGAAATGCCCTCAAATACTCAGCTTCTGACATTTGGACCTTGTTTCTCTTGATGTGATCAATTATGTCAAAAGCTTGACTTGCTTCATGGGATGTGCGTTGGTTCTTTGCTTTGTGAATTGAAAGAATTTGAATATTTATCCTTGGCGCTAATGAAGAAGGAAGAGTGCTACCTCTTTTCAAGATAGTAACATCCAGGCCAGGATCTTCTCTCTCTTTCCGGCCGCTTGTGGATGCTTCGGCATTTTGGCGCGTCTGAGACCTTGTAAACACCGCAAAAGTGTGACCATCAGAATCTTCAAAAGATTCATAATAGCCATCATCAGATTCATAGTCCAGGTAACCAATATTGGAGTCGCCAGCGGGATCTATAAAGTCTTCATCATCGAATGATTCATCAATGCCGAGATCCTCTTCATTAGTTTCCAAGTTATTCCTTGGAGCAACTTCTATTGCCAAACGTTGTGGTGCAGCAGCAAGTCTTTTGATTTTGATTTTGATTTTGACCATTGAAGGTCCTAGTAGGAGCTAATCTTGAGGGGGTTGCATTCCCTGCTTGAGAGATCTGCTTCTTGATCTGCAGCATGTCATTAGCCAATTTCTGCAACAAAGGATCAGAAGTACTTGCAGAAGCGCCATCACCTTTGTGAGATGGTTGTTTAAGTTTTCCAGCCATGATCAAGTCATCCTCAACCTCCACGGCAGCATTTTGTGCTTCCAGTAGATTTACAGGTCTTGCCCTTCTTAGCTGATATCCAACTTCAGGCAATAGAGCGTTTATAAAAAACGTCTTTTGATTTTCGTCGCTCAATGCGGCAGAAGTGGGGATTTTATACAAAATCCTTTGGAACCTTGCAATAAAGTCCCGCATGTTCTCGTTTGGCTCTTTCTTCAACTGCGTCAGTTGGGTGATCAACGTGCTAGCGTCCTCTGCAGGCTTGAATCTTTTCAAAAATTGCTCACGCATAGTCGTCCAGTTGGTTATGGTGCCAGGAGCCAGCCGATAGAACCATTCTCCAGCCAAGTCGTGTAGAGTCTCAATGAATAGCCTGACTGAGACATCTTCATGCTCCACTGCAAGCACACCACAAGATATGAAGAAGGCTGCCAAATGATCATCCGGGTTTTGCTTTCCATCTCTAAAGAATTTTGGAAAATTCTTTCTGGATCCCTTTGGCAGCTCGTGCATAGGTGGAGCCAAGTTGAGAGGTCCAAAAGCCGCTCCCCATGGAACAGGTACAATTTGGTGCGCCATGTTAGCTTGAGCACGTCTCCTCCTTGTGTAGACTTGATAGACTTGATGGATAATTCCAGCCGCCGGATTATGCTGAATACGATCCGGATCTGGATGGGTGTGTACTCTCCTTCCTGGTGAGAGACTAGATCTGCGGCTTCTAACTTGAGGAGGATGATTGAAATTGAATTGCTCCTGCAGTCGGAAGAAATGATCAGTCCTTCCTTGCGCCTTCACGGATCGGGTGAATGGACGTTCAGCCAGGTTGAGATTTGTATGGAAAACACTCTGATCTTCAATAGAAAAGCTTTGATCTGCAAAGATAGTTGTTCCCCAGCGGAGTCGCCAAAAACTGTTGGCTAGATTTTCTGCATAGCATCAAACCTAGGCAGTCATGAGATAAATCTCCCTCATTTAACCGGTGAGGCTCCGTGTCAGATTTGTCAATAAAAATGTGTTATTATCTATCAGGGGGTTTTACTTTAACCACTTAGTTCATGAACCATAACTAAGAAGTTTCTGCAGCAAGTAAGCAGTTGTTTAAGAAAGGAAAATTATAGAAGAAGAAGTAAAGGAAATACGAGAGAAGAAATGGGAAGATGTGCATCCCAATTAGTAGATAGCGAGCTAATTGCATGCACATAGAAGAAACTTAATAGATATGAACACACAAAAATTATAAAGCAAAGGCAGCTCTAGATCCAGATCTAAAATAACACAAAGTTTATTAAGAGATCTAAGATTTAAAAGCAAGAAACACAACACCAAGTGACACAAAGTTCTCAGAAAACCTGCTCCTTTGTATTCCTTTGCTCCAAGTTGCTCTCAGGGGTTCAGCACAAAGAATAGAACACAAGATTGCTTCTCACAAATTCTGATTGATCATTAACCGGAGGTTCTTCTCCTACTTATAGAATGTAGGAGGAAAGTACAAATAGAAGACTCAAGCTGAACTAAAGTATGAACAACAAGTAAAAAAGATGACATTTGGCAATCATCCTCAACTAACTTCTTCTTAAGTGACACATGTATCACTTAACTAATAGAATGGTTCCACATGACTTCAAGTAATGGTTGCAAAACCAATAACTTAGAAGTTTTACAATTTCATCAGGAACATAGAAGAAGAAAGAATAGAAGAAGTCATGCCAATTTGTAATGTTTACATCTTCTTCTTGTTACGATATCGATATACTTGTCGAACATATAATTCAACATCCTTCCATCTGTTTTAGCCACTTTCCTTCTCTATCTGCTGCAGCAACCCTTCATTCACACTTTCTTGCATGCTTCCACCTCTTCCAAACTCGGCCCAAACCTCATGATATGCTGCTGCGGCGCCACCCAATCTATTGATAGAATTCATCGTGAAAGGCTTGGTAGCTTTATCAATTCTCTTTTGCACCATCGAGAAGAGAACCTTCCGAGGAATTATGCACCTCGTTAGAAACAATCCGCACGTATGAAGTAACACCTCCATCCACTCTTTCCTCGGTGAAAGAAATGATCTTGTCAGTAAATCGATGTTCTACTCTCGAGCGCTGCATCCTTTTCAGCAGAAAACTCTGCAGATCTCCAAATGGAAGATCTGCAAACTCTAGCTTTGCTTCCCCTTCTCGGTGATCCATCAGGTACAATTTGTTCTGACAATACATCTCTCGTGACTTGTTGATCTCGGCCAAAATACTCGGGTTACTCTCTGCTGCTTATTATTCATGCCTTCTATGCTTTCCATCAGTTGCTTTAGTTGATTTGCTGCATCGTTCATAACCTTTAGGCGGGCTGGCACTTCCCCAAGTTGCACAGAAGCTTGACGAATAATCAGATCCTTCCATTCGTCAATAGCCTTTACTTGATTGCTTGCATCTTCCATTTCCTGCATAAGATGATCACTCACCTGCTCTGAAATGGGCTGAATGGAAGGTTTAGCAACCTTGGCTATGATCTCACATAATTGAGATATTTGCTTCTGCAGCTCTTCTTTCTCCGCCTTTTCACTGTCAAGCCTAAGGAACAAAGCATCCATCAATGTCTGCGTGTCCTGCTTCAATCCTTCAGTGGTAGCTTGACCGAGTGGTATTTTGGTCACCGTCACATCTTCTGCCGTGAGCTCCTCTTCTATCTTTCCTTCCGCCGGAATTGATATCTCAGCAAACTTCTCTCCCGAATCCTTGATGATCAACCTAGAAGTTGCTTTAGCAACTTTAGGCCTTCTGTCTCTTACTCGGATCTGAAGTAGGCTGCAGTCATGCTCCTCTAAGTTCATCTCTACTCTTGCTTCCGGAACCAAGCTGCAAAGCTAACCATTCCGAAAGTTACTTCTCGGGGAGTAAGAAGTCGCTGAGTGCACTACCATCTCCCACTCTGCATCCTCTCCGTCAGAAAGTGCCACGGTGTTATGGCTGCCATCTTCTGAAACATCCAAGGACAAAGCTCTTTCGAACTCCGTCATCTGCGGCTTGACATCTCCTCTGGAGCGGGTGATGAGCAAAGTGGCTGAGGAGAGAAAGAAACGTCGCGGATTGATGAAGGCATGGAAGCATCCTGCTGCTGCTGCGGTGCGATAGTTGGTGATCTTGGAGTCTTTGGAGAAGTCGGAGTCAAAGCTATGGTCGTAGAAGTGGTCTTCTCTTTCTCTTGAGATCTTACGTGTACTTTGACTTCTCGGACCTTCTGCTGCTTTCTCCTTCATGCTTTCGTTTGAGGAATCTCCTACGCGCCGAAGTTGCCCGTGATTTGATTCATCAATACTTCATCAAGGCAATATCCCTTAATCGTGACTTGAGTTTGAAGTATTCACCAACACACTCGATCTTTCTTGATTGAATGGCGACCTCCATGTTATCTGCGGTATAGCTTTATCTCCTCCCATTTGATGGTAAGTGTCAAGTACCACGTTCCCATCATCTTTAAGATCCGAGTATCCGCTAGTCAAAATCGAACACTTGCTTTCTTTGATAACTGCTGAAATCTTTCTTTCTAACCTCGTACTCACTTACGCACTTCATCCGAAATCTTCTAACGAAGGCACATGTGCGTACTCCTGGGAGATTGTCTTCCTGGCTACTCCAAATGGATCGAAGTTAAGCCGTGCAGGGAAGAACTCTTGCTCATACTCGGATAACATTTGCGCTTCCATCCCTCGAGCTCTGTGAATGCTGATGCAACTGTAATATCCCACAGTGATTGGGAAGAAGCCCGTAGACTTGTGCCGTTTCGACTGAAGGTCGTGTAACTCCACAAGTTGCCTGCTCAGCTCCATGGCGATCAATCTATCACTCGGATACCTGGGCATCTTTATTGGTTCTCCAGAAAAGCCCGTAACCCTGAGGTATGTGAAATCTGCAAACTGGATGAATAAACTGCCAATCTTGGACACTGCTTCCCACGCTTCCTTGCTTACCCTGTGAGTCTTCAAGTCTTTGTCTAGCCTGCAGATGAAATCGTAGAAGAAGTCATCGTTGATCACTTTGAAGTCCTTCTCGCACGCAGGTACAGTAAGCTGTGGGTAGCACTCGAAAATGGGGTCCTTGGAAAGAACACCACATCTATCCAGCTTGGAAAAGACACCTGTGAAGGCTGCGACATACACCAAGTATGAAGTCATCTTGAAGGCTGAAAGTCGCTTCACGTTAGAAGTTGCTCACCGATGTTGCTTCTTAATAATTTCGACCACCATTGATTATAGAATCAACCTTGTTGATTTGATGGTCTGATGAAAGCATACATCCATGTACGGAAAGTGTAGGCATTAACTTCGCCATTCAACCTGCATAGCAATTTGATGACATCATCTGCCTCCTGCACCAAATTGGACCGTGGAAGAGTTCTCGGGAACTTTGAAGGGGATCTAGGCTTCTTCATGAACCGGCTATTCATTATGCTCACACAATCAGCTCTATGTTTCTCCCATCTCTTTGTCGGCATCTGAATGCTAATAGAAGTCACCACCTTTCATGCCTTTGGAATCTTGAACAATAATTGATGAACTCCGCATCCAAACGAATTATTGTCTTTCCCGCAACATCACGCATTCTGATCTGGATGAAGGATGATAAGATCTAGCACACTCCATCACGAACTCTGGCAATTGGGCTATACATGGGAAAGCTGCAGCTCGGATAATTCCACTACTTTTGACCATACACATGAGTGAAGTCTTTCCCGCTCTGGATCTATCAATCAAATCAGAAAGAGGTTCTGGGCCTAGATCCATGTCTCCTATGTCTGCAAGTTTGGAAGCAATGCATGAATCCATCGTGCTCTCTTTTTCATCTCCTTTCGCCATGGCTTTGTCTATCTTTGTCTGAATAATTCTTTTCTTCTAACTTGGCGGATTTCTTCAATCTTGGTGCGAGATCTGGACAATTCTTGATTCGGAGGATATTTGCGATGTATTGGACATTGATAAAAACTCCTTTTCTTTTGTAAAGCACACCTTAATGAATTCCTGCAATTTATTCGGACAAAAATGGCCACCAGGAGCATGAATAGTGAATTTAAATTATAAAAATCTGCACTTTTCAAACTGCTGCCCCAAAAATTGGTGTTTAATTTGCACATAAAGAGAGCATGAATCCTTTGATCAACACTGAGCTCTGTAACACTGTGAAAACAACTATGCGAGACAAAGATCAACCTCCTCCAAAGCATGCGCCAAATCTTGGAAGCTTTTAGCCTTGTTAGCACTTTATCTGAACAAAATCCTTCCTCTAATGGGGCGCACTTTTCCTCCTCTGGCTGCAATTCTTTACCTATGAATTAAATTATTCACCCATATGGCTGCCCATGCTTATATAACCTTCACAATTCTATAATTAATAATTGCCCTAACAATTAAAGGCAATTAATTAATTAAAAATCATGCTTTTCTCTTTTAAAAATAGCATGTTTAAGGACAGCCATCCAATAAATTAAATTAATCCAATTTAATCCTTCACACAACACTTCACTCAAGCTCCACAGTGTGCTTTGACCATAGCCACTGAAAATAGAAATTAATTTAATGTTTTAATGCCTTAAAAAACATTAAATAATACCCAAATGGGGCGCACTTTTTGAGAGGAAGAGGGCAGCCATTAAATAAATTAAATTTAATGCATTTAATTCCTTTCTTTTATTCCATCTTTGACTTGTTGACCTCCTCCAAGCTTGGGCGCACTTTTTGAGAGAAAGATTAATTAAAATAATCAAATTTAATCCTTTTATTCTCTCACCAAAGGGCGCACTTTTTGCACATGTAATTCTATTTTTAAGAATTTTTTTCATAATGGGATTCTTTACCTGCCAGGCAAGCACCAAAATCCCGTGATCCACTTAAGTGATTTGACTTTGACAATGGGATTATTTACCTGCAGGCGGGCACTAAAATCCCATGATTTCACTTAAGTCACTTTCCTTTTATTATATCATGGGAATTTTTACCTGCAGGCGCAATAAATTCCCACACTGCTGACCTCTATTTTCCCTTTGCGGCTTAAGTGACTTTTATAACACGGGAAAAAGTACCTGCTAGGCGGTATAAAATTCCCACCTTGCTGCGCGCTTATATTTTCCCATCGCGACTTAAATCCTTTGTTTTCCAAAAATGCGCCCATCCCATGCGAGGGCTTTTCTTGCATGCTGCGACTTCGCTTTTTCCCAGTGATCCAGACCTCCGATGGCGACTTCCTCCGGGCATAATGTGCGTGTATGTTTTCCAGCTGCTCCAGGCCAAAAATCGGGCTTACCCGGTGAGGGAATTGCTCCAGAGAAATTTCACAGAAAACAAAACGGGACACCACAAAAACACGAAAAATTGCCAAAAGTTACAAATAAAGCCCAAAACTTAAAATAAGTTAAAATCCTTCTGGCACATAGGAATAATAACATATTCGCTCATAATAGAGTTAAAACAGAGCGCAAATAGCCTCATACGGGGCTCAAAATAATTAAATACAAATTTCCCGCAGACAAATCCCGACGACAGAATAAAACAATTTTGGGCATCTGGGTATTTGGCGAAAAGGGCTAATATGGTTCTTTGGGATTATCTTGGGCATCAAGAATTTTCGTATTTAAAAACAACAAACGACCCATATTTTAAAAGTACGAAAATTTTTCGGATAGGGTGGTATTGCATCTTAGAAAAATGGATTTTAGGGGCATCTTCTACTTTGACCTTGACTTCCTTCTACTTCCTTCCCCTTGTGGCCACTCCAGGTGCTCTCTTAGGTGTCATAGGAACAATAAAGGTGTGTTCTTTCAATATGTTTGAGCTCTACAATTAAATCTGCATGCCCTATCTCAACTTTGTATGCCCTAGCTCAAATCCAAACCCTAATAGTCAATTTATCCTTCCCACATGCCTTTGTGTCACTCAAACACCTTCTCCAATGGAGTATCAGAAAATCATGTGCATAAATATGAAAAATCCGACTGGTTCATAGCTCTCCACACTTCACAACTCACTTGCTAGCTCGCTCAACTTCAACTTGCTTGAATGATCTTGATCGTAAAGGTAAAAATGATTTCCCAAAACCTCCTTATATAGATTTTTAAAAAATTACATTTATTACTTGTCACCTACCACCGTATTTCACATTAACTTGATTTTTCTTTCCTTTTTCCACATTGATTTTTCTACACCACAGTCATAACCTTTTGGCACACCTGCTACTCCTTGGCCATAATCCTCCTTTTGTGCACCTCCATGCACTAAATTACATCACCATTGCGCCTTTCACCAAGTAGTTTCCACTGTTGTATCCTACCTCGCATTAGATTGTGCGTCTATTCGTCCACACATGGTTTTAAATCATGAGAAAAATTATTTCTCTATCTGCACCTTCACTTCAAGCACCTACACAATATCTCTATGCATACCCATCTTTAGAGAACATTCAAATCTGGTCCAAGTACCCTATATATAATCCACCCCACAATAAGGGTATGTGTTGTCCTCAGGCATGAAAACACTTAGATAGTAATCAGCTTCTGGCACACAAGCGCACTTATGATGAAAAAGCATTGAAATGATGAAAGGAAAAACATATAAAGGAAATGCATGAAGGAAACCTAATCTAAATGGAAATAATGCCTTATTACAAACACTAAGAAAACTTATTTATAGTAGGGCTTCAACCTAATCCCATTGAAATAACCAAGAAATCATGTTCCATCCAGCGCCTCTAATCTGGAAAGCACCTAAATCAAGTATATAAGTCACAATATACGGTCCCAACCAATGCACTTTAAACTTTCTAGGGTGGCACAAAAAAATTGAGTCATAAAGAAGAACCATCTATCTAACTTCAAGCTTCTTATCCTTAATATGTCTATCATGTCATGCCTTATGTCTGGCCTTTTTGGTCTTCTAATTCCATCGTGCTTTATAGCACACCTCTCATCCAACTACATAGTGCATGTAATATGTAGAGAAGGTAACATGAATTCCACTAGTAGAATAGCCTCCATGCCAAACACCAATTGAAAAGGTGTGGCCTTATTCAACCTTTTGTAGGTTTTCCTATATGCCCAAAGTACAATAGAGACTTTATCATCCCATTATTTCCTTCTAACATCACAAATTTTAGTCAATGTGTGGCTCAATATCTTGTTAAAGGCCTCAACAGTTCCATTAGCCTAAGGGTGATAGGGTGTTATTTTATGGTGTGCAACCATAAATTCTTCCAAAATTATCCTGATGGTCTCATTAAGGAAATGAGTACGCTTATCACTTTTCAAACTCAATGGGCATCCATACACAGTGATAATGTTCTCCCGGAGAAACCTTGTTGTTGTAGCTACCTTACAATCCTTTGTAGACACTGCTTATTCCCACCTTGTAAGATAATATGTACAAGTTATAATGTAGCGCAATCTAGTCCTACGTGTAGGTGGGGAAATAGGACCCAAAATTCAATTTCCCACTTCTCGAAAGGTTCTGCACTCACAATTGGCTTCAAAGGCATTTCATATGAATTCTAGGGTTTACAAGAGCATTAACAATGGTCACATGCCTTACAATATTCTTTGCAATCCTTATATAAATATTCCCACCACAAATTAGCCAATAAAATCTTGTGCATGGTGGCATCCCCTGCATAATGTCCACATACAATACCGCTATGAGACTCTTTGATAATAACTTCATGCTCATGCTCAAGTACACACCAACGCAAAACTTCATCCCGACCTAGTTTGTATAAGTTTCCACTAATCAACATGTAAGGCATGGCGTGGATGACAAGTTGTTTCTTTTCTAAAGCCTTCATCCTTTCAGGTGCCACACCAGTTTGTAAAAATACAAGAATATCTTCTAAGTCGAGGGGCGCATAGTTCAATCTGAATTTTTTTGCATCCGACATTGTATCCTTAATGCTCTACGTGTCCTCTCTTGTATTAATACTTGATAAGTTATCTAGTCTAGAATTACTCTTGCCTTGTTTAGCCACCATAGTAAAATAAAATTTCTGAAATAACAGAATCCAACGGTGTATACACCCCTGTAGAATGGGCTTGTTCACCAAGTACTTCAAATCCATGTGATTTGTATAGAAAAATAAATGACATTGTCAAGAATTAATGTCTAAACTTATACAACGCGTAAATCATAGACATAACCTTGCGTTCTATAGTTTAATAATTATGTTCACTTGTGTTAATTTCTTGATTTCAAAACAAATAAGGTGATTAACAATACCTTCTCCAAGCTGGGCTAATACCATGTCAATGGCCATGCCAGAGGCATCCACATACACATGAAAAGGTTTGGTCCATGAAGGAAAGCAAAAATAGGTGTTGTTGTAAACCTTTCCTTCAATGTCTCAAATGTGTGTTGTTGCACTTCACCCCAATGGAAATTTCCTTTTCTCTTTAAGAATTCCTCTAAGGGAATGGTAATATTATAATACCATTTGATAAAATTATTTTAATAGCATGTGTGCCCCAAGAACCTATGCACCTCGCTCTGGTTAGTAGGTTCCTCTAAGCCTAAAATAATAACAACCTTAGCATGATCCACTAACAAACATTCCTTGTAGATGATGTGTCCAAGAAAAGTCCCAAAAGGTGTATCAAAAACACACTTCTTGACATTCAAGGAGATTCTCAACTACCAAAATCTCTCAAACATAAGCCTTAAGTTATCGAATGATATTTCACTAGCCCATACATTGTCTAATCATCCGGATAAACCTGTAATAACTTATGAGTAAAATATTGGAATGCTTGCACAAAAGCGTGCAAAAACATTGTAAGGTACATTCTTCAATCGAAAGGGCATAACGATGTACATAAAAATTCCCCAATTGGTGGTGAAATTTTTCTTTTCTAATGCTCTTTAGTAATCCTTACCTAACGATATCTAGAAAAACCATCGGTGAAGGAGTAGATCTCGCACCCTACAACGCCTTCCGTAATATCCTCTCGTAAATGGTGTGAGAAAGGGATCTATTATAGATGTAGTATTGAAATCTCTATAATCCACACAAATTTTTATTCTACCATCTTTCTTGATATTGATCACCATGGGACTAACCCACTTTGACTCCTCAATGGGCTCAATGATTCTAGAATTCAAGTATCTTATCAATTTATTCCTTTACCTTGATGCATAGATTAGTATTTATCCTATAGGGCCTCTTCCTAACCAGAACACACCTTCCTTTAACTTGATTCTCATCTCTCTCAAAGATTCAAGAACCTTTTTCAACTCATGATAGCTCCTGAGGAACAAGTCCTTGAAGTCACGTAACATCTCAATTATCTTAGCAACATTAGAGTCAAACCAATAATCTCCAATGATGGCCTCATTAAGTTTAGTAAATGTCCCAATGCTGACCTTATTCATTTTCATCAGCTCATGGTAGGTATGTAGCTTCTCATCTTCACTATCTATGACCTTGCGTGTACCCTCTGTTTACTCAACATCTAGATTATTCACTTCTTCATCACCAATCACATGGACCATTTTACCTTTCTCTTTCTCTAGGCATCTGTCTCTTCCTATTCAACATGTGCCTCTAGGTCTAACTCTCCTAGTAATTCTTGAATAATTTCCTCAACCTTTGCACTATCTCCCATAGTCAAGCACTTCATAACCTGTAATGCTTCATTCACTAGGGGTTTAGTGGAAAAATAGTCAAAGGTATGAATCATACATGTAGTTAGTTCTTGTTAATTCCATGTCTCTCTATTCAATTCTGCATAGACATGCCATGCACGTGCGGAGCCTCGCAAGGTGTAAAAGAGCTTGTGTACCCATAATGAAGGTCGTAAAGATTCATGCCCCTTTGTCCAGATTCTCTCACACCGCTGAATGTGGTTCCAAAAAGGGTCTTTACTTGTGGAATTCACATATCTCGAGTAGGCACATTGCTCCATAGAAATATAGAAGAGAAGGCGATTCACACTTCTCACCACTATAAGAGATTATCCCTATGAACCATCCACCAGCGCGCTATTATCCCGCGTAGAGTATAAACTAGTATATTCCTTCTTTCCACTTGATCCATCCACTGAACTTCCATAGCGTGTAGGAACACTTCAGGATTTCCTTCACATATGTACCTTAGTACATGGTTACTGCCCAAACACCTAACACAATGCGTCCTACTTATGTGCATAATGCACTCCTTACTTCATGCCAAAACATTTCATAAGTTCCATGTGCTCATTTGTCATAAGCAACACTTATGGTATCACTCCATGATGTGCATCATCCCATTGGAGAAATCCTTCCTTTGATGACTTAAGGACTTCGGATCTCTAATGGTGTGCACATAGATTATGTTCAAATCCTCTTCACTTAAGGGCTCTACATAAGGTGCATCTTTCCCGTCTATCAAAGGAATGATCACGCGCTCTTATTTGTTCTCGAAACTTATATATCCTTTGTTGAAGCATAGATTAACATTGTTTGCATAACACCAAGGGTGTGCGAGTAGTGTTGGAAAAATGTCTTCCTCTGTATGTGCCAAGACCTCAAAGTCCCCAATAAACTTGGCCCCTTGTATAGTAATATTAGCATCCTTCAAGACTCCAATGGGTGTGGCTTTAGTCCTGTTTTCCATAAACAATACATTCAAAGATGGCTGCAATGGTGGTCTCCCCATTTGAATCCATGCATCCAAAGTGAGTACATTCACTTATGCACCTGTATCAATAAAAATGTTACTCAAGAGCCATCTATCAATAATAGCATTCGAGTGATCTCTTTATCATAATCCAGACTATGAGGAGGTAGGTTAACATGAAAAATCCATCTTTTGCACTCAACTCCGAGCATGAAATATTTTCCCTTAGCTATTCCCCCATAAAAGAATGATGTTTTCATGTCGTAGTATCTTACAAATCTCTCATAGATCATCGACATCCATCTGAGAAAGATCATTTGTTTTCTTCTACTCTAACTTCCGTGATTGTTTTGTCAAACATTGTATCTCACCATATAAATTCCTAATCACCTCCATGGTTTCTTGATAAACTTCCTTCTGATGCATAGGGTCTAGATAATTTACATGTAATACCTCCTCCTTTATAATGGCAGGCTTCTGATTTGGAACTTCCCTGGTGCACGTAGCCTCAACTTGTGTAGTTATCTTCACAGCACCGTTGGAGATCAAATGTGCACCCATGCCCAAATCATAGACAATTCAAGATTTGAGTCAACATGGGATTGTCTCCAAGTTGTGGGACTCGAACTGAGATAGACCTTCAGAGAAGGTCAGCTTCCTCTACTTACCTCTAATGTTAAAATACTCCTAGGAATTGAAATGCAACTATCTAGCTCTACTCTAACTTTCCAAGGGACTAGGGTGAGAAGGAGATGCATAAAACATAAACCTAAACTAGAGAAGGCGATAACACCAAAAGAAAGGGGATGAATACTCAGAAAGAGAGAAAATGGAAGAGCATAATGATGAGGAGGGCCAAAACAAAATCCATAGATCAAAATCACGTCCCGAGTTCCACCTTCACGATGCACAATAGACACAGATCTCTAAAACAATACATACAACACACCTGCGAATGAATGAGAGGAAAGAGAGTGCAATAAAACAATAGCTAAGGCTGAAGCAAGCCATAAAAATAAAGATTTTATTGTTGAAATATCATGCACAGATCATCATGATATAGGAAGATGCAAAACATTTATAGAGACATAGCCAAAGGCATGCAACTCTTAGAACACTTGTGCAACATAGAATGATGCCCTCGCATTCCCAAAGTATCCAACATTAAAACTAGGCATCACTTTACAATATATAGAAATTTGAAGAAGAGAAATAAGGAAAGAAGAGAGGGAAATTTGAATTCCCTATTACACCAATCGACCACTTCCATTCAATTATTTGAAAATATCTAATTATTTCTACAAAATCTGCCTCCCCACACCACTTTTCTTGTTAAAGAAGGAATAACACCCATACTATATTAAAATTCAGTGTTTGAGTCATCTAAAACATCCTCTTTGTGTGTTGGAGATGTTTTTCTTCACTTCCACCACCTACCAACATTTAATCCATGAAATTTGATTCCCTTCACATGGAGAAGGCTAAGATTCCTTCAAATAATATCGATTTGCAATGATCAAATTAGATTCATGTTCATTTAGTAATCCCCATAAAACTATTATTATTCTCCTTTTGTTCCATGGATTTCTTGTTTCAATCATGCACGGATTTCAGCTTCAATGGTTATCCTTTTGTGTCGCGGTAGTGTATTTTTCATTCTGTGACTTTTCTACCTTTCCTACTTATTCCGCAGCTTATTTATGTGGCACGGCCTCATGTTGAATTCTGCGGACTAGCTATTGTTTACCCATTGGATTTTGTATTTTCTTTGTTCTATGGTTTTAGACCTCTTCTTCTTTTCAATTCTTGTCCCTCACTCTGTAGAATTTACTCCTTAGTCGCGACATTACCTTTCAATCTGCGGCATCCCCAAACACTACCGTGGCCAATTAAACCGAGTCTGTGGCAAACAAAGTTGCACTATTTTGTAAGGGGTGAAAAAATAGACAACAATTTTTGTGACTCATAGGGTATATCTACCTATTAAATGAGATTATTGGTAGCCTTAGCATCCATTGGGCATGTTATGAGCCTAAAAATCCTCAAATCTAATTTAGTTTCTCTGCATTTTATTTTCTGAGAAAATATACAACTACTTCTTGATATTTTGAACCTCCCTCCCCATCTTGAGAACATGATGAAACTATGCACAAGGACATCTCCAAGCAATAAGACAGTGCAAATCACTGAGGAAAGAAACCTATACTACCAACAAATCAATGTGTTGAAAGCACTTGGAGGAATTGAAATTATACTCTACTATATACAAGATGCATGAAAAATCTTAATGAGAAGGCTTGAGATGAATCCCATTGAATGGGATTTGAAACATGTTCCCATCAAGATCAGATAACTCAAATGAGTTAGCCACCTTATAAGCAATGATGATGTATGGTCCACTCCAAATAACATCAAATTTGGAGTGTCTCCTAATTTAGCTTGATCCGCGTCCCATTTCAAAATGAGATCCCCAACTTTGAAGGTCTGATCTTGAGATTTTCTGTCAAACCACTGTTTGGTTGACACTTGATGTTGTTCCATCCTTACCATGGTGGCATTCCTATTTTCCTCTAGCTGCACCAATTCCACCATTCTGATTTCCCTTTGATCTGCATCTTCAAATTCAAGCTGCTAAGCTAATTCCAATGAAGGAAGCTCAAGTGATAATGGAAATCTTGCTTCCTTACCATACACCAATTTTTAGGGAGAAGTGCCAATAGCCTTCTTATTTGTTATCATGTCCACCCAAAGAGCATTTTTTACCTTTGTGTGCCACTGCTTTTGATTAATGTCCATTGTCCTTTTCATGATTCTGATCAGATTTTTGTTAGTGGATTATGCTAATCCATTACCTTGGGGGTAATAATTGGAGGAAGTCTTAAGATAAATCCCAAGTTGTAGATCCCAACTAGAAATATTTGATCCTAAGAAATATTTAGCATTATCAGAAATGATCGTTTGAGGAATGCCAAACCTTGTAACAATTTCTTCAAGAAATTCCAAGATGACTAATTCAGTGGCTTCCTTCAATGGTGTGGCTTCAATCCACCTAGTGAAATAATATGTGGCTATGAGGACCCATTTGTGACCCATACTAGATGGTGGGTTGATCATACCAATGAATTCAAGACCCCATTGTGTAAATGGTTGATCTGTTTGGATTGGATGAAGTGGTAGGGTTGTCAATCTTTTCTTTCCAGTGAAGAGTGCACATTCTTTACACTTCCTCACCCACCTGTGAGCATCCATGAACAATGTAGGCCAGAAATAACCTACTTTTATAATCTTCATGGTTGTAGCTTTAGCAGAGAAATGTCCACTTGAGAAGCCATCATGGAATTTAGTTAGAACCCTATCGCATTTCTCACCTTCAATGCACCTAAGCAACACTCCATCAATATTTATTTTGAACAATATGCCACCAACAAGCGCATAAGGAATGGATTGCAATCTTATATGTCTTCTCTTTTCTTTATTCAAACCAAGGGGATATGCACCAGTAGATAAAAACTTAGTCATATCAACAATCCAACTACGCTCGTTAAAATTTATTTCATCCTGATGTCACTAAACATCACACGATAGCTCATCATTTGAAGGAACTTCATTCATGAGGGTGGTCTCTTGAGGTTCTCGCAATGTACATAGCCAATTGCTCACAAAGTGCTCTTCCTCTTACCAATTTTGTAGCTTTAATGGTCACATCATACTCCATGATCTTAGTCACCCATCCAACTCATTTCTCGTTGATCTCTACTCCCATAATGAAGTCTCTAATGCTAGAATGTGATACTAAAACCTTTACGCGGCTAGCAACAATCATACTTTTGAATTTATTCAAGGCTCTCATGATGGAAAACACCTGTTTTTCAATGTGACTATACTTAAGCTCATAATTCTTTAGTGTTTGACTGAAAAAATATATAGGATGCTCCATTGCTTGATCATTTAGTTGTGTCAAAACTGCATGGCTATGCTAGATTCCACCCCATGAGCATAAAGAATGAAATATTTGGTATAATATGGGTTAATCAATGTTGGGACCTAGGTAATCTCTTGTTTTATATTTTCAAAGTTTTCCTTTCCTTCTGTGGTCCACTTGAATGTTACATCCTTCTTTATCATGAGAGTAATAGGTCTTATCAAACCCATAAAGTTAGGGATGAAATGCCTAACAAAGTTGATCTTTCCAAGGAATGACTACAAAGCCTTCTTATGAGCTGGCAAGGAAAGAGTTATGATAGCTGCAATTCTCTCTGGATCAATGACAATGCCTTCTTTTGATACAATATGCCCCAAGAGATTGCCTGTAGGGACTGCAAAGTTTCATTTCTTAGGATTAAGGGATACACCAAACTCCTTGCATCTTTCAAACACTTTCTCCAAGTGCTTCATGTGATCCATGCTCGCTTGGAGAAAATCGATATCATCTAGGTAAACCAAGATGAACTAATTGATAAATCCTTTGAAAGAAATATCCATTGCTCTTTGGAAGGTAGCACCTGCATTTGATAAGCCAAAAGGAATTTTTGATAAGAAAACATTCCCCATTTGGTGGTGAACGTGGTTTTATATTGATCCCTTCCTTCACTTTAATCTGGTTAAAACTAGAATAACCATCAAGCATGGAGAACCTCTCTACTCCTGCCACTGTCTCGCAAAAAAAAATTTCCATGGAGGGAAAGGGGTAGTGATATCTAAGAGAATCCTTATTCAAATCCCGAGTCCACACAAATATGTATTTCACCATTCTCCATCCTAACTGAACTGATTTGCCACCTCGGTAGAATACTTGATTAGAAAAACTATTTTGACCTCAATAAGTTTGAAGAGTTCATTTCTCATAAGGGGCTCAATCTTGGGGCTGAATGGCCTCTGTTTTTATCTAATTGGCTTGATCTTGGGGTCAAGATATGTAGACACCTAAAATATGCTTACGCCTAGCATTTCATCCAATTCAGTCAATTAATGACACTTTGTTAATCAACCCTTCTTCACTCCATTCTCGGATGCCCATTCACGACACTCTTTTGGTCATATTCCTCCTATAATCAGCTAATTGGGCTAATATCTCTCTTATTAGCTAAAAATTCCTCCTTTTGACCATTCATAACCTCCCTAGTTCTCTCTGAACCACTTCTACAAGCTTCCTAGGCTATCTATCAATCATAAATGGTTAATCAGACTCCTCCCAACTCTCAATGAGTCTCTAATCACTTGCTAATCAAGTTTAACTAGCCTAAACCTAGCTTAACTAGTCCAAATCATGTTTATCACTCCTAATCATAAAGTGTTTTTGGCTTAGCTTTAGTCCCACATGCACCCAAAGTTAAAACTCTTCCATTTGGAAAACTATAAATAGAAGGCTAAGCCTACCCATTCAACCTTACAACTTTACTCACAACTCAATACTAAGAAAGCTTTGAGACCTCATTTGTATTAGCTTTAAGATAATTAAACATTTGATCTTAAACTTACTCCCTCCATATTGAACTAACACCTCCATTTACATCCATAATACAAGTTTAAGTAATATGGAGAGAGCCATTAATGGTGAGACTCCATTCTTGAAAACTTGAGAACCATAAAACAACTAATCATCCCTTTGATTGCTAAGTTGATATTTCTAGGTTCAATACTTAATTAGTGATCTAAAGAGTAGAGAGTAGCTTTATCATGTTAGTTTAGATTTAATATAAGTTTATACAATGATAGATGTTAGTCTTGTTTAGATCTTATCATGATGGTTTAGTGTAGATTAGGTTCATGCTTTGAGGTTATATGTTTTAAGCTTCATTTCCATTACATAAATAATTTATTCATGATCACATTTGTCACACCCGGTGGGACTGATAGTCCATACTCCATTAATGGAGGTATTTTAAGATTTGCATGTCCATTTCTAACCATTTTTATGCTTTCTAGGTTTTAAAAGCTTGTCTTTTAACAGATTTCACATTTTAAAAGAGCTTTTTCTTCCTTTTGCTAAAGCATTTAATGGGTTTAAGCTAGAAATAGGATTTCATTGTTAAAAACTAACCTATTTGCTCTTTTAAAATTTTCATTTATGTGATTTTCTGAGCTTTTGCAAGGGTACGTGCAGGTGTCCTGGATCAACGCGTATATGTTGAAATAGGACCACACCCATTGAACTAGCCACATACCCTTGACTATCAAACTAATTTACAAAGGGCGCGTACCTATTGAAACCCAGTGTATACACAAAATTACATGTTACCTATCTATCTAGATGTGTAGGTGTCCTTTGTTACTCTATTGACTTTACATTTTTACCTTTCCTGTGTACCTATCTATTGGGGTACGTATCCAATGAAACCCACATACACATGATTGTCTGACACGTCAGTAAGCGACACTATCATATTCTGTAGCCACATGCATATTTCATTAGGGGCATGTATCCATCAATTGGGATGCACATGTTTCATTCTCGGGCATGTAGGTGTCTCTATTTGATCTAGGTTTATTCCTATTTTTAGTACTCCTAGTTTGGGTCATATCTCCTCACTCATTGACCCGTTTTCAAAACTTGAATAGGTGTCAGAAAGAGAAAGAAGAAAAAATTATGGGGAAAATTCCAAAAGTAATATATATTTGGTATCATTACTTCTATAAAAATATCTAGAAATTCCCTGGAGACTTTTTGAAAATGCAAAATACTAGAAACTGCTAAAAATATGCTAAAAATATATTTCTGGAATTTTTTGATTTTCGTAGTTTTCTAGCTTTTTTGTAGGGATCTTACAAAGTGATTTGCGAGTTTTCTTTTCCGTCATATTTTTTTGTTCTAACTTTGTTGTTGAGTATTCACATTTTTTTATTTGTAGGGGTCCTTTGAAATGCATATGCTCTTCCCTCGCACCTTCTAAGTGATTTTGGGAATAAAAAATGTTTCAAAACCTTCTATTTTTCTTGCAAAACACTTTGATTTCAGATTTAAAAACAAATTAAATTTTCAAAGTTGGCTAAAATGAGTTTATTTTTCATAAATCACTTAAGGTGTTTTCCATTTCTTATTATAGTTGAGTTTTCATGTTGTGTATGCTCTTCCCTCGCACCTTTTAGGTGACCTTGGGAATAAAAACAACACTTAAACTCTCTTTCATATTGTGATCTTTTTGGAAAATTACTAATCTTGGTGTAGGACCTAATTCATTTTTCAAAGAAAGGAGTGTCAAGACACAAACCCACTAATACATGTTTGATTGTAGGTTACCAAATGGTGTGCTACTTAAAACCACATTAAGCTAAGTAAGATAAAAAACACACCACTTTCATCACATTGTATTGCAGGTTTCGAAAAAGGGTATGTCCCTATCCGCTCAACTAGAACATAACCCCTTTGGCATAACACCTTAAGCTAAAACAATGGGGGTGGTTATAGGAACCTTAAAGTAATCCACCATTTTGTAACCTCGTGGATAAAATAAGAAGCACTTCGCCTACCCACTTGACTAGTCATACATTATGAGTTTAGAGTCAAAGTTGTCTATATCACGACCCCAACAATGATATAAACTGAATGCACTAGTTGCTCATTGTATTAGAAGGGGGTAAAGTAAATATGAGATACTCCTTGGGAAACCTTGGTAAATTGATCTTGCATTAGAAAAACTTGTGACACCTAGTTGAATGAACTACTTAGGAATGCTATATCTTCTTGGAGCCCACTTTGCTATTCCATATCGTGTCTTTTCAAGCTCTCACAAAGTGAAAAATTATTTGGAGTCCAAACCTCGTTTTTTAAACAAGGAAAAGAGTCCACTTAAGTTGAAACTAAGTGTCACTCATCATGAGATTTACGATGTACTACTTAGTGTAGTTTCTTTCTCGCCTTAGGATGAGGCGAAACTCTGTCCAAGTGATGCTTAGTTCATTTCCACCCTTTTTGATTTATACTTTTGCATTCATTTTTCCCCTTTTAGACAAGAGAAGGCATCTTGTGGGAGTGTTATCATAGATGGTGTTCACCACTTTTTATCCATTTACACTCATTCATGTTTGTGGCTAGGTTGTTAAACGTCTAAAGTGTGCGGGCATGTTTTCACGTCTTTGATAGTCCTTTAATATTGATTTCAAGATCGTCTTCATAGCTAGGATTTCGTTTCATCATTGTTTCCCCTTAAGTTGTTATTTTTTCTCACATTTTAGATATACAATTATGGTACTTACATCTTGTTTTCATTTTTGAGAATTTGGTATAAGTTTTTATTATTATATTGTTACACTACTCGCATAGATAATAACTTCACGGCTATACTTAGTTTTGATTCCAACATCATCTAAGTCTTTTGAGAGTGTTGGTATTACATTGTTTGTATCAAAATAACATCATATTGATACTAACACCTTATTTTTTCCAATCTTGGTTAACATGTCAAGGTGGTGTTGTTATGTTATTCACATTTGTAACTTCCATTATCAAAACCTAGATTTTTTTTGCATCTGAACTAGTCATATTATATCTTGTGGAGAGATCACGTTAATACAAATTTAGCACTTAGGTCTTGTTTATATTTAAACTTGACCTAGGTGGTGATAGGGTATTGTCACTATCTATATTTGTGCCTATCATTGAAACCTTAGCTTAAAGGTACATTGTTCCATAAAATAGATTGAGTGAATGACTAGTTTAATAGTTAATTTGAAAGATTGCTCCTTGTGTTTTAACAAACTCATAGAATTATTCTAGGAAAATATTGTTGGATTATCAAAATTACATTATCACGACGTATGTTTTCCTTAGATCCAATTTGGAAAATCACACCAGCATCCCTATATCTACCAAATGTCTAGTTGGATGTCATTATGCATCCCTAGACATTTTTGCTTAAACGATGCCAAAAATGACTGAATATCGCGTGGTTCCTCATGCTTATAACAATACAAGACAAAGGTTTAGGAATTCACATCAAAATATTCCCATTATGGATAAAAATTGTTTGGTTCTTTGTGTTAGAGAGCCCATTTGGGAACCTCATTCCCCACCTTCAAATCATAGTCGGTGGTATAGTTTGGATGCTTTTGATCCAAATTATTATTTAGGTTCCCCCTACTCTTCTTCTAATTTAGATCTAAATTACTATTCGGATTCCCACTCTTCTTCTGAAGATTTAGATCCCAATAATGATTCGAGATAACCCTTGATCAAATCTTGAATCATGGTCCTCCCTTCCTTCACAGGACCTCTATTCCAAATAACCTCAGTGATGTCTTCTCATTTGAAGGCTCATGTGACTCCAAGTTTCATCGATGGAACAGCTAGTTCAATTCTTGAGTCATAGTCCTCCCTTCCTTCATAGGACTACCTTTATCAGTCACCTTAATGACCCCCTCCTCCATTGAAGAGTTCCATGAATCGTATTCCCTTTAGTCAATCATCCAATTCAACTCCTACGTCACAACTTAACGGATGGCTATGAGATCCTACTTTCCTTCCTACTTTGTGTCATCTTCTAGTAAAATGATCTAGGTTCATATCCATATCATTTGTTCATGAGACTCCCGCCTCCAAATATATGTTGTCTCTTGAGTCGTCTTATGCTATCAAACTTACTTCAATCCCTCTTCGACCCTTGAGCCCTTTCAACCATATCATACCATTTCCTCATCCATCTTCTAAATATCAATGTCTACAACCACATCAAACCATTAGAAATAAGCCATGTGCTAAGATATATTTTCAAAGCACTATCAAAACTCTTCATGGGAGTGATAAGGTCAAACCTTCCCCTCATCTACATCATCAAACATCTTCATCTTCTTCTGTCAATCAATCTTCCCCACTTATCAGAACCATTTCTTCTAGTCAACCTCATATGGTCAAAGAACAACAACCTCTACTGATTGATTTCTCTCATGATGATGAAGCAATCGAATATGTGAAGATATCCCTCCAGAGGATTGCAAACAAGGGTTATTTCTTGAAATTGATACACTTGCATATTGGAGTGAAGAAATTGACCCCTTTTTTCAGAACATAGAGGAAGAGCCTAAAGTCATGGAACTTGATTCTTCTTATGTTATTCCATCTTCACCTTCCTCTAAGCATGATGAAATGTTGGGGTCTAACATTGATCCATGGCCTATCTTCTCATTACCCAATCATTCCTTATCTATCATCATTTCTCAATAAAAAAATCACCTTAGGTCACCACTAAATAGCCCATCATCTTCTTCTATCCTAGATCCACCCCCGAGTAGCCCTCCATTTTCTACTTGTGGGTCACCTCCTAGTATCCCATTACCTTCTATTCTTGGGCCAAATTCTAGTATCCCTTCATCCTCTTCTATCTATGGGACACCTCCAAGTAGTCCTTCCTCATCTGTACTTGGGTCACCCCTTAATATTCCCTTATTATCTTCTTCCATTATGGGGCCATGTCCTAGTATCCCTCCATTATCTTTCATATATGAGTCACCTTGGGGCAACCCATGATCTTTTATTCTTGTGCCACACCTTTGTATCCCTTCATCCTCTTCCATCTATGGGACACCTCACAGTAGCCCATTATCTTATATTTCTTGGCCGCGTCCTAGTATCCCTTCATCCTATTCTATTTATGGGAAACCTACGAGTAGTCCCTTTTCTTCCATCTTAGGACCATATCCTAGCGACCTTCATCATCTTCTATTTGTGGCTCACCTTCCGGTAACCCATCCTCTTCAATTATTGGATCGTATCCTTTTCACCTAACATGCTCTTATTCTATCAATAAATAGTGCAATCCCATCATCATTTCTCTCATTCCTATCATAAATCATAAATGTCCACATTATTCTCTCACTTCTCTGAATCAAAAAATCATGCGTTAGCTTATAACAAACCCAAATAGTTTCTTAATCAAGCTCGTTCAAAACTTCCAAGAGCTCCAAAGTTCCTAGAAATTCCAACGATCTTAAGGTTAAAAATCAAGCGCAATTCAAGACAAAGACATCAATGTAACCATAAAGTATGGCACAAAGTGCAAAAACCTATTGATAGGGAAATCAGGATCCCACATATGAAATCCACATTTCAAGATAAATCACAATCATTTTTTGAGTATGAACTCACCACGATCATCACGATCGGAGATAATATGACTCTTGATAAGAAAACATGCTTAATATCCCTTATCAAGGAATTTGCAAACATTATTGTTGGATCTTATCATGCAGATTGAATTTGTTGGTCCCACCTTTCCAAAAACTATCAAAAATCTAAAATTCAAAACTATTCAAAAATACAAAAATATAGAAAAATATAAAAATCGAAGGTACAAATATCACATTACAATCGGGTGTTGCGTATGCATGGATGTTCTTTCTTCCCTTTATTACCATTCCTCTGTAAGGAATCCTCCATTTTCATCCCTTCGGTGATATGTTGGTTAGTCTATTCACATGCTTTTTCAACATTTATCTCTATGGTATCCATTTGACCTTGGTCTTTTATCACCTTGGAAAATTAAAGAACGGATGAGCTCTTAGAGATTCTATAAAACTCAACATCTAATAACCTTCTTGCGAAGAAATTTTGGACATATTTGTTAACACTAGACAATGTTTTCATCACAATCACTTCCATGTCCTTCCATCAAGCCATCTGTGGTTCTTAACCCCTTGTCAAAAAGAGAGTTCAAATAAGTTTTCGAAAGTAAAAGAATCAATCAAAATAAAAATAAAAAGCTAAAAGATAAAATCAAAAATAAAATTGATATATTACTCTCTCTTGAGATATTTTCAATAATATCTATTGGGGCTATGGATGCTTGACTGGCAATAGAGAAATATTGTAATTAGAATCAAATACATCTCCGTCTCAGGCTATGGATGCCTGGCTGGAAGTGGAGCAATGTATGGCTCTCCCTTCACCCTCCATTCATAAATCACCTATCAACTTTCAAAACAAATCATTCCTACACATTTTCTAGGTTGTTATCATTTGTTTCCTATCAAATATTCCCTTCAAGAGGTAATTAATTTCCACACGCACACATTAGATCTCCACGAGTAAACAAGATTAATATGTTACCAAGTGTCTTTTTTTGACATTGTTTAGAATCTTGCTTTAGTCCATATCTCGTCTCATGATTTTTCCTTTGGCTAATCACTTCTTCATCAAAAGGCTTCGAGCTATATTCATATCATTCACATCATTCTTATACTTTTTCGAACATCCATGTTTATAAGATTACCTTTTTCCATGTTTACTGAGACACCTTTTTCCCTTTCATAAAAAAAAATCTTCTACTTCCTTTTTATCATGTGTTTCTTGCCAGCTTATGCTTTGAGGGAATACTTGCTCCTTCCTAAACATCATTGGTTTACATTCATTATCATGATTGAATGTATTCAAATTGGCCTTGATCCACCCTTTGTGCATGAAGAGTTTTCCTTTGAATACTCCCACCTAATGTTGGGGCATTTTTGCATCTTCACTTTCTTGCGCATGCGTGTGGCATTATGTCCTTGTACATCCCATCAATTGTTGGGGGCATCCACACTTTTTGTCTTCATTTACCTAGTTTCAAAAAAATTTCAAAATCACAAACACATTCAAATATGTTAGAAAAATAAAAACAATTTAAATATGTTAGAAAAATCAAAACATTCAAATATGTTTAAGAAAACTTCTAAAAATTGAAAATTGTCCTACAAAAATTCATTATTTGGTTCTATCTTATTCTCGTCATCAACAACTCATGGATCATCTGGATCTACCCTCATTAACAAAGCTAGTCTATGTGCTTCATTTTTACTCTAGGGAATAATGAGTTTCCCAAGATCTTGCTTTCATAACACATAATGCTTTTTCATCGGACCCAAGTGTCCTCCATTTGTCCCCTTGCATGTATCCTTGGTTGGGGCACCATTGTTAATCCTTGTCATTAATTCACATAGGTTGGGCTCAATCTTGATAACAAAAGCATTACATTAGGTTTCTCTGTTAAGTTATCTTGTTTACTTTCTTGTATTGCATTGCATTATGTATGTTTCATGGAATTAGACATCTTTTAATTTCTCGTATTACATTACATTTTGTATGTTGCATGGATTTGGTGTTTTTAGCAATTGACATTTGTTCGTATATGGATTTTCATGTCATACTACACTTTTTTCATTCTTTTTTATAATGAATGATGATGAAGATCTCTAGCAATATGATGAAAAATAAATTTATTTAAAAGGCAATTTGGATGGATGTTAGCTCATTCCCCCTTCCTCATACTCCTTTTCTTCTATATCCCCTTTCTTTTCTTTTCTTCACACTATTCTTTCTTTTGTTCTCTTTCTGTAATATTTTCGATTGTCGATCGAGTTCTTCCATCACCCCATCAACAATCGAGTGGGCATCCTTCATTCTACTCATTTCTCTTCTACCTTTTCAAAATTTTACTTGTTTGTGCGTGTTTACTTTCTTTGAAGTGACATTACTTATGCCACCCCAAAGAGAAGCAAATGTAGAAACCTAAAATATGCTTATGCCTAGTGTTTCATCCAATTCGGTCAATTAATGACACTTCGTTAATCAACCTTTCTTTGCTCCATTCTTAGATTCCCATTCATGACAATCTTTTGGTTATATTCCTCATATAATCAGTTAATTGGGCTAATATCTCTCTTATTAGCTAGGCATTCCTCTTTTTACCATTCAAAACCTCTCTAGTTCTCTCTCGAACCACTTCTACAAAGCTTCCTAGGCTATCTATCGGTTGAAAATGGTTAATAATACTCCTCCCAACTCTCTCATTGAGTCCCTAATCACTTGCTAATCAAGTTTAACTAGCCTAAACCTAGCTTTACTAGTCCAAAGCATGTTTATCAACTCCTTATCATAAAGTTATTTTTGGCTTGCCTTTTAGTCCCACATGCACCCAAATTCCAAACTCTCCCAAGTGGAAAACTATAAATAGAAGGGTCACCCCTCCCTTTCAACTTGACACCTTATTTACATCTTAATCTTGATATCATATCTTATCTTGACATAGCTTAAGATCTCGTTTGTATTGGCCAAGCTAATAAGGCATTTGATATTGAGCCATCCACCATTAAAATATCTTCATCTTTCACCCATGACAGTTAGTAATGGGATAGCTAAAATTTTTTTGATAGATAATATTTGCAAAAAGGATTCAAAGGACCAATTACAAAAAGATATTACAATAAGTTTCAAAAATACTTAATATCTATAAAAAAACAAACTAAAAGAAAACAGGGCAGGATCAACAGGAAAAATTGATCCACAAAAAGCCCAACCAAAAACCAAAGAAAAACAACTATACAAAAACCACCAGTCAGCACAAAGGCCACAAAAGAACCTATTTATTCTTGGCCCTGGAATGAGAGCTTGGCCTAGCTCCTTCCACACCTCCCGCATAGTTGTCTTCCTCCTCAGAGGATGAAATGATCAACTGTCTCTTTTTACTTGTAACGCTCACCACCAAACCTTGAAGGGTATCCACCCTATTCTCCAAAGCTCTGATCTCCCCATTCAACCTCTGCACTCCCCTAAGAAAATTTCTATTCTGAGCTTTTACTTGGGTTACAGATTCTTCCAAGGCTTCTAATTTACTAGCCAAAAAAACAAAGACCGAATCTTTCTCCCCTTCTTCCACCTCCTCACCAGCTAAATCCTATAAAGCCGACACTGCATTTAGCTCCTTCACAACCCTCTCCTTGATTTTCAAAATTTTTGCTCGATCAACCAATAAAATGTAATCTTCCCAATCACTACCCAGATGCCCACTAACCCCCTTAGTATTCAGAATAGGTTTTCCAGCTCTAACCAACAACATAATTAAACCTTGATGCAAAATCAGCTCAATTTTCTTCTCTTTGAATTTTTTAACAGAGGCACTCAGAGAGTTGAAAATATAAAATGGAATACTAATCTTTCTATTTCACCTGAAATGGTTTAGCAACATAAGATGTTGAGAATGTACCTTCTTGTATCTACCATCCAACGTAATATACTTCATAAGATGAAAACAAACCTCTACCCACCGACTTGGTAAAGAGTTACGAGCAATTCCATCCTCCATAAAACAAATTCTTTCCTCATTTTCCAAGAAAATATGTACCTCTTCCTGAAGACGAGATCTATCCTTATAAACTTTTCTACCTTCACAATCCATTTTGGTTATGTTACCAATTAAATCTTTAGACACTAAAAAACTTACCCCTCTCATTGAAACCAGACCCTTATTCCAAGATAGAGAAAACTCTCGTGAAATAACATCATCCAAACCCCTCAAACTTTGAATAAAGTAGGAAATACCACCCTCTTTGAATAGACCCCAAATAAAAGCATCCCATTGTAGACAAGAAGAGGATGATGGCTCCACCCTAACCCTAGCACCCCCATATTTTTCTCTTCTAAAAAGGAATGCAGATACATACCAGAACTCTTAACCAGATGTTTTAAAAGCCACCTCCCACCCACGATAGTCGGACTAATGATTTGAAAGGATAAATACACCCACAATGAATTTATTTCCCAAATCACAGCACTCCCAAACTCAAGCACGAATCCTCCTTTCTGCATAAATTTTGTCCTTTGTACTTAGTAGTAACCCTCCCTCATCCTGCCACCATTTTTTATGATTAGCTAACATACCAAAATTAGCTAATGTGTCTGTGCATTCATTTGCTTCCTAAAACACGTGCTTAAACATAATATCTTCAAAACTTGACATTATAGATTTTGCATCCCTTATAATGGGATCTATATTAATATGATGTCTTACCTTACCATTCATTACATTAATAATATATTGGGAATCTCCTTCCACATAAAGCTTTTTGATATGTAAGGACTTTTCCCAATGTAACCCAATTAACATAGCATAGGCCTCTGCATAGTTATTAGATTTATTACCAATGGCCTCAGCATAAGAAACCACCATCTTACCAATTTCATTTCGATAATTCCCCCAACCACCGCTAACCCCAAACTCCCCTTAGCAGCACCATCAAAATTTAACTTCAGCCACCCATCAGAAGGAGTAGTCCATTTTGCACTTCTTCTCTCCATAATCTTAGCCATAGAAGAATTCTTCACAATCATTCCTAAAGAAAGAATAATTTCCTGCTCATGGTAAGGAAATCCCCCTTTCTCCTTAATCTTTACTATAGAAAGATTATTTCTCAAAGCTCCCATAATATCACTTCCCACCCTATCATGTTTTTTTTTGTTTTTCTCTAAAAATTCTACTATTTCGTTCAAGCCAAATTCCCCAAAAGATGAGGCAAAACCAAACTCCAGGCCTTAGACAGATTCAAAGAAACAAAAGGACTAACCCATTGTTCATACCAGTTAGCAAAAGTCTCCGGTAAGAACCACACTATTTGAAAAAAATTCAAAATATGAGCCATAACTTTCTGGGAGAAAGGATAGTGCATAAAAAGATGTTGAATCGATTCATTATTCTTTTTGCATAAAACACACCAATTTGGAATCATCATACCTCTTCTCTACAGATTATCAATAGTTAAAACCTTGTTCTGAATAGCATGCCATAAAAACAAATTGACTTTAGGGATAAGATCTTTATCCTAAATATTTTTCCACACAACTTGTGGAGGAGGGAAATTCCTAGCAATAACATACCCTGACTTTACCATGTATCTGCCATCCCTTGTCATAGACCAAAACATCTCATCCTCCCTCTGACCCACCGAAATATGAAAACCTCTTAAATTTTGATTTAAAGTTCTTATGCTAGTTCTTATGGGATAGCTAAACTTGGCCATGTAGTCATTTAGTGATATTCATTCACCCTCATGGAGTAAACAAAAAATATGATTGGCAGGATCTTAATAGGTTCATGTTTTATAGCTTTCAAAGAGTAGAGATTAATATACATGTTAGTTTTTGATGTTTTTGTCAAAGTTATAATGCTTGCATGTTATTTTCCCTTGTTTAATCTCTTATCTTATGGTCCATAGATGAGTTAACAAAGCTTTGAGGTTATTTATCCTCATTTCATAGATTTGTTAGGATTAGAGACATTCTTCATTGTTATTGAGCTATTTGCTTTACCATTTACATTTCTAAAACATCAAGCTTGAGTAAATGGGATGAACCATTGGCCTTGAAGCCATTAATGGTGAGATCTCACTCTCAAACCCTTGATTGTCAAACAAGCATAACTGATTTCTAGGAGCTTTAATAGGTTCATCTTTCATAGCTTTCATGGAGTAGAGAAATATTTAGATATGCTAGGGTTTGAATGTTTATTTCAAGTTTATATATGCATGCAAAGAGATAGTTCTTGTTTAGCTCTAATCTGATGGTCCATTGAATGGTTGTTTAAATATTTTGGGGCCTCTTGAGTGTTCTTACCCCATTTTATAAGATTTTGCAACTTTTCCTTGTTCACATTTGGTTCATGCTTTGAGGTTATATGTTTTAAGCTTCATTTCCATATCATATATAATTTATTCATGAACACATTTGGCACACTCGGTGGGACTCTTAGTCCATCCTCCATTAATGGAGGTCTTTTAAATCTTTTTCATGTCCATTTCTAACAACTTTCATGCTTTTTAGGGTTAATAGCTTGTTTTTTAACAAATTTCTAACTCTAGGAAGGCTAAATATCTCTTTTGCATGAATGTTTAATGGGTTAAGGCTAAAAATAGGTTTTAATGATGAAAAACTAACATGTTTTCTCTTTTGAATTTTTAATTTCCATGAATTTTTAGGTTTTAGAGGGGTACGCTTAGGTGTTCTGGACCAGGCACATATATGTCAAAACAAGCATGTCTCTCATCATTCTCGGTGCGTATCCATCGAAATAGGCGTGTATCCGTAATTTTGGGCATACAGGAGAAACTTTTACCATTTTTTTACACAAGGGGCATGTATCCATCATTCTGGACATGTATCCATCAAAAGGGCATTTATCCATCATTCGAGTGTGTATCCATCGAAACAGTGTGTATTCTTCATTCTGGCATGTATCCATCAAAATAGGAGAGTATGTGTCATTATGGGTGTGTATGCATTGAATTGTGCTCATTACCTATCTTGTGGAGGCCATAAATTTTGCTCTCAAAATTGAAACGAATTTTTTTCTTTTGCATTGGAAAGGTATTGAAGTGAAATATGCAATGGAAACATAAAATTAGGATTTTGAGTTACTAAATATTTAGAGTTTTCATTTTTAGAAAACTAGTCATTTCTAAGATGTCTAAATATTTTGGACAATTCAGTTTTTGATGTTATAACACCTTGTAGGGTTTATTTGGGACTAATTTCTATTTTGTTAGGTATATTTGAACATAATTTGTGCTAATTTTTCTTGATTAAAGTTAATGAATGTTGCATTTTCATTTAGGAGGCTAGGATCACGTATGCTCTTCCCTCACACATTGTAGGTGATCTTGGGAATCAGAAATGATTCTACACCTTGTCTATTCTTTCAAAAACATCACATTATACTTATTTGCTAAGGGAATGAATGTCAAAATTGGTTAAAATAAACTAGCTTGCACTTTAAAGTGTTTTTCCATTACTTATTTGTAGTTGAGTTTTTCACATTGTGTATGCTCTTCCCTCGTGCCTTTTGGTGACCTTGGGAATCAAAAACATCACATAAACTCTCTTTCATGATATTGTGATCTTTTGGAAAATTACTAACCTTTCACGTATAGGAACAAATTCGTTTGTTGAAGAAAGGAGGTTTGAAACACAAAACCGCTAACACGTGTTTGATTGTAGGTTTCCAAATGGTGTGCTACTTAAAACCACATTAAGTTAAAAAAACACACCACATACATCACACTCAGTATTAGGTTTTAGAAAAGGGTATGTTCCTATCCACTCAACTAGAATAGAACCCCTTTGGGATAATGCTTTAAGCTAAAAAAATGGGGGTGGTTTTAGGAACCCTAAAGTAATCCACCACTATGTAACCTCATGGATGAAATAGGAAGCGCTCCGCTTACCCACTTGACTAGTCATACATTGTGAGTTTAGATTCCAAGTTGTCCATATCGCAACCCCAATGACGATATAAATGAATGCACTAATTTACCATTGGATCAAAATGGGTTAAAGTAAATATGAGATACTCCTTGTGAAACCTAGGTAAATCAAGCTTGCATTTAGACAAATTATCGACACCTAGTTGAGTGAACTACTTAGGAAATCCATTTCACGGAGGAGCCCACTTTGCGAGTCCATTATCGTGTCTTTTCAAACCATTGCAAAGGGATAAATTTCTTGGATTCAAAGCCTTATTTTTAGAACACGGTAATGAATCCATTTAAGTTAGATCTAAGTTTCTCTCATCACAAAATTAAAATGACGTATCACTTAGCTTGGTTTCTTTCTCTCCTTTGGACGAGACGAAACTATGCCCAAGTGCCTCTAACTTTATTTTCCTCTTTTGATCTATACCTTTGCATTCTTGTTTCCCATTTAGGACAAGAGAAGGCATCTTTTGGGAGTGTTGTCATAGATAGTGTTCAGCATTTTTTTCCATTTACGCTCATCCATTTTTGTGGCCAAGTTGTTAAACGTCTAAAGTGTGTGGATACGTCCTTATATATTTGATAACCATTTGATATTGATTTCAAGATTGTCTTCAAATCTAGGATTTCATTTCATCATAATTTCCCCTTTTTTATTACTCCTTGCCCACATTTTATCCATATAATTGTGACACTTACATCTTGTTTTCATCTTTTGAGAACTTGATATAAGTTTCCTTATTGTATCATTATCGTTGCTCGCATGACTAGCAACTTATTTTTATACTTGTATTTAGTTTCAATCCCAATAACATCTAAGGTCTTTTGAGAGTGTTTATATTGCATTGTTTGTATCGTGATAGCATCATCTTGATACTAACACCTTTACTTTCTAGGCTTGGTTAATGTGTTGGGGTAGTGTTGTTACGTTACTCGCATTTGCAACTTCCATTATCAAAGACTTAGATTTTTTCAGCATTTGAACTAGTCATAGTATATCTCGTGGAGAGATTGTGTCATTACAACTTTGGTGCTTATATCTTATTGATATTCCAAATTGACCTAGGTATCTATAGGGTATTGACATTATCTGATTTACACCTATCATTAAAACCATAAATTAAGGTATAGTGTTCTGAGAATAGTTTGAGTGTTTGAATGATCTACTCATAAACTTGCATGATTGTGCCTTTCATGTTAATAAACTCATAGACTTATTCTAGGAAAATCTTGTTGGATCGTTGAAATGATGCTATCAAGATGTACATTTTCACAATGAATGTCTAGTTGGTTGCCAATGTGTTACCCAAATTGACATGGAATTTTCCTCACTTTGAAGAAGTTCCATCAAACTATCTAGGTATAGGCATTTGCATCTACAACGTCTCCAAAAATGACTCATTATCACAAGGTTTCCCATATTTACAACAATAGGGAACCTAGGTTTAAGCATTCATATCAAAATATGCCCATCATGACTAAACATCGTTTGGTTCTTCACACTAAAGGACTTGTTCGGCTACCATGTTCCCCACATTCAACTCATAGTCATTGGTATAGTTTGGATGCTTCAAATTCAAATTATTATTTAGGTTCCCCCACTCTTCTTTTGATTTAGATCCAAACTATAGTTCGGATTCCCACTCTTCTTCTTGAATATTTGGATCGAAACTATAATTCAAATAATCCTAGATCAAATCACGAATCACAGTCCTCCCTTTCTTCTAAGGACCTTTATTATAAATCACCTGAACGATGACTTCCACCTTTGAAGATTTGTGTGGCTCCAAGTTCTGCATCGATCAAACACCTAATTCTATTCTTGAGCCACGATATTCCCTTCCTCGTAGGACCACCTTTATCAGTCACTTCAATGACCCCTTCCTCTGTCAAAGAGTTCCATGACTTGGATTCCCTCTAGTCAATCGTCTAATTCGACTCCTACATCACAACTTAACAAATGGCTATGAGATCCTATTTTCCTTCCCACATTAGGTCATCTTCTAGAAAAATGGTCTAATTCCCGATCCAAATCGTCCATTCATGATATTCCTACCTCCAAGCCTAATTCATCTCTTACGTCATCTTCTTCTATCATTACAAATTCAATCCCTCTTCAGCCCTTGAGCCCTTTCAACCATATTGTATAATTTCTTCATCCATCTTCTAAACATCAATATCTGTGATCACATTGAACCATTAGAAAGAATCCATGCTAAGATATCTTTTCAAAGCACTATCAAAACTCTTCATGGGAGTGATAGGGTCAAAAATTACCCTTGTCTACATCATCAAACAGATTCATCTTCTTCACGTCAATCAATCTTCCTCTCGTGGAATCTGCTTCTTCTATTCAACCTTCTATGGTCGAAGAACAAAAACCTCTATTGATTGATTTCTCTCATAGTGAAGGAACAACTAGACTACACGAAGATATCCATCTACAAATATTCTTTCTAGAACTTGATAGGCTCACATATGGGGAGGAAGAAGTTGATTCCCTTTATCGTAACAAAGAGGAAGAGCCCAAAGCCATGGAACTTGATTATTGTATTATTTTTCCATCTTCACCTTATTGAGTTATGAAGCTCAATTACTTCATAATAGCATGTTATATTAAACTTGCAAGAAAGAACATTATCCTTCATCGGTTATGGAAGGAATGGCATTGGTCACCTATACCAACATCGATCCAGAAAGAAGGAACGCATCGGTTAGGGCTAACCAAAGACATCGGTTACCTATGTGTGAGTGTTTTATTTAACTCATGGGAATTATATCTAATTTTAGTATTAAAGTAGATCTATTGATTGTAATTGCATGGCTAAGTGCCCTAAGTTTGTATATGCCTATATAAGCATGAAATCTAGGGTTTATAAGTAGAGGATTGTAAGAATTGATGATTATTGTGAGAATAATTGTGAGAGAGAGAATTCTTGGAGAAGAAGGAGAAGCTTGAGAGAAAGTAATTACTATACATTTGAGAGGTGTGGAAGATTGTAAATCTTCATTGTATATCTTATGAAAGATTTGGATAACAGATTAGCTTGTTTCTTGGTGGATGTAGTCCACACTTTGGGTGAACCAAGTTAAATTTGGTGTTGATTTATATCTCTTTTTTTGTATATTTCTTCCGGTATAATATCCACTTTTATTGCATGTATGCTTAGATTTAATATATTATCTCGTACCACCTTGTGCTAACGCTAACACACCTTCCTCTCGAGCATGATGAGATGTTGGGGTCTAACATTGATCTATGGCATATCTTCTCATTACCCAATCATTCTTTATCTATCATGATTCCCGATGTAGCCTAGAATTCACTATAAAACCCAGGCATGTTGGCACATCACCTAATTTGAGCTGAGCACTCACCCGAAGTGTGCAAAGGTACCTAGCCCTTTTTAGAGTTGCTTGTGCAGGGATGTTAGTGTGATGAATATAAAACATATTAATAACCATAAATAACCATAGAAATTCCACAGAACATATTCTAGATCTAGATCTTAGAGAATCGTGATTTAAACAATTACTATAATAAGATCAACCACACAAGAACGAGTTACAATCATGTTTAACACCATTATCAAGCCAATATACTCAATTACATTAAACACTGTAAATCACATAATATTCTTACATTATAAAGTATCACCATAATTCATGCACGAATCAAATCTAACAAAGATAACTCTATAATAATTCATACTTCGCTAAACTACATAGTTTAGTACATACTTATAGGGGTGGGGACTTGCCCTTCACTACCTACGCACTTCCCAAAATAGGTCACATGCTGATAATAGCCATATGCCTTTACAATAATATGCATACATGCAAGTACACTAATAATAGACATCCTATAGTTAATTGGAAGAAGTAATCCTATTATTAACTCAAGCTCATGGCATTTATCAGTTGCTCATTCCAAAATACCATTTACGTGTCGTACAAGTCTCTATTCCAATATATGTTCCACATGCTATCTCCAAAAATAGCCTATATCCATGAAAACGGCTAAGTCCCAATCAAACTATCATGACACGTGTTTCCTTTATTAGCATCCCGTGCCTTCAAATGCACCTTGTTCCCGTGTGTGAATCCTATGTGTGTCTTCTCCTTAGAACAATATTGTTTTCTCAACATTACCCCACACTAAAGTACATTGTCATCCCGACAATGGGGATTCTTTCTGATGTTCCCAAATAATAAAGAATAAGAATTGAATGAATGTAAAGAATCATTGTACAAAAGAATGGGTCTTTACTCTGCAGCTTCCTCTTCTTCAACTCGAAAGGATCAACTCTAGATATTCACTTTTAATCTCATCCTCCAATGTCTATCATTCATCTAGTGCGGTCCTTGTCTTCTCTAGAATGTCTGTAGCAATGGCATCCAACTCATCCTGAGTAATATTTTCCTTCTCATTCTATAAAACACAGACAACATTGGCCATAACAGACATCATTCCCTTCAAGATCCATCTTCTGTCGATATGAGCTTCCCAATCTCATCTATCCTCTCCTTATGTGGATCTTGGGTTGTTGCAAGGGCTTCATGCTTCTATTTCACTAGTGCCAATCTTTTTGTGTACCCTAAAGTCTCATCCTTCATTGCTACCAGAACTTCATTATCCTCAACCAGAGTTCTGGTCCTTATTACTACCTTTGGAGCTGCATGCAAATTCGTAGCTTGGTATTCTTTCTTTAGCCCATCCTTCAAATTCTGAGTAGCACCTCAAATGTTGAAATTTCTCTAATTATAGAGTCCCATGCTCTCTATGCTTCTTATTCAACATATTTTGGTGTAGAAATTCTAAGCCATCCATTCTCTAGCACCAAATCAACCAATGTACGCACATAATGCATTGCAAAAGGAAACTTTTTAGGTACCTTTGGTTCGAGATGAGGCCTTGCTTTCAAAATGTAATCACCAATCTCCTTTTCCATGCTAACGAATGCCTTGTTATTTGTTTTTATCTCTCCTTCTCTACCTTTAAGCACTCTATCTCTATAATTTTATCCTTGTTATCTTCCATCAATGCTCTAATGCTGGAGGCCTTATCAATATTTCTCCGTGCAACCTCAACAGATAACTTGTCTAAGGCATTTCTAACTTGCTCATTAGACATAAGTGTGGGCTTTATGGCCATGTTCCTGCTCTGAGGTGCTTTCTTTAATTTCCTTGAGACACAAGACTTCTCACACACATAATAATCTAGTTCGTCCATGTGAGTCTATATGGACTAGTTTAGTTGTTTCCTTGCACGTGTAGTGGCCATATCTAGGTCCATCAGTTCCCACCCATATAACTCCTTAAGGTACAATGTACTCTAAAACCAGGCACAAAAATTTTTACTTATTTCCTCAATGTAGCCCATACTTGGCAAAAATTGTCTTCACTTCTCCTCATCTTTTTCCCCTTAGGAACTCCGATCACCAAGGCATGGAGTTCTCCTTATCCTGTTTGAGTTGTAATCGCATGCTGTTTTTCTCGTGCTTATTTTCTTCTACTTATTTCACCCCTTCTTCTTCATCTTTCATTTCTTCATCCCTGGGCTCCTCCACATCTTCTGGTTGCATTGGGGTTCTAGGCACGCTCTCTTCAGACTCCTCTTCCTCCTTATTAAGTGTCAACTTTCTCCTTCTCTTCTTATTAGGTGCTTCTTTTTTAGGGGAGATTCGAGGTGATCTCCTTACAGTTGTGGTATTCATGTGCCTTGAGTCCCGATTCTTCTGAATACCTTATTGAATTAGCACTCTTCAGGGAATGCATATACATTCAAGTCCTCTTTTACTTCTTGAGCCTGTGGTGGAGTATCTATGCGTGCACTCTCCACTCGTCGGTGGGCGCCTCTAGCTCCTATGATCCAAGTCTCAACTATCTTCATGTTCTTTTTCTTCCTCATCTATCTATATGGTTGTGACAAGCTTTGATCTGGCACATTCTCCATTGTATGTATTCCCTTAGGTGACCTCGGAGTCTAAAATCATTTTCCATATACTTCTTATTCTCCACCTAGGTTCGAGTTGAATATATATGAGTGTAGCTCCAGTGTCCCCAATAGCCAAGATTACTAGCTTTATGTTTATGACATCTGAAATGAGCCTCTCAATGTAGGCAGACTGACCTAGATATACATATGTTTTCTGAGGGTATGGTAATCACAATCTACCTTGTCTACATTGAAGTTCAAACCAATGCACATTAGTAAATATGTGAATCTGAATCTTGGAAGTAACATGTTGTGAAGGCATAGGGCAGTTTGCACCATGGACTCCATGTCCCATCCTTCATGGAAAACCGCATGATGTAAAAATTCTAATACACCACGAATCAGTATCGCTTTCCTACTACCATGGGTAGCTCCTTCAGAATGTGCCACTCCTTAAATGCCATGTGAAGTTGATCATACCATAGTTCTTCCCTTTTCTTGAATGGGCCACTCATTGATCCTTCACATAAATATTTCTCAAACCTTTCTACAAGGGACTTCTTCTCAGTGGGGTATTCCCAAATTTTGTTCTTTGGCCCATCGGGCACTCCAATTTCTACAAAAACAAGGGATAGTAGGATAGCGATAAAACTTATCTTCTCACCTGCATACGCTTCCTCGCAAATAGTCTACCTGTAATGTTTTCATCCAAGTTGTAGATTTATCCCTTTGTCATTTTCTTTGCAATGTGTAGCCACATGGTATTCACTTGTGACCATCTCTCTTGATCATTTAACTTCTGAGTAGATATGCGACTTCTTGTAATATAAGAAACTTCTTCAATTTTTCTATGTCCATTTTACGTGGAACTTTGGAGTATCCTAACTCCTTGATGATGGCTATAACAACTGCCTTATCAGTCAGATCACTCATAATATATGTCCCTATACCCTTTAGTCCTGTAAACATGGCAATCAGGGCTACTGTGATCCTTACCCTCCATCCAACAAAATAAAAAAATTCCTCATGGACTCTTCTCATAAGCCATTGATATAAAGCCTTTGGTTTTCCAAAGTATGTGAGTTCATATAATTGATAAACACCTAATTTTTCAGCATATTCTCTCCAGAATAATCATACACTGGCATATCATCCAATGTGTGCTTTTTGGTCTTCTTTTTCAACAACACATCCAATTCTTTCCTTTTGTCAGTGGTGTGATGATTATAATCACTTATATTTCATTAATGAACATGGGAATCCCAATTCCATCTAAATAGCACTCCTTATGGGTACTACATTTATGAAAAGTCCCTTGCGGGTGTGACTTTGACCTCAACCTCCACCTTTTTCTTTCCCTTTGTGCCTGTTGCAAGTGCTTTCTTTGGTGTCATAGTAAAAATCCCTCCTTTGGTCTTCTGTATTGAGTAAGCTCAAACCCTAGCTTGAACTCACCTGCCCTAGCTAGAAACTATGTGCCCTAGATCCTTCTCAATGATTTTGATGTGCTTAAACCCTTCACTAATGGGGACTCAAACCAATTTCGTGTAAAAATTTCTCTCCACATCTAGTTTTGTATCTCTTTGCACCTCAACACGACTCTCTTGGCTCGGTCTCACTTAGCTTGCTTGAATTCTAGTTATCGAAAAGGTAAAAAGAACATGCATCGCATCCTTATATATATTTTCAAATAGTTAGTGCATTTATTACTCCTTCACCTACCAACAATCATCTCATTAATTGACTATTTTCCCAATTTTTGTGTGATACACCTTTACACCCTAGCTATAACCTTCTAACACACCTTCCTACCTTCCATTTGTGAAGTATCTCGCTATCTGCGCCCTCTTCTAGTAGTTTCCATAGTCATTGCTTACCTTGCATTATACTGGTGCTTCATTCATTTCCATCTATGGTATTCTTTAGAAGTAATCACCTTTCAAATAGCTCATTTCCATACTTGAATAACACCTGTAACAATTTGTTCTCATGTGTACCCAGTTGTGAATAACAAATAACAACCACCCCACACCAATGGTATGTGCAGTCCTTTACGCATAAAAATAGTTTTATTGTAATTATCTTCCAAAGATGCAAACACACTTATTACACAAAAACCAAACTAAACTGACAAAGCATAAAGAACGAAGAAGGAAATACATTAAAGGAAATATAGAAAGGGAAAAATTTACTAAATGGCAATATTGTCTTATTACAAACACCAATAAGACTTATTTATAGTAAGGCTTCAGCCTACTCCCGTTAAAGTAATCGGGTAACCGTATTCCACCAAGCACCTCTAATTGGAAAGCTCCGGATTTAAGTATATAAGTGATAACATACGGTCCCAACCAATGCACATTAAGATTTCCTGGATGGCACAAAAACATAGAATCATAAAGTAGTACCATCTGTCCAACCTCAAGCTTCTTGTCCCTGATGTGTCGGTCATGCCATGCCTTTTTCCTAGCCTTTTCCTTCTTCTGACTCCAACGTGCTATGGCATGCCTCTCATCCAACTGTATTAACCTGTCAATTATTTCTTCTAATTCTTTCTCATCAGCTAGACCTCCAACACATGCAATACACAATGATGGTAACATGAATTCCATTGGAAGAACTGCTTCTACGCCAAACACCAATTGAAAGGGTGTGGCCTTATTTAACCTCTTGTAGGTTTTTCTATACGCCCAAAGCACAACAAAAATTTATCATCCCAATATTTCCTTCCAACATCACAATTTTTGTCAAATTTTGGCTCAATATCTTGTTGAAGGCTTCTGCAGTCCCATTTTCTTGAGGATGATAAGGTGTTGTCTTGTGGTGCGCAACCACAAATTCATCCAACAATATCCTAATTGTATCATTTAAGAATTGTTTGCCCTTATCACTTGTCAAGCTCAACAGACATCCATACCTAGTAAGAATATTTTCTCATAAGAACCTAGATATTGTAGTTGTTGTACAATCCTTTGTAGGTGTTGCTTCTTCCCACCTAGCAAGATAATCTATGTATGTGATGATATAACACGACCCAGTTCTATGTGTGGATGGGGAAATATGACCCACAAATTCTACAACCCATTTATCAAATGAATTTGCACTACCAATAGGCCTTAAAGGAATTTCATCTCTCCACCTGTGTTTCAAGAAACTGAAAGTGATCACACACCTTACAATACTCTTTACAATCTTTGTACAAGGTCTCCCACCATAATCCAATGAGTAGAATTTTTTGCACAATCACGTCACCTGCATAGTTCCCACCTGCAATACCACCATGAGACTCTTCCATGTTATCTGGTGCTCATTTTATATTACACATGGGTGTAATACTTCATTGTGTCCTAGTTTGTATAAGTCACCACTGATCAACATGAAGGGTGTCACACGAATTGCAAGTTGTTTCTTCTCTAATGCCTTCATTCCTTCTGGCATCATACTTGTGCGTAAAAAGAAAAAATATCCTCCAATTATGAAGGCGCATGATGTAACCTGTACAACTGTGCATCTGACATTGTATCTTCAATTTTTTGTATGTTCTCCCCGATTGAATCCTTGATAATTGGTCCAGGCTAGAATTACTTTTACCTAGGTTTACCACGATCAGTAAAGTCAAATTTTTGGAATAACAACACCCACTAAAATATGCGCCTGTAGAATGGTCTTATTTACCAAGTATTTTAATGTCATGTGATCGTATAAAATAAAAAGGGTGTTGCTAGCAAAAATCTGTCTAAATTTATGTAGCGCGTAGATCTTTGACAAGGCCTCATGCTTTGCAGTGTGTACTTCATTATGTAGGATTCAACTTTCTACTAGAAAAAAATAGGATGATCTATAATACCTTTGTTAGGATGACCTAACACTGTGCCAAATGGTCATGCCATAGGCGTCCACATTTACATGAAATGGTTGGTTCTATGAGGGAAAACACGCAATGGCACTTTGTAGTAAGTATCTCCTTCAATGCCTCAAATGTGCGCTGCTACGGTTCTCCCCAATAAAATTTCCATTTTCCTTTAATAATTCTTCTAAGGGCTCAAAAATCTTTGCATAACCTTTGATAAATTTTCTATAATACCCTATGTGGCCCAAGAAAATATGCATCTCACTCATTGACCGTAGGCTCCTCCAGGCCTACAATAACTTGTAACCTTAGTTGGATCTACTAACAAACCTTCCTTGTAGATGATATGCCCTAATAGAGTTCCAAAAGGTGTAGCAAAAACACACTTCTTGATGTTTAAGGAGATGATTAAATATCTGTATCTCTCAAACATTAATAAAAATTTGTCACAATGATCCTTAACAAGCCCATATACCGTCCAATCATCCAAGTAAACCTACAAGAATTTGTGAATAAAATCTGGAATGCTTGAACAACTATGCGTAAAAATATAGTAGGCATGTTTTTCAAACCAAAGGGCATCAAAATATATGAAAAAATTCCCCATTCAGTGGTGAAAGTCATTTTCTCTTGATCCTCCTATGTAATTCTAACCTAATGATACCCAGAGAATCCATCTGTAAAAGAGTAAACTTCATGCCTTAACACCTTCTAATATTTCCTCTGTGAAAGGTGTAGGAAAAGGATCAATCACACATACAACATTTAGTTCCCTGTAATCCACACAAATCCTAATCCGACCATATTTCTTGATATTGATTGCCATTGGGCTAACCCACTCTGATTCCTCTAGGGGCTTAATGATTCCATATTTCAACATTTTTCCAATCTCTTCCTTAACTATTACGCATGGGTTCAGTTCATCTGTGTAAGGTCTCTTCCTTATCGGGAATGTTCCTTCCTTTAGCTTAATCTTCATCTCACGTAATGACTCATGTACTCCCTATAACTCATGGTAGAATCTAGGAAATAAATCCTAGAAATCAAATAGTAATTCAATTATCTTTGCCACTTTAGAATCAGACCAATAATCCCCGATTATTACCTCCTTAGGTTCAAAGCATCCATGCAAATGTTCAATTTCTTGGTCTTCATAGGTTCATGATAGGTGCGTGTGTTCTTATTTGCACTATCTAATACTTCACGTGTACTTGTTGAGTGAGATATATCTAGATCTTCTAGTTCCTCATCATCTACTATGTAGACCATCTTTACTTTCTCCTTTTCAAAGCAATCACACATAAATAGTTCAACATCTGTATCATCTACTTCATCAAAACATGCTCCTAAGTCTACCTCACCAAATAACTCTTGAATGAGTTCTTTAGCCTTTCGATAATGTCTCCCATAGTTAATCAATTTATGACCCTTAACGCCTCTTCCATCACAAAAGTTAGTAGAGAAGTAGTCAAAAGTCTAGGTCATTCCTACAATCAAGTCCTACCAATTTCCAGTCTCCCTATGCATCTGCATAAACATACCAAGTGCGTGTGTAGCCTTGTAAAGTGGAATAAAGCTTGTGCACCCATAGTGAAGGTGGTAAATCTTCTTGTCCCTCTTGTCGCAGTCTCTCACAATGCTTGAATGTGGCATGAATAGGTTGATTACCATGATACATGTAGATTGTAGTAGGCACATTGCTCCTGAAGAATTGAGTGGTTAGAGAAATTATGACTTCATTCCATTCTATGAGATTATCCCTATGAACCATCCACCAACGCATTGTTGTCCCGCATAGGGTATACACTAACATATTTCTTCTTTCTACTTGATCCGTCCACTGCTCCTCCATGGTGCACAAGAATACCATAGGGTATCCTTCTCTAGTGTACTGAGGTACAAAGTTACCTATCCTCCTAACACAATGAGGTTTTATTCTCCATGCAAATGCACTTCTTACTTCGCACCCAATCATCTCATAGGTACCATGTACCCAATTATCGCAAGCAACACTTATAGTATCACTAATAGACCGTGCATCTTTTCACTAGAGGATTCCTTCCTTAGATGGCTCAAGTACTTCCGGGTCCCGAATGATGCGTACATAAATTCTATTTAGGTATTCCTCACTCAAAGGTTTAACATAAGTTACAAATTTCCCATATGTCAAAGGGATAATCAATCTTTCTTCCTTGTTCTCAAAACTTATATACCCCTTGTTGAACTATAGATCAACATTATTTGCATAACACCAAGGGTGCCCAAGTAAAGCCAAGAATTTGTATACTTCTACAAGTGTTAAGACCTCAAATTCCCAAAGTGAAATTCACCCTTGTATAGTAATGGATGCATCCATTAAAAATTTGATTAGAGTGGCCTTAGTTTGATTAGACATAAACTATACATTATAGGATGAATGCAATAGAGGTCTGCCCATCTCGTACCCATGTATCTAAAGTAAGCACATTCACTTATGCACCTATATTGATCAATATATTACTCAAGATCCACCCATCCATAACAACATTCAGAGTGATCTCATTGTCATAATCCAAACTATGAGGGGGAAGATTAGCATACAGAATATACCTTCCATTCTCAATACTTATGCACAGAGTGTTTCCCTTTAACCAATTCCCCAATAATGGAATGATATTATCCTAGAGCAACATCTTTCATACCTATTTTAAGTCATTAATATCCTATTAGACTATCACTACTTCCTTCTTTCGTTCTAAATTCTGTGAGTGTTCCTTTAAACAATGTATTTCACCCTAAAGATTTTTGAGTACCTCCATGGTCTCTTGATAAACCTCCTTCTGATGTGTAGGATCCAGATACCTTGCATGTAAAACTTCCTCCTTAGTGATGGTAGGCTTCTTTTGTAATGCTTCTCTGGCATGCGAAGCTTCAAAGACGTGTATTAATCTTCATAGGTAATACCTCAAGTTCCGGTGCCAGCTTTGGCATCCACTAATTTTCCATAGTTCACTGTATTCTAACCATCCATGTGCCCTTATTCTCATGTTTATGTTGCTTTCTAAGATGCTCATATAAGTCTAGGCATTCCTCATAGCTATGATTCTTCCCAAAAAAAGAACAAGTAATATTCTGAGGACATTCACACCTATAGTGGTCAGGAGATCTGCATGTAAAGCACATTCCACGAGGGAACTTGCCTTGTCCACCACCATGGCCTCGGCCCCTGAATCCACCACAAGTATCTTCGGCCTCTGCCATGACCTCCTTCAAAACTCCTTCATTCCAATCATAGCGCTCCTAAGCATGGTCATGATCATGGTGTTCACTCTTGCCTTTAGAGTTATCTGATACTCTAGTTTGTCGCACACCAATATCTATGGCATCATGAATCTGACTAATCAACTGGAAATCTTATGTATTTTGAGTCATGGACTAGAAAATATTACAATAACAAGATACATTTTTTCTTATCATGCATTGTAATAATGGGCAACGGCTTGCATCATGGTCCAAATGACATATCTTACATTCTAGAAACAATAAATGTACTAATCTATGAGGAAAACTATCCTTGGTATGCCCTTCCACTTCACAATCTGTACACCAAATCCCAGTGTGCATCTCATGTGCTGAATTTTCCAATAGTTTCTCCAACTACTTTTCCATAGCTGCAATATGTGCCTCCAGGAATGGGCTCACTCCATGTCTATGCTCCTAAATTATTTAGTGCAAAAATGGCTTCAAGTGCTTCGTGTGGGTTTGTATATGTCTTATGTGACAACGCCCTTCTGAAAGGTGTGATCAATCCCCCAACAAACCACTGTGCATGTTGGATTGCATGAATATCATAAGAAAGTTTAGACAATAGTGTCTTGAAACAGACATCATATTCTCAAATGCTCTCAGTAGTGCCCTACTTAATATCCTTGAGTGCACTTATACTCTTCTGCTCAAACTCAGGGATATGAAACTCCTTAAGGAAAGTATCCTTTAATGCTAGATAATCTACGAAAGTCCGATTAGGGTCAAACTTCTTATACGACCTTTTTGCACTTCCTCATAATGTAGTTGCAAACCGACTTAACTTGCACTCTGAAGCCATAATTCCTTTTGCATGCCACAATATCTCACACATGTGCACATGTTCAGTAACATCTTCTATGACCCTATACTGGAAGACGGAGATACATCTCCATGTAAATATTATAGGGTTGATGAGGACCCTGCCCACCTGATCCAGAACCTCCTATGTTACCTCTACCTCTATAACCACTAGATCCACTAGAACTAGAGCCACCTATGCCCCCTGATCCTCCACCTGTAGATGGAAGTGGACCAGTGGATGTTCTACCTTATGTCTAAACAATGGTACTAAACTGAACTCCTACACACCAAAGTGAGTCCAAAATTCTACGCGCATTATTTCTATGCTTGAAGATGCGCCTAAGAAGGTGCCTCTAAAAACAAAGAAGATGTTTTCTGGCCATATATGTACTTGCTATCTGACTTACTCCTTCTCTTCTACTACCCAAACTAGCTTGTTGACTACTGGTTGTACTAGATACTGGAAAACCAAGCACAAAGGCTAGGTTTTCGTGGTAGATTCGTATGCGCACCCATGGCCCATGTCATCTCTATTAGCGCACTCCCATGTGAGGCCGAGGAGGGTTCCCTATTATGCTTACCCAAATGGGGGAGTTCTAGATGCTCTAGCTCTACGCCTTATGCATGTGCTCCAAATCCTTCACAAGCCATATCTCTCCTCAACACAATCCACTCTGCAATATCACGTTATTTATCTATCTCCTTCTTGCGTGCCTCTCATTGTACTTAAGTCACATTTCTTCTCGCTACCTCTCTGCCACTAGGTCCGCCATCCTTCACCAAACCTCGCTCCTACTCTTGAACGTGGTGGGGTTTAGATAGCCATCGACTTCTCTTCCAAATTTAGGGTTACAATCAAGATTTTGATCGCTAGTGGAATGCCTTTCAAATAAGTTCCCCTTGGATAGCGTAAAAACTGGAACTCAGCTACCTTCAAGAAAGAATAAGTGGAAATTGAGTACTCCAAAATATAGCTATTCAGAACACCATGGAACCAAGTGTCCATAGCATGCGTCAAAATCAGATCAACATCATAGAGGGCCTGAAATTCTTCCTGCATCCAAACAAGTGTGCGATATCTCCAATTTATTTTAGATGCATAAGCAACTAACCACTCATATAGCTCTACCAGAAAGATAACAAAGAATCTCTCATACAAATTCTACTCCACCCATGCACATGCATCAAAATCAAATCCATTAAACCTCCGAGCATACTCTTCTTCCAGATCTTTTATCCACTCCTCAACACTTGTTAAGGTCAACTGGTACGTCTTCATCACGAACCATCTTGAAAACAACTAAAAAAGAGGTCTTGGAAACGGAACCAATGATGCAACCTAGAATTCATTGTATAAAACCCAAGTGTATTGGCACATCACCCAACCTGAGCTAAGCGCTCACCCAAAGCACACAAAGCTAACAGGCCCCTCTTTAGAGTTTCTTCTATAGGATATTAGTGTGATGAAGATAAATCATATTCAGAACCATAAATAACCATAAAAATTTCACATAGCATATTCCAGATCTATATCTTAGAGAATCATGAATTAAAAATAACTATAATAAGATCAACCACACAAGAACCAGTTATAGTCATGTTTAACACCGTTATCAAACCAATATACTCTATTACATTAAACACTGTAAAACATAGAAGCTTCTTACATTGTAAAGTGTCACCATAAGTCATGCATGCATAAGATCCAACAACATAACTATACAATAATTCACTACTACTAAACTACATATTTTAGTACATACTTATAGGGGTGGGGACTTTCCCTTCACCACCTACGCACTTCCCAAAATAGGTCACTGTTGTAAATATCTCCCCCCCGGGTAGATATAGACAAACGGAAGAGGATGGAAATCAAAGAAACTCAGACCCCAAAATTTATTGTAGAGGCGCATGACACAGAGTGTCGACATGGTAAAAGTTGCGCCTTGGCGCATGTAAAGGGCGCATGACACAGAGTGTTGACATGGTAAAAGTTGCGCCTTGGCGCACGTAAAGGGCGCATGACACAGAGTGTCGACATGGTAAAATTTACACCTTGGCACACGTAAAGGGTGCATGACACAGAGTGTCGACATGGTAAAAGTTACGCCTTGGCACACGTAAAGGGTGCATGACACAGAGTGTCGACATGGTAAAAGTTGTGCCTTGCACACGTAAAGGGCACATGACATAGAGTGTCAACATGGTAAAAGTTATGCCTTGGCACACGTAAAGGGCACATGACATAGAGTGTCGACATGGTAAAAGTTGCACCTTGGCACACGTAAAGGGCGCATGACACAGAGTGTCGACATGGTAAAAGTTGTGCCTTGGCGCACATAAAGGGCGCATGACACAGAGTGTCGACATGGTAAAAGTTGTGCCTTGGCACACGTAAAGGGCACATGACACAGAGTGTCGACATGGAAAAATTTGTGCCTTGGCACATGTAAGAGGATGTCGACATAGATATGGATGTGCCTATGGTGCACCTTCAGGAGGTGCAACATTTTGAGCGCTGACAAGAAGCAGACCCTGGCCTAGATATTCAGATGGCCATAACTTTTGACAAGGAGCTCGGATTCATGCAAGGTTGGACTTTTTGGAAAGCTTACGAGGTCCTCTGTCCAAATAAGACTGGATATCTTTAATTGGGTGAGAACAAGTTCTTAAAAATGAAAAATATAGTTCACCACTTTTAAGTTTGCTAGGGTTCTCACCTACCACCATAATGAGATAAATTAAATGCAACCTGGAGGTGGTTGGGGTAGATTTGGATTTCCTCTCTCTTCCCTCTCTCATTCTTCCTATAAATTGTAAGGAGGGGCTTCTTTCTAAAGGTTAGACATTCTTGTTTTGCCCCTCCCTTCTTCTCTTTGGCAGGTGAATTTGTGGAGTTCAAACCTCCCATTAAAAACTGTAATGCAACTTTGCCTCTTGGCATTTTGTAGTGTGTTGTATCAATCTTTGGAGCAAATAATGCATGTCTATGGATGATTCTCAACCCTCTCTGTGTTCATTTGCATCCTCTTGATCTTTCACTACAAACCTAGTTATTTGTGCATGATCTTGCATTGCATTTTAATGGTCTATGTTTATTGGCAAGACAGATGTTCTTCATTCCTTGGTGCATCACCTCTATTAGCTTAGGTTTATTTTATGCATCTTCTTCCCCTATCTCCTTGGCAAGTTAGTTTAGGTTTTTGAGTAAACCCTCTGCATTTTTATGTGTGCATCTGAACAGAGGAATAGGAGCCGGCCTTCATCTCGGAGAGCTTTTCCGATTTCGCAAGGTCCCACACTTGGGAAAAGCTCCATGTTATGCAATCACACTGAGAGTCTCAACCCATCGAGTTGCAGATATTCAGGGGTGCTGCGATTCGACACCAACAGATCACATGTTGATAATAGCTATGTGCCTTTACAATAACATGCATACATGCAAGTGCACTAATAATAGACATCCTATAGTTAATTGGAAGAAGTAATCCTATTATTAACTCAATATCATGCATGACACTTATCATTCACTCATTCCCAAAATACCATTTTTGTGTCACGTAAGTCTTTATCTTGATGTGTTTTATGCACGCTATCTCTGAAAATATCATATATCCATGAAAACGGTTAAGTCCTAAATCAAACTAAACTTGCATGCATTTCCTTTCTTATCATTTTGCACCTTTAAATGTGCCTTGTTCCCACACGTGAATCCTATGTGTGTCTTCTCCTTAGAAAAATATTATCTTCTCAAAAATTCCTCAATCAAAAACACACCATGGGTCACCTTTTAGTATGCCTTCACCATCTTCCATGTATGGGTCACATCCTGGTAGTTCCTCCTCGTCTATACTTGGGCCACACCCTAGTATTCCCTCACCATCTTCTTTTATTCTTGGGCCACACCCTAGTATCCCTTCATTCTCTTCTATTTATGGAACACGATCATCTTCTATTCTTGGTCCATGTCCTCATTGCCCAATTTATTCCATCTTGGGGCCACATCCTAGTAGTCCTTCGTCATCTTCTATCGGTGGCTCACCTCCGGTATCCCATCCTCTTCATTCTTGGATCGTATCCTTTTCACCCTTCACATTATTCTTCTATCGCTGACCGGGAAATCCCACCAACCTTTCTCTTCTTCCTATCATCAATCATAAATGTTTTTTTCTCCTCCCACTTCTCCGATCGGACATAGTCACACATCAGCTTATAAGAAACCCAAAAAGTTTCTTAATCAAGCTTAGATCAAAACTGTAAAGAGCTCCAAAGGTCCCAACAACTCAAACAATCTCAAATTTGTAAATCAAATGTGATTCAAGAATGCACACCAATGTAACCGTAAAGTATGGCACAAAGTGCAAAAACCTATGGATAGGGAACTCAAGCTCTCATATGCGAAATCCATGTTTCAAGATAAATCACAATCATTTGTTGAGTATGAGCTCACCATGATTATCGAGATTGGTGATAACATTACTCTTGATAAACAAATGTGCCTAGTCTTCCTTATCAAGGAAATTGCAAATATGGTTGTTGGATTCTATCATATGAAGTGACTTTGTTAGTCCAAATCTTCCAAAACTAGCAAAAACCTAAAAATCGAAAAATTTCAAAAATACAAAAAATGAGAAAAAATTGCAAAAAAATCAAAGGTACAAAGATCAAACACTGCATATCAGTATCGTATACACATGGATGTACTTTCCTCCCCTTCTTTTTATTCTATTGCAAGTCTTCTTACCATTTTCATCCCTTCGATGATATCTCGGTTAGTCTATTCACACACATTTTGCAATAGTTATCTCTATGTTATTTGCTTGACTTGGTCTTTTATCACCTTGGTAAATTAAAGAACGAGTGACCTCTTAGAGATTATATCACTATCAACATATAAGACACCTTGTTGTAAATAAATTTTAGACATATTTGTTGACATTAGCCAATGTTTTCATCGCATCAATTCCACATCCTTCCATCAAAATATATGTGGTTCCTAACCCTTTGTCAAAAAACAATCCAAAGAGCTAAAATAATTTTTTCGAAAGAAAAAGAATCAATCAATCAAATCAAATAAGAAAAATCTACAAGAAAAATAAAATTGATATATAACTCCCTCTTGGGGTATTTCCAATAATCTTTGTCGTGGCTATGGACACTTGACTAGCAGAGAGAAATATTTTGATTAGAATCAAATACATCTCCGTTGGGGCTATGGATGCTTGGCTGGTAGCAGAGCAATGTACAGTTATCCTTCCACCTTCCATTCACAAATCACCTTTAAAAATAAGTCATTCCTACACACTGGCTAGGTTATTTTCTTTTGTTGTTTATTAAATCTTCCCTTCAAGAGGGAATAAATTCCACGTGCACACATTGGATCTCTAAGAGTAAACAGGATTAATATGTTACCAAGTGTCTTTTTTTGGAACTTGTTCGGACTCTTGCTTTAGTCCATATATTTTCTCATGATTTATTCCTTTGGCTAATCACTTTTTCATCACGAGGCTTCTAAACTAAATTCACATTGTTCTTTTTCTTCGCTCGTAACATCCATGTGTATAGTATTTCTTTTTTGCCATGTTTACGAACACCTTTTTCCTTTTCACAAAAATAATCTTTTACTTCCTTTCTATCATGTGTTTACTTGACCAACGTATGATGGGGGCATCCTTGCTCCTTCCTAACATGTCATTGGTTTACATTTATCATCATGTTTGAACCTATCCTTATTGGATTTGATCCAAATTCTACATGTGAAGAGGTTTCCTTTGAATACTCCCACCTAACGCTGGGGCATTCTTTAGATCTTCACTTTCTTGTGCACGAGCATGACATTTTACCCCTGTAAATCCCATATATCATTGGGGAATCAACATTTCCTTGTCTTCCGTACATAGCTTCTAAAACTTTCAAAATAAAAAAAAACATTCAAATAGATTATAAAAATCAAAACATTCAAATATATTTTAGAAACCTGCTAAAAATAAAAAATCGTCCTACAAAACGTCGTTCTTTGGTTCTTGTTAGTTCCCATCATCAACAACTCACGATCATTTTGATCTACCCTCATTAACAAAGATATTATGAATTATTCATCTCGTACTTTAGGGCACAATGAGTTTTCTCGGTACTATTTAAGTAGCGCACAATGATTTTTCATAGGACCCAAGTGTCCTCCATTATTCCCCTTGCATGTACAATTTTCTTGGGAACCGCTTTTAGCCCTTGTTGTTTCACATGAATGGGTTCAAACTAAAGCTTGATAACAAAAACCTTATACTTGTTTCATTGTTAGGTTATCTTGTTTACTTTCTCGTATTGCATTCCATTATGTATATTGCATGGAGTTAGGCATATTTTACTTTCTCGTATTTCATTGCATTTTGTATGTTGCATGGAGTTATTTTTTTAGTAATGGACATTTGTTCACATATGGATTTTCATGTCATACTACACTTTTTGTCATTCTTTTTAATAAGCACCGATGATGAAGATCACTAGCAATATGATGAAAAATAAAGTTATTTAAAAGGAACTCGTACTCCTTTTCTTCTATATCCCCTTTATTTTCTTCTTCTTCACACCATTCTTTCTTTTGTTCTCTTTCTGTCATCTTTTTTATCGTTGATCGAGTTCTTCCATCACCCCATCAACAATTGAGGGGGCATCCTTCTTTCTACTCATTTTCTTCTACCCTTACATTTTTTTACTTGTTTATGGTTGTCTACTATCTTTTAAGTGACGTTACTTACACCACCCCAAAGAGGGTAAAATTTAGAAACCTAAAATATGCTTACACCTAGAGTTCCATCCAATTTAGTCAATTAACGAAACTTCTTTAATCAACCCTTCTCTCGCTCCACTCTTAGATGCCCGATTACGACACCTTGGTTGTACTCCTCATATATTCAACTAAATTGGCTAATAACCCCTTTTATTAGATGAACATCCCTATTTTAACCATTCAAAATCTCCCTATTTCCCTCTGGATCACTTCTACAAGCTTCTTAGGCTATCTATCAGTCACTTATGGTTATTCTGACTTCTCCCAACTCTCAATGAGTCTCTAATCACTTGTCAATCATGCTTAACTAGCCTAAACCTAGCTCAACTATCCTAAATAATATTTATCACTCCTAATCATTAAGTGTTTTTGGCTTAGCTTTAGATCCACATGCACCCAAATTTCAACCTCTTCCATTTGGAAAACTATAAATAGAAGGCTAAGCCTACCCATTCAACCTTACAACTTTACTCATAACTCAATACTAAGAAATCTTTGAGACCTCATTTGTATTAGCTTTAAGCTAATTAGACATTTGATCTTAAAATTACTCCCTCCATCTTGAGCTAACACCTCCATTTACATCCATAATCCAAGTTTAAGTAATATGGAGAGAACCATATGGCCTTGTAGCCATTAATGGCAAGACTCCATTCTTGAAAACTTGAGAACCATAAAACAACTAATCACCCCTTTGATTGCTAAGTTGATCTTTCTAGGTTCAATACTTAATTAGTGATCTAAAGATTAGAGAGTAGCTTTATCATGTTAGTTTAGATTTAATCTAAGTTTATGCAATGATAGATGTTAGTCTTGTTTAGCTCTTATCATGATGGTTTAGTGTAGATTAGGTTCATGCTTTGAGGTTATATGTTTTAAGCTTCATTTCCATAGCAATTCATGAACAAAAGATCGATGGAATGTTGGACTATGTCAGGATTGAATTCCTTTAGATCTTCATAGTCCTATGAGAACACATCACTGAATTTTTGGCACAAGGAAACAAAAGCTTTCTTTTCACTTTCATCACATACCTTTCCAAGTAGAAGTTCCTTTCCCAGAGCAACTAAAACTGGCTGAAAATCATCCTGCTTTTCCACCATGTTATTTTCCATTCCTTTGAATTCATCATCTGGACTGAAAATTTTCTCTAGAGTGACCAATCCCTTAGGAAACTTGTTTGATTTTAATTGAATAATTTGGTCCCCATAGACCTCTTGCAAATTAGCTTGCATCTTTGAAGAGAATTCTGCCTCATTTTGAATGAACTGCATAATTTGTTCATCACTATCAAATACCTACCAACAAGCCTGATTGTCTGGAATAGATGGCCTAACCACCATTTTTATATGTTGAGCATTCCCTCTGATCAAATCCTCAGTAGGTGAGAATTGAGAGCCAAGGGCCGCCATTTGGTCTGTGTCTTTGTTTAGCTTCCTGGGCACAACATGTAGGTTAATGGTATCAAATCTCTCCAATAAATCCCAAACTCTATATTTGTAAGCTTTCAATAGCTTGTTCTTTGTTGCACACTGACGTGGACTTGGTGAATGACCAATTCAGTGTCTCTAAATACTTACAACTTCTTTATTTTCCTCTTTTCCATGATCAATAGACCATGGAATAATGCTTCATACTCTGCTACATTATTGGAGCATGTAAACTATATTCTATGAACAAAAAATAAATTTTCATTTTCTGGAGAGATAAGCACAACACATATGTTGGATCCATTTTTTTCTTTTAGAACCATCAAAGAACATCTACCATAGTCTAGAAGCATCTTCTTTTTCTTGTTTGAATGTCGTAGGTATCACATATTCTTTCTTAAGAATACAATAAGTTCCCAGACCAGTCTCAAAAATTTTGAGCTCTTCATCATAAGGATCAAACTTATGATATCTCTCGTCCATTCATCTAGCAACAAATCAGGCATGGAAAGAGGAAAAATCTACTCTTCAGGAGCTAATTCTTACTCATTTTATTCTTAGATTAGGCAAACTGATTGGATAGGAGTGGGATCAAATGGATTAATATGGTAGGAAAATTTGGACTCAGCTTGTAGTCTGACTTTAGTGACATATCTAGTTTTTAGAAGCATATAAGTCTAATCTGACGATAAATGACCGCTTACCTTAGCAATGAAATATCTAAACAAAAAAATGGAAAATATGGGGGAAAGTTCAATGACTGAAATATCATGGGTTATTTTGAGGCTTGGAAGGCATGGATTGTTAATTCAATGTTTTTAATTATACCCAGACATTCATAATTAATCCATCAAGTTGTAAAACACCCCTAGACATAGGACTGTATTTGAGACCTAGGATATCAACAATTTTCTTAGGCATTATAGAGGTACTAGCCCCTAAATCAATCATACAGTTATGAACTAGGTACTTACCCACAATTATTGACATGTAAAAGGGTGGGGTTTTGACAGTTTTACTTACTTGATCATTCCTTTCCTGATAGACATGAACCACGACATGATCCTTCTGCATTATGGGATCCATGGGAGGAAATTTCTTGAGGGATTCATATAGGAGATCACACTGTGATGGAATAGCAAGTGCATCCCACATAGAAACATTGATATTGGTCTTCTTCAATTTCTCAACAATGTTGAATGGGAGACCCATGGATTTCTGCATCTGTGACATACCTAAACTCCTTCCATGGTCTTCATTCCTTTGTTGTGATGACATTTGATTTGGTGGATTTGGTTGAGTAGCAAATTCCTTGTTTGTGGCTTTGGCAAGAGCTTCACATAGCTTTCTTTTGTTCATCATGGCTTCTTTTTCTTTGGCCTTGACTTTGACTTGATCTACTAAGGTGACGGATGAGACTCCAACATCCTTTTTTTGTGTCACGTATTGTCAAGAACATTGATTGATGGTTTTTGGAACCTCTCACCATTTGATAAACTACGTAAAATGCTTAACTCCAAAGAACATGAGGTTGGTATCATTGTTGGTGTCTTGACTTGCTTCCATTTTTTGATTCGGTGCTTCTAGCAGCAGTTCCTGTTAATTGGAAGAGACTTAGACCATGTATGTTTGAAGATACATTTCCCTCTCACAACCCAGTTGGTTATGAAACAAATTACATGGAAAACACCATTATGTCTCTTGTGCCATGTTGTTTTTCACACGAACTAAAACCTGACTTGAACTAGGAAGATGAAGTGCTTGTGGTGGAGGGATTTTTCCCAGTGGAAGAGGGGCACTTTATTCTATTGGTTCAAGTGCATATATTTAATTAGGGTACTGATTTTTCCATGGTTGATACCTGACTAGAAGATTTCCCTTGATTCGATAACTCTTACAAGATTGGGTTTGTTTTTTTTCTAGCGATATAAATTTGTTTGTTAAATTTATAATCGGGCCTTCATTTCTTTGTCCTCCTTTTATTGGGTAGGAGTTTGTGAGGTGGAAGCAACAGGTTGCAGATTTGGTTAAGGTATAAGAGCAATAAAAGGTTGAGCAACTTTAGGTAATTCAGATATAATGGCATAGGTGGTCTAGGAGCTAATTTCCCATCTTGTATTAGACTATTTTCAGCTCTAATTACAATTGCATAAGAAGCTAGTAGAGTTGTTCCTCCCATAGATTGTATCATAACAGATATATCAGAGTTAAGAGCTTTTAAAAGTAAAGAAAGGCACTGCCATCGCAGTCTCACAGTGCTGGAATTCTATCCCAAGTCCTCTGGAATTTGAAGTTGAAATCTGCCATTTTCTCATTAGGTGCTCTTTTGATTGTAGTTAATTTCTCTAAAAGAGATAGATTGTCTGCTCTTTCTCCAAACTGGTCATAAAGGGTTGTGCACAATTGATCCCAATTTTGAATTGTTCTGCCCCAAACTTTTGAACCATTGTAGAGCCTTCCCTTTGAGTGATGAAGCTAGAATTTTTACTACTACATCCATCTCAACAATTTCATGGATAACATAGACATTTGCAATGTCTTGAATGTGGTCAACTAGAGTAGTGTGATTTTATCCAATAAAATATGGGATATTTTTAAGGCAACTACTAGGATAGGATTTTAAGCATTCAAGGCAAGCGAAATGCTTCCTATGAAGTTTACAAATGGGTTTTTTTGTGGTGGTTACTATTGATTAGCCATTTTTATGAGGTCCGAGAACTCCTTTCGAATGCAAGAAGGGCCTACTAGGTGGAGGTGTTGAGAGAGTTTGGTTTGGAGGAGATGGAGATATTTGAATCTATCTTCCTCTTCTACCTCTACCTAGGGATAACTACAAGTACTCAAACACGCCTTCTTCTCTTGTTATCAATCATGTTTGGATCCTTCTCATAAATCAGGGACACTAAAAGCACCAATACTACTGAAACCAATTGATATTCTGAATGGAGTCACCAGATGTGTTACTGCAGAGCCTCCAAAGGATAGAGTTTCACCAAGATACACATTAAAACTTGATAAAACTAGAAATATTAATTTCAAAGTCCCACCGGTGTGCCAAACTATTAGAGATAAAATGTGCACTTGTACCTGAATTATAGACAATTCAAGAGTTGAGTCAACATGGGATTGTCTCCAAGTTGTGTGACTCAAACCGAAATAGACCTCCGGAGAAGGCTGACTTCCTCTACTTACCTCTAATGCTAAACTATTTCTAGGAATTGAAATGCAACTATCTATCTCTATTCTAACTTTCCAAGGGACCGAGGTGAGAAGGAGATGTATAAAACATAAACCTAAACTAGAGAAGGAGATAACACTAAAAGAAAGGGGATGAATACGTAGGAAAGAGAGAAAATGTAAGAGCAAAATGATAAGGAGGGCCAAAATGAATGTCATGGATCAAAATAACATCCCAAGTTCAACCTTCACGATGTACAATAGACACAAATCTCTAAAACAATGCATACGACACACCTGTGAATGAATGAGAGGAAATAGAGTGCAATAAAACAATAGCTAAGGCTAAAACAAGCCACAAAAAAAAAATTATTACTTGAAAGATCATGCACAAATCATCATGATACAAGAGGAAGATGCAAAAAATTTACAGAGACATATCCAAAGGAATGCAAATCTTAGAACACTTGTGCAACATAGAATGATGCCTTTGCGCATTCCCAAAGTATCCAACATTAAAACTGGGCATCACTTTACAATATATAGAAATTTGAAGAAGAGAAAGAAGGAAAGAAGAGGGAGAAATTTGAATTCCCTATTACACCAACCAACCACTTCCATTCAATTCTCTGAAAAGATATGATTATTTCTACAAAATTTACCTCCCCACGCCACTTTTCTTGTTGAAGATGGAATGGCACCCATAATGTGTTTAATTCTCGTGGTTTATTTTTCCGAAATGACCTCTTTATGTGTTGTAGACATTTTTATTCACTTCCACCACCTACCAACATTAAATCCATGAAATATAATTCCTATTGCATGGAGAAGGCTAATATTACTTCAAATAATATCATATTTACAGTGATCAAATCATATTCATGTTCATTTAGTAATCCGCAGAAAACTATTATTCTCCTTTTGTGTTGTGGCTTTCTTGTTTCATTCCTATGCGACTTTTGGCTTTTGTGGTTCTCCTTTTGTTCTATGGAACTAAATTTTTCATTTCGTGGCTTTTCTACCTTTCCTACTTATTCCATGACTTATTTATATGGCATGACCTCATATTAACTTCCATGAACTTGCTATTGTTTACCCCGTGGATTTTGTATTTGTTTTGTTCCGCAGTTTAGACCTTTGCAGATTTTCAATTCTTGTCCCTCACTCCATGGAATTTACTCCTTAGTCATGACATTAACTTTCAATCCGTGACATCCCCAAACACTACCATGACCAATTAATCTAATTCTGTGGAAAACCAAGTTTCTCTATTTTGCAAGGGGTGCAAAAATAGACAACAGTTCCAATTCGTGGATTAAGCACTAACTTTGGCATCCACCGATATTCTACAACATGTTGTACTCTAACCATTCCCACACCCTTATCATGCTTGTTCTTCTTACTCAAGTGTTCATACAAATCTAGGCATTCTTCATATTTGTGGTTCTTTCCGCAAAAAGAACAAATAATGTTCTGAGGGCATTCATGCCTGTAATGATTAGGGGATCTGTATGTATAACATGTTCCACAAGGAAACTCACTTCTTCCACATCATGCGACCTCACCTAGAATCCTCCATGGTAACCTCAACCTCTACCTTGGCCTCCATTAGAGAACCCTTCATTGTGATCATGATCATATGCTCACCTTTCTTCTTTGAATTATTCATAACACTCGTCCATTACACACCAAGTTTCAATGGCATCATGAATCTAATCAATCAACCTACAATTATCTATATCATGAGTGGCGAGACCTCCAAATTTTGAAGTAAAAATATATGTTCTTCCTTATCACATGTTAAAACAATGAGCACCTACTTTAATCATGATCCAAGTGGTAGATTTCACATTCCAGCAGCATGGCGCACACCAATTTATGAGGACAACTATCCTTAGTATGTTCTTCTACTTCACAATCTATGCAACAAATTCCACTACATGTCTCATGTGTTGAATTAGTTGATAATTTCTCTAACCTTTTTCCCATCACTCCAATCAGTAGCTTCTAAGAATGGGCTCACTTCTATATCTACACTCATGACTTCTTTAGTGCATAGATTTTCTTCAAGTGCCCCGCGTGGGTCTCAGTATAAGTCCTGTGTGAGAGATCCCTTCTCAAAGGCGAGATCAAACCTCTAAAAAACCATTGAGCATGCCGGCTCAAGTGAATTTCATAATATAACTTTGATAAGAGGGTCTTGAACCGTGCATCATACTCATGAACACTCTCAGTCATACCCTTCTTGATGTCCTTCAGCGCGTTAATGTTTTTCTGCTCAAACTCGGGTATATAAAACTCGCTAAGGAGGCATTACACAATGTAGTATAGTTTACAAAATTCTTTTTGGATCAAATTTCCTATACCAAATATGTGCGTGCCCTTGCAAAGTAGTTGCAAATTGACTTTCCTTGAGCTTTGGAACCATAATACCCTTCACACACCATAAAATCTCACACATATGCATGTGCTCAACTACATTTTTATTCCTCTTTATTCCGGGAGATGAAGAGACATCTCTATATAAATTTACTTAGGCTGGTGTAGACCGTTCCTACTAGATCCATATCATGTATTACCTCCTATGTTTCCTCCGCCCCCACAAACCACCGGATCTACTAGATCTCAAGCCACCCGATCCTCATAATCTTCCTAATCCACCTCATGTAGCTGGTACTAGACCCAAGGATGCACTTTGTCTTATGTTCCAACAGTTGTGCTAAACTTAAATCCTACATGCAGTGAAGTTGTGCTACTTCGTAACTAATGCCAACATTCTGCGTGGCCATGTTCTATGTTGATGACACGCTATAAAACATACCTCCAACTAGACCTCCAAATAACAAAAAAATGATTGTTCCACCATAGATGAATAAGATACCTGATTAACTCCTGAACTTGATTGCAAACTAACTCTATATGTCACTACTCTACTACCCACACTAGCTTGCTTATTGATAGTTGTTGTAGAAACTGGAAAACCAAACATAAGGGTTAGGTTACCATGAGGGATCAAATGCATTTCGTGGTCCATGTAGCTTCCATCGGCGCACTCTCATATGAGGTCGAAGAGGGTTCCCTACCATGCTTTCCCAAATGGGGGAGTTCCAGATTCTCCATCTCCACGTCTTCTACATGAGCTCAAATCCTTCATGAGCCATCTCTCTCAAAACACCATTCTTTCTCGCAATTTCATGCTTCTTCTCCAAATCCCTCTCATGTTCCTCATTAAACTGAAGTTAATTTTCTTCTCTCTTCCTTTTTTCCACTAGGTATGCCATCTTTCACCACACCTGCTCCCCCCACATGTGGTGGGGTTTAGCTAGCCATAGGACCTTGTTCCAAATCCATGGTCGAATCAAGATATTAATCGCTAAAGGAATACCGTGCGAGATAAGATCCTCTAGGTTTGTGCAAGAACTGGAACTCGGTAGCTTCGGAAAAGAATAAGTAGAAACCACATAATCCATAATATAGCTATTCAGAACACCACTCCACCAATGATCTACAACGCATGTCCAAGTTAGATCTGCATCATATAAATCCTAAAATTCTTCCTATGTCCAAACAAGTGTACGAAACATCCAATTTCTCTTAGATGTATAAGAAACCATCAACTCGTATAACTCTATAGGAAATATGGCGAAGAATGTGTCATATAGCTTGTGAAAAAGATTATGTTCAACCCACATGCATACATTAAAAATAATTCTAGTGCTAAATCTTCTAGCATACTCTTCCTCCAAATCATATAACCACTCTTCAATACTGGCCAAGGTCAATTGGTACATCTTCATCATGCAACATCCTGGTAGACAACTGAAAAATAGGTCTTGGCAATGGAACCAAAATTTAGCCTATATTTTACCACTAACATCCCAAGGCACACTGACACAACACTTAGCCTGAAATGAGCACTTACCCAAATCATGCAATGGTACCAAGTTCCTCTTTTATGTTAGCTTGTTCTAGAAGTTAGCATGATTATACAAATATTTCATATCCATGATAGATAGTTAAGTATATAATAGTGCACAAACCAGATCTAGATCTTAACCATTAAGATGAACAATCAAACAAGAATAAATATTAACTTCACCATATAAGAACCATTCACGAGATGTGACTACCATTAATATCCAGCCACAACGATCCATTATATTAATTGTTGTAAAACACAAAAGCTTCATACATACATAGTATAGTCACCATAGTCATGCACGCTCAAAAACTCGCAACATAACACTAACAAAACATGGAACTGTCTAAACCATGCAAATCAATACATATTTAAAGGTAGTGGGGACTTTCCCTTCACCGCCCATGTACCTTTCTGAAAATAGACTACATGATAATAATAGCCATGCGCCCTTACATGATAAATACAAGATCATATGATCTCACTAATAATAGATTATCTAATAATAAAACAATAGTCTAATACTATTAATATCCTCAAAACTACGCATAGCACTTGATCCTCTACTAATCAAAAGTAGACTTTGTGTGTTATTCAAGTATTCTCGCAAAATGTGCTACGCACTCCATGTCCAAGCTTAGCCCCAAATTAGAAAATGGCTAAGTCCTGATTTCCTAGGCACGCCCTATTCCCACACGCCCAATCCTTCTTCGCCCTTCATACTTAGGTTGTATTTCATTATCCCAATACCGTGAAAACACCTTCAAGGAATTCAAGGATGACTAACTCATTTGCTTCCTTAAGCATGATAGATTCTATCCATTTGGTGAAGTAATCAGTAGTGCAAAAACCACTTATGACCAATGCTTGAAGGTGGATTGGTCATACCAATGAATTCAAGACTCCATTGTGCAAATTTATAGTTCACTTGGATTAGATAGAGGGGAAGCGCGACCAACTTCTTTTTTTCCTATAAAGAAACACATTATTTACATTTTTGACCCACTTTTTTGCATCAAAAATAACGTGGCCAAAAGTATCCTTCCTTGATGATTTTCAATCTGTACCTTTGACATAGAAGTTTCCACTAGATAATCCATCATGAAATTCTTCTAACACTTTGTTGAATTGCATATCATCAATACATCTTGTTAGTGCAAAATCACAGCACCCCTGGATGCAAATCAAGGTTCTAAATGATGTCTTAGGCATCCAGTGTGATTGCACAACATGGAAACCTCTCTCCAAGTGTGGGACTTGTGAAACTGAGAGAGGAATCTCCAGATTAGAGGTTGGTTCCTCAAACTCCTCTGATTTAGATCTATATTTACACAACTACAGAGGTTCAGATCCTAATCCTACTCTAAATTGCAAGGAGACAGGGATAGAAATGCAAAAATTGAAACTAACTAAAGATGGTGATGCACCAAAAGGAGTGGTGAATAATTTTGTCATGCAAATAGACACAAACCAAAGATTGCAACATAAAACATACACAGTGATAAGATATAATTTAGGATCTCAAATGAAGCAAAATAATACAAACAAAGGATCAAACCCATTCACAAAGCTTGCATTATCATTTCCAATGTCAAAACCACTGCATTACAACCTCAGAGAGGTAGAAAAAATGTTACAATATTTGAAGAGGTCTGATTCTTGCAAAAATCACTTGCTGGAGGTGAAAGAAGAAGTTTTTATGCCAAAAAGTGTTCCACACTTAAGAAATGAGCCAAATCTGGCTTTTACATTACATGGGTCGAGCCCAGGAGAGAGAAAACATACAAAACATGGGAGCCCATTCCTCATTGAATGAAAATTCTTTAAATCAGCATGGAGGACCTTACAAACCCATACCCTGTCATTTTTGACCGAATTAGAGGAGAATACGACCAATCCTGCATTAAATTTGGTCGCTAAAGGTCATTTCTACCTACGACATGTACTACAGAGCTGTTTTTGAATTTTCTCTCTTGAAACTGAACCAAAATTCAAAATTGACCATGAAATCCTGTAGAGAATTTCATAAGCTTTCCAATGATATGAAGAACGTGCAAATCCAAGCTCTGGATCAAAAGATATGAAGGTCTGAAGTTTTAGGGCAAAACGGCCCAAAAAACGGATGTCGAGCAAAAATTTTTAAATTTTGACCTTTTTGCATTTTGGATTTTTTTTGAAAAATTCCGCACTCTGCCGGTCGATGCCACATGTCAGGTGCTGGTTCGCTGAGTAATTCTCTCTCCTCCACCTTTCCGCAGGCTTTCCCTTGAAATTTTGACCTTTTTAACTCTTTGGAAAATTTTCCATTTTTTCCCCGTGCCCCGCCACTTGGGACACGTGGCACGCTTTGGTTGGTTGACAGGGGTGCAGGGGGAATCTTTTACCTTTTAGTTTTTTGGCCAAATTTTTTTCCAAATTCTCCAAGTCCTCCCCGAGCTCCGCATTCCCCTTCTCCTTAGGACACGCGTCCTCTTTTTATTGGCTCAGGCCAACGCTCCAAACTTCACCTTTGAAAACTCGGCAAAACATTAAGTAAAAATCTCACCCTTTCCTCTGCTGCTTCGATCTAGAAAGACACGTGGCACGTTCGATTCATCGACGGCTCTTTCAGCTCCCCCCACGTCCCACCGCATACTTACGGCCTGATGTCCCAAACTGTTTGGGACAAATTTCTCCGATCCACCCGATTCGGGCTTCCTTGTCCCTCTTTGACGTGAAGACACGTGGCAAGATTTGATTCGCTCTCGCTCCTTCGGCTTTTCGCATCCCTCATGTCCATTTTTTCTAACTCAACTCCGACCGTCTCGGACAAATTCTTCCAAACCACCTCGAAATGGGCTGCCTTTGCTCTCGGCCGCTTCACCTTTTCACGTCCTTCACGTCCTCACGGCCCAGATGTCCCAGCCTTATCTACACAACAATTAATCAATTTTTTCACCTTCAGCCTGTTCGCCCTTTCGCGTCCCGCGTGTCCCCACGGCCCGGATGTCCCAATTGTGTGGACCGCCTGGAGGCTTTTCCGGTTCGGCCACGCCCGACGTCCCAACTGTCCCAAGGGCCGCTTGGACTAGGACTTAGCCAATTTTCATGATTTTTTCTACCCCAAGCTTGTTTTTTGCAACTTTTTCACCCTTTTTTAGAACTTGCTCTTTTCTCCTTGGACAGGAGAGTTAGAAAAAAGCCGAGGGGACCCCAGAAACATGATTTTTGCCTTGAATCAATCTATCTTGCTCAGGACCGAAGAATTTAATGCATGTTATCAAAATTACCCTGGGGGTGAATTTTGGATAACAATTTGGCGACTCAACAGGGTCATCTGCCTACTAGATGAAGTTACCAGTTGCCTGAAGCATCCATTGGGCATGGAGTCATGAGATATTCTGTTTAGAACCCCAACTGACTTAGAATGTGTAAGGAGGAAGATGGAATATCACCTGATGGAAGCAAGGACTGCAAAACATCTCCATGGACAACAAGTTATGCCAAAGCACTTAGGGAAAACAAAACTAACCTACAACAAAACAATGTGCACAAGCACTTGGAGGAATGAAAATCTAATCTAATATTTACAAGGTGATAAATTTCCCTCTAGAAGCAACGCTTGAGATAGATTCCATTTACTAGAATCTGCAATTCTTCGCCATCCAATGGGGCCAATTGGAAAGCATTGTTGTTTTTGCACTTCGTGACCATGTATGGGCCACTACAATTGGCATCAAATTTTGAATGCCTTCCCGGTTTTTCTCTATCCACATCCCATTTCAACACTAGATCTCCAACCTGAAAAGATCTATCCTTGGCCTTCCTATCAAAGGTCTTTTTGATCGAAGCTTGATCCTTTTCCATTGCTTGGGATGCCTGATTTCTGATCTCTTGTAGCTCCATCAACTCTGCATACCTCACCTCCATGGGCTCAAACTCTAGCAACTCCAGCTGCTTCATGAGTTCCAATGTTGGCAACTCAAGTGACATGGGCAAGATTGCCTCTCTTCCATAGACAAGTTTGAATGGAGAGTTACCTGTGGATCTTTTGGGAGTTATCCTATTAGCCCATAAGGCTGATTTTAGTTTGGTATGCCAAGACCTCTGATTCTCATCAAGAGTCCTCCTAATGATCCTCAACAAGTTCTTGTTTGTAGACTCGGCCTGGCCATTACCTTGAGGGTAATAGTTTGATGAAGTGCTTAGGTAGATCCCATTCTTGACAGCCCACTCAGTCACCTTGGATCCAATGAATGCCAATGCATTATCTGAGATTATTGTAGCAGGTACACCAAATCTAGTTATTATCCCCTCATAAAGGTCTAAGATGCTAGACTCATTTACCTCTTTGAGTGCTACTGCTTCTGTCCATCTGGTGAAGTAGTCCAGTGGTCACAAAATCCATTTGTGCCCTTGGCTTAAATTAGGATTAATGACTCCAATGAAGTCCAAACCCCATTGCATGAATGGCTGGTCAACTGAGATTAGATGTAATGGAAGGGCAGCAAGTCTCTCTTTTCCTGTGAAGAATGCACAATTCTTACACCTCTTGATCCATGCATAGCAATCACTGAAGATCTTAGGCCAATAATAACCAGCCTTCATGATTTTTAGAGCTGTCACTCTTGGTGCAAAATGGCCACCAGCTGGTTCACCATGGAACTCTTCCAACACCCTTTGAATCTGATTTGTGCTAATGCATCTCAGTAGCACTCCATTCACATCTTTCTTGAACAAAACTCCATCAACAATGGCATACGAGACAGCTTGCAATCTGAAGTGTCTTCTTTGGGTCTTGCTCATCTCCTGAGGCATAGGCCTATGCGTAGGAAGTGTATAATACCTTGGGTCCAGCAAGGAGTGGGGGCAGCATCATCTTCTTCTTGATTGCCACTTGGCTCATGGCTGTCCTAGATCATCAAAACAGCCTCTTCTTTGTTGCACACTTCTTTTTGCTTCCCCAAAACCATCTGCTCACACAATCCTTTCCTCTTACCAGCTTGGTGATCTTGATCTCAATGTCATACTCCATGACACGGGTGATCCAACCTGCCCTTTTCTCATTCAAATCCTTGTTGAGGAGGAAGTCCTTAACCCCAACATGTGAGACCAGCAACTGGACCTTGTTGTTTGAAACTAAATGCTTGAATTTCTTCAAGCTTCTGATTACTGCAAGTACATGCTTCTCGATAAAAGAGTACCTCACCTCATAGTCATCTAGGCTCCGGCTGAAGAAGGAAATTGGCTGCTCATCATTATCCTTGTTCTGCTGTACCAAAATGGCAGAAATAGTGTCATTACCTCCAAATGCATAGAGGATGAAATCCTTGGAGAAGTCCGGGTTGATGAGAGTTGGTGCTTGAGAGATGGCTTCTTTGATTGCTTCAAAACTCTCTTTGCCTTCTCTGTCCACTTGAAAGCCATGCTCTTCTTTAACATTTTGGTGATGGGCTTGACAAGGGCTGCAAAAATGGGACAAACCTCCGAACAAAGTTTATCCTTCCCAAGAAGCTCAAAGGGCTTTCTTGTGGCTTGCAATGGTAGTGCTCTTATGGCTTCAACCCTCTCTCGATCAATTGCTAATCCTTCTTTGGAGACAATATGGCCAAGGAGCTTTCTTCTTCATGTGCAAGAAATATACATTTCTTAGGATTCAAAGACACTCCAAATCTCCCGCACCTCGTGAAGACTTGTCTCAAATGAGAGAGGTGTTCTCGCTGCATTTTTGGAAAAAACAATGATATCATCAAGGTAGATCAGCACCACATTGTTAATCAAACCTTTGAATGCCATGTCCATTGCCCTTTGGTAGGTAAAGACTAACGCTTGGACAGCCCAAATGGCATTTTCCTGTATGCAAAAGTTCCCCATTTGGTTGTGAAGGCTGTCTTGAACTAGTCTTCTTCCTTCACCATAATCTGATTATAGCCTGAGTAGCCATCGAGTAGTGAAAACCTCTCGGAGCCAGCCACAACTTGCAAGATTTGCTCCTTGGAAGGGAGTGGGTAATGGTACTTTAGAGAGGCTCTATTCAAGTCTCTGAAGTCAACACACAATCTGATCTCTCCACTCTTCTTTCTGACTAGAACTAAGTTGGCAACCCAACTAGAATGCTTGATTGGGAATATGATCCTTGACTCAATCAGCTTGTCCAATTCTTTCCTCATGAGAGGCTCCATGTGTGGATTGACTGGTCTTTGTTTCTACCTGACAGGCTTAGTATTTGGATCCAATTCGATGGTATGCTGAGCTAAGTTGGGATTGAAACCTTTCAAGTGTTCATAGCTCCAAGAAAACACGTCAGGGAACTCTTGACACAGTTGTATGAACTCATACCTTTCTTGTTCAATTGTCATCCTTCCAATTTGCAATGGTTTGTTCTCTTCTACCAAGATGGATACTGAATCCTCTCTCTTGACCTGAATGTTTGCTTTCTCCTTTCTAAACTGATCATTGGGGTTAAAAATGGACTCCAAAGTGATAAGTCCCTTGGGCAGCTTGTTAGTTCTCAGCTGTACTACTTGGTCACCATACTGCTGTTCCAATCTCTCTTGATTCTTAGCTGAGAACTCAGCTTCTTCTTGCAAGAAATGGATGATTTGCTGGTCATTCTCAAACACTTGCCAACTAACATTGTTATCTAGCACTGAAGGCCTCACAATCACGTGGATGTTTGGTTGTACCTTGTCTTGTTGAATGCTTTCCACAATGTCAAAGGCTGCCCCTACTGCTGCAAGCCTGATCAGCAGCTTGATTCTCTTTCCTAGGAATGGATTTGATGCCAAAACCCTCAAAATATTCCATGAGGTCCCACACCCTGTTCTTGTAGCACTTGAGTAGATCATTCTTGGCAGCATGTTGTCCCTTGACCTGATTTACAATCAATTCACTGTCACCAAAGACTTGCAAGTTCTTTATTTTCTTCTTTATTGCCCAATGCATCCCTTGCACCAAGGCTTCATATTCAGCAGTGTTATTAGAGCATGCAAATTGAAATCTAAAAGTTGAATAGTACTTTACTCCTTGAGGTGAAACAAGCATAGCTCCACCTCCTGCACCTTGTCTACTCCTTGATCCATCAAAAAACAGCTGCCATACCTCATTGTCATCTTTTTGGTTTGGCTTGGTGATGCTAGGAATAGGCTGATTTTCTTCGTGTATGCAATAGACCCTAGCTCGATTCTTCCACGTCTTGATAAGGATCAAATGCATGTACCTTGTTTGCCCATTCATCAAGAGTTAGATCTAGGATGCTTCCAACCTTGGTGTCACCTCATCGAGTCTTGGGTGATCTTCTTGATCAAATGTTGAGTAATCGGCATTAATCGACTTGGAGTGTAAGGCTCAATGTGAAGTTTGCAATAGGTTCAGACCTAATTGTAGCCTTAGTTCCATACCTCATTCTGAACAACATGTGTGACCAATCAATAGAAAAATATCCCCCAATCTTGGCTGTGAAGTCCCTTGACAAGCATAGGGCAAAGAGTGGTGGAAGGTCTATAACCGATACATCTTGTAAAACAACAACATTTGGACATGCATGCAAGGTAAGACTCAAGTTTTAATCACTCCAACTGTTTTACTGTTGTCCCATCTAGCTGCACTACCCCTTTGGATATTGTTTCATACTAGAGCTCTAGCTGATCAGCTATTTGTTTAGGCATTACCGAGCTACTTGCCCCGGAGTCTATCATGCAATTGTGCACTAGCTGATTTCCAATGATCAATGAAACATAGAAAGGAGGGGGCTTCAACATTTTACCTTGCTGTCTTCCATGATTTCCCTCAGGGATGGGAAGCATTTGTAAGCACTTTGTCTTATATCCGATCCTCGCTGATTCAAGTTGGCTAGTCCTTCATGGCAGCTTGCAGCAGATCTCTTTGGCCTGGGATAGATAGGGATTCCCACATTGATATATTGACGTTTGTCTTCTTCATCTGATCAATGATACTGAATGGTGATGAAGGACCTCTTTGTTGTCCCTTGGTTTGCACATTCACCGCTTGCATGCATGTGGGTAGCAAACCGGTATTTGAGTTGGCCTAGGGGCTGTTCTTGGCTGCCCTTGTGCATTTACAACCGGATTTTGTTTGCCAACCACTTGTGGAACCATAGAAGGTCGTGGATTGGTTGGGGCTAATGGCTGTTCTTCACCCAAATTCCTTCTTTTTGACCTTGTGTTGGCTGCAAAACCTTGAGAAACTACTGGTTCATGCCACAAAAATCCTCTGCTTGCCAATTTACCAATGTGGTGTCCTTTGGGGCTGATTGTTGTTGGAATGTTTCTTGTTGTTGGCTATTTCCTTGACTGCTCTCACCCTCCACACCAAAGTTGTCACGATTAATTATTGATTCAAAGCACCATTGAAGCACATGGATTGGTTATGAGGCTCATTACATGGAAAACACCAATCATACTCCTGAGCAATGTTGTTTTGTGTTGGCACCAATGCCTTAGAGGCAGATATGGCATTTGGATTATAGGGCTGAAATGGTCTATTGGCAGGAGGCCTTGTTTGATTCATATTTGCAGCTGGATTAGGTGGTCTTTGTGGTTGGTATGGCTGCCTATTAGGCTGAGCTTGGGGTTGATAAGAAGGTCTAAAACCTTGGGCCTGCTGCCTTTTGAGAGTAACCAGCTCATTGCCTAGGTTTTGCAATTGCTTCATGACTTCTTGAAGCTCATTTGGGGCACTTGGAGATGAAGTGGAAGCTTCATTTGAACTCTGATTTCTAGGAGTGGGAGAAGGAGCCAAACTAGGTGCTTGATTGGTGTTTGGGCTCTCTAAACTTGGAAACAATGGCATGGGAGGTCTAGGGGCAAGTTTTCCAGCTTGGATCAAACAATTTTCAGCCCTAATGGCAATGCTATAAGCCATAGGGATAGTTATGCCTCCCATGGACTGAATTAACATAGAAATATCAGAATTTAGAGCTTTGAGATAGTAGAGAAAAGCACCTTCTGCTGTTGGCCTGACTACCACTGGAATTCTCTCCCAAGTCTTTTGAAATCTGAAGTTGAAATCGGTCAGCTGCTCATTGGGAGCTCTCTTGATGGTTGTGAGCTACTCTAAAAGAGACAAGTTGTCTCCCTTTTCTCCAAATTGCTCATGAAGTGCTATACACAGCTGGTTCCAATTTGTGATAGAATCAGCTCCAAGGCTCCTAAACCATTGCAATGCTTTACCCTTGAATGAAGATGCCAGTAACTTGACAGCCACTTGCATCTCATTGATTTCATGGATTGCACAAAGGTTAGCAATGTCTTTAACATGATCACCTGGAGTAGTCTGATTTTCTCCAGTGAAGTAGGGAATGTTCTTCAAGGCTACAATAGGAATTGGATGTTGTGCATTGAGGGCAAGTGGGCTGTTGCCTGTGAAGTTGACAAAGGGGTTGTTTTGTGCCATTCTAATTGGCCTTAAAACCCTTGTTGACTGAATGAAAGGCCTACCAGGTGGAGGAGTTGAGAGTGTTCTGTTTGGTGGAGATGGAGACCTTTGAATCCTCCTTCCTCTCTGCCTTCTTCTTGGAGATAATTGCAGTATTCAAACAACACTTCTTCTTCTCCAACTCTTGACCTTGTGGTGACTCTTCTCATGAGTTTTCGTGCCTGCACCATCGAAACCAGCTTGATTCTTCCCCTTGGAGTTATCGATATGCAAATAATAGCTCTTTTCAAACAAGAAAATTGCAGCAGATGCACATCAACTTTGCTGCAATAAAAATGAGACCTCTAGTGTCCCACCGGGTGTGCCAAAACTGTTAGTGCAAAATCACAGCACCCCTGGATGCAAATCAAGGTTCTAAATGATGTCTTAGGCATCCAGTGTGATTACACAACATGGAAACCTCTCTCCAAGTGTGGGACTTGTGAAACTGAGAGAGGAATCTCTAGATTAGAGGTTGGTTCCTCAAACTCCTCTAATTTAGATCTATATTTGCACAACTACAGAGGTTCAGATCCTAATCATACTCTAAATTGCAAGGAGACAGGGATAGAAATGCAAAAATTGAAACTAACTAAAGATGGTGATACACCAAAAGGAGTGGTGAATAATTTTGTCATGCAAATAGACACAAACCAAAGATTGCAACATAAAACATACACAAAGCTGATAAGATATAATTTAGGATCTAAAATGAAGCAAAATAATACAAACAAAGGATCAAACCCATTCACAAAGCTTGCATTATCATTTCCAATGTCAAAACCATTACATTACAACCTAAGAGAGGTATAAAACTGTTACAATCTTTGAAGAGGTCTGATTCTTGCAACAATCACTTGCTGTAGGTGAAAGAAGAAGTTTTTATGCCAAAAAGTGTTCCACACTTAAGAAATGAGCCAAATCTGGCTTTTACATTGCATGGGTCGAGCCCAGGAGAGAGAAAACGTACAAAACATGGGAGCCCATTCCTCATTGACTGAAAATGCATTAAAATGGCATGGGGGACCTTAAAAACCCATACCCTATCATTTTTGACTGAATTGGAGGAGAATGTGACCCATCCTGCATTAAATTTGGTCGCTGAAAGGTCATTTCTACCCATGGACACGTACCAGAGCTGTTTTTGAATTTTCTCTCTTGAAACTGAACCAAAATTCAAAATTGACCATGAAATCCTATAGATAATTTCATAAGCTTTCCAATGATATGAAGAACATGCAAATCCGAGCTCTGGATCAAAAGATATGAAGGTTTGAAGTTTTAGGGCAAAACGGCCCAAAAAATGGATGTCGGGCAAAAAATTTTAAATTTTGACCTTTTTGCATTTTGGAAATTTTTTTGAAAAATTTCCACACTCCGCCGGTCGGATGCCACGTGTCAGGTGCTGGTTCGCTGAGCAATTCTCTCTCCTCCACCTTTCCGTGGGCTTTCCTTGAAATTTCGACCTTTTTAACTCTTTGGAAAATTTTCCATTTTTTCCCCGTGCCCCGCCACTTGGGACACGTGGCACGCTTTGGTTGGTTGACAGGGGTGCGGGGGCATCTTTTACCTTTTAGTTTTTTGGCCAAAACTTTGCCAAATTCTCCAAGTCCTCCCCGAGCTCCGCACTCCCCTTCTCCTTAGGACACGCGTCCTCTTTTTATTGGCTCGGGCCAACGCTCCAAACTTCGCCTTTGGAAACTCGGCAAAACATTAAGTAAAAATATCACCCTTTCCTCCACCGCTCCAATCCACAAAGACACGTGGCACGTTCTGATTCGTCGACGGCTCTTTCAGCTCCCCGCGTCCGCCGCGTACTTCTGGCCCGGATGTCCCAAACTGTTTGGGACAAATTTCTCCGATCCGCCCGATTCGGGCTTCCTTGTCCCTCTTTGACGCGAAGACACGTGGCAAGATTTGATTCACTCTCGGCTCCTTCAGCTTTTCGCGTCCCTCACATCCATTTATTCCAATTGTCCCAGACTGTCTGGGACAAATTCTTCCGAACCACCCGAAATGGGTTGCCTTTGCTCTCGCCACTTCGCCTTTTCGCGTCCTTCACGTCCTCACGGCCCAGATGTCCCAACCTTATCTGCACAATAGTTAGTCAATTTTTTCACCTTCGGCCGGTTCGCCCTTTCGCGTCCCGCACATCCCCACGGCCCGGATGTCCCAACTACTTGCATGGACCGCCTGGAGGCTTTTCGGCCGATTCGCGCCCCGATGTCCCAACTGTCCCAAGGGCCGCCTGGACCAGGACTTAGCCAATTTTCATGATTTTTTCTGCCCCAAGCTTTTTTTTTTGCAACTTTTTCACCCTTTTTTAGAACTTGCTCTTTTCTCCTTGGACAGAGAGTTAGAAAAAAGCCGAGGGGACCCTAGAAACATGATTTTTGCCTTGAATCAATCTATCTTGCTCGGGACCGAAGAATTTAATGCATGTTATCAAAATTACCCTGGGGGGTGAATTTTGGATAACACATCTCAACAACACACCATCAATATAACTTTTAAAGAGAACACCATCAATGAGTGCATAGGGAATAGATACAACATCGGATGTCTTATCTTTTCTTTGTTCGTACTAGAGGGTATGTGCCGAAGATAGGAAAATTGTCATTATATCAAACCAATTTGCGCATGCTAAAATTTTCACCTTTCTTAGCTTCAGGTGCATGGGATCTCCTCATCCATGAACAGAGAAGTGCCCTAATTATTTTTCATGTCTTCAAAGACAAGTTGCTTATAGAGCATATTACCTCTTACCAAATTTTTGGCTTTGATAGTCACATCATACTCCATGATTTTGGTCACCCATCTAGCTCTTTTTCATTGATTTCTACTCCCATAATGAAGTCCCTCACACTATAGTTTGAAACTATAAATTTGGCATGATTTATGGTGAAAATACTTTTGAAATTCTTAAGCCCACGCATGATCGTGAAGACCTATTTTTCTATGTGATTGTATTTCAATTCATAATTCTTCAATGTTTGACTTAAGATATACACTAGCTGCTCCAGTCCCTCATCATTTTCTTATGTCAAGACAACAACAACACTAACATCAACTCCATATATGTAAAGGATGAAATCCTTAGAATAATATGGATTGATAAGTGTTGGGGATGAGAAATTTGTTGCTTGATTTTACTGAAGCTTTCTTTTCTTTTTGTTGTCCATCTAAAGAAAAATATTTCTTAACCATGAGAGTGATGGGCCTAAACAATCCTACAAAGTGAGGAATGATTACAAGGCCTTCTTGTGAGCTGGAAGAGAGAGAGAGAGAGAGAGAGAGAGGATGTATGAGATTCATCTGGATTAATGACAATGTCGTCCTTTGAAACAATATGTCCCAAAATATTGCATTGTGCAATAATAAAGTTACACTTCTTGGGTTTGAGAGATACCTCAAGTTATCTGCACCTCTCAAATACTTTCTCAAGATACCCGATCTGGTTCACACTCTAATTTGAGAAGATAGTTATGTCATCCAAGTAAACAAGGATGAACTCATTGATATATCCTTTGAAGGTAATGTCCATTTCTCTTTAGAAAGTTACACTTGTATTTTAAAATCCAAAAGGAATTTTTTGATGGGTATAGGTTCCGCATTTGGTTGTAAATGCAATCTTGAATTGATCCTCTTTCTTAACGATGATCTAATTGAAACTTGAGTAACCATTCAACATGGAAAATCTTTGTGTGTCACCACAATTTGCAAAATCTGCTCCATATAAGGAAAAAGATAATGATCCTTTAATGAAGCCTTATTCAAATATCTAAAATCAACACAAAATACGATTTCACCATTCTTCTTTCACACTGGAACAAGATGAATAAAACATTCATTATATAATAATTCTCTATTTTCCCTTTCGTTCTCAACCAAAAATACTTCCCGGGAACGGATCTCGTCGCTTCGGTGAATCACTTGAGCCCCGATACATTTTCGGTGCTATGGAGCTAGACCAAGATCTTTCTACCCAAGTAAAGTAATTGATGGGAAATATTATTTTTTCCACAATGAGTTTGGATAAATCCTTCCTCATGAGGGGCTCTATTTTAGGGTTGACATGCCTTTTCTTTTTCTTATGGGCTTGATGTTAGGATCAAGGTCAATGGAGTGTTGAGAAACAATTGGATCAAATCCTTTAAGGTATTAACAAATCCCATGAGAATATGTCACTATATTTTTGACATAATGAGATGAAGGCCTATTTTTCCTCTTCCGAGTAGATCTCTCCAAGTAACAACTCTTTGTCGCATGCAATAGTGACTAGCTTGAAATACTTTTGTGATGTAATCATGTTATTTTCTTCTCTTTTGAACTCATCATCGAGACTTAATATATGGTCTAAGGTGACCAATAATTTTGGTAAATTTTTTGTCTTCATTGGATCACTCGATCACCATAGTTATCATGCAAATTAGATTGCATTTTCAACTAAAAATTAGCTTCATTTTGGATGGATGAACAATCTACGCATCACTTTCAAACACTTTCCAATTGGTTTCATTATCTTCAATCGATGGCCTAACCACCACCTTGATGTTTTGTGCATTTCCTTGAACCAAATCCTCAACCGTTGAAAATTGTGAACCAAGGGCAGCCATCTAGTCAACTTACTTTTTTAATCTCATTGGCACTACCTACATATTGAGAGCATAAAATCTCTTTAAGAGGTCCCAAAATCTGTGCTTATAAGCTTTGAGAATCTTATTATTTGTGGCCCATTTGTTTGTCACTTGATGGATAAAAATTCAGTGTCCCCAAAGATTTGCAATGCCTTAATATGTCTCCTCTCAAAATGAGAAGACCATGCACCAATGCTTCATACTATGCCACATTATTAGAATATGTAAACTACAATCTATGTAAGAAGAATAAATTATCATATTTAGGATAAATGATAACAACACTTTCACCTGTGCCATTTCTACTTCTAGAGCCACCAAAGTACAACTTCCATAGTCCATAAGCATCATTTTATTCTTACTTAAGCGGGGTAGGTAAGGTGGATTCTTCTTCAAATATGCAATAGGTTCCATGTCCAATTTAAACACTTGTGTCATCAAACTCATAAATATCTTTAATCCATTCATCTAATAAAAGGTTAGGTATGGAAGGAGGAATATGGTACTCTTCTGATGTAGACTATTGCTCTTAGTTTTCTTGGATTAGGCAATTTGATTGGAGAGAATGGTCATATAACTCAACACGATAGGAAAATATAGGGTTAGCTTATATGGTAAACTCGGTACCATACCTTGTTCTTAGGAGTATATAAGACCAATCTAAAGAAAAGTAACCACCCATGTTGGCTATGAAATCTCTTGATAGGAAAATGGAAAACAAAGGAGGTAAGTCAATGACTGACACATCTTGAGTTATAGTTAGACTTGGACAAACATGAAGGGTTAACTCAAGATCCTTGATGACTCCTAGGATGCTAACAGTTGAGCCATCAAGTTGTAAGAATCCTTTAAATACATGGTTGTACTTAAGACCTAAGATATTAACAATTTTCTTAGACATAACAGAAGAACTAGTCCTTGAGTCAATCATGCAATTATGAACAAGATGTTTTCCTACTATCAAAGATATATAAAAGGGTGGGGTTTTAAAAACTTTCCATACTTGTTTATCCTTTTCTTGACATAAGTTGATAGAAAACTAGGTTATTTGAATAACTCGGATCATTGTGATGGAGCTGCGCAAAAAGCTTCATGCTAAAGGTCATGCTGTGATGGAATAGCCAAGGCATCCCAAATTTTGATATTTACATTTGTATTCTTCATCTGATCAACAATGTTGAATGGAAGGCCAATGAACTTGTGCATTTGAGGTGCAACATTCTCTTTTCTTGATTATTCTAGTCTTGAGACAAATGCCTTGGGTTACATAAGGGCTTAATTTTCTATAGGAGGTGTGCACGTTGGTTCATGTGTAACCATGCGAAACCTCACACATATCAGTAGAATGGCTAGAAATTTTGGGTGGATGTTCATCCACATCTTATTTGTGAAGTGGATCATTTTGATTTATAGAAAATGAATGCTACGCATTGATCCCAAACATTCTCTTCTTAGGCCTTGGGTTGTCAAAGAACTTGTGAGTGCGGTCTATTATAGCTATTAATGGCTTGGTTTATTATGTATATTTCATCAACCCCAAATAACATAAGGTTGGTCTTAGGGTTGACCTCTTGTACATCTCCATTATCGAATCATGCACGCTCATGAGGGCTCATGATTGGAAGTGTTATGCATCATGAAGGATTGCACGTGAAAGGCATTTGTGTAAGTGTATTGGATTTGTAGAAAATTACAAGGAAAACACCATTCTATCTCTTAAACCGTGTTATTATGTATTTTGGAACCAATTTTTTATTTGAGTTGGGCGTAGGAAGAGGTTGCACAGGAGTAATTGTCTAAAGAGTAAGTTGCACATTATGACGCTACCATCTATCATTGTGTTGATTTTGTTCATACTTTTTATTTGTATACTAAATTATTTAGGGATGATGGATTTGACTAAATCGTTGATTAGAATTAATTCTGAAGGCTTACACCTATTTTTTTTCTAAAGATATGACTTTATTTGAAAAATTTCTAATCAAGGCTTCCATTTCTTCACATTCTTTCGATTTTTGAGGAGAGTAGGATGTGGAGGTAATGAGATGAGAAATCTACTAAGGAATAAGAGCAATGGAAGGTCGAGGTGTTTGGGGAAATTCAAGAAACAAATGCATAGGCAATCTAGGGGCTATCTTTCTAGTTTGGATTAAACAATTTTCTACCCTAATGTCTATAGGATATGAATAAATAAGTTGCATAGCATTCATATATTGTATCAGATCGTAACAACAATATCAAAAGTCAATGCTCGTAATAAATAAATAAAAACACCTTATGGAGTAGGCCTTAAATGGATTGGAATTCTATCCCATGTTTTCTAAAATATGAAAATGAAGTCGACCATGAGCTCATTAGGATCTCTCTTGATTGTTGTGATTTGTTCTAACAAGGAGATGTTGTCCGCCTTTCTTCTCCTCAAACTAATTTCGAGTGTATTGCCAAGCTCGTCCCAATTGTGAATGGAGGAAAGTCTTAAACTTATGTACAATTAAATAACTTTGCCTTTGAGTGAAGAAACTAGCAGCCTTAAAACTACATCATATTATGTAACTAGATGAACTATGCATACATTTTCGATGTCTTGAATGTGATCAATAGGGGTAATATGATTCTCACTAGTAAAAATGGAATTCTTTTGAATGTAGCCACTGGTATATCATGTTATGTGCCAAGAGCCAAAGGACTACAACTAGTGAAGCTGAAAAAGGGAATATTTCTCTTATGCGCCTTGATTGTGATGGGTTTCAAGAATATGGATGAGCGCGTGAAAGTTTTTCCAGTGTTAGAGTAGAAACTGGTTTGTACGTGGGAGATGGAGACTTGCGTGTAACTCTGCTTCTTCTTCTTCTTCTTGGAGATAACTACAGATACTCAAATGCTTCACCAAGTGTTGTGTGTTGTCTAGTTTAAATCATTCTCATGAAAGAGGCACTTTGATTTCGCTAAAACCAGTAGATATGATGATGGGTGTTTCTAGATGTGTTTAAAATTTCTCCAAAGGTAGGAAATCACTAAGTCACAAACCAAAACCTAACAATGATGAAGTGTTAGCTTTCAATACCCATGTCACCGGGTGTGCCAAAACTATTTGAGCTCAAAACTAAACCCATCCTAAATATGGATTATCTAGGGCTTTTGGGAAACTTGGGACCTGCCTCTCAAGTTATGGGACCTCGCGCTTGAGACAATTTTTTTGATAAATTCAGCTTTTACCGCTAAAAATACTCTTATGAAGGGAAATATGTGAGAAGGATATACATAAAAATGAAATCCTAAGCTAAGGGGAGGTGAAGGGGATGAACACTCTTAGATGATTGAAAATGAGGTAAAATGTGCAGAGGAAGGACATATATGTGTGTCACAGTCTAGAAAAAGTTCAAGAGCTCATTTCATGGAGCACAATAGAAAATAAACCTTACAAGAGATGTAAAACATGCATAACACATCAAAATTGAAAAATAAGGAAATTAGATGTAATAAAACATGAGATAGGGCAGAAACTAGACACAAAACACAATTTTATTGCTTTAGATGATTACATAGTCAATTACAATGAATATAGAAGGAAATAATCTACACATATTGAGCTGAATCTGAGGCCTACAATTCAAAATGCAAAGAATACACTACTTTGAATAATGCTCTTGTAATCCAAGAGGGTCCAAACTTTACAAATGAGCATTATTCTACAATATATAGAAGAATAGGAGAGAAGAGGAGGGAAAAGAGAGAGAAAACTCATATTTCCAATCAAAACCACCAATAAGATGTAATAAATGCCTACAAATCCACATGGAGCTCTATCAAATCCACCTACCCACGTCACTTTTCTCATGGAAGAAGTGGGGCCAAATCCCATGAAATTTGGATGGTTGAGTCGATTTGAAGTGTGCATTAATGATCTGAATTGTGTTTTCCCATTTTCACCAAAAAAATCCCACAAAAAATAGATTTTAAAAATTCTAGAGTGTAGCCCACATCAATATCTTTCCAATGAGACCAAACGTACATGATTTCAAGCTCTGGGAGGAGTTATGGAAATTTGAAGTTCTCAGTAATGCAAGAACAACATGTCACACACATGGTGTGTTCTTATTGTTATGGGAGTTAGCTAATTGACTACAAGTCATCTACGTTAAGTGTCACACTTCCATTCACTAAAAATATTGGCACACTGTTGGAACTTTTTCATTTCTCCTAATGAGTTGCACTTTATCCGACAAGTCTCCAAAGTTGGACACATTTCACATTAGGATTGGCATTGTGGTTATAACCTTAGGTGCAAGTATGGGAGCAGGAGGTAGGAAAGCAAGAATGTAGAAATTAAGTGGAACATGTGAGAGGGCGTGCATAGAATTAGGAAGAAGAGTGCATAATTTCTAAGGCATGAAAGTTTTAAAAGGAAACATGAAGATCTCGAAAAGGAAGGCATGGAAGTTTGAGAAATGTGGTGTGCAGAGCATTCCAAGAGGAAAAAGGAGTAACATACGAAGCAAGGGTACACGAAAGAGGAACACGTAAGGGGAATACATACAAGGAAGGGAGAGCGAGGGGAATGAGTGCGCATGTAGTGATGAATGGGACTTAGGGAAGAAAGAGGTGCATGCTCGGGCATGCTTAAGACTTGCAAGAATACAAAGGAAATTTGTGGGTGTGCATAGTGGAGTGAATGCAACTCGAAAGGAGGAAGCGAATGTATGGAGGAACACATGTGAAGGGATAATGGAGGGAGACTTTTAGTTAAGAAAATAGAAGAAATCAAAAGGAAATTCAGGCATGCAAGGTTTCACAAAGGGAAGCGAAGGAAAGGGAAAAGTAAGAAGATCTTGTGGAGGCGCGCAAAGAACCTAAAACCTAGGAAATGCACTAAGGAAGAAAACTAATAGCATGCACAACCTGAAAACCTGAAGCTAGGGCTAGAATAGAACTATAAGTCATCAAAATAATCAAGGTTTATTTTGGACAATAGGTCTGAGAGTAATGTTGATGCCATGTATGGGGTGGAAGTTTGGGAAGGTGACGCATAGATACCAACAGAGTGGGTTGCACCCAAATCTCAAGTGAAAATGTGAAGGCTTTTAAATTTGGGAAGTGGGGGTCGCAGCCTAGACGCAACCCCATTACCACTATATTTGTTTTCTTAAAACTAATACAAGCCTTCAACAATGTATAAGAGCCCACATCCCCTTAATTCCTTAACATAATGTAGCAAATAAAAAAATATAAAATCATATATAATTTTATATTTAAATGCATTTACAATTATGTAAATTTGAATACAATACCAATAGATTTTTATTTTCTTCCTTTCTTGAATTTCTTGTATTATATTATATTAAACTCTATTTTATATATAGTAGGTAAAATTTATTCTCCTTCCGAGAAGAAGGTAGTCTATAAGTTTCTTTAAACGCAAAGCAAGCAAGAAGATAGAACAATTTAATGAGATACAAGCTTATTTTCTTGAGAGTAATTGAGAAATAAGATGACATAGATGAAATCTATGTCTAATTTGATATATTGTTAACTATTAAACCATGATAATTATGAGCCATGCATTCCTTTCTTGCAAATTGTATCAAGTCGCAAACCTAATGTAGTTGATTTAAACCTTGACAATTTTATCATCGGCATATCCACAACAATTTTCAATAGCTACCTCGTATTCATTAAGCATTTCAACAAGTTTAAGAACCCAACCAAACACAATATTTTCTATTACCAAATAAAAACAACCTTCCTTTGTGATAAATGGATCATTATTTTGAATATTACTTGAAATAATGCAATGTGCAAACTATATAAAATTATAGTTACTATCATGCCAATAGTATTTTACTATCCTCCAACACACCTTTACTATTTTTTTATGTTAAAACTTAGCCAACAAAGTAAGCATAAGAGCTACATATCTATTCTATTTTTAATTCAACATTCTCCAAAGCCTAATGGATATTTGGAAACAAGTATGTCTCCAACACATGAATAACACTAATGACCACAAGAATTTTATAATTTTATTCAAATATGAAAATAAATTTTTTATTTTAGACCACATACTCTTTAAGGTAATAATAAAAGTAAATATGTTCCATACAAGAGAAAGAGTCTAAACTCACCCTAATTGCATTATAAATCCAAGGAAGATGAATTCCTTTCCTATAACAAAAATAAATAAAAAAATCTCTTCAATATAATTTGTCCACCTTAATACTACACTAAAATTTCATTTCTCCTTTACTTAAAAATTTTCAAGAATTAATAAAGCTTTAAAAATTAAAGAGAAAATCCTCCTTCTATTTGGGAACAACATGCCAAATTTTTTTTGAGAACAACATTGATTTATTCACAAGGAAGGAGCTCAAATCCATTATCAAGGCTCTAAGAAACATGTTCCATCAACATGTACTAAGACTCCAAATGCAAAACAAGTGGCTTGGTTGTGCACCCAACCAAATAACATCATCACATTCTATCTCCAAAAGAGGAGGACATGTTAGCCTCCTTTGAATCCCATGGGGAGAGAGGATGCACGCCTCAAGATGCAAAAGAAGGAGGTAAAAAAGACCTGTGAACACACACACCCAACACCATAACCAACAATTCAAATACCAAATCACAAGGAAGAAGCTCCAGTCTTCTTCAAGAATGGGAATAGGGGCAAGTATGTCAATTACAAACGATAGATATTTCATACCTTATAAATTTCCAACAAGAACAATGTACTCCCAAACTTCCCATAATCTCCAAATCGTAACTCCAAGCCTCCTCCTTACCAATATTTTCCAAACCTTGGAATATTTCCTTGGCAAGGAAGGGAGACAAGTTTTCAACCCATATGAAATCTCATCTCTCTCATCAACCATATGAAGGAGGACGAAAAATAAAAACAAATCCCATCATGGCTTTCCCATCAAGCCATGTGGGAGTAAGAGGGGGATTACTCCCTCTTCCCCAACACTCCAAGTCCATCTCAAGTGAGATGGAAGGAAAATAAAGAAAAAAAACCACATACATTACACAATACAATAACCACCATTACTAAAACTAACAAGAAATCCATTTCATATTCCTTTACATGTTAAAAAAAAAAGGGAGTGAGATGCCATCCTATCAACCAAGAAATCTAACTTCTAAATCAATGTTAAGCTCTCCAAGATCCAACTATGTTCCAAGATCTCTTCAAAACTCCCAAGTGCAAAATGAGGCCCAAAAGTCCTTACTCCTCCAAAGTGGAGGAATAAGAAGATAAATCTCAAGGATCCTCACCAATGAGAGGGTGAAATGTGTTACCCTTCTCCCTCTCAAATCCAATATTCCCTTAAGTCTCCATCATGCATAAGAAAAGGGTCTTAATGAGGGGAATCTCTAAAAATTTAACAAAATCAAAAATAAAATTTATCCCAAAATCCTAAGAGGGCACACAAAACAAGTTAATTAAGAAGATAAGGATAAGAGATTCTCAAATAGAATGGGAAATCCCATTTGAACCTCAAAAAAGGTCTCCCTACCATAGGTAGGGTCAAAGGGGTCCATTTTTATGTAGATGATACCCCCAATGGGTAAATAACCTTTTAAAATTTATTTTTTTAATCTTAATTTTGGTCTTGGAGAAAGTGGTCCGCTTTGAGATGTGGTGGGGCCCACTCAAAGCTTTCTTAGTGGTCTCACACTTCTTTAAACATGGTTAAATAGCCAAAGACACCATTAACACAAGTGGGGAATATTATTCCCCTAAAATTACTTCAACAAGGGTTAAATTCATTAACACAAAAATAAGTCCAAGGAGGAGACAACTAAATGTGTTTGAAACAATAATAATACATACACAATGAGAGTAGTTTAATCATATCCACTCAAAATCTAGAACAAAAAGGACCAAAAATTATCAATAAGGGAAGGTGAGGTTTTAGTCCAGATGACCAATTATGTAGTATTGAGATGCAAAATTTGAGTCCCACATTATCATGTGGTTTGCACCTTTCAACTACACACTCAATTGCAAATATCATACATGCTCGATAAAATATGATAAATGGAACAATCACACACATCTCAAGAAATTACGCCACACACATACAACAGACTAAATAGTTATAAATTCATATGCCTAGTATAAAAGATGTTAGAATTCACAAAAACTCGACCTTGACATGATTCACAATTTGTACCAGATGCATGCCACTTTACAATTTGATCAAATTCCATATACTAAACCACCCAAATTGATTATGCCACAACCATCCATCAATGAGATCAATAATCATTTTGAAAACATAGTATATCCAAAATATCATCCATGTAAGTCTAAGATTATTAATATCCATAACATCATAACTAGTTAAAACAATAATGATAACAACAATAAATTGACATTACATGTCTCATACAACATTTTGCTAAAATGAGTTAGCAATTAAATATTAACATTACAATAGAATTATAATTATTCAAAATCAAAGAGTTATGACAATAGAAATTATAAGGTCCCAAACAAGAATGACATGGGAGACAACGTCATTAAAGGGAGGGAAACCGCGGGCACTACTTCCCTCACCTAGAAATAGACTTCTTCCTTGAAGTCACGAGAAGGGGTAAGAATAATGACCTCTCAAAGGTATCACATCATACCACGTATTTTTAGTCTCAACAAACATGTCCCACCAAATCTAACTTGGTTCAACATCAAGTGTATCTCACAATAGGAGAATGTTAATCAAGAAAAATATAGCTTCCAAGAAGTTTCATTAGCATCATCATCTAAATTCTCTACAAGGTTTCACATAAGTGGATTTACAACATAAAGGTCATATTTAAGGAAACTATTGATGGGTGATCTAGGAGAACAATAATTGTTGTCTTAAAAGGTTAACAAGTTATGCACACATGATGTGCATGAAACCACCCATGGACGTCACAAAACCATATGAGAAGAGAGAAATTTTCCAAATTTATGAGAGGATTCACTTCATATTTCACCCTCATATTTTAAAAATGGGAAAAATATTCACCAAAACCTCAAATCTACCCTAGAATTTACCTTATTCCTTTAGGGTTCAAGGATGAAGGGTCACATAACACCAAGCATAATAAAAAGAAGATGAATTGATTTTGAAATTCTTTTTTACATTCACACAATGAAATTACCAATAAATTAAGTATGTAATATCTAGATAACCATAAAGTTAAGATTAAATTTCTATTTTTTTCCTTGGGGTTCCATAGCTTGAACCCTTTGCTCGAGTATCATATAATACACTCATTAAATTTGATTTAGGAAACCGATAAGGATAGATCAATTTGTTATTATTTAAAATTTTATCAAAATTTCCACCATGGCAATCCCAAATTCCATACTACCACATCTCGAAAAATTCCACTATCACTTATTGAAACAACAATGAACTAGTTTTCAAACTCAACCAAGCATAGTAGAAGTCTACTAAGATTAAAAACTTCCAAAATAAAAAAATGAATGAGATAGGATGAAAATGTATCCAAAAAGGGCGTTTCAAAACTCTTCAAAGTTCCCACAAAATTAACCAAATTATTACTTGTACAAGATTCAAACAAATTGTCCTGTCACACCTTCCCTAAGAGGTCAAGAGGACAAAAAAACCTTTTCTCCGCAGACAAAAAGTAGTTTCCAAAGGCTTCTCAATATCCTTAACATATGTTATTTTAACTCATCAATTACCTAGGTCACCAATGACCCATTAAGTCCAAAGGGAAAGTATTTTCCCTTAAACTAGAGGTGTGAGTCCATTTTTAAACAAGGAACTTCAAATTTACCACCCCGATGAGTGGTAAAAATAATGGGGCCAAGTTGGTCAAGAGGACCCCAAAAACAACACAACTCTCAATTCAACTCCAAATTCACATTGTTTGGCTAGAGGCTACACTGCTTCAATTAATTTCATTACCCGGCAGGTAAGTGGGAGGATTAAATACTCACCACTTTTAACTTTCACAATGTATATTTAAACAATTATTTAATAACAAGTTACTATGATATTTCCAAGGGATTAAAATATTATGCAAGAACCTCCCAAGAATCAAATAACAAAAGGAATATCCAAAGTGTCAAATGATGCAACCTTCTACATTAGTCACATAAATTTTACTTTTGTATCAAAATAGATAAGACAAATGCATAAGTCAACTTCACATGACCAAAACTTAATGTGTAATTGTGATTAGAAGAACATAGCGCAAACATGAATAATGTAAATCACACATTTTAAATATTTCAATTCGTTAAGATCACGTCTAATCTATATTTTTAGGGGGATAAAAATAACTTTTCTCTATCACCATGGTTTTTTATATATACATTTAACAAGTTCTCAAGGGATTATAATCATTCGAAGTTATTCACAAGTTATAGGCACACTTATAAATATGATTCTTTTAGTTTTTTTTTCAGTGATTGCATTCTTTGTTCTTAGCATCTCACAAACTTGAAAATTCATGGATCAACACCCATGTGGCCATGGAATCTCACCCCATCATGTGAGTGACTTAATAAATCATTTGACTCCTAGGAAGAAATGAGAGAGAATGCTTTATTATATTCCCAAACAATGTTTTTCCTTAAGAGAGAGAACCATTCCATAATGTTCATATTTAATACTGAGAAACATGACTATCTAAAAGGTGTTCTTACCAATTCAATAATATTAATTTCATAAAACTAAGTTCTAATGAGTAACAATGTCCAGCCAAGTTACATTATAATGTTCAAGTGACAAGGCTTATCAAATGCCCACTAAAAACACCAAACATACCGAGATTAAGTAGGGTTCTAACATAATGTTACTAACATTCTCAAATCAAAACACCTAAGTCACAAGGATTATTTCTATGAAAAACTTAAGTTTGGGAGGAAAAATTTTGTCTCTGATAGTTCAAGGGATTCTAAACTTCCAAGAAGTATAATATAGCTATGAAATCACCGTAAAAGGAGATGCCAAAATCTTTTCTCCCATATCATTTCTAGATTGATAAAAATTTAGGATGAAAATAAAAATTATTCACTATGGTGTACTAATTTTAAGCCATATTATTCCGTAATGAATTATACATGTTTTAAAAGTCACTTTTACTATTTTTCTCACAACGTGGGTTAGAGACCCTACTCAATTCAAGAAATTCTGTAGGAATTAATACTTTCCTAACTCATATTCTATTAAGTTAAATCCATAGGAAACCATTCAAGAGAGCATTTTGCACTAAAATGGACCTCAACTGTTTGTTTCGCGCCCATTCCAAATGGGTTTCAAGTAAGTCAAAAGGGTGTTTTTAACACTTAAAATGTGTGTTATAGAGATAATGAATCGAGTAGGAAAGAAATAATGAACTAATTTAACACAATTTTATGCCCTTGGGCCCTAGGGAACCAAATTTATACTATCTTAGAAATATTTCTAATTGTTTCCAATACCAAAACAAAGACTCCTTACTTGTCCAAAAAGGACAAAACCAAACCAAACCAATCAACACCCAAAAATATCTCTTAGCACCTAATTCATCCGGGTCACATCGCTCAACAAAAATACGTGTAACACTAAATTTTTACCACATTAGAATAGTATGCACCCACTAAATATGTCTCAAAATGTTGAATGGATCAATAGGACTCAATTCTCCCATTGCACGATCTAGCCCAAATGGCTACAAAAGGCCTTCCAAAACAATTGCCTAGTACACAAATGGAAAAAATAACACATATAATCAATTCTTCATTATACAGGGAATCCAATGAGATGTACAAAACCTAAAACTGGTGATTAGGTCTTAAATTGGAAGCACCTCTCTAGGGTCAGTTAGTAAAATTTTACTATTGCATTTCAACAATTCTAGCCAAAGCGGCTATGAAACAGGGTTTGCAAACTAGTGTCCAAAATTGAAATTTCATTTTGTAAACTACAATCTGCTATCATATATATAGAAAATTCAATGTAATTCACAAAATACATTTTTGATGACCAAGGCTCAAACTGTGACCTCCTTTCTAGAGTTGATTATCATGATTGTGCTAGTTTATTTTTGCTACAAAACAACTAGAGGCTTACAAAACACGGTAAACAAACTAAATCCCAACGTATTTTTATCAAATTCAATGGTTGAAAGAAATTGAAATGGTGAAATACTAGAGGTTTGAAGTGGTAGATTATAGTTTCTCACCACGGATCCCTAAACCACGGGTCCAAATCAAAACAAATTTCCTAGTTTCTAAAGCAGCTTATCTCTTATAGAAAAATGACCAATGAGGCTCATAATGTCCTAAAATAAATGATCATATGATCATATTAATATATTTCAAATGTTATTGTGACGTCCCATGTCACCGGGACAACACGATCAACATAAACAATCTCCACTACGAGAGTACGGAGGCATTTTGCACATTGTTTTTGAATGAATTTTCCTAACTTTTGCAAGGTGTTTTAAAATAGAGAAATTTGAATGAAACTTACATTCCAATAAATACTGGTGGCTTACTTGGCTAAGTTTATAATTATTCTTATAACACATCTTGTGATCACTATCCACTTTCCAAAATAGTCCCTTTATTAGTGCGATGTCCAACGCCTCGTTGTGGCATTCAATAGACATATGGAAAAAGTGAATAAGTTTAACGGAAAAAAATTTGTTGAATGGGAAAATAAACCAATCCAAACTTATTAATATATTATTTGATCATTCTCAGTGCACCTAGTGTTAAAACCAAGCTCTAATACCCGATGTTGTGCCCATAAATTTCACAACTCAAATACTCAACCAACTAACAAGTAAAAATTGGACAAATTTTTTATATGTTAGTTGAATAATAAACACAATTACGATTAGAAATAATCCCAAGGATACTAAATTTAAAAATTATATGGCACTAAACCAATTTTTATTCCAAAACCACATCAAAGACAGGATGAAACAAATAAGGCATCTTAAAAATTCACAGCTAACAACACTCGAGTTAAAACACATATTACCCACTAAGGTATATAACCAATCATGGTGAGGCTATACGTTAATTTTTATTCTAATATTTTTTATCAAAGGTGTAGCTAGATCACCGACAATCCCAATGTGTAATTGAAGTCTCTATTTAAATCTTCATCGTTCATTAGTGTCATGGGTGCACACCAAACTTCATCGTATAACATTACACAATTAAATAAACTTTAATAAGGCATGTCCATAACTATAGCAAGTGTTTCTAGTAATAACAAGAGGATTATTTAGTCTATATTTATTGCAAATCGTTAAACTTGGTTGTAGAGTGTGTCAATAATCGTAGCATTGATTTTTCATTATGATTTTTTAGTAAATCAATTTGCTTGATAGTGATATTTTAACATCATAGAATACCTACAATTACCAAGTTGTATAGATGTAACCATAGCTTTATCTATACTATTTAGGGTTAATTATATTAATTATACTTTTCCCCATCGAGGGGTTATCTCAACAATGTAGCAAATTTATTATCTTTGACAAAGGGTTAAGTTTTGTAAGATGGCATAGGGCCCCTCCAATTAGACTCATGCCCATTTATACCAGAGAAAAAACAATTAAGATCAATTTAAAAAACCCTATTCAACAAAGGTTTAGGGATAAGATGAGCCCACTTGTCCCTCCAAGTTCAACTCACAAGCCATAATATGCAAGTGGCTTTATCCAAGTTGAATAAGGGACCTAAGATCAAAGAAATACACACTGTAGATCTTACATAAATTTTTGAATCCCTAATCCCATCTTTTGAACTCTATATTATTTTCTCTTTCCCATTTTACCTATCATTTCTTCTTATTGTTAGTTTTGTAGGTTGTAGAGATCTTCCTTGAGGCACAAAAATATTGTATGTAAAAAAATTGTAATTCATCCACATATTTAATTTGATGATAATATAATAAGATTAAAAGGAGTATAGAATGTATGTATGTATGTATGTGTGTGTGTGTGTGTATACATATATCCATATATGTATATATATGTGTGTGTGTATAACCAAAAATATATAGCCTTGTGTTTCAGGATTTTTTTAGTGGCGAATATTCATAATTTGGTGAATATTCCATTTTTGGAAAATTTGAAAAGGTGAATTTTTGGAGTAGGTCAGTGTATTGTTCGCCTAAAATTTCCAATATAATTTTTTTAGGGTCGGTTTCGCCTACCATTGAAAAATACTCCTATATAAACCTAGGTAATTCACCTAGTAGTATACTAGTAACTTACTGAGGTACCATCTGAATTACTTGTAAATTACAAGCAAACAAAGTGTGGATCAAAGTCTCAGACTAGTTGTTGTAGACTTGTAACAGAAAGTGTCATTGATGCGTGACAAGGAAGATTTTCATTTCCAGATGGGTGACAATATAGTGTTGTTGACGCGCGACAAGAGAAGGTGTTGGCACAAGACAAGAGGGTTATTGACACGTGACAAGGGAAGGTTATAGGTGGGTGAAAAATGAGTGTTGTTGATGAGCGACAAGGGGGTTGCAGACGGTTGAAAAAATGAAGCATTTTTTTGGTGTTGTGCGACAACAAGGTTTGTTGTCACACGACAACAAGTGTGACATCAAAATAATGTTGATTACTCCCCTTAAGAAAATGATAGGCGAAAATTTGACTTTGAAATCCCAAAAATTACCTTCCGACGAAAGTGGTTCGAGGTATATTCGCTGAGGATTTTCCACCTCCAATTTACTAGAGGATTCTTAAAATGAACCCCGTTGTTTTTCACCTATATACAATAAGTTATACATATGTGTTTCACCCGAGTTCGTCAAGGGGAATATGTAAAGAGGGGACAAATTATAGCAGACAGTGCGGCTACAGTAGGGGGAGAACTTTCTTTAGGAAAAAACATCCTAGTGGCTTATATGCCATGGGAAGGATACAATTTTGTTATATACAATAATTTATACTTATGTGTTTCACTTATATGTATATATGTGTGTATATAGACATATGTGTGTGTATATATATTGTGTGTTTCACTTATATAAAATAATATATACTCGATTTGAGAGGGAAACACAATTATATCAAGGCGTGCGAGTAATGTTGATGTCGCATGGGAGTGGCACATTGGGAAGAAGACCATGCAGGGGTGGGAGGTTAAGAAGGCAACCACATAGGATTCCAAAAGGAGAGGGTTGCGCCCAAAGCCCAAGTGAACATGTGAAGGTTTTGAATGTGGGGAAGTAGGGGGTCACGGCCAGAAGAGGCCCTCATTACCAATGTATTTATTTTCTTAAATACAATAAAAACCCTTAGTTATGTATAAGAGCTCACATCCCCTTATTTCCTTAACAAAATGTAGAAAATAAAAATATATATAAAACCATATATAATTTTATATTTAAATGCATTTACAGCTATGTAAATGTGAATACAATACTAACACATTTGTATTTTCTTCCTTTCTTGAAATTCTTGTATTATACTATATTGAACCCTATTTTATATATAGGTAGGCAAAATTTTCATTCTCCTTCTTAGAATAAGGTGGTCTATAATTTTATTTAAACACAAGAAAGAATAGAGAACAATTTGATGAGCTATAAACATATATTATCGAGAGTAATTGAGAACTAAGATGACATAGATGAAATCTAAGTCTAATTTTATATATCATTGACTATTAAACCATGATAACTATGAACCATTCACTCATTTCTTGCAAATTATATCAAACAAAAAACCTAATGTAGGTGATTTCAACCTCGGTGATTTTATCATTGGAATCTCCACAACCATTTTCATTAGACACTCTCATATTTTTTAAGCATTTTAACAAGTTCAAGAACCCAACCAAAAGTAATGTTTTCCATTACCAAATAAAAAGCCTTCGTTTGTGAGAAATGGATCATTATTTTGAAAATCACTTGGAATAATACAATGTGCAAACTACATAAACTTATAGTTACTATCAATCCAAAAGTAGTTTATTATCCTCCAACACACCTTTACTCTTTTTGTGTAAGTTAAAACTTAACCAACAAAGTAAGTAGAAGAGCTACAAATATGTTCTAGTTTTAATTAAACATTCTCATAACCAATAATAAACACCAAATCTTAATGGATATTTGGTAACAAGATGTTTCCAACACATGAATAACACCAATGACCACAAGACTACTTTAAAATTTTATTCACATATGAAAACAACATTTCTATTTCAAATCACATACTCTTTAAGGTCAAAATAAAAGTGAATAGGTTCCATACAAGCTCAAGAGTCTAAACTCACCCCAATTGAATTATAAATCAAAAGAAGATGAATTCCTTTCCTGTAGCAAAACTAGTTTTTTTCTCTCTTCAATATAATTTTTCCACCATAATATTACAAAAAACTTTCATTTCTCCTTACTTGCAAATTTTCAAGAACTAAGAAAGATTTAAAAATTCAAGATAAAAATCATCCCACTATGTGGGAACAACATGCCAATATTTTGTTTGAGAATAAACATTGATTTATTCACAAGGAAAAATCTCTGACTCTATTAGCAAGGATCCAAGAAATATGCTCCCTCTACAAGTAGTATGACTAAAAAATGAAGGACGAGTGACTTGGTTGTCCACCCAACCAAACAACATCATTACATGTCATCTCTAAAATTGAAGAACATGTTAGCCTCCCTCCAATCCCATGGGAGAGAGAGGATGAATGCCTCCAAGATGCACAAGAAGGGGGTAAACAAGAGTTGTGAACACACACACACACACACACACACAACATCATAACTAGCAAGCCAAAGAACAAATCACAAGCACTAAACTCCAAGCTTCTTCAAGAAGGGGAAGAGGTGAAAGTATGCCCATTACAACCAATTGATATTACATACCTTATAACTTTTCAAAAAGAACACCATACTCCCAAAATTCTCATAACCTCTCAATCCCGACTCCAATCCTCCTCCTTTCCAAGGTTTTTCAAACCTTGGAATATTTACTTAGAAAGGAAGGGAGATGAGTTTTCAACCCATATGAAATCTCATCTCCTCATCAACCGTATGAGGGATTAAGAAAAATAAACATAAATTCCATCATGGCTTGTCCATCAAGCCATGTGGGAGTAAGAGGGGGTTTACTCCCTCTTCCCAACACTCCAAGTCCATCTCAAGTGATATGGAAGATAAATATAGAAAAAGAACCACATACATTACACAATACAACAACCATAATTACTAAAACTAACAATAAATCCATTGCATATTTCTTATACATTCAAAACAAAGAAACAAAGGGGGTGAGAGGCCTACCTCTACACCAAGCAATCCAAATTCTAAATCAATGTCAAGCTCTCTAACCTCCAACTCTTTTCCAAGATCTCCAAACTCCCAAGTGCAAAACGAGGCCCAAAAGTCATTAATCCCTCTAAAGAGAAGGAATAAGAAGAGAAATATCAAGGATCCTCACCAATGAGATGGTGACATGTGTCACCTTTCTCCCTCTCAAACCCAAGATTCCATTAAGTATCTATCATGCATAAGAAAAAGGTTTTAATGAGGGGAGTCTCCAAAATTTTTACAAAATAAAAATAACATTTATCCCAAAATTTTAATAAGGAACACAAAATAAGTTAATTAAGAAGATGGGGACAAAAGAGACTCAAATGGGGAAATCCCATTTCAACCTTGGAAAAAATTTCCTACCCATACATAGGGTCAAAGGGGTAAATTTTTATGTAAATGAGACCTCCAAATGGTAAACCAGATTTTAATTTTTTTCTTTTTAGCCCAATTTCAGTCATGGAAAAAATGGACCACTTTAAGAAGTGGTGGGACCCACCTAACCCATGCATAGGTGGTCCCACACTTAAACATATTTAAATATCTAAAAACACCATTAACACGTGTGGGGACCATTATTCCCCTAAAATGAATTCAACAAGGGTTAAATTAATTAACACAAAAATGAACCAAAGGAGGAAACAACCAAATGTTTTTGAAATAATAACAATACATAAATAAGGAGAGCAGCTTTACTCATATCTATTCGATACCAAGAATAAACAAGACCAAAACTAATCAACAAGGGAAGGTGAGGTATTGGCCTAAAAACCAATTGTGAAGTCTTGGAGGTGCAAACTCTAAGTCCCACATTCTCCTGTGGCATGTACCTATCACTTGCACACTCAATTGCAAACATCATACCAACTCGATAAAATATATTAAACAAAGAAATCACACACATCTCAATCAATTAGTCCATACACACACAACAAACTAAATAGTTACAAATTCATTCATCCAATATACAAGATGTTAGAAGTCATGACAACTCGACCATGACATGATTCACAATTTGTTACCAAATGCATGTCACTTTACAATTCCATCAAAATTCCATATACTAAATCATCCAAATTGATTACGCCATAACCATCCATCAATGATATCAATAATCATTTCGACAACTATTATATCCAAATATATCATCTATGTAAGTATAAGATTATTAATATCTATAACATCCTAACTAGTCCCAATAATAATGATAATAGTAGTAAATTGGCATTACATGTGTCATACAACATTTAAAAAAAATCAATTTAGCAATTAAGTGTTAACATTACAATTAAAACATAATTATTCAAAATCAAAGAGTTATGATAATATCAATTCCAAGGTCTCAGACAAGAATGACATAGGGAGACAACGTAATCAAAGGGAGGGAAACTAGCGGACACTACTAGAAGATAAGGACAATTTCAATGAGATCAATGAGGTGATAACTCAGTCTCTTATCCTTATTAACAAAAATCATGACATATTTTATATTGCATACTTATGGGGCTGAGAGTGGTGAGATAACCATTCTAACCCAAGAAACCAAGAAGGATTGAGCAACCAATTTCCTTTTTTAGTCTAACACTAAAAGACTATGAGATAAGGTACATCCATATGGATAAACATGTATTTTTAGTCATGAGGTCTCTCAAAATTCAAGCATATGCTTTCCAACAATCATATTAAAGTGCTAGTTTCTCATCCTAGTGCGAGAGATTTCATAATGAGGGAAAAATTTAGTGATAAGAGAGTTGGATAAGTAGCTCGGATAATGGAATTTATATAACTATCTAGGCTATAAAGTTGACTAGAGGTAGATGTTTGTGTGCGAATCAAGCTATGTATGTTAACTAGGAACAAGAAGCCACTTATACCCCGAATGAAAAGGAAGAGCCATTGATAGCAGTACACCTAATGGCATCAATTATTTAGATGACACGACAAGCTTCCTAGTTACTAGTGAGTATCCTCTTGGGTTGGATAAAACAAAGAAGATACACTTTATGCTTTAGTCCATTCTTTATGTTTTAGTAGACGTTGTTCTGTTCAATAAAATACTAGAGGGAGTTTTTTTGAGATGCATTAGTGGGGATCAAATTGAGATAATTCTTGATGAGATCCATGAAGGCTTGGCTAGTGGTCATTTTTATCTGAGGGAAAAACCATAAAATCTTGATGGATGGATATTTTTGTCGACACTATTTAATGATGCTCATATATGGGGTAGAAAATGTAAATAATGTGCCTTATTTGTTGGTAAGAAGAGGTTGGTTATGCTTCCAGTTCACCAAATTCAAGTATACCAACCCTTATTCTAATGAGGTCTTGACTTCATTGGCACGATCAATCTAGTGTCTAGTATTGTTCATAAATGGGGTTTGACTACCAATGACTACTTTAACAGTGGATCGAGGCTATTGCACTCAAGGAAACCATTGAGATGGTCATTATGGACTCCTTGGAAGATATTGTGACCATATTTGGAGTCCCTCATACCATAATATTTGATAATGCTAAATATTTTGTAGGATTTAAGATATTTTATTATGCTCGCAAACATAGTATCTATTTGAATAATTCTTCCAAATATTACCATCAAATTAATGGCTTAGTTGAGTCCACTAACAAGAAAGTTTGATCAAAATCATGAAAAAACAATAGAGATGAATTAGAAGTGGTAGATAAAATTTAGGCATTCTCTTTAGGATGACATGATCACACCAAAATAATAAATAGGTAATTCTCCTTTCATCCTTGTGTATGGTAGAGAGGCTAGGCTTCCATTATATCTTGAATTTACTTCATTTGAACTATCCCATCAGTTAGAATTAGAAGGTGAAGATGAGAGAGCAGTTAGGATCATTGAGTTGGATGAGTTAGAATATATGAGATAGTAAACCATGGAAAAGCTGGAATAACATCAAAGATTGACCAAGCAATGGTTTAATAAGAGAGCTAGAATGTAGACATTCAAAAACGGAGACTCGGTTTTGAAGTGGAATGTAGATAGAGACAAACCAAGAAGGCACTCCAAATTGATGCACTATGGAGTGGACCATACATCATCTCATATTGTAAGAAATATAATTCATTTGATTTATCAAAACTCAACGGGAAGTACTTCAAATACAAGTTAATTGGATTTATCTTAAACCCTCTTGAGAGCATCACAATTCACCTTGTTTATAGTAGGTTTAGTCATTCTCCTACTTTTTATTTTGTTATTGCTTTTATTGTAAGAGATTCCCTTCTTTTGTCCTTATTTTGTGATCATTGATTGAGATGTCCTCCTCAATATTTTGATGGTGATATTTTTTGAATAATTCTTGTGTTACATAAGTTATTGACACTTTTGCAACTCCTATCAAGTTAATGGGCCATGATGAACTAAATATTTTAGACCGGGACTAGTTCAATAGATCAGAAAATTTCATCATGAGTTTTAGAGCTTTCAAAATAAATTTTCAGTTATATGATCACTCTATGCCCAATGGATACCTAAGGCTACTGGTTTCTTACATATAACAAACAAATGTCCCTTAAAGGTTTCCAAAATGTTGTCAAATAAGCAATCATGTTTATTTGGACAACTTAGCACATAAAAGGAAATTTGTACATCAATGGGAGCCACACCACCCTACAAATATGTAGCAACCAAAAAAATCCATGGCACCCTACAATCCACGACCCTTTAAATTTCCATGGAAGCCTAAAAATATGTGTTACCCGAAAATTCTATAGAAGCCTAAATATCCACGCAACACCAAAAATTTACACTCCACTGGGAAAGGCACACTTCACTAAACTTCCATGGATCCCTAAAATTTTTCATATCCCTACATTTCCCTAGAATCCTACATTTTCATGGAACCCTACATTTCGTGGAAGTGTACACTATCGTGGAAGCCTAAAATTTTGTGCAACACTTGAAAATTTTGTTGAAAGAGTCAAAGGTCATGTAAAAGTGAAAATCCACACAAAAAGCCACAAAAATAAAGTTATGTCATGGAATAAAAAGGGAAACTCCAAGACCCAATGAAGTGACCCGAAGGTTAAATTTGATGGCCTTGTGGCCATCAACTATGCAAAACGACATGAGGATATTTAAATGCTCATATATTTTGATCCATGTCACTAAATAAGACATAATTGGTACTGTTGATAACATATTGTGAAGAACTACATGATAATATTAGTTTTGGTCATGATAAAGTGATATTAGGGCCAAAATTTGGAAAAGGACATGTGGCCATTTTCATGTCTTAATTCTACAAAAATATCTAACACCCATGTTGGGTATGCACACTTGAATGATGATTGGTCCTAGGTGGTTGAAGAAGTGGATGGTCTTATTGATTTCAAATTTCTTCTCTCCCATCTTATTCTTATATAAATGAAACTCATTTTAATTAAAAACACCCTCTTTTGAAAGCAAGGCTATAATGCCCTTTTTGTAGCCAAACATTTTAAGTGGCGAGACTTCGTGTTGATCTTATGTAATACACTTAGTTCCTTCTTCATTAGAATGTGCATACTCCAATCAATGATATATTGTTATTTTGGCTCTTCTTATTCTATTTAACTTGTTTTATTGTGTTCTTTCCTTTTATTCTATTATGGTATGATTTGCGAGAGCTATATTTTCATGATTTCAATATTTTTGTGTCATTTATGCAGAGAATCGAGGTTGTTAAAATTCCAAAGTTGAATGTGGCTTGTTTCTTCCCATTTTATTTTATTTTCATTTTCCCCCTCATTTTTCCTTGGGGAGGGAATGCACTTTTATTTTGGTGCATCGCCTCATCATTCATTCACTATTTCATATTTCAACCCTAATTCCTTTGAAATCTTACATTAGAAATAGTTAGTAGTAGATCATGGTGTTGGTTAGACTAATTGTAGTAGATTGGAGTGGAAGGAACCAATGTTTCCCCAGATATTAACCCTAAAGGAGACATCGTCCCACACTTTGAAGGTATTTTAGAGTTTCATTAATTTGTTGAGCCTAGCTTTAACAAGGGTGCAATCCCAAGTGATAATAGTTACCCTTTAGTAATTTGACACACTCTCGTCTCCTATCTCTCCCCACCTTCTTGATATGACCATTGATAGTAATTCTTCAAAAATACAAAATAATCAAAATAATTTAAAAACACAAGATATTAAAAAAAACTAGGATCTAAGAATTGCTTGAGTAACTAGTTTTATACTTTACATATGTTGTCTATCAATAGAATTGGTAGATAACATACTCTATTTTTCTAAACACATGTTTCATACATTCATATGTACAATCATCCTTGTAATACAACACTTTATTTATTTTCCAATTCGACATACACACATATAACACTCTTCAACCAAAAAGAGTTACCCTTTAGTAATTTGACACAATCACACCTCCTAGCTCTCCACACCCTTTGGATATGATCATTGGGTAGCAATTTTTCATTGTATTCATAAAAAAAAAAAATACAAAATATCAATATATTCAAAAAATTTAAAAACTAAGATCCGAGCATAACTTGAGTAACCGATTTCCTACTTTACATATGTTATCTATCACTTTATTTAGTAGATAACATACTCTATTTGTTTATACATGTGTTTTGTGTGATATGTTATCTATCACTTGAGTATAACATACAAGATCATATACAACTTTTTGATGTCTAGCTTTCCCTTTTTAGCGGCCTTTCCTTATGGATAATCTTTCTCGTATATATCACACTATATGAGGTTATATCTTTTTGTACCATTTTACAGTTCTTCATATTTCTAACATGTCTTTCTCAAATTTATGGATTATATTATGATACACTTCTATCGAGATTTGTTACGAACACATGTAGATTTTATAGACTAATAAATCTTATTTTATGCACTCCTTGATGTTTTCTTTCTTCCACAATGGATGTGTTGTTGTTTATCTCTTTTGTTTGACCCTTGGCCTTTATTTATGTGTGCAATACACTAGTGTCCCTTTTCATAGCTTAAGAAATCTTTCTTGTGTGGCCCTTGTCCCTTGTTTTTTGTGTGACACTCTTGTGTCCCTTACATGTGGCCTCTTGGAATTCTATGTGACATTGTGTGTGAATTTTACATGTTGACATTTTTTTCTTGTTACACTTAGTGCAGCGATCCTTATCATGAATCTTTATACTTTTGTGTCATGATTTATATCACGCACTCATTTTACGCGATATATTATATAAAAAAATGGACAATGTATGGTAACTCTCCACATGTGTGTATGATGTTGATGTTACAATCGCTATTTTCTTTTACATGAAATAATATAGTTCATATTTATTTTGAGATCATTACTCTAAAATATATCTCCCTCACCTTAAAAGGGGGCATTCAGTGGGCTTATCATAGAACACATGAAATGAAAATAAAAATATAGGGTGCACAATAGAGTGAACAAAAGTATAGGTATAGATACACGGTTACAAACAATTTTAGATATATAATATAATTAATGACTAAAAAATTGTCAAACTTAGACATAATCTACTATTGAATTTTCCTTTAACTACCTATTTTGTCCAATATAGTTTGAATAATTAATTTTAGAAATTTTCAAAAAATACATAATATGTAGTGGTTTAGACAAAGTGAATCTAGCACAATGATACAAAAGTTAATAAATGTACATTGCATTTTGTTACAAACGCATGGGGTATGATGATTGGTTCAATTTGACTACAAATAGAATTTACAAACATTCCATTGGCATATACCATTTTCATCCAAAATTTGACTACTGCTAGCATAATGGTGGCATGAATATATTTTCTTCCCTTTCAAGTATTCAATATTCTTTATTATTGTGACTATGGTGGGGGCATGAATATACTCCATTCCTTTTCAATCATGAAAACTTTGAATCTAGATCCATATGCAATGCTTTGCATCATTTGGGACGTGTGATGTACATTAGCTTTAGTGACACCAATCAACCTTAGCATCATTCCTATATAACCCATGGCAGTTCCCCGTGTGCAAGTGGTATGTTGCATGTTACTACTCAAATCGTGAATGTTTGGTCTATTATGCCCCCGAATTCATTATCTAATTTTAATTTTTAAAATTAGGGATTGATCACCTCCAATTCTCCATTTGTTTGACAATCATATTTTTCTTCATGTGCCTTAGATAGGGCGGAAAATATACTCCAATTACTTCATTGGGAAACCTCAATCTTCACTAGGAAAAATTAGTTTCTACACATATAGGTGTACTCTTTCCTGCCTCTTTCTTTTAATTTCAATTTCAGAGTTAGAGTTTTAATTTTAAGAATATGGACATAAAATACACTCTTGTTTTGTAGGTTTCACTTTTGACAACACTCAAGCAAATGGAAATTGTTTCTATGCACTCATGTGCACATTTTCTTTAACTAATAAATTTTATTTACTATATTAAAGGGGGCATAAATGTGGAAACCTAAATTTGATCATTTGACATTTGATAACGTTGATTTTGGCTTATATCCCTTATATATGACTTATGTGCTTAAATCACACTCAAACTCACTATCCTATCCTATCTTAAGGTTTGCAAGGAGTAAAAATATATCATTTTACTGCTCATTCACTTACAAATACACTATTATCAATCATAAATATCTTATACCCCATGTATTGAGCTCTCTAAATCACCAATTAAGTTTTTACCCCTATAGGAAAAAAACGGTCCACTAGGGGTAGGGTCACCACCGATTATGTCCCCTTTTAGGCCATTATGTCTTTATCCTTCTAATAATAAAATTTGCAAATGAATATCTTTTTGAGTCATTATTTCCCTTTAGGTCAACTTTAGTGCAAAACATTAACCTTGAAGTAGTATACATTTAGAAGTTATGCCCACTCATTTACTCACTTGGTATTGGGGTTCTTCCACTTTCCATTCACCATTAAAACATCAAACAAAATTCTCTATTATTCCATATCACAAGAGCATACAATAGTTTAGAAACAAAATCACACACTTTCTATTTACATCACACCTCTAAGTATGTCATTATATGCATGATTCCTAAGTAAGAAAACTAGACATTAACAACACTTGTTTTACTTTTACATTGCTTTATCCTTTTGATACTCTTATCATTTAATTTTCTTGAATGACTACTTTACTTTTTAACATTGGGAAACATGTGACCCAACTTTGTATTTCCCATTATATATTTCAAGCATCTCAAACAGTACCACCCATTAGGGACAGGAGCACCCAATTGTTATTGTCCCCTTTTTGTGTTTCCATCATTTTCCCTCCTTTTCTCAAATTTGAAATGCCACATCATTTGTTATCTTTTCTAAATTACTACCCATCATTTTGGGTCATCCTTTTAGTTGTTAATGATAAAATTCAAACAAGGGAATCATATATATACATGAATTACTAATATTAGGGGTTGGGCAACTTGGGCTATTACTTACTATTTACTACTTGGGAAAAGAAAAACATTTAAGGAATGAATTTGGGTTGCATTATTCATTACATAAGAGGGTTTATTTTTGAATTACATATAACACACTCATCTTAGGGGAAAAGTAGTCAGAGCCCACTATCATGATGCAACTCACACAAGGGAAACCTAGCTTTAATGGACACGATGCAATTACACACACACACACACACACACACACACTAGAACTACATAGATTCTGAAATGTAGTGCAACGCTCAGTGACAATCACATTGGGGTGACCATTAAGGTCATTCCGACTCAAGAATATGCATTATTTGTTTCATATAATCTTTTCTTGAGCCTTATGTAGGTAGCTAGGGTTTGTTTTACAAGTTCAAAGTGCGATATAAGAACCCCATAATGAGGCTAGAGTGATAAAGAGAAAAAGGAAGAAGACAAGATTAGACCTTGAGAAGATCAGTGGCGAGCATTTTCCAAGACACTACCGGTGTCCCCAAATTTCATCCCGAAATTTGTGACTACCCTATTCGAAAAAATTTCGTACTTTTAAAATAATGGGTCGCTTTTGTGTTTTTATTGCCTAAAATTTCTTGTATTGTGTCGATATTCCCAAAGAGCCATATTAGCCTTTTTCACAAATGCCCGGATGCCCAAAATTGTTATATTTTGTCGTCGGGATTTGTTTATGGAAATTTGTATTTAATTATTTTGAGCCCCGTATGAGGCTATTTGCACTGCTTTTTAACTCGTTATGATCAAACATATCATTACTCCCTTGTACCAGAAGGATTTTAACAAGGAATAAGTTCTGGGCTTTATTTGTAACTTTTTGGCATTTTTTCGTGTTTTTGTGTTTTCCCGTTTCTTTTTCTGTGAAATTTCTCTAGATCAATTTCTTTATTGGGTTAGCCCGATTCTTGTCCTGGAGCAGCTGGAGAACATATACACACATTATGCTCGAGAGGAAGTCACCATCGGAGGTCTGGTTCACTAGGGAAAAGTGAAGTCGTGCACAAAAAAGCCCCTGCGGGGTTGAGCGCATTTTTGGAAAACAAAGGATTTAAGCTGCAGTGGGAAAAAGAGAAGCAACAGGTAGGCGGAAATTGCATGTACTGCCGAAAGCGTAATACTTTTTCCCATGATAGAAAATTCACTTAAGTCAGTAGGGGAAAATTAGAGGCAACAGCAAAGGCAGAATTTATTGCACATTGCCTTGCAGGTAAAAATTCCCATGGTGAAATAAAAGAAAAGTGATTGAAGTGAAATCATGGGATTTTATTGTCATCTGCCATGCAAGGTAAATAATCCCATTGTAAAAGTCAAATCACTTAAGTGGATCATGGGATTTCTGGGGTTGCCTTTCAGGGTAAAAATTTCCATTGCCATGTGTTTTTAAAAATACAATTTTATTATTCCAAAAAGTGTGACCCACCTTGGGTGAATAATAATGCATTAAATAAATATTTGTTAATATTTATTCACCCAATTTTGGCACCTAGGCTTGTGGAAAAGTCAACAAAGGGAAGTGGACAAAAGGAATTTAAAAATAGAATTCCAAAATTAAATAAATTTAATTTATTTAATGCAGCCCCTTTTGAGAAGGAAATAATACTTTTTAAAGTATTAATTGATTAAATTAAATTCTATTTTCAGTGGCTATGGTCAAAGCACACTGTCAAAACTTAAGTGAAGTGAAGAGTGGATGATTAAATTGATTAAATTTAATTTAATGGATGGTTGTCCTTAAACATGTTATTTTTAAAGAGAGAAGCATGATTTTTAATTAATTAATTGCCAAGAATAGGAAAGGCAATTATTAATTATAGAATTGTGAGGGTTATATAAGCATGGGCTGCCATATGGGTGAATTATTTAATTCACAGGTAAAGAATTGCAGCCAAGAGGAAAAGTACACCCCATTTGAAGAAGGATTTTGCTCAGGCAAGGTGGAAATAAGGCTAAAAGCTTCCAAATTTGGCACATGCTTTGAAGGAGGTTGATCTTTGTCCGCATAGGTGTTACATGTGCTCAGTGTTGTTGAAAGGATTCATGCTCTCTTTATGTGTAAATTAAAGATCAATTTTTGGGGCAAAGAGGTTTGAAAAGTGTAGATTTTTACAATTAAAATTCACTATTTATGCTCCGTGGCCATTTTTGTCTGAATTAATTGCAAGAATTCATTACATTTGCTTTACATAAGAAAGGAGCTTTAATCAATGTCCAATACATTGCATATATCCTCCGAATCAACAATTGTCCAGATCTCTGCACTGCTTTGAAGAAATCCACCAAGTAAGAAGAAAAAGAATTGTTCGCATAAAGATAGACAAAGCTATGGTGAAGAAAGCACAATGGAGTCATACATCACTTCTAAATTTGCGACATTGGAGACATGGATCTAGGCTTGGAACCTCTTACTTGAATTGATAGACAGATCCGTGAGAAGGAAAAACTTCACTCATGTGTGCAGATTAAAAGCAAAGTGGAATTATTCGAGTTACTGACTTTTCCATCCACAAATTTACTTGCCATAGTTTGTTATGCAGGTGCAAATCCATATCCATATGTAGATGCAGATGCAGATGCAAATCCATATGTTGATCCAGATCCAGATCTCATAGTTGCAAAAGCTTCCGGCACAAAGGCTTCATCCTCTTGTTTCGAATGCAGCCTATGAAGAAGTCAGTGCATGGAAAATTCCTTCCAAGATCTTGTGCAAATGCTCCCATCTTCCAGTTGAAGCCTTCATTGAATTTTCATTCATCCGGAGTGCTTTCCAGAATTTTTAATTGCTCATATGCAATTAAAAATAAGGATGATGAGTTATCTATGGCAAACATTGCATTGATGCATGTACTGGAGAAGAATTGCAAAAGCTTCAAGGATAAAAGAGAAGACAAGGCGAAGGCAAAATCCAACTGTTTTCAGATCCAAATTTTTGTTTCTAGATCCAAATTGTTGTTTTTAGATCCAACTTGTTGTTTCTAGATCCACTTGTTATTTCGGATCCACTTTTTGTTTCCAGATCCAGTCATTTCCAATTCCAGTTTGTTTCCAGATCCAATGACTCTCAGATCCAGTTTGGTGAGAATCAAAGGCAAAAGAATCAGCTGCATGCAGACATGAAAAAGGACAAGACTGCAGCTTTCCTCTTCCTTCTTCTTTCCTCCGACAAAGTAATTGAGCGATCAATTAAATTATACAACTTAAGTGATTGGTTTAAAAGCCATTACTTGAAGAAGTCAACTACTTGGAGATAGGTGGCATGTGCAAAATAGAAGGTTCTATTTTCAGTTGCAAATCATGCATGTCATGCAAAGAGGAATTCCAGGAGGAAGATTGCCAGTTGTTTCTTTTCCAACTTCCACATGTGCCTACCAACTAAAAGCTTCGACTTGTAATTGCCCCTCTACATTCTATAAGTAGAGGAAGAACCTTCAGTTAATGATCAGAATTTGTAAGCAGCATCCTTGTGTTCCAGACTTTGTGCTGAAACCCTTGAGAGCCACTTGAAGCAAAGGAATATATAGGAGCAGATTTCTAGAGAACTTTGTGTCATGGTGTATTGTGTTTCTTACTTTTAATCTTAGATATTTTAATAAACTTTGTGTTATTTTAGATCTAGATCTAGAGCTACCTTTTCTTAGAATTCTGTGTTTATATCTATTGGTTTCTTCTATGTGCATGCAATCAACTCTACTATCTATTGATTGGGATGCACATCTTCCCCATTTCTTCTCTATGTTTATATAATTCCCTTTCCCTTCTTCTATAAATTTTTCCTTTCTTTTAAACAACTGCTTACTTGCTGCAAAACTGTTCAGTTATGGTTCATGAACTAAGTAGTTAAAGTAAAACCCCATTTAGATATTAGCATACTTTAATTGACAAATCTAACACAGGAGCCTCACTGGTAAATGAGGGAGATTTATCTCATGATCGCTAGGTTTTGTGCTATACGTAAAATATAGCCAATAGTTTTCGGCGACTCCACTGGGGAACAACTATCTTTGCAAATCAAAGCTTATCTTTTGAAGATCAAAGTGTTTTCCATACAAATCTCAACCTAGCTGAACGTCCATTCACCCGATCCGTGAAGGCACAAGGAAGGACTGATCATTTCTTTAGATTGTAGGAGAAATTCAATTTCAATCATCCTCCTCAAGTTAGAAGCCGCAGATCTAGTCTCTCACCAGGAAGAAGAGTGCAAACACATCTAGATCTGGATCATCTTTAGCATAATCTGGCAGCTGGAATTATTCATCAAGTCTATTCTCAAAGAAGACGTGCTCCTTTCATGATGCAGAATCAGCCACTTTCCTTGTAGTTCCTGTTCCATGGGGTGCAGCCTTTGGACCTCTGAATCTGACTCCTCCTATACATGATCTACCTAAAGGGACAAGAAATAATTTTCCAAAAAAATTTGGAGATGGCAAGCAGAATCCAGATGACCACTTGGCTACATTTTTCATATCCTGTGGAGTGCTTGTAGTCGAACATGAAGATGTATCTGTCAGACTCTTCATAGAGACTTTACATGACTTGGCTGGAGAATGGTTCTACCGGCTAGCTCCTGGCACCATAACCAACTGGGCTACTATGCGGGATGTATTCATGAAAAGATTCAAGGTAGCTGAAGATTCCAGCACCTTGATAACCCAACTGGCTCGGCTGAAGAAGGAACAACATGAACACATGTAGGATTTTATTGTAAAATTCCAAAGATTACTGTACAAAATTCCAGCTTCTGCTTCTCTGAATGATGAGAATCAAAAGGTGTTCTTCATCAATGCTTTGCTTCCTGAAGTAAGCTATCAACTGCGAAGAGCACGTCCTATTGATTTGTTAGTAGCTCAAAACATGGCGGTTGAAATTGAAGATGACCTCATCATGGCTGGAAAGATAAAGAGCAACACTTCTAGAGCTGAAAGTTCATCCTCTGCTACTACTTCCGATTCACTATTACAAAAGTTAGCAAATGAGATGATGCAGATGAAGAAACAAATGGCTCAAATGGCTCAGGGCAATATCTCCCCGAATTGGAATTTCAACAACAATCGGAACCGCATTGCTAGTTCCCAAAGATTAGCAATTGAAGCTGCTCCTAGAAACAATGTGGAGATGAATGAAGAAGACCAAGAAGTGACAGCTGATCAGCTCGAGGATGATGATTTTATAGGACCTACTGTGACTCCAACATTAATTACCTGAACTACAAATTTGAACATGACGATGAGAAAATTCATGAAGATGATCATGGTCATGCATATGCAAAGACTTACAAGATCACAAACTTTCCAAGTTGAGGCATTAGTTGATGAACAAAGAAGGGGCAGCCCTTTACCTTCTTCTTTATCTCCTAGAGATAAGAATGCAAGTTCTTCATCTCAACCACGTAAAGTGGTTCGTATCTCAATCTATTTTTTCTTTTGACATTATTGATCATGTTAAGAAAACCAGAGTTCAAATGTCGAGCCATTCCCGAGCAGCTTAAATAGGCTAGTCAAATATGTACAATCACCAGACAATCCAATACATCAAATGGCCTTTTGCCTAAGACCAAAGATATTCCTCCACAAAACAACACTGCAATTGTTAAACCCTCACCATCTTCTGACAGGGTGGAACCTTTCTATGTCTCCTTATTGCTTAATGCTTTCAAGTTAAGCAATTGCATTCTAGATTCGGGTGCTTCTAACAATGTCATGCCAGCTAACATTGTAGATGCTCTTGGGCTTACCCTGACGAAGACCATAAAAAGGTGCTACTCCATGGAAAGACAAGTCCCTTTAATCGGAAAAATCAAAGATGCGCAAGCTGTTCTGGTAGCTTTTCCTGACAAAAGATTAAAGATGACCATTCTAGATGTAGATATTCCTGTCTCTTACGGGATGTTGCTGAGTAGAAACTTCTGCAAAGAGCTAGGAGGAGAAGTAAAGATGGATTGGTCCTGCGCTCATATTCCTATCAAGGGGATTAACCATAAGCTAGAGCCGGAAAAGAAGTCCAAGTACACGGTGACAAAATATGAGGATCCTAGATCTCGATTATTTTTCAGAATCGACCGGGGATCTACTTCTTGAAATGGATAAAGGTGTTCCAGAGCAAGAACTTTGACCAAACCAGAGCCAACGAAAAGAAGAAAAAGTTTTGACTCTGGAGTTTAAAGGCACTTGTTCTTTTGGATCAGGAGTTGGCACTCTACTAATATCTCCAGATCATGAGGTATTTCCATACTCCCACAAGCTGATATTCAAGAACACCAATCATACGGCGGAGTATGAAGCATTGCTTCTAGGAATGGAGCAAGCTAAAAATAAAGGAGTAAAACTCCTCAAAGCCCAAGGAGATGCTGAACTTCTAGTAAAGCAGGTTTGAGGGCAAAATAAAGTCAAAAGAAATAAGTTGGAGCATTACAGAGATAGAGTACTATCTGCCACATTTTATTTTGCGGCCTTCTCTATTGACTTCATTCCAATGAATCAAAATTCTAAGGCAGATTCTTTGTCATCCACAAACAGTACTATGGAATCCGGATAGACCACCGTCCATATTCAGACAAGGAAACTATAAAGTGGAGATGGTCTACTACCCCAGAGTCCTTGAACAAATATCTGCATGTCTGCATGTTGAAGGGAGTAAATCACCACGACGAAAAATAGTCACAGAAAAAGTTGATCCATGTTATGATGACAATAGTGGAGAAATCCAACCAAAAGGTAACAAAATCCCTAAGGGTTTGGTTTCCTTAGCGGAGACTTTCAACATGCATGATCGCACCTAAAGAAGAAGGGATATAGTGATAGTTCTTCCTCGTAAATGCAGAAAATAAATGCGGGAACAGAGCAAGTTGATGCAGCTTACTCGCTACGAGAGAAGAAAGGATGAACCACCACCAGATGAAGTTGATAAGGACTTGCCCAGAGTATTTGACAAGAAGGCAAGAGAAAGGAAGTTCACGAACGAAGATTGGGTACTCTAGTGGGACATGAGACATGAACCGAAGCGTACGCACGACAAATCCGATTCACTCCGAGAAGGGCCCTTTGTGATCAAAAGAGTCGTAGGAATGGATACTTTCTTTCTTACCTACTGGGATGGAATTGAATTACCGTTGCCTTTCAACAGCAAGATCCAAGCTGTTCCAGCAATTGAAAAAGCGGTGGTAAAACCTATATGTATATAAATAAAACTTTGTTTATTTTTCTTTGTTTTGTTTTTGTTTTTGTGTTGTGTTTGTTTGCCTGCCCCATGCCCAAAAGACAAGATACGAAACCAGAGATGCTGGGATCTCATCTTTTCCCTTTGTCATTCTGACAGAGAAAAAGATGTCCACAGACGGAGCCGACTGGTGTCCCCATATTTCATCCTCGAAATCAGTGACCACCCTATTCAAAAAAAATTTGTACTTTTAAATAATGGGTCATTTTGTGTTTTTATTACCTCAAAGTTCTTGTATTGTGTCGGATATTCCCAAAGAGCCATATTAGCCTTTTTCACCAAATACCCAGATGCCCAAAATTGTTATATTCTGTTGCCGGGATTTGTCTGCATGGGAAATTTGTATTTAATTATTTTGAGCCCTGTATGAGGCTATTTGCGCTCCGTTTTAACTCTGTTATGATCAAACATATCATTATTCCCTTGTACCAGAAGGATTTTAACAAGGAATAAGTTCTGGGCTTTATTTGTGACTTTTGGCATTTTTTTGTGTTGTCTCGTTTCTTTTTATGTGAAATTTCTCTAGATCAATTCCTTTGTCGGGTTAGCCCGATTCTTGGCCTGGAGAAGTTGGAGAACATATACACATGTTATGCCCGGAGGAAGTCACCATCGGAGGTCTGGTTCACTGGGAAAAAGCGAAGTCATGCACTAAAAAGCCCCTGTGGGGTTGGGCGCATTTTTGGAAAACAAAGGATTTAAGCCGCAGTGGAAAAAATAGAAGCAACAGTGAAAGAGAATTTTATACCTACATAGTAGGGTACTTTTTTCCATGATAGAAAATTCACTTAAGCTACAGTGGGAAAATTAGAGGCAACAGGTAGGCGAGAATTTATTGCCTGCCTTGCAGGGTAAAAATTCCCATGGTGAAATAAAAGAAAAGTGATCGAAGTGAAATCATGGGATTTTATTTCTGCCATGCAGGTAAATAATCCCATTGTAAAAGTCAAATCACTTAAGTGGATCATGGGATTTCCGGGGCTGCCTTGCAGGGTAAAAATTCCCATCGCCATGTGTTTTTAAAAATAGAATTCTATTATTCCAAAAAGTGTGACCCACCTTGGGTGAATAATAATGCATTAAATAAATATTTGTTAATATTTATTCACCCAATTTTGGCACCCAGGCTTGTGGAAAAGTCAACAAAGAGAAGTGGACAAAAGGAATTTAAAAATAGAATTCCAAAATTAAATAAATTTAATTTATTTAATGCAGCCCCTTTTGAGAAGGAACTAATACTTTTTAAAGTATTAATTGATTAAATTAAATTCTATTTTCAGTGGCTATGGTCAAAGCACACTGTGAAACTTAAGTGAAATGAAGAGTGGATGATTAAATTGATTAAATTTAATTTAATGGATGGTTGTCCTTAAACATGCTATTTTTAAAGAGAGAAGAATGATTTTTAATTAATTAATTGCTAGGAATAGGAAGGGAAATTATTAATTATAGAATTGTGAGGGTTATATAAGCATGGGCTGCCATATGGGTGAATTATTTAATTCACAGGTAAAGAATTGCAGCCAAGAGGAAAAGTGCACCCCATTTGAAGAAGGATTTTGCTCAGCAAGGTGGAAACAAGGCTAAAAGCTTCCAAATTTGGCACATGCTTTGAAGGAGGTTGATCTTTGTCTACATAGGTGTTACAGGTGCTCAAGTGTTGTTGAAAGGATTCATGCTCTCTTTATGTGTAAATTAAAGATCAATTTTTGGGGCAGCAGGCTTGAAAAGTGTAGATTTTTACAATTAAAATTCACTATTCATGCTCTAGTGGCCATTTTTGTCTGAATTAATTGCAAGAATGCATTACATGTGCTTTAAATAAGAAAAGGAGCTTTAATCAATGTCCAATACATTACATATATCCTCCGAATCTGAAGAATTGTCCAGATTCGCACTTTTGAGCTTTTGAAGAAATCCAAATGCAAGTAAGAAGAAAAAGAATTGTTCAGACAAAGATAGACAAAGCTATGGCGAAGAAAGAACAACGGAGTCATGCATCACTTCTAAATTTGTATACATTGGAGACAGAGATCTAGGCTCAGAACCTCTTGCTGAATTGATAGACAGATCTAGAGCAAGAAAAAGTTCACTCATGCGTGCGGAGTTAAAAGCGAAAGGAATTATTCGAGTGCAGCTTTTCCATCCACCCGATTGCCAAGCGTAGTTTGTTATGCGGTGAAGATCCATATCCAAATGCAGATGCAAATCCATATGTAAATCTAGATCCAGATCTCATAGTTGTAAAAGCTTCGCACAAAGGCTTCATCCTCTTGTTTCGAATGTAGCCTGTGAAGAAGTCAATGCGTGGAAAATTCCTTCCAAGATCTTGTGCAAATGCTCCCATCTTCCAGTTGAAGCCTTCATTGAATTTTCATTCATCCGGAGTGCTTTCCAGAATTTTTAATTGCTCATATGCAATTAAAAATAAGGATGATGAGTTATCTATGGCAAACATTGCATTGATGCATGTACTGGAGAAGAACTGCAAAAGCTTCAAGGATAAAAGAGAAGACAAGGTGAAGGTAAAATCCAACTGTTTCCAGATCCAACTTGTTGTTTCCAGATCCACTTGTTGTTTCCAAATCCAGTCGTTTCCAATTCCAGTTTGTTTCCAGATCTAGCTACTCCCAGATCCAGTTTGGTGAGAATCAAAGGCAAAAGAATCAGCTGCATCTGCAGACATGAAAAAGGACAAGACTGCAGCTTTCCTCTTCCTTCTTCTTTCCTCTGACAAAGTAATTGAGTGATCAATTAAATTATATAACTTAAGTGATTAGTTTAAAAGCCATTACTTGAAGAAGTCAACTACTTGGATATAGGTGGCACATGCAAAATAGAAGGTTCTATTTTCGATTACAAATCATACATGTCATGCAAAGAGGAATTCTAGGAGGGAGATTGCCAGTTGTTTCTTTTCCGACTTCCACATGTGTCAGTTCAACTAAAAGCTTCCAACTTGTAATTGCCCCTCTACATTCTATAAGTAGAGGAAGAACCTTTGGTTAATGATCAGAATTTGTAAGCAACATCCTTGTGTTCCAGACTTTGTGCTGAAACCCTTGAGAGCCACTTGAAGCAAAGGAATATACAGGAACAAATTTTTGGAGAACTTTGTGTCACGGTGTATTGTGTTTCTTTCTTTTAATCTTAGATCTTTTAATAAACTTTATGTTATTTCAGATCTAGATCTAGAGCTACCTTTGCTTAGAATTCTGTGTTTATATCTATTGGTTTCTTCTATGTGCATGCAATCAACTCTGCTATCTATTGATTGGGATGCACATCTTCCCCATTTCTTCTCTGTGTTTATATAATTCCCTTTCCCTTCTTCTATAAATATTTCCTTTCTTTTAAACAACTGCTTACTTGTTGCAAAATTGTTCAGTTATGGTTCATGAACTGAGTAGTTAAAGTAAAACCCCATTTAGATATTAGCATACTTTAATTGACAAATCTGACACGGGAGCCTCATTGGTAAATGAGGGAGATTTATCTCATGACTGCCTAGGTTTTATGTTATGCAGAAAATCTAGCCAACACTAGCGCTTTGATTCAAACACTAACACTCGTGTGGTCTTGTCCTCCTATGGGTTATTACATCTAAAGGAGTTTCATATTACGCTTCCCAGTATGAAGCTTACTCAATATAGATTTATCCTATTCCACCCAATTTATAGCCCAAAATCAGTCTAGATCTTCGAATACAACCTAATTCATTCTTATTTGATTTTTTTACACTTAATTGTCTTTTTTATGATAGAGCTTGCACGTTACTATTATATCTCTTTGATCTTAGTCATCTGATTAAGATTTGATTTTTTAATCATTTGGTTAACCTAAACTTGGTACACTCTCTAACGGTTATATTCTTCTCTAAACCCAAACCCTAGTTGCATTAGGGTTCATATCTAGCATCTTATCTTCATATCCATGCCTGATTTTCATCTATCATTTACCATAAATATAATTTGTAAAATATTTTTCTAGGGTTTCATGGTTGGTCCTACCCTTTAGGTCACTTTCTAGGGATCCTAATTTTCAAATCACCTTTTATTTCATATCTCGAGCATAACGACTCTATTTTCAAATTCCTTTGAGGTTATTTTTAATTTTTACATATTTAATGAAAAACTCTTTTTGTTTTCCCTAATTTTTGCACAATTTTTAAAAATTCAAAATTACACTTTTTGGTAATTAAGGCATAATTCGAAAAATACACACTTTTGAGAAAATCCCTTGGAGGTTTTTATTTTACATCATTAGATAAAAGATATTCTTTTTGTTTTATAAAATTAAAATTCTATTTCGAGATATGATCATTTTATTCATTTAATAAGAGTTTTTTTATCAACATCACTTTCAATAAAAATCTATTTATCTGTCTAGATTTCTTTTGTAGAATTATTTTATGGCTTACCATATAATTGATGGCAATGCTTTCCCATTCTATATTCAAGTTCAAATTCATAATGTTCTTGTTAATCATGTTCTAGCTGATAATGGATATGGTCTTAATGTATTCAATATTTCCTTTCTCCATCAAATAGGAATTTATGTTACTGATTTTGCTCCATCTACTCTATGTATATGTGGCTTTGACACACTTAAGCGAGTGTTGGGAGAAATCGGTCTACCCATTACTGTGGATCCTTGCACTCTTAATGTTATATGTCATGTTATGCCTAATAGTCTTAATTATAATATCCTTCTAGGTTGTCCTTGGTTACATACTATGTATGTCACTCTTTCTACCCATGTTATAGCACACGATGCCCTTGCCAAACCTTCTTCCATGGATAATGTTTCAATAGATTCCACACATCATGTTACTACTCTTTATTATATCCATCTCATGGGTAAGTTCATGGAAATGGGGTGTCAAAAGTGGGTAAAAAGGGACACCTTTTTCCTAAAATCAGCAAAACCTAAACTTCATTGAATAATTTGGCATGCTCAAAATTTGACAAAGTGATAAGAATAAGTACCGTAGATCTCGAATCTAGTTTCTAAACTACTATTTTTTTTTTAAAATGGTTGAGATTAAGAGGATCAAATGTGGTGCGCACACAAAGTATGTCTATTTTTGTGTCAAAAAGATAAGAACCTACTATGTGCCACCCTCCCCCATTTTTTTAGTTCTATAAATTATTTTTCAAATCCCTTTAGTATAAAGTTATCTAAGACCATGTACGAGGTTCCACTAATTTTTCATATTTTTGGATGAATATATAATTTTTATTAATTTTCAAAGTGCACATATCCCAAAAATGAAATATTTGTGTGTTTGCCCCCATAAATTTGAGAAAAAAGTCATTTTTTTTTTTTTTAGTGCGTGTAGAATAAATTTTAGAAAAAACTACTTTTTAAAAAAATTGGATGAAAAAATCATAAATTATGCACCAAAACATATGTATAGGTGTTTGCAAGAAAACAAGGCACTGGTAAAAGAAATTATGGATGAAAGCCTTAAACTAATTGGATTTAAGAAAGAATTATATCATCATCAAGGTAAAATCAAACTCAACATAGTAGTATAATTTAATTTTGAATATTATGTTATAATGCATGAGTTTTTGGGCGAACACATGAAATTTTGATGTTTTTCTGTCAAACACAGCTTTTAATCATGCGAAAATAGCTCAAACCTTTGGTTTGCAAATCAAACGCAAATCCAAGCCTATGGATTGAGAATTTCAAACCCAAAAAATATGAAATGTGATTGTGTTATAACGCAATCGCGTTACGATGTGCTCGCATTCTTGTTGTTATGTTGTGTATGTGTTTATGGGAGGGGTATATTTACTAAAATAAATGGTTTAAGTATACATTTTTCTTTTATTATTATCTCTATTTTAATATTTCTTATAACGCACTCACGTTCTTGTTTGTTATGTGGTGTATATGTTTATGGGAGGGTTATATATTCTATTATTTCTTATACTTTAAATTTATTTTAGTAAATACCATATGTTAGGGTCACTCTGCACCTTATGGAACTAGTCTCACGGCTTCATCTATCACGGTTTAGAAGATAGTTTTCCAGATTCTAAAGATTCTAATATGGTCAAGACATAGGTATTTTTATGGATTTCAACATTCAACATTCAAGATTTTAGGGTTTAATTTATACAATTGATATCTATTTTGTGAAAGGATATATGCATTGTTTAGGTTTTGGGACCTTTTAGATTGGTTATTGATATGTGTAAGAGTGTTAAATGTGTTAAAATTAGAATTTATAAATCTCACAACTCTCAAAGGTAGAGACAACTAATCAAATATATGGACTCATGAATTTTCTCATGAACATGGAGTTGAATCCCTAATTTTATCTTAGAATATGGTAAAATCATACTATTGATGAGTACCTACTTTACAAGCTTAGGGAATGCATCTTTCACTTCTTGGTCAATGGTACGTCCTTCCTCTAGCTAGCTTGCCTCGGTATCACTCTTAACTCGTATGAAAAGAAAATATTAACAAGTTTTTTTAAATTTGTTTCAATATGCGAGGATGATTAGATATGATGATTGATGAGTTCAATGTGACTTGATGGAAGATAACTTCCTCCGAAGCCTAAAAAGACCATTATGAGCTAATCAAACACCCTCTAGGATAGTTCAAGAAATATATTAAGCATCTGGAGGTGATGTCAGAGAATCTTGGAAGTTTTGGAGGAAATTTAGGAAGATTTAGGAATATTGTTTAGGGTTTAGGGTTTAGGACTCATGGTTTAGGATTTAGGGTTCATGGTGGTAAAAATAGGGTTTAGGGTTTAAGGTTTAGGGATAAAGGTTTAGAGTTAAAAGTTTAGGGTTTACTTGTTGAGGCTTTAGAGTTTAGGATTTAGGGTTGAGGGTTTACGTTTTACGATTTACGCTTTAGGATTTAGGGTTTAGTGTTTAGGGTTTTAAGCTCGGGGTTTAAGGTTTACAATTTAGGTTTTAGGGTTTAGGGCATATGATTTAGGGTTTAGGGTTTATGGCGAAGGGTTTAGGGTTTAGGGTTTAGGGTCAAGGTTTATGATTTAGGCTTTAGGGCAGGGATTAGGGGTTAGGGTTTAAGGCTCAAGGTTTAGGGTTAGTGGCTTAGGGTTTTAGTTTTAAGGTTTAGGGTTTAGAGTTTAGGTTCGAGGGTTTAGAGTTTAGGGTTTATGGCTTATGGCTTATGGTTTAAGGTTTAGGATTTAGGGTTCAAGGTGGTAAAAATAGGGTTTAGGATTTAGGGTTTAGGTTTTAGGGTTCAGGATTTAGGATTTAGGGTTTAGGGATTACAACTTTGGGTTTATGTGTAGGATCATACGATACCTCTCCAGTGCAACTCCACTCTTAAGGATCATATTCATATTCATGTATCGCCATCAAATAGGGCAGCTCCTGTCAAATCGGTTATTCAAGATGATGTGGAAGATGAGTAAATAAAATGAATGTTGGAGATTAGATTTAATTGGTAATTAGTACTAAGTATCAACAAGAGTAATATGGTCCGAGTACTCATTAGGAGGGAATAACAATATTAGGACCATATTTCCTAGTCTCGTGCCGAGAACCATCATTAAGTCTGCTTGTGTAAAATAAGCATAGCAATAGGGGTATGGCTAAGAACACAAAGGAGTCGTAAGCAATCACCTACTAAATATTTCTTATTTAGTTTTGAATGGGAGTCAGTTGGCCTACAACTTAGTGACCTTCCATTCATTAATAATTCCTTCTATGATAAACCCATGGATGCTTTCAAAAGTGCCTTAAAAAAGATAGTGGTAGTCATCAAGCCTAGTGAAGGGTTTGATGTGATTTCCAAACAAATTGAAATGCATACAGAATTAGAGGTCATAATACAAATTTACAAATATCTCTATCATTATAAATGGAAGCTAAGTAATGGTGTCTCCCTGTATTTAAGGATCACAGACTACTGGGGTTTGTGGAAAGATTGGACATTCAGGAATCATCAAGTGTCTGAATCAGAATTTTGTTGCATCTAGAGAAACATTCTCAAATGTTGGAGTAATGAATCTTGGAAAATAAAATTGAACCTCAAAAATCCTCTCAAATTTCCAGTCTAGGTCATGTTCCTGGTCCTGTTTTTGTTTCTAGTTTTGATTCTGGTCATGGTCATCGAATATGGAAGTTTTAGGAAAGAAATCCACACTTGAAAAATATTTCCATTTAGATTAATAGTAATGCCAATGGCGGTGGCGAGTGCTTTATGGAATTCGAGATGGTGGAATGTGGGGTTGTGCCCTTATTTGTTTTTTTCTCATGGATTCATAGGTAGCCTTTTTGGTATTGTCGAGAGAGAAATCCCCATACTTTTGTGATAAGTTTAAAAGCTCCTCGACTTCTCATAACTTGTTTTTATCAGGATGTAATTGTAAGGCTAGTTTTAGTGGGTATTAATAGAAAAAAATACAAATTTGACTAGAATTACTTACGAAATGCATTCCTTCACTTCAAGATTATATTTATAAATGCAATTCGGCTTTCTAAGTTCTCCATATTTACAAAATTTGGGGCGAATTGACATTTTGGACCTATGAAAGCGTGAAGAAAATGGTGATTTCATTTCCTCCAACCTTTCTTAAAGTGAATTTAAACGAAATGAAATTTAGAATTTGGAGGTGGCACGTGGTAGACATTGATTGTCCTACCACCGATTTTGAGTGACGAAACTTCTAACATGAACTTTAAACCCTAAATCCTAATCCCTAAACCATAAACCATAAACCATAAAATTAAACCCTAAACCCTAAACCCTAAGACCTAAACCCTTAACCCTAAGCCCTAAAACCTAAACCCTAAACCCTAAACCCTAAGCCATAAACCTAAGCCTTAAACCCTTAACCCTAAACACTAAACCCTAAACCCTAATTCCCAAAATTTGAGCCCTAAACCCTAAACCTTGAACCTTAAACCTTGAGGCCTAAACCCTAAACACTCAACCCTAAGCCCTAAGCCCTAAACCTTAAACCCTAAACCCTAAACCCTAAACCTTGAACCCTAAACTTGAGCCCTAAACCCTAAACCCTTAACCCTTAACCTTGATCCCTAAATTGTAAACCGTAAACCCCGAACCTTAAACCTTAAACCCTAAACCATAAATTTTAAACCTTGAACACTAAAAATTGAGCCTTGATCCCTAGACCCTAAACCCTAAACCTTGAGCCTAGAGTATTGATCCATAAACCCTAAACCATAAACCATAAATTGGTAACCTTGAACATCACATCCTCACCATAAACCCTAAACCCCGATCCATAACCCACAAAACCTAAAATTTAAACCTTAAACCTTGAACTCTGAGCCCTAAACCCTAAACCCTTAACCCTAAGCCCTTAACCCTAAACCCTAAACCCCAAACCCTATTTACCCTAAACCTTGAACCCTAAACCCTAAACAAAAACCATAAAACATAAACCATGAACCCTAAACCATGAGCCCTAAGATCTGAACCCTAAACTCTAAACCCTAATCTCTAAACCCTAAACCCTGAGCCCTAAACCATAAACCACCGAGCCCTTAACAGTAAATCCTTAGCCATAAACCCTAAACCCTAGAAAATTAGTCTTTAACCCTAATCCCTAAACCCTAAACCCGAAACCCTAAATCCTAAACCCTAAACCCTAAATTATAAACCATAAACCATAAACTCTAAGAACTCGAACCCTAAAGATTGAGCCCTAAGCCCTAAACCACCGAGCCTTAAGTGTTAAACCCTAAACCCTTAACCATGATATGTATATGCTAAACCCTAAACCCTAAATTGAGAATAACAAGTCTAGTGGTATTTTTGGTCTGACAGATTAGGATACCAAGTAAATTTGATCATTTTTATGATCTTTTGAATAATTCTTTCAGTTGCAAGCTGTCGGGAATGAAGATTTCATTCAAAGAACAAAAGCTTGATATGTCTAGTGCTTGTGTAAGATGGCAATTTGAGAGGATTTATGAGGTTCAATTTTATTTTCCAAGATGCATTACTCCCATGTTTGAAAATGTTTCTCCATATACAACAACATTCTGATTCAGAAACTCGATGATTCCTAAATGTCCAATCCTATCATAGACCTCGGTAGACCTTGATCCTTGGACACGGGGAGACATCATTACTGAGATAAACCAGAAAATTTTAAGGAAGAAGAGGTTCTTGTGAATATATAGTTTTGACACATTTAAAAATCCTACAAATTTAAATAACTAATCCAAAAGGCCCCTAAAAGCTTGAGGGTTGAATGCTGAAAACATGAAAAATAACTATGTATTGACCATATTAGAATCTAAAAAATATCTTCTAAACCATGACAGATGGAGCTATGAGACTAGTTCCATAAGGTATAGAGTGACCCTAACATCTTATATTTACTAAAATAAACTTAAAGTAGTTTTTCTTTTATTATTATTTATATTTTATTATTTCTTATACTTAAACATTTATTTTTAAAAATAAAAGCATGCCACAAACACATATACCACATAACACATAGAAACATGAGCGCATTATAACACGAGTGTGTTATAGCACACTTTTGTTATGCATTAGATTTACCAAACCATAACGTGCTTGCATTATAACGTGACCCTGAATTTTCTCATTCACATTATAATGCGTTAGCCATAACGTGAGCGCATTGTGAAAAAAAGGGCCAAAAATGAATTTGAGTCTGCTTTTTGGCCCCCCATCTTTTTTTACTTGCCCTCATACATGGTGATGAAGTTAATAATTACATTCCACATCATTCTTCTCATATGATGGATTACACTGCTACTAATTTACATGATGAAATTTCTATTGGCATCCATGATACTCCTCCCACTATGTTTCATTTTCATCCAAATGATGCTCAATCCCTAATGCATATTGTTGCACACTTACCTATATCTAGAAATTTGTCCCTATGATGGTTGTTACATATACAATACCTAAGGTGTTGGGAGACACTCATATTCCCCTTCAAAATGTCACAATGACCATGGATTTTGAATTTGTTACTTCACACAACTGTTTATGCACTTGTAATGATCATATGCTTATTGATTCTAATGTTACATCCCTTACCACACCCTCCTCACTAAAAGTAAGAACACGGTGTGTTGATTTGATAATGATTCATCACTTTCCAAGTTTCTATGCATGACTCATTTATTATGGCTTCACCTCATCTTGGTACATCCATGGGGGAAATCAATTCCTCTCTTTCCACATTCATGTTTATGGTCATAGGGACTAGTTCATACAATTTTAATGCTTCCAATCTTCCCAAATTGCACCTATTACTTATGATGAGTCTTGTGTGTCCATTGTTTGTAGTTGATATTGATGAGCTTCATAGCACTATATATTTTACATATCACTTGACTCACACATTGATCCTTAAGTTTGCACTTAATTTTTCCACTATTTCCAACCTGATTTAATCAAATTAAATCTAATGTAAGGACATTGTTGATAAAATAAATATAACAATATTCAACCAAGATCTAGCTAAAAGAATACAAGCAAGAGTGATAGATAGGTTTTGTAGAATGACTCAACCTGTATTTGTAGGTTTGAACTGATTACGACTAGAGATTGACCTATAAGGGTAGATTCTGGTTGTGAAAGCTTTATATCGAAACTAGGCTGCAACGGTCTCAAAGACGAAGCGTTTAGAGTGGAACACGACCGCCTTTAGGTACTAACATCTAATATGGGCAATGGTGTCTTTGAAAGGGTTTTGGTCATGGTTATTTCTTTATCTATTCTTGTTTTTGTAGGTCGCATCGGTTTGTTGTCAACTACTTTTTCATACACATACCTACAAAAAAAAACCCTAGCTACTGTATAATACTCAATCGGATGTTAGATGAAAGAAAATATGCATATGATTGATTTGGTCTAACCTCATTGGTCACACCAATGTGATTTTCATCAAGTTTTGCACTCATATTAAACTCAATGTAGTTCGTGTGTGTGTGTGTGTGTGTGTGTGTGTGTGTGTGTGTGTGTGTGTGTGTGATTGAAATAGTGTCCCTTGAGCTAGGATGCCCTAGTTTCAGATCACACAGATAATAGTAGGATACAACTACTTTACATCAATACAAATGTGTGGTATGGAATTGAGAATAAACCCTCTATGCGGTGAATCATGTAATGCCAAAATGCGAGTCTTTGGTGTAGTAGATAGAAAATATTAACTCCTTGTAATAGTATGTGCCTCTTGAAATGATTGCCCCTAATGAGGTTAAATAAGACATGTATATATATATATATATATATATATATATATATATATATATATATATATATATATATATATATATTCCTTTTCTTAAGTTCCTTTTCTTAAGTTTCATTGTTAACAAGTGAAAGGATGACTAAGGATGATAAACAAATATACGAAAGAAATAGAATCGAAAAATTAACAAAAGAGGGTAATTGGGAAAAAACATCCAAAGGGACAGATGCGCTTCGGATCTCCTATACCTAATGGACGGTCATGTACAAGTTTTTGTAAAAGGTAAATATTGAAATTATAGATAAGAAAGATGTCATCTAGTATATAAAAATACAAGTTGTAACTCATAAATAATAAGCAATAAAGATAAAAAGAATAAAAGTAATTTCAAAGAAAAGTAAAATGGTTCTTAGTGACTAGTTCTCTTACTTAGAAATCATGCATATAAATGAAGTATTTAGAGGCTATATGTACATAGTAAGTGTGTGATTTTGTGACTAAATTTGTCCCCACTTTATGGTGATGAATAAGGATTTAGTAGCATAAAGTAGTAAAGAAAAGTGTATCTTAGAGATTCGAAAAATAATGCCAATAACATTCCGAATGACTATTGTAGTGTGCCAAATGGAATAGTGCAAAAATGTGTAATGTGGAATTCTAAAATAAGGGTAGGATAAGGATCTTAGGGGTCAACTTTGTGTGCTTGGAGTGATAATGATGTGTGTGTATAGTTCCTTAGAATATCATATTTTCTAGAGTGTGCTTGAGATTTACTTCATGGTTTCTTGTGTATTTTTCCTTTGTTGGGATAGGATAGGACCTCAAAAGAAACAAATGTAATCAATGTTATAGGTAATTACGGTTAAAATTTAACTTGAAATTTTTGTAAAATTGGAAATTTGTATTGAAAAAAATAAACCAAGGGATTAAAGTACACCTCAAATGTTGAAAGAGAAAGAGAAAGAAAGTTGTTCCTACTTGTAGACTTGTTGTTTAGGATTTGGTTAGAATAATTAGAATGATTTAGGCGTCTTGTTTCCAAACTAGGGATTTAAGCCTCCCCATGCTAACCTTCAAATTTAAGCATTTTGATCTTGTTAAGGTAATGTGTATTGGGAGAGCTCATAGGATTTTCCCTCCAAACATGAATGCTTAGCCACGGATAATTTCCACTACAGATGATCATAAACATGAATTATAACTTGCCTCAAGAGACACATTGTTCTAGGTATATCATTGTCCTACATATTCCCTGGATGCCAATTCCTTATTTATTCTGCTTTAGTTTCTTGCTTTGGCTTGAGGTAGGTAGTTAGTTCCTTATTAGTAACTAACTACAATCTGTAACTAAATGTGCAACTATTGAAATGAGAGAAGATTGTAACTCTATAACTTCACGAGAAAACTTCCATGTAACTATTTTTCCCCCGAAGAAAAGAGCACCCACTTTGCTTTTGTTTGTACTTGGAGGTGTTTTCCAGGCTAAGTTTTGTGGCCAAGTTTTTTTCGGCCCTATTTTGTAACCGATTTATGTTCTGCTCCTTTTGAATTTGATTTTTTAATTTTTTTTGTAAATGTTGGGAGGGTGAAAAGGTTCACCCAAATTTTTCCCCACTCGTTTGGGGTGTGTAAGATGAAAAAATGAACGGAACCCAAACAAGGAAGGATGAAACTAATATACATATCTGATATAGGGATTCTGTAGGGGAATAGGGATTACACATGGTAGTGACCATGGTGCAAAGATAATTGGAACATGATAGCATACAAGTGATAGTGGGAAACAAAAAATGCACATGGAAATAGTATCTAGTAAAATCGTATAAGAAAAAAAACAAGGACTTAACGAGGAGTTAGTTGCATACATGGGACAACAATTAGGATGTCACAAGACAATTGAAGTCGAAAAGGATTGTACAAATAAGGAAACAAGCAAACATAGGGCATATCCCACAAACAATAGTAAACAAGATACTATCAAATCATAAAACCATGATTGGAAAGATTCCTATAAGGAAATGTTATACATGAAACATCAATTATCATGTTAGGAAAGGTAAATAGTAAGCCACAATGTAATATCATGAAATATGAAATATTGCAAAGAAAGAATTTGATAGTAAGTGGGAAAAGGTAGATTCCCGTAAGAGCCTTAGTGGGACTAGTAATGGACAATACCAAGCATCATACATCATGTAACAACCTATAAATGACCTGCATTCACCTTAAGATACCATCTAAATGCACACATGTGTATGAAAAATGATAAAACATAATATAAATCGTAGTGACATGATAAGAAAAGGTGAAAAAAAAGTAGTATATAAGGGAGAAGAGTACATCTAATAAAAATCTAAGGAGACATGTTTTTGGGGTTTTGATTACATACATGTGAAATATAATAACTAGAAGACATGAATAAAGATGCCCCCCAGTGTGTGTGTGTGTGTGTGTGTGTGTGTGTGTGTGTGTGTGTGTGTGTGTGTGTGCGCGCGCGCAAAGTGAGGTTCATGTAGGAATGCCTTCAATAGTCAAGTATGAACCAAGAACAAGAATACATCATCAAGAAATGTGGGGGAATCAGGGATGCCCCCAACCTGTGCATGCCAAAATGATGTATGCAATGAGATTACTAAGAAAACACCTATAATTAACTAATGTAAAATAATCATGCATGTGAACATGATCTAGGACTCGATGGTCATGGTAGAGTGCATGATGCCAAGTATATGGAGTAGGTATAGCTAGAGTATGTGGATAAAAAGAGTGCAAAATAGGTCTATATGGAGCATGTGAAGCATATGACCTATGTGAAGTCCTACTCTATCACATGTGTGAAGTCCTACTCCTATGAGGTAGGCTATGCGATCTATAAATTCCACAAGGCCTATGAGTAGGATCCATGTGTAAAGGAAACTAAGATAGATGTGCAAAAGGTGCTATAAGAGAAGCAATGGCTCTAGATACCATAAGAGGTGTCAATGATAAGGAGCCATCATGAATAGGATAAGATGCACTAGGAGTAGGAACAACTGAATATGGGATGGAAGGAGGAGCCAAGGACAAAGGTGTCCATGGTGGATTACCTTGAATAGTAATAAGATGGCACTCATGGATGAATTTAAGGCATAAATGAACAATATAAGGTATAAATTTGGTAGCCTAGAGCCAAGGAGTCCTAGGAACATGTCAAAATGTGTGACCGTAGATCAAATAGTAAATGGCATAAAAATAGTAAGAGACCCAATATTTATAGGAAGAAGAACATGGCCATGAGAAGTGGGAGAATTGTATGTCATATGAGATAAAGGGAATCCAATTCACTGTAAGAAATATAATGAGCATACATTGTGCTTGAATTTAGAATGTACCATAACATTGCTGAAAGCGTGGGGCCTAACAGAAGCATCAATATGTAATTTTTGGTGATGAACCCCTATTTTGTCATGTTTATCTCATGTAAAACCTTGTTTTATTTTGGTATCATTTTGTACGATGTATAATTTTGACATTTAATAGTTAATACTTTACTATGTTTTGGAAGGAAATGTTGTGCATATTCTTGTTATTCTTGTCTCATTATTACTTCTTCAAATATGGCTTAAATGAATCATATTATGAGTATCGACAAGATATTTGCAAAATCATACATTGAGTCATTGCGAAGTTAACTAAAGACTAGCACATGACTCATTGGTGCAGTGGCACAAGAATCACATTTGGATTAGTGCAGGACTCACCGAGGAGTGCATGACTCATCCAATTCACTAATTCGAGACATCCTTAAAGGAAGGGACTTGCACAAAAAGAGATGAATCGCTTGTATGGCTGAACTACGAGTTGATACAGTTGGAACATCAATTAACACAATGACATGAACATGAAATGTGTTCCATTACTTCAACCTCGACTTCATGTGGAGTATGAGGCCTAGTAACTCCTAGTTTAACTCTAGTTTCCTGGAAATATGATGCAGATGGACACTTATGAATTTATGATCACCATGATTTTTTAGAATCAATCTAGGATCCGCGGTATCTTCCAGCACCGATTAACTCTCTCAAAGGAGTCAATTACGTCCTTCATATGTAGTTAACAAGATCAGTTCAAATCAAATACTGCATAGATTACTTCTTCCACAACTATAATTCTTAGGCTAGTTAGTCATTGTTTTAGTCATCGTCCAATTAAGTAGATATTATTAATTACAAATAAGCTAGTTTTCTCCTAGAGGGACTAGAATTGCTCTAGTATAAAAGAGCTAATGTATGATGATTCAAAGTTTGGTTTAGTCACTGATCATAGTAAAAGTATTTTTTTCAATAAAATTATAGATTCGGGGTAAAACTTTATTGTGTAGCTTGTAACAGTGAACCCGGTCGAAAGGAAGGAGCAATGGCCACTCCTCCCAAACGAGAAGGAATAATTTACTTGTTATTTCCTTATGTTGTTTAGCATTCCTTTAAATTTCCAACATTGCATTATCTTTAGTTCATTTCATTATGTCTTTAATAAGTATTTTCTTTTGATTCATTTCATTTCCTCATTGCAACTAGTATAATATTTAGTTAATTTTGTTGTTAGATAAGTACTGAGAATGATTCCAATTGTTCCCTTTGTTGCAAACATCCATGGACACCACCATAGACTAAAAATATAATATAATTAAAGTGTGATTACCAGGACGCTTATCACTTTTTGGCACCGTTTCTGGGGATTTTAAGGTGTTATCAAAGGTTAAGGTGCTAGCTAGAAGTATTGCCTGGTTGTCTGGTAAGTTTCCATTTAGAAATTTTATTTCCATAACTCTTTTAAAGAAAGAAGACCTTGTAGTGATAGAAATAATCCTCTAGCTTCTCGGTATGTGGAACAAAAATAATCGAGTTAAGTGATAATAGTTAGGAAATTGTCCTCAATATGATAGGATTTGTTGTTTAGATCTAGATACCGTAGAGGTAGGTTCATTAGATTAAATTTTAGAAAACCCACACAAAACCAGCCATGTGGAACAACTTGCACGACCAAAGAAGTATGGCTGATGATGTAAATAACCCCAATGGTGTAGAAAATGGAAACCCTCTAGTTGGAAGAACATCTACCTACCCCATTGAATTGGATCCTAATGATCAGGCTCCTATGAAAAACATATCCCCTTCAATTTTACCAAATTTCTATGGGTTAGTCTTAGAATATCCTAACCAGTTTCTTTTTTAATTCAAAGTGTTGTGCCAAACCTATGATTACAATTCCCATTCCCATAAACTACAGTTATTTCCCTCCACTTTAAAAGACACAATTATGACTTGATTTATGGGCTTAACCCCTAACTTCATCCATACTTGGGAGGATATGGAGACAATTTTGTTGGATAAATACCAAGACTAGTGTAGAGTTTGGGATAGGAAGGAAGAACTTTTTAGAATTCAACGAAGGAGGATGAGAGTGTGAAATATTATCGGATCGTTTCCTCTTCCTTCATAGGAGGTGTGGTACTAGTCTAGATATTAATCTACTCAAAACCTTATTCCTCAAAGGATTGGATGAAGACACACATGAGGCCTTCAATATTATGGGAAAGGGAGACATGAACAAACTATAATTTACATAAATTATTGACCTCTGTAGGAATTACTCCTAAACTCACCCTAACTTTCATAGATAGAAAGGAAAAATGGATAGTGGCAATATATCCAAACTAAGGGAAGAAATTACAAATTTGAGAACATACCTCTTAGTTCAACTCAACACCAAAATGGATAGGGAGAAATCTAGGAATGCAGAATCTTTGTTCATCTACTACCCAAGATGAAGGAATAAACGTGGGCTTAAGGACTACCCCTTAGATAAGAAAAACATATGTCTTATTTGTGAATTAAAGCATGTAATAGACCAATGCAGATTTCTTCCCTTGCTAAAGACCCATTTTAAATGAAACACATAGGACGAAGGTGAGTTAAATTATATGGCTCAGAGGTAAGGAGGTAATTTCCAATACAATCGAACCAGATCCTACATGCCAAAATCAAAATGGGTCCCAAATCAATAGAATGCACCATGGTCATAACCCCAAACTTGGACTCAACAAGCCCCACAGGTGGAATGCACCACCAAGTTACTATCGACAACTTTGGGCTCCACATCCAATCACTCCAATCGCTTTTTAATAATTTAATGCTCAACACCAACAACAATGGAATGTACCTCAAGGATCTAAGTAGCAATATTATAATAAAAGAAGATCCCAATTTCAAAAAGATTTGTTGAATGAACCTTCAAATGCCACCCCATCCAAACAACACCTTGACCACAAATATTGGAACAAACTATTTAAAACCCCAAAAATGTGAGGAAGGGTAACCCAACCTACACTGTGGAATCAGATAAAAGTCCCATAGTAAACTTTGTGGATTATAGGAATATCTTGTTGTGTTTAGGGAAGGTTACCTCAAAACCTTCATCCCTTGTCATAGAAGAAATCCCTAAAGATACAAAAAATCTAGAAGAAACGCAGCCCAGATCTTGATGTTGAAGAAACACCTCAACCAAGTGTTGATATTCCTTTTCCATCCAGATTCTTGGAAAAACACAACACTATAGTTCCTAAACAACCAGAGTCATAATTGATTCGGGGACTGAGGAAATTGAGTATTCGCATTCCCCTATTACAACCTCTTAAGGAAATCCCGAGTTAAACAAAACCATTAAAGATATCTGCTTTAAAACTCTAGGAAGAAAAAACAATCAGCCTAAAACCAACCGTGTTGATGGGAAACTTGCTATTATCTTTGGAAGGGAATATGCCCCCTCCTAAATATGGAGACCACCGGAAGTCCTATTGTGATAGTTTGCATAGGGGATGTCGAATACGAAACGTCCTTGTTGATCTCGGAGAAGCCATCAATGTGATGACTACAAATACTTTGTCCACACTATCACTTCACAGAACCAAAGTGAACCTCCATGGTTTTACAAATGGTAGACCATTATGTGAAAAAACTACGGGGAATTATAGAAGATGCCACATTCACCATCGAAACATAGGATTATTCGGTAGACTTCATGATCATAAAAATGAAGAATAGGAAGATTGAATACCCTCTAATCCTAAGATGCCCTTGGTTGGCCATTGACTACGAGAATAGGGAATATGGTGATTACAAATGGACATGATTCCAAAAGTTATCAATTTATCCTATTATAAAGCCTTTTTCTACGAGATAATAAACATTGGTGTAAGGATAATTCAAATGATTCAGAGGACATCATCTCTTCTCTAGCCATGGTCATAATTAAAGAACACTCAAACCAAATCCAATATGGTGACCATGAGTCCTTCACTGGACAAAGTATAAGTCCTGTGCTTGAGTCCTACACCGGAGCTATTTCTAGTCCCGTGTACTTTACTAAATTGAAACAAGATATGAATTTATGGATGAAAATAACCAACCTATCATTTGTCCTTTTACACGAAATCTAGATCTAATCGATTTCATCATTCAAAACATCATTTTTTCATAGATTACTTCCCCACAGGTGTCCATTGAATGCATTATTGAGAGAGTATCTTGTTGTATATTCTCTTCATCCAGGTACCAAACAACTACCTATTTTCCTAGGGAAGACATTGATAGTCAATAGTTGGCTAACTAGTCAGGAAGATAATACCTTATTTAAACTCTTATGCTCTCATCCTCAAGATTTTTCTTGGGAATATAGTGATATGAAGGGTATTCATCCTAGTATTTATACACACCATATCTATACCACTAATGCCATACTAGTCAGACAACCCCAAAGAAGGATAAACCTGCCTTAAGAGACATTGTAAAAACTAAGATTGAAAATATTCTTAGGGTGGGATTCATTTATCCAATATTAGATAGTCAATGGGTTTCTCCATTAGTTATAGTTCCTAAAAATAATGGGAAGTGGAGGATTTGTGTGGATTATAGAGATTTAAACAAGGCAACTCATCGAGATTATTTTCCATTACCTTTTATTGATCAAGTATTAGAAAATATATCTAGAAAAGGTATTTTTGTTCCTTGATTTGTTCAACGGGTAAAATCAAACAATAAATCCACTCCCTTCAGGTCAAGACAAATTATCTCAACGTATCCCTTATGGTTTTGCAAGAAAATAAGTAGAAAACAGATCCTGTGGTCACTAATGAGCAAACAACTCAGACAAATTTCATGTTTCCCCATATTATTGTCTTTAAAGGTATGGTTAAATGGATGGAGGAATGTTATAGAATCAAGGCAGTTGTTGATGAGAATAAGACCTTGAAGGAGGAGAAAAAATTTCTCAAAGAGAATGTTCTTACTATCTGTCGGTTGTATGATCAGGTTCTTTCATGTAGGCCTCCATGTAGTTTTTATGCAAAGTACTCTTGAATGAACAATTTTTGAAAATGGCAAATCTCTAGAGGTCGTCTTTATGCAAGATATAGAGTTTGAAGATGAAAAGAATTTTTTTTTGCTTATGCATCAAGAAGTGGTGTTGAAAATAATCTCCTCTATGAATTTTATGTTCATAAATTTCTTCTTCTTGAGTAGATTAAGATCCCTATAAATTTCTATGTGGGCAAAGATCAATTGAGGGCATTTGTATCTACTATACGGAACTAGTCCAAGTGGAGGGGACAAATGGAACATTTGTTCAAGTAGAATCTAATATAGGCCTCTTAATGAGGCATGATATTCCTACCCCCAGTTCGGTTCTTCAATAGATTTCGGTCTCAAGTATATTGTTTACAATTGGTGGACCGGTACAAAGATATTCTAAGAACTTATGTGAGAAATTTCAAGGAGCAAGTACTCCTAATGTTCAATGTCAATTTCTTTGCATGTCAAGTATGGTACTAGCTGCTTGAAAATCATTACAAGGAGGTGATTTCACCTACTAACCTTTGTTGGTCACTGAAATGGTTAAGGACCTCTGCAAGATCATTCTAGAAATGTAGGAAAATTGGATTGGGATGAGGTATAGGATTCCATTAGTCATTGTACTAGTACCATGATGAAATTCTATAGTTGATCATCCATAGGATAGTTATAACACTTGGAGGAAGCCTTTGGGTCTGTAATATTGAATTGGATGAAACATGGCAAACCTTTTCCAATGAGTATAATTGTTCAAGGATAGTTGAACAATTGAATAGGTAGCAGGAGGACCTACTAAATCTTAAGTGTGGGGGTGATGAACCCCTATTTTTTCATGTTTATCCCATGTAAAACCCTATGTTATTTTGGTATCATTTTACATGATGTATAATTTTGATGTTTTATAGTTAATACTTTACTATGTTTTGGAAGGAAATGTTGTGCATATTCTTGTTATTTTTATCTTGTTATTACTTCTTCAAATATGGCTTAAATGAATCCTTTTATGAGTATTAAAAGATATTTGGAAAAGCATATGTTGAGCCATTGCAAGAGTTAACTACAGACTATCAAAAAACTTGTTGGTGCACTTTGGCATAAGACTCACCTTTGCATTAGCGCAGAACTCCCCGAGGAGAACAAGATTCGTCTAATTCATTAATTCAAACTTCCTTGAAGGAAGGGACTTGCACAAAGGAGATGAATCACTTGGATGGTTGAACTATGAGTTAACACAGTTTGGCACATCAATTAACACAATGACATGAACATGAAATGTGTGCCATTACTTCAACCTACCTTCATGCGGATTATGAGGCCTAGTCACTCCTAGTTTAACTCCAGTTTCCTGGAAACATGATGTAGATGGACACTTATGGATTTATGATCACCATGATTTTCTGGAATCAATCCAAGATCCGCAGTATCTTCCAGCACCGATTGACTCTCTCAAAGGATTCAATTACGACCTTCATCTATAGTTAACAAGATCAGTTCAAATCAAACACTGCATAGATTACTCCTTCCACAACTGTAATTCTTAGGATAGTTAGTCATTATTTTAGTCAACATTCAGTTAAGTAGATATTATTAATTGCAAATAAGCTAGTTCTCTCCTAGAGAGACTAAGACTACTCTAATATAAAATAGCCAATGTATGATGATTCAAATTTTGGTTCGATCGATTGATTATTGTAAAAAATAGTTTTTTTCAAGAAAATTATAGATTCAAGGTAAAACTTTATTGTGTAACTTGTAACATTGAACCTGATCAAAGGGAAGGAGCAAGGGCCACTCCTCCCCAACGAGAAGGGATAATTTAATATTATTTCCTTTTGTTGTTTAGCATTCCTTTAAATTTCTAGCATTGCATTATCTTTAGTTCATTTCATTTCCTCCTTGCAACTAGTATAATATTCAATTAATGTTGTTGTTAGATAAGTATTGAGAATGATTAGGATTTTTCCCTTTATTGCAAACAACCATAGACACCACCCTCGATTGACATATATAATATAATTAAAGTGCGAGTACAACAATGCTCGTCATGTGGGAGGAGAATGAGCTATGAAAATCAACATCATTGAAAGTGATAGCAAGTGATGGGAAATGAGTAGAACCAACAAGGAATCCAAGGGGATTATCTGAAGAAGTAGGAGGACGAACTGTGTGGTAGGTATGATTGGAAGATGAATCAAGGAATGACTTATCATTCTTAGGTAATGGGCCATTGAAGATTTTTACCTTTCCATTATCTTTGGTAGATATGGGAAAGGAAGTAATGGATTTAGGTAATTGTATATCATTATTTTCAATGAGATATTGAATAAAACAAAGAATCTTGAAAAACTAGTTAGAAGAATGGCCATTGCATCTATGGTAATCATAATGTGGATGCTCATCAAAACTCCTTCCATGGGGCTTATTAGGATCATACTCAAGAGGAGGTGGAAAATAAATTAGATTGTTTTCACGGAGTTGGGGCAATAACATACGGGGAGGATAAGGTAATCGAGTAAATGTATGTCGAGGGGATTGGAGATGAAGCTTATGAGGTAGAGAAAAAAATTGATACTAGGATTAACATCATTAAACTTGGTTCTAAAGGGAATCTTTCTTGGAATTTTAGAAGAGGAATTATCATAAGTATTAGAACCATATTTGATTTTTCCTAAAGAAAGTAGCTTAGTCTCATGATCATTCAAGGTATAACATATATGGGTAAAGGAATGATAGGAATCAAAAACACACATTCTTGCAAAGGAGGAAAAATAATTTGAATAAATAGATCTTGCAATCAGATTTAGCTAATACATTGTTCATTTTAGAAAGAATGTTCATTTAACACAATGCATAATCACTAAGATGTTCATTAGAGCCTTGTTTTTTGGCATGTATGTGCTTATATTGTCATTGATGTAAGAGGATAATTAATGAAAAAGGGTGATGTAAGGAGTACAAGAGGAAGTTCATAATGATGATGACATGGCAAGACAAGGTGTGGCATGAGTTCATGATGTCATGATTGAGATCACCTGGTAAGGCATGGTTTCTTGAGTAGCTAGTGACTTGTAGAAGCATGATGGTGATATGATAGGGTGTCATGATGATGGTCTAGATGCCTAGGTAGGTATGTGATGATGTGGTACAATTAGTATGGTGTGCACAAGTGTGCATGAGTGGAAATAGTACATGTTGCCTATTCTAATTGGGCTAATTAGGAGGCTTAGTTGGTAGGTTGGATTGGTAGGATGGAATTAAGGAATGAGGTATATATATGAGCATGCTAAATGTGTGGATAACATGAGGAGAGAGTGTTGAGACACTTGTGTGAGTCTTAGAGTGTAGGTACAAGTTTGAGCATAGCTTGTAAGTGATCATCTAGACCTAGTCTAGGTGTTTACGAGCCAAATGGAGCATCAACGTAAGTTCCAAAGCTATGTGATCCCATGAGGGCATGAAGAGGTGTGAGACATGTTGTCTCAAGTGTGTTAGGGCCCTTTGAATAAGTTTCATGTTGAGTTATTAGGTTTTCTGCTTTGTGTTGGTCTAAATAGGCCTATTTCCTATGACCTAGTTGGGTAAGTCCTATTGGTTGGAGAGATGAAAATATATTTATGAGTATATGAGAACTGTAGATATTATTATAGGTTTTCATGATTTTGTGGGAAAATTTTCAGGGTTTCATGATGAATATTTTACAGGATATGGTGTTTTGATTCCTATCAAGCTCAAGAAGGTGAGTTTCTTAGCTAGATATGAGATGTTTTGCATTGGTTGGAACGTGCAAAATTTGAATGGAAACCTAATCCACTCAGGGATGATTTTTCATGGAGTTTATAAGATCTTAGAATTGGAATGAGTTTAAATAAGGCCACGTGTTTTATGAACAATTGTTAAGAAGGTAAGAAAGTCAGAACCCTCCATAAACCCTAGTTTACTAGCGATGAGAGAGAGATCTTCTTGGTTTGAGATCTTAATGCATTGATTTATAATTTTTTTGATTTAAGGATGGATAGGACTCTCATATCTTTTAGATGGTGGTGGTTTGCGGTCTTGATCGTGTAGGTGGAGCCCACCCAAATTTGCATGTTTTTAGAAAGTTCGATTTTCTCTCATGTTTTCCCATATACCCTATGTCTAAATTTATGTTCTTAGTTGCTGGGGAGTAATTATAGATGTATGGAGTGATTTTAGATCTTGGTGAATTGATTTGATGATCTACACAGGTTAATCTTTGAAGACTTGTTTTAGGGCTTGAGAGCAATTTTAGCAACCTTGGAGAATGGAGGTGGTTGAGCACTTGTGAGCTTGGTCATGATGGTTGAAGGATTTAAAGGTATTTTAGACATCTCATATTATTTTTTGGATGAATTTTTAAGCTCTGGAAGTGATATGAGGTGGCATGAAGAAGGTCACAAGTTGACCCATTTTGACTAGTTCAGGACAACAAGGTCTTTATCTCAAGATTGGTTTGAAAGATCAATATCTTGGCTTATTTGATGATTTATATCATTTTGAGAGTGAAGAGGGATGAAATTTTATCCTATTCCATGTATTTATAAGTATTTAAAGTGCCAAGAAGGGTGCAAGATGGTCTTACTTCCAAAATTAATTTTCAGGTAGTTCAAGTTCAAGAAAGGAGAAAGTTGTTTAGATGTCTTTAGGAGTTATGTCATGGGTTAAAAAGTGTTTAATGGTGTTCTTGAAGTATATGGATTTAAATTTAGTTCTTACATTCCATGGTTGAGGTTTTTTTTACGTTAGATCTTCATCTTTGAAGACTGGTCAGCTGAAGGTGCCTGGAATGAGTAGGAATCAGTCCTACTTAATGGAGTCATGTGAAGAATGGATGATGCAGAGTTTTGTGAGCTGATGGAATATGTTGTAAGGGTGTGTTTGACATGTGTGGCTCCTTTCAAGGTATGAAAAATATGGATGAAGCACTTGGAATTCATGGAGTGCTCGATGAAGGAGAAACTAACATTTTAGGCCTAATTGTGCTTGATAGATGTCTTAGTGTATTTATGTACTATAAAAGTCCTTTGTGTGAGTTTATATGAAGTTGTAAGTATATTATTTAAGTTAAAATTACAAAAATTAGGGGTCATATTGTACCTATTAGTGTTTAGGAAAAGATTCTTATATTTAAGCAAGTGTATGTGTTCATTTTGAACTAGTTGAGTGAGATGGTAAAGTGTGAGCTAGGTGTGAGTGCGAAAGAGGTATGTGGGAATTAGGAAAAATATGAGAGAAGGAATGAAGTTTTTAGGAGTGTTTAAGAGATATTGTGTAAGGGAAATTTTCCCAATCATCCCATGAAAGAGCAAGATTGAATGAAGTAGGAGAGAGTGTTTTTGAAGTGTGTGAGCTGAAATTGTGATCACTATCAGTTGTAGCAACAACATATCTTCAACGGTCATCATATTCAGGTGGTTGAGTAGAATATTGATCATATTGGGGGGGTTATATCCTCCTTGTAGGGTTGGTGCTCCTTGTGGGGTTGGTGCCTCACTAAACAAATCTTGTGTGATGTGTAATACTCATGCAAGTCTTTTGGTGTGTGTAATATAATCAAAAGTTTTAGTGGGGTTTCTTCCCCTTAAGGGTTTCTCATATCATATCTTGTGTTCTCATGTACTCTCTTTGTTTATGCTCTTATGGATGGATTTTTCATAATGTTAAACATACACTAATGCATGGTTGAGTGATTAATGGTTTATACAAGATAAATATAATTGGTAAAAGGTTTCGAATGACTAATTCATAACCCCCTTATTTTTCTATTTTGATTCTAGAAATTAGTATTAGAGAAGGTCCTTTTTGAATAATTTTAATCACTTGAAGGAGATCCTTGAAGCATAGGTATGGCAGAAACCTAATTCATCGTGGGAAGAAACTTTTGCTCATAATAAGAAGTTTTATGAATCTCTTAAAAATTGACATATGGTTATCAATTATTGATGTCTCCTCTACAATAGATACAACTATTAGATTGAACCATGAAGATGGTAAAATAGACAAGGAGGAACAATCTATGGAGTTAAGTCTTACGAATGGTAAGTCAGAGCATAGGGCAGAGGAAGAACGATGTCAAATTTCTCAAACTGCTTTTCATACACAAAATGAAGGTTTGATATGGTACATTAATAGTGGTTGCTCTGGACATATGACTGGTGACAAGAGTAAGTTTATCTCACTTGAAGAGTATGCATTTGGTTTAGTTATATTTGGAGATAATACAACTATAAGGATTTTTGGTAGATGCACATTGATCCTAGATAATGGAAAGACTATAACAAATAATGTTTTATATGTAAAAGGATTAAAACACAATATCCTTAGTGTAAGTAAAATGTGCAAACAAGGTTATATCCTAACATTTGATGATAAGGGGTGTAAGATAAGAAAAAGAGAAACATGTAAGCTTGTTGTCAAAGCCAAGAGGACTGAAAAATAACATGTACATTTGAAATAGGTCAACAAAGAAAAATATCTTATGAGAAAGCTTGAATGATAGTTGGTTGTGGCATAGGAGATTAGGTCATGTAAATTTTGACAATATTGTCAAGATTATTTCTAACAATTGTGTGAAGAACATGTCAAGAATTTGTAAACTAGAAGATACTATATGTAAAGCATGTCTTCATGGGAGGTAAACTATACGAAAATTCAAGACCAAAGAACATGACTCTACCACTAGACCTTTACAGCTGATCCACAATGATCTCTATAAACCTATGAGAACTAAAAGTACATTAGGATATTATTATTTCATGTTGCTAATTGATGACTATACTAGATATACTTAGGTTTCTTTCTCAAGGAACAAATCATATGAACTTGATGTATTCAAGTCATTCAAGGATCTTATTGAAAATGAGAAGAGTGATAGGATCAAAAACATTAGATCAGACAAAGGAGGTGAGTTTTGGTCTAATTTATTTGATGATTTTTGTAGAACTCATGACATTAGGAGGTAGTTTTCAAATTTTAGAACACCACAATAGAATGGTGTAGTGGAAAGAAAGAACATGATTGTTCAGGAGATGGCTAAGACCATTCTAAATGAATCACAGCTTAACTCGATGTTTATTAGAAGGAAGCAATTTGTACATCTGTTTATATCCTCAACATATGTCAAACGAAGGTAAATTGTGATAAGATTCCATATGAATTATAGAAAGGTAGACCAAAAATATATAACACTTTAGAGTCTTTAGATGTGGTTATTTTATCAATAGGATCAAGAAAATATAGGTAAGTTTGACTCTAGGTATGATGAGCGTATATTCTTAGGATATTCCTCAAAGAGATTAGCTTACATATACTACAATAAAATATTGGAGACAATAATTGAAAGTGCAAGTGTGAAATTTGATGAGTCATATCCCATGAGATCCACATTCAAGAAAAAAAGAGACACCACAAAGGAATGATTCCAAAAATAAGCAGCTATCTAGATAGGTGAAGAAGAGGATGAGGAAGAATAAAGACAAGACACCAAAGCTCTATCAAGACGGATCATAAGAGACCATCCTCAAAGATCGATCCTAAGGAAGAAGGATATTGGAGTAACAACAAGAGTAAATTTTAAAAGTATTCAAAACCAAGAAAATACCGCACTATTATCTAAGTTTGATCCTAAAATGTACAATAGAAGAATGAAAATATGCATATACTTGAGTTGGATTGACCTCAACGGTCACCCCAATTTTGATTTTCACTAAGCGATGCACTACATTTCAAATTCAATGTAGTTCTTGTGTGTGTGTGTGTGTGTGTGTGTGTGTGTGTGTGTGTGTGTGTGTGTGTGTGTGTGTGTGTGTGTGTGTGTGTGTGTGTGTGTGTGTGTGTGATTAAAATAATGTCCCTTGAGTTAGGATGTCTTAATGTCAGTCACACAAAGAATAGTGGGATACAACTACTTTGTCCCAATGTAAATGTGTGGTATGGAATTCAAAATAAACCCTCATGCAAAGGTGAACTATAGAGTGCCAAAATGCAATCCTTGGTGTAGTAAATAGAAAATATTAGCTCCTTGTAGTAGTATGTGCCTCTTGAAATACTTTCCCCTAATGAGGTTAAATAAGACATGTATATATATGATTCATTTGCTTAAGTTATGCATTTAACAAGTGAAAGGCCGACTAAGAGTGATAAACAAAGATAAGAAAGAAGTAACATTTGAAAAATCAGCAAAAGAGAGAAAGTGGACAAAAGCACCCAAAGGGGACAATAGGCGCCAGGCGTTCTTGTCCCTAATGGGCGGTCATGTACAAGGTTCTAAAAAGGTAAACAATGAAATCGATATGAGAAAGATGTCGGGTAGTATGTAAAAATGTAAGTTACTGAAGTCGGGAACATTAATCAATAAAGATAAAAAGGATAAAAGAAATTTCAAATCAAAATAAAAGGTTTGTTAATTACTATTTCTCTTGCTTAAGAGTCATGCGAGATAAATGAAGTATTTAGAGGCTAGATGTACATAGTAAGTGCTTGATTTAGTAACTACACCAACAAGCCCAATGTTCCACCTATTCTAGTTTCTCCTACTAGACACACTCTTATTGTTTATACACTTCCTACTCATGCAGTTGGGATCTTGGACTCTATAGGGTTCTCCCCTCACTATGTTGACATTGTTCTATGGTAGCTCTTGTGTTACCCTTGCTACCTGATGATACACTCTTGTTCTAGGTTCAAACATGACTGTTGAGGGCACATTTACCTACATGGACCTCACCTTGCACACATACACTGGGGAAACCTTACCCCCTCCTAATCATTGCATTTCATATTCTAATAATTCAAAAACATTCAAATATTTGTAAAAATTCAAAAATACTAGCTTAGATCTTGATTGGATGTATTCTTGCTTGCTTATACTATTATATGTTGCACATTGCTTATCATGTTACTTTGATTCATAGTATGATCTATCCTTTTTCCATACACACATGCAACATTTCACATGGTACTCTTGAGGTGAATGCAGGATACTTACATGTTATCACACAATGTATGATGTTTGGAACTATTCTCTACCAGTCCCACTAAGGCTCTTAGGGGCATCTACCTTTCCTATTTCTTTATATTTAGGTTATATCATTGCAATATCTACTACTTTCATTCCTATTTTCAGTATTATACATTGTGACATATTATCAATTTTTCTAACATGCTAACAGTGTTTCATGTGTAGTATTTTTCTTGCACCCTACTTCCAACCATGGTTATCTGATTTGTTTGTATCTTGTCTATGTTTGTGTCTTGATTGTCATTATTTGTGGGCTATGACCTATGCTTGATTGTGTGTTTTTATTCTATAGCCTTGAAGGCTTCGAGTGTCTTACAAAATCTTGGATGGTGTCCCGTGTATTTAACTAGCTACTCGTTATATATGTTTCCATGTTACTACGTGTTTTGACTAGTTTCTATTACATCATGCCATGTTTGTTTGTGAATAACACTTTTTCTATCCTTTCCCATTGTTTTGCATGCACCATAATTATTACCATGTACATTCCCTATTCCCCCTATAGGAGTTCTATTTTATATGTGCACATCAATTTTAGCTTTCCTCGTTTGGGTCACACTCACCTTGGTTCATCTCACGCACCCAAAACAAGTGGGGAAATCATTGGGTGATTATTTCACCCTCTCATCAGTTCAAAAACTAGACACAAGTTGTTACACAACAAAATCATAATTAAAAAGAGCTAAAAAATAGGTTCAAAATCAGAATTGGGCCAAAATCACAAAGAAGGACATAAGCGTCCAACATAGACATGAACGCTGGGCATTGGTGTACCACTTGGGTGGTTCTTTCCTAGGGGTAGAAACATGTACATTACAAGATCAACATGTTTCCAGTGACACGTTTATCCAAAATCCAGTAGCATATACTAAGTTACAAGTTACTATCGGGTACAACAAGAACAAAATCAATGGAAAATTACATACTTTGAGCAAAGGAACTAAGTAATATATTTTCTTGGGATCAAATAAGGAATGAAACATAGGGCATATGCAGGACAACAATATGCATGGAATGATGTGTAGTTTATGACCAATTTCTATTGGGTATGTGACCATCTACAGTGGTACTTATACATGGAGAAGCATCAACGGTTGGAGTACAAATCCTACATCTCTCCCAATACTCTTCCCTTGGTGAAAAGATGCCTAAATCCTCAATACGAGACATGACATTTAAATCCCTAGTTTGGAGATAGGATGCCTAATCCTCATTACTATTCCAACCATCTCCCAGGAAATAAACATACAGGAACAATTACATTTCTTCTCTCATGACATTCAAGTATATTCTATCCTTGGTTCACTTATTTTTCAATACACATTTCTATTTTCACATTTACTAAGTTAAAGTTCAATTTTATTTATCATGAACACTAACTACACTTATCTTATTTTACTGGTCCGACCTTACTCCAACAAAAGGAAACACACAAATGGAACAAGGGACAATCTCAAACATAATACACTCAGGAAAAGGCAATATTTAAGGAACAAATGCAAGCATCATTTCTACTATGCACACAAGGTCACCCCTAGGATCCTTATCCTCTTTTAGATTCCACGACACACATTTCAAAATATCCATTCGACACGATATCAAGTAAAATCCTCATTCAAGACACTATCGATTCTGACTCTCTTCGACTCTCCATAAGGTACACTCTTCTTATCTACTTTATGCTACCGAATATTCATTCACCAGCATAAAGTGGGGAAAATGTAGACACAAAATCACGCACTTGCTACTTACATCATGCCTCTAAGTATGTCATTATATGCATGATTCCTAAATAAGAAAACTAGACATTAACAACACTTTTTTTGCTTTTACATTGCTTTATCCTTTTGATACTCTTATCATTTTATTTTCTCGAATGGATACTTTACTTTTGGACATTAGAAAACATGTGACCCAACTCTGTATTTCCCATTATATCTTATGAGCATCCTGAATAGTACCATACATTGGGGACGGGGAGCGCACGACGCTCTTCGTCCCCTTTGGGCACTTCTATCATTTTCCCTCTTTTTTCAAATTTGAAATGCCACATCATTTGTTATCTTTTCTAAATTACTACCCATCATTTTGGGTCAGCCTTTTTAGTTGTTAATGAAAAATTCAAACAAATGAATCATATATACACATGACTTACTTACTATTATTAGGGGTTGGGCAACTTGGGCTATTACTTACTATCTACTTTTGACAAAGAGCAATATTCAAGGACTACATTTGGGCTGCATTATTCACTGCATAGGAGGGGTTATTTCTAAATTCCATCTCACACATTCATCTTGGGGAAAAAGTAATTATAGCTCGCTATATTGGTGTGACTCACACAGGGGCAACCTAGCTTCAAGGGACATGATTATCTCTCTCTCTCTCTCTCTCTCTCTCTCTCTCTCTCTCTCTCTCACACACACACACACACACACACACACACACACACACACACACACACACACAAAAAGAAAGAAAAAAACTACATAGAGTTTGAAATGTAGTGCAGCGGTCAACGACAATCACATGGGGTGACCACTAGGGTCAGTTTGACTCAAGCAAATGCATTATTTGTTGCATCTAATGTTTTTTTATAGCCTTGTGTAGATAGATAGTGTTTGTTTTGCAGGTTCAAGTGCGACACAATAACTCTATAGTAAAGCTAGAGTGATAAAGAGTGAAAGGAAAAAGACAAGATCAGACCCTAAGAAGATCAAAAGTAAAGCATTTGTTAGGACACTAGCGCTTAGGCGGTCTTGTTCTCCTCTGAAAAGTTTTGTCTGAAGGAGTTTTAGATTATAATTTCCCAGATAAAGCTTAATCAGTCTAGATTCAACTTGTTCCTCCCAGTTTCTAGTCAAAAATCAGCCTAGATATTTGAATACAAGCTAAGTCACTCTTATCTCACTATTGTTTACACTTGATTGTCTTTTACATGATAGATCTTGCTTTTTACTGTTATATCTGTTTGATCTCAGTCCTTTGATTGAGATTTAATTTTTTTAAATCAAATTGGAGCAACACTAATACAAATATGAAGCACTCTACACCATATAAAAAAACAAGTATTATTAAGTCAAAAACATTCAAAAGCCAAGTCGAGAGAACACACTTTGTCAAGTGATAAAAAGCCAAATTCTAGTTGCACGTACATGTAGCTGAAAAGAACACAATTGCACTTCCAACCGGTGGAGAACTACATGGATTTGATGCTTCTTCAAGTAGTGATATGTAGGCATGGTGGGTGTCACTCAACCCAAACCACTTATCCCTTTTTACAACACTTTCAAGAAGATAGGGTTTCAAGAATAGAAGATTGCTTTCAACAACTTGTGCACAATTTTGGACCTAGAACACATACAAAGCTACACATTCAACCACCACAAGGGGTCATACAATCACTACTTTGATTTACAAAGCCAAAGAAGTCCGTACAACTCTGGATAGAAGCGAATGGCACTTTTATCCCTACTAATCAATTTTTTCCTAATGAAGATAGAGATACAGTTTCAAAGATGAATCATCTATATCGATATTATTTCATGTGTCTCCTAATTTCAAGCCTAGATCAATTGTCCAAGTACAGATAAAAATGAGTGTATTATCCTCCTATGATTTTTCTATATTTAGTATGTACCTAACTAAGCAAACATCTTAATCATTTATTGTATGTTTATATTTAGAGATTAAATTTTTAATTTAGTAATATCTATATTTCAATCCTAATTAGGGGTTTACATATATTTTGAAACAACCTACTTTAGAGTGTAATCAATTTCAAAAAAATTGATGACACCCTTATGATGTCAACACTCAACATTAGATCAAAATGTGATAAATATTGAATATATTTTTAGGGCATCTCCTTGAATATAATTAAACTCTTACACATCATAGCTTTTAATGAAGGTCACCTTCCAATGGTATACTTGGGTTTCCCACCCCTAAGGATGCCTCGACATTGTTATTCAATATACTTCCTAAATTGTTGATGAAATAAATATAATATTAATTAACATAACATAATATAATATGATATCAAATAACTATAATATAATATATATTTTTCAAAAATAATGTCCGACTATAGCTCTCCCATATAGTTGGATCGCATAGTTTCCATATAGTCACCTTACCATAGTCAACCCACAATCGACTTTATCCGACATTAGGCACTACTATGGGGCAATGTTAGGGCATGGCCATGGGGCGACATTATGGATATAGTGATGTACCCTAAAGTAGCCTACAAGGTAGCATTAGCCTATTTTCTTATAAAATATCATATAGATGGATATAGTGACAGCCTAAAGTAGCCTACCCATCACTATTTCTAACTATAGACACAAAATTTGTAGTTCGAAATTTTCTTGTTATTGGACTATGACACGTCAATAAAGTGACCGCATTTTCTTTAACTATCACTAACCGCTCCAAATGTTGTAGTGTTTGGATGGATTTCCTTATAATTTATACACAACCACTTAATTCTTTGGAGGCCTTGACTTGCTTAAAGTTTAGAAGAAAGCTCTTCAATCGCAAAGTAATATTTAGTTTATTCCTAGGGCAAGTGATCTTGAGATGATTATGAGTTGGAGGCCCATCACTTTGACAAATGTGACATATAATATCACTTTTTTCTCCACGTGTGTTCCTTTTCTTGCCATTGTTAGACCAAAGAGCATAGTTATTGTATGCTTGATAATATTATTGCGGTTTTGGAAGGAATGTAATGGGCTCAAGCCTCCGAGCAACAAGTTTTGTTTCTCAAGATGAATTTTGAGAAATCCTTCAACCGAATTGAGAGGTCGTCCACCTTAGTCATGCTTAAAGCCTTATTTTTAGTAAATTTTTCATTTATGTCATTCAAATGATGTTTATCCATGCTTCAACTAGTTTGCCCATTAATGGAAAAAAGTTTTAAGACATTCAACCTCTTTTGCTTGATTTGTTACGCCCTTTAATCCTAGGTAATATATCATAATGTATAGCTGACTCGTGTCTAACATAATCTCTTATCATGTCATATCACATTTAATTATGCTTTCACGGGCTTAGTTGATCGGCCGTGGTGATTTGCATAGCATAATAGGATATATATAGGAGTTAGTAACTAGGAGATTATCATCGATTGAGTACTTGAGTATTATCGCATGGTCTAGAGGTTACCCCTCGAAGTTTATAAGTCATTCTACTTGCATATTATGTTCATTTATCCATATGTTGGTGTTTTCGATGTTATATTGTTGTTGATATCCATATCTATCTAAATAATTTCATTACATGATCACACAAAGATGGCCTTTTTCTCTTTCCTTGTATGTCTTGGCCACTCATGCCTTTGGTTATCTATTAGTTCATAGAGTTGAGAAAGGAATTATCAAGGGGATTAATCCACTAGTCGGGAAGGTTAACTTCTTAATGGCCATTTTGCAAGCAATTCTTTCTTACTCTCATTAAGAATAAGACCTCTTTCTATAATGCCTTTTTTTTGCATTGACATATTTTGCAAACCTTATGGTTTGGGCATCTAGTAGAGGAAGACTAGATGTTATCAACATAGTATGATGCTAATACCAATGTGGCTTAAAAATTTGAATCGGAAATTGATTGCATAAGAAGACAAGTTTGAATTTCTTGGTATATCATTTTGCCTTTGAAATCTATCCTACCACAATCTAGAAATATGTTCTCCAAAGGGCCGCGAAGAAGATTTCTTATTGGAGCATTAAACATTTGTCCTTGGCCATCAAGTTCCAGGTTTAAACCAAAGCTTTAGCTGCTACTTAAGTCTACTACTCTTGGCAGTCCCTTCCAAGGCAATCTATGATAGGCTTGTCAAACTTCTCGGGATATTTTGTTGGCTAATTCCAAGAAAACATGGGGTATCATAGAATTACACAGACATTTCTTGCCCCCTTACAAAAAAAGAGAGGAATGGGGGTCATTGATGTTTATAAATAAAGTATTGCCTTGTGTGCTAAATGGGTTGCCCAAGTGATAGAAGGTTTCAAGGCTTGCGAATTCTTCTTAGAAAGTACATTTTGTTGATTCTCCCTATGGTAAGAAGGCTTGTGATTTTACAATTTAATTGCTACTTCCACCTTTGTTAAGATTGAAGGAACTTGTGTGGCTCATAGTATTTGGAAAGCCTTTGAGACTGTTTAACCCTTTCTTAGGTGGGTTGGAGATGGTTTTTTTCATGGGTTATCTTTCAATGATTTCATTATTTGGTGGCCCTTTATCATTGGGAATGGTATCCTCCTTTTGGTTGAGACTCCTAGAATCAAAGATCTTAAGGTTTACAATAAAGGAATCAAAACCACAATGTACCTTGTCTCTTTAAGAGCCTAGAATCCTTAACACATCCTACTAAAAAGGTTTAAGCTCCTCTCTTCATATTACATTCCATTTTAAGATTGCATGAGCTTATGCCTAATGTTATGCTTCGCAAGTTAAGTATGTAACCATCAAGTTCGGATGGAAGGAAAGGCGTTGGAATTATGATATACCATTCAATATATGTTAGCATGGTTTGTTATAAAAATTTCTTAGCCCCTTATCTTTGGCATTTGAAAAGTTGAATAACTAGTGGTGTTTGAATTCTTTGCCCAAGCTTTGGGTCTTACCCTCCCCCGACTCCCCGCCCACACTTGAAACTCGTATTTGGGAGGCCAAGCTTGGACTAAAGTTGGATTGTTTCCTGTCTTGTCTTCTTTACCAAAACGTCCCTTTAGGGAACAACTACATCATATAGGTGTTGCACATCCCAAGTGTCATGTTTGTAACATGTCGGAGACATTCAAACACCTTCTCCAAACTTTCCCTCAAACTCGAGTCCTTGAAATTGGATTTACAATGTTTTTTCCCCTTCATTTTAAGCCGCTTACTTTCTATACTTTCTCTCTTTAAGGCTTTTACTCATTGATTGACTTATATAAGCATTCATTTGGAGCATTTTCAAAGCTAATATTCTTTTTCAACTCTAGAAATTCTAAAAATTTTAGCAATGAAATGCTTCCTAAAATTCTCTTAATGAAAAAATCCATATGCTCACCTTTGTTTATCTTCATATCCAAACCCAAGTGGATAAGGTTACTCTTGAATTCCAACAATCACATAATTTTCTCAACCACTAGAGGAGCGCATCATGCACCATAATTCAAGTCTCGCCTAACCTCCAAAGCCATGCCTCTCCACCAACTCCTTTTGCATTGACAATCATTCTCATAGTCGCTTGTTTTCAATTGGTTTCTCTCCTCCCCTACTCGGTGAGGATGATAGATTCAACTTATTCCTAGAAAAAATTTCTAATATTGTTGTACCTTCTTGGTGGGGCTCTATAGTGCTAAAGGTGGTGAGCAAAGGTGGTGCGTTGGCTCCTTTGCCACATGAGTGGGGAGTGGTGTTCCCTTTTCTCCAATTGATAGGCTGGGGCAAATGAGAGACTACTAATCCACTATAGTTGAAGCCCTACACGTGGGATTCTCTCCCATGGATGGATGATGCACCTTCTTCAAGTTTTGTGACAATGTGTGCTTGATTGTCCTTTGTGCTATAGTTTTTAATTTTTTATTCCCTTAGCCATTGTTTGGCATTGAAACTTGATGTATCAATGCTACACTTATGATGGGATGAGAATACCTACATATCACCGTTTTATTGTAAACCTTCATATATACTTTTATCTCTTTATTTTTTTGATTTATAATGTCTTTTCAATTTAAAAAACTATGAGCATCATAAATATATAACACCAAGTAGTTTGTCATTGATTATGAATTTTCTTTCCCCTAAGAGCCACAAGTGCTTAAATTTCTTTCAATTTAAGGATGTGTTTCATTCCTCACTTGAACAACAAAAATAATTTTAAGTTCTTGGCTAAAAATGGGTGAAAGCTAAACTAACCCTTCATATTAAACTACAATGAACCCATCCAATTCTTGTAAATACCATTTTTCATTGATGCTGCTACATTCTAATATTACTCATTATAAATCCTACAAGAATGTCTAGTAAGAAAAAAAAAAAAAAAAAACACATACAAGAAACAAACCAAATATATCTTCAATTAAGAATATTTCTCTCCGAGAATTGTTTTTAATCTTGGATGACATGAAGATTCAATAGGACCTTTATGACATTTTGATGAGGTCGAACAAACAATAGCCAAATTATATTAGGTAAAGCGAAAATTCTTAAATAAAATTCCAATAATCCTCCTTATTCTCTACCATTCGTATTATATAAGAGATCATCTTATTCGAATTCCAAAAGACTCCTAATTAAACTTGACTTCTAATTCAAACTTGACTAGACTTACTATTTTTAGTAAAACTTACTATTTATAGAAATAGCTATTTTTAGTAAGTTTTAAATTTTAACTTTCTAGATCCTATGAATTTGCATACATTATCCACGTGTCTAAACTAATTTATTTCTTGAGTTGCAACTCATGTTGACTCACAATTACAAAGATTTATGGAATTTAGAAAATTTGAAAAAAAAACTGAAATAAACTTCAAACCCAATTTTCAAGCCTGCGATGAATGATTCCAACCTTCAAAATTGTTGAAATGGGTTGTAAGTGACTAGCATTGTTTAACATGGCGTAGATCTTTTCAAGAGATTTCCCTGAAAAAATGAATTTGTTTCAATTCATGGATCAAAATTTATGGCCTCTACAAGACAGGCACCAAATTAGCATCATTCTCCTTTGGTTAAAAAGAACTCAACTTCATGTGAGTTCCTGTGATTGAATTGTTGTAGCTTGTGTATATCAAGTTTCTTCAGCTCCCATTTTGAAATCCATGTGTTATCCTCTTGTTGCAAACCTTCCCATTGTACCAAATATTTGTTGAAATTACCTTGCCTTGTGTTGATTGTTTTCTTGTCAAGAACCTGCACCACCTACTACCTCTTTTTTCTTCAAAATTTTTCCTTCCAATCCACTGCTGCATTGTCTCCCTCTATATCCTCTTCTCCATGAAACACATACATATGTGAAACATTAAATATTGAAAAATCAAAATTATGTGGCATATTTACCTCATATGCATTGTCATTTATCTTTTTCACAATCTTACAAGGGTCAATCTTCTTGTATTTAAGCTTGTTGTATGTTCCTTTGGGAAATATCTCCTTCCTCAAATAAACCATCACCATATCTCTTTCTTTGAATAGCTTCTGTCTTCTAGTGATATATGTTGCCATCTTAGATTTCTCATTATTGTCCTCTAACTTTTGCCTTATCATTTCCTGTAATTGTTGAATATGCTCTGTAAATGCTTTTGCATTATCACTGACCCTTTATGAAATAGGTAGTTGTACCAAATCCAAAACATCGTTAGGAGTTCTTCCATAAATATTTTGAATGGTGACTTATCCGTTGATCTATACACTAAACTATTGTAGGCAAATTTTGCTTGTGGCAATGCCAAGTCCCACTATTTGGATTTCTCACCAACAATACATCTCAATAGATTTCCTAAGTGCTAGTTCACAACTTATGTTTGCTCATCTATTCAAGGATGATATACACTACTAAACTGTAGCTTAGTGCCTAAATTTTTCCATAAGGTCCTTCTGAAGTGGCTCAAGAGTCTCGGCGTCTCTATCTCGAAATGATAGACTTTGAGATACCATGCAACTTAACAACTTCCTTGAAAAACAAATATGTTATCCCTGTAGCATCATTTGTCATCTTACACGCAATAAAGCACACCATCTTAGAAAATATATCCACAAGAACAAAAATTGAATCATTACCTCTTTGTGTGTTGGGCATCCCAATACAAAATCCATGCTCAAGTCTGTCCATGGTCCCATTGACACCGGTAATGGCATGTATAATCTAGGGTTTTGTGCATGTCCCTTAGAAAATTGACATATCCTACATCTTGAAACATACCTTACCACATCTCTCTTCAGCTTTGGTCGAAATACTTTTCCTCCACTAATGTTATTGTTTTATTCTTTCCAAAATGACCACCCAAACCACCACTATGCAATTCTCTTAAAATGTTATCCCTCATAGATCTAAATGGAATACATAACTATTTTCCCTTAAACAGATAACCATCTTGCATAAAATAATCTTCATAAATATTACCCATTTCACCTAGTTTTTGACTCCTTTGTTGCTCAACAATCCTCCCAAATTCGGGATCAGAATCATACAATTCCTTAATAACTTCAAACCCAACCATTCACTTACAATAACAATAAGGTCTCATGCACACTCAAAGCATCAACTACCTGATTATGTTTTCTTGATTTATGCTTTAAGACAAATGTGTACCCCTACAAGAATGAAACCCACTTTGCATGCTTAATATTAAACTTTTTGTGTATTCCCAAATATTAAGGCTTGGCAATTTGTATTCAAAATAAAATCCTTCGGGACCAAGTAATGGTTGCAATGCCTTAGTGTTTGTACAATGACATAAAATTCAATATCATAAGTAGAATACTTTTTCGTACCTCATTCAACTTCTCACTATAATATGATATAGGCCTTCCTTCTTGACTTAAAACAACACCAATTCCCACATGTGAAGCATCACAATCAACCTCAAATATTTTATTAAAATCAGGTAAGGCCAAAATAGGTACATTTGTTAATTTCTTATTTAATAATTCAAATCTCTTCGTTGTTGCCTTTATCCATACAAACTCTTTTCCTTTCATGCATTATGTTATTGGTGCCACAATACTACTAAAATTTCTGATAAACTTTATGTAAAAAGTAGTCAATCCATGGAAACTTCTTACCTCTGTTACACTCCTTGGGATAGGCCATTCAACAATTGCATTTACCTTTCCTACATCTATCTTCACACCATCTTTTGAAACTACAAACCCCAAAAACCAAAATCCTCTGCATAAACTTGCATTTCTTCAAATTTGCATATAACTTCTCTTTCCTTAATACTTGCAACACCATCCTCAAATGCAATAAATGATCCTCTTTACTTTTACTAAATATCAATATATCATCAAAATAGACTACCACAAACTTACCAATGTAATCTTGCAAAACTTGATTAATCATCCTCATAAATGTACTAGGTGCATTAGATAATTTGAATGACATTACCAACCACTCATATAGACCATATCCGATTTTGAATGTCGTCTTCCATTCATCCCCTTCTCGGATCCGTATTTGATAGTATCCACTCCTTATATCAACTTTTGAAAAACATTAGCTCTTGCAAGCACATCCATCATGTCATCTAAGTGGGGTATAGGAAACCTATATTTGATGGTAATTTTATTGATATCTCTGCTATTTGTACACATCCTCCACGTCCCATCTTTCTTGGGAGTCAATAGCGCTGGGGTTGCACATGGGCTCATACTTTCTCTTATAGCCCCTTTTTTCACCAATTATAATATTATTTATTTAATCCTGCATGTAATGTTGGAACCATCCTATATGCAGACTTGATCTTTGAATCAGATCAATGTGATGTTGAATATCCCTCTTGGGTGGCAACCCATCCGATAATGTTGCTTTAGTTGGTATGGGTGCCACCTCTGCATCTTCTCTCTTTACCATTAATGCATAGAAAAACCTGTCATCTTCATCTCTGTGATAAAAATCCTTTGTGGACAACATGCTCTTTGTTTGTTTTTCTTCTTTAAGTGGCAACAAAACCACCTTTACTCCATCTTTCCAAAAGTTATGGGTATTCTTTTCCCCATCATGAATTACCTTTCTATCAAATTGTCATGGTCTCCCCAATAAAACATGGCATGCATCCATTAGAATGACATCACACCAAATATCATCCTTATAATTATTTCCTATAGAAAATTTAATCAAACATCTCTTATCTATTGTAACTTCATTCCCTTTCTTAAACCATGAGACCCAATAGGGAAAAGGATGCTTTTCACATTGCAACCCTAACTTATCTACCATTTCTTTGGAAACCATATTTTCACAACTTCCACCATCAATGATAATGTTACATACCTTTCCTCCGATGTGCACCTTGTTCGGAAAATATTTGTCCACAACCATGACTCACCACCTTGAAAGTGTTATTTCCTTGGGGCAATCATTGTTCTTCTCATCATGAGATTCTCTCCCACATCTAGCACAACTTTTGTGTCTTGTTCTTCAACCTCATCCTCAATTAGATTTACTTGTAGGGACGATCCTCTAGTATCCTCTCTTGTGCACGATATTGTGGACATTCAAATGCCCTATGCCCTTCTTCACCACACCTATAACAAACATAAGGTCTATGTGGGCCATCCCATCCTCTTCCACTGCCATAATTGTTATTTCCATAGTCTCTCCCTCTCTTAATCCCTCTTCCTCTTTACTAGTTTTGGAAACCTTCCATGTTATCCTCTTGTTAGTCACAAGATGTTTCTCCTCACGTTATTATACCCACCTCGTCCTCTTATTGGAGATGATTGTCCTCTCTTTGGTCCTTCAAATCTTCTAAAACCTGGTCTAGTATGTTTTTCTTCTACCTTCAAGGCTAATTGATAAGCTTCTTCCATGTTATTCTTCCTATGCATGCTTAGTTCATCTTGAATAGAAAATTTCAAACCATTTACATACCTTGCAACCATCTTCTCTTTCGTCTCATCATGCTCTACTTGAATGGACAACTTATAAAATTCATCAGTATAATCTTGGACACTGTAATATTTCTGCCTCAAATTTTGAAATCTTCTATATAAGGTTTGAGCATAGTCCACAAGTAAGAACTTTTCTTCAGCTTCTTCTCCATCTTGCTCCAATTCTTGATCTTCTCTTTTTCTTTTCGTTGCCTCTCCTTCTGCAAGTGATCCCACCATATCATTGCATGGCCCTTTAACTTTGTGCATGCAAATTTGACATTCTTCTCTTCTATCATAGGCTTCCATTCAAATAACTTTTTCATGCTATTTAACTAGTCTATCAACTCCTCTAGTTTTAAACTCCCACCATAGTCAGAAACATCTACCTTAATTCCATCATTCCTTCCTTCAAGTGCTTTAATCAACCTTTCTTCAATGGATTGTGGTTTCTCTTCTCCTTCTTCATTATGTGTTTCTTCTTCTTGATCCGAATCTTCTTCTGTATCATCTCCTCCATGCCTTCTCCTTGGACGCATAATAACTTTTGATAACTCCTCTACTTGCCTCTGCAATTGTTGTAGAGTTCGATGCATCTATGCATAACCCCCTCAACCTCTTGCCATCGTATCTTGAACCTACGCTCTGATACCAAATGATGAGGCCGAACAAACAACCAAATTATAATAGGCAAAGCAAAATTCTCAAATAAAACTCCAATAATCCTCCTTATTCTCTGCCATTTCAATTACATATGAGGTCCTCTTATTCGAATCCCAAAAGGCTCCTAATTAAACTTGACTATAATTACTATTTTTAGTAAAACTTACTATTTATAGCAATAACCTTTTTTAATAAGTTTTAAAATTTAACTTTCTGGATCCTATAAATTCGCATACATTATCCACACGTTTAAACTAATTGATTTCTTTAGTTGCAGCTCAATTGACTCGCAGTTACAAAGATGTGGAATTTTGAAAATTTAAAAAAATATGAAAGCAAACTTCAAACTTAATTTTCGAGCCCGAGATGGATGATTTCGACCTCCGAAAATTGTCGAAACAAGGTGTAAGAAGTTAGCATGCTTATCACGGTGTAAATCTTTTCGAGAGCTTTCCGTAAAAAAAACACGGAGTCATTTCAGTTCCCGGATCAAAAGTTATGGCCTCTGCAAGACAAATCACCAAATCCGCATCACATTTATGAACTCAATCATTTCCGTAAGATAAAAAAAGTTGAAGTAATCCAAAAATTGCAGTCTAATTGCTGTCCAATTAGTACAGACGATGATAAAATTGTACCTTCAAGTAGAGAATGTCAAAAAGGGCTGAGGCAAGGTTTGAGTGTGGCAAAATTGGAGGAACAGATAGCCCCTCAGTAAAAAAGGGTTTAGGGAAATATTTAGAATAGAGAATTTGTCTCACATTGTTTATTAAAGTCGTTAGTACCGAGTTAATCGATAAATCTCCATGAATGGAAACTTTGCATGAACCAGAAAACTTCGTTACATTTGAATAAGGCATAATTGCTTTCATAACAACACGTAAAGATAGATGAGGACTGAATGTGACAATCAAATTAACAAACACAGAGAAAAGGAAAAGGGGGTGAGCAGGACAATACAGAAATTATAGTGATGAATATGATTTGCACCCTAGCTGTAATTTTCTCTATGAATCTGCACATGGGTTTGCACTCTGGAAGACACAAGTATATAGCAACTTGCAGCTACCTCTTCAAAGTTGCAATGTAGCACTTTTGGAGAAAAGCAGGAAAACTAAAACAACAGGTTAAAATTCTTTGTGTATTTCAGGTAAGAAACACAATCTCAATTTCTTATCAAGGCATGCAGAAATACAAAGAAAACTGTCTTCCTCAATTTGAGCACTGTATGGGACAGACAACAATAGAGAGAGAGAGAGAAATGATTAATGTTTTACAAGGCATGAACTTTATAACAACCAATAAAAACATAGTATATAATGTTAAATGCATATGAATATCAACTTCGTCACAAAGGATAATGCATTTCTTTCTAGATCCCCTTGCTTGCAGTAAGGATTGAAAAATATTTATCCTGTTTAACTAATGGATGCGTTTCTCATTCTGATCTCGACACATGCATATGGAAATGCATGTGAAAATGCATGCTTACACAGAGAAACATGCCCATGTTATTACATTTTGAATGATTATGTTTTAAATGTAAGAAAGCTTTGGAATCGTTGCATATGAATGAGTCATTGGTGTACTTCTTGGGTCCATTTGGTTTTATATCTGCAAGAGTGATCGACAACAGACACAAGGATTTAGACATTGAATCACCTCATCTATTGTATATTCTATTTGAATCATTCACCATGATAGAAAAAACGTTGAGACTGAGAAAGTTAAACATTTACCTGAAAAGGTCTGAGCTCTTTTTATTTGAATCATTCACCATAATACAATCATGTCGAGACTGAGAAAATTAAACATCTACCTGAAAGGGTCTGAGCTCTGGTTATTATTCTCAAGGATTCCTTTCCGATGAAATTGAAGAAGCAAGGAGTTGGTAACAACAAACACGGAGCTGAAGGCCATCATACCACCTGTTGGAGCCACAACAGTGACAGAACATGACAGTCAGACATAAACTAATCTTGTTCAACTGTGCCAAACTTTTACATATTGACAACTCTTACCCGACATCGAAGGTGTCAATGCGAAATCGAATGCTGGAAGTAAAGCGCCTGCGGCAAGAGGTATTGCAAATGCATTGTATGCTATTGCCCAGGCCAGATTCTGATGGACTTTGTTGATTGTTGCTCTTGCAAGGTCTATAGCCTCCAATATCTATCAAGCAATTTCCATATTAAGGTTTTGAGAATGTTAAAATCTTTAATACCGGATACGAGACAGACAATGAATGGCGTCTTCAATTAGTTCAGATAAATGAGAATCATTTAAAGATATTAATAAGGATTCCAGAAGAACATTGGTGGACAAGCAGGTCTATATGCAGAAGCAAGAGAATTATTCTAATGAATTATGTTTAAATCAATGAACAGTAAAATTCTGTGTCTTGAAAGAAAGTTCATAAGTAATATTGAGTAATGGAAGTTTCAAATTGCAGCAGTTCAAGTATTACTTTTGATTCTCATCTTCAGGACCTTAAGGGCTGAGTTGTAGCTATAATTATACTAGACATGAGAAAGATTGGTTACATTTTCCACAAGAAAAATAATACAAGAGTAAATGTATATACTAGAATTTTCATAATACACCGATTCCCACTACCAACTTTGTCTGAATAAATAAAGTTCAAGAAATGAATGATATTGAAAAGTTAAAAAGAAATGGATGCCTAAAATGGAGTAGCTTGCATGTTCCATTTAAATCTTTCAGTAATTTTAGAACCTAAAATGATCGAGTTGTATCTGTAATTTTAACATGCACAATCTATATGGGTTACAGTCTATAGATTTTCCATGAGGAATTTTCAGAAATGGGTAGTGTGCCAATTTTTAGAAGGGGTGAACAAAAGTTCCTTCCGAAGAAACCAAATTAATAACAATGAGTGTAGCAATTCTCACATACATTTTTTGATATTTTGCCAATGAATTGTTTTAACACCTTATATACTTTAGTATGTATTTTTGCCTCACAGATGTCAATTTAAAAATTAAGATAATCTTTGGAAGGGCTAATTGTACATGATTTTACTCCATAGATTGTGCAAATTCCAAGAAACCTTCAGATGTATTACACATAAAATGTGCTTAATTGAAGAATATTATGACCTTCAAATTATATTTTTTCACTTGCTAGGGAACCAAATGCACGGACATATTCTACATGTATCTTCTCCAATTCTAATTCTTGTGCGTACAATATCATGTTATCACATGAAATAGCATCTTTGCTAGCAAAATATCATAATATAAGTCAACAAGCAGGGAATCAAAGTTGTTGGTGTTTCTCAAGTGTGTAAGTGGTGACACCATTTATGCATCACTCTTTACTTATCTTTTACTTTATATGAACTTGTTTTGATATATTTATGAGTATACAAGTAGTGAGAAAATGACACTATGATGTTAACAGTATTAATGGGTAACTGGATATCTTTATATTTCTAGGGGCATTTGTTTACTTTCAACTATATATAGACATAAAACTTTAAGACTGCATTCTGTGGATATGGGCAATGGCCTTCACTTTCAGTTATATTATTATTTAACTCCCCTCCTTATCTTTCATCCATTTATTCTCCGTCTTTTTGATTCTGAGATATGGATTGTTGAAATATAGTTGGACCTGTTGTTATGCATGCTGCTAACCTGATGATTGCAGGAGTTATGATCGAAAAGTTTGCAGATATATAAGATATCTCAGCTCTCTGCGACATGGAGGTAAGATTGCCAATAGCATGCAGGGAGGAATATTAATTTCTAATGCTTGAACGTGTTAAGCACTTTCTAATTTGAGTATAGAAGACATTATCATGCATTCTCTTGATAATTAATCCATGAGCGGTCATGATTATTTGGTACAGTTTATGATCCATCAAGTTGCTGGCTTGAAGATTCAGTTTGCAGTATTTGGAATATGAAGTCCACTTAGTTCATGTATACTCAAAACATGTTTATCCCAAGGTTGATCTATAATTCTCCTATGTGTTGATTGAAAACATCTAAAGTTTGTGTTAGAATGAAATATGAAATATGACGTTGACATAAGAATGTATTATGACCAATCCAGTTTAAGTCAAGAAAAAGTTAGGGAATCATTTGTCCTTCCAACTTCCTCCCCTCTATTATCCATTATAAGAATGGAGTAAAAGGAAGGGTTGTGGGTTGGAATTGGAGGCACACAACATTCTTTTATTTTATCTTGGTGGATTTCCTAGTAATACAAAACGAGAAAGTCTCCAAATAGAGTTTGACTAAAGAGGACCAACCCCTCTACTTGGAAGACACTCCTTCAAGTTGTTGGGAGGAAGGCCCACTTACCAAAGATGATAGGAAGAGATTAGTTTTCCTGTCTGTTAGGATTTTAGATTATAATTTTTAATGTATTTAGATTAGACATTGATTCCCGCATGCATTGCAAGCTTATTTATTTATAGCACATTATTCTCGATTACTTGTTTTTTTTTTTTTTTTTTTTTGCTGAGGTTACCTAGGAGAGGGCCCTAGCCCTTCGTGGCATCTATGTTGCCGCATTCGCGAACTTCAAGGAAAAATTCAAATTCGCCGAATTTTAACAAAGTGCGTTGCAAATCGCGATTTAATTAGCGTTTTTTCCTTTTTTGGCAATTTTTTTCCTTTTTTGGATTTTTGGCGAAAGGAAAGGAAAAAATTTGCCATTTTTGGAAAGGGTCCTAGGAAGATGTAGCAGAAAAAACTTGCATGTGCCATAACTTTCATTCTGTGGCTCCGTTTCAGGTGTCGTTTTCTCTAAAAGTGCATATTTTCTTGAGCTCTACGCATTGATGGCAATATTTTTCTTATTTTCATAAAATCCATTTTTGCAACTTTTTCGACCAAGCAACTTCTTGCAAATCTTCTCAAATAATCATGAGCTTTGATTGCCTATAGATAGATTAGTAATGAAATCAATGAAATGTGATATTATCTCTCTTTTGAAATGTGAATTTATCTTTTGTTTTTATATATTTAATAAAAATGTATATTTCTCATAGTCGAATTTAATCACGAATTTAATCGCTGATTTTTTTACCGGCGAATTTTTCACGAATTTAATCATCGGCGAATTCGAACACGAATTCGAATGCGGCAACTTAGCGTGGCATCACCAGCCCACATTGGTTGTGGAACCATCTAAGGATGGAAGTTTAAGCTCTCAGCTATCCCACGGATTAAACCACATTATTGTGGTGCCCTATCACTAGGGTATCCAAACTGTCGGTAGTAGGCCACCTTAACATGGAGCCGAGATTTGAACCTTAGACCTCCCAATTACTAGGAGACCCAAGAACCATTACACCACTACCCGTTGGATGATTCCTTGTTTTATTTTATTTCCTCTTTTGTATGATATTTACTGTCCTTGCAATTTGGTTGACATGTACAAATGGTATTGGTGTTTTGTAAGTTTGTTTCCCTGGTTGACGATATATGGGCATACTCCTCACTTTCTGGCGTCATTTCTAGGGAGGCGTTGAATGTTATACTGTGTTGATTTGCTTCAAGTTTTGGTTTTTGCAGGGGATGCCTGGCAGAATGGAAGTTCCGACAGCGGTCACTCCAAGTGTCTTTCCAGGGTTTAATATTTTTATTTAGGAGTGTTGTGTTTAATGTTTGGTTCAATTTTTTCTTTCATAAGGTATAAAATGACAAATTGTCTGGGTTAACAAGAACCTGAATTTCTCTGGTTTTAGGAAAAAGGATGTCTTTAAACTTCCATGGAATTATTGAAGAAAATATTTTCCAAATGCAGCAATTTAGAGAATCATAACAGCATCATAGTCAATATTTTGGAGAGGTAAGATTAATAATTTTGTGAAAGATGGCTAAACCTTCTTCTGAATATGGGAGTTGATCTTTAATTGCAGGGGGTGAGGCCATAGATATCAATGAATATTTTCTGTTTTCCCCAAGTTTTCGGAGACTCAACACCCTAGAAACCCTACATTATATGGAGAGAGTATTAAAATCCTTCCCACGCCAACCCTAGATTGGTTATAATAATTTTCTAAAAACAGTGAGGGGATTCTTGATCCTCCAATTTATTTTGAATACCTTTTGAGGAACCATCATCTGTCTGAAACAGATTTGAAAGCCCTGATGCTATTCCAGCACCAGATGATATATTGCAAACAGAGAAGGAAACCAAATCAGTCACCTAATTGCTCATATTTATTGGCATGAAGAAATAAATCCTGTTGTTGATTATAGCTTTATACAACACCAGGGCCAATGCATGAATGAGGGATTCTTGTTCATAATGAAATTTTCCAAGATCATTCCTTCAATCTGTAGAGGGAATTTGCCACACCTATATTATAAATATTGGATCCTTTTCCAAAGCAATAATGATTCATTCACAATGATATGGATACAGATTTACTACAACAGATAAGAACGTTTTCAATAGATTGTTCAGTATGAACATTAATAGGATAAAACTAGACACATGTGCTGCTTTTGAATGTTTTGATTTCTGATGTATTCCAAAATATGTACTTATAACATTGATGCAAATTAATCATGTAGTCATATCATGGAGGTATATGGACTTCATATACCTGCATGATGTCTGAAAGATAAAATCATTTGCTTGCAAATAATTTTTAGGGGCAAAGCCATGTGCTATGAACCTTTTATTCATCCCTCACCATCTCTTTCTGCTAGACACAAATAAGATATTTTTGTATGATAACGCGAGCATAAATGAATTTTTAGCTTTGTCACTCATTATAGAAATGTTTGGGGAAATATTCAAAATAATACGCTTCATATAATTTTCTTTTGACAGGTGTTTTTATACAGACTGGCAGATATGAGATACTGCCATATTTTTCATGTTATAATTAATTTAATCAGGATGATATTCAAGAATTTTGCCCCCTTTGCACACCATCATATTTTCCCCAGATCTGATAAAGGGACAAATTACTAGTTCATTTCTGAATTTATTTGTGAATCCAAAGTGCCATATGACCAGCAAGAAGTTTTTATTCCTAATTTTTTATATCATGGCATATGTCAAAAGAATGAAAAAATGATATTTATATATAGATAGACAGATAGACAGACAAACATATAGACAAATAGAGCTAGATAGATAAACAAATAGAGAGATATAGAGAGATAGATAGATAGATAGATAGAGAGATAGATGGACAGATCGATAGATAGGGACGGAGAGATAGATAGACAGAGAGATAGATAGATAGATAGATTGACAGATGGATAGATAGATAGACAGAGAGATAGACAAATAGATAGGGACAAAGAGCTAGATAGACAAAGATAGACAGAGAGAGATAGACGAGAGATAGATAGACAGATAGACGGATATAGATAGACAGATAGAAAGATAGATAGACGAGATACACGAGACAGAGAGATAGACAAGTAGACGGATATAGACAGAACGACAAATAGATAGATAGATAAAGGGAAAAAATCCACATTATTAACGACACTACTTACATCAACAGGTGATATGACACGGGTAGGAGAAAAGGGCTTTATACCCTTTTTCTCATATCTTGTACTTGCTACTTTTAATTTTCTTGCCATCTCATGTATATCTATTCATTACATCCATTTCATCGTATCGATGCAATCAATTCACTTTCATCTCAATCAATAAGAAATTTTGAAGACAAATTAAGTGGGGCAAAGTGTAATGTCCCCTTTTTCGAACTAATCCATTTGAAGGCTTCGAACAAGGGAGGCCCTTAGGTTATATTTTAGTCTTTCTTTAATTAATAATTATATTTTTCTTTTGTATTTTTCCTATAAAGCAGGTCGGCTGAGTTGGAAAGCTTTAAGACAAGCTAAAAAATAAAATAAAGCTTCTTATTGCGGTCGGTCTTGGGGAATTCTTCCTTAGAGACTTTTGGCGCCACCATATGGATATATAAGGAGTCGCATAGGTTCATTTTGGGATGTTTTTGGCGATTATAATTTTATCTATTTGGTTTTAGGGATGGTTGCTATATTCCATTCCACTAAGTGGCAAAAATCCTTTGGTGTGGCAAACAAAGAAGATGAAATCCTTCCTTGTTGAAGGCTGGAGAACGAAAACTCTCCAATTTGGTGGTTCCAAGGCTTTCAAAGAAGACTATCTTGCTGGTTGGGCAGCTAGGGCATTGAAGAAGAGGAGTTATCAAGGTTTCTTCATCAATTTGGCACCCTCTCCTAGGGTGGCAACTTGGGTGGAGTATTTTAGTGCCTTCTAGGGCACATTTTGGTGTCTCAAGTTGATATTCAAATTTCTCCTAATTTATAAGGCTGATCTATCACTTCTTTGGTATTTATTGGGGTTTGGAGACCTCATTTTCAGCTAATTTTGTGGATTGTACTTCTGCTGATTATTTTAATAATTCCAACTGTGTTGGCACTTATTTCTCCTTAATTTATGAAGTATATTGGCTGGAATAATTTCTACATGGTTGATTAAATTATTTGGGATATTATTTTATGTTAGATTTTGCATGAGAATTGTTGCTTCAAAAGTGCTGGTACAGTTCGCTACCCTAGAGGATTATTTATTAATTTTCTAAGTTGGTTTTTGATACCCTAAAGGTGTGATTTCAGTTGGCTGCTAGGGTTTGACCACTGCTGTTCCAAAAATCTGAATTCTTGCATTTGGGGTTTGTGGCAAACCCCTTATTTTCAGAATCAACCCTAGAAAGGGGCATTACACAAAGGTAATCTTTATGTAGCTAAGTTGTAATGCATGTTTCTAAGGTATCAAAACATTAACGGAGAAACAAGAAGTTTGAAGTAATCAAAATTTACAAGCTTTGCTTTCAATTCAGTTGGATGAGATTTTGGTAGAGGGAAAGTCACTAGGCTATTGTATTTGACAAATTCTTTTAGTTGAATTCCAGTTCTAGATAGGAAAATTATTTTGCAAACATTCTGTCCAGGATTCTGCAAGTGACCCTCTTCAGAGATTTACAAAGTTTGTATGATGGAAAATCAGGCTACCTAGCCATCTCATGTAGAAACATGACAAGCACCAAATAATAGAAGATTACAAAAACAACCAAGAAATTTACAACTTCATTCACTCTATGACTGTAGGATCTTTATGACGTGTTGTGGGTTGAGTTTTCCTAGAATGGAATAGATTATTTTAGTGTTTTTTCAAACAAAAGTTGCAGTCTAGTATATTGAAAGCAGCATTATCAATATTTGTGACTCTTGACCCCAAAGGGCCCATTTATATTATGTCAAACATTAATCCAAATATGCATAAGCAGAATGTTTATCAAGGGGTTTCTTAGCAATGGACACCATTTCACATACATAATGGTGAAGACATTTAGCAAGGTGGGTTGACATCCAATGATATCTACATGCAAAGGCACGGCTTCAAATTTCTCTTTCATTATATTTATTACACAAAAGTTTACCTGTGAAAGTCTATTTCCAAGGAGTATAACTGATGCTGCATCAGATGCAGCATCCTCTCTTGCTTGTAATCGTAGAGCCACTCCAACATCAGCAAGTGCCAAGGCTGGTGCATCATTTATCCCATCTCCTACCTAGAAGAGGAGTATTCCAGAGAGTTGCATAAATGTGAGTTAAATTACTTCAAAATTATAGTAGCAAATTTCATATCTTTCATGCATAGCCAGAACATTCATAAGAAAACAAACAACCATTTTAGGAGAAGATGAAAAAAAGAGTGGGTTACAGCTTTTCAGGACATGTACTCAGAGAGTCACAAGAGATCTTGTGTAAACAAACTGCCAAAACTCTGAAGTAAGATTTATCAGATGCTATGGCATATAAATTGGTCAAGATATATCTCATTAACATTCACCTTGAAACTTTAAGAATAAGAAAATTTCACAGGAAGGAAGATACCAAAAGAATTTCTAACAACTGTCTCTTCTCCCTACAAAGAAAACAAAATAAACTAAACTTCCTTTTTAAAGGAGACTCACTATATGTTGTGTCAAAATACAAATATCTTGGCTTGATTTTTAGACATTTGGGAACCAAGCACAATGAAAAGAATACAAGGGAGTGGAAAACACTATATACACCACAAAACAAATGCAGGGTTGCTGAACTCTGGGATTGGAAGACCACTAGGGTCTTGTTTGGGTTACTTGTTGTGCCAATACTGTTATACAGCTATGAGGTTTGGGATGGAAATACCTCAGGTCTGAAATGAAGACAAGTAGAGAAAATCCAAAAGCACTTTATCACAAACAACTTCAAAATCAAAGGTTCCATCACCTACATGATTCTACCAGCAGAAATATTCATCAATCCTTAAAATGCAGTAGCTATTATCCGTTTGATAGGATACATGAAGGAACATGGAGACTGATAATAATCTAGGCGGATTCTTCAAAATCGCTCTCAGTGATGCTGGCAAGCCAACTGTCACACCTTGTGTTAATTGTGGATCCTATTCAAGGGTCTATACTATATGGTACTCTAGAACCACATCCAAAGGTTCAACTTCAAAGTACCTCCAACAATCCATCTCCACCAAATTCTGCACACACTTCTATAATGGGACAACACAATCTGGGCAGATCAGACATGGTGCCATCCATGTACAGTTTCCACCAACATTGTCCTTAAGGTCCCAAATACCTGCATGCCTCACTGCTAAGGCTAATTCACACTGCATGGCACTACCAGGTGCCAACATTGCTACTGCTTCCATTGCTCTGATGGGGCAGAGCTCCCAACATGACTCAAGGGGTTCCCCTTGCGGGGAATTTTTCAACCATCAATTTTTTATTCTGTTTCAGCTCAAACCATGAGAAGAAAAAGAGTCACACATGGAAGCTCAAGCATTTCGACTTCCTTAATGATTCTTTATGCTTTTGCGGCTTTGTAATTTCTGTATACATATTTGTTGCATTAGATGGCAATCTTATGGTAGACATCTTAAAGCATAGACGTAGCCTAGGAAGATAGAAAGCCATACATCTTTCTCAAAAATATGCCATCTACAAAATGCACAAATTAATATACTTTTCTATTTCAATTCTATTATCTTTCATGCATGTCCCCTGAATGTTCATAGCTGAGTAAATCATTTATAGTGCTTATACACACGCATATAACACATCTAAATCCTCGTTTAGAGTGTTGTCTCCTAGACCATCGTAGGATCCAGATCAAGCAACATAAGAGTTGAAGAGATGAAAACACACTTGCATGTAATAGAAGAACAAGTTTATGAATAAGTGGGGCATTAGTTACTTTACACGAATGTGCAAATATAAATCAAGAAATCAAATACTATGTAGGTGAAAAGTTTAGACTAACCATGTGGACAAAAGAGCTTGGTAGGAAATGACAACAATATCTCAATGAATTCAACCCCATATATGATCACAATCGAAAAGGTTACATAGGGGCCAAATCCTATGGAGGGAAAAGATGCTTATGGCCCAATTGAGAACTAGTTCACATCCACTTAGATATGAAACTGGTGTGTACGAAGAAACTACACTATCAAAGAATATCAATCACAAAAGAATAATTGTGCATGACATTACAACACGAGAAGAATATGGTAATAATCAGTGCTTTATTCATTAGTAGTGCTCAATATAAGTTGTTTGGTACAAGGAGGACTTGGTCTTCAATGCCCTTACCCCAACGTACATCATTCTATTTATAAAACAAATGACTTGATGGTTTTCATTTGACACAAACGTCAACAACAAAACATAACCAAAAGAGTCATTACAAAGTATTTAACATCGAAAATAAATCATTAACCACATAACAACATCGGCTAACTAAAGTATGTAATTACTAAAATGCTCAAACCTCGTACTAATATGACATTCTACATTATTGTCCCCTCAAAACAAGTTGGACTCCTTCTGACACGACCCATATACACCATGATAAAAAGTAAGAATGAAGAGGGAAGACGAGGAAATTCACAATGGAGTGATGGTTGTTGGAGAGTTAGCGGCTGAAGCTATCAAACACCCATGCTGAAAATCTTCTAACTCTAAAGTTTCTAAGTAGCTTTTGTACTCGGTCTTTGTTGGCTAGATTTTTGCACAGCTGAAAACCTAAGCAGTCATGAGATAAATCTCCCTCATTTACCAGTGAGGCTCCCGTGTAAGATTTTGTCAGTTATATGTCCTAATATCTATTTGTTGGTATTACTTTAACTATGTAGCTCATGAACCATAGCTAGACAGTTTTGCAGCAAATAAGCAGCTGTAAAAGAAAGGAAAAAATCTGCAGAAGAGGAAAATAATAGGAAACGGAGGAAAGGAGAGAGGATGTGCAACCCAATCAATAGTTTACAGAGTTGACCGCATGCACATAGATTAAAACAAATAGATCATTAAACACAAAATTCAAAGCAAAGGAAACTTTCAGATCTAGATCTATAATAACACAAAGTTTATGAATAGATCTAGAAAGAAAAAGAAGCAAAATGCACCGTTGACACAAAGTTCTCCAGAAATCTCTTCTTTATTCCTTTGCTTGCAGAAATTAGGGGTTTCAGCTCAAAGTCTAGAACACAAGAATGTTGATTACAAATTCCGATCCTTTAACCCGTAGGTTCTTCCTCTACTTATAGTGTGTAGAGGGGAAATTACAAATGGGAAACTGTAACTGAACTAGAACATGAAAAAGTAGTAAAGGGAACATTTGGTAGCCATCTTCTTAGAATTCCACTCTTAGCGACATGCATCGGGAGTTTGAGCAAAAATTCTACACATCTGCCACCTATCTTAAAGAATCTTTCCAAATAACTTAAAGTAATGGTTTTTCAACAAATAACTTTAATTTACATTTTGATTAGGGATGTTGGCTAGATTTTCTTGTATAGCTGAAAACCTAGGCGATCATGAGATAAATCTCCCTCATTTACCGGTGAGGCTCCAATGTCAAATTTGTCAATTAAAATATGCTAGTATCTATATGGGGTTTTACTTTAACCATGCGGCTCATGAACCATAGTTTGTATAGTTTTGTAGCAAGTAAGCAACTATTAAAGAAAGGAAATATCGATGAAGAAGGAAAATAATAAAAACGAGGAAAGAAAGAGGAAGATGTGCAACCTAATCAATAAATAACGAGTTGATTGCATGCACATAGACGAAAAACCAATAGATATCAACACAAAGAAGTATAAGCAAAGGCAACTTCAGATCTAGATCTAAAATAACCCAAAGTGTATAAGTAGATCGGAGATAAAGAAAAAGTTAGAAACAAAATGCACCGTGACACAAAGTTCTCCGGAAATCTGCTCCTTTCTATTCCTTTGCTTGAAATAGCTATCGGGGATTTCAACGAAAGTCCAAATACAAGAATACTTCTTACAAATTTTGATCCTTTAACCCATAGGTTCTTCCTCTACTTATAGAATGTAAAGGGAAATTACAAGTCGGAAGCTTTTAGTGAACTGACACATGTGGAAGTTGGAAAGGAAACAACTGACAATCTCCCTCCTGGAATTCCTCTTTGCATGACATGCATGATTTGCAACTGAAAATAGAACCTTCTATTTTGCACATCTACCACCTATCTCCAAGTAGTTGACTTCTTCAAGTAATGGCTTTTAAACCAATCACTTAAGTTGTATAATTTAATTGATCACTCAATTACTTTGTCGGAGAAAATAAGAGAAAGATGAAGAAAGAGGAAAGCTGTAGTCTTGTCCTTTTTCATATTCTGCATGCAACTGATTCTTTGCCTTTGATTCTCACCAAACTAGATCTGGAAGCAAGTGACTATGATTTGCTTGCGGGTATTGCCTTTGACTTGTCTTCCTTTTTATCCTTGAAGTTTTTGTAGTTCTCCAGTACATGCATCAGTGCAATGTTTGCTGTAAATAACTCATCATTTTTATTTTTAATTGCATATGAGCAATTAAAAATTCTAAAAGCACTCTAGGTGAATGCAAATTCAATGAAGGCTTCAACTGGAAGATTGGGAGCACGTGCACAAGATCCTGGAAGGAATTCTCCATGCATTGACTTCTTCACGCGCTGCATTAGAAACAAGAGGATGAAGCCTTTGCGATTATGGATGTGGATTGGATCGGATCTGGATCGAATCGGATCTGGATCTGGATGCTATGCATGATTCTGATGATCTTTTTCTTTCATTATGCTTCGCCAAGGCCAGAGCAATCTTTGTCTGAGCAATTCTTTTTCTTTTTATTCGGCCGGAATTCTTTACAACCGGTGTAGATCTGGAGATTTCTTCAGATTCGGAGGATATGTTCAATGTATTGGACATTGATTTAAGCTCCCTTTCTCTTATAAAAGCACCTGTAATGAATTCCTGCAATTAATTCAGACAAAGATGGCAACCTGGAACATGAACACTTGATTTTAATTATAAAAATTTGCATATATCAAGCCTGTTGCCCCAAAATTTGATGTTTTGTTTGCATGTAAAGCAAGCATGAATTTTACCAACTTCACTTGAGCACCTGTACTACTATGCAGACAATTAATCAAACACAATTCAAGCTCCTTCAAACCTAGGCGCCAAACTTTGAAGACTTCCAACAGTAAATACACCTTCTTCAGGGCAAAATTCCTCTTCAAATGGGGCGCCAAAATTGCCTGGGCTGCACTTCCTTCTTGAGAATTAATTAATTCATTCTTAGGGCAGCCCATGCTTATATAACCCTCATCATTCTATAATTAATTATTGCCTCTCCTATTCTTGGAAATTAATTAATTAATTAACATGCTTTTCTCTTCAATTTGGGCACCTATTTTGTGCATGCTCATGGCTACCATTAAATAAATTAAATTTATTTAATTTTAGCTCTCTACTTCCAGTTCACTTAAGCTTCACAGTGTGCTTTGACCTCATCCACTAAAAATAGGAATTAATTATATCAATTAATACTTAAAAAAGTATTATTCCTCTTCAATATGGGGCGTACTTTTTGACTTGAAGGGGGCTGCATTAAATAAATTATATTTATTTAATTTTAGAATTCTAATTCTAATCTCCTTTATCCTCTTTACCTTTGTTGACTTTTCATCATGCTTGGGCACCAAATTTGGAGAAAGAATTAATTAATTAATGCATTTAAAGCTGACCTTCTATCCCAAAAGGGGTCGCACTTTTTGACATAAGCCATTTCTATTTTTAAAAGCCAATTTTCAATGGGATTATTCACCTGTAGCTCCAAAATCCCATGATCCACTTAAGTTGTTTGACTTTCATAATGAAATTATTTACCTGCAAGGCAGGTAAGAAAATCCCATCAATGCCTTAAGTGATTTTATTTTATTTTACAATGGGAATTTTCATCCTGCAAGGCGGAAGAAATTCCCGCCTACCTTCTTCCTCTAATTTTCCCATTGTGGTAAGTGACTTTACTTCCATGGGAAAAAAATACCTGCTTGGCAGATACAAAATTCCCACACTGCTGCTTTGCTTCCAAATATCCCATTGTAGAATTAAAACCTTCTTTTTCCAAAAAAGCGGCTGCCCTGAAAAGAAACTTTTTGTGCATGACTTCGTCTTTTTAGAGAGAACTAGACCTCCCGTGACAAATTCCTTCTGGCATAACGTCCATAGGTGATCTCCAGATACTCCAGGCAAGAAATCAGATTAAACCATAAAAGGAATTGACCTAGAGAAATTTCACAGAAAACAAAACGGAAAACACCAAAAACACAAAACATTGCTAGAAGTCACAGATAAAGCCCAGGATTCATTCTTGGTTAAAACCCTACTTGGTATATGGGAATGTTGACATGTAAGATCACAACAGGGTTAAACCGGAGCACAATTTACCTCAAACGGGGCTCAATAATTAAATACAAATTTCCCCAAGCAAACCCCAACGACAGAATATAACGATTTTGGGCATTTGGGCATTTGGTGAAATTGGCTAATATGACTCTCTGGGAATATCCTGACACAATACAGAAACTTTTTGCAATAAAAACACAAAACGACCCATTATTTTAAAAGTATGAAATTTTTTACATAGGGTAGGTCCCATTTCGGGGTGAAATCTGGGGACACCAAAGGAATATAAGAAAGAAGAGAAGAATGAAGATCTTCTGCTGTAACACCTATACTTTATTTTTGTTTTGATATTGAATATACTTGTCAAACATGTAATTCAACATCTTCCCATCTGTTTTAACAATAGCATCTCTCTCGGTTACGAATCAATAACCCTCTGGAAAAAGTAACAACAATGTTAGCCTTCACTTTCTCTAAACTAGGCCCATATCCCTCAACATCTTCTTGAAGCTTTATGAGTCTACCAATCGAATGCATCGTGAAAGGTATGGTGGCTTCATCAACTTCTTTCCGCACAACCAACATATATTCCTCATGGGAAGCAGGTAATTCATCCGGGATGATCACCGACACTTCTCCCATCTTACTCTCCAAAGAATGCATTCTCTTGACATGAGTTTGAGGATCTCTACGCGAAGGAAATTGAAATCTCTAACTGCTTCCCCTTTTCTACCAATCCACCAAGCACGATCTCGCTCTGCAATCAACACATCCTTTGACAATGCGTGTATCTTAGCCAAAGTATCCAGATGACTTTCAAAGACTATGTTCTCATCTTCTATCTATGTCAAAATCAGTTCCTTGGTTGAGAAGAGATGCTTGCCTGTGCATGTTCTCCAATTTAGTCGGTATTGGTTCGAATTGTTCGAAGCTTGGTGAATGATTTGTTCCTTTCGAGCAATAGCTTGACTCTGGTTCCCTGCATCGAGATGATCACTCACCGCTCATGTGCTTCGGCCTGAATGGGTGAGAGGAAGGTTTAAAGACCTTAGCAATGATCTCGCATGCATTGGAACACTTGCTTTTGAAGCTTGGATCTCTCAACCTTCTCTTTGTCAAGCTTAAGGAATAAAACATTCATTAGTGTCTGCGTATCCTACTTTAATCCTTCATGGTAGTTTGACCTATTGGCACTTTGGTCAACTCTTATATCAATAGCCGTGAGCTCTCCTTGTGCTTTCCTTACTGAGGAATAGATAACTCGGTGAACTTCTGTCCCGATTCCTCAATAATCAACCTAGAAGTCATTTTGGCAACTTTAGGTCTTCTATCTCTTCCACCCAAACTCGGGCAGCAACCGGAAGTCGTGTTCTTCCAAGTTGATCTATCTCTAACGGCTTCGGGATCATTTGCAAAGCTAACCATGATGAAAAATTGCTTCTTGGGGAATGAGAAGTCGTCAGTGCACCACCATTTCATGCTCGACTCGCTTTATCAAATTTGCCACCGTGTTATGACTTCCACCCTCTGAATTGTCCAAAGATAATGCTTTTTCAAACTCCGCCATCTGTGCTTTCAACTTCTCTGCATGGATAGGTGAAGACCTGAGTGGTTGAGGAGAAAATACAAATGACGTTGGATTCAAAGGAGGAACAACAAGATCTCTCTGAGGTTCTAGGGCTGCTGAAGTCTTTATGAGTTGATGTTGGAGAAGCTGGAACTGACACGATAGCTATAGATTTGGCCTTCTCCTGTATGTGAGACTTCTTGTGAACTTTAAGCTTTTCCGGCCTTCTGCTGCTTTCACCTTCGTGCTTCCTCTTGTTGGAGTCTCCCATGTGGTAAAGTTGCTTGTGATCTGATTCATCAATGCTTCATCCAGGCAATACCCCTTTGTCAGCAACCAGTTTGAAGTGTTAACCAGAACTGCGGAAGATCTTTCTTGCAACCACCAATGTTTTCCTAAAGAGCAGCTCTATCTCCTCCCATCTAATGATACGAGTCAAGTATCACATGCCTATCATCTGTGAGATTTGCAGGTACCGTGCCAAACCATAATCAGACACCTATTGCGCTGATAACCTGCTGAAGTCTTTCTTTCTGACTTCATATTCGTTCCTGCACTTCATCCGAAAGTCCTCAACGAAGGCACATGTGAGTATTCCTAGGAGATTGTCTTCTTCGCTACTTATATGGGTCAAAGTTCAGCCGTCTTTGGGAAGAACTCAGGCTCATACTCAGAAAACATTTCAGCTTCGACTCCTCTAGCTTTATGGATGCTCTGGCAGCTGTAGTAACCCATTGTGACTGGAAAGAAACCTGTAGACTTGTGCCGCTTTGATTGTAAGTCATGCATCTCCACGAGCTGTCTACACAACTCCATGATGACCCACTTGTCGTTTGGATACCTCGCAACTTTATTGGTTCTCTTGAAAATCCAGTTACCCTGAGATAGGTGAAGTCTGCAAACTGGATGAAAATGCAGCCATGCTGAGATACAACTTCCCAAGCTTCTTTGCTCACCCTGTTGGTCTTTAGATCACTATTTAGTTTACAGATGAATTCATAGAAGAACCCATCATTGACCGCTTTGTAATCTTTGTGGCATTCAAGAACTGTCAACTGTGGATAGCACTCAAAGATAGGATCTTTCGCCAGTATGCCCCGTCTATCTAGCTTGGAAAATATGCCCTGCGAGGCTGCTGCATATACTAGGTATGAAGTCATTTTGAAGCTGTAAGTCCGCCTCACACTCCGAAGTTGCTCACCGATGTTGTCACTGATGATCTCTGCCCAATTGATTATCGAATCAACTCTATTGATCTCGATAGTCCTCACGAAAGCATACATCCATGAGCGAAAGTTGTGAGTATTGGCTTCTCCACTTATCCTACAAAGCAATTTAGTGATATCATCCACCTCCTGCACCAAGTTGGATCGTGGAAGAGTTCTTGAGAACTTTGATGGAGACCTAGGCTTCTTCATATATCGGTTGTTCATTATGCTCACGCAATCTGCTTTGTGTTTCTCCCATCTGTTACCTGCATCTAGCATGCTGATTGCAATCACCACCATTCGTGTCGGAATCTTCAGACAATAATTGATAAACTGTGCATCCAGCCTAATAATTGTCTTTCCCGCAGCATCCCGGATTGTTCTGGAAAGAGGATGATATGATCTCGCACACTCCATGACAAATTCGGGCAACTAAGCTATGACTGGGAATGTTGATGCTGGAATAATTCCACTGCTTTTCATTGCCTGCATGAGAAATGTCTTTTCGGCCTATGGATCATTAATTATTTCGGAGATGGGTTCCGGCCTATATCTCAGTGTCATTGATATAAACAAATCTAGAAGCTATGAATGATTCTGCTGACCCTTCTCTTTCATCTCGCTTCATCATGGCTGGATCAATCTTTGTCTGTGTTCTTTTTCTTTTAATCTTGCCGGAATTCTTTATAACTGGATCAATTCGTGCACATCTAGTAATTTCTTCAGATTCGGAAGATATATTCAATGTACCTGACATTGATTTGAACTCCCTTTCACCTGTATGAACACTTGTAATGAATACCTACAATTATTTCAGACAAAGATGAAGTCTAGAGCATGAATACTTGATTTTTGTCACCAAAAATCTACATATGAAGCTCCTGCCCTAAAATTTGAGGCTTTGCTTGCATGCAAAGCAAGCATAAATATTTTTAAATTCACCTGGGCACTTATAGCAACATGCAAATAATTATCATAGCATAAATCAAGCTATTCCAACCCTAGGCGCCAAACCTTGAAGTTTCCCGGCAATGAAAAACACCTCCGAGATGCTTGAAAATCCTCCTTTCTTTGGCGCCAAAACTGTCTGGCTGCAATCCTTAGCAAAAATAATTAATTGCTTCTTCATTATGACAGCCCATGCTTATATAACCCTCAACATTCTATTTCTAATGATTGTCCATCATATTCCTGGAAATTAATTAATAAACAAACATGTTTATTCACCCAAATTGGGCGCCTATTTTTGCATGCTGCTGGCTGCCATTAAATAAATTCATTTTATTTATTTATAGCATGCTTCCTTCAATTCTCTTTGGCTTATCTTCATGCATTGAATTTTCCTCCATTCTTGGCGCCAAAATTAGGCAAAGCAACTATTAATAAATATCATTAAAAGCTTTGTTTAATGCCTAAATGGGTCGCACTTTTTGGCAAGGGTGAATTGTAAAATTAAGAAGTCAAATTCTGGTGGGAATTTTTACCCTGCACTGCAGCTCTAAAAATCCCTTCTTCCACTTAAGTTATTTGACTTTTATTATGGAAATTTTTACCCCTGCAGACCAGGTAATAAATTTCCACCTGACTGCCACCTCTAATTTTCCCACTGTAGCTTAAGTGACTTCCCAAAAAGTGCGACTTGTATGGGTGAATAAAACCTTCTGATGGGAAAAGTTAGCCTGCTAGGCAGACAGAAAATTCCCATTGGTGCTTTAAGTGATTTTCCTTTATTTTATAATGGGAATTTTCACCTTGCAAGGAAGGTAAGAAATTCCCACCTGCTTGTCACCTCTAATTTTCCCATTGCAACTTAAGTGACTTTGACTTTATGGGAAAAAGTACCTTGCAAAGCAAATAAGAAATTCCCGCCTCCCTGCAACTACAAAAAATTCCATTGCAGCTTACACTCATTAATTCCAGAAAATGCGACTTGCCTGGGAGAGGCTTTTTGTGCATGACTTCATTTTTGGTCAGAAGACTTGCATTTTAGGTTGATTCCTTCCGTGTTGTGTCGTGGTAGATGATCTCCGGATGTTTCGAGCAATTAAACGGACTATACTTGGCTAAGGAATTGACCTAGGGGAATTTCATAGAGAAAACCGAGGAGAAACCGGAGAAAAACGCAAAAGAAATAAATAAAAGCAAAAACTTTGCCAAGTTGCAGAATGCCCCAATTCATTCTGGTGAAAACCTAATGAGATGAGTGAATACTGACATGCAAAACTTCAACAGGATTCAACCGGAGTACAATTTACTTCAAATGAGGCATTATTTATTCAATAAATAATTAAATAAAAATTTCCCGTAGACAAAACTTGGCGGAGGAATAAAATGAGTTTGGGCATCTGGGTATTTGTCGAAATTGGCTCATATGATTCACTAGGAATATCCCAACATAGTACATACATCTTCTAGCAATAAAAACACAAAAAGACCCGCTATTTTAAAAGAACGATTTTTTTCAAATGGACAATTTTTTTCAAATGGGTGGTCCCAGTTTCGGGGTGAAATGCGGGGACACTAGTCTTGAATGTTATAAACCGGTTTGAAAGGTCAAATCTTGCAATGCTTGACTAGAATCTTCTCTAGAAGCAACCCTAAAAAATAGTGAATGGCTTCATCGGTTTGTTTTTCTTTAAATTTTTCTTGAAGTCTTAAGCAAGCATGAATGAGAAGACAAAACGGCAAGAGTTTGAGGAGTACATGCCATTCCCCATTCCTAATTTTAGTACTTATTGAAAGATTTTGCTGATCTGAATGTTCATTAATGATAACAAAAATATTCTCAAGAACATCATATTGATCATGTGGAAGTAGTATAGCTGAAAGAGCAATGACAGGACTAGAAAGGTTTCTTTGCTTGACCACCATGTTCACCCAAAATATCCAACTTATAAATTGTTGCACAATACTAAGCAATGCATCGAGGATTTTGCAAGGCACCCATCCATGATGCATGTGACTTTGAGATGGAAGGATATCCAAACAAAAGTATGCTAATGGGGGTGAGATCACATGTACCAAGCATCCTATGTTCTATTTTCATATCTTCATCTCGATATGTAATGAAGGAAGATGTGAACAAAAGTCCTTTAGGGGTAAAGCTTAAAAAAATTGTGCTCGTTCAATGATGCAAGAATGAATGTGTAGCATATCTTGAAGCCTTTGGAATCTTTTGAAGCTCTATTCTTGAGACATTGACAGGTTCTATGCTCGACTGATCGTGCAATAACATAGAGAGGAGTAGATCCAACCGCTACATTAAAAGGAGTTGATAGAGGGCATACGACATGCAATGTGGTCATACTGGTGTTGACCACATGGTGTAACAAGAGGGGCATACAGTGTAACAAGAGGAGCTGGAGTGTACAAATTGACTGGGCATACAATTGAAGAAAATAGTGTACGACGCCAAAAGTAGCCGGGTCGTGCGTTTGCATAAAGAGGATGTCCAACATGAGGTATGAACACACAACTAAGGGAGTGTCTCAACATACGCTTTGGGAGAGTGAGCGCACCGAAGAAAATTTGCAGAAAACAAGGTGGGATGTAATATATGGTAAAAGATGTGATCATTTATTGCATACAACCCTTTTATGTTGTCTATTATATATATTTTTTATTTGGCCAATTTGCAAAGCTTTATAAGCATTATTTTAATTGGCCAGTATGCAAAGCTTTATTAACTATATTTTGTCTTTAATAATAATTGTCCTTTTGTTTTGGTACCATTGTCTTTTTGCTCGGTGGGTCTCGTTGACTCGAACACTTTATTGTCTATACGTAGAGGTTCAACATTAATCATATTAATATTTTCCATCCTTGCAAATATAGTTTTCATTACGCATTTACACCATGTACCATCCAAATTCATTAGTCGTGTTGACAAATTAAATTTTTCCATATTTACTTACCATCAACCATTATCTTTTAGTATAACCACCTAGGGTGTAAAATTGTTGTACCTTAATTTTTTCCATGCTTGCACTTTCTTTGTAAAATTAATACAATTTCCTCTATTTAAAAATCATGCACCACAAGAATTAGTCATGGCATACTTCTTGTACCTCAACATAACATCAATTGATCAATGTGCCATGACTCTTTGTTCATTCAAGGTGAGCTTCTTTGCATCTAGTCGTACTTCAAAAATATGTTGTACTTGAGGAAGTTGTTCTTTGCCTTCTATTATAATTGTCTTTAGACCCCATGTTCAAGCTCATTGATGTCAGCGCTTTGGACTTCATGTTGCATACATGTTCAACCTATTGGGCCAACTTATCATCAAACATGGCACCCACGATGCTATAATTTTCGAACTTTGATGGATAAGCCGTCTATGATGTTGATTGATCAAAAGGAATTGGCATCATTGAAATCTTCTTCTAGTCATCTCATTGCAAACCTTGGCCTTTTTCAATCTCCATAATCTCGACACTATAACAATCAGGTTGGAACACTTTATAGTTTTCCATCTGCCAATGGAACAAACTGTTGAGGGATTTTATTTCATCTCCATAGCATGATTGTAACTCTAAGACCTCTTCATCGATTAGATCCTCGCACCTCAATTCCCATCCACTAAGTGTTCTTCAGAGTCTAAATCTGTTGAGGTTGTTTTGTCATTGTCTAGCTGATTCTTCAAATCTATGACATACTTTCGGCCTTTGATTTCAATGGAGAATAGATTCTTTTCCTAGTTACAAACAGCTTTGGCTGCAATCAATTAGTCCCAATGTAATGTCTCCTTTTTTGAACTAATCCATTTAGAAGGCTTCTTGCCCATTCTTCTTCTTGTGGGCAAGAAGAAGATGAACAAGGGAAGCCCTTGGATTATATTTTAGTCTTTCTTTAATTAATAATTATATTTTTCCTATGAAGCAGGTCGGCTGGGTTGGAGAGCTTTTAATACAAGCTTAAAGATGAAATAAGCTTCTAAAGGAGGTCGGTCTTGGGGAATTCTTCCCTAAAGACTCTTGGCGCCACCATAAGGATATATAAGGGGTCGCATAGGCTCATTTTGGGCATGTTTTTGACTATTATAATTTTATCTATTTGGTTCTAGAGTTGGTTGCTCTATTCCAATCCACTAAGGGGCAAAAATCCTTTGGTGTGGCAAGCAAGGAAGACGAAACCCTTGTTGAAGGTTGGAGAACGAAAACTCTCCAATTTGGTGGTTCTAAGGACTTCTAAGAAGACTATCTTGCTGGTTGGGCAGCTAGGGCATTGAAGGAGAAGAGATTTCAAGGGTTCTACATCATTTTGGCACCCTCTCCTAGGGTGGCGACTTGGGTAGAACAACTCAAGTGAATATTCAGATTTCTCCTAATTTATAAGGCTGATCTATCACTTCTTGGTATTTTATTGGGGTTTGGAGACCTCATTTTTAGCTAATTTTGTGGATTGTACTTCTAATTATTTTAATAATTACAGCTGTGTGTTGGCACTTATTTCTCCGTAATTTGTGAAGTATATTGGCTGGAATAATTTCTACTTGGTTGATTAAATTATTTGGGATCATTCTATATCATTTTGGCTAGATTTTGCATGTGAATGGTTTCTCCTAAGTGCTGGTACAATTCGCTGCCCTAGAGGGATATTAATTAATTTTCTAAGTTGATTTTGATACCCTAAGTGTGTGGTTTCAGTTGGCTGCTAGGGTTTTGAACGCTGTTGTTACAAAAATCTGAGTTCTTGCATTTGGGTTTGTGGCAAACCCTCACTTTCCGGATCAGCCCTAGAAAGGGACATTACAGTGGTATCAGAGCTTCGGTCTTCCCAGCCTAAGGGTTTCGTGCAAGAAAGTAATAAGAGATACATTTGTTATCAAGAAAGAGAAAAGATAGTAAATAGAATTTTTAGTGATGCTAAATTTGAAAGGCTTGCCCTAGGGCAAGAAAGATTGGCTGATAAAATGGCTGAGTTGATCCATACCATTCAAGGTCCGAATGGTGGAAGGATCTCTTCAAAGGAAGTCAATAATACATAGCCATCCAAAGTGGACAACATTGCTACATGGTATGAGGCGTTTAGGGTTCTTTCGGAGAAGATTCGTGATGCCATGTCATTTCCTGACTTCATGGGAGTAAGCAAGGGAAGACTAAGACCCAAGCCTAGGTTATGGAGAAAGATATGCCTTTGTTTGGGGTCAATGGCATTAATTATTTCTTGTACGACATTGGTATCCTTCTCAATGACACCTCTCTTCTTTGTAGTATACTTTGTCATTGTACTTAACAATTTCATCCGGCATGTGGATGCTATAAGATAATGTAGTTCCTTGTTGTCAATGGTTCTTGTTGATCGACATTCACTTTTAAACGACTTTCCTTGACGACACTCTTTAAAGACAAGATGCCTAAATGTTTACAAAGAAACTAATCTACCAAAGAATATCAATCATAGTAGATTATATGCATACCACATTACAACATACAATAATATGTTAGTAATTATTGCTTTATTCATCGGTAGTGTTCAATGCAAGCTATTCGGTACATGAAGGACCTTGTACTCAATGCCCTTACCCGGCGTGCATCATGCTATTTACAAGACAAATGGCTTAGTTGTTGTTTAACAAAACTATCAACAACCGGACATAACCAACAAGATTCATTACAAACTACCTAATGCCCATAATATAATCAGTAACAATATAATGTCAGCTACTAAAATATTGTATTACTAACATGCTGAAACCCATACACATATGATGGTCTACAACTAGTAGATGGAAAACACCTAAGGAAAAGTGGGAGAAGAGAATATGCCCATTTTGCACTTCGGGGAGGTTGATATTGAATGGCACTTATCATGGAATGCTCCGCCTATAGTGTTGGGCTGATGAATTATAGCTTAAGTACTGAAAGCGCATAAGGTCGGGGCACACGGACATGGGGCGCGTAGGTATGAGCGGAAATGTAGAAGAAAAGGGCACGCCTGGGAAAATATGAGGTCGGGACTCAGCCGTTTTGCTTAAAATGGGCTAAAGATAGGTTTGAGTGTGGGGCACGCAAAGGCATGAAGACTTGGAGACTAAGCAAAGGCTATTTTGGACAAGTGGAAGATCAAGCGACATGCAATGTTTTGGGCTAATAATAGGATCTGAACTAGGAGTTAATTATAGGAGATCTATTATTAGAGAAGCTTGCATACTTTTGTATTTATCTTGTAGCGATGCATGGCATGGCTATTCTTAGCATGCAACCTATTTTGAGGATGCATAGGCGGTGAAGGGCAAGTCCCCACCCCTATATATATGTATTGATTTGTATGGATTTAGTACATCCTGTGAATGCTTGTAAGGTTATGTTGTTGGTTTATGGGTGCGCATGACCTATGGTGATACTCTTATGTATGTATTTGGCTTCTGTGTTTTGCAGGTGATTAATACAATGGATATATGTGGTTGGATATTGGTTATTGACTCATCTGTAAATGGATCTTGCATAGTAAATCTGATCTTAATTCTTGTTTAATCCTTCATGCACTATGGTTGTGATCTAGATCTGTTTATGTTTTACTTTGAATGGTTATTATGGATCTGGATTATATGTGTGTTTATCATGCTAACTCCTTGACAAAGCTTCCATAAAAGAGGGACTTGGTACCCTTGCGTGCTTTGGGTGAGCGCTCAGTCTGCTGAGTGATGTGCCAACGCGCCTTGGGCTATTTGGTAAAATAAAAGACTACATTTTGGTTCCGTTTTTGGGACCTCTTTTTAAGTTATTTGCAAGGATGTTGCATGATGAAAATGTATCGGTTGACCTTGGCCAGTATTGAGAGTTGGGTAGAGGATTTAGAAGAAGAGTTTGCTCACAGATTTAACACTGGACCTAAATTTGATGCACGCACGCGTGTGGGTTGAAGACAATTTGTATCATGAGCTCTATGAGACCTTTTCCTATTTCCTTATAGAGTTGTACAGTGGCTGGTAGCATACGCATCAAAGAGAAATTGGAGGTATAGAACAATTGTTTGGACATAGGAAGATTACCAGACTTTGCATGATGCTGATTTGGCTTGGACACGTGTTGTAGATCATTGGTGGGGTGGTGTCTTGAATAGTTATACATTGGAGTACGTTGTTTCTACTTATTCTGTCTAGAGGTTGTTGAGTTCCAGTTCTTGCGCGAACCCAGAGGATCTTATTTGTGCACTATCCCTTTAGCGATTAAGATCTTGATTGTAACTCTAGATTTGGAAGCGCGGCCTATGGCTAACTAAATTCCACCGCGCACGCCGGGTAGGAGCAGGTGTGGTGAAAGATACAGACCTGGTGGCAGAAAGGCAGGAGAGAAGAAAGGCGGCTTAAGTTCATAATGAAGCGCGCGAGAGGTAATTGATGAAGAGACGCGAAATTGAGGAGTCTTTGGAATTGCGATGAGAGATGGCTCAGGAAGGATTTGGGTCTCACATGGAAGACGTGGAGCTAGAGCATCTGGTTCTTCCATCCTTAGGAAAGCACTTGAGACGGTCCCCTCGGCCTCGGATGAGAGCGCGTTTGAGGAAGAACAATTGAGTCGTGGGTGCGCATCGGATCTAGCCTGACGACCTAGCCCTTGCGCTTGGTGTTCCAGTTCCTAAAACAGTTATTGAGAATCAAGCTAGTGTAGGTGCTTTAGTAGCGATAGGTAGATTTCATTTTCCTTTGAATACAAGAGTTTTTCGATGGTTACACAGTCATCTTTATTTGGTGGTCCTATTGGTGGTATATTTTTACGGCGCGTTGTCACCACAAAATGTGGGTGCGCGAACGTTGGTAATACTTTTGGAAGTAGTAAGACCTCGCGAGACCATGGGTGTTCAATTTAGCACAATAGTGGGGACATAGGGCAGCACATCCTCAGTCTAGTGCCCGCTATAGAAGGAGGATCGGGTGGTTCGGCATCTAGCCGATCTGGTGGTTCTAGGGGTGGAGGAAACACAGGAGGTAATATAGGTCTTTGGATCTGGTGGGCATGGTCCGCACCAACCCCAAAAAGTGTATTATGAGATGTCTCCTCACCTACCCAGGAATACAAAGGAATTAAAGATGCCGGCCGAGCACGTGCACATGTGTGAGATCTATGTAACCTTACGCTAAGGGAATCACACTCTAGAATGTAAGGCAAGTTAGTTTGCTACTACTTTGTAAAAGCGCACGGATAATTGGTATAGGAAGTATGATCCGAACCAGACTTGTGTAGACTATACCGCGCTGCATGATGCCTTCTTAGCTGAGTTCCATATACCCGAGTTTGAACAGAAAAAGTATCAGCGTGCTAAAGGATGTTAAGTAGGGCATGGCTGAAAGTGTGAGGTAGTATGATGCCCGCTTTAAGACCTTGTTGTCGAATTAATCCTATGACATCCACCGTAGTTAGCATGCTCAGTGGTTTGTTGGTGGTTTGATCACACCTTTCAGAAGGGCGCTCTCATACAAGACTTTTACAGATCCACGCGAGGCACTTGAGGCAGCTTGCGCACTGAGGTAGTTGGGAGCGTAGACACTAGAGTAAGCCGGTTTTGGAAGCTCGAAACAGATTAGAAAAATTGTTAGATAATTCAACCCATGAGACGCGCAGTGGTATTTGGTGTACGGATTGTGAGGTGGAAGGACATACTAAGGATAGTTGCCCTCATAAATCGGTGTGCGCCATGTTGTTGGATTGTGAGATCTGTCATTTGGATCATGATTCAAGTAGGTTCCCCTTGCTGCAAAGACGTGATCAGGAAGAACGTGTCTTGTTATTGTAAGATTTGTAAGTCTACCACTCATGATACAAAGAATTGCAGATTGATTGATCGATTCATGATGCCATTGAAACTGGTGTACGTTAGACCAGTGTTGCAAACAATTCTAAGGAACAAGGTGAGCATCATAATCATAATCACAATGAAGGGTGCTCTGATGGAGGTGGTAGAGGTAGAGGTTATCGTGGAGGATTCAGAGGCCGAGGTGCAGCGGTGGAAGAGGTGAATTCCCACGAGGAACCTATTATACATGTGGGTCCCCTGATCATTATAGTGCGAATGCCCTTAGAACATTATTTGCTCTTAGTGCGGAAAGAATCACAAGTTTGAGGAATGCCCGGATTTGTATGAGCATATGAGCAAGCAACACAAGCAAGATAAGGGCACGGGAATGGTTAGAGTACAGATGCACTTTGTGGAGGATCAATGGATGCTTGAAGATAGCACTGACCACGAGGCGATACCTGTGTTGGTGACTACACGCGGAGGCTGCACGCGTGCGAGACTCCGAAGCAAAAACATGTTATTACAAAACATGAAGTATTGCATGCAAAGTATCCAGATCCACCCATCAAAAGGAAGTTTATCGAAACTATGGAGGTTATTAGAAACTTGCAGGGTGAGATACAATGCTTGAAAGAGCAGTCACGGAAGTCTGGAGTAGGAAAAACAATTGAGCTTCCTCAGAAAGATGTTGATGACTTAAAGGAGGTTTGTAAGATGTTACGCTAAGAAAACATCATTCCTTTGTTAGGGGAATGGTTAAGAGAGAAGATACCACGCGTTGGAGTTGAGCGCGAGAGACAAATATTGCATGCGAACTTACCTCCTCACAGTCTTGATTATGACAAAGAGATCACCTTGAATGTAGTTGTTGATGGATGGTTCTTTGAGTAACATATTGATTGATACAGTGTAGAAGTGAATGTACTCATCTTGGACGCGTGGAATCAGATGGGGAGGTGGTGTCCCCAAAAATTTTACTTGGAAATTTTGGGATATCCCTTTAAAATTTTGGTCTTTTTGACTTGTGTTGATTTGCTGAGGATTCCTTCAGGAGATTACAAGAGGTTGCTTGGTCCAAAAAGGTGCAATAATGGATTGTATGAAAATAAGAAAAATACTGCCACCAATGCGTAGAGCTTGAGAAAATAAGCACTTTTAGAAAAACGACACCTAAAATGGAGCCACAAACTAAAAGTTATGGCACTTGCAAGTTTTTGTTGCTACATCTTCTGGACCCTTTCCAAAAATGGAAAATTTTATTCTATGCTTGTGTTTTCTTCACCAAAATCCAAAAATGGAAATAAAATGCTGCTTAGACCAAAACGTAAAAGTGCAAGCTGCCTTCCACGTCCAATTTCCACGCTGCCTTAAGTGATGAGTTTTCACGCAATTATTAAAAGAAATTTGCATACAAGTCGCACTTTTTGAAGCTGCCCTTCCACTTGGTTTTCCACGCCAATTTTGGGAAGTTAATTTCAAGTGCAAGTCGTGGAAATTGGAGCTTCCCAACAGGTTCGAGTTTAACGTCAACACTTAAGTGAAAAGTGTGAAATTTGGAGCTACCCAATAGGTTGGAGTTTAACGTCAACACTTAAGTGAAAAGTGTGAAAATTAGGGCATCCCGACAGGGTTGAATTTTAATGTTGCCCTTCCTTCATGTTTTTCACGCAAAAGTTAGCCAATTCACTTAACCAAGTCGCACTTTTTGGAGCTGCTTGACAGGATGGAGTTTAACGTCACCACTTAAGTGAAAAGTGTGAAAATTAAAGCTTCCCGACAGGTTGTAATTTAACGCTGCCCTTCCTTCATGTTTTTCACACAATATAAGCCAATACACTTAAGTGAAAAGTGTGAAATTAGGAGCTTCCCAGCAGGTTGTAATTTAACGTTGCCTTGCCTGAGGAAGAAGTTGTGAGCATTAAAAAATATTTTTAATTGTCGGGAAGCATCCAGTTTTGGTGCATAAGGTTGGAAAAACTTTCTTTTTATTATTCTGGCTATCTGCATGTTGATGTGAGTGCACAGGTGAATAAAATAATATTTTTAGCTTGCTTGGCATGCAAGCAAAGTCTAAAAATAGAGGGCAGCAGGCTTTATAATCAGATTTTGGTGAAGAAATTGGACATTCATGCCATGAACTTCATGTTTGTCTGAATTATTTGTAGGAATAATTCACCGGTGCTCATATTTATGTGAATTAAGCTAGTGTTTATGTCAAATACAAGGGCAATCATGGCAACCTCTGCACAAATAGGTCCAGCTCTCACAATTGCTAAAGATTCATAACCGGAGGAGCAAAGAAGGCCAAAAAAGTTCAAATATGTTGAAGGGTGATGATAAAGTTGATCCAACAGAGCCATGCATAGCATCCAAGCTTGCAGAGATTAGTGATACAGACATGGGCCACGAATCTATCAGTGATTTGATTGACAAATCCAGGGCAACCGGCAAGACACCTCTCATGCGGGCTATGAGAAATAGTGGAATTATCCAAGCAGCAACATTTCCGGCTGCAGCCCAGTTGCCGAAATTTGTTCTAGAGTGTGCAAAGTTCTACCATCCTTTATCCAGAACAATTAGGGATGCAACAGGGAAGACAGATGGAAAGACAATGAATTACATGCTGGACAAATACATTCGATATCAGAACAAAGGGCAATTATGAAGTGTTGCAGCCGAATTATTCCTTCTTCTTCTCTTTCTTTTCTTTCTTATTTTCTCGGACAAAATTGTAAAACTAAAGTAATTGGTTAAAAGCCATTACTTTAAGTTATTTGAAAAGGTCCTTTAATTAAGAATAGGTGGCAGACATGCAAAACTTTGATTTAGTCTTCAGATGCATGTCATGCAAAGAGAGAGTGTAGAGGAAAATATTGTCAATTGCTTCCCCTTTTCATAGCTTCCACATGTGGCAATTCATTGAAAGCTTCTTATTTGTAATTTCCCTCTATACACTATAAATAGAGGAAGAGCCTACGGGTTAAAGCATCACAACCGGTTTTAGCAAGAACTTTTGTAATTAGAGCATTCTTGAGTTGTCGGACTTTGTGCGAGAACCCTTGATGTGGTTCTTTGCGAAGGCTTGGGATTGAATAAAGGTGGACTTCTCGGAGAGCTTTGTGTCTGCGGTGTTTTGCTCGATTCTTCTTTTCAGAGGTTTTAGATAAACTGTGTTATCTTAGATCTAGGTTAGAAGTCATTTCTTTCCCGTTCTGCTGAATGTTGTGATTTATCTATTTATTTAATTTGTGTGGATGAGACCAACTCTGATAACTATTGGTCGATTTGGCACATCTTCCTTCTTCTTTCCTAACTTTTATTCTTCCCCCTACTGCAAATATTTCTTTCATAGCTGCTTACTTGCTGCAAAATTGCCTAGCTGTGGTTCACGAGTCGAGGGAATTAAAGTAAAACCCCTGAAAAGTAGTTATTAGGATTCACCCTTGCAAAATAGATAAACATCTTACACAGGAGCTTCACCGTTAAATGAAGGAGATTTATCTCATGACTGCCTAGGTTTTAAGCTGTGCATAAAATCTAGCCAACAGAGGCCACCATTACAACCATCTTCAAACGTGTTGTATATCTCGAACAGGAATAAAGTCACACCCATTGGAGTGCGAAGGATGCCACTATTACCATACGAGGGCAAAGTTTGTTGGGGACTTTGAAGTCTTGGCGCTTGCGATGAAGCGGATAGTTTTCCAACTTTACTTGGGCACCCTTGGTGCTACCACGAACAATTTTGATCTGCGCTTTAATAAAGGTTAAATCAATTTTGACAACAAGGAAGAGCGCGTGACCATTCCTTTGTGGATGAAAACAGATTGCACCTTATGTAGAACCTTTGAGTGAAGAGGATTTGAACAGGATTTATGTGCGCACCATTAGAGATCCTGAAGTGCTTGAACCATCAAAGGTAGGTGTTATTCAGTGGGATGATGCATAGTCTATGAGTGATACAACCAGCGTTGCTTGTGACAATGGGCACATGGGACTTATGAAATGGTTGGGTGTGAGATGAAGAGTGTAGTTACTCATGTAAGCGGGCCGCACCGTGTTAGGCGCTTGGCAATAACCAGTACCAAGATACACCGCGAAGGGAATCTTGACGTATTTTTGCGCACTATGGAAGCCCAGTGGAAAGATCAAGTGGAGAGAAGGAATATGCTAGTATATACCTTGCGTGGGATAAAGGCGTATTGGTGGATTGCACACGAGATAATCTTTTGGAGTGGTGAGAAGTGAGAATCTCCTTCTCTACTAGATTTCTTCGGAGCAATGCGCTACCAAGACATGTGAATTTCATGGGAAGGATTATGCTTCGCACCATGTTCAGAAGTGTGAGAGACTGTGGACGAGAGGGCAGGAGGCCTTACCACCTTCATTGTGGGTACACAAGTTCTATTTCACTCTAGATGGTTGCGCGTGCGCATGGTATGTTTATGCGGAGTTGAATAGAGAAACAAGGAATTGGAAAGAACTGACTGCAGGTATGATTTAGACCTTTGACTATTTTTCTACTAAACCACCGGTGAATGAGGCATTATAGATTATGAAGCGCTTGACTATGGGAGATAGTGCAAAGGTTGAGGAGATTATTCAGAATTACTAGGTGAGTCAGATCTGGAGGCGCACTTTGAAGAAGAAGAGACAAACGAGGAACAACTTGGGCGCGCCTAGCTAGAAAAACAAAAAGGAAAGTTGGTTTTCATGATTGATGATGAAGAAGTGGAAAATCTAGATGTTTAATATTGCGGGTATGCACAAGGTCTTGGACAATGCAGATGAGAAGGTGTGTGCGTATCATGAGCCTATGAAAACGAAGAAGGTCAACATTGGTACAGATGCAAAACCAAAGGAGGCCATCATTGGAGATTATTGGTCTAACTCAAAGGTTGCAAAAATAATTGAGTTGTTGTGCGACTTCCCGGACTTATTCCCTAAAGGCTATCATGAGTTAAAAGGGCTACATCACTCTTTAGGCGAGATGAGGATCAAGTTAAAGGAAGATGCGCGTCCGGTTACGAAGAGGCCTTATAGGATGAATCCTAATCTGCGTGTGTAGGTAAAGGAAAATATTGATAAAATGTTGAATTCTGGAATCATTGAGCCCATCGAGGAGTTAGAATGGGTTAGCCATATGGTGATAAGTATAAAGAAAGATGGAAGGGTAAGGATCTGTGTGGATTATAGGGAGTTGAATGCTGTTTGTGTAATATATCCCTTTCCCACACCATTTATAGAGGATATTTTGGAAGGAGTTGCAAGGCGTGAGATCTACTCCTTCACTGATGGATTTTTGGATATCATTAGGTGTAGATTTCAAAAGAAGATCAAGAGAAGACAACTTTCACCACTTAGTGGGGAAGTTTTTGCATACACAATTATGTCTTTTGAATTGAAGAATGCACCTGCAATCTTTTCGCGCATTGTTGTGCAAGCATTTCAAGACTTTATTCATAAGTTTTTACAGGTTTACTTAGATGATTGGACAGTTTATGGGCTAGTAAAGGACAATCTGTGATAATTTAAGACTTATGTTTGAGAGGTGCCGAAGCAGTTGAGCATCTCCTAAACATTAAGAAGTGTGTCTTTGCTACACCCTTTGGAACTCTGTTGGGACATATCATATGTAAAGAAGGCTTGTTGGTAGATCCTACTAAGGTTGTTATCATTTTGGGCTTAGAGGAACCTACTAACCAGAGCGAGGTGCGTGGATTCTTGGGACACACGGGATATTACAGAAGTTTATCGAGGGTTATGCTAGGATAGCCGCGCCTTGGAGGAATTGTTAAAGAGTAAGGGAAAGTTCCATTAGGGTGAGGCACAACAACGTGCATTTGAGACATTGAAGGAAAGGCTTACTTATGCGCCTATTCTACGTTTTCCTTCATGGACCAAACCATTCCATGTGCATGTGGATGCCTATGGCATGACCATTGGCGCAATATCAGCCTAGAATGGAGAAGGTATTGTTGATCATCCTATTTGCTTTACAAGAAGGAAATTGACCCCAACTGAACAAAATTATACAACTACAGAGCACGAAGCATTGTCCATGATTTATGCACTGCACAAGTTTAGGCAATACTTGTTGGAAACTCCGTTCATATTTTATACAGATCACATGGCACTTAAGTATTTGGTCAATAAGCCCGTTTTGCAAGGGCACATATGCAAGTGGATTCTCTTGTTCCAAGAATTTGACTTTACAATAGTAGTGAAGCCAGGAAAGAGTAACTCAAGACCAAATCATTTATCAAGGATTAACTCAGGTGAGGACGCGCAAAGCATTGAGGATACAATGTCGGATGCACAACTTTTTAGATTGAACCGCGTGCCCTCTGACTTAGAGGATATTGTTGTATTCTTGTGTACATGTGTGGTGCCTGAAGGAATGAAGGCTTTGGAGAAGAAACAACTTGCTATACGTGTCGTGCCCTACATGTTAATTAGTGGATATTTATACAAGTTAGGCTAGGATGAGGTTTTGTGTCGGTGTGTACTTGAGCATGAGTGTACTGCCATTATGGAGGAAGCTCGTGGTGGGATTGCAGGTGGACATTATGCAGGAAATGCTACCACGTGCAAGATTCTATTGGCAAGCCTTTGGTGGGAAACGATTTACAAGGATTGTATAGAATATTATAAGGCCTGTGACTATTATCAACGTGTAATGTCCCCCTTTTCGGGACATTATTAATATTTATTTTTTATTTGCATTTGTACCCCTTGGCATGCCTAGCACTACAAGTGGGAGTCTCTTTAGTTAGTTTAATGTGCACATAGGTTAGTTACTTTTATTTATTTAATTAAAAATAAATAAAGTGCATACGATCTTAGTATTAAATATTTTAATGAGAGTTTATGTTTTCCTCAAAAGGGAAAGGCCGGTTTTTATTGGATATTGCACCCCTTAGTTCTATAAAAGGGAGGTCGCATTTCCTAGAAGGTATGTTGATTGATCATTTGATGTTCACTCCATGCTTGGAGTTGGGATGCATGCCCATTAATGTTCTCTCTCTCTCAGTGAGAGTTATTGTGTTGGTTTAATATTCAATTAAAGTATTTTCATGAGATTTACAAATCTACTTGTTGGTGATTATTTTTCTAGCTTTGGCGCCTTTTATTGAGAGTAAAATCTACATGTTATTGAATATTATGAAGGGTTTTATGGTGTTTTAGATCTGTTGGTTATTGTTGGTTTTTACTTGATGAAATCGACTTGTTTGGGCATGTTTTAAGAGTGTTTTGAGGGATTTTGAAGTGATTATCAAGTTGTTGTTTTAGATTTATTAATTACAGATCTGAAACTGCATTTATTGACTCTAAAGTGAAAGGAAAAAGTGTTGGAATTAATTTGCAGATTTTACCCTAACCCCGGTGACCGGGTTTGGGATTTCGGGGGTTGATTTGAGTGGTTTCTAGTGCATGCAAAGATCTGATATTTATTTTGATGAAAAATTCATAATTTTCCCTTTCTACTGCGTTTGGTTTCAAATTAAAAGAGTTAGTATTTTGGGAGTTATTAATTTCCAAAGTTTCACTAATTTTCAACTTGATTATTATTTATTATTTTTACTTCGCAAATTGTATTAGATAAAGGAATGTAAATACCAACCGGATTGCCCATCAAACCCTCACTTTGACTCACTCCAACCCTATTTGGGTTGTATTGAAAGCCGACACTAGGATTCGTTGAGGTAAACCTAGGAGGGGTTTATCTTCTAAGTGTTTATTTTTGCAAGTAATTAATAATAATCAGTTAATATCCTACAAGGGGATATTACAGTGGTATTAGAGCTTCTTTCCTCTACTCTTGTGGGGGTTTGTGTGGCAAAAACAAGGAGGAATAAGGAGAAATTAATTTCATAAATCTTGGAGTTGAATTGGTGCCCTAAATGTGTTGGGCGACCTAATTTTTGGGCAAAAATTAGGGTTTGGTGTTGGCTAGTCAAAATCTGGTTTTGGGATATTGTTTCTCATATTTTTGTGACCTAAGATCCAAAATTTTAGCTCTTTTGGACTTCCTTAGCCAAAGATACGGATTTTTAAAGTTGTTATATTTTTCTGCAGTTTTGGGTTTTAAAAATCAGATTTCAATTATTTTGAGAAAATTCCTTTTGGAAAAGTTGCTCCATAATATTATCTACCATTCCCCAAAGTTTCATGCAATTCCGGGATGTTTTGAGCAAGTTATGCCATTTTTCTAAATTCAGCTAGGGATAGTGACGAACTTACTATCTATAGTAAGTCTCCCATTTTCAGATTTAGAAAAAAATTGTTTTGGCATATTCAGATTGGAAAAAATATTTCAGAATTATTGCAAGTTGTTTGAGGTAAATCAGAGCAGTTTTCTTCTTTTCCGGCGGGTATTGTTTTGCAGATTATGGAGATTGCCAGTGACGGAGGTTTGAGAACCAAGCTCTATAAGCTTGGGAAACGACTCAAAAAGATTTCATTTGAGAAGAGTGTATTGTTCTACACTCTTGAAGAGATAGTGAGTTGTTTATGTTTGATAGAGTAATCTGATTATAGCTCTATGTTTTCAGTTGTAACTCCTTTGGTAACACACTTGGCTAGAACTAATTTGTTGAGACATGAGGAGGTGGATGTGAGACTCTTGGTCATTGCATGTATTAGTGAGGTCACACGGATAGCAGCCCCAAGTTTTCCATATGATGATACTACTATGGAGGAGGTATATGATCTCATGGTTGGAAACTTTCAAAAGCTTTGGGACATCACAAACCCTCACTTTGATAAGAGGGTTAAGATCTTGAAGAACATGGCTCAGGTAAGGTCTTGCATTCCAATGTTAGATCTTGATTGTAATGACCTCATTTTGCACATGTTTGAGGTTTTCTTTGATGTTATACATGAGGAACATTCACATGAAGTAATGGATTCTATGCAAACAATAATGTCTCTAATGTTGAATGAGTATAAAGAACCTCCACAACCTTTGTTGTCCATACTTGTGAAAGGATTAGAACAAAAGGAGTCATGTCTTGCTCACTCTTTAGCAAGAAGAGTTGTGAATCAATGTGCAAGCAAAGTAAAGACATGCATCCAAGGTATGAGCACTTTTGTTTTTGATGATGAATTTTTGGCATCTAATGATTGCATGGGTTTGAATGGGTGCAAGGAGAAATCAGATTTGCTTGATGGGCATGAAGAGGATATTAGTGTCAAACATATGCATGATCAAGAAGAAATGATGGCAAAGGAACATGTTGTGGAAAAATCAGATTTGAGGGAAGTTGTTCAACCCTACCACGAGCCATTTGAAGGGCAAGGAGAAGACACGGTCAATAATCTCACCGTAGAAGGGTATACTCATTCATATAATACATCATTTGTCTACTTCTATGTGGCAAAAAAGAAATCTTGAAGCATTCATTGTATGGTAATAATTTTTGATGTTTGACAAAATATTAGTGCCTACTAATTGCATCAAGTTGAACATGAGTGCAAAAAGAGCAGGTTTTCAAGAGGATTATGAAGATGGGCTTGTGAAAAGATATGCTTATGAAGGAAGGACATCATGGAATGTTTATGGTAATTTGCAGTTCGCTATAATTTTCCGAACAGCAGGCCATTATGGGCAATTGAATGAGGTTTTTCACCCAAGCATAAGTCTCATGGATGTCCCAAGTCATTACCCACCAAGTATGAAAGCTTATGGGGAGGACAAAGGGGTTTTAGACAAAGAAAGTAATGAAGAAGTAAGTGTTGTTCCAAACTCAGAAATTCTAAGTTTTGTAGATGTTGGGGGCAGCCCAAGGTATGATTTTTCTTGTTTTATTGCTCCTCATATGTTGAGTTTTGATGACTATGATTTTGAGCATGATAGGGAGATGGATATGAGGTGCAACATGGAGTATATTGGTTGCATTTTTATTGGTACTCTTGCTCTTAACATTTGGGTGCATATGGAGCATGATGGAAAAGGAGGAAGAGTGATCATCACTCTTCCCAATGATGGAAACCATAACAATAAGCTTGCTGGTCCGTATGAGGAATTCATTATTAGAAGGCACAAAGGTATGATGATTTCATATGTTTTGCCTCCTATTATAAGGGAAAATCATTGGCACAAAGTAGGGTACTAGGTTCCTTGGTTTCTCTATGATAATATTCATAAATGCATACTTTATATTTCAGTTCTCTCCTTTCCTTTTGAGTATAGAAAAAAAGAAAATTTGTGGTGTTATCTTGCACATATTGCTTCATGTGGGAAGAAGATAAAAGGATTTAGGTTTTGCAAGTTTGGTTTGGATATAGGAATATCATTTCATTTCCTTTGTCAAATGATGCTAACTCCTATCTCTTGGGAAGACGTGAAAGAAGGATGGATCACATGGACTACACTTTGCATGGTAAGAAGTTTATTTTCAGATTTTGAGCTACAGTTATGTCTTCCATTTGGGTGTTTGATTGAAATACTTCCAAGGGTAAAGTCAACCAAGGATAAGTATTGGGAATGTATGAGTGATGTTGCTTGCATGACCACCATCTTTTGGGCTTCAATGAAAAGTATGAGAAGTTTGAAGGAACATGGTATGAACTTTTCTCAAGGCATTTCATTTTCAGTTGTGCATGTGAATAATTTTCAGTTTGTTATGATTGAGGATGAAATTTCAGCTATATGGGAGCCATTTTTATTGACTAGGTTGATGATCATTCATGTTGGGAAAATAATTCTGAATTATGCTAGCTGTTGTCCTCTCATTTTTATGGATAATACTATTAGGACCAGCTCCACTATCAGTCCCAAAATTTAGATTTTTACATACATTTGGTGACATGGTTGTTGGTATTTGATTTTGGCTCATGGGTGACTATTTGGGGGTGGAAACCAGCCATCCTAATTCTGATTTTTGAAGGAATAATGCATGATTACAACAGTGTTGGGAGCCACATAACAGATTTTGGGGACAACCCATGCATGAAGAAGATTTGGGAGCTCTCCATGCCTTGGAGACATGAAGAAGAAACAGGAAAAGTGTTTCTCAACACTTGTTTTTCTAATGAGTTTGCTTCATGTGCAGGATTGAAGACATGTGATGGAAGATTGCTGTCCTATTCATTTCATGAGGGCATTTTTGAGTGGGCATCCTTGGATCTTAGCAAAGCTCATCCTTTTGATGACTCTCTATGCCATGTTAAGGACACCATCTCTTGGAGCACATGTTATGGAGCTGATGACCCATTTTTTTGGGTTGACATGAGGGAAATAAATTTGTTCTTTCCAACTCTTTGCCACTTGACAAGCACCGGATCGAGGCTTTGGATGCACCACCCCACATCTTCTCTTTGGGGCATGATGCATGGACCTATGAGCTTGCTATTGCTTGAGGGCAAGCAATTTCCTAGAGGGGAGGACTGTAATGTCCCCCTTTTCGGGACATTATTAATATTTATTTTTCATTTGCATTTGTACCCCTTGGCATGCCTAGCGCTACAAGTGGGAGTCTCTTTAGTTAGTTTAATGTGCACATAGGTTAGTTACTTTTATTTATTTAATTAAAAAATAAATAAAGTGCACATAGTCTTAGTATTAAATATTTTAATGAGAGTTTATGTTTTCCCTCCAAAAGGGAAAGGTCGGTCTTTATTGGATATTGCACCCCTTAGTTCTATAAAAGGGAGGTCGCATTTCCTTAGAGGGTATGTTGATTGATCATTTGATGTTCACTCCATGCTTGGAGTTGGGATGCATGCCCATTAATGTTCTCTCTCTTGCGTGGGAGTTATTGTGTTGGTTTGATATTCAATTGAAGTATTTTCATGAGATTTGCAAATCTACTTGTTGGTGATTCTTTTTCTAGCTTTAGCGCCTTTTATTGAGAGTAAAATCTGTATGTTATTGATCTGCTGGTTATTGTTGGTTTTACTTGATGAAATTGACTTGTTTGGGCATGTTTTAAGAGTGTTTTGAGGGATTTTGAAGTGATTATCAAGCTGTTGTTTTAGATTTATTAATTGCGAGTTGAAACTGCATTTATTGACTCTAAAGGGAAGGAAAAAACTGTTGGAATTAATTTGCAGATTTTACCTTAACCCTAGTGACCGGGTTTGAGATTTCGGGGCCTGATTTGAGTGGTTTCTAGTGCATACAAAGATCTGATATTTATTTTGATGAAAAACTCATAATTTTCCCTTTCTACTGCATTTGGTTTCAAATTAAAAGAGTTAGTATTTTGGGAGTTATTAATTTCCAAAGTTTCAGCTAATTCTCAGCAGTTATTATTTATTATTTTTACTTCGCAAATTGTATTGGATAAAGGAGTGTAAATACCAACTAGATTGCCCATCAAACCCTCACCTTGGCTCAATCCAACCCTATTTGGGTTGTATTGAAGATGACACTAGGGTTCGTTGAGGTAAACCTAGGAGGGTTTATCTTCTAAGTGTTTATTTTTTCAAGTATTTAATAATAATCACTTAATATCCTACGAGGATATTACACAACGCCTTGGAAAGCTTGGGCATAGAGATGAAATGCCTTTGAGGCCTATTGCTAGTGCAGAACCTTTTGAAAAATGGGAAATTGACTTTGTAGGTCCTATTTCCCCACCCGCGTGCAGGACGTGATCGCGCTATATTATAGCTTGTACAAATTATCTTACAAGGTCTGCAGAAGCAGCGCCTACAAAGAATTGCACGGCAACTACAACACCAAGGTTTTTGTGGAAGAACATAATCAACAGGTATGGATGTCCATTGAATCTAACAAGTGATAAGGTCACTCATTTTGTTAATGAGACCATTAGGATACTATTGGCAGAGTTTATGGTGGCACACCATAAAACAACACCCTATCACCCACAAGCAAATGACACTGCTGAGGCTTTCAACAAGATATTGGGACACACTTTGACTAAGATTTGTGATGTTGGAAGGAAAGACTGGGCTGATAAAGTCTTTGCTGTATTTTGGGCATACAAGACAACCTATAAGAGGTTGAATAAGGCCACACCCTTTCAGCTGGTATTTAGTGTAGAGTCTATTCTACTGTGAAATTCATGTTACCTTCCCTATGTATTGCGCGAAGAGGACTGGATGATGAGCAAGCACTTGAAGAGAGCATTGATAAATTAATGTAGTTGGATAAAAGGCGTCTATAGTTCGGTGGAGCCGAAGACGAAAAGGCCGGTGCAAAAGGCATGGCATGATCGACATATTAAAAATAAACAATTTATAGTCAAACAGATGGTTCTTCGTATGATTCCAAGTTTTTGTGCTACCCTAGAAAGTTCCAAGTGCATTGGTTGGAACCGTATGTTGTGACTTACATACTTGATTTCGGCGCTTGCTAGCTACAGGCGTTGGATGGGACACGGTTGCCCGGTTATTTCAACGGGAGTAGGCTAAAGCCCTACTATAAATAAGTCTTCTTGGTGTTTGTAATAAGACAATATTGCCATTAGATTAGATTTCCTTTAATGCATTCCTTTTATATGTTTCCTTTCAACATTTTTTATGCTTTGTCAATTTAGTTTTGTGTTTTGTTGTAATAAGTGCGTTTGCGCGCTAGAAGCTGATTATTATCTATTGAATTCATGCGCAGAGGACCACGCATACTTTTAGTGTGGGGTGGAGTATATACAGGATAAATGGGTCAAGTTGGAGTATATTGTGCAGTGCTTGAAGTAAGGGTGCGGATAAAGAAAAATTGCTCATAAATAAAGACCACGTATGGATGAATGGATGCACAGTGTAACGTGAGGTAGGCTGCAGCAGTGGAAACTACTTGGTTTGAGGCACATTGGATAGGCACTTCGGCGCATAAAGGCGCGCGTAAGGGAATCTGTGGCCGAGAAGTAGTGGGCGACTTTGAAGGTTATGATTGGGGCGCGAGAAAAGAATTTGTGGGTTGAGAAGTAGTGGGCGTGCTAGAAGGTTATGATTGGGGCACAGACAAGGAAAGAAACACCATTTAATGCTGAGTACAATGGTAGGTGGAGAGCAATAAATGCAGAGGAATTTGCAAAAGTTATAAAAGGCGGGCTTGCGTTATTATTTTCACCTTGAGTGTGAAACGTTTGAGCGAGTTGACGAGCGAGTGGCATAGAGAAAGTGCGAGAGAGCTATGATAGAGATTGAACCAGACAGATTTGTGCATAGGATTGGTTGGCGCTCCATTGGAGAGAGTGTTTGAGCGAAGCAAAGGTGTGCGAGGAAGTAAATCGGTAAGTTAGGGTTCAAGTTTGAAGCTAGGGCACACGGGTTTTAAGTTACAAAGCTCGATTTGATTGCAAGAACACTCTTTTATTATCGCTATGGCACCTAAGCGAGCACCTCGAGCGACTACAAGGGGTAGGAGGCAAAAGGAAGTGGAAGCATAGGTAGAAGATACCCTCAAAAGTCGACTTTCGAGACCCAAAGGTACCCAGAAGGGGTATTCATGGGCCAAGATTGGGAGTCCCATATCCGACGCAAAAAAGTGAGTGACTACAACCATCGGACAAAGGATAACAAGGATGAATTGGACAAACTTCTGGTGGTGAAAACAACTTTGCGAACAGAAAATGACATGGTCGTTTATGATGACGCAGGAGAGAAATTGCTATCAAATGTGGGAGTTTTGCAGCTCTATGAGCTCCCATATTTTGGCAAGCCAGAAAAGTTGTACCAGTGGTTGATGAGCCGAGTCCATGAGGACTTCTTTTATTTTGTTGGGCGTCGAATGAGACTTATCATGCCCTTAATTGGGAGGTTGACGAGGGTTAAGAAGTTTGGGCACTTTGAGATCGGTAGTGATCTCACTAATGATGAAGGTGTAGAAGCAACCGGAAAAGTGTTATCTTATCTGAAAGGGAGGGCGCGGAATGGATATCTCGCAAGTTGCAAAAATACCCGGTGATCTAGGCAGTGGTGCACCTCCTTACCAAGTTGAATTGGTGTCCCAGATTTCACCCCAAATCTGAGACTACCCCATGATAAAAATTTTGTACTTTTAAAATAATGGGTCATTTTGTGTTTTTATTGCCAGAGGATGCTTGTATTGCATTAAGATATTCCTAGTGAATCATATGAGCCAATTTCGACAAATACCCGATCTTTGAAACTTGTTTTATTCCTCCGCCAAGTTTTGTCTACGGAAATTTTTATTTAATTATTTATTAAATAAATAGTGCCCCGTTTGAAGTAAATTGTGCTCCAGTTGAACCTGTTGAGGTTTTGCATGTCAATATTCACATATATCGGTAGGGTTTTCATCGGGGAATGAATTTTGGGCTTTATGCGTGACTTTTGGCAACGTTTTTGTTTTTATTTATTTCTTTTTCATTTTTCTCCGGTTTTCTCCTCTATTTTTCTGTGAAATTCCCCTAGGTTAATCCCTTCGCCAAAGATCTGATCTGCTTTATTGCACGGAACACCGGAGAACATCTATGGCCGCCATACATACCGAAGGAATCACCTCACGAAGCCAACCTCGGGTAAAAAGATGAAGTCATGCACAAAAAGCCTCTCTGAGGCAAGTCGCACTTTTGGGAATGGATAGGTTTAAGGCTGCCGCAGTGGGATTGTTGGTAGCGACGGCGGTGGAAATTTATTATCTGCCTTACAGGGTGAAAATTCCCATGAAGTCAAAGTCACTTAAGCTGCAGTGGGAAAATTAGAGGCCGCAGGCAGACGGGAATTTCTTACCTGCCTTGTAGGGTAAAAATTCTCATTATAAAATAAAGAAAAATCACTTAAAGCAGCGATAAAAATTTCTTACCTGCCTTGCAGGGTAAAAATTCTCATTATGGAAGTCAAACAACTTAAGTGAATGAAGGAAATTTTGGAGCTGCAATGTAGGGTGAATAATCCCATCAAAGTTGACTTCTTAAATTTAGAAAGCACACATGCTAAAAAGTGCGACTCCTTTGGGCATTAAATAATAACTCTAATGCAATTTATTAATAGTTTTCCTTCCTAATTTTGGCGCCAGGGATGATGGAAAGTCAATACATGATGTGAAGTCAAAGAAGACTGAAGGAAGAAGGCTAAAAATAAATTAAATCTATTTATTTAATGGCTCCTGGAACATGCTAAAAAGGGTGACCCATTTGGTGAATAAATAATGTTTTTGTGGCATTCATTACGGGAGCTTATATAAGTGAAAGGGAGCTCAAATCGATGTTAGATACATTGAATATATCTTCCGAATCTGAAGAAATTCCTAGATCTGCACCAATTACAAAGAATTCGGAAGAATAAAAAGAAAAAGAGTTGCTCAGACAAAGATTGCTCCGACCATGATAAAGCGGGATGAAAGAGAAGGATCAGCGGAACCATGCATTGCTTCCAGATTTGTTGATATTGGTGATACAGATCTAGGCCCCGAACCCCTCTCCGAATTGATTGACAGATCCAGGGATGGAAAGACATCTCTCATGTGGGCAGTAAAGAGCAAAGTGGAATCATTCGAGCTTCAAAGCATTCCCGATCCAAATGGCTCGATTGCTGAATTCGTCATGGAATGTGCAAGGTCGTACCATCCACTATCCAGATCAATCCGGGATGCTACGGGAAAGACAATAATCCGGACACACACATTGTCTCAAGATTCCAACACGAATGGTGGTGACTACAATTAGTACATTGGACGCCAACAACAGATGGGAGAAGCACAAAGTAGACTGTGTGGGCATAATGAACAACAGGTATATGAAGAATCCTAGATCTCCATTGAAGTTTCCGAGGATTCTTCCACGATCCAATCTGGTGCAGGAAGTGGATGATATTACCAAATTGCTATACAGGATAAATGGAGAAGGTAACACTCACAACTTCCGCTCATGGATGTATGCCTTCATCAGGACCATTGAGATCAACAAAGCAGATTCGATAATCAATTGGGCGGAGATCATCAGTGACAACATCGGTGAGCAACTCCGAAGTGTGAGGCGGACGTACAGCTTCAAGATGACTTCATATTTGGTATATGCATAGCCTCGCAGGGTATCTTTTCCAAGTTGGATAGACGGGGCGTACTCTCGAAGGATCCTATTTTTGAGTGCTACCCGTAGCTGACTGTGCCTTGAATGCAGTAAAGATTACAAGGTGGTCAACGATGGATTCTTCTACGAATTCATTTGCAAGTTGAATAGTGATCTTAAGACTAACAGAGTGAGCAAGGAAGCTTGGGAAGCTATATCCCGAAGATGGTCGTATCTTCATCCAAGTTTCAGGACTTTACATACCTCAGGGTAACCGGCTTTTTAGGAGAACCAGTCAAGTTGCCTAGATATCCAAGCGAAAAATTGGTCATCATGGAGTTGTGCAGGCAGCTCGTAGAGATGCATGACCTAAAATCAAAGTGACACAAGTCTACAGGCTTCTTTCCGATCATGGTGGGCTATTACAGCTGCCAGAGCATTCACAAAGCCAGAGGAATTGAAGTTGAGATGTTCTAAGTGTAAACATGAGTTCTTCCCAGCACGACTGAACTTTGATCCATATGGGGTAGCAAGGAAGACAATCTCCCAGGAGTACTCGCATGTGCCTTCATTAGAAGACTTCTGGATGAAGTGCAGAAGGGAGTACGAAGTCAGAAAGAAAGACTTCAACAGATTGTCAATGCGACAAGTGTTTGATTATGGATTAGCACGGATACCTGCGGATCTCATAGACAATGGGCCTGTGTTACTTGACTCATACCACCAAATGGGAGGGGATAGAGTTGCTCTTCAGGAGAACATTGGTGGCTGCCACACGATCGAGGAAAGATCTGTTGCGGTTCTGGTCAACACCTCGAACTGGTTGCTTACAAAGGGATATTGCCTTGATGAAGCTTTGATGAATCAAATCACAGGCAACCTCAGCGCAAGAGACTCCATCAAAAGGAAGCACGAGGGAGAAAGCAGCAGAAGGCCTAAAAAGCTTAAAGTGCACAAAAAGTCTCATACACAGGAAAAGGTCACTTCTACGGCTATGGTGCTAGTTCCGACTTCTCCAACGTCAACTCACAACACTTCACCTGCCTTTAAACCTCAGCAAGATATTGTCGTTCCTCCGTTGAATCCGGCAACATTTGTGTTCTCTCCTCAGCCACTCCGATCTTCACCTCTTCCTGAAGAAACGCTAAAGTTGCAGATGGCAGAATTTGAAAGAGCATTGTCTTTGGACAATTCAGAAGACACAATCACAACACTGTAGCAATTTCGGATGGAGAGGAACCAGAGCACGAGATGGTGGTGCATTCAACGACTTCTCATTCTCCGAGAAGCAATTTCTCAAAGTGGTTGGCCTCACAGTCAGTCCCGGAAGCTAGAGAGGAGATCAACTTGGAGGAACATGACTTGCAGCTGCTCCTGAGTTTGGGCGAAAAGATAGAAGACCTAAAGTTGCTAAGGTGACTTCAAGGTTGATTATTGAAGAATCAGGGCAAAAGTTCGCTGAGGTATCGGTTAAATGAAGGAAATCGAAAGGCGTTACGGCGGAGATATACTAGTGACCAAAGTGCCGATAGGTCAAACCACTACTGAAGGATTAAAGCAAGACACGCAGACACTGATAAATGCTTTATTCCTTAAGCTTGACAAAGAGAAGGCAGAAAAAGCTGAACTTCAAAAGCAGGTTTCCCAGTTGTGCGAGATCATTGCTAAGGTTGCAAACCTTTCTCTCAGCCAATTTCACACATGAGCGGTGAGTGATCATCGATGCGGTAAGTGGAAAACGAAAGTAACCAAGTAAGAGCTATCGATGAATGGAAGAGCCTAATCATTCACCAAGCTTCTATACACTCGGGAGGTGCCAACTCGTATAAGGTTATGAAAGATGCATTGGTTCAGCGGAAACAACTAGTGACAAGCACGATGGATATGAACACAGTGGCTGAAAGTAAATTGAGCACTTTGGTCGAGATAATAAGCTGCCGAGGGAGGTTTTGATTGCCGAGTGAATTGTGCCCGATGGATCGGTTGAAAAGGGGAATTGCAGTCTCTTTCCATTTGGAGATCTTCAGAATCATGTTGAAAAAAATGCGGGTGCTCGAGGATACGGCATCGTCACTGCCAAACAATGTAATTGCTTTCACCAATGAGGAAGTGGTTGGGAATGTTTCTTCATTCATAAGGACCATTCCCAACAAAGTGCCTGATTCCCTGGAAGGCTCTCTTTTGATGATTCAAAAGAGGATTGATGAAGTTGTTAGGCCTTTCACGATGAATTCAATTAGTAAGTTGGTAACGCTGCAATCCGACATTAAGAAGTTTGGGCCTAGTTTGAAGGAGGTGGAAGTGAGCATCGAAGTTTTGAGCGAAGGATTGCTGCAATTCAAGACAAAGAAAGAAGTTGTGGCTAAAGCGGATGGGAAATTGTTGAACTATATGTTCGAAAAGTATATTCAGTATCAAAACAAAAAGAAAGTGTAGAAGTTACAACTGACAGATCTTTCTTCTTCTTTTCTTTCCTCTCTTATTTCTTATGTTCCCGGATGAAATTGTAAACTTAAAAGTTATTGGTTTGAAAACCATTACTTTAAGTTATTTGGAATGACTCTTTGAGTTAAGTGATAGATGTGCACAATTTTAGCTTGAACTCCTGATGCATGTCACTAAGAGAGGAATTAGGGGAAGATGATTGCCAGATGTTCTTTTTATTTCTTGTTTATGTTCTAGTTCAGTTATAGTTTCCCATTTGTAATTACCCCTCTTCATTCTATAAGTAGAGGAAGAATCTTGAGTTAAAAGAGAATTTGTAAAGAACATTCTTGTGTTCCAGACTTTGTCTTTGAAACCCCGATAGCTATTTGAAAGCAGAGGAATAGAAATGAGCATATTTCCAGAGAACTTTGTATCAATGGTGCACTTTGTTTCTAACTTTTTTGTCTTAGATCTATTCATAAACTGTGTTATTCTAGATCTAGTTACGAAAGTTTCCTTTGCTTATGATTACGTATGTTAATATCTATCTGTTTTACCTATGTGCATGCGATCAACTCTGTAATCTATTGATTGGGTTGCACATCTTCCCCCTTTCCTTCCTATTTTCTATTATTTTCCCCTTCTTTAGATATTTCCTTTCTTTTACAGACTTTTACTTGTTGCAAAACTATTTAGCTATGGTTCATGAGCTATATGGTTAAAGTAATACCAGCAAATAGATACTAGCAAATTTAACTGACAAATCTTACACAGGAGCCTCACTAGTAAATGAGGGAGATTTATCTCATGACTACCTAGGTTTTCACCTATGTAGAAAATATAGCCAACATGAATAACCAGGAATGATAGAGTCAGGTGAATAGAATGTGACTACATATTGCTAAGAAGATGACAGGAGTCATTTACAATTTGTCTAACTTCATTGCTGAGACTATCGTTGCAGACAGCGCACAAGGGGGATAAGATAAGTTTTGGCACTATACTTTTGTCCATTGTATTTGTGGAGATTGAAGTGCTGACAGGCCAAAAGATAATATTTGACAATACCCTGAAGAAAAGAGGTCCCTTGTGGATGAATTTGCAAAGTATCAATGAGTGGACCCTACAAGCAAAGGGTAGAACTCTGGTATGAGCGCCTGCGCTGTAAATTCCCCTTCTGGGATCAATAGAAAATATGCAAATCAACAACCCTTCAAAACACCAATCAGCTGGAAATAGCAATACTCAATCAAAACTACTAGAACCAATCAAATAGATGACTCAATAAACCCAATAAGAGGGGTTTAATGGCCTCTAACAAGTGGCTCACTCACAGTTGAGACTATACTCCTTAGAAACCAGATTTATTTGATTTAAATAACCACCAATGAGCTCATGATTCAACCCTCACAGATATGTAACTAAATCAGCCACAAGAGATACGTAATCAAACTATAACCTCAAATGAATGGCATAACTTAGTACTCCAACTGAAGTAAGCAAATCAGATTCAAGTGCATAAAAACCAGGCCCCAAACTATGCATACAAACCCCAAATATGCTGTAATTACATGCATGCAAACTGCTGTGATAAATTCACCCACTGATCGCTGTACTTAAAATCTATTGAATATCTCAATCCAAACCAACCATGCTCAAAGATTGGATCACTAAATATAGAGAGTGATCACCAAATTTCCAATAAATGGAAGGACCAAACACCGCTGCTAAACAAGGCTTAAAACACCATTAAATCATGCCAAAACCCTTCACCAAAAAATACAGAAGTCGCTGCCAAATGAATGTATATTTTCACACACTATGCACTTCAAAATGGGGACAACAAAGTTGGAAAACACCAGGTTAGAAGTCGCTGCAACTGAGAGTTATTAATCATCACAAATCTCATGCAAATACCATAAATTATGTGATATATAAGTCGCCCAGCATACCATCAAGTTCGCTGCACATCTAGGGCACTAACCATGAATCAAAACACACAAAGAACTACCAAAATGAGGCGCTACAGTCAGGTAGGAAAAACAGATCTATTATTTTAAAATATAGATCCCCAAATGAGATCGCTGGAGCCACAAGCGAACAGCAGACTGTATTAGTCAAAACCTGATCATTTATTGCTTTAAAACAATCCACAAACACCATGAAACAAGCCGCTAGGGTAGAAATGAAGCCTACACCCAAATCGATTTGCAAAAGCACTCACAAACCCGCTGCTACAGTGACGCTACAGTGAATCGCTACAGTAAAACATGCAGATTTCAATAGTGAATTTCAACTAAAACTTCGCTAAAGCAAAGGACATGAATTTCACAAACAAATGCTTCAAGTGAATCTCAAACCAGCTCAATACAATCTCCCACGCAAGAGAGAGAGAGAAAGCATCAATGGGCATGCATCCCAACTCCAAGCATGGAGTATCAAAATAAGTTCATCATAACATAATAATAATAATGACCCTAACACTCCTTTTATAAGCAAGGAGGCACAAAATTCGAAAACCCTAGGAGAGGGAAAATATTAAATAAAAGCAATTTGTTTTCCCTAGGTGTGGCGTCCCCTTTTCAAAGGGTGAATTTACCAATAAAAGCCACCTAAATATTTATTTAATTAATTCCCCATTTAATTTTTGTATTTTGGGAATTAAATTAAATAATTTTCATAATTAAATAATTAAATAATTATTGCTTCAGGCAATAATATTTAATAAATAAAAATGTTCCCCTTGCAACATCCCAAAGCCTACGGGGAAGTATAGGCTAAGGGTCTTCAGAAATGGGGACATTACATGCGCGCCGCATTTGAATATGAGTGGAGAATACCCAAGGATCTTCCTTCGGTATTGGAGAAATAGGTTCAATTTGTTGTTTACCAACATTTTTGCATAGGGCGTTTTGGAATGAAGGATGGGAAGTGGAGTCCATGGTGCAAGCTTCCATATGCCTTCACAATGCACTATTTCTAGGCATTTGTACACATATTTTCAAATGCGCGTAGGTTAATCTTCAATGCAGATAAAGTATGTTGGCTAGATTTTCTGCATAGCATAAAACCTAGGAAGTCATGAGATAAATCTCCCTCATTTAACCAAAGTGAGGCTCCCGTGTCAGATTTCTCAATTTAAGTATGCTAATATCTAAATGGGGTTTTACTTTAATTACTCAGTTCATGAACCATAATTGAATAACTCTGCAACAAGTAAGCAACTAGTTTAAAGAAAGGAAAAGTTATAGAAGAAGGTAATTACATAAACACAGAAGAAATACGGAAGATGTGCATCCCAATCGGTAGATGGCGGTGCTAAATTGCATGCACATAGAAAAATCCAATAGATATAAACACGAAATTCTAAAACAAAGGCAGCTCTAGATCCAGGATCTAAAATAACATAGTTTATTAAAAGATCTAAGATTAAAAGTAAGAAACACAAGACAAGTGACACAAAGTTCTCCTAAACCTCGCTCCTTTGTATTCCTTTCGCTGCAAGTGGCTCTCGGGGTTCGAACAAAGTCTAGAACACAAGATTGCTCTTTCAAATTCGATTATTAACCCTGGAGGTTCTTCTCCTACTTATAGAATGTAGGAGGGAAAGTACAAATGGGAAGTCTAACTGAACTAAAACACAAACAAAAAGTAAAGATGACATTTGACAATCATCCTCCACTAACTTCTCCTTAAGCGACACATGTATCACTTAACTAATAGAAGTGTTCCACATAACTTTAAGAAATGGTTGCAAAACCAATAACTTTAAAGTTTTACAATTTCATCCGAGGAACATAGAAAATAGAAGAAGAAAGAATAGAAGAAGTCATGCCAGCTATAACATTTGTCTTTTTTTTTTTTCTTATATCGGATATACTTGTCGAACATGTGATTCAACATCTTTCTATCTGTTTTAGCCATTACTTCCTTCTCTGTCATAAACTGCAGCAATCCTTCATTCAACACTTTGATGCATGCCTCCACATCTTCCAAGCTCGACCCAAACCTTGAATATCAATATCCGCTGCGGCAGCCACCACCTGCTAATAGATTTCATCGTGAACGGCTTAGTAGCTTTATCAATTCTCTTTTTGTGCAATCGAAGAGACCCTTCCAGGGAATTAGGCACCTTGCTAGGAACGATCCGCACATATGAAGTAACACCTCCGACCACGTCTTCCTCAGTGAAAGAAATGATACTGTCTGGTAAGGATGAAGTCCTACTCTCAAGTGCCTGCATCCTCTTCAACAAAACTCTGCAGATTTCCAAACGGAAAGATACTGCAAATTCTAGCTACTTCCCCTTCTCGACTGATCCGTCCGGTACAATTTGCTCTGCAACCAATACATCTCCTGGCAGCTTGTTGATCTCTCCCAAAGTACTCAGGTTACTCTCAGCAACTGTGTTCATGTCCACTATGCTCGTCACCAGTTGTTGCAGTTGATTTGCTGCATCATTCATAACCTTTAGGTGGGCTAACACTTCTCCAAGTTGTACAGAAGCTTGATGAATAATCAAATCCTTTCATTCGTCAATAGCTTTTACTTGATTGCTTGCATCCATTTCTGCGCATAAGATGTGTTGGCTAGATTTTCTGCATAGCATCAAACCTAGGCGCATCATGAGATAAATCTCCCTCATTTAACCGGTGAGGCTCCGTGTCGATTTGTCAATAAAAATGTGTTATTATCTATCGGGGTTTTACTTTAACCACTTAGTTCATGAACCATAACTAAGAAGTTCTCAAGCAACAAGTAAGCAAAATGTTTAAGAAAGGAAAATTATAGAAGAAGGAAGTAAAGGAATTACAGAGAGAAGAAATGGGGAAGATGTGCATCCCATTAGTAGATAGCGAGAGCTAATTGCATGCACATAGAAGAAACTTAATAGATATGAACACACAAAATTATAAAGCAAAGGCAGCTCTAGATCCAGATCTAAAATAACACAAAGTTTATCAAGAGATCTAAGATTCAAAGCAAGAAACAAAGTACACCGTGACACAAAGTTCTCCGGAAACCTGCTCCTTTGTATTCCTCTACTTCAAGTTGCTCTCAGGGGTTCAACACAAAGTCTAAAACACAAGATTGCTGCTTACAAATTCTGATTGATTATTAACCCGGAGGTTCTTCTCCTACTTATAGAATGTAGGAGGGAAAGTACAAATAGAAGACTCAAACTGAACTAAAGTATGAACAAGTAAAGATGACATTTGGCAATCATCCTCAACTAACTTCTTCTTAAGTGACACATGTATCACTTAACTAATAAAATGGTTCCACATGACTTCAAGTAATGGTTGCAAAACCAATAACTTACAAGTTTTACAATTTCATCCGGAACATAGAAAATAGAAGAAGAAAGAATAGAAGAAGTCATGCCGCTATAACGCTTACATCTTCTTCTTGTTACGATATCGATATACTTATCGAACATATAATTCAGCATCCTTCCATCTGTTTTTAGCCACTTTGCTTCCTTCTCTCTCTCTTGAATCGCAAAGAACCCTTCATTCAACACTTTGCTGCGCATGCTTCCACCTCTTCCAAACTCGGCCCAAATCTCGCAATGTTTGCTGCGGCGCCACCAATCTTGATAGAATTCATCATGAAAGGCTTGGTAGCTTTATCAATTCTCTTTTGCACCATCGAAGAAAACCTTCCAGGGAATCATGCACCTCGTTAGAAACAACCCGCACGTATGAAGTAACACCTCCGTCCACTCTTTCCTCAATGAAAGAAATGATCTTTATGTCTGTAAATATGATGTTCTACTCTCAGCGCTGCGTCCTTTTCAAAAAACTCTGCAGATCTCCAAACGGAAAGATCTGCAAACTCTAAATTACTTCCCCTTCTCGACTAATCCATCCGTTACAATTTGTTCTGCAACCAATACATCTTCCTATAGCTTGTTGATCTCGGCCAAAATACTCGAGTTACTCTCTGCAGTTTGTATTCATGCCTTCTATGCTTTCCATCGATTGCTTTAGTTGATTTCTTTGCATCGTTCATAACCTTTAGGCGGGTGGCAGCTTCCCAAGTTGCATGAAAGTTTGTGAATAATCGAATCCTTCCATTCGTCAATAGCCTTTACTTGATTGCTTGCATCTTCCATTTCTGCATAAGATGATCACTCACCTGCTTTCTGAAATGGGCTGAATGGAAGGTTTAAGAACCTTGGCTATGATCTCACATAATTGAAATATTTGCTTCTGCAGCCTCTTCTTTCTCCGCCTTTTCACCGAAGCCTAAGGAACAAAGCATCCATCAATGTCTGCGTGTCCTGCTTCAATCCTTCAGTGGTAGCTTGACCGAGTGGTATTTTGGTCACCGTCACATCTTCTGCCGTGAGCTCCTCTTCTATCTTTCCTTCCGCCGGAATTGATATCTCAGCAAACTTCTCTCCCGAATCCTTGATGATCAACCTAGAAGTTGCTTTAGCAACTTTAGGCCTTCTGTCTCTTCTGCTCAGATCCTGAAGTAGCTGCAAGTCATGCTCCTCTAAGTTCATCTCTACTCTTGCTTCCGGAACCAACTGCAAAGCTAACCATCCCGAGAAGTTACTTCTCGGGGAGTAAGAAGTCGCTGAGTGCACTACCATCTCCCGCTCTGCATCCTCTCCGTCAGAAAGTGCCACAGTGTCATGGCTGCCATCTTCTGAAACATCCAAGGACAAAGCTCTTTCGAACTCCGTCATCTGCAGCTTCAACATCTCCTCTGGAACGGGTGATGAACGAAGTGGCTGCGGAGAGAAAACGAACGTCGCCGGATTCAATGAAGGCATGGAAGCATCCTGCTGCTGCGGTGCAATAGTTGGTGATCTTCTAGGTACTGGAGAAGTCGGAGTCAAAGCTATGGTCATAGAAGTGGTCTTCTCTTTCTCTTGAGATCTTCTGTGTACTTTCAACTTCTCGGACCTTCTGCTGCTTTCTCCTTCATGCTTTCGTTTGAGGGAATCTCCTACGCCGAAGTTGTCCCGTGATTTGATTCATCAATACTTCATCAAGGCGGTATCCCTTCATCGTGACCAATTCAAGAATTCACCAACACACTCGAGATCTTTCTTGATTGAATGGCGACCTCGATGTTATCTTGCGGTATAACTTTATCTCCTCCCATTTCATGGTAAGTGTCAAGTACCACGTTCCCATCATCTTTAAGATCCGCGAGTATCCGCTAGTCCAAAGTCGAACACTTGCTTTGTTGATAGCTTGCTGAAATCTTTCTTTCTAACCTCGTACTCACTTCTGCACTTCATCCAGAAATCTTCTAACGAAGGCACATGTGCGTACTCCTGGGAGATTGTCTTCCTGGCTACTCCAAATGGATCGAAGTTAAGCCGTGCAGGGAAGAACTCTTGCTCATACTCGGATAACATTTGCGCTTCCATCCCTCGAGCTCTGTGAATGCTGATGCAACTGTAATATCCCACAGTGATTGGGAAGAAGCCCGTAGACTTGTGCCGCTTTCAATGAAGGTCGTGTAACTCCACAAGTTGCTGCTCAGCTCCATGGCGATCAATCTATCACTCGGATACATGGGCATCTTTATAGGTTCTCCAGAAAAGCCTATAACCCTGAGGTATGTGAAATTTGCAAACTGGATGAATAAACTGCCAATCTTGGACACTGCTTCCCACGCTTCCTTGCTTACCCTGTGAGTCTTCAAGTCTTTGTCTAGCTGCGCCGATGAAATCGTAGAAGAAGTCATCGTTGATCACTTTGAAGTCCTTCTCGCGCAGTTCGATGGTTTGTGGGTAGCACTCGAAATGGGGTCCTTGGAAAGAACACCACATCTATCCACTTGGAAAAGACACCTGTGAAGGCTGCAAAGATACACCAAGTATGAAGTCATCTTGAAGAAGTGAAATGTACGCTTCATGTTCAAGTTGCTCACCGATGTTCTTCTTAATAATTTCGACCATTGATTATAGAATCAACCTTGTTGATTTGATGGTCTGATGAAAGCATACATCCATGTACGGAAAGTGTAGGCATTCGCTTCGCCATTCAACTGCGCATAGCAATTGATTGACATCATCTCGCCTCCTGCACCAAATTGGTCCGTGGAAGAGTTCTCGAGAACTTTGACGGGGATCTAGGCTTCTTCATGAACCGGCTGTTCATTATGTTCACGCAATCGGCTCTATGTTTTTCCCATCTACTATCGGCATCACGAATGCTAATAGAAGTCACCACCTTTCGCTCTGGAATCTTCAGACAATAATTGATGAACTCCGCATCCAAACGCAATTATTGTCTTTCTCGCAACATCATCGATGCAGCGATATGGATGAAGGATGATAAGATCTAGCACACTCCATCACGAACTCTGGCAATTGGGCTGTACACGGGAAAGCTGCAGCTCGGATAATTCCACTACTTTTGACCGCACGCATGAGTGAAGTCTTTCCAGCTCTGGATCTATCAATCAAATCAGAAAGAGGTTCTGGGCCTAGATCCGTGTCTCCTATGTCTGCAAGTTTGGAAGCAATGCATGAATCCATCGTGCTCTCTTTTTCATCTCCTTTCGCCATGGCTTTGTCTATCTTCGTCTGAATAATTCTTTTTCTTCTAACTTGGCCGGATTTCTTCAATACTGGTGCAGATCTGGACAATTCTTCAGATTCGGAGGATATTTGCAATGTATTGGACATTGATAAAAACTCCTTTTCTTTTATAAAGCACCTGTAATGAGTTCCTGCAATTTATTCAGACAAAAATGGCCACCGGAGCATGAATAGTGAATTTAAATTATAAAAATCTGCACTTTTCAAGCCTGCTGCCCCAAAAATTGGTGTTTAATTTGCACATAAAGAGAGCATGAATCCTTTCAATCAACACCGAGCTCCTGTAACACCTGTGAAAACAACTATGCAGACAAAGATCAACCTCCTCCAAAGCATGCGCCAAATCTGGAAGCTTTTAGCCTTGTTAGCACTTTGTCTGAACAAAATCCTTCCTCTAATGGGGGTGCACTTTTCCGCCTGGCTGCAATTCTTTACCTGTGAATTAAATTATTTACCCATATGGCTGCCCATGCTTATATAACCTTCACAATTCTATAATTAATAATTGCCCTAATAATTAAAGGCAATTAATTAATTAAAAATCATGCTTTTCTCTTTTAAAAATAAGATGTTTAAGGACAGCCATCCAATAAATTAAATTAATCCAATTTAATCCTTCACACAGCACTTCACTCAAGCTCCACAGTGTGCTTTGACCATAGCCACTGAAAATAGAAATTAATTTAATGTTTTAATGCCTTAAAAACATTAAATAATACCCAAATGGGGCACACTTTTTGAACGGAAGAGGGCAGCCATTAAATAAATTAAATTTAATGCATTTAACTCCTTTCTTTTATTCCATCTTTGACTTGTTGACCTCCTCCAAGCTTGGGCGCACTTTTTGAGAAGAAAGATTAATAAAAATAATCAAATTTAATCCTTTTAATCTCTCACCAAAGGGGGCGCACTTTTTTGCACATGTAATTCTATTTTTAAGAATTTTTTCATAATGGGATTCTTTACCCTGCCAGGCAGGCACCAAAATCCCGTGATCCACTTAAGTGATTTGACTTTGACAATGGGATTATTTACCCTACAAGGCAAGCACTAAAATCCCATGATTTCACTTAAGTCACTTTCCTTTTATTATATCATGGGAATTTTTACCTGCAGGCGATAATAAATTCCCACCCTGCCTGCACCTCTATTTTTCCCACTTTGCAGCTTAAGTGACTTTTATAACACGGAAAAGTACCTGCCAGGGCGTATACAATTCCCATCCCGCACTGCGGCTTATATTTTTCCCATCAAGCTTAAATCCTTTGTTTTCCAAAAATGCGCCCATCCCAGGGGGCTTTTCTGCAGGCACGACTTCGCTTTTTCCCAGTGATCCAGACCTCCGATGACGACTTCCTCCGGGCATAATGTGCGTATATGTTTTCCAGCTACTCCAGGCCAAAAATTGGGCTTACCCGCGAAGGAATTGCTCCAGAGAAATTTCACAGAAAACAAAACGGGACACCACAAAAACACGAAAAATTGCCAAAAGTTACAAATAAAGCCCAAAACTTAAAATAAGTTAAAATCCTTCTGGCACATAGGAATAATAACATATTCGCTCATAATAGAGTTAAAACAGAGCGCAAATAGCCTCATACGGGGCTCAAAATAATTAAATACAAATTTCCCGCAGACAAATCCTGGCGACAGAATAAAACAATTTTCGGCATCTGGGTATTTGGCGAAAAGGGCTAATATGGTTCTTTGGGATTATCTTGACACAATACAATAACTTTCAGGCAATAAAAACAACAAACGACCCATTATTTTAAAAGTACGAAAAAATTTCGGATAGGGTAGTCGTAGATTTCAGGGTGAAATTTGAGTGACACCAAGATGATCACTCACCCGCTCCGAAATAGGGTTTGAATGGAAGGCTTAGCAACCATGGCTATGATCTCGCACAACTGAGATACCTACTTCTGAAGTTCTTCTTTCTCCGCCTTTTCACTGTCAAGCATAAGGAATAGAGCATCTATTAATGTCTGCGTGTCCTACTTCAATCCTTCAGTGGTGGCTTAGCACGAGGGTACTTTAGTTCTTGTCACATCTTCTGCCGTGAGCTCCTCCTCCTTCTTTCCTTCTGCCGGAATTGATATCTCAGCAAACTTCTGCCCTGATTCCTCGATGATCAACCTAGAAGTTGCTTTAGCAACTTTAGGCCTTCTATCTCTTCCACCCAGATTCTGGAGTAGCTGCAAGTCGTGCTCTTCTAAGTTCATCTCCACTCTCGCTTCTGGAACCAACTGCGAAGCCAACCATTCTGAGAAGTTACTTCTCGGAGAATGAGAAGTCGCTGAGTGCACTACCATCTCCCGCTCTGCCTCCTCTCCATCAGAAAGTGCCACGGTGTTATGGCTGCCATCCTCTGAATCATCCAAGGACAAAGCTCTTTCGAACTCCACCATCTGCAGCTTCAACATCTCCTCTGGAATAGGTGCTGAATGGAGTGGCTGAGGAGAGAAGATGAATGTCGCCGATTCAGTGGAGGCATGGAAGTGTCCTGCTGAGGTGCAACAATTGGTGAAGTACTGGGTGCTGGAGAAGCTGGAACCAAAGTCATGTCCGTGGAAGTGATCTTCTCCTTAGATTGAGATCTTCTGTGTACTTTCAACTTCTCAGACTTTCTGCTGCTTTCTCCTCCGTGCTTCCGCTTGAGGGAATCTCCTGCGCCGAAGTTGCCCGTGACTTGATTCATCAATGCTTCATCAAGGCAATATCCCTTCGTGCCAGCCTACTTGAAGTATTCACCAAAACAGCTCCAGATCTTTCTTCAAGTGTATGGCAGCCTCCTACGTTATCCTGAAGTATGGCTTTATCTCCTCCCATTTGATGGTAAGTGTCAAGTACCACATTCCCATCATCTTTAAGATCCGCAGGTATCTGCGCTAGTCCAAAGTTGAACACTTGCTTTGCTGACAGTCTGCTGAAATCTCTCTTTCTAACCTCGTACTCACTTTTGCACTTCATCCAGAAATCTTCTAATGAAGGCACATGTGCGTACTCCTGGGAGATCGTCTTCCTGGCTACTCCAAATGGATCGAAGTTCAGCCGTGAGGAAGAACTCTTGCTCATACTTGGATAACATTTGCGTCCCCATCCCCGAGCTCTATGAATGCTAATGCAGCTGTAATGTCCCACAGTGATTGGGAAGAAGCCCGTAGACTTGTGCCGCTTTGACTGAAGGTCCCAGTAACTCCACAAGTTGCTCTTAAGCTCCATGGCGATCAATCTATCATTCGGATACCGGGCATCTTTATTGGTTCTCTAGAAAAGCCCGTAACCCTGAGGTATGTGAAATCTGCAAACTGAATGAATAGATTGTCAATCTTGGACACGGCTTCCCATGCTTCCTTGCTTACCTTGTTGGCCTTTAAGTCTTTGTCTAGCCTGTAAATGAAATCATAGAAGAATTCATCGTTGACCACTTTGAAATCTTTCTCACATGTAGTTACTGATGGTCAGTGGGTAGCATTCGAAAATGGGGTCCTTAGAAAGAACACCACATCTATCCAGCTTGGAAAAGACACCTAGTGAAGCTGCAGCATACACCAAGTGGGAAGTCATTTTGAAGCTGAAAGTACGCTTCACGCCCGGAGTTAGGAGCTTGCACCAATGTTGTTGCTAATAATTTCCGACCAATTGATTATGGAATCAATTTTGTTGACTTCAATGGTCCTGATGAAAGCATACATCCATGTACGGAAAGTGTAAGCATTCGCCTCGCCATTCATCCTGCATAGCAATTTGACCACATCATCGACCTCCTGCACCAAATTGGACCGCGGAAGAGTTCTTGGGAACTTTGAAGGAGATCTAGGCTTCTTCATGTATCTGCTATTCATTATGCTCACGCAATCAGCTCTATGCTTCTCCCACCTGCTGCCGGCATCCTGAAGGCTAATGGAAGTCACCACCTTTCGCACTGGAATCTTTAAACAATAATTAATGAACTCTGCGTCCAAACGAATTATTGTCTTTCCTGTAGCATCATGCATTGATCTGGATGAAGGATGGTAAGATCTAGTGCACTCCATAACAAACTTTGGCAACTGGGCTGTGCATGGAAAGGCTGCAACTCGGATAATTCCACTGCTTTTAACCGCACGCATGAGTGAAGTCTTTCCCGCTCTGATCTATCAATCAATTCGGAAAGAGGTTCCGGACCTAGATCTGTGTCTCCTATGTCTGCAAGTTTGGAAGTGATGCATGACTCCATCGTGCTTTCTTTTTCATCTCTCTTCGCCATGGCTTTGTCTATCTTTGTCTGAATAATTCTTTTTCTTCTTACTTGGCCGGATTTCTTCAAAACTGGTGCAGATCTGGACAATTCTTCAGATTCGGAGGATATATGCAATGTATTGGACATTGATTAAAGCTCCTTTTCTTATGTAAAGCACCTGTAATGAATTCCTGCAATTAATTCAGACAAAAATGGCCACCGGAGTATGAATAGTGAATTTTAATTGTAAAAATCTGCACTTTTCAAGCCTACTACCCCAAAAATTGATGTTTAATTTGCACATAAAGAGAGCATGAATCCTTTCAACAACACTTGAGCACCTGTAACACCTATGCAAACAATTATGCAGACAAAGATCAACCTCCTTCAAAGCATGCACCAAATTTGGAAGCTTTTAGCCTTGTTTCCACTTTGCCTGAGCAAAATCCTTCTTCAAATGGGGCGCACTTTTCCTCTTGGCTGCAATTCTTTACCTGTGAATTAAATAATTCACCCATATGACAACCCATGCTTATATAACCCTCACAATTATATAATTAATAATTGCCCTTCCTATTCCTGGCAATTAATTAATTAAAAATCATGTTTCTCTTTAAAAATAGCATGTTTAAGTACAACCATATAATAAATTAAATTAATCCAATTTAATCCTTCACACTTCACTTCACTTAAGCTTCACAGTGTGCCTTGACCATAGCCACTAAAAATAGAATTTAATCTAATGATTTAATGCCTCAAAAATCATTAAATATATCCTAAATGGGGCGCACTTTTTGACATGAAGGGGCAACCTTTAAATAAATTAAATTTAGTCTATTTAATCCATTTAATTCTATTTCTTTCATTCCCCTTTGACTTCTTGACTTTCTTCCATGCTTGGCGTCTATTTTAGAAGGAAAATTAATTAATTAAATCGACTTAAAGGCTGTCATCATCTCACCAAAGGGGGTGCACTTTTTTGCACAATATAATTCTATTTTTAAGAATTTTTCACAATGGGATTCTTTACCCTGCAAGGCAACCCCGGAAATCCCATGATCCACTTAAGTGATTTGACTTTGACAATGAGATTATTTACCTGCTGAGGCGATAATAAAATCCCATGATTTCGCTTAAGTCACTTTCTTTTTATTTTATCATGAGAAGTTTTACCTTGCTGTGACAATAAATTCCACACCGCTGCGACCTCTAACTTTCCCACTGTAGCTTAAGTGAATTTTATATCACGGGAAAAAGTACCTGCTAAGCAGGTACAAAATTCCCACCTTGCCTGCTGCTTCCATTTTTCCCATTGCAGCTTGAATCCTTTGTTTTCCAAAAATGCGCCCAACCCCGCAGGGGCTTTTCTGCATGACTTCGCTTTTTCCCAGTGATCCAGACCTCCGATGGCGACTTCCTCCGGGCATAACGTGCGTATATATTTTCCAGCTGCTCCAGGCCAAAAATCGGGCTTACCCGGCAAAGGAATTGTTCTAGAGAAATTTCACAGAAAACGAAACGGGACAACACAAAAACACGAAAAATTGCCAAAAGGCACAAATAAAGCCCAAAACTTATTCCAAGTTAAAATCCTTCTGGTACATAGGAATAATGACATGTTCAATCATAACAGAATTAAAACGGAGCGCAAATAGCCTCATACGGGGCTCAAAATAATTAAATACAAATTTCCCGCAGACAAATCCCGACGACAGAATATAACAATTTTGGGCATCTGGGTATTTGGCGAAAAAGGCTAATATGGCTCTTTGGGAATATCTTGACGCAATACAAGAACTTTCAGGCAATAAAAACACAAAACAACCCACTATTTTAAAAGTACAAAAAAATTCGGATAGGGTAGTCGCAGATTTCAGGATGAAATCTGGGTGACACCAAAGTAGATTATGATTATCATACACTCCGAAGACATATGTCTACCTGTAAGTCTGCTTACATTGAGAAGTTAATTTCAAATGATATCAATATCAATTCTATGAGTTTGGAAATTGGGAAGGTTGGAGTGGCTAAGGTATACATCTACCTTAAGCCCAAGTTGGAAAATGGAAAATACATTGAAAATGAATTCAAGCTCCCAATTGCCCAAGGGGAAACATAATGTGGGCACGTTACAGGATGAGGAGTCTACTTTTCCCCTTGATGATGAAGAATAGGAGGAAGAACGAACAAAAGATAGTGGCGGCTTGGAACATGGTAAAAGAAGGTAGCCAACTATAGGAGAGAAGAGAATGCGAGAGCCGACTCCTCCAAGGAAGAAGAAGGTGAAGAAGAAGGGGTGGAAACAGGCGTTGTGGAGATAGGTTCAGAAGAGGGCGCCGAGGGCCAGAAATTTAAGAGAGTATTGAGGAGAACAAGGACTCAAGGCGTGGGCGCAAGGCCATGATAACCACCAAGGAGGTTGCCTAGAAACTCTCATGCGAAGACAAAACCGGAAAAGAAAAGGTGCAAGTACATCCCCACTAAGGATAGTGAGGGTGAGAAATCAAAAGACAGCGTGCGAAGAAGACTCTTGTTAACACCGTGTGGATGCGTAAGAACCTTGGGGCGAAGAGTTGAAACCGATGCAAAGGGGTTGGAAGAACAGGAAGTACGCAGATGGCACTACCGATACAAAGAAGGGTGAAGATAAGGGTGAACCATCCGGTGTGCCTACTAAAACACATACCGATGAGGGACCAGTGCTTGATGCGGGAGTGCATATTCCAAAAGGTAAGCACTCGGGAAAGAGAGATAAAGAAATGTTTAAAACTCCTTCAGCTGGTTATATCAACGATCCTACCAAGATATTTCGCGCTAGGTTCCAAAGTACTCCTTCAGCGATATGTTTAAAACTCCTTGAAGATTCCATTGTTCTCTCTATTGTGCTCCTTTTGAAGTGTGTGTTATGCATTGTTTCTCCATTATAGGATTGGCGACTTGGTTCACGATTCCCTCTTGCTTTTACTAGAGCTAAAGCGACTTGCATGGGAGGTTGTTTGGCATGTTTTAGAGTCTTTTGAGCTAGATCTGCAATCTGATCTGATTTAGCATAATTTTGTGAGTATGTGTGACCATATTTGAGGGTTTTAAGAGTAATACAAGTGCTGGAATTAATTTATGTGCAAACAACAATTTATTTTGCCCTAGGCGACTATTTTGGGAGTTTAGCTACTTTGCTGTTCTAATTTGGTTTGGTTCATCTTGTTCCTTGTATTTTTCCGAGTCCGGGCATATCTCATTTGCCCAAATCGGAGTAGTTTGGAGGAAGATATGAATTTTTAAAGATTGCAGCAGACTGGGGTTTGATTAATAATTGTTTTCAGCTGTGTATAATCAGATTTAGAAATCTGATTTGTCTATAAATTATTTCTGAGCAAAGGGAGTGATTTTTGGAGTGTTTGGAAGCTTGTGGAAAGGCTGAAATATTTTTATTGATTTTATTCTAACCCTAGCGACCTGTTTTCAGATTTTGAGGGTTGTTTTTGAAGGGTTACAGTGGTTCAAAAATCCAGATTGGTAGCTCGTTGGAAAGCCCTTGATTTATAGAAAATTCTGCATTTTATTTGAGGACAAAATATGGAATATTGAGCAAGTTATGAATTTTCTAAGTTTCAGCTGTTATGGTGCATTTTTAATTAATTCACTGCTGCAATTAATTTCAGATTTGAAGTGATTAATTTCCTAACTGGTTCTCCCATCTAATCCACCACCTTGGCTCACTCCAACCCCTTTTTGGGTTGTATTGAAGCTAACATTGGATTATTTGAGGTCAAACTAGGAGGGTTTAGTCCTTCTAGAGTCAATTCAGCGAATTAATTTGCATATTTGGATAATATCCCAAAAGGGATATTATAGTTGGATGAAGGTACAAAGTGAGGATTCTCAAACCGAAGGATGCTTTGCAAAGACAAGCGAAAGGACTAAAGCAACAATAGCATGCCGGATAACAAGTTATGAGTCTTTGCTCCAGACCTTGAAAGATGAGATGAAGAGGGCAGATTTGGCTTTGAATATGTGCACAGACTTTGAGGCAATAATCAAGACAAGGACTCTGGTGGAGGAAAATGCGGTCCTTGCAGCAAAGAACAATAAAACACTTGGGCGCGAGGAGAGGCTAATAGTATTAGTAGAAAAGTGCGATGCGCCACAAAGAACTCCGATACCCTCATAAAGATAGAATAAAGGAGATTGGAAAGCTGATAGCGCGACGCATGGATGTGATGGATGGGATGATCTCGAGTCTAGCAAACATTCTTAGAGTGTTGCAGAATGAGGGTGAAACCATGACTATGGATGAAATGGAAGGAGTACTCACAAATATCCCTAACAAGACGAATAAGGCGCTCGGTGATTGGAATGAGTTAGAGGCAGAGATCAAAAGTGAATATCCCGAGTTACTTGTTGCCTTCGAGGGGTAGGGCACCCAAATTCTTTGTGGTATTTATTCATTCATTATGTATAGAACATTCTTTTATTCCTTAGTCTTATTTTTGGAGAGATAAGGCATGATTACCCATTGTCGAGGGCGGCAATGAAGCAAGTGTGGGGTAATGTTGGGTTGATGAATTACAACCTAAGTACTGAAGGTGCATAAGGTTGGGGTGCACGGACATGGGGCATGTAGGTACACACAAAAATGTAGCGAAAAGGGTGCACCCAAGAAAATATGAGGTCGAGACTTAGCCGTTTTGCTTACAATGGGCTAAAGATAGGTTTGAGTGCGAGGCATGCAAAGGCATGAAGACTTGGAGACTAAACAAAGGTTATTTTGGACAAGTGGAAGATCAAGCGACATGCATGTTTTGGGCTAATAATAGAATCGAACTATGAGTTAATTATAAGACATCTATTATTAGAGAAGTTTGCATGCTTTGTATTTATCTTGTAGCGGTGCATGGCTATTCTTAGCATGTAGCCTATTTTAAGGATGTATAGGCGGTGAAGGGAAAGTCCCCACCCCAATATATATGTATTGATTTGCATGGATTTAATACATCCCGTGAATGCTTGTGAGGTTATGTTGCAAGCTTATGGGCGGGCATGACCTATGGTGATACTCTTATGTATGTGTTTGGCTTCGTGTTTTGCGAGTGATTAATACAATGGGTATATGTGGTTTGATACAATGGGTATATGTGGTTGGATATTGGTTATTGACTCATCTGTTGTTGGCTAGATTTTCCGAATAGCACAAAACCTAGGCAATCATGAGATAAATATCCCTCATTTGCCGTGAGGCACCCGTGTCGATTTGTCAATTAAAGTATGCTAGTATCTATATGGGGTTTTACTTTAATCTGTTCACTCATGAACCATAGTCAGACAGTTCTGCAGCAAGTAAACAATATTTTAAGAAAGAAAATATTTATAGAAGAAAGGACTTATAAAACACAGGGAAGAAATGGGGAAGATGTGCATCCCAATCAATAGATAACAGAGTTGATTGCATGCACATAGAAGAAACCAATAGATATAAACACAGAATTATAAGCAAAGGTAGCTCTAGATCTAGATTTGAAATAACACAAAGTTTATTAAAAGATTTAAGATATAAAAGCTAGAAACACAATACACCGTGACACAAAGTTCTCCGGAAATCTGCTCCTGTATATTCCTTTGCTTCAAGTGGCTCTCAAGGGGTTTCAGCACAAAGTCTGGAACACAAGGATGCTACTTACAAATTCTGATAATTAACCCGAGGTTCTTCTCCTACTTATAGAATGTAGAAGGGAAAGTACAAATGGGAAACTCAACTGAACTGAAACATAAACAAGTAAAGATGACATTTGGCAATCATCCTCCACTAACTTCTCCTTAAGTGACACATGTATCACTTAACTAATAGAATTGTTCCACATGACTTTAAGTAATGGTTTCAAAACCAATAACATTAAAGTTTTACAATTTCATCCGGGAACGTGGAAAAATAGAAGTCAAGCTAGCTATAACATTTATGTCTTCTTTTTGTTCTGATATTGGATATACTTGTCGAACATGTGATTCAACATCTTCCCATTTGTTTTAGCTACCGCTTCCTTTTTGTCCTGAACTACAACAATCCTTCGTTCAACACTTTGATACACGCTTCCACATCCTCCAAGCTCGGCCCGAACCTCACAATATCTGCCTGCAGTGCCACCAGTCTGCTAATGGAATTCATCGTGAAAGGTTTAGTAGCTCCATCAATTCTCTTTTGTACCATCAGAAGAGACCCTTCCAGGGAATTAGGCACTCTGCTAGGAATGATCCGCACGTATGAAGTAACATTTCCGACCACTTCCTCCTCAGTGAAAGAAATGATACTGTCTGGTAAGGACGATGTCCTACTCTCAAGTGCCTGCATCCTCTTCAGCAAAACTCTGCAGATCTCCAAACGGAAAGATACTGCAAACTCCAGCTGCTTCCCCTTCTCAACTGATCCGTCCGGTACAATCTGCTCTGCAACCAATACTTCTCCCGACAACTTGTTGATTTCGGCCAAAGTACTCAAGTTACTCTCAACAACTATGTTCATATCTACTATGCTCGTCACCAGTTGCTTCAGCTGATTTGCTGCATCATTCATAACCTTCAGGTAGGCTGGCACCTCTCCAAGTTGTACAAAAGCTTGACGAATAATTAGATTCTTCCATTCGTCAATAGCTTTCACCTGATTGCTTGCATCCTCCATCTCCTGCATAAGATGATCACTCACCGCTCAAATGGGCTAAGTGGAAGATTTAGCAACCTTAGCTATGATCTCGCATAACTGAGATACTTGCTTCTAGAGTTCGTCTTTCTCGCTTTTTCTCTCGTCTGCCTAAGGAATAGAGCATCTATCAATGTTTGCGTGTCCTGCTTCAATCCTTCTGTGGTGGCTTGACCGAGGGGTACTCTGGTTACTATTACATCTTCTGCCGTGAGCTTATCTTCCTTCTTTCCTTCTCGCGGAATCGACATCTCAAGAACTTCGCCCCGACTCTGATGATCAACCTTGAAGTTACCTTAGCAAATTTAGGTCTTCTGTCTTTTCCGCCTAGGCTCCGGAGTAGCTGCAAGTCGTGTTCTTCCAAGTTCATCTCCACTCTAGCTTCTGGAACCAATTGTGAAGCCAACCATTATGAGAAGTTACTTCTCGGAGAATGAGAAGTCGCTGAGTGCACTATTATCTCTCGCTCTGTTTCCCCTCCATCAGAAAGTGCTAGTGTTATGGTTGCCATCTTCTGAATCATCCAAGGACAAAGCTCTTTCGAACTCTGCCATCTGCAGCTTCAATGTCTCTTCTAATGTGAGCCGAACGGAGTGGCTGAGGAGAGAAGATGAATGTTGCTGGATTCAGTGGAGGCATGGAAGTGTCCTGCTGAGGTGCAATAGTCGGTGAAGTAGTAGATGTTGGAGAAGCCGGAACTAAAGTCATAGTCGTGGAAGTGATCTTCTCCTTTGATTGAGATCTTCTGTGCACTTTCATCTTCTCGGACCTTCTGCTGCTTTCTCCTTCGTGCTTCTGCTTGAGAGAATCTCTTGTGCCAAAGTTTCCCGTGATTTGATTCATCAGTGCTTCATCAAGGTAGTATCCCTTCGTCAGCAACCAATTTAAAGTATTCACCAAAACAAATAATAGCTTGACCTTTCTTTAATCGTATGGCAGCCACGTTATTTTAAAGTACGGCTCTATCTCCTCTCATTTGATGGTAAGCGTCAAGTAACACATTCCCATCATCTTTAAGATTCGCAGGTATCCGCACTAGTCCAAAGTCGAACACTTGCCGTGCTGATAGCCTGCTGAAATCCTTCTTTCTAACCTCGTACTCACTTTTGCACTTCATCCAGAAATCCTCTAATGAAGGCACATGTGCGTACTCCTGGGAGATCGTCTTCTTGGCTACTCCAAATGGATCGAAGTTCAGCCGTGCCGTGAAGAACTCTTGCTCATACTCGGATAACATCTCCGTCTCCATCCCTCGAGCTCTATGAATGCTCTGGCAGCTATAATGTCCCACAGTGATCGGGAAGAAGCCCGTAGACTTGTGCCGTTTCGACTGAAGGTCGTGTATCTCCACAAGTTGTCTGCTCAGCTCCATGGTGATCAATCTATCATTTGGATATCTGGACAACTTAATCGGTTCTCCAGAAAAGCCAATAACCCTGAGGTATGTGAAATCTACAAACTGAATGAATAGATTACCAATTCTAGATACAGCTTCCCACGCTTCCTTGCTCACCCTGTTGGCCTTTAGGTCCCTGTCTAGCCTGCAAATGAATTCGTAGAAGAATCCATCATTGACCACTTTGAAATCTTTCTCGCACGCAGGTACAGTAAGTTGTGGGTAGCACTCGAAAATGGGGTCCTTAGAAAGAACGCCACATCTATCCAGCTTGGAGAAGACGCCTTGTGAAGTTGCAGCGTATACCAAGTAGGAAGTCATTTTGAAGCTGAAAGTACGCTTCACGTTCCAAAGTTGCTCACCAATGTTGTCGCTAATGATTTCCGACCAATTGATTATGGAATCAATCTTGTTGACTTCAATGGTCCTGATGAAAGCATACATCCATGTACGGAAAGTGTGAGCATTCACCTCGCCATTTATCCTGCATAACAATTTGACAATATCATCAACCTCTTGCACCAGATTGGACCGCGGAAGAGTTCTTGGGAACTTAGAAGGAGATTTGGGCTTCTTCATGTATCTGTTGTTCATTATGTTCACGCAGTCAACTCTATGCTTCTCCCACTTGCTGCCAACATCCTGAATGCTAATGGAAGTCACCACCTTTCTGCTGGAATCTTCAAACAATAATTGATGAACTCTGCATCTAATCGAATTATTGATTTTCCCGAGCATCTCGCACTGATCTAGATGAAGGATGGTAAGATCTAACGCACTCCATAACAAATTTTGGCAACTGGGTTGTGTATGGAAAGGCTGCAGCTCGAATAATTCCATTGATTTTAACCGCATGCATGAGTGAAGTCTTTCCTGCTCTAGATCTATCAATCAATTCGGAAAGAGGTTTTGGACCTAGATCTATGTCTCCTATGTCTGCAAATTTGGAAGTGATGCATGACTCATGCGTGCTTTCTTTTCGTCCCTCTTTGCCATGGCTTTGTCTATCTTTGTCTCGAACAATTCTTTTTCTTCTTATCATTCGAATTCTTCAAAATCAAAAGTGCGATCTGGATAATTCTTCGATTCGGAGGATATATTCAATGTATTGGACATTAATTAAAGTTCATTTTCTTTTGTAAAGCACCTGTAATGAATTCCTGCAATTAATTCAGACAAAGATGGCAACCGGAACATGAACAGTGGATTTTAATCATAAAAATCTGCATTATTCAAGCCTGCTGCCCCAAAAATTGATGTTTTATTTGCATGCAAAGTGAGCATGAATTTTTCCAACTTCACCTGAGCACCTGTATCACTTATGTAAACAATTATTCAGACACAAATCAACTTCCTTCAACCTGTGCGCCAAAATTGGAAGCTTTTAGCATTGATTTCACCTTCTTTTGAGCAAAAATCCTCTTCAAATGGGGCACACTTTTCCTCTGGGCTGCACTTCTTTACTTGTGAATTAATTAATTCATCCTTATGGCAGCCCCTGCTTATATAACCCTTGTGATTCTATAATTAATTAATGCCTTTGCTATTACTGACAATTAATTAATTAATTAATGAGCTTCACTCTTCAAATGGGGCACCTATTTTGTGCATGCTTATGGCTGCCATTAAATAAAATAAATTTATTTAATTTTAGACTTCTGCTTCCACTTAACTCAAGCCTCACAGTATGCTTTGACCTTAGCCACTGAAAATAGGAATTAATTTAATCATTTAATACTTTAAAAAGTATTATTTCTCTCCCAAAAGGGGCACACTTTTTGACATAAAGGGGCTGCCATTAAATAAATAAATTTATTTAATTTTAGAATAGTCTATTTTCAACCACCTTTTGTCCTTTAACTTCAGTTGACTTTTCCACAAGCCTAGGCACCTATTTTGGGTGAATAATTAATTAAATTAATCAATTTAAAGGCTGCCTTTACTTCTCCAAAGGGGGCGCACTTTTTGACATAAAGAATTCTATTTTTAAGAAACACATGACAATGGGATTTTTTACCCTGCAAGGCAGCCCTGAAAATCCCATGATTCACTTAAGTCATTTGACTTTCATAATGGGATTGTTTACCCTGCAAGGCAGGCAATAAAATCCCATGATTCACTTAAGTGATATTTCTTTTATTCCACAATGGGAATTTTTACCCTGCAAGGCGTATAAAAATTCCCCCTGCCTGCTGCCTCTAATTTTTCCATTGTCACTTAAGTGGCATTGCCTCCATGGGAAAAAGTACCCTGCTAGGCAGGTACAAAATTCCCACCTGCCTGTTGCTTCTAATTTTCCCATGATCCACTTCAATTCTTCTTTTTCCAAAAATGCGGCCAGCCTAAAAGAGGCTTTTTGGTGCGCGACTTCGTCTTTTCCCAGTGAACCGGACCTCCGATGGCGACTTCCTTCTGACATAACGTGCGTATATGATCCCCGCTATTACTCCGTGCCAAGAATCAAGCCAAACCGCCAAAAGAATTGATCTAGAAAAATTTTACGTAAAACGAAACGGAAAACACAAAAACGTTGCCAAAAGTCACAAATAAAGCCCAAAACTTATTCCTAGTTAAAACCCTTCATTATATAGGAATAATGATATGTTCGATCACAACAGGTTAAATCGGAGCACAAATTGCCTCAAACAGGCTCAAAATAATTAAATATAAATTTCTCACAAACAAATCCGGCTTGATGAGAATATAACAATTTTGGGCATCCGGGTATTTGGCGAAAATGGCTAATATGGCTCTTCGGGAATATCTTGACGCAATACAAGAACTTTCGCAATAAAAACACAAAAACGACCTATTATTTTAAAAGTACGAAATTTTTTTCAGTCACAGATTTCAGGATGAAATCTGGGACACCATCTATAAATGGATCTTGCATAATAAATCTGATCTTAATTCTTGTTTAATCATTTATGCACTAAGGTTGTGATCTAGATCTGTTTATGCTTTACTTTGAATGGTTATTATGGATCTGGATTATATGTGTGTTTATCATGCTAACTCCTTGACAAAGCTGCCATAAAAGAGGGACCTGGTACCCTTGTGCGCTTCGGGTGAGCGCTCAGGTCTGCCTGAGTGATGTGCCAGCGTGCCTTGGGCTGTTTGGTAAAATAAAAGACTATGTATAGTGACATTTGGACTAAGCATATTGACATTCTAGGAGCTGAATCTATGCCTGCACTCTTTGAAGAGGCAAAACATGCAAAAGAAGGGGGATTTCTAATCAGAATTTATAATAGAAGGGACACCCTCCAGAAGGAATCTGCAGCACCACAAACTTGATCTTTGATTCTCTCCTTGTACACTTAGATGCTACAACAGATCACACCTTTGTCTTTGTGGCCTCGTAGAATATTTTGATCTCATGGACATTATCAAAACCATTTCATTTCTCATATATGTATAGATAGATATACATCTGATCTGCTCCAAGTACTGAACAATAAAACTTAGAAATTCATTTATATATTGTTATGGACAAACTAAAGCAAGCATAGCCACCACATTTACCATGGCTACAGAGTGCCCTTGATTTTGTAACGATGATATAAAGCTCCTTTTCTCATGGGGCCTAAGACATGCATTAACATGTTCTCTGTTCTTTATGCCCACCATTTCAGCTACGCTTGCCACTGCCTCTTCCCTGTCTCCTGACAGTAGAATTGTCTTTATTCCCATTTTCTGAAGCCTGCATCATCCACGAGGTAATTTTTGTTAAATATTTTGCAAGAGAATTCATCCTTTCCCTCAAAAACTTATACCAATCAATTTCTATCCTTATAAGTCAATATCCTTATACATTAATACAGGATAACAGCAAGTTTACTCTTGCTATATATATGTTACTCAGAACAAAACCAATGAATAGACCTTACAGCTAGATACTACTTTGGCGAGAAAAATATGAATGAAGTATCTTTATGTGTCTGTACACACTTGCAGACTTACTAGACAGTGCTTATTTATTCTCTTCTTTGAATGTACTCGTGTTTAAATTTATGCTACCCAACATATATATTATAACGGAACATATGAATAAATAGTAATGTCATGCGAGGTTATATCATACCATTCTAACAATGAACAATAGAGCAATAGATTTCAAATCATAATCTCATATGTTTGCGAAGACATTAAAGTTTACGCATGGCTAACACATTGCAAACGCCTTTCAATAAAACTGGAAAATGAAAGGTGAAACATTATTTAGAAGATGTACAATGTAGGTTTCCAAACAGAAGATTGAGTTTTACATTTTAGGAAAAAAATTATTCAAATTGCACACATCTTCCTGTGTGCGCACAAGCATGTGTGTATAATATATATGCTTATGTGTGTGTGTGTGCATGTGGATGCATGTATACAATCTTACAGTGCATTTGCCAGATTTAAAACATCAATTTGCAAATTAAAGAATCACATTTTTTAAATAGCATAATTTGTATCAATGAACTTGATAAAATTAAAAATCAGCAATTTCTAAAAAGTTTCTCCAAGAAAATCCTTCCACATCATTAATCAATACACATTGAACCAAGAAATAGGTTAGATAATAGTGTTGCTGTTAGTATTTATATTAATAACTCTCACATTTCAGCTGGGTCAAGATCCAAACATTTAGCTTCATTATAAAATTTAAATGTTGACTTGTTGACATGAAACCATGAAGTATTCTGACAAAGCATGTGGTCATACCCAAAAAGATAAATACTAGCTTTGACACTAGATTTAGGTGATCTTTGGTGCCAATGCCAGTGGGATTTAGTGCAAATTGTAGCTGGCACACATGGTGTTTGGGAACAATCATTGGATGTTTTCATGCCAACATTTTACTTGGTTGCTAGTTGATGGGAATTTTTGACACTGTTAGTGCCATTTGATAGTTTTGACTGCCTTAAATACTTGATAGTTTGATCCGTAAACTTCTACTTTGGAACTCTACGAATCACACAATTATGCTGTTCTACTTTCAACTTTGGAAAATGACAGATTTGCTTGAAAAATTAGAGCTTCGTGACTAATTATCTAGTGCTATAGAAAGGAAATTGCAGAGAAGGAAATAATTCAAAACTTCAACACCAATAATTTTATCCTGAAACCTCCAAGGAGGAAAACCAGTCGGAAGGGCAATTGCTCTTTCTTCCCACTTTTATTGGTCTAACATAGACAATTATAGATTACAATAAGTATGAAAAGAAGCAACAATGTAAACCTTCTCTCCAATTACTTGTTTGCTCTGTTTCTACACCTTGCTCCTACAATTCCATTCCAGCACTGAAGATCTTGCTCACTGCTCTCATTAAACTCTGCTTCTCGATCTCTTTGGATCTTCGAATGCCTATTCTCTTGCTCCTTTCATGTATTTATAGGCCTTCCCATGTCCTCCCGTGCACTGGAGGATGTGAAAGGGCATGGAAGGGAAGAGACATGGCTGGGCACTTCAAGAACGCGTCCACTCGCATTCCATTCTTCTTTTCTGTTCGAAAGTGTCAGGACCGCCGCCCTGCAAGGCAGCGGTTCTGAAACCGCCGCTTTGCACAGAGCGGCGGTTCTATCTAGAACCTCCGTTTACCTCATTTTTCTCACTTTTCTTGTTTCTCCTTCTTGGTGCTGATGGAACTGATGAAGTGGTGTGTTTTTCTGGATCCCTATGGATCATACCTCCCCTACTTAGAAGGCTTTTGGTCCCAAAAAAGCTTAATGGGGGAGTCGTAGAGGAATCAACTACCTCTCGTGCTCATTCGAGTACCTTGGTCTGCCTCGGTGTCTTCTCTCGTCCAACCTGCCAAGACTCCTGTGGATCTCTGGTTTGTTGTTCTAGTGCTACATCCTCCTCTGAGTTGCCTTGAGTACAATCCTCTTTGGAAGGTAACTCCTGTATCTTTCCTTCTTTGTCATGCATAGATGGCGTTAGTAGATGCGAGCTCTTGCAACTTACTATCGCGTGCATCTGCATGAAGTATGGCCTGAAGGTTTCTTCTCCAACCTACTCAAGTATGGCGAAGGTCCCATATTGTAGTGGTTTAGTCCTTTCTTGTCTTTGTCTCTTGAGATGGATTGGCCGAATCCTCTCCAAGTACGTTGCTGCTATAGTCACCACCGTTCCTTGTATCTCCTCTTCTTCTTGCTGCCCCACGGTCAGGTCCAGTGAATCCGTAGGTAGATACGGTGATTGCATAGCGGAAGTTTGTTTTGCTCCTTGAATGAGCAGTTCCTGTGGTGGCTTCTTCGCAAAACTGACAAGCACTATCCAAATTCTCCATCCTTTGGTCAGAAATATCCGTGCTCTCACGTCCATTTTTCTTTTCTTCCAATGAAAGAAAACAAAACTGATGATTTTCTGAAAAAGTCTTGGTGCTTGGTTGTCACTTACCATAGCCTTCTTTGATTTGCTCTAGTGTGCCTGGATGTTAAAATTGACTCTATCCTTGACCCATCTGTATCGGTTCTCCCTCCTTGTGAACACAACATCCCTGATATACAAGTAAGGACTTCCGAAGACAACGTCAAATGCATCAAGTGGAATAATATCAGCCTTTAATACATCTATGTATTGGGTGTTTATCCCAAACTGAAACTTACACTTCCTTTTAACTTGTATTTCTACACCCTTCTTCACCCATCCTAGTGGGTATGGATGTGGATGTGCGTAAGTCTCTAGACCAAGCTGTTCTACAACCGCATCAAAAATCAAATTTGACTGAGAACCAGAATCTACTAAAGCGTTTACCTTAGTCTTCTTGATTTGGATTCTGATTTGAAATAGCTTACTCATCTCTTCTTCTTCTGCTGCCCCGTACATGTTAGTGGCCGTGCATCCCAGCCTCTCATCTACATCCGAATCATCCTAAATCTCCACCTCTTTTTTTGTCTTCACAGTGGCCATGGTTTCTTGGAATCCTTGGTTCGGTGCTTTGGGTGCAATTCCGAATGCAACTTCCAACATGTGGCATCAATGTGTCCATTCACATCACAATTCTTACAGAAATTCTTAGGATCTTTACAAGTATGCAAAGCAGTGGCGGCATGTTTACTTTTCCATTTACCTCTGCCACTTGTCTTCCCTTGTTCTTTGTCCTGTTGTTACGTTGACTGGTCTCCCCTTGGCTCTATTTCTCCTTGCTTCTTCTCGCGTCAATGTAGTATGCTTGTACACAAGCTTCATTGAGATCCTTGGGCTTCGTAGAGATTACCTTCCTCAGAAAGTGAGTGTGAAGTCCTCCCAAATACTTGGTCGAATGTCCTCATCCTCCAAGTCCATATTAAGAAACATGGCTTGTCTTGAGATTCCGTAGTGTAGTCTTGCACGCTTTGACCGCTGCCACTGTCTAAGTACTACCACTTAATCATCATGTCAATCTTATGGCCAATAGGATAGAAGTTAGCTCTAAGCAATTCTTTGAAACCCTTCCAATCTTGACATATAGGACATTTCTTCTTCTCACAAGTGGATAGATGGGTTTCCCACCAAACCGAGCATGACCTTCCATTTTAAAACGTGCAAAGGTGACCCTTTGTGCCTCACTGACATTATGCACACTAAAGTAGACTTCCAACTGTTTTAGCCATTTATCCAGTAATTTTGCATCTACTTGTCCTTCAAAATTCTTTATTTCCACTTTTGTTTCAACTTTAAAAGGTGTATGTGCAGATTTTACCTTCTTGCTTACAATTGGCGTCTCTTCACGCTCTTCCCATTCTTCCTCTTCGTGGCTCTTTCCGATACCAAATTTTTCGGCTAGTGCTCGAACCACCGAGTCCATGGAATCTTGCTTAACCGAAGTGTCTTTTGCAGATCTGAAAGCTCTTCTTGTTTCCTATGCAATCTATCCATCATGGTCTCTAGCATCTCGACTCTACGGACCAAGTTCTCTTCCTCCATTTGAGCTCAAACTCTTTGTTTCCACTTCTTCGTAGAAATATCTGGCTCACAAGGTAAAACTTCTTCACCTTTAGACCTTGTCATTGTCATACAAAATCACAAGAAAGATTCTCATGGCTAAATTTTTTGCAAAGTGTTGAAAACCTAGGCAGTCATGAAATAAATCTCCCTCATTTACCGGTGAGGCTCCCGTGTCAGATTTGTCAATTAAAATATGCTAAAATCTATATGGGGGTTTTACTTTAACTATTCATCTCATGAACCATAGCTGTATAGTTCCGCAGTGAAGTAAGCATTGTTTTTAAGAAAGAAAATATTTATAGAAGAAAGAAGTAATAAAACATAGGGAGGAAATGGGGAAGATGTGCAACCCAATCAATAGATAACAGAGTTAATTGCATGAACATAGAAGAAAATAATAGATATCAACGCACAAAATTATAAGCAAAGGCACTTCGATCTAGATCTAAAATAACACAAAGTCTATTAGAAAATCTAAGATAGAAAGCTAGAAACAAAATGCACCTTGACACAAAGTTCTCCGAAAATCTGCTCCTTTATATTCCTTTGCTTAGTGGCACTCAGGGGTTTCAGCACAAAGTTTGGAACATAAGAATGTTGCTTACAAATTCTGACCCTTTAATCCGTAGGATCTTCCTCTATTTATAGCATGTGGAGGGGAAATTACAAATAGGAAGCTTTTAGTTGAACTGGCACATGTGGAAGACGGAAAAGAAAACAACCGGCAATCTCCCTACTAAAATTCCTTTTTGCATGACATGCATGATTTGCAACTGAAGATTTAACCTTCTATTTTACATGTCTACCACTTATTTCCAAGTAGTTGACTTCTTCAAGTAATGGCTTTTAAACCAATCACTTAAGTTTTATAATTTAATTGATCGCTCAATTACTTTGTCGGAGGAAAGAAGAAGGAAGAGGAAAGTTGCAGTCTTGTTCTTTTTCACATTCTTATATTCAATTGATTCTTTTGCCCTTGATTCTCACCATACTGGATCTGGAAATGGCTGGATCTGGAAGCGACTGGATCTGGAATTTTGCTTACGGGTGTTGCCTTCGCCTTGTCTTCCCTTTTATCCTTGAAGCTTTTGCAGTTCTTCTCCTGTACATGCATCAGTGCAATGTTTGTCGTAAATAACTCATCATTTTTATTTTTAATTGCATATGAGCAATTAAAAATTCAGAAAGCATTGCGAGTAAATACAAAATCAATGAAGGCTTCAACTAGAAGATTGGGAGCACATGCACAAAATCCGAAAGGAATTCTCCATGCACCGACTTCTACACACGTCGAAATAAGAGGATGAAATTTTTGCTGGAAGCTTTTGCGATTATGAGATTTGAATCTATTGACTTCATCAAATCTGGAAGCTATGCATGATTCTGCTGATCCTTCACTTTCATCCCACTTTGCCATGGCCGTATCTATCTTTGTCTGAGCAATTCTTTTTCTCTTTATTCGGCCGAAATTCTTCACAACCGGTGCAGATCTGGATATTTCTTCAGATTCGGAGGATATGTTCAATGTATTGGACATTGATTTAAGCTCTCTTTCTCTTATAAAAGCACCTGTAATGAATTCCTAGAATTAATTCAGACAAAGATGGCAACCTGAACATGAACACTGGATTTTAATCATAAAAATATGCATATATCAAACCTGCTGCCCCAAAATTTGATGTTTTATTTGCATGCAAAGCAAGCATGAATTTTACCAACTTCACTGAGCACTGTATCACTTATACAAACAATTATCCAAAACACAAATCAAATTCCTTGAACACAATAGCTAAAATTGGAAGCTTTTAACATTAATTACACCTTTTGAGCAAAAATCCTCTCCAAATGGGGCGCACTTTTTATCAGGCTACACTTCTCTGCCTTTGAATTAATTAATTCATCCTTTTGGCAGCCCACATATAATCCTCATGATTCTATAATTAATTAATGTCTTTCCTATTCTGGCAAGTAATTAATTAATTAATAAGCTTCACTCTTGAAATGGGGCGCTATTTTGTGCATGCTCATGGCTCTTTATTAAATAAATTAAATTTATTTAATTTTAGACTTACGCTTCCGATTAACTCAAGTCTCACGGTATGCTTTGACCTTAGCCACTTTGAAAATAGAAATTAATTAAATCATTTAATACTTAAAAATATTATTTCTCTCCCAAATGGAGCGCACTTTTTGACATGAAGGGGCTGCATTAAATAAATAATATTTATTTAATTTTAGAACTGTCTATTTCCAGACTTCCCTTTGTCCACTTCCCTCTGTTGACTTTTCCACAAGCCTGGGCGCCAAATTTGGAGAAGAAATTGATTAAATTAATTAATTTAAGGTTGCCTTTCTTTCCCTAAAGGGGTCGCACTTTTTGGCATAATAGATTTCTATTTTTAAAAGTCAATTGACAATGGGATTATTTACCTATGCAAGGCAGCCCGAAAATCCCATGATCCACTTAAGTCAGCTGTTTGACTTTTATCATGGGAATTTTTACCCTCAGGCGGGTAAGAAAATCTCATCCATGCTTTAAGTGATTTTCTTTTATTTCACAATGGGGATTTTCACCTGAAGGCGGTAAGAAATTCCCGCCTGCCTCTTGCCTCTAATTTTTCCATTGTGACTTAAGTGGCATTGCTTCCATGGGAAAAAGTACCCTGCTAGGCATGTACAAAATTCCCACCTACCTGCTTCTTCCAAAATCCCATGATTCACTTCAAACCTTTTTTTTCCAAAAATGCGGCCAGCCCGAAGAAGTTTTTGGTGCATGACTTCGTCTTTTCTGAGAGAACTAGACCTCTGATGGCGAATTCCTTCTGGCACAACGTGCATAGATGATCTCCAAATACTCCGGGGCCAAGAATCGAGCCAAAGCGGCAAAGGAATTGGAGAAATTTCATAGAAAACGAAACGGGAAAACACAAAAACACAAAACGTTGCCAGAAGTCACAAATAAAGCCCAGGATTCATTCCTGGTTAAAACCCTACTAGTATATGGGAATAATGATATGTACGATCACAATAGGGTTAAACTGGAGCACATTCCTTCAAACGGGGCTCAAAATAATTAAATACAAATTTCTCGCAGGCAAACCCCAACGACAGAATAAAACAATTTTGGGCATCTGGGTATTTGTCGAAAATGGCTTATATGGCTCCTTGGGAATATCTTGACACATTACAGGAACTTTCTGGCAATAAAAACACAAAACGACCCATTATTTTAAAAGTACGATTTTTTTTTAATAGGGTAGTCTCAGATTTCAGGGTGAAATTTGGGGACACCAAATCGGCTCCGTCTGTGGACATCTTTGCCTCTATCAAAATGACATGAGCAAAGGTGAGATCCCAGCATCTCTGGTTTCGTATCTTGTATGTTGGGCATGGGGTCAAGCAAACAAAAACAACACAAAACAAAAGAAAAGGAAAGAAAACAACAAAGTTTTATTTATATACATACAGGTTTTACCCTACTTTTTTATGTCCGGAAAAGCTTCAGATGCTGCCCGTTGAAAGGCAGTGGTAACTCAATTCCATCCCGGTAGGCAAGGAAGAAAGTGTCCATTCTTGCAGCTCTTTTGATCACGAAGGGCCCTTTCTAGAGTGAATCGATTTGTCGTGCATGCCCTTCGGTTCATGTCTCTTGTCCCACCAGAGTACCCAGTCTCCGATCTCGAACTTCCTTTCTTTGGCCTTCTTGTCAAATATCTTGGGCAAGTCCTTATCAACTTCATCTGGTGGTGGCTCATCCTTTCTTCTCTCTGTGGTGGATAAGTCTGCATCAACTTGCTCTCGTTCCCAAATTTATTTGTTGCATTTCTGAGGAAGAACTATCACCATATTCTTTGTTCTTCTTCAAGTATTGATCATGCTTGTTGAAAGTCTCCACTAAGGAAACTAAACCCTTGGGGATTTTGTTACCTTTTGGTTGGACTATTCCACTGCTATCATCATAACCTGGATCAACTTTTCCTGTGACTATTTTTCATGGTGGTGATTTACTCCCTTCAACATGTAGACATGCAGATGTTTGTTCAGGGACTTTGGGGTGGTAGACCATCTCCACTTTATAGTTTCCTTGTCTGAATATGGATGGTGGTCTATCCGGATTCAATAGTGCAGCCGTGACTGCCAAAGAATCTGCCTTGGAGTTTTGATTTATTGGAATGAAGTCAATAGAGAAGGCTGCAAAATCGAATGTGGCAGAAAGTACTCTATCTCTGTAATGCTCCAACTTATCTCTTTTGACTTGACTTTGCCCTCGAACTTGCTTTACTAGAAGTTCAGCATCTCCTTGGGCTTTGAGGAGTTTTACTCCTTTCTTTTTAGCTTGCTCCATTCCTAGAAAGCAATGCTTCATACTCCGCCATAGTATGGTTGGTGTTCTCGAACATCAGCTTGTGGGAGTATGGGAATATCTCATGATCTGGAGATATTAGTAGAACGCCACTCTCCTGATCCAAAAGAGCAACATGTGCCTTTAAACTCTAGAGTCCAAACTTTTTCTTCTTCTTTTGTTGGCTCTGCTCTGGTTGAAGTTCTGGCTCTGGAATGCCTTTATCCATTTCCAAGAAGTATACACTGTGGTCAAACCCCTGAAAAAGAATCTGAGATCTAGGATCTTCAGATTTTGTCACTGTGTACTTGGACTTCTTTTCCAGCTCTAGCTTCTGATTAATCCCCTTGATAGGAATATGAGCACAGGACCAATCCATCTTTACTTCTCCCAGCTCTTTGCAGAAGTTTCTGCTCAACAACATCCCGTAGGAGACAGGAATATCTACAACTAAAATTGTCATCTTTAATCTCTTGTCAGGAAAAGCTGCCAGAATAGCTTGTGCATCTTTGATTTGTCCGATTAAAGGGACTTGTCTCTCCATGGAGTAGCACCTTTTTATGGTCTTTGTCAAGGTAAGCCCAAGAGCATCTGCAACTTTAGCTGGCATGACATTGTCAGAAGCACTGAATCTAGAATGTAATTGCTTAACTTGAAACCATTAAGCAATAAGGAGACATAGAAAGGTTCTACTCTTTTAGAAGGTGAGGATTTAACAACTACAGTGTTGTTCTGGGGAGGAGTAACTTTGGGCTTAGGCAAAAGGCCTTTTGATGTATTGAATTGTCCTAGTGATTGTACATATTTGACTATCCTATTTAACTACTCGGAAAGGCTCTCGGGTATTTAGCTTCGACATTTGAACTCGATTTTTTTAACATGATCAATAATGTCAAAAGAAGAAATAAATTCAGAATACAGAGCCGCTTTATGTGGTTGAGATGAAGAATTCGCATGCTTACTTCCGGGAGCTAAGGAAGAAGGCAAAGGGATGCCCCTTCTTTGCTCGTCTGCTAATGCTTTAGCTTGGAGAGTTTTTGATCTTGTAAGTCTTGAATATGCATGACCATGATCGTCTTGAAGCTCCTCATACTCATGTTCGAATTGTAGTTTAGGTAATTAATGTTGGAGTCACCAGCAGGACCTACAAAATCGTCATTCTCGAACTAATCCATGTCAGCTTCCTGATCTTCTTCATTCATCTCCACGTTGTTTCTGGGAGAAGCTTCAATCGCTAATCTTTGGGAACTAGCAATGCGGTTCCGGTTGTTGAAATTCCGAGCAGGGGCAATATTGTTGCCCTAAGCCATTTGAGCCATTTGTTTCTTCATTTGCATCATCTCATTTGCTAACTTTTGCAATGTGAATCGAATGTAAGTAGAGAGGATGATCTTTCACTCTAGAAGTGTTGCTCTTTATCTTTCCACCATGATGAGATCGTCTTCAATTTCAACTACCATGTTTTGAGTCTTTAAATAAGTCGGTAGGGCGTGCTCTTCGCGATTGATAGCTTACTTCGAAAGTAAAGCATTAATGAAGAATACCTTTTGATTCTTGTCATTCGAGAGAAGAAGCTAGAATTTAGTACTGATAATCTTTAGAATTTTGCAATAAAATCCCACATGTGCTCATGTGGCTCCTTGATGAGTAAGGTGAGTAATCAATGTACTAGAATCTTGATTGCCTTGAATCTTTTCGGGAATGCATCTGCATAGTAGCCCGATTGGTTATGGTACCGAGGAGCTAGCCAAGAAAAACCATTCTCCCGGCCAAGTCGTGCGAGTCTCTATGAAGAGTCGCGAGATACATCTTCATGTTCGACTGCAAGCACTCCACAGGATATGAAAAAAACAGCCAAGTGGTCATCTGGATTCTGCTTTCCATCTCCAAAGAATTTCGGAAAATTCTTTCTCGTCCCTTTATGTAGATCATGCATAGGAGTCGATTCGGAGGTCCAAAGGCTGCGCCCCCATGGAATAGGCGTTGCAGGGGCAAGTGGTTGATTCTGCATCATGATGAACCCTTCTTTGAGAATAGACTTGGTGAATAATTCCAGCCCTTAGCCGGATTATCTTGAAGATGATCCGGATTTGTATGAGTTTGCACTCTTTTTCTGGTGAAAGAAGGGATCTGCGGCTTCTAAATTGAGAAATGCTAATTTGTGTTGTTCCCAGTAGTCGCCAAAATTGTTGGCTAGATTTTCTGCATTGTTGAAAACCTAACTACCATGAGATAAATCTCTCTCATTTACCGGTGAGGCTCCCGTGTCAGATTTGTCAATTAAAATATGCTAGTATCTATATGGGGTTTTACTTTAACTATTCAGCTCATGAACCATAGTTGTATAGTTCTGCAACAAGTAAGCAAATGTTTTTAAGGAAATATTTATAGAAGAAAGAAGTAATAAAACACAAGGAAGAAATGGGAAAGATGTGCAACCCAATCAATAAATAACGAGAGTTGATTACATGCACATAGAAGAAACCAATAGATATCAACGCATAGAATTATAAGCAAAGGCACTTCCGGATCGAGATCTAAAATAACACAATTTATTAGAAGATCTAAGATAGAAACCTAGAAACAAAATGCACCACGACACAAAATTCTTCAAAATCTGCTCCTTTATATTCCTTTGCTTAAGTGGCTCTTAGGGGTTTTAGCACAAATTCTAGAACATAAGAATGCTGCTTACAAATTCGATCCTTTAACCCGTAGGTTCTTCCTCTATTTATATCATGTAGAGGAAAAATTACAAATAGGAAGTTTTTAGTTGAACTGGCACATGTGGAAGTCGGAAAAAACAACTGGCAATATCCCTCCTGGAATTCCTCTTTGCATGACATGTATGATTTGCAACTAAAGATAGAACCTTCGATTTTATATGTCTGCCACCTATTTCCAAGTAGTTGACTTCTTCAAGTAATGGCTTTTAAACCAATCACTTAAGTTTTATAATTTAATTGATCACTCAATTACTTTGTCGAAGGAAAGAAGAAGGAAGAGGAAAGTTGCAGTCTTGTTCTTTTTTCACATTCTGCATGCAGTTGATTCTTTTGCCCTTGATTCTCACCATACTAGATTTGGAAACAACTGGATCTGGAATTTTGCTTACGGGTGTTGCCTTCGCCTTGTCTTCCCTTTTATCCTTGAAGCTTTTGCAGTTCTTCTCCTGTACATGCATCAATGCAATGTTGGTCGTAGATAACTCATTATTTTTATTTTTAATTGCATATGAGCAATTAAGAATTCTCGAAGGCACTCAGGGGAATATACAAATTCAATGAAGGCTTAATTGGAAGATTGGGAGCACATGCACAAAATCCTGAAAGGAATTCTCCATGGACTGATTTCTACACGGGCTGCGTCGTCGAAATAAGAGGATGAAATTTTTGCGGGAGCTTTTGCAATTGTGATATCTGGATCTATTGACTTCATCAAATCTGGAAGCTATGCATGATTCTACTTTTGATCCTTCACTTTCATCCCGCTTTGCCATGGCCGTATCTGTCTTTGTCTGAGCAATTCTTTTTCTCCTTATTCGGCCGGAATTCTTCACAACCGGTGCAGATCTGGATATTTCTTTAGATTCGGAGGATATGTTCAATGTATTGGACATTGATTTAAGCTCCCTTTTTCTTATAAAAGTGCCTGTAATGAATTCCTGCAATTAATTCAAACAAAGATGGCAACCGGAACATGAACACTGGATTTTAATCATAAAAATCTGCATATATCAAGCCTGTTGCCCCAAAATTTGATGTTTTATTTGCATGCAAAGAAAACATGAATTTTACCAACTTCACTTGAGCACTGTATCACTTATGCAAACAATTATCAAGACACATCAACTTCCTTCAACCTTTGCTTAAAATGGAAGCTTTCAAAGATTAATTACACCTTCTTTTGAGCAAAAATCCTCTCCAAATGGGGCGCACTTTTTATCAGGGCTACACTTCTCTACCTTTGAATTAATTAATTCATCCTTTTGGCAGCCCCCAACTTATATAATCCTCATGATTCTATAATTAATTAATGTCTTTCCTATTCTTGGCAATTAATTCATTAATTAATAAGCTTCACTCTGCAAATGGGCGCTTTATTTTGTGCATGCTCATGGCTGCCATTAAATAAATTAAATTTATTTAATTTTAGACTTTACTTCCAGTTAACTCAAGCCTCATAGTATGCTTTGACCTTAGCCACTGAAAATAGAAATTAATTAAATCATTTAATACTTAAAAAATATTATTTCTCTCCCAAATGGGACGCACTTTTTGACATGACGGGGCTGCATTAAATAAATAATATTAATTTAATTTTAGAACTGTCTATTTCAATTTCCCTTTGTCCACTACCCTCTGTTGACTTTTCCACAAGCACAGGCGCCAAATTTGGAGAAGAAATTAATTAAATTAATTAATTTAAGGCTGCCTTTCTTTCCCTGAAGGGGTCGCACTTTTGGTATAATAGATTTCTATTTTTAAAAGTCAATTGACAATGGGATTATTTCCCTGCAGGTAGCTGAAAATCCCATGATCCACTTAAGTTTGTTTTGACTTTTATCATGGGAATTTTTACCTGCAGCATGAGTAAGAAAATCCCATCAATGCCTTAAGTGATTTTCTTTTATTTCACAATGGGGATTTTCACCTGCAGGCGGGTAAGAAATTCCCACCTGCTTCTTACCTCTAATTTTTCCATTGTAACTTAAGTGGCGTTGCTTCCATGAGAAAAAGTACCTGTGGCGGATCTGAAATTCCCACCCCTACTTGCTTCCAAAATCCCATGATTCACTTGAAACCTCTTTTTCCAAAAATGCGGCCAGCCCGGAAGAAGCTTTTTGTGCACGACTTCGTCTTTTACGAGAGAACCAGGACCTCGATGGCGAATTCCTTCAGCCAACGTGCATAGATGATCTGCAAATACTCTGTGTCAAGAATCAAGCCAAACCGGCAAAGGAATTGATCCAGAGAAATTTCACAGAAAACGAAACGGGAAAACACAAAAACACAAAATGTTGCCAGAAGTCACAAATAAAGCCCAGGATTCATTCTTGGTTAAAACCCTACTGGTATATGGGAATAATGATATGTACGATCACAACAGGGTTAAACCGGAGCACAAATTGCCTCAAACGGGGCTCAAAATAATTAAATACAAATTTCCTACAGGCAAACCCCAACGACAGAATAAAACAATTTTGGGCATCTGGGTATTTGTCGAAAATGGCTTATATGGCTCCTTGGGAATATCTTGACACATTACAGGAACTTTCTGGCAATAAAAACACAAAATGACCCATTATTTTAAAAGTACGAAATTTTTTTAAATAGGGTAGTCTCAAATTTCAGGGTGAAATCTGGGACACCAGATTTGAATACCACATCCTAGATATATAATCAGCTCTGATACCAAATGATCCGTAAACTTCTACTTTGAAACCCTACGAGTCACTCAATTATGTTGTTCTACTTTCGACTTTGGAAAATGATGATTTTCTTGAAAAATTAGAGCTTCGTGATCGATTATCTAGTCTTTATAGAAAGGAGATTGCAGAGAAGGAAATAATTCAAAACTTCAACACCGACAATTTTATCCTAAAAACCTCCAGGAGGAAAACCAAGATAGGGAAGGGCAACTGCTCTTTCTTCCCACTTATATTGGTCTAACATAGACAATTACAGATTCTGATAAGTATGAAAAGAAGCAACAATGTAAACTTTCTCTCCATTACTTGCTTGCTCTGTTTCTACACCTTGCTCCTACAATTCCATTCCAGCATTGAAGATCTTGCTCACTGCTCTCATTAGACCCTGCTTCTCGATCTCTCTGGATCTTTGAATGCCTATTCTCTTGCTCCTTTCATGTATTTATAGGCCTTCTCATGTCCTCTCGTGCATTGGAGGATGTGAAAGGGCATGGAAGGGAAGAGACACGGATGGGCGCTTTAAGAACGTGTCCACTCACATTCCATTCTTCTTTTATGTTCGAAAGTGTCAGGACCACCGCTCTGCGGGCGCCGGTTCTTAAACCGCGGCTCTACAGGGCAGCGGTTCTCAAACCGTGGCTCTGCACAAAGCAGCGGTTCTATCCAGAACCTCCATTTACCTCATTTTTCTCACTTTTCTTGTTTCTCCTTCTTGGTGCTGATAAAACTAATGAAGTGGTGTGTTTTTCTGGATCCCTATGGATTATAGTTTGTTGGGATAACTTATTCCGTCATGTACTCAAGGTGAATTCTAATTGAAGATCATGATGGTAGTATTTTGTCCTTTGTATCCTATGTGTTTCAATTGAATTGTCACATCAAGAGTATGTGCCTTTGATACCCACCCACACTTTGGTCTTTGATCTTTTCCAATAAATAATTTTATATGGTCTAATAATCAGGTCTTGCAAATATTAATAAAACATGAATATAATGCTTACTTTCAATGACTTATTACAATTTTCCATAGTTTGTGATGTTTATAGTGTTGCTTGATAAAGGAAGAAGAGATATGAATGAAATGCTAGCCCCTAAATTTCATTTCCAAATATTACTCTAGTTTTAGTTCTAGCTAAGTTTTAGGATTGTATCAAGTTAGCTGAGTTATAATAATGGCATAAACATGTTGGAATGTATCAATCTTTTAGACTTTGGCACTCGTGTAGTTGAGTAAATTTTGTACTTTTGCCGGGAACTTGATATGTTTAAAAGTCAAATGAACTCTTAACTTCATTGGAATCCAACAAAACCCAGAATTGAAATATAGTGGCCATGAAAGTTGAGACAACTTGCAAGTGCACGAGGTAAGTTCTTAAGAATTTCTCTAGGAACCTTTGAAGATGCATATCTCTTTGATGATTTATATGAAGTTTTTTTATTAAAGAATGGATTGACATGAAGAATGAATTTGGTAGATTTTGAAGAAGCCAATTTAGTGCATGACGAGAGAAGTTGGATATTTAAGAAAACTTCGTTGATCTTCGGACTTATAGGTAGATATTTGGTTCCAAACAACACCTGGAATGTTATTATCATAGTTTGCCTATTTAGCGAGTACTCCCCAAAACTTGCCACTCCTATTATGTGAATAATCCCCAAGACTCGGTGCGAATATTCACCAAAACGTTACAAGTTTTACCCCCAAATTTGCCATATGTGGCTGGGACACGAACACTCCCAAAACACAGATTTTACACTGCAAAAATGCTGTTTTTTGTCTTATAAATGCTTCCCAACAGACCCTCTCCCCAATATTCTCTAGAACGGGGAAAAGGAAACTGTAAATTATTGTAAATTGTAACTTGCATATATGTGCAATTTATGATGATAATTTTCAATGACAATCATCATAAATTCATAAGACTTATCAGCAGGCTGTTGTATTCGCATGATGCTGAGATTTGTACTGTATTTGTATTCAAATCTAATAGGAAACACTTCCCCAACATTTTGCAGACTCATTTGATACATTTTGTAGCTATATTTTGTCTGAAATTTATGTTTTATTAAGAAATTTGTGTATTTTTTTAAGTTGCCAAATATTTGCCGAGAGTCAATTTTTGTGGGTCTGTGAATATTTTCTCGAATACGAGTATGCAAACTATGGTTATTATAATAGAATTTGATGTTGATACTAATAGTAATAAATAAATATTTTTTCTGCTCATAGAGACATTTTATGGGGAGCTCGAATAATTTTTAAAGCATTCCATTAATGTTCTAAGATTTCTGTAATTTAAATTTCTGTGAAAGTTACATGATAAAGGGGTTGATTCATGTAAGAATGGAAAAGAGATGTTGCGGGTTGTCAGGGATCCCCTGATGAGTAGCATAAATTTCAATTTTGGAGCTGCCAGGGGGAACCCTGGTCCGGTGAAATATCCCTTGTAGGATAATACTTTAAAATATGCAAAACACAGACAAATTGCAGCCAAACATAAATCTGATTTTTGCAGAAAATTAAATCTAGGGCAGCGAACAGAAAATAATGGATAACTCCAAAAATACTTGCTCAAATCCCTTGAAATTTTAATGGAGCTTACTAATACAATAACAAATATTATAGAACTGTTTTTTGAAATTTTTCGAATAACAGAATGCTGCCAGAAAATTACAGCATGCCCTAAACAGCTGAAAACTTCTAAAATTAATATCTTCTAGAATATAGATGCAAAAATTATGAAACCTTGGAAATATTATCTATAAATATAGGAGATGATATCCCAACCTTCAAATCAAAATTTGAGGAAGTGAAAACCCTCCAAAACAAACCTGCAATCTTCAAAACAAGTCGCCCCACCTAGGAGATGGCTGGAAACCCTTGCAAATGCCTTCAAATTGATGCTAGACCTTGCCAAAGAGGATGCCATAGATCTGCCCTGAAAAACCCAAAAATCTCTCCTCCAAAAATGCCCAAAAACCTCCAAAACCCTTCACTGAAACCCTCTAAAAATATCTCTAAAGAACAGCCCTGATTTCAACTCCAAAATGACAAACTAGGGTGGATCTTTCACCACCGAAAAGTGCCCTACTAGCTAGGGATGGATCTTTCACCACTAAAGCTAGGGTTCCCGTGGGATCTTACTCCATAAAATTTGGATATTTGCAAACAAGCGATTGCACATGAAAGAAAATATAAGTGTATGCATGAATGCTCTTCCTTTCACCCCTCTTCTCCTTTAATAACTTTTCCCATGCCAAGGAATCCTAAAAAACCCAAGTCGCATTTTCCCCTAGGGAAGACCAAAATAATAAACTTAAAGTTACTTTTTCCTTTTCAAGTCGCCATGGTCCAAAAAGGTGACCCCAACGCAAAATTAGAACATTAGGAGTTAAGTGGCCCCTTCCAACGATAAAACATAACATCTAGTCCCTTCGAAAGCACTTTATAAACCTGTCAACAAAAAATTATAACTGGACTAGATATTCATACCCAATAGCTCATAGCGTCCGTAACTCCTTGGGCATGACTAGGGTTAGGACCCATACTGGCCCTCAGGCTTGTGGCGAGGGAAAGGGGACATTACATCTAGTTGGTTATGGAGGTATTTTCGGTCATCAAACAAGTCAGTCCCTTTTGATTTTTCTCTATATGTTGGAAATGATACCAATAACATAGCAGAGGCTCAAGCACTTTTGAAAGGTTTTCGGTAGCGGTTTTAAAAGGGTGGAAGAATCTGATAATCGAAGAAGATTCACAGATTATCATCAAAACAGTGAAAAATGACAGCAGCAATGCTCGCGAATTAAAGGCATTATTGAGGATTTCAGATGGCTATGTAAGAAGTTGGACAAGGTGGGCTTAACACATGTCAAGAGGGGTGGAAACCAAGCCGCTGATTGGGCAGTAAATGAAGGCATTAGATAGAGAGAAAGAATTGCCAAGCTTGGTTACTTTCGGGAACATCCTTTTGTAAGGATATACGAGAAAATCCTTGTTTAGGATGTGTGTCATTTAGAAAAGTATTGATATATTTGTGGAATTATAAAGAAAGAGGATAAAGAAAAAATTGATAGGATGCATATGATTAAATATCAAGAAGGGGCTTTGGAGGGCCACGAGAAAATTATTTTCTTGGTGCTCTTGTTTGCCACTTAATTCCCATTGCAGTCAAATCAAATGTGGGTGGACTGTAGCTGCTTTATAATTATTATTACCTTCAGATTTGCTTTCTCCCCAAAATCTCACTCCACACAATTATGCACGAGCAAACCACCTTGCCTCTCCACCTCATTTAGTAAACATTGGGCCATTCCTTGCGAAGGATGGAACAGTGGCGAAAACTCTTGGTATTACACAATGTTTTAAAAATCGAATGGACTCAATCGCCAAGGGTCGGACCAAAACCGAAACGGTTTAAAACTTATGAACCGGTTTACTAAAAAATACATAAAATATTACAATTTTAAGGAAAACAATATATTTTAAAGATTCCAAACCATAATTACAAACAATTATAGACGAAACATGCAAATTTTTCTCATGTATATACCATGTAAGAGTAAATATAGCAAAATGACACCAAGTGCACTACATATCCAAAACAAAATACATAAACAATGAGACTTAAAATAGCCTATAAAGTCCAAAAAAAATATGCTACAAACTACTACATGTTTCATATCAATCATCAAACTGAGCACCACTGCTGGTGCTAAGAATGAGATCCTCATCCTCATCAACTTCATCATGTTTCCTCAAACTCATCGGACTCCTCGGGGACATTTGCGAGTGTTGTAGTAGCATGACTAGTGTCTACCATATCTGGCGCTACTAATGGTTCATCATCCAAAGCCATCCACCCCAAGTCATCAGGATCAAACTCTATCGGGTGACTCTCCTCTACCCATTCTAATGTTGGATCAATACCATCCAAGACAATGGGATCTGTAGACGTCTTATATTCATGAATGGTTTTGTGCCTTAGTTAGAGGTTGTATTGCACGAAGACAAGATCATTTAACCGTTGTTCCAAATGGTTTCTCTTCTTTGTGTGAATCTGCTAAAAAACAAACCAGTTGTGCTCACACCGGGAAGCGCTACAAGTTTGATCGATCCGAATTGCAAACTTTTAGAGGTGACATTGGCTACCAAATGACTCCCACAAATGTGCTGCAATAAATTATTATACCAAGACAAAAACAAATAAAGTTAGTTAATTCAACAAATTAAATTGTGACTTATGCTAAAAATTCAAGTTTTTAAAGTTTAAACAACTAAAATTAAAAAACTTTGGAATTTCTTACCTGGCTGGTCCACTTCTCTTGCAATCTTTGATAGGTTTTTGCCAAAGCTACGCGTGGCTCACCAAAAGCACTTATTTGTCGATGTATTTCTAGTTGTTGACTCTTATCAAGGATCATGTGCTCTAGGCATTCGTACAATCCATCTTTGACTTCCCCAGTTTGATCTTCTCCAAGTTGAGCCTTGTAATGATACCACAGGTTTAAAAATATCCATTGCATGTATAGGGCAATGGAGTTGATTATTCCATCTGTTGTCGATGATATTCCATATAGGCCCATACTTTGCTACTCTATCCTTGTATGTTGCCCTTATCTGCTCCTTTTCTTGATCTATAGCCTCATAAATGTAACCCATGGCCAATTTTTCCCCATCCACCAACCACAACACCTTAACAAGGGGATCAATAATATTTACCTCTGTTGTTTTTCTCCAAAATGTGTCGTTAAATTTTAAATTTTGTCTTTTTCATCTTGTTTGCAGCTACATTGAGATGCATTCCACTCATCACTTGAAAACATATTTTTCAAGTTTTGTCCTTGAGAAATGAGAGATTGCAATGTGAGGAAGTTTGTTGCAAATCTCATTATAGACGTCTGACAAGTTCCCTGCCCTCGGTGTTTTTCCTCATCAAGTTCAATACCAATGAGTGGTTATAGATGTATTTTGTAATGCTCTTGGCATGATCCACAGTGTTCTGATCCAATCCTCTTTGCCTATATCCTCAAGCATGAGGTCTATGCAATGTGCAGCACATGACGTTCAAAATATGGTTTTGTATTTGTTCTCTAACATCTTACCAACAAGAACATAGTTAGAGGCATTATTTGTGATGATTTGTACAACATTTTCCACCCCCACCTCTACAACAACCTCATCCAAAAGTTGAAACAAGTTTGCATCTTTCACCCTATCAAATGCATCAACTGATTTCAAAAACATGGTTCCTTGTGGGCAAGAGGCAAGGAAATTTATTATGGTACAATTCTTTCCATCACTCCATCCATCTGACATAATGGTGCATCCTGTTTAGCCCATGATTGTTTACTGACCCTTCAAATATTTGTCTACCGACCCAACTTCTTTCTACAAAAGAGACCCCTCAAGTCATGCATACTAGGTGTTGGCTAGATTTTCTGCATAGCATCAAACCTAGGCAGTCATGAGATAAATCTCCCTCATTTAACCGGTGAGGCTCCCGTGTCAGATTTGTCAATATAAATGTGTTTTTTATCTATCAGGGGTTTTACTTTAACAACTTAGTTCATGAACCATAACTAAGAAATTTTGCAGCAAGTAAGCAGCTGTTTAAGAAAGGAAAATTATAGAAGAAGGAAGTAGAGGAATTACAGAGAAGAAGTAAGGAAGATGTGCATCCCAATCAGTAGATATTAGAGCTAATCGCATGCACATAGAAGAAACTTAATAGATTTGAACACACAAAATTCTAAAGCAAAGGCAGTTCTAGATCCAGATCTAAAATAACACAAAGTTTACTTTAAAGATCTAAGATTTAAAAGCAAGAAACACAGTACGCCGTGACACAAAGTTCTCCGGAAACCTGCTTCTTTCTATTCCTCTACAACAAGTGGCTCTCAGGGGTTCAGCACAAAGTCTAGAACACAAGATTGCTTCTTACAAATTCTAATCGATCATTAACCCGTAGGTTCTTCTCCTACTTATAGAATGTAGGAGGAAAAGTACAAATAGAAGACTCAAACTGAACTAAAGTATGAATAACAAGTAAAGATGACATTTGGCAATCATCCTCAACTAACTTCTTCTTAAGTGACACATGTATCACTTAACTAATAGAAAGGTTCCACATGACTTCAAGTAATGGTTGCAAAAACCAATAACTTAGAAGTTTACAATTTCATCCGGGAACATAGAAAGTAGAAGAAGAAAGAAATAGAAGAAGTCCTGCCAATTTGTAACATCTACATCTTTTTCTTGTTCGATATCTAATATACTTATCGAACATATAGTTCAAAGATCTTTCCATCTGTTTTAGCTCTTTGCTTCCTTTTCTCATCTGAATTGCGCAGCAATCCTTCATTCAACACTTTGCTTTGCATGCTTCCACTTCTTCCAAACTTGGCCCAAATCTCGCATATGCTGCTGCATGTCACCACCTCTTGATAGAGTTCATCGTGAAAAGCTTGGTGGCTTTGTCAATCCTCTTTTGCACCATCGAAGAGAACCCTCCGGGAATCATGCACCTCGTTAGAAACAATCCGCACGTATGAAGTAATACCTCCATCCACTCTTTCCTCGGTGAAAGAAATAATCTTGTCCGTGCAAATCGATGTTCTACTCTCAGCGCACCGCATCCTCTTGAAAAACTCTGCAGATCTCCAAACGGAAAGATACTGCAAACTCTAGCTGCTTCCCCTTCTCGACTGATCCATCCGGCACAATTTGTTCTGCAACCAATACATCTCCTGACTTGTTCATCTCAAATAAATACTCAGTTACTCTCTACAATTGTATTTATTCCTTCTATGCTTTATCAGTTGCTTTAGTTGATTTGCCGCATCGTTCATAACCTTTAGGCGGTGGCACTTCCCAAGTTACCTGAAGCTTGACGAATAATCGAGATCCTTCCATTCGTCAATGACCTTTACTTAATTGCTTGCATCTTCCATTTCTGCATAAGATGAACACTCACTTACTTTGAAATGGGCTGAACGAAAGGTTTAGCAACCTTGGCTATGATCTCACATAATTGAGATATTTGCTTCTGCAGCTCTTCTTTCTCCGCCTTTTCACTGTCAAGCCTAAGGAACAAAGCATCCAGCAACGTCTGCGTGTCCTGCTTCAATCCTTCAGTGGTAGCTTGACCGAGTGGTATTTTGGTCACCGTCACATCTTCTGCCGTGAGTTCCTCTTCTACCTTTCCTTCCGCCGGGATTAATATCTCAGCAAACTTCTCTCCCGAATCCTCGATGATCAACCTAGAAGTTGCTTTAGCAACTTTAGGCCTTCTGTCTCTTCTGCTCAGATCCTGAAGTAGCTGCAAGTCATGTTCCTCTAAGTTCATCTCTACTCTTGCTTCCGGAACCAACTGCAAAGCTAACCATTCCGAGAAATTACTTCTCGGAGAGTGAGAAGTCACTGAGTGCACTACCATTTCCCGCTCTGCATCCTCTCCATCAGAAAGTGTCACAGTATCATGGCTGCCATCCTCAAAACATCCAGGACAAAGCTCTTTCGAACTCCGTCATCTGCGGCTTGAACATCTCCTCTCGGAACGGGTGCTTTGAGCGAAGTGGCTGCGGAGAGAGAAGATGAGCGTTGCTGGTTTTAATGAAGGCATGGAAGCATCCTGTCACGTGGGTGCGATAGTTGGTGATCCACTAGGTAATCTTTGGAGAAGTCGGAGTCAAAGCTATGGTCGTAGAAGTGGTTTTCTCTTTCTCTTGAGATCTTCTCGCGTACTTTCAACTTCTCGGACCTTCTCGCTGCTCTCTCCTTCATGCTTTCGCTTGAGGGAATCTCCCAGTCTTTGAAGTTGCTGTGATTTGGTTCATCAATACTTCATCAAGGCGGTATCCCTTCGTTAGAACCAGCTCAAAGTAATCACCAACACACCCAGATCTTTCTTCTATTGTCTTTGCATGCACATTTGCTATCCCGTAGTAGAGCTTTATCTCCTCCCATTTGATGGTAAGTGTTAAGTACCACGTTCCCATCATCTTTAAGATCTGCGCAGTATCCGCGCTAGTCCAAAGTCAAATACTTGCTTTAATGACGACCTCACGAAATCTTTCTTTCGACCTCGTACTCACTTCGCACTTCATCCGTAAATCTTCTAACGAAGGCACATGTGCGTACTCTGGGGAGATTGTCTTCTGGCTATTCCAAATGGATCGAAATTGAGCCGTGCGAGGAAGAACTCTTGCTCATACTCGGACAACATTTGTGCTTCCATTCCTCGAGCTCTGTGAATGCTTGATGCAATCGTAATATCCTGAATGAGTGGGAAGAAGCCCGTGAGACTTGTGCGCCGCTTCGATCAAGGTCGTGTAACTCCACAAGTTGCTCTTTCGACTCCATGGCAATCAATCTGTCACTCGGGTACCTTGGCATCTTTGTTGATTCACCAAAAGCTCGTAACCCGATGTATGTGAAATCTGCAAAGCCGGATGAATACACTTTGCGCCAATCTTGGACACTTTTTCCCATGCTTCCTTGCTTACCCCGTGAGTCTTCAAATCTTTGTCTAACTGCGAGATGAAATCGTAGAAGAAACCATCGTTGATCACTTTGAAGTCCTTCTCGCACGCAGTGCGATGAAGGCATGGATAGCACTCGAAAATGGGATCCTTGGAAAAAATACCACATCTATCCAAATTAGAAAAGACACCTGTGAAGTCTGCATATACCAAGTATGAAGTCATCTTGAAGCTGAAGGTACGCTTCACGTTCCGCAGTTGCTCACCGATGTTGCTGCTAATAATTTCTGACCAATTGATTATAGAATCAACCTTGTTGATTTCAATGGTCCTGATGAAAGCATACATCCATGTCCGGAAAGTGTAGGCATTCGCTTCACCATTCAACCTGCATAGCAATTTGACAATATCATCCGCCTCCTGCACCAAATTGGATCGTGGAAGAGTTCTCGGGAACTTGGAAGGGGATCTAGGCTTCTTCATGAACCGGCTATTCATTCATGCTCTCACACGATCAACTCTATGCTTTTCCCACCTACTGTCAGCATCCTGAATGCTAATAGAAGTCACCACCTTTCGTACTGGAATCTTCAAACAATAATCGAAGAATTCTGCATCCAAACGAATTATTGTCTTTCCCGCTACATCACGCACTGATCTGGATGAAGGATGATAAGATCTAGCACACTCCATCACAAACTCTGGCAATTGGGCTGTACATGGGAAAGCTGCAGCTCGAATAATTCCACTACTTTTGACCGCACGCATGAGTGAAGTCTTTCCAGCTCTGGATCTGTCAATCAAATCAGAAAGAGGTTCTGGGCCTAGATCCGTGTCTCCTATGTCTGAAAGTTTAGAAGCAATGCATGAATCCATCGTGCTCTCTTTTTCATCTCCTTTTGCCATGGCTTTATCAATCTTTGTCTGAATAATTCTTTTTCTTCTAATTTGGCCGGATTTCTTCAATACTGGTGCAGATCTGGACAATTCTTCAGATTCGGAGGATATTTGCAATGTATTGGACATTGATAAATACTCCTTTTCTTTTATAAAGCACCTGTAATGAGTTCCCCGCAATTTATTCGGACAAAAATGGCCACCGAGCATGAATAGTGAATTTAAATTATAAAAATCTGCACTTTTCAAGCTCCGCTGCCCCAAAATTGGTGTTTAATTTGCACATAAAGAGAGCATGAATCCTTTCAATCAACACCGAGCTCTGTTACACTGTGAAAACAACTATGCCGATGAAGATCAACCTTCTCCAAAGCATGCGCCAAATCTGGAAGCTTTTAGCCTTTGTTAGCACTTTGTCATGCAAAATCCTTCCCGTAATGGGGCGCACTTTTTCTCCTAGCTGCAATTCTTTACCCGTGTGTTGAATAATTCATCCATATGGCTGCCCATGCTTATATAACCTTCACAATTCTATAATTAATAATTGCCCTAACAATTAAAGGCAATTAATTAATTAAAAATCATGCTTTTCTCTTTTAAAATTGCATGTTTAAGGACAGCCATCCAATAAATTAAATTAATCCAATTTAATCCTTCACACAAAGACTTAACTTTAGCCTCACAAAGTGTGCTTTGACCATAGCCACTTTGAAAATAGAAATTAACTTAATGATTTAATGCATTTAAAATCATTAAATAACTCCTAAATGGGGTGCACTTTTTCCAAGGAGAGGGCAGCCACTAAATAAATTAAATTTAATTAATTTAATTCCTTTCTTTTATTCTTCCTTTGACTTTTTGACCTCCTCAAGCTTGGGCGCACTTTTTCCAAGGAGAAAGATTATTAAAAATAATCAATTTAATCACTTTAATCCATCACCAAAGGGGGCGACTTTTTGCACATGTAATTCTATTTTTAAGAATTTTTTCATAATGGGATTCTTTACCACACAGGCGAGCACCAAAATCCCATGATCCACTTAAGTGATTTGACTTTTGCAATGGGATTCTTTACCTGCAAGGAGCACTAAAATCCCATGATTTCACTTAAGTCACTTTCCTTTTATTATATCATGGGAATTTTTACCTGCAAGGCGGGCAATAAATTCCCACACCTACCTCGACCTCTATTTTTCCCACTGCAGGACTTAAGTGACTTTTTATAACACGGGAAAAAGTACCTGCCAGGGCGAGGCATATAATTCCCATCCTGCCTGCGGCTTATATTTTTCCCATCGCAGCTTAAATCCTTTGTTTTCCAAAAAGGCGCCCATCCCCGCAGGGGCTTTTCTGTGCACGACTTCGCTTTTTCCCAGTGATCCAGACCTCCGATGATGACTTCCTCCGGGCAAAATGTGCGTGTATGTTTTCCAGCTGCTCCAGGCCAAAAATCGGGCTTACCCGGCGAAGGAGTTGTTCCAGAGAAATTTCACAGAAAACAGAACGGGACACCACAAAAATAGAAAAATTGCCAAAAGTTACAAATAAAGCCCAAAACTTAAAATAAGTTAAAATCCTTCTGGTATATAGGAATAATAACATATTCGCTTATAACAGAGTTGAAACGGAGCGCAAATAGCCTCATACGGGGCTCAAAATAATTAAATACAAATTTCCCGCAGACAAATCCCGACGACAGAATAAAACAATTTTGGGCATCTGGGTATTTGGCAAAAAGGGCTAATATGGCTCTTTGGGATTATCTTGTGGCGAAATCAGAACTTTCGTGCAATAAAACAACAAATGACCCACTATTTTAAAAGTACGAAAAAATTTCGAATTGGGTAGTCACAGATTTCAGGGTGAAATCTGAGTGACACCACTAGGGCCTTTGAAGCCCTTACCAACAACAACAATGGAATCCCACATGGGTTGGTAATAAGGTGAGAGGGCAACATTGAAGAGGATATCTGCATCATACCACCATCTAGCTATGTATTCAAAAGCAGAGTCTTTGTATTGCTTCTTCCAATGGTTATCTAAAGTAGGTTGATTCACACTTGGCCTAGAGGCAATCGACAACGATGGAGGATAGGAAAAATATTTGAATCTTCTTCAACTTCCTCTTTTGAGGAAGGTTTTCTTGAATGGGAGGAAAATATCGAAAAGGGACTCTAACATTGACAGAAGGGTTAGAGCAAGAGCCTTCAACACTATTGTTTATAACAAGTTTCCTCTTTCTCCCTATTTCAACCTCTATCTCTTTTCGCCTAGCCTTCTCTTCATTATATTTCTCAATCATGTGTTGCATTTCTAATCTAATGGGCTCAATGTTTGGTGTATCACATGGGGCAACTAGGCCTCTTTGACCGGTCAAGTGTTGCTTCAACCTATGAATGCCCCCACCCGCACCCCCAACCACCCACCCTACTAAGTGTTTCTTACAAGAATTGCAAAACACTTGATTATCAACAATATCAACATGGTTCGCAGTATTTTATTTTTAAAATACCTTTCAATGAAATGAACTATGAAGATCAATGGGCACAAGAATCCAATCAACAAATCCTCCAAGATTGTAGATGGATTGTAGCTTTGTAATGTAGATGCCAAATCCACCACAAACAGCCCACAAGGAATGCCAACCAAGCTCTAATCTCACTCCAAATCACAACTCTTCAATGCAACTCCCCAAATTTCAAATGCTCACTAATTCTCAGTGAGAGAGATGTGAGACAAATAGAGGGTGGGAAGGGGGAGCATGGAGGGAGACTATATAACATCACTTTAGGGTTAGGGTTGAATGAAATCACTTAAAAGCAAGTGAAAATAAAAAAATAAAAAAACGTTTTTTAAGGCAAAAGGAAATACTGAGCTGGTTCATATAGGTTTAGTACAGAACCAGCCGGTTCCGTGAGAACCGGTCAATGGTTTGATTTAACAAGCAGTTTGAAAATAATTTAAGTGAACCGACTGGTTCCAATTCCGGTTCGAGGGGTTTTCAAAGCACTATGTGGACTAGAGTTGAGAGCAAGTGAATACAGAGATGACCCCTATGGCACATGTGAGGGGAAAGTCAAGTTGGAGGACTGTCAAGACATGGGGCAGCGTCTACCAAGAAAGGAAACGAAAAGATAGAATTGTAACTGGAGTTGATACAGCGGATAACTTCTCATATGACAGCGGATAACTTCTCATATGAGGGAAAAGAAATCCGAAACCCATGTATGCAGATTTGGATCGCCAAAATGTGGCAAGTAGGAAAAGAAATGGGGTAGGTGCATGGTGATGACGTTGTTAAGTGAATTTAATGTTGGATCCCAGACACTCAATCAGTTGAAAAAATGAATTTGATGTAGCTCATTCAGTTGGTTGTGCCAATATGATATCCAATGCAGATGACAATTTTCCTTTGCATGAAGACCATCATGATCTGGAGTATTTTAGGGTACAGTTTTATGCATTAGAAAAGTCAATATATATATATATATATATATATATATATATATATATATATATATATATTTTTAAAACCTTGAAAAGACATTTTTAGGCAGGGATACGCCACGGGTTCATGTGGGTACCTCCCGAGTATGGCATGGGCACGTTCACACATACCCATGGCGTGTGACATACTTGAGAGGTACTCACACGGACCCAAGGCGTATCCGTGCCGGATACGTATCGGAGTAGGCTTCGTGGGGATAGGGGCATATCCACTGGCAACATAGTTTATAATGAATAATCATGAATTTTTAGCATAAGACACAATCTAATTTATTACATTACGCTTTTAAGTTATAAGTTTTACTTTTAATTTTTAGCTTTGTTTTTATCGTCATTGTTTAATAAAACATTTACATTTTCTATTACAACACATTGGTGGAATTCATTTGGTAGTCGAGTGTCCTCAATTGCAAAATTTTGCAATTCGGATCTGAGCCAAACTTGCAATGCATCTAGGTGCGGCGCAATTGGTCCATCTTTGTGCGGAATCGCACAAAGAAGAGAAACCGTTTGGATTAGCAACAGTTAAATGATCCTGTCTTTGTGCGATACACCTTCGGCTAAGGCGTAACCGCCATTCTTGAATCAAGACTGATACAAATCCCATTGTCTTGGATGATATAGATCCAACCTCAAATTGGGTAGAGGAGAGTCAACCAGCAAAGTTTGATCTCGATGACTTGGGGTGGATGGCTTTGGATCAGGATGATGAGCCACTAGTAGCACCGTCATGAGACATGGCAGGCACTAGTCGCACTCGTGCTACTGCCAATACAGTTGTTGCAGATGTCCCTGAGGATTTGGATGGGTCCGAGTTAGAGGAACGTGATGATATTGATGAGGATGAGCTTGAGGATCCCATTCTCAGCAGTGGTGCAGAGTTTGATGATTGATCATTGATGTCATCTAGTTTCTTCTAGAGTTTTGTAACTTGTAGTATCAATGATCATAGCATGTTGTTTTTTTGGAGTCTTGGACTATAGAGGCCATTTAGAGCCTCATTATTTATGTATTTTGTTTCAGAATCTCATATATGATATATGTATTGTGTATCGGACTTGGAGTTCATTCCATTTTTCTATAAACTCTTTTCTTACATGTTATATATACATGAGCAAACTTTGCATATTTTGTGTGTAATTGTTGGAATCATGGTTTCTAATCTTTCAAATATATTGTTTTCATTAAAAAATAATTTTTAATGTGTTTTTAGTGTCACTCGATTTCACCTGAAATCTGCGACTACCAATCCGAATTTTTTTCGTACTTTTAAAATAATGGGTCGTTTTGTGTTTTTATTGCGTGAAAGTTCCTATATTGTGTGAAGATAATCCCAAAGAGCCATATTAGCCTTTTTCGCCAAATACCCGGATGCCCAAAATTGTTTTATTCATCGTCGAGGATTTGTCTGCGGAAAATTTGTATTTAATTATTTTGAGCCCCGTATGAGGCATAATCCGGCGGCTGGAATTATCCATCAAGTCTATCAAGTCTACCAAGGAGGAGACGTGCTCAAGCTAACATGGCGCACCAAATTGTACTGCTCCATGGGGAGTAGCTTTTGGACCTCTCAGCTTGGCTCCACCTATGCATGAGTGCCGAAAGGGATCCAGAAAGAATTTTCCGAAATTCTTTGGAGATGGAAAGCAAAACCCGGATGATCATTTGGCGGCCTTCTTCATATCCTGTGGTGTGCTCACAGTAGAGCATGAAGATGTCTCAGTCAGGCTCTTCATTGAGACTCTACACGACTTGGCTGGAGAATGGTTCTATCGGCTGGCTCCTGGCACCATAACCAATTGGGCGACTATGCATGAGCAATTTTTGAAAAGATTCAAGCCTGCAGAGGATGCTAGCACGTTGATCACCCAACTGACGCAGTTGAAGAAAGAGCCAAACGAGAACATGCGGGACTTTATTGCAAGGTTCCAAAGGATTTTGTATAAAATCCCCACTTCTGCCGCATTGAGTGATGAAAATCAAAAGACGTTTTTTATAAACGCTCTATTGCCTGAAGTTGGATATCAACTAAGAAGGGCAAGACCTATAAATCTACTTGAAGCACAAAATGTTGCTGTGGAGGTTGAGGATGACTTGATCATGGCTGGAAAACTTAAACAACCATCTCACAAAGGTGATGGCGCTTCTTCTAGTACTTCAGATCCTTTGTTGCAGAAATTGGCAAATGACATGCTGCAGATCAAGAAGCAGATCTCTCAAGCAGGGAATGCAACCCCCTCAAGAATAGCTCCTACCCGGACCTTTAATGGTCAAAATCAAAATCAAAATCGAAACAGACTTGCTGCTGCACCACAATGGTTGGCAATAGAAGCTGCTCCAAGGAATAACTTGGAAACTAATGAAGAGGATCTCGGCATTGATGAATCATTCGATGATGAAGACTTTATAGATCCCGCTGGCGACTCCAATATTGGTTACCTGGACTACGAATCTGATGATGGCTATTATGAATCTTTTGAAGATTCTGATGGTCACACTTTTGCGGTGTTTACAAGGTCTCAGACGCGCCAAAATGCCGAAGCATCCACAAGCGGCCGGAAAGAGAGAGAAGATCCTGGCCCGGATGTTACTATCTTGAAAAGAGGTAGCACTCTTCCTTCTTCTTTAGCACCTAAGGATAAATATTCAAATTCTTTCAATTCGCAGCAAAGATCCAACGCACATCCTGCTGAAGCAAGTCAAGCTTTCGACATAATTGATCACATCAAGAGGAACAAGGTCCAAATGTCAGAAGCTGAGTATTTGAGGGCATTTCCTGATCAGCTGAATAGATTGGTCAAATATGTGCAAAGTAATGGTCCCAGCCCAACAAACAATACTTCACGGGGTATCTTGTCAAATCCAAAGAATACTCCTACAAATAATGCGGCGGCAAGTTCTTCTCCTTCTACCCCTTCTCCTGCTACATCAGAAAGGATCGAGCCATTCTATGTATCTTTGCTTATCAACGGACACAAACTGAGCAATTGCATTTTGGATTCTGGAGCTTCTGATAATGTAATGCCTGCCAAAGTTGCTGATGCCTTGGGTCTCACATTGACAAAAACCATCGGAAGATGTTATTCAATGGAAAGGCAAGTCCCTCTTGTGGGGCAAATCAAAGATGCGTAGACAGTACTTGCTTCTTTTCCAGATAAAAGACTGAAAATGACTATCCTTGTAGCAGACATTCCAGTCTCTTATGGCATGCTGTTGAGTAGAAATTTCTGCAAAGAGCTGGGTGGAGAAGTCAAGATGGATTGGTCTTGTGCGCACATACCAATCAAAGGAGTAAATCAGAAGCTGGAACCTGAGAAGAAATCTAAGTACACAGTATCAAAGTCTGAGGATCCTAGATCTCAGATCTTGTTTCAGGAATCGGATCACGGAGTCTATTATCTAGAAATGGATAAAGAAGAAATTCAACCGGTGATTCAAGAATCACATCAAATTGATAACAAGATTTGGACTCTGGAATTTGATGGCAGCTTCTATTCATTTGGATCTGGCGCAGCGTTGTTCTTATCTCTCCTAAAGGGAAGGTGCATGCACACTCCTTCAAATTGATGTTCGAAAATACTAACAATACAACAGAGTATGAAGCATTGTTGTTAGGCATGGAGCAGGCAAGAACAATGGGAGTCAAACTATTACACGCAAGGGGAGATGTTGAGCTGATTGTGAAATAGATAAGAGGCCTCTACCAAGTCAAAAAAGACAAACTGCGGCACTATAGAGATCGGGTCTACTCTGCTATCCTAGATTTTTCAGCTTTCTCGGTATCTTACATTCCGAGAGAACAAAATTCAAGAGTTGATTCACTTGCGGTAACTGCAGCCTTGTTGAATCTGGATCAGCCTCCTGCGTTCTTTAGATAGGGGGACTACAAGGTGGAGATGGTCTTTCGCCCAAAGGTTCCTGACAACGTTCAGCAATGGCAGGTTTTCAATGATGACACGCAGATTGCTGCGTTTCTCCAACAGAAAGACAACTTTGAAGGAATCTACTATGAGGGAAGCAATTCACCTCCTAGGCAGACTACTGTCGGAGAAATGGATATGGACGTCTCAGGAAGTCAGGAGATTATCCAACTAAAAGGGAATAAAATTCCCAAAGGTTTGGTATCTCTTGAGGAAATGTTTGATAAGCATGATCAAATGCTTAAGAAAAATGAAGAAAGTGGGGAAGGTTATTCCTCCGACACACAATTACTAAATTTGGGAGCTGGCAATGATCCTAAGTTAGTAAATCTGGGTAAGTGTTGCTCAGAGGCAGAAAGAGAAGCTTTTACTGAGCTTCTTAGGAAATACATGGATGTTTTTGCCTGGTCTTACCAGGATCTAAAAACATATCAGCCTGCGGAAGTTCAACACTACATCCCACTTAAACCAGAACAGAAGCCTTTCAAGCAGAAGCTGCGGCGGCACAACCCTACCATTTCGGGAACCATCTTTGCAGAAATCCGGAAGTTGTTAGACGCAAAGATCATCTATCCCATACATCATTCGGAGTGGTTGGCCAACATAGTCCCTGTAAGAAAGAAGAGCGGTGAGATTAGGCTGTGCGTAGATTTCCGCAACCTTAATCAAGCTTCACTGAAAGACAACTACCCCATCCCCATCATGGATCACACTCTGCAGGTGGTCACTGGATCTGAGATGCTTTCCATGCTTGATGGCTTCTCAGGCTACAATCAAGTCAAGGTGGCCGAGGAAGATCAATACAAAACGGCGTTCATCACACCTTGGGGAACCTTCGCATACCAAAAATGCCATTCGGCCTGATTAATGTTGGTGCTACATTTCAAAGAGCTATGGATCTAGCCTTTGCTCACCTCAAAGATATAAGCATAGTGGTGTATCTGGATGATCTGACAGTCTTTTCCAAAGATAGAAGCGCGCACATTTCAAACTTGGAAGAGGTTTTCATACAATGCCGCAAGCATGGTATTTCTTTGAATCCCAAGAAATCCATCTTTGCTGTAACGGAAGGGAAACTACTAGGGCACATTGTTTCCAAGGAAGGAACAAAGATAGATCCAGAGCGTGTCAAATCCATTCAGACATTGCCTTTGCCCACATCCAAAAAAGGAGTTCACTCTTTCTTTGGAAAAGTTAATTTTCTCAGGAGATTCATTCCTGACTTTGCTGAGCTAACCCGTCATATTTCGAATATGATGAAGAAGACACAAGATTTTAAATGGAGCAGCGAAGGGAAGGAAGCTTTCGAGAAAATTAAAGAGGCCCTGTCAAAAGCTCCAGTCTTGGTTTCACCCGACTTCAGTAAAGAATTTATTCTTTACTGTTACTCCTCTGAACACACCATGTCAGCAATATTGATGCAGAAAAATCAAGAGGACGCAGAAGCTCCTATTGCTTTCATGAGTACGCCTCTTAAAGCCTATGAGTTGAAATACACTCCCATGGAAAAGCACGCATATGCAGTGGTGAAGGCGTGTAAGGCATTCAGGTATTATATTCTTTCCTCACACACTGTGGTTTTGGTTCCAGATACTGCAGTTAAATCCATTCTTACTCAGCAAGAGTTGGGATTATTGAGAGGCACATGGGTGACAAAAGTTCAAGAATACGACCTGGATATTAAACCAACAAAGCTGGTTCGAGGAAGAGGTCTGTGTGAATTAATGACGGAGATGAAGACATCAAAGACAGAAGCAGATCAGGATAGGATAGATGGAGATTTGCCTGCAGTACTTTTTATAGATCTGGTAGAGGAGTGGTACAGTAACATTGCTTACTTTCTGACGTATGGAGAATGCCCAGATCAACTTTCTGAAAAAAGAAACGAACAATCAAACTTAAATCCAAAGATTTTGTTCTTTGGGATAATGGTTTTGTACTGAAAGGGGAATTGATGGTGTATTTCTCATATGCGTGGACAAAGCTCAACAGGATCAGCTACTACAACAGTTTCATGACATGGCTTGCGGTGGTCATTTCTCAGCCCGAGTCACTGCACACAAGATCCTCAGAGCAAGGTATTACTGGCCCACCTTTTTCAAGATACTGCAGAATGGGTAGCTAAGTGTCAAGCATGCCAACATTTTGTTGGGCGTGTGAAATTACCTGCATTACCTCTAAAACCCATTGTGATTGAAGAACCTTTCCAACAGTGGGGAATGGATTTTATTGGAATGCTTAACCCGGCTTCCAGTGCTTGGTCATCATTACATTCTAACAACTACTGATTATTTCAGTAAGTGGGTAGAAGCTATTCCTGTGAAGAATGCCACTTCCGCCGAAGTGTGCAATTTTATAAAAGAAAATATTATTGTCAGGTTTGGCGTGCCCAACAAAATTGTAGCAGACAACGCTCCGAATCTTTCTTCTGAGGAGTTGGTGGAATTCTGCTACACTTATGGGATCCAGCTGGTTCATTCTTCAAACTACTATCCACAAGGGAATGGTCAAGCTGAATCTAGTAATAAAAACTTGGTAACTATCGTGCGCAAGCTGGTAACAAACAATCAAAGGACTTGGCATAAAAAGTTGTTTGATGCATTATGGGCCAATAGAATCACACCAAAGAGGGCGATAGGCATGTCCCCATTTCAGCTGCTATATGGTAGAGACATAGAGCTGCCTCTTACCTTGGAATTACACCTCTACGGCTTTACAAGGCCACTGAAGGATTCCACATTCACGGATCTATTGATAAAAGAATTATGTACCTAAGAATTGAGGGAAGTACAAACTCAAGTTGCGAGATAGGTTGTGAGCATCAAAGGAAGGTGAAAATCATTTTCGACAAAAAGGCCAGGGAAAGAAAGTTTGAAGTCAATGACTGGGTCCTTTTATGGGACAAAAGAAGAGAAACAAAAGGCATGCATGGAAAGTTCGATTCACTATGGAAAGGGCCTTTTGTGATTAAAAGAATCGCCGGAGCGAGATAACTTCATTCTTGCTCATCAGGATGGAATTGAATTGCCGTTGTCTTTCAATGGGCAACACTTGAAGTGTTCGGACATGAGAAGCGGGATAAAACACATGTATATACATAAAAAATCTTTGTTTGTTTTTCTTGTTTTGTCTTGTTTCGGTGTTGTGTTGTGTTGTGTTCGTTTGCCCGACCCCGTGCCCAAAAGACAAGATGCGAAACCAAAGATGCTGGGATCTCATCTTTTCTCTTTGTCATTCTGACAGAGAAAAAGATTTCCAAAGACGGAGCCAACTGGTGTCACTCAGATTTCACCCTGAAATCTGCGACTACCCAATCCGATTTTTTTTTCGTACTTTTAAAATAATGGGTCGTTTTGTGTTTTTATTGCCTGAAAGTTCCTGTATTGTGTGAAGATAATCCCAAAGAGCCATATTAGCCTTTTTCGCCAAATACCCAGATGCCCAAAATTGTTTTATTCCTGTCATCGGGATTTGTGCGAGAAAATTTGTATTTAATTATTTTGAGCCCCGTATGAGGCTATTTGCGCTATGTTTTAACTCTATTATGAGCGAATATGTTATTATTCCTATGTGCCAGAAGGGTTTTAACTTATTTTAAGTTTTGGGCTTTATTTGTAACTTTTGGCAATTTTTCGTGTTTTTGTGGTGTCCCGTTTCGTTTTCTGTGAAATTTCTCTGGAGCAATTCCTTTGCCGGGTAAGCCCGATTTTTGGCCTGGAGCAGCTGGAAAACATATACGCACATTATGCCCGGAGGAAGTCGCCATCGGAGTGCGGATCAGCGGGAAAAAGCGAAGTCATGCACAGGAAAAGCCCCTGCGGGGATGGGAGCATTTTGGAAAACAAAGGATTTAAGGCTGCGATGGGAAAATATAAAGCCGCGGCGGGGTGGGAATTTTATACCTTTTGGGGTACTTTTCCCGTGTTATAAAAGTCACTTAAGGCTGCATGGGAAAAATAGAGGCTACGAGCGGTGGGAATTTATTGCCTGCCTTGCAGGGTAAAAATTCCCATGATATAATAAAAGGAAAGTGACTTAAGTGAAATCATGGGATTTTAGTGCCTGCCTTGCAGGGTAAATAATCCCATTGTCAAAGTCAAATCACTTAAGTGGATCACGGGATTTTGGTGCCTGCCTTGCAGGGTAAAGAATCCCATTATGAAAAAATTCTTAAAAATAGAATTACATGTGCAAAAAAGTGCGCCCCCTTTGGTGAGAGAATAAAAGCCTTAAATTGATTATTTTAATTAATCTATTCTCTCAAAAAGTGCGCCCAAGCTTGGAGGAAGTCAACAAGTCAAAGATGAAATAAAAGAAAGGATTTAAAAGCATTAAAATTAATTTATTTAATGGCTGCCCTCTTCCTCTCAAAAAGTGCGCCCCATTTGGGTATTATTTAATGTTTTTAAGGCATTAAAACATTAAATTAATTTCTATTTTCAGTGGCTATGGTCAAAGCACACTGTGAAGCTTAAGTGAAGTGATGTGTGAAGGATTAAATTGGATTAATTTAATTTATTGGATGGCTGTCCTTAAACATGCTATTTTTAAAAGAGAAAAGCATGATTTTTAATTAATTAATTGTCTTTAATTGTTAGGGCAATTATTAATTATAGAATTGTGAAGGTTATATAAGCATGGGCAGCCATATGGGTGAATTATTCAAATCACAGGTGAAGAATTGCAGCCAAGTGGAAAAGTGCGCCCCCATTAAAGGAAGGATTTTGTTCAGACAAAGTGCTAACAAGGCTAAAAGCTTCCAGATTTGGCGCATGCTTTGGAGGAGGTTGATCTTTGTCTGCATAATTGTTTCCACAGGTGTTACAGGAGCTCAGGTGTTGATTGAAAGGATTCATGCTCTCTTTATGTGCAAATTAAACACCAATTTTTGGGGCAGCAGGCTTGAAAAGTGCAGATTTTTATAATTTAAATTCACTATTCATGCTCCGGTGGCCATTTTTGTCTGAATAAATTGCGGAATTCATTACGGCGCTTTACAAAAGAAAATGAGTTTTTATCAATGTCGATACATTGCAAATATCCTCTGAATCTGAAGAATTGTCCAGATCTGCACCAGTATTTAAGAAATCCGGCCAAGTAAGGAGAAAAAGAATTATTCAGACGAAGATAGACAAAGCCATGGGGAAGGAAGATGAAAAAGAAAGCACGATGGAGTAATGCATTGCTTTCCAAACTTGCAGACATAGGAGACATAGATCTAGGCCCGGAACCTCTTGCCGATTTGATTGATAGATCCAGAGCGGGAAAGACTTCACTCATGCGTGCGGTCAAAAGCAGTGGAATTATCCGAGCTGCAGCTTTTCCATGTACAGCCCAATTGCCAGAGTTCGTGATGGAGTGCGCTAGATCTTATCATCCTTCATCCAGATCAGTGCGTGATGCTTCGGGAAAGACAATAATTTGTTTGGACGTAGAGTTCATCAATTATTGTTTGAAGATTCCAGTGCGAAAGGTGGTGACTTCTATTAGCATTCAAGATGCTGACAGTAGATGGGAAAAGCATAGAGTTGATTGTGTGAGCATCATGAATAGCCAGTACATGAAAAAAAGCCTATATCTCCTTCAAAGTTCCCGAGAACTCTTCCACGGTCCAATTTGGTGCAGGAGGTAGATGATGTCGTCAAATTGTTATGCAGGATAAATGGCGAAGCGAATGCCTACACTTTCCGTACATGGATGTATGCTTTCATCAGGACCATTGAAATCAACAAGGTTGATTCTATAATCAATTAGTCGGAAATTATTAGCAGCACATCGGTGAACAACTTCGGGCGTGAAGCGTACTTTCGGCTTCAAGATGACTTCATACTTGGTGTATCTTTGCAGAGCTTCACAAGGTGTTTTTTCAAAGTTTGGATAGATGTGGTGTTCTTTCCAAGGACCCCATTTTCGAGTGCTACCCGTAGCTTACTGCACCTACAGGCGAGAAAGACTTCAAAGTGATCAACGATGACTTCTACGATTTCATCTGCAGGCTAGACAAAGACTTGAAGGCCAATAGGGTAAGCAAGGAAGCGTGGGAAGCCGTGTCCAAGATTGGCAGTCTATTCATTCAATTTGCAGATTTCACATACCTTAGGGTTACGGGCTTTTCTGGAGAACCAATAAAGATGCCCAGGTATCCGAATGATAGATTGATCGCCATGGAGCTGATCAGGTAACTTGTGGAGTTACACGACCTTCAGTCAAAGCGGCACAAGTCTACGGGCTTCTTCCCAATCACTGTGGGATATTACAACTGCATTAGCATTCACAGAGCTCGAGGGATGGAAGCGCAAATGTTATCCGAGTATGAGCAAGAGTTCTTCCTGCGGCTGAATTTCGACCCATTTGGAGTAGCCGGAAGACAATCTCCCAGAGAAGACACACATGTGCCTTCGTTAGAAGATTTACGGATGAAGTGCGGAAGTGAGTACGAGGTTAGAAAGAGAGATTTCAGCGGTGTCATCGTAAAAAGCAAGTTTTCGACTTTGGACTAGCGCGGATACTGCGGATCTTAAAGATGATGGGAATGTGGTACTTGACACTTATCATCAAATGGGAGGAGATAAAGCCATCTTTGCTGAGAATAACATGGGAGGTCATGAAACACAATTGAAGAAAGATCGAGAGCTGTGTTGGTGAATACTTCAAACTGGCCCAGTTCTGATGAAGGGATATTGCCTTGATGAAGCATTGATGAATCAAATCACGGGCAACTTCGGCACATGAGATTCCCTCAAGCGGAGCGAGAAGTTGAAAGTTGAAAGTACACAAAGATCTCAAGAGAAAGAGGATATCACTTCTATGACCATAGCTTTGACTCCGGCTTCTCCAGTACCCAATACTTCACCAACTATTGCACCGCAGCAGCAGGGACGTTTCCATGCCTTTGTTGAATCCGGCGACGTTCGTCTTCTCTCCTCAGCCACTTCGTTCATCACCCGTTCCAGAGGAGATGTTGAAGCTGCAGATGGCAGAGTTCGAAAGAGTTTTGTCCTTGGATGATTCAGAGGATGGCAGCCATAACACTGTGGCACTTTCTGACGGAGAGGATGCAGAGCGGGAGATGGTAGTGCACTCAGCGACTTCTCACTCTCCGAGAAGTAATTTCTCGGAATGGTTGGCTTTGCAGTTGGTTCCAGAAGCGAGAATAGAGATTAACTTAGAGGAGCACGACTTGCAGGCTACTCCGAGGATCTGAGCAGAAGAGACAGAAGGCCTAAAGTTGCTAAAGCAACTTCTAGGTTGATCATTGAGAATTCGGGAGAGAAGTTTGCTGAGATATCAATTCCGGCAGAAGGAAAGATAGAGGAGGAGCTCACGGCGGAAGATGTGACAGTGACCAAAGTACCACTCGGTCAAGCCACCACTGAAGGATTGAAGCAGGACACGCAGACATTGATAGACGCTTTATTCCTTAGGCTTGACAGTGAAAAGGCGGAGAAAGAAGAGTTGCAGAAGCAAGTATCTCAATTATGTGAGATCATAGCCAAGGTTGCTAAACCTTCCATTCAGCCCATTTCAGAGCGGTGAGTGATCATCTTATGCGAAAATGGAGGGCGTAAGCAATCAAGTAAAGGCTATTGTGCGAATGGAAGGACATGATTATTCGTCAAGCTTCTGTACTGACTTGGGGAAGTGCTAGCCCGCCTAAAGGTTATGAGCGATGCAACAAATCAACTAAAGCAATGATGGAAAACATATAAGGCATGAATACGATTGCGAGAGTAACTTTGAGTATTTTGGCCGAGATCAACAAGCTGCCGAGAGATGTATTGATTGCGGAACAGATTGTACCAGACGGATCAGTCGAGAAGGGGAAGCAGCTAGAGTTTGCAGTATCTTTCCGCTTGGAAATCTGCAGAGTTTTGCTGAAGAGGATGCAGGCACTTGAGAGTAGAACATTAGATTTACCGACAGATGTATCATTTCTTTCACTGAGGAAAGAGTGGACGGAGGTGTTACTTCATATGTGCGGATTGTTTCTAACGAAGTGCCTAATTCCCTGGAAGGTTCTCTTCTGATGGTACAAAAGAGAATTGATAAAGCTACCAAGCCTTTCACGATGAATTCTATCAGTAGACTGGTGGCGCTGCAGGCAGACATTGCGAGGTTTGGGCCTAGTTTGGAAGAGGTGGAAGCGTGCAACAAAGTGTTAAATGAAGGGTTGCTGCAATTCAGGACAGAGAAGGAAGCAGTGGTTAAAACAGATGGAAAGATGCTAAATTACATGTTCGACAAGTATATCCGATATCAGAACAAGAAGAAGACATAAATGTTACAGCTGGCATGACTTCTTCTATTCTTTCTTCTTCTATTTTCTATGTTCCCGGATGAAATTGTAAAACTTCTAAGTTATTGGTTTCTGACCATTACTTGAAGTCATGTGGAACCATTCTATTAGTTAAGTGATACATGTGTCACTTAAGAAGAAGTTAGTTGAGGATGATTGCCAAATGTCATCTTTACTTGTTGTTCATGCTTTAGTTCAGTTTGAGTCTTCTATTTGTACTTTCCCTCCTACATTCTATAAGTAGGAGAAGAACCTCCGGAGTAAAGGATCGATCGAAATTTAAGTAAGCGAATCCTAAGTTCTAGACTTTGTCTTTGAAACTCCTGAATGCAACTTGAGCAAAGGAATACAAAGCGAGCGAGTTTCCTGAGAACTTTGTGTCACGGTGTCTTGTGTTTCTTTCTTGCTTTGAATCTTAGATCTCTTGATAAACTTTGTGTTATTTTAGATCTAGATCTAGAGTTGCCTTTGTTTTATAATTCTGTGTGTTCATATCTATTGAGTTTCTTCTATGTGCATGCAATTAGCTCTGCTATCTACTAATTGGGATGCACATCTTCCCCATTTCTTCTCTGTATTTCCTTTACTTCTTTCTTCTATAACTTTCCTTTCTTAAACAGCTACTTACTTGCTGCAGAACTTCTTAGTTATGGTTCATGAACTAAGTGGTTAAAGTAAAACCCCTGATAGATAATAACACATTTTTATTGACAAATCGACACGGGAGCCTCACCGGTTAAATGAGGAGATTTATCTCATGATCGCCTAGGTTTGATGCTATGCGAAAATCTAGCCAACAGATTTTTAATAAACCGGTTCATAATGTTTGAACTGGTCCGGTTCGGTTCGGTTCGCTCCAACCTCAACAAGTTCCAATTTTTAAAACATTGGTTTGGGGGCATCGATGGTCATTATATCAGTTCCTATTTGGAGAGTTTGAACCTGTTGCTTCAACCTTTAGCTATTGAGGATGAAAACCCTCTTTAGTATAGAGATTTTGGGGACGAAAACCCTCAATTTCTCTGTAGTGATCTCATACGGTGGTCACATTTGAGCTAAAGATCAGATTTTCAGAGCTAAAGAGCAAATTTTCAGAACCAGAGAGAAGATTCTCTATAGTAGGGCACAATTTCAGGGTGATTTAAGTGATAAGCAGCTAGGGCATCATATGAAAATCAGATTTTTAGAGCTTTTTGTGTTGGAACAGCCACCCATTAGCTGAGATTCACTTGGGACAAGATTTTGGACAGTTTTTGCACAATTTTAGGGCTGGGCGAAATTGTAGGGAGTTGGGATGAACCCCTTAGGAGGCTATTTCAGTTGTGAAAAGGGTTGTTTTTGGTGCTAGGGCTTGCACAAGGCCTAAATCTTCCCTAGGGCATCATTTCCAGCCTTCCATCCTTCCGATTTGGCATCAAACGGTCAGCTGTTTTTATCTTCCATTTTCAGTTGCAAAATAAATAAAAATAAATTCAAATCTTTGTTGTAAAAATTATTTTCTTGCATATACATGTGCCTTGAGGGTTCCTAAAGGTTTTGGACCTCCTAGGTATTTTTGTTTTGTGGTTATTTTATAATAAATGAGGATTTCGGATTGCTGTGGTTTGCTTGAAAATCAGTCTGCTGCCATCTTTCTATAAGGGTTTGTGTGGATTTCCAGAATTCCTTTATTTATGCCCCAAGGGGCATTTCATTCTTGGTTTTTAAGACGACGCAGTATAGCCGAGAGTGCGCTTCAAGTATTTAACAACACCCGAGAAAACATACTAAGGCCCTTATCTGTGTCAATCGTGTTTGTTTGTATCCCGTCACATTCAAAGAGTTTGTGACCTATCAAGTGCAGGTATCTCATGTATTGAAAGATTTGAAGAAACAAGTTGATGCCTAAAAGAGTAAATGCACTTAAAGTGATTGGAGCAAATGCACGAGGACAAATGTTACCCATGCTTTCAATTACTTATATTGCTACTCTTGGTATCCGATTGTCGAGTACTCATGTATTTGTTATGCATGGAAATGTTATAGTTGTTACATACTGTTCTAAATATGTTTCATAGGTTTGAAATTTTAAAGTAGTTTAATCAATATTTTGTGGTTTGCAAATCTTTAATGGATCTTCTGCTCTGGAGCTTAAAGTATGCTGGGAAAACAGTCCAAACTAGCAATGGAAAATAAGAAAATGTGTTTCCTTGGCTTCCAGTTATTGTAAATACCTTTACATGCCCAAAAATACTCTTAGATGGAAAACCCAGAAATGCAACAAAAAAAGTAACCTTTATCATATATGGAGGAAGTAACAACGAAAGAACCTGACAACTGTAGTCTTTGCATCGTCACGCAAAACATCGGCTACAACAATTGCTCCTATAATACCTTCTCCTTCTCGACCAACATAAACCACTGACTTTGACTGCTCCAAAGATGATTGTCTGCTCTTCACCAATATTTCTCTTATACGAGAGTCAAGATCATTACAATCTAATGTTCCACTTTGGTTTTTAAAACATCCATGCACCCATTCCATCAAACCAACTGCCACTAGAGCTCCATCTACTTCACATAGAGCACCAAACCCTGGCTCTGTAAGTTGTCCTCGTGTAAAAGGAATGTCCAATTTCAAAGACTCTGCCTTTTCTATGATGGCCTTTGCAATGGGATGATTAGTTGTTTTCTCCACTGCAGCAGCAAATTTTAGAATTGTTTTCTCATCGTAATTCAATGCAGCTACAGCAGCAACAGTAGGTTTCCCTTCAGTAAGAGTTCCTGTCTATTGTTCATAAATGCACATATATCAGCTCAACTTTAGAGGGAAAAAGGAACAAAAAGCACAAAACAAACAAACAAATAACAGAATTGCTCAAAAATGACGTTCAAATCACATTAGTCATGCAGGTATGAGTTTGTAATGAATACTTTATCAAGTGCAACTATATCTACACCAGCCAAGCGTTCAAGTACATCCCCTCCTCGGACCAGAAGCCCACGCTTTGCCCCTTCAACATAAGCAAAGACCAATGAGACATATATATTAGAAATCAGTAATAGTAAATACCACAGAAGTTGGTCAAGGAAGTTCAAAAAAGGAGAATATATATATATATACTCAAATGGTATGGGATATGGCCAAGAAAAAGGTAGATCGATTGAAATGAGAATATATACACAACTGAAAGTCTGAATCTATGTGTTTTTCAGTTGAATATTTGTAATCAGATGTCATACCAAGGAGCTTCCTACAAGGACAGCAGTGGGAGTTGCAAGACCAAGTGCACATGGGCAGGCAACTACCTAACCAAACAAAGAGTAACAGAAAAGCATTACAAATCGGGGTCATCACATTATACTGCTTTGAAGATTTGAACTTTATAAAGCAGTAAAATATAATTTCATGGAATGATTCACATTAGTACAGAAGCATCATCAAATAAATTCAGTACTGTTTAGCTAGACCTTTCATGTACTAGGGAAATTATGTTCATAAGTTTAGGTAGATAGCAAAGATATGCATGCAGACAAACAAACATTATGAACTTTATTAACATCCATTTTGGCAAGAGCTGACTGGGAATGTGAAATGGTAGCATGTTCATGGTAGTTCAGTGACAACACCACATACACATTCCTTAGCATAATTAATGCATTCTAAGAAAAAAATATATATATATATAAGCTGTGGTGTTCAATGATGACAGAGCGTAAAATATCCTAACATGGACCGTACATATTAAAATCTAGCACATTCATTTCTTACTAGCACATTAATAGCAAGCTTCAAGCTCAGGAGGATTGAACTTTCGTCAGGTCCCGCAATATCGTTAAGCAACACATTGGGGAAAATGCTTGTCCCAAAGTAATACCTGCATCATGTAAATGTAAGTGAATGAAAACTGTGGTCAACATCAATACATTAGAAATCAAACTCAAGTTAGTGACATAGAGAATAATCAACAAAGAAAAATGATTACAATGTAAAAAATGCTTGGAATATATTGACAATCTTGGCCCATAAATACATCACCATTGCATGTTTACAATAATCCAGCTATAATAATATCATATTAGAGTTTTCCAACACTTTATTTCCTCTATCTTTGACTCACTACATAAAAAATACTTTTTTAATTCTGTACTTGAGTTTTGACAGGTCAACAATTAATATGGCAGCAAAACATAATTTTATAATTTGGAAAACAGTCTTTAGGGTTTACTTGTTCATTTCTCAAAGTGTGTGTTCTTGGATTTTTGACACACTACGTCATAATGATTCCTTTAGACTATTTTGGTTGCTTAGCCTCTTTTAGATAATTCAAAAGAACACTTGTCTGGAACATAGAAGAACTACATTTCTAGTTATTTGACAGAAATATCTAGATGGTTATAGTGATAATTGATATAAACTCTTCAAGCTATCTCGTTAGCTAAAAAAATATATACTACCGAAGAATATTATGTTTAGACTCATATATACACAACATGAGCTAAACACAAAAGAATAGGAAAAGACAATATTGTGATGTCCCCTTTTTATACAAATGGGAATTTCCAACAAACTTCAACACAAATTGAACCAAGGACTAGATCCTTTTAATTCAACCTCAAATAACCCAATGTCAACTAATTACAACCCAAAATGGGGTTGGAAGTAGCCAAGGTGATGGGTGAGATGGGAGAATCAATTGGAATCCAAATCTTTTCCAGTTCAGATTTTTATAGCAGCAAATATTAAATAAAAATGGCTCACAGACAACTAAAACTTCAAAAATTCATAACTCACTCAATACTCCATCTTTTTACATGAAACAAAGTGCATAATAAACTAGATTTTTAGAGCTTTCCAATGCACTAACAATCATATTTTTCTGAGCATGCAAACCCTTCCAAAACATACACATAAATCTCAGATCTAGTTGCTAGGATTAGAGAAAATAAATAAAAATATTTCAGCGCTTTTCCAAGCTTCCAAACACTCCAAATCAACTCCCCTTGCTCGAAATAATTGCTAACATAAACCAGATTTCAGATCTAGCTTATTTACCAATAAAGCATGCCAAAATATTCTCAATTCAAGTCGCCATAGCTAGAAAATAACCAGCAGTGAACAGCAGTAGAAAAAGAGCCCAAACCCTTCAAATATCACTTCTAAAATGAGCAACAAACATGCAGATTTATCCCTTAAATAAATACGCCAACCTCTAGATCAAGTCGCCAAGCTTAAGGAGGATTTATCATGCATAAATAAACTCAACAATAACACAAGAAGGCTTCACACTCTCCAAAATATGGTGGTGTTGATCAAACACCTTTGTTATGAGTATTCATGGGCATACATCCCTCTTCAAGCATGAAAATAATTTGATAAAATCAGCAACATGCCCTCAAGGGGTTGCCACCATCTTCTTTTATATCTTTTCTTTTCAAATCTCCAAGTTTCCCTCCTTTTTTTTGGCGCAAATCCTCATGTAGGAGAGTTACTTTTAAAAATGATCTTCTTTCCTAGAAAGTCACACTCCAATTAAAACATTAATTTTCCCTTTTATTCTATTAATGTTGGCTAGATTTTTTGCACAATTGAAAACCTAGGCAGTCATGAGATAAATCTCCCTCATTTACCGGTGAGGCTCCCGTGTAAGATTTTGTCGGTTATATGTTCTAGTATCTATTTGTTGGTATTACTTTAACTGCAAAGGTCATGTACCATAGCTAGGCAATTTTGCAGCAAGTAAGCAGCTGTAAGAGAAAGGAAATATCTATAGAAGAGGAAAATAATAGAAAACAAGAAAATAAAAATAAAAATGTGCAACCCAATCAATAGTTTATAGAGTTGATCGCATGCACATAGATAGAACAAATAGATCTTGACATATAGAATTAGAAGCAAAGGAAACTTTCAGATCTAGATCTAGAATAACACAAAGTTTATGAATATATCTAAGAAAGAAATCAGAAACAAAATGCACCGTTGACACAAAGTTCCCGGAAATGTCTCCCTTTTATTCCTCCACTCTCAAATAGCTATCAAGGGTTTAAGCTCAAAGTCTGGAACACAAGAATCTTGGCTTACAAATTTTGATCCTCTAACTCATAGGTTCTTCCTCTATTTATAGTGTATAAAGGGCAATTATAAATAGGAAGTTTTAAATGAATTCCCGCATGCGGAATCTATGAAAAGGGAAACAACTGGCAATCTTCCTCCTGAATTCCTCTTTGCATGACATGCATGATTTATATCTGGAAAAATAGAACCTTCTATTTTGCATGCCTGCCACCTATTTCCAAGTAATTGACTTCTTCAAGTAATGCCTTTTAAACCAATCACTTAAGTTTTATAATTTAATTAATTGCTCAATTACTTTGTCGGAGAAAATAAAAGAAAAAGAAGAAGAAAGAGGTGTTGGCTAGATTTTACGCATAGTTGAAAACCTAGGCAGCCATGAGATAAATCTCCCTCATTTACCGGTGAGGCTCCCAGTGTCGATTTGTCAATTAAAATATGCTAGTATCTATATGGGGGTTTACTTTAACTACTCATCTCATGAACCATAGTTGTATAGCTTTACTTTACGACATATAAGCAACTATTTAACAAAAGAAATATTTATAGAAGAAAATAATAAAACATAGGAAGAAATAAGCGAAGATGTGCAACCCAATCAATAGATAACGAGTTGATTGTATGCACATAGAAGAAACCAATAGATATCAACACACGAGAATTATAAGCAAAGGCACTCCAGGATCTAGATTTAAAATAACACAGGTTTATTAGAAAATCTAAGATAGAAAGCTAGAAACAAAATGCACCGTGACACAAAGTTCTCCGGAAATCTGCTCCTTTATATTCCTTTGCTTCAAGTGGCTATCAGGGGTTTCAACACAAAGTCTGGAACACAAGAATGCTGCTTACAAATTCTGATCATTAACCCGAAGGTTCTTCTTCTACTTATAGAATGTAGAAGGGAAAGTACAAATGGGAAACTCAACACTGAAACATAAACAAAAGTAAATATAACATCTGGCAATCATCCTCCTCTAATTCCTCTTTAAGTGACACAACTGTCACTTAACTAATAGAATTGTTCCACATAACTTAAAGTAATGGTTTCAAAACCAATAACTTTAAAGTTTTACAATTTCATCTGGGAACGTGGAAAATAGAAGAAGAAAAAGTAGAAGGAGAAAGACACGTTAGTTGTAACATCTATATCTTCTTTTTGTTCTGATACTGAATATACTTATCGAACATGTAATTCAAAGATCTTCCTATGTCTTAGCCACACTTCCTTTTCTGTCTGCTGCTAATGAACAATCCTTCGTTCAACACCCTGATACATGCTTCTACCTCCTCCAAGCTAGGCCCTAACTTCTCAATATCCGACTGCAATGCCACCAGTCTGCTGATGGAATTCATCGTGAAAGGCTTAACGGCTCCATCGATTCTCCTTGCACCATCGAAGAGACCCTTCCAAGGAATTAGGCACTCTGCTAGGAATGATCCGTGTGTATGAAGTAATATTTCCAACCACTTCCTCATGAGTGAAAGCAATGATATTGTCTGTAAAGACGATGCCATACTCTCAAGTGCTGCATCCTCTTGACATAATTCTCCGCAAATCTCCAAACGGAAAAATACTACAAATTCCAGCCGCTTCCCCTTCTCAACTAATCCGTCGAGCACAACTGCTTCCGCAATCAACACTTCTCTCGTGACATATTGATTTCGGCCAAAGTACTCAGTTACTCTCGAATTGTGTTCATATCTACCGTGCTTGTTATCGGTTTGCTTCCACTGATCTTTGCATCTTTCATAACCTTTAGTGGTGGTACCTCTCTCGAGTTGTACGAAGCTTGACGAATAATCGAGACTTTTCCATTTGTCGATAGCTTTTACATGGTTGCTTACATCTTCCATTTCCGCATCGATGATCACTCACCGCTTCATCTTTGAATGGAAGATTTAGCAACCTTGGCAATGATATCGCACAACTGAGATACATGCTTCTGAAGTTCAACTTTCTCCGCCTCTTCTTTGCCAAGCCTAAGGAATAGAGCATCTATCAATGTCTGTGTATCCTGCTTCAATCCTTTTGTGGTTGCTTGACCTATGGGTACTTTGGTCATTGTTATGTCTTCTACTGTGAGCTCATCCTCCTTTTTCCCTTCGCCGGGCCGACATCTCAACAAACTTCGCCCGACTCCTCGATGATCAACCTTGAAGTTACCTTAGCAACTTTAGGCTTTCTGTCTTTTCCGCCTAGACTCAAAGCAACCGCAAGTCGTGTTCCTCCAAGTTGATTTCCACTGCGGCCTCACGGAACCAACCGCGAAGTCAACCATTTAGAAATTACTTCTCGAGAGAATGAGAAGTTGCTTGAGTGTACCACTATCTCTCATTTTGATTCCTCTCCATCTCAAAAGCCTTTCTGACATTGTGGTTGCCATCCTCTGAATCATAGAAAGACAAAGCTCTTTCAAACTCGCCATCTGCAGCTTGATATTTCTTCGAGCAGGTGTTGCGAACGGAGTGGCTGAGGAGAGAATATGAATGTTGCTAGATTCAATGAGGAATGGCAAGTTACTGCGAGGTGCAACAATCGGTGAAATCTTGGATCTTTAGAGAAGCCGAAACTAACATCATAGCCGTGGAAGTGATCTTCTCCTTTGAATGAGACATTCTGTGCACTTTCATCTTCTCAGGCCTTCTGCTGCTTTCTCCTCCGTGTTTCCTCTTGAGGGAATCTCCTGTGCCGAATTTTCCCGTGATTTGATTCATCAATGCTTCATCAAGGCAATATCCCTTCGTCAACAACCAGTTTGAAGTGTTCACCAGAACAGTGGCAGACCTTTCCTCAATCGTATGGTAGCCCCCTACGTTCTCCTAAAGTACAGCTCTATCTCCTCCCATTTGATGGTATGTGTCAAGTAACACAGGCCCATCATCTTTAAGATCCGCAGGTATCCATGCTAATCCAAAGTCCAACACTTGCCGTGCTGATAGCCTACTGAAATCTTTCTTTCTAACCTCGTACTCACTTTTGCACTTCATCCATAAATCTTCTAATGAAGGCACATGTGCGTACTCCTGGGAGATCGTCTTCTTGGCTACTCTAAATGGATCGAAGTTCAACCGTCTTTAGGAAGAACTCTTGCTCGTACTCAAAGAACATTTCCGCTTCCACTCCTCGGGCTTTATGAATGCTCTGGCAGCTATAATGGCCTACAGTGATCGGGAAGAAGCCCGTAGACTTGTGCCGTTTCGACTGAAGGTCGTGCATCTCCACAAGTTGTCTGCTCAGCTCCATAGTGACCAATCTATCATTCGGATATCTTGACAACTTAACTAGTTCTCCAGAAAAGCCGGTGACCCTGAGGTATGTGAAATCCACAAACTGAATGAAGAGACTACCAATTCTAAGCACAACTTCCAACGCTTCCTTACTCACCCTGTTGGTCTTTAGATCCCTGTCTAGCCTGCGAATGAACTCATAGAAGAATCCATCATTGACCACTTTGAAATACTTCTTGCACGCAGTACAGTGGGTCATGTGGGTAGCACTCGAAAATAGGGACCTTAGAAAGAACACATCTATCCGGCTTGGAGAAGATGTCTTGTGAAGCTACTGCGCATATACCAAGTAGGAAGTCATTTTGAAGTGAAAGTACGCCTCACATTTCGGAGCTGCTCACACCATGTTTGTCGCTAAAGATTTCCGACCAATTGATTATTGAATCTAATTTGTTGATTTCAATGGTCTGATGAAAGCATACATCCGTGTGCGGAAGGTGTGAGCGTTCACTTCGACATTTATCTGCGCATAACAATTTCACAATATCATCAACCTCTTGCACCAAATTGGACCGCGGAAGAGTTCTTGGGAACTTAGGAGATCTGGGCTTCTTCATGTATCTGTTGTTCATTATGTTCACGCAGTAAACTCTATGCTTCCCCCACCTGATGCCGGCATCTTGAATGCTAATGGAAGTCACCACCTTTCCCGCGGAATCTTCAAATAATAATTGATGAACTCTGCGTCCAACCGAATTATTGATTTTCCCGTAGCATTTCACACTGATCTGGATGAAGGATGGTAAGATCTAGTGCACTCCATAACAAATTTTGGCAACTGGGTTGTGTATGGAAAGGCTGCAGCTCGAATAATTCCACTGCTTTTAACTACACGCATGAGTGAAGTCTTTCCTGCTCTGGATCTATCAATCAATTCGGAAAGAGGTTCCGGACCTAGATCTGTGTCTCCAATGTCTGCAAATTTAGAAGTGATGCATGACTCTGTTGTGCTCTCTTTTTCATCCCTCTTTGCCATGGTGTATCTATCTTTGTCTGAACAATTCTTTTTCTCTTTATTCGGCCGGAATTCTTCACAACCGTGCAAGATCTAGACATTTCTTCATATTCGGAGGATATGTTCAATGTATTAGACATTGATTTAAGCTCCCTTTCTCTTATAAAAGCACCTGTAATGAATTCTTGCAATTAATTCAGACAAAGATGGCAACCGGAACATGAACAGTGGATTTTAATCATAAAAATTTGCATAATTCAAGCCTGCTGCCCCAAAATTTGATGTTTTATTTGCATGCAAAGCAAGCATGAATTTTACCAACTTCACTGAGAGCACCTGTATCACTTATGCAGACAATTATCCAGACATAAATCAACCTCCTTCAACCTATGCACCAAAATTGAAAGCTTCCAGCATTAATTACACCTTCTAAGCAAAATTCCTCTCCAAATGGGGCACACTTTTTGACATGAAGGGGCTGCATTAAATAAATAATATTTATTTAATTTTAGCATGTCTAATTCCAACTTCCTTTATCCACTTTCCCTTTGTTGACTTTTCCACAAACCTAGGCGCCAAAATTTGAGAAGAATTTAATTAATTTAATGCATTTAAGGCTGCCTTTCTTTCCCTAAAGGGGTCACACTTTTTGACACGAGGGATTTCTATTTATAAAAGTCAATTGACAATGAGATTATTTACCCTTCAAGGCAGCCCCGAAAATCCCATGATTCACTTAAGCTGTTTGACTTTCATAATGGGATTATTTACCCTGCAAGGCAGGTAATAAAATCTCATTAATGCCTTAAGTGATTTTCCTTTTATTTCACAATGGAAATTTTTACCTTGCAAGGCAGGTAAGAAATTCCCGCCTACCTGCTGCCTCTGATTTTTCCATTGTGACTTAAGTGACGTTGCTTTCATGGGAAAAAGTACCCTGCTTTAGTAGGTACAAAAATCCCGCCTACCTGCTTTGCCTCCGATTTTTCCATTGTGACTTAAGTGACGTTGCTTTCATGGGAAAAAGTACCTTCTTTAGGTAGGTACAAAAATCCCACCTTCCTACTTTGCTTCCAAAATCCCATGATCCACTTCAAATCCTCTTTTTCCAAAAATGCAGCCAACTAGAAGAAATTTTTTTGTGCATGACTTCGTCTTTTAGAGAGAACCCAGGACCTCGATGGCGAATTCCTTCGCACAACATGCATTGGTGATCTCCGGATACTCTAGGCCAAGAATTAAGCCAAACCGTGCAAAAGAATTGATCCAGGTGAAATTTCACGAGAAAAGCGAAACGGGAAAACACAAAAACACAAAACGTTGCGAAGTCACAAATAAAGTCCATGATTCATTCCTAGTTAAAACCCTCTTTGGTATATGGGAGTAATGATATGTATGATCACAACAGGTTAAACCGGAGCACAAATTGCTTCAAACTGAGCTTAAAATAATTACATACAAATTTCCCATGCACGAAACCCCAACGACGAGAATATAACAATTTTGGGCATCCGGTATTTGGCGAAAGCAGCTAATATGCCTCCTTGGGAATATCTTGACACATTACAGAACTTTACGGCAATAAAAACACAAAACGTCCCATTCTTTTAAAAGTACGAAATTTTTTTAAATAGGGTAATCCCAGATTTCGGGTAAAATCTGGGTACACCAAGAAAGAAAATAAATTAGAAGAAAGCTGCAACACTTCCAATCTTGTTCTTTTTCCATATTCTCGCATGCGATTGACTCTTTTGCCTTTGATTCTCACCAAGTTTGGATCTGAAGTAGATGATTGTGATTTGCTTGCATGGGTATTGCCTTTGACTGTCTTCCCTTCTATCCTTGAAATTTTTGCAATTTTTCTTGATACATGCAAAGTAAATTCGATGAAGGCTTAATTGGAAGATTGGGAGCACATGCACAAGATCTGGAAGGAATTTCCCATGCACTTGACTTGTACACAGTGCATGTCGAAAACAAAAGGATGATTTGCATTCTCTTTTGACAACAATGACTCCTATTTTGTGCATTCTCTTGTGTCATCAAGAACCCATTTGACATCAATGACAATATTTCCAACAAAAGTGAAGCTTAAAGAGGTTGGTTCTCACCCAAGGAGTCTTGGCGCCAACTAAGGGATATAAAAGGTCGCTTGGCCTCATTTGCACATCATCTTTGGCGCATATACACTTATACTTGGTTTTTTGGGCTGATTGCTCAATACCTTTCCACTTGAGGACGAAAACCCTCTTGTGTGGCATCCAAGGAGGACGAAACCCTTCCTTGTGGCTTAGTGGAGAACGAAAACTCTCCATATTGGTGAATTGAAGACATCTATTGAAGACTCTCTTGTTGATTGGGATCTAGGGCATCAAGAAGAAGACCTACAAGAGCTTTGACATATTTTTGGAGCCCCTCTCCTAGGGAGTGACTAGGGTTTGAGTGTGATTTGGTGCCTTCTAGGGCACATAACTCATTTATTCTTTGATATTTTGATTTATCATATTTTATAAGGTTGGAATCTATAATTTGGTTATTTTTGGAGGAGTTTATCTATCGTTTTCAGCCCTTGTTTGTGGCTGCCTTGTTGTCATAAATTTAATTACAATTGGGTATCATCTCTTGTTTTCTCCATTTCTTTGATGCAAATTGGATGGATAATTGTTGTCGTACTTGAAATAATTATTTAGAAGTATTTTTAGCTGTTGTGCATGGTTATATGATGAATTTCGGTCCCTATACAATTTATTGCTAGGGTTTCAAGGAATATTAAAGTTATAAAAATCAAGATTTACTTCACTCGGGGTTTGCGTGATTTCCTTGATTTACGATTTCAGCCACTGAAAGGGACATTATAGTTTGGAGAAGATTATGCATTTTGGGATCTTGATATTTTCTTGGAGTTGGAGCATGCTTTGCCTCTTTCTCACATCCATAAAGGAAAAAAACCCTCCATGGAGGACTATTGAGGACAAAATCCCTCAATAGCATTTGGATTGAGGACGAAAAACCCTCATATCCTTATTGGTTATCTCATATAGAGGTCACATTTGTGCTACTGATCAGATTTTCAGCATTTCAAAACAGATTTATCAGTGCTAGGGCAGAAATTTCAGGGGTTTGATTGAAGGTCTATTAGGGTTTGATCGCCATTTTCAGGTCTTCTCCTAGGGTGGCAACTTGCTTGAAGGTGGATTTGGGTGCCATTTAGGGCACATTTCTTCATTTGGAGTTGATATTCATAGTCCTCATAATTTTAGAGGTTGATTGCACACTTTCATGAGATTTTTGGGGCTTGGAATCTCCATTTCCAGCCATTGTTGTGAGCTGTAATTTTGTTGTCATAAATTTAATTACAGCTGTATAGAATTTCCAAATTTGCATATACTTTGGAGTGCTTTTGCTTGGTGTTTGTTCCATTTGTTGAGTATAATATTTTGGAGAATTTATACATCAATTTTCAGCTTGTTTGGATGGTGTTTGATGCCCTAAAAGTGCAAATTCAGTTCGCTGCTAGGGTTTATAATATTTTCAGTTGGCTGTTGTAAAATTCAGTTTACTATCAATTGGGGTTTGTGCTATTTCCTTTGTTTTTCAGTTAGAGCCTGAAAGGGACATTACAGTGAGTTAGGTGTACAATGGGTTAGAAGTTTGGACTATTGGGTCCCATATGCAAGCCATCTCCCGTAAGCTTATAAAATCTTGTGTGGAAAAATAAAAGTTTTGAACCGAGATTTTACATTATAACTTTGACTAAATAAATTCAACACATTTCTTCCATAATTACTTGTGATTGGAGCTAACATGTTAAAAATTGACTAGATCAACAAAAACAAGGATAAATAATCAGCAATGATGGTAATCAAAAGCGCAAGTATGAGTGCCTTGGGAACAAGCACAGCGCAAGGACAGAGACTTGGCAGTTTTGCAACAATGTTAGGATGCTACAATTGGAATTAATAATATTTTTGAAGAACATGATGCTACAATTGGAATCAATAATATTTTTGGAGAACATGGTGCTACTGATGGGCATGTCCAATAGTAATGTCAATGGCTTCAGTGGAATACTAATAATATTGCAGCATTCTTTAATTAGAATGGAATGGCCATGTGATCAAACTTCAATCAAGGATACGGAAGCATCCCACTCTTCAATAAAGGATCAACATCAGGTTCTTGGGCTTTTCCATTAGGTTTTACAATTCAAGAAAGTTATTCTAACCCTAACAATGGGTTCGCATTAGGTGGAGAAATTGGGACTAATAACAAAGGTTTTGGTGGATTACAATTTAGGCGAAGACTCCACTTGATAAAGATAGAAACACGAAAGTTTGATGGACAAGATGTGACTTCATGGCTCATCCTCATCACAATATTTTTCAAGTTCAACAAAATATCGAGCGAGCTTTAGATGAATCTCTGTAATGTCCCCTTCTCGAGATTAATCCTAGAGAAGACCTTTAGCCTATCCAATATTTTCCCGTGGGCTAATGAGGTGGCAAAAGGGAAATAAATTAATAATTTAAGTGCAAAAGTAACTTTAATTATAAGCACTTATGTTTTATTATTAATTTAAAAAGTGACTTTATAAGATAAAGTTAAAATAAAAGAATTACTTTAATGAAATAAAGTATTCTTTTGGTTAGGGTTTCTCGCTTGCATGTCATACCGCGGCCTCTTTGAGCGTTGCGGGATAGTACTTTCTTGTCAAGTTCTAGGGTTTCTCGCCCTCTAGGCTCGCCTATATAATGCCCCCTCCACTTGAGCCCGACTATTGATGTCGAGGCTGGAGCTTGTGGAGATATGAACAATGGCGTAGCATAAACGCCCACGGAAATTTGTTTCAAAGGTCTTTCATGTGAGGTAATGTTTCTCCTCCTGATGTTGTATTACTTGTTTCGAATTTAATGTTGCATGCCAATGGAGCGAACAATTCTTCCTTATTGGTTATTTTATGGGACGCATCCCCTCTGAAAGCATGCTTAAGTCATGGGTTAACTCAGCTTTGGGCTGCTCATGGCATCAAGGCTCGAAAGTGTGCAAAAATGACTAAAGGATTTTTCCTTTTCTGTTTCTCTGACCCTTCCCATGCCCTGGCTATCTTGAACCATTCGACTACATGGTATGTGCGTAACTCCCTTTTGGTTCTTTCTCCTAGACCAAATACTTTGTGGTGTCTGAGTTTGCAGCTCTCAAAGTCCCAATCTGGGTGGAGTTCCCTGGTCTGCCGCTTCCATGCGTTCATTTTTGCACCAAATCGCTTCCTCTATTGAGCGAGTTGTTTGCATGGAACCACAACGCTTCTACACCGCTCGCCCTCAGAAACGGGTTTGTGTTGAAGTAGACCTCTCCCAAGAACTGAAGGAATTCATGGAGATCCAAATGGGGAGACTCGCTATTCTCAACGAGTTCTTTACATCAACTTTGCCTAACACATGTTTTCGATGCTAGGCCTCGATCACAAGATCAAGGATTGCCTTCTCTATATTCCACACAATCGGCCAAAACCTAAGGCGACTACTTAGATCTGTTAAGCCCCCACGGGAGAAAGGGTGGCAAATTGTTGGCGGGCGAAAGAACAAGAACAAAACGGCTTAAACCAAGGCATCTGAACAATGGCTCGAAAGAGCTAGGCACATAAGGAACAAACCTCTCATGAACGCCGCTCCTCGAGCTAGTCTTTGAAAGTGTATGGTCTTGGACCATTTGACAGTTAGACTCTGCAACTTCTGTGTCATTTGCTTGTCTAGAAATATACTTCGTTGTATGTCACTCTTGCTCACACAACCTCGAGATGACTTGCAATCACCCACAACAAAGTGGAAACCCTAGAAACTTGCAATACCTTTCATCAAAGCATTAGATAACCAAAAGAATAAATCACGTGTGGTGAGGCTAGACTACTCTTGGTTGTTGACCCGACCAAACCAATCCAAGTGTTGTACTACATGCCCTCATGCGGGCAAGCCTCATGTAGTTCTCCTAGGTGCTGTTACAAGTGTGTGATCTAAGCCAATCCCCTATGGGTGCCCTCATGTTTCTTGACACAAAGATATTGGACTAACTATAGAATAGAAAATGCACCTAGTGCGGTAGTAGTGTAGCGTGGTGTGCTAACCCTTTGTCCCCAAAAACCCTTTGATAAAGCTTGTAGTGACTTTGCTCTTGCTAAGGCATGGCTCTATGACCTTTGCATGCTTGGAAGTAAAGGAAGCTAGATTGTTTAAACTAGTTGAGTGCTTCAAACCTATAGTAGGGATTGCTCTAAATGATGTGCAACGGATTTAGGAAGATTTAGGATAGCTTTGAGAGCTTTTGGAGCGATAGTTGCAATAGTAGCTTGTAAGAATGCGAGCTGAGTTGTAAAGTGATATTGACTTGCTGTGAAATGACACAATAAAGATATTCAAATTGAAAACTAAGTTAGAGGATAGCAAAATTCAGGACCGGATTTCACATCCTGACCAAAGTGTACAGTCTAGGACATGAGAGATGTGATGTGAAACAGAATTCTAGCATGATGCATAGGGATAGTTTATTGCTTTGAGCAATTAATATTTACTAAATTTGCGACAGAGCAGAGTGTGGAGATGAGCAAGTCATAGAAGAGATTGATTGGACTTAGAATGTGAGCATTTGTCTTAGCAAGGAACATAGCCAAACTTGTCATTGCCAAAGGACAAGTTACCAAATTTTAGCGTCTATAATTATAAACAAGAGAGTGACCAGTTTTTTTATCATTTTGTATGTGGATGACATGACACTGAAAGGATGAAGATTACATGAGATAGAGCTAACAAAAACCTTTAACTAAGTCAGAAGAAGTATGTTAACTCTGTGTTGCAGCAATTTCACAAGAAGGATTGCAAAGCAGTGAGTGTTTCTATTTTTGTGGAACAAAGCTTTCAGTTGAGCAATGTCCTTTTACACCTCTCGGGATGGAGGACAAGTCATGTACTTTATGCTAGTGCAGTTGGAAGCCTCATGTGTGTTATAGTTTGCATCAAAGTAGACATTGCGCAAGCAGAAAGATTCTTGAGCCCATTTATGGATAATCTTGGAAAGGATCACTGGGCTGCAGTGAAGAGAATCTTCAAATAACTTTGTCGTACCACAAAACTCTATTTACTATCATGGATCCTTGGCATCCGGGAAGTTTCGTAGTATGCCGGTGGATATACAAGGATTTGTAGAGTCAAATTGGGCAGAAGATATCGGCAGCAGAAGGTTTACCAGTGGCTATGAGTTAAGCCTGTTTGGAGGTGCCATCAGTTGGATGAACAAGAGGCAGGCTGTAGTCGCTTTATCCGCTACAGAGGAAGAGTATATGGCAGCCACTCATGCCTTGTAAGGAGGCAGTTTGGCTTCAAAGATTGTATTCAAATATTGGGCTGAGTCAAGGAGCAGTAGAAATTAGCCATGAAATCAAAATGCCATCAGCATGGCAAAGAAACCTACATCCATGCGCAGGCAAAGCACATTGATGTACAGTACCATTTTGCTCATGACATTTTTGAGGATGGAAAGGTCATACTTGAGAAGGTGGATACTTTGGTAACTGTTACAGATATTTTGACAAATCCTATGAGCATCGAGAGGTTAAGATGGTGCAGCAAGGCTATGGGCATTTCTTCCCTTAGAAGTGAGTTCACTTTATTGATGTTCCCTTTTGCTCTTGCAAGGTATATGACAAGTGGGAGAATGTTGGCATTAGGTGTCATATACCTTGCAAATCCTGACTGTGGAGTTTAATTTATCATATTGTCTTAATATGGGTACACATGCTTCCCACTTGATGTGGCTATTTTTCGTCACACATGTTATGTATTAAGAGCTTGCATAGAGGGAGGAAAATAGTGAACTAGAAAAATTCTAAAAATAGACTGCCCAAGACTGCTGGAAAAAGACAGTTAACTGCTGGAAAAAGACAGTTATTTTTAGACTAGTCCAAAAATAAACTGCTCAAGCCTAAAAATAGATCACTGAACTTTAGGAGGCTACTCATCATGATTTGTGCATATTTAGAGCGCCTATCTTGTCAATATTTTTAGCAAGAGCTGAGTCTATTAAGAAGGTGTTTGGGGTGGAGATTTAGTGATTCTACTCTCTTGGTGATTGTAGGAGGATAAGCAGCCTGTGTATTTCCAGCTTTGTTGATCATTGGGACTGAAGGAGTGGATACTCTGCAATTGTATTGTAACAAGAGTTTGTTGGTTACTGAATAATACATTGAGTGCTCCTTGGTGGCTGGGTTTTTCCCGAGAGGGTTTTCCCAGGGTATATGCTGTGTCCTATGTGAATCTTGTGGTATTGCATGTTGCCGTATGTTGGTGTTTTCAGTTTTGCATGTTTATATTTTTGCTGAAATTGAAAGGTCAGACCTGTTTTGCACTTCTTTCCTATAAAGATTAAGTAGGAAGTTGTTCCGCATTTGTCTAGCTTCCTTTCAATAGCCATATAAACATGCTAAAATGATGAGAGTATGAGTGATGATTGAGGAATACCTTCTTCTTTGCTAAACTCTATTTCAACCAATCTTGTGCTTCTTTTTTCCGAGTAGAAGGGGTGGAACCATCCATAAGCTATGCTCTCTCATTTGATTGGTGGCAGATCCCTCCACAGGCTATCCTTTTCCCATTCAATGGTGGTGGATTAAACTGGTGACACTTTTGTGGGATATCTACCCCTGAGGTAGATTCCTTCTAACAATGTCACTTAATTCAAAACAATCCATGCTATCAAGCACCACTTGCTTGAATCAATTAGGCTATATGTGGACTTACAAGTATCTTGATGCCAAATTATTGGTTGTAATGGGGCATCAAGCACAAACCAGAAAGCAAGTAGAAGAGCAATGCAAACAATTTAAAGAACTTTTATGATCATCTAGAAGTCTATCACAAAGCAATTTCTGTCTTTTCATAATTTCTAATCTAGATTAATAGGGCATCAAGCACAAACCAGAAAGCAAGTTGAAGATCAATGCAAACAATTAAGGGAATTTGTATGATAGTCTATAAGGCTACCAAAAGGTAATTTTTGACTTTTCATAATTTTTAATCTAGGTTGCTTATACGTAAATTCCAAATTAGTGACGTTCCAATAGATCATGAACCACAAAGGAAAAAGCAAATTGACAGGCAATGCAAAAATTGCAAGAACTGCTGGAATCATCCAGAAGCCTACTGACAGCAAATTTCTAACTTCTCATCATTCTATATCTAGGTTACTTATTTATTCCAAGGACATCCATTCTCACATTGTGTCTTCACTTAATCCAATCCGTTCTATCAAGGACCAATTGGAAAAGCAATTAGGTTATACGTGGACTTACCACATATCTAATGCTCGATTAGAGGTTGTTACAGAGTCCAAAACAAAAAGTTAATGGAAGAGCAATGCAAACAATTGCATGACCTGATGTGATCATCTAGAAGGATACCAAAAGATAATTTTTTACCATTCATAGTTCTTAATTTAGATTTCTTATTTATTTGGTTATTGAGTTAAGGTGAAAAAGTATTTTATTTCGATAATGTCTTTGCAATTTATGCTGACGATTTAAAAGATTCTTTCACTCCACACTATAAATTATAGGGACTCTGCAGCCCTAGGAATTTCAAATTACAATTTCTCTTTATGCTTTCAAATTCAGTATGGTGAGACTAAAGATCAAGGAATACATAAAAATAATTAAAAATTGATAGAAAAGAATTGAATCATACCAAAATACAAATGTTGCTCCCGAAAGAGCCATGACAGTATATGCAAAAGGTCCAGCAATTGCATCAGCTAGTCTCTGAATTGGGGCCTCTTTGCCTTGGGCCTCTTCAACCTGTTAGAAATGAGGAAAATTCAACATTTTGCTAGAGATGAACGAAATTGCAAAGGAAATAGAAAACACCAAAAAAATTAAATGTGCTTTGCAAATAACAAATGTAGAAGTGAAGATGACAAAAAAATGGACCATGTAAAACACCATTGTTGTATTTGATCAGATTATTTTTGTAGATTTGGTGATGAAAATGTTCTTTGAGCAAGGTGCTACAGACAGAGATTCACAGAAGTATATCAGAGATATGTACTTGCTTAAATAAAAAGTTTAAGGTGGATATTACTAGCCACGATTGATAGCTTAAATGAGGAAACATTGGCTATTTTGGTGATGAAAATGCTATGCGAGCAAGATTTTAACAACAGAGATGCACAGAAGCATAGCAGAGATATGCACTTTCTTACATAAAAAGAATAAGGTTGATATTTACTAGCCATGATTGATAGCTTACATGAGGAAAATTTGGCTATTATAGAGGTTTATCTGCTCAACTTCAAGTGCTGCATGCATGTAGAAGTACAGATTGTTTAAACACAATATTTGTAATGCCCCCTTCTCAATGGTAGGCCTCTTTGAAGACCTTGAGCCCATTTCACTTCTCGTGGGCAAAAAGTGAATGAGTAAGGGAAGATAATGTCATGTTTTTCAGTTGTTTACATGAGCTTTGCATTCATTTTTAGTACTTTTCTAAGTATAGTCAGGTCGGCTAGGAAAGAAGAAAAGCCAATGGAAAAATAGAAGGAAAAAGGAACTATTATTTCCCCCAAGGAGGTCAGTCTTCTTAAGAAGGCTTTAATTGATTTTTGGTGCCACATCAAGCTATAAAAAGGGATCACTTGGCTTGGAAGAGGTTATGCATCTTTTGGAAATTATTTTTCTTGGAGTTAGAGCATGTTTGCTCTCTCTCTTCCATTGAAGACAAAAACCCTCTTAGAAAACCTATTGAGAACGAAACCTCTCAATAGTGGGCTGGTTTGAGGATGAAACCCTCAAGCTTGCAACAAGGTGATCTCATAAGGAGTTATTTTCAGTTTTGAAGGCATTTCCAGCCCTCTCCTAGGGTGGCGACTTTCCCTAAGGTGGCATTTGGGGTCTTCTAGGGCACGGCAACATCAAACTCAGCCATCATTGTGTTTCTCCTATTTTTAGCAACTGGAATCTACATTTGGACTTCAATTTGGGGCTTGGAATCCTTCATTTCCAGCCATCTTTGTAAGGGTGTTCACTGCTATTATTAAATTTAATTAAATAAATTTCAACTGGGGTTTGAAGGCTTATTTCTTGGTTTATATTTGTTCTAAAATATTTCTAAGGTTCCCTACATGCTTTGGATTGTGTAAATGATGCATTTTTGGAGAGATATTGCATTTTCCTTGCTGCTGTTATAAAAAATCAGATTGTTGTACCTTGTTGTCATAAATTTCAGTTGGTTGTCATAATTTTCAGTTTACTATCTATTGGGGTTTGTAAAATTTTCCTTTTGTTTCAGTTAGATCCTGGAAAGGGGCATTAGAGTGGTATCAAAGCAAAGATCCTCCTAGCCTGGAGGGTATTCATGCAGAAGGAGAAGATACAATGGCAGACAAATGTTTTGATGATGCTAGGTTTGAGAGGTTTTCCCAAATACAAGAGACGTTGACTGATATAACAGCATAGCTGATCCATAACATGTATTCAGAATGTTTTTCAAGGGAAAACAACAATCTTCAACCATTAAGATCCATGATGGATCCTACAGCTAGGCCTTTTCAGCCTACCTTCCTCCCAAGGGAAGGAGTTATTCCAGAGGTAGACACATGGCATTTTGTGGGCAACAACATTGCTGCCAGCTATGAGGAGTATAGGGCTCTTCCAGCTGAGATTCGTGAAGCCATATCACTTGTTGAGTACATAGGGGTGAGCAAGCCTAGATCACAAGCACCACAAAAAGGATTCAGCATGCAAGTCAAAGGTAAAAATTCTTTGATAATAGATGATGTTTTATCGACTTCTAATAATTGCATGTGTCAGCAAATTGGTGATGAGGTCCAAACAGAAAGGGCTCTACTTGTTGAATGCAAAGAACTCAAGATAGAGGAACATGCACCATCCTTCGAACTTCCTAAGGATGAGCCATTGACTGATTTTCATAACAGCCTTGTGAAGGGACATGTATTTGAAGAAAAATCAGATTTGCAAGAGGTTTATGAGGCTGAGTTTCAGGATGACCTTGTTGAGAGGCATGCCCTTAAAAAGGGGCCTCACCGGATACTCATGTTGGTTTTCAGTCTGCTAGAATTTACATATCAGCAACAAATGGTAAGCAATTTGATTTATTGCATCACCCTCACACTATGTCCTTACAATGTTTTGATCATCATGAGAATTATTCTAACCATAGTTCTAAAAATTGCGATTACTCAGACGATAATCGCGATAAATCGTTTTTCACATGCAAAACGATTTATCTTTCCATAAATCGCAATTTATTTATTGCCGATAAATCGGCGATTTCCGGTGCTAAATAACCTAAAAAATCGTGGAAAATCATGTGAAAAATCGTGGAAAATCGCTCCATTTCCTCTTGCTCGAATCGTTTTTAGCTTCTGCGAATTTTTCGCTGTTTTCTTCTGCTGGAATAATTTTTTCCTTTTTGGCATTTCTTTCCTTTTTGGATTTTTGGTGAAGAAAACACAAGTAGAGAAAAAAATTGCCATTTTTGGAAAGGGTCCGGGAAGATGTAGCAGCAAAAACTTGCATGTGCCATAACTTTCATTCTGTGGCTCCGTTTTAGGTGTCGTTTTCTCTAAAAGTGTATATTTTCTCGAGCTCTACGCATTGATGGCAATATTTTTCTTATTTTCATAGAATCCATTTTTGCACCTTTTTGGACCAAGCAACTTCTTGCAATCTTCTGAAAGAATCATGAGCTTTGATCGCCTGTAGACAGATTAGTAATTAAAAATACAACTATGCGAGTGTTCCAACTATGGTATATTGTATACTGTACATTGTATTAAACTCCCACACAGCACTCCCAAAAGCAGATAATCATACTATTACGCGTTGAGGAAACCTGAAATACTTACAGTAAATACTTACCAGTTACCTAGTACTTCATCATTCTCGGCCAGTCTTATGGCTGAGAATTAACATTTAACTTTTCTCTCTTTTCAACTGGTGCTCTGGAAAATCGCGACATGTTTTTCTGCTCGGTGACTGCATTAAAATCGCTCTTTCTGTTGCTCTGGAAAATCGCGACTAGGGTTCTTTTGGTATTTGCGACTGAAGTTTCTGGATTCGTGAACAGGGTTTCGTGAACAGTCTTCGTGGCTCATAGCTCTGGATTCGTGAACCGGGGGCACGTTTTTTCTGCTCGGTGATTTTCTGTTCGGTGATTCGTGGCTCGAACTTTCTCTGTTGTCATTCGCTGCTGCTCACGACTGTGTTTTCGTGACTGATTTTTTCCGAATCGTGGTTCTACTTCTAGTATACACAGTCGAGGATTTTCGTGGGTGTTTTGCTCCTGCTCGCTGCTGTGTTGTCTTTTGCCTTGACTGGTATTAGGCTCCTTGCGGTTTTCCCAAGACAACATTGGTCTCTCTATGCACAAGGTCACTCAATTTGGAGGATCTGGAGACTCTACTCCTCTAATCGTATCACCTCTCCAGACAGTCTACCCATCACTGATGTCTCCTACTTCCCCCGCAGTGCAGGTGCCCAGCCTTGGGTCTAATGACCAGGGTCAACATGAAGGCAATCTCCCCAACATTATTGCCGAACTGCTTCGCAGGCTAGAGACTCTGGAATTCTCGAACAGAACCCTCCAGACTGAGGTCTTCGGATTAACCTCTCGGGTCGAAAAGATTGAAGCGGACAATATCTCTCTGCGAAAACAGCTAGCGGAACCCAATGCATGCACAAAACCCTCTGTTGTTAATGATCAATTACAAGCTGAGCTTTCAGATTTAAAACATAAGAAAGAGGAAATCAGAACTCAGCAAGAAAGTCTACAAAAACAAACTGATACCTGGGCCCAAGTGGTGAAGAGTAAGGATAAAAATCCCCTTTAACAGCAGTTGAAGAGGTGGTTCAGGCCAAATTGCTGGAAGAAAGAACCAGGCATTCCAGGGAGCTGAACCTTAAAGTTAGGGGATTGCCCCCTTCCTCCTCTGATCCCTTGGCCACTGCTTCGAAGTTCCTCATAGAAAACTTGGGGCTGTCTGAGGTACAACTTGCTAGAGCTTGGTTCGGACTGGATTCTACTCTTTTTCTCCGCTTCAATTCCGCTGAGGACCGGCTTAGGGCTCTCAAGGCCAAACGAAAGCTATTTTCCCTACCCAATAAGGTCTTCCTTGATGAAGATCTTACCAGGACACAAGTTGGGGAGCTCAAACGCTCTAGGGAGCAAGTCATGGCAGCGAGGAAAGCAGGTAAATGGGCGGTTATCAGGAATCTCCGGGCTGTTATCAGAGACTCCCCTCCTCCTGGTTGGGAACCCCGCCAAGGGGCTCCCCAATGATGGGCCAAGTGGGAGAGGTGCCAGGCCAGAGACTTATCCATCAGTTGCTGGAATGGGAACGGTTCCCTTTGGTCTTCCCCTGGTCTTATGTTAGACGCTCTCGGGGCTGCCGACATTCTCTTCATCACAGAGACACACGAGAGCCCGGTTCGTCCTCTCCCAGGTATTACTGGCTTTCTTTGGTTATCAGCTTGCAGACAGGAGACTCGAGGTTCAGGTGGTGTCAGAGGCTCTGGTGGGGTTGCCTGTCTTTATAGGGACTCCCTCCGGAACCGGGTTGGTTTTGATGAGTCTGCTAGGTTCATGTGGATTCGTATCAGGAGATCCACTCGGTTTTCTAGGGACCTCTATATAGCAGTGTGTTACTTTCGTCCTCACATTGCTTCCCCTTATGCCATCCACAATGGCCCAGACGGTGATCCTTTCTTTGACTCATACGACGATGTGCTTGATACTCTGTTGCTGGAGAGGTTATCATTTTAGGTGATTTTAATGCCCGTACCAGACACCTACAGGTCCCTCTCCATGACAGATCAGTGGATACGTTCTGCACACAGAGGATTGACCCTATGTCAATTGGTCTACATAGGATTTCTGCGGACACAGATGGCCCTCTCACAGCTTATGGACGGTTCCTCCTTCAGCTCGGGAGTCTCAGGGGATGGTGATCCTCAACGGGATTGAGCGCTTTCCGGATTCACGTTTCTTCACATGTCGTCCCCATGGCGGAGGCACTAGTGTGGTAGACTATATCCTTGCCAGCCGGACATCTCACCCCTCTTCTGCTCCTTTTTGTTTCCCCCATTCCCCTTGCCGATCATGCTTGTCCTATCTTTCTCTCTGTCGCCAACTTTCCTACCACCACCGCCCCCTCCCCCTCTCCCACTACCCACCTCGCATCTCCTTTCAATTTGATAAAGGAGATTACGGATCTTACTCATCCCACATCCGCGACCTTCTCCCCTCTCGAACTCCTATTCTCTAACATACCTAGTGCGGAGGCCAAGTACTCTTGCCTTTCCTCTGCCATGTGGGAGGCTGCTCGAGATCTTTCCCGGCTCCACCACCCTTCCCTCGACCACTAGTACTACTAAATCTTGCCCCATGAACAAATGGTACGATGTAGAGTGCAAATCCCTTCACCGTCGTCTTCGCTAGGCTTTTACCCAGGCCCTCCCCTCCTTCCACACTCTTAGGTTGCCTACAAGTGCCTTCTTCGCCGTAAGAAACGCTCCTTCATTTCCCACCATAGATATATGCTTTCCACCTCCCTTAGGACTAACCCTCGGTCCTTCCGGCGTCTTTGTCTTTCCCCGCCACTCCCCTCCTCCTCAACAATCGATCCTATCTCCATTTTTTTCCCACACCACTACCCTTTACGATGTTCAGGGCAGCGATCTACCCAGTTAGCATCCCGCCACTGGTAATCCCTTCACCCACCATAATATCAAAGAGGCAATAAGGTTTTGAATTGTGAGGCGGTGATGTGGACGGTTTCAGGCCGAGTTCTTGAAGCGGGGTTTTGAGGTTTTTGGTACCTATTTGGTAGATTTTTTCAATCAGGTGGTCAGAGTGGGCTTCCCTCCTACCTGGTCTCATCATATCATTCACCCGATCCACAAAGTGGGTCCATTTCTGATCCAAACAACTACGGGACTATCATGGTGGGCCATTCTTTCCCCAAACTATATGCTACAGAGTCCTCCACATGTTGTTGTCAGAGATTTTGGAGCGCGGCGGCTTCAGAGCGAGGTCGGTGGTTTTCGCCCTGGTTACCACACCATTGACCACATATTCACCCTTCGGGCTATTATTGAGGAGGTTTGCCACCGCTCTTCGAAAGTCTATTGTTGTTTTGTAGACTTTTGAAAAGCTTTTGACTCCGTACCTCACATGGCCCTCTTCCGGCGACTCCGAGACATCGGTATTTCTGAGACTCTTGTTATTGCCATCATGCGCCTCTATGAGTCCATCCTTGGTCGTCTCTGTATTGCACACGGATTATCTGATCTCATCAGGAGCACCATTGGGGTTAAACAGGGATGCCCCTTGTCTCCTACCCTCTTTGGCATTTACATTGATGAGTTGGAATCTTTTCTTCGGGATCACATTCAGGAAGGGGATGGTTGCCTTCTTCACCACATCTTGATTTCCATTCTTCTATTTGCCGACGATATTGTTTTACTCGCCTCTTCTCCTGAGGGGCTTCAGAGACAGCTTGATGCACTTGCTTTATTCTATGATCTTCGGCATTTGGCAATCAATCTGGTAAGACCAAGGTCATGGTCTTGACGGGTTGCGGACATCACACCTCCATTTCTTCTTGAGGGGCGGAGGTTGAAATTACTAATACATACACCTACAGGGAGTCCAGGTTCTCGGGGCTTAGATTCGATATGAGGCATGCTCTTGGTAGGGTGAGCAAAGGGTATGGGTCTCTTGCCATTCTCGAGAGACAGTGCTTTTGGCACCACTTCCGGGATGTCTCCTCCAAGATGTTTCTTATGAACTCCCTCATCCGCCCCCACTTTGTTCTCTCACGGGTGCATCGTCAGGGGCCCTCCCTTTTGGACATAGATTGGGCCTTCTTTGAGAGGATTCGAGACTCTCCTCCTTCGTCATTTCATCGAGATCTGCAAACAGACGGTCCCCAGCATATTATTTTGGCAGAGTTCGGAGCTCGACCTTTCCGTCTGGAGACTATATTTGACATATCATCCTTTCTTCACCGTATCAGGAGGTTTGGTGATCTTTCCGATGAGCAGGACAGGTATCCATATCTCGCCTATTGTTCTTCTGTGAGTATTGCCCAGGCTGGGGCCGTTGTTGGTTTGCTGAGACTTCTGCCTTGTTGGACTCAGTTGGTATCCAGATTGATCGTCTCCCCCCCTTCCAGTATTCTTTGAATGCTCCCAGTCATCTCTTGCCCACCAAGCAAGTGTTGAACAGGTCCATCCGGGAGGATATCTACAGGAGCTTCATTCAGACTACTTGGGTGAACCACCCTGGGGGTTTGCGACCTAAGATGTCTTTTTATGCAGAGCACTTTCTTGAAATCAGAGATGGGCTCATCATCCGCCCTCAGTACACCTCTCGTCACTGGGTGCATGCCCTCCGTATACCTTTGGGTCAGTTTCGAGTTGGCTCCCACAGACTCCGGTGCGAGACTGATCACCACATTGATCGGGTGGATAGACTTTGTAGGCTCTGTAGCCTTCATGAGGTGGAGACTGAGACTCATTTCATCTTCCGCTGCCCCATTTACTATGAGATCAGAGGACGCTTTCACTGTCTCTTCAGAGAGATCCAGACTCTCCCGGTCTTCTTCAGGTATATCGACCAGTAGTGTCTTGCCCTCTACATCCGTGAGTCTTTGTTGTTACGAGACCAGATTCTTCATCCCCCTCCGCGAGTCGTCCCCACGAGACGAATTACAGCCTTCTTTCCGGTTCTACCCACTGGTGGAGGAACTAAACGACAGAGCCTTCCTAGCCCAGATTCAGTGCATAGATCAGTTCGTCCCAGACTGGACCTTCACACCTCCCTCGATCACCGTCAGCAGCATCAGATGCACACACGTACTAGAGGGTAGTCCAGCTCCATTCGCCCCCACAGTCGCCGTGCATCGGTCTCGAGATCTCGGCGAGGAGGAGGTTTCACCCCCTCTTCGGGTTCTCGATCCATCAGGAGCTTCTTTTCATCGGCCTCTAATGTTAGGAGGGGTGTGGCGACCATTCCTGATTAGACCTTGGTCCTCACCTACCCCCTTTCATTCTCTTCTTCGCTTCGTCGTTTTCTCCCCGCTTGCTCCTTTGCCCCCACATGTGGGGGCATTTAGCTTCGGGTTTCCTTTCTGCTGTCTTTTCTCTTCTTTTCTGTTTTTGGGAACTCGTTTTGAGTTGTCCCTTTCGCACTTTGTATATTGTTTGGGCTGCAGTCCCATTGACCTACTTTGTGGCCTTTCGTTGGACATTAATATATTTATCTTATCTTATCTTATACATTTATATAAAATACATTATTTAATTTTATACAATCTATAACATACACTATAAATTTAATTTTATTCGTTTTGTATATCTTGTACATTATTACATTTGTTAGGTATTCTTATTTAATTTTAGATGTTAATTCTTTTTATTTTATATTATTACGTATTAATATCTTTTATACTAAGACGTTACTCTTATAAAGTTATACATATTAATATTTTAGTAATAGTTTATATGTATACTATATATAAACTAATACGAAGACTTATTAATAGTTTATATCTTTACTAAAATGTATTAATAGTTTACATATTAATATTTTATTTTTATTTTTTATTTATTTGTTTTTAATCTTTATTTTATTTATATTTATATTTTAAATTTATTTAAATATCTATAATTATTTTAATTTTTTATTTTATATATAGTCGAACTTAATGGCGAATTTTTTTTCGAACTTTATCTAATGGCGAACTTCAACCGAATTTTATCCTCGCCGAACTCGAACTCGAACTCGAACCTTGTGACTTAGGTTAATTGTATAATATACACTATAAAATTATAATAGTATCTTTGCATAATGATTTAACATTTAACATCATTTAACATCATAACGATTTAACATTTAACATCATTTAACATTATAATAGTATACTAGTATACAATATAATAGTATACTATATACTTATATCTTGTATATTGTATATTGTATACTATATATCGTATATATTGTATCTTTATATATCTTGTATCTTGTACAAAGTCACTTCTCACATCATTTAACATTGTTTTTACATTTAATTTAAGTATATTTTATGAATTTAATGTTTTTTTAAAGTAGCGATAAAGTTGCCAATTAATGACGATAAATTGCCGATTCCTGATTTCCGAGTCAAAGTTTGGCCTCCCGATAATGATTTTTTGAACTATGATTCTAACAATGATGAGAAGATGAAGGGTACTAAATGGAAAGAGGATCTTTTCCAAGAAGCCCCTATCCATCTTCCAAACATTCCAAAAATTGAGCCATTGGCATATGAGATAGATTTTCAAGACAACAAAGAACTATTTCAGCTTTGCCATCATTCTGAGAATGGTAAAGGGATGAAGGTAGAACCTTGGGATCTAAATTGTCCTAAGAAGCCACAATGCGATGTACAAGGAATCAAAGCTAGCAGCAAAGGAACAATTCAAAATTCAATTGATAAGTAGGCACTCGAGAAAGTCATTTAGCAGAGATAAGAGTTGAGTTCATAAATTCAGAAAATAAGGGTAAGCATTTTGACCATATCCGTGATTATAATTCAAAGCATGGAAGTATTGGTTTTAACAAAGGCTTGATATCTTTACAAAATCCTTGTCGTCATGGAAAGCATGCTAAGAATGGTGACGGGGTCAAGGATACCACTTGCGGTATAGGGAATGTAGATCCTTCAATTCAAGATCAAGTTTGTTTTTGCATAAGTGATCTAGGTGATCTTTTGAGAGTCAAAGTGTACAGAGGCATTAATGTCACTATTGAGTTCTCCATCTCGGGCACTTGGATTGAAAAGAAATTTATGAGCAATCATAGAGGGTTTGTTGTGCATTCTAACCATATTGCGAAGGATCAATGTTCTCGATTAATAGAACACTCCTAGGGGCTAAGTAACACACACGAAAACAAGATCGTAGGGAATCGCCAAAAGAAGATAAATCCAACTGGATGCTTGAGGTGTAAAGATGGTAAGCAAACTAGATGTTATATTGGTAGCCAAAATTGTATGAATCAACTTGCTATGGTTTTGTGGGACTAAAGTTACTTTATAGATTGCCACTCTTGGATGTGTGTGAAAGTTATGGATAATTCACCTACTGAAAATGTAAATTCAGTTGCATGGATAATAAAAAGGGGACTTGATAAGATTGTTAAAGGTTCGAACCTCCAGCATTCTCACCTTGTTTATTTACCATTGATTGATCACCCAACACTCGAAGAGAAGCTAATTAACTTTCAAAACTCTGTTTTAGCATTAAGTGGCTGTGTTGGGGAAGAAATTACACAAAATTGTCAGACTAAGGAAATGAGATACTACATAGGGGAAGAAGAAATGGTACTTCGTGGCATAGTAAGTGGTGGTGTCAAGATTATTCCAACCGATTCACGCTTGGGGAAGGCCAACATCTCGTTTGCAACCTAAGGGATGATTTCAAGAAGGCTTAAATTACACCGAATGACTTCACCATTTCTTGCTTTATGAAGATACAACAATTTCCCACAACTTGGTGTGGAAACAAGGTATGCAATAATTCAGTTTTCATGAGCCGAGGTGAAGTAACTATTGGTTGCTCAAACATGCACCCGCATCTCAAATCTTGGAAGGGCCGAGGTGTTTGAGACCACAATGGAACCGTCCCCAAGTTGTGGGACCTTGCGCGCTTGGGACGGATCTCCAGAGAAGGCCGGTTCCTCTATCTATTTCTACTGCTACTGCTACTCCTAGTGTTAGAAGGGAAAACTAAGCTAACAATGCCAAGGGACCAGGGATAGAAGGATAACATGAAAGGAAACCTACACTAAAAGGCGATAGCACCGAAAAAGGAGGGATGAACACTATCAATTTTGAGCGAAAATGAAAGGAAATGCGTGAAAGAAGGCTAGGCACATGTAGCACAGACTTAATATGTATTTACCAGATCAGTTTCATGGAACACAACTAAATAAGGTACTGCAAGGGACGTGAATGGCACAACTAACATGCAACGCAAAACAAAAAGTAAGAAGAAGGAATGCAAGCACGTTAGGACAGAGAATAGTCACAAAATGATGCTTCTATTACTTCCAGAAATGCATAGTGCTGTTACAATGGCGAAGGAGGCCGATATCCACATGCGAGAGCTAGATCTAGAGGTCTGCAACTCAGAATACATAAAATATGAAGTCCTTAGCAGAATGCGTAAGGATCCAGAGTGTCTAACATAACAAATGAGCATAGCTCTTACATTTATAGATAAATCATGTGGAAGAAGAGAAGAGAGGAGGGAAAATCCGATTTTGAAATACAACCACCAACAAGAGGCATTCATGCCTGCAAATTTGCCTGCTAATCTGTCAAATGCGCTTCCCCAAGCCTGTTTGGCGTGTTGAAGGAGGGCAGATCAGATTAAATCGGGTGGTTGGAGAAATCGGATCTGCTCATCAATGCTTAGAGAGACGTTTTCCCATTTCTCACCTACCAGATCCGCCAAAAAAATTGAATTTGAATATCTAGCACTGCAGGCTGATGTCGGCGACTCTCGACAAGTCCAAGCGCGCATCAATCGGAGCTCAGTAGCGAGAAGATACGTTTGTCGGAAGATGTCGAGTCGTCGGCGCACAAAAGACACGTGGCGCGCATGCATGGCTAAAATGATGGCCAACCGTGCAATCGTTTTGTTGTTTACGCCACGTGTTACCTACTTTAGGTTTGTTCTGAGATTCGGTGCCACTGTTGGCATGTCTTGAATGGTTGTGCATGGCACACTTAAGCATGACAGAAGATGGCCCGGCACGTAAGGGTGCGTAGGAAGAGCGCGCGGAAGAAAATAGAGTAAGGCGTAGAGGAACGTGCGCCTGTGCGCGCGGGGAAATGAGGCAAACCGGGTGTGCGAGAGCACATGGTCAAGCACAACCATTACTGAAGAAATGGGCGCGACACGCGGTAGGGTCGGGGACTTAGCCGATTGAAGCAAGTGTGAGGCGCACGGGAAGGGAAGAAGCTGATTAGGAAGAAGGTGAATGCGCGGAAGGTGGGCACAAGGAAAGTGGAAGGAGAGGAAGGAAAGGGGCGTGTAGGGAAACTGCAACCAAGGAAATGTGCCAAGTAATCTTGAGCGTGCGCAACCTTGCAATGAATAACTTAGAGCCAGAATGTGTATGCAAGTTACCCAAATCACTAGGAGAGATATTTGGATAACAGAAACATATCATGATATTGTTTGGTTTATGAGGGATTGGTTCTCTAAAACACACTTAACAGACTTGCCTAATGAGATATGGATTCAATGGGAGTTACGTGGTGTAAGTCATCCTTCTAACACGACCGAGATGAGCTTGGGTAATGCGAATAATGATCCCGAATCATTATGGGAGTTGTCTCAAATCTTGTGGCTTTTATTACCAACATGTCCAACTTGTTCCACATTCTATTTGCAGTCACCAAGTGGATTTCGATCACAAGGAAGAGGTGCTCTTCTCCTAGTGACATTGATAAGGTAGGTGTAGTTATCACATGATGTTTGCTAGCCACTACAATTTTGAATTTTAGTAAGAAGTGGCAATGCTTCAGCCATGCTTTGGGCAGCCTAAAAGAAACTTTGAATCTCTTGCATGTAAAGGAAGGTGTTGGAAGTAAGCCAAATGTTGTTAAGATAGGCGCTCATTAGGCATCATTTAGTCATTTTAGTCAGCATGAAAAGATTGACTCAATTATGCCTCCAACAATTTCTAAGGGTATTCAGCTGAATATTAATACAGCCATTGTGAACTTCCTAAAGATGGGAATGAATGTAAGAGCTGTATGTATATACCAGAATGTGATGGGCAAAATAATGTAGTTATTGATGCTCTATCTAGAAAATCAAATCCTTGTTCATTGAATGGTGCAAAGATTGAAGAAGCTTCACGGAAGAAGCAGAATATTCATATCAAATAAGCTTGCAATTTCTTGAGGGCAAGCAATTTTTGGAGGGGAGGACTGTAATGTTCCCTTCTCAACACTAGTTCTCTTTGAAGACCTTGAGCCCATTTTACTTCCCATGGGAAAAAGGAAATGAGCAAGGGAAGCTAATGTCATGTTTTTCAGTTGTTTTCTTGAGCTTTGCGTTCTTTTTTAGTAGTTTTCTAAGTATAGTCAAGTTGGCTGGGAAAGAAGAAAAGTCAATGGAAAAATAGAAGGAAAAAGGAACTCTTATTTCCCGAAAGAGGTCGTTCTTCTTAAAAAGTCTTTAATTGGTTTTTGGCACCACGTCAAGCTATAAAAGGAATTGCTTGGCTTGGAAGAGGTTATGCATCTTTTAGAAATTATTTCTATTGGAGTTGGAGCATGTATGCTCTCTCTCTTCCACTGAGAACAAAAACCCTCTTGGAAAACCTATTGAGAACGAAACCTCTCAATAGTGGGCTAGTTTGAGGATGAAACCCCTCAAGCTTGCAACAAGGTGATCTCATAAGGAGTTATTTTCAGTTTTGAAAGTATTTGCAGCCCTCTCCCGTGGCATTTGGGGTCTTCTAGGGCATGACAACATCAAACTCAGCCATCATTGTGTTTCTTCTATTTTTAGCAGCTGGAATCTACATTTGGACTTCAATTTGGGGCTTGGAATCCTTCATTTCCAGCCATATTTGTAAGGGTGTTCATTGTTATTAAATTTAATTAAATAAATTCCAGCTAGGGTTTGAAGGCTTATTTTTTGGTTTATATTTGTTCTAAAATATTTCTAAGGTTCCCTACATGCTTTGGATTGTGTAAATGATGCATTTTTGGAGAGATATTTCATTTTCCTTGCTACTGTTATAAAAATCACACTGTTGTACCTTGCTGTCATAAATTTCAGTTGGTTGTCATAGTTTTCCATTCACCATCCATTGGGGTTTGTGCAATTTCCCTTTTGTTTCAGTTAGAGCCCGAAAGGGGCATTACAATATTAAACATAAAATGTTAAGTATACATTTTACACTACAACACTAGATTGCTGCAAATCGGAAATGGGAAATAGGAAATGGAAAACATGGTTGGAAGGTTTTCACGGAAATGGTTATGTTAGTGTTTATCTAATAAAATACTAAAATATGCTACAAATTTACTTTTTTCCCCACGGATTCATCATTCAGAAATACAGAACTAAAGGTCGACAAATCATGCATTTCAAGATCACGATTCACTATTTCACATGCATGCATGAATGACAGAAATTTGACCCAAAAGGTCTTGAAAACAGGCTGATCGAGGAACAACCTGGGCCACAAAACTCTCATAGTTAAAGCCTTCTTTTTCCTGGTCAACAAATAGACTATATGCTAAAATACAATACTTTTAAACTGTCCGTTGGCTTCCCACCATTAGTTTTGCATGGTTGTGGGTTTATACAGATAATTTTGAAAGGAGTGACAACATTTGCAAAGATTCAGAACCTCATTAAATTTTTCAAATAATATGTGCCAAAACGCATGATGATATAAAGAATAAATAACAATAAGAATAAGATATACCAACAAAGAAAATTTAAAGTCTGCATACAGACAAAGAAAATCAAAGTGGTAAAAATTTGGAAACTCAATACTTAATCCTGTGAAGTTCAATTTATGAAATCCCAAAAGTTTCATTAAGTTTCAAGTTAAAGCTTCTGTAAAACAGAATACGTAAATCCTTTTACTGTTTTACCCAAATGAACGTCCACTCATACCATTTGAATGATCTTTGAAATTGTAGACATGGCTCCTGTTGTTGAGACTTCTATCCTTATTGGTCCCTCCTAAAAATGTGAATTCAACAAGAAACAAAAGGTTATGAAGATTAAATCCTCAAAATGAGCAACTGAACATACCTAATACCTAATTGTATGAAATATTTGATGAAAAACTGCATTGGTGAACATTTTGCTAACATCTTGATTTTGTTTTTTATACACAAGCAATTGCTTTTCTCTTGAAGTATATGCTTGCATCACAAAATATAAAGATGTTAGATATTTCAACTGTCAAGAGATACACTTCATTTTACGCCATCACAAATATTCTACATGCAAATCTCTAGGACGCCGAAACAAAATGACAATAGGCTCAAGTATGTAACTACTACAAGACGTCTAGGATAGACATTTAATAAAATAAGTCTATTCTAGTTATGAAGTTGAAGTCATATGCACAGGCGAAAATGAGTGCACATTAGAGATTCATGCATGCTTAGCATGATTTCCCTAGATGAACATCGATCGTTTATAGAAGAAATTAGTATTGCAGAAAGGTTGAGATAACCATCATCTTATAGTTTACAATTGTTACAGTGTTTTGTCATTGAATTTATGAATTGCCATCTTGCCATACATAACAACCGGGGTCCTTCGATAAAAGGGGAATCAATACTCACAATCACTTTATCTGGCCCAAATTTTCAAAAGGGAAGTTATGTTTATTGTGATGTCTTCAAGAATCACATTGGTTGTTGCCTTCATATGCAGAAAGAGAGAATCCTATTCAATCCCAGCCAACTGAATAATAGATCTAAGGGCTTCTAAAACACTTACCAGTTATAGATTACGATTTTATCAATTATGAAACTGAAACAAATCAGAGATATTGTCTTAGGTTTGGCCCACAAACATAGAGGAAGTAAATCCTTTAGTCACTTCTAAGACTGCTTCATATTCACACCAAAGCGACATGTTAACTAGTAAATATGACCTGCAATTTTTTATATAGCATACCTGCAATTAATTTAATATGGGTAGCCTTGAAATAACCGCTAAATCTGATCCATAACCCACAATCTTTTCCTAGACTCAGACCTTCAATTCACTAGGACCGCTTCATATTCACACCAAAGTGACTTGCTAACTAGTAAGTACAACCTGGGACCTGCAATTAATTTTGTATGGGTAGCCTTCAAATATCCACTAAATCTGATCCATAACCCACAATCTTTTCCTAGACTTGGACGTTCAATCCCAGCCAGCTTGATAATAGATATTAGGGCTTCTAAAACACTTACCAGTTATAGCTTACAGTTTTATCAATTATGAAACTGAAACAAATCAGAGATATTGTCTTAGGTTTGGCCTGCAAACAGGGGAAAGAAATCCTTAGTCACTTCTAGGACTGCTTCAAAAATTCACACCAATGTGACTTGTTAACTAGTAAATATGACCTGCAATTTTTATATAGCAGAGCTATAATTAATTTGGTATAGGTAGCCTTCAAATAACCGCTAAATCTGATTCATGACCCACAATCTTTTCCTAGACTCGGACCTTCAATTGACCAAACTGATAAGATTCATAAATAACATAATCTAGATTCTAACCATTAAAGAAAATAAGCACAAAGCACATGCCACAAACCACAGAGACGCCAGGTTGTCAACTAGGGAAACAATTTGATGGAAGAAAACCCCACATATATTGAAAGTTGACAAAATTACAATGATCTCACACTTTACAATTCAAAGAGAGAGCCAAAGAAGAACACGAGAGAATATAAAAATAAAATTAGCCTCAACAGAAGTAAACCATTGGAATCTATATACAAAGTGAAAACAGTAGCAGTTACCAAGTAATTCCATCACACTAAGTGCCAACATCCTATGTGCATGTCGGATATGTGTAAAAGGAGTTAGAAACTCCAATATTCCCTATAACACTCATTTTAGTATTGTGAATTCCCATGTGTCCCTTATTGGGCTCTTGGATACTTAATGTGTTTATGGTTGCCTAGCAATGATTATTCAGACACTTGTTCATTTGATGTTGGACATTTTTGTATTCATTATAGTGTCAGGCTTTTATCATGGACTATGGTGATTTTGATAGTCGGGTTACAAAGAAGCATCTATAACATGGTTAGAGGATATTATGCTTATACCCATGTTACTAACACTATTGATTGATCATGCATATGGATTAGCTTGTAAATGTTGATAGTGGATTTTTGGATAATGCACTATATTTTTTTAAAGATCTTCATGCCAAATGTGGTTTTGAAGTACAACAAATATTACAATGTGTAATGTCCCTTTCTAGGGCTGAAACTGAGAAATAGGGAAATAGCACAAACCCAATGAGAGTAATCTGATTTTTATAACAGTAGATCTGAAAATATAAAAAACCCCAGCAGCGAGTTGTATCTACACTTTTAGGGCATCTAACACCCTCCAAACAAGCTGAAAATAGATGCATATTTTCTCCTAAGTATTAAGGTCGATCAAGGGAATAAACACCAAGCCAAAGTACTCCAAAACATGTGCAAATTATGAAACTATACCCAGCTCTAATTAAATAAATGACAGCAGAAATACAACTCACAATAAGGGCTGGAAATGGAGATTCCAATCCCCAAAAATATCATAGAAGTGTGAAATCAGCCTCTAAAATTATGAGGAAGATGAATATCAGCTCCAATTGCCAAGATGTGCCCTAGAAGGCACTCAACTCCTCCAAGCAAGTCACTACCCTAGGAGAGGGCCAAAATTGATGTAGAAACCTTAGTAGCTCTCCTTCTATCAAACCCTAGCTGAAAACCAACAACATCACTTTCCTTGAAGCCCTTAGGAACCACCAATTGAAGAGTTTTCGTTCTTCAAATTGAAAAGGGAGGGTTTCGTCCTCCTTATATGCCACACCAAAGGATTTTTGCCCCCTAGAAGAAAGGAATTGAGCAATCAACCCAAAAACCATGCAAGTATATTTTATGACAAGATAGACACTAACACCCTCCCGTAAGCATAGCTTAGGCGGGCGAAAAAGAAGGTGGGTCCCGGCAACAAGGCCTGATGAGGTGCCCACATACATTAATTGGGACAATTGGACACCACAAGGTACCCAAAACTAGTAATAACAAAGTAGAGAGAAGAATCCCGCTGCAAGATATCCCAAGAAGCTCAGCTCAAAACTCTTACAATGTTGAAGAAGTTAGGTATGCACTATGGTCTAAATCCACTGCTCGATCATAGAACTCAAAAACAACTGACACTAGGCTTCACCAGAATAGCTCCATGCAAGGAGACTGTCAATGGAGTGATGTCAAAAGTGCAGAAAAAAACACCAAACATAATTTGATCAACTGCTACAAATAGGTGTGATTAGAAAATGACTTTTCCCTTTTACTATTTTATTTTATTATTATTTTTATTAAGTCATTAATAAATTAATATAAATGCTTTTTATAAAGTTTATTTATTCACTTTATAATAATTTATTAAGACTATAGTTTCCCTTTTTATCACCCTTCACCTGGGAAACAAAATTGGGCTAAGGGTCTTCGACTAAGAAGTGGATATTCCATGTGACTTCATTTGCATCATATATTCGGCACATTTTATCTATACTTGGTTTTTGGGCAAAGTGCTCATTGACTATCCACTTGAGGACGAAAACCCTCTTGTGTGGCATTCCAAGGAAAACAAAAACCTTCCTTGTGGCTTGGTGGAGGACGAAAGCCCTCCATTTTGGGTGATTTGAAGACATCTCTTGAAGACTACTTGCAGATTTGGATCTAGGGCATCAAGAAGAATATCTACAAAGGCTTTGCAAGCATTTTAGAGCTCTCCCTAAAGGGAGCGACTAAGGTGTGGTGACAATTGGGTGCCTTCTAGGGCACATACTTTAGATTTTATTTGATATTCTGATTTGGCATAATTTCTAAGGCCGGAATCTATCTTCTTTGTGGTTATCGGGGTTTGGAAACCTCTCTTTTCATTATTTTCATGGGCTGTACTTTTGTTGTTCAAAATTAAATTTCCAACTGCATTTGTGATCAGATTTGATGATGAAAAATGTCTTACATTCTTCCTAAAGTATTTATCTATATTGTGGTTGAATTATTTGATAATATTTTAGAGCTCTCCCTAAAGGGAGCAACTAGGGTGTGGTGCTAATTCCGGACTGTTATAAAAATAAGATTGTTGATTTCCATCTGTTAGAAAAATCAGTTTATTGATTTAAAAATCTGAATTTAATCTATTGGGGTTTGTGTGGTTTCCTATTTTTTCAATTTCTGTCCCAAAATGGGACATTACATTGAGACGTCATTCTATGTAATGTCCCCCTTTTCAAATTAAAATTAAAATGAGAGAAAATCGATTTGCACATGGATTTCAAAATCAAAATATATTTTTATTTGTGCAAATCGAAAAAAATAGAAAGGAAATCGATTTTCCTTGGGATAATTAATGATTTTTGGAGATAAATAAATAAATAAAGGCAAGTCGAATTCCTTGGGATTATTTAATTATTATTATTTGGAATAAATCGATTTATTTTAGCATGGGTCGATTCATATGGGCATCATTTGATATATTTAATTTCCCCATGCATTTAATATTTTTTTAGTGGAACTTCCAGGGCAATTTTAAAATAAATACTCCTAGAAGATGGAGTCAAAAGGAAGAAAGTTTTGGAGAATGAGCAACGAATATCTATAAAAGAGGATGAGGGGCACCACTTTTCACATGTTGACGGTTATTATAACTTATCTTCATGCTTGAAGAGGGATGAATGCCCACTAGTGATCAAAAAACAAAAGGTGTTCATCAACACCACCCATTGTGAAGTGTGTGTTCCTTCTTGAGCTATGAATTGATGAGTTATGTGCATTTATATTCCATATATGTGAGTCGCCATTTTTGGGAGAGTTCAAGCTTGCTTTAAGAGGGTTTTGAGAGTGATCTATGGTATATGCAATTAATTATAAGTTGTTGGTTTTTTCCTTGATGAAATCGACTTGCCTAGGGTGATTTTAAGCTTGTTTGGAGGTGTTTCAAGTGCTCAAATACTTGTTGTTCATTCCAGATTTTTAGTAAGCTCAAATCAACTTGATATGAAGCATTTTGGCATGATTTTATGAAGTTACACATGAGGGTTACAATTTGATTTATTTCTGCATCTAATTGGGGCATATTGTGATCATTTTAATAATATTTTGGCTTTGCTAACACTGCTGGAATATATTTAATGCAAGTCGACTTACCTGGGTATTTGATAACAGTGTTTTGGAAGGGTTTTCAATCTCTGTCATAAATTAATTATTACAGATCTGGAAGTGGTGATTTAGAGTGTTGGTGTTGGCTAGATTTTACGCATAGCTGAAAACCTAGGCGATCATAAGATAAATCTCCCTCATTTACTTGAGTGAGGCTCCTATGTAAGATTTGTCAATAAAATATGTTAGTATCTATTTAGGGGTTTTACTTTAACCATGCAGCTCATGAACCATAGTTGTATAGTTTTGCAGCAAGTAAGCAGCTGTTAAAGAAAGGAAATATCTAATGAAGAAGGAAAATAATAAAAACAGGAAAGAAAGAGGGAAGATGTGCAACCCAATCAATAGATAACAGAGTTGATTGCATGCACATAGACAAAACCAATAGATATTAACACGCAAAATTATAAACAAAGGCGGCTTTCAGATCTAAATCTAGAATAACACAAAGTTTATAAGTAGATCTAAGACAAAAAAACTAGAATCAAAATGCACCGTGACACAAAGTTCTCCAAAAAAATGCTCCTTTCTATTCCTTTGCTTCAAATAGCTATCAGGGATTTCAGCACAAAGTCTAGAACACAAGAATGCTTTGCTTACAAATTCCGATCCTTAACCCGAAGGTTTTTCATCTACTTATAGAATGTAGAAGGGAAAATACAAATGGGAAACTCAACTGAACTAGAACATAAACAAGAAATAAAGATAACATCTGACAATCATCTTCCTCTAATTCCTCTTCAAGTGACATGCATCCGGATCCATACTCAAACTTATACACATCTATCACTTAACTAATAGAATTGTTCCACATAACTTAAAGTAATGGTTTCAAAACCAATAACTTTAAAGTTTTACAATTATATCCGGGAACGTGAAAATAGAAGAAGAAAAAGTAGAAGAAGAAATATTCGTCAACTTGTAACATCTACATCTTCTTTTTGTTTTGATACTGAATATACTTGTCGAACATGTAATTCAACAACTTCCCATCTATCTTAGCCACAACTTCCTTTTCTGTCCTGAATTGCAGCAAGCCTTCGTTCAATACCCTGATGCATGCTTCCACATCCTCCAAGCTAGGCCGAACTTCTCAATATCCGATGAAACGTCACCAGCTTATTGATGGAATTCATCGTGAAAGGCCTAACAGCTCCATCAATTCTCCCTTGCACCATCAAAAGAGATCCCTCCAAGGAATCAGGCACTTTTCTAGGAATGGTCCTTGTGTATGAAGAAACATTCCCAACCACTTTCTCGTTAGTGAAATCAATAACATTATGCAAAGAAAGATGATGCCATACTCTCGAGTGCTTCCTTTTCAAAGATAATTCTGCGAGATATCCAAATGAAAGACACTGCAAACTCAAGTTGCTTCCCCTTCTCAACTGATCCATCGGGCACAATTTGTTCTGTAATTAACACCTTTGTCGGCAGTTTATTTATTTCGACCAAAGTACTTAGGTTACTCTCAAAGAATCGTGTTCATATCTATCATGCTTGTCACCCAGGTTGATTCAAATTTGAACCGATGCATCTTTCATAACCTTTAGGCAAAGCTAGCACCTCTCCGAGTTGTGCAGAAGTCTTGGCGAATGATTAGATTCTTCCATTCGTCCGATAGCTTTAACTCAGTTACTTGCATCTTCCACTTCACGCATCGATGATCACTCACCGCTTTTTTGTTGAAATTGGTGAGTGGAAGATCCGCAACCTTGGCATAATCTCGCACAACCGAGACACACTGCTTCTAAAGTTCAACTTTCTCCGCCTTTTCTTTGTCAAGCCTAAGGAATAAAGCGTTTATCAATGTCTCTGTGTCTTGCTTCAATCCTTCTGTGGTGGCTTGACCTATGGGTACTCTGGTCACTGTTATATCTTCTGCCGTGAGCTCATCCTTCTTCTTCCCTTCTGTTGGAACTGACATCTCAGCGAACTTCTGCCTCGACTCCTCAATGATCAACCTTGAAGTTACCTTAGCAACTTTAGGCTTTCTGTCTTTTCCGCCTAGATTCAGGAGCAGTTGCAAGTCGTGTTCCTCCAAGTTGATTTCCTCTCTAACCTTTGGAACCAACTATGAAGCCAACCATTCTGAGAAATTACTTCTCGAAGAATGAGAAGTTACCGAGTGTACCACCATCTCGCACTCTGATTCCTCTCCATCTGAAACCGCTACAGTGTAATGGTTGTCGTCCTCTGAATTGTCCAAAGACAAAGCTCTTTCAAATTCTGCCATCTGCAACTTCAGCGTTTCTTCAGGAAGAGGTGTTGAACAGAGTGGCTGAGGAGAAAACACGAATGTTGCCGGATTGAACGTAAGAATGGCGATATCATCTTTGAGGTGCAGAGATAGGTGAAGTACTTGATCTTTGGAGAAATCGGAACTAACACCATAGCAATAGAAGTGATTTTCTCCTTCGAATGAGACTTTCTGTGCACTTTAATCTTTTCAGGCCTTCTACTGCTCTCTCTCCTTCGTGCCTCCTTTTGAGGGAATCTCCTGTGTCGAAGTTGCTGTGATCCGATTCATCATGCTTCATCAAGGCAATATCCCTTCGTTAAGAAATCTTGATTTAAAGTATTTACGAGCACGACGGCAGACCTTTCCTCGATCGTATGGCAGCCACCTATGCTCTCTTGAAGTACAGCTCTATCTCCTCCCATCCGATGGTATGCGTCGAGTAACACAGACCCATCATCTTTAAGATCCACAGGTATCCGTGCTAATCCAAAGTCAAACACTTGCCGCGTTGATAACCTGCTGAAATCTTTCTTTCTAACCGTACTCGCTTCTGCACTTCATCCAAAAATCTTCCAATAAAGGCACATGCGCATACTCCTGGGAGATTGTCTTCCTTGCCACTCTAAATGGATCGAAGTTCAGCCGTGTTAGGAAGAACTCTTGCTCGTACTCAGAGAACATCTCCGCTTCAATTCCTCGGGCTTTATGAATACTCGGCGGTAATAGTCCACTTGTGATAGGAAGAAGCCTGTAGACTTGTGTCATTTTATCTGTAGGTCATGCATCTCCACGAGTTGTCTGCTCAATTCCATGATGACCAATCTATCACTCGGATATCTGGGCAACTTGACTAGTTCTCTTGAAAAGCCGGTGACCCTGAGGTATGTAAAGTTCGCAAACAAGACTTCCCAAGCTTCCTTGCTTACCCTGTTGGCCTTTAGGTCGTCGTCCAGCCTGCAAATGAAACCGTAGAAGAATCCATCGTTGACCACCTTGTAATCTTTATGGCATGCGGCACAGTAAGCTACGGATAGCACTCAAAAATAGAATCCTTGGAAAGCACACCACGTCTATCCAACTTGGAGAAAACACCCTGTGAAGTTGCTGCATATACCAAATACAAAATCATTTTGAAGCTGCAATTACGCCTCACATTCCTGAGCTGCTCACCGATGTTGTCACTAATGATTTCAGACCAATTGATTATTGAATCTGCTTTGTTGATTTGAATGGTCCTGATGAAAGCATACATCAATGTGCGGAAGTTGTGACCATTAGCTTCGCCATTTATCCTGCATAACAATTTGGTAATGTCATCCACCTCTTGTACTGCAGTTGGATTGTGGAAGAGTTCTCGGGAATTTGGATGGAGATCTGGGCTTCTTCATGTATCTGTTGTTCATGATGCCCACACACTCAACTTTTTTTTCCCATCTCTTGTTGGCATCCTGTATGCTAATAGTAGTCACCACTGTTGTCTTTGGAATCTTGAAACAATAATTGATGATTTGTGCATCCACCAATTATTGTCTTCCCCACAACATCTCGGACTGATCTAGATAGTGGGTGGTAAGACCTACCACACTCCATGACGAATTCTGGCAACTGAGCTGTGGATGGGAATGTTGAAGCTCGAATGATTCCACTACTTTTAACTGCACGCATGAGAGAAGTCTTTCCATCTTTGGATCTATCAATCAGTTCAGAAGGAGGTTCTCGTAACTAGATCTGTATCTCCAATGTCAGCAAACCTAGAAGTGATGCATGACACTGCTAAGCTTTCTTTTTCATCCTACTTTGTCATGGTTGTATCTGTCTTTGTCTGAGCAATTCTTTTTCTCTTTATTCGGCCGGAATTCTTTATAACCGGTGCAAATCTGGAGATTTCTTCAGATTCGGAGGATATGTTCAATGTATTGGACATTGATTTAAGCTTCCTTTCTCTTATATAAGCACCTGTGATGAATTCCTGCAATTAATTCGACAAAGATAAGCAATTAGAACATGAACACTTGATTTTAATTATAAAAATCTACATATATCAAGTCTGCTGCCCCAAAATTTAATGTTTCGTTTGAATGCAAAGCAAGTATGAATTTTGTCAACTTCACCTGAGCATTTGTAACACTATGCAGACAATCAATCAGACTTAATTCAAGCTCCTTCAAACCTAGGCGCCAAACTTTGAAGCCTTCTAGTAGTAAAAACACCTTCTGTGCAAAATTCCTCCTTAATTGGGCGCCAAAATTGCTGGGCTGCACTTCCTTGCTAAAGAATTAATTAATTCATCATTATGGCAGCCCATTCTTATATAACCTTCACCATTCTATAATTAATAATTGTCTCTCCTATTCTTGGCAATTAATTAATTAATTAACATGCTTTTCTCTTCAATTTGGGCGCCTATTTTGTGCATGCTCATGGCTGCCATTAAATAAATTAAATTTATTTAATTTTAGCTTTCTACTTCCAGTCCACATTGACTTCACAGTGTGTTTTGACCTTATGCACCAAAAATAGGAATTAATTCTATTAATTAATACATTAAAAAGTATTATTTCTCCTCAATATGGGTCGCACTTTTTTGCATGAGAGGGGGCTGCATTAAATAAATTACATTTATTTAATTTTAGAATTCTATTTCTAATTTCTTTTATCCTCTTCTCCCTTGTTGACTTTTCCTCATGCTTGGGCGCCAAATTTGTAAATAATTAATTAATGCAATTAAATTTGTCCCTCTATTCCAAAAGGGGTCGCACTTTTTGACATAGCCCATTTCTATTTTTAAAAGTCAATTTCCAATGGGATTATTCACCCTACACCACAGCTCCAAAAATCCCATGATCCACTTAAGTTGTTTGACTTTTATAATGGGATTATTTACCTGTAAGGCAGGTAAAAAATTCCCATCAACGCCTTAAGTGATTTTCTTTTATTTCACAATGGGAATTTTCACCCTGCAAGGCAGATAAGAAATTCTCGCCTACCTGCTGCCTCTAATTTTCCCATTATGACTTAAGTGGCTTTACTTTCATGGGAAAAAGTACCTTGCCAAACAGGTACAAAATTTCCACTGCGTATTGCTTTACTTTGCAAAACTCCCATTGTAGCTTAAAACCTTCATTTCCTAAAAATGCGACCTGCCTAGAAGAAACCTTTTCCGTGCACGACTTCGTCTTTCTAAAGAGAACCAGACCTCCTGTGGCAAATTCCTTCTGGTATAACGTCCATAAATGATCTGGAAACACTCCATGCAAGAAAAAACACTAAACCGGCAAAAGAATTGACCTAGAGAAATTTCACAGAAAACAAAATGACAAAACACCAAAAACGCAAAACGTTGTCGGAAGTCACAAATAAAACCCAGGATTCATTCCTGGTGGAAACCCTAATGGTATATGGAAATATTGACATGTAAGACCACAACAGGGTTAAACCGGAGCACAATTTGCCTCAAACGGGGCTCAGAATAATTAAATAAAAATTTCCCTTGAGACAAACCCCAAGAATATAAAATATAACGATTTCGGGCATCTGGGTATTTGGCAAAATTGGCTAATATAACTCTCTGGGAATATCTTGACACAATACAGACACTTTTTGGCAATTAAAACACAAAACGACCCATTATTTTAAAAGTACGAAAAAAATTTATATGGGGTAGCCTCGGATTTCAGGGTGAAATCTGGGGACACCAATTGGGAAGTGAAAAATAAGGCTAGAATTAATTTACTATTTTCCCTTAACCCTAACGACTTGTTTTGAAGATTTGGGGGCAGATTTGACTGGGTTTCAGTGGGTTAAAAAATCTAATTTGGTGTCCCCCAAATTTCATTCTCGAAATCTGTGACTACCCTATCCGAAAAATTTTCGTACTTTTAAAATAATGGGTCGTTTTTTGTTTTTATTGCACGAAAGTTCTTGTATTGTGTCAAGTTATTCCCAAAGAGCCATATTAGTCTTTTTCACCAAATATCCAGATGCCCAAAATAGTTATATTCTGTCATCAGGATTTGTTTGCGGGAAATTTCTATTTAATTATTTTGAGTCCCGTTTGAGGCAATTTGCACTTCGTTTTAACCTGTTGTGATCGAAAATATCATTATTCCTATATACCGAAGAAGGGTTTTAACTAGGAATAAGTTTTGAGCTTTATTTATGACTTTTGACAATTTTTCATGTTTTTCTGTTGTCCCGTTTCGTTTTCTATGAAATTTCTCTGGATCAATTCCTTTGTCGGGTAAGCCCGATTCTTGGCCTGGAGCAGCTAGAGAACATATACGCACGTTATGCCCGGAGGAAGTCACCATCGGAGGTCCGGTTCACTGGGAAAAAGTGAAGTCGTGTAATAAAAAGCCCCTGCGGGGTTGGGTGCTTTTTTGGAAAACAAAGGATTTAAGTGGATCATGGGAAAAATAAAAGCAAATGCGGTGGGAATTTATTATGCGCTTTTGCAGGGTACTTTTTCCCATGATGGAAAATTCACTTAAGCTGCAGTGGGAAAATTAGAGGCAGCAAGCAAGTGGGAATTTATTATGCTCGCCTTGCAGAGTAAAAATTCTCATGGCGAAATTAAAGAAAAGTGACTTAAGTGAAATCATGGGATTTTATTGCACTGCCTTGTAGGGTAAATAATCTCATTATCAAAGTCAAATCACTTAAGTGGATCATGGGATTTCCGGGCTGCCTTATGGGGTAAAAATTCCCATTGCCATAAATTCTTAAAAATAGAATTCTATTATGCAAAAAAGTGCGCCCCCTTTGGATAGAAAAAGGCAGCCTTTAAAGTGGATTAAATTAATTATTTCTTCTTCTAATTTTGGCACCCAGGCATGGAAGAAAGTCAACACAAAGCAAAGGGGGAATAAAAAAAACATAAATAGATGGTCTAATTTATTTAAAGGCTGCCCCCTCCATGTAAAAAAGTGTGCCCCTTTTGGGAAACATATAATGTTTTTAAAGCATTAAATGATTAAATTAAATTCTATTTTTCAGTGGCTATGGTCAAAGCACACTGTGAAGCTTAAGTGAAGTGAAGAGTGGATGATTAAATTGAATTAATTTAATTTATTGGATGGTTGTCCTTAAACATGCTATTTTAACACACCAGTTAAAGAGAAGAGCATGATTTTTAATTAATTAATTGCTAGGAATAGGAAGGGCAATTATTAATTATAGAATTATGAGGGTTATATAAGCATGGGCTGCCATAAGGGTGAATTAATTAATTCATAGGTAAAGAATTGCAGCCAAGAGGAAAAGTGCGCCCCATTTGAAGAGGATTTTTGCTCAGACAAAGGTGAAAACAAGGCTAAAAGCTTCCAATTTTGGCGCATGCATTGAAGGAGGTTGATTTGTGTTTGCATAATTGTTTGCATAGGTGATACAGGTGCTCAGGTGAAGTTGGAAAAATTCATGCTCTCTTTGCATACAAATTAGACATCAATTTTTGGGGCAGCAGGCTTGAAAAGTGCAGATTTTTATCATTAAAATTCATTGTTCATGCTCCGGTGGCCATCTTTGTCTGAATTAATTGCAGGAATTCATTACAGGTGCTTTACAAAAGAAAAGGAGCTCTAATCAATGTCCAATACATTGAATATATCCTCCGAATCTGAAGAATTATCCAGATCTGCACCAGTTTTGAAGAAATCCGGCCAAGTAAGAAGAAAAAGAATTATTCAGACAAAGTCATCGCAAAGAAGAACGAAAAAGAAAGCACAACGGAGTCATGCATCACTTCAAAACTTGCAGACATAGGAGACACAGATCTAGGTCCGGAACCTCTTTCCGAATTGATTGATAGATCCAAAGCGGAAAAGACTTCACTCATGTGTGCGGTTAAAAGCAGTGGAATTATTCGAGCTGCAGCCTTTCCATACATAGCCCAATTGCCAGAATTTGTTATGGAATGTGCTAGATCTTACCATCCTTCATCCAGACTCAGTGCGAGATGCTACGGGAAAACAATAATTTGATTGGACGCAGAGTTCATCAATTATTGTTTGAAGATTCCGGTGCGAAAGGTGGTGACTTCCATTAGCCTTCAGGATGCCGGCAGCAGGTGGGATAAGCATAGAGTTGATTGCGTGAGCATAATGAATAACAGATACATGAAGAAGCCTAGATCTCCTTCTAAGTTCCCAAGAACTCTTCTGCGGTCCAATTTGGTGCAGGAGGTCGATGATATTGTCAAATTGTTATGCAGGATTAATGGCGAGGCGAATGCTTACACTTTCCGTACATGGATGTATGCTTTCATCAGGACCATTGAAGTCAACAAGGTTGATTCCATAATCAATTGGTCGGAAATTATTAGCGACAACATTGGTGAGCAACTCCGGAACGTGAAGCGTACTTTCAACTTCAAAATGACTTCCTACTTGGACGTGCGTTGCTTCACAAGGCATCTTCCAAGTTTGGATAGATGTGGCGTTCTTTCTAAGGACCCCATTTTTGAGTGCTACCCACAGCTTACTGTACTGCGTGCGAGAAGGATTTCAAAGTGGTCAATGATGGATTCTTCTACGATTTCATTTTCATGCTAGACAAGGACCTAAAGGCTAACAGGGTAAGCAAAGAGGTGTGGGAAGCCGTATCCGAGGATTGGCGATCTATTCATTCAATTTGCAGATTTCACATACCTCGGGGTTACGGGTTTTTCGGAGGACCAATAAAGATGCCCGGATATCCGAATGATAGATTGATCGCCATGGAGTTGAGCGAGCAGCAACTTTGGAGATACACAACCTTTTGTCAAAACGGCACAAGTCTACGGGCTACTTTCCGATCACTGTCAGACATTATACCTGCCAAAGCATTCATAGAGCTCGAGGGATGGAGGTGCAGATGTTATCCGAGTATGAGTAAGAATTCTTCACGGCACGGCTGAACTTCGATCCATTTGGAGTAGCCGGGAAGACGATCTCCCAGGAGTACGCACACGTGCCTTCATTGGAAGATTTCTGGATGAAGTGCAAAAGTGAGTACGAGGTTAGAAAGAGGGATTTCAGCAGGCTATCAACAAAGCAAGTGTTTGACTTTGGACTAGCGCGGATACCTGCGGATCTTAAAGATGATGGGAATGTGTTACTTGACACTTACCATCAAATGGGAGGAGATAGAGCCGTACTTCAGGATAACGTAGGAGGCTGCAACACGATTGAAGAAAGATCTGGAGTTGTTTTGGTGAATACTTCAAACTGGTTGCTGACGAAGGGATATTGCCTTGATGAAGCATTGATGAATCAAGTCACGGCAACTTTGGCGCAGGAGATTCCCTCAAGCGGAGTACGGAGGAGAAAGCGTGCGGAAGGTCCGAAAAGTTGAAAGTACAAAAGAGATCTCAATCAAAGGAGAAGATCACTTCTACGGCCATGACTTTAGCTCCGGTTTCTCCAGTACCCAATACTTCACCAAATGTTGCACCGCAGCAGGACACTTCCATGCCTCTACTGAATCCGGTGACATTCATCTTCTCTCCTCAACCACTCCGTTCATCACTTGTTCCAGAAGAGATGTTAAAGTCTGCAGATGGCGGAGTTCGAAAGAGCTTTGTCCTTGGATGATTTAGAGGATGGCAGCCATAACACTGTGGCACTTTCTGATGGAGAGGATGCAGAGCGGGAGATGGTAGTGCACTCAACAACTTCTCATTCTCCGAGAAGTAACTTCTCGGAATGGTTGGCTTCGCAGTTGGTTCCAGAAGCGAGAGTGGAGATGAACTTGGAAGAACACGACTTGCAGCTACTCCAGAGCCTAGGCGGAAAAGACAGAAGGCCTAAAGTTGCTAAAGCAACTTCTAGGTTGATCATCAAGAGTCGGGCCGTAAGTTTGCTAAGATATCAATTCCGGCAGAAGGAAAGGAGGAGGATGAGCTCATGGCAGAAGATGTTACAGTACCCAGAGTACCCCTTGGTCAAGCCACCACAGAAGGATTGAAGCAGGATACGCAGAGACATTGATAGATGTTTTATTCCTCGGGCTTGACGGTGAAAAGGCGGAGAAAGATGAACTTGAAGCAAGTATTTCAATTGTGCAAGATCATAGCCAAGGTTGCTAAACCTTCCATTCACCCATTTCGAGAGCGGGGGAGTGATCATCTTATGCGGGAAATGGAGTATGCAAGCAATCAAGTAAAAGCTATTGTGAATGGAAGAATTTGATTATTTGTCAAACTTCTGTCATACTTGGAGAAGTGCCAACCCGCTTTGAAAGTTATGGATGATGCAAGTGAAATCAGGTGAAGCAACCGTGACGAGCATAATAGACATGAACACGATTCTTGAGAGTAACCCGAGTACTTTGGCCGAAATCAACAAGTCACGGAGATGTATTGGTTGCAGAGAAGATTATGCTATTGGATCGGTTGAGAAGAGGAAGCGGTTTAGAGTTTGCGGTATCTTTCCGTTTGGAGATCTGCAAGTTTCATTTGAAGAGGATGCGAGCACTTGAGAGTAGGACATCATCTTTACTGCATGCATATCATTTCTTTCACCGAGGAGAAAGTGGTCGGGAATGTTACTTCATAAGTGCAAATTGTCCCTAGCAGGTGCCTAATTCCTAGAAGGTTCTCTTCGATGGTACAAAAGAGAATTGATAAAGCTACTAAGCCTTTCACGATGAATTCTATTAGCAGACTGGTGGCGCTACAGTGGATATTGCGAGGTTCGGGCCAAGCTTGGAAGATGTGGAAGCGTGCATCAAAGTGTTGAATGAAGGATTGCTGCAGTTTAGGATAGAGAAGGAAGCAGTGGCTAAAATAGATGGGAAGATGTTGAATCACATGTTCGACAAGTATATCCGATATCAGAACAAAAAGAAGACATAAATGTTACAGCTGGCATGACTTCTTCTATTCTTTCTTCTTCTATTTTCTATGTTCCCGGATGAAATTGTAAAACTTTAAGTTATTGGTTTTGCAACCATTACTTAAAGTCATGTGGAACAATTCTATTAGTTAAGTGATACATGTGTCACTTAAGGAGAAGTTAGTGGAGGATGATTGCAAATGTCATCTTTACTTGTTTATGTTTCAGTTCAGTTAGACTTCCCATTTTTACTTTCCTCCTACATTCTATAAGTAGGAGAAGAACCTCCGGGTTTAATGATCGAAATTTGTAAGCGAGCAACCTTATGTTCTAGACTTTGTCTTTGAAACCCTTGAAAGCCACTTGAAGCAAAGGAATATACGGGAGCAGATTTCCAGAGAACTTTGTGTTACGGTGTATTGTGTTTCTTGCTTTTTATTTTAGATCTTTTAATAGACTTTGTGTTATTTCATATCTAGATCTAGAGCTATCTTTGCTTAGAATTCTGTGTTTATATCTATTGTTTTCTTCTATGTGCATGCAATCAACTCTGCTATCTATTGATTGGGATGCACATCTTCTTCATTTCTTCTCTGTGTTGATATAATTATTTTTCCCTCCTATAAATATTTCCTTTCTTAAACAGCTGCTTACTTGCTACAGAACTGTTCAGTTATGGTTCATGAACTGAGTAGTTAAAGTAAAACCCCATTTAGATATTAGCATACTTTAATTGACAAATTTGACATGGAAGCCTCACCGGTAAATGAAGGAGATTTATCTCATGACTGCCTAGGTTTTGTGCTATGCAGAAAATCTAGCCAACATGATTGTTGGTTCATTTGAAAGTTCATAATTTTATCTTCCATCGGCAATTTATTTCATTCAAAAAGATTCAATATTGAGGGAGATATTAATTTTTTAAGTTTGCAATCATTTCCAAGATATTTTAATTTATTTTATTGCTGTTGCAAGTTATTTGGTTAAAAAGTGTTAATTCTGACTAGTTAGCCCATCTAAACCCTTACCTTGGCTCACTCCAACCCCATTTGGGTTGTATTGAAGCCAACACTGGGTTAGTTGAGGTGAACCTAGAAGGGTTTCTCTTCTAAGTTTACTTCCTTAGCAAGTAGTTTAATAAAATTTAATTAATATCCCAAAGGAAGATATTACATTCTAGTGAGTACTCCACTGTATTTGGTCACATGTTATTACAACACAGGTTGGGCACCTTAAGAAGGATTGTCAAAGCATAAGTATGATCTTTCACAACAAAACAAAAAGCCATGTGATGAGGAACATGTTACACCAGTGCGAAGAAACGAGATTCGGATGACAGCATGCTCTTTATTGTCTTACAACATCATGTTTGCATGATAGTGGTACTAGTTGTTGGATCATTGACTCCAACGCATCCACACACTTTTCATGTAACAGGGACTGGTATGTTTCATTTACTGCAAATATATGTTTTGAATCGGTAGTACTAGGCGATGGAGAATCACTCATGATAAATGGGAGAGGAGATATATGCATTGTATTGAATAATGGCCATGAACTGATCATGTTAGTACGAATGTCGAGATATGTAACTTCTTTAAAAAAGAATCTTCTATCTATTCGTCAATTAACTGAAAATCTCAATATTTCTGTGGATTTTTGTGGGAAGAAGTGTGTTGTCTCGATGTAAAAATGGCTAGAGATGGTGATTGCCCTTGGTATTGAGCAAGGTGGCTAATATCATCTTATTGATCCTACTATGATCAACATGAATGCAAATGTGGAGGATAGCTCCACCATACAGGATGTCCAAGAGGCTGCAATGCCTTAGGGGGAAACCATTCGTCACATATCTATTGACTTGGATATAGTCAACCTACATGCACTTATTATGGAGGGAATATCCACTATACCAGATGTATGGGAGACGAACATGCCTTGCGAGGATGGATTTCCTCATTTTGAAGAACAGTTTTTTATGGATGGAGACTCCATTATTCCAAATGCACTGAAGGTGCATGGTGAGATGGCATGCCAAGCCACGCACTCAGAAGTACTTGCTCGAAGGATAGTAGAGCATGAATAGTTTGCTCATTATGTTGTGAAAGACCTTTCCCAACAGAGGGGGATAAATGGTCAAATAGATGAGACGGAGGAGTTGATTCTCACTCCTACTCGGGAGGGTCGTTTCTCCCACCGCCGAGATGGAGATGTTTGTTTCTCTTGCTATTACGGAGTTGGTTGTAGTGTCCCCTTTTCGAATTAATCCCAAAATAAAGGATTCCTTTCCTTTCCTTTCCTCTTTTAAAGGCAAGCAATGGTTGAACAAGGGAAGATCGTGGATTATATTTCAATTTCCTTCATTCATATTTATGTTTTTATCTTTGTAATTCCCATTATAAGGGGTTGGTTGGGTTTGGTGCATTTTAAAAGCCAATTAAAAGATTATAATGACTTTATATGGGTCGGCCTTACCTTTTTTGGCCTTTGGTGCCATGATGGGGATATAAAAGAAGATTGGAGACTTTATTTGCACACATCTGCTTTTTGGGAATTTTATCTAATTTGGACCTTTAGGCTGTTTACTCATTGTCTTTCCACTTTTGGGCGAAGATCCAATTGTATGGCTTTCCAAGAAAGACCAAAACCCTTCTTGTGGTTGGTTGGAGGACGAAAAACCCTTCATCCTTGATTGAAGCAAATTCATACTTTTAAGACCTTTTTGCAGATTTGGACAGTGGAGGATCAAAGAAGACATCTACAAACATTTGCATGCATTTTAGAGTCATTCCTAATTGGAATGACTAGGGTTTGAGGGTATTTGGGTGCCTTCTAGGGCACAAGTTGCAAGTTTGAATTCATATTCTGATTCGACATAATTTATAAGGTCGGAATCTCCATTTTGGTGAATTTTGGCAAAGGTTTACTATTTTTCCTAGCCCTCGGTTTTGGCTAGTCTACTATTGTTCTAAATAATTAATTCTAGCTATGAAATCAGATATTCCTTCAATCTTTTGATGTATTTATGATTTATGAATATTGTCATGGCTAGATTAATTGTTTTGTGTCATTCTTCATTGATTTGCATATTGAAAAGTGGACTTGAATTCCTTAGACAGTTCACTGCCCTTGGAGATTGCTGATTTTAGATTGGTTTTCAGTTATTATCAATTTGTTGTGTGAATAAGTAAAGGTGTTTCAAGGTCAAATTTGTTCGGAACAACCGGTTAACCCCTTTTCTCCATTTTCAGTCCCAAAAGGGATATTACATTGGTTCTAACTCCCACTACATAGATGGTCACATTTCTCTCATTCGCAACTCAATTTGATTAGAAGGCACTTCACCATGCTTTCCTGAAAAGGTTGCATGAGCACTACATGGTGTTGCGAGGGCATGATCGAGGTGACTTAGATTGTAGGCTAACTGAGTCTCTGTACATACTCCAACAGGCTACTCAAGCCTCGAACAAATTTCTCAATCCACCTGTCTGAGTTTCTGATTCCAACACTCTAGAGATGGGCTAGACACTCTCAACCATTGATGATGCATCACTTGTCAATGAATCACATAATGAATAATTAGCAAACCACTTGCCATATCCTCTATTCACAAGACCAAATTCTTGTTCTTAGGTGAGTCCTCCACTCGACAACCGCAACACAACAATGGACTACTGATTTCGAAGTACCACCTATGGCACAATCTATAGATCCAATGACTAAACATATGGGCTTAGGACATTTATAAAATTTTGGGACAAACTTGGGATTGTTTCTAGTTTAGTCATTAAGAGGGGGTGTTGAATATTTATACTAAAAGCCATCAGTTAGACAGTTGGAAACTGCCTCTAACTGCATGAAAACTAAAAACTAAATGTAACCACCTCTCTATAATAAATATAGTTTGACACGTGTGTGCAGATTTGTTCCTCTTTCCGACTAAAAGCATGATTAGTCATTCTCGTATTTCTTCTTTATGCATCTGATCCGCCAACCGTTACCCCTATGAATTTGGCAAGTGAAATAGCATCACAGATCTCATTCAGAAGAGCCCTATATTCTTCATAGTTGGCCGCAATATTGTGCCCTATTGAATGTCGTGTATCCACCTCCAGAATAACTCCTTCCCTTGGGAGGAAGGTAGGTTGAAAAGCCCTAGCTGTAGGATCCATCACGGATTTCAGTGGTTGAAGATTGTTGTTGGCCCTTGAAGAACTTCTTGGATGCATATTATGGATTAGCCATGCCATTGTATTAGCCAACCTCTCTTGCCCTTGGGAAAACCTCACAAACCTAGCATCATCAAAATTTATGTTCATCATTTTATCATTTCCTTCGATACCATTGAATGTCCCTTTCGGCTCAAAATTTGAGGAATATGGGTTTTCACCAAAAACCTAATGGAACATTCCTAGAAATGATGACAACCATATGTAGAAAACCATTTTTATATGACAACAATCTGTTTTTATGCAAGAATTAGGACAAGGTGACCTGTTTTAGATCCACAAAACCCTAAGCAACCTAGGGTAAATTCAAATTTTTCCCTTTTCCACACACAAATCTTCAAAAATACATCAATAACATGAAACCCTTGATGAAATCATGCAAAATAAATGCTCCAACATACAAAATTATTTAATGCTCAAAAACTACTAAAACTTCAAAATTTCATATCTTCATAAATACTTGGGAGGAAAATGCAAATGATAGCTCCAAATGATCACAAAAATAGCAGTTATCCAACAAAATTAGAATCAAATTTTTCCAACCATATAAACCCACTGAAAAGTGATCCTGAAATCTCCAAATGGATAGATCAAGCTGGAAATGAATGTGGCAGCCCCAAAAAGCGTACCTAGCTGGAATTTATGCCCCAAGACGGATGGAAACCCTTATCATTCTAAATTTCTGAATTTTAAGCTCGCTTGTGACTCCGGATGAAGCCACCAATGCAACAAATGAGGGTTTTCATCCACAAGTGTTGTGACTATTTAGGGTTTTCATCCCCAATAGGATCTAATGAGGGTTTCGTCCTCAAAGTTTGAAAATGAGAGCTCAATGCTTCAATTTCCAAAGAGAAGTATAAATTTCACTAGATGATCATCACAATGAGCCCCAACTTTTGCTTTTATACCCTTTTATTTTCTCTTTTTTATTTGTCTTGTTTCCTTAACACAACCGACGACTATATAAAGAAAACTAATAAATAAGAATGAAATGCTCATTAAATAATCAAAACATGACAATTACCCCCTTGCTCATTTCCTTCTTGCCCACGGTAAGTGGAATGGGCTCAAAGTCTTCAATCGAACTAGCTTTGAAAATGGGACATTACAGGGTCCTCAACAACAAATATACACAAATCACAAAATCAAAACACCTAATCATAGACTTTATTCCACATACCCAAACCCTTATATAAATGGTTACGACCCAAAAATGCATATACAAAATTGAAATCACAACCATGAATTCAAATTCACGTCAAACTTGAATTCACCATCACAAGCCCTAATTCGCACCAACACAAAACATAGGCGTGAGCCCTAATTTGCACTTACACAAAAACACAATCGAGAGCCCTAGTATGCGATCCACAAACGGTAATGTCCCCTTTTTCTGGGCATTACTAATATCCGGAGTTCATCTCTTTTATCTCGCATTGTAACCCTCGGCATGCGTAGCACTACAAGTGGGAGTCTCTTCGATTAGTTTAATGTGCACATAGGTTAGTTTCTTTTATTATTTAATTAAAAATAATAAAGTGCACATAGTCTTAGTTTATTAAATGTTTTAATGAGAGTTTATGTTTTCCCTCCAAAATGGAAAGGTCGGTCATTGGACATTTCACTCCTTAACTCTATAAAAGGAGGTCGCATTTCCTCTAGTGGGGTTATGTTGATTGATCATTTTGATTTCACTCCATGCTTGGAGTAATGGGATGTATGCCCTAGTTCTTGCATTGCTCTCTCTCATTTGGATCCATTATTGAAGAATATTAAAGACTCCATTGTGCTCTCTTGTGTTGAGTGAATTTATGCAATATTTCCTCCATTCTAGCATTGGCGACTTGCTCTAGGGTGTGGCACAATTATTTGAAGCATAAATCTGCATGTGGGTGAATGTTTTGTGGTACTTTGTGATTATTATTATTGCTGCAATTTATTAGAGGCAAATCGACTTGGTTTGGGGTTTGATCTATCATGTTTTGAGGTTGTTTATGCTAGATCTATTTGTTGTTGTGTCTAATCAATTATTTCAGATCAAGGGCTGATTGTTTGAGTGTTTTGGAAGGGTTGTATGAACTAGAATTAATTTATAGCATTTATTCTAACCCTAGCGACTTGGAGACAGATTTCGGGGGCAGTTTTGAGTGGGTTTTGGTGATCAGAAAATTCAGTTTTGTAGTTCATTGGAAAGCCCTTCATTTCTACTTTATTTTGCATTTTATTTCATGCAAAAATACCAAGTATTGAAGAAGTTATTAATTTTTGAAGTTTCAGTTGTTCTGGGTGCAATTTTATTTATTATCTGCTGTTATAAAAAATCAGATCTGAAAAAGGTTCGAATGGGATCAATTTAGCATTGGTTTTGATTGTAGAAATTAGGAGGAATAAGGAGAAACTAATTTCATAATTTTTGGAGTTGATTTGATGCCGTAAATGTGTCATGCGACCGCTTTTAGGGAAAATTAGGGTTTTATGTTGGCTATGCAAAAACTGATTTTGGGATATTATTCTTCATATTTTTGTGGCCCAAGATCCAAAATTTCAGCTCATTTGGACTTCTCTAGCCAAAGATATGAATTTTGGAAAATTGCAGCAATTGGGGTTTGAATATTAATTAATTTTCAGCTATGTGTGATCAGATTTATGTTGATTCCTAACATGTCCTAAAAGGGGACATTACACAAACAAAATACATAGTTGTGAGCCCTAGAATTCATCCACTAAGAATATTCACAATCTCAAGCCCTAGTTTTAAGTTTCACTTGTCGTGAGCCCCGAGATATCCGTATAGTTCATTATTTGTACAAACCCTTTTCAACTATGGGCTTGTTATTTTGGTTTCGATATCTTATTTCGATTTATGGGTGTTGGCTAGATTTTCTACATAGCTGAAAACCTAGCGGTCATGAAATAAATCTCCTCATTTACCGGTGAGGCTCCCGTGTCAAATTTGGTGTCCCCAGATTTTATCCTGAAATTTGTGACTACCCTATCCGAAAAAAATTGTACTTTTAAAATAATGGGTCGTTTTGTGTTTTTATTGCCAGAAAGTTCTTGTATTGTGTCAAGATATTCCCAAAGAGCCATATTAGTCATTTTCGCCAAATACCCAGATGCCCAAAATTGTTATATTCTGTTGTCGGGATTTGTCTCATGGGAAATTTGTATTTAATTATTTTGAGCCCCGTTTGAGGCAATTTGTGCTCCGATTTAACCCTGTTGTGATCGAACATATCATTATTCCTATATACCAAAAGGGTTTTAACTAGGAATGAGTTCTGCACTTTATTTGTGACTTTTGGCAATTTTTTGTGTTTTTGTGTTTTCCCGTTTCATTTTCTGTGAAATTTCTCTAGATTAATTCCTTTGTCGGTTTGGCCTGATTCTTGGCCTGGAGTAGCTAGAGATCATATACACACGTTATGCCAGAAGGAATTCGCCATTGAGGTTTGGTTCTCGGGAAAAGACAAAGTTGTGCACCAAAAACCTCTTCTAGTTTGGCCGCATTTTTGGAAAAAGAGGGTTTGAAGTGGATCATGGGATTTTTGGAAGCAACAGGTAGTAGAAATTTTGAACCTGCCTAGCAGGGCACTTTTTCCCATGGAAGCAACGCCACTTAAGTCACAATGGAAAAATTGGAGGCAGCAGGCAAGCAGGAATTTCTTGCCTACCTTGCAAGGTAAAAATTCACATTGTGAAATAAAAGAAAAATCACTTAAGGCATTGATGGATTTTCTTACCGCTCTGCAGGTAAATAATCCCATTATGAAAGTCAAACAGTTTAAGTGAATCATGGGATTTTTGGTCGCAGCAGGCAGGTGGGATTTTTGTACCTGCCTTGCAGGGTACTTTTTCCCATGAAGGCAAAGTCGCTTAAGTTATGATGGGAAAATTAGAGGCAGCATGATCAGGGGATCATTTTTGAAAAATTTCCCTAAACATCCCTCAATGGAGTCAAGCAAGATCATCTCGAGAGCTTTCCAACGATCGTAAGAACGCGACAAACGGACATCGATCTCTAGTTATGTCTGGTCAAAGTTCGGTCAACAGAAAGTCAACTCTAGTCAACTGGTCAATAATGGACCAATCGCACTGCGACACGTGGCGAAAAGGCAAAAGGGAGTTGTTTGTTGGTTTTCGATCGATTTGCCTATCGGGAGACGACAAGTGGAATATATACTATTGACCGAGTTAATTATTTTCATACCACATTACATGGGTCGAAATTATATTTACTTGGTAAGTCCACTTACAAATGCCACATATATATATATTAATGTTTATACATTAGTATAAACCGCCACCATACATTATGCTCAGCCCCTTTGTAAAAAGGTTGTAGTGGAATCTTCCACGTGGAGGAGAGAAGGAGGTGAAGCGGTGTTGGAGGGGGCGGTTATGCCCACGTGGTCTTTTGACCACTTCACATGCGTGGAAAAGGCTTTATAAAGCCTTAAACAAATATCAATCCCACAAAATGTGGGATTCACCCACTTCAAATCCGACTCATGAGGGATGTTAATCCCATCTCACATGCTAAGCGGCCTATGGGATTTTTATTCCATTTAAAAATACATGCAAATCTTTTTAAATGCATTTAAACAAGGGATTAAAACAAAAGAGGCGGCATAGGAGAAGGAGAAGGGATTCGAACCATGCATGCTGGGGTAAAAGGATAAGCTCCCAGCCATTGCGCCAAGGAGCTCCAAACAATATAAAACGAGCTCAGTACCTTTTGTAAAAGGGGGATTCAGGTCTGTGTAAAAGCCAGAAGAGGAGGCAGTTTCAGAAAACGACATTTTTGAAGGCCTTGCACTCGCAGTTGGGCACTCGGAGTAAAAAGATGAAATGAAGGAAATTCTGATACAATTCCAACAATATAAGATTTGATGTTTTTTGTTGAGTTTTAACCTGTTTTTGAAAGCTTTGAATGCAGTTTTTAACAGGGATCTACAAGATAGCTAGTTGGAAAACACGAATTTCAATGCACTTCAGTCCGAATTAGACTTGGTGTAAACATGAAAAGTGTTCGAATTCGTAGATGATTTCATATATATGATTTGTTTTCATAGAATGTTTTTAAATATCCATTTGTAGGTGTTTTTCTAACACAGCTTGCATGGAGATCACATTGTGGAAAACACCGTAGGAGCCACAGATCGTTCTTGGGACAGTTTCTGCTATTTTTTAGAGTTCTTGGGACATTGATCAGCTCATTTGCAGGTTGTGATTCATTATTGGTTGTTTGTAAGAGTTATTGTACTTACATTTCAATATTATTAATAGATCGGTTCATTCTGAACCCGGGGACGTAGCAATTTCCGAACCCCGTAAACAATCTTGTTTGTTATCTGAATGTTTTCAGTTTTTGATTATTTATTTGCTACACAAGTTTTCCGCACTTCTATGGATGCATAATAATCAGAATTTAATCAATTTGTGGAGTCAAGAATACTTAAAATTGGTTAAGAAAATCACGATCTTTGGAAACTTTTAAAAGTGAAAAAAATACAACACTCGTTTTAAGATCACAGCAGGCAAGAGGCGCGGAATTTCTTACCTGCCCTGCAAGGTAAAAATTCCCATTGTGGAATAAAATAAAAACAACTTAAGTGAATCATGGGATTTTATTGCCTGCCTGGCAGGGTAAATAATCCCATTATGAAAGCCAAATGACTTAAGTGAATCATGGGATTTTCAAGGTTGCCTTGCGAGAGTAAATAAGCCCATTGTCATGTGACTTTTTAAAAATAGAAATTTTTATTCCAAAAAGTGCGACCCACCTTGGGTGAATAATAATGCATTAAATAAATATTTGTTAATATTTATTCACCCAATTTTAGTGCCCAGGCTTGTGGAAAAGTCAACAAAGGGAAGTGGACAAAAGAAATTTAAAAAAGGATTCCAAAATTAAATAAATTTAATTTATTTAATGCAGCCCCTTTGGGAGAAAGATAATACTTTTAAAGTATTAAATGATTAAATTAATTCCTATTTTCAGTGGCTAAGGCTAAAGCACACTGTGAAGCTTAAGTGAAGTGAAGAGTGGATGATTAAATTGATTAAATTTAATTTATTGGATGGTTGTCCTTAAACATGCAATGTTAGCACACCGGTTAAAGAAAAAAACATGATTTTTAATTAATTAATTGCCAAGAATAGGAATGGCGATTATTAATTATAGAATTATGAGGGTTATATAAGCATGGGCTGCCATAAAGATTAATTAATTAATTCACAGGTAAATAAGTGCAGCCTAGAGGAAAAGTGTGCCCCATTTGAAGAGGATTTTTGCTCAGCCAAAGGTGAAAACAAGGCTAAAAACTTCCAATTTTGGCGCATGCCAAGGAGGTTGATTTGTGTTTGCATAATTGTTTGCATAGGTGATACAAGTGCTCAGGTGAAGTTGGAAAAATTTATGTTCCCTTTGCATGCAAATAAAACATCAATTTTTGGGGCAGCAGGCTTGAATAGTGCAGATTTTTATGATTAAAATTCACTGTTCATGTTCCGGTTGCCATCTTTGTCTGAATTAATTGCAGGAATTCATTACAGGTGCTTTACAAAAGAAAAAGAGCTTTAATCAATGTCCAATACATTGAATATATCCTCCAAATCTGAAGAATTATCCAGATCTGCACCAGTTTTGAAGAAATCCAACCAAATAAGAAGAAAAAGAATTGTTCAGACAAAGATAGACAAAGCCATGGCAAAGAAGGATGAAAAAGAGAGCACAACGGAGTCATGCATCACTTCTAAATTTGCAGACATTGGAAACACAAATCTAGGTCCGGAACCTCTTTCCGAATTGATTGACAGATCCAGAGCTGGAAAGACTTCCCTCATGCGTGCAGTCAAAAGCAGTGGAATCATTCAAGTTGCAGCATTTCCATTCACATCCCAGTTGCCAGAATTCGTTATGGAGTGTGCTAGATCCAGATCCAAATTCAAATCCATAATTGCAAAGGCTTCATCCTCTTGTTTCAAATGCAGCCCGTGAAGAAGTCGGTGCGTGGAAAATTCCTTCCAGATCTTGTGCATGTGCTCCCAATCTTCCAGTTGAAGCCTTCATTGAAGTTGCATTCACCCGAGTGCTTTCGAGAATTTTTAATTGTTCGTATGCAATTAAAAATAAACAATTATTTATGGCAAACATTGCAGACGATGCATGTCTTGGAGAAGAAGCCGTAAAAGCTTCAAGGATAAAAGAGAAGACAAGGCGAAGGCAAAATTCCACCGCTTCGAGATCTAACTTCTTGTTTTCCAGTTCTAGTCACTTCCAGATCCAGCCTCTTCCAGATCTAGTTTGAATCAGCTGCATGCAGAATATGAAAAAGGACAAAACTGCAGCTTTCCTCTTTCTTCTTCTTTCTCTTATTTCCTCCAACAAAGTAATTGAGCGATCAATTAAATTATAAAACTTAAGTGATCGGTTAAAAGCCATTACTTGAAGAAGTCAATTACTTGGCGATAGGTGGCGAAATGCAAAATAGAAGGTTCTATTTTAAGTTGCGAAATCATGCATGTCATGCAAAGAGGAATTCCAAGAGGAAGATTGCCACAGTTTTCTTTCCGACTTCCACATGTGCTAGTTCACTAAAAGCTTCCGACTTGTAATTGCCCCTCTACATGCTATAAGTAGAGGAAGAACCCACGGGTAAAAGATCAAAATTTATAAGCGGCTGACCTTATGTTCCGGACTTTGTCTTTGAAACCCTTGAGAGCCACTTGAAACAAAGAAATATACGAGCCGATTTCCGAGAACATTGTGTCACGGTGTATTGTGTTTCTTGTTTTTTATCTTAGATCTTTTAATGAAATCGTGTTATTTTAGATCTAGATCATGAGCTACCTTTGCTTAGAATTCTCTGTTTATATCTATTGGTTTCTTCTATGTGCATGCAATCAACTCTGCTATTTATTGATTGGGATGCACATCTTCCCCATTTCTTCTTTGTGTTTACATAATTTTCTTCTATATATATTTCTTTTCTTTAAATGACTACTTACTTGCTACGAAATATTGATTATGGTTCATGAATTGAGTAGTTAAAGTAAAACCCCATTTAGATATTAGCATATTATAAATTGACAAATCTGACCCGGGAGCCTCACCGGTAAATGAGAGAGATTTATCTCATGATTTGCCTAAGTTTTATGCTATGTAGAAAATCTAGCCAAGAAGATTTGTCAATTAAAATATGCTAGTATCTATATGGGGGTTTTACTTTAACTATTCAAATTTCATGAACCATAGTTGCAGAGTTCTCGCAAGTAGCGTAAATGCTTAAGAAAGGAAATATTTATAGAAGAAGGAAATTATATAAACACAGGGAAGAAATAGGGAAGATGTGCATCCCAATCAATAGATATAATGAGTTGATTACATGCACATAGAAGAAACCACTAGATATCAACACATGAAATTATAAACAAAGGCAACTCCAAATTTAGATATAAAATAACACGAGTTTATTAGAAGATCTAAAATAGAAAACTAGAAACAAAATGCATCGTGACACAAAGTTCTCCGTAAATCTGCTCATGTATATTCCTTTGCTTTCAAGTGGCTCGCAAGGGTTTCAAAGACAAAGTCTAGAACACAAGAATGCTTTGCTTACAAATTCCGATTTGTTTAATCCGTAGGTTCTTCCTCTACTTATAAAGCATGTAAAGGGAAAATTACAAGCCGGAAGCTTCTAGTTGAAATGGCACATGTGGAAGTCGGAAAGGAAACAACTTGGGAATCTCCTCCTGAATTCCTCTTTGCATGACATCATGATTCGAACCTAAAATAGAACCTTTTATTTTGCATGTCCGCCACTTATTTCCAAGTAGTTGACTTCTTCAAGTAATGGCTTTTAATCCAATCACTTAAGTTTTATAATTTAATTGATCGCTAAATTACATTGTCAAAGGAAAGAAGAAGGAAGAGGAAAGTCTGCGATCTTGTTCTTTTTCACATTCTCGCATGCATTGATCCTTTTGCCCTTGATTATCACCATACCGGATCTCGAAAGAAGTTTGGATCTTGAAGCGGCCGATCTGGAATTTTGCTTAGAATTTTGCTTACAAGTGTTGCCTTTGCCTTTAGTTGTCTTCCCTTTTATTCTTGAAGCTTTTGTAGTTCTTCTCCCCGTATATGCATTAGTGCAATGTTTACAATAAATAACTCATCATTTTTATTTTTAATTGCATATGAGCAATTAAAAATTCGAAAGCACTCGGGTGAATGCAACTTCAATAAAAGCTTCAATGGAATATTGGGAGCACATGCACAAGATCCTCGGAAGGAATTTTCCATGCACCGACTTCTTCATGGGCTGCATTCAAACAAGAGGACGAAGCCTTTGTCTGGGAAGCTTTTTGCAATTATGAGATCTGGATCTGGATCTGCATCTCTCGTGTCAACAAATCTGGAAGTAATGCAAGATGCCGCCGAGCTTTCTCTTTTATGCCGCTTTGCCATGGCCTTATCTATCTTTGTCTCGAACAATTCTTTTTCTTTATTCGGCCGAAATTCTTCACAACTGGTGCAAATCGGATAATTCTTCAAATTTGGAGGATATGTTCAATGTATTGGACATTGATTTACGCTCCTTCCTCTTACAAAAGCACTGTAATAGATTCCTGCAATTAACTCGAGAAAAGATGGCGACTCAAACATGAACACTAAATTTTAATTATAAAAATCTGCATATATCACGTCTGCTGCCCCAAAATTTGATGTTTTATTTGCATGCAAGCAAGCATGAATTTTACCAACTTCCCGAGCACTGTATCACTTATGCAGACAATTATCGAGACACAAATCAACCTCTTTCAACCTATGCGCCAAAATTGAAAGCTTCCAGCATTAATTACACCTTCTGAGCAAAATTACTCTCCAAATGGGGCGCACTTTTTGTCCTGGCTGCACTTCTCTACTTTTGAATCAATTAATTCACCCTTATGGCAGCCCCTGCTTATATAATCCTCATAATTCTATAATTATTTAATGTCTTTCCTATTCCTGGCAATTAATTAATTATTTAATAAGTTTTACTCTTCAAATGGGGTGCCTATTTTGTGCATGCTCATGGCTGCCATTAAATAAATTAACTCAAACCTCACAAAGATGCTTTGACTTTAGCCACCGAAAATAAGAATTAATTAAATCATTTAATACTTAAAAGGTATTATTTCTCTCCCAAATGGGGCGCACTTTTTGACATGAAGGGGCTGCATTAAATAAATAATATTTATTTAATTTTAGAACTGTCTATTTCCAACTTCCTTTTGTCCACTTTCCTTTGTTTACTTTTCCACAAGCCTGGGTGCTAAAATTGGAGAAGAAATTAATTAAATTAATTAATTTAAGGCTGCCTTTCTTTCCCTAAAGGGGTCGCACTTTTTGGAATAAGGAATTTCTATTTTTAAAAGTCAATTGGCAATGAGATTATTTACCCTGCAAGGAAGCTCCGAAAATCTCATGATTCACTTAAATTGTTTGACTTTCATAATGGGATTATTTACCCTGCTAGGTAGGCAATAAAATCCCATCAATGCCTTAAGTGATTTTTTTTTTATTTCACAATGGGAATTTTTACCTTGCAAGGCAGGTAAGAAATTCCCGCTTCCCTGCTGCCTCCGATTTTCCCATTGTGACTTAAGTGGCGTTGCTTTCATGGGAAAAAGTACCCTGCTAGGCTGCCTTTCTTTCCCTAAAGGGGTCGCACTTTTTGGAATAAGGAATTTCTATTTTTAAAAGGCAATTGGCAATGAGATTATTTACCCTGCAAAGAAGCTCCGAAAATCCCATGATTCACTTAAGTTGTTTGACTTTCATAATGGGATTATTTACCCTGCAAGTAGGCAATAAAATCCCATCAATGCCTTAAGTGATTTTTCTTTTATTTCACAATGAGAATTTTTACCTTGCAAGGCAAGTAAGAAATTCCCGCTTGCCTGCTGCCTCCGATTTTCCCATTGTGACTTAAATGGCGTTGCTTTCATGGGAAAAAGTACCCTGCTAGGCAAGTACAAAATTTCCACCTGCTTGTTGCTTCCAAAAATCCCATGATCCACTTCAAACCCTCTTTTTCCAAAAATGCGGCCAGCCCAGAAGAAGCTTTTTGGTGCACGACTTCGTCTTTTCCAAGAGAACCAGACCTCCGATGGCGAATTCCTTCTGGCACAACGTGCATATGTGATCTCCAAATACTCCAGGCCAAGAATCAGGCCAAACCGGCAAAGGAATTGATCCAGAGAAATTTCACAGAAAACGAAACGGAAAACACAAAAACACAAAACGTTGCCAGAAGTCACAAATAAAGCCCAAGATTCATTCCTGGTTAAAACCCTAATGGTATATGGGAAAATTGACATGTACAATCACAACAGGGTTAAACCGGAGCACAAATTGTCTCAAACGGGGCTCAAAATAATTTAATACAAATTTTCCGCAAGCAAACCCTAACGACAGAATATAACAATTCCGGGCATCTGGGTATTTGTCGAAATTGGCTTATATGGCTCCTTGGGAATATCTTGACACAATGCAGGAACTTTCTGGCAATTAACACACAAAACGACCCATTATTTTAAAAGTACGAAAAAAATTTAAATAGGGTAGTCCCAAATTTCAGGGTGAAATTTGGGGACACCAATGGGCAAAGATTATTTTGGTTTTTGATTTCTTATTTATATCTTGTAGCCACACATAACATGTCTAAATTCTAGTATTTATGGAGTCATCTCCCAAATATCTCCTAGGATCCAAATCAACAATTTGCTGTCATGCCAGGACTGACCATTACTTCTAGATGCTGCTCATCCATAACCAGTAGAAGATGAAGTCATGTGTGGAAGAGAAACCATTCGTCTTTCATGATGGTTCATTTGCCTTCTGTATTACCAATTACATATGTACACATATAAATTGAGTTAGATAAGCGAGGCAATCCTTAATCTCCTTTGCAAGAATGACACGTACAGAATTTTTGAATTAATAAAAAATTATTACAGTTCTGTAGACATCTTTTGGATTTATGGGCAAATGTTATTTTTGTTTCTGATTTCTTATTTATATCTCAAATCCACACATAATACATCTAAATTCTAGCATTTATGGATTCATCTACCAGATATCTCCTAGGATCCAGATCAACAACATGCTTTCATGACAATCTTTCTTAGAAATTTCAAAACGCAATTGAAAAGAAACTACTTCAAACAAATTTGCCGGCATCTATAGGAAATGTTTGTAGATGACTTTTGCATAAGATTCACTCTACTATCTAACGTATTTATCAATATCTCACTCAAGCAGTGTGTCAAACTCTTCCTTGGAGGGTTACAAACTGAGATTAATGTTATTGTCATTAACCACAAATGCTGAGACCAGATTACAATCATTGAAAGTTGATCACTGAAGATTAAGACAATTTACCACCACTTCCTAAAGGTTCAGGAAATAAATCTAGGACAATTTAGATTGCCCTCGCCACCCCACCAACCTGCCCCCTCCTTCCCCCGCCCCACAAAAAAGAATCAGCCAGTCACCTAATCATGCACTGTTTCCTACAATAAGTACTAACAAATGGCTAAATAGATGACATAATAGGGGTTATGCTACTAGTGCTCAGAAAACAAGACTATCGTCATTGTTGCAAATCAAAGCAATCCAGCTCGTTTCTTTTATAGATAAAGCTGCTAAAAATCACCAAGAAGATAGTAACGAAAAGAATCTTACTACAAGAAAAAATGTTAAAGAACATGAGAAAAGATTATTCTAACCTATATGGATTTTTGTTGAACAATATGGCCTTTTGTTACAAACAAAATGGCCTTAGATGAAAGAGTTTATTTTACTTACACGATAACAACAATCCAAGAACCTATAAATTAAAAACTCATAGAAGTTGAACATAATATGCAAAATCTTGAAAATATTCTACCTCCAACAAAAGAATGTTGAGTACAATGCAAATATGCATTGCTGATAAGAATCAAATTGTCAAAACAAAACATAATACTGCTGAACAGCCTTCCCAAATAATTCAAATAGAAAGCTATCAATTAAAACCTTTTAACATACAAACCAATCCTTAAATAAGGGTCTCGACTCTCATAAAGGCATTTTATTGATATGTGCACATGTACAATATAAACATGAAAAATAGTTAAACTGAATAATAGAGTGCCACGTATTAACTAAACAAAACAGACAATTCCAGGAAAACATACCCAATTGACAGTTCCTGCACAAACAGTAAGGCCACTTTCTTTTCTTACAGGAAAAGGTTCGCCAGTAAGCATAGATTCATCCACTACACTTTTACCTGCCACCACTTTCCCTGAAGATAGTTAAAGCTTCTCTGCATCAGCATTGGTTTTCAAACCATTGACATAATCTTTTGTAATAATTCAATGAAATAAATTGGGAAACAAAAACAAATTGGTATCATGATTTATGATTTTCTAAGTTCAGTATTGGTTCTTTCAAAAGAAACTCGTTTAGATGTTAAGAAAACAATTGCATTGCACACAATATTTCAAAACATCTTCCCAGCAATGCCTATTTTTTATAGACCCTTTCGTTCCCACAGAAACAGATGGAAGATATGTCTGTATCTTAAACAATTGTATACCAAACCATAGAGATAAATATTCAAAGGAATCTTTGTAGTCACCCTACCAAGGGAAACTACGCTGGGAATAGTGATCACTTGGTTCGTGCTGATAAAAAATTTATCAAATTAATGATATTCCAGAGACTTCCACACCTCTGACTTTCTCCAAAGAAAAATATCGCTTAATGTTTTCCATCGAGATAATTATACATCTTAGAGTGTTAATTAATACCAAACAATTTCTTTCAAAATTATATAACATACAGAAGTGAACATGAGCCTTATGACCTTTGAAAAGAACATTTTCAATTGAAATACAAAGCATATTGTTTAGGATTCAACATACATCTAGTGGAATAGTCTCCCCAGGAAGAACCAATATAGAATCTCCAGGTCGAATTTCATTTGTCGGCACTTCAAAACATGCAGCCTCACCAGGGAGAACCTCATGGGTCAATTCCATACCACCATCCTTCGAAACTACCAGGCGTGACTGAGAGGATACTAGAGACTGTTCAAGACAATTAAACATTTGTCAGGACAAAGCATATAGGTTTAACTTTAAATTACTATACTTTAATTCAGACAACTATAGCTTCTACTCCCTACATAGAACCATACATGTACCCTCACCAGCATCATTATGCGATTAGAATAACAACTGAAAGCAATAGGTATCAAACTAAGCATGGAAGGAAAGTATTTTGTTTGATAGATCTTCTAAGATTGCAACTGACATTTGCAAAAATTAAAAAGAGTTTGAAATCAGGAAGAATGGAAAGAAAGAAAGAAAAATTATATTAATGTTAACAGATGACCAAAAGTAGGTCAATGGGACCCAAGGACACAACAATTAACAATAGAAAGTTCTAGGAAGAGAGAATCCTACAAGCAAAATAACAAAACTACATAAGACAAAAAAGCAGCATGCCACTAACACAGGTGGTAAAGATTCTCGCAAATAACTACTCATTTCCCGATGATGAACCCTAATATGACTATTACTAATTGTGGCCGTGGGTGATAATATTGCAGTATTTTCTGTGTTAGCCAAAAATGTAACATTCTGAAGCATGAGGAACCCATCAAAACCTTTGGGGTAAATATGGTGTTTCTGGTAGAATATTTGTAAGGAAAGTAAAAGGAATAGAATTAGATATTTAGACTGTGGCAAGAGTGTACAATTTCCATGGGAAAATATAAGGAAAAACAAAAACCATACATTAAAGAGAAATGAAGAGTAAACTCATCTTATACCATCTTAGATATGAAACAGAAAGATGTTACATCCCAGGGACGGCCTCAATGGACACAATAGGCTTATGTAGCTCCACCAAAAACATGAAAATCAAAGAGTATATGAGAGAAATTCTCAGACTGAATGAGCATGTAGTGAAGAAAAATTTAACTGGAAAAGAATATACAACTTTAAGGATTAATCCAAAGACCTTGCTCCCGATTGTTGAGGAACATCCTAAGCAAGGCAGTAGGACTTACAAAAGCACCTAACAATATTTGACAGAACCATTTTTCCAGCTTTATGTGGATCTCGTAAATATTAGACATCATCATAATACCTAAGATATGAGTGATAATGGGTATTATAAATGTGCTTCTTACTCGAGAGGGCATTCTCTAGCATGCCACATACACACCACCTAGAAAGCTAAGGTTACTCATGCTGAAGCACATGTGCCAGAAGACTTCGACAACTTCCATCAGTAGATGATCTCTAATCACCTGTATTTATTTACAAATTAGTATATCAATTACATATAAAATCTATTCAGGGTGCTGCAAATGTCAAAAGTTATGAAGTCCTTCACGTCACAATTTAACATGATCTAAGGAAGAGTTTGAAATCAGCAACTCACGTCATGATACATCTTCGATATTTAACTGTGAATTGCCCAAATCATTCTATTGGAAAGGGGAGGCAGAGGCAATTAATTTTGGAATGAGTTTATATTCTATCGTGCCGTTCAACAATCAAAAGGATGTTCAGTAAACTTCAAGGTGATAGACATTATTAAATTCACCATAAGTAAATTATAGCTGCAAGATTTCAATGTCATTGTCTTCGTTGCACAATAGTGATTAGAGCGAACAGAGGGAGTTGCAATGGGATCCCCCTCTCCCTAATTGTTGAAAATCTATTCGTGGAGAAATTTGAGAAGAATGCTATCCAATCTTCTTACCTGAAATTTGAATGGTAGTATTGATTTGTGGATGACACTAATGTAATATGATCTCTTGGTTTGGACGCTTTTATATGAATTTCTGGCTCATCTCAATTCAAAATCAGAACCCAAAGTTTAGAATGTAAGTCAAGGAAAACCATTGTTTCCCATACCTAGATGCCTTTGTCAATCTAAGAGATGATGGCTCCCTCTCCCAACAGGTATTTAGAAAGAAAACGCACACAAATGTCTATATTGAACGAGATTCCCACAACAACCCATCCCATAAAGATGGATTTTTGAAGACATTATACACCAGGGCCATGAAGATCTTCAATGCGGAACACCTAAATAATGAAGATGGGGCCGTCTATCCTACGAGGGCTAGCTTTTCTTTTCTTGACGGGGTCCCCTATATAGAGTGTGAAGATAGGCCCAATGAAGCCAAATACAAATCCATAGGGGTTGAGTTGGGCCGGGAGAGACAACTCGGAAAATCAAGATGGCATTCCACAAGGCTAGAAGATACCAAGGTGACCCCAACCAAATGAAATCAAGGAAAAATAAAAAAGCCTACTCACCTTATGTTCAATGTACCACCAAACGACTAACGAGAATCTAGACTACCATGATACGGGTAAAGGTACGGGTTCGGTACACTCAAACGGAATTTTTTTAAAACCCCGGGTATGATACGCTGTAGGAACATTCGTACAATATATTTTTAAAAATTAAAATATATATATATATATATATATATATAACTAAATAAAACAACAAGCTTATAGTCTCGTCCTCTGCTTTAAAAATCGCAATTACTCGAACATTATCGTGATTAATCGCTTTTGGCGTGCAAAAAGATGAATCTTTCCAAAATCGTGATTCATGGCTTTCCGATAAACCGGCGATTTTTTGCGATAAAAACCCTCCAAAATCGTGGAAAATCGCAAGTGAAATCATGGCTTAGGTTTAAATGCGAAAAAAGACCGAATCGATTCGTTTTTTCTCCTGTTTTCTCTTGCTCAACTCGTTTTTGCTCCCATGACTCATATTTCCTCCATTTGTGGGCATTCAACATGGTTAGGAGGGCATTCGACGTGGTTAGGAGGGCATTCGGCGTGGTTTTGTGGGCATTCAATGTGGTTTTGTGGGCATTCGACTTGGTTTCGAGGGCACATAAATACACAAAGGTATCGTGGTTTCCAGATCTATTTTCCAACAACTCGTGGCCAGTTCGTGGCCCTAGCAGGTAAATATTACAATATTTTTTTCCTTTTTTAAAGATCTTCAATATTATATTACAATACACGACTTTACAATAAAATATTTAACATACTTCGTAGCCTATAACTCCGTTAATAACTTTACACTAAATAGTTAATAGTATTTATTTAATATATTAATTTGTTTTGTTGCTTTTGTATATATTTAATATATTACAGTCTTTGTTAATAGTTATATAACTTATACAGTATATTGTGCAGTGTATACATTTATATAAAATAACAGTTATACTGTATTTTATATGTTATTTAATTTTATACAATCTATAACGTGATTTGAGCAATAGCATACACTATAAAATTATAATAGTATATTGTATAACGATTTTAGTAATATTATCTATGAAGTTATCATAATATACTAACATCTTCAATATAGCTTTATTGTAATTTTTTTTTCATGCAATAGCAATATTATTCTTAATTTCGTCATACAAGTTAATTTCTCTAAGGCTTGTAAATCTAAGACAATTGTTTTTGTTTTGTTTTGTAGAATGGCATCGGGATCCGGTTTAAGTTCAACTGCTCGTAGTAAGCCTAAATCAAACGACCCCTCTTGGAAGCATTGTGAACTAGCAGAAGGCAATTGTGTTGTATGCAATTATTGTGGCATGAAGTTGAGTGGAGGTGTGTATCGCCTTAAGTTCCATATTGCACGGATACCAGGGAATGAAGTGACGGTGTGCGAATCAAGCACCGCCCGAGGCTCAACAAAAGTTGTCCTTACCTTACTGCAACTTTTGCAGAGAAAACAAAAAAGAAGAGGAAAGTTGATGCACTTGCAACCCTAGCAAATAGGAGGGCAACGAGGGAAGATTTTGACATTGGGGCATCTTCTATTGCCCCAACTCCACGAGGTCAGACACTAGGGACGGGGTCATCCACTGATAGTAGTTTAGCGATGTTTTTTGTTCCTCGAAGTACTCTGGTTCACAACCTTCACTCGAAGGTACTGCTTGGAATAAAGAAATGCACAATGAAGCAAGAATAGTTGCGGAAAAATTTTGGTACTACAACATTCCTTTCAATGTGGCAAAAAGTCCATATTGGGAGAATTTGGTCACTGCATTGACTGTTGTTGGGAAGGGGTTCAAGGCTCCTACTCCCCATGATTTGAGTGGCCCATTGTTGGAGGATTCCGTCACACATACCAAAACTCTTGTAGAAGAACAAAAAAAGGTGTGGCAAAAAAAAGGATGCACCATTTTGTCGATGGGTGGACAGATGGGAAAAACTGCACATTGATTAACTTCCTAGTGGCATCAAGTGGGCAGTTGGTCTTCCTAAAATCAATTGATGCCTCCCACTAAGTGAAAACTACAAGCACTTTGTGTGATATGTTAGATGAGGTGGTGAAAGAGGTGGGCGTGGAGAATGTCATCCAAGTTGTGATAGACAATGCGGCAAAGATATGTAGCAGTAAGGAGACTTCTTGAGGAGAGGCACCCTACACTTTTTGGACCCTTGTGCAGCCCTATGTTTGGATCTCTTACTAGAGGACATAGGAAAACTCTCATGGGTGAAAAATGTGGTTGAAGATGCAAGAAATATTACAAAATTCATCTACAATCGAGTTGAGTGTTAAACTTGATGAGAGAGCACACCAATGGAAAGGAGCTTGTGCGATCGGGGCTCACATGATTTGCCAAAAACTTCATTACATTGCAGAGCATTGCAACCTCATTAACATCCCTTAAGCAAATGTTTGTGAGCACACGATGGTTGGAGTCTCCTATCTTTAGGAAGACCGAAGGGGAAAGGGTCGTGAAGACCGTTTTTGATGATATGTTTGAAAACAAATAGAAGAAATCATGAAGGTAATCTAAACTTGAATACTTGTTTATTTATCATTTGTTATATAATTTTTTATTAATTTTGATTTTAAATTTATATGTTATTTTGTTTTAGGTGTCGAGTCTTTGGTTCGAGTTCTACGAATGGTGGATGGGGAGAAAAACCCAATGGGTTATTTGTATGAGGCTATGGATGTGGCCAAGGAGGCCATATCTAAATATTATGGGCACAATTAGCGAAAATATAAACCCATTTGGCACATAATTGATCGGAGATGGAACAAGACACTCCATCGACATATACATGCAACTGACGTACTACCTAAACCCGAAGTTTTTCTATTTCCCGTCATTTAAGGCTGATGAGGAGGTTATAGATGGCCTTAATACATGCATAGAGAGGATGGTATCTGACGAAGATATTATAGATGCAATTCTTGACGAGCTGCAAATTTACAAGACTATAAAGGGGAGGCTCTTTTCTTCAGCTCTGTGTGAAAAGAAGAAACACTTCTCATCCAGGTAAAAACAAATTGAGCCATTTGTATTTAGTCTCATTACATGTAGAACTAGAAACTAGAAGTCTAGAATTTTTTTATTTATTCAAGCCTAGTTTACTTACAAAATTATAAATGTTTTATTTGCGGAGTTTGTGGTCGGAAGATTATGGTGCAAAAACACCAAATCTTCAAAAGCTAGCCATCCGCATTTTGTGTCAGCCATGCAATGCTTCGGATGTGAACGTAACTTCAGAGCATGTTCGAAGTTCAAATAAAGAAGCGCAACAGGTTGACAACACAACGCCTCAATGATCTTGTCTTCGTGCGATACAATCTTCGTCTTCATGTGAGACAAGTGGCGGGGGCACAGAGTTATGATGTAATTGACTTGGCTAACATTGATCCATATGATGACTGGATTGTTGACCCTGATGATGCAGAGCCTATGTTTACTACAGAGGAGATAGCAGCTTTGGAGAGGGAGACTGAAGAAGCAATACCATCAGGGACATTAGAAGTTGGTGATGATCCAAATGATATGTTTGTAGATGACAATGTTGGTGTTGCAGAGGAGGAATATTTACCTTCCACTTCCATGAGGCAGCCGCAAGTGCAACAAACTTATTTTAGGCGTGCTTGATGAAATAGAATATTATTGATATTTGATAGTGATACTTCAAAAGTCACATGTGACATGACTCTATGAGCATTTTTGTTTGCAAACTTTGTACTCTCTTTTTGGTCAAAACTTAATCGAAAATATACATATGGGCCTATAAAGCATTCTATAGAGTCACTTCTCGCATCATTTAACATTGTTTTTACATTTAATTTAAGTATATTTTATGAATTTAAATGTTTTTAAAAGTAGCAATAAAGTTGTCAATTAATGCCAATAAATTGCTGATTTCCGATTTTGAGTCAAAAATTGGCATGTCGATCTGATTTTTCAACTATGGTCTCAACAAACTATAAAATATTAGAAGCCAACAGCAAGCTTATTATGAATTATAATCCATCTAAAGCAAGATTTCTTTGATTGAATACAAGAAGACCACAAAATATTAAATCTATGAGTCCATCTACAAATGGACTCGCAAACATTCCACTTATTGTTAAGGCCCAGGGAAAGGTTTGGGGAGAAGGAAATCTTTTCATAGAGTTGTTTGGAGGTAGCCTCTTGGAGAGGAGGCCCTTTGGGCCACCTCGTAGTATCCCAAAAGTCATTCTCATGCTCCATAATTAGTCCAAGAGAGGGAGTTATGAAAGCATTTCGAGCATTGTATACATTCTCGAATCGAGATTGAGGAAGCTTATAGAAAGCTTTAAGGTCTGTCCATTCCATCCACTTCCCAAATCAGTACAAGTCATGAAATATTTTAATTCCTTTCTCAAACCAAACGAGGGCAGAGCAGCCTCTTGTCAAGGCAATAATCTTGTCATTATATTTCAGACTCCAGCAAATCGATTTGTAGGCTTGGCACCGAGTGTCAAAGGAACTGCCCAACCACCAAGTGCTTCACTTGTTCCCATGCCTTCCAAATTGATCAATAATAAAGGACCATTGAGGAGCAACAAACAAGCCACCCAAATAGTAAGTCAACCAAATGAAGTCTTTTTCATCTCTCTTGACCCTTGAAATTTCAATGCAATCTTGTTGACCTTAAGCCTAATCTTTTTGCTTATAGAGTTTTATCAAAACCATTTTACATTCTTATGCATACTCAAATGCTACTTTCTTATGCCATCTAAGCAACTTAGGTCTCTCATCCCAACACGTTGGAGTGCTCAATTGAGTGGCACCCACATTGATTACATTCAAGTGCCCTTAGTTCCACATTGTCCTAAGAAAATGGCCAATATACTTAACACTCGTGTTTCTTCTTTTGTGGATGCTAATAATGGAACACGGTTTATGTTCATGGTGAAGCCACACATGTTAATGAGGATATTGTTATCATAGAGACAATGTCTAATCATGGAGGGAACTAATATGATACCAACAACGACCTAGATCCCATCATTCAACAACTCCTACCCGAGATTCCAATTGAGCTATCCAACCAAGTTCTTAAGGAAAAACATAATAACATTGGAGTCCTAAAGCACTCCCAAATCAAATCCCATAAGCGATAGTCTTCACAAAAAGCCAACATAGGGAAAACTCATGTTGAACCTTAGAATGGTGCAACTCCACCTATTAGAGCTTATCCTTCCCTTTCGGGATTAATATCCATATATTTACCCAAGCATTGCCTACATCTATTGTTCCTACCACAAGGGCATCGCACATCGCTCCCCAAGTTACCATGCCTACTCCTACACAACATATGGATTACATTGAAACACCTAGTACTACACATGTTACAAATCCTCTTCCTAATTTGTATGCTCAATAGATATAGGGCACATAATCTCAATTAGACCTTCTTACCTGAAACAAATCACAAGTTACTACAAGCTTTATCAATTTACTCGATAATCCATTAGCCCTTGAGTTCCTTAGTTATCCACTACCCCTTAGATTTGTGTAATAACCCTTTTGAGGGTTTTATCAAATATTATATATGCAAATCTGAAACTGAAAATTGCAGCAGACTGTAGATAAAAACCAACGACTTATACTAGCTCAAAATGATGCCAAAAATACCATGAAACACACCCAAACAGCTCGCCAATATAATTATTTGTTTTTATGATTTTTAGAAGCAAATACAATCAACACAAACTGAAAACACACAGCTGGAAATTGCAGCCACGAATTAATTATGAAATATAGATATAGAAGTCTCCAAAAATCATGCAATTCAAGATTCCGGCCTTTAAAATTATGGCAAATAAGATTACAAAACCAGATTTGTCCAATTCCTTGCCAATGTTCTCAAACCCTACCCTAGGTAGGTCGCTCCACCCTAGAAAAATAGTATCACTGCTGGAAATGCCAAAAAGGTCTTCAAATCAGCTTCCTTCTTCAATGCAAAATGGTGATGAAGGGTTTTCGTCCTTCAAGAGACCTCACATGAGGGTTTTCGTCCCCAAGTGGAAGACTAAGAAGCAACAAGATCTCTTCGCCAAGGTAAGGCAAAGATTTTCGTGGCTCAGTGAGGACCGGATCACATCATCTTCGTTGTGAAACCGGTAGATGGACTATTCCCAAAAAGGATTGGGAAAGGAGAATTTGTCTTTTTTGCAGCAAAGGGGTTGTTGAAACGGAATGGCATTTCATTATGGAGTGTTCAACATATGATGATATCCTTATCCAGTACGAAAGCGAATTAAAAGTGGACAACTTAAATGAGTTATTTGCAAAAACAAAACTTCAAAAGATCATTGGTTTAGTGCTCAAGATTCACAGTAGGAGAGTTGATATGGCAAAGAGTCTAAATATTGCTTAATGTATCGGTTTCGTTTGGTCCCATAGACTCTTCAATCTCGTGGACGTCATTAAAATATTTCATTTCATTTCATAGAGAAAATACACCAAGTTAGTCTGCAAATGAACTCCCTCTTCTCCTTTTATATCTTTCCTTTGGCGCCAAAAACAGAATTAGGCAAGACCGACCTGTATAGAACAAAATAAAACTAAAGAAAACACCATAATATTAGATAAAATATATTGTAAAGTGATCAAGGGTCTTCTCCTTCATTTCTTCTTCTTTGCCATGGAAAAGGGATGGCAAGAAGACCAATTTCCAGCTCTTAGGTGGGAAAAAGGGACATTACAGTCCTCCCTCCCCAAGATTGTTTGTCCCCAAGCAATTGCAAACTCATCGCATTCGCTGCCCCAACTGTTTCTTCTTCTTCCTTTGAAAGTCTTCATCTCCCAATGGTGAAGGTGGCCTCCTAGACAAGGCATCCACAACCACATTTTGCTTCCACTTCATTTCAATAGTGCAAAAACAACTGTAATCATGCATCTCTCCTCCAAAAATCAGAATGTACAAGTCTGAAAATGACACATCATAATCTGATTTTATTCCTACATTCAACTGAAATCTTCCTCTCTCAATATTCCATGAAGGAATGCACTCAAAAAATGCAAATATATTGTTGCTCATGACTGTTAGAGGCAGCCCTAATTCTGATTTTTGCACATTCAATCCTCTAATCATGGTATAACAATTACCAAACTGAAATCTCACAAAGGAAAGCAACCCCGTGAATAAAGTAAGGACTGAAATTTGATTTGCATATTCTGAAAAATTAGGAGCAGCAGGCCCACAATTAAATTCAGCAATTATCTTGGCCTTAAGTTTGAGAAAATCAGCCTCCCTAACATACCCATGAATTATGATTTCATCATTTTCCAAGTGGAACTCATACTCCATGTGACTTTTGAAGGCAAGTTACTCTAATTTTTGGATCTCTAGATGCCTCCAAACATTGTATGACTCAGCTGAAATGAAAACAAAATAGTCTAAGCAAAACCGTACCTCATCATGGGGAAGTAGAACTGAAAAATAGAATCATCATTCTCCACTTCAGTGACCATGTGAACAGCTGCAAGTTTACCATAATGGTTTCCCTTTGCCCATACTTCTTTTGGTTCTCTCATTGAATCATGGGTTAACAATCCATAGAGAGAATATACAGAATTCCCTTCAAACTTATGCTTCCTAAAACACATCATATTAGCATCTTCTTTCATCTTATTCCATAGGCAAAGAGAAAACTGAAATTTTTACCTTCACCCTTGTTTTGTCTCATGAAGTGGTCCAAATGATCAGCCCATGGAGTATCATGATCAGCCCCCAAGATCCTGTTCTTCACCCATGATTCGAGTACCAAATGGACTCAGTTTTGGTGAGGGATAAGCCCAACCATCACCTTGTATTTTCCCTTACTTATTTCTCCATCAAACACATCATTAGCAAACTTGTTCTTTACATACTCAGCTGAAATTAGTAACTTCCAATCCGCTGTAATTTTTGATAAAGAACAGAAATATGATTCACATGAAATGCCCTCCTCTATCAAATAATTAATTTGGGAAGTGCTAGGAAGTATACCTTGCAATGAGACTCTTTTCCCTTGGTCCATGTGGCTTATCTTCATGCTTTGATAGTTGAGAGTGAGCTCTCCCAACGAATGCCACCATTGAACTCCAAATATGATGTCAAACTCAGCCATATCAATCACCAAAAAATCAGCACATACCTCATATGATCTCATGGTGATGTGGAGTTGAGAACACCTTTTTGTGCATTGCATAGAGTACCCATCCGCTATCCTAACAATGAAGCCTTTGAAGTCCTCAACCATCAATTTCAGATTTGAAACCAAGCATGCATTTATGAAATTATGAGTAGCCCCTCCATCAAACAAAATTGTGACCATGTGCCCATGTAGATCACCTTCAATAATAAAAGAGTTGTAACTTGGTGCTCCTACTAAAGTAGCAAGAGTGCTAGTTACCTCTTCCGGATCTTTTCCCAATATGCCATCATGCCTAATTTCATCCTCATTGCTATCCTCATCATCACAATCTGAAAATACTTCAATGTAATGAACCTTATCTTTACCCAAGCAATGATGTCCTTTGCAAAAAATAACACTCCTTACCTCTTTACCCCATGAAGTATGATGTGCACAAAGGTGTTCAATCATTAGTGACAAAAGAGGACACATCATATATGAAACATGAGTATTCCTAACCATCCACTCATGGTAAAAAATCTGAATTGATGCATAGGCCAAAACTGAAATACCTCCATGCCAAGGGCTGCCCATAACACTCAGAAATTCTGAGTTTAAATCAGCATGCAAACAATATTTCAAAAACACCTTACCTTCATGATCTTTTGCTTTCCGGGTGCTTACCTTCACTATATCTTTGCTTGATGCTTGCTTGTCAATTCCCCCATGTCCTTGTGCTTTCATAAGGCTGATATCTCCCTCAAATGACCTTCTTTTTACTGCTGTTATGTACAGATCAGCAGCTCCATTTTTTGTGATCCTCGGACCTTCATGGAGAAATTTTTTCTCTCTCCTAGCCCTCATCAATTTGGGCGAGTTATATCTAATGCATTCATCATTGTGATCCAGAAATTCCTTTATAGGCACGTACATAGCAGCTGATATAGGAATCAAGTGTAAAAAGGAATTTGTTACCTCCATAAACATACCATAATCCTTAGGAAGAAAACTTCCCCCCAATCCACCCTTTGGATCACCCGGATCCCATTCCTTCTTGTGCATGCCACTATGAACTTGCAAACTTAGCATTTCCTTTAGTATCCTCATATTATTACTCAAGATATGTCCCAATAAATGCAAGAATGGAGACAATAATTCAGAAGTGTACATACCAATCCATGGGCTACCCACCCATTGAAGCCACTTAGCTTAAACAATTGGAGCTACCTTAGCCATGCCATCATCCGTACTTTGTACACACATGTGGGTACCATCCTCATGGCTTTTGATTGAGTCCCCACCTCATTCTTTTCATCCTTATGCAAATTTGAATTTTTTTCAACACATTGCCCCATTCAATCATTAGAAACCAAAGGAATATCATTAAATACCGATGAACTATTATCTTGGAACTCATCCTTGAAAGCTTGCATATCAAACCTTCCTATGATCTTTTCACTGAAATCATCCAAGAAGCAAACCGCATCTTCTCCTTGGGTCTCTATCACATGGTACCACCAATCCCTTGCTATCCCTTCCAAATGACAAGGGATGAATTCCAGGGCATCCTCCACACACATAGGGTTTGACTTCAAGTATGTCTCCAATTATGACAACCACAATTTCATTGAAAGCTTGATAGTGTCATCAAAAATAGAGATCTTACCCTTCATTTCCATCAATCCTTCAAACTTGAAACCCTAGGCCTTTTGAAGATCCGAGCTCTGATACCACTGTAATAACCCTTTTGAGGGTTTTATCAAATATTATAAATGCAAATCTGAAACTGAAAATTGCAGCAGACTGTAGATAAAAACCAGCGACTTATACTAGCTCAAAAAGATGCCAAAAATACCATGAAACACACCCAAACAGCTGCCAATATTTTTATATGTTTTTATGATTTTTAGAAGCAAATACAATCAACACAAACTGAAAACACACTGCTGGAAATGAAATGAACACTGGAAATTGCAGCCACGAATTAATTATGAAATATAGATATAGAAGTCTCCAAAAATCATGCAATTCAAGATTTCGGCCTTTAAAATTATGGCAAATAAGATTACAAAACCAGATTTGTCCAATTCTTTGCCAATGTTCTCAAACTCTACCCTAGGTAGGTTGCTCCACCCTAGAAAAATAGTATCACTGTTGGAAATGCCAAAAAGGTCTTCAAATCAGCTTCCTTCTTCAATGCAAAATGGTGATGAAGGGTTTTCGTCCTTCACCCAAGTCTAATGAAGGGTTTTCGTCCTTCAAGAGACCTCACATGAGGGTTTTCGTCCCCAAGTGGTAGACTAAGGAGCAACAAGCTCTCTTCACCAAAGTATAGAGAAAATACGCCAAAGATCTGTAAATGAACTCCTCTTCTCCTTTTATATCTTTCCTTTGGCACCAAAAACATAATTAGGCAAGGCCGACCTGTATAGAACAAAAGAACACTAAAGAAAACATTATAATATTAGATAAAATATATTATAAAGTGCTCAAGGGTCTTCTCCTTCATTTCTTCTTCTTTGCCATGGAGAAGGAATGGCAAGAAGACCAATTTCCAGCTCTTAGGTGGGAAAAAGGGACATTACAATTTGTCCAACCAAAACGCTCCTTATATGATGGCAAGACTAATCCACAACAACATCGTCACACCTTTGTTGCTTCATGTATGCACCATGCAAGTAATGATACCTTGTTAGCCAAGCTTTTTTCACACAATCTTAATATACGTTAGATTGGTTGTATACCCTTCCTCAAGGTTTGGTACGCTCATTCCACCATCTGGTTGATAGTTTCCTTTCTCATTTCTCCATTAACATTGGCCAATACCTCTCTTTTTACCAGATCCCCCAAGTTTAGCAAAATTGTTGGCTTGATTTTCTGCATAGCTGAAAACCTAGGCAATCATGAGATAAATCTTCCTCATTTATCGCTGAGACTCTCGTGTAAGATTTCTATCAATTATGGATCTGCGTAATCGTTGTTCGTAGGTTTTACTTTAATTGCAAAGCTTATGAGCTATAGTTAAGCAATTATGCAACAAGTAAGCAAATTTGTAAAGAAATATTTGCAAAAAAAGGGGAAATAATTGAATCCAGGAAGAAAGAAGAGAAGTTGCGCAATCCAACCAATAGTTTGCAAAGTTGGTCTCATTGACATAGATAAAACAAACGAGATCTCGAAATACAAATTTAAAGGAAATGAAAGCTTCAAATCCAAATCGAGATAACACAAAATTTATGCAAAGATCTATACGAAGTAAGAAACACAAGCACCGTTGACACAAAATTCTCTCAAAAATCATGTCTCCTTTCAATTCCTTAGCTTTGAAAAGATATCAAGGGTTTTAACTCAAAGTCCTGGAACATAAGAATATTGATTACAAATTCTAATTTTTAACCCCTAGGTTCTTCATTCATTTATAGTGTATGGAGGTGAAATTACAAATAGGAAACTATAACTGAATTGGCACATGTGGAAGTTGTAAAGGAAACAACTGGCAATCTCCCTCCTAGAATTCCTCTTTGCATGACATGCATGATTTATAACTGAAAATAGAACCTTCTATTTTGCATGTCTGCCACCTATTTCCAAGTAATTGACTTCTTCAAGTAACGGATTTTAAACCAATCACTTAAGATTGCTCAATTACTTTGTCGAAGAAAATAAGAGAAAGAAGAAGAAAGAGGAAAAGAAATTAGAAGAAAGCTAACACTCCCAGTCTTGTTCTTCTTCCATATTTTGCATGTGGTTGACTCTTTTGCCTTTGATTCTTACCAAAGCGAATCTGAAAGCAGTGAATGTGATTTTGTTTGCGGGTATTGCCTTTGACTTGTCTTCCCTCTTATCCTTGGAACTTTTGCGGTTAAGTAAATTCAATGAATGTTTCAACTTGGAAGATTGGGAGCACATGCACAACATCCTGGAATGAATTTTCTATGCTAGTATCCCCAGATTTCACCCTAAAATTTGGGACTACCCATTTAAAAAAAAAAATCATTCTTTTAAAATAACGGGTCTTTTTGTGTTTTTATTGCCAGAAGATGTCTTATATTATGTTAGGATATTCCCAATGAATCATATGAGCCAATTTCGACAAATACCCATATGCCCAAACTCATTTTATCCCTTCGCCAAGTTTTGTCTACGGGAAATTTTTATTTAATTATTTATTGAATAAATAATGCCTCGTTTGAAGTAAATTGTGCTCCGGTTGAATCTTGTTGAAGTTTTGCATGCCAATATTCACTCATCTCAATAGGGGTTTCACTAGGAATGAATTCGGGCATTGTATGCATGCAACTTCCGCAACGTTTTTCGCTTTTATTTGTTTCTTTTGCATTTTTCTCCGGTTTTCTCTGCAGTTTCTCTATGAAATTCCCCTAGGTCTATTCTTTGTCTAGTACAGTCTATTTAATTGCACAAGCATCTGGAGATTATCTACTGACGCAACACTAGAAGGAATCACCTCAAAATGCAAACTTCGACCAAAAAAAGATGAATTCATGCACAAAAACCTCTCTAGCAAGTCACATTTTTTTGGAATTAATGAGTATAAGTTGCGATGGGAATTTCGGTAGTGGCGGTGGGCGAAATTTCTTACTCGCCTTGCAGGTACTTTTTCCCATGAAGTCAAAGTCACTTAAGCCGCAATGGAAATATTAGAGAGTGTAGCGAGAGCAAGCGAGAATTTCTTACACGCTTGCAGAGGTAAAAATTCCCATTATAAAAGAAAAATCACTTAAAGCAGACGGAATTTCTTACCCTTCCAGGGTGAAAATTCTCTTGATGAAAGTCAAATCACTTAAGTGGAAGGGGGAATTTTTGGAGTTGCAGTGTAGGGTGGAAATTCCCATCAAAGTTGACTTCTTATTTGTGGAAATTACCCTTGCTAAAAAATACGACCCTCCTTGGGTTAATAACAATGCATTTAATAATATTTATTAATGGAATATTCACCCAAAATTGGCACAATAAATAGAAGGAAAGTCAATGCAAGTGGAAGACCTAAAGAGAAGTCAAGGATACATGCTAAAAATAAATAAAATAAATTTATTTAAAAGCAACCAGCAACATGCATAATTGGGCGCCCAATTTGGGTGAATAAACATGATTGTTTATTAATTAAATTGTCAGAAATAGGAAGGGCAATTATTAAAAATAGTATGTTGAGGATTATATAAGCATGGGCTGCCATAATAAAGAAGCAATTAATTTTTTTATGAGAATTGCAGCCCGAGACGTTTTCACACCAAAAGGAGGATTTTGCATTAAAGTTTATTTTCCACTGTCGAGGAGCTTTCAATTTTGGCACCTAGGGTTGGAATGGCTTAATTCTTGTATTGATAATTATCTGCATGTTGGTATAAGTGCTCTGGTGAATTAAATAATATTTTTGTTTGCTTTGCATGCAAGCAAAACCTCAAATTTTAGGGCAGCAGGCTTTATATGCAGATTTTGGTGATAAAAATCAAGTATTCATGTCATGGACTCCATCTTTGTCTGAATAAATTGCAGCTATTCATCACATGTGCTCAAATCAATGTCAGGTACATTGAATATATCTTCCAAATCAGAAGAAATTGTCAGATCTGCACACAAATTGATCTAATTATAAGGGATTTCGGTAGAATTAAAAGAAAAAGAGCTCAGACAAAGATTGTTCCAGCCATGATGAAGCATGATGAAAGAAAAGGATCAGCAGAATCATGCATAGCTTCCGGATTTGCTAAAGTCAATGATACAGACATAGGCCCTAAACTTATCACCAATTTGATTGACAGATCCAATCCAACTCTCATAATTGCAAAGGCTTCTGGCAAAAATTCATCCTCTTGTTTCTAATGCAGTCCATGTGGAAGTCATTGCATGGAGAATTCCTTTTCAAGCTTCTGCATGTGCTCCCAATCTTCTAGTTGAAGCCTTCATTGAATTTACTTGTATTTGCATTCACCAGTGCTTTCGAGAGTTTAAAATTGCTCATAGGCAATTTTAAATAAAAGATGATGAGTTTTGTCTGAATTATTTACGGCAAACATTGCACTTGTGCATGTACTGAAGAAGAATTGCAAAAGTTTCAAGGATAAAAGGGAAGACGCATCAAAGGCAGAAGAGTCAACCGCATGTAGAATATGAAAGAAGAACAAGACTGGGAGGGTTGCAGCTTTCTTCTTATTTCTTTTCCTCTTTCTTTTATTTTCTCCGACAAAGTAATTGAGCAATAAATTAAATTATAAAACTTAAGTGATTGGTTTAAAACCGTTACTTGAAGAAGTCAATTACTTGGAAATAGGTGGCAGACATGCAAAATAGAAGGTTCTATTTTTCAATTATAAATCATGCATGTCATGCAAAGAGGAATTCCAGGAGGAAGATTGCCAATTGTTTCCCTTTTCATAGTTTCCACATGCGGGAATTCATTTAAAAGCTTCATATTTGTAATTGCCCTTTATACACTATAAATAGAGGAAGAACCTATGGGTTAAAGAATCGGAATTTGTAATCAGCATTCTTGTGTTCCAGACTTTGAGCTGAAACCCTTGATAGCTTTTTGCAAGCAAAGGAATAGAGAAGAGATTTCCGGAGAACTTTGTGTCAACGGTGCATTCGTCTCGTATTTATTTCTAGATCTATTCATAAACTTTGTGTTATTCTAGATCTAGATTTGAAAGTTTCCTTTGCTTTGAATTCTGTGTTTAATGATCTATTTGTTTTAATCTATGTGCATGCGATCAACTCTGTAAACTATTGATTGGGTTGCACATCCTCTCTCCTTTTCCTGTTTCCTATTATTTTCTTCTTCTACAGATATTTCCTTTCTCTTACAGCTTCTTACTTGCTACAAAACTGTCTAGTTATGGTTCATGAGCTACATAGTTAAAATAATACCAACAGATAGATACTAGAAAATATAATTGACAAAATCTTACACGAGAGCCTCACCGGTAAATGAGGGAGATTTATCTCATGACTGCCTACATTTTCAAATATGCACGAGAAAATCTAGCCAACACATGCACCGACTTCTACACGGGCTGCATTAGAAACAAGAGGATGATTTTTGCGAAAGCCTTTGCGATTATGAGATCTAGATTTATCAATTAAATTGGTGATAGGTTCGGGGCCTATGTCCGTATCATTGACTTCAGCAAATCTGGAAGCTATACATGATTATATTGATCCTTCTCTTTCATCATGCTTCATTATATGTCGGAATAATCTTTATCTCGAATTCTTTTTCTTTTAATTCTGCCAAAATCCTTTGTAATCGGATCAATTTGTGCATCTCCGGCAATTTCTTGATTCGGAAAATATATTCAATGTATCTGACATTGATTTGAACTTCTTTTCACTAACATAAGCACCTATAATGAATACTTGCAATTAACTCGATACAAAGATGGAGTCCAAGGCATGAATACTTGATTTTTATCACCAAAATCTGCATATAAAGTCTGCTGCCCTAAAATTTGAGGCTTTACTTGCATGCAAAGCAAGCAAAAATATTATTTAATTCACCTGGGCACATATACCAACATGCAAATGCTCATAATGGCAAAAATTAGGCTATCCTAACCCTAGGCGCCAAAACTAGAAGCTTCCCAACAGTGGAAAATAAACTTTAATGCAAAATCCTCCTTTTGGCGCAAAAACCTGTCTAGGTTGCAATCTTCATAAAAAGAATTAACCGTCTCTCCTTTATGGCATCCCATGCTTATATAACCTCCAGTACATACTATTTTTAATAATTGTCTCTTCCTATTTACGCAATTTAATTAATTAATAGCCATGTTTATTGATCCAATTTGGGCGCCCAAGTCTGCATGTTGCTGGTTGTTTTTTAAATAATTTATTTTATTTATTTTTACCATGCATCCTTGAATTCTCTTTAGCTTGTCCTTTTGCTTTGATTTTTCTTCCATACATGGCGCCAAAATTACAGAAAAAGCCATTAATAAATAACACTAAATGCATTGTTTAATGCCAAGGTGGGTTGCACTTTTTGGCTAGAAGTCATGTTAAAAATAAGAAGACAAAGCAATGGGAATTTTTACCCTTCAAGGCAGGCAGGAAATTCCCGCTTTTCACTTAAGTGACTTGACTTTCATAATGGGAATTTTTACCTTACAAGGCAAGTACGAAATTCTCGTTGGTGCTTTAAGTGATTTTATTTTATAATGGGAATTTTCACCCTGCATTGCAGGTAAGAAATTCCCGCCGCTTGCCACCTCTGAAATTTCCATTGCAGCTTAAGTGATTTTGACTTGATGGGAAAAAGTAACCTGCTATGCAGGCAAGAAATTCCCGTTAGCTGCCACCTCTAAAATTCCCATTGGCAGCTTAAATCTTTCCTTCCAAAAAATGTGACTTGCATGGAAGAAAGCTTCTTTCCAAAAGTGCGACTTGCATGAAGAAATTGCTCTTCCCAAAAAGTGCGACTTGCATGAAGAAAGCTTCTAAAGTCGCGTGAAAACTCATCAGCAGCATTTTATTTCCATTTTTGGATTTTTGGTGAAGAAAACACAAGGATAAAATAAAATGTCATTTTTGGAAAGGGTCCGGGAAGATGTAGCAGAAAAACCTTGCATGTGCCATAACTTTCATTCTGTGGCTCCATTTTAGGTGTTATTTTCTCTAAAAGTGCATATTTTCTCGAGCTCTATGCATTGATGGCAATATTTTTCTTATTTTCATAAAATCCATTTTTGCACCTTTTTGGACCAAGCGACTTCTTGCAATCTTCTGAAAGAATCCTGAGCTCTGATCACCTTTAGACAGATTAGTAATTAAAAATACTGGATAGCTTTTCAAAACCCTAGGCCTAGGGAAATATATGGCAGGAAGAATGAATAGGCTACGGGAATTGCCGAGAAAACAAACCAAAACACAGACAAAAAGAAATAAAACAAAACAAAAGAAGTTGTAGGCAATTGCTCGAAAATTTCTCCAATTAGTGATCTGCAAAAATTCTTCCCCCTAGGTGAATATTCTGTGGTAATAATGATGGGGTAAAGTGCTTTATATAACCTAAATCCTCAAATTTTAGCTCAATCTATTTTTAAAAGAACTTTATTTATTTAATAAATAAATAAATAAAATTCTCTCAGACAAAACCTAGCGAAGGGATAGAGTGAGTTTTAGCATGTGGGTACTTGGGAATTTGGCTTTTATGACTCTCTGGGGATACCTTAGAGCAATGCAAACAATCTATGAAGCAAAACAAACACAAAACAACCCATTACTTGAAAAGAACGAAAAAAATTAAAAGGGGTAGTCCCAGATTTCAAGGTGAAATCTCGAGGACACCAAAAAGTCGAGATGAGAAGGTTGCGAGGGTATGTCTTGCATTACAAGACCATGCTCTCTCAAGGACCTAAGCATATTGACAAGATTGAGTTACAAGAAGTGTTCGTTGATAACCGTATTGCACAACTCGGAGAAAAGGTCATGTTCTCTAACATCATATCCTTTAAAGACCTCTGCCAACAATCTAAATCTATGAGACCAAGCTCCTTGCAACCAACATGCTAAAATATGGCGACAATACACCTACATCTAATGGAGCCAAATTCCAATCAAATCCATTATATAAAGGTAGGACGACGACAATCGAAGAGTGATGATAAAGTTGTCGATGTTGCACATGCACTCTGCTATTGTCCTCTTTGTAGCTCCAAAATGCAATGGACCGATTTACCAAAACCTCCTCATAAGATCTTGCAAAATCTCTTAGAAGACAATCTCATTGAGTTACCTCCACCAACTCTAGTCAACATGTCCAGGCCTCAAAGCTCGAAATTTGACACCAAATTATATTGTGATTACCATATTTGTGTTGGACATACCACCATGTGCTACCAATTACACCATAAAATCCAAGGGCTAATTGGCAACAATGTTATTTCTATAAGGGATGTGAACACACTTACCAATATAGTAGTCGCCCAACTCAATTCTAAGCTAAAATTGTTTACAGATCCAATGTCAAATTTTAGGAAAAACTCATAAGAGTGATGAAGTACACATGACATATCACATGGTCCCTCCTCCGAGCTTTCACTTATGACCCTCATCATATTGATGGCATCATTGTCTTAACTATAGAGATATCCCAATCCATTCCTACAATTATATTTGATGATTCAAATATTCTGAACAAGAAGCTAGTAGACCATTCTTTATTCCAACGCATAGATTCACATCTAATTCGTGTCATGGTCGATGTAGGCTGGAACATTTGCACTATGACACTCCTTACTACTCTAGGATACATCACAAAACACCTCATCAAGATCAACATGAGATATAGTTCATGGCTTTGACAAAAAGGTCGAAACTTGCTTGGGGGTATAATGCGGTGTTTTAAAACCGTTGAAGCGAACCGAACCGGCCGTTCGACCGGTTCAACCATTTTGTGCACAAACCGCATGCAAACCGGATCGGTTGACGAGTTTCGTCATCCGAACCGTCGGTTCCGATTGAACCATATCAACCATTTTGTGCGAACCGATTGGAAAACCGGATCGGTTCACCGGTTTGATACCGAATCAGTTTGGGTCGGTAACAAATCAAGTGGTCATACCGGTTCGGTTCCAACTTGAACCGCCAAGTCGTGCCAATATGCAAGCACACGACACTTTTTTTTTAAATTCAATTTTTTAATTAAATTTTCTACTTTTAATAAAACCTAAACCTTAATTTATTAGTATATAGAGCCCCCACTATTCACCTCATACCTCTTTCATTGAGCATTTCGAGCATTTGTGAGCAAAAGCATTTGGAGTATAACATTGAAGAGTTTAGTTTTGGAGTGAGATTGGAAGTTGGAGCTTGTTTGCCATTGCTTCGGGCTCTTTGATGTGATATTGTCATCCATATAGAGACTTCATCACTTCCATTTGTGAGCACCTCTCTCGATTTGTAAGGATTCAAAACTTGGGGCAACATTGAAGAGTGTTGATTTAGAGTGAGCTTGGGGTTTGTTTGGCATTGCTTGTGGGCTCTTTGTAGTGATCTTGACATCTACAGGTTGGAGGGTGCAGCCCATATACAAGCTTGGAGTGTTTCTTGACCTCATTTGTGTGCACATTGAAAGGAATGTTAAGTTTTAAACTTGCCCCTATTTGTAAACCTTATTAAATAACAAATCAAATATATTTTCTTTATTTGCATTTTCATATTTCTTTGCATTTGCAATGGCCCCCGAGTTAAAGACACTACATGGAACCATGCCGACATGGTTGATAATCAAGTATTTTGTAAATATTGAATGGAACACATCAAGGGGGAGGGCATTCATAGGTTGAAACAACACTTGATCGGTCAAAGAGGACAAGTTTCCCCATGTGATACACCGGATATTGATGCCATTAGATAGGAAATGATAAACTTGTTTGAGATACATAAAGGAGAGAAAGCTAGGCAAAACGAGATGGATGTTGAAATAGGGAGGAGGCAACATGCCATGGCCCAAACAAGTGTTGAAGGCTCTTGCTTTAACCCCTTTGTCCATGTTAGAAACCCCTTTCGGTATATGCCTCCCACATCCACTCATAGTCATGAAAACTGGCCTCAAAAAAGAAAGAACATCCAAAGCTTTTTTCCATCTTCTTCCACACCTGTTAGTGCCTCCATGCCAACAAAAAATCAGCCCACCTTAGATAACCATTAGAAGAAGAAATATAAAGAAGTTGCTTTCGAATACATTGCTAGATGGTGGTATGATGCAGATATCCCTTTCAATGTTACCCACTCACCTTATTATCAGCCTATGTTTGATTGTTGTTGTTGGTAAGGGCTTCGAAGGCCCTAGTATGCATGACTTGAGAGGATCTCTTTTGCAGAAATAAGTTGCGTCCATAGATAAATATTTGAAAAGTTGTAAATCATCATGGGTCAAAATAGGATGTACTATTATGTCAGATGGGTGGAGTGATGGCAAGAACTACACCATAATAAATTTTTTTGCCTCTTGTCTACAAGGAACTATGTTTTTGAGATCGGTTGATGCATCCAATAGGGTTAAAGATGGAAATTTTTTTGTTTGAGCTTTTAGATGAGGTTGTTGTAGAGGTGAGGTTGGAAAATGTTGTACAAATCATCACAGATAATGCCTCTATGTTCTTGTTGGTAAGATGTTAGAGACTAAATACAAAACCATATTTTGGACTCCATGTGCTGCACATTGCATAGACCTCATGCTTGAGGATATAGGAAAACAAGATTGGATCAAGAACACTATAGAGCATGCCAAAAGCATCACAAAATACATCTACAATCACTCATGGGTATTGAACCTAATGAGGAAAAACAATGAAGGCAAAGAACTTGTTAGGCCAACCATCACGAGATTTGCAACAAACTTCCTCACATTGCAATCTCTTCTTTCCCAAGCACAAAACTTGAAAAATATGTTTTCAAGTGATGAATGGAATGCATCAAAATGGAGCTACAAATAAGATGGGAAAGACGCAAAAAAGAAACTTTTTGAAAAATTATTTTGGAAACAAATAGTAGAGGTGAAAATTGTCAAGCCTCTTGTTAAGGTGTTGTGGTTGGTGGATGGGGAAAAATTAGCCATGGCCTACATTTATGAGGTCGTGGATTAGGCAAAGGAGCATATAAGAGCACCATACATGAACAAGGTAACTAAGGATGGGCCTATATGGGAGATTATAGATAATAGATGGAACAATCAACTCCATCGCCCTATTCATGTAGTACTGGATATTTCTTAAACCCAAGATATCATTATAGAGCTCACTTGGAGAAGATCAAACATAATAAGTTAAAAATGGTTTGTCTGCGAGTGCCTAGAGCGCAATGTCCTCGATGAGAGGCAACAACTTGAAATTTACTCGATAGATCAGGTTTCTTCACAGAGCCACAAGTACTTTTGGGAAAAACCTTGCAAAGATTGCGAAGAGATGTGGACCAATCGGGTAAGCAATTCTAAGTTTTTTTGAAGTTCATTTGATTAAACTTTATAATAAATAATCATGAATTTTTAGCATAAGACAATCTAATTTGTTGAATTACGCTTTAAGTTATAAGTTTTACTTTTAATTTTTAACTTTGTTTTTTATCGTCATTGTTTAATAATTAAACATTTACATTTTTATTGCAGCACATTGGTGGGATTCATTTGGTAGTCAGTGTCCTCAATTGCAAAAGTTTGCAATTCGGATCCTGAGCCAAACTTGCAGTGCTTCTGGGTGCGAGCACAACTAGTCCGTCTTTGAGCAAATTCACACGAAGATGAGAAACCGTTTGGAACAACAATGGTTAAATGATCTTGTCTTTGTGCGGTCAACTGAACCTCGGGTAAGGCGTAACCGATTACTAAACTAAAGACTGATCTGAAAATCCCATTCTCTTGGATGATATTGATCCAACCTCGATTAGGTACATGTAGAGTTAACCGAAAGAGTTTTATTCCGATGACTTGGGGTGGATGGATTTGGATCGGGATGATGAGCTTTAAGTAAAGCACTATCACGAGACATGGCAGGAACTAGTTGCACTCGTGCTAGCCAATCAAAGAGTTTGCATAGGACTCGCTGAGGATTTGATGGGTCAGTCGGAGGAATGTGATGATATTGATGGGGATGAGCACAGGATCCCATTCTCGTAGATGTTGGTTTGATGATTGATCATTGATATCTAGTTTCTTCTAGAGTTTTGTAACTTGTAGTATCAATGATCATAAAGCATGTTTTTTTGGAATCTTGGACTATAGAGGCCATTAAGAGCCTCATTGTTTTCATATTTTGTTTAAAATCTCATATATGATATATGTAGTGTATTGGACTTGGGAGTTCGTGTCATTTAGCTATAAACACCTTTCTCACATGTTATATAGTATATACATGAGCAAACTTTACATATTTTGTGTGTAATTGTTGTAATCATGGTTTCTAATCTTTCAAATATATTGTTTTCATTAAAAACGTAATTTTTATGTGTTTTTAGTAAACTCATTCATAAAGTTTGAATCGGTCCGGTTAAGTTCCGGTCTGATCCAACCCTTGACCGGTTTTGAGTATGGTTCCGATTTTCAAAACATTGGTATAATGTTACCTTTGCAAGTAAGGCCTACGAGGATTGCCAGATGGTTCTTAGTAGTCCCTTCCAATGACTCAATTAACTTGTTGCATGGATGCCCATGGATTCATGAGATGCATGCTATCCCTTCCACCTTACACAAATGCTTAGAGTATGTACACAACAAATGGTGTTACAATTCCTAGTGTTCCTTATGAAAACCCTATTAAGCCTACCATATCTTTTACTACCACTTTGGCCCAACAAGTGGTGTCCCATGCTAAGGCACAACCTTTTGGTGACCCACTCCACTCATCGTCTTGATCATCTGCCTTTCAGACAAATTCCGCAGCATGCATCAATACGAGTCATCCCAATCGAACTTTGACATAATCTCCTCCTTGGGTACACCTTTTTTACCTAGCCATGTGTGACACATCATAGTCTTACAACAACCTTGTGAGCATTACCCATATGGGACACCAATGCACTATCCTATTACACAAGGAAAGGGTTAGGTTACTTTGACTACTAAAGTGACCCACGATTAAAGCGCATTCACATATTTTGATACCGAGATTTTAGGATACTATATCTCGCATGGTTACTCATTAGACTCAAATAATGACTATATTATTACTAAGCACCACTCCTTTGGATCCTATGCTTTGCACCACTTGATACAGGGCATCTATAAGATCATGCGATTGGCGAGATCATAGGAAAGCCTTCCTATGTATTGTCATGTGTTTCGAAGGAAAAATTCAACTTGAAAACATGACAACTTTACCCTAGTGTCGAAATTTTTGATCAAACCTTCCCTGACACTCTTCCAATCGCCTCCTCCCTTGTGTCGACTATCCCGATCCTTTTAATGTTCATGTTTATGGTTATAACCTTGTCCAACTATTAGAGATATGTAAACAAGCTCATGGATTTCTTCCAATTCAATGCTTCTCAAGACAAATCCTTCAGTGACTTAGAAATGGCTATTTTTAGCCTTTCCAAGGCAAGTGTCGTCTTGGTGGCAAAGTTTAAGGCCCAAATTCATCAAGGAGTGGTATTAAGGAACTAAAGACATTGTGCAAGTGATTTAGGGAAGTTTAGGAAATATTTTGAGGTTTAGGAGCAATTTCAGTAAAAGCGGGTTTTTGGAGGTGAAGGAGCTCGCAATTCAAAAAAGCAATTGAGCTTCGGAAGATGACTCTGGGAGCTCCGAAATGAGTTGGGGGCAAAACAAGAAACCATTGAAAAGCTAATTCAATTCCCTATAAGATGGTATTTTCAAAGTTTTCACAAGACCAAAGCGCTTCTCTCCACAATCTGTTTTTGGCAGAAAAACCCTACGATTACGAGAAAAAAGGCTATTTTTGGGGATGTTACAAAATATGAAATGGATCATGGGACCCATCCCATTCTTTCAAAATGTCTTTTGAAGTCAAAATCATATAAAGAAATGCCCAAACAGACCTCAAGGAGTGAATTGTCACTCTTTCTAAAATAACATTGATGAAGACCCTTGGCCTATTTTGTCTACCCGACGGCTAAGGGGTGAACATAAGGGTGACTTAAGTCATATTAAATTATTATAAAGTGCCACAAAAGAAAAGAAAAATATATATAAAGCACTTATATTAATTTTTATGACTTAATAACAAAGTAAAAATAAAAAGGTGAACAAGGTACATTGCATTTTTCTTCATTCTAGGGGAAAAATGCGACCACCCTTGGGGAAGAAAATTAGTGAAGGAGACATTGGAGACATAAAAAAATAGAGAATGCTGATTGGTTGTGGTGGGTGGTCATCTTTGGGTCCTTTCTTCTCATAAAGGAGGAAGTTGACTTGCTTTGGGGATCATTCTATTTTTATCAAAAATTCTTAAATTTGCTTTTATGTTAGCCTAGTGCTTAAGCTGTAATCTCCGAGGATGAAAAACCCTCATGAGAAGTGAACGGAAGAACGAAAACTCTTCTCTTTGGATTCATCTAGCAGTGTGTTAAACATTCAAGGGAAAATTATTTGTTGAGGTATTTTATTTTCTCCATGGAGCGACCCAATTAGAGGACTCTTTTGGCATGAAGGAAGGGTGTAAAAATCATATCTCGAGTGTTGCTGCAAGAGCTGATTTTCAGTTGTTGGTGTCCCCCAAATTTCATCCTGAAATCTGCGACTACCCTATCCGAAAAAATTTCGTACTTTTAAAATAATGGGTCGTTTTGTGTTTTTATTGCCTAAAAGTTCTTGTATTGCGTCAAGATATTCCCAAAGAGCCATATTAGCCTTTTTCGCCAAATACCCAGATGCCCAAAATTGTTATATTCTGTCGTCGGGATTTGTCTAAGAAAATTTGTATTTAATTATTTTGAGCCCCGTTTGAGGCAATTTGCGCTCCGTTTTAACCCTGTTGTGATCGAACATATCATTGTTCCTATATATCATAAGGGTTTTAACAAGGAATAAGTTTTGGGCTTTATTTATGACTTTTGGCAATTTTTTCGTGTTTTTGTGTTGTCCCGTTTCGTTTTTGTGAAATTTATTTGCACCAATACCTTTGTTGGTTAGTTCGATTCTTGGCTTGGAGCATGGAAAACATATATGCACGTTATGCCCGGAGGAAGTCACCATCGAAGGTCCGGTTCACTGGGAAATCGCGAAGTCGTGCAAGTCCTCGCGGAGTTAGGCACATTTTTGGAAAAGAAAGCATTTAAGCTATAGTGGGAAAAATAGAAAATTGAAAGAGCAAGTGTGGAATTTTATAGTCTCTGCCTTGCAGGTACTTTTTCGATGATGGATAAGTCACTTAAGTGCGGTGGGAAAACTAGAGGTAGCGAGGCGGAAGGAATTTATTGCACACTTTTGCAAAATAAAAATTCCCATGCTAAAATAAAAGAAAAGTGACTTAAGTGAAATCATGGGATTTTACTACCTACCTTGCGGCAGGTAAGTAATCTCATTGTCAAAATCAAATCACTTAAGTGGATCATGAAATTTCCGAGGCTGCCTTGCAGGGGTAAAAATTCCCACCGCCATAAATTCTTAAAAATAGAATTTTATTATGCAAAAAAGTGTGCCCCCTTTGGAGAGAAGAAGGCAGCCTTTAAGTGAATTAAATTAATTATTTCTCCTTCTAAAATAGGTGCCCAAGCATGGAAGAAAGTCAACAAAGCCAAGGGGAATAAATCAATTGCAAATAAATGGTCTAAAATTAAATAAATTAATTTATTTAATGGTTGCCCCCTTCATGACAAAAAGTGCGCCCCTTTTGGGAAAGATCTAATGTTTTTAAAGAATTAAATGATTAAATTAAATTCTATTTTCAAAGAATATGGTCAAAGCACACTCTGAAGCTTAAGTGAAGTGAAGAGTGGATGATTAAATTGAATTAATTTAATTTATTGGATGGCTGTCCTTAAACATGCTATTTTAACACACCAGTTAAAGAGAAGAGCATGATTTTTAATTAATTAATTGCCAGGAATAGGAAGGGCAATTATTAATTATAGAATTATGAGGGTTATATAAGCATGGGCTGCCATAAGGGTGAATTAATTAATTCACAGGTAAAGAATTGCAGCCAAGAGGAAAAGTGCGCCCCATTTGAAGAGGATTTTTGCTCAGACAAAGGTGAAAACAAGGCTAAAAGCTTCCAATTTTGGCGCATGCATTGAAGGAGGTTGATTTGTGTTTGCATAATTGTTTGCATAAGTGTTACAGGTGCTCAGGTGAAGTTGGAAAAATTCATGCTCTCTTTGCATACAAATTAGACATCAATTTTTGGGGCAGCAGGCTTGAAAAGTGCAGATTTTTATCATTAAAATTCACTGTTCATGCTCCGGTGGCCATCTTTGTCTGAATTAATTGCAGGGATTCATTACAGGTGCTTTACAAAACAAAAGGAGCTTTAATCAATGTCCAATACATTGAATATATCCTCCGAATCTGAAGAATTATCCAGATCTACAACAATTTTGAAGAAATCGGCCAAGTAAGAAGAAAAAGAATTATTCGACAAGATAAACAAAACCAGAGCAAAAAAGGATGAAAAAGAAAGCACAACGGAGTCATGCATCACTTCCAAACTTGCGGAGACATAGGAGACACAAATCTAGGTCAGAACCTCTTTCCGAATTTATTGATAGATCCAGAGCGGAAAGACTTCACTCATGCGTGCGGTTAAAAGCAGTGGAATTATTCGAGCTGCAGCCTTTCCATACACAGCCCAATTGCCAGAGTTTGTTATGGAGTGCGCTAGATCCTACCATCCTTCATCCAAATCAGTGCGAGATGCTACGGGGAAAACAATAATTCCATTGGACCTAGAGTTCATCAATTATTGTTTTAAAATTCCGGTGCGAAAGGTGGTGACTTCCATTAGCCTTCAGGATGCCGGCAGCAGGTGGGATAAGCATAGAATTGATTGCGTGAGCATAATGAATAGCAGATACATGAAGAAGCCTAGATCTCCTTCTAAGTTCCCAAGAACTCTTCCACGGTCCAATTTGGTGCAGGAGGTTGATGATATTGTCAAATTGTTATGCAAGATTAATGGTGAGGCGAATGCTTACACTTTCCGTACATGGATGTATGCTTTCATCAAGACCATTGAAGTCAACAAGGTTGATTCCATAATCAATTGGTCAGAAATTATTAGCGACAACATTGGTGAGCAACTCCGGAACGTGAAGCGTACTTTCAGCTTCAAAATGACTTCCTACTTGGTGTACACTGCAGCTTCACAAGGCATCTTCTCAAGTCGGATAGATGTAGCATTCTTTTTAAGGACCCCATTTTTCGAGTGCTACCCACACTTACTTATCACACTGCGTGCGAGAAGGATTTCAAAGTGGTCAATGATGGATTCTTCTACGATTTCATTTGCAGGCTAGACAAGGACCTAAAGGTCAACAGGGTAAGCAAAGAAGCATGGGAAGCCGTATCCAGGATTGGCAGTCTATTCATTCAGTTTGCAGATTTCACATACCTCAGGGTTACGGGATTTTTTGGAGAACCAATAAAGATGCCCAGATATCCGAGTGATACATTGATTGCCATGGAGCTAAATAGGTAACTTGTGGAGATACATGACATTCAGTCAAAATGGCACAAGTCTACGGGTTTCTTTCCGATCACTGTTGGACATTATTGCTGCCAGAGCATTCATAGAGCTCGAGGGATGGAGGCGCAGATGTTATTCGAGAATGAGCAAGAATTCTTCACGCACAAGGCTGAACTTCGATCCATTTGGAGTAGCCGGGAAGACGATCTCCCAGGAGTATGCACACATGCCTTCATTGGAGGATTTCTAGATGAAGTGCAAAAGTGAGTACGAGGTTAGAAAGAGGGATTTCAGCAGGCTATCAGCAAAGCAAGTGTTCGACTTTGGACTAGCGCGGATACCTGCGGATCTTAAAGATGATGGGAATGTGTTACTTGACACTTACCATCAAATGGGAGGAGATAGAGCCGTACTTCAGGATAACGTAGGAGGCTGCAACACGATTGAAGAAAGATCTGGAGCTATTTTGGTGAATACTTCAAACTGGTTGCTGACGAAGGGATATTGCCTTGATGAAGCATTGATGAATCAAGTCACAGGCAACTTTGGCACAGGAGATTCCCTCAAGCGGAAGCATGGAGGAGAAAGCAGCAGAAGGTCCGAGAAGTTGAAAGTACACAGAAGATCTCAATCAAAGGAGAAGATCACTTCCACGGCCATGACTTTAGCTCCGGCTTCTCCAGCACCCAGTACTTCACCAATTATTGCACCGCAACAGGACACTTCCATGCCTCCATTGGATCCGGTGACATTCATCTTCTCTCCTCAGCCACTCCATTCATCACCTGTTCTAGAAGAGATGTTAAAGCTGCAGATGGCGGAGTTCGAAAGGGCTTTGTCCTTGGATGATTCAGAGGATGGCAGCCATAACACTGTGGCACTTTCTGATGGAGAGGATGCAGAGCGGGAGATGGTAGTGCACTCAATGACTTCTCATTCTCCGAGAAGTAACTTCTCGGAATGGTTGGCTTCAGATTGGTTCCAGAAGCGAGAGTGGAGATGAACTTGGAAGAACATGACTTGCAGCTACTCCAGAGCCTAGGTGGAAAAGACAGAAGGCCTAAAGTTGCTAAAGCAACTTCTAGGTTGATCATCGAGGAGTCGGGCAGAAGTTTGCTGAGATATCAATTCCGGCAGAAGGAAAGAAGGAGGATGAGCTCACGGCAGAAGATGTTACAGTAACCAGAGTACCCCTCGGTCAAGCCACCACAAAAGGATTGAAGCAGGATACGCAGACATTGATAGATGCTCTATTCCTTAGGCTTGACAGTGAAAAGGCGGAGAAAGATGAGCTTCGTAAGTATCTCAATTGTGCGAGATCATAGCCAAGGTTGCTAAAACCTTAAATTCAGCCCATTTCGAGGCGGTGAGTGATCATCTTATGCAGAAATGGAGGATGCAAGGCAATCAAGTAAAAGCTATTGACGAATGGAAGATTTTTTATTATTCATCAAGCTTCGTACAACTTGGAGAAGTGCCAACCCGCCTAAAAGTTATGGATGATGCAAAAATCGGTTGCAACCGGTGACGAGCATAGTAGACATGAACACGATTCTTGAGAGTAACCCGAGTACTTTGGCCTAGATCAACAAGTTGTCGGGAGATGTATTGGTTCCAGAGCAGTTCAGACTGGATGGATTAGTTCGTAAGGGAATCAGTGAAGTTTGCAGATCTTTCGTTTGAGATTTGCAGAGTTATCTTTGAAAGATCCCAAACTCTTTTGTTTGAATATTTTTTTGTTTATTTACTTTTTTTTATATAATGCTCAAGTATGGAGCTGAACTGGTAATATCAAATAAATCCATGCAACAACATTCCCACACTTGCATAATAATTAAAATATCGCAAATTCCCATAAACCGGGTATATATAGAAATGGCGCTAGGGTTTAAATGATAGATTTCCTCATTAATAACGCAGCCATACATTCAACATTGATTTCTAATGATTGATAATTAGGGCAAACACAAATAGAAATCTGCAGATGGAATAATACGAATCGCCCAAAAACTCAGCCGAGAAAGTATCCAAATCAAATCGATTGGTATGTATATGAAGCTGAAATGTATAACAATAAACTATCATGAAAATACCTCTAATAATGCATACAACCTGTAGAACAAGTCGCCCCACTCTAGAAGTTGCCGGATGCACACCTTTGCTGCAATTTATTTCTCTCGTCTCAAGCTGCTTGAAATGATAATAACCCGTGTAAACAATGAAGATTCTGGGTGGAAGCTTCTCTCACTTTATCTCCCGGGTTTCCGTCCGAAGAGTAATAATCCGAGAGGGTTTCCGTCCTTGGATTACTCTCTCCAAAAGCTCTGTCTAAGTGATCTCAGTGAAAATAATAATAATAATCTGCATCCTTTACCCAGGCCGCATTTTTCCTCATATAGCCAAAAACCCTTCAAAGGTCAAATCGCACTTTTTGGCTAACACCATATAATTAATATTTAATTAATTATTTTTGCTTCACTACTCAAGTCGCACTTTTGGGTATATTTGGCCATTACCTAAACAAGTCGCATTTTTGGCTAGGAAGGCAATATAAATAATTTATTAAATTATTTAAATGCACTTTCCTAAGTCAAAAATCACTCAAACAGTCTATTAATTCATTATATGCGCTTTAATGATATTTTACTTTAATTCGAGCACTATCTAATAAAATAATAAACCGAAGTCACCCTTGAAAACACCCTATTGGCGTCGGGTAAACAAAACAAGCCAAAAGGTCTTCGACCGAACTAATCGAGAAAGAGGGACATTACAGTCCTCCCTTCCCGAGATTGCTTGTCCCCAAGCAACTGTAGAGATTTGGATGCTTTGTAATATAATCTCGCCTTCCCATGTAGCATCCTCCTCTGGTAACTCTTTCCACCTCACCAAGAACTCCCGAATGACCCTGTTCCTCAGTCTCCTCTCTCGGCTGTCCAAGATCTCCTCTGGCACTAGGTCTAATCTCCCTTCCTCATCCAGGGGTGGCAAATCTGTAGAGGAAATAATGTTCTGCCCCAAAGCCTTTTTCAAGCAAGACACATGAAAAACATTATGTATCTTACTCTCAGAAGGCAACTCCAGCTCATATGCCACTTCACCAACTCTCCTCAACACCCTGTATGGCCCATAAAATCGCGGTTTGAGCTTTTCAGCCCCACTCTTCTTGAGAGTACTTTGCCTATAAGGCTGAAGTCGAGAAAACCATATCCCCTATCTCAAATGATCTTTCCACTCGGTGCCTATCTGCATACATTTTCTGTTGATTCTGGGCCCGCTGAATGTTTTCCTTAAGCACCTTAAGGATTTCTTGAATATCCTGTAAACTCTCCTGAGCCTTGGGAGCTCTACTATCCCCAAATGCCATATCAACAAAGGATCTCGCATCATACCCATAAAGTGCTTGGAATGGAGTCATACCAATAGACATATGGTAAGTGGTGTTGGTGTCACTCAGATTTCACCCCAAATCTGTGACTACCCAATCGAAAAAAATTTCGTACTTTTAAAATAGTGTGTCATTTGTTGTTTTTATTGCCTGAAAGTCCCTTTATTGTGTCAAGATAATCCCAAAGAGCCATATTAGCCTTTTTTCGCCAAATACCCGGATGCCCAAAATTGTTTTATTACATGCGTCGGGATTTGTCTGCATGGAAATTTGTATTTAATTATTTTGAGCCCCGTATGAGGCTATTTGCGCTCTGTTTCACTCGTTATAAGCGAATATGTTATTATTCCTATATACCAAGGATTTTAACTTATTTTAAGTTTTGGGCTTTATTTGTAACTTTTGGCAATTTTCCATGTTTTTGTGGTATCCAGTTACATTTTCTGTAAAATTTCTCTCGAACAACTCTCTTTCACCGGTAAGCCCGATTTTGGCTGGAGCGGTGGAAAACATACACGCACATTTTGCCCGAGGAGGAAGTCATCATCGGAGGTCGGATCACTGGGAAAAAGTGAAGTCGTGCAGAGAAAAGCCCCTGCGAGATGGGCGCATTTTGGAAAACAAAGATTTAAGCTGCGATGGGAAAAATATAAGCCGCGAGCGGGATGGGAATTGTATACACCGCCTGGCAGGTACTTTTTCCCGTGTTATAAAAGTCACTTAAGGCTGCAGTGGGAAAAATAGAGGTTTGCAGGCGGTGGGAATTTATTGCACTTGCCTTGCGAGGTAAAAATTCCCATGATATAATAAAAGGAAAGTGACTTAAGTGAAATCATGGGATTTTAGTGCCTGCCTTGCAGGGTAAAGAATCCCATTGTCAAAGTCAAATCACTTAAGTGGATCATGGGATTTTGGTGCCTGCCTGGCAGGGTAAAGAATCCCATTGTGGAAAAATTCTTAAAAATAGAATTACATGTGCAAAAAAGTGCACCCCCTTTGGTGATGGATTAAAGTGATTAAATTGATTATTTTAAATAATCTTTCTTCCTTCAAAAAGTGCGCCCAAGCTTGAGGAAGTCAAAGAAGTCAAAGGAGGAATAAAAGAAATAAATTAAATTAATTAAATTTAATTTATTTAGTGGCTGCCCCCTTCTCTCAAAGAGTGCGCCCATTTGGGCATTATTTAATGATTTTCGAAGCATTAAATCATTAAATTAATTTCTATTTTCAGTGGCTATGGTCAAAGCACACTGTGAGACTTGAGTGAAGTACTGTGTGAAGGATTAAATTGGATTAATTTAATTTATTGGATGGCTGTCCTTAAACATGTTATTTTTAAAGGAGAAAAGCATGATTTTTAATTAATTAATTGCCTTTAATTGTTAGGGCAATTATTAATTATAAAATTCTGAAGGTTATTTAAGCATGCGCAGCCATATGGATGAATTATTTAATTCACAGGTTAAGAATTGCAGCAAGGAGAAAAAGTGCGCCCCCATTAGAGGAAGGATTTTGCACAGACAAAGTGCTAACAAAGGCTAAAAGCTTCCAGATTTGGCGCATGCTTTGGAGAAGGTTGATCTTCGTCGGCATAGTTGTTTTCACAGTGTGTAACAGAGCTCAGTGTTGATTGAAAGGATTCATGCTCTCTTTATGTGCAAATTAAACACCAATTTTTGGGGCAGCGAGGCTTTGAAAAGTGCAGATTTTTATAATTTAAATTCACTATTCATGCTCCGGTGGCCATTTTTGTCTGAATAAATTGCAGGAACTCATTACAGGTGCTTTATAAAAGAAAAGGAGTATTTATCAATGTCCAATACATTGCAAATATCCTCCGAATCTGAAGAATTGTCCAGATCTGCACCAGTATTGAAGAAATCCGGCCAAATTAGAAGAAAAAGAATTATTCAGACAAAGATTGATAAAGCCATGGCAAAAGGAGATGAAAAAGAGAGCACGATGGATTCATGCATTGCTTCTAAACTTTCAGACATAGGAGACACGGATCTAGGCCCAGAACCTCTTTCTGATTTGATTGACAGATCCAGAGCTGGAAAGACTTCACTCATGCATGCGGTCAAAAGTAGTGGAATTATTCGAGCTGCAGCTTTCCCGTGTACAGCCCAATTGCCAGAGTTTGTGATGGAGTGTGCTAGATCTTATCATCCTTCATCCAGATCAGTGCGTGATGTTGCGGGAAAGACAATAATTCGTTTGGATGCGGAATTCTTCGATTATTGTTTGAAGATTCCAGTACGAAAGGTGGTGACTTCTATTAGCATTCGGATGCCGACAATAGGTGGGAAAAGCATAGAGTTTGACTATGTGAGCATCATGAATAGCCGGTTCATGAAGAAGCCTAGATCCCCTTCCAAGTTCCCGAGAACTCTTCCACGATCCAATTTGGTGCAGGAGGCGGATGATATTGTCAAATTGCTATGCAGGTTGAATGGTGAAGCGAATGCCTACACTTTCCGGACATGGATGTATGCTTTCATCAGGACCATTGAAATCAACAAGGTTGATTCTATAATCGATTAGTCGAAATTATTAAGCGGCAACATCGGTGAGCAACTCACGGGCGTAAAGCGTACCTTCAGCTTCAAGATGACTTCATACTTGGTATATGCTGCAGCTTCACAGGGTGTCTTTTCCAAGCTGGATAGATGTGGTATTCTTTCCAGGGATCCCATTTTCGAGTGCTACCCACAGCTTACTGCACCTGCGTGCGAGAAGGACTTCAAAGTGATCAACGATGGTTTCTTCTACGATTTCATCTGCAGGTTAGACAAAGACTTGAAGACTCATAGGGTAAGCAAGGAAGCATGGGAAGCAAAGTGTCAAGATTGGCGAGTGTATTCATCCGGTTTGCAGATTTCACATACATCGGGTTACGAGCTTTTCAGTGAACCAACAAAGATGCCAAGGTACCCGAGTGATGAGTTGATTGCCATGGAGTGAAAGAGCAACTTGTGGAGTTACACGACCTTGATCGAAGCGGCACAAGTCTACGGGCTTCTTCCCACTCACCGTGGGATATTACGATTGCATCGGCATTCACGAGCTCGAGGAATGGAAGCACGAGACGTTGTCCAAGTATGAGCAAGAGTTCTTCCCTGCACGGCTTAATTTCGATCCATTTGGAATAGCCAGGAAGACAATCTCCCAGGAGTACGCACATGTGCCTTCGTTAGAAGATTTGTGGATGAAGTGCAGAAGTGAGTACGAGGTCAAAAAGAAAGATTTCAGCAGTGTTTGGCGAAAGCAAGTATTTGACTTTGGACTAGCGCGGATACTGCGGATCTTAAAGATGATGGGAACGTGGTACTTGACACTTACCATCAAATGGGAGGAGATAAAGCTCTACTGCAGGATAGCAATGGCGGCTGCAGCACAATAGAAGAAAGATCTGGAGCTGTGTTGGTGAGTACTTCGAGCTGGTTGTTAACGAAGGGATACTGCCTTGATGAAGTATTGATGAACCAAATCACAGGCAACTTCGGCACAGGAGATTCCCTCAAGCGAAAGCATGAAGGAGAAAGCGGCAGAAGGTCCCGAAGTTGAAAGTACGCAGAAGATCTCAAGAGAAAGAGAAGACCACTTCTACGACCATAGCTTTGACTCCGACTTCTCCAGTACGTAGTGGATCACCAACTATTGCACCACAGCAGCAGGATGCTTCCATGCCTTCATTAAAACCAGCAACGTTCATCTTCTCTCCGCAGCCACTTCGTTCAGCACCCGTTCCAGAGGAGATGTTGAAGCTGCAGATGACGGAGTTCGAAAGAGCTTTGTCCTTGGATGTTTCAGAGGATGGCAGCCATGATCATGCACACTTTCGATGGAGAGGATGCGAGGCGGGAAATGGTAGTGCACTCAGTGACTTCTCACTCTCCGAGAAGTAATTTCTCGGAATGGTTAGCTTTGCAGTTGGTTCCGGAAGCAAGAGTAGAGATGAACTTAGAGGAACATGACTTGCAGCTACTTCAGGATCTGAGCAAAAGAGACAGAAGGCCTAAAGTTGCTAAAGCAACTTCTAGGTTGATCATCGAGGATTCGGGAGAGAAGTTTGCTGAGATATCAATCCCGGCGGAAGGAAAGGTAGAAGAGGAACTCACGGCAGAAGATGTGACGGTGACCAAAATACCACTCGGTCAAGCTACCACCGAAGGATTGAAGCGAGACACGCGAGACATTCTTGGATGCTTTGTTCCTTAGGCTTGAGCAGGTGAAAAGGCGGAGAAAGAAGAGCTGCGAAGCAAATATCTCAATTATGTGAGATCATAGCCAAGGTTGCTAAACCTTCCGTTCAGCCCATTTCAGTAGCAGTGAGTGATCATCTTATGCGGGAAATGGAAGATGCAAGCAATCAAGTAAAGGCTATTGACGAATGGAAGGATCGATTATTCGTCAAGCTTCCGTGTGAACTTGGGAAGTGCCACCCGCTTTAAGGTTATGAACGATGCGAGAAAATCAACTAAAGCAATCGATGAAAGCATAGAAGGAATAAATACTTTGTTGCGAGAGAGTAACTGAGTATTTTGGCCGAGATCAACAAGTGTAGGAGATGTATTGGTTGTCAGAACAAATTGTGCCTGATGGATCGGTCGAGAAGGGGAAATAATAGAGTTTGCAGTATCTTTCCGTTTGGAGATCTGCAGAGTTTCTTGAAGAGGATGCAGGCTGAGAGAGAGAACATCGATTTGCCGGACAGTGATTATTTCTTTCACCGAGGAAAGAGTGGATGGAGGTATTACTTCATACGTGCGGATTGTTTCTAACGAGGTGCATGATTCCTGGAGGGTTCTCTTCGATGGTGCAAAAGAGGATTGACAAAGCCACCAAGCCTTTCACGATGAACTCTATCGGTAGAAATTTGGTGACACACCGCAGATATTGCGAGATTTGGGCCAAGTTTGGAAGAAGTGGAAGCATGCGTGAAAGTGTTGAATGAAGGATTGCTGCAATTCGGGACGAAAAAGCAAGCGATGCTAAAACAGATGGAAAATGTTTTGAACTATATGTTCGACAAGTATATCGAGATATCGAACAAGAAGAAGATGTAGATGTTACAATTTGGCATGACTTCTTCTTTCTTTCTTCTTCTACTTTCTATGTTCCCGGATGAAATTGTAAACTTCTAAGTTATTGGTTTTCTGACCATTACTTGAAGTCATGTGGAACCTTTCTATTAGTTAAGTGATACATGTGTCACTTAAGAAGAAGTTAGTTGAGGATGATTGCCAAATGTCATCTTTACTTGTTGTTCATACTTTAGTTCAGTTTGAGTCTTCTATTTGTACTTTCCCTCCTACATTCTATAAGTAGGAGAAGAACCTACGGGTTAATGATCGATCAGAATTTGTAAGAAGCAATCTTGTGTTCTAGACTTTGTCTTTGAACCCCGAGAGCCACTTGTTGCAGAGGAATACAAAAAAGCAGGTTTCCGGAGAACTTTGTGTCACGGCGTACTGTGTTTCTTGCTTTTAAATCTTAGATCTTTAAAGTAAACTTTGTGTTATTTTAGATCTGGATCTAGAACTACCTTTGCTTTAGAATTCTGTGTGTTCAAATCTATTAAGTTTCTTCTATGTGCATGCAATTAGCCTGCTTTATCTACTAATTGGGATGCACATCTTCCTTATTTCTTCTCTGTAATTCCTCTACTTCCTTCTTCTATAATTTTCCTTTCTTAAACAGCTGCTTACTTGCTGCAGAACTTCTTAGTTATGGTTCATGAACTAAGTTGTTAAAGTAAAACCCCTAATAGATAAAAACACATTTATATTGACAAATCGACACGGGAGCCTCACCGGTTAAATGAGGGAGATTTATCTCATGATTTGAGGTTTGATGCTGTGGTTTGATGCTTTATGCGTCTTAAATCTAGCCATGGTAAGTGTTATAGCAATACTCACATAAATACAACTTAACCCATGCCTTCTGCTGTCCTGCAACGTAGTTGCGAAGATAACCCTCTATCCATTTGTTCACAATCTCTGTCTGTCCATCCGTCTGAGGGTGATAACTAGTGCTAGGAGTCAGCTCAGTGTAAACCAGACGGAAAAGCTCCTGCCAAAATATGCTCATAAACCTACTATCCCGGTCACTAACTATGTTCTTCGGAAGCCCATGCAACCTGAATATCTGACGAAAGAACAAATCAGCCACGTGAGGTGCCTTGAAGCTGGTAGGAACAGCGAAAAAGTGTGCATATTTTGTCAACCGATCCACTACCGCATAAATGCGATCATTCCCTTGCACCACGGGAAGACCTGTAATGAAATCCATCGAAATACTTTCCCACTTCTGCTCCGGAATTGGCAATGGCTGTAGCAAACCTGCTGGGAAAGTATGCTCTGACTTGTTCTGCTGACAAGTCATACACTCGCGGACATGGCGCAAGACATCATCCTTGAGACCCTTCCAGGAGAATCTCTCTCTAATCTGCCTGTATGTTTTAAAATACCCTGGATGTCCTGCAAGTGGTGCATCATGGAAAGCATGCATAATCTTCTCCTTAAGTTCAGATTCAGGAACTAGGTAAATTCTGCCCTTATACAAAATCAAATCAGCTATTACCTTATACCGGCCATCCTGAATTTTTCCATCCATAATGTCACATGTCCACGTGTTTTTGGAATACTCAACTAACAGTTGAGATTTCCAATCTGCTGAAATCTCGCTCAAAGAACATAGGGCAGCGAGATGGGGTTTCCTGGAAAGTGCATCAGCCACTACATTCTTCGTCCCCTTGACATACTCAATGTCAAAATCATAAGCCTGGATCCTGCTGACCCATTTTTGTTGCCTCTCATTGAGTTCTTTTTGTTCCAGGAAATATTTCAAACTGTTGTGGTCAGTTCTCACCACAAATTTTCCACCCACCAAATATTGTCTAAACTTTGCCAAAGCATGCATAATGGCAAGCATCTCCTTATCATAGGTGGAATACAAGTCTCTCATTATCTCTCAACTTTCGGCTCTCGAAAGGTAATAGGATGGCGATCCTACATAAGAACTGCACCAATCCCCAATCCCGAAGCATCACACTCTAAAATGAAGGGCCGTGAGAAATCTGGAAGAGCCAAAACTGGACAGGTACTCATAATTACCTTGAGCCTCTCAAATACTACCTGTGCCTCATCTGACCAACTGAATGCACCCTTCCGTGTAAGATCTGTCAATGGAGCTACCAGCTGAGAATAACCCTTCACAAACCTCCTGTAGTAACCACATAACCCTAAGAATCCTCGCAAGTCAGAGATATTCCTGGGTGGTGGCCAATCCTGCATTGCCTGTATCTTCTCCTGATGGACCTTGACCCCATTGGCCCCAATGACATGCCCAAGATACAATATCTCTGTAAGTCCAAATTCACACTTGGACATCTTAGCAAACAAAGACTGAGTCTCCATTATGCTAAGTACCTCATCAAGATGCCTCAAATGATCATCCCATGTCCTGCTATAAATCAGAATATCATCAAAAACACCAACACAAACTGCCTCAACTGCCTATTGAAGAGATGGTTCATACATGACTGAAATGTAGCAGGTGCATTAGTGAGTCCAAATGGCATCACCAAGAACTCATAGTGCCCATAGTGACACCTGAAGGCTGTCTTGTGGATATCCTCATCCCGAACTCTAATCTGGTGGTAGCCTGATCGAAGATCAATCTTCGAGAAGTAGATAGATCCATGCAGACTCATCTAACAACTCATCAATGCGGGAATGGGATACTTGTTTGATGGTTTTCTTGTTCAGTGCACGATAGTCAATGCACATCCTCATGGTCCCATCCTTCTTCTTTACCAACACAACTGAAGAAGCAAAGGGACTAGAGCTAGGACGGATGTGTCCCATCTCCAAGAGCTCTCTAATGGCCTTCTCTATCTCATCCTTGTATGTCTTAGGATGGCGATAAGGCGTAGTCATCACGGGTTTAGCACCCTCCTCAAGCTCTATAACATGCTCAAACCCTCTATCTGGTGGTCTCCCTGGAGGAATGTCACCAAACACTGGGCCGTGCTTATCCAGTATGGACTGGATGTCAATATGATAAGGCTGCTCATTGTCTGAAGAAGATTTGGACGAAATGAAACACTGGGCTGCCCATGCAACCTCTCCATGTCTCACTATAGACTCCATCCTACGTGCTGAAAACAACTCTAGGCCCACCGTCAGAAAGAGCCCGAAGTACAATCTTCTTCTTATCCACCATAAACTCCAACTCCATCCTACGGAAATCCTACACATATCTGCCCAGGGACTGTAACCACTGAATACCCAATATTGTATCAATCTCACCAAGTCCAATAACATAGAAGTCATCGGTCAATGTATAGTCCCCCATCTGAATACTAAGTCGTGGAATCCTCTTAGTGCAACTGATAGCAAATCCATCTGCCACCCGTACACTAAACCCCTCAAATTCCTCAACCTGTAATCCTCGCTTCGCAGCCAACCCCTCATCAATGAAGTTGTGCGTAGCTCCACTGTCAACCAGACAAACAATCCGTTGTCCCTTAAGCACTCCCTTCAGCCGAAAGGGATGGTACCTAGGAACTCCTGAGAGTGTAGCAATAGTAACATCGGATGAATCCAATGCCTCACTCTCGCCAAGCTCTATTTGGGGCTGCTCCCCTGTGCATCATGGTCACCGCCCTCATCCTCTGCATCTGTATCTGGCGAGTGATCATCCTCCCCATCTGAAATCACCTCAATGAGATGCACCTTGCCTTTACCAAGGCAACGATGTCCAGGCTCCCAATGGTCTTTGCAATGAAAGCAAAGCTTCCTCCTCCTTAACTCATTATGAGTCTCCTGATCCACCTTAGGAGGTGGTGCACTCTTCTGCGGGCGGTAGAGCGCTGAAATGGCCTGGAGCTCGTGGGAAACTTCTTATTGGGCTGATAAGAAGTGGGCTGATAGGAAGTGGGGGATGTGTCCAAGTCCAATGCCGTCTGAATGGCATCATGCAATGTCCTAGGCTTAAGAGCCTTGACCAATCCTCTCATCCTGTCATGGAGGCCCTCTATAAATAACATCACCACCCTCTTCTCAGGCATCTCTGGAACCATAACGGCTATCCGCTGAAATTCGTTGATGTAAGAATCAACATGTCCACTCTGTCTGAGTTGTGCTAAATCCCTGTAATATAACTCCACATCCTTGCGATCAAATCTCGCAATCAATCTATCACTGAAATCCCTGTATGAATGTAGAAGCTCATGACCCTGCGTAACTAACCCATGGTGCCACCAATCATAAGCCACCCCCTCAAGGTGCAATGTAGCGAACTGTATGGCCTCCTGCTCCCTCATGGGCTTGAGGGTAAGATAGGTGTCGAGCTTGTGAATCCAAGCCCTGGCACTGATCTTTCCACTACCATCAAAAGTGGAGAGGGTTACCTTATTGGTAACCTGCTGTAAATCTCTGTTTTGTTGTACTCTAGGTCTCCTGTCCTGTCCAACCCTCATGCTTGTCTCTCCTCTGAGCACAATACTGTGGGAGGGGAAATGCATCCCTCACATGCTGCGGCAAACTCCTCCACTCATCGCTGACTGCCATAATAGTATCCGGAAAAGCTACTTCTTCCGGTCGTCCCTCAATCTCTGGTGTGTCACCTCTAGGCAAGAAGTTAGGCTGCATAGGCCTATCTGCAGTCCGTGTAGGTCTCCTCACCTCTGTATGAGTATGCCTCCGCTCACGGCGTGGTGATCCCCTAACACTCCCAATCTCTGAAGGTGATCTGCTATGATCCTGTGGCTACTTCAATCGATGCGGATCTATCCCTCTGTCACTGTCCCGCCACTGCCACCCTAGTGCCAACCTGTCCAAAGTAGTGCCCATGCGCTCCATGGTCTGTAACAACTGCCTCTGCGTGGCTGCCATATCCCGAATGAAATCCCTATCTGGATCTGCATGTTCCTCTCGAGGAGGACTCTCAGGTCTCTCACCCAAATATTCCATTCTGTCACCTCCTGCAATACCAGCTTCGAGTCGTGCTCGTCTGCGGGTGTAGTATCTGTGTGGACCGTCCTCTCTGTGCTGCATTCAAAGCTGATTTTTGTTTTAATACCTTCTACTTCCTTCCCACACAGGCTGGGAGGATACACTGCTCTGATACCACTGAAAGATCCCAAACCCTTTTTATCTGAATATTTTTTTATTTCTTTATTTTTTATATAATGCTCAGGTATGGAGCTGAACTGGTAATATCAAATAAATCCATGCAACAACATTCTCACACTGCATAACAATTAAAATACTGCAAATTCTCGCAAACCGGGTATATATAGAAATGGAACCTAGGGTTTAAATGATAGATTTCTTCATTAATAACGCAGCCATACATTCAACATTGATTTCTAATGATAAATAATTAGGGCAAACACAAATAGAAATCTGCAGATAGAATAATACAGATACTGCCCAAAAACTCAGCCAGAAAGTATCCAAATCAAATCGATTTGGTATGTATATGAAGCTGAAATGTATAACAATAAACTGTCATGAAAAATACCTCTAATAATGCATACAACAATTGTAGAACAAGTCGCCCCACTCTAGAAGTTGCCAGGATGCACACTGCTGCAATTTATTTCTCTGTCTGAAGCTGGTGAAATGATAATAACCTGTGTAAACAATGAAGATTCCTGGGTGGAAGCTTCTCTCACTGCTCCTGGGGTTTTCGTCCGCAAGAGTAATAATCCAGAGGGTTTCCGTCCTTGGATTGTCTGCAAAAGCTCTGTCTTAAGTGCTCTGTGAAAATAATAATAATAATGCATCCTTTACCCAGTGCCGCATTTTTCCTCATATAGCCAAAAACCCTCCAAAGGCCAAATAGTACTTTTTGGCTAACACCATATAATTAATATTTAATTAATTATTTCTACTTCACTAATCAAGTCGCACTTTTGGGTATATTTGGCCATTACCTAAACAAGTCGCATTTTTGGCTAGGAAGGCAATATAAATAATTTATTAATTTATTTAAATGCACTTTCCTAAGTCAAAAATCACTCGAGCAGTCTATTAATTCATTATATACGCTTTAATGATATTTTACTTTAATTCGAGCACCATATAATAAAATAATAAACCGAAGTCACCTTGAAAACACCCTTTTGGCCGGGTAGACAAAACAGGCCAAAAGGTCTTCGACCGAACTAATCGAGAAAGAGGGACATTACATATCTTTGAAGAGAATGCGAGGCACTTGAGAGTAGGACATCATCCTTACCAAGACAATATCATTTCTTTCACTGAGGAGAAAGTGATCGGGAATGTTACTTCATATGTGCGGATCGTTCCAACCAAGGTGCCTAATTCCCTGGAAGGGTCTCTTCCGATGGTACAAAAGAGAATTGATAAAGCTACTAAGCCTTTCACGATGAACTCTATTAGCAGACTGGTGGTGCTGCAGGCGAACATTGCGAGGTTCGGGCCGAGCTTGGAAGATGTGGAAGCATGCATCAAAGTGTTGAATGAAGGATTGCATCGATTTAGAACAGAGAGAAGGAAGCGTGGCTAAAACAGATGGGAAGATGTCTTTGAATCACATGTTCGACAAGTATATCGATATCGAACAAAAAGAATACATAAATGTTACGATTGGCTTGACTTCTTCTATTTTTTCTTCTATTTTCTATGTTCTGGATGAAATTGTAAAACTTTAAGTTATTGGTTTTACTGCAACCATTACATAAAGTCATGTGGAACAATTCTATTAGTTAAGTGATACATGTGTCACTTAAGGAGAAGTTAGTTGAGGATGATTGCAAAATATCATCTTTACTTGTTTGTGTTTCAGTTTTGTTAGATTTCCCATTTGTACTTTCCCTTCTACTCTCTATAAGTAGGAGAAGAACCTCCTAGTTAATGATCGAATTTGTAAGCAGACCTTGTGTTCATGACTTTTTTAAACCCTTGAGAGCCACTTGAAGCAAAGGAATATACGGGAGCAGTTTCCTGGAGAACTTTGTGTCACGGTGTCTCTGTGTTTCTAAGCTTTTATATCTTAGATCTTTTAGTAAACTTTGTGTTATTTCAGATCTAGATCTAGAACTACCTTTGCTTAGAATTCGTGTTTATATCTATTGGTTTCTTCTATGTGCATGCAATCAACTCTGCTATCTATTGATTGGGATGCACATCTTCTCCGTTCTTTTCTTTGTTTATATAATTCCCTTTCCTTCTTCTATAAATATTTCCTTTCTTTAAAACAGTTGCTCCTTGCTGCGTGAACTGTTGATTATGGTTCATGAACTAAGTAGTTAAAGTAAAACCCCATTTAGATATTAACATACTTTAATTGTGAATCGACACGGAGCCTCACCGGTCGGTAAAATGAGGAGATTTATCTCATGACACCTAGGTTTTGTGCTATGCAGAAAATCTAGCCAACAGATTATCTATTTTGCTATTTTTGGAGTATTTTCTTGGGTCCAAACCCTCCTTTCCCAACAGTAATCAAGACAGGGTTCAAACTTTATTAAATAAAATCAAATATTTTGGAGCTCTAAATTGGTACATTTCTCTTGCTTGACCTTCTAAAAAATATTGCTTTCATTTAGACAAGAGAAAAGCATTGTTTGGCAACTTGTGGTGCATTTTCTATTATTGGTGCAAGTCGCATTTTCTAATATTAATTTCAGATCTACATATTCGGAAAATTTATGGTACATTTGAGGTCAATTTTTGCAACAATCCATTGTATACACTTTATGTCCATAGGGGACATTATAGTGGTATCAGAGCAGTGATTCTCCCAGCCTGTAAAGGGTAAATCAGACTTGCATGGACAGAGAGGAAGACGGTTTCAGATATCATTATTCAAGAAGAACTCCAAGAAGAGGAGAGATGGATGATAGAGAAAGACCTCCTCCAAATGATGAGCTGAGCTACATGAATGAGGTGTTTACTCGGGGTAACAGAGAATTGCAGAACCATTTGATGGAGTCACACAGGATCTTAGAGACTCCTTTATAGGATCCATTGCTGATTTGGGAAGAGCCCTACAAGGGGTAAGTAATAACAGGCAAAACCCTCAAGGAAATCAAGGCATTCAAGGTGAGGGAAGCTCTTCTACTCAACATGCAGATAAGGCTTCAAACAAGACCTCCTCCAAGTTCTTTCGTGCAAGTTTCCTTCAAAGAGAGGAACCACAAGAGGAGAGAGAGCAGCCACCCACTCATGGGTTCGCAGAGGAAATAAACCTATATGGGGATGATTATGCATCATTGAATCCCCACACAAGGGATTTACTTTCATTCAGATACTTTTGCCAACTAAGGAGGAACGAAGGACCAAGGAAGAAGGTGAGTCATACACAAGAGCCAAGGAAAGATATCCAACATCGATTGGGTAAGATCACTCTCCCTACGTATGATGGTTCAAACAAATGTTCTACAAGGATTGGCTGCAAAAATTAGACACCTACCTATCACTAAATCCTATGTATGAAGAAGAAGCTCTCAAGTTTGTCACCCTACACTTGGAAGGTATAGCTCATGAATGGTGGTATCATGGCCTTGTGACACAAGGACATGGCTCCATTACTACACTTGAAGAGTTTAGTCAAAGGTTAACTGAAAGATTTGATAGGAAAGATCTAGAAGTGCATTTCAGAGAGTTAGCACAACTCAAACAAGAGACTTCCATGGAGAGGTATGTGGCTGATTTTCAGAAGTTGGCAGTCATGGTTTCAAATGTAAGTGAGAGAAGATTAGTGGTACTATTCATGGAAGGCTTAACTGAACCTCTTAAGGGGTTGGTGAAGGCTTTTGAGCCTCCCTCTCTCCAAGATGCAATAAAGAGATCATTAAATCTGGAATCTACAGCAGTTAAGGGTAAAAATATGCCCTTTGGACAGTCCAAACCAAATTATTTGGGGCAGCCAAGGCACACATTTCAAGGGCAGTCAAGGACAGCCCCTATTAATCAAGCAAGGAAGCCATTTCCAGCAAGGTACAAACCCTCAAAGAGAGCTTCCAAGGAACAAAGATGCTGAGAACACAAGAAATGAATTAAGAAGGAAGAATCTTTGCTTCACATGCAAAGATCCATGGACTCCAGGGCACCGTTGTTTAGGCAAGGGCCAAGTGCATTACATTGAAGTCATTTCTGATGGAGAGGAAGAAGAAATAGACAAGGAAGAAAACCATGAGGATGAAGAGCAAGAAAGGAAAGAAGTTGATCAATTGGATAGTACTCTTGCCACACTATCCGGAGCTCCAAGGTACCACCCCTTTCGTGTTAGAGGGGAACTAAAAGGTAAAAGAGTCACTGTTTTGATTGATAGTGGTGCAACTCATAATTTTATTGATGCTGATTTAGTTGCAAGATTGGGGCTGCCATTAGAGGATTTCAAAGGATTTAATGTTACAGTTGCGGATGGCTTCACCATCCCTTGTACCAAGAAGATATCACAGCTGAAAATCACACTTGGTAAGCATATGGTAACAAATGACTTCTATGTGGTGGGTATTGGTGAAACGGATTTAGTTTTGGGTGTACAATGGTTGCATTCTCTTGGGGAGTTCACCCAAAATTACCAAACAATGGAGCTGAAATTCAGATCAGCAAATCAGGAAATAGTGCTACATGGCATGGCAAATGGAGCTCCTATGGTAGTGACTACTAAGCGGATGGAAAGAGCCTTTCAAAGAGGGCAGATTGCTTGGGCAGCTGAGTGTCTAATCACATCTGCAGATCAGATTTTGGGACAACAGCAGTATAATGAAGACATTCAAGCTATCCATGACAAGCATGCCAAGGTATTTGACAACCTTCCTCATGGGTTACCTCCAGATAGAGGTTTTGAGCATACCATTGAATTAGAACCAGGTACTAAGGCTGTGATTACTACTCCTTATCGTCATCCTAGAGCCTACAAAGAAGAAATTGAGAAGGCCATTAAGGAGTTGTTGGAAATGGGGCATATAAGGCCTAGCTCTAGTCCCTTTGCATCTTCAAGTGGTTCTTGTGAAAAGAAGGATGGGACTATGAGAATGTGCATTGACTACCACTTGTTGAATAAAAGGACCATCAAAAATAGGTATCCCATACCTAGAATTGATGAGCTAATTGATGAGCTACATGGAGCTATCTACTTCTCCAAGATAGACTTGAGATCCGGGTACCATCAAATCCGGGTAAGGAAGGAAGATGTCTACAAAACTGCATTTAGGTGTCATTTTGGCCACTTTGAATTTCTTGTGATGCCTTTTGGATTGACCAATGCCCCTGCTACGTTTCAATCATGCATGAATCATGTCTTTAGAGAGCATTTGAGGAAGTTTGTATTGGTCTTCTTTGATGACATATTGGTTTATAGCAAATCATGGGAGGAACATCTTCAACACTTGGATATTGTGTTGGGCATTTTGGAGCAGCAATCACTTTATGCAAAGGAATCAAAATGTGAACTTGGTGTGACTGAAATTTTATACTTGGGGCACATTATTAATGCCAAAGGTGTTCATGTGGATCAGCAGAAGATCATTGCCATCTTGGATTGGCCTCCACCCACCACCATGACACATTTGAGAGGATTTTTGGGATTATGCAGTTATTACAGGAGGTTTGTCAAAGGTTTCTCTCAACTTGCAGCTCCTTTGACTGATTTAACAAAGAAGGGAGCTTTCAGCTGGTCTAGGACAGCCCAAGATGCATTTGACAACTTAAAAAGGTAATGAGCACATGCCCTGTACTCGTTGTTCCAGATTTTTCTATTCCCTTTGTTGTTGAATGTGATGCATCCGGTGATGGTATTGGGGCTGTTTTGATGCAAAACAAACACCCCATTGCATTTGAAAGTAGAAAACTCAAAGAGATTGAAAAAGTACTCTATCTATGACAAGGAAATGTTGGCAATCATGCATGCCTTGGTTAAGTTCCGACAATATCTAGTTTGTGGCAAGTTCGTGGTGAAAACAGATCACAATAGTTTGAGGTACTTTCTCAGCCAATCTGATTTGAATGATAGACAACAAAAATGGGTGAGTAAAATTCAGTCCTTTGACTTTGAAATTGAGTTTGTAAAAGGAAAAATAATGTTGTAGCAGATGCATTGTCTAGGAAGCCATATTGTTGCTCTATGTCTGAAATTGCAGTGGATTGGAGGGCTGTTATAACAGCTGAGTATGCAAAAAATCAGTTTGCTAGTGTTGTCCTAGGTGGAATTGAAGATGAAAAGTATAAAGTGGTGGATGGCCTTATACTCTACAAAATAGGGTCTTTTTGGTACTGAATCCAAGGTGAAACATAAGATTCTAGAAGCTATGCATGATTCACCTTTGGCTGGTCATCCAAGTTACTTTAAAACATACAAACAAATTAGAGAGAAGTTTGTATGGAAAGGACTCAAAGGGGAGGTACTCCAACACATAAGGGAGTGTCTCACATGTCAACAATGTAAAGCAGAGCATGAGTTTCCAGCAGGTCTTTTGCAGCCTCTACCTATCCCAAATAAAAATGGGAGAGTATTTCCATGGATTTCATCACTTGGACTCCCTTCGGTGCAAGGTAAGAGTGTCCTTTATGTTGTAGTGGATAGATTGACCAAGTATGCACATTTTTTTCCACTACCAAGTATGATGGACCATTGGTGGTTGGAATATTTTTAAGGAAGTTTTCAAACTTCATGGGCTGCCTAAAAACATTGTGAGTGACAGGGATAGCAGATTTTTGAGTTCTTTTTGGCAAGAACTCTTCCATCTTGTAGGTACGAGTTGACCCCTAGCACAAGTTACCATCCACAAATGGATGGGCAAACTGAGATTGTCAACAAATGGATAGAGGGGTACCTAAGGAGCTATGTTACGGGAAGCAGACAACATGGATAAAATGGTTATACTTGGGGAGTTTTGCTACAACACATCTTACCATATGTTTATTGGTATGTCTCCTTCAAAGTTTTATATGGTGGTGTCCCCCAGATTTCATCCTGAAATCTGCGAATACTGTATCCGAAGAATTTTCAAACTTTTAAAATAATGGGTCATATTGTGTTTTTATTGCTTGAAAGTTCTTGTATTGCGTCAAGTTATTCCCAAAAAGTCATATTAGCCTTTTTCACCAAATACCCAGATGGCCAAAATTGTTATATTCTGTCGTAAGTCGGATTTGTCTCATGGAACTTTGTATTTAATTATTTTGAGTCCCGTTTGAGGTAATTTGCGCTCCGTTTTAACCTTGTTATGTAATCGAAAATATCATTATTCCTATATACTGAAGGGTTTTAACTAGGAATAAGTTTTGGGCTTTATTTATGACTTTTGGCAATTTTTGTGTTTTTGTGTTGTCCGTTTCGTTTTCTCAGAAATTTCTCTCGGATCAATTCATTTTGTCGAGTAAGCCCGATTCTTGGCCTAGAGCAGCTAGAGAACATATACGCACGTAATGCCCGGAGGAAGTCACCATTGGAGGTCGGTTTCACCGGAAAAAAGCGAAGTCGTGTCTAAAAAGCCCTTGCAGGGTTGGGCGCATTTTTGAAAAACAAAGAATTTAAGTGGATCATGGGAAAAATAGAAGCAACATGCGGGTGGAATTTATTGCACACCTTGCAGTACTTTTTCCCATGATGGAAAAGTCACTTAAGCTGCAATGGGAAAATTAGAGGCAACAAGCAAGTGGGAATTTATTGTGCCTTGCAGAGTAAAAATTCTCATGGTGAAATAAAAGAAAAGTGACCTAAGTGAAATCATGGGATTTTATTGACTGCCTTGCAGAATAAATAATCTCATTGTCAAAGTCAAATCACTTAAGTGGATCATGGGATTTCCGGGGCTGCCTTGCAGGCTAAAAATTTCCATTGCCATAAATTCTTAAAAATAGAATTCTATTATGCAAAAAAGTGCGCCCCCTTTGGAGAGAAAAGGCAGCCTTTAAAGTGGATTAAATTAATTATTTCTTCTTCTAATTTTGGCGCCCAGGCATGGAAGAAAGTCAACAAAGCAAAGGGGGAATAAAAGAAACATAAATAGATGGTCTAAATTAAATAAATTTAATTTATTTAAAGGCTGCCCCCTCCATGTCAAAAAGTGCGCCCCTTTTGGGAAAGATATAATGTTTTTTAAAGCATTAAATGATTAAATTAAATTCTATTTTCAGTGGCTATGGTCAAAGCACACTGTGAAGCTTAAGTGAAGTGAAGAGTGGATGATTAAATTGAATTAATTTAATTTATTGGATGGTTGTCCTTAAACATGTTATTTTAACACACCAGTTAAAGAGAAGAGCATGATTTTTAATTAATTAATTGCCAGGAATAGGAAGGGCAATTATTAATTATAGAATTATGAGGGTTATATAAGCATGGGCTGCCATAAGGGTGAATTAATTAATTCATAGGTAAAGAATTGCAGCCAAGAGGAAAAGTGCGCCCCATTTGAAGAGGATTTTTGCTCAGACAAAGGTGAAAACAAGGCTATCACCTTGCAGGTATCCGAGCTAGTCCTTTTGGCGCGGGAGATTCTCTCAGCGGAAGTACGGAGGAGAAAGCAGCGAAGGTCCGAAAAGTTGAAAGTACAAAGAAGATCTGAATCAAAGGAGAAGATCACTTCTACCGCCATAACTTTAGCTCCGGTTTCTCCAGTACCCAGTACTTCACCAAATGTTGCACCGCAGCAGGACACTTCCATGCCTCTATGAATCCGGTGACATTCATCTTCTCTCCTCAGCCACTCCGTTCATCCCTTGTTCCAGAAGAGATGTTAAAGCTGCAGATGGCGGAGTTCGAAAGAGCTTTATCCTGTGATGATTCAGAGGATGGCAACCATAACACTGTGGCACTTTCGGATGGAGAGGATGCAGAACGGGAGATGGTAGTGCATTCACCGACTTCTCATTCTCCGAGAAGTAACTTCTCGAAATGGTTGGCTTCATTGGTTCCAAGAGCGAGTGGAGATGAACTTGGAAGAACACGACTTGCAGCCTACTCGAGAGCTTAGGCGGAAAGGACAGAAGGCCTAAAGTTGTTAAAGCAACTTCTAGGTTGATCATCGAGGAGTCGGGGCGGAATTTTCTTTGAGATATCAATTCCGGCAAGGAAGGAAAGGAGGATGAGCTCACGGCGGAAGATGTTACAAGAACTGCAGTACCCCTCGGTCAAGCCACCACGAAATGGATTGAAGCGGAGATACGCGAGACATTGATAGATGCTCTATTCCTCGGGCTTGATAGGTGAAAAGGCGGAGAAAGATGAGCTTGAAGCAAGTATCTCAATTGTGCGAGATCATAGCCAAGGTTGCTAAACCTTCCATTCAACCCATTTCAGAGCAAGTGAGTGATCATCTTATGCAGGAAATGGAGGATGCAAGCAATCAAGTAAAAGCTATTGTGAATGGAAGAATTTGATTATTCGTCAAGCTTCGTGCTGAAACTTGGAGAAGTGCCACCCGCCTAAAAGTTATGGATGATGCAGCAAATCAGCTGAAGCAACCGGTGACGAGCATAGTAGACATGAACACGATTCTTAAGAATAACTTTGAGTACTTTGGCCAAAATCAACAAGCTACCTGGGAGATGTATTGGTTGCAAGCAGTTATCACCGAACGGATCACCAGTGAAGGGGAAGCAATTGGAGTTTGCAATATCTTTTCATTTGGAGATCTATAGAGTTTCTTGAAGAGGATGCAGGCACTTGAGAGTAGGACATCATCCTTACCAGACAGTATCATTTCTTTTATTGAGGAGAAAGTGGTCGGGAATGTAACTTCATACGTGCGGATCGTCCCTAGCAAGGTGCCTAGTTCCCTGGAAGGTTCTCTTCTAATGGTACAAAAGAGAATTGATAAAGCTACTAAGCCTTTCACGATGAATTCTATTAGCAAACTGGTGGCGTTGCAGGTAGACATTGCGAGGTTCTGGCCAAGCTTGGAAGATGTGGAAGCGTGCATCAAAGTGTTGAATGAAGGATTGCTGCCGAGTTTAAGACAGAGAAGGAAGCAGTGGCTAAAACAGATGGGAAGATGCTTTGAATCACATGTTCGACATGTATATCCGATATCGAAACAAAAAAGAAGACATAAATGTTACTGGTGACATGACTTCTTCTATTCTTTCTTCTTCTCTTTTTATGTTCCTGGATGAAATTGTAAAACTTTAAGGTATTGGTTTGTGACCATTACTTAAAGTCATGTGGAATAATTATATTAGTTAAGTGATACATGTGTCACTTAAGGAGAAGTTAGTTGAGGATGATTGTCAAATGTCATCTTTACTACTTGTTTGTGTTTCATTCGATTAGACTTCCCATTTGTACTTTCCCTCCTACATTCTATAAGTAGGAGAAGAACCTCCGGGTTAATGATCGAAATTTGTAAAGAAAGAACCTTGTGTTCTAGACTTTGTGCTAAAAACCTTGAAAGCCACTTGAAGCAAAGGAATATACGAGAGTAGATTTCCGGAGAACTTTGTGTCACAAAGTGTATTGTGTTTCTTGTTTTTATCTTAGATCTTTTACTAGACTTTGTGTTATTTCGGATCTAGATCTAGAGCTACCTTTGCTTAGAATTATGTGTTTATATCTATTGGTTTCTTCTATGTGCATGCAATCAACTCTCATGTATCTATTGATTGGGATGCACATTTTCTTCATTTTTTCTCTATGTTGATATAATTCCTTTTCCTCCTATAAATATTTCCTTTCTTAAACAATTTATTCTACTGCAGAATCTGTTCGATTATGGTTCATGAACCGGGTAGTTAAAGTAAAACCCCATTTAGATATTAGCATACTTTAATTGACAAATCGACACGAGAGCCTCACCAAAATGAGGAGATTTATCTCATGACCGACTAGGTTTTGTGCTATGCGAAAATCTAGCCAACATATGGTTAGATGCATTTTCCTTTGTGGATATTGTTCTTCCAAATAGTAGAGTGTCGAGAGCTAGATATTTGGTGCGAGAGCCACGATATTTTAAAGGCACTCGAGAATAACAAACATCTCACATGCACAAAATCAACATAAATTATATGCAGACCAGCGAAGGATTGAGAGGTCATTTGAGGTAGGGGACATGGTTTTTTTGAGATTACAACCTTATAGACAATCTTCCCTCAAAGGGAAAGGATCTGAGAAATTGAAGCCAAGGTTCTATGGCCCTTACAAGGTCATAAGGAAGGTTGGGAAAGTTTCCTATGAGCTTGAACTTCCAGCTCAAAGCAAAATCCATAATGTGTTTCATGTTTCATGCCTTAAAAGGGCTTTGGGACAGCATATCTCTCCTTCCATGGAGTTTCCCCCTCTTGATGATGAGGGCAAATTGGTATTGGAACCGGAAGCTATCATGGAGGTACGTGAAAAAGGTCGAGGAATAGAGTTATCGGGAATATTTGATCCAATGGAAGGGGCTACCTCTTGACAATGCAACATGGGAGGGTGCAGAAATTTTAGAACACCCAAATCTACAATTGCTTGTGGGCAAGCAATTTGAGGAAGGGAGGACTGAAATGTCCCTCTTTCTAAAATAACATTATTAAAGACCCTTGGCCTATTTTATCTACACGACACCTAAGGGGTGAACATAAAGGTGACATTAGTCATATAAAATTATTATATAATGTCACAAAAGAAAAGAAAAATATATATAAAGCACTTATATTAATTTTTATGACTTAATAACAAAGTAAAAATAGAAAGGTGAAAAAGGTACATTGCATTTTTATTCACTCTGGGGAAAATGCGACCACCCTTGGGGAAGAAAATTTGTGAAGGAGACATTAAAAAATTAGAGAATGTTGATTGGTTGTGGTGGGTGGTCATCTTTGGGTCCTTTCTTCTCATAAAGGAGAAAGTCGACTTGCTTTGGGGAATCATTCTATTTTTATCAAAAATTCTGAAATTTGCTTGTTAGCCTAGTGCTTGCAGCTGTATTCTCTGAGGACGAAAACCCTCATGAGAAGTGAAGGGAAGAACAAAAACTCTTCTCTTTGGATTCATCTAGCAGTGTGTTAAACATTCAAGGAAAATTATTTGTTGAGGTATTTTATTTTCTCCAATTGGAGCGACCCAGTTAGAGGACTGTTTTGGCATGAAGGGTATAAAAATCAGATCTGAGTGCTGCTGCAAGGAGCTGATTTTCAGTTATCTATTTTGCTATTTTTGGAGTATTTTCTTGGGTCCAAACCCTCCTTTTCCAGCTGTAACTGCAGACAAGGGTTTGCAGATTTTATTAAATAAAATCAGATATTTTGGAGCTCTAAATTGGTACATTTCTCTTGCTTGACCTTCTAAAAAATATTGCTTTCATTTGGACAAGAGAAAAGCATTGTTTGGCAACTTGTGGTGCATTTTTCATTATTGGTGCAAGTCGCATTTTCTAATATTAATTTCAGATCTTCATATTCTGGAAAATTTATGGTACATTTGAGGTTAGTTTTTGCAACAATCCATTGTATACACTTTGTCCATAGGGGACATAACAGGGAGCTCCGACAACTTCGTTTTCAAGGTCCTTCCCAAGGTACGCTCTCGCAATTAGAGACTTGTTCCAGTGCCGCGTGTCAACATGAGGTTGAGGCACACTTTTGTGTCCCTTTTCCAAGGGGACAAAGGGAACAAAAATTGTGTTGCTTCCCCATTTGAGCTCCTGGACCCACCACATGTCCTTGGGAAGCCTCCGTAATCACCTTTTGGCGGTTTTCTAACCCCCGCCACTTGTCGCCACGAGGCTCGGGCACATTTTTTGTCCCTTTTCCAAGGGGACAAGGGTCGAATGCAGTGCGCCCCCACCATGTTCCCACATGGTTCCTCACATGACTTCAACTCAGCTTCTTCGGTGCCCAAAATAAGTTCCTAGCTCTCTCTCTTCCATCAATGCATGAATGCCACTTGTCTTCATAGGGCTAGGGCGCATTTTTGTGTCCCTTTCGTCCCTTTGCCAAGGGGACAAGGGGGACAAAATGTGCCTCCCAACCCCCCAAAAAAGCATAAAAACCAGGGAGATAGTGTATTTTTGGGAATTTCCTCCATTTACTCAAAATCCACCTAGAACTCTGGCACAAATTTTCCACAATTTTCTCCTCCATTCCTCCCTTCATGTTTCCATGATCGCAGCGAAGAAATTTTTCACAAAAGTTGCAATTTTTCAAAGCTCCATGCTCATGTTCTTGCCTGAATGACTCCATGCCCTAGATCGAAGAAAAGTTCATATCTCACAATCCGGTAAACAAATCGAAGTGAGATTTTTTTGCAATCTTCTTCTTTTCAAAATGCCTTCAAAGGGAAAGTGATAGCATATGAAATTATGCCCCGGATTTTTAATGGCAAAAAACCCTCATTTTGTGCCCTAGCTTTTGTTTCTTCAATTTCCCATCATTCCGACGGACGGGTCGAACTAAAAATTTAAACACATAATCCAAAAAAACCTATTCCGGTGAAACCGATTTCATCGCAATCCGAGGTGGGAAAGAACACTTAAAAAAGCTCAGGGACTCCATTAATGGCTGCCACGACACAGCAGTGAAAGGGCAGCGAGGTACCTCGTCACTTCCTAGGGTTCCAGTGGGCGGAATCTCGCGAAAATTGGAGCAGAGCTTCAAAATGAATTATGTAAACTTCTGCAAGTGGTTTCGTCCAAATCCAACATCGGGAAGACCACTTTCTATTTTTAGTAAGTCCCTACCACATAGCTTACTAAAAATAGTAAGTCCAAGGAAAAGTTGGTTTCGAGTATCTCAAGACACTCCTTCAAGTGCAGAACATTCAAAAGTGGCAAATTTGGCAAAAATTGGCAAAATTGGTAAGGATGGGCACCCATGTGCAACATACTAAAAATAGTAAATGATCAAAATGAGCTCAAGATGATCACATATGCTTCTCCTCTCCATGCCTTGCTTATTCAAGTTTTCACAAAGGTCAAATATTCAATTTGCAAGCAAATCCTGTCTTCATGATGCGGTGAGCATAATGTATCTCAAAGAGGAAATGCCAATTTTGGAAGTTCTATAACTCTCCACCGTCACTAAGTGGTGACCATCTCTCTGGAGACCTCCTCGGGAATGGCAATGACAAATTCATGCTTACAGAAAGGAGTGAAAGATGAATTGTGACTCATATGGGTTGATTCCTAATTTCGGTCATCAATGTCCTCGGGGTGACAGGATCCTCTTGAGGCATTGTACAAATTTCTTTCAAGTTCTCATTCATATGCATTATTGGTCATGAAGGAATGGTGGTGTTTCATGGTTTGGAATGGTTGTCTCAAGTAAAATAAGGTATTCTTCATTGTTTTCAATGGCATACTCATCAATGCTCATCACTTACCTTCTCAGTGCATCCGGGAAATGTGGAAAGGTTCATCATTTCAAAGAGTTTGAAAAAGGGGCAAAGTGTTCAAAGGTGCCCAAAGGAGTAACTTTCATCAGTGGAGCATAACAATGTTGCAGAGGGCCATCATAGAGTAAGCTTTCATCTTCAACTCCTTCGGAGCAGATTTTCATCGAAGGCGAGGCATCCTCATCCATGCTTTGGAGCATTCCTTCTCTTCTCTCTTCATTCTTCCCCCTCTTCTCTACCCCCTTTCTAATTCTTTCTTTGTAAGCAATCATGACTTTTGTCTTATTCATTAAGGTGACTAAAATATTTGTGTAATGTAAAAGTCCCTTTTGCAATTATAAAAGGGGACTTATTTTGTCTTTCCTAGAAATACAAAGAGTCACAGGTTGAATAGGGACATGAACAGTCATGTGGGGGGTAGACGAAGAGTTACAATGTAAAGCTATAAATTGAGAGAACCTCCTCATTTCAAAGGATGGTTAATCTTGTTTACTAGCTCCCATATTCTCTCTAGAAACAAGTGATCAAAGTTCTTCTATTTCTCTCTACATGTTTTCCTCTTTCCCTTGCATTGTACAACTTTGTGATAATGTCAATAAAGAAGAAAGGAGTTTCATGCTTTTCTTGATGAGGGAATAAATGAAACTTTGTGTTCATAATTCCATCTTGTCTTGATATAACTAACAAGGTTGTGATTCTTTATAATTATGTTTGTTGAAATGCTCTGATTAATCTTTGCAAGCTTCTGAGTTTTCCTACTTGCAAAATGAATCCCCTCCTAATTACCCACTCCCTTTTTCCTACCTACCTAGCAAATTCCTCCATTGAAAGGAATTGCAAGCATTTGTCGCAGGTACAGTGGAGTGTGCCTGTTGGATCCCGACCTCTAGGCTAACAACAAAGTTTTATTTTTGTTCACACACAAGAATGGAGCTGCCCCATTCAAGCAGATGGACCTAGTCTCAAAGCGTTGGCAAAAATCCACCAATTTGTCCAATCGAAAAAATTTCGCCAACACTATGATACCCTTACTCACATTTATGATCTCAATCACTGCTCATAGCTTCTCTAACGCATACATGCTCCTACTTTAACAACAATGGCATTTACTCAATACAACATACGCATTCTTCTAACACCTATTATTTAGTTCACAACTAAGGCATAACCCAACAACAATGCATCACATTGCAGTTCAATGTGATTGTTGAGGGAATAATCATTACCCGACACCCCATTCCCTTTCTTCTATTATCTACAACCTGCAACTAAGGGCCTTAGTACATTTCAAGTTGGCACTTTTTCACGTTCTCTCTTAAGGAAAAAAAGACAAAACAAGGACCTGCATGTGACAAGCTATTCATTACATAGACTTAGTGTAATGTCCCCTTTTCCACGTTAGTTCGATTTGAAGACTTTGAACCCATTCCACTTCTCATGGGCAAGAAGGAAATGAGCAAGGGGAGTAATTGTCATTATTTTCGGCATTGCATTCTGCTTTAGTAGTTTTCTATATATAGTTAGGTCGGTTGGGAAAGATGAAAAGCCAATGGAAGGACTCATTTGTTCATCATCATCTTGTCTACTAATAAATTTGCATGGTTTTTAGGTTGATTGCTCGACTACTTCCACTCAAGAACAAAAACCCTCTTGTGTGGCCAACAAGTGAGGACAAAAACCCTCCTTGTTTTATTGAAGAACAAAAACTCTTTAATTCATTGAGGATTCTCCATCCCGGGGTTTCCTAGGAGCTTTAAAGAAGATTGCTTTTGCAGATTTTCAGCTAAGTTTTGGTTGAAGAGGGGCTGCTAGGGTTCTGCATACATTTTCAGGTCCTCTCCAAGGGTAACGACCCACCTGTGGAGGAGTTGGGAGGTTTTAGGGCACAAAAACATCCAACTCGGCTATCATTTTGTTTCTCACATTTTTAGCAGCCAAAATCTACATTGGGACTTGATTTTGGGCTTGGAATCCTTTGTTTCCAGCCACTTTTGTAAGGGTGTTCACTGCTGTCATTTTATTTAATTAAATAAATTCCAGCTGGGGTTTGAAGGCATATTTCTTGGTTAATAATTGTTCTAAAATATTTCTAAGTTTCCCTACATGTTTTGGATGGTGTGAATGATGCATTTTGAAGAAATATTGCATTTTCCTTACTGCTGTTATAAAAAATCAGACTGTTATACCTTGTTGTCATATTTTTAGTTGGCTGTCATAATTTTCAGTTTACTATCTATTGGGGTTTGTGCAATTTCCCTTTGTTTTCAGTTAGAGCCCGGAAAGGGACATCACACTTAGACATTGTCTTTATTCAGGTTCAGCTCTTTACACATCCTAGTTCTTTACATGCTTATACTTATAGTATGCATGACAGTTGCAGAGGCAAATAGTCTGTTGACACTTATACACATACTCTACGACTTCTTAAGCCATATACCCAGGGGGAAACCTGCCACATTGGGGCCATACCTACACCAGGAGAATCTTACATACAAATCTTATTCCAGATCATATTTTTTCGCACTAGTCCATTGGAAATACAGGGATTCTATTGGTTATCTTGCACTGCCTTATATCTAACGACATGTGTCGTATTGTGATTCATTCGATGATTACACTCTTTAATTCTATATATTGATTTGACATGCTCCACGCCTAATTGTTTTCGATCTTGATGCATTTACATGCTGCTTTATTACTTGTTCACTGCATGCTTTTATGCTTGATTGACTATTATTGGCCCTGGGCTCCAGTTTTTACTCCTACACATTATCTGATTAAGTACTTGCTCCACACACATTGTCTATCACATTACTTGTGTTGCACAACACACTTGTTTGCTACACATGGTGCCTAGTATTGAGACATATTGCTCATGACGTATTGTTGTTGACACAGTGTTTGACACATACTTGTCAATACAGAGAGTGCCTGACACACATACTGTTTGAAACATACTAGTTTAGCACACACTATTAACTACAACTAACACCGGTTGAGTTATCAGACAATGTCTTTTCAATTGTATACGTCATATGGCGAGCATGCCATGCCTTGTTGTGGCATGTCATGAGTCCCAATGGATCCATTGGTGTCGAGTTGTGTGTCTATTAACATACTGTTTTGTCATACATTGTTAGACTCTTAGCTATTGATTTCTATGGACTTTTAGACATGTTTGCATTATACTTACCAATGCAGCAATACACATATTACATGTTATCTATTGATTACATTTGATGCACATTGCATTTGCAACCATGTTTAGTACATATGCTTTATATGGTTCACATCCTAAGTTCTTTGATTATACTTATTACAGCTAATCACTTTTCTCTTTTGAGCTAAGTAATACATGGTAACATCCCTCACCTCAAAAGGGGGCATATTGTGGGCTCTTTCACGAGTTCACACAGATCATGGCCAGGCACCACTTGATAGAAAGGGTCATAGTATTTCACACAGATCAGATATAAAGGTTCATGCGAGTTTAGATATAGATGTGACATTAATACAGGTTCAAATCAGAGTTACACAGATTTGGTATACAAGTTCAGATAAGCATATGACAATTATCAAGATTCAAACCACTTTTACGTGGACTTGGTATAAGTTCAACTTTCAGATTTAGATAGATTTATGATATTATCGAATTTCCATGGCCTGTGTACAAGTACATTTTACAAATTCAAACACATGGGTACCATTTATTCAATTCACATTAGCATAGGCTTTGCACAAGTTCATCATTCTAGATTTTGACCACTACGTCACACTCATCAAATTTTGGACAGCCCTACCAAACGCATCCAAATCTCTTAGTGGTCCAATGACTAATACATCGAGCTCTCACAGTGGCCCAAAGACTAGTACACTAGCTTAAGCAGCCTAAAGGCTGAACTCACGAGCTAGTATTCATTTATAGCTTATCAGCACCTACTTAGCATGGGGCCCAAGTGCACACATTTCATAGAGCATATTGGGGGCATGGTTCAACATGACCAATCAAGTGTAATTGTTCCATGGATTATTTCACTTTGTATATTTCAGTTCTTTATATGCTGATTTTATCTCTATTGAGTATTAATACACGCCTTTGCCATGTGGTTGCATGTTTCATATTGGATTGGTGTATGGGCACACTCATCAGTTTCACACTATCGTCCTATGATTGAGATGTGAGATTTGCATTTACTTGTGCTTTTATTTTAGTCAAGCATTTGTCGATCCTAGATTAAAAGGGAGGCAATTGTAGTACCCAAAATTTGGTCCTGTGGCACTTGGCAATATCACTTTGGCATTTATTTCGACATTATCCCATTTACCTATTTATTGACCAACTTAAAAGCCTCTGCTCTATCCCATACCCTAAATCCACTAGGTCACACCTATTCTCCATCTTAACACTTTAAGAGTCGTTGTATATTTTATAGAATACATCTTCAAATTATCTATAAACTACCTCCTATCTCATAATTGATTCCATCTTTAACCTTGACAAGTTTTTGGGAAAATGATAGGTTCAAATAACAAACATGTCCACACACTATGAACCCATCCCTTTTACTTGCAATGGTTATCTTTTCAAAAGCACAAAGCTTGGTTGGCATAGGTGTTACTTTTGGATTGGTCGAGCACAAAACATTAGAGTGGTCATTTATATAAACATATCCACCTGGTGTCCCCGTGTTTCACCTTGAAATCAGGGACTACCCATTTGAAAAAAAAAATCGTTCTTTTAAAATAATGGGTCTTTTTGTGTTTTTATTACCATAAGATGTTTGTATTATGTTAGGATATTCCCAGTGTATCATGTGAGCCAATTTTGACAAATACCCAGATGCCCAAACTAATTTTATCCCTTCGCCAAGTTTTGTCTGCGGGAAATTTTTATTTAATTATTTATTGAATAAATAATACCTCGTTTGAAGTAAATTGTGCTCCAGTTCAACCCTGTTGAAGTTTTGCATGCCAGTATTCACTCATCTCATTAGGGTTTTCATCAAGGAATGAATTCAGGGCATTATCTGCAACTTCTGGCAACGTTTTTCGCTTTTATTTATTTCTTTTGCGTTTTTCTCCAGTTTTCTCCTTGGTTTCTCTGTGAAATTCCCCTAGGTCAATTTTTTCACCAATATAGTCTGTTTAATTGCCTGAAGCATCTGGAGATCATCTACCAACATAGCACCAGAAGGAATCAACCTCAAAATGCAAACTGCTAACCAAAAATGATGAAGTCATGCACAAAAAGCCTCTCCCAAGCAAGTCGCATTTTCTGGAATCAGTGAGTGTAAGCTGCAATGGGATTTTGGTAGGCAGTGTGCGGTAGAATTTATTTCCTGCCTTGCAGGTACTTTTTCCCATGAAGTCAAAGTCACTTAAGCTGCGATGGGAAAATTAGAGGCAGCAAGCAGGCGGGAATTTCTTACCTGCCTTGCAAGGTGAAAATTCCCATTATAAAATAAAGAAAAATCACTTAAAGCACCGATGGGAATTTTTCCTGCCTAACAAGCTAACTTTTCCCATCAAAAGGTTTTATTCACCCATACAAGTCACACTTTTCCAAAAGAAGCTATTTTTAATACAAGTCGCACTTTTTAGAAAGTCACTTAAGTTGCAGTGGAAAAATTGGAGGTGGCAAGCAGGCGGGAATTTATTACCTACCTTGCAGGGTAAAAATTCCCATTATAAAAGTCAAATAACTTAAGTGGAAGAAGGGATTTTTAGAGTTGCGGTGCAGGGTGAAAATTCCCACCAGAAGTTGACTTCTTAATTTTAGAATTCACCCATGCCAAAAAGTGCGACCCATTTGGGCATTAAACAATGCTTTTAGTGATATTTATTAATAGTGCTTTGCCTAATTTTGGCGCCTAGGATGGAGGAAAAGTCAATGCATGAGGATAAGCCAAAGAGAACTGAAGGTAGCATGCTAAAAATAAATAAATTAAATTTATTTAATAGCAGAGCTAGCAGAATGATGCAAAAATAGGCGCCCAATTTGGGTGAATAAACATGTTTGTTTATTAATTAATTGCCAGAAATAGGATGGACAATTATTAGAAATAGAATGTTGAGGGTTATATAAGCATGGGCTGCCATAATGAAGAAGCAATTAATTCTTTTTGCTAAAGGTTGCAGCGCAGACAGGTTTAGGCGCAAAAGGAGGATTTGTGCATCGGAGGTGTTTTTCATTGTACGGGGAAGCTTCAAGGTTTGGCGCCTATGGTTGGAATAGCTTGATTTATGCTCGATAATTATCTCGCATGTTCTTTATAAGTGCCTGTGTATTCAAAAATATTTATGCTTGCTTTGCATGCAAGCAAAGCCTCAAATTTTAGGGCAGCAGCTTCATATGCAGATTTTTGGTGACAGAAATCAAGTATTCATGCTCTGGACTTCATCTTTGTCTTAAATAATTGCAAGTATTCATTACGGGTGTTATAAGGTGAAAGGAAGTTCAAATCAATGTCGTACATTGAATATATCTTCGAATCAAAGAAATTGATAGATCTCGCACGAATTGATCCATTATACGAATTCCGGTAGGATTAAAAGAAAAAAACGCAGATAAAGATTGCTCGAGACAAAGACCGCACTCACCATGATGAAGCGTGATGATAGAGAGGATCAAGCGAGAATCATGCATAGCTTCCAGTTGTTGATATCAATGACACGAGACATGGGCCCGTAACCCATCTCCAAAATAATTAACGAGATCCAGTAGCTAGAAAGACATTTTTCATGCGGGCGATGAAATGCGTGGAATTATTCCAAAGATTACGTTGCCTAAATTTGTCATGGAGTGTGAGAAATCATTGTTAAGGTTGATAAACCTTCCTCTCAAATTCCCCATTCTAGCACATGAGGAGGTGAATGATCATCTAATGCAAGAGGTAGAAGTTGCGGGGACCAAGTCAAAGCTATTGCCCACTTTGGAAGGAACAAATCATTCACCATGCTTGAACAATTTGAACCAATAGCGGCTGAATTGGAGAACATGCACAGGCAAAAGATCTCACCAAGTAACTAATGACACGAGATAGAAGATGAGAACATAGTTGCTGAAAGTCATCTAGAAACTTTAGCTAAGATACACTCATTTGCCAAAGGATGTGTTGATTGCAGAGCGATCGTGCTCAGCGGATTGGTAGAAAAGGGAAGCAGTTAGAGATTTCAGTTTCCTTCTGCATAGAGATCCTCAAACTCATGTTGAAGAGGATGCAGTTGTTGGAGAGTAAGATGGGAGAAGTGTTGGTGAGCATCCCAGATGAATTACCTGCTTCCCATGAGGAATTTATGTTGGTTGTGCGGAAAGAAGTTGATGAAGCCACCATACCTTTCACGATGGATTCAATTGGTAGACTCATAAAGCTTCAAGAAGATGTGGAGGGATATGGGCCTGATTTAGAGAGAGTGAAGGCTAACACCGCACGCTTTGTCTAAAGGGTTGTTACTGATTCGTAATCGAGAGAGATGCTATTGTTAAAACAGATGGGAAGATGTTGAGTTACATGTTTGACAAGTATATTCAATATCAGAACAAAAAGAAAGTATAAGTGTTACAGCTGGCAGATCTTCTTTCTTCTCTTCTTCCTTCTCTTATTTCTTATGTTCCCGGATGAAAATGTAAAATTAAAGTTATTGGTTTAAAAACCATTACTTTAAGTTATTTGGAAAGATTCTTTAAGATAGGTGGCAGATGTGCACAATTTTTGCTCAAACTCCTAATGCATGTCACTAAGAGAGGAATTCTAGGAAGATAATGACAAATGTTCCCTTTATTACTTTTTCATGTTCTAGTTCAAATTCATAGCTTCCTATTTGTAATTTCCCCTCTACACACTATAAGTAGAAGAAGAACCTACGGGTTAAAGGATCGAATTTGTAATCAGCATTCTTGTGTTCCAGACTTTGAGCTGAAACCCCTGATTTCTGCAAGCAGAGGAATAGAGAAGAGATTTCTGGAGAACTTTGTGTCAATGGTACATTTTGCTTCTTTTTCTTTCTAGATCTATTCATAAACTTTGTGTTATTATAGATCTAGATCTGAAAGTTTCCTTTGCTTTGAATTTTGTGTTTAATGATCTATTTGTTTTAATCTATGTTCATGCAATCAACTCTGTAAACTATTGCTTGGGTTGCACATCCTCTTTTCTTTCCCCATTTCCTATTATTTTCCTCTTATGCAGATTTTTCCTTTCTTTTACAGTTGTTTACTTGTTGCAGAACTGTATAGCTATGGTTCATGAGCTACAAAGTTAAAGTAATACCAACAGATATACTAGGAAATATAAACGACAAAATATTACACAGAGCCTCACCGGTAAATGAGGGAGATTTATCTCATGATTACCTAGGTTTTCAGCTATGCAGAAAATCTCGCCAACGCCACCTTAACTCATTAGGGGCATTTAGGGATCCTATATCAAAGGCATGCACTAAGAAATCCATTGAGCGAATATTGAAGCATCTTTCCCTTAAAGCAAAACAATAGCAAAGCTATTCAAAGTCTAAATACAACTCTATTTATGCCCTAGATCATGATTCTAAGCACTCCAATCAAGCCAAGTGTCAATTGCCAAGTATATGAGCCAAATTGAGGACTCTATCTTGTTTATGTTCTCTATTACTCTCCATCTCAACCTAGGATTGGGAAAACTACAAGTGGTTTGATCCCTCTTTGAGTATCGGTATGTAGTGCAATGCTCATCATATCAATGGAGGTGTGGTGAGATCAGTCTAGCTCAAATGATGATTGACTACTTTTGTGGTAAATGAGTGAAGAGAAGTGATATTGTAATGTCCCCATTTTTAAAGACCCTTTGACTATCATTCCCGTGGGCTTTAGGGATGTTGCATGAGGGAAAATTATATTAAATAATTTTATAATATTGCACTGGAGAGTGATTTTAATCATTTGACATTACAAAGCAATATTTATTTAATTATTTAATATTTATGGAGTAAGTAATTATTTAATTAAATTCCCAAAATGCAAATTAAAAAAAAGGGGAATTAATTAAATAATATTTAGGTGGCTTTTAAATATTAAAATCACCCTTTTAAAAGGGGACACCACACCTAGGGAAATAAACTTTTTTTATTTAATGATTTCCCTCTCTAGGGATTTTGAATTTTGTGTCTCCTTGCTTATAAAAGGAGTGTTAGGATCATTGTTAGACTCATGATGATTTTTATGTTATGCTCCATGCTTGGAGTTGGGATGCATGCCCATTGATGCTTTCTCTCTCTCTCTCGCGTGGGAAGTTAGTGAGCTGGTTTTGATCAATTGAAGTATTTTCTCTTGCTCCATTGTTGAGTTCTCTTGTGTTGAAGACTGTTATTTGGAGGGTTTTTGAAGTGTAGAAAGAGCTGAAAATAATTTATGTCATTCCATCTAACCCTAGCGACTTGATTGAGACTTTTGGGGGCTGTTTTGGAGGGTTTTCGGTGTCATAAAATTCAGATCTTTAGTTCTTTGGAAAGATCTTAATTTATAGAATTATCTGCATTTTATTTGAGGAGAAAATATGGAATATTGAAGGAGTTATGCATTTTTGAATATTTCAGCTATCTGCAGGCTTTTCTGGGTATGGAAAATTGATATTTATATCAGATCTGCAGTTTGGGGTTGATTTAATATTGCATATGATTGTAGAAACTAGGAGAAATAAGGAGAAGATGTTTTCATAATTTTTGGAGTGGATTTGATGCCCTAAATATGCTGGGCGACCTACTTTTTAGGTCAAAATTAGGGTTTTGGGTTGGCTGTGCGAAATCTGATTTTTGCATATTGTTCTTCATATTTTTGTGGTCCATTATCCAAAATTTCAGCTCATTTGGACTTCTCTAGTCAAAGATATGAATTTTTAAAATTGCAGCAGTTTAGGGTTTGAATATTAATTATTTACAGCTGTGTGTGATCAGATTTGTGTTAATTCTTAACTTGTCCTAGAAGGGGACATTACAAATATCCAAGTAAAACACTATCATCGTAGGGATCCTGATAGAAGAAACAAGTTAAAAGACAAAGGAAAATCAAATCCCGAATCAAATTATATGTCAAGTCCTTAGAGGACACATTCATAGTTTCCTAAACAAATTTGGCAACAAACCTATCCCCTATCCGACAAACCTGTCTTGGTTCCCAAATCTTATAGACATCTTGACAACAATCTACGCAACTTCCCATGAAGTTTCAATCCACAATCACACCCTATGTGTTTGTAACATAGTAATATCTTTCTAACTTTAATCCCTAATCGTACTTTCATTGATATATCTATTGTGTATGGCATGATCTCATTTCAAAATGTAGGACTATGTGATTTATTATCTTTTTGTTCTAAATTATCTTATGCAACTAGTAATAACTGATTAAGCACATAAACCTAACTTGCATATTACAGAAGGTCGGTGGAAAGATATAAGAATCATAAAAGTGTTCAAGATAAATAAGTTGCCTCATAATTTAAATAGGAATGATTGTTTCGAACTCGGCCATATTTGGAAACCCCTCATCCAAAAATTCATCCCCAACTACATATGTGTCCAAGTTAATTTTTTGACCTTCTCGTCTATCTTCACTAATTAATTTTATTTAATTATAATCTAAACTATTTTAACCAATGTTAGGTTGACCAAGCTCCTTGGCATCCTCCAAACTTTTATTAATCATTGCCACATAGTGTTTTCAGCCCAAACTCCTCGAGAAGCAGCTCTCTTTCAATGCCTTCAAGTTGTCCCCTACAAGTTTTCTAAATCCCAAAGGTTCCTATGATATAGCTCTTAGTTTGAATGATTTCAAAGAAGCCATCATGCAGATGGCCATTGATACAGCCCCTGGAATTGAAGGTTTCCCTTGTGAATTTTACCAAACCCACTAGGACGACTGACCCTGCACAAAGTATACCATGAAGTTGTTCAAACCAACACTTTAAGCTCTTATAAACCAAGGTAATATCGAGTTCATTCCTAAGTTTGGAGATCCAAAACGCATTACTAAATGGAGATATATCACTCTCTTGTTTGTTTTATAGAAAATTATAGCTAAAGTTCGTACTATTAGATTGAGGCATCTTCTTCCTCTCATTGTTACAACTGCATATAGGTTTCATCAACACAGATATATTTTGGGCAATGTTATTGCCGTTTGGAAGGGTATGGAATGGACCAGAATCTCTAACCAAAAAGCTCTATTTGTCGAGATTGATTTTGAAAAGGCTTATGACAAGATTGAGTGGCCTTTCATCATTGCCATGCTTCAAGCACTAGGATCTGGTACTCAGTTTGTTCACAATCTCAATATGTTGTTTCAAATTGTTGGAGCATGTATTACCATCAATGGAGTGTAGTCACACAGATTTGGGCAACACAAATTAATTAGGAAAGGTTGTCCCTTGGCTTCCTCTTTATATGTGCTTGTTACGGAAGGATTCTACTACCTACCTGCCAATTACTCTTATAGAGGTTTGGTTAAAGGCATTTCTTCCTCATTTTGATCAACATATCATCAATGGGCATTTTACTAATGACTCTTTTCTCATCCTTTTTGGAAGAAGAATCTTCAGTCAAGAATGCCTTGACATTTTTTTTCCTTACTTCAGGCTCTTCCATTCAATGGAGAAAGACTAAATATACAAACAACCCCTCTCTCCCACACCGGAGGCAGGAGGTCAGACAACAACCTTGAGTTTTCCGCTAACTCAAAAACGTCTACACCAACCGACTAATGTCGAGAACGGTGTTAGTGGAAGTGGCAGTCGTTTATGTTGTTTGTCATCAAGTGGTAGTGATTGTGAACAAAGACTGAGAACGAAGACATGGAGAACTCAATCCTCAAATTTTTCATTTTCAATTCATTTTGTATTGTGTGATATGTGCATACGTTATTGTATCGATTGAGAAGCCCAACACTCATTGAGTGTGAATAAATTATGTGGGAGTAACTATTCATATTTCCTAGTTGTTGTACAAATTTTTGAACAAGGTGTATGCTTACATAGAGTGAAGGATGAACACGTGTTGGACCTTTATATAGTCTATGTCATTGCATGTTCCTAATGTGAACATAGGGTATGCTTGCATAGACTGGATGATGAACAAGCATATTGTAGCTTCATATAAATCCCATAGCCACATGTTCCAATGTTCATCCTAAGGGGGAATGTTCAGAATATAATGTTCAATACTCACATTAGTAGGTAAGTGAGAATATTTGTTATAGTTAATCTATTATGTGTGTGAGAGAAAATTAAGAGTGTGATTATGTGATTTGTTTCAACAACTTACCAACATTAGATGTGTGAAAGAGAATAGGAGATTAGGAGAGATAAGGTAGGGATTTGTGATGAGGACTGACTCCACATTAATAGGAGTTCAATCGGTCTGTATATGTAACTACTTGTTCCAAAATTGGATCTTCATTGTACCCAATTAATGTAATTCATACTTATAAACACTTGTATCAGACCTTGTAAAAACACATTAGACCTATATGTAACAGTGTCTGAATTTCTATGGGAAGTGATCTAGAGTTCCTCCAATGAAGTTGGCCAAAAGTTTCATGGCCTAAAACAAAGCGGTTTTGCCTCCAGGACAAAACCGCCACTTTGCATAGAGGGGAAGTTGCGTAACCGCCCCAACAGCTACACATCCGTCAGTGTCTGCAAGGGGGCTATATAACTGCCACAACAATCACGTAACCGCCACCTATCGACACCGATGGCTTCATTATGTTATGAAAATACATGTGGAATGAAATGATTGCATCACTTCCTTACCGTGTCGAGTTAGAGGTTTGGAATATTTCTTTCGAAGGTAGGCATGAGTACGGGTTTGGGAAACATTAGCAATGATTTGGAATGGGTAAGAGGGGTTACAAATTGGAGATTCTCCATTGGAATTAAGCAAGGAATTGTTTTTCCAAAGTCGGTTCCTAACAACAATGAGAGATTCCCTTGTTGTAGTGAATTGAAGAAGGCTTCTAGAATGCAAATGAAGATTGCAGAAGCTTTAGAGAGAGATAATTTTTATTCCTATCCGTAAAGACCATTAATGGCAATATATTGTACAAATTGTGAATTGCAAAGTTGAAGGGGAGTGTTGTTGCCTCACCTACTGAGTTTTTTTCCATTTGAGTTTCTCCAGGGTAAATCTTGTGTTCACATGTGCTTGCGATTGTTTCTCATTTCTTTCGTATGTTTTATACAAGTTGCCTATTAATTTCCAGCACGATATAACTTTTTTACGCATTCTAAGTTTATGCTCATGATTGGTTGAATTACGCAATGTCGAGAATCCATGTTAGTGAAACCTAGAGTGGAATATCCACCTAGTTTATGGATCAGAGTTGGTTATAATTAGTATTTTTCTTCATGTAGTTTTGTTAGTGTGTTGCATTGCAGTTTATGTTTGTCACCAAAGCCAGCAATGCAAGTGGTGAAGGTATCCTAGCACCCTTTGAAACAAAGATTTTCACAAGAAAGTGGAAGCAAGGATTGTGTAGCATGGCATGTATTGATGATGAAGATATCGGAACAGGAAAGAGATTTCACAAGCTTGAAGAGAATGTAGCTAACATCTCTCTCTCTCTCTCTCTCTCTCTCTATGTGTAAGCTTGACCTCTTGGAGTTCATCATGGCACTTCTCATGGAGAACCTTGGTGTTTCTATGGAGGCACTAAGGACAAACTAGGAGGACTGATCCAAAAATGGATCTGAAAATGTCCACTGCCTGTAATGTCCAATACCTGAAATGTCCCTTTCTAGGGCTGAAATTGAAAATGGATCTGAAAATATCCAATTACTGTAATGTCCTTTTCTAGAGATGAAACTGAAAATTCATGAAATAGCACAAACCCCACGTGAAGTAAATTCTGATTTTATAACAGCAGATCTAATATTCCTTGAAACCCTAGCAGCGAACTGTATAGGAACTTCAACTCACCATACAACCATGCAACAACAGCTGAAAATGCTTATAAATAATTATTTCAAGCACAGCAACATTTGTCCATCCAAAGTACATCAAAGAAATGTAGAAACCCATTGTAATTAATTTTTGACAGCAGCAGGGAAGCCACAAACAAGGGCTGAAAATGATAGATAAAATCCTCTAAAAATTACCAAAGTGTATATTACAGCCTTATAAAATATGATAAATCTGAATATCAAAGAATAATGAAGTTTTGTGCCCTAGAAGGCACCCAAATCCTCTTCTACCCTAGTCGCTCCCTAGGAGAGGGGCTCCAAACAATGTCAAAAGCCTTTATGACTCCTCCTTTATGCCCTAGATGCAAACCAGCAAGATGGTCTTCAATAAGAGTCTTCAACACCACCAAATTGAAGGGTTTCCGTCCTCCAATCTCCCATAAGGGTGGGTTTCGTCCTCCATCGATGCCACACTATGATGGATTGTCGCCCAATAGTGGAATGAACTAAGAACAATCAGCCCTAGAGGCCAAGCATAAAGTGTAAATATCAAAAGATGATGTGCAAATGAGCCTATAAGACTCCTCTTATACCCTTTAGTTGGCGCCAAGAGTCATAAGAGTGTAGACCGACCTCTTAAGCTTGCTTTATCTTCTATTTCCATGTTGGAAACTCTTCACCCTTCCGACCTCTTAAGGAGCTTACTTTATCTTTTAATTTCATGTTGGGAGCACTATAACCTAACAGACTGCCTTGAAAGGCAAAACACAAAATAAAAACATAAATATGAATAAAGAAACTGAAATATAGCTCAAGTTTTTCCCTTGTTCAACTTCTTCTTGCCCGCATAAAAGGAGAATGAGCAAGAAGCCTTCAATTTATATTATTTCGAAAAATGGGACATTATAGTACCATCTCGTACTAGGTCCGAAACATACCTAGTACGTAAACTAGTATTGTACTCTCCGAGTATCTATGGGTGCGTACCCTCACAAGCCTTGGGTATGTTCTCGATACATAAAACCGTGCAGGACATACCCGGGGCCTATGGGTACGTTACCCACACAGCTTTTTTTTAATAGTGCAAAAGATAAATTTATCTTGAGGGCTTTGATCGAATTGAACCTTGGAAAGTTCGTGTGAGATTCAATATGGCATAGGCTCCCAAGGGTCAAGAGACATGAAAAGGACTTCATTTGGCTGACTTACTATTTGGGGGATTTCTTGTTGCTCCTCAAGGTTCCTTTATTCTTTAGTCAGTTTAGAATGCATGGGAACACATGAAGCACTTGGTGGTTGGGCAGCCTATATTCTCTTCCTTTGACACTAGGTGCCAAGCCTACAAATCGATTTGGTGGGATCTAAAATATAAAGACAAGATCCTTGCCTTGACAAGAGGTCACTCTACCCTCCTTTGGTTTGAGAAAGGATTTAAAATATTTCATGACTCGTACAGATTTGGGAAGTGGATGGAATGGACAGACCTTAAAGCTTTCTCTAAGCTTACTCAATCTTGGTTCAAAATGTATACAATGCTCGAAACACTTTCACAACTCCCTCTCACTGGACTAATTATGGAGGATGAGAATGGCTTTTTGGATCTTTATGAGGTGGCCCAAAGGGCCCCCTCTCCAAAAGGTTACCTCAAAAACAACTCTATGAAAAGATTGCCTTCTCCCCAAACCTTTCCCGGGCCTTAACAATAACGAGAATGTTTGTGAGCCCATTAGTAGATGGACTCATAGATTTAATGGTTTGTGGTCTTCTTGTATTCATCAAAGAAATCTCGCTTTAGATGGTTTTAATTCATAATAAGCTTGATGTTTTCTTCTAATATTTTATAGGTTGTTGAGACTATAAGCTTGTTGTTTTCTTTAAATTTATATATATATTTTAATTTTTAAAAATATATTGTATGAAACGATACCCACACGTATCGTACACAGGGGTTTAAAAAAATTGTTTCAAAGATACCAAACCCGTATCCCTGGCAAATAGATCAAATATTGTCTTAGAGGTGAACATTGAGAATGTTGTGCAAGTTGTCCCCTGACAATGTAGCAGCGAAGGAAGGGGCTGCCAGAGATTGCTTCGTAAGAGGCGTCCATCGCTCTTTTCGACCCCTTGCGCGACCCATTGCCTTGACCTTCTATTGAAGGCACAGAAAAAATTGATTAGGTGAGACCAACAGTACAAGATGCCAAAACATCACAAAATACATTTATAATCACCCTTGTGTTCTCATCTTGATGAGAGATCACACAAAGAGGAAAACACTTGTGTGAGCGAGTGTCATCATCAAGGTTTGCAACTAGCTTCTAGTGTTACAAAGTATTTATAATTTATTGATATCGTTGAAGAAGATGTTTGTGAGTCAAGCATGGCTAGATTCAATATATTCAAAGAGAGCTAATGGAGAGAATACCGAAAGATATTTTTATGATGCATTTGCAAAAGAGAGTAAGCATAGATCATGATGGTAACTTTAAACTTCAAACTTCAATTTAAATTTAAAAGTATTTACCTAATTATAAGTTTTTTTAACTTTAATTTGTTTGAACTTTGTAGGTGTTAGAGCCTTTGATGAGGGTTTTGTGCTTGGTGGATGGGGAGCAAAACCCAATGTGATACATTTATGAGGCCGTGAATAAGGCCAAAGAGGCCATCCAAAACTATTACAAGGGGGATAGAGACATATTTGATCCCATTTGGGAGATAATTGATTGAAGGTAGAACAATCAACTCCACCAACCCATTCATAGATTGGGTACTACCTCTCATCTCCAAGTTTTCTTCTCTAATGGCTTCACAGATGTTAACGGGTAGGGTATGGAGGGCCTCTCAACATGCACTAGGAGGATGAAACTTGAGATTGAGGTGAGGGACCTTATTATTTGAGTTGCGAATTACAAGAAAACTAGGGGGCTCGTTGTTTTCCCACTAACTATCCGAGGGAAATCCACCCAAACACCAAGTAACAAAATTTGGAATCTTTACTTATATTTTAGAAGTTACAAATTTACAATTATTAATTACTTACAAACTTTTGAATTTCTTGTTTGCAGCTTCTTGATGGCAAGATTGGGGTGGAAACACCCCAAATCTTCAATAAATAGCCCTTTGAATTTTATCTCAACCTTGTCGTGCTTCCAAATGTGAGCGCAACTAGAGTTTGTTTGAGGCCATTCACATAAAAAAGCATAATAATTTGACTCAAGGATGTCAAAATGACTTTGGTTTTTGTGTGATACAACCTTCAACGTTACACAAGAAAGGCGGGCACATCACAAGAGCCTATTTATTTGAATGAGATTGATGCCTACAAAGTGACTAGACTCATTTGCACAAAATGAGGAGAACGAGATTGTTGATTTCAAGAGGCAAGTTGTGGAGGGTGTAGGTACATTAGAAGCAAGAGAGATTGCATTGGATGACATCATTATAGATGATTCAAACATGGGGTATAGGAGGATTCATTTCCATCCATGACTAGGGTGGATCCAAGCGTAGTCTTGTAGGAAAAGTGGCATTGCAGCCAAGTGCGAGTACTAGACCCTCTCCCCAATTTCTAACTAGAATATGGTAACAACAAATTATAAATTCATGTGATTTGTAACTTGCATGGATATGCAATTTATGATAATGATTCTCAATGACAATCATCATAAATTCATAATAGCTATTAATTGGTGGTTGTATTCACATATGCAATTTTGTACTTTATTTTTATTTGAATTTAATAGAAAACACTTGAACCCAACATTTTATAGAATCATTGGATACATTATCTAACCGTATTTTGTATAAAATGTGTCTTCAAGAAATTTAAGCATTTTTTTTTTATTTTTGAGTTTTGCTAAGTCGGAAAATTTTTGGTCTATCAAGTTTGAGTCAAGCTCGAGTATGCAAAATACGGATCCAGAAGTGAGATCCCACACATCGTAAAAAAACTTGACATGGAAGAGTCCAAAAGAATATTATTCATCAGAATCGTATAAAGAAAGAGTTACCTAAGTCTCAAGGGCGGGGGGACGAGGGTACGAGGGGACAGGGTTTCGAGATAGCAAAAAAAATCCTAATTTTGGGGATATAATGACTAATGACCATTTCAAGGGTTTTAACCACACACACAAAAAAAGCAGATCTGACTTTTAATTTGCTGAGACTATAAAGACAAAATCGAGACTATCTATCTTGAAATATGCCAAAAAACACCAATAAACACCTTGAAACCACTCGCCACAATTATATATATATTTTATGGAATATTAGAAGCCAAAATCACAAAGAAACATTGAAGAACTCACTGCTGGAAATTAATTATAAAGTGGAAATTGCAGCCACAAGAAAATTATAGAACTAGGGCATAGAAACCCTCTAAATTCACCAAACTTCAAATTCCATCCTTATAAAATATTACAAATCAGATTATCAAACTAGATTTCTCAAATAGTTCACCAATAGCTCCAAATCCTACCCAAGGTAGGTCGCTCCACCCTTAATAAATAAAATACAAGCTGGAAATTACAAGTAGCTCTTCAAATCAGCCTCTAAAATCGAACCCAAGCCAAGGAGAAGGGCTTCCGTCCTTCCCTTCACCTCTAGAAGGGTTTTCGTCCTTCAAGGCAAGTACAAATGAGGGTTTTCGTCCCCAAGTGCAAGAACATGGAGCAACAAGCTCACAATGCCCAAGTACAATAAAATGCCCCAAATCCAGATGCAAATGACGCCTTTAATCTTCTTTTATATCCTCTTTTTGGCGCCAAGGCTCATAAAAGAAAAGCCGGCCTCTAATGAGCCATTATAATCTTTCATTAAACCTTACTAAAGGCACTAGACCCAACCGACCTCATTTAGAGGGGAAATATAAAAATAAAACATGAATATAAATGATGAAATCTGAAATATAATCCATGATCCCCATTGTTCAATTGTAGCTTGCTTAGGAATCCTTTATTGCCGATTAATTCGAAAAAAGGGCCATTACAGGGACAACTACTAAAACAATACATAAAAATTAATATTTCAATATTTTTAACTTTTTTCAATGACATTTAGGGATTTAAATTGTATAGAATGTATTTTAGGTACTTTCAAGCTTATAATTTAAGTTCTTGTAACAATAACATCTTTTTAAAAGTAAAAACATCAGAAAACTTTTAAAAGATTTAAATAAAATTGGGGACATCCCTTCCAAGTCCCCAAGTCCCCGAAACGCGTCCAAGTCCCCAAGTCCCCGAAACGTTCGGGACGTCTGGGACGTCACCAAAATCTAGGGGACACCTACCCGCGTAACACTGATTTAAGAAACCAAATTGAAAACTAAAATTAGAATCTTGTCTTCTTTGCAAATGTAATAAAGCAATGCAATATATAGCTAGAGGAATGGATGAAAAAGAAGACAAACATCTAGTACAAACAATACTTCTTGGTGTACACAAAATATTTAGAACCTTTCGATGGAAAAGGCACAACCCTACTTCAATACTAAGCCTTTCGTGTATTTTCATTCTATGCTAATTGATTTCGGCAAATAATGGTGTATACCAATGTTTCAATTTTAACATGTTCCTAGAGATCAAAACAAGGTGGCGGATGCTTTGGCAAATTGGGCCTTGGATCATCATAATTTGATCAACTTTGGCCCTTTGCCTTTGACATGGTCTCCAGAGAAGCAAAATCAGATTGAAAAGATCCTTCAGTTGCATTCATCGGATGGATAAGTTGATGTTATGCTCTCTTTCTTCTTTCTTATGTTGTTGGAAGTCTAAGGATAGATCATGGAGTATGAGTACCATGGCGTGGCATTGTATTTTTAATAACTTATTTCTAGTAATATAATTTTGGTTTTTTTTTTTTAATGTTTAAATTTTAACAAGTCTCCAAAAAAGAGCTTATTCTCATAAATAATGTGCGAAAGAAATTATCCATGAATAATCAATTAAAATCAAGCGCCTATGTTTATGCTTTTGGGGCTTTTATTATTTCATCATGACTCAATGACATGCAAGTTCTGATAATTTGATATCAAGTAATGGTAAAAGAAACAATAAAAAAAGAACTTAAAACTTCAACAATCGAATAATTCATTTACTTCCACAATTATGTGTATATCTCACGCATATGTATCTGAGGATAAACGGATATTTACAAAATATTTTGGATTTCTAGAAAATCAAGCATCCTTGCAAGGGCACAATGAGAAAGGAAAATAGTAGAATAATATTTAGAAATCTGAAAACAGTTTGTATCTATTTTGCTGAAGGGTCATCAAAAGGATTTCTGTCCAAAAAGAATTAAACAAAAATTAATGCACACTTTTCAGGGAAAAAATAACTCACAAGAAGTTCATTCATATCACTTGAAGCTTGAAGCCTTGCACGTTCCTCTAAAGAACGTCCCAATAAAACAAAACCAAGTAACATGACCTGCATACGAACACAGAATGTAAAAAAATTATGATATAACCTTCTTTGAGACATATGGCAGATGCATAAGTTTCTTGATGCAAATTACCATTAGTACAACAAATAATAGGCAAAGAAGACCTGAAAAACTAAAGTAGCCAATAACTCAAATTTCACGCATACTAAGATTGTTGTGCCTAGAAATAATTGAATGATGCCATGAGCACGAATTATGTCATCCAGTGTAGTGAAGTAGCACATGCGAGATAGTGATAGTTACATCAGAAAACAGAATCAAAAGAAATGAAAATACTAATAATGTTTACAGATAAGAAAAAGTGGTTAATGGGAACACAGAGAGAATCAAGGATCATAGACATTATTCTGATATGGCTAATGCCTAACATTTTTGGTCTAAACATTAAACATTTTCCATATGCATGATGTGTATTTTAGGCTATTGCAATTTAGTGATCTTCTATTTTGTATGGTATTCATGCAGCTGTAACAAGTTTTTCCAAATTTCCACATATATTAGTGTACATCCCTTGAATGAAGAGGCATACCAAAAAATAGAGGACAAGCAGTAAAATTACACACAATAAGGTGCAAACAATATGCAAGAAAAATTAAGTACCGGTTCATCAAAGAATGAAGCACCCCAATTAAATTCAGGGTATGCCAAAGAAACCTGCACAAAATCAGAAGAGGGTTTTCAGTAACCAATGGAGTCAACTAAATCACAGAAATCGTCATGATTAATTTAGATCATGAATTAGATTTGATCAATTCTACGAAAGCTACGACATTTTTAAATAATAATTCATGTTCATATTATACTTACAACACTCATCATAAAAGCAGATATTGCTCCAAATCCAACAAGCGAGTTCATGTTTGGGGATTTCTGTAGAAAAGCTTTAACGCCATCCATAAGTAAATCTGCAAAAGCCAGCAGAAAGTCCATTGACCATATGACAAATAATTGTATGCAAAATCTTACTTGTAACACAACATAATAAAAATTCCAGTGCGGAAGTTGTATAAGGAAGAAAAGCAGGTCATGATGCCTCAAGGACCCACATGGAATTTTTTAATCTCTTGAAGAGATGGCTTACCTACTGATCCAGAAGGAAGGATCTTATATTTAATTGTAAATAATTAATAATATTTTAAGTTGGGCCCAGCCAATTCTTATTTTGGGACAACTTCATATTATTATTATAAAATAAAAAGTATTTTTAAATACTCTTATGAGGTCGGTCTTCTTAAGGGAAGATTAAAAAGTGCATTGGGCTTCTAATTCATCCTTGCGCCAAAAAAACAATATGAAGGTGGATCTAATGGCCTAGGAAAGCTTATGCATGTTTATTTCAAAGATTGATATCTTGGGTTTGTGCATGGTGTGCCCTACTCTCCACTGAAGACGAATACCTTTGGTGTGGCTCAACTTTGAGGACGAAAAACCCTCATTGGATCCTATTGGGGACAAAACCCTCAATAGTCACAACACTTGGGGACGAAAACCCTCATTTGTTGCATTGGTGGCTTCATATGAGAGTCACAAGTGGACTTAATTGGCAGATTTTTGGAACAACAAGGTGTTTATCCGTGCTTAGGGCACTCCTACTTCAGCTAGGGCATGCTTTTGGGGGCTGCCACATTCATTTTCAGCTTGATCTACCCATTTGGAGATTTCGGGATCACTTTTCAATGGGTTTTCATGGTTGGAAAATTGTGATTTCACTTTCATTGGATAGTTGGTCTCTTCAAGATCATTTTGAGCATTGGTTTGTGTTGAAACTCCAAGTATTGATGGAGTTATGAATTTTTGAAGTTTCAGTTGTATTTGCACTTGAAATAAATTTACAAAATACATATTTTCTCCAAATTTCATCTTGTTGGATTTATTGAGTATTTGGGATATTTCTATGTTAATTTTCAGCCCATATTGCATGTGAATGATTGTTCCCAAGTGCTGGTACAGTTCGCTGCCCTAGAGGGATATTAATTAATGTTCTAAGCTGATTTTGATACCCTAAAAGTGTAATTTCCAGATCGCTGCTAGGGTTTTTAATATTATTGGATCTACTGTTACAAAAATCATATTATTTTCAGTTGGGTGTTGATGTATTTTCAAATCTGATTTTTAGGGTTTGTGGCCAAACTCTTATTTTTGGTTTAAGCCCTAGAAAGGAACATTACATTAATATATATTTTGGATAGTCAAAGTTTTGGAAAAGCAAGTACGAAGTTCATCAATCACATATATATCAAATATTTGCTAGATATGTGGAAATATAAAAAAATCTTATATGCAGACACAACACCAAATCTCATAATAAAAATGCCAATACGCAAAATGTCTAAAGAACAAAACAAGTTAAAGTGATGCCTCAAGGAGGCCCAAGAATTTTGGAACCTCATAACGGGATGGTTTAAGCCCTTGTCCAAGATGGAGAGAGAGAACGAAATTCTATTACTGCCCACGAATGACCAAAGTAGGTCCATGTGACTTGATGGTACAACCAACAACTAGAGCATGTATGAACCAAAAGGAGCTCCATCTCCCCAGAACCCTCCTTCCCAGCCCCTGCCAATGAGAAAAGAAAGAATAGGTCCAAGATAACCTTGGACCACTAGAGTTCCCAAATCAATAGCTTCTCCAAATTAAATTTTGATGGTGGCTCCAAATTCAACCCGGTCTTACTTTGAGTGCAGAGGCAGATTTTTAAGAGATATTAAGGGTATTTTGTTGAGTACTTATTCCCAAGGGATCAATGGGGGCACTAACAAGGAGACAAAACCCATGGCTTAGTGTATGGTTTGAAGCTAGCTATATCCCTCGCATAAGGTAACTCATTGTTGGTCATATGCACATGAAGAAAAGATCGATCTCGAACTAGAATTTAGACGGGATTTTGGCAAAGGCTTGGGATCTTTTCTCTTTAATAAAATTTACTTCCAGCATACTTATTGTGAAGATGGTGGCCCGGCATACCTCCTCGCAAATATAGTTGTGTCACTAGGCCAAATCTCATATTGATTCCATTCTTATATATTCCGATTAGAAAGGTGTATCCCTTATGCTAATGAAAGACAGTGTGAGTAAGACCAGGTTGAGCATTCATGTTTTATATCCAATCAATTAATGCATTAAAGGAAAAGAAATAGATTAAGCCATTAGGAAAGGCAAAGGACCTACCTCATGATCTACTCGGGCATGGAGTCTCATGAGCGGGTTCTATACAATGCCCAAATTTTGTTTCTTTAACTATATGTTGGCAGAAATGATCTTGATGATCTTGTAAAGTCCTCAATTCCGAGCAAATGGCCTAGGAGGCTTTTCATCCGTCTTAGCCTTGGTCATGCCCAAGGGGCTAGTGACGTTGATGGTTATTAGGTGTGGTTTGTACCTTCATTTCACTTATATGTTATGTTTTGGAGTTGGACACGTACTTTGAGGTGACTTAAGTGAAATAAAGTTGTGAGATGCCCCTTATGGTACTTTATGTTCTAATTTTGCATTGGGATAACTCAAGTGTATTTTTGTCTTAGTGGTGATAAAGTAACTTAAGTTATTTTATTATTATGTGGTTTCCCCTAAGGAAGTCAATTAGGGTTCTTTTGGGCCCTTTGTTGCAATGAAAAGTAATAAAAGGAAGCTTGGGGGAGAAAGGGGCATTCATTCATACACTCACCGTTTTTATGATATTAAAGCCATTACTAGTTGCATGTTTTTTGCACGTGGAGTAAGCTCCCACAAGAACCCTAGATTTGGTGGTGAGAGATCCACTCCTAGTTAGCGAGCACTCTGTGGTGGTGAGAGATCCTCCCTAGTTTGTTAATTTAGAGCTTCATTCAAATCAGATTTTTATATCAAAGTTATCGAGAAATTTCAAAGGTTTGTTCAATGTCGAAGAGAGATTATTTGGTCCATACTTCACCATCTATAAATCATATTATTTCCAGTGTTTGAGGCAAGCTTGGCAAATTCCCGGAGCAGCTTTCATTTAGTTTAGGACTTTATTTATTTTCAGATCTACTTATTTAGGGTTTTACAAAGCAGTTGTTTTCTAGGGTTTCGATTGGAGTTTTTCAGTTTTCTAGGTTGCATCTCGATTCGTTATAATTTAAATATATTGTTGTCTGCGAATTTCAGAATTTATAATGATCATTTCAGCTCCTTGTGAATTTTTAGAATTTTTAGGCGCTTTAAAGTGAGTTTAAATAAATAAATAAAATCATATCTAAGAGATAAAAATTATTTCTCTTGTTTATTGTTCTACATATTTTTCTAAGTTATTTGAAGCTTTTGGGTAGTGTTAGAAATTATTATTCTGGAAAATACAAATATGTCTTTATTTCTGCATATTGTTGTCATAAAAATCAGAATTCAGTTCATTGTTATTTTATGTATATTTTGTGAATTTCAAGTGATATCCCACAAGGGATATTTCAGTAGTATCAGAGCCGGCTTTCCTCTAGCCTGTTTGGGTGAGTATGAAGGCTTATTCCAGGAGGAATACACCCCGAAAATAAGGGTAGAATATGGCAATCAGGAAGAGAATGTGGAAGAGGTCAATGTGAATTTTATGAATAAAATGTTTATCAATATGGTGAAACAATAAGAAACCATTAACCTTTATTTGGGCCAACTCATAGAAAAATTATCACAGGCAGATTTGGGAATCATGCGGAAAGAGGAGAAAATAGTAATACAGGGCAGCAAGCTCAAAAGGGTGAAGGTAGCAATTCAGGGCAGCACACTTCCCCTTCCCATAATACACATTCGAGCATGCATGAGCCAACATTTTTGAAGGATCCAGAAATTACACAAGTGGGACAACACTCAAAAATTTATGATGAGGAGACTTGTTGGCTTAAGTATGAATCATTGAGTGAAGGGTTTAAAGCTAACATGCCTTTTACCGAGTACTGCAAGATGAAGATCGGTAGTAGGCCCAAGAGGGATCACTCTATTCATGTTCGGATTTGCAGAGGAGATTGGGACAGATTTCCATTCCACACTTCGATGGTTTTAAGAAGTGTCTAGGGCAATCATGGATACATACACCTTGGGCTCCACGGCATGATTGCACAGGGAAAGGAAAGGCCCAATTCATTGAGGTCTTTGAAAAGAGTGAGGATAACAGAGATGAGGAGTTAGAGATCCACGAGGTGGATGATGGAGATAGAGTTGCATTGGACAGTACTGATGTGGAGCAAGAGGTGGACATGACTTATAGGATGTCTTCTCGTTCTCTTGGGGTGCCTGATGATACAGTGATGAGCATACACAAGTATACCATGTGTGATGTTCATTCTCATTATAGACCTCCAAACCTGGATAGGAGTCATATTGTTGAGTTGCATAGCATTGAGGAGGTTGACATTGGGCGGTGGATGTTGGAAGGGTATATAGGTTCGGGATCTATGATGATGTGATCGACTTTGAGGACAACTTCTACACAGGTCCAAAGTCGAGGATGAGGTTTGAGGAGTTTGTGAGGTGTGTGGGATACCAGTTTGTTGTGTACGGTGATGCGGACTCTACTCACCATTATGAGCTTATGTTGGGCATGGACTATCTACGGTTGTTGGCTAAATTTTCTCGCATAACTGAAAACATAGGCGGTGATGAGATAAATCTCCCTCATTTACTTGGTGAGGCTCCAGTGTATGATTTGTCAATAAAATATGCTAGTATCTATTTTGGGGTTTTACTTTAACCATGCAAATCATGAACCATAGGCCAGTATAGTTTTTAGCAAGTAAGCAAATCATTAAAGAAAGGAAATATCTAATGAAGAAAGAAATAATAAAAACACAGGGAAAAAAAGAGGGAAGATGTGCAACCCAATCAATAGATTACAGAGTTGATTGCATGCACATGTATGTAACCAATAGATATTAACACGCAGAATTATAAATAAAGGCAACTTTTCGGATCTAGATCTAGAATAACACAAAGTTTATAAGTAGATCTAAGACAAAAAAACTAGAAACAAAATGCACCGTGACACAAGTTCTTCGGAAATCTACTCCTTTCTATTCATTTGCTTCAAATAGCTATCGAGATTTCAAAGACAAAGTCCTGGAACACAAGAATGCTCTTACAAAAATTCCGATCCTTAACCCAAAGGTCTTTCCTCTAATTATAGAATGTAAAAGGAAAAATACAAATGGGAAACTCAATTGAACTGGAACATAAACAAGAAATAAGGATAACACTCGACAATTATCTTCCTATAATTCCTCTTCGAGTGACATGCATCCGGATCCATACTCAAACTTATACACATCTATCACTTAACTAATAGAATTGTTCCACATAACTTAAAGTAATGGTTTCAAAACCAACAACTTTAAATTTTTACAATTATATCCTAAACGTGAAAATAGAAGAAGAAAGAGTAGAAGAAATATTCGCCACCGTAACATCTACATCTTTTTGTTTTGATCATCGAATATACTTGTCGAACATGTAATTCAAAGAACTTCTCATCTATCTTAGCCACTTTCCTTTTCCGTCCTAAATCGCAGCAAGCCTTCGCTCAATACCCCGATGCATACTTCCACATCCTCCAAGCTAGGTCCGAACTTCTCAATATCTCGATCACAAATACGTCACTAGCTTATTGATGGAATTCATCGTGAAATGCCTAATGACTCCATCAATTCTCCTCGCACCATCAAAAGAGATCCCTCCAGAATCGCACTTTTCAGAATGGTCCTTGTGTATGAAGAAACGCTCCCGACCACTTCCTCGTTCGTGAAATCAATAATATTGTCCGCAAAAGATGATGCCATACTCTCAAGTGCCTACATCCTCGGTGTCACTCGATTTCACCCCGAAATCTGTGACTACCCAATTCGAAAAATTTCCGTACTTTTAAAATAGTGGGTCATTTGTTGTTTTTATTGCACGAAAGTTCTCAGTATTAAGTCAAGATAATCCCAAAGAGCCATATTAGCCCTTTTTGCCAAATACCCGATGCCCAAAATTGTTTTATTCTCATAAGTCTGGATTTGTCTGTGGGAAATTTGTATTTAATTATTTTGAGCCCCGTATGAGGCTATTTCATACTCGTTTCAACTCTGTTATAAGCGAATATGTTATTATTCCTATATACCGTAGGATTTTAACTTATTTTAAGTTTTGGGCTTTATTTGTAACTTTTGGCAATTTTTCTGTTTTTGTGGTGTCCCGTTCTGCTTTCTCAAAATTTCTCTGAACAACTCCTTCACGGTAAGCCCGATTTTGGCCCGAGCAATGGAAAACATACACGCACATTTTGCCCGGAGGAAGTCATCATCGGAGGTCCGGATCACCGGGAAAAAGCGAAGTCGTGCACAGAAAAGTGCCCTGCGATGGGCGCCTTTTTGGAAAACAAAGGATTTAAGTCACGATGGGAAAAATATAAGCCGCAGCGGATGGGAATTATATGCCCGCCTCTGGCAGGTACTTTTTCCCGTGTTATAAAAGTCACTTAAGCCGCAGTGGGAAAAATAGAGGTCGAGGCGGTGGGAATTTATTGCTCGCCTTGCAGGTAAAAATTCCCATGTTATAATAAAAGGAAAGTGACTTAAGTGAAATCATGGGATTTTAGTGCCGCCTTGCAGGGTAAAGAATCCCATTGCAAAAGTCAAATCACTTAAGTGGATCATGGGATTTTGGTGCTCGCCCGGCAGGTAAAGAATCCCATTATGAAAAAAATCTTAAAAATAGAATTACATGTGCAAAAAGTGCGCCCTTTTGGTGATGGATTAAAGTGATTAAATTGATTATTTTTAATAATCTTTCTCCTTGGAAAAAGTGCGCCCAAGCTTGAGGAGGTCAAAAAGTCAAAGGAAGAATAAAAGAAAGGAATTAAATTAATTAAATTTAATTTATTTAGTGGCTGCCCCTCTCCTTGGAAAAAGTGCGCCCCATTTAGGAGTTATTTAATGATTTTAAATGCATTAAATCATTAAATTAATTTCTATTTTCAGTGGCTATGGTCAAAGCACACTGTGAGGCTAAAGTTAAGTGCTGTGTGAAGGATTAAATTGGATTAATTTAATTTATTGATGGCTGTCCTTAAACATGCAATTTTTAAAAGAGAAAAGCATGATTTTTAATTAATTAATTGCCTTTAATTGTTAGGGCAATTATTAATTATAGAATTGTGAAGGTTATATAAGCATGGGCAGCCATATGGATGAATTATTCAACACACAGGTAAAGAATTGCAGCTAGGAGAAAAAGTGCGCCCCCATTAGAGGAAGGATTTTGCACAGACAAAGTGCTAACAAAGGCTAAAAGCTTCCAGATTTGGCGCATGCTTTGGAGAAGGTTGATCTTCGTCGGCATAGTTGTTTTCACAGGTGTAACAGGAGCTCAGGTGTTGATTGAAAGGATTCATGCTCTCTTTATGTGCAAATTAAACACCAATTTTTGGGGCAGCAGGCTTGAAAAGTGCAGATTTTTATAATTTAAATTCACTATTCATGCTCCGGTGGCCATTTTTGTCTGAATAAATTGCAGGAACTCATTACAGGTGCTTTATAAAAGAAAAGGAGTATTTATCAATGTCCAATACATTGCAAATATCCTCCGAATCTGAAGAATTGTCCAGATCTCGCACTAAGATTGAAGAAATCCGGCCAAATTAGAAGAAAAAGAATTATTCAGACAAAGATTGATAAAGCCATGGCAAAAGGAGATGAAAAAGAGAGCACGATGGATTCATGCATCGCTTTCTAAACTTTCGGACATAGGAGACACTGGATCTAGGCCCAAAACCTCTTTCTCGATTTGATTGATGTATCCAGAGCCGGAAAGACTTCACTCATGTGTGCGGTCAAAAGTAGTGGAATTATTCGAGCCGCAGCCTTTCCCATGTACATGCCCCATTGCGAGTTTGTGATGGAGTGTGCTAGATCTTATCATCTTTCATCCATATCGGTGCGTGATGTAATGCGGGAAAGACTAATTCGTTTGATGCGAATTCTTCGATTATTGTTTGAAGATTCCAAGATTTAAAGGTGGTGACTTATATTAGCATTCGTGATGCCGACAAGTAGGTGGGAAAAGCATAGAGCTGACTGTGTGAGCATCATGAATAGCCGGTTCATGAAGAAGCCTAGATCCCCTTCCAAGTTCCCGAGAACTCTTCCACGATCCAATTTGGTGCAGGAGGCGGATGATATTGTCAAATTGCTATGCAGGTTGAATGGTGAAGCGAATGCCTACACTTTCCGGACATGGATGTATGCTTTCATCAGGACCATTGAAATCAACAAGGTTGATTCTATAATCAGTTGGTCAGAAATTATTAGCAGCAACATCGGTGAGCAACTGCGGAACGTAAAGCGTACCTTCAGCTTCAAGATGACTTCATACTTGGTATATGCTGCAGCTTCACAGGGTGTCTTTTCCAAGCTGGATAGATGTGGTATTCTTTCCAAGGATCCCATTTTCGAGTGCTACCCGCAGCTTACTGCACCTGCGTGCGAGAAGGACTTCAAAGTGATCAACGATGGTTTCTTCTACGATTTCATCTGCAGGTTAGACAAAGACTTGAAGACTCACAGGGTAAGCAAGGAAGCATGGGAAGCAGTGTCCAAGATTGGGCAGTATTCATCCAGTTGCGATTTCACATACATCGGGGTTACGAGCTTTTCAGGTGAACCAACAAAGATGCCAAGGTACCCGAGTGATGATTGATTGCCGTGGAGCCGAAGCAGTAACTTGTGGAGTTACACGACCTTCATCACGAAGCGCACAAGTCTACGGGCTTCTTCCCACTCACCGTGGATATTACAACAGCATCGCATTCACGAGCTCGAGGAATGGAAGCACAGACGTTGTCCGAGTATGAGCAAGAGTTCTTCCTCGCACGGCTCAATTTCGATCCATTTGGAATAGCCAGAAGACAATCTCCCAGAGTACGCACATGTGCCTTCGTTAGAAGATTTCGGATGAAGTGCGAGTATGAGTACGAGGTCGAAAGAAAGATTTCAGCAGTCAGCTTTGCAAGCAAGTATTTGACTTTGACTAGCGCGATACTGCGATCTTAAAGATGATGGGAACGTGGTACTTGACACTTACCATCAAATGGGAGGAGATAAAGCTCTACCGCAGATAGCAATGGCATGGCCAAAGACAATAGAAGAAAGATCTCGAGTCAGTTGGTGAGTACTTCGAGCTGGTTCTAACGAAGGGATACCGCCTTGATGAAGTATTGATGAACCAAATCACAGTGCAACTTCGCACAGAGATTCCCTGCGAAAAGCATGAAGGAGAGAGCAGCAGAAGGTCCGAGAAGTCAAAGTACGCAGAAGATCTCAAGAGAGAGAAGACCACTTCTATGACCATAGCTTTGACTCCGACTTCTCCAAGACTCTAGTGGATCACCAACTATCGCACCACGACAGCAGGATGCTTCCATGCCTTCATTAAAACCAGCAACGCTCATCTTCTCTCCGCAGCCACTTCGCTCAAAGACCCGCTCCAGAGGAGATGTTGAAGCCGCAGATGACGGAGTTCGAAAGAGCTTTGTCCTCGGATGTTTCGAGAGGATGGCAGCCATGATACTCGTGACACTTTCTCGATGGAGAGGATGCAGAGCGGAAATGGTAGTGCACTTAGTGACTTCTCACTCTCCGAGAAGTAATTTCTCGGAATGGTTAGCTTGCAGCTTGGTTCCGGAAGCAAGAGTAGAGATGAACTTAGAGGAACATGACTGCAGCCTACTTCAGTGATCCTGAGCGTAAGAGACAGAAGGCCTAAAGTTGCTAAAGCAACTTCTAGGTTGATCATCAAGGATTCGAGAGAGAAGTTTGCCGAGATATTAATCCCGGCGGAAGGAAACGTAGAAGAGGAACTCACTGGCAGAAGATGTGACGGTGACCAAAATACCACTCGGCCAAGCTACCACCGAAGGATCAAGCAGACACGCAGACGCTTCCTGGATGCTTTGTTCCTTAGGCTCGATGTGGAAAAGGCGGAGAAAGAAGAGTCAGCAAGCAAATATCTCAATTATGTGAGATCGTAGCCAAGGTTGCTAAACCTTCCGTTCACCCATTTCAAATACAGTGAGTGATCATCTTATGCGGAAATGGAAGATGCAAGCAATCAAGTAAAGGCTATTGACGAAATGGAAGGATCTCGATTATTCGTCAAGCTTCGTGGCAACTTGGGAAGTGCCACCACTAAAGGTTATGAACGATGCAAAGAAATCAACTAAAGCAACTCGATAAAGCATAGAAGGAATAAATACAATTGCAGAGAGTAACCCGAGTATTTTGGCCGAGATCAACAAGTCACGCCGGAGATGTATTGGTTGCAGAACAAATTGTGCTTGGATGGATCAATCGAGAAGGGGAAGCAGCTAGAGTTTGCGCAGTATCTTTCCGCTTTGGAGATCTGCAGAGTTTCTGTCAAGAGGATGCAGCGCTGAGAGTAGAACATCGATTTGGCTTGGACAAAGTATTATTTCTTTCACCGAGGAAAGAGTGGATGGAGGTATTACTTCATACGTGCGGATTGTTTCTAACGAGGTGCATGATTCCTGGAGGGTTCTCTTCGATGGTGCAAAAGAGGATTGACAAAGCCACCAAGCCTTTCACGATGAACTCTATCGGTAGGGTCGGTGACACCAGCAGTGCATATCATGAGATTTGGGCCAAGTTTGGAAGAAGTGGAAGCATGCAAAGAAAGTGTCAATGAAGGATTGCTGCAATTCGGTCAGACGAAAAGAAGCAAGAGCTAAAACAGATGGAAAGATGTCTTTGAACTATATGTTCGACAAGTATATCGATATCGTAACAAGAAGAAGATGTAGATGTTACAAATTGGGCAGACTTCTTCTATTTCTTTATTCTTCTACTTTCTATGTTCTCGGATGAAATTGTAAACTTCTAAGTTATTGGTTTTGCAACCATTACTTGAAGTCATGTGGAACCTTTCTATTAGTTAAGTGATACATGTGTCACTTAAGAAGAAGTTAGTTGAGGATGATTGCCAAATGTCATCTTTACTTGTTGTTCATACTTTAGTTCAGTTTGAGTCTTCTATTTTTACTTTCCTCCTACATTCTATAAGTAGGAGAAGAACCTACTGGGTTAATGATCGATCAGAATTTGTAAGAAGCAATCTTGTGTTCTAGACTTTGTGCTGAACCCCTGAGAGCCACTTGTTGTAGAGGAATAGAAAGAAGCAGGTTTCCGGAGAACTTTGTGTCACGGCGTACTGTGTTTCTTGCTTTTAAATCTTAGATCTTTAAAGTAAACTTTGTGTTATTTTAGATCTGGATCTAGAACTGCCTTTGCTTTAGAATTCTGTGTGTTCAAATCTATTAAGTTTCTTCTATGTGCATGCGATTAGCTCGATATCTACCGATCGGGATGCACATCTTCCTTACTTCTTCTCTCTCGTAATTCCTCTACTTCCTTCTTCTATAATTTTCCTTTCTTAAACAAATAAGCTATTTACTGCAAAAATTTCTTAGTTATGGTTCATGAACTAAGTTGTTAAAGTAAAACCCCGATAAATAAAAACACATTTATATCGACAAATCGACACGGAGCCTCACCGGTTAAATGAGGGAGATTTATCTCATGACTCGCCTAGGTTTGATGCTATGCGTAAAATCTAGCCAACACATCCTTTTCAAAGATAATTCTCGCAGATCTCCAAACGGAAAGACACTCGCAAACTCAAGTTGTTTCCCCTTCTCAACTAATCCATCGGCACAATCCGCTCCGCAATCAGCACCTCCCTCGGCAGCTTATTAATTTCGACCAAAGTACTTAGGTTACTTTCAACAACTCGTGCTCATGTCTATCGTGTTCACACACCGGTTGCTTCACTGAACCGATGCATTCTTCATAACCTTTAGACGGGCTAGTACCTCTCCGAGTTATACGTGCTTGGCAAATGATTAAACTTTTCCATTCATCGATAGCTTTAACTCCGTTGCTCGCATCTTCCACTTCCCCGCATCGATGATCACTCACCGCTATGTGCCGAAATGGGCTAAACAGAAAATTTGGCAACTTTGGCAATAATCTCACACAACCGAGACACCCGCTTCCAAACTTCAACTTTCTCCACCTTTTCTTGGTCAAGCCTAAGGAATAAAGCATCTATTAATATCTACGTGTCTTCGCTTCAATCTTTCTGTGGTGGCTTGACCTATGGGTATTCTCGTCAACGTTATATCTTATGTCGTGAGCTCATCCTTCTTTTTCCCTTCGCTTGAACCGACATCTCAACGAACTTCCGCCCGACTCCTCAATAATCAACCTCAAGTCACCTTAAAGAACTTTAGGTTTTGTCTTTTCTGCCTAAACTCGTAGTTGCAAATGCAAGTCATGTTCTTCCAAGTTGATCTCCTCTCTAGCCTCTGGAACCAACTACATGAAGCCAACCATTCTCGAGAAATTACTTCTGAGAATGAGAAGTCACGAGTGTACCACCATCTCGCGCTCCGATTCTTCTCCATCCGAAACTACTACAATTTCGTGGCTACCATCCTTTATATTGTCTAAAGACAAAACTCTTTCAAATTCTGTCATCTGCAACTTCAGCGTTTCTTCAGGAAGAGGTGTTGAACGGAGTGGCTGAGGAGAAAAGACGAATGTTGCCGGATTCAACGAAGGAATGGCAAGATTCGCCGAGGTGCAACAATGCCGGTGAAATACTTGATGCCGGAGAAGTCTTCTAACTAACACCATAGCTATGGAAGTGATCATTTCCTTTGAATGAGACCTTCTGTGCACTTTAATCTTTTTAGACCTTCTGCTGCTTTCTCCTTCGTGCCTCCTTTTGAGGGAATCATCTGCTGCAATCGGTTATGCAGTGATCCGATTCATCAATGCTTCATCAAGGCAATATCCATTTGTCAAGAACTAGCCAAGTATCGACTGTAACAACGGCAGACTTTTCCTCGATCGTATGGCAGCCACCTATGCTCTCCTAAAGTACAACTCTATCTCCTCTCATCCGATGGTATGCGTCAAGTAACACAGGCCCATCATCTTTAAGATCCGCATGTATCCGTGCTAAACCAAAGTCAAACACTTGTCGCGCTGATAACCTGCTAAAATCTTTCTTTCTAACTTCGTACTCGCTTCTGCACTTCATCCAGAAATCTTCCAATGAAGGCACATGCGCGTACTCCTGGGAGACTGTCTTCCTTACGACTCCAAATGGATCGAAGTTCAGCCGTGCTACGAAGAACTCTTGCTCGTACTCAGAGAACATCTCCGCTTCAATTCCTCGGGCTTTATGAATACTCTGGCAATTGTAATAGCCCGCTGTGATCGGGAAGAAGCCTGTAGACTTGTGCCGTTTTGACTATAGGTCATGTGTTGGCTAGATTTTCTGCATAACTAAAAACCTAGGCAGTCATGAGATAAATCTCCCTCATTTACCGATGAGGCTCCCGTGTAAGATTTGTCAATTAAATATGCTAGTATCTATTTGGGGGTATTACCTTAATCACGCAAATCATGAACCATAGTCAGATAGTTTTGCAGCAAAGTAAGCGCTTGTTTAAAGAAAGGAAATATCTAAAGAATAAGGAAATAATAAAACACAAGAAAGAAAGGGGAAGATGTGCAACCCAATCAATAGATTACAGAGTTGATTGCGTGATGCACATAGACGTAACCAATAAATATTAACACGTAATTATAAGCAAAGGCAGCTTTTAGATCTAAATCTAAAATAACACAAAGTTTATAAGTAGATCTAAGACAAAAGCTAGAAACAAAATGCATCGTGACACAAAATTCTCCAAAAATCTGCTCCTTTCTATTCCTTTGTTTCCTCTACTTACCCAAAGGTTCTTCCTCTACTTATAGAATGTAGAGGGGCAATTACAAGACGAAAGTTTTTAGTGAACTAGCACATGTGGAAGTTGTAAAAGAAATAACTAGCAATCTCCCTCCTAGAATTCCTCTTTGCATGACATGCATGATTTATAACTGAAAATAGAACCTTCTATTTTACATGTCTGCCACCTATTTCCAAGTAGTTGACTTCTCCAAGTAATGACTTTTAAACCAACCAATCACTTAAGTTTAATAATTTAATTGATAGCTCAATTACTTTGTTTGAGGAAATAAGAGAAGAAGAAAGAGGAAAACTGCAGCTTGTTCTTTGTTCATATTCTCGCATACAAATTGATTCTTTTACCTTTGATTCTCACCAAACTAGATCCAAAGCAAAATTGGATCTAGAAGCGGTTGATATGGAAGCAAGTGACTTGATTTGCTTGTTGGTATTGCCTTTGACTTGTCTTTCTTCTTATCCTCAAGCTTTTGCAGCTTCTTCTCCAAGACATGCATCAAGGTCAATGTTTGCCGTAAATAACTCATCATTTTTATTTTTAATCGCATATAAGCAATTAAAAATTCAAAGCACTCCGGTGAATGCAAATTCAATGAAGGCTTCAACCGAAGATCGGAAGAACATGCACAAGGTCCTGAAGGAATTCTCCATGCACCGCCTCTTCACGGCTGCATTCAAAACAAGAGGATGAAGCCTTTGCAATTATGGATCTGGATCTAAATCTGGATCTGGATCTAGATCCTGAAGCTATGCATGATCCCGCCGATCTTTATCTATCATTATGTTTCGCCATGGCCAAAGCAATCTTTGTCTAACAACTCTTTTTCTTTTTATTCGGCCGCAATTTTTACAATTGGTGCAGATCTGAAATTTCTTTAGATTCGAAGATATATTCAATGTATTAGACATTGATTTAAGCTCCTTTCTCTTATATAAGCATCTGTAATGAATACATGCAATTAATTCGCATAAAAACGGATTTCAGAGCATGAACACTTGATTTTTATCATAAAAACTGTATATTAAGCCCGCTGCCCTAAATTTTGAGGCTTTTACATGCATGCAAAGCAAGCATAAATATTTTCAACTTCACCTGGGCACCTGTACCAATATGCAGATAATTACACAGCATAAAACAAGCTCCTTCAATCTTAGGCGCCAAACCTCAAGCTTCCCAAAGAAGGGAAAATAAACTTCAATGCAAAAATCCTCCTTCCTCGGGCACCAAAACTGTCCCGGCTGCAATCTTTTCGCAAAAAGAATTAATTACACCTTCACTTATGGTAGCCCATGATTATATAACCCACAAATTCTATAATTAATAATTGTCTCTCCTATTCCTGGCAATTAATTAATTAATAAACATGTTTTTCTCTTCAATTTGGGCGCCTATTTTGTGCATGCTCATGGCTGCCATTAAATAAATTAAATTTATTTAATTTTAGCTTTCTACTTCCAGTCTACATTGACTTTACACTATGCTTTGACCTCATGCGCCAAAAAAAAGGAATTAATTCCATCAATAAATACTTTAAAAAGTATTATTCCTCCTCTAGGTGGGTCGCACTTTTTGCATGATAGAGGGCTGCATTAAATAAATTAAATTTATTTAATTTAAGCATTCTATTTCCAATTTCTTTTATCCTCTCATCCTATGTTGACTTTTCCTCATGCTTGGCGCAAAATTAGGAATAGAAACAATTAATAAATGCAATTAAAGTTATCCTTCTATTCCAAAAGGGGTCGCACTTTTTGACATGGCTGATTTCTATTTTTAAAAGTCAATTTCTAATGGGATTATTCACCCTGCACCACAGCTCCAAAAATCCCATGATCCACTTAAGTTGTTTGACTTTCATAATGGAATTTTTTACCCTACAAGGCAGGTAAGAAATTCCCATCAATGCCTTAAGTGATTTTATTTTATTTCACAATGGGAATTTTCACCTTGCAAGGCAGGTAAGAAATTCCCGCCTGTCTGCTACCTCTAATTTTCCCATCATGACTTAAGTGACTTTGCTTCCATAGAAAAGTACCTCACAGCAGTGTAGGTACAAAATTCCCACCGTCATTGCTACCAAAAATCCCATCATAGCTTAAAACTTTCCTTTCCCAAAATGCAACTTGCCAAGAAGAGGCCTTTTTCTCGTGCATGACTTCGTCTTTTTAGAGAGAACCAAACCTCCTGTGGCAAATTCCTTCTGGCATGACGTCCGTAGATGATTTCCAGATACTCCAGGCAAGAAAACAGACTGAACTGGCAAAGGAATTGACCTAGGGGAATTTCACAGAGAAAAACACGCAAAAATAATAAAACGAAAACGCCATAAGTCACAGATGTTCCAGATCCATTCCCGGTGAAAACCCTACTTGTATATGTGAATATTGACATGCAAAATTTCAACATGTGGTTAAATCGAGCACAATTTACTTTAAACGGGCTTTAAATAATTAAATAAAAATTTCTCGCAAATAAAACCTAGTGAAAGGATAAAACAAGTTTCGGCATCTAGGTATTTGTCAAAATTGGCTCATATGATTCACACGGAATATCTTGACGCAATACAGGCATTTTCTGGCAATGAAAACACAAAATGACCTGTTATTTTAAAAGGAAGAAATTTTTAACATGGGGTAGTCTCAGATTTCAGGGTGAGATCTGGGGACATCATCATGCATCTCCACGAGTTGTCTGCTCAACTCCATGATGACCAATTTGTCACTCAGATATCTGAGCAACTTGACTAGTTCTCCTGAAAATCCGGTGACCCTGAGGTCTGTAAAGTCCGCAAACTGGATGAAGATACAGCCAATCTTGGACACAGCTTCCTTGCTTGCCCTGTTGGCCTTTAGATCATAGTTCAGCCTGCAAATGAATCCGTAGAAGAATCCATCGTTAACCACATTGTAATCTTTATCGCATGTGAGCACAATGAAGTCGCGGATAGCACTCAAAAATAGGATCCTCGAAAGCACACTACATTTATCTAGCTTAGAGAAGACACCCTGTGAAGCTGCTGCATATACCGAATACGAAGTCATTTTGAAGTAAAGTACGCCTCACATTCCGAGCTGCTCACCGATGTTGCTCACTAATGATTCCCGACCAATTAATTATCAATCTGCTTTGTTGATTTCAATGATCTCGATGAAGGCATACATCCATGAGCGGAAGTTGTGAACGTTAGCTTCGCCATTTATCATGCATAACATTTTGGTAATGTCATCTACCTCCCGTACTCAAATTGATCGTGGAAGAGTTCTCGAGAACTTGGATGGAGATCTGGGCTTCTTCATGTATCTGTTGTTCATTATGCCCACACAGTCAACTTTATGTTTTTCCCATCTATTGTCGACATCTAGTATGCTAATAGAAGTCACCACCGTCAGTGCCGGAATCTTCAAACAATAATTGATGAACTGTGCATCCAAATGCATTATTGTCTTCCCGCAACATCTCTGATCGATCTAGATAGTGTGTGGTAATACCTAACACACTCCATGACGAATTCTCGCAACCGAGTGGGATGGGAATGTCAAGCTCGAATGATTCCACTTTGCTTTTGATCGCACGCATGAGAGAAGTCTTTCCAGCTCTAAATCTATCAATCAATTCGAAAAGAGATTCTGACCTAGATCTCGTATCTCCAATATCAAAGCAAACCCGAAGTAATGCATGACTCTGCTGAGCTTTCTTTTTCATCCCGCTTTTCCATGGCCGGATCTGTCTTTGTCTGAGCAATTCTTTTTCTCTTTATTCGGCCGAATTCTTTACAACCGGTGCAGATCTGGAGATTTCTTCATATTCGGAGGATATATTCAATGTATCTGACATTGATTTAAGCTCCCTTTCAATTATAAAAGCACCTGTAATGAATTCCTGCAATTAATTCAGACAAAGACGGCAACCGAACATGAACACTTGATTTTAATCATAAAAATCTGCATATATAAAGCCTGCTGCCCCAAAATTTGAGGTTTTGTTTGCATGCAAAGCAAGCATGAATTTTGTCAACTTCACCTGAGCACTTGTACCACTATGCAGACAATTAATTAGACTTAAATCAAGCTCCTTCAAACCTAGGCGCCAAACTTTGAAGCTTTCTCGGCAGTGAAAACACCTTCCTCTGAGCAAAATTCCTCCTTTGGGCACCAAAATTGTCTGGGCTGCACTTCCTTGCTAAAGAATTAATTACTTCATTAATATGGCAGCCCATGCTTATATAACCTTCATCATTCTATAATTAATTATCAGATCTCTTATTCATAAAGCAATTAATTAATTAAAAATCAATTTTTCTCTTTAAATCGGGGGCGCCTTATTTTGTGCATGCTCATGGCTGCCATTAAATAAATTAAATTTATTTAATTTTAGCTTTCTACTTCCAGTCCACTTTGACTTCACAGTGTGCTTTGACCTTATGCACCAAAAATAGGAATTAATTCCATCAATAAATACTTTAAAAAGTATTAATTCTCCTCTAGATGGGTCGCACTTTTTTGCATGAGAGGGGGCTGCATTAAATAAATTAAATTTATTTAATTTTAGAATTCTATTTCCAATTTCTTTTATCCTCTTCTCCCTTGTTGACTTTTCCTCATGCTTGGGCGCCAATTTTGGAAATAGAATTAATTAATAAATGCAATTAAAGTTGTCCTATTCCAAAAGGGGTCGCACTTTTTGACATAGCCAATTTCTATTTTTAAAAGTCAATTTCCAATGGGATTATTCACCCTGCACCGCAGCTCCAAAAATCTTATGGTTCAATTAAACTGTTTGACTTTCATAATGGGATTTTTTACCCTGTAAGGCAAATAAGAAATTCCCATCAATGCCTTAAGTGATTTTATTTTATTTCACAATGAGAATTTTCACCATACAAGGTAGGTAAGAAATTCCCGCCTGCCTGTTGCCTCTAATTTTCCCATTATGACTTAAGTGGTCTTGCTTTCATGGGAAAAAGTACCCTGCCAAGCAGGTGCAATATTCCCACCGCTCGCTACTTCCAAAATCCCATCAGAGCTTAAAACCTTCCTTTCCCAAAAATACGACCTGCCCAGAAGAGGTCTTTTTGTGCACAACTTCGTCTTTTTAGAGAGAACCAGACTCCCTATGGCAAATTCCTTCTAAAGATAACGTCCATAGATGATCTCAAGATACTCCTGCAAAAAAACAAACCGAACCGCAAACAAAGTGACGACTAAAAACACAAAACATTGCCAAGTCACGATAAAGTCTAGAATTCATTCCCGGTGGAAACCCTACTGGTATATGGGAATATTAACGTGTAAGACCACAACAGGGTTAAATCGGAGCACAATTTGCCTCAAACGGAGCTTAGAATAATTAAATAAAAATTTCCCGCAGGCAAACCCTAGCGACAAAATATAATGATTTTGGGCATCTGGGTATTTGGCGAAATTGGCTAATATGACTCTCTGGGAATATCTTGACACAATACAGACACTTTCTGACAATTAACACACAAAACGACCCATTATTTTAAAAGTATGAAATTTTTTACATGGGGTAGTCTCAAATTTCAAGGTGAAATCTGGGGACACCAAGAGTCGATATTGTCGGTTGATCACTTTACGGAGACTTGGGATTCTTCCCCACCGACACATCAAACACATTCTCGAGGAGCCTTTCTCTCACACGAGTGCGGGTCATGTGGGAGAATAGGCACGCTTTGTGCTTATACGAGTTATTTCACAAGTTGATCCGAGAGGATGCCATAGGGTTCGAGGGGACTTTCGTACCCATGGGTTGATTGGAGAGGCAGTGAGTGATCACATGATGATAGCTTCACATTGGCAAGGACCGGACAGATCGCGGGCGTTTAGTGTGGGTACCAAAGTGGAGAGTTTGTGTCGGCATCATACTACCCTGGGGGCAGCATTTCTCTCTACAAAGCATAGAAAGCATGATGACTACATGAGGTGTCTCGTTACTTCGCATCACAAAGCAATCTTTCGTTGGCTTCAGGGTGAGGTGGAGAAACTTACTTTGTGGTATTCAGCTTCTGCAGCATGACAGGATAATGCTTGAGGTCAATTATTTCTCAGGAGGGGAGGACTGTAATGTCCCCAATTCCGAGCAGATGGCCTAGGAGGCTTTTCATCCGTCTTAGCCTTGGTCATGCCCAAGGGGCTAGTGACGTTAATGGTTATTGGATGTGGTTTGTACCTTCATTTCACTTATATGTTATGTTTTGGAGTTGGTCATGTACTTTGAGGTGACTTAAGTGAAATAAAGTTGTGAGATGCTCCCCTAGTGGTACTTTATGTTCTAATTTTGCATTGGGATAACTTAAGTGTACTTTTGGATTAGTGGTGATAAAATAACTTAAGTTATTTTATTATTATGTGGATTTTCCCCCAAGGAGGTCAATTAGGGTTCTTTTGAACCCTTTGTTGCAATGAAAAGTTATTAAAAGAAACACTTGGGGAGAAAGGGCCATTCATTCATACACTCACTCTTTTATGATATTGAACCCATTGTTGGTCGCATGTTTTTTTGCTTGTGTGGTAAGATCCCACAAGAACCCTAGCTTCGTGGTGAGAGATTCACTCCTAGATAGCAGAGCACTCTTCTTGGTGAAAGATCCTCCCTAGTTTTCTAATTTGAGCTTCATTCAAATCTGATTTTCGATCAAAGTTATTACTGCACTTTCAAGGGTTTGCTCGGTGTCTGAGAGAGATTATTTGGCTTCAACCATCCACAGATCAGATTGTTTCCAGTGTTTGAGGTAAGCTTGGCAAAGTCCCAGGAGGAGTTTCATTCAATTTGGGCTTTATTTATTTTCAGATCTACTTAGGGTTTCAGCAGTGATGTTTTCTAGGGTTTCGGCTGGAATTTTTCAGTTTTCCGTGTCGATCTGATTCGTTATAATTTTAATATATTTTTGTCTCGAATTTCGTAGTTTATAAAGATCATTTCAAATCCTTGTGAATTTTTAAGCAATTTCAGCAGCTTAAAATAAATAAATAAAATCAGATCTCGTAGATAAAAATTATTTCTCTCTTGATGTCAGAATACATATTTTTCAAGTTATTTGAAGCTTTTGGGTAGTGTTAGAAATTATTGTTCGAAAATACAAATATTTCTTTATTTCTGCATATTGCTTTCATAAAAATCAGAAAAACATAATTTAGTTGGTAGTTATTTTATGTATATTTTGTGAATTTCAACTAATATCCCACAAGGGATATTTTAGATCTTTTCTCACAAATTACCTTTTTGATGTCACATGTCGCTCCTTCTAATGCTCCTCGCTATGGTAAAATAATTGAAAGCAATTTTTTCAAATTATGTAGTTGTAGTTGTCTTATAGAAATATATGCAAAATGTGAAAGCATACAAATGGCACACGATATTCTTGACAAAATGGCTCATCAAAAGGTATATGTATGTTAAGAACTAATGGTTGGATATGCATAAGGTGAGCTTGTTGCAATAAGCCTTGAATATTTTCTAAGAAAACAAAATAGGCGAGAGATGCTGAGCTAAACTCAACTCCACCTAACATCAATCTTTTAGCTAGTGCCAATCGTAAAGTTTAGGAAGAAAGATCGAAGACCCATCTAAATCACTTTAAAGCAGTCTATTTTCTTGCTACAAGCATTCTAATAGCTATGTAGAAGCATCCTTTGCCATCATGTAGGTCATGGAAGTCAGGGACCACTCCTCAGCTAAGAACACCGGGATGTCTCCATTTTGGCCCAAGAGGATAAAAAAGAAGGGCAACATTTCTTCATCAAGCCCAAAGTTGAACGCTAAAGATGAAATTTTAAAAAAAGAAATGAAAAAAATCTTGTTTTTCATCGGGCAATTCCCGCTTGATTTCTTCTTTGCTTAGAGGTTGATGAGTGGATTCTCTTCTAGAAGATTTGGATAAAATGGATTTCCATGATGGGTTGGGTAATGGTAGCATTTTGCAACACATTGAGCATGATTTTGTTGGTTGTTTGTTTGGAACCAAATCTATGGATGAAGGTATCGATTGGAACCAAAACTCCAACAGTCAGTATGAAAGTTGCGGATGGTACTCCGGTTATAAAAATTGCAGCCGAAGTTCAAGCCAATATTCAAGAGCTAAAAGATAGAGCCCTTATAGTTCATTTTCTAGAGTTTAAACCCTCTTTGTATGCTTTTAACAATTGGGCCGGAAAATGTGGAATATCCCGTGCTAGTATACTTGCTCGTGTCTATCCTAATAGTTATTTCTTAGTTGTTTTTGCTAACTATGTTGAGAAGGAATATATCTTCCAAGGGGGTCCATGGTTTTTTGGGAGAGCGGGTTTGTTTATGAAACCATGGCAACCCCTTTTCAAAGCTGAAGAGGAACTCCCATCTGTTGTTCTGTCTGGATTAGACTTTTTGGATTGCCCGCTAAATTTTGGAATCCAGTGGTTTTCCAGGATATTGGAAATTCTATAGGCAAATTTGTTAGAGCAGCTGATTCTTCAATTAGAATGGAGCAAATGGTCTATGCTTGGATGTGTGTTTACATGGACATGAATCAACCTTTGCCTGCTAAAATTCTGTTGGAAGTTGGAGAAGATAAATGGGAACAACAGATTGATTATGAGAACATTCCTTTTAGATGTCGATTTTGTCATGAATATGGTCACCTTGTCAAAGATTGTCCCTAGCACATGGAGGAAGAAAATCAAGAACCACATAGTTATGAGGATTTTATGGTCCCGCCGAAAAGAAAGACGGTTAAAGAAAAAAACATAGGAAAATTCCAGCAGAATAGTACAAATAGATTTGCAGCCCTACAATCAAGAAGACATGGAAGAACTACAGAAAACCCAAGTCCCCGAAACTCAAGACGTTGTACCACCACCGCATGGGCCGGAAAATCCTCATCCGCAATCGCATCTTAAGCTTTGGTGGTGAACCAAGCACATTCGGGAGACTTGAAAAGTTATCAAAGGAAACACAAGCTCATAGAGGAACATAGAAAGGAAGAAGTGGGATTGGAAATGGGAAATGGTCAAGGTCGTGGTTTACCTTTATTGCCTTCTTCTCGCAAAGATGCCTCCAATGAGAACCACCATCCGGAGAGTGACCCCAAAGGAATTCAGCAAGAAAAGCAGAAAAAGTTGCGTATGGACTCTACTTTGAAAGCGGGAAGAAAATCTAACCAACTTCGTATCCAAAAAATAGGGTAGCAATCAACCGGTACTAGTAAAGTAGGGATTTGGCTACAATTTTTGAACAAATCCCACAATGAAGTTGATCACTTGGAATGTTCGAGGGCTAAAAGGTAGCCCATCTAAAGTTAATGAAATTAAACATATATTGAACCAACATCACCCTCACATGATATTTCTCCAGAGACTAAAGCATCTATAGATTTTATGGCAGCAGTGATTCCTAACATTCAAAAAAAACTTCAAGTTGTCTCTTTAAGTTCACAGGGAGCTTCTGGAGGCATGGCATGCATATGGGATCCTCAACAAGTTCATTAGCATAGATAGTGGAGGACATCATGGTGTTCTCTATATGGTGGTTAGATATGTTCCTGATAACAGATTACTTTATTATTGAACATCTATGCTCCAATTCAGGTGGAAGCAAAAAAGCCCAATGGAAGATTATTTATAATGTTGTTGCGGCCCACTTTGGAATATATCTGTCATAATAGGGGAGATTTCAATACAGTATTATTTTCTCATGAGAAACATGGAGGGAATTTTGCCCTTGATGCCTTTGCTTTGCTAACATGTTGGATTTTATTCAAAAGATGAAATTGGTTGATATTCAAACCCAAAATGGACTAATGACATGGTCCAACAAAAGAGTGGGCGAGAATTGTATCCTGCAAATGTTCGATAGATTTTTATTTCAGAAGAATAGATAGAGAGCACCATTATTCCGATTGCTAACGTTCTTGAAAATTCATGGATCTGACCATTGGCCGGTTTTGTTGGAAATGGGCAAATCAAAACCGTTCAGAGCTCCTTTCAGATTCCAATTGATGTGGTTAAGAGACGAACATCTTCCTTCTTTAATTGAGAAATGGTGGAAGGAGGGCCAACCCAGGCACGGTACCAAAATGTTTTGTTTCACTAGAAGAATGCAACATATTACTAATCAATTGAAGCAGTGGAATAAATCTGTTTTTGGGAATGTCCATGGGAAAAAACATGAAATCTTGGAAACTTTACAGGAGGTGTCTCATCAAGTAAGAATGAAAGGGTTACACATAAAGGAAATCTTTCTTAAGCAAGCACTGACGGAATGGAAATTAAGAGAAGAAATTTTTTGGAAACAGGAAGGGGAAGGAACTCAGAAAATTCACAAGAAGATATTTGGCAATTAGCAATATAGTACTTTTCTAGGATTTTTACTGCTACTAATCTAGATGGAAATGCTCAACAACAGCTTAATATCATTCCAACCTTGGTTAGTGAGGACAATACTTTTCTTTTGCAGCCGGTTTCAGAGAAGGAACTCCAAACAGTTGTATGGGCTATGAAAAAAGGGAAAACACTAGGACCGGATGGTTTTCCGATAGAATTCTATCAGAATTCTAGGACATTATCAAAAATGATCTTTTGGAAGTGGTGGAAGAATGCAGACAAGCGAAGATTGTTCTGAAAGTCATCAATCAAACCTATATTGCTTTGGTTCCCAAGAAAGAAGAGGCCTCTACCCTTGCGGAATATCGTCCCATTGCTTTATGCAACGTGCTCTATAAAATAATTACCAAAGTCATAGTTGAAAGGTTGAAGACTATCATTTATAAAGTAATATCTCCGGAACAAGGGGGATTTGTTCCTCGTAGACAAATCTACGATGATATTGTTCTGGCCCAGAAGCCCTCCATTCCATGGAAATTCAAAAAAAACAACTATGTTTTTGAGACTGGATTTGTCTAAAGCATATGATAGGGTGAATTGGTCTCTCCTCACTGAAATCCTCTTGAGGTTTGGCTTTTCCCCCTTTGGGTTCAATGGATACAAGCTTGTATTTCTTCGGTTTCTTATTCAATTTTGGTTAATGGAGTTCCTACAACTAGATTCTTTGTTTCTCAAGGTATAAGGCAAGGAGATCTCGCTCCTTTTCTTTTCATAATAGTTGTTGAATCTTTTGGAAGACTATTTTCCAGGACGAGAACCCAGAAGAAGTTGAAGGGTATCAAATTGGCTAGACAAGTGGATCCTTTATCCCATCTCGCAGTTTGTAGATGATTCTTCCATTATGGGAGAAGCATCTTTAAAAGAAGCTAATCAAATCCACAACTTGGAGCTCTTTTCAAAGGCCACTGTCAAGATATAAACAGGAAAAAGTCAAAAATCATTTTCTTCCATTGCTCACCCAAGTTGGAGCAGATATTTTGGCAAAATTAGGATTTCAGAAGGGCACATTACCTCTAAAATACTTGGGTATCCCGTTAGATTCTAAAAGATTAATGGACTGGAGTTGGCTACCCGTAAAGATTCTTCAAGTTTAGTAAATGGACTCATAGATGGTTAACTTCTGGGGGACATATAACTCTGATTAAAGTTGTTTTATAAGCTATTCCTATCTATTTTTCTTCTCTTTTGAATATTCCTGTGAAAGTTTTACATCAGCTAGATTCCATTAGCCAAAAATTCTTATGGACAGGAACTCAACAGTTCGAAATGGCATCTTGTGAAATGGAAAACTTTATGTTTGCCAAAGAAAGAGGGGGATTGGGTTTTAGATCCAGTGCGCAGAAATAATAAAGCTTTAGCTGCAAAGTTATATTGGAGATTGCTGCAAAATCCGTATCAGCTATGGGCCATCAATATTAGAGCAAAATATGCGGAAGGAATGATGCCGCAAGAATTAATTCGACATTCTTTACCTTCTTGGGGATCTCCGATTCTATCGGTCCTCAAAATTGGTGAAGGAATTATTAAAAATATTTTTTTGAAAATTGGGAAAGGTGATCAGGCTAACTTCTGGACTGATTCGTGGGATGGGCACCCCATCTTTGATTGATCAACAAAAGATTCGGATTTTAGAAATATTATGAATATTCTTCATAGTAAAGGAAAGGAAAAGGTGATCCATTATATACAATAATTGTCACAAAGGATTGAATGGATCCCTCCGTCTTTGTGGCAAACCAACTTGTCTATTGGCCAAATTCATTTTTTTAACTCTCCTGCAAAACAGGATCCTTCCTATTTCTTCCCGACAAATACCCTTGGGGAAAATCTTCGGAAGGAATTTACTCTGTAGTTCAAGGATATAGCACTTTGATGAGTACTTAACCACACCCTTAGAAGGATATTTTTCGTTGATCTCTGACAACCTACTTTGTGGCCTAAAAAGTTAGATTCTTTATTTGGCTTTTATTATACAGAGGATTCTTATTGGAGACAATTTGATGAAAAGAGGGATGGTCGGACCTTTTTGGTGTCCTTTATGTAAAGAAGCAAATGAAACTCGATCCACCTTTTTCTTCAATGCCCTTTTGTTACGTCTCTATGGAATATCTTGGTTGATTGGCTATCTGTTACTTGGAACTCCTCTACAAATCTAGTGCATACGAGCTAGAGTCCTGAAATGCTCAATCTCTCGATGCTCGGGAACCTTATCAAAGGAATCTGATTGTTATTTCTCTTATGTTGTGGAATGTATGGAAAGAGAGAAATAGACGTATCTTCAAATCCGAAAGTAGAGACATTTGGTATGTCAAGGAACTAACTCAAGTAATATTGTGGAAACTATTGTGCATAATTTGAAAATTCCCTCCCAATACCTGGAAAATGGAAAGTTTTACTTCAAAAACTCAACTTGGGGGAAAGCAAATTACAGACAAAGTCATGTTCTAAACTATCGGTGCCCTCTGTTTTGAGAAAATGGAAACCGCCTCCGTTTGACTTTGTTAAACTAAATATTGATGGAGCAACAAGAGGCAATCCGGGTCCAACTAGTATGGGAGGGATAGCTCATGATTCTTTGGGAACTCCCCTTTTCTTTTTTTCTCATCAATTGGGGCATTGTACTAATAATGTGGCTGAAATCTTGGCAATTCAATGAGCTCTTCTGGAGGCAACTAAACTGGGATGTCTTAGAATTATAGTTGAATTTGATTCTAAGGTTATTGTTAACCTTTTGTCAACTCAAGAGCAACATAGATCCAATAATTGGCTAATTGCCAGGATTTAGGATAATATTAAGGTTATAGCTAGACAATTTCAGACCATCATATATCAACATGTGCCTAGAGATCAGAACAAGGTGGCAGATGCTTTAGCTAACTGGGATTTGGATCATAATAATCTGATCAACTTTGGCCCTTTACCTTTGACATGGCCTCCAGAGAAACGGAAACATATTGAAAAGATCTTTCACTTGCACAATCGGATGGATAAATTGCAGATATGCTCTCTCTTCTTTAATTTGTTGTTGGAATTCCAAGGATATATCTTGGAGTATGAGTATCGTGGGCTTGCATTCTAATTTGAGCATGTTACTTCTTATAACATAATTATGGTTTTCTTTTTAAAAAAACTTGTTTTTGTGGTGGAGAATTCTCAAATTGTCTCATGAGATGATCCCGTCTTTTCCGGCCAAGAGCTTCTTCTAATGTCTTAGGAGAGATTGATCGAACTCTACAACGTAACTTTGATTCATAAGCAACAGTACTAGTTTCAAGAGACTTTCTTCACTCATGTCATGGTCAACCTTATGGGCTAATGACTTCCATCTCTTGATAAAGCCATGGGTAGCTTCGTGGTCTAATTCTTTTGCAATTTGCATTAACATAGTTAACTAAGTTGTCTTCGGGAAAGTTGTAGTTTTGAAATTCTAGGACAAGGGTATTAACTAAGCCTTCTAAATCAACAACAGAGTGCATCTTAAGTTGATTGTACCATTCTAAGGCACATCCGGTTAGGGTTTTCACTAATAGCTTGGTAGTTGTGTAGGCATTGGTTTTGAGCTAACATTTGCAAATATTTTCCAAACAAGTTTAAAATGTAAGGTATGGTCAACACCCATCATATGTAATAGTGAGTGATTCCTCCAATATCAATAGCTGCAATATAAGGTGCAAAAGGCTCATTTTGTAGTGCTTGAAGCACTTTGTTATGAATCGAGATTGTGGGACAGGTTTCCCATTTGCATTCATAAAGAAGGGGGCGTGAGGGAGGTCCCCAATAAGTTCGTTATGGTCGAGATGTCATTTTCATAAGTTGGGTATGCATTTGTGCCATGCATTCTAGAACTTGCAAAAACATTTGAGCTGGTCTACTTGAGGATTTTGATTTGAATTGGCTTAAGCATCAAGCTAGTGGGTAGGGTGTCGGTTCTGCACCCGCCATGCAATGGAAATAGTTAGGGTTGTAATAATGGAGTATATAGGGGAGGCATGGTATGACTTGTCCCCACGATAGTGGAAAGGATGGTATTTCCCTTCATCTCTCCCATATATGTGGGGTAATGGGTACCATGTATGGAATTATTGAAGAGTTGGATTTCTTTGGGAGAATTTCCAACTTAGTGAGGATTGTACTCTAGGAATTGTTGAATTTCGGAAGTGAAATCAATGTTATATGTTGATTCTCTTTTCATAATCTTCTTGTAGAGGAGATTTCTTTTGGTTTGATTCATACAATCTAGTGTTGACCTTAGTTGAGAAATGTCCATTTTCTTATCAAGTCTTAAGGATGCCATATCAGCAATCAAGGTTATGATTTGATGGCACTTGGGAAAACTCAAACCATTGGGTAAAGATCTTCTTGGTCTACTTGGAAAATCTCCATTGAAGAATGGGAGAATATTCCTTAGGAAATCTAAGGGGAGAGAGTGTTGGGAAGCTTCAAATGCTTGACAAATTGTTTGGAAAACGAAACGTGAAAATAACCCAACCCGATTCACTTCGTATTCACTATAGTGTACTAGGCCTAAAAGTGGGTTTCTACATATAACAAGTATTTAACTAGGTACAAGGTATAAGATCATTCTAGATCCAACACATAAGAAATTAGTTAGCAAAGCAAACAAAGTTAGAGAAAAGGTTTTCTGCAAAGGAGGTTGAAATGGATCTAACGAAGGGGCCCTACACATACAACCTAAATTTGGAGAAAAAGAGTAGAGAACATTACTAGATTATGGGTCACATTAGACAATAAAGCAAGACCTATGGTAATTAGGTCACGGATCGTGATCAAGAAAAATCTATGATAAAAATAATATTAATGAAGAAAATGATAACAAGCATATATTATAGTATCAAATACATGGAACATATAACAATCATGATCCAACCGCACACAAAAGAAAGAGGGTAGATTAGGGGTACTTACCTTGAATTGACCTTTTGCATTACTGTGTTTTAAGAACTGTTGAACCGAACCGAACCGTAACCGCCAATTCGACCGAGCCAACCATTTTGTGCACAAACCGCTTGAAACCCATATCAATTAACCGGTTTGGTATCGAACCGGTCCGATCCCGACCTAAACTAGCCGAGTCGTACAATACGCAAAGCATACGGCGCTTTTAACAAAAATCAATTTTTTAATAAAAATTTCTACTTTTAGTAAAACCTAAACCTTACTTCATTACTATAGAGAGCCCCCCTATTCACCTCACACCTATCTCATTGAGCATTTGTGAGCATTTGTGAGCAAAAGAATTTGGAATATAACATCGAAGAGTTTAGTTTTGTAGTGAGCTTGGAAGTTGGAGCTTGTTTTCCATTGCTTCAGGGGCTCTTTGTAGTGATATTGGCATCTATATAGAGTCTTCCTTACTTCTATTCAGTGAGCACCTCTCTCATTTGTAAGGATTTGGAGACTTGGGGCAACATTGAAGAGTGTTGATTTGGAGTGAGCTTGGGGTTTGTTTGGCATTGCTTGTGGGCTCTTTGTGGTGGTCTTGACATCTACATTTGGAGGGTGCAGCCCATATACAAGCTTGGAGTGTTTCTTGACCTCATTTGTGTGCACATTGAAAGGTATGTTAAATTTTAAACTTGCCCCTATTTGTAAATCTTATTAAATAGGAAATCTGAAATATATTTTTTTATTTGCATTTTCAGATTTCTTTGCATTTGTAATCGTCCCCCGACTTAATAACCCTACATGGAACCCCTGTTGACATAGTTGATAATCAAGTATTTTGTAAATATTGTAAGAAACACATCAGGGGGGCATTCATTGGTTGAAACAACACTTGTCAAAGAGAGCAAGTTTCCCAATGTGATGCACTGGATATTGATGCCATTAGATTGGAAATGATAAACTTGCTTGAGAAACATAAAGAAGAGAAGGCTAGGCAAAAAGAGATGGATGTTGAAATAGGGAGGAGGCAACATGCCATGGCCCAAACAAGTGTTGAAGGCTCTTACTCTGACCCCTATGTCCATGTTAGAGACCCTTTCAAGATATGCCTCCCACATCCACTCATAGTCATGAAAACCGGCCTCCAAAAAAAAAAAGAACATCCAAATCTTTTTCCATCTTCCTCCACACCTGCTAGTGTCTCCATGCCAACAAAAATCAGCCCACCTTAGATAACCATTGGAAGAAGTAATATAAAGAAGTTGCTTTCGAATACATTGTTAGATGGTGGTATGATGCAGATATCCCTTTCAATGTTGTCTGCTCAACTTATTACCAGCGTATGTTTGATTCCATTGTTGTTGTTGGTAAGGGCTTCAAAGGCCCTAGTATGCATGACTTGAGAGGATCTCTTTTGCAAAAAGAAGTTGGGTCCATAGATGAATATTCAAGACTTACGCAAATTATCATGGGCCAAAACAAGATGTACTAATATGTCGGATGGGTGGAGAGATGGCAAGAACCGCACCATAATAAAATTGTTTGCCTCTTGTCCACAAGGAACTATGTTTTTGAAGTCAATTGTTGCATCGATAGGGTGAAAGATGCAAATTTATTGTTTAAACTTTTGGATGAGGTTGTTGTAGAGGTGGGGGGTGGAAAATGTTGTACAAATCATCACGATAATGCCTCTAATTATATTCTTACTAGTAAGATGTTGAGACTAAACACAACAATATTTTGGACTCCATGTGTCGCACATCGCATAGACCTCATACTTGAGGATATAGAAAAACGAGATTAGATCAAGAACACCGTAGAGCATGTCAAAAGCATCACAAAATACATCTACAATCACTCATGGGTATTGAACCTAATGAGGAAAAACACTAGAGGCAAAGAACTTGTTAGGTCACCATCATGAGATTTGAAACAAACTTCCTCATGTCAGCAATCTCTTATTTCCCAAGCACAAAACTTGTAAAAGATGTTTTCAAGTGATGAATGGAATGCATCAAAGTGGAGCCGCAAACAAGACGGGAAAGATAAGATAAAATAAGATAAATATATTAAATGTCCAACGAATGACCACTAAAGTAGGTCAACGGGATCAAAGTGCCAATACAAAAAAGTGAAAAGCAACCCAACTAGAGATCCAAAAGGTCCTTAAATACAACCAGAGAAGAGGAGAAGGGAAGAACGGGAAAGAGAGAGGCCCTAAGAAACTTCAGAGACCAACATAACCCCGTAGGCGGAAGAGGAAAAGGAAGAGGGGGCAAGAAGGAGATCCCCTCAACTAGCAGCCAATGTCGAATGGAAGAAGCTAGTGATGTGCTGAAGACTGGAATCGGAAGCTCTGGAAGATCTAGGGGCGATTCCCGAAGGGGGGCGATTCGGAGTACGTTTGGTGGATCTCAAAGGCCCTACTGAGAGAGTGATCACGACCTCATATGTGTCTCAAGGCGTCCCCGGTCTCGTGAGATAAAGCCTCGATTCCAGATCGATCCCGCTTGTAATCAAAGTTGGTATCACTCTGCCATTTAGTGCCCCTCCCAAGTGAGAGCATTGGAAAGAAGGAAGTGATCTTTTGAGTAGTCATCTACCTAGGAGGCTGAAGAGTCTCCTCCCGAAATCTAAGAGACTCATGCAGATAGAGAGCAAGGAACCTCTGATCATAGTATTTGAAGAAGTCGGTGAGTGTCGGACGCTATCTGAATCGGCAATGAAATCTCCCTCTGATCTCGTAGTAGATAGGGCACCGGAAAATGAAGTGCTCTTTCGTTTCGATCTCCTGGAGGGAGCAGAGCTGGCAAATCCGCTGTAATGCAGTCAATCTAGTGATCACTTTCAACTCGGAGCCCATGAGAACTTACCCCGAACCGACCCAGGGGAAGTGTGAAGGGTGTGCATCCAATGCCAAGAAATAAACTAGTGCCGAGAAATAGGCTCGTAAGAAGCTCATGGGAGACCAATATAACCCCGACAAGCGAAAGAGGAAAAGGAAGGAAGAGGGGGCAGGAAGGAGATCCCCTCAACTAAGCAAATCTTGAATGGAATCAGTTAGTGATGTGTCGAAGACCGGAATCAAAAGCTCTAGAAGATCCGGGAGGCGATGCCTAGAGGGGGCTCTCTAGGTACATCTGATGGATCTCAAAGGCCCTCTATGAGAGAATGATCACAAACTCGTATGTGTCGGGGCGTCCCTGGTTTATGAGATAAATCCTCGAGTCCAAACTGATCTCGTCTAGTAGTCAGGGTTGGTATCACTTTATCATTTAGTGCCCCTTCCAGGTGAGAGCACTGGAAAGAAGGAAGTGATATGCTGAGTAGTCGTTTTCCTAGGAGGAGGTTAAAGGGTCTCCTCCCGAAACCTGAGAGCCTCATGCGAGATAAAAGCAAGATTGTGAAATTTTTTGACAATTTATTATGGAAAAAAATAAAGAAAGGTGAAAATTGTTGAGTCTCTTGTTAAGGTGTTATGGTTAGTCGATGGGGAAAAATTAACCATAGGCTACATTTATGAGGCTATGGATCGAGCAATGGAGAAGATAAGGGCAACATACAAAGACAAGGTAACTAAATATGGGCCTATATGAGAGATTATAGATAATAGATGGAAAAATCAACTCCATCGCCCTATACATGCAGCTGGATATTTCTTGAACCCAAGATATCATTATAGAGCTCAGCTGAGAAGATCAAACGATCAAAGATGGTTTGTAAGAGTGCCTAGAGCGCATGGTCCCTGATGAGAGGCAACAACTTGAAGTTCACCGACAGATCGGTCAAGTGTTGTCAGAGCCACAGTAGTACCTTTGGGAAAAACCTTGCAAAGATCGCAAGAGATGTGGACCAACTAGGTAAGCAATTCTAAGTTTTTCAAGTTCATTTGATTAAACTTTACAATGAATAATCATGATTTTTAGCATAAGACACAATCTAATTTATTGAATTACGCTTTAAGTTATAAGTTTTACTTTTAATTTTTAATTTTGTTTTTTATCGCCATTATTTAATAATTAAACATTTACATTTTTATCAAGCACATTGGTGGGATTCATTTGGTAGTTAGTGTCCTCAATTGCAAAAGTTTGCAATTCGATCTTAAGCCAAACTTGTAGTGCTTCTAGGTGTGAGCGCAACTCATCCGTCTTTGAGCAGATTTACACGAAGAAGAGAAACCCTTTGGAACAACAACGGTTAAATGATCTTGTCTTTGTGCAGTACAACCTTCGGCTAAGGCGTAACCATTTACTAAACCGAAGACCTGATACAAATCCCATTGTCTTAGATGATATAGATCCAACCTCAGATTAAGTAGAGACAATCACCAACGAGTTTGATCCCAATGACTTGGGGTGGATGGCTTTGGATCAGGACGATGAGCCACTATGTAATGTCCCCCTTTTCGGGACATTATTAATATTTATTTTTCATTTGCATTTGTACCCCTTGGCATGCCTAGCACTACAAATGGGAGTCTCTTTAGTTAGTTTAATGTGCACATAGGTTAGTTAATTTATTTATTTAATTAAAAAATAAATAAAGTGCACATAGTCTTGGTATTAAATATTTTAATAAGAGTTTATGTTTTCCTCCAAAAGGGAAAGGTCGTTCTTTATTGGATGTTGCACCCCTTAGTTCTATAAAAGGGAGGTCGCATTTCCTTAGAGGGTATGTTGATTGATCATGTGATGTTCACTCCATGCTTGGAGTTGGGATGCATGCCCATTAATGTTCTCTCTCTCTTGCGTGGGAGTTATTGTGTTGGTTTGATATTCAATTGAAGTATTTTCATGAGATTTGCACATCTACTGGTGATTCTCTTTCTAGCTTTAGTGCCTTTTATTGTGAGTAAAATCTGTATGTTATTGAATATTATTAAGGGTTTTATGGTGTTTTAGATCTGCTGGTTATTGTTGGTTTTATTCTAACTATGGCGACTTGATTAGGGTATCTTTTAGCATGCTTGAAGGATTATTAAGTGCTGAAAATTAGTTGTGCAATTTATTCTAACCCTAACGACTGGGTTTGGGATTTCGGGGGCCATTTTGAAGGGGTTTCAGTTATCATAAAATTCAGATTTTAATATCTTTGGAAAGCTCTTGAATTATAGATTAATCTGCACTTTATTTCATGGCAAAAGATGAAGTATTGAGCAAGTTATGAATTTTCCAAGTTTCAGTTGTTTGTGTCAGGGTTTTATCTACACAGTTTTAGATTTCGTGGGTTGATTTGCATGCCTTCTACTTATCCAAAACTTGTCATCTATAACTTGTTGGAAAGCTAAAAATATTAAGAATATTTGGCATGAGTTTGATAGAAAAATAATGGATGGTGAAGGAGTTATTAATTTTTGAAGTTTGCATAGCAGCTTTAGTGCATTTATAAATTAATTACTTTGTTGTGATTAATTTCCGATTTGAAGTGATTAATTTCCTAACTGGTTCTCCCATCTAATCCACCACCTTGGCTCACTCTAACCCTTTTAGGGTTGTATTGAAGCTAACATTGGATTATTTGAGGTCGAACTAGGAGGGTTTAGTCCTTCTAGAGTCAATTCACTAAAGTAATTTTGTATATTTGGATAATATCCCAAAAGGGGATATTACTCACTAAGAAAGATCGTCATGAGACATGGCAGGCACTAGTCGCACTCGCGTACTACCAATACAATGATTATTACAGAGATGTCCCTGAGGATTTGGATGGGTCCGAGTCAGAGGAAGGTGATGATATTGATGAGGATGAGCCTGAGGATCCCATTCTCAGCAGTGGTGTAGAGTTTGATGATTGATCATTGATGTCATCTAGTATCTTCTAGAGTTTTGTAACTTGTATCAATGATCATAACATGTTGTTTTTTGGAGTCTTGGACTATAGAGGCCATTTAGAGCCTCATTATTTATGTATTTTGTTTCGGAATCTCATATATGATATATGTATTGTGTATTGGACTTGGAGTTTGTGCCATTTTGCTATAAACGCCTTTCTTACATGATATATAGTATATACATGAGAAAACTTTGTATATTTTGTGTGTAATTGTTGGAATCAAGGTTTCTAATCTTTCAAATATATTGTTTTCATTGAAAATGTAATTTTTTATGTGGTTTTTAGTAATCCAGTTCATAAAGTTTGAACTAGCCCGATCCGATCCTAGCAGCCCTCGACCGGTTCCGATAGTTAAAACATTGGTTGCCACATTAATCTCCCCCTTGGCTTTGAGCACCATACGAGAGATGGTTGTAGGTGAAGTCAAGATGGATAAGAGAGACCCTAGGTAGACCACAAATGGGGACTCCAAATACTCTATATATCTTAGTGTAGCGCTATTCTTGAATGTTCGAGGCTTATATGCGTCTTGGCTTCCTTTGGTTAAGCACCTCGACCCCGATTACTCTTCTTCCCTAGGTGTATCTCGTGAGCGCAAGCAAAGAAAGAGTTGCTTGGTGAGAAATGATTAAATGAAACCTTAGAATAGGGATACGGATCCCTAAAATGCAGACTCACTTAAACCGATGTAATCAATCCATTCAAGACATTGAAATAAAACAATTCAAGTAATAGGATGCTAAAAAACATCATTTTGAGGAAAATGAAGAACAAATAGAAGATCTCATGGAATCACAAGTTCCAGAAACACAATTGGAGAAGCCCAAAGAGGGGATAAACAAGCAACGATGGATACTCAAAATCAGTTGGTTCTTTTTCAAGGTCCTAACAACAATGCAGACCAAAATGGAATTAAGAGCTACCAAAGGAAAACTAAGTTAAATGACAAAGTTCAGGAACAGAATCAGACTTCAAAGGAAACTGAAGATCTGGGCAAAGCATTAGTAATTAAGGAAAACTCCAAGACACATCATGAAGATCTATTATTCGGAGTGGAACAGAAAAAAACAAGAAATTCAAATTGGACACTAATACTAAAGTGGGAAGGAAACCCAATCAAACTAAAATTCAGCAGGAAGGACAAAAGTTGAGCAATTCTAGAGCAATTAGGGACTTGTCCCAATACCTTCAACACCCAACCCAATGAAAATCATCACCTGGAATATTAGAGGTTTGAAGGGCTCCCCTTCAAAGTTTCAAGAGCTTAAAAGGATGATTGCGTTAAACAAGCCAACTATGGTAAGTATTCAGAAACAAAAGCTTCTATGGAGTTAGTGTCCACTCTTGCTAATAATATGTGGCCTCAAGCTCAACATATTTCTATTAGTTCAGCTGGAGCCTCGGGAGGTCAGCTTACCCTATGGGATCCTAAGGTAATTTATGTTCTTAATTCATGTGCCATGAAAGGAATTATCTGTTTACATGTGTATGATAAGATGGAAGACCAACAGTTCATAATGTGTAATATATATGCCCTAGTTTCTGTGGAGGATAAAAGGCAACAAAGGAAAGGAATGGACTACATCATACGCTCTTTTCCACAGATACCGCTTATAATGGGAGGAGACTTTAATACTATCCTTAATCTTTCAGAAAAGCAGGGAGGAAATAATCATTTGGATGCTAGTTCAACAGAGTTGCAGCAGTTCATAATGACTCATAATCTAGTGGATGTTCCTACGGACAATGGGATAATGACATGGTCAAATAGAAGACAAGGACATGAATGTATTCTAGAAAGATTGGATCGATTCATTGTTTCTAAAGAATGTTGGATAAGAGGATGTGCTCCTAAAGCATGGATACTTAACAACAGTGGATCTGACCATTGGCCTGTTTGCTTGGAAATAGGAAAAACTCTCCATCTCAAAGCACCTTTCAGATTTCAGCTGATGTGGCTTCGTCACGCTGATATTCAAGATCTGGTCCGTAAGTGGTGGATGGAAGGGAGGCCTAGGCATGGAACACATGTTTATGTTTGTCCAAAGACTGAAGTACCTAAAATTCCAACTTCAGAATTGGAACTGGACTGGATTTGGGGATATTGCAAAAGAAAAAGCTCGGATCTTGGGTGAGCTTGCAAAAATTAATGATATTCATCACAATTCAGGTATGTCTATGGATCTCTTTAAGAAAGAATGCAGTTTGAAGGCAGATCTCAATGAATGGGAAATCAGAGAAGAAATCATGTGTAAACAAAAATCTAGAATTCAATGGCTAAAGGAGGGAGACAAAAACTCAGCCTTCTTCCATAAATCCTTATTATCTAGGAGAGCTCAAAACCACCTTCAATGTCTTTCCACAGGAGCTAAGGAACTTTCAATGAATGGTATGAAGAAGGTGGCTAGCCAATACTTCCAACATCTTTTTATGGAACAACCATTGGATAGAAATGCTCAAGAACAATTGTTAGATCTGATTCCTACACATATCACACTAGAGGATAATGACAAGATGATCCAACCAATCTCGGAGGAGGAACTCAAAACATAGTGTTTTCCATGCAGAAAGGAAAAACCCTAGGCCCTGATGGGTTTCCCATAGAATTCTTTCAAGCCTTTTGGGAAATTATTAAATCAGATTTATTACAGGTGGTGGAGGAAGTGAGGACAGCGAAGACCATGCTTAAAGAGTTGAATAGGACCTTCATAGCCCTCATACCTAAAGCAAGAGAGGTAGAAGATATTTCGGGATTCCGACCTATAGCTCTATGTAATGTGGTGTACAAGATAATAACAAAAGTTATTGCTGAAAGATTGAAGCCATTCCTGTCAAAAATTATATCCCCTGAACAAGGGGGATTTGTTCCAGGAAGACATTCATGATGAGATAGTACTTGCTCAGGAAATTTTACACTCAATGGAAATGCAGAAAAGGTCGGCAATGTTCATCAGATTAGATTTATCAAAGGCATATGACAGGGTGGACTGGAACTTTCTATGTAAAGTCTTGGAACGATTTGGGTTTTCCCTTAGATTGGATTCACTGGGTTAGAGCCTGCTTTTCTACTGCATCTTTTGTTGTTTTAATAAATGGCTCTCCTTCGGCATACTTTGGTGCTTCAAGGGGTATAAGGCAAGGAGACCCTCTATCCCCTTTTCTTTTTATTATCCTCGCTGAATGTTTGGGCAGAATGAGCAAAAAAGCTTGTCAGGAGAAAAAAATTGGAGTACAATTGGCTAAAACTGTAAAACCACTATCATATCTGCAGTTTGTAGATGATTCCTCTATGATGGGCAGCGCTAATGTGATAGAAGCGAAACAAATTCATAAGATCATCCAAACTTTTTCTTCTGCTACAGGTCAACTAATAAACAATGGAAAATCCAATATTTTCTTTTTCTATTGCTCTGAAAGACAAGATCGATCCTGAATATACTCCAATTCCAAAAAGGAATATTCCCTTTGAAATATTTGGGTGTTCCTTTATCCCCTAGAAAGATGAGGGATTGGCAATGGCTAGTTGACAGAGTAGAACAGAAATTGTAGAAATGGACAAATAAGTGGTTATCAAGAGGAGGAAGGATGACTCTCATCAAATCGGTCCTTCAAGCAATGTCGATCTATGTCACTTGGTGGTGAACATCCCTGGTACAATATTAAAAAAGATGGATTCTCTTTGTCAAAGGTTTCTATGGAGTGTTACACAGAAAAGATATAATATCCCCTTTTGAGATATTAATTAAAATCGTTGTTGGCTAGATTTTCTGCATAGCATAAAAAACCTAGGCAATCATGAGATAAATCTCCCTCATTTACCGATGAGGCTCCCGTGTTAGAGTTGTCAATTAAAATATGCTAGTATCTCTATGGGTTTTTACTTTAACTATTCACTTTCATGAACCATAGTTTCAGATAGCTCTAGCAATAAGTACGCACTGCTTAAGAAAGGAAATATTTATAGAGGGAATTATATAAACACAACATGAAGAAATGGGGAAGATGTGCATCCCAATCAATAGATAACAAAGTTGATTGCATGCACATAGAAGAAACCAATAGATATCAACACGTAATTATAAGCAAAGGCGCTTCTAAATCTAGATCTAAAATAACACAGCTTATTCAAAGATTTAAGATAGAAAGCTAGAAACAAAATACACCGTGACACAAAGTTCTCTGGAAATCTGCTCATGTATATTCCTTTGATTCAAGTGGCTCTCAAGGGTTTCAGCACAAAGTCTGGAACACAAGAATGTTGCTTACAAATGCTGATTTGTTTAACCCGTAGGTTCTTCCTCTACTTATAGCATGTAGAGGAAAAATTACAAATAGGAAGCTTTTAGTTGAACTGGCACATATGGAAGTGGGAAAGAAAACAACTGGCAATCTCCCTCCTGGAATTCCTCTTTGCATGACATGCATGATTTGCAACTGAAGAATGAACCTTCTATTTTGCACGTCTGCCACCTATCTCCAAGTAGTTGACTTCTTCAAGTAATGGCTTTTAAACCAATCACTTAAGTTTTATAATTTAATTGATCGCTCAATTACTTTGTCGGAGAAATAAGGGAAAGAAGAAGAAAGAGGAAAGCTGCAGTCTTGTCCTTTTTCATATTTTGCATGCAACTGATTCTTTTGCCCTTGATTCTCACCATACTGGACCTAGGAGCAGCTGGATCTAAAAACAAGCTTACGGGTGTTGCCTTTGCCTTGTCTTCCCTCTTATCCTTGAAGCTTTTGCAGTTCTTCTCCAGTACATGCATCAGTGCAATGTTTCAATTAAAAATTCTGGAAAGCACTCTGGGTGAATGCAAATTCAATGAAGGCTTCAACTGGAAGATTGGGAGCACATGCACAAGATCCTGGAAGAAATTTTCCACGCACTGACTTCTACACGGGCTGCATCAGAAACAAGAGGATGAATTTTTGTCGAAGCTTTTGCAATTATGAGATCTGGATCTGAATCTGGATCTAGATCTGGGCCTGGATTTGTGTCTCTGATGTCAGCAAATCTGGAAGTAATGCATGATTCCGTTGAGCTTTCTCGTTCATCCCGCTTTGCCATAGCTGGAGCAATCTTTGTCTCTAACAATTCTTTTCTTCTTTATTCAAATTCGGAATTCTTCACAACCGGTGTAGATCTGGATAATTCTTCAGATTCGGAGGATATGTTCAATGTATTGGACATTGATTTAAGCTCCCTTTCTCTTATAAAAGCACCTGTGATGAATTCCAAAGAATTAATTCGCATAAAGATGGCAACCGAACATGAACAAGTGGATTTTAATCATAAAATCTGCATATATCAAGCCTGCTGCCCCAAAATTTGATGTTTTATTTGCATGCAAAGCAAGCATGAATTTTACCAACTTCACCTGAGCACTTGTATCACTTATGCAAACAATTATCCAAACACAAATCAACCTCCTTCAACCTGTGCGCCAAAATTGGAAGCTTCCAACATTAATTACACCTTCTGAGCAAAAATCCTCTTCAAATGGGGCGCACTTTTTGTTTGGGCTGCACTTCTCTGCTTTTGAATTAATTAATTCATCCTTATGACAGCCCCCTACTTACATAATCCTCATGATTCTATAATTTAATTAATGTCTTTCCTATTCCTGGCAATTAATTAATTATTTAATAAGCTTTACTCTTTAAATGGGACGCCTATTTTGTGCATGCTCATGGCTGCCATTAAATAAATTAAATTTATTTAATTTTAGACTTTTGCTTCTAGTTAACTCAAGTCTCACAGTATGCTTTGACCGTAGCCACTTTGAAAATAGGAATTAATTAAATCAATTAATACTTTATAAAGTATTATTTCTCTCCCAAATGGGGCGCACTTTTTGATATGAAGGGGCTGTATTAAATAAATAATATTTATTTAATTTTAGAACTGTCTATTTCCAACTTCTTTTTGTCCACTTCCCTTTGTTGACTTTTCCACAAGCCTGGGCGCCAATATTAAATGAATAAATATTAACAAATATTTATTTAATGTATTATTATTCACCCAAGGTGGGTCGCACTTTTTGGAATAAAGAATTTCTATTTTTAAAAGTCAATTGGCAATGGGATTATTTACCCTGCAAGGCAGCCCCGAAAATCCCATGATTCACTTAAGTTGTTTGACTTTCATAATGGGATTATTTACCCTGCAAGGCAAGTAATAAAATCCCATCAATGCCTTAAGTGATTTTTCTTTTATTCCACAATGGGAATTTTTACCCTGCAAGGCAGGTAATAAATTCCCGCCTACCTGCTGCCTCTGATTTTCCCATTGTGACTTAAGTGACGTTGATTTCATGGGAAAAAGTACCTGCTAGCGGATATAAAAATCGCACCTACCTTCTCGCTTCCAAAAATCCATGATTCACTTCAAACCCTCTTTTTCCAAAAATGCGGTCTTCCTGCAAAAGCTTTTGGTGCACGACTTCGCCTTTTCGAGAGAACCAAACCTCCGATGGCGAATTCCTTCTAAAGACAACGTGCATAGGTGATCTCCGGATACTCCAAGCCAAAAATCAGACCAAACCGTGAAAGGAATTGATCCAGAAAAATTTCACGAAAAGCGAAACGGAAAACACAAAAACACAAAACGTTGCTTAAGTCACAAATAAAGCCCAGATTCATTCCTGGTTAAAACCATACTTGGTATATGAGAATAATGATATGTACGAACACAACAGGGGTTAAACCGAGCACAATTTTCTTCAAACGGGCTCAAAATAATTAAATACAAATTTCCCGCAGTGAAACCCCAAAGAATGAATATAACAATTTTGGGCATCCGGGTATTTGGCGAAAATGGTTGATATGGCTCCTCGGGAATATTTTCACACAATACAGAACTTTCCGGCAATAAAAACACAAAACGACCCATTATTTTAAAAGTATGAAAATTTTTACATGTAGTAGTCTCGATTTCGGTGGTGAAATCTAGGGACACCAATCGACAATTACTACTTGCAAAAAGTAAACTTAGAAGAGTAACTCTTCTAGGTTCACCTCAACTAACTCAGTGTCGGCTTCAATACAACCCAATTGGGCTTGGAGTGAGCCAAGGTGATGGATTTAGATGGGCTAACTAGGTGGAGATAACATTCCATTAACCATATTAAATCGCAATAGTAGTAAATTAATTAAACACACTAAAAATTAGTTGAACTTCAAAATTTCATAACTTGATCAATTAAGATATTTTTCAGTGAAATAAAATGCATTTGAAAGCTAAAATTATGGTCTTTCCAACCAACTATTAAACAGAATTTTCTAAGCACCGGAAACCCCTCAAAATTGCCCTTAAAATTAGAAAATCAATCGCTAAGGTTATGGAAAATTAATTAAATATTTTCCAGCCTTGAAACCACCTCCAAACCCTTGGAATATGACTCTAAAAATCTGAAATATTAATCTGAGCAATTGCAGATTGAAAACTTGTCAATAAACCCTCTCAAAATAATATTATCAATGCCCAAGTAAGTCGATTTGACTCAAATAAATTTCAGCAGCGAACGCGAGTCAAAATATCATTAAAATGAGCACAATATGTTTTAAATGACATGCAGAAACAGATCAGATTGAAACCCTCATTAAATCATTTTGAAATCACACCAAAATACTCCATAACAAGTCGATTTGGGCTTACTAAAAATTTGGAATTAACAGCAAGCACACCGAGCACCGGAAACCCCTCAAAATTGCCCTTAAAATTAGAAAACCAGTTCTTAAGGTTATGGAAAATTAATTAAATATTTTCCAGCCTTGAAACCACCTCCAAACCCCTGGAATATCACTCTAAAAATCTGAAATATTAATTTGAGCAATTGCAGATCCAAAACTTGTCAATACACTCTCAAAATGATATTATCAATGCCCAAGTAAGTCGATTTGACTCAAATAAATTCCAGCAGTGAACGTGAGTCAAAATATCATTAAAATGAACACAATATGCTTTAAATGACATGCGTAAAAAGACCGGATTGAAACCCTCATTAAATCATTATGAAATCACACCAAAATACTCTATAACAAGTCGATTTGGGCTTACTAAAAATCTGGAATTAACAGCAGGCACTTGAGCACTTGAAACACCTCCAAACATGCCCAAAACACACTCCAAACAAGTCGACTTCTTCAAGGAAAAACCAGCAGCATGTAATAAGATTGCATTCACTATAAAGCACTCTCAAAACCCTCATAAACCAAGCTTGAACACTCTCAAAATATGGCGACTTCACATAGATAAAATATTAATGCAAAAACTCATCAATTCATAGCTCAAAGGGCATACACACTTCACATATAGGTGGTGTTGAAGAAGACCTTTTATTTTAGATCGTTAGTGGGCATACATCCCTCTTTAAACATGAAGATAAGTTTGCAAAAATCACAACATACAAAAAGGGTGCCCATCATCTCCTTTTATAGATTTGTCCTTGTGCAATCTCCAAAGCTCCCTTTTCTTTTTGGCACCATCTTCTAGAGAGGAGAACTTTTAATTTAAAATTGGCCTGAAAGTCAAACTTCAATGCAATGTTAATTCCCAAGGAAATATTTGAAATAAATGCTTGAAAAGGAATTAAATATAATTTAAAGAATATAAAAAGGAATCGACCTTACCTAAATAAATCGATTTATCCCAAAAATATTTATGAATGAAATCATAAATAAATCAATTTTTCTTCTAAAAAATGTGACTTGCCTTCATTAATCAATTCATCTTCAAATGATAACTAATTGCCCATAATGAATCGGTTTTACCCCTTTTTTATTTTGACTTGCACAAATAAATAATATTTTAATTTTTAATTCATTAAGACAAATCAATTAATTATCCTTTAATCCAAGGGAGTGGATTAAAGGTCTTCAACTTGCCTCAATTAATTATTGCTAGAAAAAGGGACATTACAAAAGAAAAAGTGGACTTTGGTCAAATGGACATCTCTTTGCAAACCCAAAAAAGAAGGGGGATTAGACTTTAGGTCTTCCATTCACTAGAATATAGCCTCAGCGGCAAAACTCTATTGGAGACTTATTGTTTATCCTAATGACCTTTGGGCTATAAATTTTCGTGGTAAATATGCAGAAAATAGTTGTCCAGAGAAGATTATTAGAACAACCCTTCCGAATAAAGGTTCTCCAACATTAATGTTCATCAAAAGAGGGGAAAATCTAATTAAAAAGCAGTTGTTCTGGATTGTTCACAATGGCCAATTAGCAAACTTTTGGACGGATTCATGGGATGGTAAACCCCCAATTATTACACTCTTTCCTCAGCTTCAATCAATTATGGAGCGCATGCAAGCCCAAGGATGGATTAAGATAGCAAAGTATATTCAACCAAATATTCAACCTTGGGGAGTTGATAATTGTTGGATTCCTATTAGTGAATGGCCTACAAGGGATTGCCCAAGAACATCAGATTTTGTTGAACCAGATTTTGAGTGATTGAGCTCTTCTTTTCTCCTCTGAGCCTAATGAAATAGGTTGTGGATGCAGCCCTTCAGGGAAATATGAGGTGTCCTCCGGATATACCTTTTTAATGAAAGCACATCCGCATCCAGATCAAACCTTGTTTAAGCATATTTGGCAGCCAGGGATATGGCCCAAGGTAAGTTTCTTCCTTTGGCTTCTCACACAAAAAGGCTCTTAACTGGTGAAAGGCTTAAAAAAAGAGGACTTAAAGGCCCATTTAGATGTGAGCTTTGTACACAAGCTGAGGAAACAATAGATCATCTCTTCTTTCTTTGCCCATGGGTTTCTCCTTTATGGCAACATCTGGCTTCGTTGTTTAAGCTTCAATGGAACAGTTGTGGATCCCTAGGACATATTACAGGCACATGGAAGGAAGCCATACCTAAAGGACAAAATCTGATTCCAGCTATGTGGAGTGGCATTTCCCTTCTATTATGGAATACGTGGAAGGAAAGAAACTATAGAATTTTCTCGACAAACCAGCAAAGAAGCTATATATGTTTGGGAAAGAATCAAATCCAATTTCACAGAAAGCCTTAAACATAAGGTCTCGCTTCCAACTCAGTCAACTCCACAATGGGACCATATATACAAACAACTCTCTTTAGACCCTAAGGAGGCCACTATGCCTCGCTTTCATGCTAAGAGCACTACACAAAATATAGTTTTAGAAAGGGATCCGACTGATTATCATGGTATTCTCAATACTGATGGTGCTTCTAGGGGTAATCTTGGGAGAACAGCTATGGGAGGAGTTGGGCGTAATGGACAAGGAGAGGTATGCTTAAAATCTGGGTATCTCTACAAATAATCTAGCAGAAATTAGAGCCATTCGAAGAGGAATGCAAGAAGCTATCAAAATAGGATGGCAAAAGATCAAGGTTCAATCTGACTCCAAAATCATGATGAATTTACTAAGCAAATCTAATAATGGTTATCCTCCTAATTGGCGGCTTGCAAAGGAAATTGATCAAATTCAGAAGTTGCAGCAAAACTTCCGGCAAATTCTTTTCAAACATATTCCTCGACAGCAGAATAAAGTTGCAGATGGATTAGCGAATTGGGCCCTGGACAACAATGATATCCTTTGTTATGGACCACCTCCTTTATGGTGGTCTACTAAGATTCAAGAAGATATTAGGACAATTCTTAATTTAGATTCTGCTTAATGAATGGGAATATTGATAGTATAGTTTATAAGGCTACTGATATGGCTAATAGCTTCCATGCTTGGCATGGGCGGATTTGTACATGAGTATTTCTGATTAATATATGGCTGGAAGTTTTTTTTTTAAATAAATTAAAAAAACATCATTTTTCAGGCCTAAGATGTCTCTAAGCAAGCAAAATAGGAAGGGGTCAGAGGTAGGAGCAAGAGGGAAAGACAGTTCTAATGATAAGAAGTTGGTGTGAAGGTAGTTACAAAAAGGGCACTCACAGCACGTCTCTCACAAAGCATTCAAAGCTGGCTCACCCCAATCCTGGAGGTTGTACATTCAAGGACATTAATGCACCAACAAGCCCTAGGTGAGAAAAATGTCAACAAAACGAATTTAATGTGCATACATATCAATTCCTCTCAACAATAAAGGAGCTAGAAATTTTATAAAGGAGACAAACGGAAAGTGTTTGCAACACACCCAAGTATTTGCCACCATCCAATGAGGTTCTCCTTGGAAAGATTTCAGTCCATCCTCTCTAATCACTTGCTTGTTGCCATCCACAGTTGCAAATACTACCCACTCAACTCTATTTTTGGAGCCTCTTATTGTGTAAATTTTCCTAGATATCCTTTAAAATCCCTTCTTCAACTCTTCATAATCAATAGAAAATAATCTCCCATTCCTTTCCACACAACATTTTGGATTAACCACATTAAATGCCACACATAATGGGGTGTTCAACTTCTCCCTCTTCCACAAAGCAATGGCCTGAATATGTTGGTAATCAAATGCTATCATAATTGTAGCTCTCATCTAGGAAAGCATACAATCAATCGTCTCACATATATCATCAGACACCCAAGTATCTGCCACCATCTAATGGGATTCTCCTAGGAAAGAGTTCAAGTCTATCCTCTCTAATTGATCACTTGTTGCCATCCAGACCTGCAAATGCTACCCACTCAACTCTAATTTTTGTAACCTCTTATTGTAAAAATTTCTTAAACATCTTTCAAAATCCCTTCTTCAACTCTTCATCATCAGTAGAAAATAATATCCCAGTCCTCTCTACATATCATTTTGTGCTAACTACAATAGATACCACATGTAATGATGTGTTTAACTTCCCCCTCCTCGGCTGAACAATGGCCTTAATATGTTGGTCATCGAATGCTATCACAATTGTAACACTCATCTGGGCAAGTATATAATCAATACTCTCATAAATATCACCAAGGTTAGGACAACCAGTGTTGTATTATTTGATGATGTTCACAACATGTGTGATATCAACACTATATGTTGCATTTGCCCCAAAGTCATCTTTAAGCTCCACTTCCCTCACTCCCTTACCCTCAGTTACCTTCAACTCCACCCACCTAGTCCACTCACTAAGTCATTATCATAAGCTCCAAGGTCTCCTACAACTCAAGCATCCTCTCCAACAAGATGAGATAACTGGCATATCTCGTCTCCATGAGGTTGAGGAATTCCTTCATTAATGAAGACCTCAATCGTGCCAATGAGGTGTAGCGGTTGCAATCTAAACATCAGCACATCTCTAGCATTCACCTCAACATGTTTCATCCATTCAATATTTCTTGTGTTCTTTGATGTGTTGTTCATTGCACACACACAATATGGGGTCCAACAGATATGCTTATAGGTGTTCTCAACTAATATTGATGCTTTTACTTATTTTCTACAGGTTACTTTATGATAGCCACCAAAACTATTTTCTTTACACTCTTCATTAGAGCAGGTTAAATAGATGTAAAAGGATGATGGAATGTGTTGCTTGGATAAGGCCAAGTACATCATTTCCTTCTTGTGAAAAATAAGTTTTCCCCAACTTATACATTAGATAAAGAAACTTCTCTGCAATAGTGGTTTTGGAGAAGCACTTGTCATATGTCAATAGAGAACCTTTGTTGCTGACAAAGCAAATAGTATTTGCTTATTTCAATTGGAGCGATTTTGAACATCAAGCAAGGTATTCTAGTCCAATGATTGTTGAAACATTGGAATGGTATCCTAATGTGAGTGATGGAAACCTCCTCCAAGTGAAATGGCTTGTTCAACTTGAGTTGGCTCACGTTGGCAACAAACTGCGCTATAAGATCTAAGCAAAAAGCATTGGGCCTGAGCACATGGACAATAGCTGATAAGTTTCAACTCGTCATTTTGGTTTTTGTTGGAATTTGTTCATCCAAGCGAAGCGAATCAAAATCGCTCAAGTGGAAAGAATGAGGTACTCGATGACAATCATGGAGTGCCTTCAATTGGGCCAGAATCTGTTGAAGAATGTCCTAAATTTGGCATGAATGGAAGCCACCAAAAGAAGCTTTGGGGTCATACTGGTAAAAGTATCAGACTTCAGAAATCATGTGCAGTAGCATCACAATTAACTGTCCTGGAATGGCTGAATTGCAAACATCACATGATACTTGCAAGACAAGTGTAGAATGTCCTTTCTTGACCCATCCCAAGCGGTATGGATGTGGATGAGCTGTAGCTGGAAACTGAAGATTTCCCACCAACTTCTATGGAATTAGGTTCTTCTAGCTTCCATTTTCGAGGATAAGATCCACTAATTTTTCTTTGACTAGATAAGTATAAGTGAATAGAGCCCTCCTATTGTAGGCATAATCATTGACAATAAGGATGGGCTAAGGATTAGAAATGTTGGGATCAGATTACCTCAATCATTGAGTGTGAAGATAGTCATTATCAAATGACATTTGGCATACCATCCTCCCAAGGTTAACCCTGCATGGGTTTCATATACCAATTCTCTCTATGATATTCCTAATCAGACTATCATCCAAGTATCCTCTTCCCTTCCCTCCTATATTTATTTCTTTCCAGTGACGTTGAAAGTGCTATTCAGAAGCTTTGTATTATCAAAGAAACTGATTGTGATGGGCTCTAGGCCGAGCTTTTTAAATATGGAGCAGATTCACTAGCCTTCCTTATGGAAGAGTTATTTAATGAATTTGTTTCTCGGGGTTTCTTCCAGATCCAGCCGCTTCCAAATCCAGTTTGGTGAGAATCAAAGGCAAAAGAATCAGCTGCATGCAAAATATGAAAAAGGACAAGACTACAACTTTCCTCTTTCTTCTTCTTTCTCTTATTTCCTCCGACAAAGTAATTGAGCGATCAATTAAATTATACAACTTAAGTGATTGGTTTAAAAGCCATTACTTGAAGAAGTCAACTACTTGGAGATAGATGGTGACATGCAAAATAGAAGGTTCATTCTTCATTCTGCAAATCATGCATGTCATGCAAAGAGGAATTCCAGGAGGGAGATTGCCAATTGTTTCCTTTCCCACTTCCACATGTGTCAGTTCAACTAAAAGCTTCCGACTTGTAATTGCCCCTCTACATTCTATAAGTAGAGGAAGAACCTACGGGTTAAAGGATTAGAATTTGTAAGCAGCATTCTTGTGTTCCAAACTTTGTGTTGAAACCCCTGATAGCCACTTGAAGCAAAGGAATATAAAGGAGCAGGTTTCCAAAGAACTTTGTGTCACGGTGTAATTTGTTTCTAGCTTTCTATCTTAGATCTTCTAATAAATTTTGTGTTATTTTAGATCTAGATCTGGAGTTGCCTTTGCTTATAATTTTGTGCGTTGATATCTATTGGTTTCTTCTATGTGCATGCAATCAACTCTGTTATCTATTGATTGGGTTGCACATCTTCCCCATTTCTTCCCTATGTTTTATTACTTCTTTCTTCTATAAATATTTCCTTTCTTAAAACGAGCTTGCTTACTTCTGCGCAGAGCTATACAACTGATGGTTCATGAGCTGAATAGTTAAAGTAAAACCCGCATAGAGATACTAACATATTTTAATTGACAAATCTGACACAGAGCCTCACCGGTAAATGAGGAGATTTATCTCATGACTACCTAGGTTTTCAGCTATGCAGAAAATCTAGCCAACACACCCTTTAGATGCTCTTGAGTCACACACTAACAGAGAGAGGTCAAAGGAAGAGTGTTTGTCTTTATGTACTAATCGAACACCCCAACCCTATCACTCTTATTCCAAACATGGCAGGTCCACTGTTCCCGACCTATAGAATCAACAACTCTTTCACTCCATTAAATCCAACCAAACACATATTACCAACTTGTTTTCTACTCTTTGGAAGATAAGCGATCATGGATGTTAGAAGGGTCTTTGGGAGACATCTTTGCACCCTCCCAAACTCGCCCAACTAGACCCACTTACGGCCATTTCGCATTGATATCATCGAGATCTTGTAATGTCTTTTTTAGGCTGAATTTGAACACCAAAGGAACTTGCACAAATCCAAATAGTAAACTGAAACAAAACTGAAATTAAATTCTCAAACCCTAGCAGCAAGTTGTAAACATATTTTTTTATGATAGCAATCAGCCACAAACTTGCTGGAAATAATATAGAAACCCTTCAAAATATTATTCTTCAAAGTTAGAAATGATTGCAAGAGAAAAGCACCGGAAAATATATCTTTTGCAATTTTAATATTAGCTAGAATTAATTAACAACAATGAATACTCTTTACAAATATGGCTGGAACTAAGTGTTTCCAAGCCCAAACACAAGTACAAATAGAAGATCCACTTAAAAAATATGAAGAACACAATGGTATAAGAATTTGATACCACCGTGCCCTAGAACACCACAAACTTCACCTTAGGGCAGGTCGCCACCCTTAGGAAGGGCTGGAAATGACTACAAACTGATTTTAGCACAATATAATCTTCCTCTGAGATCACCTTTTTGCAAGTTTATGGGGTTTCATCCTCAAACTAGCCACTATTTAGGGGTTTTGTCCTTAATAGGTCTTCCAAGAGGGTTTTCATCCTCTATGGAGAGAAAGAAAGAGCAAGAGTGCTCCAACTCCAAGAAAGAAAATTATCAAATGATCAAGTGTGTCTTCCTCCACCCCAAGCAACCCCTTTTATATTGGAAGGTGGTGCCAAAATTCAAATTCATTCCACCAATGAGGACCAACCTCCTTAGGGAGTAATAACATTCTTTTTATTTTTAATTTATATCTTCCTTTTATCCTTTTAAGTTGGCACTAGCATATTCCCACCAACTTGAGTTTATAATGTCACAATTAGAAAGTTGCCTAAAATTTAATACATGGATACATTTAGCAACTTATAATTATGACATTAATGACTTCCCTTGCTATTTCTTTTGGCCCGCGGGAAGTGGAATGGGCCAAAGGTCTTCCATGGAACTAACCGGGAGAAAGGGACATTACAAATCTTGCATGGCTCATTCACAATGGTTGATGAAAAGGTCACTCCTCCATTGAGTGTTGTTGATTAGGGACAATTGTCCTCTCCATTGAGTCCTTTCTCCATATATTTGGCAATGAGTCTTCCTTTCCCATGGTTATTTGCGATATTTTTAATACACAACATAATCGTATGGAAATTTATAGGGTTTACCCACTTTGGGTTCAACCCCCTTGTTATCTACTTCTTTCATTGTTGGTTTTTATCTTAATATTAGCTTGTAGCCTCTTATGGAGCCTTTTTTCCTCACTTGTTATTTATATAAACCATACTTTAGAGTCCCAATGACCTTTTTGGTTATCCATGGACATGAGTAGACTTTGTTTCGAAACTTCCAATCGTGAGTTTTTCCTTTCTCAACTAGAAGGGCCTTTTCCTTCCTTGAGTGTAGTCCAAGATATTCTCTTGTGGGATGTCCAATGTGCTTGTGATAAACCAAAAACTTCTTGTTCCCATTTCCATATGAAGGATTTGAAGCCTTACTTAGACTCACTTTATTAAGAATTCCCATTCTTTGATGATGTTGGTAGAGTTAGAAGAGTTGGCGAGGGCGGAAAATGCTTTTCTTCTAACACAAAAAAAGGGGATTTGGTGGGGGCGAGAGAAAGTGCTCTTCTTCTAAGACAAAAAATTGGTTAGTGTTTGAGGTGCCTTTTGTTGCTTGGCTTTTCCTTCAAAGCAAGTTGGAAAGCATTCTATAAGTGATGGCAAAGAGGTCTAAGTTATTCCAAAAATGAGAAAACAACCCTATGACAAGCTTGATTTGAAGGACCTCATCAACATCTTGTATCACTAGCTTTATGGAGAAGCGATTGAATTGGCCAATGTATTGGTAGACCCTCTATTTCAAAACTTGGCGAGTTTCACGATTACTCACAAGTACTTGCGAGGCAAGCATAAAATGAGAAATCAACTGCAACTCGTAAAGCCGAGTCAACAGAAATTACTCGGCTAGTTTCACCAGGGAATTTCACCATTACTTAGTGAAACTCGCCGAGTTGTGCCCGCCTACTTGGTTCGGTGAATATACAACACGTTGTTTAAAAAACATCATTTTTGACTTTGAAGCCTGCGTTTATTTTAATTTTTTCTGTTGCAAATATAGTGAACTTTGAATACATTAGAGTATTGAGTATATACAAGAACAAGTCAAAAGGAACTTGCAGAAGTAAATAGAAGTAGAACATCAACAAATAAAGATTCAACACCTTGCTTTTATTCATATATCAATGTGCAGAGTCTGCAGACTGCAGCATACATAATACATATATTCTCATAATCTCTAGACATTGAACTGAGTTTATACAGTGAATGTGATTGATTGGCACTAGGGTTTTCTGCATTTGAAGGAATACATCAGCAGCTCAGCGTATACTTATAACTTGGCAAAAACAGCAAGCTATAGCAAGTGTTTTTCATGTTATTCAAGTTTATTTTATGAATTTATGTTTTTTAAGGTAGTGATAAAGTTGCCAAGTAATCTCGAGTAATTGCCGCGAAACCGTAACACTCTGATTTTGTATGTTAACTTGGTGAATGTTTTACATACTGTTATAGCTGCTGAAATGAAAGCAAACATGTTAAGATATGTTTTGATCTTAAGAGAATGTGTTGCTAATTTGGATTCTTGCATACTGTGATTTATTACATGGGACAGCAAATATTGTACTTGTGTGTTTGCTGATGTGACGACAAATTGTCGTATACTTGCTAGCTCTTGTTGCTGATTGACAGCATACCCTGAATCAATTCCATTGATTCAAGTATGCTGAGGTCCTCTTGTGATTTCTGTGTCGATTCACACTTGAACCGGACTGAGATTGTTATGAGCGTGCAGCGCCTGATTGCAGGTGTGAACAGCTAGCACGAAAATGCCAACGACAGGGGTTCGATTCTTGAACCCTGTACTGTCGAATTTGGGACCTCGTGAGGCAAGAAATGCCTGGACACGGGTGGCCTTGGCACGTAATCCGAAGGACGGAACGTCCTGCTCTGCATTAACGTGAATGTTAGTAAGGAGGCTGGATGGAAGTTGTTAGTGTTAGTGGTTAGTGTGAATTAAACCTAAACTAACCCTAAGGCCTAACATACATCCTACACTACTATCCTAAGTGGATTTTTAAATTACAAAAAAAAAAAAGGGAAAATAAACCTAAGTTCTAAAACCTAAGGTTAAACTAGGACCTAGGTTGAATACTACTTGCAACCTAAACTAATCCTAATCTAAGGGGTGCGCAGACCCTTGGAGGGAAAGGGATAAGGATGGGAAGGAGGCATTCATTGGCATTTAATGAACTGTCCCTACGTGGACAGCGCCAGTTTTGGCGGGGCAGGTAAGGAATTAGAGGCATCTATTTAGAAATAGAGCCAAATTCAGTTTGCATGGAAATTTTGAAAATTAGAGTTTGCCAACCCAAGTGGCGGTGGCGTGGAAAGTAAGGAAAAAGGCAGAGCCTTTAATGCATTGATTGTTTCGGTCCTCGCGACCAGCTCGCCTTGGAAACAGCATGAGGGAATTTGATTTTTCATTGTTTGATTTGGTTTTGGCCGAAGTTGCTCTGCATTTGGTTTTTTTTGGTCTGGTTCAGTCGAACCAGCTCTTAGCATTTGACATTTTTCTTGGAGTTTCGAGGTTGTTGCTAAGCTTGAAGAAGAAAGGAGTGCTGGGAAGTTTGTGTTGTCGTTGTGGAAGGAAAAACGCGGCAAATAAGGTTTTCTTTGAGCTCTGGAAAAGAAATTTCAGGCATGTTAAGCCCTTCTCTTTAAAAATCTTTGCTTTGATTAAGTGTTTCATTAAAACAACCCTGCTCTTGGGTTTGGATTGTGTGATTTGCTATTGTTGAGTCGATTCGAATTGGGTTTCATCGATTCTTGTTGCTTTTTGGTTGGAAAATGATATGATGAATCGTTCTGGTTGCTTGGTTTCGGTGTGTTTTTGCTCGAATCAAGTTGGGAATGATTTACTGCGGTGGTTGTTGACTGTATTGTGGGATAAAATAGACCTTTTCTTCCTCTGTACATGTTGTATGAAGTGGAACAGACTGTTTAATCTTTTCCTTACAGTGTAATCGTTTTCTTTCTTTGTTGTGCTTGGAATCGCTAACTATTGCATGTAAAGGGAAAATGGAAATACGGTCGTGATTATATTGCTTATGATTGGGAACCGATGACTCTTGCTATTATTTGGAAATAATATGAATCATCGTTATTGGTCATTGAGTTATTTGTCCTTGTATTTTATTGAATGAAATACCTTCCTGTCGAGCTAGATGTTTAACAGTAATGGGAAAACGTCATATATATCTTAAGACTGTGCATGTTATATGAGTTGTGTCGCTATGATTTGGGTTTGTCGACCCTTGCTGTCTTTTCTTTTGGAAATGATAGGAAAATCGTTCCCGTTGCTGTGTCTAACTGTCTTGCTCTTCTTGAATGGAATTACCTCCATGTGGTGCTGGTTATGGATATTATATGAAAATTTTAACTGGTTATTCTTGTGGAATGGAAGGTAAAACTGTACAGCTAGTATGGGTTATTCTATTGCTGTATTATTGTTGTTGTCATCTGAACTGCGATATGATTGTATTGGTTGTAAGAACGGCTTGAGGTCGTTTCTCTACTGAAGCTTTCTTTGAAGGAAATAGTTTCCTCCTCTCTCTCTGCTGTGTTGATTGTGATGAATACAACATTGTTTCTTTTGTATGAGCATACAAAATTGCCATGGAGAAAGAAATGATAATATGTCTTTGACTGTTCTTTCCTTTCTTGCTTAAAAGGGAAATAAGACTTCCTCTTCCTTCTGCTTTTTGAATTATGAGGAAATGGCATCTTGTATTTTAAAGGAATGGGCATTAGACTTTTATATGAGTGTTTATGGGAATTGGAAAAGAAATAGCTTTCCCTCTGAAATTGTAATGAATAAGGTGATCTTGCTAGGAAAGTATGATGATTAGTTATGTTGATCAATGCTGAACGGTCTTTGAGAATGGACTGTTTTGGTGGTTACGAATTAGTTTGAATTGCTGGGCAAGGAATACATGCAATGAAATTTTGTCATGCGATGGGAGTTGCCTTGGTATCTTCTAGGTTCATATTTTGCCATCCTATCACGGTTATTTTGCTAAAGGTAATGACGTCTCATTTTTGCATTCGGAAGTTGTGCATCTTGTTATGAAAGCTGGAAAATGGATTGGGTAGAATCATTGTTGGAAGGAAATCCTTCTTACGCTTCTTTGTTTTAACTTGATGAAATTCATAGTCATGTGAATAATGGACTTCTTTGTAGGTAACAAAGCAATGAATAAATGTTATTACGAGCGGGTACGTTCTAGAATTAGATAATCATGTGATTAATCGATTGCGTGATTGAAATCATTTTTACATTTTAGTATGCGGCGAAAAGAAATATGGTTTCTTTTATTATGGTAAATACATGGTAGGCAGCCTTATATTGTTTGATCTTGGATATACCTAATGTTGTACTAATGCTTTGGATCTTTATATGAGTCGATTCAAATGAAGTATGGATATGAATGGTGAATTCTTCCTATTTTCATTTAAAGCTGATTATAAATGAAGTTATCCTTCTTTATGCTTAAAGTGAATTCGAATGGATTTTTAAGTTTCACTCGAACTGTTATCTTGAATTGATTTTCGTTTGGGTTCCACTGTTAGGACAGTCATGTGGAAGGAAATAGAGATATGAATGAATGTTTTGGAAAAATGATCTTTTCTTCTTTCATTCAGTTGGAAATCTGGAATTTGTGAATGATGAATTTTATAGTGCTTAGATGGGAGCAACTATATGCATTGCTGTTCGCTTTCTTGTCTGTACTTGAATGCTTTGAATTTAATATGCTTCATGAACGGAAAGGAAAGTAATGGATTTATATTTCAGTTAGTTTCATCCTTTGCATTTGTTATTAATGAAAGGCGTGGAAAGGATAACTGGATGCTATATAGGCAGCAAGCTACTTGTATTCCTAACTTTACAAATATTGTAAATTGATACTTGCAATGATTATGTGGAAACGGGACAACAGTCCCTTGGCTGATGTGATGATAGTTTTGATAGTTCGGTTGTTATGCTTTGATCTTTCTTACATGCCTATTTCGTGATTGATGTTTAACGACGTTTCCTAAAAGCGGGGTTCCTTTTTTGATTGAAGCAGCTTAGTTGAAGCACCCTATTTTAAGGATAAGTGCTTAATATGCTCGATTCATTGAATCCCGACCAAATGCAATTCATTTTGCAGATGGAATTTGATTAGAATGAAGACTTGGCTGTTTTCTGATGCTTTTGATTTGATAATGAATTGTAATTGTTGCTTTTATTCCTCTTCGAGGAATTGTGAAAAGAAGAAAATATATTCTTCTGTCCATGAGTTGTATGGATGTTTTGTATAAACTATGCCCAATCAGTTGGATTGGCAAATGTACAAATTATGACTTGAAATATTGAATACAATTACAAGTGTGATATTTTCGATAATTATATCAGTTTGATATTGTTGTTAAATTGGAAATATGATGTTATTTCTTGTTTTGGAATTGTTTCATTGTCCTTGGATGGATGCTGAATTGAAACTGATATCTGTTCTTACTTAAATGCAACTTTTAAGTTGAAAAGTGCAATTAGTTCATACTTGGGTAAAGATGAATTTTTAATTGACATTAGAAAGGATTAAGAAGAATATGATTCCATAATCAGAAGGTATTCAGGATTAGCTTAGGAGCTAAGGAATATCAATTCAACTTCGGAGTAATCGAACTTCGCTTTCGAACTCCATTAATGATCCCGTTTGATAAAATTCAGAATAAAGGATATAGGATAAATATATCCATAACTAATGGACCTTAACTATATAACGTTAAGGAGAACAAATGAATTCATTTCTCGAAGTTTAGACCTCGTTTGAATGACGTCTAATAAGTTAATATTCTGAAATTAGTTGCAGTTGGAAAAATCTTGGCTAAGTTTAATAGGTTAAACTTATCACGTCCGTCGGTACGGACTGCTTAATCCAATGATTAAGAAATAAACCAAGTAAGGAATTGTAGCCCTTCGATACGAAGGAGAAGATACATAGCAAACTAATGGACGGTTTAGTCCCTCTTAGTTATATACAACTGCAACGGAAACGAGGATCAAGGGATCAGCACGAATGCTGAAAGTTGATTTTAATTATTAACTCGTGGCTAAGTCACTTGAAGCGGGATGTGTATTCTCGATGGGTGGATTACGCAGACATTGGCATACGCCGGCTTCTACGGCGAGTGTCTTCATGAAGACGGGGTCTTCATGACGACACAATGTTGCATGTGACATATAAGCAATGCCCTCCCGAATTAAAACATTTAGAATACATAGGTGAATGTGTAGAGCTTAGCGGGGGGTAGGGTATGATCTCGGTATACGGGTGACTCCTAATACTAAAGACAAATAGACACACGGAGTCGTGGGGTAACGACACCGTATGTCTGCGTATCTTTAGTTACCAGGAGTGCCTTCCTATACCCGTTCATATTACTAGCTGGAATTGAAAGTTTAAAACTGACCTTAAACGATGAGGACTGGTAGGAGCCAGGAAAGACCATTCTAGATAACAGGTGAAGTGAAGTGAAGGACGTATTCCGTAGATGTGTATCACATCCAGGAATATGATCATGCAAAGCATGTGAAAATCTTTGGCCAAAGTATCGCAATTGTTGGTTGCGTTGTCCTTATCACTTAATTTAAGATGCAGGATGTCAGATGAATATCAGTAACAGATATTCAGATAGGCTTCTTAAATGGATCACTTCGATAACCGGGGAAGGTTATGAGAACAGTATATATAATATACTATGCATAAACAATCATGAAGGATCGGTTGTTGCGAGTCATGAACATGAAGGATCGGTTGTTGCTTAGAGTCATGAAATGAAGGATCGTTGAAACTCAGAGCCATGAAAATGGAAGATCGGCGGTTCATCGAGTCATTTACAGCAGATATAGAATCTATTATAAGATTGAATGGCATTGAATGTGTGTTCCATATTGTAAATATGCGAACAGGAACATTCGTTTTAAAAAGGAATTGTGTGATCAAACCGTGTTGTTTGTGCGAAGAACAATTATTAAAACTTGAACGTGTGTTTGAATTTTATAATTCATAACAGAAGCGTTATCAAAAAAAAAAAAAAAAATTCCCTTGTTACGGTGTTACGAAATGAGGATGTTACGAAACTCCCAAGTCTCAAATAATGAGTCAAAATTTGGGCTTACGAGTAATGTCCTAGTATGATTTTTTGAACTATGAGTAGACAAACCTGTCCAAATACCACGAAAAGAAGGAGCTAATGTGCCAAAAGATCCTCTCTCTACCCAAAGCAATGAAATCGCTTCCAAATAATCTCTTTGTATAATTTACGATCGAATGGTTAATTTCTTTGTTGGGCCAAAAATGAAACATGATATTGCAACCTATGTTGCCAAGAAACGTCCCCCAACCCCCCGTAGCCAGCCTGAAATGTTTCTAGTATGAAAACATGTGCGAAACATTCCTGGCATTTCCCGGACATTTCTGCGGCTTATGTATTATAAGGAAGAGTTAATTCCAGTTTGCTTTTGTGTTACTCCACTTAATCTTTTCAACTATAGCCTATATTTCTGCTCAGAGAATTTTCCAAACCTAGGAATAAGTTAGAATGTGCTCAGCAAGAAAGTCTTATAACATTAAAAGTATATTAACAAAGAGGCACATTAAACAAGCCTAAAGATAGTTTGGGTCGAAAAAGTAATCCAAAGAAAGTAGGAAGAATCTAGCGAAACCAAGAAATGTTAGGCTAGGAAGTAGGTTTTCACTCGGATATTAAGCTTCTTAGAATAGACTTTTCCATTGGAATCCTCAATCAAATGAATACAATGACGCAGTTACAAGTATAATTTTTGAAACATAGATGCATGACAGATGATTATGAGGAAAATCTAGATGATGTAATCTAGATTATAATCATGTATTCATGAACATTGAAATTGAGCCATGTTGAATGATGAATCTTTAGAACTACAATGAATACAAAATATTTTGAGTGTTTTATCTCTTATGGTCCATGGACTAGAATTTTGAAAATGAGTATTATGCATATATATATATATATATATTAAAAATATATATAATATATTGTATAGGCATTTCCGTAACGTTCGTACCTAAGGTTTTTTTGAAAATCGGTGTTTCAGCGTTTTGGACCCGCATGCCGTTAACATAGACCTTGATAACTCTTTCTCCTTCAAACCCTAGCTGCAAACCAGCAAGATCACCTTCTTTGAAGCCCTTGGAACCACCAATTGGAGAGTTTTCATTCTCCAACCTTGAACAAGGAATGGTTTCGTCCTCCTTGTGTGCCACACCAAAGGATTTTTGCCCTCTAGTGGAATGGAATAGAGCAATCAGCACACAAAACCAAGTGTAACATTATAATAAGATGCATGCCCAAAATGAGCCTAAACGACCCTTATATATCTTCTTGGTGGCGCCAAACACCATGAGGGAGTTTCCCCCACGACCAACCTCATCATGATGTTGTTTTTCTTTTTTGTCTTTGGCTTTTTACTCCTCTAACCCAGCCAACCTAGCTTAAGAGAGAAACCATGAAGGAAAAGGTAAATGCTCACACAAAAGACTAAAAACATCAATAAATATTTCCCTTGTTCACCTTCTTCTCGGCCACGGAAACTAGAATGGGATAGAAGTCTTCAAAATGGATTAGTTCGAAAAGGGGTCATTACATCTCTTCTAAATGGTTTTGTCCTACGCATCTTCCAAGAGCTAATAATGTTACTTTCCTTCTTAATATTGACGCGGATGATGATAGTGATGATGGATATTATTCTACTTCTATAGATGGTGATGCACATAGTGATTGTGATATTACATGCAATAATGATGTTCCTAGTTTTGATGATGAGCATGTTCATGATGATTTTTATAATGATGTTCCTATTCCTAACAATGTTGCTATTCATAATGATGTTTCTCTTGTCTCTCCTTCTACTCTTGAAAATGCTAATGTTGTTACTTGTGTTCCTACAATCTCTACTAAATGCAAAAAAAAGAAATTTTTACTAGTGTCTCTTCCATGTTGCTTATACAAGCAAATGATGCGAGATGATAGTATACCTTTTGTATGTCTTAAAATTGTGAGCATGACCCCTCATGTGTTGATCCTAATGTTAGAACTTATACTAAGCTTATTATAGATATATTGGATGCACGGGGTTCATTAGCTAGAAATATCCTAGCACATTCATTCATATTGAGGTAATTAAAATTGATAAAATAAAAGTCAATATACCGGTAGACATTAGGGGGTGAAAGGGTTTAATTTATTAATATTTTGAATTAAGTATTGGGGGTAGATTAGAGAGGTGGGTTAGAGGAGATGTAGGGTTAATTTTAATATAAACCTAAAATAAGATGGTAGAAAACTAAGATTGAGTATGTTTTTCAACACAAATGATATTATTTCACCATCTTAACTATTTGAAGAACTATTGATAAATGATTAAAGCTTAACATTAAGGTAATTGGTAATAGATCTTGAATGGCTTCAAACTATCTTTCTAGAGAAAGGCGTATTAAAAAAATAATAATTGATTGGGAAACATGATATATTTTCTGTTTGATATATTATGGTAGAAATAAAAAAGGGGTAAATAAAATTGTAATGTAAAGATGGATAAGTTTGGTACATGGAAAAAATAGGGGTATTTTCATTATAATAATATAGCCGGAGGGAGTATTATCAATTGACTAATCGAGGTAAAAACTAGCATTAAGGGTATTCTTTAATACCCTTTGAATGAACATGCTATACCATAATTTTACTAAGTGACCTCCCCATGATTAGATGTACCTAAAGATAAGGTCTGCATCACGACCCCTTTTTCAAATAAAGTAAAATAATAAAGTTAATATTTTTAAGTTATCAAGTAACTCACTTTTATTAAAAAAGTGACAACTTAATATTACTTTATTATTATAAATAAAAAATAAAGGTGACTTTCCAAATTAAGCAAGTCAATATCAAATTAGAAGATGGAAAGTTACTTTTGGGGCTTTTCCTTGGGAAAAGTGTCAAGTGAACTTATAAAAAGGCGTTGGGGGTCATTTGGAAGGATCTTTTGGCCATTATCTATTTTTACATTGAGAGTTTGAGCTGCTGCTTCAACTTCTGCTTTTGAGGACGAAAGCCCTCCATTACAATCAGATGTGCGGATCAAAACCCTCCATTGCAATGATGCAATCAGATTTGGAGACGAAAACCCTCCAATTCTGAAGATTGTGACAACTACATTTATGATATTGAATCCCTCGAGGCAGAATTGGGTATAGAGTGGTGGTCTGAGTTTGATGAGAAAGGTTTTACTGTTACAGTAGAAAAAACACTACAGTTTTTGAAACCCACGAACAGAGCAATTTGTCTTGCAGATTCACAGCTGAATGCATAAAATGCATTCATGAATTTGCTAACATTACCAATATTTGTGTCCTAGGTGCAATCCTTTTTGAAGCCTTAGTAGGGTTGTGTGTTGAAGATCTTTGTGACTGTTTGGATACATCAATGCAATTGTTGGGTCCTATAGGGAACCCCACAAATTATATGCCAAATTTTATTGCAACACAAGAAAACTTTTGCTAGTTTTCCCTAAGTGGATGTATGGATGTATCATAACAAGAAAATATGGGACACATGCTTGGCCACTTTATGCAAGGGTAATTAGAACTGTGATCACAAGCGTAAGATTATTGAAGGAAATCAAACCATTTGTTCATTATTAGATGTCTTCTTGTCTTCTTGTTGTGCTTCTGATATCAATTGAACTTATTAATTCTCAAAATAAAGAGCAGAATTCAAGAGGACAACCAAAGCCAGACATGCAGAATGTGGAAGATGCCCTTGCTGATTTCACTTGCAAGCTTGGGGTTCTTTCCAGTTCTTTGCAATTGTGTTGAAAATACTAAGTTCTCAAACCTTTCCTTAGCTGTAATTGATGCACTCTTAAAAGTATTTTTGGCACCAAATGCATGGTTGCCTATTTTACAAAAACATTTTCCAACACAATTAGTACTTTGTTGAATTCAACATGACAACTGGCAAGATTCTGCTCCTGTAGTTTTGAATTTCTGTTTATCTTTAGCCCGTGTGAGAGGGGGTTCTGAGATGCTTCTGTCTGCTGGTTATTTTTCATGCTTGTCAACATTTAGCCAGTTTGTAAGGAATGAGATTTTGTTGAGTTCTGGAGATAGAGAGGGTCCATTCTCTCAGTGGAATAAAGTGGGACTTTCTGATGGGTTATGGGGTCTGGGATTATCGGTTGTAACAGTAATGGTAAACTCAGTTGGAGAAAATGATGCAGTTATTGCAGTTCTATACAATGCATTTGCCTACTTTTTATCAGAAAAGATTACATCTTGTGTGCAATAAGAGCCCCAGATTATCCGACTTATGTACTTGGCAGAAAGAGATCAAGAAATTGAAGGCTTCAAACTTCCCTTGTCGTCTTACAAAATACAAAGCGTGCCATCACTCTTATGAGTCAGCTTGCAAACCTAGTAACATGGCTAAATATGATGCATGATGTGGATTCAGAATTGAGGGAAACTATCAGACACCTATTAGCCTTTATTACCAAAGAGGCCCATTTATATACTAGTGTGATGTCCCTTTCTAGGGCTGAAACTAAAAATAAGGGTTTGGGCTCAAACCCAAATGAGAGAAATCAGACTTTTGGAACAGCAGCTATCAAACCCTAGCAACGAACTGAAAATCACACCTTTAGGGCATCAAACACCCTTCAAACCAGCTGAAAATTAGTGAATAAACCCTCCTATGGCAGTGAACTGTAACAGCACTTAATGGCATCAATTCTCATGCAATAACAAGCTAGAAAATGACATAGAATGCTTCCAACTATTTTATCCAGCCAATGTACTTCAAAAATAAATAAGAAATAAGTGATAAACCACAGCTGTAATTAATTTTAGGGCAGCAACAGTACAACCAATACCAAGGGCTGGAAATGATAGATAACACTCTCCAAAAATCACCAAAATGTAGATTCCAGCCTTATAAAATATGAAGAACAAGAATATCAACTCAAAATACTAAAATGTGCCCTAGAAAGCACTGAATTCCTCCTCCACCCAAGTCGCCACCCTAGGAGAGGGTGCAAAATGAATGTAGAAACCTTCTTAGCTCTTTCTCCTTCAAACCCTAGCTGCAAACCAACAAGATCACCTTCTTTGAAGCTCTTAGAACTGCCAATTTGAGAGTTTTCATTCTCCAACTTGAACAAGGAAGGATTTCGTCCTCCTTGTGTGCCACACCATAGGATTTTCACCCTCTAGTGGAATGAAATAGAACAATCAGCCCCAAAACCAAGTAAGTGTGAAAATATAATAAGATGCATGCCCAAATGAGTCCAAGCGACCCCTTATATATCTTCTTGGTGGTGCCAAACCCCATGAGGGAGTTTCCCCATGACCGACCTCATAATGATGTTGCTTTTCTTTTTTGTCTTTAGGTTTTACTCCTCCAACCCAACCGACCTAGCTTATGAGAGAAACCATGAAAGAAAATGCAAATGCTTATAAAAAAGACTGAAAAACATGACAAACACTTCCCTTGTTCACCTCCTTCTTGCCCACGGAAAGTGGAATGGGCTAGAAGTCTCCAAAATGAATTAATTCGAAAAAGGGGACATTACAACTAGAGATGCAACTAACAAAGGTATGCTTTTGCAATGCCCTCACCTACACAATGAAGAGATCGCTGCATATGAAAAGCCTTTAATAATAAACAGCAAGAATGGATGGTTCGCTATCGCAGCTAGAGGTTGTGTCCAAAAACAAGCAATTTCCACAATCACAACGAAGTGCACCTGATCCTAGAAAGAGCATTGTACCATTAGCATTTTCTAAAGGTAGAGTTTATTCGTAACATGGAATTGAAAGTGCCAAAGGATAAATTGGGATCCCGACATTATAAAGATGGGCATTTGAGGAAAGTTTGAGCAATTGGGCTTGCAATTGCTTGGGACAAGCAACTTTTGGGAAGGGTGGACTGTCATGACCCCTTTTTCAAATAAAGTAAAAATAATAAAGTTAGTATTTTTAAGTTGTCAAGTAACTCACTTTTTATAAAAAAAGTGACAACTTAAAATTACCTTACTCTTATAAATACAAAATAAAGGTGACTTTCCAAATTAAGCAAATCAATATCAAATTGGAAGATGGAAAGTTACTTTTGGGGTTTTTCCCTGGAAAAAGTGTCAAGTGAACTTATAAAAAGGTGTTGGGGGGTCATTTGGAAGTATCTTTTTGCCATTATCTATTTTTACATTGAGAGTTTGAGTTGTTGCTTCAACTTCTGCTTTTGAAGACGAAAACCCTCCAATCTTTAGTGGTAACTCCATCCAGGAATTGCGTTCGTGCATCCAGTCAAATATTTACAAATGTTAGCTAGGGCATCATTTCGCAAAACTCTCATCTATACAATCAGCTATATTTTCTTAATTTGCAACCTAGAAAATAAACAAAATTCTTTGTTTTCGTGTTTCATGTTGTTGTACTTATTTTTATAAATTATAATATTAAAAATAAAAATGGTATCCCCAGATTTCATCCGAAATGGGACTACCCATTTAAAAAAAAATCATTCTTTTTAAAATAACGGTCTTTTTGTGATTTTATTGCCAAAATTCATCTCTATTACGTTAAAATATTCCTAGTGAATCATATGAGCCAATTTCGACAAATACCCAGATGCTCAAACTCATTTTATCCCTCTGCCAGTTTTGTCTACGGGAATTTTATTTAATTATTTATTTAATAAATAAAGCCCCATTTAAAGTAAATTGTGCTCCAGTTGAACTCTGTTGAAGTTTTCCATGCCAGTATTCTCACATCTCAGTAGGGTTTTTACCAAGAATGAATTCAGAGTGATTGTCTGCAACTTCTAGCAATGTTTTTCATTTTTATTTATTTCTTTTTGCATTTGTTTTTGGTTTTCTCCAGTCTGTCTGTTAAATTCCCCTCGATCCGGTCTTAGTCCGTGTAATTACTTGGAACATCTGGAAGTCATTTACGGCCTCAGCAATGGAAGGAATCAGTCTCGGAAGGCAAACTTCTGACCAAAAAAGATGAATTCAAGCAGAAAAAGCCTCTCCTAGGCAAGTCGCACTTTTTGGGATGAATGGATCTAAGCTGCAATGGGAATTTTGGCAATGGCAGGCAAGCAGGAATTTCTTACCTGCCTTACAGAGTACTTTTTCCCATGAAGTCAAAATCACTTAAGCTACAATGGGAATATTAGAGTTTTGTTCAAAGGAAGGTGGATTTGATGCTAAAAGCTTCTAGTTTTGGCGAATGCTTTGAAGAAGGTTGATTTGTGTCTCGCATAATTGTTTGTAGAAGTGATACAGTGCTGCTCGTAATGTTGGTAAAATTCATGCTTGCTTTGCATGCAAATAAAACGTCAAATTTTGAGGCAAAGCAGTTTGAATTATGCAGATTTTTGTGATTAAAATTCATCAGGCATGCTCCGGTTGCCATCTTTGTCTCAATTAATTACGTGAAGTTAGATACAAAGCTTTTATAAAGAAAAGGAACCTATATCAATGTCCAATACATTGAATATTTCCTCGAATCAAGGATTATCCAGATCTGCACTTTTGATTTTGAAGAATTCCACAAATAAGAAGAAAAGAATTGTTCGAGACAAAGATAGACAAAGCTATGACGAAGAAATATGAAAAGAAAGCACAACGGAGTTATGCATCACTTCTAAATTTGCGAGATATTGGAGACACGAATCTAGGCTTGGAACCTCTTGTTGAATTGATAGATGCGAGATCCAGCAGCAGAAAGACTTCACTCATGCGCAAGGAAAAACTTCACTCATGCGTGCAAATTAAAAGCAATGGAATTATTCGAGCTGCAGCTTTTCCATCCACAAAATGTTGCGAGTTTGTTATACAGTGCAGATCCATTTCCGAGATGCGAGATGCAGATCCATTTCCAGATGCAGCAGTGCGAGATGCAGATGCAGATGCGATGCGAGATGCAGATGCAAATCCATACGCAGATCCGAGATCCAGATCTCATAGTTACAAAAGCTTCCAAAGACAAAAGCTTCATCCTCTTGTTTCAAATGCAGCCCGTGAAGAAGTCAAAGCGTGGAAAATTCCTTCCAGAATCTTGTGCATGTGCTTCCAATCTTCCAAATAAACCTTCATTGAAGTCAGCATTCACCCTAGTGTTTTCCAGAATTTTTAATTGTTCATATGCAATTAAAAATAAAGAGTTATGGCAAACATTGCACTGATGCATGTACTGGAGAAGAACTGCAAAAGCTTCAAGGATAAAAGAGAAGACAAGGCGAAGGTAAAATCCAACTCGCTTCCAGATCCAGCTTGTTGTTTCCAAATCCAGTCATTTCCAATTCCAACGTGTTGTTTCTAGATCCAGTCATTTCCAATTCCAGCTTGTTTCCAGATCCAATCATTTACAATTCCAGCTTGTTGTTTCCAGATCCAAATTGCTTCCGTGTCCAAATTTGCTCCCAGTCCAAATTTGGTGAGAATCAAATGCAAAAGAATCACCGTGACGCAAACATGAAAAGGACAAGACTGCAACTTTCCTCTTCCTTCTTCTTTCCTCCGACAAAGTAATTGAGCGATCAATTAAATTATACAACTTAAGTGATTGGTTTAAAAGCCATTACTTGAAGAAGTCAACTACTTGGAGATAGGTGGCAGATGTGCAAAATAGAAGGTTCTATTTTCAATTGCAAATCATACATGTCATGCAAAGAGGAATTCTAGAAGGGAGATTGCCATTGTTTCCTTTACAACTTCCACATGTGTCGATTCAACTAAAAGCTTCCGACTTGTAATTGCCCTCTACATTCTATAAGTTAATCATCAAAATTTGTAAGCAACAACCTTGTGTTCCAGACTTTGTGCTAAAACCCTTGAGAGCCACTTGAAGCAAAGGAATATACAGGAGCAGATTTTCGGAGAACTTTGTGTCACGGTGTATTGTGTTTCTTGCTTTTTATCTTTAGATCTTTTAATAGACTTTGTGTTATTTCAGATCTAGATCTAGAGCTACCTTTGCTTAGAATTCTGTGTTTATATCTATTGGTTTCTTCTATGTGCATGCAATCAACTCTGCTATCTATTGATTGGGATGCACATCTTCCCCATTTCTTCTTTGTGTTTATATAATTCCCTTTCCTTCTTCTATAAATATTTTCTTTCTTTAAACAACTGCTTACTTGCTGCAGAACTGTTCAGTTATGGTTCATGAACTGAGTAGTTAAAGTAAAACCCCATTTAGATATTAGCATACTTTAATTGACAAATCGACACACGGGAGCCTCACCGGTAAATGAGGGAGATTTATCTCATGACTACCTAGGTTTTGTGCTATGCAGAAAATCTAGCCAACAGTTTTTGGCGACTTCACTGGGAACAACTATCTTTGCAGATCAAAGCTTATCTTTTGAAGATCAGAGTGTTTTCCATACAAATCTCAACTTGGTTGAACGTCCATTCACCCGATCCGTGAAGGCGCAAGGAAGGACTGATCATTTCTTCAGACTGCAAGAGCAATTCAATTTCAATCATCCTCCTCAAGTTAGAAGCCACAGATCTAGTCTCTCACCAGGAAGGAGAGTGCACGCTCATCCAGATCCGGATCTTCAGCATAATCCGGCGGCTGGAATTATTCATCAAGTCTACACAAGGAGAAGACGTGCCCCATTCATCATGGCGAATCAGAACCAGATAGTACTGTCCCATGGGGAGCAGCTTTTGGGCCACTGAATCTGACTCCTATGCATGATCTACCTAAAGGGACGAGAAAGAATTTTCCAAAATTCTTTGGAGATGGCAAGAAGAATCCAGATGACCACTTGGCTGCGTTTTTCATATCCTGTGGAGTGCTTGCAGTCGAACATGAAGATGTATCTGTCCGGCTCTTCATAGAAACTCTACATGACTTGGCTGGAGAATGGTTCTACCGGCTAGCTCCTGGCACCATAACCAATCATGCTACTATGCAGATGCGTTCTTGAAAACATTCAAACCAGTGAAGATTCCAAAAATTGATTACTCAGCTCACTCAGTTGAAGAAGGAGCCACATGAGCACATGCGGGATTTTATTGCAAAATTCCAAAGATTACTGTACAAAATTCCAGCTTCTGCTTCTCTGAATGATGAGAATCAAAAGGTGTTCTTCATCAATGCTTTGCTTCCTGAAGTAAGTTATCAATCAGTGAAGAGCATGTCCTGCTGATTTGTTAGCAGCTCAAAACATGGCAATTGAAATTGAAGATGACCTCATCATGGCTGGAAAGATAAAGAGCAACACTTTTAGAGCTGAAAGTTCATCCTCTGCTACTACTTCCGATTCACTACTACAAAAGTTAGCAAATGAGATGATGCAAATGAAACAAATGGCTCAAATGGCTCAAGGCAACAATACTGCCCCTGCTCGGAATTTCAACAACCGGAACCGCATTGCTGGTTCCCAAAGATTAGCAATTGAAGTTGCTCCCAGAAACAATGTGGAGATGAATGAAGAAGACCTGGAAGCTGACGCTGATCAGCTCGAGGATGATGATTTTATAGGTCCTGCTGGCGACTCCAATATTAATTACCTAAACTACAAATCTGAACATGAGTATGAGGAGCTTCTTGAAGATGATCATAGTCATGCATATGCAGTACTTACAAAATCACAAACTCGCCAAGATGAGGCATTAGCTGACGAACAAAGAAGGGGCAGCCCTTTACCTTCTTCCTTAGCTCCCGAAGTAAGCATGCGAGTTCTTCATCTCAACCACAGAAAGCGGCTCAGGTACCTGAATCTATTTCTTCTTTTGACATTATTGATCATGTTAAGAAAACCGAGTTCAAATGTCAGAAGCTAAATACCTAAAAGTTTTTCCTAAGCAATTAAATAGGCTAGTCAAATATGTACAATCACCAGGACAATCCAATACATCAAAAGGCCTTTTGCCTAAGCCCAAGGATACTCCACAAAACAACACTGTAGTTGTTAAACCCTCACCATCTTCTGACAGGGTGGAACCTTTCTATGTCTCCTTATTGCTTAATGGTTTCAAGTTAAGCAATTGCATTCTAGATTCGGGTGCTTCTGACAATGTCATGCCAGCTAAAGTTGCAGATGCTCTTGGGCTTACCCTGACGAAGACCATAAAAAGGTGTTACTCCATGGAGAGACAAGTCCCTTTAATCGGACAAATCAAAGATGCACAAGCTGTTCGGCAACTTTTCCTGACAAAAGATTAAAGATGACAATTCTAGTTGCAGAATATTCCTGTCTCCTACGAGATGTTGCTTGACTTTAAACTTCTGCGAAAGAGTTGGGAGGAGAAGTAAAGATGGATTGGTCCTGCACCCATATTCCTATCAAGGGGATTAACCATAAGTTGGAGCCGGAAAAGAAGTCCAGATATACACGATTACAAAATCCGAGGATCCTAGATCTCGATTCTTTTTCGTGAATCGACCATGGAGTCTATTTCTTGAAACGGATAAAGACATTCCAGAGCTTAACTTCGACCAGAGCGAGACAACAAAAGAAGAAGAAAAAGTTTGGACTCGGAATTTAAAGGCACATGTTCTTTTGGATCGGAGCTAGCACTCTACTAATATCTCCGTATCATGAGATATTTCCATACTCCCATAAGTGATGTTCGAGAACACCAATCATACGGCGGAGTATGAGGCATTGCTTGCTTTCGGAATGGAGCAAGCCAAGAAGAAAGGAGTAAAACTCCTCAAAGCCCAAGGAGATGCTGAACTTCTAATAAAGCAGGTTCGAGGGCAAAGTCAAGTCAAAAGAGATAAGCTGGAGCATTACAGAGATAAAGTGCTTTCTGCCACACTGGATTTTGCAGCCTTCTCTATCGACTTTATTCCAACCAATCAAAACTCCAAGGCAGATTCTTTGGCAGTCACAACTACACTATTGAATCTGGATAGACCACCATCCATGTTCAGACAAGGAAACTATAAAGTGGAGATGATCTACCGCCCCAAAGCCCCTAAACAAACATCTGCATGTCTACATGTTGAAGGGAGTAAATAATCACCATGACAAACAAATCCACGAAAAAAGTTGATCCATGTTATGATGACAATAGAGGAGCAATCCAACCAAAAGGTAACAAAATCCCCAAGGGTTTAGTTTCCTTAGTGGAGATTTTCAACAAGCATGATCAATACCTGAAGAAGAACAAAGAATATGGTGATAGTTCTTCCTTAGAAATGCAACAAATAAATAGGGAACGAAGCAAGTTGATGCAGACTTACCCACCACGGAGAGAAGAAAGGATGAGCCACCACCGAAAAAATTTGATAAGGACTTGCCCAGAGTACTTGACAAGAAGGCCAGAGAAAGGAAGTTCGAGATCGGAGATTGGGTACTCTGGTGGGACAAGAGACATGAACCGAAGGGCATGCACGACAAATCTGATTCACTCTGGAAAGGGCCCTTCGTGATCAAGAGAGTCTGCCGGAATGGATACTTTCTTCCTTGCCTAACAGATGGGATTGAGTTACCATTGCCTTTCAACGGCAAAAGATCCAAGCTTTTCCAGACATAAAAAGCAGGGTAAAACATGTATGTATATAAATAAAACTTTTTTTTGTTTTTCCTTGTTGTGTTGTTTTTGTTTGCCTGACCCCGTGCCCAAAAGACAAGATACGAAACCAAAGATGTTGGGATCTCATTTTTTCCCTTGTCATTCTGACAGAGAAAAAGATGTCCACAGACAGAGCCGACTGGTGTCCCCAAATTTCATCCTGAAATCTGTGACTACCCTATCCGAAAAAATTTCGTACTTTTAAAATAATGGGTCGTTTTGTGTTTTTATTGCCAGAAAGTTCCTGTATTGTGTCAAGATATTCCCAAAGAGCCATATTAGCCATTTTCGCCAAATACCCAGATGCCCAAAATTGTTATATTCTGTCGTCGGGATTTGTCTGTAGGAAATTTGTATTTAATTATTTTGAGCCCCGTTTGAGGCAATTTGCGCTTCGATTTAACCCTGTTGTGATCGAACATATCATTATTCCTATATATCATAAGGGTTTTAACTAAAAATAAGTTTTGGGCTTTATTTGTGACTTTTGGCAATTTTTTGTGTTTTTGTGTTTTCCCGTTTCATTTTCTGTGAAATTTTTCTAGATCAATTCCTTTGACGGTTTGGCCTGATTCTTGGCCTAAAGTAACTGGGGATCATATACGCACGTTGTGCCAGAAGGAAGTCGCCATCGGAGGTCCGGTTCACTAGGAAAAGACTAAGTCACACACCAAAAAAGCCTCTTCTGGGCTGGCCGCATTTTTGGAAAACAAAGAATTAGAGTGGACAATGGGAAAATTAGAAGCAGCAGGCAGGTGGGAATTTTGTACCTACCTTGCAGGGTACTTTTTCCCATGATAGAAAAGTCACTTAAGTTGCAGTGGGAAAATTAGAGGCAGCAGGCAGGCGGGAATTTATTGCCTGCCTTGCAGGGTAAAAATTCCCATTGTGGAATAAAAGAAAAGTCACTTAAGTGAATCATGGGATTTTATTACCTGCCTTGCAGGGTGAATAATCCCATTATGAAAGTCAAATGACTTAAGTGACAATGGGATTTTCGGGGCTGCCTTGTAGGGTAAAAATTCCCATTGTCATGTGTTTTTAAAAATAGAAATTTCTTATTCTACAAAGTGCGACCCACCTTGGGTGAATAATAATGCATTAAATAAATATTTGTCAATTTTTGATAAGAGATTCTTAAAACACACGTCATACTCCCACACACTCTCTACCTTACCTTGTTGAATCTCCTTTAGTGCTCTTCTGCTCAAACTCAAGAATATGGAATTTAGCTAAGAAGGTGTTACGCAGTGTGGTATAATCTACTACTATTTAGTGGGGGTCATACTTCCGGTACCAACTATGCATGCGTCCTTGCAACATTGTTACAAACTGACTTGCCTTCCGTTTTGGGGTAGTGATCCCCTTCATGTACCATAGTAGATCACATTTGTGTACATGCTCTGCAGCATCCTCAACACCTTTGTAATCTAGTAGATACAAATACATTTCAAAAATACTTGCTGAGGTGGTTGAGGCCCTTGTCTACCCGATCTAGAGCCCGGATTCCCTCGATGTCGCCTCCACCACCGCATCCACTAGATCCACCAGTGCCTATCCCTCTTGACCCATAAGATCCTCCAGATCCGCCGAGACAAAATGATGCTCGTCTGCAGAGCTTTGCAATCATTTTACAATCTTCAAACAACTTCAAAAAGATGTTAAAAATATGATGTTTGTCTTAACGGCTTGAAATTTTTAGTTAAAAATGTGGCTTGTAAACAATTAGTATCCACAGCAGCATAGAAAAGAAACAAATGACGCAATTAATTAAGTTTATAGCCCTCAATTGCCATGTCGCGTCTTCGATTAATCAACATGTAAGTTGTTAAACTAAGCCTTAGAGGCCAAGTTAAGAGGGTCAATAAATTCAAAATAAATTAAAATCGGGAGAATAGAATCAAATAAATGAAAACTGAGGAAAAAAGTTTTAAATAAATATCTCGTAATGTTTTTGAAATTAACATTCTTATTAAGGAATGATGTTCAAGTTGCCAATATTTTTGTATGGTGCAGAACTTGCTAGATACTGTAATGTCCCTTTCACGGGCTGAAACTGAAAACCAAAGAACTTGCACAATCCAAATAGTAAACTGAAGCAAACTGAAATTAAATTCCAAACCCTAGCAGCAGGCTGTAAATATATTTATTCTATGATAGAAATCAACCACAAACTTGTTGGAAACAATTGAGAAACCCTTCAAAATAATATTCTTCAAATCTGAAAATGATTGCAAGAGAAAAGCACCAGCAAATATATTTTTTACCAATTTAATATCAGCTGGAAATTAATTAATAACAGTGAACACCCTTACAAATATGGCTGGAAATAAAGGATTCCAAGCCCCAAATTAAAGTACAAATGTAGATTCCAACTGCTAAAAATAGGAGAAACACGATGATGGCTAAATTTGACGTTGTCGTTCCCTAGAAGACCCCAAACACCGCCTTAGGACAAATCGCCACCCTAGGAGAGGGCTGGAAATGCCTTCAAAACTGAATACAAACTCCTTATGAGATCACCTTGTTGCAAGCTTGAGGGGTTTCGTCCTCAAACCAGCCCACTATTGAGAGGTTTTGTTCTCAATAGGTCTTCCAAGAGGGTTTTCATCCTCAATGGATGAGAGAGAAAGCAAACATGCTCCCAACTCCAAGAGAATAAATTCCAAAAGCAAGCATAACCTCTTCCAAGCCAAGCGACCCCTTTAAATAGCTAGAGGTGGCGCCAAAAACCAATTAGAACCTTCTAAAGAAGACCAACCTCCTTGGGGACATAATAGTTCCTTTTTCTTCTATTTTTCATTTGGTTTTTCTCCTTTACCCAGCCGACCTAACTATACTTAGAAAATTACTAAAAAGAATGCAAAGCTCACAAAAACAACTGAAAAACATGACATTAGCTTCCCTTGCTCATTCCTTTTTTGCCCACGGGAAGTGGAATGGACTCAAGCCTCAAGGTCTTCAAAGAGAACTAGGGTTGAAAACAGGACATTACAAATACTAAAACCAGTATCGATTTTCTACACTTTCGATACCTACATCTTCCCCATTTGAGTGTGCCTGAAAATGAAGATCTTGCACTTGAGTGGAGGAATCAGTAATGACAGATTTGAATCCTGAGGGGAGTAGGGTAAGTGCACCCTGTAGTCTAAGCAGTCAGGTGCACAGGATGGTCTCAAATGCTGTAAGCTCCCTACAGTCTAAGCACAGAGGCACACAGGGCACCACAAATTGTGGACCTTAAAAGACAACCTTTCCTCATTTTCTCACACTAATCAGAACTAAGACCTCGAATATCTAAAGTTATATGCTTGCAATTAGCATAGGGATTAGCATGATTATCCTAGTCTTCTGAAGGTCAATTCCCACATATGGGTACACTAAACTATATCTCCGCAGTCATGCTATCACTTGTAAAAGGCTAAAGCTTTAACAAGGAATTATTTTAAGTTTTAATCTAGCTACCAAAACCCACTTAAATAAGGCAACAGTTAGCTACATCATACATGGGATGAGATAGTACCTCTGCCAGGGCCTAAGAGTGCTGCCACAGCTGTTCCACACTTGAGGTACGCATTCTCTAGGATTCCCCAAAAGGATCCTACAAAAGAAAAACCTTTTAAATACATATTTATTTCATCTTAGATATTAGAATAGCATATATTGTCAAACTGGAACTAAAAATTACACAGACGATGAGCAGAAAGCAAGTTTTCTTGTAATTGATAACAAGATAATTTAATTAAAGATAATGGAAAAATTACATGCTACTTTAGTTTTAAACAAAATAAAATTGCAGAAGATTCTCATTTTCAAATGGATATAATATTGGACAATATCTCGTCACCACTAGTAAACATATACATTGTCCACAAATGTTCCCTACCTGAGAAATTCTACAACATATTATATTTGACTTTCCGGGGAATAAATACAAGTATACTGTTTATAAGCATGTTTATTTCCAAATGAAATTTTGAGTTTCTCGTTGACCCCAGAGCTTTGGGGACTCATAATTTCGTTTCATACAGAGTAAGGCAGAAATTTACTTGACTGCTATCCCTCTGGGAAAAATACAAAAACCTGCCTTTTAAGTATTTGCATGAAACAACACTTGCAGCTGGGTTGATAATGTATTTATTATGATGAAGTAAATACATTTATCAGGTACTCCTGAAGTAGATGGATTGACAAGTCCCTGTTTATTTCCATGCTTGGTCATGAAGTCGAAACTCAAGGGGTCCAAAATTTGAAAAATATTTAATTAAAGTATAAAATGAACAAGTTCGCTTGAATCAACAAGGAGAGTCTTGTAGGCCCACGAGGTGTCTGTGACCTATAAAATGACCTAGACCTTTACATTAATAGCTGCATGTGAAGATAGACATTGGTGGTTTCTATGAATTTTGATTCCAGAATAAGACAACCATGGATATTTTATACAGACATTTGAAGAATATGAGCTGCTGATTTTCAGGGGAAACCCGCATAAATAATTTAATCCAAAAATATACACAACTTTATTTATGAAAGAACGCAGAACTTTTGAACATGAAAAACAAAATTAGAAAATAGAAATGATTCTGTTTCAGGGTAAAATGGCATTGTAATTTTAATTTTTAAATATTCTCATTGTCCTATAAAAATGTTGTACAATTTCCTATCTTTTGGGGGTAGGAATTTACTGGAGTATTATGGGAAAAGCTTAAATATTAAACTGTTATTCATTTTTTCAATTATAGGCTACAATTGTATTAAAAGTTCCAAACAGAGAGCGAATTTCTGAACTTTGAAGTAATCTTGAATACATCCAAACAGGGTGTATACAAAGTCCGAAAATATAAACCTCATATAACTGGTTTTGGGAACATGAGTATAGATGACATGAAATCATTACTGAAAAAACTGTGAAAGAATTTGCTGTGAGAAATTGATCCTAGAAAAAATCAGCTTTGCTTTCTTGTCTAAAAAATGCCTAATTGGTACGCTGTTCAAAGATTGTAAATTGGCAAGTTTAAGAGCACCAAAAGAAATTGCGTAGTTCTGTAATTCAATTTTTGTTTTTTAATTCACAACTAAACGTTTTTAAAAACCGCTTCATCTGCACAGCGCTTACGTATGAAGAAAAAATTGCCCCTCAATCTCCTTTTAATTGCATAATTTTATAATTTTGTGTCAAAAATAGCAACTATTCTTGAACTCGGGATAATGACAATAACAAACTTTTGTTATGTGCCAAGGCACAATGGCATTATAGATTTAAAACAGTCTCCAAAACTAACAAGTTCCTAATTTTTAGTTTTGATTGTTGTAAATTTCCTGTGCTTTCAATGGGATAGTTATTTAGCGATCGACTTTGTTATGAGGAAAGCTGAAATTTCAAAGTGCAGTTAGGAATACTAAATTTCAATTTTGCAGCTGGAGTCTTCTCAAATTCTCATTTTCAAATTGGATTACATAAAATTTTCTCCCCGAAGAGTTCACAACATTAAAGTTTGATATACCTAAAAAAAAATTGTAATGCTTCTGGTATAGAAAATATAGAGCAACACGTTGTACCGTGAGCAATGTGAATCCCGAGAGGATGTAAGAAATGAGCAGCGTGTGTCCCGCAGCACAATGCCACTAGACTCCAAGCAAAAGCCACCTTATTAGTGCTCCTCTGCAGTGCTTCTTCTTTTTTCCTCAGCATTTCTTCCCATTTTCTCCCATTGTTGCCAACATTTGAGCCACTCTCCCTTTTCTTTGACGGAAATCCAGAGTCCGTCAAACGACGGGCCAGCTCATCGGCTACAGCACTAACATCCATTGCGTCCGTCTTTAAACGGATAGCCGCCATTTCTGTCAGCATGTTGACGGCAACAGAGTCCACCCGGGAATCTGCAGCCAGGAGGTTTCGAACCCGAGCGGCACAGCTCCCGCACATCATTCCTTCTATATCTAAAACCACGGAATTCGAAGCGGTTTTGGGGATAGTTAATTGCTGGAGGCCGATGCTTATGGCCTGCGCGCGGCAGAGGAAAGGCTGTTTTACACACAATTTGGCGTGGCCTTTCCGCACGAAATTGATGTGGAAAGGCCTTCGTTTTGCAATTGAGGAAAATCTCGCGCTTACACATGGACTGCTCTGAAAACTGCATTTCTTCTTGAGAGGGGTGAATTGGCTCATTAATTGCGCCATTTTCGGGCAACCTTAAAACTCGGATGGATAATTCTGAACAATGGTTAGTTGCCACGCCTCGTTCTTGAAATCTACTTAGTCTAGATTCTCGATAACTTAACTCTTGCCAGTCGCGACACAGACATGGGTACTAAAGTAAATAGATTTAATAAATATGTAACATATTTTTAAGCAGGGGATGCGGGTTGGAATTTGCAAGGTGTAGATGGCGTAGTCATTTTAAACATTAAAAAGGCCAGTTTTTAAATACGACCCGTCATTGTTATTGACATAGGAAAATAGTGGCAATTGCACGTTGTCACGTTACCCTCCACGGATGTAATTATGTTATTCCACTAGCAGTTTTGTTTTTTCTATTTTGTATAAAGTTGTAAAGGTTTTTATTTTTATTTTTTTGTGGTCCAACATCAATATTTACAAAGAGTATAAATATATGTTCATTAAAATTGTGGTATTTTTTGTGGTTGTAGTTAAATATTTTCATTTTATAGTTTGCGTTTGTTTGTAGGGTTTAGTTTTATTGATTATGTAAGACAAAATTGGTATTGTAGCTCGTATTTTATAATAGTTTGTTGTCAGTAAGATAATCTATAACATCATCCAAGTCAAACAGTATTGTTTTAAAAATTGACAAGGGCATTTTTTTAAATTTTAAGGTATTATAAAATAATATCCTTGTCAATTTAAGTGGGTATCAACAAAGAACTAAAGTGCCCTCTTATGTAACCAGATTAACAAGAATAACAAATTATTCCATTCCATATTCCCCTCCACCACTATGTATTGCAAGTCATGGCTTTAAGTGACAAAGCTTTGCATCTCTTTCTAAAAACTAACAACATCGCCTTAAGGTGCTTGTGAAAGGTTGATCGATATGTTTGATTAGTATTCATTTATTATATAGTAAATAATTAAATTTTAAAAAATATTTTTGTCTTTCAAATATTATTTGGTCTAATGTATTTAGTAATGTGATTTATTTTAGAACCTTGGTTTTGTATTTTGAAACTCATTTTAGTTAATAAATATATAATGTAATTTAATTAAATAAAATTGAGACATGTTATTGGTAAATACATTTAATATAGTAAACATGTATAGTGTGACTATCATAGTAACCATTGTTCCTCATTCACTTCTTAATAACTTATATAATATAATATTATTCTAGATTATCTTAATGGCTATGTCAAGTTGTACTTCATTGTTAATTCGTAATGCAAAACAAACTTATCAATTACAAATAGACTCATTTTGAATACAATATCAAAATTATACATACATACATACATACATATATGTATGTATGTATGTATGTATGTATGTATGTATATCATAATATATGTATGTATTGTATGTATCTACATACATACATACATACATACATATAATACATATAATACATATACTACCTACATACATATACATACATACATAATATATATATATATATATATGTATGTATGTATGTATGTATGTATGTATGTATGTATGTATATGCATATGCATATGCATATATATACATATGTGTATATACATATATGTATATACATATATATACATATATGTGTATATATATGTATATACATATATATATACACACTATATATATATATATATATGTATGTATATATGTATGTATGTATGTATGTATGTACATACATACATACATACATACATATATACATACATATATATAGTGTGTGTGTGTGTGTGTATACATACATATGTATGTATGTATGTATGTTGTTATACATACATACATATGTGTGTGTGTGTGTGTGTATGTATATACATGTATACATACATATACATTTATATACATATATATATATATATATATATATATATATATATATATATATATATATATATATATATATGTATGTATGTATGTATATATATGTATATATGTATGTATGTATGTATATAAATGTATATGTATGTATGTATGTATACATGTATATATGTATGTATGTGTGTGTGTGTATATATATACATACATACATGTATCTATATATATATTATATATATACACACATGTATATATGTATACATGTATATATATAAATATATACATGCATGTATGTATCTATATATCTATATATATATATACACACACATACATGTGTATATATGTACATATATATATATGTATGTATGTATGTATGTATGTATGTATGTATGTATGTATGTATGTACACACATACATGTGTATATATATACATATATATATATATATATATGTATATATATACATGTATGTATGTATCTATAGATATATAAATATATATATATATATGTACATACATACATATATACATACATGTATATATAGATATATAAATATATATACATACATGTGCATACACATACATACATATATGTATAGATACATACATGTATGTATATATACATGTATGTATCTATACATATATGTATGTATGTATATACATGTATGTATGTATATGTATATATATATACATGTGTGTATATATACACATACATACATGTATATATATACATGTATGTATATGTATATATATATACATACATGTATATATCTATATATCTATCTATCTATATATATGTATGTATATATATATAGATATATACATGTATGTATATGCATGTATATATGTACATGTATGTATATGAATGTATATGTATGTATATGTATATATACATGTATATATGTATATGTATGTATATATACATATACATGTACATATATACATGTATGTATATATCTATGTATATACATATATGTATATATCTATATATATACGTATATATATAGATATATACATGTATGTATATACATAGATATATACATATATACATATACATACATGTATATATGTACATGTATATATATATATATATATGTATGTATATACATACATGTATATATGTGTGTGTGTGTGTGTGTGTGTATATACACATATATGTATGATATATGTATATGTATATATATACATATATGTATGATATGTATATATATATATATATACATATATGTATGATATATGTATATACATATATATGTATATGTATACATACATGTATGTGTATACATACATACATACATACATACATGTATATGTATATGTATAGGTGCATATTACATATATGTATATGTATTGTATATGTATATGCGTATATGTATGTACATATATATATATATATATACATATATATGTGTGTGTACATACATACATATATATACACACACACACACACATGTATGTATGTATATATACACACAAACATACATATATATACGTGTGTGTGTATATACATACATATATGTATGTATGTATAAATATATATGTATATATACATCTATATATATATACATATACATATATATATATATATATATATACATCTATACATATGTATATATACATGTATATATATACATATACATATCTATATATGTATATACACATGTATATATCTATATATGTATATACACGTGTATATATACATATATAGATATGTATATGTATATATACACATGTATATATACATATGTATATATACATATATGTATATATGTATATATACATATATACATATATGTATATATACATATATACATATATGTATATATACATATATACATATATGTATATATACATATATATATATGTATATATACATATATACATATATGTATATATACATATCTATATATGTATATATACATACATATATATACATATGTATATATACATATCTATATATGTATATATACATACATATATATACATATGTATATATACATATCTATATATGTATATATACATACATATATATATGTATATATATATATATAAACTCATCTTGAATATAATATGGAAAATATGAATGCGTGATTGAAATATATTGTTTAGACTCCTTGAAAGATGTAATTGAAGTGTTTTTAATGAAATTTATGTAAATACAATAAATTTACATAGACATTAAGAAAGACATGCATTTCTATGAAATTGTGGTGATAGAAAAGCCATTTAAGGACCGAGACAATTCAATGGCCTCAAAAACATATCCAAATGTGACTATGATTCATTTCAAAAACAAATTCCTTGAAGAACGAGACATGTATCAAAACAATGAAAATATTATTTTCACAAATGTCATTGATGTAACCTATACAACATTAAATACCATTAGCAAGAGAATTTTTTAGTGATTCATACCATCAACCACCACGATATTTCATATAGAAATTTCCTTATCCCCATCCAACTCAATACTTAGTCATTTTTCTCCTTATATTATGGAAATAGATTACAAAAAAATCTAGCCAATAAGGAGACTAGTATAAGATAATTTGGTTGTAAAAATGCACCCGATCACTATCAATTTTCAAGTACTCGTCGCATATAGAAGTCCGTCTAATATTGAAGTTAGCAAAAATCACTTTATAAGTAAAATAAACATGCTCTTACTATTTGATCATATATTGATTTCTTACTCACATTGAATGTATGAAAGGAATAAAATCATATATTTATTAGGAAACATATCAATTTTTCTCTCATGTTAGATCAAGATAGGTTAATTTAATTTTTCCTATTAACCTTAAGATAACACTTACAATTTAAAGAATATGGTAAGGTTGCATGATGCAAATTTATAAATCTTTTTAAGCTTTAGAATTTTTGAAAACAAACATAATATTTAAAGGGTTGTAGTCGATGGTGAAGATGATGGCTTGTTAAGCCATCAAATGAAGTACAAGTTCCTCTAATACTTGACATAGAGAGTGACTTTGATATTTACATATCTCTCGTTATTCCCCATCAAACAAAATACTAAATTTTAAGATAAAAAAATGAATTTAACATATCTTAATTTTTTATAATATATTTTTAAAATATATTCAATCATTATTAGACTAAGGAAGCCATTAACATTTTTTCAAATAAATTTAAAAATAGTTTTAAAGTAAATAACATAATTTATTTGTTGGATCAAAAACCAAATTAAAAAATTAAAAATCATATAAATAATACATAAACATTCTATAAAATTAAAATATTTCTTCCTTTCAAAACAATCAATGAAGTTCAATTTTATGTAAAAATTGAATTCTTTTTCCTTTAAACAACCCAAAAAAATCCATGGAGCATGGGCCAAACAAGGAAGAGAAAGAATGAACTGAAAAAATAAAAATTGTGAATGTCTTCATTGACCAAAGCTAATTATAAACGAAGCATCAATATATTAAATTGAAGAAAATTTGTGAGAAAAAATATTTAATTTAAAGAAAATTGTGAATTTCTTACTCTTCATCAACCAAAGCCAACCTCCAATAGATCAACAATATATATTCATTTCTTTTGCAAATGTTTGCAAGACTACTTTACCACACTAAAATCATCACCTAATAATAACATTCAATATGATGACATTACCATCAATTTAAACCCTATCAAGCCCGAAATTATCAATTAGATTTTGATTGTTCTCTTCAAGATAAAGGATAGAAAAATATATTGAAGAAATTATCATGAAATTTAAATAGTATCATTATTTCCATGTACAATTTTTTTGGCTTAAGTTGGTGAGAGTGAGAACTTATCCAACTCCATCTTTGAAAGATAGCAAATTGAAATTGTTGTAGAAGCCCAACCAACATGTTTGGTAAACAAAGGCGAAACACTATGAACTTCTCTTGCAATCATTATTAGAATAGTAAGTACATACCACTACACACTATTGCACTATATTTCATGTCATGTTGAGAAAGAAATTGTTCCCGAAATCTCCAAACTTCATTTGAGGCTTCAAATCCCTTGGAATACGGTTGTGTGAGGACTATTTCTCTACACTTTCCCCCTTTTGAGTCATATCATAAAAAGATAAATTCAAATTTTGTTGAAATTCATTGTTGCATAAAGTATCTCTAATCTAACATAAATTAGTAGTGGAGGTAGTGAATTTCTCCCCAAATTCACACATTTCCTTGAAAAACATCTCTAACCTAGTACCAAAATCACATATATAAAATATATCCGATTTTTGTGAAATGTCGCATTGCTTTGTAACATTTTACAATTTGAAAATAAGGGTCACTCATGTATGAAAATGGATAATAAAGGAAATAGGTTGATAAATAAGATTCTAATTGTGCATAATGTCAAGAGAAATTGAGTGAAAGAAACATAATGTAACACCAAAAGACAAATGCAAAGTACTAAAAAGACATCATTTTCTAATGTTTTGATTGCTTTTTGAAAAATTGTGATCAATTTAAAATATATATTTTTGGATACAAAGTTGATGCCTCTTGGGATTTGTTTATAGCTATTAAAATTCCCTAGCTATCCATAGAGCTAGGATGCAAATTGATTAATGAAAAAATAAATAAATAAATAATAAAGATTATGAAGATGACTACACCGACAAAGACATTAGTTTTCAAGAAAAATGGCATAATAAATACCTATTAACTAATTATAATTATTAAATACCAAGGTTCTATTTTTTTGTAGGGAGCATTTATGGACTCAAAATATTAAGGAAAGGAAGAAAAGTCAATTTTTATAAAAATATCTAAAATGTAGTCCTAAAGATGCAAGTATAATAAAGAAATTGTAAATTTAAGAAAAACTTAAACGTTATAATTGTATTGATGAAAGTGTCTATATTTTTATTAATAGATGCAAGTGTTTTCATGAATCGAAGACACACACACACACACACACACACACACGACACATATATATATGTATGTATGTATGTATGTATGTATTTTTAATGGACCATTTTCCCCATATTTTAACCAAATAAATTCATGAAGATTAAGTTTGAGTAAGTTATAGTTTGTTTCTTCCTTGGCAACTAAGGATTCGTTAGTTTTTCTTGTCGAATGGCTTGCTAGGTGCCCTCAAAATTATTTTAGAGAAATGTACCTCATCAAAGAGAGTTATGCAAGTAAAATATACACCTTTAAAATGGAAATAACAACAAATTGTCGAGGAATTAACTTCTTGGAATAATGAAAAAATGGCAATAATTAGTATATTTTTGAAAATATGGAAATTATAGAGTAAAATGGGAATTACTCTCGAACATTGAAAGTGTTATTTATATCATATATAGAAATTATAGGTGGAATATTAGACCATATGAACATATGGGCATGTAACTATGATTTTGTAGACCCAATCTTTATTGTTCCTAAGGTTCCTTTTTAAGTTGGGAGAGTTGTGCTAAGAAAGTGTGAGAATCCTCCACGGCTTTACACCTCGCCTAAAATTTCCTCTTCATGGTATCTTAGTTGGTGATACTATTAGTTGGGAGGTAGTAGAATCGTTTAGTTACATTAACTTGCTTGCTCTCGACAAAAACTTGACCGAGACATCTTTATGAGAAATTCTGGTACTCTACATGCAATATAGAATGTTGTAAGATGTTAATTAACATGGACTTTTTTGTCACCTCCAAACTTTGGTAAATTCTTATGGATTCCCTTAAGTAGGTCATGAAGAGATTGTGCCAACACCAAAGGACCAATATTTTTCCCCCCACATGACTGGTGCAACCATCTTGGGAAAGATACTGTTCAAGGGAATAAGATTTCTGGATAAAGTCGAGGATTTACTTAAATTGACCTGAAGAGGAGAATTTTTCTTCCACTTACTTGGTGGAGTATTTTTAGATCTTCTATTCTTCCCCTTATTTTCTAAAGACAACTTGAAAGAATGTTTCTGTTAAAACTCAAAATAATAATCTTCATATCCTTGTGAGGCACTATGTTGGATCGAGTGAACCTTCTCTTTACCAGTTTAGACAATTTTATGGTTGTTGGATTGCATGAGAAGGAATAAGAACTACGTGAATTATTAGAACCACGGGAGCAACTACAATTTTTGCCTCTCTCCTTTTAGAGAAATGTTAGGATGCCTACATCTTTCAAACATCACCTCAAGTTATCGCAATGACAATTTACTAGCCCATAGATGGTTCAATCGTCCGATAAACCTACAAAACTTATGAATGAAATCCTAGAATGCCTCGAACAATGATGCACGAGAACACTTTGTTGGTGTATTCTTTAACCCAAAGGGCATAACAATGTATGCAAAACTTCCATATTCGATTCAAATTGCAAAGGTGGTATTATCTAGGTCCTCTGCGCAATGCGTATCTCGATGGTACCACGAGAGTCTATTTGTGAATGAATAGATTTTGTGCCTAACACCTTCTTCTATAATTTCTTCAATGAATGGTGTAGGAAAAGTATCTATGACACATGAAGGATTGAGTACCTTGTAGTCAACACAAATACTGATCAGGCCATCCTTCTTGATAGTAATCACCATGGGGTTAACCCACTTAGATTCCTTAATATGCTTTATGATCCTTGACTTAATAATCTTGTCAATCTCCTCTTTTACATTCTCGCGCAAGTTCAGGTTCACCCTATAAGACCTCTTCCAAATCTGGGCACGTGCCTTCTTTCAAATTTAACCTTTATTGGACCCTAAATATTGGCTAAGTACCATAAGGCACGCGCACGCAGACCAATGAGAAGAAGGGTGCTTAGGGGAAAGTACGCAGGACAAAGGGGTTTAAGAAGGGTTTAGGAGAGGCCAAGGCAAGCAGGAGGTAGAACATGGGTTTAAAGGAATTAGCCATATTTGTCATTCTAGAGGCACTTGAGGAAAAGCGCGAGGACCCGACTAGGCGTGATGAGTGGATAAGGTGCCATCCTAGAACCTGGAGGTCAAGAAAAGGATATTCCCCATAGGGAATATTCCTAGAAGACATCATTACAGAGAGTGGAGGGTTTGTAAAGGGATAAACATTCACCTATGGAGGACCACATTGACACTTGGCTCTATGCTTAGAGAAGGCATGATGGTGGGTCCTGATCTTATATAAAGGAATGCTCGGGCCAGAGAAGAAGATATACACATATATGGGGGGATATATAGATGAAGAGAGACAAAAATACATAGAGTAACGAAGTGTTGCAGTAATGCTTAGGGTTTAGAGCACTTAGTGCTAGAGGGTTGTAAGGGATGCCATAAGCATATGTATGGGTATTGGGATCTGTAACAAGGGATAAAATGGAAGAAGTATAGTTAGGGTCTCATATCAGAGAAGCTTATAGGAGTTAAGTCTTTGTCATTTACTGTATATGGTCTGAGATGACCCTTTTGACTATAATGTGGCTACCAGAACTCTTTCAAATCAATATATAGGGGTTCGTTCTGTATATCTTATTTAGGGGTGTAAAACCTCATGTTATATGACTATCATGGCTAAGACCTAATTTATTGAGCTTCTTACAATGTTATTTAGCTTATGTGATGCATTAATGTGTAGATCTGTTAGTTACATCTTCTACCTTTTTAAGTAAGTGAATGTACTCTTCTCCAAATAATCATCCATTAATGACAAAACCTTCTCATAAAGCTCACATAAAAGAGGGCCTCACACCCACGTGTGCCTCAGGTGAGCACCTAGTGCCCCTTGGGTGATAGGCTGACACGCTTGGAGTTAGAAAGAAGTATTAAGGGTAAATAAATGACTACATCTTGGTTTTGTTGCGGGACCTCTTTTCAAAGTTATTGTGAGAATGGTGCATGATGACAGAACACTTGACCTTGGACAGTGTCGAAGCATGGCTTAAAAGCACGGAGGATGAGTTTGCTCAGAGATTTAGTATTGGACCTAAGTTTGATGCATGTAAATGGGTATAAGAACATCTATATCATGAGTTGTATGAGACCTTATTTTGTTGTTTTCCAGTGGAGTTATATGAATGGCTCTCGGTGTATGCATCTAGATCAAGTTGGTACTATAGACCTCGCGTATGGACCCAAGAGGAGTATCAGAGGCTACATGATGCTTATCTGACTTGGACACATGTTTTTGATCATTGGTGGAGTAGAGTGTTGACGAGTTACACCTTGAGTACGTGATTTATACGTATTCTTGTCTAGAGATTGTTGAGTTTGAGTTTTTAAGGGAGCCAAGAGGATCGTTCTTGCGTGTTATCCCTTTAGCTATAAATATCCTAATCATTATGCTGAGTTTGGAAGAATTTTCTATAATGGATAAGCTTCTTTTGAGCGTTGGGTGAATAAGCTAGAGGAGGAGGATGGCAGACCTTACAGCTAAAAAGGAGAGGGAAGAGAGATGACTCAAGTATAATGAAGCTTGTGAAAGGGAGTTAGATAGACAACGTAAAGTTACAAGAGTGATGGATTTATGGAGGCAGATGTTATGGGAAGGAATTGAGGATCACGCGGAGGACGTGGAGCACAGGCAGTCTATGTTACCCCATCTTTGAAAGTGCTGGAGAGAGACCCCTTTAGCTTCTGATGAGAGCTTGTCACTTGGAGAAAGGAGATCCGTCGACGTGCATCTAAATCCACCTAGAGACCAACCTCTGACACTTAGCTTTCCAAATCCAGAGATAAGTATTACTAACCCAGTGCATATTGGTGAAAGTAACCGATCAACACCTAGGAGGTATAACTTTTAATTTGGCACATCTATGGCTGCATAATCATTTCCTGTGCTTGGAGCTATATTGTCTGGAGTTGCATTTGGGAAAAGTATGGGTACACAAAGCTTGGGTATCACATCTAGAAGTGGCATAAGACATACATCTGGTAGCGGTACAATATCACAGACTGTTGGCACGTAGTTTAGTGTGATTGTGGGGACACAAGGCATGGCCACTTCAAGACCTCTACCAGCTACGGGAGGTGGATTTGGTGGGTCTGGTGGAATACAAACTAGCAGACCTAGTGGACCTGGCGGATCTGGAGGATCTTATGGGTCAAGAGGGATAGGCACTGGTGGATCTAGTGTATCCGGTGGTGGAGGCGACATCGAGGGAATCCGGCTCTAGATCAGGTAGACAAGGGCCTCAACCACCTCAGCAAGTAGTATTTTTGAAATGTATTTGTATCTACTAGATTAAAAAGGTGTTGAGGATGCTGCAGAGCATGTACACAAATGTGATCTACTATGGTACATGAAGGGGATCACTACCCCAAAACGGAAGGCAAGTCAGTTTGTAACAATGTTGCAAGGACGCATGCATAGTTAGTACCGGAAGTATGACCCCACTAGATAGTAGTAGATTATACCACACTGCGTAATACCTTCTTAGCTAAATTCCATATTCTTGAGTTTGAACAGAAGAGCACTAAAGGAGATTCAACAAGGTATGGTAGAGAGTGTGTGGGAGTATGACGTGTGTTTTAAGAATCTCTTATCAAAAATTTCTTATGATATTCATCCTTCTCAACATGCTCAATGGTTCATTGGAGGACTAATAACACCTTTCAGGAGAGTGCTTTCACATAAGACTTTCACAGACCCGTGCGAGGCCTTGGAGGCTTCCCTACACGCTGAGGTTATAGGAAGCGTGGATACTAGTGTTAGTCCTTTTCTTGAAGTTCAGATTATTGCAATGGAAAATCAACTATAGAAGTTATCTAGAGAACTGGGCCCATGAGACTCGCAATGGCCTATGGTGCATGATTGTGAGGTAGAGGGGCATACGAAGGACAGTTGTCCTCGGAGATCGGTACACACCATGATAGTAGACTATGAGATTTGCCATGGAGATCCCGATGCAAGTAAGTGTTCACTTATCGCAGCTTGTCATCCGTAAAAATGTGTCTTGCTATCATTGTAAGATTTATACCTTTACTACTACTCATGACACCAAGGACTATAGATTAATTAACTAGATTCGTGATGTCATTAATATTAGTGTGCGCTGAGACTAGCGTTGCAAATAATTCCAAGGATGATTGTCATCACTATGAGGGATGCATGGATGGATGAGCTCGTGGAAGAATCTTTAGTGGAGGATTTAGAGGTTGTGGCAATCATGGATGAGGAAGAAGTGAATTCCCTTGCAAAACTTGTTATACTTGTGGGTCCACGAGCATTACAAGACGAATGTCATGACTGCTATATAGTGCTCATGGTGTGGGAAGAAGCACAAGTATGAGGAGTGCCTAGAGCTATTAAAACATATGAGCCATACAAGGGAGTTGGGATGGTAAGCATTAAGAAAGAAGACTCGCAGTGGATGTCAAGAGTGGTGCGTGAGTCAGAGTTAGAACCTATATTGGTGATGACACAAGTTGAGGCAGCACGTGCCAGGGAAATACCAAAGCAGAGACCACTTATTACAATAGAAGAGGTGATGTATGGGAAGTATCCAAGCCCTACCCATCAGAAGGAAGTCTATTAGGTGACCATGGACATAATTAGGAGTCTTCAAGGGGAAATTTAATGTCTAAAGGAGCAATCCAGGAAGTTGGGGCAAAGAAAAGCATTGAGGTCCCTCAGTCAGATATAGATGATGTCAAAGAGGTATGTAAGATGTTGCGGTAAGAGAATATCATTCCTCTATTAGGAGAATGGTTGAGGGATAAGATACCAAGTGTTGGAGCAGAGTGTGAGAGGTAAGTTTTGCATGCTAACCTTCCTCCCCACAACCTCGACTATGATAAGGAGATTACCTTGAATGCAGTTGTTGATGGATGGATCCTAAGCAATATTTTGGTTGACACGGGCGCAGAAGTCAATGCTCTCACTTTGGATTCCTGAATCAAATTGGAAGGCCCCATTACAACCATCTTCAAATGTGTTGTATATGGCCAATAAGACAAAGGAAATGCCCATTGGTGTTTTAAAGGATGTTGCTATCACTATCCAAGGGGAAAAATTCACTAGAGACTTTGAATTCTTAGCGCTTGTTGAGGTGGACAACTTTTCAATACTTGGGCACCCCTAGTGCTATAAGAACAATGTTGACTTACGTTTCAATAAGGGGTATATAATTTTTTAGAACAAAGAGGAACATGTTATCATTCCTTTGATGGATGGGAAGTCAATGCCCTATATTGAGCCTTTAGGAGAAGAAGACCTAGACAAAATTTACGTGCACACTATCCGGGACCCTAAGGTTGTGTAACCAACAAAAGAGGGTGTTATTTGGTTGGAATACACTTAATATATAAGTGATAAAACTAGTGTGGCATGTGACAATTATGCGCACGAGACATATGAGTTAGTTAGAATACGAGCTTAAGAGGATATGTGACGAGAGTAGAAAAGGAACGCTCAGTCAAGCGCCTAGGAGGAAAGAAGTTGCCAAGTTATTCTAGAGGAGCCAACCCTGATGTTTTCCTACGAGAAATGGAGACCCAATGGAGATGTGAGATCGAAAGGAGAAGGATGCTTAGATATACCTTGCTTGGAACCACAACATGTTGGTGGGTGACCCATTGTGATAACCTTCTAGAGTGGCACAAAGTGAGAATCACATTCTCTGTTAGGTTTGTCCAAATCAATGCACCTACTATCATACAAAATTATCATGGGAAGGAACCCACCTTATTTCATGTCCAAACATGTGAGAAGGTATGGATGGAAGGCACAAAATCCTTGCCACCTTCTTTATGGGTGTATAATTTGTACTCCACCTTACAGGGTTGCACATGTGCATGGTACATTCACTCATAGATGCGCAGTCAGATAGGAAACTGGTAGGAGTTGACGGTTGACCTCCTTTAAGCTTTCAATTACCGGAGTCCTAAGCCATCGGTGGATGAGGCATTGTAGGTTGTTAAGTGCCTAAATATAGGAGATAGTACCATGGTGGAGGATATACTACTGGAGTTATTGGGTGTACTTGGCTTAGAAGCGTGCTTTGATGAGGAAGAATAAGAGGAGATGCAACTTGAGCACACATACATGGAAAAAGAGAAAGGAAAATTGGTCTATGTGATCAATGGTGAAGAAGAAGAAAATTTGGATGTTAACCATACTATGGGTACACGTGAAGTTATGGATAGTGCTGATGAGCAAGCATGCACGTACCATGAACCCCTAAAAACTAAGAAGGTTAACATTGGTTCGGAGGCTAAACCTAAAGAGGTTACTATTGAGATTACTGGAGAGAAAAGGAGGTTTCAAATATCATCGATTTGTTAGGCAAGTTTCAGGACTTATTTCCGCGTGGGTACCATGATCTTAAAGGATTTCACCACTCCTTGGGAGAAATGAAAATCAAGTTAAAGGAAGGTGCACGCCTAATTCAAAGAGACCTTATCAAATGAATCTGAATCTTTGCGTCAAAGTCAAGGAGGAGATTGACAAGATGATCACATTAGGCATCATTGAGGCCATTGAGGAATCAAAATGGATAAGTCTGATAGTCATAAAAATTAATAAAAATGGGAGGATAAGGCTTTGTGTTGATTACCGGATTTGAATGCGGTATGTGTTATTAACCCTTTTCCAACCCCTTCACCGAGGAGATCCTGGAAGAAGTAATTAGGTGTGCATCTATTCTTTCACAGATGGATTCTCAAGATATCATCAAGTTAGGATTATAAAGGAGGACCAAGAAAAGACAAATTTTCCATTGAATGGGGAAGATTTTCCTACACATTCATGCCTTTAAGATTGAAGAATGTGCCTACTGTGTTTTCACGCATTGTTTGAAGGCATTTCAAGAATTCATCCATAAGTTTCTTCAAGTCTACCTTGATGATTAGATGGTATATGGATTAGTGAGGGACAATTGTGACAATTTGAGGCTAATGTTTGAAATATGTCGGTAGTTGAGGATATCCCTCAACATTAAGAAATGTGTTTTCACTACTCCATTTGGAACCCTTTTGGGGCATATCATATGTAAGGAAGGCTTGTTGGTGGATCCTGCCAAAGTTTTCATTATTGTGGGATTGGGGAACCTACCACGGGTTCCTTGGGCATACGGGATATTACCATAAATTTATTAGGGGTATTCCAAGATCGCCGCGCCATTGGAAAAGTTGCTAAAACAAAAAGTGCATTTCATTGGGGAGAGGTGCAACAAATTTTGTTTAATACATTGAAGAATAAGCTTATCATTACGCCCATATTACGCTTTCCTTCTTGGGATAAGCCATTCCATGTACATGTTGATGCTTCAAGGACGATGATTAGGGAAATCTTAGCACAACTTGGAGAGGGAGTTATTGACCACCCCTTGTGTTTTGTTAGTAGAAATCTAACCCCAAAGAGAACAAAACTATAGTACTACTAAGCGTGAAGCATTGTCAATGATCTACGTGCTTTGCACAAATTTGGGAAGTATTTGTTGAAACACCCTTTACATTCCACATGAGCCACATAACATTGAAGTACTTGATAAAGAAGCCCGTTTTATAAGGACACATATGCCGGTAGGTCTTGTTGTTTCAAGAATTTGAGTTTATGCTTGTTTTGAAACTAGGTAAGAGTAATTTAGGACCTGACCATTTATCAAGGATTGAATCAAGGGAGGACACACAGAGTATTGAGGATACAATGCCAAATGCATAACTATTTAGATTGTGGCACACCCTTTGACCTGGAAGATATTGTTGTATTTCTCAAGACGGGTGTGGCACCAGGGGGAATGAAGACTTTGGAAAGGAAGTAATTATCCATACGCACCACACCTTACATGTTAATTAGTGGGGATTTATACAAGTTAGGCCACAATGAGGTTTTGTGCCAGTGTTTGTTGGAGCATGAATGCATTGCAATCATGGGGGAAGTACATGGTGGAATTACAGGACACTATGCAGGAAATGCAACCGCGCGCAAGATCCTTCTAGCAAGTTTTTGGTGGGAAACAATTTACAAGGATTGTATCAAGTATTGCAAGGCCTGTGACCACTACCAACGCCTTGGTAAACTAGGGAAAAGAGATGAAATGCCATTAAGACTAATTGCCAAGTGCAGAACCATTCGAGAAGTGGGCAATTGAATTTGTAGTTCCTATTTCCCCAACTCCGCAAAGGACAAGTTTGTGCTATATCATTACATGATTATATTATCTTACAAGGTGGGAAGAAGCGTCACCTACAAGGGATTGCACAATGATAACAATAGCTAGGTTATTGTGGGAAAACATAATCAACAGATATGGATGTCCGCTGAGTTTAACAAGTGATAGGGGTACTCATTTCTTGAATGAGACAATTAGGATTTTGTTGGCGGAATTCATGGTAGCCCACCACAAGAATACCCCTTATCACCCACAAGATAATGGGATTACCGAGGCGTTAAACAAAATAAGCACCCTTCATCACATTCACCTAGCCATGGCCCCCTTCACCTCACTAATATTAATTTAATTAATTAATTAATTAAATTAATTCATTATCCTCACCATATTTATTATTTAAATATCTTAATTTAAATAATATCCACACATACACTTCACCTAGACACCTCATCAAGCCAACTCACCCTAAGACCTATTCTTAGTAAGTTGCCATAACTAACTAAGACTTACCCAAACCCTAAAAATCAATGCCTACATTCCTCTAACCACATTCCCACATGCTCACAAAGCTTCCAGTTTAATCATCCATGGGTTAACGACATGAGATCTGAGAAAATCAAGAGGATCTCCCTAGTTTAGTAAACCTAGGAAATCCCACCTTGACCGATGCCGGTTAGCCCTAACCATCACCGGTTAAGCCGGAACCACCGTCGGTTACCCTTTTAACCCCCAAAACAACCTTATTTTCAAGGTTGGAAAAGATTGGAAAAATTTGGCAAACATTGAGATCTTCCTGAGAGATATCACATCTTAAGATCAATTCCAGCGAGAACACACATGCAAGGAAGGAGATCAAGCATTTTCTCCTACACAGCCACCCCATGATGATCTAATCTAACCAAGCAAAGAGGAATGCACATGCAGCCCATGCAGAAGCTCTCCTATGATTGGTGATCACTGCAGACCTTGACCTCTTACAGCACCTCCATCCCTCACTCACGGGCAGTCAGGGACTAGAATCCAAGTAAGTAAAACATTATACTTCTCTGGTTCATTTCATTTCATCATTATATTATCACCTATTGTTTACCTAGCCACCCATTGACCTCCTTCACATTCCCCCCTCCATATACCCATTAAAACCTCACTAAATCCCTCCCAAATCACCCAATACCTCATCCCGACCAACCAAAATCCTTTGTGCAATCACAAAGGAGACCCAAAACTCATTCTGTGGCATTCCCAGAACTCCATAGTAATGGCACGGTTACGCCTAACCGTCGTCGGTCACCCTTAACCAGCATCGGTCTCTGTATTTTCCCATACAACCAAAATAGTGACCTATCCACCTAATTCCACCTCACCCTTATTCACCTGTGATCTACCTGAGACCTCTGTCAGACCTGCAGAGACCCAGAACCAACTATTTGACCTTTGGATCCTATTCTAACCTAGCCTGTTAGATTAGATCTTTCTTATTGTGTTTTAAGTGAGATACCTAAATCATTTCAAATTACAATAGGATTTACTTTATTTCCACATTAAATTGTTTAAAATAGTGGACTGACAACCATCTAGGAAGTATCACACTTCCCGGATCTAGCACACGCTAGGTAGTTCACTTGCATATATTTTTAACTCTTTCTGGTGGTCTTGCTTTTCATTACAGGTAGTTCCTCCTAGCCAAAAGGAAGCTCTCACAATCAGTTGTGGATTCGAAGTCATACGCGTGCAACAACCCATCAACCAACATTTGAACAGGTATTCCTCCTACGCCCATTACCCTATCTATTTCATCAATACTTCAAAGAAACGTCTAAGAATCAGGTGAAACATTTTGGCATGCCTGGTGGGACCCATCAGGGTTCCTTGCATTTTATTCATTCCTAGGAAAAGTTGTGTGTTTGTTTCCCTTCTGAAAAGCATACACATTAATTTTCTTCCTTGGTAACCCACCTTTTCTTTCTATTTTCTCTAAAGGAAACCTTTCTTTTGGTGTAATTAAAAAGAACCATTTCTTCGTGTTTTCTGCATTGTAGTGAAAGAGCATCCCTCTTCCTCTTCATCTTTTTGTGTCATCCAACTTCACACTTCGATTTGGGCTTAAAAATAAGTGCATTGCATTCTGATTTATCACATTAGCTCACATTAATTGAGGGCAACCTATACTGTTGGAAGTCATGACCAGCTGATGGTTGACAAACAAACCATAGAAAGCACATCTCTCTCTCTCTCTCTCTCTCTTGCCAAGTCTTGCAAATTCAAAAAATTCAAAATACATACATTCTTAAACAACATCTTTCCTGGAATGCTGTCAGGTGATCACATGATCTGATCTAGGATTGGCGGTACTCCCTCAACTTCTTTTGTCGAGTCATACTTTAGAGTGAAGCCCACCCCCACCATAACATACCTGAAACCTCACCTTTTAGATCTCCTTCTTTGTAGGAAGCCATCCTCACCAAAAAAATCTATTTCACAGATTCATGTGTCAGTCCTTAAATAGCATAAGCTAAACAAACATAATAGAAAAGGCACTCCTAGGATCACATTTTTCTTAGTGTTTCTACTTGGCTTGCATTTTGAGGTGAGAGATCACGTTCTTCATTTTCTTGTTCATCCTTGCATGCTCCTCATCACAGCTGGTGTATTCGGCTTCACCTAAGTGTGCTGGACCATATTATCATCATTCTCAAAATTATGGGTCTGATTCCACATCAAATTTTAATTCACAACCACTATTCTTTCATCATTGTTTCAATTTCATAAGAATGGTAATGTCATCGTTCGTCGTTACCCTCGACCATCGTCGGTTATACCCAATAAGCGTTGTCGGTTCCAGGTCCTTTTGTTAACCTACCCAAAGGACATTTTATTCATCTTCTTCCACTTTTCACAGTCCCTATCACTGCCATCATTCCCATTGACATTGTAAAACTCATCAGATTTGGCATACTTGTCAGATTTGACCTTATACCTTGTTTTTCACTCACTGTCCATTTTCTACGTGACCAGCAATGGTTACCCCTACGACCGTGTTCGGTTTTCCCTAACGATCGGTTAGCTTTGTTTCACTTTCCAACCACATTTGGTACCTAATACACTTTTTACCATCAGATTCACTTTCTTCTATTTTTTTTTCTATGTCATTTACGAGAAATAGCCTACGATCGATCTTGGTTCACATGGTGCTGACCCGAAAACAAGCAAGCACACTCATATTTCATGCCAGTTGTCAACCACTCCCACCTAGTCCTTCACCACCTTCCATTTTATCACCAGCCATGGATCCCATCCAGCATATCACTATCACCACGGAGATGAGGAGTTCACACGACTCCTTGACCAAAACCCTGCCACTTTAGTTTTTACCTTTCCCATTCATCCACTCGAGATGCCTCGGGTCAGTTGATATACGACATGCCCGTATCTATCCCCCGACTCTCACTCCCACTCTGCATCGGCCCCATCTGGCTCTGTGCTTCCATCTACTTTACCCCCAGTCGTTTCACAGCTAGGTCCTATACCCACTATGACTGCCATGTCTGCCACCTCCGTGGCACCCGCCACATCCACCATACCCTCGACAACTACCCAAAACACAACCTCATCCACCCCTAATGTCTCACACATACCCATAGCTACACTACCACCTCCGGTGTCGGTGACCCCTACCCCTTTTCAAAATGTGGTCCTTTCCATTCCACAATCATTAGCCCCCATTGCCACTAGGGTTACCACGACCCTTCCACCTCCATATACATACTATCAGCCTCTCGTTTCATCTATTATTCCTCTGGGTACATACCCCTTATTTCACTACCTTCTTCTCAATCAACCTACATGGCAGCACCATACACTGGAGTGCCACCCCCATTATATGCCCAAAACCAACCCTCTCATGCTACAGGAGGCACCCAATCATCACAACCTACCAACGACCTAATCAAATTGATGTTGGACAAGATGCAGACATTGGAGGCATCGGTTTCGGCTCCCATAACACTCTCACCTATGATGAGATTTGCAACAAACCCATCCACCCATCCATTCCTATCCCCATACCCCATGCATTGGGAAATGCCTAAATTCAATCGTTTGAATAGCAAAGAAGACCCATAACAAGCATTTGTGGTCATTCAAACATGGGTGTTATCTGATCACTCACGATGATGCCTTGCTCTTGAGAACCTTTCCCATGTCTCACTGGACCTGCATTAGATTGGTATAGTGGGTTACCTAGACACTCTATATTCTCATTCAATCAGGTAGCCCAAGCCTTCTTGGATCATTTCTCTATCAATATCATCAAGAAGGTTACCATGACCACCTATACTCCACGCATCAGTATGAGGATGAATCTATCATATTTTGTCACTCATTGGCGTAGCTTTGATCAATCAACTCACCTTCCAACTACCACAAATAGAACTCATCGAGCTCTTCACACGGGCTTGTGCTAGACATATCTCACCAACCTTGTAGGTCCAAACCTTCCAAACATTTGATGAAGCATTCACTATGGCATGAAAGTTAGAGATTCGGGCCATCGAAGAGAAGAAAATCCAATTACGCAATAAGAATTTGGCATTCAAGTCAAATGATACCTCTTCTTCTTCCAAACCACAAAACAATTATTCAAAAGCTAAGGGCACCGCTAATGCAGTGGTACTCAAGGCCGGCCCAGCTCATCCATCAAATCAGGCTACCCCCTCATCTAATCTCTCACCCATCCAGACTTTTCAATTCAGATGAGAACGTAGCGAAAATACACCCCAATTGGGGAACCTTACTCTTTGTCTTAGAAAATCTTATCAAATCGGAGCCATCACCCTTCCACCTATAAAACCACACACTAGTTTTGACCACTCACCCCATGCCCGCATGGTATAAAGAACATGACTTCTGTAACTATCATCGAGTAAAGGGTCATAGTGATGGAAACTTGCATCACTTTCAAAAATATTGTCCAAGAAATGCTCGAGAAAGGTGAGTTAACCATGGATAATCCTAATGCACATGCCAACCAAAACCTACACATCTTCAAGAAACCATTTCCCAACCATGCCCCTTCATCTGATCAAACCGGTGAGACCTCAACTCATGATACCCATACCCGAGGTCCACGCTATCTTTAATGACATGTACCTGTCACCTCCCAATTACCTCACATTCCTTCCATAGAGGAAATCTTAGCCCAAATCCTCCTTCCACATTGGAACCCACCCCTCTCCTCCACCCATAGAGGAACACCTTTCATCTCCTTCATCACCTACGGAGGAGTCTTCCGCTAACATCGAGACCATTTCACCTTTGGCTTCTCCACTTAGAGAATTGGACCCACGAGTACCTCCTCCACTCCACGGAGAGGCACCCATTACCTCCTCCACCCACAGAGGAGCACCCATCATCTCCTCCACCTATAGAGGAGCACCCATCATCTCCTCCACCCATCATAGACCCAGTTGAGATACCTTTTCCTCTTGGTGAGCATTCTCCATCAGCTACCCAAAATCCTGCAGACCTACTTTTGGCTCTCTTACCCACGGAAGCTGAAGCTAGCCAATTTCCCATCTCTAAGACACATTTTACAGGAATTTCCATTAGGTCCTCATCAACTCCACCTACAGACGTGTCATTCTCACGTTTGGCTGATCACTTAGATTATGTGGATAGAGCCTTATTATGGGGGCGTCTTTTGCTTCGGTCTCAACACAGATGTAGATGTCACTTACTGATACTTCCACTATCTACCCAAAAATATTTCGACCAATCAAACCAAATACAACCACCTCTATCACCATTCCTTCCACGACACCCATCATAACTCAACATACACCCTTACCCATAACCCAAACTACATCTAAACCCAAACCCACACCTACTGACATTTTCCCTCGACTAAACCTATTACCACCTTAGGGGTCACCCCAACCACCAACCTTACTCATCCACCTATCAAACTAGATTTAGCTACATCCTCCAAAGTCAACACCACACCTACTCAACACCCAAACAAAGCACCAAACCCATAGAACTCATACCCCGGCTGTGCCAATCACACCTTCACCTATCCCATCTATCTTAAGACCTCAACTTCCCAACATGGTCAAGAAACCTCCACCCATCAATAAACCAAAAACACAACAACCCATTCCTTCCTCACAAACCTCTAACCTACCCCGGATGCCCAACACAACTTACACCCACACCTACAACATCTTTACCACCCATACCTCCAATACCTTCAGCTATTTCTTCACTACCCACTACACTTCAATCTTGTCCCTCACACCCCATCATGCGGTGACCCACATCCTCTACCTTCATAGCACCCCCATTATCCCCATGGGTAACTCATCCTCTTCCCCCATCTACCTTTCCTTCTAGACCTCATACACCCATATCACCTTTACCCAAGAAGGTGCAACCCAAAAACAAAACTCCACTACCCCATAATAAGGTAGTCAAAAAACCACACCCTCCTACCCATTCATCCACCATACCCCTACCTAAACAAACACGACCAACACCCAAAACCACACCGACACCCAAAACCATAGCTCGATCCTCCTCCTCTTCCAAAGACCATTCCTCAACAATCAACCACACCTACACCCAAACCCACGTTCACTTCCCATTGCGATCCACTAGCAGGGTCTTATGCCAAAATTTTAACCAACCTCCTTGAGACTTCTGTCATCACATTACCACCACTCAGACCTTATGACCCCCTCAAACCCAAGCCAAAAGGGTTTGATGATACTAAAATTTGCACCTACCATCATGTGCCAGGGCATGATGTGGAGAACTATAAGGCCTTGAAAACCATCCTTATCTAGTTGTGTCCTCCGAAGCCAACTTTGACGATGATGACCTTCTCGATGAGGACCCTGCTTCACTGACACCCATTCCCACACTACCCACTCAACAACCATGACCTCACCTCCACCCTCCACAGCTCTTAGAGCCACCCCTAAGATTTGAAATTAACATGGTTCACATCGGAGAGAACTTGCCATGCCCACCACCCAAATGTCATTGCGCTCAAGCTCACCTCACAGGTTTTCTCCTCCAGGTAGGTTTTTGCCATCATGTTGTTATACCACTCACCCTACACCTTCTCCATTTGCCAACTCCCCTCAATCAACATGATACACATCACTACACATGCTCAAAAGGATAAAGGTAAAGAAAAGGCAACTGACCCACCAACTAATCCTATACCCAACATACCATCTGCACCCATACCTAAAATCACTATCTACGGCCCCACGTACCCCATTTCTAATGGCATCACACATCACACCATGCTCAAACAATTACACCAATCTCCCCTCAAAATGTCCTTATATGACCTCATTCAAACCTCGAAATCCCATCGTCAAGCTCTCATGGAGGTTCTTCAATCTATTGAGGTTTTACCCAATGACCCTACACCCATAGCCTCCATTATCACACCCCATCATGTAGCCTCTCTCACCAAATTACCACCTTCATCTTCACCCCACCCTATTCACCAAGTAGCCTCCCTTAGCTTCTCAGAGGAAGAGATCACACCACACCAAAATGATGACCCAGACCCAGCCCTCTTCATCTTTGTCCACATCGATGACATATGGGTACGTCGTGTGATGATTGATGGGGGCGCTAGCATTAACATCATTTCATCCCATGCATTCACTCAAATGCATACATACCTGAAAATTGCATGCATAAACATCCTGTCATGTTGCATTCATTTAATGATGCTATCACCTCTACACTAGGCACCGTTCATCCTCCACATTCATTGGGCCCCACACTATTCCAGAATTATTTTACATCTTGGAGGGGAATTCCAATATAACTTGTTGCTTGGCAGACCTTGGATTATGTGTCATGGGTTGCGTTCCTTCCACTTTGCATCATTGTGTAAAGTTTGAACATGAAGGACACACCTATACCATTCCAGCTGATCCATCACCTTTTAAAACATGCAACATGCTTTACCACCCAATGATGTGCTCATACCTATTAAAGCATCTACCTCCATGACCACCACCACTTCACCTACACCTCCACTTACCAATACAGTCACTACCTCAACCACACATACCTCCTCCATTCCCACTACTACCCCACACCTCCATGGCTGACCCATCAGCCTCCCAATCCATTAACTCTACCTCCACATCGACCTCGACACACTTCATCCATTCCAGCTACCTACATACCAACCACCGATCCCTTGGAAGGTGTTTTTCAACGCCTCACTCTGGGGAGTACCACCTATATAGTGTCAACACATTCCTTACTCCACAAGAGTATGGAAGCCTTCACCAACACCCTCATTATGATCACCACATAGGAGAACACCTCCTTTATGGTCCTCCTCACCTTCATACTAGTCTCACCTATGGGGGACTTGATACTACCACTTACACACCCAAACCACCACCATAAACTCACCCATTTTCCCACTTGACTTCCAATCACTTACCAATCACCATTTTTTCCCACACCTTCCTACACCATGATGTGCATGGAAGGGTTTTGGTTTTGGATTTTACAAGAGCAAGGCCACCATACCATTATTCCATGTACCACCCACAAACATAACGACCATAGTGGTATCGGCTTTCTTAAACCACCTACCAAACAGGCCACATTGAACTCATTAAGGACACTAGCCCTTCTCCACCTTCTTCACCCACTCCACCTTCATCACCACCCTCACCGATGGAGTTGATGGATCTGAATCTATCCCTCCTAACTTTTTTTTTTCATAAACACCATTTCCTTGGGGCCTCTGACTTATCAACGTGAGGGCGAGGCCCCTTCCACTCTTCCCTTCCTATATCCTGAAATGATCGATGATGATACACCTTCAATTAATGTCATTCAATGTCAGGATGATGAATCTATACTCACCTACCTTGGTGCAGAAGACTCATATATTCATCGGTCATTACCTTCTAAGACATGTAAACCATGTTGAATGAATCACTATCGAGATCAACATTCATACTCAGGATGACCCACACATCCTAAAGATCGGTCAATCTTTAGATGTTCTTTGAACAGGAAGCCATCACTTCTTTTCTCAAAACCATAACCACGCTTTCACTTGGTCTTACGCAGACATGCCCGGTATTGACCCCACCATAGTGGTCCACAATATCGTAACCATTCCCGATGCCAAACCCATCAAACAAAAGCTGAGGAAAATGCACCCTCGCATTGCCCTTCTCGTCAAAGAAGAACTTCAGCGCCTTCTTTCCATTTCCTTCATCTTACCCATTGATTATCCTCGTTGGATTTCTAACATTGTCCCTATCACTAAGGTGATGGGGGACTCCACATTTACATGGAACTTCCATGACCTCAACCTAGCATGTCCAAAAGATGACTTTCCCTTACCCGGTATTGACCAACCAGTTGTTGACCTTACCACTGGCATGAGATGTTATCACTCATGGATGGCTTCTCGGGTTATAACCAAATCTTGCTTGCCCCAGAGGATCAACACAAAACCTCATTCATCACCCCTTGGGGGACCTTCTGCTATCGAGTCATGCCTTTTGGCCTTAAAAATGTTGGTGCCACATATCAGTGGGCTATGACTTACATCTTCCATGACATCATGCATCACATATTGGAAGATTACGTGGATGATCTCTTGGCCAAATCTAAGTGCCACTCAAGCACCTTACCATCCTCAAAACCATTTTTGACCATCTCATTAAATATTGCGTCCACCTTCAGCCTAAGAAGTGTGTCTTCACGGTTCTCTCAGGAAAGCTCCTGGGATTTATCATTTCCTACATGGTATAGAAGTTGACCTACTAAAGTCAAGGCCATTCTCAAAATGCCTCCACCCACTAACCTTAAACAACTCCATAGCCTGCAAGGTAAGTTGTAGTCTATTCACCATTTCATTTCACAATTATCTGATCGATGTCAACCATTTCATCATCTACTCAAGAAGGATGTCTCCTTTAAATGGGATGATGACTACCACAAAGCTTTTGAGGCCTTAAAACAATACCTTCTCCAACCACCCATACTCATTCCACCTAAAGATGATCAACCTTTTTACCTATACATCTCAGCTACCGATCATTCCTTGGGAGCCATGCTCGCTCATCGCGATGAACAACACAGGGAGTAGGTGGTTTATTACATAAGTCATACTCTTTTGGACTATGAAACCCGATACACCCATCCCGAAAAACTTTTCTTAGCCTTAGTTTTCATTGCCACCAAACTCCATCATTACCTACTCAACCACAAAACCTATGTTGTGACCAACACCGACCCCTTACACTTCATGTATGCCAAACCTTATCAAAATCAGCATGCCACATGATGGCTTATGCTTTTAGCTGATCTTGACCTCAATTCATTCATCAAAGTCCATCAGGGCCAAGCTATCATCCGACCAATTGGCGGCCGAGCACCTATTTCGGGATCGACCCTCTAATTTTGACTTTCCCGATGAGTCAATTGTTACCCTTTCCCTGGATGAACCCCCTTACCAAATGACACTCTTCTTTGATGGTTCCAAGTGTCAGCGTGGGGGTGGGGCTGGTATTATCCTCATTCCCCTTGATGGTGAACCCATGCCTTTGTCTTTCAAACTAGATTTTGAATGCACCAACAATATTTCCAAATACGAAGCACTTGTATTAGGTCTCCAAGCCACCTATGCCCTAGATGTCAAATCAATCAACATCTTTGGTGATTCTCAATTGGTCATAAACCAAGTCAATGGTATATACCAATGTCGTAATGAGATACTTCAAAAGTATAAACATCATGTAGATGTACTTTTGACCACCTTTGACCGTTACACCCTTCAAACCATCCCACGTTCAACCAACAAATTTGTAGATACCATGGCCTGCTTAGCTTCCCAAATACCCGCTTCACCCATTGATTCTAAAATATTTGTCACCATATAACACTCCAATCACCTTCTTATTTACCTCATGATGTTTACTCCATCGGAACCACTACCTCCGACCCGAGTGACCTTTGGTATAAACAATACTCTGACTACCTTTCTCTCTCCATCTTACCTCCTGATCTCACCCGTAACGGACAACGTGCCTTCCTTAAAAAGGTCTCTCATTACGTCATCATGGGGGACTCCTCTATAAGTGTGGCTTTGATGGTATTCTCTTACGATGCCTCACAGTTCTAAAATTCCTTATACCATTAAGGAAGTTCATGATGGCATATGTGGAGGTCACTTGATGGCCTTCTTTGTTCTAAGCGTATTCTTCACCTGGGCTATTACTAGGCCATGACCCTTAACCATGATTGTTGTGACTATGTCAAACATTTGTGTAAAATGCCAACAACATTCCAATCTTCATCATACACCCAGTCATGCCTTACAGGTCACTCGTGACCTTTGGCCCTTCTCTCAATGGGGTTTGGATCTTGTCGGAGAAATCAATCCCCATTCTTCCCAACGCCATCAATGGATCATCACTACTACCAAATACTATACAAAATGGGTGGAAGCCATACCACTCATCTCCATGAAAAGATGAGAAAATATGTGAGTTTATTAACCACCACATCATTTGTCACTTTGGTGTTCCTCATCGCCTCATCACTAATAATGGAAAACAATTCAAAAACAAAACATTGCAAAAACTTTGCGATGCCTTTGGCATTTAGCTTAGTTTCTCATCACCTTATTACCCACAAACCAATGGCCAAGCCAAATCCACTAACAAAACCTCAAAAAAATTCTTATGAAAGTGGTTAATGATACTGGGAAGGATTGGCATACACACATTCCTTTTTCCTTGTGGGCATACCACACTAGTATTCACACTTCCACTGCGGCCACACCATTTTCTCTAGTCTATGGTATAGAGGTAGTCCTACCTCTCAAAGTCTAGATTCCCTCACTCCACATTTCTCTCCATGACATGCTCAATGATGATGACTTTCATTCGGGACCATTTAGCACAACTAGAGTTATTAGATGACGTCATCTTAACGCTCTGGATCACCTTCAAGTTTACCAAAAATGTATCAAACATGCCTACGACAAATGTGTCCATGCACGAACCTTCCAAGTCGGTGACCTTGTCCTGAAAGAAAATCAACATGTAACTAAAGCAAAAAAAAGTAAATGGGGAAAATTTTCTCCTAATTGGCTTGGACCATACATCGTGACTCATACCTATGGATCAGGTGCTTATCATTTATCTTCACTCGATGGTAAACCCGAACCTGAGCCCCTTAACGCCTTGCATCTTTGACCATTCTATTGTTGACTTGTAGTCCTACCTCACCTTTTGTCTCTTTCCATGCTCATCCCTTGAGTGCTATTCACTTCATACACCTCACTAACGATTAAACAAGAATCATGTGAGTACCTGTCACTTGTTATCTTCTCTTGAATATGTGTACCATGGCATTGCACATAGCATGATTCTCATGGATACTTTTCATCTACCTTTAGATGAGATCCCATGGTCATTTCCACCTTGCCTTTTGAACAAGAGTCCTATCCTCCACCTTGGTCTTGTCCATGACTTCAAAGCCCTCACATGGGATATAACTCCTTGAGTCAAACTTCCACTCAAAAGATGACTCCCTCAAAAGGACATCTTCCTCTCGAATAATTTTGCTTATAAATAGACTGCTCCCTCGAAGGACAACTATGTAAAGCTCTTTAAAAAAAAAAAAGAGAGCAACCAAAGCTTCCCGCATCGATCAGCTTCACGAAGACCTCAAGGAGTTAAATTTTCTTCATCCCATATAGACTTCCCACATCGATCAGTCTATCTCAACTATAAGTCAAAACAACAAACCTTTTAGTCATGGACTTGCCCATTGTGACCTAGGTTCTCTTTCCCAAAGCATGCTACCTATACCATATAAAAAATTAACTACCTTTCACCCTTCTTACCATTCCCACTCCCATTTCCTACTTGCCTCAAGGGACTTCTTGGAACTTAGACATTTGGTGATCATGTGACTACTTTTCACCATAGAACAATCAATCATGTAATGTCTTTAGGGTCTTACGTTCATCACCTCCTCCAAGGTATGATCTACTCGGTATGATCCTACCCAATCAGGTGGCTTTATTGCCCCCTCTTATCTTTTAACCATCTTTGTTTACGTTTTGATTACCTTATACAGGACTTGGTCCTCGACGCTTACCTTTGGGGTAATCTTCTTCTTTCTTCCACAATCGACCCCACCTACATCACTTTACCTATAATCCACCCACACCTAACAGATCTAAAACCCACACCATGCCTAAAACCTACTAACTCATTTTCATACCTCCTCATATTCTTCCCTAGCTCATGGGAGAACTACATCGGCTTGAGGTCCCTTTTCACGGGACTATGTAGGCAGCACTCCGAGGGCATGGGGCCCTTGGAGGTTAGCTGGCCATTCTCTACCCTAAACAATTCATCTTCCATGTTCCTCACATTACATCACACCTCACTTAGTTTCCCTTTTTTTACCCAAAATTGGAAATTAAACCACATACATAACAAGTTGCTTCATATTTTAATCCTTATCACAACATACATTTATTATGCCTACCATTTCTTTATCATCACTATGCATAGATTATACCACATCTCACATATGACCCATATTATCATTCATTGCATAAAATAATGAATCACAACTTCACCACTTTGAACTCAACCATGCCTAAACCAACCTAACTCAACCATGCCTAAACAACCATGCCTAAACCTGACTCGATCCATGCCTATAACCTGACTCACCATGCCTAAAAACCTATGCCTATAACTAACTCATCCATGCCTAAACAAACTAACTCATCATCCATGCAAACTAAACCATTGACTCAATCCATGCCTAAACAAACCTAACTCGATCCATGCCTATGACCTATGACTCTCGATCCATGCCTAAACCCGACTAACTCCATCATGCCTAAACTCACTAATTTCCATCCATATCAAAATAACAAATCAAAATCTCATCAACACATCAAAAAATCTCAAAATATCATGTATCTCATCATATAAATAAATGTGTATCTCAAATATACATGGCTATCTCATCATGTCCATCATCTCAAGATCATCGGCATGCAGGCCGATACACAATACAAAATGTCATCGACATGCAGGCCGGTCTCATATATACAATAAAATAATGAATAATACAAAATCTCTTGGCATGCGTGGCCGGTATATGCTCAAAATATACAAAACCTCTCATACATCCTCACATCATGCACACAGGTATATGTGATAAAAAATACAACTATCTCTTAGCACGCAGGCCGGTATATATCACAAAAAAATGACTATCATACATCAAAAACTAGGTGACCACATATCAGGCATCTCGGTGGATGTCCTCCATCTCTGTATCACTATACCCTCGGCCTCCTGGGTCCCTGCTGGCACCTCAACGAGATGGTCTTCGTGTGATGGTAGCCTCTGCTGATCGGGCCTCGAGCTCATGAACCCCCTGCTCTCCACCTTTGTGAGTGCGGGATCTCATCCTCTCATTGGATGCCTGTTGTGCCTGTACTCGGCATAGGATATGAAGTCTATCCCATCGCCGCCATCAGCTGGTCCTGATAATATCTAGCCTCACCTAGGGCATCCCATAACCTAGATATAGGCACGGTCTGTGGTGGTCCCATAGGTCTCGGCCCATGTACTGTCCTACGGGACCCTACCCCACTCTTGCTGTGTGAACCGGACCCGGTCCCGGTGCACTGTGGTGGTGCTGTGGTGGTGCCCCTACCCCCTATGCCTGTATCTAGGCCTGTAAGACCCCAATCTATGCTGGGTTGTGGCCAACTGGCCCTGTAAACCTACCACCTGAGCCTGTAAGGCTACCACCTGACCATCCCCCTCCTCTCCATCTCCATCTCCTCCACCAGCCATCTAGGCCTGCAGACTAGCCACCTGTACATGTAGCTCTGCTACCTCTACCTCAGAGCCTCCAGTTGTGTCTGCAGTATACCCAACTGGGTAATCAGTGTAGCCACTGCCCTGTAGGGTGCATCTCTTTGCACCGTGATGGTGGCTAGATCCGGCTGCCCCAGTTTGGGTGGTATGGCTTGTAAGTGAGCCACCCACCACTTTACTTTCTGTACTTTAGTTTGTGCACCCAACGTATCATCTATCCACCGGTCCACTGGCTGCTCCTCCTACCTTGTGGGCACTATAGGCTATGGTAGAGGTAAGGGCCTCTCCACGTCATCTCTCGGTACTGTGGGAAGGGTGGAGGTATGTCTGTACTAGCCCAACTACCTAGACTTTGTATCCAAGGGATCATCTCATACTCCCCAGCACGGTGACCTGTATCCATCTCTCTAGCTGGAGCTCAGCTAGCTCCTCATGTATATGCCTATATGAGGGGAATCCACATATGGCCTCCATATAATGTCCACTCCGGAAAACCCCTCCAATAAATGCGAAAATAGGCCACATCATGTGTGGGCCTCTCAGATCTCCACTCTCCATCACCGCACCCATCTCCTATACCCCACCCACAAAATCTCGCTAGGAATGCATCTGCTCGGGGCATCCCTATAGGCCACACACAAACTATGTGCTCATACGCCCAGCAGTGTAGTAAAAATGTACAGCACAGGCTGAACCTGCGCAACCGCCCATATGCCCACAACTCCTTGTATATGCACCAAGAATGTTGGTGCCTAGGCAAAGTGGGTCTCATCCACCATCATGTCATGGAGTACCCCCATCAATGATCGGGAAAAAATCCACCCTCTGCATCTGGCAGTGCATAGCAACACACTACCTCCATCAACAGAACCACTAGCCTCATCTCCTCTAGATGGGCTAGGTACATCTCTCCATAGCTCAAGTTGGCACTATGGAATCTCGGCTCTCAGCCATCCCCTCTCCAAAAATAGTCACAATCAGCTCCTCTGAGGCCTCGGAGGAGACAAAGTAGACATGTGTACCCAATATGGGTAATCGAAGAATCTAGAACATGTCCTCTAGGGTGATAGTAATCTCACCCATCACCAGGTGGAACATGTTGGTCGCGGAATCCCATCTATCGATGAGTGTGACCATTAAACTGGGCTACCGACTACATGCCTATAGTGATGAACCCCACTCAAGCCAACTACCTCCACATGCTGCAGCTCCTTCGGGGTCACTACGCTGCATACTATCACCAGTAGAGGCAGAACCCTACCCCGCATATATAGTTGTGCTCTCCCCTACATCTAATACAAACAAAACATTAATCTACATTTATCATATCCATATTTACCTATTATCATTTTCCCACACCCTATTTTCACCCTACCCATCTCAATCCACCTAGCCCACATCACTTTTGGACCCTTGTTCCCAATAAACCGACTGCCAGGTTCGGTCATTACCCAGTTCCCCCTTACACCTCACCCTTACCTGGTCACCTCTTAACCAAAGCATCGATCACTTGTTTGGTGATTGATACCGGTTCACCCTTACCGCGCTGGCCAAACGTGACCGACACCCATCATCATCATGGTAAAACCCACGATTTCCCAAAACCCCCTTTTCTAAAAACCCTTCCCCTTACCCCTTTTACCCACCTACAAAGACCTAAACTACCCTTGGACCTCCACCCACCCCACCTATCCCATTTATTTCCCTCCCCATTCCTCTTTTTACCCACTATTCCCCCATTTCCAAATTTAACCCATTCCCACCCACAAAAAAAAAAAAACTAAAAACTACAAAAACAATATACTAATCCTCTAATCTATCTAATCACATACACCTAGAGTAGGGCACTTACCTCTTCGTCTTTGTTGTCATCTCAGTGGCACATCGCATTCTCACTGGGGCTGGCCCAATGATCCCTCTTCGGCCTCTGCTATAACCCAATCGCTACACTCGCAACCTCTACAAAATCAAATCCCTCGTGACTTGATCTTGTGGACCCACCTCTCACCAACCGCTCACCCGTTGTTCACATTGCCCACTCAATGCTCCGTTCCATCTGAGAAATTTTCTCTCTTTTCTCTCTCTTTCATCATTTTATCAAATTGCTAAAAGACAAATGACTAACACAAATGTGGATTTTTTGTTTTTATAACAAACCCGACCTAACTGTAACGTCGGTTACCCTTGTCGGTCGCGTGTGCCTACCTAACCATCGTCGGTTGACATATACCGACGGTGGTTAACCTTGACCGCATCGGTCACAATCACTCACCTGCACATTTCCTAAATTTTACCCTTTTAACCTACCCTTACCTTTTTTTTTTACTCACCACCCACCACCACCCCGATCATTTACCCCACCCCACTTTACCCAAACTATTTACCTCACCTTCGCGACCTCATCATTTACTACCCCCTTTTTTATCCTTCGAGGACTCATTCTTTTACCCATACCTTGGCCTTACCCATGCCGTGACCTAGATATTTTGACCTGGACCATCGTTAGTGACCTTAGACCTCATGTGTTCACTATACCTTGTGGCACTGTTACCTGTGTTGTTGACCTAATGACCTTACCTTGCCTATTGACATCGTGACCGTTTATCCTGACCCCACCTTTGGTGTACTAGAACATACCTAAACATTCCTGCACCTAACCTACGTCATGTTTCCTAACCATATCCTATACCTTGGATACCGGAATCAATTCCACCTTGTTTGGATAAACATTTCGTCCTTAGACGATGTAGAGTTTGATCTGCTCTTCAACTCGTTAGCATCTTTGCGGTTTATACGTGTGTGTGCATTTGATTGTTGTTACCTTTGACCCTGACCCATTACCTAGATTACTCGAGTAGACCTTTACTCCTTTTTCCCCCATACCCACCTTTCTTTTCATCACATTTACCTTTTATCAAACCACTCACCGATTCTCTTTTCCTCGTCAGTTCTTGGTTTGAGGGGGATCACCTTCACCCACACATGGGACAACCACATCTTATTTTTGTTAGCGTCGCTTACCAATACAAGCTACGCAACAAAAAGGGGCAAAATGTAGACACTAAAATTAGGTCACACTCCCCTTTGGTCCCTCGACAAATAAGCACCCTTCATCACATTCACCTAGCCATGGCCCCCTTCACTCACTAATATTAGTTTAATTAATTTAATTTAATTAATTCATTATCCTCACCATATTTATTATTTAAATATCTTAATTTAAATAATATCCACATAAATACTTCACCTAGACACCTCATCAAGCCAACTCACCCTAAGACCTATTCTTAGTAAGTTGCCATAACTAACTAAGACTTACCCAAACCCTAAAAATCAATGCCTACATTCCCTCCAACCACATTACCGCATTCTTAAAAGAAGCTTCCAGTTTAATCCGTGGGTTAACGACATGAGACCCAAGAAAATCAAGAGGATCTCCCTAGTTTAGTAAACCTAGGAAATCTCACCTTGACCAACGCTGGTTAGCCCTAATTGTCACACGGTTAAGTAACATAATCACCGTCGGTTTACCATTTTAATCCCCAAAACAACCTTATTTTATAGGTTGGCAAATATTGGAAAAAGTTGGCAAACATTGAGATCTTCTTGAGAGATATCGTATCTTCTGAGATTGAATTCGAACGAGAACATGCATGCGAGAAGAGATCAAACATTTTCTCCTACATAGCCACCCCAACAAGGATCTGATCTAACCAAGCAAAGAGGAATGCACATGTAGCCCATGTAGAAGCTCTCCTACATTGGTGATCACCTGCAACCTTCAGCTTCTTACCAGCACCTCCATCCCTCACTCACATGCATCCAGGACCAGAATCCAAGTAAGTACAATGTTATACTTCTCTGGTTCACTTCATTTTGTCATTATATTATCACCTATGGTTTACCTAGCCACCCATTGACCTCCTTCGACACTCTCCCTCCATATACCCATTAAAACCTCACTAAATATCTCCCAAACCACCTAATACCTCATCTCGACCAACCAAAATCCTTTGTGCAATCACAAAGGAGACCCAAAACTCATTCTGGCGTTCCCGGTTCTCCATAGTAATGCTGCAGCCTTGGTTATGCCTAACTGTCGTCAGTCACCTTTAACCGGCATCAGTTTCTGTATTTGCCCATACAACTAAAATCATGACTTATCCATCTAATTTCACCTCACCCCTATTCACCTGTGACCTACACGATATTTCATCGGACTTGCACGAAGAGAACCGTAACCAACTATTTGACCTTCGGATCTAATTCTAAACTAGCTTTGTTAGATCATATCTTTCTTATTTTGTTTTAAGTGAGATACCTAAATCATTTCAAATCACAATAGGATTTAATTTATTTCCCGCATTAAATTGTTTTAAATAGTGGGTGACACCGTATAGGAAGTATCACACTTCTGGATCTAGCACACACTAGGTAGTTCACTTTGCCCATATTGTTTAACTCTTTACGATGGTCTTGTTTTTCATTATAGGTAGTTCTTCCTAGCCCAAAGGAATCTCTCACGACCAATTGTGGATTCGAAGTCAATATGTGCGCAACAACCCATCAACCAACATTTGAATAGGGATTCCTCCTACGCTGTTACCCTATTTGTTTCGTCAATACTTCAAAGAAATGTGTATGAATCGGGTGAAACAAAGATTATCATATATACTTGATTCAGGTGCTTTCCAGTTACAAGAAATGGATAGAACACAATTACTAGGCCATTTTAATGGAAGTAGGCTGAAGCCCTACTATAAATAAGTCTTACTTGTGTTTGTAAATAAGGTAGTATTACCAATTAGCCTAGGTTTTCCCTTAATTTGTTTGATTTCTTTATGTTTTCCTTTCTCGTTGCTGGTTCCCTTTATTTTTTTTGTTGTGTGTGCATTGTGCGCTGATAGCCACTTACTATTTCAAAAATTTTCTACGCGCAGAGGACCACACATCTATTTTTGCGTGTAATTTGAAGTGATGCGACAATCTTGGAAGTCGGTATTGGAAGTTATGTTTTGATGGCTCGGGTTGAAGGATTAAAAGCATGTAGTTTAGAAGAGTGTGCGTAGAAAAGGTGAACATGAGGATTTTTGTGTCGAAAGGCTTTACGAAACCACGTACAAGGGTGAGAAGCGCAGGAACAACATGAGGTAGGTGATGTCAAAAATTAGGATAAGGATAGAAGAAGTGCCTTAGGCGCTGAAAGTGTGCGTGTAAGGATCTTTGGTCAATAAGGGTTTTTGCGTGTTAGAAGGTTGTAGAAGTTTTTGCATAGGATTTGGCATGGGGGTAAAAGCGCTGAAGGTTGGCATTAGAAAAAGCCACCTTTATTGTAAGAGTACGTTGGTAGGTGGCATGGCATTTATTGTAGAGAAAAGCAAAAGATATAAGTAGAAGGTTAGGGTGCATTATTGTTTACCTTGTATTTGTGTTATCAAAGAGCTCTCATGAACTAGGGCATCCTTAAAGAAAAGTTGTGTGAAAAATGGTTGTGAAGATTTGTGTGCATAGCTAGTTTGATTTGTGAAACAGTGGAAAAAGAGTACACGAGCGTGAGCGGAGAAGGTGTGTGGAAGAATCCCGTGAGTGATTACGCCATTTTGTGGAAAAATGGTTTTCCAGGTTAGGATCTGCATTTAGGGCACATGATTGAGGGAATTTTCACAAAGGATTGGAGCCACAGAGTTGAGCAGATCCTGGATCAGGAGAAAGGAAGAACTTTTAGTGACCCAACAGAGAAATGACACCAAGGAAAACAACAAATGTTTCACCAAAGAAGGGCAAGGGAAAGGGGAAACAAGTTGTTTCCACTAGTTTCAATGAAGAATGGTATGTGGAGATGCAATATCCAGATGACGTATTGCTTGGAAAATAATGGGTGTCTCATGTTAAAAAGATGGTCGTGAGTGACTACAACCATCGAATGAGCACCACAGAGAATGAGATGGCATTGAACTGGTTCACCCTATAGACAAGAGGACACCAGATGGAATTCCTATCTACGATGATGAGGTAAAGGTGAAAATGGAAAAGGTCGAGTTATTTCAACTCTATGAGTTGCCCTATTTCGACAAACATGAGTGACTATACTAGTGGTTAATGTCACGTGTACATGAAGACCACTTCTACTTCATAGGATGGAGGATGCAAATAACTCCCCAATTGATTTCTAAGTTTATCGGTCTTATCTGTGAAGGAGAATCATTCGATCGGGACTTAGATGATAAGGAGGCCATCAAGAAGACTATTGAAGTTTATGACTACAAGAAGGGTTTGTGTTATTTTAACATTTTTGTGATTTATGACCCTATAACGAGGATGGTTGCGTGCTTGGTCACAAATTTTAATGGGTAGGAGAGATGAACACAGATCAACAAGGCTTGGTTAAACGTTTTTCATAAGATCTCAGAGGGGACCATCTATAACCCATTGAATTTCATTATAGAAGAATTCATCTTTATTGCATGTGACGGAGAATAGATCATGTTTGGTAATATCCTCCTTACCATTGTATTTTCAGAGATTGGAGTGCTGATGGGTCAAATAAATTTGTGTGGGAATACCCAGATGAGAACCCTTTCCCTGCCAAAAGAGTTGAGAAATACACTTGTGACACCATGACGACCGCCCATATGGTACGCTAAGAGAAATGGTATAAATGGATGCATGACACATTTGTTGCTGATTGGAGAATACCTGAGTAGTTAACTATTTTACCGCAAGGCGAGGCTAAATTCACCGTGTAGCAAAATTTTTGTATTGGCAAGGGTTTAATCGCATATTGTGCGAGGGTCACTGCAAATTTCCATTGTCCTTCATAACACAATACTTCCAGGTTGGGGTCAATTGATTCAAAGAGGAAAATAAGCTAAGGTTTGACCTTAGCACGTTAGACCAAGATTACCGCGAACTGTGTAGAACATTAATATATCCAAAGAAGTGCGCCTATGTGGAGAAGTATGTTTCCCATGACGTACATATGTTGAATCTAGTGACATTGCCTATTGCTTGGAGGACCGCAACAAGGGTATACCTGTGTATAAGGCCTAAGTATGAGAAATATTCATACGTTGAAAATGATGTCTCTATCGGTGGGTGTTGATCTTATATAAAGAAATGCTCGAGCCGAGAGAAGAAGATATACACATATATGGGGAGATAGATAGATGAATAGAGACATAAATACATAGAGTAACAAATTGTTGCAGTAATGCTAGGTTTTAGAGCACTTAGTGCTAGAGGGTTGTAAGGTATGTCATAAGCATATGTATGGGCACTTTGAGATATGTAAGAAGGGATAAAATGGCAGAATTATAGTTAGGGTCTCATATCAGAGAAGCTTATAGGAGCTAAGTCTCTTCCATTTACTGTATATGGTCTAAGATGACCCTTTTGATTGTAATGTGGCTACCAGAACTCTTTCAAATCAATATATATATATATATATATATATATATATATATATATATGGGTTCGTTCTGTATATCTTATTTAGGGGTGTAAACCCTCATGTTATATGACTATCATGGCTCAGATCTGGTTTATTATGCTTCTTACAATGTTATTTAGCTTCTGTGATGCATTAATGTGTAGATCTATTAGTTGCATCTTCTACCTTTTTAAGTAAGTGAATGTACTTCCTTCTTACAAATAATCCTCCATTAATGGCAGAACTTCTCACAAATCTCACATAAAAGAGGGCTTGGTGCCCGCGCGTTCCTCGGTGAGTGCCCAATACCCGTTGGGTGATAGGCCGAGACGCTTGGGGTAAGAAAGAAGTCTTGGAAGTCATTTGAAATTTCAATGATCTTCGCAGCCTCTCGGTTCGACCAATAACCTCCAATAATAGCCTCCTTAGGCCCATCTTCAGTGCCAATATTTACCTTCTTAGTCTTCATATGCACATGGTATGCGTGCACCTTCTCATCTGTAAAATTCATAAATTTACGTGTACCCTTTCGTGCATGTTTGACATATAAATCTTCAACTCCATCTTCATCAATGAGGTAGACCATGTTCCCTTTTCCTTCTCTCTCCACTCATGCCCTAACATTGTTTCTTTTGTTTCCGAATATCCTTATGCGCCTCAGTCGTAGGTTTTCCTAAGAGCTAAACCATAAGTTCCTTTGATTTCATGTTATCTCCTAATGTGATGTGCTTCATGGTTTGTGAAGCTTCATGTACTGGTGGTTTAGTGGAAAAATAGTCAAAAGTATGATAAATACCTTGATCGGTCGCGCCAACTTGCAGTTTCTTGTTTTAGCTTTGTGTGCACATACCAAGCACGTGCGCATCTATGCATAATAGAGTAGAAATTGTGTACCCAAAGGGATGGTGGTATACCTTTATTGGATAGATTTTCTACATAGCTGAAAACCTAGGCGGTCATGAGATAAATCTCCTTCATTTACCAAAGGAGGCTCCTATGTAAGATTTTTCGATTAAATATGCTAGTATTTATTTGTGGGTATTACTTTAACCATGCAGCTCATGAACCATAGGTGAATAATTTTAGTAAAGTAAGTAAGTAGTCAAAAAGAAAGGAAATATCTGAAGAAGAAGAAAATAATAGAAAATAGGAGGGAAAGGGGGAAGATTTGCAACCCAATCAATAGATTACGAGTTTATTGCATGCACATAGATAGAACAGATAGATATTAACATACAAAATTATAAGTAAAGGGAACTTTCAGATCTAGATCTAGAATAACGCAAATTTTATGAATAGATCTAAGACAGAATGTTAGAAACAAAATGCACCGTTGACACAAAGTTCTCCGGATATATGCTCTTTTCTATTCCTCTGCTTCAAATAGCTATTAGGGGTTTTAACACAAAATCTAGAACACAATAATGCTGCTTACAAATTCTCATCCTTTAACCCATAGGTTCTTCCTCTACTTATAACATGTAGAGGGGAAATTACAAATAGGAAGCCTTTAGTGAATTGACACATGTGGAAGTCGGAAAGGAAACAACTGATAATCTCCCTCTTGAATTCCTCTTTGCATGACATGCATGATTTATAACTAAAAATAGAACCTTCTATTTTGCATGTATGCCACCTATTTCCAAGTAATTGACTTCTTCAAGTAATGGATTTTAAACCGATCACTTAAGTTTTATAATTTAATTGATTGCTCAATTACTTTGTCGGAGGAAATAAGAGAAAGAAGAAGAAAGAGGAAAAGAGATTAGAAGAAAGCTGCAACACTTCCAATCTTGTTCCTTTTTCCATATTCTGCATGCAGTTGATTCTTTTGCCTTTGATTCTCACCAAACTGGATCTGGAAGTGGCTGACTGTGATTTTGCTTACAGTGTTGCCTTTGACTTGTCTTCCCTCTTATCCTTGAAGCTTTTGCAGTTCTTCTCCAATACATGCATCAGTGCAATGTTTGTCGTAAATAACTCATCATTTTTATTTTTAATTGCATAATGGCAATTAAAAATTCTAGAAAGCACTTCGGGTGAAGGAAAGTACAAGTAAATTCAATGAAGGCTTTAACTAGAAGATTGGGAGCACATGCACAAGATCCTGGAAGGAATTTTCCATGCACTGACTTCTACACGGGCTGCATTAGAAACAAGAGGATGAATTTTTGTCGGAAGCCTTTGCAATTGGATCGATTTGTGCAGATCTGACAATTAAATCGGTGATAGGTGCATGGCCCGTGTCTGTATCATTGACTTCAACAAATCTGGAAGCTATGCATGATTTTGCAGAGCCTTCCCTTTCATCCCGCTTTGTCATGGCTGGAGCAATCTTTGTCTGAGCAACTCTTTTTCTTTTTATTCAGTCGAAATTCTTTACAATTGGTGTAGATCTGGGGATTTCTTCATTTTGGAAGATATATTCAATGTATCTGACATTGATTTAAGCTCCCTTTCTCTTATATAAGCACCTATGTAATGAATACTTGCAATTAATTCAGACAAAGACGGATTCCAGAGCATGAACACTTGATTTTTATCACAAAAATCTGCATATAAAGCCCGCTGCCCTAAAATTTGAGGCTTTGCTTGCATGCAAAGCAAGCATAAATATTTTCAACTTCACATGGGAACTTATACCAATATGCGAGATAATTAACAATTCTTAAATCAAGCTCCTTGAACCCTAGGCATCAAACTTTGCTTTTCGGCAACGAAAAACACTTTTTTGATGTAAAAATCCTCCTTCCTTGGGTTCCAAAACGTGCAGGCTGCGAGTCCTCTGCTAAAAGACTTAATTAGTTCTTTAATATGGTAGCCCATGCTTATATAACTCTCAAAGATTCTATTTTTAATAATTTCCCCTCCTATTCTTGCAATTAATTAATAAACAATGATGTTTATTCACCCAAATTGGGTGCCTATTTTTGCATCTTTGTTGGCTTCCATTAAGTTTATTTATTTTTAGCATGCTACCTTCAGGTTCACTTTGGCTTGTCCTCATGCATTGACTTTCTATTTATCCCGGACGCAAAAATTAGGAATAAAAGCGATTAATAAATGCCATTAAAAGCATTATTTAATGCCCAAAGGGGTCACACTTTTTGAATAAGGCTGATTTCTATATTTAAAAGTCATCTTTGATGGGATTATTCACCCTGCATGGCAGCTCCAAAAATCCCTTCATCCACTTAAGATGTTTGACTTCCATAATGGGAATTTTTACCCTGCAAGGCAGGTAAGAAATTCCCATCAATGCCTTAAGTGATTTTTCTTTATTTTATAATGAGAATTTTCACCTGCAAGGTAAGTAAGAAATTCCCGCCTACCTGCTACCTCTAATTTTCCCATCGTAACTTAAGTGACTTTGCATTAATGGGAAAAATTACTCAGTAAGGCAGTACAAAAATCCCACCCGCCTCACCGCAAAAAAATCCCACTGCAACTTAAATCCATCCATTCCAAAAAATGTGAATTGCCCAGAAGAGGCTTTTTTGTGCACGACTTCGTCTTTTTAAAGAGAAGCTAACTTCCTGAGGCTTATTCCTTCTGACATGGAGGTTGTAGATGATCTCTAGATACTCCAGAAATTAAATAGATCAGACTTGGTGAAGGAATTTACCTAGGGAATTTCACATAGAAAAACATGCAAAAATAATAAAAATGAAAACGTTGCCAAAAGTCACAGATATGCCCGGGATCCATTCTTGGTGAAAACCTTACTTGGTATATGTGAATATTGACATGCAAAGCTTCAACAGGGCTAAATCGAGCACAATTTAGTCCAAACGAGGCTTTAAATAATTAAATAAAAATTTCCCACAGACAAAACTTGACGAAGGGATAAAACAATTTTCGGAATCTAGGTATTTGTCGAAATTCACTCATATGATTCACTGAGAATATCCTAATATAATACGAGACATCTTCTGGCAATAAAAACACAAGAAGACCCGTTATTTTAAAAGAACGAAATTTTTTCAAATGGGTAGTCCCAGATTTCAGGGTGAAATCATGGGACACCAAACTTCTTATCCATGTGCTTGTCTCTCAAGTTATGGATGTGTACCAAAGTAGGATTATTTCCATCATAGTCATGTACAAGGAGGGAACATTGCTTTGAGTAAACCTTCTTAAAAAGGCTACCCTTACCTCACGCCAGCCCAATAGATTATCTTTGTGTGTCGCCCACTAGTACATTGTTGTTCTGTGTAATGTGTAGACCATTATGTTCTATCTATCTCCCTCATTTTGCCATTGGTCTTCCATCACGCACAAGAAAGATTCGTGGTTTTCTTCTCAAGTATACAGGTAATTGATTTTTGTGCAAGCTCCTAATCAATCACAACCTAATCATCTGGACGACTCTTCCCTTAACCTCGTGACCTACCATTTCATAAGTTTCATGGGCCCAATTGTCACATGCCACATTGGTAGTATCACTAATATATTGCACTTATTAAAAGTGAAGTACTCCTTCCTTTGACGGTTCTACATTCTCGGGTTGTATACTATATATGCATAAACTATATTAAGTTCCTCTTTGTTAACAAGCTCAATATAAGGTGCAACCTTCACATCATCCAAGGGTATGATGATGCACTCCTCCTGCTTCTCAAAACTAATATATATATTTTTTTATGACGCAGATCTGCATTATTAGTATAACACCAAGGACGTCTAAGAAGGGCGAGAAATTATCTGTCTCAACGAGTTCCAATACTTCAAATCACATTAAAATTTAGCTCCTTAAATAGTGAATGAAACATCCTTTAACAACCCAATGGGCATGACCCTTGTTTTATTTTCCATATCCAACACATTAGAGGATGACTGCGCAATGTGGCCTCCCAATTTGGTTACAAGAATATAATGCCATGACATTGACCTCTGCACCTATGTCGGTTAAAATATTACTCACCACTAATCATCTATCACTTGTATCTAGTGTGATCTCCTTATCATATTCATGTTCATGTGGTGATAAATTTTCATGAAGGATATGGCACTCTCGTTCAACTCCCGCATGTGGTATCTTCTCATCTAACCACTTTCCTAGCAATGATGTTCTCTTGTCGCAACATCCTGCATACTTATTTCAAATCATCCACATCCTTTTGAGGAAGTTCTCGTGCTCTTTGTGTGTTATCTCTCGTGCACTGCTACTTTAAACACTTGATCTTGCCTTAAAGCTCATGAATGACTCCCATGGTCTCTTGATAGAACTCCTTCTAGCGATCGTATGTCTCGGATACGAACATGTATAACCTCCTCTTTCCTGATAAGGTGTTTTACTTTAACATGCATGCGTGTGTATGCTGCTTTCTTCTACATGCGTAGTGACTAACACAGGTTGAAGTTTGAAATCATCCATCTTCTTAGGTGCCCAACATTCATGCTTCACACGTTCCATGTTAATCATCCCCGCACCTTTTTCCTTCTTGTTGTTCTTACACATATGGGCATAGAGATCTGGGAAATCTTCAATCTTGTGTGCTTTTCCACAAGATGCGCACACTTGGATCTTAGAAAACTCATGCGATAATGTTCTCGTGATCCATAAGTATAACATGTTCCATACGTGAAACTTCCTCTAACATCACAAATCTTCTCCAATATCCACCTCAAAATCCACCATTTTCACTATCACACCTTTCATTGTCTGCTTTCGCCTCTTGTGCCTAATAACTTTTGGCTACATTGTTCTGCGCAATCCAGGTCTCACAAGCTTTTTGAATATGGTCGATCAAATGATAGTTATATGTATCATGGGTATGTGCATCACAAATCTTACAGTACATAGATATGTTCTTTTGTGTTGTGCACTACAAAATTGGACAATTCTAGACATCATGATTATGGTGGAAAATTTCACAAGATGATAACAAGGTGCACACATTACTCGTGGGAAACTATCCTTCGTATGTCCTTCCACTTCGAATCAGTGCACCATAACCCACTATGAATCTCATGCACTTTGAATTGATAGAAAAATTTTCCAAGCTGTGTAGCCATTGTTGTTATTTATGATTTGAGAAATGAGCTTACTCCTATATACGCACTTGTAACTACTTCTATGTGTAACACTACTTCTAAGGACTCACGTGGATCAATAAATGTTTTATGGGACAATTCTCTTGAAACAGAGTCAACAAACCTTCAAAAACCACTACGTATCTTGGCTTTGATGAATATCATAAGATAACTTGGATAACAAGGTTTTAAAATGCACATCATATTCCCTTACACTTTTAGATAATCCCTTTTTAATATCCTTGAACTCGCTAATGCTATGTTGCTCAAACTTAGGGATATGGAACTCAACTAGAAAGGTAGTGTGCAGTGCATCATAATCCACCACATTATGATGTGGATCATATATTCTATACCGGTTATGTACGTGCCCTTGAAGTGTGGTGAAAAAATCACTTGCCTTCCTATCGAGTTGTTATTCCCTTAACTTTCCATAATAACTCACACTTATGCACATGTTCAACTGCATCTTCCACACCTTTATACTCTAGAAACTGGAGTGACATCTCAAATTATATCTAAGAGGTCTGCTATTGTGTGGTTTTGAGGCTATAATGGTTGTTGTGATGGTTATTATGGTCTTTGTCTGAAATGGGGCCATATCCTAAACCTGAACCTCCACAAGGATTTCCTCTATACGGTGGCTGACCTAAACCTCTTGAGCCTCCCATCATGACATGTGGAACTATATGTTAACTTCCTTCCATCCCAATAGTTGTGCTAAACTAAACACCAACCATCTCGTGCCATAGCAGAACCTATAGGATTACTTCCAATGGGTTGCACCAACGCTATGTCTTGACAATACGCTTGTGAAATTACCCCCTAAAATATACTATCGAAACACTCGGCCCCTTTTGCACTCACACTTCCATGTGCGCATACTTAATCTTCTACGCCTCCCGAGCGGTAACTAAAATATACCTACTTGTATCTCCTACCCAACGTGGAGATCCTTCTCACTCGCCTTCATTATGATGCTCTTCTACACCAACCTATGTATTATGAACACCTTACACAAGGGCTAGGTGGTTAGGATGGGTTAGTTGCTGCATGTGGTTCTCATTCTCTCCTTAGACTCTATCTCATTAGATGTTGATGGAGTCTCTCTATCAGTGCTTCCCTAATGTCGGGAGGACATGATCTGCGGTCTCTCACCTTCTGCGAGGTTTTCATTACTTCCGTCGGTCATCATTGATCTCAATCTCAATAGCTCATTAACTTAATTTTATCATGCATCATTATACTTGAGGTCATATTACCTCTCTTTATCTTTCCTTTACTAGATTCATTTTCATCCTTCCCAAACTCGTTTTTGTCCCCGTGTGATTAACTAAAATGTGGAATTTTATCTAATTCTATAGTTAATCTAACATTAAGGACAATAGTAAATAACATATAAATGTGTAAAGAAAATGACCCAGAAACTAAGAAAGTACAAATGTAAACCCTAATATGCAAGATGGGTTAAGAAAGAGCTTAGCTGATTCAAATAGCTTGTTATACTGTGTCATAGGGATGGCTAGAGAAATAAGAGGAGGAAACGACTATGCTGAAATCTAGAAAAGTTCATATCTGGGCAATATGAGTGGACTGGGATGCCTAAATAGGTACAGGGGCACCTGTGGGCACCCTAGTATGAGATATGGGCACCTTGGTATGTGAAAAAGCTTTGCAACCTTCCTCCGAGGTGTCGCTTGATGGTTTTCGGCCTTCACTTCCTGTTGTAATAGCTTCATTATACTTGGCTGTATGTCGTTGGTAATCAATGATAAAGAAGAGACCAATAAGACCCCAAGACAAACATCAAACCCCTAAAAAATAAAGATGCATATGAAGGGGTTGGAATGTCCTTAGCTATCACAATGGTGGACTTACTAATTGAGCATTGCACTACATCTCAGACCCGATGTAGTTCTATGTGTGTGTGTGCAATCTTCCCTAGGTGCTCTTATGTCAATCACACTTTGTGAAAGTAGCGAGTAATAACTATGTGTAGAAATGTAATAAAATGGTGGATGGAATAGAATAAACTTCCCTCCTATGCAATGTGATGTAGATGAACCAACCTTATGCCTTGTGATGGAGCTAGATGGATGCAAAGGCAGCCTTTGATGGATGCAACCTTAGGTGATGATAGTAGTACTTAGTGCTTGCTCCCTCATTATGGTCTCCTAAATTTATATTTATATGGTTCTCTTGTTCTAATTACTTAATTAACCCCGAAAAATGCCAACCACAAAAAGAAAAGAATGTCAAACGGTCGAAAGTTCCCAAAAGTGGCGGAAAGTGTAGAAAGGATAAAGGCACCACTGAATGGGACCAAGGCACCGAGGGCACCCTAGTATTGGGATAGAAGCCCCGATAAAGGTAAAATGATGCCAAATGAAAAAAAAATAGACTAGGTAAGTATGTGCTAAAGGTCGTGAATGACGACAAAAATCAAAGTAAAATGGACAAAGCACATGGGTTACTTAGTACTATCATCACTCAAAAAACCATATGAATAGTAAAAAGAAACGAGACTAAATAATGTTGGTGTCACTCAGATTTCACCCCGAAATCTGTGACTACCCAATTTGAAAAAATTTCGTACTTTTAAAATAGTGGGTCATTTGTTGTTTTTATTGCCTGAAAGTTCCTGTATTGCGTCAAGATAATCCTGAAGAGCCATATTAGCCCTTTTCGCCAAATACCCAGATGCCCAAAATTGTTTTATTCCGTCGTCGGGATTTGTCTGCGGGAAATTTGTATTTAATTATTTTGAGCCCCGTATGAGGCTATTTGCGCTCTGTTTTAACTCTGTTATGAGCGAATATGTTATTATTCCTATATACCAGAAGGATTTTAACTTATTTTAAGTTTTGGGCTTTATATGTAACTTTTGGCAATTTTTCGTGTTTTTGTGGTGTCCCGTTCTGTTTTCTGTAAAATTTCTCTGGAACAACTCCTTCGCCGGGTAAGCCCGATTTTTGGCTGGAGCATTTGGAAACATACACGCACATTTTGCCGGAGGAAGTCATCATCGGAGGTCTGGATCACTGGAAAAAGCGAAGTCGTGCAGACAGGGAAAGCCCCTGGGGGATGGGCGCATTTTGGAAAACAAAGGATTTGAGTGCGATGGGAAAAATATAAGCCGCGGTAGGATGGGAATTGTATACCTACCTTGCAGGTACTTTTTCCCGTGTTATAAAAGTCACTTAAGTCAAAGTGGGAAAAATAGAGGTCAGGCGGTGGGAATTTATTGCCTACCTTGCGGGGTGAAAATTCCCATGATATAATAAAAGGAAAGTGACTTAAGTGAAATCATGGGATTTTAGTGCCTACCTTGCAGGGTAAATAATCCCATTGCAAAAGTCAAATCACTTAAGTGGATCATGGGATTGTGGTGCCTACCTTGCAGGGTAAAGAATCCCATTATGGTGAAAATTCTTAAAAATAGAATTACATGTGCAAAAAAGTGCGCCCCCTTTGGTGATGGATAAAAATAATTAAATTGATTATTTTTAATAAATTCTATCCTTGGAAAAAGTGCGCCCAAGCTTGAGGAGGTTGAAAAGTCAAAGGAGGATTAAAAGAAAGCAATTAAATTAATTAAATTTAATTTATTTAGTGGTCCCCTCTCTCTTTGGAAAAAGTGCGCCCCATTTAGGAGTTATTTAATGATTTTAAATGCATTAAATCATTTAATTAATTTCTATTTTCAGTGGCTATGGTCAAAGCACACTGTGAGGCTAAAGTTAAGTGCTGTGTGAAGGATTAAATTGGATTAATTTAATTTATTGGATGGCTGTCCTTAAACATGCAATTTTTAAAAGAGAAAAGCATGATTTTTAATTAATTAATTGCCTTTAATTGTTAGGGCAATTATTAATTATAGAATTATGAAGGTTATATAAGCATGGGCAGCCATATGGATTTATTATTCAACACACAGGTAAAGAATTGCAGCAAGGAGAAAAAGTGCGCCCCCATTAGAGGAAGGATTTTGCACAGACAAAGTGCTAACAAAGGCTAAAAGCTTCCAGATTTGGCGCATGCTTTGGAAAAGGTTCATCTTCGTCTGCACAATTGTTTTCCACGGTGTTAAAGGAGCTCAGGTGTTGATTGAAAGGATTCATGATCTCTTTATGTGCAAATTAAACACCATTTTTTGGGGCAAAGAGGCTTGAAAAGTGCAGATTTTTATAATTTAAATTCACTATTCATGCTCCGGTGGCCATTTTTGTCTGAATAAATTACGGGAACTCATTACAGGTGCTTTATAAAAGAAAAGGAGTATTTATCAATGTCCAATACATTGCAAATATCCTCCGAATCTGAAGAATTGTCCAGATCTGCACCAGTATTGAAGAAAGCAGGCCAAATTAGAAGAAAAAGAATTATTCAGACAAAGATTGATAAAGCTATGGCGAAAGGAGATGAAAAAGAGAGCACGATGGATTCATGCATTGCTTCTAAACTTTCAGACATAGGAGACACGGATCTAGGCCCAGAACCTCTTTCTGATTTGATTGACAGATCCAGAGCTGGAAAGACTTCACTCATGCGTGCGGTCAAAAGTAGTGGAATTATTCGAGCTGCAGCTTTCCCGTGTACAGCCCAATTGCCAGAGTTTGTGATGGAGTGTGCTAGATCTTACCATCCTTCATCCAGATCAGTACGTGATGTTGCGGGAAAGACAATAATTCGTTTGGATGCGAAATTCTTCGATTATTGTTTGAAGATTCCAGTACGAAAGGTGGTGACTTCTATTAGCATTCAGGATGCTGACAGTAGGTGGGAAAAGCATAGAGCTGATTGTGTGAGCATCATGAATAGCCGGTTCATGAAGAAGCCTAGATCCCCTTCCAAGTTCCCGAGAACTCTTCCACGATCCAATTTGGTGCAGGAAGCGGATGATATCGTCAAATTGCTTTGCAGGTTGAATGGTGAAGCGAATGCCTACACTTTCCGGACATGGATGTATGCTTTCATCAGGACCATTGAAATCAACAAGGTTGATTCTATAATCAGTTGGTCAGAAATTATTAGCAGCAACATCGGTGAGCAACTGCGGAACGTAAAGCGTACCTTCAGCTTCAAAATGACTTCATACTTGGTATATGCTGCAGCTTCACAGGGTGTCTTTTCCAAGCTAGATAGATGTGGTATTCTTTCCAAGGATCCCATTTTCGAGTGCTACCCACAGCTTACTGCACCTGCGTGCGAGAAGGACTTCAAAGTGATCAACGATGGTTTCTTCTACGATTTCATCTGCAGGTTAGACAAAGACTTGAAGACTCACAGAGTAAGCAAGGAAGCATGGGAAGCAGTGTCCAAGATTGGCGATGTATTCATCCAGGTTTGCGATTTCACATACCTCGGGGTTACGAGCTTTTCGGTGAACCAACAAAGATGCCAAGGTACCGGTGTGATTGATTGCCATGGAGCTAAGCGGGCAACTTGTGGAGTTACACGACCTTGATCGAAGCGGCACAAGTCTACGGGATACTTCCCACTCACCGTGGATATTACAGATTGCATCGGCATTCACGAGCTCGAGGAATGGAAGCACAAATGTTGTCCAGTATGAGCAAGAGTTCTTCCTGCACGGCTTAATTTTGATCCATTTGGAATAGCCGGAAGACAATCTCCCAGAGTACGCACATGTACCTTATTTAGAAGATTTACGGATGAAGTGCGAAGTGAGTACGAGGTCGAAAGAAAGATTTCAGCGGTGTCGGCAAAGCAAGTAAGTATTTGACTTTGGACTAGCGCGGATACTGCGGATCTTAAAGATGATGGGAACGTGGTACTTGACACTTACCATCAAATGGGAGGAGATAAAGCTCTACTACAGGATAGCAATGGCAGCTGCAGCACAATAGAAGAAAGATCCGGAGCTGTGTTGGTGAGTACTTCGAGCTGGTTGCTAACGAAGGGATACTGCCTTGATGAAGTATTGATGAATCAAATCACGGGCAACTTCGGCGCGGAGATTCCCTCAAGCGAAAGCATGAAGGAGAGAGCGCGAGAAGGTCAGAGAAGTTGAAAGTACGCGAGAAGATCTCAAGAGAAAGAGAGACCACTTCTACGACCATAGCTTTGACTCCGACTTCTCCGATTACCTAGTGGATCACCAACTATTGCACCACGCAGCGGCGGATGTTTCCATGCCTTCATTGAAACCAGCAACGTTCATCTTCTCTCCGCACCACTTCGTTCAAAGCACCCGTTCGAGGAGATGTTGAAGGCTGCGATGACGGAGTTCGAAAGAGCTTTGTCCTTGGATGTTTGAGAGGATGGCAGCCATGATATCTCTTGTGGCACTTTCGATGGAGAGGATGCGGAGCGGGGAAATAGTAGCGCACTCAAGCAACTTCTCATTCTCAGAAGTAATTTCTCGGAATGGTTAGCTTTGCGGTTGGTTCGGAAGCAAGAATAGAGATGAACTTAGAGGAACATGACTTGCAGGCTACTTGAGGATCCGGCGAAGAGACAAAGGCCTAAAGTTGCTAAAGCAACTTCTAGGTTGATCATCGAGGATTCGGGAGAGAAGTTTCTTGAGATATTAATCCCGGCGGAAGGAATGGTAGAAGAGGAACTCACGGCGAGAAGATGTGACGGTGACCAAAATACCACTCGGTCAAGCTACCACTTTGAAGGATTGAAGCGGGACACGCGAGACGTTCTTTGGATGCTTTGTTCCTTAGGCTTGAGCAGTGAAAAGGCGGAGAAAGAAGAGGCTGCGAAGCAAATAACTCAATTATGTGAGATCATAGCCAAGGTTGCTAAACCTTCCGTTCGGCCCATTTCAGTAGCAGGTGAGTGATCATCTTATGCGGGAAATGGAAGATCTGCAAGCAATCAAGTAAAGGCTATTGACGAATGGAAGGATCAGATTATTCGTCAAGCTTCTGTGCAACTTGGGGAAGTGCCAGCCCGCCTAAAGGTTATGAACGATGCAGAAAATCAACTAAAGCAACTGATAGAAAGCATAAAAGGAATAAATACGATTGAGAGTAACTTTGAGTGTTTTGGCCGAGATCAACAAGGCTGCCGGGAGATGTATTGGTTGCGAGCAAATTGTGCTTAGGATGGATCAGTCGAGAAGGGGAAGCAGCTAGAGTTTGCAGTATCTTTCCGTTTGGAGATCTGCAGAGTTTTGCTGAAGAGGATGCAGGCACTTGAGAGCAGAACATCAGATTTGCCGGATAGTGTTATTTCTTTCACTGAGGAAAGAGTGGATGGAGGTATTACTTCATACGTGCGGATTGTTTCTAACGAGGTGCATGATTCTCTGGAGGGTTCTCTTCTGATGGTGCAAAAGAGGATTGATAAAGCCACCAAGCCTTTCACGATGAACTCTATCAGTAGGCTGGTGACACTGCAGGCAGACATTGCGAGATTTGGGCCAAGTTTGGAAGAAGTGGAAGCATGCAGCAAAGTGTTGAATGAAGGATTGCTGCAATTCAGGACAGAAAAGGAAGCAGTAGCTAAAACAGATGGAAAGATGCTGAACTATATGTTCGACAAGTATATCAGATATCAGAACAAGAAGAAGATGTAGATGTTACAGCTGGCATGACTTCTTCTATTTCTTTCTTCTTCTTCTATTTTCTATGTTCCGGATGAAATTGTAAACTTCTAAGTTATTGGTTTTCAACCATTACTTGAAGTCATGTGGAACCTTTCTATTAGTTAAGTGATACATGTGTCACTTAAGAAGAAGTTAGTTGAGGATGATTGCCAAATGTCATCTTTACTTGTTGTTCATACTTTAGTTCAGTTTGAGTCTTCTATTTGTACTTTCCCTCCTACATTCTATAAGTAGGAGAAGAACCTACTGGGTTAATCATCGATCGAGAATTTGTAAGAAGCAATCTTGTGTTCTAGACTTTGTCTTTGAACCCTTGAGAGCCACTTGTTGCGAGAGGAATACAAAAAGCGGGTTTCCTGGAGAACTTTGTGTCACGGCGTACTGTGTTTCTTGCTTCTAAATCTTAGATCTCTTAATAGACTTTGTGTTATTTTAGATCTAGATCTAGAGCTGCCTTTGCTTTATAATTCTGTGTGTTCAAATCTATTTGAGTTTCTTCTATGTGCATGCAATTAGCTCTGCAATCTACTAATTGGGATGCACATCTTCCTCATTTCTTCTCTGTAATTCCTTTACTTCCTTCTTCTGTAATTTTCCTTTCTTAAACAGCTGCTTACTTGCTGCAGAACTTCTTAGTTATGGTTCATGAACTAAGTTGTTAAAGTAAAACCCCTGATAGATAGAAACACATTTTTATTGACAAATCTGACACGGGAGCCTCACCGGTTAAATGAGGGAGATTTATCTCATGACTGCCTAGGTTTGATCTTATGCATCGAAAATCTAGCCAACGATTTTGCGACTCCATTTGAGAACAACTAGCTTTGCAGATCAAAGCTTTTCTATTGAAGATCAGAGTGTTTTCCATACAAATCTCAACCTGGCTGAACGTCCGTTCACCAGATCCGTAAAGGCGCAAGGAAGGACGGATCATTTCTTCCGACTGCAGGAGCAATTCAATTTCAATCATCCTCCTCAAGTTAGAAGCCGCAGATCTAGTCTTTCACCAGGTAGGAGAGTACACACCCATCCAGATCCGGATCGTATTCAACATAATCCGGCGGCTGGAATTATCCAACAAGTCTATCAAGTCTACACAAGGAGGAGACGTGCTCAAGCTAACATGGCGCACCAAATTGTACCTGTTCCATGGGGGGCGGCTTTTGGACCTCTCAACTTGGCTCCACCTATGCACGATCTGCCAAAGGGATCCAGAAAGAATTTTCCGAAATTCTTTGGAGATGGAAAGCAAAACCCGGATGATCATTTGGCGGCCTTCTTCATATCTTGTGGTGTGCTTGCAGTAGAGCATGAAGATGTCTCAGTCAGGCTATTCATTGAGACCTTACATGACTTGGCTGGAGAATGGTTCTATCGGCTGGCTCCTGGCACCATAACCAGTTGGGCGACTATGCGTGAACAATTTATCAAAAGATTCAAGCCTGCAGAGGACACGAGCACGATGATCACCCAACTGACGCAGTTGAAGAAAGAGCCAAACGAGAACATGCGGGACTTTATTGCAAAGTTCCAAAGGATTTTGTATAAAATCCCCACTTCTGCTGCATTGAGCGATGAAAATCAAAAGACGTTTTTTATAAACGCTCTATTGCCTGAAGTTGGATATCAGCTAAGAAGGGCAAGACCTGCAACTTTGTTGGATGCACAAAATGCTGCCGTGGAGGTTGAGGACGACTTGATCATGGCTGGAAAACTCAAACAACTATCTCATAAAGGTGATGGTGCTTCTTCTAGTACTTCTGATCCTTTGTTGCAGAGATTGGCTAATGACATGCTGCAGATCAAGAAGCAGATCTCTCAAGCGGGAATGCACCCCCTCGAGAATAGCTCTATCCGGACCTTGATGGTCAAAATCAAAATCAAAATCGAAAGCAGACTTAACTGCTTGCACCACGAGCGTTTGGCAATAGAAGGCTGCTCCAGGAATAACTTGGAAACTAATGAAGAGGATCTCGACATTGATGAATCATTTGATGATGAAGACTTTATAGATCCCGCTGGCGACTCCAATATTGGTTACCTGGACTACGAATCTGATGAGGGCTATTATGAATCTTTTGAAGATTCTGATGGTCACACTTTTGCGGTGTTTACAAGGTCTCAGACACGCCAAAATGCCGAAGCATCCACAAGCGGCCGGAAAGAGAGAGAAGATCCTGGCCCGGATGTTACTATCTTGAAAAGAGGTAGCATTCTTCCTTCTTCATTAGCACCCAAGGAGAAATATTCTTTCAATCCGCAGCAAAGAACCAACGCACATCCTGCTGAAGCAAGTCAAGCTTTTGACATAATTGATCACATCAAGAGAAATAAGGTCCAAATGTCAGAAGCTGAGTATTTGAGGGCATTTCCTGATCAGTTGAATAGATTGGTCAAATATGTGCAAAGCAATGGTCCTAGCCCAACGAACAATAATCCACGGGGTATCTTGTCAAGTCCAAAGATTACTCCACCTTCAAATAATGCTGCTGCAAGTTCTTCTTCTTCCACCCCTTCTCCTGCTACATCGGAAAGGATTGAGCCATTCTATGTGTCTTTGCTCATCAACGGACATAAGCTAAGCAATTGCATCCTGGATTCTGGAGCTTCCGACAACGTCATGCCTGCCAAAGTTGCTGATGCCTTGGGTCTTACATTGACAAAAACCATTGGAAGATGTTATTCCATGGAAAGGCAAGTCCCTCTTGTGGGGCAAATCAAAGATGCGCAGGCAGTACTTGCTTCCTTCCCAGACAAAAGACTGAAAATGACTATCCTTGTAGCAGACATTCCAGTCTCCTATGGCATGCTATTGAGTAGAAATTTTTGCAAGGAGCTGGGTGGAGAAGTGAAGATGGATTGGTCTTGTGCGCACATACCAATCAGAGGAATAAATCAGAAGCTGGAACCTGAGAAGAAATCTAAGTACACAGTATCAAAATCTGAAGATCCTAGATCTCAGATCTTGTTTCAAGAATCGGATCACGGAGTCTATTACCTAGAAATGGATAAAGAAGAAATTCAACCGGTGATTCGAGAATCACATCAAATTGATAACAAGATTTGGACTCTGGAATTTGATGGTAGCTGCTGTTCATTTGGATCCGGTGCAGGTGTTGTTCTTATCTCTCTGAAGGAAGGTGCGCACGCCTCCTTGAATTGATGTTCGAAAATACTAACAATACGGCTGAGTATGAAGCATTGTTGTTAGGCATGGAGCAGGCAAGAACAATGGGAATCAAATTATTACACGCAAGAGGAGATGCTGAGCTGATTGTAAAGCAGATAAGGGGCCTCTACCAAGTCAAAAAAGACAAACTGCGGCACTATAGAGATCGGGTCTACTCTGCTATCTTGGATTTTTCAGCTTTCTCGGTATCTTACATTCCGAGAGAACAAAATTCAAGAGCTGATTCGCTTGCAGTTACTGCAGCCTTGTTGAATCCGGATCAGCCCCCTGCATTCTTTAGACAGGGAGATTACAAGGTGGAAATGGTTTTAGCCCAAGGTTCTGACAGCGTCCAGCCATGGCGAGGTTTTCAACGATGATACAGTTGCTGCATTTCTCCAACGAAAGATAACTTTGAAGAAATCTACTATGAGGAAGCAATTCACCTCTAGGCGAGACCTTTATGTCGGAGAAATGGATCTTGACGTCTCGGGAGGTCGGGAGATTATCCACTAAAGGGAAATAAAATTCCCAAAGGCTTGGTATCTCTTGAGGAAATGTTTGATAAGCATGATCAGATGCTTAAGAAAAATGAAGAAAATGAGGAAGGCTCTTCCTCAGACACACAATTACTAAATTTGGGGGCGTGTGATGATCCCAAATTAGTAAATCTGGGAAAGTGTTGTTCGGAAGGCTGAAAAGGAAGCTTTCTTAAGCTTCTTAAGAAATACATGGATATTTTTGCTGGTCTATCGGGATCTAAAAACATATCAACTGCGGAAGTTCAACACTACATCCCACTTAAATCGAGCGAAGCCTTTCAAGCGAAAGGCTGCGGCGGCACAATCCAACCATTTCAGGAACCATCTTTGCAGAAATCCAGAAGTTGTTAGATGCGAAGATTATCTATCCCATACACCATTCGGAGTGGTTGGCCAACATAGTCCTGTAAGAAAGAAAAGTGGTGAGATTAGGTTGTGCGTGGATTTCCATGACCTTAATCAAGCTTCATTGAAGGATAACTACCCTATCCCCATCATGGATCACACTCTGCGGTGGTCACTTTGGATCGAGATGCTTTCCATGCTTGGCGGCTTCTCGGGATCTGAATCAAGTCAAGGTGGGTGAGGAAGATCAATACAAAACGGCGTTCATCACACCTTGGGAACCTTCGCATACCGAGAAGATGCCGTTCGGCTGATCAATCTTTGGTGCTACATTTGAAAGAGCTATGGATCTAGCCTTTGCTCATCTCAAAGATATAAGCATAGTTGTGTACTGGATGATTTGTGAGTCTTTTCTAAAGATAGAAGCACACACATTTCAAACTTGGAAGAGGTTTTCATCTGATACATGCATGGTATTTCTTTGAATCTAAGAAATCTATCTTTCTTTATGGCGAAGGAAAGCTGCTTGGGCACATTGTTTCCAAAGAAGGAACAAAGATAGATCCAGAGCGTGTCAAATCTATTCAGACATTGCCTTTGCCCACATCCAAAAAGGGAGTTCACTCTTTCTTTGGAAAAGTGAATTTTCTCAGGAGATTCATTCCTGACTTTGCTGAGCTAACCCGTCATATTTCAAATATGATGAAGAAGACACAAGATTTTAAATGGAGCAGCGAAGGGAAGGAAGCTTTCGAGAAAATCAAAGAGGCCCTGTCGAAAGCACCAGTCTTGGTCTCACCTGACTTCAATAAAGAATTTATTCTTTATTGTTATTCTTCTGAACATACTATGTCAGCAATATTGATGCAGAAAAATCAAGAGGACGCAGAAACTCCTATTGCTTTCATGAGCACGCCACTCAAAGCCTATGAGTTGAAATACACTCCAATGGAAAAGCACGCATATGCGGTGGTGAAGGCGTGCAAAGCATTCAGGTACTATATTCTTTCCTCACATACTGTGGTTTTGGTTCCAGATACTGCAGTTAAATCTATCCTTACTCAGCAAGAGTTAGGATTGTTGAGAGGCACATGGGTGACAAAAGTTCAAGAATATGATTTGGATATTAAACCAACAAAGCTGGTTCGAGGAAGAGGTCTGTGTGAACTAATGACGGAGATGAAATCATCAGTACCTGAAGCAGATCAGGATGGGATAGATGAAGATTTACCTGCAGTACTTTTTATAGATCTGGTAGAGGAATGGTACAGTAACATTGCTTACTTTCTAACGTATGGAGAATGCCCAGATCAACTTTCCAGAAAAGAGAAACGAACTATTAAGCTTAAATCCAAAGATTTTGTGCTTTGGGATAATGGTTTGTACAAAAGGGGAATTGATGGTGTATTTCTCAGATGCGTGGATAAAGCTCACGGGATCAACTACTCTGACACGGTTTCATGACATGGCTTGTGGTGGTCATTTCTCGGCCAGAGTCACTGCACACAAGATCCTTAGAGCAGGTATTCTTGGCCCACCCTTTTTCAAATCTTTGCGAGAATGGGTAGCTAAGTGTCAAGCATGCCAACATTTTGTTGGGCGTGTGAAATTACTGCATTACCCCTAAAACCCATTGTGATTGAAGAACCTTTCAGCAGTGGGGTATGGATTTTATTGGGATGCTTAACCCGGCTTCCAGTGCGCGGTCATCATTACATTCTAACACTGCGATTATTTCGGTAAGTGGGTAGAAGCTATTCTGTGAAGAATGCCACTTCGCCGAAGTGTGCGATTTTATAAAAGAAAATATTATTGTCGGGTTTGGCGTACCCGACAAAATTGTAGCAGATAATGCTCGAATCTTTCTTACGAGGAGTTGGTGGAATTACTGCTACACGTATGGGATTCACCTTGTTCATTCCTCAAACTACTATCCACTGAGGAATGGTCAAGTGAATCTAGTAATAAGAACTTGTAACTATCGTGCATGAAGCTTATGTGAAAAAATCAAAGGACTTGGCATAAAAAGTTGTTTGATGCATTATGGGCGATAGGATCACACGAAGAGGGCGATAGGCATGTCCCCATTTCAGCTGCTATATGGAAGAGACACAGAGCTGCCTCTCACCTTGGAATTGCCTGCCCTACGACTTTCTAAAGCCCTGGAAGATTCCACGTTCACGGATGCTATTGATAAAAGAATCATGTACCTGACTGAATTGAGGGAAGTACAAACTCAAGTTGCAGATAGGTTGACAGAGCATCAGAGGAAGGTGAAAGTCATCTTCGACAAAAATGCCAGGGAAAGAAAGTTTGAAGTTAATGGCCCAGGTCCTCTTATGGGACAAAAGAAGAGAAACAAAAGGCATGCATGGAAAGTTCGATTCACTATGGAAAGGGCCTTTTGTAATCAAAAAGATCGCCGGAGCAGATAGCTTCATTCTTGCTCATCAGGATGGAGTTGAATTGCCGTTGCCTTTCAATGGGCAACACTTGAAGCTGTTCCGAACATGAGAAGCAGGGTAAAACTTTGTATGTACATAAATAAAACCTTTGTTTGTTTTTCCTTGTTTTGTCTTGTTTTGGTGTTGTGTTGTGTTGTGTTTGTCTGCCTGACCCCGTGCCCAAAAGACAAGATACGAAACCAGAGATGCTGGGATCTCATCTTTTCCCTTTTCCATTCTGTCAGGAGAAAAAGATGTCCACAGACGGAGCCAACTGGTGTCACTCAGATTTCACCCCGAAATCTGTGACTACCCAATTTGAAAAAATTTCGTACTTTTAAAATAGTGGGTCATTTGTTGTTTTTATTGCCTGAAAGTTCCTGTATTGCGTCAGATAATCTGAAGAGCCATATTAGCCCTTTTAGCCAAATACCCGGATGCCCAAAATTGTTTTATTATGTCGTCGGGATTTGCTGCGGGAAATTTGTATTTAATTATTTTGAGCCCGTATGAGGCTATTTTGCGCTCTGTTTTAACTCTATTATGAGCGAATATGTTATTATTCCTATATACGAAAGGATTTTAACTTATTTTAAGTTTTGGGCTTTATTTGTAACTTTTGGCAATTTTTCGTGTTTTTGTGGTGTCCGTTCTGTTTTACGTGAAATTTCTCTGAGCAACTCCTTGGCAGGGTAAGCCCGATTTTTGGCTGGGCAGTGGAAAACATACACGCACATTTTGCCGGAGGAAGTCATCATCGGAGTGCGGATCAGCGGGAAAAAGCGAAGTCGTGCACGAGAAAGCCCCTGCGGGATGGGCGCATTTTGGAAAACAAAGGATTTGAGTGCGATGGGAAAAATATAAGCCGCGAGTAGGATGGGAATTGTATACCTACCTTGCGGTACTTTTCCCGTGTTATAAAAGTCACTTAAGGCTGCGATGGGAAAAATAGAGGCTTGTGGGCGGGTGGGAATTTATTGCCTACCTTTGCGGGGGTGAAAATTCCCATGATATAATAAAAGGAAAGTGACTTAAGTGAAATCATGGGATTTTAGTGCCTACCTTGCAGGGTAAAGAATCCCATTGCAAAAGTCAAATCACTTAAGTGGATCATGGGATTGTGGTGCCTACCTTGCAGGGTAAAGAATCCCATTATGGTGAAAATTCTTAAAAATAGAATTACATGTGCAAAAAAGTGCGCCCCCTTTGGTGATGGATAAAAATAATTAAATTGATTATTTTTATTAAATTCTATCCTTGGAAAAAGTGCGCCCAAGCTTGAGGAGGTTGAAAAGTCAAAGGAAGAATAAAAGAAAGGGATTAAATTAATTAAATTTAATTTATTTAGTGGCTGCCCCTCTCCTTGGAAAAAGTGCGCCCCATTTGGGCATTATTTAATGATTTTTAAGGCATTAAATCATTGAATTAATTTCTATTTTCAGTGGCTATGGTCAAAGCACACTGTGAGGCTAAAGTTAAGTGCTGTGTGGAGGATTAAATTGGATTAATTTAATTTATTGGATGGCTGTCCTTAAACATGCAATTTTTAAAAGAGAAAAGCATGATTTTTAATTAATTAATTGCCTTTAATTGTTAGGGCAATTATTAATTATAGAATTATGAAGGTTATATAAGCATGGGCAGCCATATGGATTTATTATTCAACACACGAGGTAAAGAATTGCAGCGAGGAGAAAAAAAGTGCGCCCCCATTAGAGGAAGGATTTTGCACGAGACAAAGTGCTATGAGGCTAAAAGCTTCAGTTTGGCGCATGCTTTGGAAAAGGTTCATCTTAAATGCACAATTGTTTTCCACGGTGTTAAAGGAGCTCGGTGTTGATTAAAAGGATTCATGATCTCTTTATGTGCAAATTAAACACCATTTTTGGGGCAGCGAGGCTTGAAAAGTGCAGATTTTTATAATTTAAATTCACTATTCATGCTCCGGTGGCCATTTTTGTCTGAATAAATTGCGGGAACTCATTACAGTGCTTTATAAAAGAAAAGGAGTATTTATCATGTCGATACATTGCAAATATCCTCGAATCGAAGAATTGTCGAGATCTGCACGGTATTGAAGAAAGCGAGGCCAAATTAGAAGAAAAAGAATTATTGGACAAAGATTGATAAAGCTATGGCGAAAGGAGATGAAAAAGAGAGCACGATGGATTCATGCATTGCTTCAAACTTTCGAGACATAGGAGACACGGATCTAGGCCCGAGAACCTCTTTACGATTTGATTGTGAGATCCAGAGCTGGAAAGACTTCACTCATGCGTGCGGTCAAAAGTAGTGGAATTATTCGAGCTGCGGCTTTCCGTGTCTGACCCAATTGCGAGTTTGTGATGGAGTGTGCTAGATCTTACCATCCTTCATCCGGATCGATGCGTGATGTTGCGGGAAAGACAATAATTCGTTTGGATGCGAGAATTCTTCGATTATTGTTTGAAGATTCGATCAAAAGGTGGTGACTTCTATTAGCATTCGGGATCTTTGCGGTAGGTGGGAAAAGCATAGAGGCGATTGTGTGAGCATCATGAATAGCCGGTTCATGAAGAAGCCTAGATCCCCTTCCGTTCGAGAACTCTTCCACGATCCAATTTGGTGCGGGAGGCGGATGATATTGTCAAATTGCTTTGCGGGTTGAATGGTGAAGCGAATGCCTACACTTTCCGGACATGGATGTATGCTTTCATCGGGACCATTGAAATCAACAAGGTTGATTCTATAATCGATTAGTCGAAATTATTAGCGGCTTACATCGGTGAGCAAGCTGCGGGCGTAAAGCGTACCTTGACTTGAAGATGACTTCATACTTGGTATATCTTTGCGACTTCACGGGGTGTCTTTTCAAGCTTTGGATAGATGTGGTATTCTTTCGGGATCCCATTTTGAGTGCTACCCACGACTTCTTTTGCACTGCGTGCGAGAGAAGGACTTAAAGTGATCAACGATGGTTTCTTCTACGATTTCATCTGCGGGTTAGACAAAGACTTGAAGACTCACGAGTAAGCGAGAAGCATGGGAAGCGAGTGTCAAGATTGGCGATATATTCATCCGGTTTGCGAGATTTCACATACCTCGGGGTTCACGAGCTTTTCGGGTGAACCAGCAAAGATGCCAGGTACCCGAGTGGCAGATTGATTGCCATGGAGCTAAGCGAGGCAACTTGTGGAGTTACGACCTTGATCGAAGCGGCACAAGTCTACGGGCTACTTCCCACTCAGCGTGGATATTACGGTTGCATCGGCATTCACGAGCTCGAAGAATGGAAGCACAAATGTTGTCAGTATGAGCAAGTTCTTCCTGCGGCTTAATTTTGATCCATTTGGAATAGCCGGGAAGACAATCTCCCGGAGTACGCACATGTACCTTGACTTAGAAGATTTACGGATGAAGTGCGAGTAGTGAGTACGAGTCGAAAAAAAGATTTCAGCGGTGTCGGCAAAGCAAGTATTTGACTTTGGACTAGCGCGGATACTGCGGATCTTAAAGATGATGGGAACGTGGTACTTGACACTTACCATCAAATGGGAGGAGATAAAGCTCTCTACGGGATAGCGATGGCGTTTGCGGCACATAGAAGAAAGATCCGGAGGCTGTGTTGGTGAGTACTTGAGTGGTTGCTAACGAAGGGATCTTGCCTTGATGAAGTATTGATGAATCAAATCACGGGCAACTTCGGCGCGGAGATTCCCTCAGCGAAAGCATGAAGGAGAGAGCGTGAAAGGTCAGAAGTTGAAAGTCGCGAGAAGATCTCAAGAGAAAGAGAGACCACTTCTACGACCATAGCTTTGACTCCGACTTCTCCGATTACCTAGTGGATCACCAACTATTGCACCACGCGGCGGGATGTTTCCATGCCTTCATTGAAACCAGCAACGTTCATCTTCTCTCCATGCACCACTTCGTTCGGCACCCGTTCGAGAGGAGATGTTGAAGGCTGCAGAGATGACGCGAGTTCGAAAGAGCTTTGTCTTGGATGTTTGAGAGGATGGCAGCCATGATCTTGTGGCACTTTACGATGGAGAGGATGCGGGCGGGAAATAGTAGCGCACTCGGCAACTTCTCATTCTCAGAAGTAATTTCTCGGAATGGTTAGCTTTGCGGTTGGTTCGGAAGCAAGAATAGAGATGAACTTAGAGGAACATGACTTGCAGCTACTTGAGGATCGAGCGAGAAGAGGCAAAGGCCTAAAGTTGCTAAAGCAACTTCTAGGTTGATCATCGAGGATTCGGGAGAGAAGTTTCTTTGAGATATTAATCCCGGCGGAAGGAAAGGTAGAAGAGGAACTCACGGCGAGAAGATGTGACGGTGACCAAAATACCACTCGGTCAAGCTACCCTTTGAAGGATTGAAGCGGGACACGCGAGGCGTTCTTTGGATGCTTTGTTCCTTAGGCTTGCAGGTGAAAAGCGGAGAAAGAAGAGGCTGCGAAGCAAATAACTCAATTATGTGAGATCATAGCCAAGGTTGCTAAACCTTCCGTTCAGCCCATTTCAGTAGCGGTGAGTGATCATCTTATGCGGGAAATGGAAGATCAAGCAATCAAGTAAAGGCTATTGGCGAATGGAAGGATCGATTATTAAATCAAGCTTACATGCGACTTGGGAAGTGCCGACCCTTTAAAGGTTATGAGCGATGCGAAAAAATCAACTAAAGCAAGGCGATAGAAAGCATAAAAGGAATAAATACGATTGCGAGAGAGTAACTTTGAGTGTTTTGGCGAGATCAACAAGGCTGTAGGGAGATGTATTGGTTGCGAGCAAATTGTGCTTAGATGGATCGATCGAGAAGGGAAGCGGCTAGAGTTTGCGGTATCTTTCCGTTTGGAGATCTGCGAGTTTTCTTGAAGAGGATGCGAGGCACTTGAGAGCGAACATCAGTTTGCCGGATAGTGTTATTTCTTTCAGAGGAAAGAGTGGATGGAGGTATTACTTCATACGTGCGGATTGTTTCTAACGAGGTGCATGATTCTCTGGAGGGTTCTCTTGATGGTGCGAAGAGGATTGATAAAGCCACCAAGCCTTTCACGATGAACTCTATCAGGTGGTGACAACTGCTGAGGCGGAGACATTGCGAGATTTGGGCCAAGTTTGGAAGAAGTGGAAGCATGCGGCAAAGTGTTGAATGAAGGATTGCTGCATTCGGGACGAGAAAAGGAAGCGATAGCTAAAGCAGATGGAAAGATCTTTGAACTATATGTTCGACAAGTATATCGGATATCGAGACAAGAAGAAGATGTAGATGTTACAGGTGGCATGACTTCTTCTATTTCTTTCTTCTTCTATTTTCTATGTTCCGGATGAAATTGTAAACTTCTAAGTTATTGGTTTTGCAACCATTACTCGAAGTCATGTGGAACCTTTACTATTAGTTAAGTGATACATGTGTCACTTAAGAAGAAGTTAGTTGAGGATGATTGCCAAATGTCATCTTTACTTGTTGTTCATACTTTAGTTCGAGTTTGAGTCTTCTATTTGTACTTTCCCTCCTACATTCTATAAGTAGGAGAAGAACCTCTGAGTTAATCATCGATCGAGAATTTGTAAGAAGCAATCTTGTGTTCTAGACTTTGTCTTTGAACCCACGAGAGCCACTTGTTGCGAGAGGAATACAAAGAAGCGGGTTTAGGAGAACTTTGTGTCACGGCGTCTTGTGTTTCTTGCTTTAAATCTTAGATCTTTAATAAACTTTGTGTTATTTTAGATCTAGATCTAGAAGCTGCCTTTGCTTTGTTTATAATTTATTTGATGTGTTCAAATCTATTTGAGTTTCTTACTATGTGCATGTGATTAGCTCTGCGATCTACTAATTAGGATGCACATCTTCCTTATTCTCTCTGTAATTCCTTGACTTTCTTCTTCTTTCATTTTCCTTTCTTAAGCAGTTTTCCATGCTTACTTGCTGCGAACTTCTTAGTTATGGTTCATGAACTAAGTTGTTAAAGTAAAACCCACGATAGATAGAAACACATTTTATTGACAAATCGACACGGGAGCCTCACCGGTTAAATGAGGAGATTTAATATTGGTTACTAATGTTCTTGATTCTTCATTAATTTTTCTATGGGGAATTTCAATTAAAGGTTTTTCAATCATTACTTAGAAACCAAATTACATGGGGTGGGAAAATAGAACTTTTCAATTAGACAACCCGAACTATAGGTTTCTACATCATACCTACCCATCACAACGATGTGTACATGATGAAAGATTTTAGGTCTCTTTACTACTAGAATGGCATATGAAAGAATACTACAAAGGCTTTAGCAAAATGTGTTCAAGATTTTGAGGTTTACATCAATATTATTTTGGTGAAGCACTTTGTAATCTTGTGATAAATGGTGGGATACATTAAGTCTGCCATTGAAAAGAAGGGGATTGATCTCTCCCCAAAACCTTAGTTGGAGCATGAAGAAGGGGGTGCACTTGTTGAAATCATCCGTAGTTATCATAGAAAGGTGAAAAATAGTACAATGATGAGTGGGTTGGAACACACGGCTAAGACCACCCCTTATCTTGAGTCCCATGACTACTGGTAGAATAATTTTTCCCAATCTCATGATAGATTTACAACATGGGCAAAGATTGGATGATTAGAGGATTGATGTTTCATGCATGATTGTTATTTTTGATAAGTTCAAGTTTCAATGCTTTGATTTGAATGTTTATCTGAATGTAATTACTTATTTCCTTGCTTTATTATATTCCAATTATGTTATTTCAATTTGGTGTGTGTATTTCAATTTGGTGTGTGCATTTCAAATTCAGTTAAAGTATTTCCTTTGAAAGCATTTTTATTACAACAATGTTGTTTTAGTAGCTTAAATGTATTTCCTTTGTAGTTTAGCATCGCATTCACTTTTCATAGATTAGAGGAGAAATAAGAGAACCAAAACCCCCAAAGAGAACTACCACAACAACTGAGTTGCATAAGACTTCATTGCATATAGCCTAGGACACAACCCTGGTTTTATAATGACACCAACAATTGAATCTGTTGGTTAAATTATTGGAGATTACAATGACCCATCAGCACTAAAAACTTTGATACACAGTCTTCTTCCTTCATGGGGTGCTTCAAGACCTATCTCTTCTTCTCTCTCTATCTTCTATTTGGTGTTGGGTTGTATGATCCAATCCTCCATTTTATTCTTCAACACAATTGGGGACTGATCACCCCCAATCCTTCAACAAGTTCAATAATACAATATGAATCTCTAAGTACAAGCAAATAATGGTAATTTCTCACTCAACATAACAAATAAGTGTATTCCTTCCATGTTTTTCATCTCTTTATTTCACTTTGTGCAAGTTCAAATTCTACATTTATAGTTTAGTTACATCTCAATTTCTATTATAGACATTTACTACACTTTGTGTTATAGGTTTCTCTAATCATTCCAACACCAACACATCTAGATGACAAAAAAATTGAGCAAAGACAAAGTGTGTCAACACACTTGGGAATCTTTTTCCTTTAAGCATATAATTTTCATTTCACGTTTAAAGAGAGGAAAATATAGACACTCAATTATGGTAATTTACCCTTTGACACTTTTATTTTTATAGTACTCCTTTTCTAAGATAAATATCCATATTGGGACTCATTATATCTTATTGTCTCTCTCCCAAATTTTTTATTTCTACACACTAATGTGTCGTCACATTCTAAATATAAATGCATAAAATTAGTATTTCACCTCTTCTTATCATGATACATCTTTTAGACTGCATGCACTATCACCCTATCCAAAATTCTATGGTCTAGTCAAGATTTGGAATCCATTCCTGTTCAACCTACATAGTCCTAGACCAACACATCCTCCAACTTTACTTTCAATTCAATTATCTTTTTACATCATTTTATCCTCCCGAGTTGGCCTTTTCATAACAATTTACCTTTGAAACATATATAAGAAAGTCAATATCACTTCACGTATTATTAGACACTCAAATTTAGTAATTTACACTTTTACAACCCTTGATTTGACTATGCACTCTTGTTATGATAAATGTTACTTCTTCATTCCCACTTAGCACTTTCTGAGGTCCATTATTTATCTTGTTTATCCTTGCACATTGACATGTTGACAAACTCGAGAATATAACACATAAAATCTATATAGAAACACCATCTCACTAGCTCCAAAATTCATTCAAGATATTCCCTACTCATGGCAAGGACAACACAATTTGGTCAAGAATACCATATAGTCCTAAGCTCTTTGTATGTTCTTAGACCGACATATATTCCAACGACACTTTCAAATTTAAATATTTTGTTCGGACTTATACTTCATCCGGCTCAACCTTTCTTAGAAAAACATCTACAGAGTCCAGACACCCTAAAATATCGCATTACGCATTCTAAACCTCTAAAATCATCCCGTAATTACTTCACAGTACATTACAACCATTTTTGACCACTTTTGATATATTCCACTATTTTATGACCTTTAATGGCATTTTACGACATTATCCCACAACTCCCCTAATCATTCCTATCGCTCACACATATGTCTTGAATTATTAAATATTCATGCTATGAACCCTATTACACTCATATCCCATTCCTAGGATTAATTAATTAATCCTATCACTCTTATTATTCATCCCATATCTCATTAGCTAATATTATATTAAAATAATTAAATAAATCGTACATATATCCATTTCCACCTCACCTCTTATCCATTTTAACTTTACTAATTAATATCTCAAGTTAAATAGAGAAAAAAATCAATTAAATATTAAATCATTAAATATATGCAAGAGGAAAAGTTTAGATTAAATCAAATCATGTATTTGAGTTAACTAAACATATCCCATAAAGCATGGCATTCCAAAATTAAACAAAATCTCTCCATAATCTAAAATTCACATCACATTTTTGGGTGAATAAAACAAGGTTTTGGGATATTGGTGAGTTACAAGTAGTTTGTAATCATTAACCAAAGTTCCATTCCCATTGAGTTCATTGGATACCTTTAATAAGTGGTCATGGGGACACCTTGAGGTAGCGCGATCGAACTTCTCCATATGGACCAAGAGGAACATATCAAGGCGCTCTGAATGTAGATCACTTGAAAGACATTAAAGACCCAATCCCACTCACATGTCCCACCTAAAGAAATTGTTCCTCCACCACTCAAATTCATAGCTCTGGTATAATAAAAGTGTTTACCATCCAAAGTTTCAGCTAGCATTAACAGATCTCTTATTTAGTGGATCCCCCACCTAAAGATTGGCACAAATTGAATTTTGATGGTGCCTCTAAGGGAAACCTTGGAGCCTCTAGAGGTGGAGGTTTAAGTATAAACCATTTTGGTCATCCCCTTACTGCTTATACAAGCCCCGTGGGTAAATAATCAAATTACTATGTTGAGGCCCTTGCCACTCTCTGGGAATCAGAACTGTCAGGGACCTCAAGGTGAGTAATTTAATTATTGAGGGAGACTCTATGAACATTATAAAAAACCTCATAGGCATCCAACCCCCCAGTTGGACCATAAAATATTTCATCAACGAGGCCAAGATCTTATGTAAATGGTTCAATAACATTAATATTTGTCACATCTATAGGGAGGGGAATAGTGTTGCTTTGATGCACTTGCAAATGATGTCGTTCATCAATAATCATTTTAAAATTTGGCATGATCATGGGGAAATATCACATACAACAAGAGCCATCATTTATAAGGAATCCAAGGCCACATGTCCATTCAGTTAAGTCCCACCGGAGGCTCAGGGCACGTGTACAAAAATAATGTTGTGTACTTTGAGCATTCAAGAGTTCTCTCCCAAATGGTCCATTTTTTCTAGCTTTTTATTTTTGGCTTCGACAGTCAAGTTGTTAGGAAGCTTGTTATTTTTTATTTATATTATCTGAAAGCTCTTTGGGTCCTCTATCATGGGTCTCTATGTTTGGGCTCTAACATTTATGTTGTTGTGGGGCCGATATCGAGTCGTGGACTAGTTTCCTATGTTACCACTGACTATGAATATTCTTCTAAAATTGGTAGACCCCTTTGTCGAGTAGAGCCAACTCGTGATCCCTCCTAGAAGCAGAATGAATAATTATGGAAGATCCTTGATGTGGATGGCTTCACGGACTTCATGCAAAGGATAAAAGGGCACGATAGACACATCTCTCTTACATTTTCCTGTAAATGGAAAGATAGGGTGATTACCTTCAAGGGTAAGGAGTTTACCATAACCGAGAGCTTGATTTCCTTCATTACTAGTTTAGGTATGGATGGGATTAAGTTTTATAGAAATAAATTTGATAAGGATGCCAAGGAGAAAAGATTTGTGGAGGGAGAGGAATCCCTACAAATTGGGAAATCTGGTATTCTTTTCTCTTTTATCCCCCTCTCGTTTTGTGATGTTGATAAAATGGTTGTAAGGTAAATCACCTTGGAAATACGCTACTCAACTCTTCCACTCCATCACCTAGTTCTTTTGAACCATTTTAGGCACTCTGCTAAGGTCAGTTTCTCTTATTATATTTTGCATTCACTTGAGAAATATGTCCTTGATGTCCAAGCCCATCTGCATGGTCTCCCCCTTCATTGGGTAGTTATCTTCCTTCTATACCAAAAGACTTCAAAAAAATTATGGCCAACAACCCTCCCCACCCTTTAGTCCCCCTCCTCAACAACCTAAACTCATAACCAAAAATCCTAACTTTTGGGCCTCCACCTCTGACCCCCCCAGCTAAAAAGGGTTTTACGTAGTGATACTAAGGAAAATATATTGTTGTGCCTCAAAATATTCTTCATATCAGCCAGTCTTCCCTTGACCCTCAAGCTAACTTTGATTTAAAATCCCAATTAAAGCAACAGGCTAAAACTATCAAGGGAATAGAAGACAATGTTGACTTTCTTCTTTCTTCTTAATGAGGGAAGTAAGGAGGAATTAGACCCTTCTATTCTTTCAAGGCTTGAGGAGAAGATGGAAACTCTCACCAAACAACATAGTGCCTTGGAGGAGAGAGTGCAGCAAGTAGTGAACAAGCAGATCAACCAGCTCTCCATACACAAAGCACTATTGGATTTTATTCAAATTCAAGTAAAACAGATATGTGACATAAGCGGAATTCCAGAGGATGTTTGGAAGGGTGGGAAACTCAAGAAGAAGGTTGTAGCCATGCAGTCAGGACCCTTCCCAAAAAATTGCCATTAATTTGTACAAGGCCTTAAAGGATGCTCAGAAAGTTTTTAACAAGTTTCTCAAATAGGCCTTTGTTGTTACTTGGTTTTTTTCTTAACACTGTTATGATGCAATTTTATAGTTATTGTTTTGTTGTTTTTTTCCTATAGTCGGGCTTCTTGCAGCACTATGCCCCTGCCTTGATCTTCATTGTTTTATCTAGCTTTTTAAGGCTTTTGTTGTTGGGGTGTGGCCCCCACTTATCAAAAAACCACAATGCTTTCATTTTATATCTTAGATTTTGAGCCTTTTTGTACTATGGGGTATGGTCCCCTTCAAAACCATTTACCAATAATATAAATAAATAAAACAAAATACATGAATATTAAATTTCAAGGAAAAAGCTAGAAATATTAGAAATGCATGCCACCTTTGTCAACTCAATGAAAATGTATTCATGTAAGCTCAAACAACTATTCAACTCCTTAATCAAATTGGAAACTCAACTAAACAATCCAATGATGCTTTAGTCAACTTCAAACCGCATAAATTAATCACACAAATCAAGGCTTTGGGGATTCTCATCCCTCGTCTATAAATAATCACTCATTCCTCTCCAATTAGTATCTTTGGAATCTTTTAAATTTACATCATTATTGTGTTGAGTTCCCATTCAATTCTACACATTGCTACATTTTCTAATTGGTCACAAATCAACAATCAAATCATTCATTCAATCATTTTTCACATAGCTAAAATATACTTCCATTTAAAACATCTTTGGAGCATCCACAAAAATTTGATCAAGATATCAACAATCTTGGTGCTTCATTCCAAGCTTCAACAATCTCATCCGAGGTTGCAAGGAGATATGAAGAAGGATTAGGTTTGCAACTTATTGTTTGTTTTCTTTTTTGTAATATTTCTCTTGTATACATTTATGGCATGTCCGTGGGACAAACCCACATCTTTTTCATCTCTTCATAATTTTCTATGAAGTTAACTTTGTTTATGTTTTCTCTTATTGTTTAGGAATCACTGACTAATTTTCACTTTTATGGAGTAAATTGCAAGTAGTTTCAAAAAACTATTCAAATTGGTCGTGTTTTAACTTTTTTGTGCAACTATAGATGATTTATGCTATCGTGACAATGTACACTAGTGTAGCAATTAACTTGCTCTAACATCGCTAGATTTTCATTTCCATTTGTATACATGCATTAGCATGGATACATGTGTGTTTTTGTTTTCCTTTATATGCTAGTGTTTCTCATTTTTTCCCCATGTTTTGTAGATTTGCGCTACCATGGTCTCATTTGTGTTACCATTGTCTCGTGTTACCATGAAATAAGGGGATTTGTATTTGTGTTCAAATTCTTATGTTTACATTTTGATGGTTGCATGCTTTAGAGTCACATTTCAGTGTGAGTCTATGTTAATTTCGGTGTGTCTCCATTAATATCAAGTGTGTTGCTATACAAATTAGTTGCACCAATTTTCTGTGTTAATTAAAAGTTTATTTTTAAATTTTCTAGAGTATTTATTTTTATTCCCCTACTATTTTTAAGCATTTATAACTTTGATCTACAACTTAATTCATTAAAACAAAACTAAATTTTATTTCTATATTTATTTATTTATTTTTCCGTATACAATTACTGCAACTTTATCTCAACTTTTTGACCTTTTCCCAAGGTTTTAAGGTATCAAACAACCTTGAAAAAAATTGGGCCCCTTCACATGATATATCTCATTTTAAGCTTTCCAACAATATAAAGAAGACCTCAAACAGAGTAACGAGTAAAAATTTATGCCTTCTGCAAGGAACCCCTGTCAAAACTGAAAAATTTAAAATATTTCATTTCACTTCATTTTTAGTTTCTAATCTAACTATTTTCTTAATAACTTTTCTAATCAATTTTCCTTATTTCCCATGTCTTTCCTTCATTTCTAACATCTATTTCAATCAAAATCCATGTATGCTCTTCTCTTGTGCCTTTGGGTGATCTTGAGAATAAAAATAATCTTGATATTTTGTTGCTCTTTTCTTTTAACATTATATTTGTAGGAAAACTACTAATCACTTTTATGCAGGACCGCTTTATTGGAAACATTTTACCAAAATCAAGCAACAAACTACTAACACCTTGCATGCAAGTTTCCTTGGTCAAAGAAAATAAATCTTGCTAAAATATATACAAAACATTTTCATTACAAGTTCGGATAAGGGTAAATACTCATCTACATAACTATGGGAAGTACTTGGACATAAGCCCTAAAACTCATTGTGAGGAGTACCACAGAACCCCAAAGTAGTTGGCACATTGAGAGGACCAACAATCAAAAAGGGTAGTGCCCCATCCTAATTGAGTAGTAATACCCATGAGTAAAAACCAAAATTTGTCTATGGTAACGGCCCCATTCTAATTGATTGAGGGGTAAAGTTTGTAACCATAATTTTTCTGGTGTGTGTACTCATTCAAACAAATTGGTGAGATAATATCCCAAATCCCTAGGAATCCTAAGAAACTAGGGCCAAAAAATCTCATATTGTTCAAATTGATAGATTAAAAAAACTTGTGTTCCACCTTTTATATCAAGCAAATTCAGCCCAATCCAAAACAAAATCAAAGCTAAAAATCCTATCCCTTGGATACTCGCATCCTACTCTAGTCAAAATATAAAAAAATTCAAATCTAATCACATTCTATTCAATCAAAATCAAAAATTCAATCCAAATCAAAGTCTTATATTTTGGATACCAATATCCAAGTATAAGCATATCCAATCCAAATCAAAAGTCTTAAATTTTGGATACATACATCCAAATTTAAGCAAATATGATCCAAATCAAAATCTAATCAGTCTAATCAGAATCTAAAATCACATCAATCCCAATCTAATTGAATCAAAATCAAATATCCATCAATTTGATCCAAAACATAGTTTAACCTTTGATCAAATCAAACACTAGTTTCACTAAACGATGGTGACCACATGTAATGCATCAAACAAAGGTTTTATAGAAAAAAATTTTGAGATGGAAATAAAACTCACCATAACAGACCTTTACAATGTAAAGAAAAGGAACAATGAAACATTCACTTCTTTCCTTCAACGATGGCAAGGAATCGCAAATTGATTTCATTACTTAATACCTAAAAAAGAGTTGATAGGTATTTTCATACTAAATCTTAATTGAACTATCATTCCAAATGCAAATGCATTATCTAAACAACTTCGAAGAAGTAATAAAAAAGGAATCCAAATTGAGAGATCCCTTATTGTTAAAGGCCTTATCAAAATTCCTTCAAATCATAAATCAAATAATCAACCAATCATAACCTCTAGTAAAGAAACTACTCCACGTGAAGTCAAATGAAGACAATTCAAACCTCTTAGAGAAAATGTTTATAGTGTCCTTCACAATTAGTAAGTGTTAATATGGTCAATTATCCAATTGTAAGACCCTTTGAAGAAAATGAACCAAAACCTATGTGGTAAAAAGAAAGTGAATATCATGAATACCACCGCATCAATGGCCATACTATGGATCGTTGTTTAAATATTTGCCATTGCATCCAAGTTTACTTGACAACAGAGACATTAAAGTTTGTTACCCCAATTTTTGATTTATATGATAAAATTGAGATAACCAATCAAAAAAATCATCTTCGTGGATTTTGAACTTTCTGTATGATTGTTGAAAATCCATTTTTCTACCTTAAAATTAATTTTTCAAGTTATTTTTAGATTTTCGGGATCAACTTGCATTTTTAAATGTTCAATGTCAAATGTTTCCAAACCCCTAAAACCTGACACACTACTATAGTTTAAGTTTCAGGTTTTGAAAGCATCAAGACATCAAAGCCTTAAAACATATGCTTCATGCTCAATGTTTTCTGAACCCGAACCCCGAAATACTATAGTGTATCATGTTTTCAGGTTTCACTTGCATCGAAACATGAGGGGGGAAAATCATGTCACCGTATCATGTGTTATGATCCTCAAATCCTAAAAATCACTAAGGTTCCTTTGTGTTGGTTTTTCAAGACCCAATTGCATGATTGCATGACATGTTTCTAGTCAAACTCCCACTTATGAGTTAATGCATTTATTTCTAGGGTGGGGTTAGGTTTTCACGCATGTCGTCCTACATGTAATAAATGCTTGGGGTTTTATAAATACTTGGATTTTCCATGTCATTCTTACTTGTACAAATTTAAATGTGAACCCACACTCCTACTTCTGATCCCTAAAATCCCAAATTCAAAATTCTTGGAATTTTGGTTAATTTTTCTTCGAGCCCACTTCATTTCTCGGTAAGTGCTTCATTTATTTATTCTTCCCTTTGGTTTTTGGGGTATTTTCTATCTATTTCTCATTATTTTTTATTTTCCTTTATGATTGAGTTGTTATTGGTTCTTTATTTCTTTTCTTCTCTTTTTCTTGATTGATTTTCCTATTTTGAAGAAAGCTTGACCAATAACTTGATATTTTGAGTTGCTTGGAAATGATGAACATGTCAAAAACCTGCATACATAAAATTATCGATATTTTTCAACTTGTTCATCAATATAAGAATCTTGAATCATTGAGAAGAACACTTGTTGTAAATTTTAAATCTTGAAATCTAACTCCTTCTTTTGGGAATGTGAAGGTGTTTGTTACTGAAAATTTCCAACACTATATTGGGAATTCTGAGGTGAAAAGTAATAACAAATTTCTGTTAGTTTGTCATGGATTCTAAGTTGCAGTAAAGAAATATAAAATTTATTACAGTTTTTCAAGATTTCTGAAGTGTTCGATAGGCTCTAATTCCTGATAATGTTTTGGGAATCCAAAGGTGCAAAGTAGTACCTAGTTTCCAACAAACTATCAGACTGCTCAGGGTGTTTGACAAGGAGAAAAAATTGATAGGGTTTTTCATACTTTTAAGGGTTTTAATCAAGGTAAAGTTTCTATTTTTCATTTTTGAGCATTCAAGGGGTTTTTCAAACAATTCTTGAGTTCATTTCCCATGTCTATTCAGAAAAGGGAAAGGCAGGGTAGAATCTTCCAAAGAGATGAAGTACGAGTATCAAGGGGTCATTCCTCTTTTCAACATTGACTCCAATATCGATGTTAGAGACACTGAATTAGGACATGTTGACATGGATGATTTCTGGAATAGAGTCAAGAATCCTACAAAAACAACGTGGATGTAATGCATTTATGATAGTGGACTACCTCTCGTTATTGAGTTCCCTATATCTACTAAATGTCTAGACTTTATTCTTGCGGCATCAAGTCACTATGACTTTTACTTTAGGGCTATCAAGAACCAAGATGGAGAGGTATTCATCCATTTAGATGTTGAATATTTTTAGAATATACTTAAATTAACATACCTCTCTTTTGTATGTTCATACTGATATCAAGAGGGCTCAATATGCTTGGTACAAGAACTCAATAGATTGTATCAATCACATCAATAAAAAATATATCTTGAAACATAAGCCTACGGTGAGTAGATTCCTAAAGACATTTCCCGAGGTGATTTCATTCTTGAAATCAATGATATTATCACATTGTTAAGTAGAGCTTTTGACTTCCTAAGGTGATGGAGTTCCAGGGATAGATGTATTAATTCATCACCATCATACGGAAAAATGAACAATTCTTCAAATGGCATGAATTTATCAATGATACATTGACAGCCAATTGAAAGAAGTACGAATAATCGAAATTATACATGACATCATATGTCACCTACGATGCAGTGGGTATGAGATTTTATCCCGAGTTGAACACCCAATGAACTAGAGCCTCAGATTTTGTCTACAACTTCTACCCCCAATTGTCTTTGAAATAGAGTTTGGTTATTTTTGAAGAGTAAATGATGCCTTTTTTCTATAGCATCATTTGCAAGTTAGAACTCGATCTTTCTAAATTTCAAGTGTATTGATGTATCTTGGAATGTTGTATCCCATTGGGGATGCATCTTCCTCCAATTCCCAACATTCACCTACATCGGGCATGACCATTTCAAGGAATTTGTATCTATTATTAATATTTCTAAGTGATAAGTGGATCCTGATGGAATTGGTAAGACAGTTGTTGGACCTCCACAAGTTCTAACAGAGTAACCATAAGGCAGAATCTATTTCCCAATATTTATCGATTGCTACACATGCACATCAATGATCAAATCCAAAAATATCACTATCAAAATGCAAGGTGTAACTCTCAAGAATTTTCGTTCAAGGCCCTGTTTCGATTATCGAGGAGTATTGAAGGGTCTTGGAACAATGCAACTTCATGTTCCCTAAACTTGAATATATATGGATTGATTGCATGGATGAAATATAAATCATGAAAATGGATTACAGTCGCTAACATTGGATGAAGTAGAAATATATAACATTGACGATATTCCTCAAGGTGTTGTTGATGATGGGGAAATCTTGGACCCCATTTATGAGTAGATGAATGTAGAGAGTATGGGTTTTCCCTCGATTTATTGGTCAATCAAGGATTCCACGTCTATCAAAAACTGAACTACTCATATTCTAATTCAAACTAACTCTTGGCTCTATTTAATGAATATTCAACCAAAGGATCCCAACTTCCCAAAAGTGAAAGTGATCACTACGTCAAAAGTGGGTCCTCCAAAATTATAAGGATAAAGGTGAAGCATATGGGACAAATTTTAAATTCATGTTCTATAAAGAAAGGGAGAAAATCTTCTCCACCTTCTTATACTCCCTCTACCACCATTATCAAAATTTATTCCACTTCCCCTCAGCATGTGCCTTCTCCTCCTCCATCTTCTCCTCTTCATGCATCATCCCCTCCACCTTCCTCATCTTTTAGATCTCATCCATCATCACTTCCACTACTTTTGTTTCTCCTCCACCACCCTCCTCTCCTCTAGTGTCATTCTTGGCACAATTCTTCTCATCCCTTTCCCCTCTCTCAACTAGGATAAGTATGACCTTGGGTTCTCCTCACATAACCCATTTCCCTTCTCCATCTACTACTTTTTCCTCCATGCCTTCTTCTCCTCCCCCATCTTCAATGCTTTCTATGGCCATTTTCTCCACTCCTTCCCCCGGTGTCCACATTGCTTACTCCTTCAAGTACCACACTCATGATCAATGTTCCCCTTCGGCAATAACCTTTCTCTTTTGTCCCATCTTGGCTAGTTAGCAAAACCCCAAAGAAGAGAAAAATGTTGTTTCTCTTGAAGCCTTTGATTTCAGTATTATGACTCCTACCCCATCTCGCACATCCAAGAAACCCAAGACCATTTCTCACATCACCATTGATGCATTAGGAGAAAGGTTTTCTAATATCATTGTGTCTCTACAGATAAGAGTAAGGAAGACATCACTTCTTCTCGATTACCAAATAACCAAAGTGGCACTTGGGAAATTCACTACTAAAGGAGCACAACAAGATGTGTAGGTGGTCATGGATAATTTATTCAAGAAACTTAAAGAAACCAAGGCCACCAAGGATGAGCTGAAGGATAAGGTGGAACAGTTGACAACTATCCTCCTCAAGATCTCCAAACCAACTCGATCTCCTCTCTAGCTTCGGTTAGTTTCGACACATCATCCTTTTTCAGAGATATAGAATATTGGACAAAAGGGTCATGCAATAGATATTTGGATCCAAAGGATCCTAACTCAAGGAAATAAGTTAATCAAGAACATTGTAGAGGTCCATAATGATATAGAGAGGAAGAAATCAGTCGTGTGTCTGCTTCTGACAAATAAGAGTAAGGAAGACATCACTGCTTCCAATTACCAAATAACCAAAGTGGCACTTGGGAAAGTCACTACTAAAGGAGCATAGAAAGATGTGTAGGTGGTCATGAATAATTTATTCAAGAAACTTAAAGAAACCAAGGCCACCAAGGATAAGGTGGAATAGTTGATAGCTAACCTCCTCAAGATCTCCAAACCAACTCCGATATCCTCTCTATCTTCGGTTAGTTTTGACACATCGTCATTTTTAGAGGTAGAGAATATTTGGAAAAAGGGTCATGCGGTAGAGATGTCCTGGATCCATAGGATCCTAACTCAAGGAAAGAGGTTAATCAAGGATGTTGTAGAGGTCCATAATGATATAGAGAGGGAAAAATCAGTCGTTGAAAAGATGAATAATGAGCTCCAGGAAGAATGCAATAATTGGGAATTAACTCTAGATGTCTTTAATGAACTCATAAAAGTTGGTCCTAATACCCTTTCTCAAGAAGGGATAATTGGTGAGAGATAAAAGCATTTCAATTTTTACAAAGCCATTGACTTTTGGGTCAAGATCTTGCAGGAAGCTAGTGAAAAGCTACAAAATTTTGAGAATAAGGTATAGATGCCACCAATTATATCAGTGATGAATTCACCAAAGTACGTAGCCATGTCTTGGATGATGACTTGAACATGTTACCTATGGATGATATCTTCAAAGAGTTTAGGGATCTAGTTGAAAAGGAATATTCAAATTGATAGTTATTTTGATCTCAAGTCGATTGACAAAATAATTTTGTGCCAAAATTTTTGATCAATTCAACCAAAACCATCGAAGGATCAAGAAGCTCCCTGGAAGGATGCTCAATGTACTTGATACATGCAATGTTTTGAATCTATAATCATGTGGACCGATGAAAAGGAAACACAGGATATGCTTCATAAGTTCCATGAATATCATAATAAGGAAGTCGAGCAAGAAACCGAGAAGGAAAAATATGATTGATGATTCATCATGTTTTTCAGTTTTGACATCAAACATGTTATTTTTTTTATGTTGAGACATCATTTGGATTTACAATTTGACTTTTTCATCTAGTAAGAAATAGTCAAGAAATTTTTAATGTGTGTTTTCTATTTTTAGAATGTAATCCAAACTACTTCCCTTTTTCTCTCTTCTCCTTCTCTATAAATGTAAAATGTTGAGGCATTATCAAGGGATATCGTTTTTTTGGACAAGAGCAAGTAGTTGGAATTATAAAGGGAAGAAAGATTGTGTTTTCAATATTTTGCTTTGAAAGGAATATAAGAGATACATTACAAACTATGTCTTGAATGTTGTTTCTTTATTTAATATATTATTCTTAAGTTCAATGCATTATTTTATTCTTTAAATTCCATATTATAGTTCATTATATCTCAAACATTTTTTTTTACTTTTTTATCTCGTGTTAATATCTTCGGATATGTGTTTTCCAAATAAGAAACAAGTTTCTACCATTTATTTATTTTTGTTCCCCTTTCTACTCTCACTTCTATAACTTTCTCCCATTCTCAATCTATCTTTCATTCCAAAATAAATAAATCTACCGGGATGAGATCCCACCCCAAATTTTAGATTAGTGTGAATATTGTAAATATTCTTTAATGTTGTTAGAGTAGTAATAAATAGAACACCTCCCCTTTATTTGATGATGAACTTTGTCCCACATGTTATGGTTAAACCTCATATTTTTTCCTTGACAAAATATCCACCCAATAGTTTTTCGAACTCTATCGGGAAACAAACACATAAGATAAGTTGTATCACACCTTTGGCAACTCTATATTTGTTTTTTCCTACCATTTCTTTCCCGATTCAAGTTGGCAGGAAATTTTTTTACTCGTAGTACCAAACAAAGAGGTGAGGTGGATCCTAAATTTGAGCTATTGTAGTTTCATAATTTCAACCTTTCTCCTGAGAGATGATCCTTCAAATGTTCAAATATTTCATCACTTATTCACTGAACCAAACCATACGAGATGGTAGTTCATCTACAATTTACAAAGCTTTATTTTCAAGTGGAACTCATATTCATACATGCACATCCTTTTAAATAATGGCTACACCACCACCACCTCTAGTCCCTTGGGGACTAGCTATTAGTCCTCTTGCATTGGCTTAACCTCTGCATGATTTTCCACATGGTTCATGAAAGAACTTCCCAAAGTTCAATGGTGATGGAAAATAACACCCCAATGAACACGCTTGTGTTCTTTGTGTCATGTAGAGTTATGGGTATTACTCACAAGGATGTGTTTATTTTCCTTTTTGTCAAGACTCTCCAAGGCTATGTCATTGAATGGTTCTACCTTCTTCCTCTGGGTCCATCGATAATTGGGAAACTATGAGAACAAGGTTTAAAGAAAGATTCAAACTTGTAGAGGACGTACATACATTATTGGCTCAACTCACTCGGATGAAGAAAGAACTCGTATGAGTATGTACGTGATTTTTTTGCAAAATTAAAAAACATTGATTAATAAGATTCCAAATGTAGACACAAAATAATGCACTTGTGTACATTTCTATGTCTTAAGCACATACTAGCATTCATATGATTATTAGGCAAGAAAACTAGTAATTGACGACTATATTTGGCCTCTTTTCTGTGTTTCTAGTTTTCTATTTGGTCACCCTACAACCCAATCAGTATTTTACTTATTTATATTTTAGCTTCGTACACCAACACCCGGCCAAGACAATAGTGCTCAGTACTTGTGTCCCCTCCGGGCACCCCCCGACCCTTTTCTATCTTACTTGCTTCTTTTGGGTCTCTTTTATCTTTTGGGAATATTTTTCACTTAGGGATCAGCCTTCCAGTTGTCAATTACAAAATTCAAACAAGGGAATCATATAAATACATAGCTATGTGTTCAAAATAAAGGACCAAACACTAAGAATACGTACAATCACTTAATATTGCATCCAAAGGCATCTAAAGCACTCAAAGGCATCCATTTAGCATCCATATAAGGGACAAGGGACTACATAGGAAGGGGAAGTTCATTATATTCCATACACACATTTGCATCTTTTAGAAATTCTATCCTGTTATCTAGTGCATCTTGCACAAGGGCATCCTAGAGCAGAATTTCTACACACAATCACAAGAACTACATTGAGTGTGAGATGTAGTGCAGCGCTCAGTTGTAAGTTCACAATGTCAGGTGACCATCGGGGTCAGTTCAACTCCCCATATTACATCTTTCTTTTTTGGATTTGATGTGGTTTTATGGGTTCTTCACGTGAGCATCTCTTTTGTAGGTTACAAGTATCTTCAGTGACCAAGGTGTGGCATATAGATGATCAACATGAGCTATTTGTGATGCTTGTACAACATAGTAAAAACTAGGTTATGACCATTTTCACAAATCACGGCACCTAGTATCGAATTTGGCACCCAAGTTCCCATGACCCATCTAGGCACCCATGTCCGGCCTATTTTGTGACCTACATAATTTATTCTGAGTATTGATGACATAGATCACCTCCTATTTAGCAATTTTCCCAGATCTGTACCACTTCCATATCAAGCATAAATTAGCTAAGTCATTCTTTATACACCTCTTTCTTAGGGTTTTGTACTTTACTTATTGTTTGTGGAATTTGTATCTAATGGTTATACATCATAGTTTACATCCAATTACTTTGTAATTAGGGTTTTACAAAAAGTATTTTTTTGTTAAATCACTAGAGCGTGCCACCCCTACTCTAGAAAATCAAAAGTGTTTCTTTGTTAATGTTCAACCACCTGAAATTAGCTTCTTATTAGTGAGGTAAAATATTCTTAATCAGGCTATCACACAATCAATGACAGAATTCTGCAAATATTGAATATGATCTTATCATGGTTAGTAAGATAAGAAGAGATTCACCCCAAGCCCAAAAATCAAAACATGTCTTAAAGTACCATTGATCCTATGGTCCATAGATTGGCTAATTATTTTTTGAATTTGAAGAAACAAATGTCTTAGAATGTGCCTAATTCTCCTTACCAAGATATCCTAAGGAGAAATTTCAATAACAATAATGCTCCCATTAAAGACAAGAACCGACTATCAGCTACTCAATCAAGGGTAGATATTTAAGCTCCTCCTATCAATTTTGATGTTGAGGTGGTTAATGAAAGAGAAGAACCACATGAATATGAATCCAAAGATTCTTTTTCGTATGTTGGTTACATCAAGAATCATACAATGAACCATCTGGTGACTCCAATATCGGGTACCTAAAATACAAAGAGGATGACTATGATGATGTATTAAATGACCAACATTCAATAAATTGTTATTTTTAGCTGTTCATAGAACCAAAGAAAAGAAGTGGAGAAACCCAAGGAAAATGCAAAAGAAAAAGAAGATATGGTGGTCATTCCAAACGTTGCTAAAAGAGGTACTCCTTTTCCCATTCAACCAAAAGAGAAACCTCCTATCAAAAAGACTACCTCCACTTCTAATCCCTCTTCTTCCACTGCTCCTAAGGCCAATACCTCTCCCATATAAGCAAGCAATCAAGGGTTTGTACCTTCATTTACTCCATCCTACACTACTTTAGATATCATCGACCATGTTAAGAAGACCAAAATTCGATGTCGAATCATAATACATGTAGTATAATGCTTAGAAATTCGAAAGATTGACTTAGTTTATCAAGGAGATCATTTTTTTGGACAAGAGGAAGAAAGATGGAAGTGTAAAGGGGAAAAAGACTTTGTGTTTTCAATATTTTTCTCGAAAGGAATATAAGAGATATATTATAAACTCTGTGTGTTGAATTTTGTTTCTTTATTTAAGGTATTATTCTTAATTTTAATGTGTTATTTTATTTTTTAAATCCCATTCTATAGTTAATTATATCTCAAACAAGTTTGTTTCTTTTTTATCTCATGTTAGTATCTTCAAATCTTTGTTTTCCAAAGAAAAACAAGTTTCTACCTTTTCTTTCTTTCTATTCCCCTTTCTACTCTCACTTCTATAACTTTCCTCCATTCTCAATAAATCTTTCATTTCAAAATAAATAAATATACCGAGATGATATCCCACCCTCAAATGCTAGATTAGTGTGAATATTGTAAATATTCTTTGGTGTTGTTAGAATAGTAATAAACAAGGTGCCTCCCCTTTATTTGAGGAGGGAATTTGTCCCGCATGTTGTGGTTGAACCTCATATTTTTCCTTGACAAAATATCCACCCAAAAAGTCGAAAACACCTCTAATGCAAAAATTCCAATGCTAAATTTGATGTATTCCAGATCCTTTTTCGATCACAATACAAATGAAAAATATAAACATAAAGGTCAATCATTAAATAATGTTGATCTTGATTCTATCATTTCATTGCTAGATCATATGTTTAACACCATGGATACCATCAAAACCAACACCCATAGCCTTGTTGTAGCAATACTACAAAAATAGGTTTGGATATTGTCTACGACACCTCAAACGTTCAATCCTAAGTCTACGACTATTTCACAACATCCATCCAATGCAAAGTCTTTGTTTGTTTCTCAAGACATTATCAAACAATCAAAGAAGTCATCTATATATATATCCCTCTCATGGATGTGATCAAAAAACACCTACGTTTTAAGAAATCCTTACGCGTGCACTCCATAATGTGTGTATTCCTAAGGGTATCAATACACAACCATTTCAAGCTTTAATCATGAATATTTCATCAAATAATTCAATCATATCATTTGGTCCTCATGACCTTTTGAAATCTAACATCATAAACTATAATTCCTCATGCATTGTAGCATTCATCACTAATCGTAAAATCAAAAAAGTGCTTATAGAAAATAAAGAAATATTGGATATTTTTCTACAAAATCATTAAGATGCCTTGAAGGCCCATCTACAACAATCTTTCATTTCTTATGTCATTTCATTCACAATGAGGACAACATTGATGTTGTTATTATTTTCAAACCCCAACCCTCAACATCTTTAATACCACCCATGTTGGATATCATTGATTAAGGTATTAGAGAGTATGAACTCAAAAAAGAAAATTACTCATTACCTTTATCCACACATGGCCTCTTTGATGATCTAACTGATACAATTGAAACCTACTCATCAAAAATATTTCCATCCACATTGTTGACTTGGACCTTGTCCACCCAAGTCTTGTAAGTCAGGACCAATCAAATCACATAACCATTGACTTGGACCTCATCCGCCCAAGTCTCATAAGTCAAGACCAATCAAATCACATAATCATTGACCTCGTCCACCCAAATCTCGTAAGTTAGGACTAATCAAAATTCAAAAACATAGAACTCTTCCACCATGTTGATTCCATCGCAAACCCTAATTTGTAAATATCAAAAAGTGAAAAAGACAAAAAAATCTGCATATCAAACCCAAAGATCATAACACTATTTCAAAATCAAAAATGAAGAAGTAAAAACTTCTTATTCATCAGGACTCTCCACATTGGGGAGGTTGTTTGTACAAACAATTTTAATTATTTCATCCATTGGTAGATATCTCTATCATTTCATTATCATATCTTCACACTCTTCACCTATAAGACGCAGGTTAATCTTGTTCCTGTGGGGTATTGTGTATCTCATCCCTGTTTTGGATTCTTCCATTCCATATGTTTTTACGTATAATCTTTTCTAGAAGCTTACTGATGGAAAATACTCCTTTCAAATAAGTTCTCTCCTTAACAAGAAAACACTAAACTTCTTTACCCGGATATTTTTTCTGCCCATCTCAGTCTAAGGTGATGAGCCCTTGCATCCTACTAGTCATGTGGGGCTAAGATTTGGGGGAAAAATATCTTTCCAAAACAAGAACAATACAAAAACAAGGCAAAATCAATCAAAAATATTTTAAAAATTCAAAATTGTTACACCTTTCTTCCTTCATAGTCTTTGGTGTTGATCCCATGCTTCTTACTGGTAACGTGAGACTAGGAAAAGAGAAAGGTAACCTTGTTAACCTACATCTTGTTTGTTTCAATGTTGAACCCTTACCTCTTATTGGTGGTATGGGGAAAAATGTAGGGGTTCATTTCAAAAAAATCAAGCAATAGAAATCCTTCAGAAAACTGAATCAAAAGTGCTTAATCATATAAAATCCAAAGAATCAATTTAGTTTCTCATGTTAAGAGAGAAAATTCATTACACTAGATCTTACCAAAGCAGTAGGCCACCCGCAGTCTAAGTCTAGTCACAACCTATAAAGTGAAATCATCTTGGAATCAGTCAGATAATCTTAATTAGAGATGAGTCACATTTTCCGAAATGGGCCATTGTTAACCTCATGTCTTTGCATCCATCATATTCATTTGCATGTCACTATTTCATTTATCTTACATCTTTCTTGGCTCTCGATGTTGAGCCCTCACATCTTAGTGGCATCTTAATAGTTGTGTGGAGTCAAGGGTGGAGTCAAACATCCTATCACTATATCATCTACATTTTTACATGGAATCAAATTTTATAATTATTTAAATATAGGTTCGACATTTCCCCTTTACCAAGTAAAAAATCCAAAAAAATCATATATTCCAAAATCCTTAAAAATATAAATAATCAAAAATCTAAAAAACAACAAATATTTTTGTCCCAAAATCAAAAACATCTACAATTAGTCAAAAATCAAAAAAATCAGATAAACATTTTCCACAAACTTCAAAACATTCACATAACTATCAAACACTAAGGTACTCTTCCAAACAATACCAAAAATAACAAATCAACAATCATCTCAAAATCAAACTTTTAACTCCTATCCTAGTGATCATTCCAACTATCCTACAACAAATCAAAACCCTAGCGTGCATCCTCGCTTAGGGTAATGTCACTCTCATTTTCTTCCTTGCTTAGAGGAAATGACCCCATCAATCAAATCAATCTTCAATGTGGATCCAACAAGAGTGTCACTTGACCCCACTCTTCAGTTTGATCCAATCTTACCCTTACATGTATCCTCGCTTAGTGGAAACTCATGTATCCTCGCTTAGTGGAAACTCAATTAAACCAATTTTCCTTTCGTAGATCCAACAAGAGTGTCACTTGAACCCACTCTTCTGTCTGATCTTACCCCTTGCATGTATCCTTACTTGAGGTGAAATTAACTCAATCAATCATCATTTTGGAACACATTAGGAGCATAGTTAATTTTCTCTATTTATAGTTGTTTTGCATTGATAGTTACTATAGACCAAGTTAAAGTATTATGTTTATAGCCTAGCTCATTTATATGCCTTATTGGGTTTTTATATACATTTATTGTGTGTGTATTGGTGTGTGTTTTGTTGTGTGTGTGTGTGTGTGTGTGTGTGTGTGTGTGTGTGTGTGTGTGTGTGTGTGTGCACATAATAGGTTGATCATCATGGCTCTTAAATAATCATGGTGTTAACTCTATTGTGCAATAGCAAGAAGGTTGCTCCAAATTACAAAATGTGAATGGAAGCTCAAGCTACGAGTAATGTTAATTATATCTTCATTACATTCATTCATGAATCTCAATCAAAAAAATAAAATCATATCAACAAGATTCATTAATCACAAACATCGCCATATTTATATCATGTATCATCTACCATCATCAGAACTATAATAGCAAAAGTGACCAATGATTTTTGCTTCCACCCAACCCTCTACTCAATTATGAAATCCTTATTTTGACCTTTTACCCTCCGTCTCTCATTTTCTAAGCTCATTTTGTCTATCACTCCTCCACTAGTATCTTATTCCTCTTAACAAGCAAAGTCCAATGTTTTGTCACGTCACCCATCCGCTTGAGGGGGAACTCCCTTAGCATAATCTAGACTTGTTGGGGCATCCAAATGCTTCACTGGGGAAAATCAAGCAGTTCACCACACTTCTTTATCATTTGTTCACCAATCTACATGCATCTACTATCTTTAAAGCATTATTACTTCATAATAACACTTTAAAGAGGGGAAAATGTAAACACCCTAAAATATCGCATTACACATTTTAAACCTCTCGAAATCATCGCTTTATTACTTCACAATACATTATGACCATTTTCACCACTTTTGATATATTCCGCTATTTTATGATCTTTAATGGAATTTTATGACATTTTCCCGTAACTCCCCTAATCATTCATACCACTCACACATAGGTCTTGAATTATTAAATATTCGTGTTGTGAACCCTATTATGCTCATATCTCATTCCTAGGATTAATTAATTAATTATATCACTCTTATTATTCATCCCCTATCCCATTAGTTAATTTTATTAGCTAATTTCATATTAAAATAATTAAATAAATCCTACATATATCCATTTCCACCTCACCTCTTATCCACTTTCACTTTACTAATTAACATCTCAAGTTAACTAGAGAAAAACAAATCAATTAAATATTAAATCATTAAATATATGTAAGAGGACAAGTTTAGATTAAATCAAATCATGCATTTGAGTTAACTAAACATATCCCATAAAGTATGGCATTCCAAAATTAAAGAAAATCTCTCCAAAAGCTAAAATTCACATCACTTTTTTGGGTGAATAAAAAAAAAAGACATGAATTTAATATTTCAATGCAAAAGAAAAAAATATTCAAAAGGCATGCCATCTTTTCCAATTCAATTAAAATCATTCATATAAGCTCAAACAATAGTTCAAATCCTCAATCAAATTGGAAACTCAACTAAACAATCCAATCATGATTTTGTTAGCTTCAAATCAAACAATTTTGTCACCCAAATCGTGGGTTTGGGGATTCTCTTCCCTCGTCTATAAATAATCACTCATTCCTCTCCAATTATCATTTTTGGAATCTTTGATGTTTACATCATTATTGTGTCAATTTTCCATTCAATGATACATGTCGTTACATTATCCAATTGATCACAAATCAACAATCAAATCATTCATTCAATCACTTTGTTCATACCTGAAATCTAATTCCATTCGAACATCTTTGGAGCATCCATAAAAATTTGATCAAGAGATTCAACAAGCTTGGTGCTTCATTCCAAGCTTCAGCAGTCTCATCCGAGGTTGCAAGGAGATACAAAGAAGGATCAGGTTTTCAATTTATTGTTTCTTTTTTCGTTGTGTAGTATTTCTATTGTATACGAATATAATGCATAAAACCTATAGAGAAAGATTATCTCACTAGCTCCAAACTTCATCTAGTATATTTCATACTCATTGTCAGGACCGTATAGTTTGGTCGGGGCATACCATGTGGCCCTAACCTCTTTGTATGGTCTTAGACCATGTCTTCCAACTGCACTTTCAAATTCAAATCTTTTGTTGGGTCTTATACTTCATATAGGTCAGACTTTCTTAGAAAAATCATCTACATAACCCTATATAAGTAAACACTACCTCATTTGCTAACCTAAAACTCCTAAGGCAATGCACTACAACACTTGATGGTCATTGTGTGTTATTGTTTTCATTGATGTAAATTCCATTAAAGTAAAAGGGTGTCATGGTGTTATATGAGTCTCCATGAGGTGTTAGTCAATGGTAAAACATGAAGGTTGATTAGTAGTGTCATGTTTGGTGATGGTTTATGAGGTCCTCGAGCATGGTTTAGCTTGCATAGTCATTATATGAGTTCTCCCAATTTGGTAAAAGGTTGTAATTATGTCAAAAAGGTTGGTATGATGTGTCAAGATGTCTAAGAGTCTGCAGTGAGGCCAGCAAGTTTAGTTCCTATGATGTCATGATTGAGTCAAGTCATTTTAGGCCTATTCCTAGCCCTAGCACATGTAGTATGGAATGAAGGTATGAGTTTTTGGTAATAATCAGCCATATTGGAGCATGGTAGAATCATGGTGATAGTGTACATGAATTGTATGATGAGTTTTAGGTCAGTTCTTAGAGGTTTTATGGTGTTTCATGGTCCTTGGGAAATAAGCAGGTGAAGACAAGGTAGGATTACATAGGTAAGTCTTAATGGATAGATATTTCTAGATATATTTGAGCTATATGGTGAGCATGGACAGTTAGAGGATGTTTTCATGATGCTTCATGACAATTTTCATGTCATTATGAATAAGGAATTACAATATACATCAATTTTGGAAAAATCAGCATTCTAGAGTGTGTTTTTGAGTAAAAGTTGACCTTCTATTACTCATTTTGAATTGTACACTTTACATGGGACCCATATATTTTTGGGGATGTTTTACATGGATCTAATAAGGCTTATCAAAAATAATGAGGTGGTTTTATCGTCACATTTTTCTGAGCAATTGTTAATAAGATAAGTTGTTTTGAAACCCTAGCTTAAACAAACTTAGAGAAAAAGGAGTGTACTGATTCTATTTTGGTTCCTTTTTGAAAATTGATGATTTTAGGTTGTAGAGGAATCCTCCAGCTTTCCAGAAAGGTATATTAGAGTATGTGATTGTATGTGGGCCCCACTCAAAATTGTAAGTTTCTAAAGAAGTTTAGTTTGGGGCAAAGTTCTCCAAAGAAGGTGATGAATAAATTGATATTGTTTTTAGCAAAGGAGTTTTTATATATTTCCATGATATTTTTAGGTCATGGTTGAGGTCTTAAATGGAAAAGTGTGCCTTATTTATGAGGACTAGTTTTTGGGGCAGTTTGGAGTAATTTGTGGTAAAAGTAGAATTACATGAGCTACATGTGGATTTAAGACTTGGTTCAAGTTTTTTTGTAATCTTGGTTCAGATATATTTCCATTTATATATCAAAATTATGTTTTTATAAGGTATGAACAAGTTATGACCTCATATTTGAAGGTCAAATCTTCAAGATGCCTAGTTAAGTAGGGTCTTGAGAAGTTTCCTGAGGTTGATGATTCTTCTAAGTTTCTTCATGATTTTTGAAGGTTGATGAGTGCTTAGAAAACATGTATAAGGGTGTTCCATGCTTTGGTTAATCTTGGAAGTGATTTTGGAGGTGATGGAGCAAGTTGACCTCAAGACTAGTTCTTGAGTCCTAGAAGCCTATAAAATCGCCAAAGATAGACTGATTAAAGACCTTCCACATAAATTTTGAAGGAAATGTAAGGTTTTATGGAAATAGTATTCAGATTTATTTCCAATGTTGTATGGTTTTTCTCATGATGATTAGATTTGATAGGTCATCCAATCAGTTTGTGAAGAAGAGGGTTTCTTCTTTTTTTAGATACGATTGATCCGGCTAGGAAATGGAGGTAGAAGACACATGAGATGGATTTATTGATGTTTGATATTAGTTTGAGAGTGAATAGGGATGAATTTTTTTCTATTAAATTAATTTTGAGCTCTTGAAAGTAACAATAAGGATGCAAACTAGTTGAGTTCCTAAAATTTCTTTCTCTGGGCAAATCGGTTTAGTGAAGAGGAAATTTGGTGTGGTTTGCATGTATGGGTGTTTCATGATATATATAAAGAATGTATGTGATATAAACATCATTAAATTTCCAATGAGTGGTTACATTCCATATTTGAGGTGTTCTTGGGTGATCTTAAGGTACATAGGTGAAGACTAGTTCTCTAGAAACAGTTGATTATTTTGTGAATGATATGAGCCTTCTTAGTAATGTCATGAATAATGTGATTGGTGCAAGATAATTTACACCATGGATTATATTTTTATTTCATATTTTACATGTGTGATAAATTTTGGAGTTTTAATAATCATGGTGATGAGGTTTGTTGTCTTTGATGAATCAGGTCATGGGGGTTTAAGCTATTTTTGAGCTTGTTTGGTGTGTTTGAACATGGCTGACCTATAAGGGTCCATTTTATGAATTTATATGAGTATGGTGTTATGTTTTTGAGTTATTTTTGTCTATATTAATAGTGAGGACCTACCTATGTCATGTTTGTGAGATGAAAAGCATATAAAAGTCCTTGTTTAGTTCATTTTTGAACTAGTTGATCAAGGAAGGAAAATGTGATCTATGTGAAAGTGTGAGAGCTATTCAAGGGCATAAATTTAGAGTTTAGGATGAGTTTTAAAATATTAATATTGATGATGAGTATGTTTTCAATGGTTTGAATCCAATTTTGTCCATGAGAGAAGAAGAAAGAGTGAGCTAGGTGAATGAGGATTTGAAGAAGGTTTGTGAGTTGAATTAGTGATATCCATCGGTTGTAGCAAAAAAAAAAATCAGATATCTACATATTTATATGGTTGATTTGGTTATTGATCATCTTAGGGGGTTTTATCCTCCTTGTGAAGTTTTTCTTCACTAAATTAGGGGTTGGTGCTCCTTGTAGGGTTGATGCTCTACTTAGTTAGGGGTTGGTGCTCCTTGTGAAGTTGGTGCTTCACTAAATCTCTTTGCTTTATGTAATATAAGTAGATTTTCAGTGGGTTTTCTTCCCTTGATGGTTTCCCACTTATATATGGTGTTCATGTGTCTTATTCTTTGTTTCATGTTCTTTTGAATGTTTAATACACACCTAATGTGCTCATATGGTTATGGATGTTAAATGGTTGAATGAAATGATGAATGTAAGTAATGGAAAATGAAATGAAAGTTTTGTAGACTTATTCACCCCCTCTCATTCCATTTGTGATTCCAACAACACTCACTTTTTACACTTGTAAAAGGCATCCAATGTTCCCTAAATCTCTAAATTGTACATCTAAAGTCAATAGGAAGCACCCACATCGGTATAAAGCTACAAACCAAGTCGAGGAATCCATATCTCTCATCTACAAGCATCCAAACATAATCTCTCCAAGTTTTTAACAATATCCAAGTCAAATCAAGCATGTTCAAATCAAATGCCAAATCTAATTGATCCGTCTATACATCACATGTTAGGTAGAGAATGATTTGTAGTTTGAGGCCAATTTAGAGTAGTTCCAATGTCATTGGTGCACTTGGGGTGACCATAAGCCTTCTAAAGTTTATTTTTAGGACTATTAATCCATGGCTATGTATGAGATGATTATCACCCATTTAGATAGCTTCACTTTGCATGTATAATAACTAGGGTTTGACAATTATGGACAAATTTAGGAAGGAAAACAACTCAAAAGCTTTAGAATCAGGTTCGTGGTAGGTCCAAGACTGTATAAAAATGGTTGGATGATATGGTACAATCCTAACCTGATGGTATAGTCTTGACCCAAGTGAAAACACAATTCCAACTCAAGTTGTGAGGGTTTCTCGAGTTTAGTTTACCTAATTTTTTCATTACACGCTTTCAAATTCCTTCTAAAATTAGTAGAAACTAGTTAAGTGCCCTTGTACATCTATTTTCTTCATTCAATTGCATGTTAGTTTAATTTTCTTGTATGTTAATTCTTCCTATATTTTTTTATAAGAGGTAAAAAAGGGTTAAGGGGACCCTACCCTAAACAAAGTCACAACTCCATGAGAGCAGATTAATACATTACATAACCATCAAAAATGATAAGATAAAATTCTATACTAAATGGGTTCCCCTAGAAGAAATAGAAAAGAGTAGCTAAACAATAGTAGCAAAAAAGCACGAGAACTAACTAACAGATCAGAAACTAATAGCCAAAAAACATAGAGACAAAGAAATAAAAAAAACACCCCTCCCGAGATCATTTATAGGATTTTTCAAGCCCCTCCAAAGATCTTTGCCCATTCCTTAGCTTGTGAGCATTTATGTTACCAGCCAAAGACACCAAATCGAGACCTTTAGGACTCACCTTTCTTTTCTGCCCTAACTATCCATGCACTTATAAGCATTAATGAGTCCCTTGTGGGATGAACCAGTCCCTCCTCAAGGTGTGGTTGTCAACACACGGTCCAAAAGGAGAAATATCGGAGAGGGAAAACCACTCGATTCAAGTGACCCTCAACCTTCCACCACTCCACAAGGTCCTGGTGTTCCAAGAGCAACTCCCAACATGTAGAACCAATCCAAGTCACCTTCCAAACCTAGTCAGGCACCGGTTGTAACAACCCATGTGCAAGAAAGAAATGTGTCTAGGAAGGGGTAGAAAAAGGATAGCTCATTCAATATTATTGAGAAAATGAAGAAGACAAGTGTGAACATCTCACTATGGGAGTCATTGGCCATTCCAAGGTAGAGATTTGTTGCAAACTGCCATGTAAAATTGGTCAAGTTCAAGTCAACCTCCTAACCAACAAGAGAGAGTGCTTGCCAATGCAGTTCAACCTAAGAGGAACCAAGGAGAACAACAAGGTAAGAACTTGAGGCCTCCTCCATTCTATGTCTCATTGATTATTGGAGACAAATTAGTGCATAATTGTATGATTGACTCTGTGGCTAGGAGTTTTGTGATGCCCAAACAAATAGATGATCGGTTCAATTAGTTCAATATGAAGTCATCTCTAGAGGAGTAGTTCAATTAGATGGGACAGCAGTGACCACTGTGGGAATCATCAAAGATCTGAGTCTCACTCTACATGCCTGCCCCAATGTAACTATCTTGCAAAATGTGTCCATCATAGATTTGCCACCACATTTTACTTTGTGTTTGTCTAGGGACTTCACTACCAAGATTGGAGGCTACATGTCTGCTGATTGGTCACACATGCTCTTTAGGACAAGGTATGGGGAAAAGGCCACAATCAAATCTAGAACCTATTGTTGACTATCATATTAAACCCTATGTACCTAGCCCAATCAATGCCAACTGCTCAGCCTTTGATCAAGAAGACCTCCTAAACACTAATGAAGTATATACCAAGTTGGGATGTATCCCTGATTTGACTCTAGATGAGTGGGCCAATAAAAAACATGCTTTTGACCCCTACAAGGAGATGGAAGAATCTGAGCTGGGTGTCTACTATCTACATGAAGAGAATCATCCTCTTCCTGACCTAATCAAGCCAGAGTACAAGGATGACAATGAAGTATGGCAATTATTCTTTGATGGCTCAAGGAGTAGACAAGGAGCTGGAGGAGGAGCTATGATTGTGTCCCCCAGAGGTATGAAATATTATTCAGCCTTTAGATTTCAGTTTTCTTGCTCAAATAACACTGTGAATATGAGGCTTTAGTCCAAGGTCTTCATTGGGCAAGAAATCTAGGAATCAAGAATTTGCAAGTATTCGGTGATAGTGAGTTGGTTGCTAATCAAGTAAGAGGACTAAATGTTGTTAAAAATGACCTACTCAAGAACTATAAGAGTAGGGTATGGGATCTCATGGAATATTTCAAGGCTTTCAGCATTGTGTCCATACCCAAAAAAGAGAATGAAGCTGTTGATAGACTTGTAGCAGTTGGAGCAGCATTTGATGTGGTGGACAACATCAAGAGAGACAAAGAACAACCACATATCCATGTGGTTGTGAGGCCGGTAGTGCCAGATAATAATACATGCTTGGAAAGTGTTTGAGAATGATCAACAGATCATCAATTTTTTGCAAGAAGAGGCTGAATTCTCAGCCCATAATCAAAACAAACTAGAGCAGCAGTATGGGAACCAGATAGTACAGCTACATACAAACAAGCTTCCCAAAGGCTTAGTGACCCTAGAATCCATTTTCAATCCTAATGATTAGTTCAAAAAAGAAAAGGCTAACATGCATATCAAAGGAGAGGATTCGAGTCAATCCCAGTTGGAGAAGACAAAACACTTCAAATTGGCAAGGTGGCCACCAAGCAGGAAAGGCATGAATTCATACAACTTTTCCAAGAATTCCCTGATGTGTTTGCTTGGAGTTATGAAGACCTAAGGGGTTTCAATCCCAAACTAACACAACACATAATTGAATTGGACCTAGTTACTCAGCCTATCAGGTAGAAGCAGAGACAATCAACCCACATATTGAGCCTCTGATGAAGAAGGAGTTGAACAAACTAATAGAGGAAAGTATCATATTCCCAATCAAGCATTCAAGTTGGGTTACAAATCTAGTCCCAGTCAGAAAGAAAAATGGGGAAATCAGGTTGTGTGTTGACTTTAGGGATTTGAACAGAGCCTCCCTCAAAGATCACTACCCACTCCCTTCAATGGAATAGATTTTGCAAGTAGTGTCTGGGTCAGAGAGATATTTTTCTCTCTTAGATGGCTATTCGGGATACAATCAGATCATGGTGAAAGAATATGATCAATTCAAAACTGCTTTCACCACCAAATGGGGCACCTATGCATACAAAAAAATGCCATTTGGACTGTCCAATGTTGGTGCTACTTTCCAAAGAGCCATGGATATGGCATTCAAAGGGCTAATCAACCAGATAGTGTTGATATATCTGGATGATATCACTGTGTTCTCTAAGAACATGGCAGACCACCTTTTCCATCTAAGGCAGGTGTTTCAAAGATGTAGAAGATTTGGGGTGTCTTTGAACCCCAAAAATGCATATTCTTGGCCCATGAGGGAAAGCTTTTGGGCCACATTGTGTCTAAGGAGGGTCTAGCAATTGATCCAGAAAGGGTTGAAGCAATAAAAGCACTTGTCATTTCCCAGTCACAAGAAGGCTCTTCAAAGCTTCTTGGGGAAGATCAACTTTGTTCAAAGGTTTGTCCCAAACTTTTCTACTCTGGTTAAGCCAATAACACTGATGTTGAAGAAGAGCTTAGCATTCAAATGGACAACTGAAGGAAAGGCAAGCTTTGAAGCTATCAAAGAGGCCATATCACAGGCCCCAACTCTTGTAAATCCAGATTTTCCAAAGACTTCATATTGTATGCCTTTGGCGGAAATGACACTATCTCTGCAATCTTGGTTCAACAGAACAAAGAAAACTCAGAATAGCCAATTGCTTTCTTCAGTCAAAGTCTAGAAGACTATGAGGTGAGGTATTCCTTCATTGAGAAGAAAGTCCTGGTGGTGATCAAGGGACTGAAGAAGTTTAAGCATTTGGTGTCAAACAACAAAATCCAACTATTGGTCTCCCATGCAGGAGTCAAAGAATTCCTCCTCAGCAAGGACCTGAATGAGAAACGTGCAGGGTGGATTACTCGTGTCATGGAATATGACATTGAGATTAAGGTCACCAAGTTGGTCCATGGGAGGGGCTTGTGTGAGTAGCTAGCCTCTGCTCTACAAGATGAAACAAACAGTGAGAAGGAGGTTGTTCTGATTCTACAAGATGATCAAGAAAAAGAAAGAAATGATGTACCTACTCCTTGTTGGACCCAAGACATGGTGCATTTCCTTCAAACCAGCATGTGCCCTCATGGGATGAATAAAGCAAAAAGAAGGCATTTCAGGTTACAGCCATTCCATATGTTCTTATTGATGGTGTCTTGTTTAAAAGAGACATCAATGGTATTTTGTTGAGATGCATTGGGATGGATCAAGTGGAGAGAGTGCTACAATAATTTCATGTTGAAGTAGTGGAGGCCATTTTTCCCCAAGAGTGACAACACTCAAAATCATGAAAGCAAGATATTATTGGCCCAGAGTGTTTAGTGACTGTTATACATGGATTAAAAGATGCAAGAATTGTGCTTTCTTCAAAGGGAAGGAGAAGCTAGCAGCACTTCCATTACACCCAATCTCAGTCGACCAACCTTTTATGCAGTGGGGATTGGACTTCATTGGAGTCATCAATCCAAACTCAAGCCAGGGTCACAAATGGATCCTAATAGCCACATACTATTTTACCAAATGGACCAAGGCAGTGGCACTCAAGGAGCAAATGAGTCTAGTATCTTGGATTTCTATGAAGGAATAGTGACCAGATTTGGGGTACTAGCCACCATCATCTCAGACAATGCATTAGCATTTATAGGTTCCAAAATCATAGGATGGGCTGTCAAGAATGGGACTTATTTGAGCACCTCATCAAATTATTACCCTCAGGGTAATGGCCAGGTTGAGTCTACAAACAAGAATTTGTTAAAGATCATCAAGAGAACTCTGGATGAGAATCAAAGGACCTGCACACAAAGCTCAAAATGGCCTTATGGGCTGATAGAATAACACCCAAGAGATCCACAGGAAGCTCTCCATTCAAGCTTGTCTATGGGAAAGAGGCAGTGTTGCCTATATCACTTGAGTTACCAACATTGGAGCTTGTGAGGCAACTAGAAATGTCTGAGTTTGCACCAATGGAGGTCAGGTACATGGAGCTGATAGAATTAGAAGAAGCCAGAGAGAGTGCTCTCTAAGCATTGGAGAGGAGTTAGGCTTCAATCAAGAAGTGCTTTGATAAGAAAGCAAAAGCAAGGAATTTCCAGGAAGGAGACCTGTTTTGAAGTGGGATGCAGATCGAGCAAAACTAGGGAGACATTCTAAGTTCGATGCCATCTGGAGTGGTCCTTATATGATAACAAGATGCAAAAGTAGCAATGCTTTCTAGTTGTCCTCATTGGAGGGTGAAGAGCTGCAGATCCCAGTGAATGAGATCTATCTCAAGCACTGCTACTAAAAGGGAAGTCCCACTCTATACATATTAGTTTAGTTTCTCTTTCCTCTAAGTGCTTCTACACATTGTCTTGTTGTAGTGTAGATTGCTTTTCTCCTAAGTGCTTTTGCACACTCTACATGTTCCATTTGGAGCATGTATGATTTCAATTTTGTACATAGTCTTGGTGTTGTTTTGTTGTTCTTATGCAGTTCATTCAGAAAAATAGATGAAGCCCTGAGTTGAAACAATTTTCTACTCTCAAAAATCTTCATTTCAGGATTTTCTTATAAAATATGAGGATGTAAATGGCCAGCTTGTGAACCGAGGTAGAACTAGTATCATACTTATCCTTGACTCCAATCCCAACAGATACAACAAGGCAATTGATCTCTTCATCTAGCAGGAAGATGTCCTTGTGAGTCACCAAATTGTTATCCATATTTCACCCCCAGGTGAAATAGTGGATCGAATCACGACCCCACTTGAAGGAACCTAAGAAAACTCATCCAGATCCTACAAATTGGTTGCAAGAAGATTCAGCAATGGAGTGTGGAGGCCAAGAAAGATCAAAGGACCTGTATAAAAAAAAAAAATGACTCGCACGGTCATTTCTACATCTTAAATCCATCCTCCAAGTTATAGGTAGGTAGAACTATAAAATAGCAGGGTCAGACAATAAGGATCAATGCTACAAAGAAGCCAAAAGAAGGAAGAACGTGAAGATTTGAAGTCCTCGGGCTCGAATTGGTTCAGAAAAGGGAAAAAATGACTAAGTATGGAGGAAGAAGCGAAAAGGGCCACGTGCCTTAACGACGTTGTTTCAAGAGTGAATCCAAAAGGAGAAGTCCAAACTTGCACCAGCCCTCCGCATCTCCACGTGTCCCAGGGAAGAACGGAGGTAGGGTCAAATGGTCAAACAAAGTCAAAGGCAGACAGGGCGCCTCAAAAAATTGGCTAAGTATGAATGTGCAAGCGGAGAGTGCCAAGTGTCAGTGTGGCACATCCCCAAGAGTCGGTCCAAAGGCGGAGACCCAAATGAGCGCGAGCTCACCACGTAGCCCAAAGTCTAAAAATTAAGAAGGACCATTGAAAAGTCCACAAAGTAGTGGAGGCCGACAAGTGTCAACCTAACGCTCCTCCAAAGGCAAACTTTGGGTTGGATTTGCAAACATGTGCGGTGCCTCCACGTGTCCTCAAAGGGGGTAGAGTTAGTTGAATTGTCAAAGCATTAACAGGCCGGCGGAAGTTGCCAAGTGTCCTAAGTACATTGTTTCAAGGGGAAAATGGAAAAGAGATTCCCAAGCAAGTGCCAGAGTGACACGTGTCCTAGGGGAAAGCGGGAGTCGGGGAAAAGGTTAGTTTTTCACCCTTTGCCTCAAAAGGGGTAAAAGTTCTAAAAAGACCCGCGACTCCGCCCAAGAGGGAAAAAGTCAACATATAGACCCGAGTCAAAGCCAAGGCGGGGCATCGGGGAGAAAAGTGAAAATTTTCCTTTTGTCCAAAAGGCATAAAGGTAAAAATGGAAACGTGTTTCCCAGCCAACCAAAAGGAGCCATGTATCCCAATCAAAAGAGGGACCCATTTTCAAGTTGCCACGTTTTTCAAAAGAGGGACCCATTTTCAAGTTGTTTTCCCACCTATTTATATACATGATGCAAAACTTCAAAAGGGCATATCTTTCGACTCAGGGCTCAAGAGATTACTGAATCTGATATCGTTGGAAAGATCTCAACCTCGTCTACGCCATGGGAGTCTGAAACTTTAATTTTTGAGAGGGTAGGTGGAATAAAAATGGAGAAACATCTTCAAGATTTCAATGCAGGATCATCAGTCTCAACAACCAGATCGAATTCAATCTATTTCTATCGTTTCCTCTTCCTTCAAGGCACCAAATCGAGGATCGATGCAGTAAAGATGGATTCGAGGGAAAATTTTAGCACAAAACATTAACAATGGTGGTTGAGCTTCGACCCACATTTTCCCGCTTCTCTCTCCCTTTTTCTTCTCTCAGATCGATTCTATAAATACGGGGACAGATTCATTATAAAGGGTTGGATATTCTTAGTTTTGTAGGCTCCCTTCTCCTTCTAGCAAAAGGATCTGTGGGGTTCAGGCCTTCCATTAAAATTGTAATATGTTTCTACCTTTCAACTATTCTGTAATGAACTGTATCAATCTATTAGAGCAATAAAATACGTTTGTGATCGATCTTAGATCCTTCTTGTTTCTTTTTCTTCTATCTGATCTCTCATTATAGATCTGGTTGTCTGTGTTTGTTTATTGTATGTATTTTATTAGTTTGTGTCGAAGGTAAACTAAGTATTCATCATTCCTTTGGTGCATCACCTGGTAGTTTAGTTATTTCTCATTTTTGTACTCTTTTATCCCTGTCTCCTTGGCAAGTCTTAGACTAGGTATAGATATAGATCCTCTACAAATCCTCACGTATGTACCTAAACAGAGGAATAAGGAACCAACCTTTAATCTGGAGAGATTTTCCAATTCCAAAGGTCCCACACCTTAGGAAAAGTTCCATGTTATGCAATCACACCAAATGATTCTGCCTTAGAAAATCAGATCTTTAGAAATCATCTAGGGGTGTTGTGATTTCACACTAACAGATCCCAAACCCCACTTTAAGAAAAATTTGGCTTCATTCTGAAAGATAGTCTTCTTTTGAGGGTTCAAATTAGAGAAATTATCCTAAATAGTATTAACACAACGGGCTCCAAATTTCTTGATCGAATCCTTCTTACCTTTGAAAATTCTTCTATTTCTCTCCTTCCAAATCTCCCATGCTAAATGCATAATAGAAAAGGTCCACAAATATTTTAATCCTTGGCTCTTAAAAGGACTAGACCATTGAGACCATAGCTATTTAATGGAATCTAGGATAACACAACGAAAATTCGAATTTCTACCTTTGAAAATTCTTCTATTTCTCTCCTTCCAAATCTCCCATTTAAATTCAAATCGAAAATGCCCATTTTTAATCCTTGAAAAGAACTAGACCATTGAGACCATAGCTATTTAATGGAATCTAGGAAGACCAATAACTCAGATTAAGAATAGTCTTTCTAACCAATACTAGATAGGAACAATGAGAGAAAAGGTGTGAGGAGTCTTCACACTCACTTTCACACAACACACACATGTTAACCATATGGAAATTTCTCTTGTTTAGGTTGTTGACAATTAGAATCTTATCATGGATAACTAGCCACCAGAACATATTAATCTTGGGAATTAACTCTTTGACCCAAACACTTCCCCAATTGAAGTTTTTAGTTTCCCCACATCAGAAAAGAAAGAATTGTAGGCACTTTATATAATATGAGTTAAAATTTTGAATTATTATTTGTAGTGTTGCATCTTTGGTAGATTCGTAAATCAACTCTAATATATCCTACACCTACTTAAAATGAATTAAAATTTAATTAAGGGTTAATATTTTTAATGAACCTACTTTTGATCAAACCCTTAACCTAATATAAAATATTCTTATTTCCTTATGTATTAGGCATGTAGATATTTAAAACCTAATTAACTTAGGGTTTATATTTGGGTACATGTTTATTTGTCTAGGATTATGCTTCCTTTTATTTATCATCATGCCTACTTTTCATGGTCACTCTTTTCTTTCCTTTTCCATGGTTCACAAGTACTCTATTGACTTCAATACCTTTACTATAACCACATTGATTTTTCCAAACCTTACCCCCAAATTTTTTTATAATTTGTTCTCCATGAGTTATGCCACCAAATTAAATTTGATACCACCCCTTAAGTAAATGGGCATTAATGATCTAGAAATCATACCTACTCCTATCCATACACTTGTTTCTTTGTATTTTAATGATGATCTTAGCACTACCCTTCTTAACATAGGCCATAACAATTCACCCCTTGATTCTCATCAACTAGCACCACTTCCTATTGACCCTCTACTACTCACTATAGATGTTACTCCTATAGAATGTGTCACTCAGGGTGTTTCACTTCCTCCTCATTTTTATTCCAACACATATTATATTCGATAATGTTTCTTTTGTTATCATTGTTGATCATGGTCAACCCCAAGGCTCTAATTCTTAACCTAACTAGCATTATCAAGGTCTCCCTATTAAGGATGCTTGATAGTTCAATCAATTATTACAAGACAACCCCTTTAATAAATATCTCCTCCTCTACATTTCACAATATTAGCTTAAGAATGATTCGTTATCGATACCCTAACATTTTTGTTCCCACATCTCTGGTGTTTACCCCTTTGGGTGCACCTCATCTATTAATGCCACATGTTTTTATACATATTCCTACCACTACAATTTTCACCGCACATCCCATATCTACTCCTCATGGTTCACATGTATCTTCTTCTAGCACATAAGCTCTTGAATCCCTTGTTTATACTTTACAAGCACAAATATTACAATTACAACAAGGTGCATCTAGCTTCTTCTAATACTATGGATTCTACATAGTTACTTCATAATCCCCTTGGACTCAAAGTAGTTTCTTATACATTACCTATCGGGTTGGTTGTTCCTAAATTTCCTATATATGGTGGCAAAGGAGATCCTTTTGAGAATCTTGAATACTTTCTTTTTGCTTGCTTCATTATGCTTCCACTAACATTTTACTTACTAATATTTTTCCCAAGTATTAATTACTTCACATTCTAATGGTTTATGCTCTTCCCACTCATTCAAAGGCACACATTTAGTACTTTACAAAATCTCTTCTTGATGCAATTATCTATCAATATTGAGGAAAAAAATATGTACACATAATTGGCTCAAGTATGAAAAGGGTCTATTAAACCTCTTCATGCTTATGTGTTGCATTATAAAACCCTCTCACCAAGATGAACAATATCTTAGTTGATAATGAATTGCAAGACCTATTCACTCAAATCTTATTAGCCCCTTTGCAATATTCAATCATGTTTGATAAGTTTCAATCTTTTGACCATCTATGTCATACCTTAAAAGAGCGTGAGGCTAAGTTGTTATAAATGAACATACTAAAGTAAACTTTTAGCTCTCCTCTTACATCTGCTACTAATTTTTCAAGTAAAACCACATTCAAAAACAAGACTAATGAGTTCAAATATACTTTAAACATACTATTAATGTTATCTCGTAACCCATTAAGTTGTAATCTTATACCGTGCATCAACAATTTACTTGTTTGTAATTCCTCCTCACATTGTATTGAAATAATTATTTGAGTGTAATATTATATCTCTCCCTCCACTATTTGAGGTTGATATCACTCAACCTCGAGGAAATAAGTTCTATGTTCATGCTCATTGTGATTACCATTGATGTGTCGAACTCTACAGATAGTCGTTTAAACCTTCGTTATATTATTCAAGATTTTATAGATTATAAATCTATTGAATGGGATGAGACCACTAAATCTTCCAAGCTAACCAATGATAATGTTAAGCTAAAATATTCAATGATCCACTTCCTAAGCATGAAACTACAAAATTTTATTCGGATGTACATGATTAACCTAAATGGTTAATTTTTTAGGGGTAGTAACTGATTGAATATTATCTTTATCAACTAGTTTCCAAAGCTAATTACAATGATATCATAATAATACATGAAACAATATAGAAAATGATAGATAAATGAATTGAAGTACTAGCAATGAGGAGGAGAAGAGGACTTAGCTGATATTTTGGTTCTTGTGTTAATTTATGCTAGTTTGATGACTAGAAATGGCTAGAAATGATCTAACAGAGCTTTCACCATTGAGATTGTGTTATAAACAATCTGCTTGGGCCAAAGCATATGTTACAAAACAAATCATCCCCCAACTGTGGACCTTTTTATATGCCCGTGTCCCCATATACTTTAAGTGTATGTAAATTTATGGGTTTACAAATTGCTTTATGTTCTAATCTCGTATGGAATCTAGACCTCCAATACTGTGGGATGCTCATTGTACATGTGATCCAATCTTCAAAACCCTATGTGATGAGAGAAAGTCCTACAAAACAAAATTTAGGTGGGTTTTGGGTACCCTTGTGCACTTACGATGTTACCACTACTCTGAAGAGGGCTCAAACTGCATGTCATTCTCACCTAACATGTTATATCTAGAATATATGCAACTATATTGATAACCATGACCTTGCAACAATAGGATTGTATTTGATACTTTCCCTAACTTGAATTGACTTTGTTAATTTGCCTCTTGTACTTGTAGATCCGAGTGAATGACTTCCTAGAATGAGTATGCAGAGTATATGGATCTCAAGGGAGTCTTGAAATAGCATTGCTTGTGATTTCTCTTAGTGTTTACTCATTGGAATGTTAGGTGCCAAGTAGAATGAATGCCCTCCTTTAATGGGATATGAATAACTTGCTTATTGTTGGTTGGATATTTTTCAGCGACAAAATATGAGGTTCAACCACAAAGATGCAGACAAATTCCCTCCTCAAATAAAGCGGAGGCACCCTAATTATTACTATTATAACAACACCAAAGAATATTTACAATATTCACACTAATCTAGAATTGTGTGTGGGATCTCATCCTGATAGATTTATTTCTTTTAGAATGGATGATAGATTAAGAATAGAAGAAATTTATAAAAGTTAAAGTAGAAAGGAGGAACATAAAACAAGAAAAGTAGGAACGTGTTTTTCTCTGGAAAACACAAATTTGAAGATACTAACATGAGATAAAACAATAATAAACTTGATTGAGATAATGAACAATGAAACGGAATATAAATAATACTATAACATATTTAACTTAAGAACAATACATTACATTAAACAAAGAGATAACACTCAACACCTAGTTTGTAATGTGTCTCTCATATTCCTTATAACAAAGATTGAAAACACGAGTTTGTCTTCTCTTTTATAATTCCAGATTTTTAGCTTTGTCCAAAATCTCCCTCCTTGATAATGCTTTACATTTTACATTTATAAAGAAGGGTAAAGAGATAAAAATGGAAGTTGTTGGATTACATTATAAAAATAGAAGATACACATTAAATCCCTCTTGACTGGTTCTTACAAAATGACCAAGTCAACTTGTCAATCTAAAAGATGTCTCAACATCTCAAAAAATTACATGTTTGATGCGATCATTAAATTATCATCCCAGTCATGTTGATCCTTCTTGAGATTAGTGTTAACATGCTCGGTTAGGTCAGGCAGCTTGAAAGATCCTCAAAATACTCAATATCTAAGTGGATCACTACCTCTCCATCTTGATTCTTAACATCCCTAGATTTAGAATTGTAGTGACTAGTTGTTGTAAGAATGAATTTTGAACATTGAGTGGGTATGGGGAAGTCTACAAAGTGAGAGGTTACAAATGCATTACATCCAATTCATCTATGTGTTATTCATATCCTTGTTCTAAAAGTCTTCCATATCTACATGTCCCAATTCAGTATCTCTAATATCAACATTAGAGTCAATATTGGAAGGGGAAAGAACCCTTGATACTTATATTTCATTTCTTTGGAAGACTCTTCTTTACCCTTCCCTTTTCTAAATCATACATGGAGAATGAGCTGAAGAAATTTGTCTAAAATCCCTCTAGATGCTCAGAAATGACAACCAAAACTTTCACCCTGATTTACACACTTGAAAGTCTCAAATAAAACCCCGACATGTTTTTCTTCATGTTGGTCACCTTGAGAAATCCGGCGGACTATAGGAACTTAGAGCATGTCAAGCACCTTGGAAATCCTAATACATTAGGTGGGAACTTCTTGTTGATTTTTAATACAAAAATCCTGATACATTTTCGAAAAAGGGGACCTATTCTGCACCTTGGAGAGTTCAAAACATATGAGATTAGATTTTTAGACTTGTAGAATATACCAAGTGTTTCCTCTCCTTAATTCAAAATTTATATAATTATGGACAAGTTAAAAATCCTGACAAGTTTGTGCCAAGTTTTTTGGCATGTCTATCATTGTAAAATTCCCAAAATCATTCAATCATCTAGATTTTTTCTTAAAACAAGGAAAATACAATTTAAAAAGAGAAAAAGAATGTAGTAAAACACCAAGGACAAATCCACACCAAGGAAAATCAAATAGAATGAAAAATACCCAAAGATCACCTCCAAAATCAAAGGAAACCAACAAGAAGAGAAGCACTTACCAAGAAATGAGGTGGGCTTGAAGAAAAATCAAAGAAATCCAACCAAAACGCCAAGAAAATGAATTTAGGATTTCGTGGTTCAAAAGCAGAGCGTGGATTCAAATATGAATTCGTAAGTATGAATGAGATGGAAAATCCATATTTATAAATTTCATAGCATTTATTACACGTAGGATGACACATGTGGAAACCTAACACCATCGTAGAAATAAATGTGTTGACTCGGGGTGGGAATTTTATCATAGGGAACATGCCATGTATCCATGCAATCGAGTCCCCAAAACTCGACATAAAGAAACCTAAGTGCTTTTTGGAAATTGGGGATTGGAACATATGACACATTTGACATGTTTTTTCCCTTTCATGTTCTGATGCAAGAAAACCCAACACAAAGGAACAATCAAGTTTCGGAATCAGAAATCATCGAGCATTTGACATGTTTTTTCCCCAAGATATTCTTATATATGAAAAGTCCGAAAACCTGATACACTACAATGTTTTGGGGTTTGGGTCGGAATACATTAAACATGAAGCATATGTTTTTTGGCATCAATGTTCTGATGCTTTCAAAACTCCAAATCTGAAATACCGCAGTTGTTGGGTTTTAGGGGTCGGAAAACATGTGACATGTGACATGTAAAAATGCATGTTGATCCCAAAACCCAAAAATAAATTAGAAAATGTGTTTCAAGGATTAAAATTTTGTTTTAATAAGACAATGTAGAAACTACATAAGCCCTAAAGATGGAAAATTTTGATTGGTTATCTCAATTTATCGTAGAACTCAAAAATTGGGATAACAATTGACTCTGATTGGGGACTTCTTTCAAAGTTAGGATAACTTAAAGGAAGAGAACCCCTAATTTCACAAATGCCTATCCATTTGGCCAAATTCAAATATAAAAGGAATTATGAGATGCACATGAACAAACGAAGAAAACACACAAGCAAAAACAAAGAATGAAAACAAACAAACCAAACACACACCTAGGGAAAGGAAACACACATCAAAATGGAAAACTATAATACAAGAAAGAGAAAACTTGCTCTATTGTCTAACGAATTTGAGATATTTCCCACTATGAGACAACAAGAGATGTGCCCCATCCAGGTAAGACATATAAAATATATTTTCTCCACATAGGAGGTGAATCTTGGAGGGACCTCTACATAAAGAGTAGAATTTACCATGCATTCCTTTATGCTCTTTTCTTTTGTCCCACAGAAGGACTAAGTCTCCAACCTGAAATCCTGCTATTTGGCCTTCTTGTCAAAAACTTATTTGACCTTATTCTCATGTTTTGTAATCCTATCAACTACATTTTATCTCTTCTCCTCCAACTTTGTTAGGTACATGACTCTCTTCTCCATATAGTTTTGAAATGTTTCATCTTCAATCATCTTGGCCAATTTTAGGGCTGACAACTCTAGGGATATAGGAATCTCAACATCAACACCATAAAGAACTTGAAAATGAGACATATTGATAACCCTTTTAGGAGTGATACCCAAAGTGTATTATACAAATCCTTATTCCATGTTCGTTGATTATCATCAACCAGCTTCCTAATTATAATGACCAAATTTTTGTTACTTGCTTCTACCTCACCATTCCCTTTAGGGTAATAATCGAGGCATGAGCCAAAGTGATCTCATAGCCATAAAAAAATTGGTGAGTTCATAAGATGAGAAATTTGAAGCATTGTTGGACATAATCTTATGAGGAATGCCAAACCTTACTATTATGTTCTCCTTGATGAAGTTTCAAACAACTTCAGAGGTAGTATGCTTCACAGAATGGCTTCCACCCACTTGGTGAAGTAATCGGTTGATGTCAAGACATATTTTTTCCTAGCATTAGATAGAGGGTTCATTGCACCGATAAATTCAATCTCCCATTCTTAAAAGGGTTCACCATCATCATATGCCCGAGGGGAAGTGTTGTCAATTTAGGAGAACCAATGAATTCCTAGAAAGCCTCACACTTTTCTACCCATTTCGATGCAACTTGAAATAAGGTGTGCTAATAATATCTTTCTCACAGGATCTTATGAGTGGTAATAGATGCCTAAAAATGTTCTCCACAAGCCAAGTTATGGTAATCCTCTAGAATCTTACTTTATTGATATTTGTCCACACAAATGGAGAAAAATTGCATTGATTCCATGTTTGTACAATCCATTGTCCCAAAGCACTTACTTGGCTGATTTGAGTTTCAAAATCCTTTTTTATTTTGATCTTAGGTGTTTGGGACATTCTCCATATGTGAGAAAATATGCAATGTTTAAGTACCACTCATCCATTGTGCTCATGAACAACACCATAGGCAATTCTTCCACACCTTCCTCTATATTGTTGGTTTCTTCCATGAGGGTTTTTCTCAACAATGAGTTGACATAGTCATCTCCCACGCACAATTTTGGTGGGTTCGATATCATGATCATACTCTTGTATTTTCACAATCCAATTACCTCTTTGACTACCTAGCTCTTGTTGAGTTAGGATAAAATTTGCAATAGTACCAACTAGGACCAACGTGTGAGATTTCAGTGTGTAGTATCTAAAATGTTTCATTTCCCGAACCACTAAGTAAGTATGTTTCTCAATCTATGAAATTTTTAATTCATGAGACTTCAAGGGAAAACTCATAAAATAAATAGGATATTCAAATCATTCATTGTTCCTTTGGACCAAGATGATAGAAATAGTATGAGCAGAGGCGTAGTTGTATATGATGAAATACTTTTGGAAGGTAGGACATACCAGGACAAGGGCGTGAGCATGGATTCCTTGATGTCATTAAAAGTATACTTTCCATCAATATTCCACCGAAATGAAACCTTACCTTTCATCATCTCCACAATATGTCAAGTCTTATCAAAGCAAAATCAAGAATGAACCTTCTCACAAAATTTAATTTCCTAAAGAACGAATGTAAGTTGGTTTTACTTATAGAAGTGTGAGACTTTGTATAGCCTTGAATCATTCAAATTAAAACTTGTTCCTTCCTTGGTCACAATGTGTCCCAACAACTTACCTTTTATGACTCTAAACATATATTTCTTGGGGTTCAAAGAAATCCCGTGTTGTTGGCATCTTATCATAATCTACTCCAAGTGATTGTAATGGTCAAATCTCTTCTTAGAGAATACAGTTAGATCATCTAGATATACCATAATGATCTTACCCATCAAGTCCCTAAAGGCCATATCCATCTCCCTTTGAAAATTAGCTCATGTGTTGATCAACCCAAATGACATCCTTCGATATGTGAAGGTACCCTAAGGACTAGTGAAAGTTTTCTTATACTAATTTTCACTTGTTTGTACCACTGAAAATCCATCCAACACGGAAAGCATTTCAAAACCAGTTATTGTTTGTAAGATTTGATCCATAATAGGTAAAGGGTAATTTTCCTTTAGGGAGAACTGGTTGAGATTACAGATTCTACGCAAATGCATATTTCTCTTTTCTTCTTACATATTGTGAAGATGTTGGAAACCAGTGTATAATGATGAATAGGAAAGATGATACTTATATCCAACATCTTTTGGATTTCTACAAGAATCATGCCAGAGATCTTTATGTTGTAGTGGTGTTGTTTCTTCATGTAGGGATGAACATCATAATTGAGAGGAATTTGTGTTGAACATATTTTTGCTTATAATATTTTAAATTTACATATGACCAAGCTAGAAATCCATATATTTCTTCAATAGCACAAAAAAACTTATTTTTCGTCAAATGAGCAAAGATTTTCCAATATTCACAATCCTAGGTTGTTTTCAAAATCCTAAACTCACCTATTCAACTTCAAAGAGAAGAATTGGGTTCAATTTTTTGGATGAAGCAATCATGTTTGTCAAATAATCCTTCCATGGACACCGATCCTTTGGGGATTTTGTTCCCTTTGAGATGAAGGAATTCACCACTAGCCTCTCTTGGTGTGAATTAGAGGAGGATTCATGGAAAGTTGATTTGGAACCTCATTGAGGTTATCAAAAATTTTGAGAAAAGTAAGGATCTTTCAATCGTCATTCAATACTTACCAATGGGAAGCATTATCGAACACTTGGATGGTGGACTATCTCAATTATGTACTTGTCTTCTTTGAATTATGGATGAGGCAACAACAAATAAGGTGAAGTAGATATAGAGAGAGAATCAACTTTATATTTGTGTTCTCTTAACACGGCCTTGATGGAAAATGCTTTAAAATATTCAATGTAGTCCCAAACCCTGTTTTTGTAATGCTTCAAGTGATCATTCTTCACTTGATATATATTCTTAACTTGGTTCACAATGAGTTCAACATCTCCTTGGGCCTTGATATTTTTAACTCCCTTCTATTTTTTCATCTTTAAACCAAATAACAAAGCTTCATATTCATTTTTGTTATTGGTGTTATCAAATTATAGTTTAAAAGAGAGCGGAAAAAATCATAATCAAGAGATATGAGCACCAAACCAAATCCATATCTCGAAGTTAAAAATCTACCATTGAATTCCAAAGTCCATACTTCATTAGGATCTCTTTCAATGACAAAGGTAGAAGTAAAATTCTGATCTAAAGTCATCAAATATGAACCCAGGACTAGCATCTTCAAAAATAATTTATGTCTTGGGATCATTTGATTTGGTAACACGGTATTTTTCTTAAACCTCGGGTTCAAGCATGTGCATTGTTCCATTGACAAGTATTCTTTCCTCCGACCAATCTATGTGAATCTCTCCTCCTACATCTCTACAAAAACCTCTTCCCAACAATATTCCATAAGCAATTAGAATATCTACAACCAAGATTGTCATCTTGACTCTCTTCTCAGGAAACGCAACAAACGTGAATTAAACATCCTTGGTTTTTTCTATTATCGGGACTTTCTTAGTCTCAATTGAATAGTAATTCCCAAAGTTTTGTGAGAGTGAGTCCCAAGGCATGAGCTACCTTGGTGGGAATGATGTCATCAAATGCTCCCGAATCTATAATACAATTGTTCGAAATTAAAACCATTGATGAGAATGACAAGTAAAATGGCTCAATTTTCCTAGATGAGGAAGTTGAAGCCAAATTTTTTGAGATGAGGGAGGCATGGGATTAGGAATAATTTCATTGGAGGAAGTAATCGTGAGAGGTACAATAGTTATAATTTTAATAAATTGAGTCAACCTTTTGAATTACTCAAGATTTGACTTAAGGTACTCTGGTTCGACATCTAAACTTTAGTTTTCTTAGCATGATCAATAATGTCAAAATTTGTATAAAAGGGGGTTATTGAAGGAGTAGACCCTTCATTACTTTCTTGTACAGAGATGTGGTCTTGGGAGTAGCGGAAGAAGGGGGATTAGAGGTGGAGGTAGCCTTCTTGACATGAGGTTTCTCTTTTGGCTGAATGGGAAAGGAGTACCTCTTTTAGCGATGTTAGGAATGGCCATTAGATATTATTTTTCTTTCTCCATTTCTTTGGTTTTCTCCACTTTTTTCCTTTGATTTTTTGAATGGGTAAAAATAACAAAATATTGACTATTCATGTCATTCACTACATCATCATAATCATCTTCTTCATATTCCAGGTACCCGATATTGGAGTCATCAATTGGCTTCGTCATATGATTATTTAGTGTAATCAACATCTTCAAAAGAATATTTAACTTCATATTCATGTGTTTCTTCTCTTTCTTTAACCACCTCAACGACAACATTGACAGGAGGAGCTTTAATAGCTAACCTTGGTTGAGTATCCAATAACCCTATCTTTAGCGGGAGTATTATTATTATTGTAATTTATCCTTGGGATATCCCAATAAGGAGTGTTAAGTACATTCTGAGACATTTGTTTATTTAAAGTTAACAAAGCATTATCCAATCTCTAAATCATGGGATCACTAGTACTTTGAGATACACTTTGAATTTTAGGTTTAGAATAATCCCTCCTAACTTTACCATGATAAGATCATCCTCGATCTCCATAGTCGTTGATTTTGCAGTATACAAATCAGGAATATTTGACCTCCATAACAAGAATCTAACTTCATGTAGTTGAGCATTAACAAAGAAAAAAATTTGATTTTAAAGAGTAGGGGTAGCACACTTCATAATCTTGTGGATCAACTTGTTGAGTTGTGTAGTAAAATCACGCATAAATTCATGTGGTTATTTCTTCATCTAAGTGAGTTTATCCAAGAATGCACACGCATCCTCTCTGCAGATTTGAATCTTGCTTCAAACCTTATTCTCATATTTTCCCAATTATTGATAGACCCAGGGGGTAAATGGTAGAACCATTCGGTGGTGGAGCCTTAGAGAGTCTCAACAAAAAGGTGAATAGACACATCCTCATGAGCAACACCCATAACTTCACAATCCACAAAGATCGCAGCTATGTGTTCATCGAGGTGTTGTTTTTCATCACCATTGAACTTTGGGAAGTTCTTCTCATAACCATGGGAATGGAGGTGGTGGTGGAGCAGCCATTTTTTAAAAGTATGTGCATGTAGGAATCTGAGTTTCACTAAAAAATAAAGCTCTGCAAGTTGTAGATGAATTGTCCTCTCATGCGGCTTGGTTTTGATGAACATGTGATGATCTCTTTAAATGTCTAAAGGACCACCTCTCGGGAGCGAGGTTAAAATTATGCCACTAAAATAGCTCAAATATAGGATTCACCTCACCTCTTTCTTTTCTATTGTAAGTAAAAACCTTTCCTGCCAACTTGATTCAGGAAAGAAAAGGTAGGAAAAAGAAAATATGGAGCTGTTAAAGGTGCAATAAATCCTATCTTGCATGTCCATAATCCCCAACAAATATGACAAAAAAATTTGGCTGGATATTTTTTCAGAGACAAAATATGAGGTTCAACCACAACATGTGGGACAAAGTCCCTCCTCAAATAAAGGGGAGGTGCCCTATTTATTACTATTCTAACAACACCAAAGAATATTTACAATATTCACACTAATCTAGCATTGGGGGTGGGATCTCATCCCAGTAGATTTATTTCTTTTGGAATGAAATATAGATTGAGAATGGAAGAAAGTTATAGAAGTGAAAGTAAAAAGAAGGAATGAAAAGAAAGAAAAGTAGGAAAGTGTTTTTCTTTGGCAAACATAGATCCGAAGATACTAACACGAGATAAAATAGTAATAAACTTGATTGAGATATAATGAATAATGAAATGAAATTTAAAGAATATTATAACGCATTAAACTTAAGAACAATACATTAAACAAAGAGATAACACTCAACACATAATTTGTAATGTGTCTCTTATATTCCTTATAACAAAGATTGAAAACACAAAGTTTTTTTCTTCTCTTGTACAATTCCAACTTTCTAGATTTGTCCAAAAATATACCTCCTTGATAATTCTTCAACATTTTCCATTTATAGAGAAGGGAAAAAGAGAAAAAGGGAATTTTTTTGGATTACAATCTAAAAATACAACATACACATTAAATCCCTCTTAATGGTTCTTACAAATGACCAACTTGTCAATCCAAACAATGTCTCAACATCTCAAAAAATTGCATGCTTGATGGAGTCTCATTGAATTGTCTTCCCAAGCTTGTTGATCCTCCTTGAGATTAGTGTCAACATGTTCAAGTGAGTTCAGGAATCTTAAGGAGATCCTCAAAATACTCAAGATCTAATTAGATCACTACCTTTCCATCTTGATTCTTAACACCCTAGATTTGGAATCATAGTGATCGGCTCTTCTACAAGAATGAAGTCCAATCATTGAGTAGATGTGGGGAAAGCCACAGCAAGAGGTAGTCCACTATTGTAAATGTGTTGCATCCTACACGTTTGTGTGTGATTCTTAACCCTATTCCAAAAGTCTTCCATATCCGAATGTCCCGAGTTCAATATCTCTAATATCAATATTGGAGTCAATTTTAGAAGGGGGATGACCCTTGATACTTATATTTTATTTCTTTGGAATACTTTTCTTTATAGAAATGGATAATGTGTCTTTGAAGAAATATGTCTTAAAAATCCTCTAGATGCTTAGAAATGACAACCGCAACTTTCACCCCCGATTTACACACTTAAAAATCCAAAAACCCCGACTTGTTTTTTTCCTATTGACACCTTGAGAAATCTTACACATTGTCGAACTTAGAGCATTTCGAGCACTTAAAAATTCCCAATACACTTTGGGTGGGAACTTCTTGTTGATTTGCAATTCAAAAATCCCAACACGGTGTCGGAAAAGGAGACTGTTCCGCACCTTGAGAGTCTAAAACACATGATATTACATTTTTAAGACTTGTAGAATATACCAAGTGTTTCCTCTCCTTAATTTATAATTTCTATAATGATGGAAAAGTCAAAAATCCTAACAAGTTTGTGTCATGTTTTTTGACGTGTCTATCATTGTAAAAATTCCCAAAATCATTCAATCATCTAGATTTCTTCTTAAAACAAGGAAAAATCATTTAAAAAGAGAAGAAGAAAGTAGTAAAACACCAAGGACAACTCCACAGCCAAGGAAAATCAAATATAATGAAAAACACCCAAATAACACCTCAAAAATCAAAGGAAACCAACAAGAAGAGAAGAACTTACTAAGAAATGAGGAAATCTTGAAGAAAATTTGAAGAAATCCAACCAAAATGCCAAGAAAAATGAATTTAATTTTTTGGGGTTCGAAAGGAAGAGCACGGGTTCAAATTTGAATTCCATGCAGTATGAATGACATGGAAAATTCATATATTTATAACTCTCATAGCATTTAGTACACGTAGGATGACACGTGTGGAAACCTAACTCCACCTTGGAAATAAATGTGTTGACTTGAGGGTGGGAATTTGACCACAGGGAACATGCCATGTATCTATGCAATCGGGTCCCGAAAACTCGACACAAAGAAACCTAAGTGTTTTTCAAAATTCAGGATCAATACACATGACACATTTGACATAATTTTTCCCTCTCATGTTCGATGCAAGAAAACTTGAAAAGCCTAACATAAAAGACTAGTAGGGTTTTAGAACTGGAAATCATCAAGCATTCAACATGTTTTTGCCATGGGATGTTCCAATGTATGAAAAATCTAAAAACCCGATACACTATAGTGTTTCAGGGTTTGGGTTTGGAAGACATTGAACATGAAGCATATGTTTTTAGCTTCATGTTTCTATGATTTAAAACCCAAAACCCGAAATACCGCTTTGCAGGTGTCAAATTTTGGGGTGGGAAAATGTGTGACATGTGACATGTAAAAATGCATTTTGATCCCAAAACCCAAAATAACTTAGAAAATGTGTTTCAAATCTAAAATTTTGGTTTTTCTAAGACCATGCGTAAAGTACATAAGCCCTAAAGATGGAAATTTTTGATTGGTTATCTCAATTTTATTATAGAGGATAACACTTATATATGTGTTTTGGATTTGAAAAAATCAGATAAGGTTGACTAGAAGTGTACCAAAGGAATTAAAATTGATAAAAGTATCATTAGAGGAAGAGGGACCAAAGTGGCCAAGTTGGCCCATAACGTATGGGTGTTATGGCCCTTCCTAGATGATATGGTCCCAAAGGCATGTGCGAGTAATCTAAAAGTTGGAATATGAATATGCGAGGGTATAGCTTCATTTTATAGATTGATATGAACATCATGTGAACAAGTGGATTATATGTGCAAGAAATAATGAGTGAGATATAACTAGGGATGTCATAATTGGTCAAATTAAACAAGTGTGGGCTAGTGCAAGAGTATTGTACAATTTGTGATGTTGAAAGACATGAATTACTAAAATGAGTGTCTATAGTACATAATTTTTATCATGTGGTGCCTCCATGATGTAGAAGCATCATTGTAGATAAAAAATTTTGGTTTTTACTAGATCTAGGTGTGTTAAAAGTCCTATAGAGGATCATGTGTTGTAAACAGCCCATTTGGACTCTTCTTGCTTGTAATAAGAGGTTTCCCTCCAAAACCTCGTATTTGAATTTTTAAATGTCTAGTTAGTAGTTCTTAAGTCTAGGTGTTAGTTTAGGATTAATAAATGGTGTAATAAGGTTTTATTAGACTTATTCTTCCCTAGACTTGACCTACTTAACCTATCTACTTAAACCATAATTCAACATGGTTAGTCTTCTCAAGGGTTAGTGAGGAGAGTTAGAACCCTAACTAACTCATCTTCTACATATCTTGTATGGATGCATTAAAATAAGGAGGTTAAGAGTAAGAAAGTAGGGAGGATTCTCTATTTTTAGAAGCCTTGAAGGCTCTTGAAGCTTGTATTTTCTTGAATGATCTAATAAAGCTTCTTTACATTTAATAAACTATGTATGACTCTATTTTTTTGATATTTTGGATTAAGTGTTTATGAAATAGCTAAAGAATCTTCTTTGGAATGTTGTAAAAGTGTCTCCTTAGTTTTGAAATGAAGTTACAGACCTTGAAGGAATGAGCAAGGTGTTTGAAGGTTTAAAATGACTAATTTGTGGTTGATAAGGAGAAAACCCTAATAGTGGCACAAGAGGTAAGGTAACTCTATCTTATGAGTTAAATATTTATTGAATGAATGTTTATAAAGTATTAAGAGACCTCAAAGGTTTATATATTGTGAGAAAGTGTCTAGCAAGTATTTAAGTTGGCTATGCTAAGATAAGTATTTGGAGTAGTGAACTATTATGTGCATGTGAAACTGTGTAAGGTTCTGACTATGAAAGCTAATTATCAGTCCTTAAGAAGGGGATAGAGAACATATAAGATGATGCATGAATGTTTATTACAGGATTAGAAGTGGAGAGGAGAGTCTTAGGAGGATCCCCTATACTGAGACAAGAAGACTAAGATAAACCATAAGACAAGGCCAATAGAAGATGAAGACTCCACAAAGGAAAGTGAACCTAAAATTGTTTCATTGGATCTTGAAGACTTAAGACCTGTAGACTAACATTTAGGGTTGAAAAATGAAGAAACTTAGAAAGACAAGCTGATTGTGCGCAATTTGATGTACTCAAAAAAATACTAATAGGGTTAAAGGCTTGTTTTCATACTTGGTGAACTTAGAGCGGAAGTAAACAATGGTGGGGAATGTTTTAGAGCACATAAATGATGATAAGAATGCTTAAAGGAATCAAAAGAGTGGGAAGTTTAGAGAAAGTTTTTGCTCAATCTCGTGGTACAATGGACAATCTTAGGAGTAAGAAAATTAATAAGTTGTCAATAAAAGGTAAAGATAAGAGAGGTAGTTGGAAATGTGAACTCAATCTTGGTAGATGGAAACAAATTCTTTAGTACCTTATACCAGTAGAACTAAGAGTAGTGGAGAAAGTTGATACAATCTAGGCTCTAGAACATGTGACAGTCCTCATGAATGTTAGGTGATAGTGACTGAGAGAAGCAACTCAAGGAGGTTCTTGGTAAAACTAGTGAAAGGAAGTTGTCAAGGTGTGGAAGAAATGTGAAAGAAGGAGGAAAGAGTCTCTCTGTGACTATTAAACAAAATATTCGCATATTATCCTATTATAGGGCGCTTAAGAGTTGTTTGTGACTCATACAAGTACAAGGACAAGTGAGTGATGGATGTGAGAGTCTAAATGGGAAGTATATTAGAGGATGAAATAGGATATGAGAATGAATTTGAAAAGGGTAAATAGAGTGATAAGACTCTCGGATGAAGCTAAAACAAATCTCAAAGAAGGTAGAAATGGAGTATAGGCAACCCTTAAGGGTTAGAGCAAATGAATAACCTTGAGAAGCCATAAGTGGGAAAAGAGCTTGTAAGAAGATAGAAGTGTGTGAGAGCCTTGAAAAGGCCTTGAAAAAGTTTATCATAGGAGAGGGAAGGAGTTTTGTATGGTGGAAATAGTTGAAACCCCAAACCCTGTGTTTTAGCTTGAAACCCTAGGTGTAGAACAAATGAAAGGCTAGAAAGAAGGAAAGTGGAGTTAGGAAGATTCTAGATAAATATAGCCCATGAAATTTACCTAAAAGAAAGAGCGAGGAAATGGGCATCCATATTGTATTTTACTTTTTCATGAAAGTTATAGGTTTCTCAGAACATAGAGATTTGCAAGAAACCAAGGCTAATTGGGTGTCTTGAGCAAAAAGGGTAAAGGAAGTATAAAATAAAATGTGTAAGGATTTTCTTGATGAAACTATGTAGGCTTGTTAATGGGATAAATGGGTACTCTATAATTTTACCAAAGTGAGTTACAAAATAGGGCTTTGTGTCTTTTGTGCTTAAAAATTCCATTTTGGAAGGCTAGTAGCAAGGTTGGGGTCTAGAGTGAGTTTGAATGAAATTGAAGACTTGAAACTTTTCCAAGCATGTGATCATGATTGTATGATTATTGTATACTAATATAAATAATTCTTAAGCTTTGTATCAGTAGTATGGAGCAATTTGGGTAAAAGAGAAAGTTTTAGACTTTGAGAAAAAGTGAAAAATTGGTATGCCTTTGAATGATGATTTCAAGTTATTATTCTAACACTTTGAATGGTTGTTGAATGTCTTTATCCTCTACATCACTCCACCACCCTCTTATGATTACCTCTTCTTAGATGTGATAATTTTAATGGTTAATCATGTACTATCTTTTTCGCAACTCATCATCTTTTTTTACTCTATTATTGATTTTGCACATCTTTCATATTCATTATTTATTCATGTGTCTATTAATCACAAACCTATTCAATGTGTCTTGGTCAATCCGCACAATAAATACAATGTTTGTTATCTTACACTACTTCAATCTTTGGGTATTTCTATGTGTAATCTTGCACTTGATACCAATCCTCTCTATTTGTCGCATTACTCTACCTATTATTGTTATTCCTTTACTACATTAGTTTCATTTTTGGTTTTATTTACTCTCAATTTTGGTGTCTTGATGTAAGGCATCTCTTGATTACACACCCTTAGGGCCATTCCCTTATTCATACATCAATGTGTTAAGTTCATCCATAATCAATAAGTCATCACCATTAGAGGTATTCCCTTTGAGGCTACTCTTCATAGTGTGTCTAGTCCTCCTTCTACATACTCTCCTTCTAGTTTTATAGGCAAGTTTTTGGTTATGCACACTATCTCTAAAACTTATATGTTACCCCCTCAGCCAATACTATTACACTCTAGCTCCAAATATACAAATTCTCCTAGACCCCTTGTTTCACAGACTTCCTCTCCTAATGTTGATCCTCTCGGGTCTTCTATTAGGCCTTATGTTGAACACTCTACATCTCATGACTTTAGGCCTCCTCATAGGATTTGGATTTCCATCTCATACTCTATTTCTCATCATGCTCACTCCCCTGGAGTTTTACATCATTCCTCTAGTGCATGTGCTACCCCATATCTTCCCAATACCCTCCTAGTGGTCATCACACTCGTTACTCTAGTCCACCGCATCGATACCACTTTATACATGCTAATGTAATATCTATTAATCCTTCTTTGGAGCATGTTACTACAACAATCCCACTAGTATTTTCATCATTGCTAAGGCCCAAATCTTTATATTTTGTTGTAGCTCCTTCACCTCCTCAGGAGGTTCTCATTGGTTATATATTTTTCTACACATATTTTATACATAGCCATGCATTGTGATAATACAAAAATATCCATATATTTGTAAAAATAAAAAATCAAGACGTGTATTTTACTTGAGTTGTTAGCACTTCACATTACACGTGTTGTTTATCACTATGGTTTGATAACTAACATGCTTTATCTCTTTACAAACATGTGTGTGAATATTGAGTTGGATGCAAGACACAAATCTCGGTACACACTTATAGGTGCACTCATATTTATTTACATTCTTATCACTTGGGAGCAGTCCCTCCACATCTTACGGGTGTTATTGTTCAATCATAGTTCATTTACACTTCCTCATTTATGGTCAATTATATACATTGTGTACTTTTTTCTTTTAAAACTAATAGGACTAACACATGTGTCTTGTGTAATTTTGACATCTCTTATTTCACATATTTCACTCATGTTGGTTAATATATCATATTATCATATTTTGACACTCTTGTTTTATGTATACATGCTTTTGTGAGTTTGTGTTATTATTTGTTTGTTTTCCTTTTGTATCACCTATGTGCCTTGATTGTCTTATGACATCATGGGTGTCCCATGTTTGTGGTGTCATGTCTATCTTGTTTGCAATTGCTTGTTTTTATTTTCACACCTATTGGCCTTCATTATCTTGTGACATTGTGTGTGTTTTATGTTTACAAGCCTAAAAATCCTTTTGTATGCTCTTGTATGTCATTGTTTGCAAATTGACTACATTGATGTTGTTTATGTTTTTCTACTAGTTGATTGTGTTACCACTATCGATATTATTGCTAACATTATTTTTTTTTACGCACCATGGTTACCACCATGCACAAACACCTTTCCTTTTGCATGTATAGGTTCTCCAAGGTGGATATCTCTTCAAACTCTAGATAGATTTTCAGACATATCATTTAGTAGTATATACCTATTTATTTTTAGCCACATGCTCAAACATGGTTTTTACACATGCCTCAAAAGAGGGGGCATCTATCCGGGTTTATTCTACACTTTCAATAGACACGAGACATAATTTTTGGGGTAGATGCATGTACGTAAAAGGTGCAGAGGAACCTATAAATATAATTACACAAAAAAATTTGGCAAAACAACACATATTTAAAACCATACACTTTGGTCAAGACCGTATGGTATAGTCCTAACCCCCATAAATTTCTGAATAGAGGTAATTTTACCAGGTTTTTTTAACATTTTCATATTTTTTAGCTATATACACAAGTTTTCTACAATATTTCACACTTAGATTACTTAGTTCAGATTAGTACATAGGGTATGAAATTTTCCATTCCTTCTTTTCGCACCAACACCGAAATTTAGTTTCAGCTTTAGGAATTTTGGGGCATGGGTCTCCTTCCTATTTTAGCATTTTAAAGCACATTTTAGTGTTTATTTCAATTTATACTCAATTGTTTAGAATATGGGGAGAGTTTGGCGGCACCTATTCTATTTTTTACTGTGTGTCCTTATTTTCAAAATCGGGATTGGATATGTCTATAAAGCGAGCGGGATTCATGGGGTTATGGAAGACAGTGAAGTAGTTAAGATCTTTGTGGGCAAGATTTCCTCTCCTATTAGAATTTAAGGGGAAGATGTCGAGTTGTTGAATAACTTTGATACACGACCTTCTTCCTTTTGCAAGGGTGCATTTGTACCTCTTTCTTCTTCTTTCTCTTCTACATTTATGCTTTGGGTTGCATGCACATAAAACTTCAATTTTTCCTTGGCACTAATTCACAATTGACCACCCTCAATCCTTTAGCAAAGTTCAACAAATATAGATCTTCAAGCACAAGCAAAGAACGAGAAAACAAATGTATTATTTCCTTGTTTACATATTTTCACTTTACATATATGAAAATGCAAAAAAAAATTGTTACAAATTCTATTTGAGTTATGGTCAATTATCTATCATGGACATTGACTACACTCATGTTGCAGCAGTTTTCATCATGGAGCATGCCAACACCAAGCACAATAATGCAACTACAAAAAAACATTCGAGCAAAGTGAAGAGATTTTGAATTCCCATTCCAAACCCCATTTTTGTTATTATCACCTTGTATTAAACTGATATTAGCATTATTGTAAATAATACTTTTATGTACTTAAAGAGAAGTTTTGTGCATAAATCTTGGTTATCTTTCATCTTTCATATGATTCATTGGGTTGATTGATATAAATTGGTTTTGAGCTAACAAGTGTGAATGGAAGAACTTTTCATAAGCCTAATGTAGGCCATGCACAGCTTAGTGCAAGACTCACACAGTGGTGCACAAGACTCATAGAGCACAAAATTAACCCAATCAACATATGATTTAAAAAACTTATGGAATGCCTAGTCATCATAAATCTTGTTTTGGACTTGGACTATTTAGGTGGCAACTACTTCTTTAGCTATTCATATCATCTAAGTTAAACATGAGTAAACTGGTAGTAGCAAGTCCTTATTTTGTGGCAACTTCCACTATGCGAGGAGATCGATTACTTGAGTTTTCTAAGACTCTATTACTCTCCAACACTAGTTGAGTTTTGTTTACAAGAACTTCAATTTCAGTCAAAATATGAGTCTAATCAACAAGTCACATGCAAGATGACATCTCGACTATATGATTGCCAATTATGTTGACATTCTGATCCAGATCTGTCCAGTTAACTACTACATGTAATTCTTGTATAGATATTATAATAACAAGTTCTCTTGAAGAATAACTTGACTTCACCTGGTATATAAGGCATATGTATTAGGATTATAGGGAGATTCACATTTTAGAAAGAAAATAATTGTATTGAAACATTATTGATAAATAAAAAGGGCATGATTCTAAATTTAGTTTTGTTTTTGTAAGTGATATGTTGCAACCAGATCAAAGGGAAGGAGCAAGGGCCACTCCTCCCCAATGTGAAGGGAAGTGTTATGTATTTGTTTATTTCTTGATTAATTAGTAGTTTGATTTCTTTCACGCATTACAACATTTCCATTATTTAAATTGTTATTTCATTTCAACATGTTTTAGTTCTTTAAAGTTATAAATTTAGGAGTATTTTTTTTTTTTTATTTCATCAAGCTTTGATAAGATAGGAAATATTCTTAGATACAATAGTTTTTTATTCTTCAGTTAATTTAGTTGCATGCTCAATACAATTTCAACCAATATTTGTTGCAAATAGCCTTAGACACCACTTGGTATTGACAATTATTAAAATATTAAAGTGCAAGTATCAACGATGCTCATCACTTTTTGGTGCCATTATTGGGGATTTCTAAAGGTGTTATCAAAGATCAAGGTACTAGCTTGCGTGCTTTCTGATAACCTAGTAAGTTTCCATTTAGAATTTCTTTTTCCATACTCTTTCTTTTGAATATAAAAGGTCTTGTGGTGACAACAAGTATCTTTTTGGGCTTTTGGAGTATGTGGAACAGGGTAATCAAATAAGCACTTATAGTTGGGAAATTGTTATTAAGCATGTTATAAGTTTATGTTTAGACCTAGAGATAATAGAGGTAGGTTTGTAAGAGTAAACCTGAATAACCCCCTCAAAATTTACCGGTGGAACTAGTTGAGCAACAAGAGAGGATGGCAGATGGAGTGGAGAATCCTAATGGAGAAAACAATGGTAATCCACCACTAGGAAATACATTCACTTATCCCATAGAATTGGATCCCAATGACCAAGGCCCTATGAAGAATATATCCCCTCAATTCTACCAACTTTTAGGGGATTTCTTGGAAGATCCTGATCAATTTTTATTTGAATTCAAAGTGTTATGTCAGACCTATGATTACACCTTTGACACTCAAAAGTTAAAGTTGTTTCCCTCAACCTTAACAAATACAATAATGAGATGGTTCATGGGCCTAGCCCCCAACTCTATCCATACTTGGGAAGAGATGGAAATAGTTTTCTTGGAAAAGTACCAAGATTATTGTAGGGTTAGGGACCGTAGGGAAGAACTCTTCATGATACAAAAAAGGAAGATGAAAGTATAGAATATTATCTAGATCGATTTCTTTTCCTCCATAAGAAGTGTGGCGTAGGCCTAAACATTGTCATTTTCAAAACACTAATTCTTAAAGGATTGGATGAGGACACTCAAGAGGCTTTTAACTTAATGGGAAAAGGAGATATGAAAAATTAGAGTTTACTGGACATTATTGATCTCTTTAGAAATTATTCCCGAACTCACCCAAATACACATAAACATAAAGGAAAGATTGTCAATGGAGATATAACCAAGCTAAGAGAAGAAATTACAAACTTAAGAATGGATCTCTTGGTACAACTCAATACAATAGTGGATAGGGAAAAATCCAAGAACACAAAGCCATTATTCATATATTGTCCTAGATGTAGGGATAAGCATGGACTTAAGGATTGTCCATTAGATAAAACCAATGTTTGTCTTGTTTGTGATTTGAAACATGCAACTAATCAATGTGGATTATTACCCTTGCTTAAGAGTCATCTAAAACAAAATACACAGAGTGAGCTTGAAGTTAACTATGTAGCTCAAAAGCAAGGAGGCAATTTTTCTTCAAATCAAAACCAACATTATGCCCCAAAAACCCAATGGTTTCCAAATCAATGGAACACACCATGGTCCTATCCTTAACCTTGGAATAAAAAGTTCCATAAGAATGGGGTCTATAGTGGAATTTACAAGCAATGTTTTATCAACAACAATGGACCCCCAAACCAACAAATTTCACCATCATTCCAATAATTTAATCCTCAATATCGAAGTAGTGGAATGTTTCTCAAGGATATAGTCAATCATTTTATAGCCAATAAAGACCATGAGGACAACAAAAATCCCGATTAACTAGACCAAAAACATCTACCTCAGCTGAACAACCGATCTAGACTCAAATCCCACCTCAAATTGTTGTTAATCTAAATAATAATAGGTAGGGCAATCCAGCGTACATTATTGAAATTGAAAAATGTCTACAGTAAATTCCATTAACTATGATAAAATATTGTTACACTCAAAAAATATTTCTTCCAAGCATTCTTCACCAATCATAGACAAAGTTTTAGAAGAAAAGGGAGGACAAGAAAAGACATAACCTAAAACTACTCTTAACAAGTTATCTAACCCACTTCCAAAAACACCATTCCCATCCGTGGTTTTTAAATAAAGACAATATTTCAAACCAGGAGGGATCTGAGTCATATTTGATTCAGGGATTGAATAAATTAAGCATTGGAATTCCCCTTTTGTAATCTCTCAGAGATATCCCAAAGCTAAACTAAATAATCAAGGAACTATGTGTCAAAACCCCGGAAGAAAGAGAAACCAACCAAGAACCATATAGGTCGATGGAAAATTGGCCAGTGTATTGGAAGGAAAGATGATTCCTCCCAAATATGGTGATCTTGGGAGTCCTATAGTCACAGTTTGTATTAGCAATGTGGAAATTCCAAATGTTTTGATTGACTTAGGAGCTACAATTAATGTAATGACAATGATACCTTGTCAACATTGTCTCTTCCTGATTTACAATCAACTCCAATAGTCTTGCAAATGGTTGATCAATTTGTTGCTAAACCCAAAGGAGTCATAGAAGATGTAACAATCATGATTGAATCATGGGATTATTTTATAGACTTCATGGTTATTAAGACTAAGAATAAGAAAATTGGATATCCCTTAATCTTAGGATGCCCATGGCTAAGAATCACATACACACTTAGTGACTTCAGGGATAGGAGACATATCAATCACTAATGGACATGATATAAAGAAAATATCTCTGTACCCAACTGAAAACACCTTTTCCATTTCATGAAATCAATGGTGTATTGGTGACTCAAATGAGACTAAGGATGTTGTTTCCTCATTGGTTGTGGTAATAATACAAGAACACTCAAAGTAGGTTCAGACTTGGATTCCTCTGAACTTCATTCACAATCATTAGAGGTAAAGGAAGAGGATATCTTAGATGAAAACATGCAACCATTAATCTTCCCTTTTACAAGAAACATTGACCTTACTGAGTTTTTTTCCCATAACAACTCGAAATGTTAGGAAAACTATAGGTTAGTGCTCACTTATTAGAGCTAAAAATATTTACCACAGGGTAAATATTATTCACTATTTGTAATTTGTAATAATATTATCCGTAGATATTGTTATAAAAAACAATATATATGCTCATGATATTTGTTAGTATTCCTTCCTATTTGTAGGAAGTGGTTTAGCTTTGGTTATGGTTGTATAATAACATGTGTATAGATTTCATAAAGTGTTGAATAGAATATTGTTTATATTGTGTAACTATGAACCAAATTTACGTTTGGTATAAGAGAAATATGAGATCTTGAGTATTCTATGGGGTAGATTCATTTCCCATGTATAAATTTTATTACTATTAGTAATATTGAATCAAAATAACCATTCCACACTCCATTGAATCCACATCAAGCTCAACTTTATTCCATTCCAAGCATACATAAAAATCATATGGTGGGAGTGATTTGGTTTTTAACAGTGGAATTTTTTTGTGTTTTGATTCGACGTATTGCAAATTTATTACAATCTTTTATTAGTTCCTGTAATTGAAGCATCTTTAGAAGTATTGTGTGACATTCATGTCGGTGAAAGTTTTTAAATAAGCCAACTGTGGATTATGTAACTTGATCAAGGATTTGGCCACGCTTAAAAACTAATATATATGTTAGACATACAATAATCTGCATTGTGATATCCATGTGTAAAACGTTTATGTGGATCTATCAAATCACTAGAGAACGTCCGCCACTACCAATAGTTGCCTCATCCATCAAGATACAACCTCTTCTTACCTCTATGTGTACATGGATCGACTCGCATTACAAGTTGTAATGCGGTATTGGTTTGAATATATGAATAAGGAAGAAGGTATTTGTGCTTATCTATATTTGTTTGGTTGTATCTCAAAGTAGATCTTAGGTTTGGTAAGCTCTAAAAATATCAAGGTCTATTCAACGTTGTATCGTTGATATTGAATCATTCTAGAATATATTTATTGTTGTATTCACTCGGTTCAACTATTATTTCCTATCTTGGCCAAGTTTAGTGATATTGGTTTTAAATTAGCTCGAGAATTGACCTATGAATTAGATCTTGAATTGTATTGATCGTGCCATCGTTTTCAAATCCTGTGTATGCATTTATCAACTATTTTAGTATTGTTCCATGTAGAAATTTTTGCAATATACCACTCTATTTTCATATTATGATAGATTTGGCCCAAGCTCCCATTGCTTCAACCAAATCCATTGTGCATTCATATCTAATTGTTTGAATTGAGGAATTGTGCAGTCCACAACTTGGCTGTCATTCATTCCTATCAAATCTATAACCAGGGGTTGTGTCTTCATCAACATTGTATTGGATCTTCTTTCTCAACTTTTGACTTCTATATAAAATTGCTTGATCAAAGAATGTACTTCTCCATCGTTTGCCACGACATGCACCAAACACTGTCATCAATCAAGCTCCTCAAGTCGTCCGCCTTGGACTCCAAATTTGAAGGCATGTTTTTAAGTTTAGTGCCATAGAAATAGATTTATTATTATAAGAAAATGTTTTGATTCGAGAAAAAGAAATTCTTTTATTTTGTGCGATAATTATAGTCAAGACTAATGTTTAAATTCATTTGTTTTTAATGTGTCGAAATAAGTATTTATATAAGTGTCATAATCGATTATCATTTGGTATTCGATAATATAGATTAATTGTCTTTTATCTTTCCATCATTTACGTGTAATTTGTTTATTTGGTCTCTATTATAAAGTGTCGTAAGGGTCAATGTTGAGTAACAAGAAGTGTGTTGGTCCAAACCTTCCTATATGTGTCATTTATAAGATTCAAAATCAATGTTTTGTGTCATCAATCCAAATAGTCTAGTAGTCGGTCAAAAAAAAATTGTCATGTCATTTTTTTCAAGAATCGAAAAATAAGTTTTTATTGTCATAATTTAAATTTAAAAATGTGCGTTACGGATGTATTTTTGGTGTTACCCAATGTCCGGAAAATAAAAATTCACATTGAGGGGGAAGAGAAAATAAACAATGTGGAAATATTTGAGATACATATACAAATCTAGTTGAGTTAGCAATACAGTCACTGGAGGAAGGAGGCACGGGAGGTTAGAGATCGATCGGTGACCTCTCGTCACCACCAACGATGAGAGCCGCATGGAGTTATGGTGACATTTTGTGGTGTTTATTTTTATTTGTGTTATGGTTTATAGTTCCGTTTCCATTTTGTGTGTTACGGTGTGCTTTATTTTCAAAGTGTTCCCGTTGTTTTGTGTGGTTTGAATAAATGGAAATTTCACATTGTGGGGGAACATAAAATCAATGTTCCATTTCCATTCTGCACAAGATCAACTACAATCGAAGATGTAATGTGAAACTATTCCTATGAGTTTGTTCCTATGTAATCTCCTTAAGGAAAAACAAAGTGGATAGATGAAAGCACAATAAAAAAACATCATGGTATTTAGGTTGTTGGTTGTCCTGTAAAACCATATATATGTTTAGGTTGTTGGTTGTCCTATAAAATCATTTGTATGTGCAATTTATTGGTTGTCCTTGGAAAATCATCCTTGAAGGATGTTGGATGTCTAAAAACCATCTAGATCATGAGCACATAGAGGTGGAAAGTCAAAAGTTTTTCTCCATGTTCGCACTAAGGGGGGAATGTTAGGAAAAATTTAGGTTAGTACTCACTTATAAGAGATAAATATATTTACCATAGGGTAAATATTTTTTTTATTAAGGGAAAATAGTTTTGAAGGGACTATACCCTATATACAAAAGGGCTCAAAAGCCAGATAGCGAAGATGAGAGAAACAGCCCAGAGAAGGGCAGTCAACCAAGAAGGGCTCAACAGCCAAATATTACAATATAAGTGAAAAAAGGATCTAAACGTACAAAGATCCAAAAGAAAGAAGGAAAGATCAAAAAGAAACCAAAGGAGAAACAACATATAGAGCTCCACCAAAAAATAGCTCCAGAACCGCCAGATGACAGCTACATCGCAGCCAAAAAATAGCATCACAACAACCCGTTACTTGATGGCTCTGTCAATCTTGGTCTTGATAGCCTGCAGCGACATGAAGAAGGCAATGGCAGTGGCCTGAGAGGAGTCTTGCATATCTACTTGGGCAATTGCAATATCCCTTTTCTCTTTAGGACCCCAAATGTCCTCATTAACCCCACTTAAACTGCAGACACTATGGACATGTTGTTCAATGAAATTATAAATGCTTTTGAGGGCAGAAAATATGCAGTCATTGCGGCTTTTAGCATTCCCCAATCTGCCATCTAAGGACTGTAGCTTCTTGTAGACCTCAGCAATAACCCCCTCTTCCTCCTCAGTTTGAAGGATTCTTTTACCCTTAGCTCTTTCCATGTTTTTTATAGCCCCTTTGAGCTCTTGTATCTCCTTTTCTAATCTTTCCACCCTGTCCAGCAATTCCTTCTCCTTGGGCTCCTCCACCGGCTTGCTAATATGCAGGAGGTTTTCAGCAAGTTCCAAGTCTTTGTGGCTCCTTAGGACCCGTTGGGAAGTAGGGATTTTAGCTTTAAGGCTCTTGCTTTTCTTGCTGGAAACAATATCTTCATTCTTTCTTTTAAGCAAGGGGGAATGGAAGCAGTGTAGGCAGGTGGAGGTATGGAGGAGGGAGGTGGGGTAGGATTCACGGGAGGGCAGCTGAGCAAGTGGCGGTGGATCAAGAGGATAAGTCCTTGGTGCAAAGGGACAGCCCTAGAGTGGCTCTGCACTTCCCTTATAGATTTCTCCAGAGAGTTAATCAAATAGTGAGGAAAGCTGATAATGTTATTTCTATGAAAGTGATTCAGAAAAATCAGATGCTTTTGAGGTATAGTCACAAATCTTCCTTCAAGGGTAACGTACCTAACCACCATTTTGGCCAGCTCAGCAAAAGGTTCAGGAATCGATGCCACCTTGATGCCAGCGGCCACGAACTCAAGATTTTCCCCCTCTTCCAGAAATTTCTTGGTCTCCACCTCCCTGTCCACCTTCTTATTGAAGAATTTGGTGCCTTCCAGGCTGAGGCCCGTGATCTGAGCGATGAGCTCTTCCATGATTTCCATCTCCATGTTACTATACTTGACAATCCTATTCTTCCAACCCTGGGTGAATTTGATAGAAATGTCTTGGTCGAAGCCTTGGATCCTTTCAATGAAATTAGACAGGCCCCAATTTGCAGGTAATCCCAAAGCTCTGTGTTCTCTTTCCACTCAGGGTTGTGGGTCGGTTCAGTTTTGCATGGCGGACCCCCCATGTTTCCTCTGCTTCTTTTTCTGTTCTCAATGGTAAAAAAGCTACCAATGTGCGGGACAAGCCGAGCTTTGATTTTGATATTTGAATCTTTCCTTACCGTGGAAGCTGATTTAATGATTATGCTACACTTGTTATTATTGCCCCAGCTCCTCGGCTTTCCTCCTATGCCAAGAAATGATGACAATCCATCCCGCACAGATCGCATCAGTCATCCATATCTTTTGTGATGTCATCATCATGTACTTGAGGATCCGCACATTAGCGTCCAAATTACAGCCATTAGTAATGATTTTAACTGCCATGTAGATCAATGATAATGGCTTTATTGACATGAGCGGGTAGAACATCCCCCCTAAACCAAGTTTGAAAGGAATTATTAACACCGAAGTTAGCCAAGCTGTCAGCTACCCTATTACCTTCCCGATAGGTGTGGGTGATTTGGACATTTTCAAAGCTTTTGCATATATCAATAGCTTCCTCAATATAATCCCTGATAGACCAGCTGGGGTGTTGCTTTTTATTCAAAAGATTGATAATATTTAGAGAATCACCTTCAATTATAATATTTGGAATATTGCAATCCCTGGCAAGTTTTATACCCCAAAGAGCCACCATGGCTTCGAATAATGATTAGTCTGCCTGCCCATTCTCCCAGAAAAAGTAGCAACAAAACAGCCTCTTTGATCCCTGATGATTCCCCCTCCTCCAGTCACACCCGGGTTTGCCTTTTGAGGCCCCATCAAAATTTAACTTGTGCCAATCAGTGGGAGGTTTAATCCATCTGATTGTGGTTCTGTCAGTACCATTGTTATTTCTATTGACAGTGGCAATATTCCATTCAGTCAGGATGCTTGCTTCATTCTCCGGGTAAAGACCATTTTTAGGGGGTTTAAATCTAGCAATATTATCTTGCACAAAAATGATAATTTCCTTATATACTTTGTTACAAGCCTGTCTTTTGTTTCTGAAAATACTATCATTACGAGCCTTCCAGATTCTCCACATAGTGTGGGGCAGAACAAGTTGCCACAGTCTTTTCACCATGCAATGTTTAAATGGAGAGCCCCATTGCTCCCAAGCCTGAAGACAGGTAAGGGGAAAAGTCCATCTCAGATTAAATTTATCAAAAACAAGCTGCCAAATTTTGGAGGCAATCTCACAATGGAGGAATAAATGTTTTATATCTTCAGCCTCTTTCTGACACATGCAACATCTATTTGGCATGATGAATCCCCTCTTGATGAGATTGTCATTAGTTAGGATCTTGCCATTAATAATTAGCCACCAAAAGAAGTTCACTCTAGGGGTTAACTCCGGCATCCACAGCTTGTGCCACTTAATTTCACTTTCCATGGATACAAAGAAAGAATTATATCCTGATTTAACAGTGTATTCCCCATCGAAAGAATCTTTCCAGATGAGCTCATCCTTAAGGTTTTGATTACTTATATGGATTAGGGAAAGTTGATTATGGAGATATGCAATCTCAGCCTGTATACTATCATTCTCCACTTTTAGCTGTTTCCATTTTCTTTTGTTTCCATCCCTCTCAATGTACCCCTAGATTTTGTGCCCATACTTTGTAATTAAGCTGTCTTTAATATGATCAAAAGTAGAAATCCAGTTAGAATCCATCCACTTATCAGTCCAGAAGTTTATGTTTTGTCCATCTCCAAGCTTCCAGCTACACCCCTGAGAGAGAATGTGTCTGTGCGTAGAAGGTTGTTCTAGAAAATAGAACCACTCGGAAGAGACTGATCATATATGAAGGAAATCTTGTTTTGATTTGAAAGATATTTAATCTTAACTAGCTCTGTCCAAGGTCTGTGTTCTTTTATAAGCCTCCATCCTAATTTTTCACTAAGGGCAGTACTCATATGTTTGATATCTTTTATGCCTAACCCCCCTAGCCTCTTAGGTTTACAAACCTGTTCCCAAGCCACAAGGTGATATCTGAATCTGTCCTCAGTACCGTGCCATAGAAAGTGTTTTTGAATCTTCTCAATATTGTTCATCACTGCAGTAGGCATGTTGAACATTGATAGTATGTAAATAGGCAAGTTTTGAAGCGTGCTTTTAACCAAAAGGCACTTACCTACACTTGAAAGGACTGCTCCTTTCCAGCCAGCCAACTTTCTTTGAAATCTCTTAATAAGATCATTCCATACCTCCACTGAAATCTTGCCAGTACTTAAAGGTAATCCTAAGTAAGTAGCTGGTAGAGAATTAATAGTGCATCCTAGAATATTAGCAATCTTTCTTTGCCTTTCCCTAGGAGTATTGAAGAAATAAATAGAGCTTTTGTCAAAATTAACTTTTTGTCCCGAGGCTTCCTCATAAAATCTAAGGATAGTTTTGATAGCCTTTGCCTCAATAATGGAAGCCATCAGGAGCAGCAAAGTGTCATCGAAAACTCACGATGAGAGAGGAGATCTGATTACCAGTAGTTGGAGGGAAGCCTTTTATCATGCCAATGTCAATAGCTTTGGAGATGGATCTGCTTAAACTGTCAGCCATAATAATGAATAAAAGAGGGGAGATTGGGTCGCCTTTCCGAATACCTCTATTGCTGGAAAAAAAGCCCACAGGTTCTCCATTAACAACCACAGAGAATCTAGAGGTAGAGATACAAGAGTGAATGATTTTTCTGAATTTGCTTTGAAACCCAAACTTGGATAAGACCTCTTCCATGAATCTCCAGGAGACTCTGTCGAAAGCTTTATGCATGTCCAGTTTGATGGCCATCCCCACCTTTTTACTTTTATCCATAGAATGTATAGTTTCATGAACCATGATAATTCCATCTTGGATAATTCTTCCTTGGATGAACCCGCTCTGCTGTTGTGAAATGATCTCCATGAGAATAGGTTACAATCTAGTGGTGAGGATCTTTGTGAAAATTCTATAAATGACATTAACCAAACTGATAGGCCTGAAATCTTTGAAGTCTTTTGCATCCAAATTTTTTGGGGCAAGCACAATGTGTGTATTATTTAGTTCTTTAATGAGATTTCCCATTCTGTAAAATTCATTAACAACTTTCAAGAGATCTTCAGAGCATATTTCCCAACATCTTTGGAAAAAGTTAGCCGAGAAGCCATCTGGACCTGGAGCCTTATCCCCTTCTAAAGCAAAAACAACCTTTTTTAATTCCTCAATGGTGACAGTTTTTGAAAGACTTTTAAATCTCTCAGAAGGTATGAGATTATTAGGAATGGAGTCTAAGAGAAAAGAGGCCACTTGTTCATTGTAGGGGTTATCTTCAGTGAGCAGGTTCTTGTAAAAATTAAGCACCTTTGTTTTGATATCCTCTGGATCCTTAGTAATGTTTCCATTTCCTTTAGCAACCTCAGATATTCTGTTACAAGCTCTATGTTTGATGGCTGTCAAATGAAAAAAATTGTATTTCTGTCTCCATCTTTAAGCCAAAGGGCTCTAGATTTCATTCTCCAAAAGGATTCTTCATGGTTGTTTATATTATGCAGATCTGAGAGGAGTTTTTTTTCCCGCTGATTATCCTCTAGAGTCATACCTTTCATGGAAACATTTAGCTCAAGTTCTTCCAGCTGTTGCTTAAGTTCTTTCTTCTTTTCAAAAATGTTTCCAAATACCTCTTTATTCCAAATTCTAATCTTCTATTTAACATTCTTCAACTTCTGAATAAGCCTAAATTGGGCCGTCCCTGTGCCTTCCCAAAACCACCATTCTTTAATTCTGACCATAATGTCTTCATGTTCGAACCACATTTTCTCAAATTTGAAATTGCCATGAAAAGGCTTTGTCCAATTGAAGAAGTTGAGGACAATTGGATTATGATCAGATCCCGTTCTGGGGAGAGAAGAAAGATGGAAATTCTGGTCCAGGATCCAATTTGTAGAAATAAGAGCTCTGTCGAGTTTAACCTGAATTAAGTTTTCTCCTAACCTTCTGTTGGACCATGTAAATTGATTGCCATGAAGCTCTATGTCCATAAGATTAAGAGTCGAGATGAAGCCTACAAATTCTTCCATACCAAGGGAGAATTCAGAACTTCCCCCAAACTTTTCTCCCGGATTCAGAGGAGTATTGAAGTCTCCCATAACCAGCCAGTTCATGCTTTCAACCTTGCTTCGAACAAGGTTAACTCTTTCCATAGATTTCTTTTACCAGTAGCAGTATTGGGCGCGTAAATATTAGATAGAATCCAGCTATGATTATTTTCAAGGCTTTTAAAAATAATAGCTAAATGATTCTGGGTGGAGGAGAGTACCTTACCGTCAACCATCTTTGTATCCCAAAAGGTCGCTAAGCCTCCAGAAGCCCCTTGAGAGTCAATAAAAAGACAAAGGCGTTCGTTCGCCAAAAATATCTTTTGAAGTCTTCAACTGCTTTACTTTTCATTTTAGTTTCCTGAATGAGAAGAATGTTGGGTTTGTTTGCTCTTTTAATTTCCTTAAGCATTCTTTGCTTAGGCCCCCCATTGAGGCCTCTGACATTCCAAGAAATAACCTTCATTAAAAAAATTTGGAGATGCATTTGCCGGATGGTTCAGAATTCTCTGTGTACCATCTGTAATTTCTTTTTCAGTTTCTTTTTCTCTTGCTTCTCTCTTAGATGGCCTACCTTTTCTAAAGGTTACTCCAAAATTAGTAGTTCTTCTAGCAGTGGCCCTTGTGATTCTCGAGGTGGATGCTTCCCAGCTTCCAAGCTACTTTTTTTTCCACTACAGAGTGATTCCGGACTTTCTTCCAGGCTTCTTGAACCTCTTTTCTTTCTTTTCACTAAGATGAATCCATCATTATCACAGTCATTTTCCTTTCTAATGGGGGTAATTTCCCCATCCTCTTTTCCTGTGGCCATATCAGTCTGCTTATCCATTTTAGGAGCCAGCTCCTCCACATCTGTGTCCTCCTTCTCTTGGTTTAGATCTCATGCAATGGATTCTAGATCCTCTTTGCCTTTTTCTTGTCTCATTTTTAGTTTCTCCAAAGAGTTGTTGCTTAGCAGCTCTTGATGAGCATTGATTTTGTCTATCTCTTCTTCCATATACGAGAGAGAAATGTTAACTTTTTCATTTTCTTCATCAACCTCCATGTTCAACTTAACCGGATTTGGTGTCAAGATGTTCAATACTGAATCCACTAACATCTCCCTTTTGTTTTCTTCCTCATTCGCACCCAGATCTATTTCTTGTTGAGTCTCAATCAGTTTCTTAGGTTTCCAAAGTTTTTTGAAAACCGGTGGTCTCTTCGCCTTAAATCCTTTTTTCCTTTCTTTTAACTTGGAATGCTTCTCCAAACGCCTATTTCCAATAGCTGGTTCAGATATCTGCTCTTTAACCGCCTTATCTCCCTGATTCTGTCTTTGATCTTCAGGAATATCTGAGAAAGCTTCCAGCTTTTGAACTGAATGTTCAGGACATTTGCTGGCAAAATGCCCTAATCTGTGGCATTTGCTACACCTTAGTTGGAAAGCTTCATATTCTATTTGTTGATTCCATATTCCAAATTTGGATTGTAGAACAATGTGATCGGAAGCTCCTGATCCATTTCAATGGAGACACAGAACCTAGCAAATGCCAACCTAGATCTATTTCTCGTGGGCCCATCCAGGCCAATGGGAGAACCAATCGATTTGGCAATGTGCAGGAGGATTTCATCATCCCATAGATGCAGAGGAAGCCCTGGGAGCCTACACCAGATGGGTATGGCATGAATATTCTCAACAAATGGATTGAATCCAGGATACCATTTTTTAAAAATAGTCCCATATTACCCAGACACCAGGGACCACCCAAAAAAATGGAGTCAACATCCGATTGTAGATTAAATCGGGCCAGAAAAAAACCCTTTGCCATGGTGGTGATTATTAAATCCCCTTTTGGTTTCCATCTGCGAATGGCCCATTTTCTAATAGTGTCCACATTGGGTCTTGATCCCAAAAATTTGCCGACAAGGGCCAGATTGGTTTTCTCCAGAGCTCTTTGCAGACATCCATCAGGTACCTGTAAGTGGGTCACCCCTTCAACATCTTTTGTACTTTTAAAATCACATGCAGACAGAGGTCTCGCATTTTTGTCAGGAGGAGACTTAACCACATCCGCCCAGGCTCTAGACCCGAAACTGCCATCAGTGATCACATTTTTAGCTTTTACCGGTTCATTAGCGGCTACATCGCAGTCCTTTGCAAGACATTCAAAGATCAGAGCAGCGCTTAAAACAATGCTTTCAAAACCCTCACGCAAAATCTCGCACGCTCTCATTTTCATTGAATTGTGTTGATTTGTTGGAAAATATTATTCACTATTTGTAATTTGTAATATCATTAGTCATATATATTATTATAACAAACAATATATACGCTCATGATATTTTTAGTATTCCTTCTTATTTTGAAGGAAGTGGTTTAGCTTTGGTTATGGATATATAATAGTATGTGTATTGATTTCATATAGTGTTGAATATAATATTGTTATATAATTTATATTGTGCAACTCTACGACCAAATTTACATGAAATCCATAGGTTGTTACCTCATAGATGGCCCTTGAACTCACTTCTAAGAGAGTATCCAATGGTAAATTCTCTCCACCCAAATACTAAACAGTTACCTATCTTTCTAGGGAAGGCATTGATAGTTAATAGCTGACTCACCAATCAAGAGGAGAATTCCTGTTTAAAATTTTATGCTCTCATCCTCAAGCTTTTTCTTGGGAATATAGTGATATGAAGGGTATTCATCCTAACATTACACACATCACATCTACACCACTGATTCTAGACCATTAAGCAACCCCAAGAGAAGGATAAACCCTGCCTTGAGAGACATTGTAAAGACTAAAATTGAGAAACTACTCCAGGTGGGATTTATTTATCTAATCTCGATAGTTAGTGGGTGTCTCCATTAGTCATAGTACCCAAGAAAAATGGCAAATGGAGGGTCTATGTTGACTACAAATAATTGAACAAAGCTACTCATAGAGACTATTTCCCTTTACCCTTCATTGACCAAGTTTTGGACAACCTATCAGGGAAAAGATATTTTTCATTTCTAGATGGCTTTAGTGGATACAACCAAATAATGGTAGCACCAAAAGACCAAGACAAGACCACATTCACTTGCCCATGGGGGACATTTGCTTATAGAGTTTTACCTTTTGGTCTATGTAATGCTCTTGCCACCTTCTAAGAGAGTGGTGCTAGCAATTTTGTTGACCTTGCTCATGACTATGTGTCAATTTATATGGATGACTTTACAGTCTATGGAACTACATTTTAAGAGGCAATGAATAATTTGGATAAAGTTCTCTCTAGATGTGAGAAACATCAATTATCTCTCAATCATGAGAAGTGTCTTTTTATGATGGAACAAGGGATAGTTTTGGGACACCATGTTTCAGTAGAAGGAATCAAAGTGGATCCAAATAAAGTTAAGATCATTGTATAACTCCCATCACCCAAGAGTCAGATTGAGGTACGAAGTTTCTTAGGACATGTAGGTTATTATAGGATATTTATCTCTGATTTTAGCAAAATAGCCTCTCCATTGTTTGCACTTTTAACTAAGGATTTGAATTCCAGTGGACAAGATTGTCAAGAAGCTTTTGACATCATAAAAGAAACTAACTAATACTCCAGTTCTTAGGGGACCAAATTGGAAGCTTCCCTTTCATATCCAAATTGATGCTTCCAATGAGGCAGTTGGGGTTGTTTTGGGTCAACAAGAAGAGGGAGAGGCAATGCATGCAATTTATTACATCAAAAAATATCTCCCCAGTTGAAAGGAACTATACTACCACAGAAAAAGAATTTCTTGTAGTTACATATGCAATAAAAAAATTGCAACTACATTACAAGGTATGAATTAATCATTTATATAGACTAATATGCCATTATATATTTAATGAACAAACCCTTGGTTCAAGGAAGAATTGTTAGATGATTGTTATTATTGCAAGAATTCAATATTAAAATTGTTGATAAACTTGGTAAAGAAAATGTGGTAGTTGATTTTCTTTCAAGAATAACTATTTTAGGTACAAATGAACAAGTGAATGATGATTTCCCAGATGAGCACTTATTTTTGTTTCCACCAGCTCTCCTTGGTTTGTTGATATGGCTAATTATTTGGCCATAGGGAAGTTTCCATATTTTCTTACACCCAAGCAAAGAAAATAATTAATCAAGTAGAGTGTAATGTATAAATGGTTTGATGGAATGATTTTTAAATGTGGACCTAATTATGTCTTACATGGGTGTGTAATGAAGATGAAATATTTGATATACTTAGAGCCTTCCATGATGAACCATCTAGAGGGCATTATTTAGTCAAAAGAACAATTCATAAATTTTTAGGAGCTGGATATTACTAGCCTTCAATGCACAAGGATGTCAAGAAATATGTGTGGCAATGTGATAAGTGCCAACGTATGGGGAAACCAACATTATCAAATGAGATGCCTCTTCAACCTAGATAGTTTGGAACCATTTGAGAAGTGGGGATTGGATTTCATAGGACCAATTGATCCACCTTCTCAAGGGAAGGAATATATCTTGGTATGCATAGATTATGTAACAAAATGGGCTGAAGTAAAAGCTCTCAAGATGTTAGAGATGAAAAGGTGGCAAATTTCTTGTATGAAACATATTTTTCATAGATTTGGAGCACCAAGGTCAATTATCTCATATCAAGGACCTCAATTTATGTCAAATGTGATTAGTGCTTTTTGGAAACATATTAGGTGAGGCATAAGAAGTCATCCCCTTACCACCCTTAGTCCAATGGTCAAGTTGAGGTTACCAATAGGGAACTAGAAAACATCTTGACCAAAACAATGGATGTTTCAAGAAAGAATTGGGTGCAAAAGTTACCAGAAGTAGTATGGGCTTATAATACAACTTGGAAAGAAACTACAAGATTTACTCCATATGAGCTAGTTTATGGGAAGAAACCTATCTTTCCCATAGAATATGAGATTCAGACATTAAAAACAATTGTTGAAGTTGGGATTGAATTATCAGAGGCACAAAAATCAAGAATTACCCAGTTGAATGAGTTGGATGAGATGAGACTAGAAGCATTGCATCAAACTAAGCTAGTCCAACATCAAAGGCAGTTGTGGCATGACCAACACATCAAACAAAGGAAGTTTCAAAGATGAGATTGGGATCTACTATTTGACTAAAATATAAGGATTTTAAGGGAAATTTACAAACCAGATGGATGGGACCATATCAAATAGAAGAATTCTACAATAATGGTATTGTCCAACTTGTTCCAATTGATGGTGAAAGGAGGGTGATGTTGGTTAATGGTCATAGACTACGTTTATACCAGAAACCAACATCCCGAGAAGAATTCAAAAATATGGTGTAAGCCAATTCAAAAATATGGTGTAAGCCAATTCAAATTTCAATTGTTTGGATGAGGTCTCCTTGTCCAATTTAATCCAAAGTTAAATTGATTCTTGAAAAATGTTAATAAAAGGGGATGGTTGAAAACTAGAAATGGTGGTCATCTTCCTATGAAGGAGTGGTTGAAAACCATAAATGGCGGCCATTCCTTCCAAAAAAATTGTTGAAATAAAACAAAGGTGGTTGAAAACCAAAGATGGTGGTCACCTCAAAATCATGCCATGCAAAATTGTACTATGATAATAAATAAAACATCTGATATTGATGGAATGTGTGACAAGTGATAAGTGATAAGGTATGTGCCAACACTCCTTTTCAAGTTACCAAAATTTTTAATTATGATATTGTTAATTATTAGGTGATTCAAGGTGATGTTCACATTCCCATTTCTCATAACCTCTCACCCACTTTCCAATTACAACTCACACGTTACTATAAATTATACATTCTGTTTCATAATTATAGCAAGGTAGTTATCATATCAAATTTGGCTCAACTATTTTCCCCTACCACTTTAACCTCTACAATACTATGAGTTACCCCCATTCCTGCACCCTTAACACCTCCATTCCTACACCCTTAGAACTTACATTCTTGTGCCATCGTCACTTTTATTCATATGTTATAATGGGTGTCGAGTCCATCATAAACCAAAAACTCTATGGATTTATTAAGAAATTCCAAGTGTGTTGCTATTTTTGAAAAGGCAGATGATCGACTTCATGCTCATGTACGAGGAATTCAATCCAACAATGGCAAAGGAGTTTTCCAAAATATCAGATGAACATTCACGGGTAAAAGGTATAAAATTTTTGTTTAGTGCCTCAATTATTAATGAAATTTCTGGCATTCCTCGGACATGACAATAATAAATTTTAGATCTCTATACTATGAGATAATAAAGATATTTTTGTGGGGAAAAAGGAGAAATTAGAATTGGTTTTTGATAATGTTGGAAAAGTAAAAGGTATAAAAAGATCTAGTTTTCTAGAACCATGGAGCTCTATGGTGAAATGGGTTATAAAATATTTCACATTTGAAAGTCAATATGAAATCATTCTTAGCCCTGTAATGATAGTCCTTATACAATTACACCATTAAGGGGGTAAGGAACATAACAAAATTGACCTTCCCCATTTCTTACATGCCTTTGTTTCCTCCTCCATCGAATCCATTAGGAGCAAAATATTTGAAGTTTTAGGGTTTGATTAATCTAATTTGTAAACACTACTTCATTAAAAATGCAATGGGATGAAGAAATGGCTCAAGTTCTAGAAGAAATATGCTCTAGAAGTTGAAATTCAGCCCAAATGTAAAACCCTCAAAATAAGCCTACGATTGAGGAAAAACCCAAAAAGAAATTAAGGTCCTCTTAGATAAGTGTTGAGCATCAAGTTAAGGATGTCCCCTTAATGGAAGAACAAGAAGCAACATCCACAATTAGGGCACTGAACCCCACACCTCAGGCTTCCTTTTGCACCTCCTCCTCTAAACCCTATTTTGGAAGAACATATTATTGAGAAAATGCCATTGTTGAAGACCCCCAATTGACAAATAAGGGGAAAATTCCTATGATTGAAGGTGATCCTAGCTCACCCTTTTATGAAGAATCCCTTACCCCTCAAGTTTTGGCCCTCTCTAAAATTGAATTTGAGTTACAACATACAAAATACATGCTACAAAATTTGTAACTTGTCCTTCAACAAAAGATAAATACATCTCCCAATTGAGAACGGAGAAAGACTTGCAAATTCAACAACTCCAATAGGAATTGGAAGGTAAAGATCAAGAAATTCAACACATAACTGATAATTTGACTGCTGAACTTTCAACTTTAAAGGCTGAGAAAGAGGAAAAAGAGATCATAAGCACCACAGAGCAAACATCTCAAACAAATTTTGTGTTTCTCCAAATTGTGGTATTGAAAGGAATGGTCAAATGGATGAATCATTGTTATGAGTTAAGGAAAGTGGAGGATGAAAAAAAATCTTGAAGGAAGAGAAAAAGGTCCTAAAAGATAATCTGACACTAATATGCCATTTATATGAGAAAACACTTGCTTGCAAGTCACCTTCAAACTTTTATGCCTTATTTTTGAAGGAACAATTTTACAAATGGAAAATTTCTAGGGTTCACTCTAATGAATCCTTAGAATTTGAAACTAATAGGAAGTTCATGGCCACATATGTAACATCAGATACAACTGGGAGGAATCAATTATGTGAATTTTATGTCCACAAATTTCTATTTCCTAAACAAGTAGAGATCCCAATAAATATGTATGTAGGAGAGGTGTAATTAAGGTCATTTGTCTCCACACTCCAACATTAGACAATTTGGAGGGACCAAAGAGGGGATTATATAAGAGAGGAGACCAATGCAGGCCTTCTAATGAGACATGATCTTCCCCCTCTGAAATATTTTTATAGTGTTATCAAGCTCGAATACATTGTCTTTATCTCGTATACCAATATAAACAAAGTATTTCTATATGTGTAGTAGATTTCAGAGCATACATGTTGCCAAATTTTAATATGGAATTATTTTCCTACTGATAGAGGTGGGAATTGCTCCCAGAAATTTACATGGAGGTAATGTCTCCTACCAACCTCCGGTGGTCATTGAGAAGGGCCAAAGAAATATGTAGAATTATGTTGGACATGCAAAGAAGATTGGGTAGGTATGTGGTTTATACCACCACCGATATTGACTCCGAGTCACAAAGTGGAATAATGATCAAGATTAGCTAGATGCAAGCTATGAAAATGGAGAAAATAGTGATTGAGTTTTGTGGATACAACACGAAGTAGAAACATGGACTACATTTACCAATGAGTATAATTATACTAGGATTGTAAAATCCTTAAATAGCAATGGCTAAATCTATAGCAGGCGGACCTACTAATCCATAAGTTTGAGGAGTGATGAGCCTTTCGAATTCCCATTCCAAACCCCAATTTTTATTATCACCTTGTATTAAACTAATATTAGCATCATTGTAAATAATACTTTTATATACTTAATGATAAGTTTTGTACATAAATCTTAGTTATCTTTCATCTTTCATATGCTTCCTGGGTTGATTGATATAAATTGGTTTTTGAGCTAACAAGTGTGAGTGGAATAAATTTTCATAAGCTTAGTGTAGAACTTGCATAAGCCTAATGTAAGCCTCGCACAACTTAGCGCATGACTTGTGTGGCCTAGTGCATGACTCACACAATGGAGTATATGACTCACACTGTGGAGTGCAAGAATCATGGAGCATAGAATTAACCCATTCAACATATGATTTGCACAAATTACGGAGTGCCTAGTAAACATCAATCCCATTTGGGACTTAGATGTTTAGGTGATAACTACTTCTTTAGCTATTCAGATCATCTAAGTTAAACATGAGTAAATTGGCAATAAGTCCTTATTTTGTGGCAACTTCCACTATGTGAGGAGCTTGATTACTTGAGTTTTCTAAGACTCCAGTGATCTCCAACATTAGTTGAGTGTTGTTTACAAGAACTTCACTTTTAGTCAAAAGATGAGTCTAATCAAAAATTCACATGTAGAATGACATCTTGACTGTATGATTGCAGCTTATGTTAACATTTTGATCCTAATCATCCAGGTTGACTACTGCGTGTAACTTGCATAGATATTATAATAAACAATTTTCTTGAAGAATAATTTGAATTCCTCATATATAAGGTGCATTTGTTAGGATTATAGGGAGATTCACATTTTGTAAAGAAAAAATGGTATTAAAACATTATTGATAAATAAAAAGGGTATGATTCTAAATTTAGTTTTACTTACGTAAGTGATACATTGTAACCGAATTATAAAAGGAACAATAAATAAATTATACCAAGTCACAAAGAACTCAGATGCTAATCAAACACCACACTCAATAAGATGAAAGAAATTTGCCATAATAACTTTAATAAAACCTTTACAAACAAATGAGCAACAATATCATATATTATTATGGAACTCAATGAAATATAATGAGAATGGGCCTCGCTTATATAGGCAAGGAATATCAATCTAAGAACCACCAAGGTCGTAGATCAAGACATAAATCAAGGAGAGAACTAGTCATTAAAAGGAATGATAACCAGATCATACCAAGCCAAGAACTCAGATGCTAATCAAACACCACAATCAATAAGATGAAAGTAATTTGCCAAAATAACTTTACCAAAACCTTTGCAAACAAATGAGCAACAATATCATATATTATTATGGAACTCAATGAAATATAATGAGAATAGGCCTTACTTATATAGGCAAGGAATAACAATCTAAGAACCAATCAAGGTCGTAGATCAAGCCATAAATCAAGGAAAGAACTAGTCAAGACCATAGATTTAGGAAAGAACTAGACATCAAGGATCTAGTCAATACCATAGATCAAGGAAAGAACTAGTCAATACCATAGATCAAGAAAAGAACTATACCTAACAACTAGATAATATCCCCTAATATCTAAATAAATAAATAATATCCACACACATAAGTGGGTGAGGATAAATACAATAAAGGTAAATAAAGTACCTAGGTGAACATGAGATAAGGTAAATACCTACTCTAACACCCCCTTAAGTGAAGCTAGGGTCCAAAATAGAAGTGGCATGTCCACAATATGAGTTTCGATAACTAGGCCTAATGAGGTACTCACATACCATATATCCATGCAGAAATCTCGAACCAAAAGAAGGAAAGAATCCTACTATAAGGAAAGAGAAAGAAGAATAAGAAGAAGGAAGATGTTCTCACAAACACCCCCAAGAACAGCTTTTGAAACCCCAAGCATGTCACACAACTCAAGGTAACAAGGTGATGAAAAAGGCTTCGTAAAGATGTTTACAACCTGCTACTAAGTCAAAATGTACTCCAAGCAAAGAACTCCATCCTGAATGTGTTGATGAATGAAGTGGATGTGTATCTCAATATGCTTGGTCCACTGATGCTCAACTGGGTTGCAAGAAATGTGAATTACACTTTGGTTGTCACACTAAAGTACAGTCAGTGAATCCTATGGGAATCCAAACTCAGTCAATAACTGTCGAAGCCAAAGAATCTGTTGACTCATTGAATCGCTACCCTATACTCTACCTCGAGAAGATGAAAGTGCAATAGCATGTTGATTTTTACATACCCAAGCAACTGGAGAAGAATTAAGACAAAAAATATAGCCATAAGTGGAACACAAGTCATTAATAGAACCTACCCAATCAATCTATATATCAAATCAACTCGAGTAGAACCCCTAGTGTAGTATAGGCCAAAGTGGGAAGTGTCATACAAATAGCACAAAATCTTTTTAGTAGCTCTTGTTAGTGACTACTATGAGGAAAATATGCAAAAAAACTATAATCCCAACTGCAAAATGAAATATCAGGGTGAGTATGGGTCAAGTAAATGAGACTTCCAACCAACTACCTATACAAAGTAGGATCACAAAGTGGAGTGGTACATGTGGAAGTAAGAGTAACCCTAGACTAAAAAGGAGATGGAATTGGCTTGCAATCAACCATATCAAAGCATTGAAGAAGATCATGGGTGTACTTTTGCTGACTCAAATGAATCCTTGAATCTATCTAAGAAATTTGTAAACTAAGGAAATAATGCAATAACCCAAGATCTGTCATGTCAAACTATGTAGAAAGAGCCCTTTGAATAGTCTGAATGTGGGAAGAAGAGCTGCCAGTAAGTAATGATCATCATCAACATACAAGACAAGTATCAAAATATCCTCACCAACATGTTGGAGATACACTGTATGATTGGAGTGGAAACGAACAAAACCAAGTAGATAGAAGAAAAGAATCCATCTTCTCATACCAAGCCCGAGGGGCTTGTTTGAGACCATAAAGAGAACTTCGGAGCCTACAAACAAGAGAAGAATCTGAAAAAATCCAGCATGTTGCTCTATGTATATTTCCTCTTGTAAATATCCATGTAAGAAGGCACTCTTCACATCCATTTGGTATACAAGCCACCCCTATGATGCAACAATAATAAGTACAAGGCATACATAATCCATCTTGGAAACGGGTGCAAAAGTCTCAGAGTAATCAATACCTTCAACTTGTGAAAAACCCTTTGCAACAAGATGATCCTTATACTTGTCAATGGACCCATCAGCTATGTATTTGGTTCTGGTATACCCACTTACACCTAACCATCTTTCTTCCTTTAGGAAGAAATACCAAATCTTAAGTATGATTCTTCATCAAAGAAGAATACTCAATTATCATCGCATCATCCCACTCATGTATCCCATGAGCCTTTGAAAAATACTGTGGATCCTCAGAAACTGCCTGACACAAAAGTCTAGAACTCATGTAGAATGTGCGTGATGATGCCTAGTGGGTGGAAGATCATGTATGAAATTTGTTGCCTCAAAAATTGTAGTATGATCCCACTTAGGCATAGTGATAACATCAATGGGAATAGGATCGTTAACGACATCTATAACCTCGTCATCAACCTCCTCAAATAAAGTATCCTCAAGATGAGATGAAGAAGGAGGCATGGAAGAAGATGAAGAATCATGAGGAGTGAAGCGCTCATCAAACTAAACATGTGTTCGAAAAATAACATCATGAGTATCAAAATCTAGAATTTGATAAGCTCTCATGTCCTCACAATACCCTATAAAGATCAAGGGTTTTCTCTTCTTATCCAAATATTTCATTTTCTTCTTTGGCACAAAGGCCCAAGCATGGCTCCCAAAGACTCGAAAAAATGAGACATTGGGCTTAGTGTTGGACCAAGCTTCCTCTAGAGTCAAATGCTCAAGTTTTATGTGTGGTGTGTGATTTTGAATGTAGTTATCACAATTAAGTGCTTCTACCCAGAAAATAGGAAGTAAATCTCTAGAATGCATCATACAGTTAGCCATTTCCTTCAAAGTTCTATTCTTCCATTTTGCTAAGCCATTCATGTTGTGGAGTATGAGGAACAAAATGTTGGTGAATAATGCCTTGAGTTGCCAAAAATAAAAAAACTCATTACTAAAATACTCCCCCATTATCAGTGTGAAGGTTCTTTATGCAACTAAAAGATTGTTTCTCAACCAAAGCCTTGAAGACTTTAAAGTGTGAAAAAACATCACTTTTGTACTTGAGAAAATAAACCCAAGTATGCCTCACTAAATTATCAATAAAGGTAATTGCATACTCAACTCCACTGAAAGAGGGGGTAGGAAAAACCATCAAGTCACTATGCACAAGCTCAAGTGGTGAAGAAACTCTCTTGGAAAAATTCTTAGGAAATGGATCTTGGTGTTGTTTCCCTAATGCACGACCATAGAAAACTCCCTCAAGACAAGAAACTCTGGGAAGACCATCTACCATATCATGAGTGCTCAACTCTTCAAATATCTCGTAATTGAGATGTCTAAATCTTTCATGCCAAAGCTTACTCTCTAAATCAATGAGAAACCAATCCTGTCCCTATAGAGGAATTATCAACAAAACCATCAAAGTGATATAGTCTAGAATTTTGATCAATAATACCTTGAGAAAAAAGTGAATGAGGCTCCAACAAAATTTGTACTTCTGACCAGAATGAAAAATTTGATATACTGAAAGCAAATTTGTAGTGATGTTAGGAACATGCAATGCATCTTGATATTTGCCACCATCAAGTTGTATATCACCTTTTCCTTTAACAGAAATAAAGGAAGAATCTCCAACCTCAATTTTGGAAGTAGAACTCAAACCTAGAGAAACAAAAGACTCCTTGGAAGAATTCATATGATGAAAAGCACCAGAATCTATAACCTAATTATCTCGTAAGTGGTGACTTAGATCTCCCAATAACATTAAGTGTGTTTCCATTCTGATTAGAAGGAGGTGGAGTGGAGATAGAAATTTTGTGTTTCTTGACTACATCCTCTAAGGCTTGCATTCTCTTATAACACCTATGTTCTTCATGACCACTACCCCCATAAAAAGAGCATGAAAGGCTAGACTTATTCTTAGATTTAGAAGAATCATTGGGTTTAGAGTTGTTTTCTTTGGGTTTAGGAGCATTTTGAGATGGAGAAGGGGTGAATTTGGTTTTACTTTTTAGTTTTCCCTTGCCCTTAGGATTAGATGCAACTAATGCCTTTTGAGAGGTGGAAGACTCAAGGTTAGACAATTTGGATTCGTCCCTAGTAAGTCTTTCAGAAAATGTTTCTAAGTTAAGCATTTTGAATGTGACACCTAAGGCATCCATGCTAGAGAAAAAGGTAGAAGAAAAAAATTGGAATGATCCTCTCATCTTGGATAGAATCAAGTAAACACACTCTTCATCCTTCTTATCTCTTCCACTCCCCTTCAATCGTGTCAACAAATGCTTGAAATTGGTAAGAAAATCTATAATTGTTGGAAAATCTTTAGGATTAAGAGAGGTGATCTCAATTTCAAGTTGCATGGCTCTTATATGATCCACCTTACTAAATAAATCCTCTAATTTCTCTCATATTTTGAAAAGAGAGTCACATTTTTCCAAATGAAATAAAATACTTCACTTACATAAGTTCCTATCAAACCCATACAATCATCAAATTTGCACTGCAAAATCGAAATTTCTCATATTCTCTAGTGAACATTGGTTGTTCTCAAGAAGTTAAAGCCCATAATCCTTTCCATTTAATTATTTTTTCCATTCTTAGTTTCCATGTGTAGTAATTATGTGTTGTTAATGGCTCAACATGATCTAATATAGAAGTAGATAAAGACATTATTCTCAAAAGGCACAAAAATGCAAGAACCAAGCAATGCAATAAGACCCCCCAGATTTTGGCACTTTATAATTAAGTGTGTGTTATAATATGAAACTTAATCATTATAGTATGTTTTTCAAAATAAATAGTTATAATGGATTAAACACAAAAACAAGTAGTTTTGCAAAAAACAACACTCAAATCTGAGTTACCCATCAAAAGATACAAACTTTTCAATTTTATGCCCTACTATTTATTTTAGTTATCACTAAAACAAAATAAAATTATCTTTCCTTTGACCACAAAAAAAAAATGAAAGGGGGTGGAGTTAAGCAAGCTTAAGCCTCATATAACCATATCATATGTTAGGAAATAAGAGATAAAATATGCGGAATAATCCCTTACATAATCGTAATGTGAGAAACTAATATGTAAAAAATATTACAGATCTCAAATAAAAGTGTATAATAAATAGCACAACACAGAGAGACATGATTTAACATGGTTCACCCAATTTGGGCTACATCCACCAAGAATCACTTGCTCAGATTTTATTACAAGCCTCCACTCTCTCAATACAATACCTAGATCCGTTTGGAGCTATGCTCAACAAACTCTACATAATTCACACCCGAATTCAAAACACATCTGCAATACATTTGCTTGTCTTTTCTATCATATGCATAAGACCATATAAATAGACAACTGCTTAAGCAGTTTTACAAAACCATGGGTATCAAACAATGGGCAAAAACAAAACCATCCCATAAACCTATGGGTAGCCGAAGAGGCGGTTTTACAAAACAATGGGTACCAAAACCATGGGCCCAAAACAGCCCATAATGGTTACCCATTACCCATGGGTTAATAAACCACCCATGAAAATTTACTTCGGGGGCTTCGCCCCCAAACCCCCTTCGACGGGGGGGTTCAGCTCCACCACACCACCGCGAGTGGGACCACCGTAAAAATACTCGAGTGTAACACATAGAAGGTGTACCACACTCTAACATGAAAATAGGCTCCACAAACATAACAATCTCCCACTTGAGACTTATTTCCACTTAGCAAGCTTCTCAACCCTTCACTGTCATCCATGAAGGCCAACCAAAGTTGAACATAGCTTTAGTTTATCCCTTGTGACCACCTTGGTCATCATGTCTGTAGGATTCTGACTGGTATGAATCTTCTCCAACTTCAACTTATCTTCCTCCAAAGTTGTCCTAATGAAGTGATATCTCAACTGTATATGCTTCATCCTGGAGTGGAAAGCAGAGTTCTTAGCTAGGTGTATAGCACTCTAACTATCACTATGCAGCTTACATTCCTCCTGCTTATGCCCCAACTCCTCAAGCAATTGTTGTAACCAAATCATCTCTTTGTTTGCCTCTGTGGCAGCAACATACTCAACCTCCATGGTTGATAAAGCCACCAACTTCTGTAGTCATGAAATCCAGCTCACTGTTGTCCCACCTACAATATAAATATAACATGTCGTGCTCCTCCTGCTGTCTACATCTCCAGCCATGTCTGAATCTACATAACCACGTAAAGTGGTGTCTGATCCACTGTAGCACAAAATTGTCCCCATGGTTCCTCTCAAATACCGAAGGATCCACTTTACTGCTTGCCAATGCTCTTTACCTAGATCACTCATAAATCTACTCACAGCTCCCACTGCATGGGCAATATCAAGCCTAGTGCACACCATAACGATACATCAAACTACCAACCGCCGATGAGTAAGGTACCTTGGACATCTGGTTTCTTTCCTGCTCTATCTTGGGACACCGCTCCTTTGATAACTTAAAATGGCCTGCCAAAGGAGTCCCAACCGGTTTAGCATCCTGCATGTTAAACCTATCCAATACCTTTTTAATGTACTCTTCCTAAGATAAAGTCACTTCCATTCCTTCCTATCCCGAGTTATCCTCATACCAAGGATTTGTCTGGCTGCCCCCAAATCCTTCATATCAAAGGATTCACTTAGTTGTTTCTTGAGTACTTTTATTTCCTGCATGTTTTTACCTGCAACCAACATGTCATCAACATACAAACACAGGATAATATAACTTCCATCCTCAAATTTCTTTTGTATACACGCAATGGTCATAATGACATCTAATATAACCTTGCTCCATCATGAAGCTATCAAACTTCTTATACCATTGACATGAGCTTGTTTCAAGCCATACAAGCTCTTCTTCAGTTTACACACCATCTCCTCTTTACCTTTGACCTCATAGCCCTCTGACAGCTGTATATATAGTTCCTCCTCCAAATCACCATGGAGAAATGCAGTCTTTACATCTAACTATTCTAAGTGCAAGTCTTCTACTGCCACTATTCCAAGAATAGTTCTAATAGAAGTCATTTTTACTACAGGAGAAAATATATCATCAAAATCTATACCTTGTTTCTGTGCAAACCCCTTGACCACCAACCGGGCCTTATATCTTTTCTTTCCTCCTTCTTCGTCTTTAACTCTGTACACCCACTTGTTCTGCAATGCTCTTTTGCCTTCCGGTAGCTTCACCAAATCCCAAGTCTGGTTCTCCATGAGAGACTTATGCTCCTCATCCATGGCTTGCTCCCACTTCTTACTGGCATCTACCTGCATTGCTTCATCAAAGCTCTCTGGCTCTCCACTATCAATGAGTAATAAATAATAAAGAGAAGGAGAAAAATGTTCAAGTTCTTTTCTTACCCTAGAAGACCTCCTCACTGTAGGAGTTTGGGGTTCTTGTTGAGTAGGTTCCTGAACTGATTCATGGGTCACTTTTCCATCCGAAGATCCTCTACCACTGCATATTCTTTCTTGGATTCTTCCCTGTTTTCCTGCAACTGTTGTTTATACATGACTTTCTCATTAAAGACCACATCCCTAGACCGAATGATTTTCTTATCCTTAATACTCCAACATTTAAACCCAAAGTCATCACCACCATAACCAATGAAAGTACATTTTTCTGATTTAGCCTCTAGCTTGGTCCTATCATCCTTGTCTATATGAACAAACACCTCACATCCAAAGACTCTAAGAAATGAATAATCAACTTTCTTACCATACCATGCCTCCTCAGGTATGCCTCCATCCAAGGCACTTAAGGGTCCTCTGTTTATCAAGTACACAACTGTGCTCACCGCTTCTACCCAAAAAGAAAGAGGCAGTCCTGCATGTAACCTCATGCTCCTAACATGTTCCATTATTGTTCTATTCATCCTTTCTGATACCCCATTCTGTTGTGGAGTTCCTGGAACCGTCTTTTACCTGTGGATTCCATTCTTAGAACAATAATCATTAAATTCATTGCTGCAATACTCCCCTCCATTATCTGACCTAAGACATTTTAGCTTAAGACCTGTTTCATTCTCTACCAAGGCTTTCCATTTAACAAAAGTGTCAAATACATCAAATTTGTTTCTAATACAATAAACCCAAACTTTCTTGTCAGCATCATCAATAAAAGTAACATAATAACTCAACCCCCAAGAGATGATACCCGAGCCGCCCCCACACATCGAATGTACCAACTCTAACTTACTCTCTTTCTTCGTAGGTCCAACCTTGAGAAACCTTACTCGCTTCTATTTCCCATATATGCAGTTCTCACAAAATCCAAACCTGTTTCTGTATATCCAGGAAAATTCTTCTTTATGATGTTCATGCCCTTATGGCTCATATGACCGAGCCTATAGTGCCATAATGTTGTATCTGCATCTGAAGCCACAAGATTACAATCATTAGTACTATCAATGGATAAATACAAGGTTCCAACCTTCTTACCTCTTGCCACCACAAGAGCACCCTTGGTAACCTTCCAAGAGTTAGCTGTAAATATCACAGTACAACCATCACTTCCCAATTACCCCACCGATATCAAATTTCTCCTTAATGTAGGCACATGTCTGACATCCTTCAATAGCCATGTATTCTCATTCTGCATCTTAACCTGAACATAACCTTTTCCAACTATACTGCAAGGCTCATCATCACCAAGAAAAATATGCCCAAAATCCCCTTGAACATAATCAACAAAATAATGCCTATGTGGAGTAACATGAAAAGAAGCCCCTGAATCTAAAACCCAAGATTCAATAATATTATGCAAAGAAAGAATCAAAGCATCCTGACATACATTACCCGATGCCACATTTTCCTCCTTGTTTTCTTCCTGTTGTTTCTTCTTGTCCCGAAGCTCCCAACAATCCTTCTTTGCATGCCTAGACTTTCCACAGTTCCAACATACAATCTTGCTCTTAGATTTTGACCTTGCCCGATCTTTCGATTTCCACGGTTTCTCTATTCTTCTCGTCTCCCTCTAGTTTCCACTATCAAAGCATTCCCTGAAGTAGAAGATTCCCGAGCTTTTTCTTCACATTTCCTCGCTTAGAATCACCCCTACAACATCCTCAAACTTCAACTTTGAGTTAGCTAGAACCGAGTTACTTACCGCCATTACTGTGCTATTCCAACTTTCGTAAAGAACACATAATTAATAAAGCCCTAACTTCTTCATCAAATTCTATTATAACCAAAGCTAGCATATTCACAACCATATTGAAATCATTTAAATGATCTGATATTGAACTATTCTCAGACATCTTCATATTAAACAACTTTTTCATTAAAAATATCTTGTTAGAGGCAGAGGGTTTTTCATACAACTTCCCTAATGCATCCATTAGATCTTTTGTAGTCTTTTCCTTTGAAACATTAAATAATACCGAAGATGCAAGACACAACCGGATCATTCCAAGTGCCTTCCGATCCAACAAATCCCATTCCGCATCTATCATACTCGAGGGTTTGTTCACCTTCTCAGATAATGGAGTATAAAGATCCTTCTAATAAAGGTAATCTTCCATCTGCATCTTCCAAAGACTAAAATTCTTCCCGTTGAATTTATCAACCCTAGATCTTCCATCATCTACCATAGCTCCCACTCAAGATAAAACTTTCCCTGCGATTCAACACTTCAAAGAAACCAAACCAGGCTCTGATACCAATTGTTAGGAAATAAGAGATAAAATATGTAGAATAATCCCTTATAGAATCGCAACAATAGAAACTAATATGTAGAAAATATTACAGATCTCAAATAAAAGTGCAGAATAAATAACACAACACAGAGACAAGATTTAATGTGGTTCACCCAATTTGGGCTACATCCACCAAGAATCACTTGCTCAGATTTTATTACAAGCCTCCACTCTCTCAATACAATACCCAGATCCGTTTGGAGCTATGCTCAACAAACTCTACAGAATTCACACCCGAATTCAAAACACATCTGCAATACATTTGCTTGTCTTTTCTATCATATGCATAAGACCATATAAATAGACAATTTCTTAAGCAGTTTTACAAAACCATGGGTATCAAACAATGGGCAAAAACAAAACCGTCCCATAAACCTATGGGTAGCCAAAGAGGTGGTTTTACAAAACAATGGGTACCAAAAAACCATGGGCCCAAAACATCCCATAACAAGTACTCCATTACCCATGGGTTAATAAACCACCCATGAAAATTTGCTTTGGGGGCTTCACCCCCTAACCCGCTCACCAGTGAGCGGGACCACCGTAAAAATACCCAAGTGTAACACATAGAAGGTGTACCACACTCTAACATGAAAATAGGCTCCACAAACATAACATCATATGACCAAAGTGGCTAAGGATTTCAATGGGACCATGTACAAGAACCCGAGTGCCCCGCCAAACCTCCAAAAAGGTTTGATGCACGCCAACCGAAACAACAACAAGAAAAAACCAAGGTGGAGCTTCAAAAACCCAGAAACCATTTTTATGGGTTTCCTTCCATGCCGACACGGATTCCAAAGTGGACCAAGATGAGTCTCGCAACAACAAAAAAACTCCATAAAATGATTACCTCCAAAAATGGTCAAGTTTATAGTCAATCTTAAGGTTTTCACACCTTATGAATCCAATGGAAGGTTTTGTTTTGAATAAAAACACATGCAAAAAAGTAATTATGAACAAATCCTGAATATATGAATATATAAAAAAACTTTATTTGTGAAATAAAACTTACAGACGGATGTCAACAAAGAATCTCCACTCGATACCATAAAAGGAACAATAAACATATCGTATTTAGCCATAAAGAACTTCGATGTTAATTAAACACCACATTTAATAAGATGAAAGCAATTCACCATAATAAATTTAATAAAACTTTTACAAACAAATAAGTAACAATATCATATATTATTATGGAACTTAATGAAATACAATGAGAATGGGTCTTGTTTATATAAGCAAGGAATATCAATCTAAGAACTAGTCAAAGTCATAAATCAAGCCATAAAAAAAAAAAGAATTAGTCATCAAAGAACTAGTCAAGACCATAGATTTAGGAAAGAACTTGTCATCAAAGATCTAATCAATACCATAGATCAAAGAAAGAACTATACCTAACAACTAGATAATAGCTTCCTAATATCTAAAAATAATAAAATTAAATATCCACACACATAAGTGGGTGAGGATAAATAAGATAAAGGTAAATAAAGTACCTAGGTGAACATGAGCTAAGGTAAATACCTACTCTAACATATTAGAGGGGAAGAGCAAGGGTTGTTCTCTCCAATGTGAAGGGAAGTGTTATGTATTTGTTTATTTCTTAATTAATTAGTAGTTTGATTTCTTTTATACATTACAACATTTCTATATTTTAAACTATTATTTCATTTTAACATGTTTTAGTTCTTTAAAGTTACAAATTTAGGAGTCTTTGTGATTTGTTTTCTTTCATCAAGCTTTGATAAGATAGGACAGATTCTTAAATACATTAGTTTTTTATTCTTCAGTTAATTTAGTTGCAGTATACTTAATGCAATTTCAACCAAATCTTTGTTGTATATAGCCTTGACACCGCCCTCAGATTAACAATTATTGAAATATTAGAGTGCGGATATCAACGACACTCATGGAAAAGTGTGTTTACACACTCAAGTACAATTTCCTTTAATTTTCAATTTCATACTTAAAGGTGGGGCAATTGTAGACACTCAAATTTGGTAATTTACACTTTGAAACCCTTGGTTTGACTATACACTTTTGCTATGATAAATATGACTTCCCCATTCCCGCTTAGCACTTTAGGAGGTCCATTATTTAGCTTGTTTATCCTTTCACTTTGACATGTTGACAAACTCTAAGAATACAATGCATAAAATCTACAAAGAAAAACATCATCTCATTAGTTCCAAACTCCATTCAACATATTCCTTGCTCTTGGCTAGGACCATACGATCTAGTCAAGGCCTTATGATATGGTCTTGACCTCTGTATACGTTATTTGACCGACATGTCTTCCAAATACACTTTCAAATTTAAATCATTCGTTCGGTCTTATAATGTTGGTGTGTGTGACTTACCTCATCATCACTCGGGGTCTTGTCCACATCACATGGTGAGTCATCTCACTTAGCGAGATCATAGGTCTTAGGAGTTATATGACACATGGTAGATTTTGTCATAGAATATGTCATTTTCATATGTGTTAGTGGCATCATAGGAGTTACATTCCATTTTAGAATCGTAACTCCTCTTTCCCTCATGGAGGGAATGATTGTCTAGGCATGGGAGTTACACAACACTCCCATATGTACCCTCCTTTTTTATCTATGAGAATACTAGACATGTTTTACCTTATGCATGATTTTCCATTGTTGTTTGATTCTTGTTAATTACTTGGAGCATTCACATCACCGTTGGAGTGCAACCTCTTCGATGTACATGGGGTTTTGTATTACTCCTTGCAAACAATCTCACATGGTATCGAGCTTTTATTCAAGAAATGTAAACTCATTTTATTCGGTTGTTAATTACTTCTAGTTTTGATTTTTGTGCTTCTTGTGCAAGTTTGAATTTGTTTGTTGGAATCTTGTTGACTAGTTTTAATAGCTCATTTTTTAGAGCTTGTTTATTTTTCGGGGTTTGTGCATGTGAAGGTTTAGTAATTTCTCACCAAATTTAGCTAGTTGTAGTTAAATTTGGTGGGAAAGCTATTTTGGAGGTAGGTTTTGCATTTCTAGTTTTATCAATAATTTTTAATTAAAAGTGATTTTGTTTTGAAAAATTATGTGTTTGGACCTCTAGTTTTGGCCTCCTTGCCTACCTAGTTTGCATTTTCAGTTGGTTGTGTTTGGGTTGTGGGTTGAGTTTCATTGGCTCTTAAACAAGCGAGTTGTTTGAAGTGTTTTGCATTACATTGTTTGAATCGATCCTTGAGTCGGGTTACTCCCGTGAGTCAAGTCGGTCTCCTTGTTGCATTGCAGTTCGGTTGCCTTTGGTCAAGTTATCTCGCCTTGGTGAGCTTGTGTGTGTTCTTACTTGCATCGATTCAACATGTTCACCGTATTGAGTTGGGGTATTTTTCCCAACCCTTGCCTACATATTGTGTCGGTTGCATTGTTTGTGATCTATGATGGCTTTGTCTCGAGTTGGGTGGTCTAATTTGCTTGGTGAGCTCCTCGATGCAAACTACATCTTTTCACCCTTGCTCAAAGCTTTCAACCTTACCTTGGCTATTTCATGCTTTACGATCCCTCACCTGTTTGATCTGCACAACCATCTTCTTTCTTCTTCATGTCGTTAAACCATTTCCTTGTATACCGCTCACTCAAGCCTTGGCGTTACCTCCGAAAATGCCAAGGTTTCTCGGTGAGTTGCTCTACATTGATCCCAACGCCTTGGGAAACTCTCTCCATATGTTAAGCCCTTTCTCTACCACCTCATCAAGATGGCCCGCGCCTTTGACCAGAGCCCACCTTTCTTTGACCCTTCCTTGGTTTAAAATCTCTCATTTTGCCTTGTTGAAAGCTATTCAAAGCCTTTATAAATTAAAGTGGGGCTTTAATATTAAAGACTCTTGTCTTGTTGACACTCGTCGTCTTGTCCACCTCATGTGGTTAGTCATCTCACTTAGTGAGATCATAAGTCATTATGGTTAATTAGGTTTGTCCACATGTCATGCACATGAGTTACACAACACTCCTATATGTAACTCTTTTTTTTATCTATGAGCATGTGAGACCCTGTCTTTTCTACTTGATTTTCCTTTGTGATTCATTCTCTTGCTGATTATGTGAAATGTTATCATCACCATTGGAAGTGCAACCTTATTCGATGTGAACAAGGTTTCCTATTAATCCTCTCATAACAATTTGATATGGTATCAGAGCTATTATTTAGTAAATGTGTACTCAATTAATTTGGTTGTTGATTACTTCATTTTTATTTGCATGCTTCTCGTGAAAGTTTTCAATTATCTTTTGGAATATTGTTAATAGGTTTAACAATATCATTTTTTGGAGTTTGTGCTAGTTTTTGGTTGTGCATGTGCAGGTTTCAGGTGTTTCACAACCAGATCTAGCTAGTTGCAACTAAGTTTGGAGGAACATATACATATAGATGTAGGTTTTGAATTTCTAGTTTTTATCAATAATTTAATTAAAAGTGATTTTTTTAGAAATTCTACTGTTTGGGCCTATTTGCATCCTTTCCTACCTAGTTTTCTTTTTGGTTTACCCCTTCTTAGTCATTTCTCCTCCTAGCTTAGTGAGCTCCTACAAAGCTCGTCGAGCTTTGTTCTGGCTCATGCTCTTTGTCACTCGCCCTAGTGAGTCAAGTTTTTGGCGAGTTGTTTGGTTTGTGTGCATTGATTTTGGTTTTCTTCTATTTTGCATTGGGTTTTGTTTTCCTGCTGGTTGTGCATTGACACTTAAACCATTAAGTTCTATGTTTGCATGTTTTTGCATTGTTTTGCTTTTTTATTTGGGTTACACTTTAAATCAAGCCTATTTGCTTTCTACCTATGTGTGGTTTGTTATTTACTTCGAGTTGTGGTTTTGTAACATTTCCTTTTCCCTCTATTTTGAGTAATCAAGTTTGTTATTTTTACCTCTATAATGGCCATTTTTTATGTATTGTGCCTTGGTCATTTTGCATGCGTTGTTTGGCCTAATTTACATTGAGCTCGGACAAAGTTGTTGGATCGAACCATCCTTTCCCCGCCTCAACTCGGTTGGTTTTTAGCCTTTTTGAAACTTTCCTTAACCTCCAAACCCCTACATTTTTCCATTTACCGAGTCTTCCTGGCCATTTGAACTCAAACCCCGTGTTATGCTCGGTGACCACGTGTTGCCCTCTCTCCGAGTCGTTGGAGCTCCCGTTGTGTCGTGTTTTTACCGCTGAGCAAATCACCCCTCTGCCCGAGTCTTCATCCACTCATCTTCCCCATTCCTTGTCCACCTTTTGTGTTTGACCAAGATCCTCGAACCGAGTCTCACACCGAGTCCTTTATCATTTTGTATTACCTAGTCTTTTCACCCGCTTCTAGCCCCGGGCCCACTCCTCCAACTCACATTTTCTTACTTTTGGTTGCATTCTAATTTTTTAAAATTAAAAAAGGTGGGATTTCATATGTGGTCGGGTTTTGTTTAATATTAGGTGGGATTTGATTTAAAAGTCGAGTGTTTATTTTTATAAGGTAAGGCTACTTTATAAAGTGGGATTGTATTAAAATAAGGGGTCGGGGTTTTAATATTTAAGGTGGTTTAATAATATTAGATTAGGTCTTTAATTATATCATTATGATCTAATTTAATTTTAAAATGTGATTAATTTAATTAATTAATTTTTTAAGAGTAATAAATAAATTAGGTATCTAATTTCAAATAAGTTATTTATTTAGATTAGTAGTTTAATAGTCATTTTTTTAAACGTTAGAATAGCATTTTTGCCTCTTGATCTCTAAATTTGGTTAATTGTGCATTTTCAAAGTGCTTTTTCCTATCGTTATAGGATTTTTTTCTACTAATTGTTTGTTGGAGTGTGTAGTGCACTTTTTAGCATTTTTACCTTCTGGGAGCATTTTCGGCATCCTAGAGGTCCCTGACTCCTCTTCACTCATTTTTCAAAGATTGTAATATCCATTATTATTACTTGTAGACTAGTGAGCGCATCTGCCACCGTCTTATAGTAAGGGGGTTTCGTGAGACATGAGACGATTTTTCTCACAACAGAATTACTTTCGCCCCTTCTCTTGTTGTTTCACTCGTAGCGCTTGTTTACGGTTTCGATTTACTGCGATCAATGAAACTTGATTGCGATCTCCTCTCTTGTGTGTTATTATGTTGATTGCAAGGTGAGTGACCAACTATTTCACAATGCACATTCACACTGATTGTATCCAACACACTAAACTATAAAGTGCTGAAATTAGGGGGTTATAATATTATCCTAGGTGGTTGTGTGATTGATTGTTTTTTTTTCTACATTCCTTCTTTCTCTCTCTTTACAATGGATGTACTTTTAATTCCTTTGCTCACATTATTTAATTTATTCGAATGGATATAAAATATGGAAATGAAACTAAGGGGTAAAGGGTTATTTCACATCACCATCAGAGATGAGACTGAACCTAACGATGAGCCTCAAAAATCTATGTGGTTGAACCGAAGTGATGAAGCCTTGGGTCTTCTTTGTATGTTTGTTTCTCTTGACTTGTTCTTCCACATTGAGTCGTATGAAACACCCAATGTTGCGTGGAAAACATTATATGATATGTTTAGATAACAAGATAGCACGAGAGCGCATTAGTTGAAAAATGAACTACTAGGATTAAATCCTAGCGACTTTGAGAACCTACAGGAATTCGTCTCAAATTTCGACCACACTAGATTGTTGTTAAAGGAATGTAAAGTGGAGAAGAAAGATTCCTAGTTGATCTTGTCAATTATTTCTAAGTTAGGTCCCTAATAATCCATCTTTGTGTTAACTTTTCACACTACAAAAGCCACTATGGGTAGTGCTTGAATATGCCCTCATTTGCGCTTTTTCGTACAAAATCATTCGAGAACAGGAAAAACTCATTCAAATGGAGACTCTCAAGTATACATCACGTGCCCTTGTAGCAAGTAATCTTGGTAAGGGAAAGAAGACTCAAAAGAATAAAAATAAAAAGACTAACCTAAAAAGGAAACCAAGACCAACCAAGCCAAAACCAAACCTAACACAAACGCTTCAATTTAGAGCCTAAAGCGAAGAAAGAAAAGTGTAAGTGTTCTGTTGTAAGAAGAATGATCATAAAGATCATTAATATATGAGAAAACAAATTGACCACCTTACTCATTTACTTGAGAACAATCATATAGGTGTTCTCGAGTCTAATAAACAAAATGCTCCAAAAGTCGAGTCTTCCACTACAAAAGAGTCTTAATCGATATGAAGAAAGGAAAGGCCCTTGTAGCTAGAGTTGATCCTTCGTCAACATGGATTATAGATTTCAGTGCCTCGCACCATGTGGCTTCTTCACATGTTGAGTTCTCTAACATCGAACCATGTGGCATGTCCCAAATTATAGTGGGTGATGACACTACTATGTCGATTTCTGGTAGTGGATCGATAGAGATGGATGGGGGATAATTTAACCAAGTGTTGAGTGTTCATGATCTCTCTACCAATATCCTATCAATTTACCAAATCACTCACCTTAGTAAAGGAATGTGAGTGGAATTTGGTCCTAACTCAATGATTATTCATGAGCTTCACTCTAACACTATTGTGGTTGAGGGAAAGGCATATCACCATTCACGGTTGTATACATTCTCCCAATTTACTTCTAATTTGATGCCCACTTCCTTGCTCACTCATGCAGATGATGTTAGTAAGCTATGGAATGAGTGTTTTGGCCATCTAACTTTTGTTACCTTGAATAATTGATCTAAAACGAGATGGTCAATGGGTTACCCTACGTCATATTTTCTAAGGGTCTTTGTGAGGGTTATGCCCTGGGAAGCACCCTGAAAAGAGTTTTGACAAAGGAAAACCAAAGAGAGATACTCATCTTTTGGATCTTGTTCATAGTGACATATCTGTCCCTTTCCGTCTCCTTCATTTACTAGAGCTCTATATATATTAACCTTCATCGATAATTTTTCACATTACACTTGGGTGTATTTTCTTAAACTTAAGTCTAGAGTTTTCAATCACTTTCGAGACTTTAAGGCTCTTACTGAGAAACAAGTTGAACGATCTATCAAGGTTTTTGGACCCCGTAATATTAACCAAATATGAACACGCGTGGGCCCGCAGGGTCCCAGTTATGAAAAGGCGTGCAAGGCAAAAGCGCACTGATAGAAAGAGTTAAGGAAGCACATAGCTCGCACGACGCGTGAAAGGAGGCTCGGGACTTAGTCAATTTGGGCACCCAAGACAGAACATGTGAAAAGTGTGATCGGTTGTGCATGGATAAGATGCCAACCTAGCGATAGGCTGGCCCAGAAAATAGCATGCCCCGGATGGAATCTTCTAGAAGATCATCATGAGATGGAGTGGAAATCTCAAGCCTGAGGAGCATGCTCGCATAAAGGACCACATTCGACACTTGGTGCCGGATCTGAGGGTGCTAGAAGGTGAGTTGGCAGTGCAGGAGAATTATAAATACAAGTTCCTGTGGAGTAAAAGATATATCTAGAAGTACAAGGTATAGAGGGTTAGAGAGTGAGCAGAGCTCTGTAGAATTATTGCGAGGGGATATTTGTATTCAGAAAAGAATGCACTAAGCATGGAGTTTTAATTTTTCTTTTGTTGTTAGCTTAGTTACATACGTCCAAAGATATGCATGATTACGGTTAGCTCTATGTGCCTCTCGTAATGAATCAATGAATATAATAAGGTTACCTGTTATATATGGACATGGATATCAATGGTTTTAATGCACATTTCTCTCATATGAGTTCTCTTTCCTTTCATGCTATGTATGAATGCTTGTATAATTATTTCTATCATAATGCATGTTCTGGATTTTGTTAAAGTACTCGGTCTAAAGTGACTGCAAGGATCTAGAGGCCATTTTGAGCCCTATGGTTCTTGTTTGTCTTAACTTCCCTCCTAAAAAATCTTACACTAATCATAGATGATGCTTCCTGCTAAACTCACATAAAAGAGAGACTCGGTACCCACGCGTGCCTCGGGTGAGTGCTCAGCTTGTTGGGTGATAGGCTGGTGCACATGGGGTTCCTTCCTTTTATAATGGGGGTAAAAATGACTACAAGGTTCTTCGAACTGACAATGGAGGTGAGTATGTGAGCAATAGGTTCAAGGATTTCTATAATTTTAAAGGGATTACTTTACATCATACAGTTGCTTACATCCCTTCACAAAATTAAGTTACTGAAAAGAAACAACCAAACACTAAAGGAGATGGCCACTTATATGGTTCACTAGAATTCCCTTCCTCTACAATATTGGGCCAAAGCAAAGTGAATTGTGATTTTTATGTTCGAATCATGTTCCACACAAGGCAGTAAGAGGGATGACACCCTTTGAATCTTGGTTTGGACACAAGCCTTTGATGTTGAGAACTTTCAAGTATTTGGATCTAAGGTAATGGCACGCATTCCTAAAAAGAAATTCAAGGCTTTGGAACCACAATCCAAACCTTGTATCTTTATAGGGTATCCCACTACTCGTGAGCTTCATATCGAGAGAAGTGTGAAATTTGATGAGTCCTCTTCGAATTCTACTTCTCTACCTTCTAAGGTCCTATTGTCGCCCTAAAATTCCCCTCTTGTGAAAGACAAATTTACAGGTCCCAAGTGTTGGTACTCGTTTTTAATCCCACCAGTTCCATTTAAAATTCCTCAGTCTGTGCATTTTTAAACATTTTTTCTATCTCCTTTCATGGATGCATGGAATTTATCAATCTTTTTCTATGGTTGTGGACCACGTTGAGCCTTGTATTCCTTGCATTTATCTTTATGCAGAAAAATATTTTATTCAGGTGCGGATGGTGGCGTTTTCCCCTTCTCTACATTTTTCTATAGTCATCTTCCCGTTAAATTCTTTTCTAACGTCTCAGTAATACGTGGTCACCTCTAATTGGATGTGGTGTGGCGGGTCTTTTTGTGAACTTGTGACTTTTGTTACATTTGCAAAAATGTTGAATTACCCCCATGTCTTCGTTGGATCCTGATTGGCTTTTCGAAATTATGAAGTGGCAGAGAAAAATTCTTACTTTGGCCCCGCAAAGGGACACGTGGCTTGTTTTCAAAAGTCAAAGCGGGAGGTGGGTCATCGGAGCACTTTTGGAAATTTGGTTTTATTTCCAAAAGGGATTAAAGTTATAAAATGATCCACGACTCATTGGGGTTTTGAGCCCGTGTTGAAAAGTCAAAGCGGAGAGGTGGGTCGATGGAGAACTTTGAGTTTTTGAGCTTTTCTTTGAAAAGAGTTAAAATTGTAAAAGTGAGCCATGACTCCATCCCCACTCAAGTAAAGCCACGTGTCAAGCCGTATCAAAAGCGGATGGGTGGGCCAAAATGTAAAAAAATGTAAAATCTCTACAAAGTCACAAAATACAAAAGGCACCCTCAGCCCGCTTTAGTTTAGATCTTTTCCACGTGGATGACTCATATTTGAAGTTACAAAACAGGTTTAACGACTGCATTACAGAGCATCATTTTTTTCGCCATTAACACTTCTGCAAGAACCAAGAAACTAAATGTAACCATTTTTTAGGATTATTTAATGGCTTCTCCATGTCATTATGTGGGTTGGATCCTAGTACTCTGTAGATGTAATAGATTCGAAAGTAATCAATACGAAGTTTTTCCCTTTCTTCCTCGATATTCCTTCTTTCCTTGTTTGAATTTGTGAATCATCCATCTTTGCATGCTAAGAAACTTTGTGTTCTTGTTAATATGATTTCGGGAACTTTGTGTCTGTGAAATTATATTTGTTATAAATGTGAATGATTCTATTATGCATCTCCTTTTATCAATACGTATAAGGTTATACTCTACTATCTATATTTCCTGAAAGTATTGTTATGTTCTTCCTCTCTCATCTCCTTAGTTCTTCCATTCTTTCGTATTGATGATCTTTGGGCATAAAACATTTCAAAGTATCAGGAATCCACACTTTGAAAGTTGTACATTTGTATATAAGTTTTGTTGTTGTCTTTCAATAAGGGAACCTCTCCCATTAAAGAGGAGGGACTTGTTGTCCCCTGACTGTGGTTTGTTAAAGTACCATTTAAAACCCAACAGTTTTTGGTGACTCTATTGGGGATTTCATTTCAAACGTATCCCTTTCTAAAAGAAAAACTTCAAGATCATTTTTGATCTAGAAACTCTAAGATATAATGATCATAAGAAAGCTCTCGAGGTAGAAGATTCCCATTTTCAACTTCTCCGAGCAACAAAATTTCTCTTCTTCCAGAAGAAGGAACAGAAGAACTTGTTCTACAAGCACACCTCTTGTTAAAGACAGAAATTCCAAGAATAGCATTCCTCAAGAACAACTCAGTCCTAATCTTCATGCTTTGATACTTGTTGGTGTTTCAGTTCCCCTTCAGTCAATTTTTCCAAAGATGGCAGCCCCTTTTCCTTGGGGACAACAGGTTAGGCCTCTTGCTCTTCCTCAGCCATTGCATGAGTTACCTAGGGTAATAGGAAAAGTTTTCCCAAATTCTGGGTGATGGGAAGGTTCATCCAGATGAACACATTGTAGCCTTCATTGTTGCATGTGGGATTCTTGGGGTTGAACATGAAGATGTCTCTGTCAGGATTTTTGTGGAGACATTACAGGACAATGTTGTTGATTGGTTTTATCATCTTCCTGTTGGGTCGATCACTAATTGGAACACCATGACAACTCGGTTTGAGCAACATTTCAAACTTGTTGAAGATGTGCATGCTCTATTAGCTCAAATATCTCATATCAAGAAGGAACCATTCAAGCCCATGAGAGAATTTTTGGCCAAATTCAACAAGCTCATTCATAAAATTCCATAGAACACTCGTCCTATAGATCAAATCCAAAAAATTTTCTTCCTCAATGCTCAGTTACCTAAAGTAAGCTATGCACTAAGGAGAGCTAACCTTGCAACTCTAGATGTTGATCAACATTTGGCTATCAGTGTTGAGGATGATTTAATCATGTCTAGTAAGCTGAAAAGAGAATCCTCCAAATCTAAAGCATCTTATTCTTCCTCTTCCCCTGGAGCCAATTTTGATCAGTTAGTACATAAGCTTGCAAATGATCTCATTTCTATCAAGAAACAATTGGCTCAACATACTCCTTACCAAGACATTCCAAGGAAGAATTTTTAGCCTAGGATCCGTTTGCCTTCTTCTTAGACTAGATTGGCTATTGAAGGCCCACCCATCAAGGTTCCAATCAATGCAACTTGTGAAGTTCAGAACATGATGATGAGGAGTTTAATGAACCCTATGAAGAGGTTAGAAGAACTAGAGGAGCTTGGTGGATATCAAGTTCATTTCCTCACCACTAAAGTAATGATGATGAAAATAGATATGATGAAAGAGTGGTAGATATGAATAGTGAATTGTTATGAATCGGGAGCAAGTGAACAGAAAATAAAAAGTGGTGCAGCCTACTAAGAAATCCAAAGAGTATCCTATAATTGTTCCAAAGTAGTTACGAGAAGAGAAGATCTTATTCCCACTACCTCCACGCAAAAGGTGAGTAATGTTAATCCTCCTCCTTCTACCTCTATTTCTAGAACTTCTTGTCCTTAAATTCCTAAATTTGATAAATAAAAAGTTTCTTATGTTCCTAAGTAATGATGCCCCATCCACCTCCGTGTCTTTTGATATCATTGATCACCTCAAAAAGACCAAAATCCAAATTTCAAAGGTAGAGTTTTACTGCGGACTCATCCAAAATCCTTTCTAAAATGGTAAACTTTGTCAATTCTAAATCCAAAGCTTCATCCAATACTTCTAAAGGTCTTTTGCGCACTCCCTCTTCCTCATCTCATACAAGTCTTGTGGCTGCAGTCACTTCCCTTAATAAGAAAATTAAAGCATTTTGTGTGACTCTCCTCATAGTTGGCCACAAAATCAATAATTATGTTATAGACTCAGGAGCATCAGACAATGTAATTCCTACAAAAGTAGCTCATGCTTTGGGCCTGACTCTAACACATACCTTTGGTTCCTGTTATTCCATGGAGAGTAGAGAAGTGCCTTTGGTTGGGAGGATTAAAGATGCACAAGTAGCTTTTGTTGCTTTGCTAAAGAAAAGGGTCTTAGCCACTATTTTGGTAGCTGATATTCCTCCCTCATATGGTATGTTGTTGAGTAGGAATTTTTGTAAGGATGTAGGAGGTGAAATTTAGATGGATTGGTCACATGCTTTGATCCCTGGTCAATGGAAAAATGAAGAAGCTACTACCTGAGAAACAAACAAATACATTGTGCAAAATACTGATGATCCAAAAGCATAAATACTCTATGAAGATATAGGGCATGGTAACTACATGATCATGTCACAAGATGAGGCAAAACCTCCTAAGGAAGTGATTCATGATCCTAATGGCATTTGGGATTTGGAATTTGATGGAAGTTGCTCTTTAGTGGTTCTGGGGCTGGTGTGGTGCTAACCTCTCCAGAAGGGAAGATTCATCCATTCTCTTTCAAGCTTTATTTTGAAAATACAAATAATACAACTGAATATGAGGCACTCATACTTGGATTGAACATGGCAAAATAAATGGGAGTGAAGAATCTTTGTGCTCATGGAGATGTAGAGCTGATTGTGAAACAAGTCAGGGATCTTTTTCAAGTGAAGAATAAGATTGAAGCATTATAGAAATCTTTTCTGGGATTCCATTGAGTTTCTTGATGCTTTCTCCATTAAATTTGTGCCAAGAGAAAGGAACACTAGATTTGATTCTCTAGTTGTCTCAGGATCTTTGTTGATTCCTCACCCAGATTTCTCTCAGGAGAAATTTACCATTGAAATGATTCATAGGCCCAGTGTACCAAATAATGCAAGCAATTGGCAAGTTTTCAATGATGATCAACACTTGCTCTCATTCTTGGAGCTTAAGGACAACTTCAACCAATTATATTTTGAAGGAAGTGATATTTTTCCTAGAGAGTGTGTATCCTATAATGAAGGAGATATCAAGGAAGAGATGGATCAAGATGGCTGCATCAAATTGAAAGGTAATAAGATCCCTAAAGGGCTGGTGAGTTTGGAAGATCTATTTGATAAGCATGATAGGTACATTAAATCTAAAGCTTCCCAAGGAGCTCCATAATCTGCTAAATGTGAAAAGATTAATATTGGGATTCTTGATGAACCCAAGATGGTGAACATTGGAAAATGTTGCACTCAAGAAGAAAGGAGGAAAGCAACAGACCTATTGAAAAAGTATGTTGATGTTCTTGCCTATTCATATGATGATCTCAAGGCTTTTCAACCAAAGGAGATGCAACACTTTATCCCTCTGAAACCTAGGATCAAACATTTCAAGTAGAAATAAAGGCAATACAATCCCAAGGTTCACTGCACTATTTTTTAAGAGATCCAAAAGTTACTAAAGGCAAAGATTATTTTCCCTATACATTATTCAACATGGATTGCCAACATTGTGCATGTCAGAAAAAGAATGGTGAGATCCACATCTGTGTAGATTTCAAGAATTTAAATCAAGCCTCTCTGAAAGACAACTATCCTCTCCCCATGATGGATCAAGTTTTGCAAGTTGTCATAGGCTCTAAGATGTTGTCTATGCTAGATGGGTTCTCTAGGTACAATCAAGTGGAAGTCAGTACCCCAGATCAACACAAAACTGCTTTTACTGCTCCTTGGGGCACCTTTGCTTACAAGAGAATTTCTTTTGGTCTTATCAATGTTGGTGCCACCATTTAGAGGGCAATGGACTTGGATTTTGGCAATCTAAAGGGAAAGTGTATTGTTGTGTACCTTAATGATTTGACTGTTTTCTCCAAAACAAGGGCAGATCACTTTCATTATCTTAAAGCAATCCTCCAGAAATGTAGAGAACATGGAGTTTCTCTTAATCCTAAGAAGTTTGTCTTTTGTGTTACTAAAGGCAAGTTCTTTAGGGCATATTGTCTCTAAATAAGGAATCAAGATAGATCCAAAAAGAGTTCAATAAATCCAGCAGATTCCTCTTCCCACAAGTAAAAAGGGTGTTCACTCTTTCTTTGGTAAGATAAACTTCCTAAGGAGATTCATTCCTGATTTTGTAGAACTGACTATGAGCATTGCTCACATGATGAAAGGAAAGCAAAACTTTGGTTGGACTTCCAAAGGTAAAGAAGCATTTGAAGGTATCAAGAAAGCCATTTCTAAAACTCCCATCTTAGCATGTCCTGATTTCAACAAGGATTTTATCATCTATTGCTATGCTACAGAGAGTACCTTGGTTGTTGTGCTAACTCAGAGAAATTCTAAGGATCATGAACTTCCAATTACATTCATGAGCTATGTTCTGAAAGCTCATGAATTGAAATATACTATGATGGAGAAACATGCTTTTGCAGTGGTCAAAGTTGTCAAGTAGTTTCATTTTTTATATTCTTAATTCTCACTTTGTTGTGCTTGTACCTGATACAACCATCAAGTCTATTCTTACACAACATGAGTTTGGAACTAAGAGAGGTAATTGGGTAGCAAAAGTCCAAGAATATGACCTTGATATCAAGCCAACTAAGATAGTCGGGAAAAGGCTTATGTGAGCTTATTGTTGTTCTTGTTGTCCTCTTCCTCAATTCAACAAATGAATGGTATGTTGGTATTGCACATTTTCTTACTTATGGAGAGTGTCCATCCCACTTGAGTGCCAAGGAAAAGAGAACTATTAAGTTAAGGTCTGTATAATATGTATTATGGGAAAATTCTTTGTTCAAGAGAGAATACATGGAATATTCCTTAAATGTGTGACAAAGAGCAACAAAAGAAGTTGTTTTCAAATTTTCATGATCAGGCTTGTGGAGGGCATTTTCTCTTCATTGTCACTTTGCCCATAAAATCCTCCGTGTAGGGTACCATTGGCCTACATTGTTTAGAGATGCATCAAAATGGGTAGGTAAGTGTGAATCCTGTCAGACTTTTGTTAGGAGACCTAAGTTGGCTGTTTTACCACTCAAACCAGTAGTGATTGATGAGCATTTTCAATAATGGGGATTATATTTCATTAGAAATCTTAATCCACCTTCCAAGATCTTAGACATACTCACGTGCCAATTGTTATAGATTACTTCACAAAGTGAGTAGAGGTTATTCTAGTCAAAAGCACTACTTCTGAGGTGGTGTGTAATTTCATCAAAGAGAACATCTTGATAAGGTTTGGGGTACCAAACAAGATTGTGACTGATAATGCTTCAAATTTTTCTTCTTCTGAGATGATGGATTTCTACTATGGCTATGGAATCTCCCTTTCTCATTCTTTAGATTATTATCCTCAAGGGAATGGACAAGCATAATCAACAAATAAGAATCTGTAACCATTGTTCAAAAGCTTGTCAATGAATCTCAAAGGAATTGGCATAAGAAGCTCTATGATGCTCTCTGGGAAGATAGAATTACACCCAAAAGAGCAATTGGGATGTCTCCATTTCAAGTGGTGTATGGTGTTGAAGCTCAACTGCCAATAATAATGGAATTACCAGCCTTGCACTTAATGAAGGCTATTGAAGATTCAAGTTTCACCAGTTCCTTGGACAAGAGGATCATGTATCTTTAGAAGATGGATGAAGATAGGATGCAAGTTTTTGATAGAATATCAACTCATCAGCTAAAGGTGAAGGCTTTGTTTGACAAGAAGGCTAGACCCAGAGATTTTTAAGTGGGAGACATTGTTCTCTCATGGGATACAAGACATGAGCCTTGAGGAAGCCATGGTAAGTTTGATTCTCTTTAGCTTGGCCCTTTCAAAATTAGGCTCTTTGCTGGAAAAAATTATTTCTATTTGGATTATATGGATGGATCTTCTCTCCCACTTCCTTATAGTGGGAAATATTTGAAGTTGTTCAATTCCTAGGTGATTAGGCATTCCTTCTGAATATTGTGTACAATGTTTTATTTTTTGGTCGTTCCTTTGTGTTTTGTTTTTGGTCTTTCCTTTTTGGTTTGTTTCTTTTCCCGTTACATGTGTGCTTTCTTACGTATTGGTTTTCCTTTGACTTTATTTTCCCGATGGATAAGGCCTTTGGTCTTCTTTCCTGGAGTTTTTCTCAGGTTCTTGTCTTGCCTCATTCCTTTGTCCAAGTCAAGTCATCCCCAGAAAGAGCCAATTATTGTCACCCTAAAATTCCCCTCTTGTGAAAGATGAATTTGCAAGTCCCAAGTGTTGGTACTCGAGTTTTTAATCCCACCAGTTCCATTTAAAATTCCTCAATCTATGCGTTTTGAAACATTTTTCTATCTCCTTTCATGGATGTGTGGAATTTATCAATATTTTCTATGGTTATGGACCACGTTAAGCCTTGTATTCCTTGCATTTATCTTTCTGCAGGAAAAATCTTTGATTTGGGCACGAATGGTGGCATTTTTCCCCTTCTCTACATTTTTCTACGGTCGTCTTCCCGTAAAATTCTTTTCCAACATTTGCAGATACGTGGTCACCTCTAATTGGATGCGGTGTGGCGGGTCTTTTTGTGAACTTGTGACTTTTGTTACATTTGCAAAAATGTTGAATTACCCCTATGTCTCCATTGGATCCTGATTGGATTTTCAAAATTATGAAGTGGCGAGAAAATTCTTACTTTGGCCCCACAAAGGGACACGTGGCTATTTTCAAAATTCAAAGCGGGGAGGCGGGTCATCGAGCACTTTTAGAAATTTGGTTTTATTTCCAAAAGGGATTAAAGTTATAAAATGATCCACGACTCCACTGGGGTCTTGAGCCCGCGTTGAAAAGTCAAAGTGGAGAGGCGGGTCGGCGGAGAACTTTGAGTTTTTGAGCTTTTCTTTGAAAAGAGTTAAAATTGTAAAAGTGAGCCACGACTCCATCCCCACTCAAGTAAAGCCACATGTCAAGCCTGTATCAAAAGCGGATGGGTGGGCCAAAATGTAAAAAAATGCAAAATCTCTACAAAGTCACAAAATACAAAAGGCGCCCTCAGGCCCGCTTCAGTTTAGATCTTTTCCACGTGGACGACTCATATTTGGAGTTCTGAAAATAGCTTTAATAATTTATTCTGAGCATCATTTTTGTCGCCATTAACACTTCTGCAAGAACCAAGAAACTGAATGTAACCATTTTTTAGGATTATTTAATGGCTTCTCCATGTCATTATGTTGAGTTAGATCCTGGTACTCTGTAGATGTAATAGATTCAAAAGTAATCAATACAGAAGTTTTTCCTTTCTTCCTCTGCTATTCCTTCTTTCCTTGTTTGAATTTGACGAATCATCCATCTTTGCATGCTAAGAAACTTTGTGTTCTTGTTAATATGATTTCAGGAACTTTGTGTCTGTGAAATTATATCTGTTATAAACGCGAATGATTCTATTATGCATCTCCTTCTTAATACATATAAGGTTATACTTTGCTATCTATATTTCCTGAAAGTATTGTTATGTTCTTCCTCTCTCATCTCCTTAGTTCTTCCATTCTTTCGTATTGATGATCTTTGGGCATAAAACATTTCAAAGTATCAGGAATCCACACTTTGAAAGTTGTGCATTTGCATATAAGTTTTGATGTTGTCTTTCATAAGGAACCTCTCCCATTAAAGAGGAGGGACTTGATGTCCCCCGATATTGGTTTGTTAAAGTACCATTTAAAAACCCACGAGTCCTTATGCTCTCGATTACGAATCGACTCTTTGGATGATGATTATGTTGAGCACGTTACTCCTCTGCTTGATCCTCCTGCACCTCCTGACCCTCATGCTTTGGAGTCTTTTGATTCTAACAATAGTGTTGATTGGAACCTTGTTCCTTCTCACTCGAGTGATGAATATTCGACTCGATCCTAGTCCTCATAGTCCTCGTTGGGCTATGAAAAATTTCTGAGTATTAGAGAGTGGATGGACTATCCTTCGAGACAAGAGATGAACTCCTCGAAGTTCTTTGGACCTCACTCCTTCTTCGCCTCCACTTCTAACCCCTAGTATTTTTTAGAGGCTTTTGGTATTCCTGAGTGGGATTCTACCATGGATGAAGAGTATTCCTCACTCATGAAGAATGATACTTGGGATTGTTCCCCTCTTCTAAGGAATAAAACTCATTCGGTGTAAGTGGGTGTTAAAAACAAAGTATGGTGCGAGATGTAGACGTCGATAAGTCTAAAGCACAACTAGTAGTTATGGGTTTCTCTCAGGTAGCTAGGGTTGATTACTCATAAACCTTTGCTCCAATTGTGAAGATGACTTCTATTCAACCGACCCTCACCATTGCCGCTTCTGAAACAAATGGGAAGTCCATCGGATAGATGTTAAGAGTGCCTTCCTTCATGGGGACTTTATCGACACTAAAATTTTCCTCCATAATTTCTATTTCATTAATGTATGTATTAGGAATAGGATGTTGTTAAGTGTAATTAGTAGTAGCGTCTGATAGAAGATAACGGCGCCGTCAGTACAGTGCCGCCAATAATGTGGAGTACGGTAACAGTCAAAGTACAATAGGAATGTTGTAAAAAGTAAATATTTGTCGTAAGTGGTCCGGTAATGTTAAAATGTCAAAGTTTGGGTAATTAAAGAAGTAGGATCTACATGATTAGGAATTAGAAATATTATATTGGTAATAAGGACAAGGAGTGAGGTCATAAATATTTTGTGTATTTTATTTGTAAAAAGTCTAAAAATGTGGAACCCATGTAAAATGATAAGGTTTATCTTATTTTAAGAGATAAGCTTACATGTACAAATAAGAGTTAAGGTATGGAATATGATTCGTCAGAGTGGATTTCTTATCCTATCTTAGAGATAGGATGGATAAGCTGGAAGTTCTATAAATAGAGAGGCCACCCCCTCATTTAGCATAGAAAGAAGTAGTGAGAAATATTGTAAGAAGTGTGCAAAGGAAACCATCGATTAAAGGTGTGTTGAAGAAGCCATCAAGAGGTGTAATTGTAAAGTTTCTCCCATAGTCTTATTGAAGTATCTCATGGGTGAGATTATAACAGATTTCATGTTAATATTATAATTTATTTTGATATTTCAGATTTGTCGTCATTCGTCTTATCATAGTCGATGGTATTCTTGTGTTCGATTGTTGTTTTGTTTCCAGATTACATCCACCAAACTAAAGGCAGTGCATTAGTAAATAATCATAGCACGAGGAGTTCTCGGTGAAGAATTATCATAGTGTCGGATTGGTGATGACATTTTGGTTCCGTTGCCGGGACCATTCCTCGTTGGTGGATTTTCTGGAGAGATATTCCCACTTAGGCAAAAATTAATTGGAGGGTAACCTTGTTTTTACTGTGCATAGTAGTTACCATGGTAAAGTCATTTTTACCGTGAATAGTAGTTACCATGTTAAAGTCATTTTTGCCATGAATAGTAGTTACCATGGTAAAGTCCTTTTTGCTGGGAATAGTAATTACCGCAGTAAAGTCACTTTTTACCATGAATAGTATTTACCGCAATAACTTCACTTTTTACCGTGAATAGTGTTTACCACAAGAAATTCGCTTTTACCGTAGTAGTAAGTCAAGTTTTACCATAGTTTACCGTGGTCATTTCTATTTACTTGTAGAAGGTGTAAAGTCACTTTCTAGTATAGTGATTTCAATTATTTGTGTACATAAGTCTTGTTAATTGTACTTATGGGTTGGTATTTCACTGGTTACTTTTGAAAATGGGAAAGATTCTGTTTTTTCAGCTCAATCTAATGAAGATGCTTCTTCTTTCATTCAAGAGTTTAAGCGATCTTGTATTTGTAATGGCCTTATAAGAAGGAACAATGGACTGAATTTTTTCCTACCTTTTTGGATGGTTCCGCACTTAGGTGGTTTGAAACACTAGGTGATAATGTGAAAAACTCATGGGAATTATTAATCGAAAGTTTTCTTGAAGAATTTGGTGAACAACGAAATATGCGAGATCTCATGATCGAGATCACAAAGCTATCCCAAGGAGAGAAGGAGAAGATAAGGGATTATCATGCTCGTGTTCTAGAGCTAAGAAGGAAGCTCGATGCCCGATCCTAAGGAAAGACTAGCGGATGGGTTGATGAATGGCGTGGATAATCTCCTCTGTAAGCACTTCATTCTTGGGATGAAGCCAGAGATTAGACAACGAGTGAAGTATGACCACCCAGCTACCATTGAACAAGCAAAGAAGATTGCAAGAAGGCAAGAAGAAAGCATGGAAGAGGGGCCCAAAGAAATTGTTGTTAAAGTAGAGCCTACACCAGCACCTTTGGTCCAGAATCCACAACCACTCCTGGTGAGCACAAATATTTCTCCTAGTACATCTACTGAGTATGAAGATCTGCTTAGGAAGATGGGCCAGTTAACTATTAATCTTCTTGAGGAAAGGAATTTAGTTCTCGGGGAGGAGATAGAGGTCCAAAAGAAATATTTCTGAAGTTGTTTGTTATGGTTGTTATAAAAGGGTCATTATAAGTATAATTGTCCGATAGAGCTTCTACATCCGGTACAAGAGATAATGATAAAGGAAAAGCACTGTGAATTCTCTTGATGTAGTAGATAAGAGTAGAAATAATGAAGTAGATGTGTTTGTAACAAAAAGAAAGAAAGAAAAAGATAATCAAGATGGAACCGATCCTAAGAAGATGAAAGGAGAAACTAGTAAGAAACATAGGAGAAGAAAGTTGGGTGTGCGGGGATTTTACGATTTCACGGGGGCAAGGACCATACTCCATCTTGGAAGATCTGTCCAAAAGGCTGCAAATATTACATATGGTCAACTCTTGGCTATGTCTTCGAGAAGAGGCGGGAGTTGCGAGGTGGACTCAATGCTCAAAGAAGGAAGGAGGTTGAGGTCCCTATTTTTGGAGGTAGAGGAAGATCCCTATGCTCCATGGTGAGGTATTATGTAATGGTATTTCAATTCATGATGTCTTAGTTGATGGAGGTGCTGCAGTTAATGTAATGACCGAGTCTGTAATGAATATGTTGGGTTTAAAAATTGATCGCCCTTCAACACTTATGTTAAGGTCATTAAATAAGGGAAAAACTAAACCAAAAGGTGTAGTTTCAAATGTGGCAATATCTGTTATGGGTGTTGTATGTGTGGTAGACTTTCAGGTGATGAAAAATGGTACTATTGCGTACCCAATGTTGTTGGGAAGACCATGGCTAAGGAGAGTTCATGCAAGAAACTACTGGAATGAAGGTTTCATGACACTTGGACATGGTAGAGAGAGGGTGAAGATAAACGTGATCCCTCGACATCATAAAGCGAGACACTTTGTGGATTCAAGTGATGAAACTGATGATTGGACATCCTCTGATTACTCTAGCACCAGTGAAGTGGACACTGAAGATGAAGAAAGTGAGGTTGATGTTTCAGTCATGGATATTCTTCCAGTCACACCAACCTAGGACCCCATAAAATTATCTGAAGAAGAAGTTGATGATCGTCTCCAACAAATAAAGATTGGTGATGCTGTGATGGAGAGTGAGAAGGAATCCTACCTCCAGCTCTTTCCGAAGGTACATACACCTATTCACTTTTGATTACAAGGAACTCCGTCAAGTAAGTTGAGTAGAACATTGTATTGAGTGGTAGATGGTGCTAAGCCCATAAAGCAAATGCCATATAGAATGAATCCTAATTTTTCCAAGACAGCAAAAGAAGAAATAGATAAGTTGCTTGAAGCAGGGATTCATATTTGTTGTGGAGAATTCGAATGGGTTTCTCCCATTGTGATCTCAATAAAAAAATGGGAAGCTACGCATTTGTGTTGATTATAGGAAGCTCAATAAGGCAACAAAGAAGGATCATTACCCTCTTCCATTTTCGAGATCGATCTTGACGGCCAAGTAGCTGGCCAAGAGTGCTATAGTTTTGCTTGATGGATATAGCGGCTACAACCAAGTTCGTATAGCGAGCAGAAAGATCACCAAGACCACGTTCACCACTCTTTGGGGAACGTTTGCTTATAGAGTTATGCCTTTTGGGTTGTGTAATGCTCCAAAGACATTCCAAATCGTTTGATGAATAGGGTGTTCGAACCCTACATTGGGACCTTCATCGAGTATTTACGGATGATTTTGCATCTATGGGAGTAAGTTGGACCACTGCACTGATGGAGACAACATTTCAAAGGTTAGATGAAGCACAAGCCTCACTAAACCCTACAAAGTGTGTCTTTGGATGTTCTAAAGGCGTTTTGTTAGGGCATGTTGTATCCAGAGATGGTATTGGTACTGATCCTGATAAAGTTTCAAAAATCAAAGATTTACCATTTCCTATTAATAGAAGTAAGTTGAGATCATTTTTAGGCCATGTGGGTTACTATAGAAGGTTCATCAAGAATTTCTCAAAGATTGCACAGCCACTAACCCAGTTCTTGAAGAAGGATGTTACTTATGAACCAAGAAATAAGGCGCATGAAGCTTTTGGACAACTGAAGGAAGCCCTGGTGTCTTCACCTGTTTTGAAGAATCCAGATTGGAGCAAGCCATTCATTGTGTACACTGATGCCTCAGATGCAGCACTAGGAAGTACTTTGAGCCAAAAGGATGAAAATGGGAATGAACATCCAATTTACTTTGGGAGCAGACAAATGAGCGATCTTTGAGGTAAACTATACTGTAACTGAAAAAGAGGCTCTGGCTATCATTTTTGCTGTAAAGAAGTTTAGAAATTACTTGCTAGGGAAGAAATTTATAGTTATAACAGATCATCAAGCTCTGAAATATATTGTCAATAAGCCTAACCCATCGAAGGAGGATAGCAAGATGGATAATTTTGCTACAAGAATTTGAATTTGATATTATAGATAGGCCGGAAAGAAGCATGTCAATGCGGATGCACTCTCTCGAGCCTAAGATGGTTTAGGATCATCTTGTGATGATGATGATTTTCCGATGCAAAGATTGTTCTCCTTGACACAATCCACTAGTGAATACATAGATATTTGGAATTATCTGAATGAATTCAAGTTTCCTGATGGTGCTAATGCAAAGACTAAGAGAAATATTACTCAAGTCAATCGTCCATATTCTATTATGCATGGAGTATTATTTCGAATAGGACTCGATGGACAAGTCTGAGAGGCGATTGGACGTGATCAAGGAAAGGAGCTACTAGAAGAATTCCACAATGGTACATGTGGAGGGCACTTCTCTGGACAACTTACAACAAGAAGGATCTTGGATGCAGGTTATCACTGGCCCACTCTTTTTAAAGATTGTTATAATTATTGTAAGACATGTGATATTTGTCAAACACATGGTAACCGTAAGACTTCATCAGCTCCATTATGTCCTATTCTTCCCTTGGTCCCTTTGAAAAGTGGGGAATAGACATTGTAGGTCCACTTCCAACTACATCATGCCAAAATAAGTATATTGTAGTTGCCACAGATTATTTAACCAAGTGGGTTGAAGCTAGGCCATTGACAAACTTCTTATGGATGAAGTGGCGAGGTTCATATATGAGCGTATTGTCACCGTAGATTTGGTTGCCCATTAGAAATTGTAACAGATCAAGGAAGCCACTTCATTAATGAGGTGGTAGAAGCCTAGTCAATAAGTTGTCTATTAAGCACATGAAGGCAACAACATACAAGCCAAGCAAAAATGGACAGGTGGAGCGAACAAATTTTGTCTTTGTGTCAAATTCTAGCAAAAGATGTAGCCTTGCAGTACATAAATGGGATAAAAGGATTTATGCAAAGCATTGTGGGCGTATAGGGCAACATCAAAGTCAGCAACAGGATACTCCCCATTTCGGTTGGCCTATGGCATTGATCCAGATTCTTCCTATTGAGTTTGATATTCCCACTTTGAGAGTTATGAAAAATGAAAGGATGGATGAAAGTGATTCAAAAAAGAAAGGTTGGTACATCTTCATTTGCTAGAGGAAATGAGGGAAATAGCAAAGGATACAAGCCATAAGAAGAAAATGAAGCGAAGGAATACTTTGATCAAAAGATCCAAAGTGGTCTCCATTTCATGTGAATGACTTGGTCCTAGTATATGATTCCGATACAAAAAAGAAGACAGAAAAATTTCTTCCAAAATGGATGGGGCCCTACAAAATAGTAGGTGCATGAAAATGGTACGTATCTGACCGGAGGAATTGGATGGCACTCCCATTACGAAATGGGTCAACCACGACAAGTTGAAGATTTTCCAAGCACCAGAATAGTCTACTCTGAGGACGGAGTAGAAGCTAGGAAGGGGGAAGATGTCGACACTAAAATTTTCCTCCATAATTTCTATTTCATTAATGTATGTATTAGGAATAGGATGTTGTTAAGTGTAATTAGTAGTAGCGTCCGATAGAAGATAACGGCGCCACGAAGACGGTGCCGCCAATAATGTGGAGTACGAGTAACAAATCAAAGTACAATAGGAATGTTGTAAAAGTAAATATTTGTCGTAAGTGGTCCGGTAATGTTAAAATGTCAAAGTTTGGGTAATTAGAGAAGTAGGGTCTACATGATTAGGAATTAGAAATATTATATTGGTAATAAGGACAAGGAGTGAGGTCATAAATATTTTGTGTATTTTATTTGTAAAAAGTCTAAAAATGTGGAACCCATGTAAAATGATAAGGTTTATCTTATTTTAAGAGATAAGCTTACATGTACGAGATAAGAGTTAAGGTATGGAATATGATTCGTCGTAGTGGATTTCTTATCCTATCTTAGAGATAGGATGGATAAGCCTCGGAAGTTCTATAAATAGAGAGGCCACCCCCCTCATTTAGCATAGAAAGAAGTAGTGAGAAATATTGTAAGAAGTGTGCAAAGGAAGCCATCAGTTAAAGGTGTGTTGAAGAAGCCATCAAGAGGTGTAATTGTAAAGTTTCTCCCATAGTCTTATTGAAGTATCTCATGGGTGAGATTGTAACTTGCTTTCATGTTAATATTATAATTTATTTTGATATTTCAGATTTGTCATCATTCTGTCTTATCATAGTCGATGGTATTCTTGTGTTCGGTTGTTGTTTTGTTTCCAGATTCCTTCCACCAAACTAAAGGCTGTGCATTAGTAAATAATCATAGCACGAGGAGTTCCCGGTGAAGAATTATCATAGTGCCGGATTGGTGATGACAGGGACTCTAGAGGAAGAGATCTACATGGAACAACCTTTGGGTCATGTTCATGATATGTATCTCATTTGTAAGTTAAAGAAGTTTCTCTACGGCCTCAAACAAGCCCTCGGGCTTGGTATGACAAGATGGACTCCTTTCTACTAATATTAGGTTCACTTGGTGTCACTCTAAGCCAAATGTTTACATTTTGTAACAGGATGACTCTATACTCATCCTTGTTTTATATGTTGATGACTTGTTGATCACGGGAATCTCTTCCTCTATCATCGATTATGTGAAGATTGCCTTATCCAACAAGTTTTTTATGTCTAACTTAGGTTTGCTTCATTACTTTCTTAGGATCTATATTCCACAATCTGACCCGTGAATTGTGATTTCATAGCCTAAGTACTCCCTCAATTTGTTTGTTCGAGTTTCATATGTCCGATTTTAAACCTTCTCCTAATCCTTTCCTTTTCAAGCTAAAGTGGGTTTCGATTGCTTTATTCCCTTTGTTGATGGTACCCTTTATCGATAGTTGGTGGGGAGCTTGATTTACCTTACTCACAATCATCTAGATCTATCAAATGTTGTTGAGATCATGTCAAGATTTATGCATGAGCCACATGAGTTACATTAGAAAGTAGAAAAGTTGATCCTTCATTATGTTTGTGGCACTTATACAAATGGCATTCATTAAATAGGAGTAAATATTGACTTAGTTATATATACTATCTTTGATTGGGCCAATGATCTAGATCATAAGAAATCTATCTTAGGCTACATTTTTTCTCTTATTTCAGGTCCTATCAGGTTGGTTTAGCAAGAAGAAGAATGTAATTACAATATCTTCTACTGATTCGAGTACATAGGAGTAGTTAATACTACCACAAAAGTTGTTTGGTTATAGGTTATCTTGACAGAGTTTGGTATTCACTATCGGCGACCTACTATCATCTATTGTGACAACATGAACACTATCTCAATTTTCCAAAATCCAATTCAACATCATGAGATGAAGCACATCGAAATCCATTTACATTTCATTTGGGATTCGGTTCATGAAGACATCATCAAATTGCAAGTATTGTCAAACTTAAATTACGGTTGTAGACATTTTCACCAAGCCCTTCACTAAGGAAAAGTATCTTCACTTGTGGTATCTTCTTGGGGTGAGGTCTACTGCAACTGCCCATCTTCTTCAGGCTTTCTAGTCCTCTTCTCCTCTTCTTCTCTTCCAAAGAGATGTTGTTTATACATGGGTACCTCATCAGGCCTAGTTGTCAAGACCCATTTGATGCATATTTCTTAGGTTGTTTAGGGAGTCTTTTAGCTCTTGTAATTGGATGTTTTCCCTTAGGTATTTTTTTCTCCATTACTTGAGATCCTTATTGTACATGGGTACCTCATCAAGCCTAGTTGTCAAGACCTCTTTTTCTCCTCTTTTTCTTTTTCCAGAGAGATGTTATTTATACATGGGTACCTTAACAGTATTTAGTTTCCAGACCCCATTAACACATTTTTCTTAGTTGTTTAGGGAGTTATCTTTTAGTTCGACTTTCCATAACCTTTGCCTCGAGCTTCGATGAAGGGGGTGTTGGTGTATATGACTTATCTCATTTACACTCGACGTATTCTCCACCTCATGTGGTTATTCATATCACTTAGTGAGATCATAGGTCATTAGGGTTAGTTAGGGTTGTGTCCATGTGTCATGCACAAGAGTTACACAACACTCCTATATGTACCTCTTATTTTTTTATCTATGAGCATGCGAGACCCTATCTTTTCTACTTGATTTTCCTTTGTGATTCATTCTCTTGTTGATTACGTGAAGCATTCTCATCACCATTGGAAGTGAAACCATCTTTGATGTGCATGACATTCCATATTAATCCTCACGAGAACAATCTGATAAATGGGTATAGATTATTGAACCCTACTACTCATGAGCTTTATATTGAGAGAAGTGTGAAATTTGATGAGTCATCTTCAAATTCCACTTCTCCGCCCTCTGAGGTCCTTATGCTCTCTGATTTAGATTTTGACTCGTCAGATGATGATTTTGTTGAGCATGCTCCTCCTCTTGATCTTCTTGATCCTCTTACTCCTCCCGACCCTCATGCTTTAAAGTCTTCTCGATTCTCCAATAGTGATGATGAGGACTTTTTCCCTTCTCACTTGAGTGAATAATCTTTCGAATCTGAGCCTAATTCTCCTAGTCCTCATTGGGATAAGAAGACTTTTTAGAGTGCTTGAGAGTGGATTGGAGATCATTTGGATAAGAGATGGACTCGCTTGAAGTTTTTGGACCCCACTCCTTTGCCTTCGCTTTCGACCCTCATTATTTATGGTAGGCTTCTAGGATTCTGAGTGGGATTTTGTCATGGATTAGGAGTATTCCTCACTCATTAAGAATGATACTTGGGATCTCACCCTCTTCGAAAGGAAGAAAAAAATTTTGGTGTAAGTGGGTATACCAAACAAGGTATGGTGTTGATGGAGGATTCGAGAAGTATAAAGCACAAATTGTAGCTAAGGGTTTCTCCTAGGTAGGTGGTGTTTATTACTTGGAAACCTTTTCTCCAACTGGGTAATATGACTTCCATATGATTGACCCTCGCCATCTCTATCGTGAGTAGATGGGAAATCCACCGATGGACGTTAAGAGTTCTTTCCTTCATGGGGACCTAAAGGAAGAGATCTACATGGAACAACCTTCCGGTTATGTCCATGATCCCTGAGCTCCCTTGTTTACAAGTTAAAGAAGTCTCTCTACAACCTAAAACAATCCCCTTGGGCTTACTATGCCAAGATGGACTCATTTTTTCTTGCATCATGGTTCACTTGGTGTCACTCTGACCTAAATGTTTACATTCTATGGCAAGATGACTCCATACTCATCCTCATTCTATATGTTGATGACCTATTGATAACAAACAACTCTTTCTTTACCATTGATTCTATGAATATTTCCTTGGCCAACATGTTCTCCATGTCTAACTTGGACTTGCTTCATTAATTTCACAACCTAAGTACTCCTTGATTTTCTAGCTCGATTTCACATGTCTGATTATAAGCCTTCTCCTACTCCATTCCTTTCAAGTTAAGTTATTTTTTGATTTATTTACTCCCTTAGTTGATGGTAGCCTTTATCGACGGTTAGTTGGTCCAAGCTTGATTTACCCGACTCACACTTGGTGGATCTATCATATGTTGTTGGGATCATGTCTAAATTTATGCAGGAGCCCCATGAGTTTCATTAGAAAGAAATGAAGTGGATCCTTCACTATGTTTGTGGCACTCATACGATGGCATTCATTTTCTAGGAGGGACAGAGATTGACTTGGTTAGATTCATATAATTTGGTTGGGGTGATGATATAGATCATCTAAAATCTACCTCATGCTACAATTTCTCTCTTGGTTTGGGTCCTGTCAGTTGGTCTAGCAAGAAGCATAATACAATTTCCATATCATCTATAGAGGCAGAGTACAAGGGAGCAATTAACATTGCCACAAAATTATTTGGTTGCATAAGGTATCTTGATAGAGTTTGGTATTCACTTTCAATGGCCTACCATCATCTACTATGACAACATGAGCATCATATCGATTTATAGAAATTTCGTTCAACATCAATTGATGAAGCACATTGAAATCCACATGCACTTCATTCGGGAGTTGGTACATGAAGACATCATTGACTTGCAGTATTGTCAGACTTCTGATCATGTTACAAATATTTTCACCAAGTCCTTCACTGCGGTGAAGTTTCTTCATGTGCGCCTCTTATTGGGGTGAAATCTACTACAACTACCCATCTTATTTGAGTTTTCTAGTCTTCTCATCTTATTCTTTTCCAAAGAGATGTTATTTTTATATGGGTACCTTATCAGGCCTTTAGTTTTTGGGCCCCATTGACACATCTTTCTTAGTTGTCTAAGGGAGTTCTCTTTATGTTATGACTTTTCATAACCTATACCTCGCTTCAATAAAGAGGGACGCGTTGGTGTGTGTGACTTTCCTCATCATCACTTGAGGTCTTGTTCACGTCATGTCGTGAGTCATCTTACTTAGGTGATCATAGGTCTTAGGAGTTATATGACACATGGAAGATTATGTCATAGAATCTTTCATTGTCATATGCGGCGTGTCATCATCATAGGAGTTACATTCCATTTTGGAATCATAACTCATCTTTCCCTTATGGAGGGAATTATTTTCCAGGCACGGGAGTTACATATCACTCCCATATGTACCCTCCTTTTTTATCTATGAGAATACTAGACTTGTTTTACCTTATGCATGATTTTCCACGGTTGTTCGATTCTTGTTGATTACTTGGAGCATTCATGTCACCGTTGAATTTCAGCCTCTTCAGTGTGCATAGGGTTCCGTATTGATCCTTATAGACCAATCTCACATATACTTCATCTAGATCGATCTTTCTTAGAAAAATCATCTCCATAACCCTATGTAAACAAGTAAACACTACCTCATTTGCTAACCTGGAAGTCCTAAGGAAATACACTAGAGATATCACTACTTACACTAACAAAAGGCATCTAAATCTCCATAAATCTCAGAATTACACATATATAATAATTAGGGTAACACCCACATTAGGTCTGAAGCTACAAACTAGGTCAAGGTAGGTATATCTCTCATCTACAATCATCCAAACATCCTCTCTCAAAGTGTTTTAGCAAGAAGCTAAGTCAAAGAAAGCATGGTCAAAGAAAATGCCAAATTTGATTGATCTATCTAAATATCACATGCTAGGTAGAGAGCAACATGTGGTTTGATGCATCTTTAAAGTAGTGCCGAAGTCGATGGTTCATAGGGGTGCTCACAACCATTTTAATTTTTTTATAGTATTCTTCATTCATGACTAGGGTTAGAGATGATGATCAGTCCATTTAGAGAGCTTCCATATATGTGTGACAACTAGGGTTTGATAATGATGGAAAAATTTAGGAAGGCGAGCAACCCAGAAAGTTGTAATTTTAATTTCAAAAGAGGTCTAAGACCATACATAAGGGGTTGAACCATATGGTATAGTCTTGAATTGATTGTACAATTCTAACTTAGGTGTAAAAATAATTCTAATTCAAGTTGTGAGTGTTTATCAGTTCGGTTTACCTAATTTCTCTATTACATATTCCCAAATCCTTCCAAAAATTAGTAAAAACCAGCTAAGTTCCCTCATACATTTGTTTTGTACTTTCAATTGTATGTTAGTTTGATTTGGTGTATGTTAATTCTTCGTATATGACATGAGTTACAAATCTGAATTAGTATTTATATTGTTGCATCTTTGTTAGATTTATAATCAACTCTAATCTATCCTACACCTAATTAAATTGAATTAGAATATAATTAAGGGTTGAACATTACTCACCTAACACTCTTATGATCTCTCATCAAAAATGATAACTCTAAATACACTCAAGGCTCTCAAAATCTCACCAAGGTTAATACACATACATTATGGTTGTCGAGACTACGAGTATGAAATACTTGACCAAGTTAAGGATTTCAGCTTCCCTCATTTCCAAACATCTAAATATCTCATTCGATGTCTTAGTAAGAGCAAAATCATCCCAAACATTATCAAAGTGGTTTAAGTTGCCAAACTAGTTGCATCTATATTGATATCACGTGCTTTAGTGGATAACTATGTGAGGTTTGAGGCCTCTTTGAAGTAGTGCCTAAGTAGGTGGTTCACAGATTTCACTTCAACCCAAACACTAATATTTTTGTAGATTGTTCCACCCATGGTTAGAGTTGATTTTGACTCAAATTATTCATATGGTTTTAGAACCATGTGACACTTGGGGTTTGACAATGACATACATTTCTAGGAAGGAGAAGTGCACATAAAGTTACTGAGAGAAACACTCTAAGTAGGTTCAAAATTATATAAAAGGGTTAAGACCGTACATGCATCTTGAAAACATTATACGGTTTTATACTAAGGGATTTTCCAACTACAATATCAATAACAAAGAATCTTCAGGTTCATTACTCCTATATTCTCCAATTTGTGCACCTAGATCTCTCATGTTTCACTTTGTACAACTAAGTGCATCTCTCCTCTTGTGTTTTAAGCTTATAGCATATTGTTATCACTAGTTGCAAGTATTAATGTGTTGTTATGATATTGCATAATTAATGTTGGAAGTTAATTAATCAAAATAACCTTTGTAAAAAACCTTACATTCTCTTTTGGCACATTAATAACATTATTAATTTGATTAGCATGTAAACAACTTCATCTCTAACTAAATATAATAAAGACTGAACTTGATCCAAACTACCATTAAGAAATTATGAAAACACACACTCATCGATTAAGTAAAATATTGAATATATAGATGCCTAAATCTAATGCAATGTAGCAATAAATGAATATAAAAATAAGTATAGAATATACCCAAGCAAATTAAGCTAGAGAATATGAAACCCTAGTTGCAAAGAAGGGATAAGAAGACTTAGTTGATTCGCAACCAAATCTGGATTGTGTCAAAGTGATGACCTAATGAACAGAGAGGGGAAAAGTGTTGCATAGAACCTCATAAAAATGTGTGAGTGAAGATCTTCCTGGATTGGGGAGCCTGGAATGGGTCATGGGTACTGCGGGTGCCACGAGACTACTCTGCTGGGCACCTATGAATGCTCAAAACCTCAGAAACCTCCTTCGTAGGGTTGCGAGATGTACACTATCCTTCACTTCTTATGGTTAGTATGTCACACAATGATCATTGATGTTGTTGATAACTTGCAATGAAATATTAACCTACAAATCCCTCAAGAGTGCATCAAATCCCAAAAAGAAAAGAATGCAAATGAGGGGTCAGACTATCCTCAATTGTCAAAAAAGTGAAGTTACGACTGAGCATTGCACTATATTTTAGACCCAATGTAGTTCTAGGTGTGTGTGTGTGTGAATTGTGCCCTAGGTGGCTCTTGTGTGTGTCACACTTGATAGTGAGCAAAATAGATAGATGTAGAAGATGTAAGTAGATGTGTGCATGGAATCGAATTAACTTCTCCTCATATGAAGTGTATGCAAAAGAATGCAATCCCTTACCCTTGAATGGATTTCAAAATGAATGCTTAAATACTTTTGGATAGCCTTTGGATGTAACCTTAGGTGGTGATAACTAGTGTTTAATGTTTGGTCCCTTATTATGATCACATAACTTTATATTTATATGATTCCCTTACTTAAATTTCGTAATTAACCCCGAAAAGGCCAACTAACAAAAAGATAAGATGCTCAAATGGCTAGAAAGGACCCAAAAGATGTGAGTAAAGTATAAAGAGGTCAGGGGCACTCAAAGAGGATGGGGGTGCTTGATGTTGGCGTCCCGGTTGCAGTGCGTGTCTGTCCAGAGGTGTGAAAACTAAATGATCAGAGGTTAGACTAAGAAAGAAGGTGTGTAAGATAAAAAGTGGAAACAGAAAGAAAGAAAATATGGCCAAAGACATGGGTTGATTAATAATTTTCTTACTTAGGAATCATATGAATATTAGTATGCAATCAGACTAGATAATTACCCAAAGTGCGTGATTTTGTTTCTACATTTGCCCCCACTTTATGTTGTGGAGAAAATGCTCAATAACATAAAGTAGATGAGAGATGCATACCTGATAACCATGTATATCGATGGCAAAAGCATGTCGAGAGACAAGAGAATGCATGGAGTGATAAAAATTGTGGAACGTGGAAACTAGAGAGGAGAAAGTGCAAAAAGTGATGATGATGATGATCCTAGGGTGGAAACACATGTGTAGATGTCATTGTTGTACCTATTGTTGATGTCGATGCTGATGTGATTGATGTTGTTGATGTAGGATGATGTTGACTACCACTTCCCATAAGAATGACCTGCAAAAGAGAAGAATGATCAAGTAGTCAAATATGCATGTATATGAGTAAAAATTGTATGTAAAAAGTATGTAAAAAAATGTGAAAAAGGAACATGTGCACTTGATTCATGATGAGAAAAGAGTTAGAAAGGATCCTAAAGATGATGTATAAGAATGAGTTTTTTAGGCAATCTCTCGCCAACTACGCAAAATGTGAGTTTTTTGGGTGATCTCACGCCAAGAACTAGAAGAAGTGTAAGGAGAAAAGTATGGTGTCATCCTCCAACCTTTAACTTCTTCCTAAAGTATGGAACACCACTACATATGGTGTGTAAAAATCCAATCCAGTTCGACCAATTCCGATCCAATGCGAAAGTAGAAAAATGTTGTATGGTGCATGTATGTTGAGTGCTAAGGACCATGTGCCTTATAAAATCCATTGTGTGAAGTGTTGTGGATTGTGTTACACTGAAAAATTTCATGTAACTATCCCCCTAGTCATAGTCGTCTAGGAAGGGTTAGAGGCACCTGGCACTACTATCCTAGTCCTGGGCAGCATTAGTGTTTGTGTTGTGATAAAGATCCAAGTTAGGATATGGGCCGTTGTTGTGACTGATGACTGTGTTGTACCAGTATTGAATTGTATTGTGTGATGATGACTATGAACTATAGTGTGGGGTGACTAATTCACCCAAATGATGCCCCCTTATTTGGGGTGCATGTGATGTCGTTGAGGAGTATGTGGCCCAAAGGAGGACCGACCATTGTGTTGAAATTGTGCCTTGCAGGGGGGGGAGTGTGCTTGGTAAAAACCAAGGCACATGCAAACAAAGTGGCTAGGAAACAAGTGTTAGTAAGCAAAAAGAAAAACATGTGTGTAGAAGACAAAATGTAAGCTAACAAGCAAACAAACAATGTGTAAGCTAAGACGGAAAAAACAATGACAGATGAGACCACGAAAAGTGGGTTTCAAACATGGGACATCACTCACGATGTCACAAGACAATCAAGGCCGACTAGGCCAAAAGCATACAAGTGTGCACACGAGACAAAGGTCAAATCCTACAAACAATGGTAAAACAATGACAAACAATGATAAGAAATGTAATAAACAACCATGAAAACAAATAGACCTGCAGATAAAATGTTGCACATGAAGCACCCATTAACATGTTAGGAAGATAAAATATACATCAAAACATGTATAATCCAATAGAAGTAATGTGTTATGAAAAATGAAACAATAACACCTGTAGTGTGTATGAAAGTGGATGCCCCTAGGAGCCATTGTGGGGGCTAGTAATAGGTACTGCACCAAGCATCCATGTTGTGTGTATCGATCTGTAGAACTTGCGATCATAACTAGAAGGTAAGTGAACATGCATATGTGTATGGAAAAGATAATGACATACAAATATATTTTCTAGCATGTGTAATAAAGTGTACATGTAAGCATAAGAAATAAAGAGTAAATGTGACCAAGATATCAAGTATGAGTATGATGATGATGAGATGAATGGAATGCAGAGTGAATGATAGGAGCAACGTGCCCCCAAGTGGATGTGTATGCATGAGATGAGGTTCATTTATACATGCCCCTCAATAGTCAAGAATGAACCATAGAACAAGAGTGTGTCATCGGGAAATGGTTTGAGTATGTGCACTAGAAAGATGTAATCGATAAAACGTAGAGCATATAGAGTGTGTGAGTGAATTAGAGAATTATAGAGTGATTGAACGTGATGTGGTCCATTTTAGATGTAGAGCCTCAACAATCTATTATGGGCCATGAAACTAGAGTGTGTCATAGGGTGGTGTGTTGTGTTGATTTTGTGATAGATATGTTAGATGTGCAATGTGTTTGGTTGTTTGTACATGAGAGAAAGGTGTCATGAATGTGTCACTGTGTGTAAGATGTTGTGAACTTGTATTGAATGTTATCGAAAGAGATTGATTATGGGTGCGTTAAGTGTGTAGTGTTATGTGCTTGAGAGATATGTGTTGTGAATGCGTCAAACTTGTAACATGTTGTGTCGCATGTGAAATTTTCAAGTAGGTAGTGTGTTGTGAATATCTAGATTGTTAAGATGTGTAGGTGTTGTGTTGATTGTATGAAGAGAGCTATGTAATATAATTGTGAAAGAGTGTATGTGTGTAGAAGTGTTGAGTGTGTAGAGAATGATGTAAGTTGAGTTTAGTGTTGATTGATGTAAGAGTTTGTATTGAAGTATGTAGAAAGTATGTGTGTGTGTGTGTGAAGTATGTAGTATGTTATGTTGAATGTGTGTAGTAGGAATAATGTGTCGCAAGTTGATTGTATAGTAATGAATATGTGTAAGAAATATAATGATGTGTAATGTAGTGTGTAGTTTGTAGTGTGTGTGAGGTTCATGTGTATAGGATGTCCTCAATAGTCAAGTGTGAACCAAAGCACGAGAGTGCGTCATCGGTAATGATGATACAAGCGTGTATCAAGATGTGTATGTTATATGTGAGAGACTAGATGTGAAATGATGATAATATAAGACACATGTTGATGCAATGGGGGAGAAATAAGTGTGATGCCCCCAAGTGTGTGATGATAAAAGAGATCAAGTAATGTCATCTAGGAGGTCATCATTTTCATGATCAAAACCGAAAGGTGAAGCATCTGAGACTTGATAAGCGATAGTGTCAGGTTGGTCGAGTAAGGAGCCATTGAGGCATAAATTATACATGCCCATAGCATATTCTTCATCAGTGAAGGGGGTAGTGGAAAACCATGTGCATACCATCAAGTAAGATTTTGTGAATAGCCAAGAAATGAGTCATTACAAATAAAAATGTGGCCAAATGGCATGGGGAATGATATGTCAGTATGATCGGGTCTAATGTGCCCCAATGTAATCAAGCCAAGACTGTCCAAGTGTAAGTGGAGAAGTGTGAGGAGCACATGTAAGAAATACTATTGAGATAAAAGACTCAAAGACCATAAGCAATGATAATGTGAACAAATCCATGGTATAGATGATGATCATGGGTGGAGGAAAGATGTCATCAACTATAAAGCCTAGCCAAGCCAACCCATCATGTGTGCATATAATATTTGAGCAAGTAGGATCAAATGGAATGTGTTCCTAGTAAGAGTCATTCATGAAAAATGTGCATGTAAATGGAGGACGTGTCTAATGGAGGTTTTCATGAGAAGGTGAAGGAGATGGAACAATATCGATGTCTTGGACAGCCCCCGATAAAGAATCATAGCAGTAGTAGAAGTAGGAGGAGGCAATGGTGCATATGAGACAATATCTAACATGCAAATAACACCTTCAAGTGGTGGCAAATGAGCCGGAGTATCCATAGGTTTTGGTTCATCGGTGGTAGCAGATGTTGGAGTAAGAAGTGTAGTGTTGGGATCATGGTTGCAATATTTGAATGGTTGACGATCACTATGAACTCATATATTCTACACCCTCATGTAAGAATTTGACACATTGATGTACCGTAGAAAAACTACTTGCATGGCATGAAGCCATGGCCTACCAAGTAAACAATTATATGAAACCGGAAGTCAATGACAAAGAAAACCGTATTAAGATTTTTTGGCCCAATAGTGATAGGAAAAGTAATGTGACCTATGCATGGATGAACAGAGCCATCATAAGCATGAAGAGAAAGAGATGATGGACTAACATTAACAGTAGAAAGACCAAGATTTTCAAGGAATGACATAGTGCAAAGATTAAGCTCGATCCATTATCAATGATGGTGTGTTTGACACCCACATTATAAATGTGGAGCATGATGTATAAAGGTGGGTCATTGTCAAAAATAGCAAGATCAACATTAGGATTCGATGGAAAAGCAATGTGCTGAGAAAAAGCATCTGCAAATGTGTTATATACTATATCCAATGAATATCAATAAGAATGCAAGTAGTAGCTAGGAGAGTTATGATTTTATCTCTTAATTCAGATTAATGAGCAAGAAATCATTAATAGAGATACTCATGATGAGAAGATCCTATGAAGATAAAAGCAATAGAAGTATGAGGACCCTAAGAGTGTTCAGATTGAGTTCGAGGTTCACCAAATGATTAAGCAAAATATTGAATATATAAATGCCTAAATATAATGTAATGTAACAACAAATGAATATACAAATAAGTACAAAATAAACCCAAGAAAATTAAGCTAGAGAATATAAAACCCTAGTTGCAAACAAGGGATAAGAACACTTAGTTGATTCACAACTAAATCTGGACTACGCCAAAAGTGTTGACTTGATAAACAAAGGGGAGAAGTGTCACACAACCTCAAAAATGTGCGAGCTAAGATCTTCCTAAACCGGGTGCACTAGAAATGGGTCAAAGGCACCTGCGGGTGCCACAGATCTGCTCTGAGCACTGTGACTACTCAAACCCTTAGAAAACCTCTTTCACAGGGTTACAAGATGTCCATTGTCCTTCACTTCTTATCACTACTATGTCACATAATGATCGTTGATGTCGCAAATAACCTACAATGAAAGATTGACCTGCAAAACCCTCAAGAGTGCATCAAATCCCAAAAAGAAAATAATGCAAATGAGGGGTCATACTTTCCTCATCTATCAAATGAGTGAACTTATAACTAAGTGTTGCACTACATTTCAGACCCAATGTAGTTCTAGGCGTGTGTGTGTGTGTGTGAATTGTGCCCTAGGTGACTCTTGTGTGTGTCACACTTGATATCAAGAAAATAGCTAGATATAGAAGATGTAAGCATATGTGTACATGGAATAAAATGAACTTCCCCTCCTATGAAGTGTATGCAGAAGAATGTAGTCTCTTTCCCTTGAATGGATGTTAGAATGGATGTTTGAATGCTCTTGAATAGCCTTTGGATATAACCTTAGGTGGTGATAACTAATGCTTAGTGCTTAGTCCCTTATTATGATCACATAACTTTATATTTATATGATTCCCTTGCTTGAATTTCATAATTAACCCCGAAAATGATGACTACCAAAAAGATAAGATGCTCAAATAGCTATAAAGGACCCAAAAGATGTGAGTAAAGTACAAAGAAGTCGGGGGGTGCCTAGAGGGGACGGGGTGCACAGACGCTTGCGTCTTAGCTAGACGTTGGTGTCTAGACTTAGAGAAAATGAAGGGTCAGAGGTCAAACTGAGTAAGAAGGTGTGTAAGATCAAAAGTGGCAATAGAAAACAAGCAAAGATAGCCGAGAGACATGGGTTAATTAATAATTTTCTTACTTAGGAATCATATGAATAGTAATATGTAATCAAGACTAGATAATTACCCAAAGTGTGTGATTTTGTGTATACATCATCAACTTCCACAAATAGGTGAGAGTCATGACCATTAGTGATATTATCTTGATTAACCTCTTCTTATAAGGGTTCAATTGTGACATTCGTGATATATTTGTCGATAGGGTGTCTATAAATAGAGTTTTCATGAAGATTCACCATCTGAAATGGTCAATACTTATAAGGCCCATCATTAACTTGGATAATGTACTCATGTCCCCATGGATAAATATAACACATTGATGTAAATTATAGGGTACAACAATCATATCACGGATCCATGGTCTACCTAATTATAATAAAAAATTACAATATAAAGGGGTGTCTAAAATTTGAAATGTATTAGGCATGTCTTTAGGTCCAAAGAATATATCTAATGTAACTGTGCCCAACATATGTCGATGAGTATTGTCAAATCTCTTAGCAATAATGGTTCATCATTGAGTGTAGCTCAAGGGGATGCCCATTTGTTGGAGCAAAGAGTAAGGACATATTTTTGGTGGAACCGACATCAACTAAAACAATCTTAATTAAGAAGTTTAATACGCACCGTGGTAAAAAAGGTGTTTTAACCCTAAAGTAATTAAATGTGTTTATTTAATTAAAATAAATTAGGACAAAAGATGTTACAGAAATAAATAAACAATTCATATTACATACATCACATTCACATATCGAGAATTAGAGCATTGCACATATAATAGATAATGAAATCAAGAAAGAGTACAATTAGAGTTGAAGAGGTGACTTACCCGGTTGAGGTGATGTTCGACTATATCGTTAATGAATTTGAGATGTGTACAAAATTTGAAAGGTGTTTGATATCTCACGATTTGTTTGTACACAAAAGGAGCAAACTATATAGTTTTGTACTATACCATACTACACTACGACACTCTTTTCAGTATGGTTTCGAACCTAGAAATGGTGTGCTTATGGCAGTTCCCATGTCACTTCACCTTTGCATGTGTCGCATCTTGATATCTTTAGCTCTTCTGTAACTCTTGCATATGCACATGTACCTACAAAAAACCCCATCTTCTTGAAAAGCACTTCAAGCACACCTTAGATAACAAAAAAACAAGGTTAGGTGTTTGAGTTGGAATAGCCTTGGTGGTCACCCCTTGAGTCAAATATAACATTACAATATGTTTCAAACTCCATGTAGTTCTCCTAGTGCAAGTGCATGTGTGAATGAATTAATCTATTGACCTAGCTTTTTCCCTCATGCCTCAACACTTATAACAAGCTGACTAAGTGTCCCAAATTAAAACCTTTGTATGTAAATGTAGAACATTTGAAAATAAGTAATTGCCCCTTGTGACATGTTTATAAGAGTGTTATAACAGTCTTGGATTTCTAGCTAGTACATGGATATTTTAAAAAGATGATTGCTAGATGATAAATGCTTATAGAAAACTTGTATATATAATAGTCCTTCACTTTGAAGTTCAAACTAGTAGTGCACAATGTCAACCCACAACATATAACATATAGTGTGAAAACAAAAAAGTAACAAAGAGGCCAAACATGCAAAAACACAAAACCAAAAGGGTATGGGAGTGTACTATTTATGTCATAATATGGTGTAAGCTAAATTGTATGCAGTCTCATACATAAGTCAACAAAATTCAAACAATTGAAAGAAATAGCCATATACCTCTTTGACACGTCATAATAAAATATGAAAGATCCAAATAAGTCCACAAATGAAAATCAATCAAGTGATATGAAAGCAAAACAACAAAGAATTGTACCACTAAGCTCTAGCTTGATTGTTTAAGACCCGTATACATATAATTTGTTAAAAATGTGATGTAATAATGATTTTATGTCAAATTTGGTGTTTATAAATGGTTGACATAGGTCGTTATTAGTGTAGGGGTAAATTTTTGTGGTAAAGGATGAAAACACCATTGGTACATGCCCTATAGAAAGATATGAAAGCATGTAATGTACACGACAGGTGACAATTAAAAACCCTAATGACATGAAGGGTTTTGGATAAAAAGCCCATTATTGTAACTCTAGAAAGAAATAAGAGCTATGCAAACCCTAGAATAGGCATACCAAGGATGACATCCTTGGGAAAGATTGAAATATCAAATTTAAGATATAAATACCAGAGTTGAATATTAAGATCAAACCCTAGAAAAGAAATCTAAAATCCTAGAGGCTAAAGAAGGTTGTGTAATATTAATAAGCAATCTCACAAAATGTTTTCACCCAAAATTTGTTTACCTACTTAATTTGGATTGAAACTTGAAACTAATGCATAGTCATATTTTGTATATAAATGCCCCCACATTTAAATTTGGTAGTACATATAAATGTTGTAAAGAAATGATGTTCAATTAGGGAACATGCTAAAATACATTAAAACACAAAAGAATGAGTTAAATTAGTTGTTTTGATGCTTTGCTGATTAATTTGGATATGGAATCAAGTCAAATATGTAATGTCGAGTTGAGTGTATTTTGTTTTTAATTCAAAGTCCTAAAACCCTTACATACACTAGCACAAAATTGGTCACGAGTGTCATGTACTTCTATCTAACTTGGTGTTAGCATTTAGCATTGTTATGTGATTCCATTTCATTCTAGGTTGTTTCATCATTGCTTTTATTGGTTTCCTCTAATTTCACTTCTTCCAGGAAAAATTACGAATGTACTTGTAATGATCAAAACCCTAATCCCTTGCACTAGTATTTTAAGTACACGATTAGATAACAAAAAATGGTTTTGTGTGTGATGGATTTGGATTTGCCTTGGTGGTCAACCCCTTTTTATTTTGGCCGAGTGATGCATTACATTTCTCGAATAAGGGGCTCAAACTCCATATAGTTCTTTTAGTGTTTATGTAAGTGTGAGTTCAAATCTAAAGTACCTCTTTCTATGTTTGTCATTAGGCCTTAACATGAATAATGAGATAACTAGGTATATTTTAGATGTACCCTTTGTGAGTGTTGAATATGTAATGCTACAATTGAGTTCCAAAATAGAGTGATTATAAATAGATGAATCTAGAGAAAAGACCCTTGGAATGCTCTTTCAATAAGTAGATACTTGACAATGCTCAAATTGACTTTGAGATGTTCTTGACTTGGTTTGGTCTGCTCCTAACCTAGTTTGGAGTGCTTTAAACTTGAATATAGGATGTTCCTAATGTCCACTCTTCATTTGGGGAAGTTTAAAAAGAATAACTTTTAAGTGATAATTAGATGAAGTCAAATTTAAAATTTAAATTTCCTTATGACAATCAAATAGATGTCAAAATTAAGATCTAACATAACAAAGTGTACAACTCACTACATTACACTCTATCCCTTGTTGCGAATTATAGATTGTTTATCAATGTAATTAATGTCTAATAATATCTCTTAACATGTTGGCAAAATAATTTGTCACAAGGGAAAATTGTGGGATTTCACCAACGCTTTGGGACTAGGTCCCTCTGCTTGAATGGGGCAGCTCCATTTATTGAAAGCAAGGAAACAAATATAAACTAAACTAATTTTAGGGGTGGCCCGTAGACCGGGATCACACATGAATACTTCCCTAAACTGTGGCAACTACTTGTATGGAATACAAGGGAGGAAAATTGCTTAGAGAGAGATATGAGAGAGAAATAAGAAGGGGATTTTAACAAACAAATAGAATAGTTGAGTTCATTGCATTAAAATCAGAGTATTTCACTTGCATCAATAAGAAGAAACCATTCACATAGAAATAGGAATAATCAACAAGAAACACAAAGTTTTATTGCATCATACAACATAATTTACAATGCTCTTTGTAACATCCCAAAATTTCTTGTAAGTGAAATTAACTACGGTTAAGTCTAAACGAGATTAGACGAGATCATCATTGGGTGTAAAATTCATTTGGTTCGTCGTATCATGACCCACGAGAATCTGGCCAGTGGGGCGAGACGTGGAGCGAATAACCCCGCACCCACCTTGATGATCCTTCCTAAAACATGATTAGGCCTTAATCATAGGTAAAACGATTCATAAATGATAGTGAATCTTTTGGTTATTTTTATTCCAACTACTTTATTTTAATCGGTTTGGTCATCTTTTGTTTTGTTTGACTTTTGCATGACCGCGTTTAATAATTATCTCTATTTAATTTGACAATGCTATACCAAGCCAGCTTTATGAGAATATTTGAATTATTATTTACGAACTTGGTGATTTATTTAGTTATTGAAATTTATGGGTTTCATAAAGTGAAACACCTTCACATGGCACAAGTGTGCGGCATGCACTAAAACACATACCAACATTGGGAAGCCCAAAAATTCTTCAATATGCCACCCAACTATAGTTCTTTCATTATATTTTTCTGTTATTTTTCCTTCGTCTATTTTCATTCTCCCCTTCTAGAATACCTATGTGAGTTTTGGAGGAAAGAAGGATTCAACTTGTTGGAGCGGGAAGAGTAGAAGGTTGCCGATTCTGGTTTACTTCAGGCATGAATATCTTCTCCTTTCTCTACTACATTATTTGTAAAAAAATGAGGAAATACACATTCTATTTTTAATGGCAATCAAGGAAATTGTGGACAACTTTTGATTTAATTGTTTGGAGATGAAGTAGGTTATGTATTCTTTTTAGTTTTCTTTGTGTGGATTTAACCTAACCCAGAAAAATATGTAGATGGGGTTTTGGGTTTTGATCAGCAAAAATAAAGTAAAAGAAAGGTTAAAAATTCCTTCTCTACATTATAATAAATTATACCCAAAAGGAAAAGAGTTGGGTTTTTCCTGTATAGGAAGAAGGAAAATGTTTTGTGAATTTGTGTGTTTAAAATCAATTTATGCTTGTGGGTTTTCATTTTGTTAAACTGAAATTTGGTTGTGTGTTTTTTGTAAACAAATCGATTTGGGTATGCAAATCAATTTACATAAAGGAATCAATTTGGGTAACCCAATCAATATGGGTATGCAACCGGTTGGGGTTTTGTATTTTTCTTCTTGGTTGTTATATGTAGGTCTGATTTTTAATTTATTGAGATCTTTTGAATGATAATTTGTGGGTGTCAAAGCTCTTGCATGGGGCTGCATTTTCCAGAAATTTTATTATTATGGACCACTAAATCGGTTCATGTATAAATGAGGGTGTCTTGTTATGTGTGAATAATTAAAAAAATGGCATTTAGCTTGTAACTTCCAACCTAGACAATATGACTTGGATTCTTGTAAGACGTGAAAAAGAAATTGCTTGTCTTGGTAAGGGCATGAAAGCCAAGATAGCTTGACCGAGATGCACCAAGGAGTAATTGGAGGCATGATTGGGTTTAAAATAATGATATCTTGTTGGGCCCCTAGAAAATTGGCTAAGTATGAAGGCACGTGGGCACGCGGGATCCCAATTATAAAAGGGCGCGCAAGGAAAAATCATGCATGAGGAAGAGTTAAGAAGGCACATGGTTCGTGTGGCACGTGAAAGGAGGTTCGAGGACTTAGCCGATTTAAGTGTCCAAGGCAGAACACGTGAAAAGCGTGATCGGTTGCACGTGGATAAGATGTCAGCTTGAAACAAGTGGCCCAGGAAAGAGCATGCCAATGATGGGATCTTCTAGAAGATCATCATGAGATGGAGTGGAGAGCTCAGGCCTGAAGGAACATGCTCACTTGGAGGACCACATTCGACACTTGGCGACGGATCTGAGGGCACGGCAAGGTGAGTTGGTAGCACGGGAAGATGATAAATACAAGTGCTGCGAAAAAAAAAAAAGGAGAGGAGAGAGAGAGAGGAGATATGGAGATAACATACATATGGGGATATAGAGATAGAGGAAGAGATATACATAGAGAGAGAGAGAGAGAGATAACATGGGTGAAGCTCTGCAGGATTGCTGCGAGTGGAACTTTGATGTAGAAAGGAATGTACTAGGCTTAGTATTGTAATTTCTTTTTCTTTTGGCATAGTTATACAAGCCTAGTGATGTGCATGACTGCGGTCTACCCTCTATGGCTCTTTGTAATGAAACAATGAATATAATGAGGTTACCTGTTGCAAATAGACATGGATATCAGTAGCTTTAATGTATATTTCATTCATAGGAGTTCTCTTTCCTTGCATGCTATGAATGAATGATTGTATCTTTCTTTCTATTATAATATATGTTATGGAGTCTGTTAAAACATCCGGTCTGAAGAAGCTACAAGGATCTGGAGGCCATTCTGAGCCCTATGATTCTTGTATGTCTAAACTTCTTTCCTGAATACTCTTACACTAATCATAGATAAATGCTTCCCACTAAAACTCACATAAAAGAGAGACTCGGCACCTGTGCGTGCCTTGGGTGAGCGCTCAGCTTCTGCTAGGTGATAGGCCGATGCGCATGGGATTCCTTCCTTTTATAGTGGGAGTAAAATTGACTACATCTTGGTTTTGTTGCGGGACCTCTTTTCGAAGTTGTAGTGGGATATAACATGCATCATGATCTGTGTAAAGAGTAATGACGGATCGGTTAACATTGGAAAATGTTGAATCATGGTTTAAGAGCACGGAGGATGAATTTGCTCGGAGATTCAAGCACTGGACCTGAGTTCAATACACATAGATGGGTAGAAGAGAATCTCTACCATGATTTGTATGAGACTTTTTTCTGTTGCTTCCCAGTAGAGTTATATGGATGGCTTTCAGCCTATGCATCTAGATCAAGTTGGCATTATGGATCACAGATATGGACTGAAGAAGACTACCAGAGGTTGCAGGATGCAAATCTGACATGGACCCGTGCTATAGATCACTGGTGGGGAGGAGTACTAGCTAGCTACACTCTGGAATACACCATTTCCACATATTCTTGCCCAGAGATTACTGAGTTTGAGTTTCTATGAGAACCTAGAGGAACATTTCTACATGTTATTCCTCTAGCTATGAAGATATTGATGGTTACCATGAGTTTAGAGGTGCTCCCAATGGCCGGCTAAACCATTCTGAGCACTTGGGTAAGGAAGCTCGGGTGGAGGAAGATGGCAGATGATATGATAGAAAGGGAGAGGGAAGAAAGATGGCTCAAGTATGGTGAAGCGCGTGAAAGGGAGATTACTAGGTGATGCAAGGCTGCTAGTGTGATGGATCTATGGAGACAGACATTGCGGGAAGGAGTTGAGGTTCACGCGGAAGACGTGGAACCTGAGTAGTCTGTGCTACCCCATCTTGGCAAGCACGTGAGGGAGACCCCTTCGGCTTCTGGTGAGAGTTCGTTGCATGGAGAAAGGAGAGTCATTGGCACATATCTAAACCCACCTAGTGACCGAACCACGCGCTTGGTTTTCCCGATCCAGGAGGAAGTATTGACCCAATTGAAACCAATGGAAGAGATAGATCCATGCCTAGGAGGTATAATTTTTCAGTTCCTTCTTCTATGGCTACACATATTCCAGTATTTGGAGGAGTTTTTGGACAAGGGAAAGTGTACAAGCTTTTGGTCTCGCATCAGGGAGTGGCGCGGGACAAAGTAGCGGTAGTGGGGCGCTATCACAAACCGTCGGTGCATAGTTCAGTGGGACCATGGGGGCACTTGGCACAGCTCCTACAAGCCCTATTGGACCCAGTGGTTCTGGTGGATCTAGTGGCTCTGGAGGTACAAGACCGGTGGACCTGGTGGATTAGGCGGTGGAGGAAACACCAAAGGGAACCAAGGCTCTGGTTCAAGACAAGGACCCCAGCCACCACCTCAGGTATTCTTTGAGATGTCTCTGCATTTACTAGATTACAGGGCATTAAGGATGCTACAGAACATGTTCACAAATGTGAACTAAATGAAAGGCTAGTCAATTTGCAACCATGTTGCAAGGGCGCACGCATAGCTGGTATAGAAAGTATGACCCTCATCAAACGGTGGTGGATTACACTTTGCTTAAAGAATGCATTCCTGGTAGAGTTCCACATTCCTAAGTTTGAGCAAAAAAGCATTAGCGCTTTGAAGGAGATACAGACAAGGAATGACAAAGAGTGTACGGGAGTATGATGCGCACTTTAAGACTCTCTTGTCTAAATTATCATATGATATACATCCTTCTAAGCATGCACAGTGGTTTTTGGAGGATTGATCACCCCTTTTAGAAGGGCCTTGTCTCATAAGACTTTTACAGATCCGCGTGAAGCATTGGAGGTTGCCTTGTGCGCCGAAGCTATTGGTAGTATTGATATTGGCGTTATCCCATTCTTGGAGGCTCGAATGATGCTATGGCTAAGCAGTTGGAAAAGCTATCTGTGAACTTAGTCCATGAGACTCGTAGTGGTTTGTGGTGCATAGATTGTGAGATAGAGGGGCATGCTAAGGAAAATTACCCCTGGAGGACGATACGTGCTGTGATCGTTAGACTGTGAAATCTGTCATGGGGACCATGATGCAAGTAGATGTCCCTTGCTGCAACGCGTGATCAGGAAGAATGTATCTTGTTATTGCAAGATTTGCACCTCCACGACCCATGATACTAAAGACTGTAGGCTCATTGATCAGATACATGAGGCCATTGATCATGGGTTCACCAAACCAACATTGCCAGTGGTTCTAAAAATGATGATCGCCGTTATGAAGAGCGCGTAGATGGAGGCACACATGGAAGAGGTTTTCAGGAGGATTCCATGGAGGAGGATTCTGTGGATGAGGTAACCACGGAGGAAGGAGTGAGTTCCCATGAGGAACATGTTTTAACTATGGATCTACAGAACATTACAAGCATGTGAGTGCCCAGACTTGTTGCAGTGCTCATGGTGTGGTAAGAAGCATAAGTATGAGGAGTGCCTGAAATTATTTGAGCATATGAATCAGCAGCAGGAAGGAAAAAGGTGTTGCGATGGTCAACATCAAGAAGGTAGACATATAGTGGATGCCTCGGGTAACACGGGATGAAGGTTTGGAGCCATGTCTTGGTAACAACAAGGGCGAAGCCATACGCGCAAGGGAGATACCAAGACAAAAGAACCTGGTTTCAAGAGAAGAGGTCGTTCATGGAAAGTATCTAGACCTTGCACATCAAAAGGAGATATATCAGACACCATGGATGTTATTCAAAGCTTGTAAGGGGAGATCCAGTGTCTAAAGGAGCAATCTAGGAGGGAGGAACAAGGAAGGAGAATTGAGGCGCAGAAAGATGACCTAGATGAGGTCAAGGAGGTGTGTAAAATGCTAAGGTAGGAGAACATCATTCCTTTGCTAGGATCCTGGTTGAGAGAAGGTACCACGCGTAGGAGAAGAGTGCGAGAGACAAGTCTTACACACGAACCTTCCCCCTCACAGCCTTGACTATGACAAGGAGATTACATTGAATGCAGTTGTAGATGGATGGCTCCTCAAAGAATATACTCATTGACACTGGTGCGCAGAGGTTAATGTTTTGACTTTGGATGCATGGCATCAGATGGGGAGACCTGCATTACAGCCATCTTCAAATGTGTTGTATATGGCAAACAAGACTAAGGCAATGCCCATCGGTGTCTTGAAGGATGCAACTATTACTATTTAGGGAGCCAAGTTTATTGGGGACTTCAAAGTCTTGCGCTCGTTGAGGCGGATAATTTCCCAACATTACTTGGGTGCCCTTAGTGTTACAAGAATAATGCAGACCTTTAGTTCAATAAAGGGTACATCAGTTTCAAGAACAAAGAGGAGCGGGTCATTATACCCCTGGTTGATGGGAAGTCAACACCCTACATTGAACCGTTGGGAGAAGAAGTTCTAGACAAGATTTATGTGCGCTCAATCAGAGACCTTGAGATGGTACACCCTATTAATGGGGTTATCCAGTTTGAAGATGCTCAGTCAATGAGTGATACCACCAGTCTAGCATGTGATAATTGGGCACATGGGACTTACGAATTAATGGGATGACAGTTGAGAGGATCGGTGACCAAGGTAACAAAGGCACGCATGGTTTGGCGCCTTAGAGGAAAAGAACTACCCAAGTACTCTGGAGGAGCCTTCCCTGAGATCTTTCTGTAGGAGATAGAAGCTCAGTGGAAGAACGAGAAGGAATGGAGGGAGATGTTGAGTTACGTCTTGCTCGGCACAGTAGCTTGTTGGTGGGCCACACATCAAGAGAGCCTTTTAGAGTGGCACGAGGTAATAATTGCTCTCTTTATCATATTTTCTAGAAGTAATATACCCACCATCATCAAGGAGTACCATGGGAAGGAGCCCACCTCTTTCCATATCCAGGAGTGTGAACGGGTCTAGAGAGAAGGCGCGGAAGCCTTGCCACCATCCCTCTGGGTGCACAAGTTGTATTCTACACTGCGGTTGGGTGCGCGTGCATGGTACATTCATTCGGAGACACACCGCTAAACAAGGAATTGGCAAGAGCTCGCGGATGATCTTATTCAAACCTTTGAGTATCGGAGTACCAAACCATTAGTTGATAAGGCCTTGTAAGGTATCAAGCACCTTACCATGGGGGATAGTGCCAGAACGGAAGATAGGTTGTTGGAACTATTAGGTGAACCAAGATTGGAGGCGCGCTTCAAAGAGATTGAAGAAACAAAAGATTTACAGCTTGAGTACGCGTGTTTGGAAAAGGAGAAGGGAAAGTTAGTATATGTGATTAATGGAGAGGAATCGAAAAGTTTAGATGTTAACCATTCTGTAGGGATGCATGAAGTTGTGGATAGTGCAGATGCCCACACGCATGCTTACCATGAGCCGTTAAAGACAAAGAAAGTTAACATCGGTTCAGGAGAAGAACCTAAGGAAGCTATTATTAGAGATTATTGGACGGAGAAGGAAGTATCAAAGATCATTGATCTGTTGCATGCAAATTTAAGGATTTATTCCCGCGTGGGTACCATGAGCTAAAAGGTGTCCACCATTCCTTGGGGGAGATGAGAATAAAACTAAAGGAGGGTGTGCGCCCGGTTAGAAAAAGGCCCTACCGAATGAATCCCAATTTACGCATGAAGGTTAAGGAGGAGATAGACAAGATGATAGCTTCAGGAACATTGAGGTAGTAGAAGAATCGGAATGGATAAGTCCGATGGTAATTAGCATCAAGAAGGATGGGCGAATTAGAATTTGTGTGGATTATAGGGAATTGAATGTAGTTTGTGTCATTGATCCATTTCTCGACCCCCTTCACTGAAGAAATTTTGGAAGGAGTCGCTGGGCGCGAAATCTATTCCTTTACGGATGGATTTTCAAGATACCACCAAGTCCGAATTACAAAGGAGGACTAGGAGAAGTCAACTTTCACCACCAAGTAGGGAAGTTTTTCATATACGGTCATGCCCTTTGGGTTGAAGAATGTACTGCTTGTCTTTTCGTGCATAGTGGTGCAAGCATTCCAGGACTTCATTCATAAGTTTCTCCAGGTTTATTTGGATGATTGGACAAAGATACTGATGCAGTTAAGGACCACCGTGACAACTTGAGATTAATGTTTGAAAGGTGTAGGCGGTTGAGGATATCCCTCAACAAAGAAGAAGTTTGTGTTTCTACACCCTTTGGGACATTATTGGGGCATATCATATGTAAGGAGGGCTTGTTGGTAGATCCCACTAAAGTTGCAGTTATTATGGGGTTAAGGGAGCCTACTAGCCAGAGTGCAGTGCTTGGATTCCTTGGCATATGGGGTATTATAGAAAATTCATTAAGGGGTATGCCAAGATCATTGTGCCCTTAGAAGAGCTACTTAGACATAAAAGTACCTTCCATTGGGGAAAGGCGTAGCAGAGGGTGTTTGATACATTAAAATATAGGCTTATTACCGCACCTATTTTATGATTTCCCTCTTGGGACAAGCCCTTCCATGTCCATGTAGATGCCTCTAGGAACTGCCATTGGAGCAAGTACTTGCACAACCAGTGAGGGATTGTTGATCATCCTCTCTGTTTTGTGAGTAGGAAGTTAACACTAGTAGAGTAGAATTATACCACAACCGAGCGTGAGGCATTGTCAATGATCTATGCGCTTTTCAAATTTAGATAGTATCTGCTAGCAGACACCCTTTGTATTCTACACCGACCATATGGCATTAAAGTATTTAGTGAACAAGCCCGTTCTTCAAGGGCATATGTCGATGGGTGTTGTTGTTTCAAGAGTTTGAATTCACCATTGTAGTGAAGCCCAAAAAAAGTAATTGTGGACCTAATCATCTATCAAGAATTGATTCAGGAGAGGACACGCAAAGTATTGAGGAAGCAATGTCGACACGCCTAATGTTTAGATTGTGGCACGTGGCCTCATATTTGGAAGAGATTGTTGTATTCTTAAAAGAAGGTGTGGCACCAAATGGAATGAAGGCATTGGAAAAGAAGCAGTTAGCCATACGCGTTGCACCCTACATGTTGATTAGTGGAGATTTATACAAATTGGGACGTGATGAAGTTTTGCACATATGTGTGTTAGAGAATGAGCGCCTAGCTATCATGGAGGAAGTGCGGGTGGGCATTACGCAGTGACACCACCGCGCGTAAAATATTAGTGGCGAGGTTTATGGGGGGAAACCTTGTACAAAGATTGTAGGGATTATTGTAAAGAATGTGACCACTGTCAGTGCATTGGCAAACCAGGAAGAAGAGATGAAATGCCTTTGCGTCCTATTCCTAGCGCAGAGCCTTTTGAAAAATGGGTGATAGACTTTGTAGGACCTATTGCACCGGTAGCGCATAGGACGGGGTCACGTTATGTCATCACTTACACAGATTATCTCACAAGGTGGGTGGAAGCAGCCCCAACTAAAGATTGCATGGCAGCAATAACAACGGCAAGGTTCCTATGGGAGAACATTATCACGAGGTATGGATGCCCTTTGAGTTTGACCAGTGATAGGGGTACGCATTTTCTGAATGAGACCATGAGGATCCTGCTATCTGAGTTCATGGTGGCTCATCATAAGACTACACCCTATCACCCACAAGAAAATGGAACCACGGAAGCATTCAACAAAATACTTGAGTCATACCTTGACCAAAATCTTGATGTTGGAAGACGGATTAGGATGACAAGGTATCGGCGAGCTTTATGGGCTTACAGGACTACGTATAAAAGACTAAATAAAGCCACACCTTTTCAATTGGTGTTTGGCATAGAAGCTATTTTTTTGGTTGAATTTATGTTACCTTCTCTGCATGAATAGCGCATGCACAAGAGGATTAGCCGATGAACAAGCGCTGGAAGAAATAATTGATGAACTAATGAAACTAGATGAGAGATGATCACTTTCCGTTGGAGCCAAATAGCGGAAAAGGCAAAGCAAAAGGCTTGGCATGATCGCCATATTAGAAACAAGAAGTTTGAGGTTGGGCAGATGGTGTTACTATATGATTCTAAATTTCTGCGCCATCCTGGAAAGTTGAAAGTCCATTGGTTAGGTCCCTACACAATCTTGTACATCCTTGATTCAAGCACGTGCCAGTTATAAGCGCTAGATGGAATGAAGTTTCCTGGACACTTCAATGGCAGTAGGTTGAAGCCCTACTATAAATAAGTCTTCTTGGTGTTTGTAAATAAGGTAGTTTTGCCAGTTAGTTTAGAAATTTTCCTTTATGCATTTTCCTTCCCTTGTGTTTCCCTTTCATGTTGTTGTTTTGTTTTACGCCTTGGGCGTCATAACCTTATTGCTATTTTTGGAGAATTTATGAGTGCGCAGAGGACCGCGCATCATTTAAGTGTGGGGTGGAGAAAAGTGAAGAAGCGCGTGATTAAAAGTACCAAGGAAGTTGTGTTGAAGAGCCTTGTTGAGTAGCCGGTTGAAAGAGAAATGAAGAGAAAAGATAGAATGGTTGGTGCCAGGATAAAGCTACTTATAGATCCCACATACAAAGGAAAAGGAAGCGCAGTTAAAGTAACATGAGGTAGGCGAAAGCAAGAATCTGGACAAAAGAAGTGCCTTCGGTGCATGTTGAGGGCACGTAAGAGTCTCTGTCACGTAAGTTTACACGCCGAGAAGGTTGGAGGCGTTATCGAAGAGGAAGGGCGCATGAGTGAAGGCACTGAAGACGGGATTTGTTTTAAAAATCTGCATTAAATGAACAAAGTACGGGGTAGGTAGAGTAGCATTTAATGACCAAAAAAGGAAAAAATATAAATAGAGGGTCGGGTACTCTCATTTTACTTTACAAAAACGAAGAGTTTGAGATATAAGCAAGTGTTATCAGCTAGGGTTTTTCATATTCAATCAAGTGGAAGATCTGTGTGATTAAAAACATGAAGAGCCAGTTTGAGATTACAAACCAGAAGGAAGGAATTACACGGGCGTGGAAAGAAGTGAAGAGATCTTTGTCTTGTGAAGAACATATCAAAGTTAGGGTTTAGAAAACTAGGGCACAAGTTTAGAAGAATTGTATTGTAGATATGAGATCGAAGGTTGGGAGAAGGAAAGCAGAGTAACAAGGAGAGGATTGGAGTGATAAAATTACCTCAACCATAGCACCCAAGAAAGGAAAGGGCAAAGCTAAGGCTAAACAACTAGAACCCGAGGTAGATACAAATGAAGAATGGTATGCAGAGATGTAGTACCCAGACAGAGTGATCATGGGGAAGGAATGGGAATACCATTTGAGAAGCATCTTGCCGATGACTATAATCACCACACCAACACTATAGAGAAAGAAATAGCATTGGAATTGGTACGCCCAACTAACTAAATGAACACTGAAGGTTTGCCTATCTACAATGATGACATAAAGGTCAAATTGGCGAAGGCAAGGTTACTACAACTCTATGAGTTACCTTATTTTGGGAAGTCGAATCGCTTGTACCAGTGGTTGATGTGTCAGGTGCACGAGGACTACTTCCACTTTGCTAGGCGCAAGATGCGCGTGACTCCCCAATTTATTTCACTATTTATAGGCCTCATATGTGAGGGAGATAGCTTGGAAGATGACCTTGGCAACAAGGAGGCTATTCAAGAGACCGTCACAGAGTATGCATGCAAGAAAGGGTCGTGGTACTATGACATCTTAGACATAAAGGACCCCGTTATGAAGATGGTCACGCACACGGCAAAGATGTTGAATGGCCAAGAAAGATGGACATAAGTCAACAAGCCATGGCTACATGTCTATAGGAAGATTGCAGAGGGGACTATACGTACCCAAAATTGTAGGGTACTGCACCGCCAGAACATAGTTACACGTGCCCCAATGATGATACAGGTCTCCTTGCAAGGTGTTTGGGATCTAGAAAAGCTCTCCAAGTATGCGTTAACATCTTGCATGCCCCGCTTAGCCCCTGCGTGATTTGTTTTCTCTTCTCCCCTCCTTTTCTTTGTGTTTTGATCTTCAGTGACGAAACCACCGCCTGGGCAGGGGTGGCGGTCTTGTAACCGCCACCTGCTCAGGGCGGCGGTCCTTCACGCATTTTCCAGAATGTTCTTTTAACGCGATTCACGTAAATTTCAACGTTTACCAACTTTTTCATCACCTTTGCTTGTATTTATGATTCTGGTTCCCTGGAATAGTGTTTTTGCATTGTTTATGGTTAAAGAGTTCAATTTGGTTTTCACCTTTGGGTAAATGGGAATTCTATAAATAGCTAGCTTATGCTCAAGTAAATGGCCCCTTAAATTTTCCTCTTAGTTTCTCATTTCAATAGCTTAGTCTTTCAATTTTTCTTAGGATCATAGTTTTATTTATTGCATGCATAGTTAGTGTTGTCTTGTTGTTAGGAAGCCACATAATCTTCTTGTGCTAGTGTTGTTATTGTTTCATGCAATCCATTGGAGTAGGACAATTTAATTTTCAGTAGGAAGCCATTAAAGTTGCAGGTTTTGTTCATCAAAAAAAGAATAGTTTCAGGTTCTGGACATTTTATGTTGTATGACTTGCAATAAATCCCGCTAGGAATTGCATAAGCCAAGCTCTGTTCTCTTGCGCTATCCCTCTCCTACTCGCATTGTATTCAGTCTGCATCCTAAGCTGCCATTATTTTGATACCAACTTCTGTTGATGCTAACATCACACGCTTTTCTGGATTCACGTGAGCACGAAGGAACGAGGAGATCACACTGAGGGGACAAAGCCACACACCATCGGATTCACCACTGTTACTGCAAAATCCAGGTTCAAGCTTTCAAAGTTCTAGTTAAAACATATCAAATAGAGTAGTCAATCATTTCATTTCAGTTAATTTTACTTTCGATATTGCCAGGGAAGCTGTGGGGATTGATAGTTTCTAAGAAACTATGATTCACTCCTCACTTCTGAGGTAGGATCGAAAGTCTTTCAAATAGAGCATATCAGTTATCTAGTTATTTAGAATAGATTCACAACTACACAGGCAAGTAGCTATTCTATTCTCATTTGCTTTGTTTGTTTTAATTTCGTTATTAGTTTAGTTGTTAATTTCTAGATATTTTAAATAATTGCTCTTTCAAATTTTGTTCAATAGTTCCGCAAAAACACAAAAATAGAGAAGTTATATATGTTGTAGATATACTTTACATAGCTAATTTTACTTTGTTGAAGTTAGATTTACATTGTTTCTTTTGCATGACAATCACGAGACCTAGAGAGCCTAGAGAATACGTATTCGAGCCAATCATGCCTCAACCCAATCTTGTTACAGTAATAGCTGATATAAATTAGAATCTTAGAATTCAAGTCTTCTAAACAACAACAGACTTACAACAGATCAGCTCACAGTTAAGAGGGTTAAACATAGAAGACGACCAAGCACACACATTTTGGTCAAACCAGCCAAACTACAAATTACCCTAGATAAATATCCACATGACTGTAGAAGGGCTTAAAAGAGAGCAAATGTTTGGTTGTGACCCTTTGGTCCCACACTGACCAGCAGGAGATATTTTCACTGACATAGACACTAGCTTAAGAATTCAGGTTGCCAGAACACCTGTAAGGTACTTTGAGAAGATTGTACAACTTGCAGTTCTAAATATAGAGGCCAAAAGGAATACGACTATTGGATATTAGGGATTAGGGATTGATTCCACATATAACCATTGAAGGTCCACGACAACCACGAATCTACGGTTATGATCCACAAATCCCACAACCCAATGGACCCACGGGAATCTGACATTGATGCTGGTTTACGCACATCAGTATTCAGATCCACTCCACTTCCACCTATCATCATCGCACAGTTATCCTTGTTAGACATAACAACTAACAAAGCTAAAGATTTTTGGACTAAACCAGAGAATCGACCGTAGAATCCACTATATATCCATCATCCACCCTATGACCCTATCTGAAATATACACGAAACAATTCCAGGTCATTTTCCCCGTATCCCACAACCTATAGATTGGATCACGCTAGAGCTTGATATTGATTGGAGCCTTCGAGCGGTCATCCTCGCCGACCGATCTATCACGCCAGTGCAGGTTAGAAGGGCCTTCTTTACCTTAGATTCACAGATTCCATTAGTGTGCGTCGAAGACATAAGATTGCCTAACTAGCTTGTATGCATCCCACGTATAGTCCATCCCCACCACAGTTTGTCTGGCATGACCTCGGGAGTTCGGGTGTGAGGAAGAGTTACTTGTAGATTCCCATGCTTGTTTGTCACTTTTCCATCATACAAAATTGGTGAACCCGACGGGAAAAGACACTGGTCTTTTATTGTATTTTTCATATTTCTTCCATCCACCTTCACTCTTTCCCATTATTCTGTGGGTATTCATATGCCCCCGAATATGTCGGGATTCGAATATATGGCAGACCTCTCCTAGGTCTTGAAGCATATTACGATCAACTAAATAGACAACCATCACCCTCACTCTCAGCATGGGGTGACAACTATTCAACTAACCAATTGTCAACACAAACTCCGCCCCCAAGGACTAGATATAGTTCTTCTTTCCAAATAGAGGAGTTGGATCATCTCGCTCAAACGCAACACCCAGAGCCTTCAAGCTCGAATGCCATGACGTTTACAGGAGAATCTGGTTCATCTCCTCAAGTGTTTCTTAGACCACAAATTAGTAGACAATCGGATCCATATCTATTTTTAGATGATGAACATTCAGTGCATTATGCCAGGAATGAACAACGCTCTCGAGTATGTACCCGCCTATAGGAAGTTTACAAACACAACCCAAGGTCTCGTTTCAAGAAAACACCTCCATGCCACTACCTATAGGAAATACCCTCGGTGAAACTTGGTAGGGCAACAATCAATTCATAGCGGGGTACCACATGCCTATACAACCTCAGGATATATGACAAACGCCACTAAGGCAAAATACTGTGACTTCACCAGATGAAGTCATCTCAACTTTAGTAGAAAAAGTTAGAGGGTTAGAGCTTGCTCAAGCAAGTCAAAATTCTCAATTCATGCAGGTAGGAAATTCCAATCCTCCGCATCATCCCTAGACCAAGTAGACCTCCTCACAAGAATAGGCACATTGGGCATGCCTCCTCAGTATTCGCAACAAACCCCAACTAGAACTGCGTTTTCTAACACCATTTCGGTGGAAAATATGACACCTCCGATCTAGTACAAAATAATCCATTCCTGGGCAATACTCCTCCATACTTGAACATATATTCCAAATCACCGCAAGGAGATATGTTCTCTTCTCCCTGGCATGTTCACTCAACCACAGGGATTGCCTTATGCCCCTACAAATGCATATGCCACACCATACCAACAAACCATCCCACCTCCACCCCCTCAGCAGGCACCATCGATGGTCGAAACCTATGCGATAGGGACTTATTCAGAATATTTGAAAGAACCCTTAGACTTCACTATACGAAGCATCATGCTTCCAAGACCTCTTCCCGATTTTCCCAAATACAAAGGGGAGGGAGACCCGAACGCACATATCAAGGCCTATGCCACAGCCATTCGAGAACTGCTCCCTTGGGATGGGGTTGTTGCCAAAATATTCCCCAAAACTTTAGAGGGCATCGCCCTCGATTGGTATTACAGAATACCTGAAGCTTCCATCCATTCATTTAAACAACTCGTTTCAGAGTTCATCAAGGCGTTTGACATGAACAAACTGTTGAGAATAGGAATCAGGGAATTCTTGCACATTAAACAAGAACACAATGAATCTATTGCTCACTTCATCCAAAGATGGCGTACAGTCCTTTATTCTTCGGCAAGTGCTCCAAACATGGACCAAATGGAACTATGCAATTTATTCCTTCATTCTCTCAGCAGAGAGGTAAAGGAAGAAGTCCAAAAGTTCCCACTAAGGACTTACGATGAAGTACTTGAGAGCACCCTCCGAATAGATCAAGCAACAATAGATAGCGGTCGCAAGACGTATGGAACAAATGGGAGGTTAATCACCCCCAGCCAAAACACTACGACTTATCCTAATATAGTAAATGCCAATCAAGGACCTAAAATCCTTAACAAAAACCGTGGCATAACAACATGATGGGGTAAAGGCCAAAAAAAAAAAAATGTTGTAAATGCTCCACCGCCGATTAACAATCAACGAAACAACAACTTTACCCTGACAATCAATACGGTGGATTTTAATCATCCACAACAACAACAAAAGAAAACCCAGACATAGGGTCCAAATTTAACTGGATATCAAAACCAAAACCAAAACCAAAGACAACAAACACAAAACTTTAATGGTCAACGGTTTAATCAGAGTTTTGGACCACAATATGCGCCAAACCAACAACCTAGGAATTACAATCCTAACTCGTATTGTGGTTTCCACAAAATTCGAGGCCACGACACTAGGACTTGCCACAATTACAATAAATTCATGCAACGTCTGCCAAAAGAACAAAGACAACTTTTCATAGACATGTTCTTAGCAGATCCTGCATCACCTGCCCCAAATACCTTCACGGGAGCAGTCTCCCCTCAAAATGCACCCCTCAAGATCTTCAACGATCCGCTCCCAAATCACAATAACAACAAATTAAATCCAAATGGGACGAACAAGAGCGTAATGACAGGAAACAATTATCATGAAGCCTCGACTTCACTAAATCCACTGTTGCACCACAATTAGGAAGTCAGCCACGACCCAAGATAGTCGGTTTAGTGGAGTTAGACACCGAACTACACGTAGAAGGCATAGAGGATACGAGTATTCCTCTCGGCCAAATCCAAGTTACTCACTAGAGGCGAGATAACATCCAACAAATATTAGTAAAACCTCGTAGGTGCCTATGATTTAATTAATGACCTAACAAAACCTTCTCTCACATCTCCTTTTTGGACTTATTGAAGAACTCTCCTACCCACAGGGCTGCTCTTTTAGAAGCATTAGGTTTAGGTCATTTAATTAACATCACTCCACCTCCTGAAACATAGGTAAACCATATAGACTTTGATATCCACCCTCTGGGGCAGCCGGATAGGGATCTCGAGTTTATATTCGAAATAAAAAAATGCCAACAGATGTTAAGATTGCACGTAGAGGTGATCCAACCTTACATTTGCAAGTGTGGGTTTATAACAATTACGTTAAACGTGCAATGGTTGATGATGGGAAGTAGATTAACATAGTCCCCTTCTCTTTCCTTCAAAAGCTAGGGTATGGAGAAACAAATTGTTCCACGACTCGGAATACGCTAAGAGGCTATGATAGCCTTAAAGCCACTTTGATTGGAACTATAATACTACCAGTCACCTTAGGACCCAAAACAATCCTCACTGAGTTTTATAATATAGATCGAGAAACCAACTATAATATGATCCTCAACCGACCATGGATACATCGTATGAAGGCAATCCCTTCTACGTTATTTCAAGAGGTAAGATTTTTACACTTAGGAAAGGTATTTGTAGCAAAAGGCGATCCAAAACCATTTGACATACACCTAGCAGACCTGAAGAAAAGGCCAGGCATTCACTCTGAGTTTGAATTCCCAACAAAACAACTTAATAAACCAACCGTCTGAAGCCGGAAGAAAATTTGGTACCTACTGAATGGAATTAGAAATTCTGAACCTAATCAAGAATATCCCAGCCCTCAAGGAAGAGGCTAACACTGTAGAAACAGTATCATTAGGAACTATGACAAAAATTGTCGAATTGCTAGAACAGGATCTACCAATTTTCCTGCCATTTGATTATGTAGGCATGGGATATACCCTAGGAGTTGGTTCTCTTCCAGTAGAAGAACTCTGCATGGTAGAAGTAACCGAAGCGGACGAAATAGATGAAACAAATGTCCCAATGTCCATCTTCCCAATTAAATATTGGACTCTTCATTTCGATGGAGCTAGATGTCATTATGGGGCTGGGGCAGGTGTGATCTTTACTTCACCCGAAGGAAAAATCCTACCATTCACCTTTAAACTAAATTTCGAATGTACAAACAATGGCGTTGAATACGAAGCCCTCCTCCTTGGCCTCATCCTAGCTAAAAGGCTCGGTGTTAATGACATCAGGGTGTTAGGAGACTCTCAATTAATAGCAAACCAAGTCTCTGAGGTGTATGAGACCAGAGCTGAACACTTACAACTCTACAAAATAGCAGTATTAGATTTGAGCAAAGAGTTTGACTTCATATCAATTGAAGCAATCCCATGAGAACAAAATCTTCTCATAGATTCGATAGCAACCTTAGCTTCACATTTCACTCCAAGTAGTGAGTTGGAGGACACCCGTTTCATGGTATCCCTTCGCACTGAACCATTAGTGAAGAAAATGTCAAACCCTCTTTTAACGAACATAGCTGAGAACAAATCTACTATCTTAGATCACATTGATAGTGATAAAACCACTCTTGATTACTTAAATGCCTATGCAGCATTACATCTCACCCATCACATGGTAGATTTGTCCTTAATCCCACATTCGTCTTCTTACTTTGGAAATCCCATGATAGAGCTTCCCCCACAAAAGGAACTCAACATATACGCGGTAGAGAATGGAGAAGATCTGAACTACCTCCAGCCCCACCTGAGTTTGAAGAAGGTAACACTTCTTTAATCGAAGAAATGATTGACATTAACATCGGAATGGAGGATGAACCAAAGATCTTAAAACTAGGATCTTCGTTAACTCTAGAAGAGATAGAAATACACACTCGAATCCTCAAAGAACATCAGAAGGATTTTGCATTTAATTATAAAGAAATGACAGGGGTTGCACCACACATCGTACATAACCTCATCACCAAATCAGATGCGAAACCAATTAAACAAAAATCAAGACCAATGAAACCCAAGGTAGCTCTCATGGTGAAAGAAGAAGTAATGAAACTCCTCCAAGTGGGATTCATCAAACCGGTTGATTACTCTCAGTGGGTATCTAATATCGTTCCCATTCTAAAAAAATGGGAAGATACGCATTTGCATAGATTTCTGAGACATTAACAAGGCGTGCCCTAAGGACGACTTCCCATTACCATCCATAGACGTCATCGTTGATGCAACAGCTAGGTTTGAGCTTTTGTCTCTCATGGATGGATTCTCGGGATACAATCAAATCAGAATATCCGAACAAGACCAAGCCAAAACCACATTTATAACTCCTTGGGGAACCTATTGCTACGTTGTTATGCCATTCGGTATCAAGAACGCTGGCGCCACATACCAACGGGTAATGACATATATATTTCATGATATTATACACAAAATTGTGGAATCTTATGTGGATGACTTGTTGGCCAAGGCCAGGAAGCGTTGTGATCACCCGGAAGTGCTCTGCATCATTCTTTCACGTTTGATAGAATACGGAGTCACACAAAACCCAGAAAAATGTGTATTTAGTGTAACATGAGGAAGCTCCTAGGTTACATTATATCGTCACGAGGGATCGATGTAGACCCAACCAAAATCTAGGTTGTTCTTGAAATGATCCCACCGTCGGATGAATCTAGAATCAGGTCGTTTCTTGGGAAACTCGGTGCAATCCGAAGATTCATCCTAGATTTAAGCTTTGCCATTCATCCAATCAACAATCTACTCAAGAAAGAGTACAATATCGATTGGACTAAAGACTGCAATGAGGCTTTTGAAGTAGTTAAGCGTTTCTTGTTGTCACCACCTATGCTAATGCCTCCTAAGCCAGACCGCCCTTTAATCTTATATTCACGAGCTACCAATGTCTCGCTAGCCTGCATGCTGGCCCAAGAAGACGATGACAAATGAGAACGTGTGATCTATTTTATTAGCCGAACATTACTCGATTATGAGACACGTTATATGCAAGCAGAGCGAGAATGCCTCACCATAGTCTTCATAACCAAACGCTTAAGACATTACATGTTAAATCAAGAAACAAGGGTCATTATAAAAACAGACCATTTACGAACTTTCCTCACGCAAGGGTCCTTGTCTAAAAAGGTTGGACGCTTTATAACCTTAATGGGTGAATTTGAATTAACTTTTATAAACCAAAAGTCCATTAAGGGACAAATCATTGCAGATTGGTTAGTTGATAACCCGTTGGATGGAGGTGATCTAGTAGATCTAGATTTTCCCGATGAATGCATATATTACGTCGAAACTAGACCTCCCATCTCTGAATGTCCTTGGTATACTGATATTATTAATTATATCATGGGCCATGCATATCCAAAAGGTGTTACACCGCAACAAAGAAGGTGGTTACGCATTATTGTAGCTAAATACATTATTATAGAACAAGTGCTCTATCGTAAGGCTTTCGATGGAATGCTTCTAAGGTGTGTTGACATAGAATAATCCAAGAAGATTCTCCACGAATCTCATAGTGGAATATGTGGAGGCCACTTCGGTGGTCATGCCACCACTCACAAAATACATCGGATGGGCTATTTCTGGCCCACTCTAGAGCACGACGCAGTAGAGTTTGTACGCAAGTGTCATAAATGCCAAGAATTTTCCCACAAGATTCACATGCGGCACAAGCTCTACAACCAATTGCAACTCCATGGCCCTTTTCTACATGGGGCCTAGATTTGATAGGGAAATTCTCTCCCTCATCTATAGATGGCCATAACTTCATAATCATGGCCACCGAGTATTTTACTAAATGGGTAGAGGCTATGCCTCTTACCACTGTACCAGGTGTCGTGATCACCAAGTTCATTTTGAACCAGATCATTTGCAGGTATGGTGTCCCACAAATCATTATCTCAGATAATGGCACTTCTTTTAAGAATGACGAAGTCCATGAGCATTGCAGTAAATTTAAAATAAACCATCATACAGCCTCCCTGTATTACCCTCAAGCCAATGGACAGGTTGAAGCAACAAACAAGACATTAAAAGCTATTCTCCTTAAAATGGTAAAAGAAAATAAATGAGATTGGCATTTAAAGTTATACCCAGACTTGTGGGCCCACCGAACCTCAATAAGAACACCCACGAGGCAACTCCTTTCTCATTGGTATTCGGAGCAGAAGCAGTTCTCCCACTTGAGGTTGAAATACCCAGTCTCCGCATCTCATTACAAGGGATTCTAGATGAAGAAGCTTATAGAGAAGCATGTCTCTCCCAACTAGAAAGCCTAGATGAGGCTAGGTTAGACGTTGAACAACGGCATAGAGTTTATGTTGACCGGATGTGCCGGTAGTATAACAAAAAGGTCTATGAATGAGATATATATGAAGGAGATCTAGTTCTAAGACTAGACAACCGGATTGACAAAAAGACCGGTGAAGGAAGGAAATTCCAGCCCAAATGGTTGGGCCCATACCGAGTCACGAAAGACTATGGAAATGGTGCATATCTCTTATGTACACTGGAAGGTGAGGAATTCAATGAAACAATCAATTCCTTGCATCTTAAACGATTCTATGCATAAGAACCCACACTATTTGTATAATTATATCTACATTGCATCTTCATGTAGTTAGGTTCATTTTGTCCACTTGTTTCATATAATTTTGTGATCAAGGAACTTATTCTCAAAGCAATTCATTACAAACTTTTGATGGTATTGGCATAATCATTCAAATCATACTTCTTCACTTTCATAATCACATCACCTATTTCTGAATCATCTCATCAAATAAAGCTAGATATGACAAAGTCTTAACGGTAACCATACCAAGGTCTACATGTTTGTTCTCACTTTTGGTTTCTTCCTAGGATAGGTGTCTTGCCTATGGTCAGTTCTAGAAGCTTCATCGTGTCACATCTATCCCGTATGCATATCTCTTTGGAAATAAGAACATACTGACATTTTGCTCAAATATATAAATCAAATGTAGATCAAACAGAAAATTTTATTTTTACACATTTCCTTGCCCTACCAACCTTCGGTGATGAGCTTGTGTCTCTTACTAGTGACGTAGGGTTGGGAAAGGATGGGAATGCCCTTACTCACTTGTACCTTGTCCATGGTGATAAGCCCACACTTCTTACTAGTAGCATGGGGCAAGGTGTAGGGGGTCCTCTTGAAAAATAAATGTTGAAGGTCATAAGCAAACAATTCAAATGAACCTTTGAAATCTTGAGTCAAAAACAAATGAATCAGATGTCCAAAATTCCAAGAGAGCTCAAAACCCCAAAAACCAAATTTTGTCTACCATGTGGCCATCTACGGATCTAAGTCTAGATAAACCACAAAGCAAGTAGCATTCTAAACTATGGAGTCACTCAAGTAGAGTAGGTTTGTAGCATCCTAATTTGGTTCCACCAAATCTTTGTCTATCTCTCATCACTACCATTCAACAAATTTCATAGCTTGTGCCCTTTCTAGCTCTTGGTGATGAGCCCTCGCATCTTACTAGTTGCGTGGAGTTAGGAGTGGGGCAAGTTCATCTGCTCATCATACTTGGTTTATCATCTCATTTTGTCACAACAAATATGAAGTACCGAAAAATTGCTTATAGAAACTAAAGTTCAAAATCACATTGTGTCTACATTATCATATATCAACATCACGAAATACAAAAAGAAAGAAAGCATTTGTATCATTTGTTCTCCATTGCATACATTCTGAAAAGCATATAAAAACAACATTATAGTTTACATGTGGAAATGAATCACAAAAACATAGATACCAAGAGTTTGATCCAAAAAGAATATCTATATATATATATATAAAATGTTTCTTGTACAATGCCATCATGCACTAAGCATGGTCAAAACGCTCAAAGAGCCCAGGAAATACAAAATACATCATACAAATAATCTAAGAGAGCCAAGTGGCTTCTCAACCCCTATGAGATCCCTCCGAAGGTGCACGCCCATGTCTAGGACTCGGCTACGCCAGGCTCTGAGTGCATGGAGGGCTCACGATCTCGAGGAGCAGCTGCGGCCTCGCCATGAGAGTGACTCCTCATCAGGCGCTCTGTTGTCCTGTATCCTACCAACTCGGTGTGAAGGGTAGTCACCATCCTAGCCACATGCCAAACAGGGGAAAAAACATCGGTATGCCTACCGGTTGTTAAAGGCTCCCCTGCATCCACGAGATAGCTCCGCACGGGTCTTCTCCATGGGGATCATCAGGGTATCGTGCATACCCAGTGAATCAGGTCTCGCCACTCGTCAGCAGTCTCTGCAAGCAAAGGAGAAAACAAATTAGAAATACTCAAAAGATAAAAACAAAAGTAAACAAAAGGAGAGATAGCAACTAAGACAATCATAGCTAAAAACAAACATTAAAAAAAGGATGATAACTCACTCGGATCTTCGAGCCTCCAAGATGGATCTCTAGGGTCGGCACACCGCCACGATATGCCGCCACCGACCGATGCGCTCCTCTTATGCCTGGGGCCACATAACGTCCTACTATGGACTCATCCTCTCCACCCAAGCTCTGAGAAAGTGGCTCCTCTGAAGCTAGGGTCACCCTCTCTACACTCTGCTCCCCCTCTCTGCACCATAAGATATCCTGAGTGTCATGCCACTCAGGATCGCTGTCCTCCTCTCCACCCGACTCACTGACCTCAGCCTCGGTCTCCTCCTCCACTCTCTCCCCACGAACTCCTCGACTCGAGTCTATATCAATGGGGTCGTCGCTGCTATGGGCGGGACCGGTGACAATTTGAAGTAAGGGTGCTTGAGGAGCACCGGCTCTCCCTCGAGTGCGTACTTGCCCTCCTAGGCTGCAATGGGGACATGGGGACACCGGGAGTAAAGCATCCACCCGGCCTCTAGGACCTCCTCTAGCCTCCTTTGGACCGATCTAAACACCGGCACCACTGGGAAGCATATCGATATAAGGAAAGCCAAGCTGCTTTGAGGCACTCGAGTAGAAGGATGGATGCATCTCCACCTTCCCCGTCCTGTCCACAAGTTGCCCTATGGTAGAGCAAGAGATCAAAGTGAGGGCCTCCTCGCCCCATAACCCTGCCATGGCCTGATAGGGTGTGGCCTCCATATCATCAGTAGTCAAGGAGGCGACTGGCTGGTGGGGTGCTCTAAGCATTGACATATCTGTCCATTTGGATGCCCTCACGGCTCTAGGATCTCGCCACCTCTACACCTCTCCCATAGGGGATGAAACGCTCATAGACCCAGCTCATAACTAGGGTCGGATGGCTCAAGGAATGCCCCTATAAATGAACCACCCAATATAGATCATGATAAGTGGTCCCAAGAATGTCGGCTCCCCAAGGCATAAATCCGCCATGTCCCTCAATCTATGTAATAATGGGGGACCAGCAATAAAGTAAAGTGTCTCCTCCCTTGTCCCCGATCAATCTCGAGGCAAGGATCCCCATAATGGCCTGGCGAATCAAGGGGATAGGCAGGCTAGGAATAGATCGGACCCTCACCCCCTTCTTCGAACCAGTGGAGATAACTGCATCTCCCATGTATGAAGCCCACTGTGCTATCTGAGCCCGTGACCCTACTGTCTCAAGTGTGAGCCGTCTCCCGATGATCGAGACCCCCAAGATGTGGTAAACATCCTCCAAAGTAATGGTCCACTCACCCCTGACTCCTGGAAATCGGAAAGTGTTCCGGTCAGATTCCCAATATGAAAACAAGTCACAAAGTATGTGACTAGAAGGTGTAACATGCGGGACCCATGATATACGCAATATACCGGCCCTCTGAAGAGTGTCCTACTCATCCTGAGAAAGTGCATCCAATACTACTGGAAGCCAATCACACTCTCTCTCTCTCTCTCGACTCCATCTAATATACTCCTCCTTCGCCTGCATACACCCAAAAACACACAAAAGGAGTAAGTTAGTATTCAAAATGACATTAGAAAAATCATTAAGACATATAAGAATGCTAGAAACGTAAAAATAATTTCAAACAAGTGCTCTTTTATCATTCTATGAAGAACCGCCACCCTGAGCAGGGCGGTGGTCGTGTCCCAAATTTTCACGCGGGTCACATGCCTAAATGACACCTAAAAACACCAAAAATGACTATTTTGACCAAAACAAAGCCTACCCATTAGGCGCCCCCCCTAAGTGACCCTATTAAAACTGACATTTTCAAAAATAATCCCCCATGACAAAGATTTCACCATTTTAACATTTTGGGGATAAAAACGGTAAATCGAGAAAAACTAACCTGTGATCTCGCGGGTTGGTGTTCCACTTGTGGAGGCATGATCACAATCTCGTCATGAACGTTTTGACTATGCTCTCATCAAAAACCGTCACTGTGGGTCCCAGAGCTCAAAATCAATCAAATCGACATGCGCAAATGAATAGGAAAATGGGCCCACTTTTATATATATAGCATCCTGACTTGTTTTGAATGCCCCTTTTTGTAGGTTTGGAGCGCCGACGGAGGTAAGTTCTTATCCCCACAAATGGTACGTCCTCATTTCATATTATTTTAGTTTTATTTTTCGATCTATTTTATCTATCTGCACTTGAGTCCTCTTTTCATTTTATAGGTAGCGGGAATCTTAGAGGGCGTCATTTCGACACACGGTGTATTAGGTATAAATTCTAACTTCCCATTTCGGGACCTCCATACTTGGACCCAACATTTTACGCCTCTTCATGGCTAAAACGCTTCTCCGAGGGGGCAATATGTACGTACCCAAAATTGTAGGGTATTACACCGCCAGAACACAGTTACACGTGCCCCAATGATGATACAGTCTCCTTGCAAGGTGTTTGGGATTCAGAAAAGCTCTCCAAGTATGCGTTAACATCCCACATGCCCCGCTTAGCCCTTGCATGCTTTGTTTTCTCTTCTCCCCTCCTTTTCTTTGCATTTTGATCTTCGATGGCAAAACCACCACCTGCTGGCGGCGGTCTCGTGACCACCGCCCGAGGCGAGTGGCGGTCTCAGAATCGCCGCCTGCTCAAGGCGGCGGTCCTTCACACGTTTTTAGAATGTTCTTTTAACATGACTCACGTAAATTTCAATGTTTACCACTTTTTCACCGCCTTTGCTTGTATTTATGATTTTGGTTCCCTAGAATAGTGTTTTTGCATTGTTTATGGTTAAAGAGTTCAATTTGGTTTTCACCTTTGGGTAAATGGGAATCTATAAATAGTCAAACTTGTGTTCAAGCAAATGGCCCCTCAAATTTGCCTCTCGAGTTTCTCATTTCAATAGCTTAGACTTTCAATTTTTCTTAGGATTCATAGTTTTATTTATTGCATGCATAGTTAGTGTTATCTTCTTTTTAGGAAGCCACGTAATCTTCTTGTGCTTTGTGTCATTCTTGTTTCATGCATCCATTGGAGTAGAACGATTAATTTTGATGGAAGCCATTAAAGTTGCAGGGTTTTGTTCGTAAAAAAGAATAGTTTCAGGTTCTAGACATGTTATGTTGTATGACTCATGAATAAATCCTGCTTAGGAATTACATAAGCCAAGCTCTGTTCTCTTGTGATATCCCTCTCCTACTCGCATTGTATTCAATCTGCATCATAAGTCGCCATTATTTTGATACCAACTTGCGTGATGCTAACATCACACACTTTTACGGATTCAAGTGAGCACGAAGGAGCGAGGAGATCACATTGAGGGGACAAAGCCACACACCATTGGATTCGTCCTTTGTTATGAAAAATCCGAGTTCAAGCTTTCAAAGTTCTAGTTAAAGCATATCAAATAGAGTAGTCAATCATTTCATTTCAGTTAATTTTACTTTCGATATTGCCAGGGAAGCTATGGGGATTGATAGTTTCTAAGAAACTATGATTCACTCCTCACTTCTGAGGTAGGATTGAAAGTCTTTCAAATAGAGTAGATCAGTTATCTGGTTATTTAGAATAGATTCACAACTACACAGGCAAGTAGCTATTCTCGCATTTCTTTGTTTGTTTTAATTTCGTTATTAGTTTAGTTGTTAATTTCTAGATATTTTAAATAATTTCTCTTTCAATTTTGTTCAATAGTTCATCAAAAACACAAAAATAGAGAAGTTATATATGTTGTAGATATACTTTACATAGTTAATTTTACTTTGTTGCAGTTAGATTTACATTGTTTCTTTTGCATGACAATCACGGACCTAGAGAGCCTAGAGAATACGTATTCGAGCCAATCGTGCCTCAACCCAATCTTGTTACAACAATAATTGATATAGATCAGAATCTTAGAATCCAAGTCTTCCGAACAACAACTTACAATAGATCAGCTCATAGTTAAGAGGGTTAAACATAGAAGACGACCAAGCACACACATTTTGGTCAAACCAGCCAAACTACAGATTACCCTAGATAAATATCCACATGACTATAGAAGGGCTTGAAAGAGAGAAAACGTTTGGTTGTGACCCTTTGGTCCCATAGCCAGACGCAGGAGATATTTTCACTGACATAGACACTAGCTTAAGAATTCAGGTTGCCAGAACACCTGTAAGGTACTCTGAGAAGATTGCACAACTTGCAGTTCTAAATATAGAGGCTGAAAAGGCATACGACTATTGGATATTAGGGATTAGGGATTGATTCCACATATGACCATTGAAGGTCCACAACAACCATGAATCTACGGTTGTGATCCACAAATCCCACAACCCAACGGACCCACGGGGCAATCTGACATTGATGTTGGTTTACACACATCAGTATTCAAATCCACTCCACTTCCACCTATCATCATTACACAGTTATCCTTGTTAGACATAGCAGCTAACAAAGCTAAAGATTTCTGGACTAGACCAGAGAATCGACCGTAGAATCCACTATATATCCATCATCCACCTATGACCCTATCTGGAAATATACACGAAACAATTCCAGGTCATTTTCCCCATATCCCACAACCTATAGATCGGATCACGCCAGAGCTTGATATTGATTGGAGCCTTGAGCGGTCATCCTCACCGACCAATCTATCATGCCCATTTAGGTTAGGAGGGCCTTCTTTACCTTAGATTTGTAGATTCCATTAGTGTGCGTCGAAGACATAAGATTGCCTAACTAGCTTGTCTACATCCCACGTATAGTCCATCCCCACCGGCTGTCTCGGCACGACCTCGGGAGGTCGGGTGCGAGGAAGAGTTACTTGTAGATTCCCATGCTCGCTTGTCACTTTTCCATCGTAAAGGACTATTTACAACTTGTCCACATACATTGCAGAGAGGAGATAGTTAAATGCGCAAAGGAAGGGGACATGATCCTCTTTGGCAATGTCCTGCTCACCATAGTGTTCACAGAGATTGGAGTGTTGGATGCATTAGATAAGTTTGTGTGGGAGTACCCAGCCAAAGACCCTTCATCCGTGAAGAGGTTTAAAAAATATGCATGTGATACAATGATGGCTCCCCACAAAGTGCGGCTAGAAAAGTGGTATACGCGCTTGAGAAATGCATTCGGGGTAGAATGGAGGATCCCTGAACAACTCCCAACAGCCACACAGGAGAAGCTGAGTTCATAGTGTACCAACACTAATGCTTGGGCAGGTTCAAGCTTATTGACAAATCATGGAGCCCTTGGTGCAAGCTCCCTTTCGCGTTCACTGCCCAATACTTCCAAGCGGGGGTAAACTGATTTAAAGAATCAAAGAAGCTAAGGCTGGAGCTAGGAAAATTGGACCGGAAGCACAGGGATATGAGGAAGAAACTAAACTACCTCGAGAGGTAAGCATGCGTATGTGGAGAAGTACGTGTCGCATGAAATCCATATGACTAGGCCAATAACGCTTCCCATCGCTGGAGGATCCACGATGCGCGTATACATGTGCATAAGGCCAAAGTTCAAGAATGGCGCGTACTTGGTGGATGAGATCTCAATACCTGAGGACCCCTTGGGAAAGAAGAAGCCAATGTCTAAGAAGAGGGGCAGAGGAGAGGAAGGAGCACCAAGTGTGCCAACTGCTTAGATAATGAGCATGCCTTCTACAAGCGCAAAGCCAAACACCTATGTTAGGAGAAATAAGTCTCCAAAGTAAAGGGAAAGACGCTAGAAGTAGAGGTGCCCAAACAACCCACCACCGTGGAGGAGTCACAAGAGGAAGAAGAGAAGGAAAAATCTCCTGACTAGAGGACACCTCTCAGGAAGAAGTAGAGGGTGGATGAAGAAGTTGACTCGGAGGCGACCGACAGCTTGGAGAGATATCTGGGAGAAGGAGAGGATGAGAGTGAAGGAGGTGGCGACAAGGAGGAAGAGCTAGAGAAAGATAAGGAACCTTTGGAACCTCATGTATTTAGTGTCTATGACTCGGAGGAAGAGAGTGGGGATGAAAAGCAAGAGTTCGTATTCACGCGACGAAAAGGCACACAAGGTGATGAAGGCACTAAAGATACAAAGACAGGATGAGAAGGATGCCATGGAGAAGTAGGGAGACATAAGTTTTACCAGGAGCGAGATAGCCGAAATAGCGAGAGCGAAGAAGTGAATAAGATGCTCAAGGCCCTTATAGACTAGGAATTAGAGCATAGCGCAAACATAATGCTTAAGGAAGGGAAGGAGGAGAGTGTTGAAAAGGGACATGATAGCCTAGGAGGCCCCGCTCTGACAGTTAGCTTCCCTAAAGGTGAGCGCTCGGGTAGAAGAACTCGGATGCAGAACAAAGGCAGATAATGGGCTATATGGATGATTGAGGAAGGTGCTTCTGCGCACGGTTCCAAAACCACGATACCCACTGAAAGACTTATAGCCATGGGATCGTTTGAGAAGGAGGCGCATACCCCAGGACCAAGAAGATGCTTTCTTGGGCATTTGAGTCCCATGTTGATGAGCTAGACTTTGAAGTTTGCCAAAAGGTGCTTATCAGTTGCAGAGTCTAAGGGAGACAACCCCTTGGTAAATGCTCAGGAGCTCTCGACAAGCAAGTATGCAATGCTCTAAACAAGGTCATGCGGTTGAACAGGGCGAGGTTATTCACACGAAATGACAAAGATAAGGGCCCTAGAGGGAAAGCTGGCCAAGAAGGAAGAGGAGTTGGCTAAGGTGGCCAGAAACTTAAAACAAGAGGAATTAATCAGCGCGTAGCTGAAGCGCAAGCTCAAGGAGGAAAAGGCAAAGGTGCAGGAGGTCTACAAGAAAGTAGAATCGATAAAAAGTGCCATCATTTTAAAACACCCAGATCTAACGCCAATCCCCCAGAGGTATGCATCGACATTGGAATGCCTAGAAGACTTAATGCGTGTCCTCACCATGGAGAGACGACCCTTGGCATTGGAATTTGCGGAGGAAGTGGCCACGCGCTGAAGGAGGAGGACCAGGTTAAAGGTGATAACACTTGTTGCCGAGTACAGCCAAGTACTTGTAGAGATAAGGTCGTTGCCCAGCCTCTACATAGAAGCCGCATATGACACATGCATGGATCGAGATAAGGTGGCAATCTCCTTAGTTGCCACGCTTGAAGTAGAGCTGAAGGAGTTCCGGAAAAGAACAGGGGAGGACATGGCGAGAGAGGACAAGGTTTTGGCGAGGGTAAAAAAAAATCAAAGGTAATTGAGGCTTTGAGAAGCTCACTCAAGGCTTGATCAAGGAATTGTACCCCAGTTACGAAGAGGATGGAAAATCTCGCGGACTTGGGTAAGGAAATGGAACAAATTATGGACACTTTGGGTGCCCAGGGAGCTAGCCTAAGATTTGATGAAGTGAGCACCCTGGTGGGTGACCTATGCCAGAAGGCGAAGGGCAAGGTCAAAGTGTGGAACAACTTGGAGGCAGATCTGCGACAAGGACTTCCCCAGCCTTTTGAATTAATGTCCCCCATTCTTCATTCTTTCCCCTATTCTTTCATTCCTTATTCATTTTGTAAGATATGTCTACATCTTGGTTCCATTGAACCAACTTGCACCTTGGTCAAGTAGAATGTTTCCGAGGATGGAGAACAGGCGTAGTGTGGGGTGATGTTGGGCCCTTGGAAAATTGGCTAAGTATGAAGGTGCGTGGGCGCGTGGGATCCCAGTTATAAAAGGGCACGCAAGGCAAAAGCGCGTAGGAGGAAGAGTTAAGAAGGCACATGGTTCGTGCGGCGCGTGAAAGGAGGTTTGGGACTTAGCTGATTTAAGCATCCGAGGCAGAACATGTGAAAAGTGTGATCGGTTGCGCGTGGATATGATGCGACACTGAAACAAGTGGCTAGGAAGGATCATGTCGCGATGGGATCTTCTAAAAGATCATCATGAGATGGAGTGGAGAGCTCAGGCCTGAAGGAACATGCTCGCTTGGAGGACCACATTCGACACTTGGCGACGGATCTGAGGGCGCGGTAAGGTGAGTTGGCAGCAGGAAGATGATAAATACAAGTGCCTACGGAACATAAAAGAAGGAGAGGAGAAAGGAGGAGAGATGAAGATAACATACAGATGGGGATATAGAGATAGAGGAAGAGATATACACGAGAGAGAGATAACATGGGTGAAGCTCTGCAGGATTGTTGCAAGTGGAACTTTGATGTAGATAGGAATGTACTAGGCTTAGTATTGTAATTTCTTTTTCTTTTGGCATAGTTATACAAGCCTAGTGATGTGCATGACTGCGGTCTTCCCTTTATGGCTCTTTGTAATGAAATAATGAATACAATGAGGTTACCTGTTGTAAATAGACATGGATATCAATAGCTTTAATGTATATTTCGTTCATAGGAGTTCTCTTTCCTTACATGCTATGAATGAATGATTGTATCTTTCTTTCTGTTATAATATATGTTATGGAGTCTGTTAAAACATTCGATCTAAGAAGAAGCTACAAGGATCTGGAGGCCGTTATGAGCCCTATGATTCTTGTATGTCTAAACTTCTTTCCTAAATACTCTTACACTAATCATAGATAAATGTTTCCCACTAAAACTCACATAAAAGAGAGACTTGGCACCCGCTCATGCCTCGGTGAGCGCTCGGCTCCTATTTGGCTTATAGGTCGACGCACATGGGATTCCTTCCTTTTATAGTGGGAGTAAAATTGACTACATATCGTATGAAAGAAATTATTAGTTGTTCTTTTACTAAAGAGTATGTTTAAATGATGTAACCATGGTGCTGCTATATTGTTGGTTGGGATGTTTGTTTATTAGATAAAACATGTTAAAGTGATGTAAATATGGTGATATTTGTGCTAATTTGTAGATCTGCTCATTGACTGAAAAAAATACTCTTCTTAATCATATTATTTTTATGAAGTTATGTAGAAATTTTAAATGTCAAATGCTTATTGATTGAAGTTGGAATACGAGATAGGAGGCCGAGTTTGGGAGCGTTTGAGCGGTCATTTTTTCAAATTTTCGTTCCTGCAACGGTCCCCTGGTCTCGCCCCTCTGGGGTGCTGCAATGGTGCACCTGGCGGGCCAGGGCTTGTCGGAATCTATGCTCAAACGTCTGGGTCCCCGTGGGCCTGACGCTGATTCACTCCCCTCGGATAGTGACTCGCTTCCTCTGTGGACGACATTCCCTCTCATTATCCCTAATCGAGGATGCTGCCTTTGCCGCGCATACGAATTGTCTTTCTTCGAGGGCTATTTTCGCTAAGTTTATTGGGAGACGGCTCTCGTTTGGGCATAAGAAACTGGTGCGAAACACAGTGGGGCAGCGGCCTAAGTATTCGCTCCCTGGAAAAGGGTTTTTTCCTTGTGCTTTTTCGTAGCGCTGCTCAGAAAAACGACACTATGGAAAGAAAAAATTTTCTCCTTTCCGACTGGGTCTTGCGATACGCGAATGGGAGCCTCACTTTGATTGTCACAAAGCGGCGGAGGATGGGTTTCAAGTGTGGATTAGACTATACTCCCTGCCTAGCGAATTTTGGTCGGCACCCATCCTTACTAAAATCTGCTCCAGTCTCGGGCGGGTCATTCGCATTGATCCTGTTACTTTGAATGGTACTCTCTCTTCCTTTGCCAGAGTTTGCATTTCTGCTTTTCCAGCTCTTAAACCAAAGGAAGTTATTCTTATCAACTCCCCTTCGGGTACCTGGAAACAGAAAGTTGTTTATGAAGGTATTTCCAATATCTGTTTCAAATGTTTGAAGCCCGGTCATTCCCGCAAGTCTTGTAATAATCCCACCCCAGGTGTCTCGTATTGGCGGAAAGTTTCCCACACCTCCCCTGTTCCCTCCCCTCCTTCTTCCCCCGTGTTCCTCTTTCGTCATCTCTACCCCTCGTCCCCCTCGCTCCCCCTCCTGTCCTTGAACCTCTTGCTTTGGCTCCTGAAACGCTCTCCCTCGTCAAAGAAACGGCGGCTGTTGTTAAGGATTCCTCCCGGATCCTATCTCTGTTCCACGAGGGTATATCCATTGGTATGGGAGGTAGCTCGACTTCCCTCGAGAAATGGATCACGGAGAAAGAGGATTTGCTTCTGTCTAACGATGCTGAACCCCCTGAGGAACCCAAAGCTTCTGCCGAGTCTCCCTCCCCTCCCACGCAGTCGTTGGGACCGCTTCTTCCTACTCCTCCCCTTCTCAACGTGGATTTCGGTCCTAGAAGCATTCTTGGCCGCCCTAATAAAAGCATGCTTTCTCTCAACGAAGTTGCCCATGGGAAGCAACTTCAGCTTCGGTCTTTCTTCCCGTCTTCCAGTAGGAGAGGCAAGTCCTCTCTGAAGCAATCATGATCCTCTTCTCCTGGAATGTTAGGGGCCTTAATGCCCCTAACAAACAACGTCTGTTAAGACGTTACGCCTTGGACGAGGGTGTGGATATTTGTTTGATTCAGGAAACTAAAATGTCGGCTGAGGGTTGTAATAGAAGTTGGTTCAAAAAATGGAAAGGTTGGGAAGGTTGCTTCTCGAATTCTGTTGGGGCCTCGGGTGGTTTAGGCATTCTTTGGAAAGCTACCAGTTGCTTGATTGATCCCCTTGTTATAGATCTAAATTTCATTTGGTGCAAGGTCTCGATTAAGCACTCGGAGGATTTCTTTTTCCTCGGCAATATTTATGGTCCCTCTACTCCCATCAGTAAAAGGATTCTCTGGGGTAATCTTAGCCAGCTTCTGACCTCCGTGCCAGCCGAGAAAATCATCGTTGCAGGTGACTTCAATGCTACCCTTTCTGATCGTGATAAGCATGGTGGTCTCCAGTGGCATCCTCGCTCGCAGGTTGATTTCTCTTCCTTTGTTTCCTCTGCTCACCTGATTGATTTAGAGCCTTGCAAGGGTTGGTTCACTTGGAACAATAGGAGATCTGGGTTCAGTTCCCTTGCAGTGCGTCTTGACCGCTTCCTGGTCTCCGAGCATTGGTTGCAGCAAAATTTCCTTCTTAAAAGTTTGGTTCTCCCTCTTTCTGGTTCCGACCATTTTCCTATTTCCGTGGCTCTCAACTTCGACCTCCCCCCGCGTCGTGCCCCCTTCAAATTCGAGAACATGTGGCTTCAGGACCCCTCTCTCAGGTCGCTGATTAAGGGTTGGTGGGACTCCTTTGCTGTCAATGGGACCAAGATGTTTCAACTCTCCAAAAAGTTATCTTTGCTCAAGGCTAACTTACAAAGCTGGAACCATTCGAAGTTTAAAAATATTTTTCATGAAAAGCTTCGAGTAGAGATGAATCTTCGTTCTCTCAATGAGAGTATTCTGTTGCATGGGATGTCACAGGAGGATTACAGAAGGAAAAACTTCTCCTTAAGGAATTGGGGGATATCCTTCTTAAAGAGGAAACTTTTTGGCGTCAAAAATCCAGGGAAACTTGGCTGCTGGATGGAGATAAAAATACCAAATTCTTCTTTTCTTCGGTCCGAGCAAGAAGAAACTTTAATTACATTTCTTCTCTCAAACTCGAAGATTCCACCATTGCCACTTCGCAAGCTCAGATCAAATCGAAACGGTGGATTTCTTTCGCAAGCTCCTGAATGATACGGCTTCCCCTCTTGGCCCTCAGTCTCTCCTTCATTCTCAGATTCCCCCTGTATTTCGGATGTTGAAAATGATCTGCTTCTTTCACCCTTTTCCTTTGAGGAGGTCCGAAAATTGTGTTCTCTATGAAGCGTGATAAAGCCCCAGGCCCGGACGGTTTTCCTGCCTCTTTCTTCCAGGATTTTTGGGAAATCGTGGGTTCCTCAGTTTGGCAGGCGGTTGAGGAATCCAGAGTTTCTGGGAAGATTCTTGGGAACCTTAACCACACTTTCATCTGTCTGTTCCCCAAAAAATCCCAGCTGAGAAGTTAGATGATTTCAGGCCAATATCCCTGTGTAATACTACATATAAAATTATCTCCAAAGCTATTGCCAATAGGCTCTCCCCCTTGATGCATAAACTGGTTGCCCCGGAACAGAGTGGGTTCATTCCTGGAAGGTCTATTACGGAAGGTATTATTATTTCTCATGAACTTATTCACTCCCTTCATAATTCTTCCAGAGCAGGAATGTTGCTAAAATTGGATTTCAGCAAAGCATATGATCGGGTTAACTGGAGGTTCCTTCTTAATTCTTTGCTAGCTTTGGGTTTTGGTGCTCACTTCTGTAAGTGGATTTTTGACTGTATTGCCTCCCCGCGCTTCTCGGTTCTTGTCAATGGGTCTGCGGAAGGCTTCTTTCAGAGTAGCAGGGGTATTCGTCAAGGAGACCCGCTTTCTTCCTTCCTCTTCACAATTGTGGCGGAAGCTCTTAGTCGTAGCATCAAGGCCGCGATTCTTGAAGGTTCATTGAAAGGTCTTCATATCTCCTCCAATCTCCCTCCTCTTTCTCATCAGCAATTCGCAGACGACACCTTTCTCTTCGGTCAAGGTACTGTTCCGGAGGCAAGGTGCATTTCCTCTATTCTGGATTCCTACTCTGTAGCTGCGGGTCAAGTCTTAAACTTTCATAAATCTGTGATCTTTTTCTTTAACGTGGCCCCCAGGCTACAGGGGAGAATTAAAGAGATTCTTGGCTTCTCTTTGGGCAAACTTCCACACACCTACCTGGGAATTCCTTTGTTTCATGGGAAGGGCAAGGCCCTCCTCTGGAACGGGCTTCTTAATTCCATCTCTGCCAAACTCCTCTCCTGGAAAGGTAAATGGTTATCCCTTGCTGGCGGTCGTGCGCTTCTCATCAACTCGGTGCTCCTCTCCATTCCTATATACATGCTCTCCATTCTACAGATCCCTAACTCTGTTCTGCTCAAAATTGAGAAGGTGGCTCGTACTTTTCTGTGGCAAGGGCTCAGCACCGAACGCAAATTCCATCTTGCTAATTGGGATTTGGTCAAGCTTCCCAAGAAGCTGGGTGGCTTGGGTATCTTGGATTTGGCCATTCAGAACATGGCCCTCGGCGCAAAATTGGTGTGGAACTTCATATCTGATAATAGCAGACTCGCCTTCAAGGTCCTCGCTCATAAATACATGGATGGACACCGAAATGAGCTTTTTCTTTCCAGTTCTGAGCTTCCTAAGGGCTCCCACCTTTGGAATTTTATGTGTAACTCCAAAAATCTTATTGCTGATCGGGTCTCGTGGAAGCTAAATAATGGTCGGTTAGTGTCTTTCTGGGACGAAAGCTGGAATGGTTTCCCTCCCCTCAACTTGCTTCCCTCTCTCAATGGTATTATGAACTCTTCCAAATTGTTATGGGGCTCTCTTGTTTCTAACTACGGTTACCAGCATCCCAACGGCTCGCCCACCTGGTGTTGGAAAGATATAATGTCTCTCGGCGCCTCCGCTCAAGATGATGTCCTCCTTTCCAATTCTATAGAGGAACGTCATGCTACGTACCTTGACAGTAATGATTGCTTATTTTGGATTGGAAATAGTTCTGGCCTTTACACTGTCAAATCAGGGTACAACTTACTCCTCTCACAATACGGCAAGGGATCCCTGAGCTCTTTTGGATGCTGGCACCCTCACATTACACCGAAGATTGCTTACTTCGGTTGGCTAGTATTGAAGAGAAAGGTCCTCACCCAGGATAGAAGGCGTGCGTGGGGCTTCTCGGGCCCTTCTAAATGTCTACTTTGTGGTGCGGCTGAGGAAGATCTGGATCATCTCTTCCTCTTCTGTCCCTTCACCTCCAAGTGTTGGGATTGGCTCTTCAATAAGCTTAATCTCTCCTGGGTCCCATGTGACAGAATTGATACTAATCTTTCCTCCTGGCCGTCTTTCTCCCATAACTGTTTGCACAGCTCTATCTGGCACGTCAGTCCTTATTTCTTGCTATGGCATATATGGTGGGAACGCAATCTTCGTCTTTTCAGGGAGCAAGCGGTTAAGCTCCCTTCCTTCCTTTCCAAGCTTGAGGTGGCCATTTCAGAATGTATCAGTGGTAAGTGTTCTTCTTTTCCCTCCTTTTCCTCCAAGGACTTCGCTACTCTTCATCAGTGGTCACTCATCAAAATTCCCAATCCTGGGTCTATTATCTGCAAGGGGCTCTCACAAATTGAAAAGATGCTGCTCAGGAAGAACACTAGATGGCGTCCCCCTCCCAAGGGGCTTTGGAAACTTAACTTTGATGGGGCCTCCAGAGGTAATCCGGGTTCTTCTGGGGCTGGTTGCATCCTCAGGGACGATCGAGGTCTCCTCATCCATGCGGGCTCCTTCCCGTTACAAGACGGCACTTGTAACACTGCCGAAGCTCAGGCTCTTCTGGAAGGGGTTAAGATGGCGGTTCATCTTGGTTGTTCAGATTTATGTATTGAAGGGGATTCTCAAATCCTTATTTCCCATTGTTTGGGTGCTTCTCAATCGTGGAAATTGAACCTCTTTCTTCCTTCTATTCATTTTTGGCTTGGTAAATTCCATTCCTGGAACATATCTCATAATTACCGGGAAGCAAATCGGGCAGCAGACTTCCTGGCCAACTTTGCTATTGATAATCCATCTGCTATCGTTTCCTCCAACAATGAACACATTTGGCCAGGACTTTCTTCTTTCCTCTCCCTCGATCGAGAGAAACACTCGTGTCTAAGTCGTCGGCGCCTCCACTGCGTCTGGCAGTTCCCCCGTGCGTCGGTCTCTTCCTCCCCTCTTCTCGGCGGCGTCCTTCCCTTCCCTTGCCGCTCTCCCGCACGCTGCTCTGGACCCCCCGTCACTTCCGGGCATTTCTTGCCAGGTTCCCCTCGGGAATGTTTCCTCTTCACTCTCTTTTATACTGGTTTCGCAGTCATCCTGGACTGTCTCTCTCAGCTCTTGCTTTGCTTCTTTCCGGCGCCATGTCTTTTGTTGGTTTCCCGTTTGTGGCCCTCCGAGGGCAGTTCCGTGAACTGGCAGATGTTTCTGCCATTGATAGGTGGCGTCTGGCCATGATTTTCAAATACTCTTCCATAGCCGAGGCCGAAGCCATTGAAGCCATTCTTGGCGACTCTTACCGCTTCAATGCTCGTCGCCCCCGAACCGATTCCGACGTCGCCTCCGCCTTCGTGTCTTTCTGCACGCTGCTTCATCCCAACATTTCGGAAGTGGAACTGGTCACCTCGGACCTCATTTACGCTGTGCACTGCATCGGCCTTCATGACCAGCTTGTGGATTTCTCACTTCCAGACCCTCTGTTGTGGGTGGAAGACGTTGACGAGTTGGCCATCGGCTCACAGGCGGGATATTCGGCGCTCGGCCAGGCGTCGAGGACCTTGTCACTTTTGCACAGAACTTCCATCCTTCTCTGGACCAGCGTTTTCTACCAGTCGTAGATATTGATGCGGCTCTGTTTCCTCTCCATACAGCTGTTGATCAGTTGAATGCCCTCAAGGACCACGCTCTCCATGCCTTCAACTTCCTGCTGCATGCGGCCTCCTCGTGGTCTGGTCACTCTTCGGGCTAATTGTTGTAGCCTTTTTCCTTCGCTGCGCGTTAGCTTCCACTGGTCCTGCGTTCTCTTCCTCTCTCTGTTTTTTAGCTCTTCTTTTCCTCTTCCTCTTTCATCTTTCTCCTTCTCCTTCTTCTTCTTCTACTTCTTTATAGGGTTGGGGTCCCTCTCCCCACCGGTTCATAGCTCCGGTCAAAAGCGTTTACCAATCAAAAAAAAAAAAAAGTTGGAATACGGATGTATTGACCTTTGTGATTAGAGGGAAACATGATCACCGAAATAGAATTTGGTTGTTCTATTTGTGTGCATCCATAGCTGTATCTTTATAGAAACCAGGTAGTAATACATTTTTAGCTATATTACCATGTGCTTGTTGATAAAACAACATGTATATCTTTTCATATTTTATTAATTAATTGCATCAGAAAATGGAGTTAATATTCATGCCAGTTCATTTTGAACTGACATCATACCACTACTCCAGTCTTGTAGGACCATTAGCCATTACATTCGGATGTGCGGAAACTCATGTCTTGTGAAGTTTTATCGTAGCATGGATCTAAATGAGATACTTGGATTTCAATTGGTGAAAGGATGATATCCTTGAATTTTTGGTTGAATTATTGGGATCTTGGACCCATTGTAAATATTCAAACCTCACTATGTGAGAATTATTATACCGGTTATATATTTCGCCTTAACAATATATGTAATATATGATTTTAATAAAGAGATGATTACTTTGTGTGTAATAATATCTCAATATGAGTAAATGATGAATACTTGAATCGTGCAATCTTACTTTTCACAAATTGTTGAATACATTTATTTGATAGTTATCAATGTATGAAGCCAATAATTAGGCAATTATTGTAACAATCAATTGTCTTTAATTTCTAAATTAAATAAGCTATTTAGTGGCATAGCTAATCAAAGGAATAATTAAATATACATGTTTTAATATATATTTAATTCGGCCTTTCGGTAAACTTGGTATTAATATGATAAGATTGTAAATCCTGTTGTATAGAGAATGGAAGAGTATCATTGTAAAAGGTAATTTAAGGTTAAAGAATCAAACATCAGGAAAAAGAGACTAAATGGGATGGTAAATAGATGAAAAGATCCATTAGGCATATTAAGGGATAAGTACATGCGGAATGTTGATATAGTTACATTTCAGCATAATGAATGTACTTATCTCATAAAGATCCTAGTTGGCCTTTGGCATCTATCTCAATATAAACTCTTGCAAGATAGGTTTAATTGGAAATAAATAAAAACAAACTATAAAGATCTAGATAACTGTGAAAGGGATAGTTGTGAGGTGGCGGAAGACTTAAAACTCATAAGACTAGTGTGATGTATTGAGTTTAGCCGTAACCTACACGACGGATAACTTTGGCCAAAGTAATGCATTGATGGTTGTGCATTGTCTGATCACCTAGTCCTCTAATTAAATAAAAAAATTATCTGTAACTTGATCATGGGAAGTTGAAATACTGAACATGAGGTAGACAATGGTTGGATAATGGAATACGAATTCGGAAACTAGCTTCGTGGTAGACCCAGGACTTTCACATAGTTCCCATGACCTTGAGTTGAGCCGAAATGCTAATAAGCATTGTCACTCGAAAGTAGCGACGAAGGGAGATTATGGAGATTTGGATACATCCTTCTCACCCACATGGATTACATGGATGTTATCGAGATAGATCAAAAAAACAAAAATGATTAATGAATTTGATTAAATAAATGTATGATTTTAGTTGTGTAATTTGTTACTTATGTTTATGTGTTAAAAAATTCTCATTTTTCAACTCTTGTAATTTTGAGCGTTACACTCTTGGAGTATAAGTTGAGATGGAGACAAAATTTCAATAGATAAGAGAATAGAGTAAATGAAGGCACTTGTTCCTAGAAATAAAATGGGAGCTAGTAAACAAGAATTAACCATACCTTATAATGAGGAGGTCATCTTCTTTTATAGCTTTACAATTCATCTCTTCATCTACCCCCACATGCCTCTTCATGTCCTTATTTAGCTTGTGACTTTTCATTATCCTAGGAAGGGACAAATTAAGTACCCCTCTTATAATTTGAGGGAGTACTTTTACATCTTACAAATATTTCATTGTCACTTAAATGAATAGGAAAAAACATCATGATCACGTACAATGAGAAATTAGGAGGAAAGAAGAGGAGAAAGAATGAGAGAGGAGAGGAAGGATGCTCTTAAGCATGAATGGAGATGCTTCCACCCTCAAGGAAGATGAGGATCAACTCTGATGGTGATGAAGACCAAAACTTGACCCACGATGACCCTCCACAACATTGTGATGCAAGCTCATGGATAGCTCTGCCCTAACTCTGCAACATTGCACATTGTGAGCTTGTGCCTTGACTAGTTGACCACTACAATGGGAGGTAAATACCATTGAATACAATGAAGGAATATTTCCCTCACTTGAACAAGCCTTTAACCTTTGAAACAACTGTAATGCCTCCAAACTATCAGGTTCTTGATGCAAACTAAGACCATTGCTGCATAGTTCAACATCGTGATACCGACCCTTGGGGAAACAAAGCAACCAATGAGATGCGGTGAAGAATACCTCAACCATGTGATGAATGAAGGTGATAAAATGGATGGAACATGCTTTCAACTTATGATCAACCCATTGGATGAAGTGAGAAGCACACTAAGATCCAAACATACTACGTAACCAAAATTGAGGACCGAGAGGGATTCTCTTCTATTTGAGACACAATGCCACTTTTCACCCTTTTGAAAGCATGATTTTGTCCTCTATGAAGGTTGACATTAGTGAGGAATGGAGGATGAACAACCATGACCATTTTGAGCCTTTTCCGGACACTTACTATTTTTAGTAAGTTCTTCCTGGGTGACTAGTTTTGGCAATTTCATCGAATTGTCACTTTTGAGCACTTTTCCTCCTAGGGAATGAACTGAGTGTCTTGAATCCATTCATCCTTTAGAACTACTACTCTTAGTAAGTGTCTTGAATGGGGACTTAATAAAAATAGACATTGGCCACAGGGTGTCGGATTGGGCCGAAAAAGGTCTCCAAAAATTCTACTTCTCACCGGGATAACGGACACGGATCGATTTATAGAAATGTACAACAACAAATTATACACAAAACAATATCTCTTCTATTCAGCACAGTAAGCTTCTCTAATATTATTCACGGAATAATGATATTCTATTACATTCATTTCGAATCATTACATAATGAACAAGCTTCAAATATATAGGGAGATAGTTTCCTATTAAGTAGGAAACAACTCAACCACAAATCTATATATATGTGAGTTGTTATAACTCCCAAACAACTCACGTATATAATATACTAACATGATATTATGAGTTTGTTTATTACAACTCATAATATATTACATAATATTATTCATCCATATATATGAATAATGTGAGCACTATATATGATTTCCTAACATTCCCCCCCTTAGTGCGAACATGGGAGAAAAACAATTACACTTCCTTCTGCAGCGTGCCACCCGTGCGTGCTCATGATCTGGATGGTTTTACAAGACAACCAACAACCTCAATATGGATGGTTTTATAGGACAACCAACAACCTCAACATAGATGGTTTTACAGGACAACCAACAACCTCAATATCATGATGTTGCTTTTCTTTTGTGCTTTCATCTGTCCACTATGCTTTTACATCAGGGAATTATGTAGGAAACACAACTGGCATATTACAAAACCACACAATAGAAGATATATTGAAAATATTTCACATTACTTCCTATAAGAATCGTAATGTTCTTAATCATAGTCTCTGTCATTGATCGCTGCCACTCGATCTCGAACAACATAGAAAACTGCCACTGCCACTGGAAGCTTTCCTTGACTAAGTCGTTTTGGGTACAGAATGGGAATGGAACATTGGTATGTATTCCCCCCCACAATGTGAAATTCCACTCATATAGATATTGAGAAGCAAAATGCATCGAAGAACATACTCCTGAATGGATCTTGCTAGTTAGGTCTTGCTGCACATGGTCACTAATGCTAGTGAACGTATTCTTCTAGCTGACCATCTTCCAAAGAAGTACGGCAGTCAGAGGACCAAGTCAATCAGAGGATCACTGACAGTCATCTGCGCTCCAACACAACTCTCTTTCCAACATCCATCAAATACCACACAAAACAGAACACTTTGGCAAAAAAAGCACTGCTTATGAAAAATGGAAACCACACTAAAAATTATATACTCACACCATACATATGCCACCACAGCTTCTGCGTGGCCCCATCATTGGTGACTGACGAGAGGTCACTATTCGACCTCCTTCCTCCGATGCCTCCTTCCTCCATTGTGATGCTGCTAGCTCAGCTCGGAATGTGAACATGAAGCTCAAGTTTAGCTATTGGATGTCGCGTTCCAGCGATAATGCGTCCGTAAGAAATAATAATTTTTTATTTTTATTTGATTTTCTTACAATTTTTATATTGACCCTTTTTTGACTTTGACATTGAGTGACATATATGATGGAAAGATGACACAAAATATATTGATGAACCTAAAACAACATGCACTATTTGACAACACTTTTTGATGTCAACATTTGAAAAATTAATTTTAACTTGACACTCCTAATAATACAAACATTTAATTTTACTTAAAATACTTAACCTATGAGACAAGAAAATAATAAACAACAAACACACAGACTCCATTCCTAAACATATTAGGAGACCAATGACTCAACAATTACCATGAATAATAAAACGCAATAAACTTATCTTATAAGGAGTGTCTCGGTAGCCATAAAGGAAACTCGTCCTCCTACGAAATCAAAGATAGGAGTCTTCAAAGCATGATATAGGGTCATATGACATGTCTCAGTTTCCTTTGGAAAATGGCATGGAATGGAGTATAATTTGCATTCGTTGAAGGAAAGACAACGCACAACTGGATAGTAGCAGACGCAGATCTGAGTGATAAATGACAAAGAATCTACGGATATATCATTTAGACAAATCTGGCAGAGACCTGTACGTGGTAGGGACCACGAGTTTTCATGCTCCATCCACAACATCCGCTCCTTGAAGAAATACGACCTCGTTACATAAGAAATTATCAACAATGCATTGCCGATGGTGACTAACAACCGAGATCTTCTAGATTTGTAGAAATAATTTGTCACATTAGGAGGTTCGTAAATACATAACTCCTCTTTTGATTCACAATGCTTGCAAATTTTGCTTGATTCCCAATTATTGCCAAATATGAGTATGCAGATAATGACTTCTGCAAGCTATAAATCTAAACCAATACAATGCAGTCCACAGAAAATATGCAAAGATGATTTATGTAACTCGATGCATCTGAGTCGAGCAATATGGAGACACGTTTCCTTGTAAATTTCACGATCAAGGATAGTTGACAAATGAATCACGGAGAGAACGCGTTTGATAAAATTGGGGCTCGAGTCTCCCTTATTCATATACTTCTATAGATATGAGCGTATCTCTATAAGCTCGCAACTGTAGAAATTTTTCTGATATTGAGAGACAAATTGAATCTATTGATTAACCTTGAAACGTGTTCAAACTGACTCTTGAATTTGCAATCCAACGCTATGAGAGCTATGCAAGAAAGCGACGCATATACAAATTTTTAGCAAATAAAAATACAATGCATAGGTGTGGCGAGCAATTGTCAAGACACATCAATACCTTGCAATACGACTCAAATTCCAATAGAAACAAATGAACGCCCTCTCCTTATCTGCAACACACGTCCATCTCCAGGTTTGCAAATAAATGATACTCAAGACAAAATTATGAATGAAGACTTAAAAGACTCTCATTCAGATGTTCTTGCTCTGATACCAAATAACAGACCTGGATCAGATTTATAGAAATGTACAACAACAAATTATACACAAAACAATATCTCTTCTATTCAGCACAGTAAGCTTCTCTAATATTATTCACGGAATAATGATATTCTATTACATTCATTCCGGATCATTACATAATGAACAAGCTTCAAATATATAGGGAGATAGTTTCCTATTAAGTAGAAACAACTCAACCACAAATCTATTTATATGTGAGTTGTTATAACTCCCAAACAACTCACGTATATAATATACTAACACGATATTATGAGTTTTTTATTACTGACTCATAATATATTACATAATATTATTCATCCATATATATGAATAATGTGAGCACTATATATGATTTCCTAACACGGGATGCTTTGCTCTAATTTTTAGGGGTTTATCTCATCCAGATCTTCACGAAATGAAAAGTGAACTTGCAAGTCTATGTTTTATTTGTCCAACAGGAAAAATTTAGAAAAATAATAGTCCTTCATAACTCCAATCCTATCCATTTTTATGGGGCAAGAAAGTGCTCATTGGAAAGCTAATTTTTGAGGATCTCATGCTCCGATTTTTAGCTCATTTGGCTCATTTGCAACTCCGTAGATTCAAGGGGGAAGTTTTATATGGATGAAATTTTTAGATGAATGTAAAAATAGATGAGGGAATTAAAGATGTCATGCAAAAACTCATTCCAAAGGTGTTCATGTAGGGAAGCTTCAGTTCAAATCTCATGGAGATCGAAGTAGGGGTTTGTGAGGTATGAGAAAATGAGTGATTTGAGCATGAGGGGTGTTTGGTTCAATTTGGGAATGACCTGGTTACAACATAAATTGAGGGAGGAGAGATTCAAAAATGGGATCCAAAATGGCTAAGGATGATTTAAATATTCAAAAGTTAACCCAGTTAGGAAAACCCACCCCTTGACCCACTTTTAGCACTTCTTTCTTAACCCGGGTTGAGGGTGAGTTAGGGGTTACTAAATGGGTCAGGAGCCTCTCATGTCCCTTACCACATTTAGTAAGGGGACATGAGGTGAAAATGTATAGCATCATGGTGAAAATGCGCCATGGGGGCAACCATCACAAGGAGGGGGACAAGGGTGAAGAGTGAGGTGAGTGGAAAAATGCCCTAGGAAGCAAGTTGTGAGGTTGTGAGTGATGAGAGAGGGGGAGCTTCCATGGTGGTGAATTTTTTTACACCTGATGCAATTTTTCACTAGGTGAAAAGGTGTAGCAGTGTGGAGAAGTGTGCCAAGGGTGAGGCTCATCATGGAGGGGGACAGTTTGAAGGTGTGAGTGGAAAACATGCACTTAACACTTAAGTTGGTCACTTAAGTGACTAAATGTTCATCCCTCCCTTGGTGGTGCACTTTTTTACACCTCATGCACTTTTGATCTAGGCACAAAGATGAAATAGGGCCTTCCAGGTGCGCCATGGGTCATGCTCAACATGGAAAGGTGGCCAAATTGACCTGTGAGTGAATACCATTCACTTAGCCATAAAAAGACCTCTAAGTGACAAAAGTTCTTTCCTTTCTCTCCTCACCTTGGTGCTGCAAGTTTTACACCTCATGCACCTTTAAACCAAGTGAAAAGGTGAAAAAGTGCATCACAAGTGTGAAAATGCACCATGGAAAAATTTGGAAACCTTGCCTTCACCAACTGCTAAAAATAAACACTAAAGAGTGATTCTTTGCCTCGGGAACTTCCCTGAGAGTTACCTAAGCAAAACTTATATGATTTTGACCCAAAAAGGTCTGATGAGATCATTCTCATACTTTTGAGGAGCCAATTTTGCCTTCACTTTGAAAATTACCCCCTTTCTTTGTTTTGCTCAAGCCTATGCGACGATGAAAGGGATTGCCACCAAAAGTATGATAATGAAAATGACAACCAACACATTGTGAGTGAAGAGGGAATTGAATAGGTCACATTGGGATTTTAATCAGGCCTTAAATCTCCATATAACTCTTGGAATGCTCATTTGAATCCCCACCAGGATCGGGGATCTTCATCTGCATTGTCGGGCCAATATCTCAAAATTCGACCGTGTAGAATCTCCCGAAACCTTTTGCAATGTGAAGTAGGCCTTCTTAGCTTTCTGAAGAGTATCTGGTCACTTCACAAAATATCCCGAGGCTCTCACAACATCCAAAACAAGATGACTAGTTTTTACTACTTTCATTTCCTTGCACCATGCTATAAGTAGCTTGGTGTTGCATAACTTGTTCCTAAATCTGATTTTTCTTGTAGAACTTCCTTAAAATTCCTCTTATGATCTTATAGCTCTATTTCACACTTATTGGATGCGTTGTCTCTTCCCCACACATTCCCGGGGGTGCTTACTTGGTGCAAAAATCCTAAAAACAAGGCTTTTTTGGGCCTCGGGAGCAATTTCTTCAAAGTGGATCAAAATGAATCCATGAATTGCTTCCCACCAACTTACATGCACATGAAACACACTTTAAAAATCTAGTTAGCACATCCCTCTCGGCCATGATGGGGTTTACATAGTCGAAATTTGCTAGAGGGCAAGTTTACATTACTTGATTCAAGGATTTTTGAGTGTGGGCTTAGTTGTCATGGTATTTTTAAAAAAAATTTCATTCTAGACATTTAACATGACAACACATGGTAATAAGAACAAGAAAAATACATTGCGAAGAGAAATTGAGATTAAACACAAAACACAAGAGTTAAGTTGGCGACATCTTTCTTCTAATAACTCATGATTCTTGAATATGACAATGCATCTGTTTGTGTCTCTAAAATTGGGATTGAAGAAAGGAGTTCGAAGTTAAACCATGAAACAAATAGTTAAACTAATGACCTTTAAGAAGACCATCTTTGTGATGGGTCATCTCTTTGATGAATAAAACTACACGTCTTTGATCTTCATAATGAATACGATTTTAGAAAGAGCCTTGATATCCTCTAAAGAGACAATAAAACCTACCACGAATCTCATAACACACGAACACCTAAATAAAAACTACTCTTTTGACTTTAACTTATTATTATAAAGTTTATATATGTTTATCATAGAAGAAAGTGCTCTATCTCCACATGAAGTTGATGGGAACATACCTACAATTAGTTAAGAGGAAATCTCAAACCAAAAGAGACCATAATAGGCATGTAAAACCACTTTTCACATCTACACTAAAACCCAAAACACTATATGATAAATTAGTAGAGATAGTCCAATCTTGACAACATAATAACCTATGTATGCTGTGCTCGAAACAAGCCAATGAGCATCTCGTTAGCCTTCAATTTAAAGCCCAATAAATTTCTTTGGGAAGGAGAAGTTCAACGTAAGTCTTATAACTAGGCACGAACGTCGAAACAAAACCCCGAAAACGCATAAAATCCTCGGATTGTAAGCGGCTCAACAATCTGCACAGCCAGAAGTTCTGCAGAAGCTTAAGTAACAGAGCCAAATTTCAGACCAGGCTTTTTATTTCTTGGGTTGTATTACAGGTTTGGATTGTGGGTCTCTCTGAACAAAGAAAGGCCCTCATTTTCCTACGATACATGGGATCAGATCTGGGTATAGATTCTGGCATCTGGAGAATGGCAGAATTGGGTGTTTCTGTTGGGTTTTCTACTAATGTCATGGGGAGCTCAGGTGCAGGCAGGATACTCTGATCACAAATACAATGACGGAGATCATGTCCCTCTCTATGCAAACAAAGTTGGTCCCTTTCAGAATCCAAGGTACGTACGTTCCATCTATAAATTCCAGAGCTTTTCTATGGATTTCTCTGTTGTTTTTATTTTTTGGGGTTTTCCTTGGGGTTTCTTTACATTTTTACTTTACTGTCATTTGTTCGATTGCCCTTTTCTTGCTTCTGTACCCTCGAAGATGAAAAAAACTACGGAGGGTTTTATTTCACAGTAATGGGTGCTACAAACATATATTTCTGGGCCATTTTGCTAGGGTATTATTGGAAGGGGTGTTCTTGATAAGCGTTTTTTTAGTGGTTTCTAGCTAAGGCAAATGCACACTTTTGTTTTTGGAGCCTGTTGGGTCCTAAGTTTCTCCTATAGGAGTAATGCGGTGATTGGTACTTTACACGGTTGATTTGCGATATGATTTTTATTTTTAGCTGGCGGGGTTCAGTGCCCAAAGGCTAACCTGCTTTTATTAGGACGTTTAAGTTCAAAGCATGGCCACCGGAGAAATTCTTCAGGAGGAGATATGCACTGGTTGCCGGGGCCGAGCGATATGGGTGATCCCTGGCACAATTGCAGGAGGAACCCATCAAAGAGTAAATGCCCACATGCTTTGCTTCTCATGCTTGTCATAGTTGATGAGTGCTACTTGGCATATTTGTGTTTTTAATAATATGTTGAGGTGGTAATGCTTAGGGATAGAATGCTAATCCGATGCTCAAGTTCAGAGCTTAGTTGCAAACAAAATCTCCAGCAGAGCATATGCTCTGGTCGCTAAAGGTCAGAAAATCCTGGTGACTTATGTCATACCTGTGAGCAGCAAAAGCCCTAGAGACTTACCTTTACAAGGTCTTGAAGGGGATGGGGTTGAACCATTCAAGCCCCATAGACATTAAAATCCCAATGGTCTCGTCTATATGTACCCAACTAAGAGGGTTTGGCCTAACTGATTGAGGAATAGTTCTTGATTTCAGGATGTCTACTCACGGCTGCTTCTTGGGTTGGATTACTTGTTGTACCATATGTGAGTAAGTCTAATTTTAACAGACTTAGTTTATCCTCTAGTTTTGATTCATCCTCACAATGTGCGAAACATTTCTCTTTCTTACGTTATAGCTTAACTCTTTTGTAGATCCATAAAAATGTTATGTAGGGTGAATTGTTTTTGATGTCATCGAGTTTAATTTTTGGACATGTCCATCTATAATATACATCTGTGCATTCACACTGTGAATACTGTGACTAAATGCATTCCACTTCCTTTGCTTTTGTTGTCTTAGATGGTCTGGTCTCTTTAGGTGTGCCACTTTCTGTCTAGCTGTGGCAGAACTCTTTTATTTCTGTTTAGTTTTTTCCATTGTGGCACATGCAATTCTTTAAAGCTCTAGTCCACTGGGATGTAACCTGTTGTCTAGTGGAAAGTTGGAATGCTTACTACCATGATGGCCCAGGTTGGCTTCCGGCAGGTACATTCTATTCTTCGTTCAATAATGTGGCAATAATGTGTTGCTTGTACCATTATAGTTAAATAACCTTTCCAGCCAATACCAAAGGGGTTTGTCTACAAGAAAAGCGCTCAGGCCCCAAAGGAATTACAGGTTGTAAGTAAAGAGCTGTCTTTTGGAATCGTTTCTCCAAAGGGAAGTGGCTCCAGCTTATTGTTACCGTGTTCTTGCTCATAAGATTGGTACCTTGTCTGGTGTTTGCTAAATACTGCTATTTTCTTTCAAACAAAAATTCGTTTGAATCTTTTCAACAAGATTGTTTTCTTTTGATTTTGTCTATAGATAATCAAGATCTCTGTTTGCAACACCCAAATATGCTTTGGTTTTGGGATTAGTTATTTTTATTGTTTTCTGAATTGTGATTAGTTGAAAGGTATTGAAGTCTGTATATCTCAAACCAATCAATGCAATGTTTTCTTGATAAGTCTTACTTAGGGTCTATGGACTATTTTCTGCCCATTGGCAGAATATATATATATAAAATTAAAAATTACTGACGCCTGTTGTTGAAACGAACCTAAAAATTAGTCATGACTTGAACCTTTTATAGAAAGTGTACTTAATCTGACTACAAACGCCGAAATTTACAAATAGGAAGAATAAATTGTTCAATTATTCTCAAATGCTAATATTTATATTTCTTATTTAATGAAATGAAAGCTTTGGCAAGTATTTCATACTCTATTTTCTGTTGTTTATTAAACTTCTCTGTCTATATGATATACATCTGTGCATTTACATTGTGAATATTGTGACGAAATGCATTCAACTTTTATTGCCTTTGTTGTCTGAAATGGTCTGGGCTCTTTTGGAGCCACTTCCCATCTAGCTGTGGCAGAATTCTTCTGTTTTTGTTTAATTTTTCCATTGTGGCATATGCAATTCACTCAAGCTTTACTCTGCTGGACTGTTGTCTAGTGGAAGTTGGACTGCTTACTGCCATGACGGCCCTGGTTGGCTCCCTGAAGATGCATACTCCTCTCTGTATGGTTATGAGGCGATAACATGTCACTTGTACCATTACAGTTAGTGTAATGTCCCCTTTTCAAAAGTAATTAATTCCGGATACCGGAAGCGTATTTTTATTACTATCCAGTAGGCTAAAGGGAAATTAAAAGAGAAAAATAAATTAATTAAGTGGTCCAAGGGTATTTTTATATTTTATTTGGAAAAGGGACACTTAAATTATATTTAAATAGTTGAAATAGAATAAAATAATAATAGAAGCATGTACTTCTATTATTAGGCGCCAAAGTCAAAGTTTCTAATTAAATAAAGCATTCTATAATGGGGGCGCCAAGTATAGAATGGGCTGCATGAGGAACAGATCCTATTTTTAGGATAGGAGGTGGATAAAGTATTTTTAATGTGTTTAATCCTATTATTAGGATGGGGCGCCAACTTGAGGGGAATAAAGTAATTATTTTAATTGTTTTGGGAGCATGCATGTAAACCAGAAGAGGGCACCCACTTTGGAAGAAGGAAGGGAAGTTATAAAGGCAGATTTGGGGATCATTGGAAGGACATCTTGGAAATTTATCAATTATTTTCTTTGTCTGCAAGTGGCTTCAACTTCTGCAACAACAATAGAGGACGAAATCCCTCATTTGCATATCTTCTAGTTCAGGTCTGAGGATGAAAACCCTCATATCTAAGCTTGGCAATCCCATTCAGGGGTTGCAGTGGTCATTCAGGGTGCAAGTGTTCCACCAGTTCAGCTCCAAACAATTGTATTCAGACACTGGTATTTTTATTGTAGCTGGTTCGTATTCAATAAATAAAAGACTGTTTTCACGCATTACAGTTTGCTGTTTTTAATATAAAAATCAGATTGTCGCTGCTGTTATAAAAGTTAATTTTTAATATTGCTGCCCTAGGGTTTTAACAAAATACATGGATCTGTTAGAAATTATTTTCAGGGATATTACAGTTAGACACCCTTTCCAGCGGTTACCAAAGCGACTTGTCCATGAGAAAAACACTCAAGTCCCAAAGGAAGTATATGCTGTAAGTAAAGAGCCGTCTTTTGGAATGGTTATTCCAAACACAAGTAGGTCTAGCTTATGTCAGTGGTTTTTGCTCAAAAATGGCTATCTAGTTTGGTGTTTACTGAAATGTTAATATTTAGCTAGCTTTTTTTTTTTTTTAGATGGATAAACGCTTTTGACAGGAGCTTTGAACCGCGGGGTTCTTGGGTCCCCTCCCATACAAAAAGTGAAATACATACAAACGAATGAACATGGCAACCATAACAAATATGAGAAATACATTCCATGGTGCCCAGAGAACCAAAAAGCAAAAGAACTAGACTATATAACTATAATACTACACATAACTATAAGAGAGCTAGTCTGAAACCTCAATAACTTCCTCCTTCACTTTGATGCCATTGATATCAACAGGAACTCGGATCTCGATCCCTGCATGCAGCCTTTGGAGCGGCGACCTAGGATGCTTTGGCTGTGCAGCTCGGAGCAAGAAGGCATAGGAGGCCTTCCCATTGACCTTCAACTTAGAAATCTGATTTGGAGATGGGCCAATGGGAGCAGAGAGTGCCTTCAAATCAAGCTACGAAATGAAGGCGAGCCTTCGTGTTTTAGGCGGCATTTCTAATGCACTTTGACCACAAAGCTCCGAGAATTTTGTTCCTTTTTTCCAATTTTAGCAACGAAGCTCGGGAATCATGTCATCAATCCTTGCTAGGAAAGCTTGCATGTGAGCCAAAGGCGAGGCAAAAATTATGGATGGCTTCTACCAACCCCATAGCAAAACACGGATGAATGAAGTGGTTGGTGATTTGCAGGGATTCCTCCTTGCTACCTCCCGGATAAAGCAAATGAGTCACGAATACGAAGCAATCTCCGCATTGATCCGGACACGACCACGCCATTCACATAGTCATCCCCGAGAATCCGAATCACTACGTTTTCAATAGACCAAGAACTGATACGAAAAATCTTCCAAGTTTGGCCCCGATAACATGGTCGTAAAAGAATCACACGCTTCACTCACAAGAAACAACTCGGATAAGGAGGGAACGCCATGGTAGTACCAACACCACTGAAAACCTTAACCATAGAATGACAAAAGCAAAAGAACAATGCCGAGCCAAAAAGCAAGAAGCCGAAATAAATGAAAACTCCCACAAGCCGGATCCAATTTAATTAAGAGATTGGGATTCGGCCTCCGCCTCGTGATTTCGGCCAACCTAAGCCATAATGACACATCATTACCATATAGGGTGGCCTCAACTTGCATCACCCCATGATTTGCTAGGTAATCAACAACTTCATTCGCCTCTCTGTAGACATGAGTAATCTTCCAAGAGGCTACCTTGCTAAGTGAAAAAAGAGTATTGGTAATGAAAATTCCAATGACCAATGTGAGACTTTACCTTCCTTGATCGCTTGAATAATGATTTGAGAGTCTCCTATAAGGAGATAGGAACAACCACACTCTACGGCTTTTTTTTGACTGCAAAAGGAGAGCTTGGGCCTCTGCTAGGTTGTAAGATCCTTCAGAAGACGAAACGAACCAGCACAAATTAAATCCCCCAACTCATTACAAATGATGCACCCCGCCCCTTGAAAATCTAGCTAGCTTTGTTTGTAATTGGGCTATTGCCATTTTTTTCAATAATTTTTTGTTTTAATCCTTGTACCAATATTGTTTTTATTTTATTTTATTTGTAGATAATTGAGGGCTCTGTTTGGAACTCTTAAATATGTTTGGTTTTGGGGTTAGTTATTTACTTCTTTTTATTGTGTTACAATTGTGATTAGTTGAATGTAATAGCCCCTTCTCAAAAATAACAGTCAAAGATCCTTAGCCTATTTTTGGTTTCCCGACAGCTAAGGGGTAGAAAATAAGGGAAACTAATCGTATTAAACTCATTTTAGTGCATAGTAATTTTTATTATAAGCACTTTAATTATTTTATTAGTGATAAATTAATAAAGTAAATGAGCACTTTATTTTTTATTTTCCCTAAAGAGAAAAGTGACCCATATGGAGGATAAAGCAATGTTTTAAAATCGGAACCGGACTCGGAACCGTCGAGGGTCTGACCGACCGGAACCGAACCGGACGAACCGGACCGTTCAAACTCTATGAACCGGTTTACTAAAAACACATAAAAATTACATTTTTAAAGAAAACAATATATTTGAAAAACTAGAAACCATGATTCCAACAATTACACACAAAATATGCAAAGTTTGCTCATGTATATAGTGATAGTTGGAATGCTCGCACTCGACAAATACTACTACTTCAAAAAAAAAAACTTCGGCAATAGTTGGCGAATACTCACTTGAAATTTTGGAAAGCTATCCAAGATTTTTAAATACTAAATTGTGTACATGCAATCAAAGCTCATGATTCTTTCGAAGATTGCATAAGCTACTTGGTCCAAAAAGGTGCAAAAATGGATTTATGAAAATAAGAAAAATATTGCCATCAATGCGTAGAGCTCGAGAAAATATGCACTTTTAGAGAAAACGACACCTAAACGCGAGCCACAAAATGAAAGTTATGGCACATGCAAGTTTTTGATTTTATACATCTTCCTGACCCTTTCCAAAAATGGCAAATTTTATTCTATACTTGTGTTTTTTTCACCAAAAATCCAAAAAAGGAAAGAAATGTTGTCTTTACATAACTCGGCCGGTTTCAGATGAAACCGACGGTTTGATTGATTTTAGCCCAAACCGGCCGGTTCCGCATAAAACCGGCGGTTTGGGCTAAAACCGGTCAACCGATCCGGTTTACTAAGGGTTCGTGCTTTAAAATAAACCGGTCAAACCGGCGGTTCCGTTCCGTTTGACCGGTTTTAAAACACTTTGGATAAAGTAAAGGGAAATAAAATTATTGCATAAAAGTGACTCCTCCAAGTGGAGCGAACCATTTGGGCCTTTTGCATGGGGGTCCTTGTGCCACTTGGGGATAGTGGTATCAAAGTGGTGATCCTTGCCAGGCATGTGTGAGAAATATATATAAAAAAATCGGAACCATAAAAGGAAGTCGCCATACTAAGGAGGGCATCTTTTGGTCATTTTGATATCTATTTTCTGGTTTGCGCTGATTGCTCTTCCATTTCTATACTAAAGAACGAAACCCCTTGGTGTGCTTGACGAAAACCCTCTCTTGCTAAGGTTGAAGAACGAAAACTCTTCATCCTTTGTGTGAAGATCCTCCATTTCAGGAGTTTCTATTGAGCTTTCAAGGAGTATTTCAGATTTTCAGCAGTGATTGAAGACCCAATATTGCAGATTTGAGGCATTCTAGCTAGGGTTTGAAGACGAGTGTTTGGGCAGATTTCTACCTTCATTTTCAGCCTTGTTCTAGGGTAGCGACCCCCTTGTGGGTGAAGTTGACCATCCTAGGGCACGGCTATTCCGGATCTCATCACCAACAGTCTTGCCATAATTTTGGAGGCCATATTCAGCTTTGTTTCAGTTGATTTGGGCTTGGAAACCCTTCTTTCTGACCACTTTTATAAGTTGTATTTCTGCAGATTTATTATAAATTTTCAGCATTTGTTTCGGGTCCTGAAAATCATATATTTTGTTATTCTTGCATGCATAATTCATTTAAAATATTTTGTTAATAGATTTGAGTAATTTAAGATCAGATTTGAAGACGAGTGTTTGGGCAGATTTTTACCTTCATTTTCAACTTTGTTCCAGGGTAGCGACCCCCTTGTGGGTTAAGTTTGACCATCCTTGTTCACTTTTGTTTTGGATCTCATCACCAACAATCTTGCCATAATTTTGGAGGCCATATTCAGCTTTGTTTCAGTTGATCTGGGCTTGGAAACCCTTCTTTCGGACCACTTTTATAAGCTGTATTTCTGCAGATTTATAATAAACTTTCAGCACTTGTTTTGGGTCCCCTAAAAATTATTCGTGCATGCATAATTCATTCTAAATATATTGCTTTAGATTTGAGTAATTTAAGATCAGATTTGAGGGTTATTGGTCACAACTTGTCATATCTAGGGTATTTAAGATCTGTAATTTGTGGATAAATTAGATTATTATCCTAATTTTTCTTCACCCAGATTGCTGCAATAAATCAGAAATTTCAGGCATTCCATTTGGGGTTTGAAACTCCTCCATGGGGGACACTACAAAGTGGTATCGTGAGAGGTGATCCTTGCCAATCTGTGAGAAGAAATCAAATTTTGATGCGCAAGGGAAAATTGACTTAGGTTTATCAAAGAAGAAATCAAACTCCAAGGAAAGGAACTATGGATGATCTAGATCAGAGAGCTCCTATAAATGAGATGAGTTTTATGCAAGAAGTAATTACAAGGAGCCAAAGGGAGTTGCAACAGTCTTGAGGGAATCTCAAAGGGAAATGCGTGATGCATTGACAAGATCTATTATGGACTTGGCTAAGGCTCTACATGGACACAATATAAACAAATCAACGAACCAGGGAGCAACAAATAATGGTGAAGGAAGCTCATCCGATCAAGCAAGGACCTCCATTAAACCCCTCCTCAAATATTTAGGGCCAAATTCCTTCAAAAAGAACAACCAATTGAGTTAGATCCACCAAGTGACATGGAGGACATAGAGGCATGGGGTGAAGAATACATAGCCCTCAGTTTCAAGGTGAGAGAGATGTTGTCCTTCGAGATTACTGTCACAGTGTAGAGTAGTAAGGTCACCGGGAAGAATAAAAGAGTTCAACAGGAGCAACCAAGAAGAGACATACAACAGAGATTAGGAAAGGTAACTCTTCCTTCTTATGATGGATCTGATAAGTGTTCAACAAGAGCATGGTTACAAAAGTTAGATACATACTTGTCCTTGAATCCCATGTATGAGGAGGAAGCCCTCAAATTCGCCACTTTGCATTTGGAAGGGGTAGCACATGAATGGTGGTACCATGGGTTGATCACACAAGGACACGGATCTATCACAACAATTGAAGAATTCAACCAATGTCTAACAGAAAGGTTTGATAGGATAGATCCAAAGATCCACTTCAGAGAGTTGGCCCAACTCAAACAAGAGGGATTATTGGATAGATATTTTTCTGAATTTCAGAGCCTTGCAGTTATGTTTCCAGATGTAAGCAAATGAAGGCTTGTGGTGTTGTTCATTGAGGGCCTAGCAGAGCCACTTAGAGGCCTAGTCAAGGCTTTCAACCCTCCCTCTCTACAAGGAGCTATAAAGAAATCTTTGGACCTTGAAACTTCAGTCCCAAAAAGCAAAAATTGGCTTTTGGACAGCCTAGGACTGTGCCTTATGGACAACATAGGAATGCACCTTTGGGGCAGCCAAAGGGGTCATTTGGACAGCCAAGACCAACTCAAAATAGTGAGCAAAGGACAACAAATTTTGGATAGCAAGGTAAGTCAACTCAAGGGAAATCTGATCCAAGAGAGTGGCTGAAAAACAAGGAAATAGAGGCAAAAAATGAGCTAAGAAGGAAAAAATTATGCTTCAGCTGTAAGGATCCATGGACACCCAACCACCGTTGCCTTGGCAAAGGGGCAGCCCATTACATTGAGGTAGTTTCAAATGAGGAAGAAGAAGATGAAGAGAGTGCTGATCTGGAAGAAGTTGAAGAGCAAGCGAAGGAAGAGGAAGTGGTTCTCACGGATGGCACACTTGCTACCTTATCCAGAGCACCTAGATACTATGCATTTCGTGTTAGAGGTGTCCTTCATGGACAAAAGATCACTGTATTGATAGATAGTGGGGCTACCCATAACTTCATTGATGAAAGCTTGGTCACTAGGATGGGATTGAAGATGGAAGACTTCCAGGGTTCCATGTGACCGTAGCGGATGGATACTCTCATGCACAAAGATCCCACAACTTGAGCTCACTTTAGGGAGACACAAGGTAAGAGATGATTTTTATGTCATTGGCATTGGTGAGACGGATGTAGTACTTGGAGTACAATGGCTGCAATCTTTGGGTGAATTCACTCAAAACTACCAAACCATGGAGTTAAAATTTGAGGTGCATGACAAGGAAGTTGTTATATAAGGTATGAGGAATGGTGCTCCCAAGTTGTGACAACCAAAGATCTTTCAAAAGAGGGCATATTGCATAAGTTGTGCATTGTTTGGTAAGAAATACATAATTTTTTTCATCATAGTAGTCCTATCATGTTGATATTCAACCTATTTTGGACAAACATGCTAAGGTGTTCAATGATTTACCTCATGGGTTGCCACCGGATAGAGGGTTTCAACATATTATTGAGTTAGAACTGGGTTCCACTCCGGTAATATCTTCTCCTTACCGCCATCCAAGGGCCTTCAAGGAAGAAATAGAGAGAGTAATCAAGGAGTTGCTGGAAATGGGTCTCATAAGGCCAAGTTCTAGTCCTTTCGCTTCTTCGGTTGTTCTTGTGAAGAAGGATGGGACCTTGAGGATGTGTGTTGACTACCGGTTGTTGAACAAGAAGACAATAAAAAATAGGTACCCCATACCAAGGATTGATGAGTTACTTGAGTTGCATGGAGCGGTGTTCTTTTCCAAGATTGATCTAAGGTCCATGTATCATCAAATCTGGGTAAGAGAAGAGGATGTCCACAAGACAGCCTTTAGGTGTCATTTTGGTCACTTTGAATTCCTAGTAATGCCTTTTGGGTTAACCAATGCCCCCGCTACATTTCAGTCATGTATGAATCATGTTTTTAGGGAGCATTTGAGGAAGTTTGTGTTAGTATTCTTTGATGACATTTTGATTTATAGTAAATCATGGGAGGAGCACTTGAAGCATTTGGATATGGTGTTGGACATTTTGGAACAACAATCTCTCTTTGCCAAATTATCAAAATGTGAGTTTGGAATGAAGGAAATTTTGTACCTTGGACATGTCATCAATGCTCAAGGAGTACAAGTGGATCAACAAAAGATCCAAGCCATCTTGGATTGGCCTCCTCCCACCACATTGACTCAACTAAGGGGATTCTTGGGTCTTTGTAGCTACTACTAGAGGTTTGTGAAAGGATTTTCACAACTTATAGCTCCCTTGACAAATTTAACAAAGCATGGAGCTTTCAGCTAGTCACCTTCAACCCAACTAGCATTTGACAAGCTCAAAAAGGTAATGAGTTCGTGCCTGGTACTTGTTGTTCCAGATTTTTCAATTCCTTTTGTTGTTGAATGTGATGCATCTGGAGATGGTATTGGGGCTGTTTTGATGCAAAATAAGCATCCAATTGCATTTGAGAGTAGGAAACTCAAAGATGTTGAGCGTAAGTACTCCATTTATGACAAGGAAATGTTGGCAATCATGCATGCCTTGGTGAAGTTCCGGCAATACTTAGTTTGTGGCAGATTTGTGGTGAAGACGGATCACAATAGTTTGAGGTACTTCCTCAACCAAACTGATTTGAATGAAAGGCAACAAAAGTGGGTAAGCAAAATTCAAGCTTTTGACTTTGATATTGAGTTTGTTAAAGGAAAAATAACATAGTAGCAGATGCATTGTCAAGGAAACCATATTGCTGTTCTATGATAGAGATTACAACAGATTGGAGGGCTGTCATAACAGCTGAGTATGCAAAAATCAGTTTGCTAGTGCTGTCCTAGAAGGGGAAATCGAAGATGAAAGGTACAAGGTAGTAGATGGCATCATACTCTACAAAAATAAAGTCTATTTGATTTCGGAATCCAAGGTAATAAAAGAGATTCTAGATCTTTGATGAAAAACGAATGCACGAGCAATTGTAGAAATCGAAATAATTAACAATAAAATGCAATATGATCAAAACTCTTAAGGCACGAATGGTTCCAAATCAGCTCAATGAAAAACTATGCAGGTCGAGTTACTTGAACTGATCCGATCCAAGAAAATGTGTAGGTCGATCCAAGAAAACTGTGCAACATCGAGTCCCCCTCAAGACAGAGCCAATCTGATCACTGTGTTGGGTTTTGAGATTCTAAGAATGCATGCAGAAAATGAAGCTTGACAAGGTTGGGCATAACCAAACAATGGTCTATATCAGTCCACCAAGCCAACAAACCAGATAGATGGGATGAGAAACGACTGAGTGGAGGTTAGCGCACATGTTGCTATGGAATGAGCCCATCCAAGAGTTCATGCACATGGTCAAACTAGCGTAGATCTAGGGAGTTTTTTCGTTTTTTTACATATTTCAACCAAAAGAAGCAGTGCTCAGGTTAAAAATGCCCTCCCCGGGTTTTTTTCACCCTCTAACACTATTTTGATGGGCAAGGATGCAACCTAGGTCTGCAAATTAGCCAAAAACGTGGCTTTGATGATCAAAACAACCCAGATCTGAGGACACCCTTGCTGATTTCTGAGTGAAACCAAATTAGAATCACATTAAAAATGCCTTTGGAAGATTCCTTGCAACAAGCAATGGCCCAAAAACATTTCCAGAAGCTTTGTCCTACGTAGAAATGGCTGCCACAACAAAAAAACTACAAATATTTCTACTTTACTAGCAATAAAGTAATATGATTTATTTTTGCAAATAACAATCTCAATTCAAGAACTTGCAGGATAAAACCGAACACACTCAATACTAGCGCAACTCGACACCATATCGGAGAAGCACTCAGATCTACTGGTTCGAAGATTGTACGAGTGAATGATGTGAGATGTGAATTGTTCCAAGACAAAACAACGCAAGCCTACAAGATTGCAACAAAACGAAAATGCAAGAGAGATAATTGTAATAACACAGAAATAACTCCAACTCAATACTCCATATGCTCCATATTCCATGAGATAGACTGATGCAAGTCATGTACATATAGGAGGTGAATGTGTAACCTCCTCCTAGATCAGTGGGGAATAACTCTCACTAATTGATACTAGAAGTAGAGTTGACTCCACACAACTAGTAGGCTAACTCAACAAAATTGGTAAGCTAACTCAACACAATTGCTATAACTAAGCAAACATATCCCATGAGTGTAGGAAAGCTCCAAGTAAATAAAAATACAAGGAAAATAAATATCCTACACTAACAGGAAAAACATAAGATTTTGGAGGCTATGAATGACTCTCCCTTGGCTGGTCATCTGGGGTATTTCAAAACATAGAAACAAATCAAAGAGAAATTTGTTTGGAAAGGGCTCAAAGGAGAAGTTTTTCAGCACATCCGAGAGTGTCTCACATGCCAACAAAGTAAAGGGGAACATGAATTTCCAGCAGGCCTATTGCAGCCCTTGCCTATCCCAAATAAAAATGGGAGAGTATTTCTATGGATTTCATTACTGACTTCCACGGTGCAAGGTAAGAGCTGTATTTATGTTGTGGTGGATAGACTCACTAAGTATGCCCATTTTTTCCTCTTCCCACTAAGTTTGATGGACCACTTGTGGTTGGGATTTTTTTTAAGGAAGTTTTCAGATTTCATGGGCTACTAGAGAACATTAGGAGTGACAGAGACAACAAGTTTATGAGTTCTTTTTGGCAAGAACTCTTTCATCTTTCAGGCACTAAGTTGACTCCTAGCACAAGCTACCATCCCCAAATGGATGGGCAAACTGAAATTGTCAACAAATGGATAGAAGGGTACCTAAGGAGTTTTGTAATAGGACAACAATCAACTTAGATTAATCGGTTATATTTGGGAGAGTTTTGCTACAATACTTCCTATCACATGTCTATCGGTATGACACCTTTTAAAGCCTTGTATGGTTATGATGCTTTTTCTTTTGTTGATATTGTCATTCCGGATAGTAGAGTTCCAGGAGCTAAGGATTTGGTACAACAAAGCCAAGATATCATGAAGGCACTCAAAGATAACCTACTACATGCACAAAATCAACAAAAGTTGTATGCAGATCAGCATAGAGTTGAGAGGACATTTGAGGTAGGAGATATGGTCTTTTTGAGGCTGCAACCCTATAGACAGTCCTCCCTCAAAGGGAAAGGAGCTGAAAAACTAAAACCAAGGTTTTATGGTCCCTACAAAGTCACAAGGAAGGTGGGTGTTATATGCCCTTAGTCCTATAGCTTATATTGGATATGTAGTGCCGACTTGTGGCTTACATAATCTTTCTTCTTGTCATATGTTATTCATTTATGCTTTCATATGTTTAATAGGCCAGCCTTGGTGTTGGCCATAGCTTAAGATTGGTATATATAGGTGGTAGTGAGGAGTAGTTAATCATCATATTGAGCATTTGAGTCTTATTGTATGGTTTGGAGGTTGCCCCCTCGAAGTGGCCAAGCTATTCTACTTGCATATTGCTATCATTTATCTACAATCTTGTGTTCTTTGTTGCTGATATTCAGATTTATACAATTAATTTCATTACGGTGGGAAAGGTTGCTTATGAACTAAAGCTACCGATGTAAATCAAAATTCACAATGTTTTTCATGTTTCATGCCTCAAAAAGGCATTAGGCCAACACATCACTCCTTCTATTGAGCTGCCCCCTCTTGATGATGAAGGCAAATTGGTTTTGGAACCGAAAGCCATAATGGATGTTCGTGAAAGGAAGTTGAGGAATAGGATCATAAGGGAATATTTGGTTCGTTGGAAAGATTTACCCCTTGAGGATGCTACGTGGGAAGGTGCAGAAATTTTGGAGCATCTAAGTTTGCAATTGCTTGAGGGCAAACAATTTGGGGAAGGGAGGATTGTAATATCCCCTTCTCGAAATAATAGGTCGAAGACCCTTAGCCTATTTTTGGTTTCCCGATGGCTAAGGGGTATAAAATAAAGGAAACTAATTTTAGTGCATAGTAATTTTTATTATAAGCACTTTAATTAGTTTATTAGTGATAAATTAATAAAGTAAATGAGCACTTTTTTTTTTATTTTCCCTAAAGAGAAAAGCGACCCATATGGAGGATAAAATAAAGGGGAAATAAAAATATTAAATAAAAGTGACTCCTCCAAGTGGAGTGAACCATTTGGGCCTTTTGCATGGGTCCTTGTGCCACTTCCAACCATAAAAGGAGGTCACCACACTTAGGAGGGCATCTTTTGGTCATTTTGATATCTATTTTTGTTTGGGTTGATTGCTCTTCCATTTCTACATTGAAGGACGAAACCCCTTGGTGTACTTGCATTAGAGGACAAAAACCCTCTCTTGCTAAGGTTGAAGAACGAAAACTCTTCATCCTTTGTGTGAAGATCCTCCATTTCAAGAGTTTTCATTGACCTTTCAAGGAGTATTTCAGATTTTTCGCAGTGATCCAATATTGCAGATTTGAGGCATTCTAGCTAGGCCCTAGGGTCTAAAGACAAGAGTGTTTGGGCAGATTTCTACCTTCATTTTCAGCCTTGTTCCAAGGTAGCGACCCCCTTGTGGGTGAAGTTTGACCATCCTAGGGCACGGCTATTCACGGTCTCATCACCAATAGTCTTGCCATAATTTTGGAGGCCATATTTAGAGTTGTTTCAGTTGATCTGGGATTGGAAACCCTTTTTCCGGCCACTTTTGTAAGCTGTATTTCTGCAGATTTATAATAAATTTTCAGCACTTGTTTTGGGTCCTAAAATTATATATTTTGGTATTCTTGCATGCATAATTCATTCTGAATATTTTGCTAAGAGATTTGAGTAATTTAAGATCAGATTTGAGGGTTATTGGTCTCTAGAACAACTCGCCATATCTAGGGTATTTCAGATCTGTAATTTGTGGATAAATTGCATTATTATCCTAATATTTCTTCACCCAGATTGCTGCAATAAATCAGAAATTTCAGGTGTTTCCTTTGGGGTTTGAAACTCCTCCATTGGGGACTTTACACTGAAAGGGATGGAAGTTGTAATACCTCAAACTGATCAATGCAATGTATTTTTATTTTTTTGACAAGCCTTGCGTAGGATCTATGGACTATTTTCTGCCCATTGGCAGAATTTAGATATATATTTAAAAATCACAGATGCCTGTTTTTAAAGTTAACCTAAAAATTAGTTGAGACTCGAACCTTTTATAGAAAATGTACTTAAATTGACTACATATGCCAAAATTTACAAGGAGTAATAAATTGTTTAATTATTCAAAAATGTTAATATATGATGAAACAACATGTTTGGCACATATTCTATGCTCTATTTTCTGTGGTTTCTTTAAGTTTTCTGTCTTTACCTATTACTTTTAAGATTGACTTCACATAATGGTTCATGGCATATATAAACATATTTGGTTTATCTTGACACCATGATTGTTTTGCAGTGAAACATATCGCTATTTTGACTTGCCATTTTGCCAGCCAGGTTTGCACAAACTCAACAGTTGCTCTTTTATTCCACAGCATTCTTTTTTACTAATTTGTTAATTTTTTGTGCTTTGAGTTGTTACTTGAATACACATTCTGAACTAAAGAGATGCTTTTATGCACTGAGTCAATTTTGCAGACCACATGACTGAGAAGAGGGAAGATCTAGGAGAAGTCTTGAATGGTGATCGTATGGTTGATGCCCCATATAAGCTTGATTTCAAGGTTAACAAGGAGTCTGAGAATCTTTGCAAAAAGAAGTTGTCAAGGGAGGATTTGGCAAAGTTTAGGGAAGCTGTTAAGAATGATTACTATTTTCAGATGTATTATGATGATCTACCAATTTGGGGCTTCATTGGAAAGTATGACAAGGAGATGAAGCCTGATCAGAAGGGACCTAAATATTTACTTTATACGCATGTCCACTTTGATATCCTATACAACAAAGATCATGTCATTGAAATCAATGTTCGCACTGATCCACGATTCACTGTTGATGTCACCGAGGACAAGGGATTGAAGTTGAATATATGTACTCAGTGAAGTGGGCAGAAACTGAAGTTCCTTTCGAGCAGCGGATGGACAAATATTCAAAATCTTCATCTTTGCCCCAGCATTTGGAAATCCATTGGTTTTCTATCATCAATTCTTGTGTGACAGTGCTTCTTCTAACAGGATTTCTAGCAACAATTCTCATGCGTGTTTTGAAGAATGATTTTGTCAAGTAAGTTTCCCTATTCCTTAATGTTACATCAATTCTAAACAGTGATGTTTGGTTGTTTGTTAGTTAGGGCTCAGGAGCCTTGGTTTAGAATCTTAGATGAATTGACCTATGAACGTTTTGTATGCTAAGTTTTCCTTTTGTTTTACTGAATGATTGTAAGATACTCGCATGATGAAGAGACAGCCGATGATCAAGAAGAGACGGGATGGAAATACATCCATGGAGATGTGTTCAGATACCCTCCACACAAGTCTCTGTTTTGTGCTGTTTTGGGTTCTGGTACCCAGTTACTGGCACTGTATGTCTTATAGTAGAACCTATTCCCTTTAGCATTTTTATGGAGTTTTAAAATTGTAATTGTGATGGAAACTATTGCTTCAAACTTTATACGTTTCAGCTTTTCTCTGATATAGTATAATAATTGTGCATGATGTTTTTAAAATGTATTTTTTTATTTGGTTAAATTCTTTTGTAAATCAAGTCATCTGTTACTTTTTTTGTTTTAATTCTGATATAAATTTGTATATTTTTATTGCAGTGCTATTTTCATCTTTATGCTTGCATTGGTGGGTGTTTTCTATCCGTATAATAGGGGTGCCCTCTATACAGCCCTTGTTGTTATATATGCTCTTACATCTGGCATTGCAGGATACACTGCGGCCTCCTTCTATTGCCAACTCGAAGGAAGAAATTGGGTAATTCCATAAACGACGTTAGTTATTTTGGAACTCTCAACATTGTGTTTGTATATTTGGAATATTAACATCTCAAACGCTCCTCTTGGCAGGTACGGAATCTGTTATTGACAGGTTGTCTGTTCTGCGGGCCTTTGTTCTTAACATTTTGCTTCTTGAATACTGTTGCCATAGCCTATCATGCCACTGCTGCATTGCCATTTGGAACAATACTTGTGATTCTCCTCATCTGGACACTTGTCACTTCTCCTTTACTTGTCTTGGGGGTATTGCTGGGAAGAACAGTAAGACTGAATTTCAAGCTCCTTGTCGAACCACAAAATATCCCAGAGAGATTCCACCGTTACCATGGTACAGAGGAACGGTTCCTCAGATGGCCATGGCAGGATTTTTGCCGTTCAGCGCCATATACATTGAGCTATACTACATTTTTGCGAGCTTATGGGGCCACAAGATTTACACCATCTATAGCATCCTCTTCATTGTATTTATTATTCTTATTATCGTAACTGCATTTATCACAATTGCTCTGACATACTTTCAGCTTGCTGTAGAGGATCATGAGTGGTGGTGGAGGTAAGGACTCTGCTTCCAGCTATATCCTTTTTCTTCTTGTTTACAAGTTACTGTTGCTATAAACTAGCATGAACAGAGTTTCTGTTCTCTGATTATTCTTTAGCTCAGTGTGTACTACCCTCTATGCCTTGTTTCAATTGTTTTAAGCATTGTATGTTTCAACTTGAAGTAATCTAACTGAAATGTGACATGTGTACAGATCTGTCTTATGTGGAGGATCAACTGGTGTTTTCATCTTTGGATACTGCTTCTACTATTATTTTGCAAGATCGGATATGACTGGATTCATGCAGACATCATTTTTCTTTGGCTACATGGCTTGCATATGCTATGGCTTTTTCTTAATGCTTGGAACAGTTGGTTTCGGGCTTCTTTACTGTTTGCCCGTCATATATATCGCTCAATAAAGTGCGAGTAGCTCTAATCCATGGATGGAAAATATGTACTCTTTGGTTCGCATTCACTTTAGAAAGTGATTCTAATGGCCATCGATTAGATTCCACGCCGACATGCTTCAAGGGCCTGTACGTTCCCGAAAGAGAAATATAGAAGAGGCATCAGGGTAAGAAATTAAAAGAATCACTGTATATCTTTATAATAATCTTTCTAGAATGGAAACACTGTTTTAGGTTGAGGTGTCTGCTAAAAACTAGACATTTTTCTATGGAAAGATGCCCATTTGCACCAAATTTAGACCTTAAAGGGTACTCAAGATGAATCATTAATCTTCAAATTTCTAGGCATTTCTTTAGTACTATTTGATCTGAATCAACTCTGAGCAAGCGTTGAAGATATTTTTGTATTCACTTCAAAGAGCTAGATTCTCAAATAGTATGCCTATTCTCCTTGAATTTGGGAAAATCATAAATGTGTTTCATGGTACTTTGACCTAAGTTTTTAACACTTGACATGTTGTCTATGTTTAATGTATTTAATTACCCTATTATTATTTTATCAATTGGTCCGTCTCATATCACATTTGATATGCCAGCCTTCTTCCTTGTCCATAATTACAAAGCTAAGACTTATTCCCCATCGGGTACTCTGCCTATCATTCTGCCATTTGTGTTTGTGTTCATTGGTGTGTTATCTAGTTTCAAGGTGTTTCAATAACGTGTATATCAATATTATATAACATCAGTCAGTATTGTGTTACTGTATTTTTCTTTATTGTAAACTTCCATTCAAAGTTTGTATGTTGTCCGCTACTTGTAAAAGGTGTAAAGTATGTCAAAGTAGTCATAACACAGAAAGGTTAGAAAACCACTAAAAGCAGACCTGATATAGCGTGCCTTTTATCAACAACTGCATTTACTATACAAACAGTTAAGAAGCAAAAGACAAATGCTCAAACATTACAATGATCAGAGAGACTGTGTGGTGCAAATGTTCCTGGCTGCCAATGGAATACTGCAAAAAGATCTAGAAATCAGTTAAACAGGGTGAGGTTTCTTTTGAGATGTCCCTGAATTTCATCCCGAGGTAAAAATGTCCAATGCACTAACATAAAATCATACGTCAGATTTGGAAGGAAACAATTTACTGTACAATTTATGGTTAAAGCACTCCAATCATTGCCAGACCAAACTACTTTTTCAAAGCATTGAACCCCCTTCTATCCAATGTTCTCCTCCCTGTCTGCAGTGGTTACTGTAAAGCCTATTATGGGTCATGCCTTACGTGTACTGCCAAAGTACTGTTTCTTCTATTCACACATAATTTTAATCAATGTGGCGAGACGCACAACAAACAAGTGTGGTTCCAACCCCTGTTCTATTTACATGTTATCGAAGATGGAAATGCTTAGGTTTGGCAACTTGTGGTATGCCAAACTTTGGTTCTAGATGCTTTTGTGGAGTGTTTGCTATTCTACTTTTTCTAGTTCAAGGTCATCAACAAGATATCTTCATTATTGTTTTGTTATTTTTTCTCTGGGTTTTCAATTTTCACATTCATATGTTGTTTTATGTTTAATATTAATTAGCGGGGTCATTTTTAGATTATTATTATTGTTTGACAAGATAAAACCCTAAGAAACATGAACATTGCAGTGTTAGTTGCTTTGTGAGTCTTTATAATGATGAGCCTTAGACGAATTCCCTCACCAGAGGCACTTCAAATGAAAAATATTGTTAAAAGGAAACAAACAAAGCCAAACTCATTGTGTCTCAATAATTTTTGTTCGTTCAAATTCCTCCTATCTTGAGAATTGTACAACTATATTGAAAGGCTTCGAGTCCAGTTGGTGTGGATAATTATGAAGTGACCTACATTAAGATAAATATTCTAGGCGATACCAAAAAGAAATGAGGCTGTGGTTTGGAGTCTCGTGCAATTTTAGTCGAATGAATACTCTTCAATTGCATATTATGCTTTTGGGTTGCTGGTTTCTGTTTGAAATGTTTAATTCAACCATTAAAAAAGAAACAAGTATAAAAAGAAGAGTTAAGAAATTGACCAATCAAAGAAGTGCTTGGTTGGGAGCGATTGATTTTTCAAATTCGTAACTAGTTTTGCACATGGATGTGTAAAACGCAATAAAATATAGTCTTTGGTTTATCGCAGTGGACTAACTATTAGATAAAACATAATCAATAATTAACCGAAGAGTTTGAATGAAACAAAAAATGATATGTATTTTCAAAGAAACAATATTGGTAATGAGAAAATGTTACGAGTATGTGAAAGTACAACAAATGAAGCTCCAAGGTTATCTGAGTTGCATTCACAAGAGCCATCTTAATAGTTTTCATTAAGAAAAAGTAGATTCTATATTAATGAAATTGAATGTAGAAAATGGAGGAATAAATGATAGGTCCAATCGGCCATCCTCCAACACATCTTTATTTTTGTAGAAAATGGAAGAATGAAAAATAGGTTTGATTGGTTATTGTCTTAAACATTTAATATGAAACTTAGCTTACACAAATTATTCATAAATTTACCTAGAAAATAACTAAATATCTTTGTAAACTAACCCAAAATCTTTTTAATGAGGCCCAATATTAAGATTGGCTATAAAAGAAGACAATCGAGCTTATTATGTGTTGTGTATGCGGGAATATAGTAAACACCAAAATATAACCTAAATGATAAACACACTTTGTTGATAGATTAATTGTTTAATTTATTGAAGTGATTGCATTACATGACTGTAATTAAGGGAACATGGTGATAATCTACATCTTTGCATCACTGTTAATATTGACCTCATTGATGATAACAAATTGAGTTATAATCTCATCAAAAGAAGCTCTTAATTTTGAAGATAGTTCATCCATTTGTTCGAGTATATTCTGTGTAGGTAGTGTACGTCAATACATTTGGCAACAAGGAATTGTTGAATAAATGTTGAAAATATTAATCAAGCATAATGTTAAATGTTTAATATGATTGTTTTTGCTTTGTCGAAGCATATTCTTTGGTGTTTTTCACCGTTGCTCATTAATTTGAGACACCGTTTCAACATTCTATTGAACTTGAGAGAAATATGTTACTCAAGACCTTGGTTTTGTTTTATTTTCCCTCAATGCTAAATAACAATACCTTATGGTTGAAGTAGTCATTTGAATCTAATGAATAATATGGATGAGTGACAATGTTTATTGGGGGCTTGAAATGAAGTACGGGTTATGGAATCCGTGAACTTCATAAAATTCTTACTCTAGTAGATTGAAGCATTTGAGAGCGAGACTAAGAAGTTTCTCACCAATTAAGGGAGTTGGTGTTACATTGTTGAAGGGATGCAATTTTTGAGCAAGAAGGTTGATTACATTCATGATACAATGCAAGGAAATAATGATGACTTGACATTACAATGGAAAACTCAGTATTGAGGATCTCCACGAATTGTATGATGACATGAATAATTGTCTTCACATATTAGAGTTTTATAAGAAAAATCAGATAAAAATCTTCAATGTATTCACAAGATGACACACTTTCAAATACAATGGTTACTCATAACAAAAAGAATGAACTTGCACCATGTTCAACAAATCACATTTGAGAGGATAATATAACTCACAACAAATTTGCTAGCCTAAATTGATACAAATGCAACTCAATTTATCCACACATTGGTTAAACCAACTTATTATCCTTTTGTGCATATCTTGTTATATATGGAGGTTTTGCACATGGTCCTTCTCAACTACAACAATGGTGGATGGGTCTTACCATGAGGATTCACTCCCCTTTGAACTCTACTTACTAGCATATGATCTACACCATGGGGCCAAGGATGTTAGTGTGGGGAGCAACCTTGTAACTTGACTAACAAACTATGGGTTATAGAACAAGCCACATAAAACTTAACATCAAGAACTCAAGAGATGGTTGATTCTAGAACTTAGCGTAATAATGCTACTTATATTCAATGATAAAGACTAGGATATGGTACATAGGAGTACAATATTCAACAACGACGCAAATGAATGTTTTTGTGATAAAAAGGAGAAATAATTCCTAATTGATTTTCCTAAATTGACATGAAAAATACAAATGATTATTTGATGCTAGATAATTGGGACATGCTAACATGAGCGAGAGATCATTAATTTCTTTGTGGCAATCCCATTGGGGTCAAACGACATAATATATATCATTACAAAAAGAAATGGTTCATCTTCTTTGATGGTTGATTGTTCATCTTTTTGTAGGTGTAATTGTTGGACTTCTAGGCGTGCGGATGTTAACACGATCTCCTGGAGTTAATAAATTTGGTCGAGTTTTGACAAATAAACTCATAACAATAATACTACTTTCTTTGATAATCATTCAATCGGATACATGGAGATATATAGACACAAATTATCCTATTTGTAAGGAGCTTGGGTAATCACAACAAACAACATCAATTCCTATAATCTCTCCAAGATCACTCCTCGCATTCCTATTTACGTGAATTATAATAAGCCTCACACAAACTTAACTAATAACACATATATCACACACCAATCAAATCTCAAATGAGTTGTTTGTATAACAAATCATTTATATATATTCACATACACCAATTATACACACCCATACTAATAAACCACGTGAGTACTAATATGATTTCCTAACATTCCACCCAAGTGTGAATGTGGTAGAAAAAAATTACACTTCTTTTGTAGCATGCCACCTCTACTTTCTCATGATCTTGTTCCATGTGTGTGGTCGCACAATTCTCCAAACTTATATCCTCATAGGCGGATTTCATGAATGGATACAACCACCTAAGTGTGAACAAGAACCCACACATCCGTTCATCCTCCACACTTGTACAATGATGGTTTTACACAGTGGTCAACCAACAACCGAAACATCTAGAAGGTTTTACAAGACAACTAACAACCTACAAAGATGGTTTTATAGGACAACCAACAACCTCAATACAAGTATCATGATGCTACGATACACTTTTACTTTAGTTTTCCACAACATTTTTCTCTCAAGGGGTTACATAAGAATTGCTCACTTATTACATCACGTGAGCATGAATGCACTTCTGTTCTTATTTTCAATCACATCACACAAAACAAATTGAAAATAAATTAGTGACACCATAGTAGAATGCGGCTCCGTTATTAGTGGCTGCCGAGAGGACACTTGTTGTCCTTTAGCCTTCAACACCTCCATCCTCCATTCCATTCTTTCTTACTTATCCGATGAAGACTTGATGCACACTAGTTTCCACATTGTAATTTATTTTATCTACCCCCACAATGTAGCACATATTTTTAGGGCATCGATTTGCTTGAAAATGCATTTGTTACAAAATTTGAGTGTTATATGCTCCTCCGTACAATTTTAAAACTTGAAAATATTATTCCCCCTTTATAACTTCACAAAAGAAAGATTCTCCACAATGTACAAAAATTTAGCACCCCAACCATTCAAAAATTTGATAATAACTTTACCACTATTTTTATAAACACCACTAAATTATAAAAGTACCTAATGGATAAATACACCTAAAATGGATTGATTTTGTAGGGTACGAGTTTACTAAACTAGTGCTCAAAGATCTTCTCTATTGGTTGCACGACATGAGCAAGAGAAATAGACAAAAAGACTCTCAATGCATATGTACATGTAGCTACGGAGATTTTTTTGTTTCCAACAATGGCACATGGAGTTGTCATGCATATTATATGATCATGAAAATGAGAGAAATAATGCACAAAGATCCAATATGGATTCTTTAAGCGAGCCTTAAATAATCCAAAAGCACTTATGAAGCACACTTACATAAAAATTGTAGTGACACTTCTCGAATCCATGGATTGTGACAATTTGGCTAGCAATAAAGCATACAAATATGTGCCTAAGTGTCTATTACAAGTTGATTTGCTTTGAATCTCCTTCCTTAACGCTTTTATGAGATGATAATGCTTTCCACACCTTTCTCAATCCTATCATGCTCATACTAAAAAAAATGCCACCTAAAATCAGATTACATCAAACTTCACGAAAGTGTTGCAAGATGATGACATATCCATAAGATTGAAAAGGATTTCTCAAATATATGCAAAAACTACTTAAAATATACCCAAATGAAATGTTAACAATTTCTAACACAACTTAGAAACAAAGATTTAAAACGTATGATGGGGCAAGTGAACATGGCTGCCCCTAACAACGATTAAAAACTCATTTTTTCATTATTGTCAATTTGAAATGCACCTTTGGAGAATGGTGTGATAACTTTTCTTTCAATTGAAAAAATGAAAACACTCCTAGGTTGTGGGTGAGCTGTATGTTGGAATGAGTCTTCAGAGAGGGCTAGTTCCCCTAGTGTAACACCTAAAAATATTCCTATCTTTATGACTACTCTATTCTACCAAAACCAACGGGGAAAAGGAATGAAGAAATAAGAGAAAATTAAAAAGGGGTGGTGATACACCAATTTTTTTTTCTTCAGATCTCGGACTTATTGAAATCACATAGATGAAGCACATGAGCCACACACACCATACACTAACTACAATTGACTTTATCAAAGCAAAAGTAATTCATAGAAGGGTTTGGAATGAGTTGTCATAAGATAAGAAGGGCAACAAATTGATCCATGAAAAATCCCGCATGCAACCCGAAAAACAAAATCTATGACCTACAATTCGACACAAACTGCATGAAGGCATGAAGGTTAAACTGATAAACCAAGGATAAACAAGCATCAAAAAGATAAATTCATTTTAAAACAAAGTATGCACCAAACACAAATTGTAGAAAGGTAAAAAACAACTCCTTTATTGCTCCAAGAGGTGGAATAAACACAAAGAATCACTCACAACCCTTTCCTTCTCACTCAGAAAACTAAATTGTTCTAGAAATATGAATGAAGAGGTGAAGATATATTTTTACAATGCGTTCTAGAGTTTTATAGAAAATCTGATAGAGAAAAAGAAGAAGAAATCTCAAACATGCAAGTCTGACTTCTAAAAATAGGAAAAGCACATGTGCCTTGCTTCTCTGTTCCAAAAATAGTCCCTTCACGTGAAAGAAACATGTTTTAATTTTTGCGTTTTAAACATAAGCGTCATGCTTTATTTTAATTAATTATGTGCTAAAATAGAGTATACGTTTCCAAAAACAACTTTTCTTTCACTTCTGCATGCTTTGTTCTATTATTAGATCTTTTAGATGATGAGATGAACCGCCCTTGCATGATTTCATCTATTTTTTATTTGTCATGCATCTCCTTGTGCTTAAAAATAACATTTCGTGTTTTGAGAAAAGCAAAACAAGGCTTTTTCGTGATTTGCATTGAGGGCGCGCGAAAAATTATTCCTTTGATTTTCCTTTATTGCGCGGCCTCGCACGCGGATACTTCTCTTTCTTTTTTGCCTTTGAATTTCTGCCTTTTGCATGGCTTCCACGCCTTTACTACGTGGGATTATTGGAAACTTATATAGCCACGGAAAGATTAAGCACATCAAAATATAAAGCGAGTAAACGAAATTAAATAGCCAAAAAAGACACAAACCATAAACACAGATTTACGTGGTAAAACCCTCAAGAGGGAAACATCCACGGAGCAATGGTATCGATTCTCTTATTGTTCAAATCTGGAAATTACAATCAGCACAACTCTTCCTCTTACAACTCTATTTTTTTGTGTGTAGCCTCAATGGGCATACACGGATTTATAACATTCTCACAAAACTGAATTCATTAATGCGTTCCTATCCATATTCTAACTAAAGTTGTCTTGTTACAACAACAAGCTGAATAATAGGATCTTGATCCACCAGAAGAGGAATGGTTGTCATCTAATCTCAACAATCTCCACCTTGACAACAATTAACCTGATACCTTGCTCATTGCTCATCACCTTTTTTGCAAGCCAAGAGAAGCCAAGCACCACCGCAACTTCTCTAATATAACCGGTTTCGTGAACATGTCTGCACAATTCTTTTGAGTGTGGACCTTATCAAGAATCACCTGTCCTTCATTAACAACATGTCTTACATAATGGTATTTAACTAGAATATGTTTCGACTTACTATGGTAAGCTGGATTCTTAGCCAAATAAATTGCACTTTGACTATCACAAAAATTTTTACACTTTTCTGAAACTGTCCTAACTCACCCAATAAACCTTTTAACCATACTACCTCTTTGCAAGCATGTGAAGCAGATACATACTCTGCCTCAGTAGTGGATAAAGCAACAATGCTTTGAAGCTTTGACATCCAACTAATAGGACCACCTGCAAGAGTAAAGACATAACCTGAAGTAGATATTCTTTTGTCCAAATCACCTGCAAAATTAGAATCAACATAACCGCAAACCTTATCACTGCAACCATCAAAAGTGATACAGTAACTGCTTGTGCCTCTAAGATACCGAAGCACCCATTTCACTGCTGCCCAATGTTCTTTACCTGGCTTTGCCATGTATCTACTGACAACACCAACTGCATGTGAAATATCTGGTCTAGTACTAACCATCGCATACATCAAACTTCCTACTACATTAGCATACGGTACACGAGACATATACTCCTTTTCTTCATCATTACTAGGACACAAACCTGAAGAAAGTTTAAAATGCGAAGCTAAAGGGATATTCACTGGTTTCACTTTATCCATATCGAATCTCTGAAGTATTTTCTCCACATACTTCTCTTGTGATAACCACAGCTTGCCTTTCGTCTTGTCTCTGTGTATCTCCATGCCCAAGATCTGTCTTGTTGCTCCTAGATCCTTCATATCGAATGTCCTAGCCAACTGAGCCTTTAACCTGCTTGATATCAACCATGCTCTTGCTTGCAACAAGCATATCATCAACATACAATACCAATATAATGAACATGCCATTATCTAACCTTTTAAAGTAAACACAATGATCATATTCACTCCTGGTAAAATTATGGCTCACCATGAAGGAATCAAACTTCTTGTACCATTGTCTTGAAGACTGCTTCAAGCCATACAATGATTTCTTGAGTTTGCAAACAAACCTCTTGTTGCGATTTTGAACGAACCCTTCCGGTTGTTCCATGTAAATTTCCTCATCTAAATCTCCATGTAGAAATGTAGTTTTAACATCTAGTTGCTCTAATTCAAGATTATGCAATGCAACTAGTGCTAACACCATACGAATAGAAACAATTTTTACAACTGGTAAAAAATCTCATGAAAGTCAATACCTACTTCCTGAGAAAACCCTTTTGCGACCAGCCTCGCCTTGTACTTTGAAATAACATCATCAACACCTTTCTTCAACTTGTATACCCACTTACAACCAACCGATTTCCTGTTCTTAGGAAGTTCCACCAGATCCCATGTTTTGTTTTTAATCAAAGCATCAATTTCCTCTTTCATGGCATGTTTCCATTTGTCACTATCTGAAACCTCTATTGCTTCTTCGTAACAACTTGGTTCTCCTTCATTAGAAATTAAAGCAACAAAAGTGACAAAATCATCATACCTGCTTGGAACTGATCTGATCCGTGTAGACCTTCGTAGAGCTTGTTGTGGTATTTCCTCAATTTCCTGAGGTGTTTCAATCTGCTCATCCTCCTGAGTGATTTCCTCATGAATATCCTACTCACGACATCTTCATGATTTTCACCCGTGGATGAATGTATATCAAATTGAATTTGTTGTGACTGTGGTACATCAACCTATTTCATAACATTCTTTCCATCCGATTTCATGAGGGAAATTTCATCAAATATAACATCTCTGTTTATGATGATCTTATGGGTAGTAGGATTCCATAATCTATACCCCTTCACACCATCACCATATCCAACAAAGACTAATTTCTGTGACTTAGGATCTAACTTGGAACGCTGACTCTTCGGAATAAGTGCATAGGCATCACAACCAAAAAATCTAAGACTAGAATAATTACATGGTTGACCTGTCCATACCTCTTGTGGAATCTTGCAGTCAATTGCTGTCGATGGTGATCGATTAACCAGGTAACAAGCTATAAGCAAAGCTTCTCCCCACAATTCCTGCTGCAACTTTGCATTACTGAGCATGCTCCTTGCTCTCTCGAGAAGAGTCCTGTTCATGCGTTCAGCAATGCCATTCTGCTGCGGAGTGTACACAGTGGTTTTATGCCTGTCGATCCCTTCATTCTTGCAATAATTTTCAAACTCCTTAGAAGTAAATTCCCCTCCATTATCTGTTCTAAGACATTTAATGGATTTACCTATGCTCTTTTCAACCAAAGCTCTAAACTGTTTAAAAGTGTTAAATACATCAGCTTTCCTCTTTAACAAATAGATCCAAACTTTCCTCGAGTAATCATCTATAAAACTAACAAAATATGATGATCCTCCATATGAGAGTTTCGGAGCTGGACCCCATAGGTCTGAATGAATATAGTCTAGGATACCTTTACTTGTATGTTTTCCAGGTTTAAACTTCTGTCTAGCTTGTTTCCCATAAACACAATGCTCACAGAACTTTAAATCTACAATTTTTAAACTAGGAAGAAGTTTACGATCAGCAAGTACCTTAATTCCTTTCTCGCTGATATGACCCAGTCGTTGATGCCATAAGCGAGTGGATTCACCTGCATCCTCTGATGCGACTCCTGCTTGATCAATTTCTGTCCTTCCTTCAAGTTTATATAGGTTCCCGACTCTGTTAGCTTTCATGACTATCAAGATACCTTTTGATATCTTCAAAAATCCACCTTGAACTGAACCCTTATGTCCACTAGAATCCAGAACTCCCAAAGATATCAGATTCTTTCTCAAGTCAGGCACATGTCTCACATCCACAGTGTTCTAACAATCCCATCATACATTTTAATTCTGATACTCCCTATCCCAACAATTTTACATGTAACATCATTACCCATGTAAACTACCCCGTCATCAATAGATTGATATGTAGAATACCAATTCCTATGCAAACACATGTGATGGGATGCCCTAATCAATTAACTAGTCATAATGGTACTGTGAGACAATAGACGTAGATAATACCTCATCAACCATACCTGAGTCCTTCTCGGCTATGTTAGCCTCCTTTGTAGATTCCTCCTCCTTAGATGCCTCTTTACGTTTCCAACAATCTTTCTTGAGGTGTCCTGATTTGTTACAGAACCAACACTTCAACTTGCTCTTTTTGCCCTTCGACTTGGATCTAGCTGGGCCCTTCGAATGCTGTCCCCTCTCAGTAGTTCTGCCTCTAGCCATCATAACTTCTATTGTCGAAGTTTCTAGAGAAGATCTCTTTTGAGTTTCCTCAGATATCATAGCTCCAACAACAACATCAAAGCTAATGACCTCTTTAGAACTAAAACTAATAGAGGTTACGAAATGATCCCAAGATTCAGCAGAGAACTTAATAATGTTACCGTCTTATCTTCATTCGAAATTTTGTCACCCATGCTTTGTCCAATTTACAAATAAGAGTATTAAAAGTATTTAAATGTTCCGAAATTGTCATACCTTCCTTCATACGCAAGGTATACAACTGACGCTTCAGGAGGATTCTATTCATCAAGGATTTAGTCATATACAAGCTTTCCAGTTTTGTCCAGAGTCCTGTTGTTGTTGTTTCAAACACGATGTTGAATAATACATCGTCGGCCAAGCATAGGCGAATAACACTGAGAGCACGAGTTTCCATCTCATCCCAGTCATCATCTTCCATACTCGCGGGTTTCTTTGCCTTTCCTGCGAGTGCCTTCACAACTCCCTGCACACACAGTATATCCCGCATCTTGACCTTCCATAACTCGAAGTTATTGCTACCGTCAAATTTCTCGATCTCGAATTTAGCACTTTGTGTCTTTGCCATCATGCTTCAACGCAGCGAATGAATTCACCCTTCAAACTCGCCCCTCGTGGCCTCCCTCCAACCTTGCTCTGATACCACTTATTGGAAACTTATATAGCCACGAAAAGATTAAGCACAACAAAATATAAAGCGAGTAAACGAAATTAAATAGCCAAAAAAGACACAAACCATAAACACAGATTTACATGGTAAAACCCTCAAGAGGGAAACATCCACGGAGCAATGGTATCGATTCTCTTATTGTTCAAATCTAGAAATTACAATCAGCACAACTCTTCCTCTTACAACTCTATTTTTTTTGTGTGTAGCCTCAATGGGCATACACGGATTTATAGCATTCTCACAAAACTGAATTCATTAATGCGTTCCTATCCATATTCTAACTAAAGCTGTCTTGTTACAACAACAAGCTGAATAATAGGATCTTGATCCACCAGAAGAGGAATGGTTGTCATCTAATCTCAACAGGGATTCACTTTCCCTTTGCTCAGCAAAATGTATTTGTCATGCTGTCACCCTCATGGCCTCTCGCGGGTTGGTTTCTCTAGTGCGCGACTATAAATATCACCTGTGCAGCCCTGATCTCTTTCTTTGTTGCACAAACTTTTGTGCACAAAACTTTTCCTTATTTTGCGGCTTTGTGAAGAATTCCGCAGCTTTAATACCTTATGCGGATTTCCCGAATTTATTACGGACTCATTGGTTTGTCCCTTGTACTTCTGCTTCCTTCCATGGATTTGCATGCATGCTTATTCTCCCTTTCGTGTGGGATTTACTGCTTCGTTGCGCGTCTCTACGCTCATGTTGATTCTTTAATTTCTTCCTCTGCGTAGTCTTGCGCGATTACCCTATGTCTTCACGCAGACTTCAACGCATGTTTTCACACAACCTATTCTTCTGACGCATGTAGTTTTGCCTCTTCTATTTTGTCATTCATTTTTATTTTCTCCTATGCGCATACCTCTTTTTCCACTTCTTGAATTACGAACTTCTGCACACTTTGTCTATGGATTGCGCATGGATTGTTCTTGTGTCACACGACTTGTTGTATTTTTGTTGAAGCACGCCAAACACTGCTTCCTCCTACTTGATTATTTTGCCTATGATTTGGAATTACTTAAACACACAACCCAAACAAGTGATTTGAATAAGCATGGGAGCTTATTTGGATAAAATTCATCTCAAATGAAACTTGCTCTGATACTAAATGTTAAATTTGGTAAGAGTTTTGAAAAATAAAATTATAATAATAATACTCCTTTCTTCAATAATTATTCAATTTGATTCATGAAGATATATAGTCATAAATTCTACTTTTGTGTACAAGGATCTTGGCTAATCACAAAAAAATAAATCCCTACAATCTTTCCCAAATCTCTCCTACTTTCATATTTATGTGAGATACAACCTCATACATAAACTTAACTATTTGCATATATATTACACAACTAATTGTATCTTGTATGAGTTGTTACATAACAACTCATTTACATACATATTCACATACACCAACTATATCTGACCCATAATAATAAACCATGTAATTACTAATATGATTTCCTAACAGGGGTGCCATCGATGTGGCATAAATATAGGGAACACTATCATTTGGCTACTAATTTAGGGAGGTCTTGTGTGACTACGAGAGTTGATTGTATGTTGTTTGATGCCAAGTCAACACACAAGAATACCTTAAATATATGTGTGTGGCAATAAATTCTATAGTGGTCGGGGTGCACAAGGTTCTTAGGAGAAAAGTGTAGACCGATGCAAATGCAGTCAGATCATTCACCCTTTCTTGAGGAGCAATGGATCCCATTGTATCTTTAATTAATTGCAAAAATTCTACCTCTAGTTGTTGAAGGTTATACCAAATATCCTAATGAGTGGATTGCCCTACCTTGAACATTATGAATAATTGATACATGCCCTGAGTGTGCATTATCGTGACTTTAACAATATTATCTTTTGGTGTTGTCTACAAGTGTTCAAGATCCAAATCAAGGACGTTGAATTATTTATGGGTCCAATAGAGGTGGAAAATGTGGCTTCGGAGTTCCATGTTGAATATTAGATGAAGACCTAAGTGTTGTGTCAAATCAAGATAAAGGTGCTCTCCCCGTGATGTGAAATATAGTGTAAGGTCCATACCAAAAGGCTTGATCTATTTATGAGGACTATTAATGCGTTCCTTAAGATGTAAAGATCACATACCTTGAAATCACGAGGTGTATGTGATTAAGAAAAATATGGATTTAAGCTATAAAAAATGCTTAATTTGATTGCTATTGTAGCAGTAAATAAATAACAATTAAGTACAATAAATGACCCAAATAAATTAAGCTAAAAAATATGAAACCCTAGTTGCAATGAAGGAATAAAATGACTTAGCTATTTTGCAAAGACCACGAAGGTGCACAGAGTGGGAAACTAAAAATATGGAGCATGGAATGTCAAACCTAAGCTCGAAAAATGTAGATATGGAGAAATAAGCTAGACAGGGGGTGCCCAGAAAGGGACGGGGCACTGCAGCACTATAGATTGGTAGTGGGTGCCTATGACTGTGAAAATGATAAGAAAACCATCTTTCTCAGTCACAAGTTGTTCGTTGTCCTTTACCTTTGGTCACTATGAGATTGCACAATGATCACCGAGGTCGTTGGAAACCTGCAATGAAATAATGACCTGCAAAACCCTCAAAGAGACATCAAATCCTAAAAAAGAAAGATGCAAAATAAGGGGTCGATGTCGTCAAGCATCAAACAAGTGATCTTACGAATGAGCGCTACACTACATTTCAGACCCAATGTAGTTCTATGTGTGTGTGTGCGGAATCGTGCCCTAGGTGGCTCTTGTGCGTGTCACACTTGATAACGAGAAAAGTAGATAGATGTAAAGAAATGTAATATATGTGTGCATGAAATAGAATAGACTCCCCTCCTATGAAGTGTATGCAAAATAATGCAGTCCCTTGCCCTTGAATGGATGCTTTAATGCTCTTGAATAACCTTTAGATGCAACCTTAGGTGGTGATAGCTAATGCTTAGTGCTTGGTCCTTTATTATGATCACATAACTTTATATTTATATGATTCCCTTGCTTGAATTTCATAATTAACCTCGAAAAGGCCGACTACCAAAAAGATAAGATGCTCAAACAACTAGAAAGGACCCAAAATATGTGAACAAAGTATAAATAGGTCGGGCGCCCGGAGGGGACGGGCGCCTGGCGGCTAGCGTCTTGGTGGTGTTGGTGTCTAGAATGATAAATTCCAAGGTATGAAAATATAGACTGAGTTAGAAAGGGTGTAAGAAAAAAAACAACAACGAATGAAAGCAAAGATGGCCAAAGACATAGGTTAATTAGTACTTTTCTCACTTAGGAATCATATGAATAGTAGTATGCAATCATGACTAGATAATTACCCAAAGTGCGTGATTTTGTGTTTACATTTGCCCCCACTTTATGTTGAGAAAATGCTCGATAATATAAATTAGATAGAGATGTGTACCTGATAACCATGTAGATTGATGGCGAAATGTGTCGAGAGACAAGGAAAAGTGTGGAGTGATAAAAAGGTGGAGCATGGAGACTAAAGATGAGAAAGTGCAAAAAGTGATGAGATGATGACCCTAGGCGGAAATGCATGTTGTAGATGTTGCCAATGTGCTTGTTGTTGATGTGGATGTTGATGTGTGTGATTTTGTTGTGTGTGATTTTGTTGATGTTGTTGTTGATGTTGACTACCTCTTCCCATAAGGACAGACCTATAAAAGAGAAGAATGATCAAGTAGTAAAATACACATGTATATGATAAAAAGTATGCAATGTGAAAAAGTAACATGTGCACTTGATTTGTGATGAGGAAAGAGTGTAGAAAGGATCATGTAGATGTTGTAGAAGACCAATTTTTTTGCACGATCTCAAGCTAATTGTGTCTCTTGTGAGTTTTTTTGGGTGATCTCACTTGAATGATCTGTAAGAAGTGTAGGGAGAAAATTATGGTGTCATCCTCCAACCTTTAACTACTTCTTGCAATATGGAACACCACTGCAGATGGTGTGTAAAAATATAATCCGGTTCGAGCAGTTTTGATCCAATGGTCAAGAATAAAATGTTGAATATTATATGTATGGTGGGTGGTAAGGACTATCTGCCTTGTAAAATCTGTTGTGTGAAGTGCTATAGATTATGTTGCACTAAAGAAATATGTGTAACTACCCTTGGTCATAGGTGTCCAAGAAGGGTTAGGGGCACTTAGGCGCTATTGTCTGGTCCGGTCTTTGGTGTCTATGCTGAAGTAAGGACCCAAGTCAGGATTTGAGCCTTGTCAAATGATGATCACTGTGATATATCGGTACTTTGATGTGTTGTGTGATGACTGTAAACTGTTGTATGGGGTGACTAATTTACCCAAATGATGCCCCCTTGTTTGGGGTGCATGCGACGTCACTAAGGAGAATGCGACCCAAAGGAGGACCCGACCGCTATGTTGAAACCGTGCCCTATGTAGGGGGAGGGAGTGTGCTTGGTAGAAACTAAGGAACACAAAAAAAAAGTGGCTAAGAGACAAGTGTTAGTATAAGAAAAACATGCATGTAAAATGTAAGCTAGTAAACAAGAAGACAATGTGTAATCTAAGATGTAAGAAGACAATGTAGACCGCGAAAAGTAGGTTTCAAACATGGGACATCACTCATGATGTCACAAGACAATCAAGGCCAACTAGGCCAAAAGCATACAAGTGTGCACACAAGACAAAGGGAAAATCCCACAAACAATGGAAAACAATGATAGACAAGAGAAAAAAATGTAATAGACAACCATGGTGGCAAATAGACCTGCAAGACAAATTTTGCACATAAAGCACCCATTAGCATGTTAAGAAGATAAAATGTATGTCAAAGCATGTATAATTCGATAATAATGTGCTATGAAAAATGAAACAATAACACCTATAGTGTACGAAAGTGGATGCCCCCAGGAGCCGCTATGGGACTCGTGATAGGTATTGTGCTAAACATCCATCTTTGTGTGTATAGATCTATAGAATCTGCAATCACAACTAAAAATCAAGTGAATGCGCATGTGTGCATGGAAAAAGATAACGATATACAAGATATCTATCTTAGCATGTGTAATAAGATGTGCATATAAGAAGTAAATGCAAGTAAGACTAAATATGACAAAGATATGCAATATGTCGTGGATGAGATGGAAAGGAATGCATAGTGAATGATAGAAGTAGCATGCCCCCAAGTGGATGTGTATGTATGATATGAGGTTCATTTATACATGCCCCCTCAACAGTCAAGAATGAATTGTAGAGTAAGAGTTTGTCATCGGAAATGGTTTGAATTGTGCGCTAGAAAGTTGTGATCGATAAAGCGTAGAGTGTAGAGTGTGAGTGTGTAAGTGGGTGAGTGATCAATTAAATGTATGAGTGTGATGAGGTCCATTTTGAGATGTAAACCCTCATAATTCGAGTATGGAACGAGAAACTAAAGTGCATCATAGGGTAATGACCACAACGTGTAGAAGTAGATGCAAGAAAGATATGTCGTGAATGCGTAGAGTAGATGCTGCGAGAAAGAGATGTGATAAGTGCGTGATGTGTGAAAAGTGTATTGTGTAATGTGTAGTGTGTAGTGTAGTGTGTGAGGTGCTTGTATATAGGATGCCTTCAAAAGTCTAGTGTGAACCGAATCATGAGATTGTGTCATTGGGAAATGATGATACAAGAGTGTATCAAGATGTGCATGTTGCATGTGAATATCTATATGTGATGTGATGAGAATATAAGACACGTGTCAATGTTAAAAAAGGGAGGAAATAGGTACTATACCCCCATGTGTGTGATGATAAGAGAGATCAAGTAATGTCATCTAGGAGGTTGTCATTATCATGATCAAATCTAAAAGTTGAAGCATCTAAGACTTGATAAACGATAATCTCAAGTTGATCGAGTAAAGCACCATTTATACGTAAGTTGTACATGCCCATAACATATTCCCCATCAGTGAATGGAGGTAATGGAAAATCATGGACATACAAGTGAGTAAGATTTGGTGAATAGCCGAGAAACGAGTCATTACAAATGAAATTACGACCAAATGGCATGGGAATGATATATCACTATGATCGTGGTTAGGCGTACCCGATGTAATCAAGCCAAGATTGTTTGAGTGTAAGTGGAGAAGTGCGGGGAACACGTGCAATAAATACAATGAGATAAAATACATGAAGACCATAAGCAACAATAATGGAGATAGATCCATGGTAAAGATGAAAATCATGAGAGGCAAAAGAAATGTTGTCAATTGTAAATCCTAGCCAAGTCAACCCATTATGTGTGCATATAGATTCAGATGAAGTAGGATTGAATGTAATATGTTCCCAATAAGAGTCATTCATGAAAAGTGTGCATGTAAATGGAGGATGTGCTAGTGGAAGTTTCTCATGAGAAGGTACAAGAGGTGGAACAACGTCCATTGGTTGGACATGCCCCCGATAAAGAATCATGGCAGTAGTAGAAGAAAGAGAGGCGATGATGTAGATGAGACAATATCTAGCATGCAAATAACACCTTCAAGTGGTGGTAAATGAGTTGGAGTATCCATGAATTTTTGTTCATTAGAAGTATCAGATCTTGGTGTAGGAAGTGTAGTATTGGGATCATAGTCGTAATATTTAAATGTTTCACGATCACCAGGGGCTGTATATTCGACACCCTCATGTAAGAACTTGACACATCGATGCACAATAGAGGGTAAATTTTGCATGTGGTGAAGCCATGGTCTACCAAGTAAACAATTATACGAAATCGGGAAGTCAATGACAAAGAAAACCATATTAATAGTTTTTGGGCGACGGTGATAAGAAAAGTAATGTGGCCTATGCATGGATGAAAGGTTAACATAAGCGGCGAAAAGGCCGATAGCCTCAATGAATGATAAGGTGCATAGATTAAGCTCAGATCCATTATCGATGATGGTTCACTTGACACCCACATTATTGATTCAAATCATTATGTACAAAGGGGGGTCATTGTCAAAGACAACAAGATCAACAACAGGAGTAAACAAAAAAGCAATGTGTTGAGAAAATGCATCTACAAATGTATTATATACTATATCTAGGTGAATATCGAAGTAATGTGAGTGGTAACAAGGAGTGTAATGATCTTAGCTCTAAATTCAGGGTTGATAAACAAGAAATCATGGATAGAAATATCCATGATGAGAAGATCCTAGGAAGATAAAAGCAATATAAGTATGAGGATCCTAAGAGTGTTCATATCAAGTTCTAGTTCACCAAAATGATTAAGAAAAATATAGATTTAAGCTATAAAAATTCTTAATATGATTGTTATTGTAGCAGTAAATAAATAAAAATTGAGTACAACAAATGACCCAAGCAAATTAAGCTAGAAAATATGAAACCCTAGTTGCAATGAAGGGATATAATGACTTAGCTATTGTGTGCAATGAAAAGTTTGTTTAAAGCTATGAAGATGGGGTAAGAATCTATAAAGAAACCCCAAAAGCTTTGGAACAAACAACTCAATGACCATCGAGTTAGAGATAAGCAAGAGCTTCCTATTTGCATGCATACATAAAGCTTGAAACAAACAATTAACCTTTAAACATGACTATGTTAGTTCTCTACTCCATGAAAGTTATCTTTAAATGAACCTATTGAATCTCTAACAATCAGTTATGTGTTTATTGATGTCTCAAAAGCTTAAGAATGGAAGCTCACCATTAATGGTTTCTCCCATTTACCTAAAGCTTTTAAAGATTTAGCAAATAACAAGTAAATAACTCAAATATGAAATGAAATGACTTTAAAATTACTAAAGTATAACCTAAATCAGAAATGAGATGAGAGAGAGAGTTCTTATGAAATGGTGGGAGGGTACCCTTCTATTTATAGTTTTTGGTTTGGAGAAATGAGTGCTTTGGATGCATATGAGACTAAAAAGGAGTAAAAAATGTGATTTTTAGAAAAGCACATTGGGAGGTGTTAACTAGATTTGGAAGGCTAAATGGCTATTTAGAAGGTGAGATATTTGTTTAGAAATTCAAACTCTCCTTAGAAAGTCAATAAGGGGTTAACTAACCTAAACAAGGTTAATTAAAGGAAACAAGCTTATAGAAGTTGGCTAGAGGGGGATTAACGAGAGGTTAGAAAGGGTGTTTTACTAGCGTAGTGTAGTAAATTGACACAAGACTAGGATAGGTAGTATGATCTTAGTAATAAGATTATGTAGAAAAAATTATAGGTGTCTACATTCACCCATCTTTGAGGTGATGTGCATGACATCATTTCAAAGAAAGTAGAGAAGCATAAACAAGTATATATTTTTTTAAGGGGTAGAAGGAAAATTAGTAGGATGAAGGATGCCCCCTCAAGTGTCAATGGGGTGATGGAGGAACTTGATCGATGATCAAAAAAGAGGACAAAATAAAGAACAGACGAAGAAAGGGGAGATAGAAGAGAAAATAACAGGGAAGAGGGACTTTGTGTTTCACCATTTTCTTTATGTTTTTGAAGTGACGAAACAGAGATAAGGGTAAGGGCTAGAAGGAATACTGTTGAATGGGTTGGTTGGTGGTTGTTATGCGCATTTCGAATTCTTGATCCAATGCCGATTGTGAGATATTCCTTTTGGCTAGGAGGAACTACCTGTAATAGAAAACAAGACTACAAAAGGATAGTTAAATGATATATGACAGTGGACTGCCTAGTGTATGCTAGTTCCGAGAAGTGTGATACTTCCTAGATGGTTGTCAATCCATTGTTTAAAACAAGTTAATGTGAGAAATAAACAAAGTCCTACTATAGTTGATATGATTTAGGTATCTCATTCAAGCACAATAATCAAATCTTAACATAACAGGCTAGGCTATGGTCAGATTAGAAAGGTACGTAGTTGTCAGGGTGTTGGAACTGGTCAGGGTCAGATTCTAGGTTGTTTAGGGCAACTGGTGAGATGATTGTTGGTTCTATTCTTGGTCAAGGTGAAAAACACAGAGACCAACGTCGGTCAGGTATGACCGATGCCGGTTTAGGTAGAACCGACGGCGGTTGTGGATAACCAACATCGGTATGGTCGAGGTAAAATAAAATCGAATAGATCAAATGACAGGGGTTGATCTGAGGTCAAATGAGGTTGGGAGAGTGGATGAGAAGGTCTGTGGAGATCTCAGGTATACTCAAAAATGAATATTAGGTCAGAATGGCGATTTGGTGGTGTGGGTAAGAGAAATGGTAGGATTACAAGCTAATAAGCAATGGAGGAATGAACATGAAAAGTATAAACTAATGTCAGGAATGAAAAAAAAAGTTAACTATCTTTGGTAGAGATGTACTTACAATGATGTAGATTTCAATGGCCGAATGGAGGTGGCTGTTGATCAGAGGAATAGTGTTGGATATCATAGTAGTGGTTCCCAGAATGATTCCGTGAGTGCAATGCTTCAATATCTGTCTTGGTGATGGCTCTAGATGTCTGGATACATGAAAGGATGTTGGTTTCGCTTGCATGCGCTCTGATTTCCTTTGCTTGCTCTCAAAATGTGCCAACCCAAAAATAAGGTTGTTTGGGTGAATAAATGGCAACCAACGGCGGTTCCCTGGTTGGCCGCGTCGGTTAAGGTGGGATTCCCTAGGTTTACTAAAATTAGCAGATCTTGCCTCTTTTAGCTCAAGTTCATTCCTTGATCTACGGATTTGGAATAGATGTTGCATTTTTATGAGCGGGAAGGTGGTTAGGGATATTTTAGGGTTAGACCAAATCTTAGCTTATTAAGGCAAGTAAGACTTAGTCATTGTTAGTTACGGAAACATGCCAAGAATAGGTCTAGGGTGAGGTGGTTAGGTGCGGTGGCGGGTAGAAATTAGGTAATTAGTTATTAAATATTGTGAGGATATATATTAATTTTATTTAATTAATTAATTATTGGTGATGTGGGGTGGAAGGGGCCATGGTTAGATGAGTATGTTTGAGCTGGTTATTTGACGAGGGACCAAGGGGAGTGTGACCTAATTTTGGTGTCTACATTTTGCCCCTTTTTTTTTTGCGTAGCTTGTATTGGTAAGCGATGTTGACAAAAATAAGATGTGGGTGCCCCATGTGTGGGTGAAGGTGATCCCCCTCAAACTAGGAATTGATGAGGTAGAAGACCGCGGGAGTGGTTTGATAAAGGTGGATGTGATGAAGAGGAAGGTGGACAACGGGGTAATGGGGTAAAGGTCCAATCGGGTAATCAAGGTAATGGGCTAGGGTCAAAGGTAGTGATAGTCGAATGCACGCACACGTATAAACTGTGGCACGGTACCAAGTTGAAGAGCATGCAAACTCTACATCGTCCAAGGTTGATAGGTTTATCCAAACAAGGTTGAGGTGATTCCGGTATCCAAGGTATAGGATATGGTGCGGAAGCACATCACAGGTCAGGTGCAGGAACGTTAGGTATGTTCCGGTACACCAAAGGTTGGGTTAGGATAAACGACATGATAATAGGCAAGGTAAGGTCATTAGGTCAAACAACACGGGTAACAATGTCGTAAGGTATAACGAGCACATGAGGTCATAGGTTAGTAACAATGTTCTAGGTCCAGGTAGCTAGGTCACGGCATGGGTAAGGCCGAGGTATGGGTAAAATAACAAGTCCCAAAATGTAATTAAGGATAGGTATAGGTAAGGTAGGCATGGAGGTTGGTTGCAATAAGGGTGGGTAAGGTCAAATGGTGGTTGGTTTGGTTAAGTGTTGGTCGGAAATGGGGAAAGGGTATGGGAAAGAGTATGATGGGTAACCGATGCCGATCATATGTAACTAGTGATGGTCTAGGTAATCCGATCATGGTTTATTAGGGCAGATGACTAATGTCGGTTTGGGTATAACCAACCACAGTGTGCTAGGGCACATGATCGATGTCGGTTTAGGTATAACCGACGTCGGTCAAGTTGACGTGGGTATATAAAAATAAAAAATCCGTATAATACAGATTCATTTGTACGGTTTGGATTTTGTGAAAATGATAGAGCACTTTGAACGAGTTGTGCTTTTTGGGAGGAAAGGATGAGGGACGATATCCTATTGAGGTGGAGAGATCCAGTTGGTTAGAGGAGCCAGGTAGACGGGTCCACGAGCACAAGGGGATCGATTGTGATTGGGTGGAGGTTAGGAGGATTGGATTTGGTGATTAGACATGGAAGAGGTGGGAGAAGGTTTGGGTGGACCACCGACACAACGACCGGGATGTGCCACCTCAACCGACGACACCGAGATGAGGTAAGATCTAATCCACTCACGTATTTGTGATTGAAATAGGCTATTGAAATGGGGTTGGGTGAAAATTTGGGTGTAAGTTTATTATTGGGAATGTATGGGTAAGAAGGAAGGAAATGAGGGGTGGGAAGGTCCAATGTAGGTGAAATAGGATTGGGAATAAAGCTAGGCTAGGTTTGGGTAGGTTAGAGTGGAGGATTAGGGTAGATTTTGGGAATTTTTTAAAATTAGGGTAGGGGTTTGTGGTTGTTGATGTCGCGACAGTGACCGCGCAGTCAAGTGTTGGCTGATGTTGGTGGTATTTGGCCAGCATCGGTCAAGTAATGGGTGACCGATGCGGTTACATGACCAATAATGGTCGTTGTTGACCGGTGTTGGCTGGCTTTATGGGAAAATAGGGTAGTAGAGAGAAAGGGTAAGAGGTAAGGATATGTCAGGAGATGTAAGGGTAGGTTTCATGAGAGAAAAATAGGGGAGTAGGTATAAATGGCATGAATATATTGGTCTAGCAAGGGGTAAGTGGTTGGGTGGGTACAATAAGAAGTGAGGGTTGGATATGAGGTTTATGAGGTAAGGGGTGTGTTCGGTATGGTAAGGTTTTGACAATAGTGTGTTTTGTTGGGTGCAGGTAAGGGACCAGTTATGGATGCGGGATAGGGTACCTCCCTTTCTCGTGAAGGTGTAAGGGGGTGCGGCAGTGATGACCGGCGCCTTATTGTAGAGGTGGCTCGATTAGGGTTAGGCACTACCGAACGTGGTCCTGAGCTGAGTTTAATGGTCGCTTCTCATTGGCGAGATGGGACTCAGTGACCAATACCTTCCATTTTTGACGGTGAGATCATAGTCACCCTGGAGGATGTATATCGGATCCTGCATCTACCGATAGTGGGGATGCAATTGTACTTTATCTCCTCAGAGGCCTCTGAGGAGTTGATGCTGATTATATTTGGCGAGGTGTTGGCGGAGATGAGATTCCATAGTGCCATTATGAGCTATGGAGATATGTACCGGGCTCATCTAGAGGAGATGAGGCTGGTAGTATTGTTGATGGAGGCAATCTGCTACTTTGCACTACCGGATGTAGAGGGTGGGAGATTCCCACGATCCTTGATGGGGGTTCTACATGATATGGTGGAGGACAAGACCTATTTTGCATGGGCGCCCACATTCTGGTTTAGTTATATAGAGAGTTATGGGCTTATGGGTGGTTACAAAGATTTAGCCTGTGTTGTACTTTCCTACTTCACTGCTGGGCATATGAGCACATTGTGTGTGTGTCCCAAAGTATGCCCCGAGTTGATGCATTTGAGCCGGGTTTTGTTCAAGTGGGCTTCAAGAGATGGGTGCCTGCGATTGGGGAGTGCCGAGTTGCTAGAGCTACACATGATGTAGCCTATTACAGGTAATTGCTAGAGGGGTTGTCAGCGTGGACATCATTTGGAGGCCCTATGTGGGTTTTCCATCATATGGGTGGATGGCAGAGGAGCTATAGCTGGTCCTGTGGATAGAAAGGTGACGTGTAGGAGAGCACGAGATGATAACTGTGGATAGGGTTAGACAGTAGTTCGAGATGCTTTAGGAGATATACCACCACCTTTCCCACAATATAAGAGAGATGGAGTGGAGAGGCCTTTACCTCTACCACAACTGACAGTGCCGACAGGGTAGGAGGAGCAGGTGATAGACCGGTGGATTGATGATGCTGGGGTACTGATAGATGTAGGCAATAGTGGGATGCACATTTACAAGCAAGATGCTGCCGAGGCTAGTGCAACCAGATTTAGCCACCATCATAGTGCGTAGAGACGCCTTATAGGGGCATGTGGCTACCCTGGTTACATAGTTGGGTATAGTACAAGGGCAGCGATAGGCTCGAGAGGCATAAGTTACTATGTTGCAGGCACATGTGGCGACTCTACAAGCCCAGGTAGCACAGACAAGTGCCCGCATAGGGTGGAGATAGAGATGAAGATAGAGATGGGGTATGGTAGTCACCTTACATGCGTAAATTACAGTTTACGGGGCCGGTTGCCACTACACAAAGCGCAGCTACGACCCTTGAGCCCAGATATCGAGTAGAAGTGGGACAGGGTCCCTCAAAATAGTCACAGGCACAGGGACATGGTCCCTCTTTATAGGTACCAGTGGGACAAGGTCCCAAGAGACAGTACGAGGGCCACGTGGTCGATGACACTACCACGACGTGCACGATAGGCCAAATTGAGAGATGCCTTAGGTGAGGTCTAATATTATCAGGATATTTTGATGGCTGCAGGGATAGATTTTCTATCCTATGGGGAGTATAGAGCACAACATGCCTCGAGTGAGAGGAGTAGGTCACATACCCACACTTGTAGAGAGTGCAGGGGCCATCAAGCCTCGAGACAGGGTCAGGGTGAGGCCACCAGTTCACAGAGGCCAGCCCTAGGTGAGGTACTAGCTGAGATCCGACCAAGAATGATGATGGGTGGAGAGATGCTAGTTGGACGTCACACGAGGGTAGGGGAGGAGGAGGAGACAGTGAGACAAATATGGAGGATATCCAACATGGTGATGTCTGATAGCCATATGTACCTCCTATTTTGTATAGTTGTGTATTTTTGATATATATCGGCCTGCGTGCTAAAGAGAGTGAGGATGTACATGAGAGTTTTGAGATTTTGATGATATACCGGCCTGCGTGCGAATATGGTGAGAATGTACATGAACGATTTTAGATGATTGTGATTATTATTGGGATATATGTTCACATGTATTTTTATACAGACTATTTGATTTATAGATGATGGTGTTTATGGTATGGATGGTGTACATGTGTTAATTTTCGTTGTTATATGTGTGTGTGTGTGTGTGTGGAAATCAAGTGGATTAGGCATGATAGAGTCAAGGTCGTGTAGGCATGGTGGAGTCAGGTTTGTTTAGGCATGGATGGAGTCAGGTTGACTTAGGCATGATTGAGTAAGGTCATAGGCATGGATTGAGTTAGGTTTGACTTAGGCATGGTGGAGTTAGGTTGGGTTAGGCATGATTGAGTTTCTAATTCATTAATTTGTGTAATCAATGATGGTGTGGATCGTGTTAAGATGATTTGTATGAAAATGTATGATAATGGTAAAGAAATGGTAGACAAGATGAAATGAATGTATGAGTGATGATGGTAAATATGTTAAGAATTGTTGTTTGTGTGATTTGATTTCCAATTATTGATATAAAAGGAAACTAACTAGGGTAGAATGTGAATAGGAAAGGGAAAGGGAATTGGTTAGGGTAGAGAGTGGCCGAGCTAACCTCCAAGGGCCCCATGCCCTCGGAGTGCTGCCTACATAGTCTCGGTGAAAAGGGACCTCAGGCCGATGTAGTTCTCCCATAAGCTAGGGAAGATTAGGGTGAAATAATAGAATGGGTTGATAGGTGCTAGGCATGGGTGATGTAGGTCATAGGCATGATTGAGTTTAGGTTGTAGGCATGGTTGAGTGATTTTTAAATACATGTGTCGAGGATCTGGTCCTGTATAGGATAATCAATAAGTAATGAGGAAGGTGAATGGTAAGAGGTGGTAAAAGAGCTACTTAATTGATAAGAACCCTAATGAGTCTACCATACCCCATATGGGCTTATGAATGTAAGACCCTATAGGCCTTGCATAATGGACTATTTTAAGGGTGAAGAAAAGTCACATGATCATGAAATGTCGCGTTTGCGGTAAGTCCCTTGAGGAACAAGGATTTTAGAAAAAAAGGTGAGGTGAGAATGGGAGGTTTAGCATAAATTAGTGTGCAATGACGTGTATTTCGAACAAGAAACCCAAAATCCAAAATAGGCAAGTCCATGACGAAAATTTCATCTTTTTCTTTAGTTGTTTTTTTGTTTGTTTTTTTAATAGACTGATCGATGCGGGAAGTCTATATGGGATGAGTATATTATCTCCTTGAGGTCTTCGTGAAGCTGATCGATGTGGGAAGCTTCTGAATATTTATTATATGTTTGTAATGACCGTATATAGCTGTCCTTCAAGGGAGCATTCTATTGATAGTGGTAGAATATAAAGAAGAGATGTCCCTTTTGAGGGAGTCATCTTTTGCTGGAAGTTTGACTCAAGGAGTTGTATCCCTTTTTGTTTTTAGATGTTTAAGTCATGGACAAGACTATAGAGGATGATTAGGTTCTTGTTTAGAAGACAAGACCATAGTACACAAAGATTAACTATGAAAGAGGTGGTTTCAAGTGATGAACGACCATGGGATTCCATCTTGAAGAAGACGAAAAGTATCCATGAGAATCATGCTATGAGTAGAGCCGTGGTACTCATATTGAAGACAAGGCTAAAAGGTGACGGGTAATCACATGATTCTTGTTTAGTCGTGGATCCTCAAAATGGGTAATATGGAAGGTGAAAAATGCTCAAGGGACAAGTAACCAAATGACAGAAAGTGATATAGGACTTGATATCAACAATAAAATGGTCGAAGATGCAAGGCATTAAGGGGCTCAGGTTCGGGTTTACCTTCGAGTGAAGACAAATGATAAACACCTGATCCATAGGCATGGGTAATAATATAGGGTCCGAGCCAATTAGGATCAAATTTGCGCCTTTAATTTTCTCCTCTTTGGTTACATGTTGATTTTCCTTCAGGACGAGGTCACCGACTTGAAAGGTTCATTCATGAACACATTTTTCATAGGCACGTTTGATACGTTTTTAGTAGATTTGTAGATGGTCAAGAGAGTTGAGACGACATTCATCTAATAATTCAAGTTGTGCCAAACGATCCTAACGAAAATCATCATTGTTGAGCATGTCTTCTAGTGAGATGGAATCTAGACTTCGAGAGGTAATACAACCTCGGTACCATAGACCGAGAGAAAGGGGTGGCAGCATTTGAAGTGCAAATACTAGTGCGATAAGCCCACAAGGTGAAAGGAATGTGCGTATGCCAATCCTTCCTAGTATCATTGACTACCTTCATAAGAATTTTGTTCAAGGTTTTATTGGTTGATTTGGCTTGACCATTGGTTTGCATGGTAATAAGGTGATGAGAAACTAAGTTGGATGCTGAAAGCATCACATAGTTTGCGTAGGGTTTTGTTTTTGAATTGTTTTCCGTTATCAGTGATAATGCGGTGAGGGACACCAAAACAACAAATGATGTGATGGTTGATGAATTCACATATTTTCTTGGATTTGGTGGAAATGAGGGGAATGGCTTCTACCCATTTAGTGTAATATTTAGTAGCGGTTATGATCCATTGGTGGCATTGTAAATAATGGGGGTTGATCTCACCGACAAGATCCAAACCCCATTGAGAAAAAGGCCAAAGGTCTCACGCGACCTGTAAGGCATGACTAGGTGTGTGATGAAGATTAGCATGTTGTTAACATTTCATGCAACGTTTGACATAATCAAAAAGTCATGGTTCGGGGTTGGCCAAGAATAACTATTATCCATATTTTGTCCCTAGGAAAAATATTGGATCGAATCACCCGCACTAAAAGAACCCGAGAAATCACGTTCGGTTCTGCAAACGATTCCAGTCTCAAAAGGAACAGTCGGGTTGAATAGTCAATGCATAAGGTAGGTTGGTAAAGAGTTCCAAGTGTCTAAATGGTGCTAACTCAAGGGCCGAATGGAGAGAGGGTTTTTAGACAAGCATTGGATAGTCGCATGTCCCTGGTCAAGAAATATGACCCCGTCGAGCAAAGGACTTAGCCATAAACATAGAAGTTAAGAAGGCCGGCGAAGAAACCACGTGTCAGCCCCATGCTTTTCCAAAAGCAAGATACAAAGGCTACCCTCACACATGCACCAGCCAACCACTTGTTCCACCTCAAAAGGTGGTATGCTTTTGAACTATTTTTCCCACCCTTTTAGATGTTAACGGACCCGATATAAAATTTGAAGGGGCATATATTTCGACTCAAGGCTCAAAGTATTGAAAATATAACACCATTGGAAAGATCTTGGCTTGCCCATGCCTTGGAGATCTGAAACTTTAAGTTTGGGGAGGCTAGGTAAAGGAAAATGGAGAAAATTTCTTCAGGGCCATTAATGCGGGATCTATCTGCCTCAACAACTAGATCGATTCAATCTACTACACCATTCCCTCCTCCTTCAAGATGCTTTGAATAAGAAATCGATGTAGTCAAGGAAAATTTGGGGGCAGATTTTGTAGGAGGCATTAATAGCAGTGGTTGAGCTTCGACTTGCTTTTCCCTCTTCTCTCTCTTTCTTTCTTAATACGATTAAATCTATAAATGCAGGGTTGAGACTCATTGTAAAGGGTTGGACGTTCTTTTGTTTTTGCAGGCTCCCCTTTCCTTTTGGCAAAGGAATTCGTGGAGTTCAGACCTTCCATTTAAATTGCAAATCGTTTTCTACCTTCTGGCCATTTGTAATGCATTGTATCAATCTACAAAGCAATAAAACATGTTTGTGATTGATTTTAGATCCTTTCTTGTCCCCTTTGCTCTCATTTGGTCTTTCATTATAAATTTGGTTATCTATGCTTGATTATTGTATGTATTTTGTTGGTTTGTGTCTATCAACAAAACTAATGTTCATCATTCCTTCAGTGCATCACCTTGTAGCTTAGTTTTGATTTCTTGTATTCCTTTTATCCCTGTCTCCTTGGTAAAACTTAGATTAGGTTTAGGAATAGGTCCTCTACAAGTTTCCATGCATGCACCTAAACAGAGGAATAGGAACCAACCTTTAATCTAGAGAGTTTTCCCATTTGCAAAGTCCCACACTTTGGGGAAAACTCAATGTTATGCGAATCACACCAAATGAATCTGCCTTAGAAAAGTAGATCTGACGACTCATTTGGGGGTGCTGTGATTTTTCACTAACAATTTTGGCATGCCCGAGTGGGACCAAGAAGTCTCCATCTTTATTACAATAAGATTGATGTGCACTTTCGTGATTCTAGCTTTTAAGAAGCTTTTAAGAACTGCACATCTAGCGACTCCAAAAGGGACAAAATCCACTAGTTTCAATGAGTCCAAGTTTCCCAAGTTCATGAGAAGGATACAAATAAGGTCAAGAACAAGAGAAGGATAGTTTGTACACATACACTTGTCTCTAGACAGAAGGAGAAGAGGAAGAAGATCCCAGAAGTCTCTATCTCCACCAAATAGAGCCTTATCAACACCTCCTCCTAGTAGGCCGTTCTTTCAATCAAGAAGGGTGCTTAGGCTGATCAGGATGGCACACCAACAACCAAATCCTTATGTCAATTTCACTAGTAGCAGCCCACTTGCTCTGAATGCACAAAACCTAGTCTTGGTGGCAGCATTAAAGAGCATCCCATATTTCACTGGAGAAAACTAGACTTGTCCCGGTGACCACATTCAAGACATTGCAAATGTCTATACAATCCATGAGATCACTGAGATGGACATTACGGTCAAGTTGCTAGCCTCTTCACTCAAGGGCAAAGCTTCACAATGGTTTAGGAGCCTAGAAGTAGGCTCTATTCAATCTTGGGACCATCTGTGCATAACTCTTCACAACTAGTTTGGAGAAAAGGGAGATAACCTATCCTTGTTGGAGCAACTGACAACAATCAAGAGAGATCTGAACAAGAAACTGATAGATTTCAACCTCATATTTCAACGAACCTAGGATAGTATTTAAACAATAAGTAAATCCCACCAATGAAGGTGCCTTATTATACTTTCTTAGAGCTTTAAATTCTAATATTTCTTTGATGATTCAGTCAATGGGGGGCATAACCTTGCCTGCAGCCTATAGCCTTTCCATAGGAGCTTAGAATCATTTAATTCAGGCTGGCAAGCTTGCCCCTAGGCCATCCATGCCTCTATACCCCGAGTTAGGAAACCCAGGTACCAGCCAAATACCCACATTGGCTCCTATACCCCCACAGGAGTCAAATTTCAGCTGAAGCCTCCACTTCATTATCTAACACCTTAAAGGAGCTTAAGGAAGTTATGAAACAATTGTAAAACCTGGGAAATGAGCTAGTAACCATAAAAAGACAATAGGCTCAGAGTTCTAGGCCATATCAGCCTCAGGCCCAATATCAGGCTAGACCCCTGTATCAGTAAAATAGACCACCAGCCCAGGCTGTAAATTAGAGTCAACACCAAGGGAAACCTCAAGCTACTAGAACTTTCAGGTCATATGATCCAAACATAGCTTCAACATCAAGGGCATTGGTTCTAACATAGAATAACATGGCACAAGAATATGATTGGTGTTTCCCATGCAATCAACCACATAATCAATCGATGTGCTTCAATGGTGCACTAAATCAGGCTTTGATGGTGCAAACCATTGGTGTGTCATAAGAACCTAGCCAAGAAGAAAATCAACAACAAGGAGCTTAGCAAGAGGGACCTCTAAGTGAAACTATGCTTGTCAATTGGCAAGTTGAAGACTTCTGTGGAATGAATTAGACTCCTTCTCAAAGTATAACTACCAATACACGGTCCAAGAAGAGAAATATTGGAGAAGGACATTCACCAAACTTAGGTGACCCTCAATCCTCCATTGCTCCATAAAGTATTGGCATTCAAAATACAACTCCCAATATGCAGAGCCAATCCAAGCCACCTTCCAAATCTACTTAGGCACTCGGTTGTAACAACCCATGTGCAAGAGAAAAATGTGCCAGGGAAGGGGTAGCAGAAGGATAATTCATTTAATATCATTGAGCAAATGAAGAGGACAAGTGTGAACATTTCACTATGGGAGTCACTGGCCATTCTAGGGTAGAGGGATCTATTGCAGACTGCCATGCAAAATTGGTCAAGCTCAAATCAACCCCCTTAGCAAAGAAAAAGAAAGTGCTTACCAATACGGCTCAACCTGAGAGAAACCATGGAGAACAATGAGGTAAGAATATGAAGCCTCCTCCATTTTATGTTTCATTAATCATTGGAGAAAAATTGGTGCATAATTGCATGATTGATTCGGGGCAAGTAGTTTACGTAATGCCCAAATAAATAGCTGATCAATTGGGTCTCCAGTATGAAGTCATCTCTAGAGGAGTAGTACAATTGGATGGGACAACAGTGACCACTGTTGGAGTCATCAAGGATCTGAGCCTCACTCTGCATGCCTACCCTAACATGACTATATTGTAGAACATATCAGTCATATACTTGCCACCACATTTTGCATTGTGTTTTTCTAGAGACTTCACTACCAAAGTTGGAGCATATTTTTCTCCTGACTAGTCACATATGCTCTTTAGAATGAAGGCCACAATCAAATCTGAGCCCATAGCGGATTATCATATTGAGTCCTATGTGCCTAGCCCAATCAATGAAAATTGTTCAGATTTCGATCAAGAGGACCTCTTAAACACTTCTGAGGCAGATACCAAGGTAGGGTGTATCTTGGACCTGACTCTTGATGAATGGGTGGTCAAAAGACATGCTTTTGATCCCTATAAGGAGATGGAAGAATCTGAACTAGGAGTCTACTACCTGCATGAGGAGAATCATCCTCTTCTTGACATCATTAAGCTAGAACACAAAGATGACAATGAAGTATGGAAACTATTCTTTGATGGCTCAAGGAGCAAAAAAGGAGCTAGAGGAGGAGCTATGATCGTGTCCCCCCAAGGTATGAAATATTATTCAGCCTTTAGATTTTAGTTTTCCTATTCAAATAACACTACAGAATATGAGGCTTTAGTTCATGGATTGCATTAGGCTAGAAGATGAGGAATCAAGAACCTGCAAGTGTTTGGTGACAGTGAACTAGTCGTCAATCAATTCAAAGGAAAAAATGCTTTGTCGAGAATGACCCGCTCAAAGGTTACTGAAGAATAGGGTATGGGATCTCATTGAAGATTTCAAAGCCTTCAACATTGTGTCCATACCTAGAAAGAGAACGAAGTCACTGGATAGGCTTACAAGCGATGGGAGAAACATTTTATGTAGTTGACAACATCAAAAGGGACAAGGGACAACCACATATCCATTTAGTTATGAGGCTAGTAGTGCCAGATAATAACACATGCTAGCAAGTGTTTGAGAATGATCAACAGATCATCAATTTTTTGCAAGAGGAAGTTGATTTCTCAGCTAGGAATCAAAACATATTAGAGCAGCAATATGGAGATCAAGTAGTGCAGCTACATACAAACAAGCTTCCCAAAGTCTTAGTGACGTTGGAGTCTATCTTCAATCCTAATGATCAGTTTCGAAAAGAGAAGGCTAACATACAAATAAAAGAGAAGATTCAGAATCAATTCTAATTGGAGAAGGAAAACGCTTCAAATTGGCACAAAGTGGCCACCGAGCAAGAGAGGTATGAATTCATGCAACTTTGCCAAGAGTTTCTAGATGTATTTTCTTGGAGCTATGAAGACCTAGAGGGTTCAATCCGAAGTTAGCCCAACACACAATCGAACTAGATCCAGTTGCTAAGCCCATCAGGCAAAAGCAGAGACCAATCAATCCACATATTGAGCCTCTGATGAAGAAAGAGCTGAACAAGCTGATAGAGGCAAGTATCATATTTCCAATCAAACACTCAAGTTGGGTCGCAAACTTGGTCCCAATCAGGAAGAAGAATGGAGAGATTAGGTTGTGTGTTGACTTTCGTGACTTGAACAGAGGTTTTGTCAAAGATCATTACCCACTCCCCTCAATGGAGAACATATTGCAAGTGGTGTCTAGATCAGAGAGATTCTATCTCCTAGATGGCTACTCAGGGTACAACCAGATCATGGTGAAAGAATATGATTAGTTCAAAACAACTTTCACTACTAAATGGGGCACCTATGCCTACGAAAAAATTTGTTTGGATTGTCTAATGCCGGAGCCACTTTCCAAAGGGCAATGGATATGGCATTCAAAGGGATGATCAATAAGATAGTACTAATCTATCTGGTTGACATTACTGTGTTCTTTAGAAATGTAACAGACCACCTTTTCACCTAAGACAGTGTTTCAAAGGTGTAGGAGATTTGGGATGTCATTGAACCCTAAAAATGCATACTCTTGGCCCATGAGGGCGGGATTCTAGGCCATATTTTGTTAAAGGAAGGTTTATAAATTGACCCGAGAAGAGTTGAAGCAATAAGAGAATTTCCATTGCCAAGCCATAAGAAGGCTCTTCAAAGCTTCTTAGGAAAAATCAATTTTGTTCGCAGGTTTGTACCAAACTTTTTTGCCCTTGTCAAGCCAATAACGTTGATGTTGAAGAAGAGTATGATGTTTAGGTGGACATCGAAGGAAAAGAAAGTTTTAAAGCCATCAAAGAAGCTATATCACAAGCCCCAACTCTCATGAATCCTAATTTTTCTAAGGAATTCATACTCTATGCCTTTGGTGGCAGTGACACAATCTTTGCAATCCTAGTGCAACAGAACAAAGAGGATATAGAGTAGCCAATTGCTTTCTTCAGCTAGGGTCTAGAAGATTACAAAGTAAGATACTCCTTCATCGAAAATTAGGTCCTGACAGTGATTAGAGGCTTAAAGAAGTTTAAGCATATGGTTTCAAACACTAAAATCCAATTGTTAGTCTCCCATGTAGGAGTTAAAGACTTCCTTCTCAGCAAGGATTTGAATGAAAAACGTGCAAGATGGATCACTCGTGTCATGGAGTATGACATTGAGATAAAGGTTACTAAGCTGGTCCGTGGGAAGGGATTGTGTGAACAACTGGCCTCAAGTCAACAAGATGAAACAAGCGGTAAGGAGGAAGCTGTTTTGTCCAGTGCAGAATAGTCAAGAGGAAGAAAATGATGATGTACCCACTCCTTGTTGGACTCAGAGTATTATGCACTTCCTACAAACAGGCATGTGTCCTCCAGAAATGAGTAAAACAAAAAGGAGACATTTCAGACTACATGCCATCCCATATGTGCTTATTGATGGCATCTTGTTCAAGAGGGACATCAATGGCATTCTGTTAAGATGCATTGGGACAGATTAGATTGAAAGAGTGTTACAAGAGTTCCATGATGAAGCAACTGGAGGCCATTTTGCTCCACAGGTGACAACACTCAAGATCATGAAGGTGGGTTATTATTGGCCCAGGGTGTTTAGTGACTGCTATGCATGGATCAAAAAGTGCAAGAATTGTGCGTTCTTCAGAGGCAAAGAAAGGCTAGCAGCACTCCCATTGCACCCAATTTCAGTTGACCAACCATTCATGCAATGGGGATTGGACTTCATTGAGTCATCAATCCAAATTCAAGCCAAGGCCACAAATGGATTCTGATGGAAACAAACTATTTCACCAAGTGGACCAAGGCAGTGGCACTCAAAGAAGCTAATGAGTCTAGCATACTAGATTTCTATGAAGGGATAATGACTAGATTTGGAGTGCCAACCACCATTATATCAAACAATGCATTGGCATTCATAGGTTCCAAAATCATAGGATGGGCCATGAGGAACGGGATTTACTTGAGCACTTCATCAAATTATTACCCTTAGGGTAATGACCAAGCTGAGTCCACAAACAAGAATCTGCTGAGGATCGTTAGAAGAACTCTAGATGAGAATAAGAGAAATCGGCATATTAAACTCAAATCAGCCTTATGGGTTGATAGGAAAAAACCCAAGAGGTCTACAGAAGCTCTCCATTCAAACTTGTCTATGGGAAAGAGGTAGTGTTGCCTATATCACTTGAGTTACCAACATTAGAACTCATGAAGCAATTGGAGATGTCTGAATTTGAACCAATGGAGGCCAGGTATGCAGAACTGATGGAATTGGAAGAAACTAGAGAGCATGCACTTCAAACAATAGAGAAGGATCAGGCCTCAATCAAGAGATGCTTCGACAAGAAGGCAAGAACGAGGACCTTCTAGAAGGAGACCTAGTTTTGAAATGGGATGCAGATTGGGAAAAACCAAGAAGGCATTCCAAGTTTGATGCCATTTGGAGTGGCCCTTACATGGTCACAAAATGTAAAAGTAGCAATGCTTTCCAATTGTCTACATTAGAGGGTGAAGAGTTACATATTCTAGTAAATGGGATCTAGCTTAAACACTACTACTAGAAGGTTACTTCTCTCTAAGTGCTTTGCACACTCTGCATGTTCTACTTGGAGCATGTATGATTTCAAATTTTGTATATAGTTGTGGTGTTGTTTTGTTACTCTTGCACAACTCATTCAGAAATAGATGAAGCCCTAGGTCAAAGTAATTTTCTACTCTTAGAAACCATCGTTTCAAGATTTCTTATGAAAATTGAGAGTGCAAACGGTCAGGCTCATGAATTAGAGGTGGACTAGTATCAGACTGTCGATCTCAACTCCATGCCCAATGGATATGACAAGGCAATTGGTCTTTTCATCTAGCAGGTAGATACCCCTATGAGTCGCCAAATTGTTATCCATATTTTTCCCTTGGAAAAATATTGGATTAGAAACGACCCACACTAAAAGAACCTGAGAAATCACATTCGGTTCATGCAAATAGATTGCAGGGGGACTCTATAATGGAAGTGGCGGGGCCTGCAAAGATCAAACAACCATGTGTAGGAGAAATTCAGAAAATGGCTTTGTCAAGTGGATTCGGGCCTTAAATCCATTCTATAGGTTATAGGTGGGCTCAAAAATAGACTTATAGGGTCGAGAGAAGGAGGAGCAAAGTGTCACATAGAATCTTGGAGTAAGAAAGGGAAGAAATGACGAATATCCAAAGTCTTCGGGCTCAAAATAGTTCAGAACGAGTCCAAAAATTGGCTAAGTATGGAGGAGGCAGCAGAGAAGGCCACGTGTCCAAACGACGCTTCTCCAAAGTTGAATCCAAGAAAATAAGTTCAAACGAGCACCAATATTCCATGTGTCCAAGGCCCCAAAAATTTACACGGCCATTGAAAAGTCTTCGGCTAGACAGGAAGGTGCTAGGTGTTGGCTCGACGCAAATCCAAGATGGGAGCCTAAGGTGAAGACTCAAACTCGCGCCAACCCTCCACGTAGAAAATGGTCAACAGAGGTCAAAATGAGGACAAGGTGGGCCTCAAAAAAGGCTAAGTATAGAAGTACTAGTGGGGACTGCCACGTGTCCAAATGACGCTTCTCCAAAAATTGGATCCAAATGCGAGGCTCAAACAAGTGCCAGTTCGCCACGTAGCCCAATGTATGAAAAGGTAGAAGAGAGGTCGTTGAAAAATCCAAAGAGCCTGCAGAGGCTTCCAAGTGTCAACCCGATGCTCCTTCAAGGGTAAATATTGATCGGGAGCTTCAGTGAGCACAAGGCCTCCACGCATCTAGTCTTAAAAGGGAACAAAGTTGGGTTGAATAGTCAATGCATAAGGCAAGCCGGTGGAGAGTGCCAAGTGTCTAAATGACACTAACTCAAGGGCCAAATGGAGAGAGGGTTCTCGAGACAACGCGTCGAGGCGTCGCATGTCCTTGGTTAAGAAATATGACCCCGCCGAGCAAAGGACTTAGCCAAAAACATAGAAGTTGAGCAGCCGGCGGAGGAAACCACATGTCAGCCCCACGCTTTTCCAAAAGCAAAATACAAAGGCCACCCTTTGACGTGGCCAGCCAACCACATGTCCTGCCTCGAAAAGGGGGTCCACTTTTCGAACCGGTTTTCCCGCCCTTTTGTATGGACCTGATACAAACTTGGAAGGGGCATATCTTTCGACTCAGGGCTCAAAATATTGCAAATCTGACACCATTGGAAAGATCTAGGCTTCGCCTATGCCTTGGAGATCTGAAACTTTAAGTTTGGGAGGCTAGGTAAAGGAAAATGGAGAAAAAATCTTCAGGGCCATTAATGCGGGATCTATCTGCCTCAACAACAAGATCAAATTTAATCTACTCCTCCGTTCCCTCCTCCTTCGAGGCGCCGAATAAGAAATCGATTCAGTCAAGGAAAATTTAGGGGGCATTAATAGTAGTGGTTGAGCTTCGACATGATTTTCCCACTTCTCTCTCTTTATTTATTCTCTCTGATTGAATCTATAAATGCAGGGTTGGTACTCATTGTAAAGGGTTGGACGTTCTTTTGTTTTTGCAGGCTCCCCTTTCCTTCTGGCAAAGGAATTCATGGAGTTCAGACCTTCCATTTAAATTGTAAATATGTTTCCTACCTTCTAGCCATTTGTAATGCATTGTATCAATCTGTAGAGAAATAAACACGTTTGTGATTGATTTTAGATCCTTTCTTGTCCCCTTTGCTCTCATCTGGTCTTTCATTATAAATCTAGTTATTTGTGCTTGATTATTGTATGTATTTTGTTGGTTTGTGTCTATCAGCAAAACTAATGTTCATCATTCCTTCGGTGCATCACCTTGTAGCTTAGTTTTGATTTCTTGTATTCCTTTTATCCTTGTCTCCTTGGTAAAACTTAGATTAGGTTTAGGAATAGGTCCTCTGCAAGTTTCCACGTATGCACCTAAATAGAGGAATAGGAACCAACCTTTAATCTGGAGAGTTTTCCCATTTGTAAAGTCCCACACTTTGGGAAAACTCAATGTTATGCGAATCACACTAAATGAATATGCCTAAGAAAAGAAAATTTGACGTCTCATTTAGTGGTGCTTGTGATTTTGCACTAACAATAGCTTAGGTGAAGAATACATTTTGCGATATCCAAACCGCTAAAATGACCTCCACAAATTCCATCGTGGACTTCCTTAATGGTGTAGGGAATTTCAAAACTCGTAAGGCATTGTAAGAGAATGCCATTGAAGCCACACTTGTAAAGAAGACCACCCATGAGAACATAACGGGAGACACTTTTGAGAAAGGCACGTTGTCCATTGCGAGTGAGATCAGCGGTAGATTGGAAAGGGAAAGATAGTCTACATATTGCTTATACCAAAGGTCATGTGGATTAGGGGCAACAATTATAATGGAGTAAAATTCACAAGGTAAATAAGAGGGTGATTGTAGCCTTTGTATAGTGACAAATATTTTAGAGTCAACGGGCGAAGCAGGTATTTGGGAAGCCAAATAGGCCATGGTATCTGTAAATTTATTGGTAGAACGTGGGGTGGTTTGAAGTGCGTAACGATCAAAGGTGGTCAAAATTATGTCTACGTGATGTTTATACTTTTGAAGTATCTCATTATGAAACTAATATATACCATTGACTTGGTTTATGACCAATTGAGAATCAATAAAGATGTTGATTGACTTAACATCTAAGGAATAAGTAGCACGGAGACCCAATATGAGCGCTTCTTCAATCAACATAATTTTTGTATAATCAAAATTGAGTTTGAAAGACAAAGGCATAGGTTCACCATCAAGAAGAATGAGGATAACACCAGCCCCACCCCCATGCGACACTCGGAGCCATCGAAAAAGTGTCATTTGGTAAGCGGGTTCGTGTCAGGGAAAGGGTAGCAATAGACTCATCCGGGAAGTCAATGTTAGAGGGTTGATTCTTGAAAATAGGTGCGTCGGCCAATTGGTCGTAAATGGCGTGGCCCTTAATGGAATTTTGATGGATGAATTTGAGGTCGAGGTTGGATAGAAGCATAAGCCAACGTACGGGCACGTTGATTTTGATATAGTTTAGCATACATATAGTGTAATGGGTCGTATTATTAGTAATGACAAAGGTTTTGTGGTTGAGTAGGTAATGGCAGAGTTTGGTGGCGATGAAAACTAATGATAGGAAGAGTTTTTTGGTGTGGGCATATCTAGTTTCGTAGTTAAGAAGGGTATGAATTATGTAATAAACTGCTTGCTCTCGGTGTTGGTCGTCACGATGAGTGAGCATGGCACCTAGAGAATGGTCAGTGGTGGAAATATATAGGTAAAAGGGTTGGTCATCCTTAGAAGGAATGAGCACTAGTGGTTGAAGGAGGTATTGTTTCAAGGCTTGAAGGCTTTATGGCATTCATCATCCCATTTTAATGAAACATATTTCTTGAGAAGATGATGAAATGGTTGACATTGATTGGAAAGCTGTGAGATAAAATGACGAATTTATTACAACTTTCCTGGTAGGCTGCGAAGTTCACGGAGATTAGTGGGTGGCGGCATTTCAAGAATAGCCTTGACTTTAGTAGGATCAACTTATATGCCACGTAAAGAAATGATGAAACCTAGGATTTTTCTGGAAATTACTACAAAGATGCACTTCTTTGGTTGAAGATGGACACAATACTTGATGAGGCGGTCAAAGATGACTTTTAGAATGGCGCAGTGTTCGGTTTGATGCTTGGATTTGGCAAGTAGATCATCTACATAATACTCCAATATGTGATGCATGATGTCATCAAAGATGTAAGTCATGGCTCAGCGATATGTAGCACCAAAATTTTTGAAGACAAAAGACATGAATCGATAGCGAAAGTCCCCAAGGAATAATGAAGGTAGTCTTGTGCTGATCCTCCGAGGCTATTAATATTTGATTGTATCTTGAGAAACCATCCATGAGCGATAACATTTCATGTCTTGCGGTGAGATCAACTAGTTTGTCAATTCTTGGTAATGGGAAATAATATTTGGGACATGCGAGATCAAGGTGACGGAAATCTATGTAAATGCAGAGTCCCCCTGTCACCTTTGTAATAGGAACGATGTTAGAAATATATTAGGTATAATCAATGGTTAGAATGAAGGAAACTGAGAGAAGGCACTGAAGCTCTTCTTTGACCAGAAGTCCAATGCGAGGATGCATTTTCCGCAGCTTTTGTTTGATGGGTTTGGCATCAGGAATGGTTATGATATTATGAACCACGATTTTTGGGTCAATACCGGGAATATCGGCATAGGACCAAGCAAATGCATTGCTATGGTCCCAAAGGAAAGAGGTGAATGCTTCATGTTCAATAACATCTAAGGATTGGCTGATCTTTAGAATGTGTGGGTCATCCTGAGTATTAATGTTGATTTCGATGGTCAATTTGTTCAACATGGTTTGTGTCTCAGAGGGTAACGACTGATGAATATAAGAGTCTTTTGCACCAAGGTAGGTGAGGATGAACTCATCATCTTGACATTGAACGATGTTAATTAAAGGCATATCATCATCGATCATGTCAGGATACAAAAATGGGAGAGAAGAGGGAGCCTCGCCATCTTGTTGATAGGTCAGTGGTTCCAGGGAAATGGTGTTTATGAAAAATAAAGTTAGGAGGAATAGATTCGGGATCTATGGACTTCGTGGGTGAAGATGGTAATGTGGGCGAATGGGAGGAGGAAGATTTCTCGTCCTGGATAAGGTCGATGTGAACCTTCTTAGAGGGTGGAGCATCAAAACCAATGCCACTACGGTCATTGTGTTTACAATAGGTACAAGAGATGACAGTGTGGCGGCCTTGTTCATAAAACTAAATCCAAATCCTTTCCACATGCACCGGTGGAGGAAAGTGTGAGAGAAACAACAATTAGTGAGGGAGTGTAGGTCAGATGAAAATGGTTGGGTTTGGGATGGGGGTTTAGATTTATAGGTGGCCATATCAAGCCCCCCATATGTTAGGTTAGTGTAAAGGTGGGGAGGGCCATAAGGGAAAATGCCACCGATGTAGATGTCATAGCTGGCGTGTTGACATAGATTCCCATACTCTTGCGGGGTGAGGAAGGTATCGATATTGTATAGGCGGTATTCCCCCAGAGTGAGGCATTGAAAAACACCTTCTAAGGGATCAGTATTTGGTATGTGGGTAGCGGGTATGGATGATTCACTAGATGAAGGGGAAATAGGGGCACCAGTGGTAGAGGATACAACTATAGTAGGGATAGCGAGGTTAGATGCAACAAAAGTAGTTGCAATTTTGTGGATGGGATCGTGGGTGAAGGTGAAGTGGTGATAGTGGCAGATGCCTTAACCAACGACAAGCACATCATTTGGCCGATATAGCATGTTACAGGTCTTGAAAGGTGAGGGGTCGGCAGGGATGGTGTAATTATGTCCCTTGTGTTCAAATTTGAGGCATCGATGTAAAGTCAAAGGGACACAACCCATAACACGCTCCAAGGTCATCCAAGCAAGTTATATTGGAACTCCCCTTCTAAGACATAGAAATTTTCTGGGATAGTACGAGGACCCACGCGGACATGGAGAACAATGGTACCCAAGGTAGAGGTCATGGCGTCATTGAAGGAGCGTAGCATCACTAGGTTACCATGCATGTAATTCTAAGGTATTCGGATTTGGTCGTATGCATGGGAGGAGATGATGTTAATGCTAGCACCACCATCGATCATAACACATTGTATGCGTATATTATTGATAAAGACAGAGATGAAAAGAGCGGGGTCGGGGTCATCGACTGGAAGGGAGAAATCTCTTCATCTGAAAAGCTGAGGGTAGCCACTTGGTGAGTAGGTGGAGGTGTAGAGGAAGGTGAAGACCTAGTGAGAGAGGCCACATGGTGGGGGGTAATAATGGAGGCTACGGGTGTTGGGTCATTTAATAAGACTTTGATAGATTGAAGGACCTCCACGAGGGCTTGGTGATGTGACTCTAAGGTTTGGATGAGGTCATATAAAGAAATTTTGAGGGGGATTGGTGTAGATGTTTTAGCATTGTCCCATGTGTGACCCTGTAAAAATAGGATATGGAGGACCTTGAATGATGACTTTAGGTATGGGTACGGATGGTATGTTGGGTACAGGGTTGGTTGATGGGCCATTTGCTTTTTCCTTGCACTTGTCTTTTTGAGCATGGGTGGAAATGTTGATCATGTTAATCTGAGGAGAGGTGGATGAAGAGGGTGTGTCATGGAAGGTATAGTGGCATGAGGGAGAAAAACCTAGTGGGCGATACGATCCTTGTGAAATGTCTAGGGCGAAATGACATTTGGGTGGTGAGTTGGCCAACTCTCCTATACGAACCATGTTAATCTCGAATCTCGGGGATGGATAAGAGAGTTGTGGGGGTGGAGATTTTGGTCGCTGAGTAGGCAATGGGGGAAGATCTGTGGAAATTGGTGAAGGTGAAATGGGGTCCTCATCAAGAAGATCATCGTCATCAAAATTTTCTTCGGAGGACATAGCTGGACTAGGGCAATTTTTAAGGCCTTATAGTTCTCTACATCGTGTCCTAACACACGATGGTAGGTGCAAATTTTGGTTTCGTTAAACCCTTTTGGTTTGGGTTTGAGTGGGTCGTAAGGTCTAAGAGGTGGTAATGTTATGACAAAAATTTCAAGGAGATTGGTTAAAATTTTGGCGTAGGACCCTGCTAGTGGATCACAATGGGAGGTGAGTGTGGGTTTGGGTACAAGTACAACTGATTGTGGAGAAAGAGGATTTATAGGAGAGGGGATGGGTTCGTTCACTAGTTGGGTATGTGGAGTGGTCTTAGGTCTTGGTTGCATCTGCTTGGGTAGGTGTAAGGTAGAAGAACTGGAGATGGAAGGTTTGGTTGGTTTAACTATCTTATTGGAGGGTAACAAATTTTTAGCTTTAGGTTACGTCTTTTTGGGCAAAGGTGACAGATGTGTATAAGATGTAGAGGAAAAGCTAGATGGTGGAAGAGGACGGGTTACCCATGGGGTAATTGAGGTGTTGTGGGGGTAGGTGGTGTAGGTTGGGCAGGAGGCGTGAGTGAAAGAGAAGAAAATGTCATGGGTAGTGAGGTAGTTATGGACGGTAGTGGTGGTATGGGTGGTAAGAAGGTTATGGGTGACAATGGAGGTTGTGCGAGTCTCTTGGGTACATTAGAGGTTCGTGATGAGGAGGTGGGTTGTTGCGTTCTTGGTTTACCAATGGACGGGGGTTGTTTTTCCAGGGTCGAGGGGTGAGGTCCTAGGATGGATGGTAGGGGTGAAGGTGATAATGGTGTGGTAGGAGAGGTTGGTGTATGAGGTCTAGGAGGTTGGGTCTTCTTTTTAGGGGTCAGGGTGAGTTTAGTGTCAGTTTTAGAGGATGTGGCTAAATCTAATTTGATGGGTGGGTGAGTAAGGCTAGTTGTCGGTATGACCCCTAAGGTAGTGATAGGTTTAGGTAAGGGAGATGAAATAGGCGTGGGTAGGTATTTGGGTGTAGATGTATGTTGGGCTATGGGTAGAGGTGTGAGTTGGGCCATAAGTGGTGCTTTGAAAGGTACTAATAGTTGTGGTTGTGTTTGTTTTGGTTACTCAAACAGCTTTTGGATAGATAGTGGAAGTGTCGGCCAGTGACAATGCATTTGTGTTGAAATAGGAAGTCAAAGGCGTCCCTAAGTAAGGCTCTATCAACATAGTCCGATGATTGAACAAGCATGATAATGGTAATCTTGTTATGGGGTGACATGGATCAAGTGGCGATTCTCGTAAAATGTTTTTGAGATATAGGGAAATGGCTAGCCTCAGACTCTGTGGGTAAGAGAGTCGAAAGCATATCAATAGGATCTTGAAGGTCCGATGGTGAATGGTCATCTATAGGAAGTGGTACTTTTATAGTATCCTCCATGGGTAGAGGAGAGGATGGGCTAGAGAAATTAGAATCTTCTTGTGTTGGTGTAGGTGGTGGACCTACATCATCTATGATAGGAGAGGCGCCACCGACAATTACTGGAATTTTGAGGTGTCAAAGGCGGCGTGTTAATTATAGGATCTTCCACGAGTGAAGAAGAAAATCAAGGGGGTGTCTCTGTGGGTGGGGGAATAGATGACATTGGTTCTTGTGTAGATAGGGGAGCTCGGGCTAATATCTCATCTATAGAAGGAACATGAGGTAGTTGGGAAGAAACTGGTATGTCATCAAAAGTAGCATGGACCTTACGAACATTGCTATCACTGTTGGAAGTGTCACCAACTTGGTTGGAAGATGGGGCATGATTAGGGAATGGCTTCTTAAAGATTTGTAGGTTTTAATTAGCGGCTGTGTTCAAGCTATCCAAGACTAGATCTCTGTTGTCTAACATTTCTTGGACAATATTCTTAAAGGTGATGCAGTTATTGTTGCTATGACCTTTGACACGATGATAGTTACAAAAGTCATGTTCCTTATACCATGAGGGCATGGGTCACTCGAGTCAAAACTAGTATGTGGTTTTATAGGTGGAAGGGTAATGACACCAGCCTTAACAAGCTTTTCCAAAATAGAAGAATAAGATTCTCCTATGGAAGTGTACTTTTGTTGTTCTCGTCTGAACTGGAAAGCTTGGACAGAGAGAGATTAGAAGGGGTTTGGCTAGGTTTGATTGATGAGGGGGACCGGCTTTGAGAACTACGGCATTGGCAGACCCTTTAGGTTTTAAATAGTTGTTTTGGGGTTTTGAAGATGAAGAAGTATCATTTGATTTGAATGCGATGTTCTTGTTATGAAGTTGAATTTTCTTTTCTTCAATAGCACAAATTTCCAATTTCCATGCCATGGTGAATGCCTCATCAAAAGTGTGGAAGGTCTGCACCTACAGGGTTGGTGAGATGTGTCTAGCACAAGCTTGAGTAAACAACTCTATAAGCTCAGTTTGAGGTAATTGGAATGTGATCTGGTTAATGAGGTTGTGCCAACGAGTGACGAAGTCAGTGATAGACTCATTGTCATACTGTCGTGTGGAATAAAGATTAGTCATGGTAACCTTCTTAACAATGTTGATGGAGAAGTGATCTAGGAAGGCTTGGGCTACTTGATTAAATGAGTAAATGGAGTGTCTTGGTAGTCCACTGTACTAGTCCAATGCAGGTCCTGTCAAGGACATTGGGAAAGTCCTCAAAAGTAAAGTGTCATCGTGGGAAATCAGGTAACACCCATGTTTAAAGGACCACAAATGTTGTTGTGGATCTTCTTTGCTATTGAAGCGGTTGAATTTTGGCATTTCCCAATGTACGGGGTATGGTCAAATAGGAATGGATAGGTGAATAGGCTCATTAAAAATTTCATCATAGGTGAGGGAATTGCGTGAGCCGGAAACCGATGCTTCTAATGTCTACATCTTTTCCATCATCAACTTGATGAGGTCATTGGTAGGTTGTGATGGAGGGACACCTCCTGTGGCATAAGGGGCGGATATTGAACCTAATAGGGAGGTTGAGAATAGGGAACCGACATAGAAGGCACATATCCAGAATGGGTGACAGACAAGATAGGGGGTTGTTGATAGTATGTGTATGTAGGTGGGATGGTCGTCGTGACTCTGGTAGCGATTGGGGGTAGTGTTTGTGGGATGGAGAGGATGAGATTTTTGAATGGAGTAGGGGTCACCGACACCACAGGTAGTTGTGTTGCAATGGGTATTTGTGAGACAATGGGTATGGACTGGGCTATGGCCTAGGTGGTTGACGAGGGAAAATAGATACGACAGACACGAGTGATCTGCAGATGCGAGAAGTCATGGTGGGTATGGGTCCTAGCTATGAAACTACCGGGGTGAAGTAGGTGAGGGTAACGTTGCATTATTAGGGGCTGATGCCGAAGCAGGAATAAGGGTAGGAGAGATGGATACATGCATGCCGTATATCAATTGACCTGAGGAGTCTCAAGTGGAAGAGCGGGAAAGGTAGAATTATAAGGCCGCAATATTTTGATCAAGGAGTTGTGCAAACTCTTCATCACCTGTAGAAATGGTGGTAGGTAAGGTTGGATCCATGGGTGACAGGAGGAAAGACAGTGATGGACTAGGTGGGAGTGGTTGATGACCATCTTGGAATATGAAGGCGTTAGTCTGGCTGCAAGTCAACACCATGTGAACAAGTGTTGACTTGGTAAGACTGTATTCTATAGATGACACAAAAAATAGTAGAAACAAAGAATAATGGGGTCAGGAGGTGAATCTGGTCAATGTATAGATTTTGAAAATCAAACATAAGAAACCGCGGCGATCGGAGTTGGATCGGTGACGTTGAAGGAAAATCGATGATAGTCAGGTTGACCGTTGATGGTTGAGAGAAAACGATGATGGTTGCTGAAACTGATACCGATCACTATGGAAGAAAACCAGTCTCAAAGAATGAAACAAGAATGTTGGATGTGTATTTAGGAAAATTGTGTATGACAGTAGGTATCAATAGGGGAGAAATATGATGATGCCCTAAGGGCCAGAAATAGAATAGAAAGAGTGATGAAGGCTATTCTAGGTAAAGTAACTAGAAAGCCAGAAGCTAACACCGGTTAGGGTTTAACTGACGACGGTCAGATGTGAACCGGTGATGGTCGCTAGACCGACGTCAGTGACTATGAAATTAGAAAGAAATGAAGAAAATGGGTTTTGTGAATTAAATTAAGTGAAGAATCAAACTCGAAACCTGATAATGAGGAGATGGGGCCTTGACACACTCAAAAAAAGTCATAATACTCCAACTACGATGGTGGAGTGTGCAAGGAAGAAGAAAAATGGAGAGTCGTAGTCTCACACCTCAAAACACAAGTCAAGAAGAATGCTAAGAAAAAGCACAATCCTAACAGTGATTTTCTTATGTTTGTTTAGCTTATGCTATTTAGGATTAATTGTGTGTATTTAGAACAAAATTTTTGGTTAGGAAGGCATCCTACAAAGAAGGATATATAAAAGGAGAGGTTTCAGGTATGTTATGGCGGGGGTGGGCCGTCCTCTGAGATGATGACTCGATAGAGGAAACGAGTTGGGAGTACCTACCAATCGGATCGTGTGATCACTAACAGATGTTCTTGGGTAAGATGTTGTTTAAGAAAGATGTGTATATTTTGATTTTGTGCAAGTTTGGTAAGACACGCGAGAGAGAGAAAATGTGCTTTCTACGATTCTTTGTGTCAACCATCAGTTGGGCATGACTTCCAACATATAGGTTGCCCTCAGTTTTAATGTGAGCTAATAATGCAACAAATCAAAATGTAATGCAATCAATTTTAAGCCCAAATCGAAATATTATATTCGATGACACAAATGGTGAATAGGAGAGGGTATGCTCTTTCACTAAATGTAAAAAGCAAAAAGAATGGTTCTTTTTAAATGCACCAAAAGAAAGTGTATCTTTTAGAGAAATTAGAAAGAAGAGAAGATTACCAAGGAAGAAGATTAATGTGTAAGATTTTTGAAGGGAAACAAACACACAACCTTTTCCTAGGAATGAAGAAAATGCAATAAGAACCCTGATGGGTCCCACCGAGGGTGCCAAAATGTTTCACCATTTTCTTTACGTTTTCAAGTGATGAAATAGATAAGGGTAAGGGCTAGGAGGAATACTTGTTAAATGGGTTGGTTGGTGGTTGTTGTGTGTGTTCTGAATTCTTGATCCAATGCCGATTGTGAGAGCTTCCTTTTGGCTAGGAGGAACTACTTGTAATAGAAAACAAGACCACAAAAGAATAGTTAAATGATATATGACAATGGACTGCCTAGCATATGCTAGTTCCGAGGAAGTGTGATACTTCCTAGATGGCTATCAATCCACTAGTTTAAAATAAGTTAATGTGAGAAATAAACAAAGTCCTACTGTAGTTGATATGATTTAGGTATCTCATTCAAGCACAATAAGCAAATCTTAACATAACAGGCTAGGCTATGGTCAGATCAGAAAGGTAGGTAGTTGTCCAGGTGCTGGAACTGGTCAGGGTCAGATTATGGGTTGTTTAGGGCAACTGGTGAGATGATTGTTGGGTCTGTTCTTGGTCAAGGTGAAAAACAAAGACCGACGTTGGTCAGGTATGATTGATGCGGTTTAGGTAGAACCGATGGCGGTTGTGGATAACTAGCATCGATATGGTTGAGGTAAAAGAAACTCAAATAGATCAAATGGCAGGGGCTGATATGAGGTCAAATGAGGTTGGGAGAGTGGATGAGAAGGTTTGTGGAGATCTCAGGTATACTTAGAAATAGATATTAGGTTAGAATGGTGATTTGGTGGTGTGGGTAAGGGAAATGGTTGGATTACAAGCTAATAAGCAATGGAGGAATGAACATGTAAAGTATAAACTAATGACAGGAATGACAAAAGTTAACTATGCTGAAATAGACAATGCTTGGTAGAGATGTACTTATTGTGATGCATATTTTGATGGCTAAATGGAGGTGGTTATTGATCAAAAGAATAGTGTTGGATATCGTAGTAGTGGTTCCCAGAATGATTTTGTGAGTGCAATGCTTCAATATCTATCCTGTGATGGGTCTGGATGTCTGGATACGTGAAAGGATGCCGGTTTCACTTGCATGCATATCTAATATCCTTTGCTTTCTCTTAGAATGTGCCAACCCAAAAACAAGGTTGTTTGGGTGAATAAATGGCAACCGACAGTGGTTCAGGTTGGCCGGTGTCGGTTTAGGGTGACCGGTGTTGGTTAAGGCGGAATTCCCTAGGTTTGATAAAATTGGCATATCTTACATCTTTTAGCTCAAGTTTGTTCCTTGATCCACAGATTTGGAATGGAATTTACGTTTTTATGAGCGGGAAGGTGGTTAGGGAGATTTTAGGGATTGATTTTAGAGACCAAATCTTAGCTCATTAAGGTAGGTAAGACTTAGTTATTATTAGTTATGGAAACATGTCAAGAATAGGTCTAGGGTGAGGTGGCTAGGTGAGGTGTCTAGGTGAGGTGGTGGGGTAGAAATTAAGGTAATTAGATATTAAATATTGTGAGGATATATATTAATTTAATTAAATTAATTAAATTAATGGTGATGTGGGGTGGAAGGGGCCATGGTTAGATGAGTATGTTTGAGCTGGTTATTTGACGAGGGACCAAGGGGAGTGTGACCCAATTTTGGTGTCTACACTTTGAGCTATCCACAAGGCATTGCTATATAAACAATTCTATTCATCATATTGCTAGTAATCTTCATCATCGGTCCTTATTAAAGTATAAGCATACGACAAAAGCATAAGATGCCATGAAAAGCCAAGATAAAAACAATTTTCCATTGCTAAAATGGCCAACTCCATGCAACATACATGAATGTAATGCAATACAAGAAGCAAACAAACTCACTTAATAGGGAAATAAGTACAATCACACACACTCAAACCAACAACGTTCAAGATAGTTGCACAAATATTTTGTTATCGAGTTGCAATCCCAAATGTTTTGATAAATGACAAGGGTTTAAAATGATTCCCTAAGAAATTTTTATATGCAAGGGAAAGGATGGAGGACACTTAGGTCCGATGAAAAAGTAGTGTGCACAGTGAAACAATACCAGGAAACTTGTGCCTCAGAGTATCAACGAAGTAAGCAACATAGCTTTTGTAAATGATTGTAGAGTTAGGTGATTTGTGAGTCATTGTTTCAATACGCGTGGAAATGCCAACAAGATATGAGATGAATGTCATATGAAAGACACAAATTTCAGTTGTAAATGAGTTGATTACCAATTTTAGTTCATTTTCAAAGTTTTCACAATTTTATTGGATTTTTGGATGATTTTATAATTTTTAATTTTTGATCGATCAAAAGAATTTAGGAAGTGGAAGATCTCCTAGAAGCACACAAAAATGCCCTAGGGCAAAGAAAAGGGGGTCAGATAGCAGTAAAAATGCCCCGGTGAGAAGGAGAATGAGCCAAAAATAATTATTGTGATGGGTGAAAATAGAAGAAAAATAGAAGAAAATGAGAGAAAGCAGTGCCTGGAACATTTGTAAATTGCCCTAGGGTGAAGAAATGACCGCTAGGTAGCACTTAGTGCTCTAGCGTAGCAAAAATTAGTAAAAATAATTATTTTAATATAAAAATAATCATTTTGGTGAGTGAAGAAGTGTTAGAGTGATCATGACAGAAAAACATGCCCCAAGGGCATCACAACAGCCTAATATACCCACCCTGGGGAAATCAATCACGACCAGTTCATTTGTAGCAGAGCTCTTGCAAATTTTCACCACGAGTGAGTGTGAGAGCATTGGAGTGAGATGGCAAGGCTACCGAGTAGGAGGAGATGAGAAGATCACATCCGGGAGTACCTTTGGGATGTAACAGATGGACCCTATGTGAGTGCCCCATCCCTACTTTGTCCTTTAAGCATTTAATGTCATTTTTAGTCATTTTTAGGCATAGATTAGGGTAAATTTAACATATGTGCGTGTGCGCATGTATCAAAAATATGCATATGCATATGCGTACTGTCAAAAATAGGTACGCACATGTGTATCTGCCAAAGGGGGTGAGTATGCATCGGAGGGGAAAATCGGGGTGTGCACATGTGCACGTCAAAGGGAAAGCAAATGCGTCGAAATGGACACGTATTTGTCTTTGGTAGGTATGATAATTAGATAGGAAAGGGGGTAGGTGTATGTGTCAAGATGGAGGCATAGGCATTGAATTGGAGGCGTATATGCTATGGGTGCGTACATGTTGAGACAGGCATGCATGCGTCGAAGTAAGCATGCATGCACCAAGGAAAGTGTATAATTTACCCTTGCCAACAATTAGCCAAGTATAGATAAAAATAGACTAGGTTGTTGTAGAAGAAAGTGAAAAATTAGTATGTTAGATGAAAGAAAGAATAATTTTACTAGAAAAATAGGTAGAAGTAGATAGAAATGTAACCCTAATGCATGCATTGTTTATTTGTGCGCAATGGATACTACCCATTCTTCACACCCGTAAGAGATATGGCCGTCTTGTTGTGATATAGGTACAATTCAACGAGGAGGTTCGGAAGATACTAGATATTATTTTATACATTACAGGGCTAGCTTACGTGGTGACATGCCATAGATTACTCTAGATCATGGCCTTCCGATTGACATATATGAGAGATGACACAACAGAGTCGGTAATTCCAACTCCCTAATGGTAAGATCACTATTACATTAGAGGACATGTGACATATCATGCGAGTACCTATCCGGGTGAGATGATTTAGTATACGAGTCACCAGATCGATATCGACCAATGTATTCTAGGGCTATTTAGCATTCTAGGGATATCGCACTACACGAGATGACAATCAGAATATCGCGGTGTATAGAGGATCCCGAGCTTGATCGGGTTGTAGTTTATCTGATGGCTTTTTCAATGGAGTTTTACTCCTAAAAAAGCGGAGCTTAATTTCTTCTTGGCCTCATCGGATTGATATGCAAATTGATCGATGGTGAGACCTATTGCATGGGGCCATGAATTTTGGCACACTTATACTAGGATTTACATTTTATTACATACTACCATTAGAATATGGTAGGCCGGCCAAACTTTTACAAATTTGGGCATGGGACCATATTGCTATTGGTCGCCCTACAAGCGTCTTCGAGAGTTCAAACTCTAGAGGAGCCTTCTACTATAGGATGGGTTTCGATTGGAGATGACATGTTGCCACACATGGGAGATTCATACCATTAACAATGTGAGTTAGATGATTTACAATGGGCCGTAGTAGTATGGAGGCCATATAGACATTTTCAGTGGCCTTAGGATGGCCTAGAGCTCAACACAACGACAGTTGAGCATTTCATGCTAGGTAGCCACAACTATATACGGGATATTTACAGGGTGGATCGATGTCGGAGATAGTTTGGTATCACACAGGATGTGCCCCACCAAACATGTGGTATGCTCGTAGGACAAAGAGTAATTTGATATGGGGCCACAAATTACAAGGGACAGAGCATTGACTAACTTTTTATAGGCGGTGCTAGCTATATGGGTACCCTTGAGACAAGTCCGAGATCCGGGGTGTACTCCAGAGTATGCTCCATGGTACCATGCAATGATACCTCATCGATTGATGATTCCTAGAGCTTCCTACGATGCAGGGAGTGAGGACACCCAGGTGGGGGATCCTAGCGGTGATGAGGGTGGAGGTGATAGTGGTGGTGGTGATGATGATGATGATCCTTTTGATGACCAATGTCATGATGGGGGTGGGGATAGGGTCCTCCACTACAACATCCATAGAGATAGGGGCCCAGGCTCAGGAAGAGACATGCATCTAGGGCTCCAGATATAAAGTTGCCTCTAGTGGGCATTCTAAATAGGGTATATACCCCATTAAAATAATTGTTTCCATAGTAAGGTCCACCACCTCATGCTCCAGGTGATGATAGAGATGATGGACATCTAGCTACCCTTCAGTAGAAACTATAAATGATGATATCCATTTAGTTATAGGTGGCCACTGAGAGAGACCAGGCTAGGGTGTAGTTACTGAAGCCATGAAAGAAGAGAGAGATCGGTGAGAGCCCGAGTTACTTAGGGTGGGGATGGTGGAGCATGAAAACACCAAATCAGGCAACTAGTAGTGTAGGGTGCTTAGATATTGAGCCTCTTACATTAGGCACAGACACATGCTCAGAGTGTTACTACTCAATTGGACCAGGCTTTGACCAGTGCGAGGCTTATATCATTAAGAGAGATCGGACACGAACCCGTGTCCGAGATCATTATTGCGAGATAGAGATCGAGAGGCCGCCACCTGCGAGACAAGCCCATGCTGATACAAGATGAATGACAAGAGAACGAGATGCTTCCGTCGATTGTAACCACTACTTTTGGAGATACAAAGACGATTCAAGATATTATGAGAGCTAGTCACGAGGCCTCATATTACAAGGCCACCTATTACAGAAAGCAGTTCCCCAATAGGGCAGCGGGTCACACATTTTGATCAGCTAGATGTCAGCAAAAATGCTCTAGATCATAGAGGTTAGGGTGGTCAATTAGACCACTTCAAGTAGCCAACTACATAGTAGGGAAGTACACCAAGATCCAACCCCTCATAGACCGAAAACCACGGAGAGGGCGAGAGTCATGGTTGACTTTCCTTTTTGTATAGACATATGTATATATACATGCCTCTTATGAAGGTTGATTTTGATTGATGTATGTATTGATGTATCATGTTTTTATTATGCCTCTTGATGAAGGCTTAGTTTTGATTCATGCCCTTTAGATGACATAGTTGTATTGATGATGTGCATCCTACGTGAGAGACAGACATTTATACCCGTATATATGGACATTCGATGGTTTATATTTGCCATGTTTTACATGCCTTATGACGTTGATTCATGTTTATAGCTGTATGAGTGTATCATGATGATGTATGATTCTCATTTCCTATGTATGTTCATGCTAGATTAGCGATGTTGTACCACATGTTTTTATATTGATGATATATCTTTAGATGATATCATATGTTTTTGGTTATGCAACATTCTAGTTTTATGCTAGCATTTGGGATAATATTAGATGATATTGGTGCGGGGGATATTTTGATCATGCGCAACCCCTCTTTCCTCCATTGATGATACGATATGTGATGGTTAGCTTAGTATATATGCATGATGTAAAACTTAGCATTTTTTTGTAAATATGATGTATTAGGTGATGTTATATGTAATGAATGATATATGATAGATGTGATAAAAATAGATGTGCAATAAACTAACACAAAACAAAAGGTTAACAAAACTAAACAAATATACACACATAAAAAAACCACACAACAATATGTAACTAGAAGTGAACTTATACAAATTCTAACAACAGATTAAATTGGTATTCAATCTAAGTAAATAAAATGAATCCTAATAGATGCATACAAAAAATTATGAAAACATACAATATCTCACAAGTATGAAAGCTAAAAATGAACTCAATGCAACACATAATTAAATCAAACAAGATTCAATCTAAGGTAAGAAAATGAACCATTCTTGAAATCATACAACGTGAAAAGATACCTACAATCAAGACTATACAAACCGATAACTAAAAGTAAGTAAATCACTACCTTGTTTTTGTAGGACAACATTGATATATTTTCTAAAGTTTTTGGGTTATCCTGAAAGATAAGTTTTCAAGGCTACTGTTCACATTGTTTCAAAGGTTTCCCTAAGACAATGTTATGAATTTGGTGCAGCTTCGTTCCAAGGGGAATTTTCTGAATGTTTAGAGTTTTGTGTATATTTTTCTCGAATGTTTTTGTATTTTCTAAGGTCATGTTCCGAAAGCAATGTACAAGAAAAAGAAGCGCGGATGCCCCCAGTGTGATGTGGGAATATACAAAGGCAGAATGCCACGTGGATATGTATGAGAAAGTGGAATGTGAAGGTGCCCCCAACGCTAGATGGGAATATACAAAGGCACATCCTTCACACAGATATAAGAACAAATAAGCTAAATCACGACTTTGCAAGATAGACTTGGTAGGGTTCCTAGACCTAGCAAAGGAAACTAATCCTAAAAAGCGGTGAGAGTTACCCATCCAAATGTAAGGGTATCGATGACCGATGAATCCTCCTCGAGCATTGAAAAATTATTTTCACCCAAAGACCTACCCATTGTGCCACAATTGCATGGTTTTCACATGTGGACGACCTATTTTTTCTTTACTTGTTTTATCAATTTTCTCATGTTTTGCTTGTTTTTTCTTTGTTTTTCTACTTTTTAGTTCTTATCTGGTATCTGAACCATGCTTAAGCATATAAGCGTTTGAGATGCATGTTTTTCATGGGTTAGAAGCTCTTTACCATCTCGGTATTCCAGTTTATAAGCTCCTGATCCATATTTATTAACCACCACATAAGGCCCTAACCAATTAGCCTCAAATTTACCCTTCTTTTCTCTGTCCTTGACATTGTTCTTATGATTTTAGTTTAGGAATAGATTACCTACATCAAATTTATGATGGATGATCCATTTATTATATCCTCTTGAACTCTGTTTTGATATAATTTTAGGTGATTAAGCACTCTCATACACTTTTCATCCAATAACTCTAGCTCTGCTAGCCGAGCCACTCTATAGTCTTCGTCCTTATCAAGATAGTCTTAGAGAGATATTATCAGGGAGGGAAGCTCCACTTCCAAGGGTATGATGGCTTCAGTGCCATAGACTAGTGAATATGGGGTCACACTAGTAGGAGTGCGGATGGAAGTTCAATAGGCCCAAAGGGTGGGATGTATCTATAAGTGCCAATTACGACCAATTTTACTTACCATTTTCTCCATGATCCATATAAGAGTTTTATTGGTAGCTTCGGCTTTCCCATTACCTTGGGGGTAATAGGGGGTAGACCAATTAAGATGAATATGGAAGCATTGGGACAATGTTTTAACTATTTTATTCTTGTAGGATTTACCATTATATGTGACAATGGTGGAGGGGATACCGTAATGGAAAATGAGGCGATTCATGATGAATTTGGAGATTTGTGCACCAGTGACACAAGTAAGAGGAACAACCTCTACCCATTTAGTAAAATACTCAGTGGCGGTAATAATGTGGGTATGGAAATCAAGAAGAAGGATGGAGCTTCCTACGAGATCCGGCCCCATTTAAAAAACAACCAAGGCATTACGATAGGTGCAAAGCTTGTGCTTACACATCTATCAAGTTGCCATATTTTTGCATAGCTCGCATTTCTTTACAAAATTACAATAGTTTACTTCCATGGTGGGCTAGTAATAACCTACTTGTTAGCATATGGATTTGCACTCATGAAATGACATGAAATATTGTGGGAATGAAGTCCCTCCTCAATGAAGGTGAGGCTGCCTTTATTGAAAACCAAAACTGTATTTACATCTATACATTCAAAATTGTATGTGGGGGGGTGTTTGGAACATCAATGGAAAGAAAAGTGAATGAGGGAGATGGAATGGAATGAAGGAAAGGAGTGAAATGGAATGAATGGAAGGAACATGCAAGAGTTAGGTAAAACAGAGCCTAATATTGCATGAGGAAGAAAAACAAATAACTAACACAAATAAAATGGAGTTTGAGTTAGCCAAACAAGAACGTATAAAAGGGAACACACATGAGCAAGTAGATAATCAGAGCTTGATCACTGCGAACTAGAACAACTGATTAATAATGTTGACAATAAGATCAAAGACAATATCTGCATGCAAGATTCAAACACTAACATCTAATAAACATAAGAACATCAAATGCTATAAGAGACAATAAATGGGACACAAAGTTCATATTTCATTGACTCCAAAATGTCTTCTCAAAAGAACACAAAGTTTATTTCTTTGAAGTAAAGCTTGCACACAAAAGTATTTTTCTCCTCTCTCAAAGTCACCCTTTACAAATGAGCCCTTCACTTCCTTTTATAACCCAAAAGTTGGTTACAAAGTAGTTAGGGTTTTACATGATCATTAAATAAGGCACCTAGGTGACCTTTGAATTTTTCAACAACTTTATTAAAAAGTGACTAAAAATAGAAACCACTTAAGTTAAAAAGTCGTTTAAAGAAAAATACATAAATAAAAGAAATGGGTACATGTGGACCCATTTAAATGACTTGGACGCACACGTAGACATCCTAGTCAATAATGCGCCACCCAGATCAAGACACCTAGGATCAATGCCTTATCCATTGGGCCAAGAGTCCGCCTATCCCGGTCGTATGGGAATGAACTCATTGATCGTGCTACGCAATCCTCTAGGTGATAAAAGAGCCGATCTTGAAACTTGAGCAATTCATCCATCCCTCCATTTGAGCAACATCATGGTGTGAGCAAGTTCATCTTCATTCGTATTCACATTCACAATTACGCACAATTCTCCACATGCTTTGAATAGCCTTCCATGATGAATTATTCATTTGTTGTGAGATTGTAGTCGTTATGCCACCTTGGCTTGTCAGAATCCAACTTTTGATCTTTCGCCATTGAGAAGATCTTCCAAGAGCCAAAATTACAATTCACCTTTTGGAGTTATGTATTTTTTCTTTTTCACCATCCCGAAGTGTTGGCATTTTGATTCACTCGCGATCGTCCAATTCGAGAACAACAACTTAAAGATTGGCCGATGAAGTATTGTGCACGCTGCTAACTTGAGAGCTGACATGGACACACTTGAATGATGTGGCCTTGCTTGATGATCCACACAATTGCACTTGTCGTTGGTCTTGGTTTGTCTATGAATAGATCTGCCACAATGATCAAGTGAAAAATTGATATAGACAAGATTCTCCCATTATCGATCTTTGCCGATAATAATGGCTTTTGACTCCGAAGAGACCAATGCCAATAACTATGACTTATACCGCATAATGAGGAAGTTAGAGGTTATTTATGCTTCAGAGCCATTGGAGTTGAATCGCCACACTTTGTATAGGTATTGTAGTGCATCCATTCAAGTGATGACCAATTCAGAACAAGTGTTAGGAAAATTGTGACTCGCCTTCGGTTGATATGCGATCGTAGAATCGACCTATGTTGATGTGTCCCAAGTTGGTATCGACGATGTTCTCATACTTTGAATGGAGCGTCGAGGTGAATAGAATGCCCTGGAACCTATACCGCAACATCATTTTGTTTGGGAATGACATGACTGTGATAGAAACGTGATTTCAGGCTATTACTTCCATCTTACAAAACTGCACAAATTACCTGTAAAACTGCCCTGGGAAAAATAACAAATCTTGTCTTGAGAATTTCTCACTGTATGAGGAAGTATATTAAAGTACCAAAAGTTTTCATGTCAGAAGGTTTTTTCCCAATCAAATTCTTCAGTCAAATATTAAAGGTCAAAGTTGACTCTTATGAAACTGCTAGGAAAATGTAAGTGTAAAACTGTGAAAATCCCATTTGGTTTTAGCCTGGGAAAAATACCAAACGTCACCCTGGGAATCTACAACTTGGCAAGGAAGCATATGAAGGTGGGAAGAAATGAACGAAATAATTATTTTCTCTTGATGATCATCTGAATTCAAAATATCAACTCTCAAAGTGAGCCACCTTGACAGGCTGAAAACTGTGTGCGCAGTGAAATCATGCAAATTGCATTTTATTTGACCCCGTGAAAAATATCAAACGAAGTGCTGTACATTTGAATTTTTGTAAATACGTACATGAATGTGGGAATAATTCAAAAAACTAAACCGTTTCTCTTGATGATTGTCTGGGCTCAAGATACAAATTCTGAAAGTAGGCCTTCCGCCAAGCTGAAACTGCGCACGCGGCAAAATCGAGTAAACTGAGTTTTTCTTGGGTTCGTCAAAAATATCAAATGAGGAGCTACTCATTTAAAATTTGGAAACCGAGTACACGAAGATGGGAAGAATTCAACGAAACAAACCGTTCTTCCCGAAAATCAATCAGCTTTGAGATACCAAGTTCCAAAGTTGATTACTTCGACAGATACAAACCGCGGCAACCTTCGTTCCGCATCTATCGTTTTCCTTATTAATTTCATTTTCTTGTGCTGATATCTATCTTGTTTGACATTTTCAAATGGTTCATGTGATTTTTCTTCACGCACAGTCTTCCTCTTCTCGCAATTGCGTGGCTCGTATTCTCCTTTCACCTCCCTGGTGAATGCGTAGAAGATTTATTTTATTTTATTTCTCTCACGTGGACTCTTGTCTTGTGCAATGCGTGGTGGACTCTTTTTCTTGTCTTCTTCCCTCTGCAATGCGTGGTGTTTTTGAATGCTAAAGCCTTCAGCTTGCGTGAGAAATCTTTTTATTAACAACTGCTTGGAAATTGATGTTTTACTCAAACAACTTGGCTTTGTTTCTTCCTCTCCCACATGGACAGGTTTTCTTCTTTTGCTGTTCCTTTCTCCTTGGGCGTGGACTTCTGCTGCACCAAAACAAATTAAAACAATAATAAACAAAACAATTCTTTTCCTCCTTGGCTGCGTGAAAAATTCAAGCTGCTCCTGCGTGGGAATTTGGCTTAGCCAAGACAAACAAAATTTTCTTTTTTCTTTTGGACTGTTCTCCTTTGGATGAATGCGTGGAGATCCAACTCATGCAATTGTTTCCTCTTTCTGCTGTGTGGATTTCTCCTTTGCTGGACTGTACCTCTTCTTTTTATTTTTACTTGGCTGAGCCTTGTGCATGCGTGGAGAACTAAATTTGACTGTCCTCCTTTGAAACCTGCGCAACTTTTGGCTTTTCTCTCACCTGCTGCCCTCCCTCCTATGCATGGAAGCTTGTTTGTCTTTTTTTATACGTGGAAACTTGTTTATGCTGTCCCTTCCTTATGCAAACGTGGGTATTCTCTTTTTTTTCTTTATTTTTGGACTGTCCTGGCTGTGTATTTCCTTGGGCTAGGCGTTGGATTTTCTTAATGCATTAAAAACTTCAATTCTTCCAAAACAATGTCTTTGTAAATTCCTTCTATGGCCAATGCGTGGAAACCTCCTTCTGCTGGCTGTCCCAATGGCTGTGTTCTCTCTTTTTGCATAAAACTTTCTATGACTGTCCTCTTGTATTTCTTCTTCATAATGGCATTCGCAGTATTGTGGGATGTGATAAAATATTACTCTGTTCATTTAGAAGAAATAAGAAGCAATTAGAAAGCTTCGTACGACTCTTTCCACCGAGTCTGACGGAGGAATTTATGAAGGCTAAACCAACTTCCCTTCTTCCCGGTAGTGGAATTAATTGCCAGGGGAATGGGGAAAGCAACGGCCAATTGCCAACGGGATTGGCAAAGTGGGCTAGCAATCTCTGTTCAATTTCCCCATGTGGGAAATCGGGAGATTTCTTGCCCGTTTGCCAATCCATTGATTTGGCAATTGGTGGAGAAAATCCCACAAGCGGGAATTTAAAATAAATTTGCCAGGAAAGGGGAAATCCGGGCCTGGAAGCCAATTTGGCATTCCTGGCAATGGGAAGCGGAAGCTTATTTTTCCCCAGCAATTAAAATAAAACTTGTTGGATGAATTTTAATTAATATTTATTTAATTAAATACTCCCAAGTTATTTAAAAATTAATTTTATCAAACAAAGAGCAATTAATTAATTAATTATTAATTAATTAATTTTAATGTAATTTAATGCAATTTAAAGCCTAGCGGGAGGAGTTCTCGCCCGAAATGGACGAAACGAAGACCGGATCGATCACAAAAATGAGACGGTCGTCATGAGGGTGATAAACCACGCAAAGGAACACTTTTGAAAAATTTCAAAATTTCCATTTTTATTTTTTTAAAAATAATTTTGTGAAGTCAAAATTGGCTGATAACACTACCCTTAAGGGATTTTTAGCCAAGACCATACCACTTGTGTGCACTCCACAAATACCTCCATGCACTTCCTTAATAATGTGGATTGATTCAGTAACATCCAAAAAGTGAAGCAGATTCCCATCGTAGCCATGACGATAAAGGGTGCCTCCTATGAGGGTGTAATGGGCTATATGGCGGATAAGAGCTTTCTTCTTAGAATGGGTAATGTTTGGGGGAAATTTGCCATCTTGTAGGTATATGAATATAGGGTCATACCAAGGGGAGGATGGATAACCAATTTCACATGCCAAAAAAGATTTTGACATATCATATGCGGGTACGCGTAAATGCTCTATAAAGAAGGGCATTTTACTTTCCTGAGGCAGAATGCATAATAGTGATCCGATAATAGCCATGACATTTGCTGATATATTATGCAACCTTGGTTTTTTCTCAAAGATAATCTGTGTAAAGTATTCCTTCAAGGTTTCAACCAACTTCTTGTATGGAACAAGCTTTTCATCTTTAACCTTATACTTATCATTAACTTGTTTAATAATAAGTTAGGAGTCCCCAATGACTTGTAATTGTCTGATATTCCAAGTGATAGCCAACTTGAGGCCAACAATGAGTGCCTCATATTCGAATCATTATTAGTGCATGGGAATCCCAAATGGAATGCTCTTGGGATAACTTCACCTGTGGGAGTGATAAACACCACTCTTGCTCCTGATCTGTGGAAGGTGAATGATCCATCAAAATGGACTTGCCACTCTACAGACTCTTCAACATACATCATGGATGCATCTGGAAAATCCAGACACAAAGGTTCCATCCCTGGTAGAGGATCTTCTCAAACCGATCGACCAACACTGTCCTTTTAATGACTTTCTTTTACTCAATATCAAATTCACTTAGGAGAATGATCCAATCAGCCATTTGTCCCTGTGCGAGCAAGTTTAGATAAAAGGTATTTGAGAGGGAAAATTTTGGATATTAGTTTGGTCTTATTATCAAGGAGATAGTGGCGTGATTTTTGAAAGGTAAAGACTACTTTGCTAGGCAATCCTTTTCAATCTTGTGGGTAATTTAGTTCATAGGAAATTAAAGTGCGACTAAGGTAATAAACTACCCTTTCTCTATGGTCTAGGTCATATTGGGCAAGCAGTGCACCAATAACAAATTGGGTAACTGAAATGTATAATAGGAGAGGTTTTCTTGGGGTAGGTGACATGAGTACGGGTGGGTTAATAAGGTACTATTTAAGCAGTGCAAATGCCTTTTGACAATTTGGTCTCCAGTTGAACGTAACATCTTTTTTCAATAGATGTATAAATAGGTGGCACTTATCCGCAAGTCATGAAATGAAATGACGGATTGCCTGAATTTTTCCCTGTAAACTTCTTAGTTGTTTGAGATTTCTAGGTGGAGGCATTTATGTGATAGTTGTAACCTTTATAGGATCTACCTGTATGCATCTCTGTGAAATGATGAAACCTAGGAGCTTCCCTGACAAAATGCCAAAGACACACTTCTTAGGATTCAAACGTACTTTGTAATCTCGAGACGTTGAAAAATACGTCTTAGCACTTCAGGGTGCTCTCCTTTGCTTTTAGATTTTGCTAAAATATCATCAACGTAATCCTCCATGATGTCATTCATCATGTCATGGAAGATGACCGTCATTACACACTGATAGGTGGCCCCGACATTCTTGAGTCTAAAAGGCATGACCTTGTAACAAAATGTCCCCCAAGGGGTGATGAAAGCTGTCTTATGCTGATCTTCCTCTGCAATCTAGATCTAGTTATAACCTGAAAAACCATCCATTAAGGATAACATTTCATAACCAATGGTAGAATCGACAATCATATCAATATTAGGAAAGGGAAGTCATCTTTGGGACATGCTTTATTGATGTCACGGAAGTTGGTGTAGATCCTTATGTTAACTGGCTTCCTTTGAACTAGGACTATGCCGGATATCCAATCTGAATAGTCAATGGGTTTAATGAAATCAACAGCTAATAAATTTTCAAGTTCTTCTTTGACAAGTAGTGCTATTTTGGGATGCATCTTTCTCAACTTCTACTTGATGGGTTTGATGTATGGGTGCACAACAAGGTTCTGTATGACCAAGTATGGGTCCAAAACATGCATATCTGCGTATGACCATGCAAATATATCTACATATTCTCTTAATAGCTCTACAAAAACCTTATGTTCTTGAGCTGAGAGTGAATCTCCCAACTTTATCATTCTAGGTTCCTCTTATGAGCCAATGTTGACACTGATCATTTCTTCCAAAAGCATTTTAGAAGCATCCTCCATCCACGTAGGATTAGGGGGAAGAGTAAGATCAACCTCTTTAGGTGTCTCATCATCATCTTTGAATGGATATACCATTTCATCTACAAGTTCTTTGTTTTGTTTATCTACTAGTGCTTCAAAAAGTTTGTCACTATGAGACTTGTGTTTATTCTTTTCGTAAGGCTTCTCTGAAGCATTCTTACTCTTGCTTACGACCTTCTTATTCAATCATCCACACATATCTTCCTCTTCTCCAAAGTATGCATAGTAATCTAGTTGAATTACAAATCCTTTCTTGTGATCCCCAGTTGGAATAGAATCCCTGAGTCCCATGAATTCTACAAATTCCTCGTTGTTCTCAAAGAAATTGATTGGCATGTGAAATTGTTGATCCCAATCTACAAGTTCGGGATATACAAGGGTTACTTGGCAATTGGTTTGAGGATTAGATCTAGATATAGTAAAAACAACAAATCAGGGAATATGTTAGTGGAGGCAAGATCCTTGTAGAGGCTACATTGGGAATCTATGTCGCTATCCAAATGAGATGAGTCATCCTCATGTTCGGAAGAGGTGGCATTGATCTCAAAGGGTGGATCATCATGAGGTCTTATTCCAAGACCATGTCTCTTAGATTTGAAACGAGGGATAGGAATGGGTTCTATAATTGTCCTTGCGCATTGATACCACATCCAAACGCATTGTAACCCATGACGTACATCATGCGGTGGCCCTTGATATACTGCGGGGCTTGATGACATGAAGCCATGGTACCCTCAGGTACTCTTCTAATGAGATCTTCTAACATCTTTTCCTCATATAGTAGACCACTAGGGACAACTTTATCTAGTGGTTTAGGGCACTTATCCCAAGTGCTATTGAACTGGAAGTAAGGTTTACCACATGTCCTGGGTGAAACTGATAGATCTGCTATTAATAAGGCCTATTGGAGAGTGAATTGTTCACCTAGGCCATACTTTGCAGATGTTGCATCCCATGATGTAAAAGGGTTGACCAATGAAGGAAAGTTTTGATTACAAGGAGTGAGTGAATCTGGATCCACCCATTCCTTGATAGCTTCTATTTGTAAAGGAACAACAATATCCACAGAAGGGCATTCATAAGTTGCACGACGAAAAACTGCAATGTCGTATAATGCATGAATGGTTCTAGATCACCCCGAATGGTGACTATTTTTTGTTCACTGCACATATTGATACACTAATGGAAGGTCAAGGAATGGCTTGCATGGAATGGATCCATGGGCGTCCTAAGAGCATGTTGTACGAAAGATCTAAGTTAAGGACATGGAACATTGTATCATGACAAATCGACCCTACTTCCATTGGAACTACTATAGTACCTGTGACTCACGCTCCTCATTATCATAGGTTGTGATTGTAATAGTTTTTTCCCCTAGATCCATTTCTGAATGGCCTAGCTACTTAACCAGCTTCAAAGTATAAATATTTAGATTGGATCCACTTTGTCCACAAGTACTCTCTTGATCTTACAATGGGTAACAACCACTTCTAAGTATAGGGGTAAGTTGTTCTCTGGTCATTACGTGGGATTGCAACGTGATCAAAAGTGATATGATTGTTGGAGTCAAGGTGTGTAATCATGGCTTGAAGGTGTGCAAGATCTACATCTCTGGAGACTCTCAAACTCTGCAGTGTTTTATACAATATGTTTTTATGAGCAATAGACATTTTGAGGAGATTTAAGATTGATATCCTAACGAGTGTTTTCTCTAACTGTTCTATTAGGTTATACTGACCTTCCTGAGGGACAGAGGGATCTAGTATGATCAAATGAGCGCGTCACGTCCTTACTGTACAACATTTTTCTAAGATCCTAATAGTATTGACCTGTTCATTAGATGAATGGATACATCCTATGAGGGAGTCAAAGGGACTATCATTAGTTGGATAAACATAGCAGTAGTCCTATAGTCATTGGAAGTTTGTCTATGATCTAGCTTCCTGTTCTTCTTATCCACATGGTTAGGAAAGGGCTCTTTGAAGATACCCATTTTCTCATTTGGACCTTGTCCCGGGCCAGGGGGAGAATCTACAATGATTTTTCCTTCTTCAATGAGGTCTTGTATATAATGTTGTAGTCTCAAGAATCTATATGTTGTGTCCCTTAACACGATGGAAATCATAGTACTCATGTTCTTTGAACCAACGAGCATCCTCTGGATATGGTATTGTTGTGCGGTTGGGTACTGCACCATGTTCATGATGTCTAACTATTTAAGTATAGCTGACAATGATTCGGTTAGAGGTGTGAATGTACATTTGGTGGGTGCCTTTGGGCAAGGTCCTTGTGAGAGCTTTAAAAGTAGACTAGTTTGTATGGTTTGGACTCTTTTGGAGTCTCTAATACCGTCACTAATGACATTCTTTTTTTTGTTGAAGAATTTTGGTTTATCTAAGGATTTTGCTTAATGTTTTTCCTTGATGACTAGTTTGAGCGTACCCTTTGTGATGAGATCCTTTTGATTTGACTACCCTTCTCTATAACTTCTTTGAAGTTAGAGCCGCAATGCATTTGTAAATGGAAGGCTATTTCTGGGTTTAGGTTAGGAATGAATATGCTTACTAGCTATTTTTCTAGTAAGGCACATGGGAAATGACTTGCCAACCCACACCATCATTGTAAGAAGCTCACAAAGGTCTCATTGGGCTTTTGCTTTGTATTGCAAAGGTCATTCATCATGATATCATTCTCCATGTTGAAGGAATAATGCCGCATGAATATTTCTCGCTAGGTCGTGCAATGTTTTGATGGATCCCTTGGGTATACTAAAGAATCATTCTAATGCTAGTGCATCTAGGCTATGAGGGAAGAGTCATATTAAGAAATTATCGTTATATGCGTTTTGATGTGATCATGAAGATCAACTTTGATTTTATATTTATCGAACTTAGGAATGCCAAAATGATTTGGGAAGGGTTTTTGCAACATGTCCTTATCGAAGGTATAAGGGCATAGTTCTTCATATAAGTACTTCCTACTGTGTCCTACGTTTCCTTCCTATAGCGTAGTAAGCATGTCTTTCATTGATTGTAATTCCTGTTGAATGAGTTTTTCTTTGGTAGGTGATATTGGTCTATTTACCTTAGCAAATTTAAAATTTGTGTCATCATACGGATCAAAGTGGAACTCACTAGATTTGGTTTTGAGTTTGTCTTTATGCACGTTTCTACTCGAAGAGCCTAAGTTTGCTAATTTTTGACTTAGTTTCAATATTTTATTTTGAAGGATCTCTTCTTCAACTAAAGGATCGTCCTCCTCATCAAACTTAGGAGGCGGTGAGGCTTTGCACTTATGCTCAATATTCACTTTACGCGAAGCCTTGTAATAAGGCCGTCACAGATCACCAATTGGCTTGGATGGGTCTCCTTCAACAGTGTTGTGATGTTGTCTGGAAGTAGAAGCATATCCTACATCAAAGGGGTTATCCATGTCTAAGAGGGATGTTTGTTCTTCCATTTTATGATTAATGATCTTAGTCTCCACTTCGCATTCTTTTGGAAGCTTAGCCCCTAGTTCTAAGACTCTCATGAGCACTTGATCTCTGTTATAATAAAGGAGCTCATCAAATTGACCAAGGTATAAATTATTTTGTTTTTAAGAAGAATCGATTCTTCTCCACTATGATCAATCAATGCCTCTTTTTCTTTGACATTTGAAAAGAGAGGTGCTAAGTTATTGCTGCTAAATGGGAAGGATTCAAAAGGATTTTCTTCTAAGTCAATATCGTTTGGTTTAGATGCCATTTTCGTGATTTTAGGAATTACTAGTTGAAGTTATGCTGGGTTTTGTCTAAATGCTGTCAAAGTTGTATGAAACCTAAGTGTGTGTTGTGTAATTCATTTGATGAAATGTCAAAATATCCTAGTGTGTTCTAGATGTAATGCTATGCAGTCGTTTTATCATTCAAAGAACACTCATATTCAAATCAAATAATCACTCAAACTATCGTTTAACAAGACTATACCCTAAACTATGATTCCAATAAAGGGTTCAAAGAGGATAGTGACAATACCCTATTAATATATAGGTTGAGTTAGAATACTAACAAGGCCTAAATACCAAAGTGGTATTGACGTGATCTCTCCACGAGATATACTAAGACCAATTTAAATGCCGACAACACCTAAGTTTTTTGAAAAATGGAAGTTGCGAATGTGGATAGTGTAACAACACTATATTAACATGTTTAACCTAGCAAACAAGGTGTTAGTATCAAGATGATGTCATTGCAGTATACAAAAGGTAATATCGACACTCTCAAAAGACTCAGATGATGTTGGAACTGAAACTAAGTATGAGTATAATAAGAATTTTTTAGTTGTGTAAGAAGCGTAACCATACAATAAAGGGAATCATACCAAGTTCTCACAAAATTGAAAACATAATGTAAGTACCGAAATTGTAGGGCTAGAATGCGAGAAAAAATAAAAACTTAAGGAGAAATAATGATGAACCGAAATCATAGCAATGAAGATGATCTTGAAATCAAGATCAAAGGGCTATCAAAGACACAAAAATGTACTTGCACACTTTAGACATTTAACAACCCAACCGCAAACATGGATGGGTGTAAACAAACAAAAAAGTGGTGAATACTGTCTTTGATAAGACTCGTGGGGTATGCTTCCTTCTCACCCCAAATGGGTAGCGAGAATGCAAGGGTATAGATCAAAAGATGAAAATAAACTAAGCACCACTTGGGCAGAGTTTCACCTCGTTTGAAGGCGAGAAAGAAACTAAGCTAAGTGAGACATATTTTAATTTCGTGATGAAAGACACTTAGATCTAACTCAAGTGGACTCTTTTCCTTGTTCAAAAACAAGGTTTAGACTCCAAGTAAGTCGTCACTTCATGATGGCTTGACACAAAATGGACTAGCAAAGTGGGCTCCAAGAAAAATGACTTTCCTAATAAGATCACTCAACTAGGTGTCACAAGTTGTCTAAATGCAAGCTCGATTTACCCAAAGAGTCGCACTGACTAATTTGGGAGTATTTTGGCTTTACTTTAACCCCTTCAAATATGATGAGCAATAAATGTGTTCACGTGTATTTTTCACTGGGGTTACAATACAGACAACTTTTACTCTAACTTGTAATGTAAAATCTAGTCAAGTGGGTAAGCGGAGCGCTTCCTATTTCATCCACGAGGTTACTCAGCGGTGGATTAATTTAGGGTTCCTAGAACCACCCCCATTTTTGTAGCTTAAGGCATTATGCCAAAGGGGTTATGTTCTAGTTGAGCGGATAGGGACATACCCTTTTCTAAAACCTGCAATACAATGTGATGTGGAGTGGTGTGTTTTTATCTTGCTTAACTTAATGTGGTTTAAGTAACACATCGTTTGGCAACCTCATGAAAAACATGTATTAGAAGGTTTCGTTTTTGCAACTCCTTTCTTTGACAAGCGTTAGGCCCTAAATGTAAGGAATCAGTAATCTTCCACCACAAATAATGATATAAAAAGGAGTTTGCGTGTCATTTTTGATTCCTAAGATCACCAAAAGTGTGAAGGAAGAGCATACACAAAGCAAAAATTCCACTAAAACAAGCCTTTTTAATGAAAAATACTTTAAGTGTGCTTTGCAAAAGGTAGATTTATTTTTAACCAATTTTGAAAGGTTAATCCAATTTAGGAAGCATAAAATAAGTGTTTTTGAAAGTGACAAAGGTTTTAAAAAGTGTTTTTGATCTCCAAGATCACCTAGAAGGTGTAAGGAGAGAGCATACACACTTTGAAAAATCCCTTTCTAACTAAGAAAATGAAACACTTAAACCATGTTAGTTAAATAACCCAAAAAGAAACCTATAATCACTTGTTAGAGCCTGCAAACAACTAGAAAAAGTCAACAAATTGATCTTATAGCTCGAAGAGAAAAATTAATTTTTAACTTAGACACTTGCACGTCCAGAATGACACATGCACATCCCAACCAATGGATACACGCCCAAACCAACTACACGGGCCTAAAGTTAGGTATGCTTTAGGGTTTCAATGGAGATGCCTGTAGTTTGATGGATACACTTGCAAGCCAAAATGAAAATCAACACAGTATGTCAAAATACACCAAAGGTGTCTCGAGACACGAGTATGCATGATAGTCAACAGAGACACATGTAGTTCGAAGGATACCCGACCCTTTGTAAATGACATGTCGGTGGAAAATTTGACCGACAGGTGTGCGGACCGGTTCGACGGGTGCGCTAGGGTTTTGGCAGAGACACTCCCTCTAGGACACCTACGCGTACACTCGAAAAGCTTTTAAAAGTCATGAAAATTAAAATTTTCAACAATAAAATTAGTTAATTGTTAGTCAAAGAAACCTATTTCTAGTTTAAACCCACAAAATATGCATGAAACAAGGATGATTTATCTTAATAAAAATGAAATCAAGTAAATAACAAGTCGCTTTTTCCTAGAAAGCATGAAAGTGAACTTTAAAAGGCTTGAAGAAGGATTCTAGAGGACAACGGGAATCTCCAATTGGGTGTGCCAAATGTGTGAAATGAAAACTTTGTTTAAAGCTAGAAGATGGGGTAAGAATCTTTAAAGAAACCCCAAAAGCTTTGGAACAAACAACTCAATGACCATCGATTAGAGATAAGCAAAAGCTACCTATTTGCATGCATATATAAAGCTTGAAACAAACAATCAACCTTTAAAAATGACTATATTAGTTCTCTAATCCATGAAATCTATTTGTAAATGAACCTATTAAAGCTCTGGCAATCAGTTATGTGTTTATTGATGTCTCAAAAGCTTAAGAATGGAAGCTCACCATTAATGGCTTATCCATTTACCTAAAGCTTTGAAAAATTTAGTAAATAACAAGTAAATAACTCAAATATGAAATGAAATGACTCTAAAATGACTAAAGCATAACCTAAATAATAAATGAGATGAGAGAGAAAGTCCTTATGAAATGGTGGGAGGGGTACCGTTCTATTTATTATTTTTGGTTTGGAGAAATGAGTGCTTTGGATGCATGTGGGACTAAAATGAGTCAAAAAGGTGATTTTTAGAAAAGCACATTGGGAGGTGTGAATGACGAGGGTCATCAATCTCTCCATTAATAATGTTAATCCAGGGATGGTGTCCAATGACTATATGCATTGAGAGAAAAAAGGTCTTTGGAAAATAGCTCCATTAAATGCAATCCAAACTTGCATAAAATAAAACACACATGCAGAAATGTAAAGGCACACTTACAGAAATAAATTTTGCATGAAGGAAACACACTTGCATAAATGAAATTTCTAAATTAAAATAAACGAAAGATAAATAAGACACCTGCAGGTTCACAACATAAATTGTACGAAAGAAATATCACATAACATGAAATCGAAGTTCACAACAAAAGGAAAACAAAATAAAGAAAGGAACATAAAACATTGAAAGAAAAGAACAAAAAAATTGATCCTTCTTCCTTGGAATGAGTGGCTAGATCATTCCTTGGAAGAGGACTTAATTCATACTTTCAAACTTAATTCAAAACTTGTAGAACAATTTCACTTAAAATATTGAGAAAGAACGGATCTATTATTCTTCGTAGGAAAAATTACATATCAAAGTGTGGGAGGTTGCATCTATAATTCATGCATCTAACCAACTCCTTATTTTGGGAAATATAATCTAATCTTATTTTTATTCCAATCCTAACAACTAAGATCTCCATCTCCACAAAATATGGAGAGAGATATATTATTGGAGTCAAAGTCTTATTTCGCTATTTTAGGAAGATTTACTCCCAAATCTTCTCCTTGCTTTTTGGTAACAAGAATCACAATGATTTTATTCTCCTACTTTATTGGAAGGATGTTTTTCCTCAAAAAATTACTTTTACCAAATACCTCTCCCAAAATTTCCATTTGTATTTGTTGTTTCGACTGTGGAACTTTTGGTGCTCGTCTGATACATTTTTTCCTTGGACTGTAGCTCACGAAAAGTTAGATTTATCTTTATTGGTAAAACCTGTAGAAAATATGAATGAGGTTTTTGTTAAACACATTGATATGAAAAATATCTCTCTCACATTTTCCATTTGATAGTTTTTTTCTGTTTGTGGAACTTTTGGTACTCGTTTGATACACTTTTTCCTTGACTGCAACTCACTAAAAGTTAGATTTCTCTTTATTGGTAAAACTTGTAGAAAATATGAATGAGGTTTTTGTTAAAAACATTTCTATGAAAAAAATTTCTCATATTTTCCATTTGACTTTTCTATTTCTATTTGTGGAACTTTTGGTGCTCGTTTGATACACTTTTTCCTTGGATTGCAACTCACTAAAAGTTAGATTTCTCTTTATTGGTAAAACTTGTAGCAAATATGAATGAGTTTTTGTTAAAAACATTTCTATGAATAAAAAAATCTCTCATATTTTCCATTTTATTATCTAATTATTCAAAATTCCTCATTTTATGCAAGTTCTAAAATTAAGAATGCAAGTTTTGGAACTAAAACTGCAAGTTCCTGAACTAAAACTCCAATTGTTCCGGAGCTAACTCCAATTGTTCCTGGAGCTAACTAAAAACAACTATAACTTTTGCACACCATCTTGGATTGAGATGATTATTTTTGAACTTGCATAATTTTTCGAGAGGAATATGAATATGAAATCATATTTGAGTTTAGATATACTATCCATGATCAATTCCACTTTTCCTAAAACTAGCATTATCTTTCCTTTATGGCCTGTATACACAAGACTTTGCATCTTTCCTAAATAATCAATAGGATTGTTCAAAAAATAGATAAAAAAAGACTTATAAAGAATGAACAAGATATATATCTTATATTCTATCTCAAGCAAACTATAAGTTCTAAGATTACATTTAAATCCACTTTCAAAGGTAACTTGGAAGGACAAAATAATGGTAATTTATGGCCAATTTATGGCCTCATCAGTGAACTAGGTTTGGAAGGCTAAGTGGCTATTTAGAAGGTGAGATATTTTTTTAGAAATTCAAACTCTCCTTAGAAAGTCAAGAAGGGGGTTAATTAACCTAAACAAGGTTAATTAAAGGAAACAAACTTATAGAAGGCTGGTTAGAGGGGGATTAGCAGAGGTTAGAAAGGGTGTTTTACTAGTGTAGTGTAGTAAATTGACATGAGACTAGGATAGTTAGTATGATCTTAGTAATAAGATCATGAAGACCAAATTATAGGTGCCTACAATTGTTTTACGAAGATCCCAAAGGTGCAGAGAGCTGCAAAATTGAAAAATATAGAGTACATAATGTCACACCTAAACTCAGAAAAATGGAGATATGGAGGAATAACCTAGACATAGAACACCCGAGAAAGGGGCGGGGAGCCTACGGATGCTAGAGACTAGTAGTGGGAACCCATGACTGTGAAAATGATTAGAAAACCATCTTTCTCGGGTCAAAAGATGTTCGCTTTTCCTTCATCTTTGGTCATTATGAGATCACACAATGATTGCTGAGGTTGTTAGAATCCCGCAATGAAATAATGACACAGAAACCCTCAAAGATACATAATATCCTAAAAATGAAAAATACAAAATGAGGGGTCGATGGTCCTTAGCTATCAAACAAGTGATATTACTATTGAGTGCTGCACTACATTTCTAACCCAATGTAGTTCTACGTGTGCATGTGTGGAATCATGCCCTAGGTGGTTCTTGTGTGTGTCACACTTGATAGCGAGAAAATTAGCTAGATGTAAAGAAATGTAATAGATGTGTGCATGGAATAAAATATAATCCCTTCCTATGAAGTGTATGCATAATAATGTAGTCCCTTTCCCTTGAATGGATGTTAGAATGGATGCTTGAATGCTCTTGAATAGCTTTTGGATGCAACCTTAGGTGGTGATAGCTAATGTTTAGTGCTTGGTCCCTTATTATGATCACATAACTTTATATTTATATGATTCCCTTGTTTGAATTTCATAATTAACCCCAAAGAGGCTGAGTACCAACAAGATAAGATACTCAAATATCTAGAAAGGACCTAAAATATGTGAACACAGTATAAAGTGGTCAAGGGCGCCCAGAGGGGACAAGGGCACTGGCGCCGCCATCTTGGCTAGGTGCTGATGTCCAAAATGAGAAATTATGAGGTATGAAAATACAACATGGGATAGAAAGGGTGCAAGACAAAAGAAACAACATAAAGAAATAAAAAATGGCTAAAGACATGGGTTAATTAGTACTTTTCTTACTTAGGAATGATATGAATAGTTGTATGATGTAATCATGACTGGATAATTATCCAAAGTGTGTGATTTTGTGTCTATAATATGATGTGTGTCATGGCACTATTTGTACTTCTGTTATTGGTGTGAGAGTATATGTTAAACCAATTGGTAAACATGTTGTGTACAATATTTCCACTTTCTTCTCATTTACAATTCTTTACTAGATGGCATATGATAAAATAATATAAGGGTGTTGGTTAGAAAAAAAGACATGTTTAGAATAAACAATGCTCCGTAAAACTCTGAAGAGATTTGTTGTAAAAATGTTAGATATAGAAAAAAGTGTCATTATAATTACATTGATGTGTAATGTTGTGCATATTGAATAAATTAAAAAATGCATGTTGGATTTTTTTCCCATCCACATATGAATGAAATGTTGTCTAGAATAGTTGAACTATTTATCCACCATCTCCCACATAGTTCCTATAAGTGACTTGTACCCAAGTTTTTCACATTTCTAAAACTCCCTCAAACTACGTCCAACATATTGACATATAAACATTCATTTTTTCCTAAAGTGTTAAGAGTTAAAAGTGAAGTTTTAGTCACCAAAAGTGGAGACACATTCCAAGAAGGTACTTGAAAGTGTTGCAGAGGAAGAAGCAAACACAATGTGAGAAATACCTATATGTGTGTGGGGCATGGACTTTTGGCTTAAGTGGAAGTTCCCAAAAAGAATGAAAATGGAACCTAGTGCAATTGAGTATGAAGGGATGTTTAAAGAAGGATTTTGTAGCCACATCAGAAAATTTAAGGAATATTGAGGCCAAAAGTTGACTTGCTGTATTTTGTATAATTTTATATATTGCGTAGTATTCAATGTCTATGTAAAGTTTAGATATGAAAAAATAGTTAATATGTAAAACTCCTCCATCCTATAAAGAGAATATGAAATAGTCATTTAACCTATAAAGGGAATATGAAGGGACTAAAAGGCTAACATTCACCTTAGATTGTGTAAAACAATGTAAGAACATTGCATAAAAGGTTGATTTTGGAATATAGATTATTGGTTATTGGTTAGAGATTTCTAGTAAGGTTTTTTTGTGGATCTTTACAATAAGGAAATTCTGGTTTTATGTAACATTTATCTCTATCTAGTTGTATTATTCCATTATGTAACTTCCAAGTATGTGGCGTATTGTGCAAACCATATGTTGTGATAATTAGGCTCTACCACACTTTGTTTAAAGGGATGTATTATAAATTCCCTAGACTAAAACAATAGTATATCCTAATGAGTGATTCTAGGGACTAATGCTAAAAATGGCTCAATGACACATGGGTTGAATGGAAATGTGAAAATAATGTAGTCCAAAACCAAGATATTCATATATCAATGGTTAGTTCTTTTACAACGTTTCACACTTTGGAGAGCACCGAGAGGGATTTTTGAATAAAAGGATGACTACTATACTCATGAATGATTTACAATTTATGTTCCACCAAAACCTTATACTAATTTTTAATACAAAAACATTAGGAGACGTTGAGTGTTAACCCAAAATCCCCCAAAAGTACACATTTATAGAACACCATGGGGGAAGATCACATTGTTGCATGATGGAGTCAATATGTGTTAAGAAGGTGAAAAAAAAAAGAAACCCCAAAAAATGACATTTTTCATAGACCTAAAGATTGCAAAGGCTGAATTAAGCAAGAAAATATGGCATGATAACAAATAATGTCCCACCATTGTGCACTTAGACACCAATGTAAATAGTTACATGGAGATTCCAGACCATAAAAAACTACATGAACTAGACCAAAACACGAGAAAAACCCCATGAGGAAGTTCCACCTAAGGAGCCAACAAGAGAGAAGAATAATAAGAAAAAGAGTACTACTTAAGCCGACCAGAGTAGATAAAGATTGAAACAAATCCAAGGTTCCCAAGATGGTTTACTAAACTAATTTTTGACCAACTCTAAGTAAGTAGAACTAAAGTCAATTGCATTTAAAGACGTGGGAACAAAACTATACACACCGAGGTGTAGGAAAGATATACATGGAAAGCTATCGATGAGCTCAAGTAATGTGGACATTTATAGGAAGAAGAAATGATCAAATTACCACCTCTTCCTCACTCTTTTATGATAACTATTCATAGGAAAATGTAACACAAGGATAATTGTTGTGAAATACTTGCACAAGGGTTCAAATATTCTAGAAAAATATAAAATCTAAGCCACAATTTCAACTAATTAACGTGGTCAAATAAGAGGAGGATATAACCACAACTCCATGAAAGTGTAGGCTTTTGGATAGGGGATGAAGAAAAAAAGATAAGAGATCTCATTCAAATTCATGCACATATCATTCCTAGACGAGGAGCTTAAGGCTATAAGTTGGAGAGTTTAAATAAGAAGTAGAGATTCTTTGACTTTGTAGATGACATGAACAAAGAGTTAGAAAAGACACCCGCAAAGAAGAAAACCATACAAAAAATGGAGAAACAAAAAAATGAAAAATAAAATCTAAAAATGCATAGGACACATAAAACTACCATCCCTAATTAACAATGCAATAAACTTCTAGTAATTTCTCCCCTATGCCATCACCACCAACACATACAATCCATACGAGTATGAAATAAGTTGAACAACCAAGTGTGTAACCATAAATGAAGGAATACAAACCAAAAATCATATAGGAAAGTGCACAAGAGATCCCAGGTAATAAATCCCGACCGCACAACATATAAAAGCAAAAGATAAAAAAGAGTAAGAGGAAGAGTTGAAAAAATATACTATGGATAAATAAGAAGAGAAAAGATGCAAACATGAAGAAGATTCCAAAGAAGCCTTACGGAAGGAGGAGGAAGATACAATTTCACATAATAAAGAAAGAAAAAGGAAATGTAAGGACGAGGAAGATGAAGCGGATAAAAAGGCTGAGGAAGATTAGAAAGGTAAAAAGGAGGAATAAAAACTAATGAAATGCTAAGATATAGAAACATGCAATTACGTAAGACAAGGTACAAAGGACATACTAAGAGAGAGAAAAGAAGGAACAAGAGAAGAAATAAGAGGAAGAAAAGAAAAGAAAAGAAGAAATGAAGGAGGAAGAAGAAAAGAAGATAGGGCAAGAGTAGAAGAGAAAAAGAAGAAGAAAAGAAGGCTAAAGAGGACAAGAAGATCAAATAAGCCAAGGAAAAAATAGACTGACCAGACTCATATTGCACAAGAGCAAGAGTTTCTAAAGGTAAAGGTAGAGTAGAAACAAAAAGAAGGAAAAACATCCAAATTTGTACTGTTAACCTTTAAATTTACCTTAACGGGAAGGTGTTGTTTAAAAATTGTCAAAATTCCTTAAACCTTCTTGAATTCTTCTTTCTTGAATGTGCTTTTAAAATTTCAAGGTTTTCCAAAACTCCGAAGTCCAAATTTTTCAGATTTCATGTTTCGGGGTTTTTGCTTTTTGGAACTTTGTTGATTGCGAAATAAAATTTTGATTTGGAGTTCGAACTCCAAAGTTGAAAGTCTGAAATTTTGGACTTTTCAGACTTTCGGGTTTCAAAATCCTCTTTAGTATTTTTTGTTATTTTCGTGTCCAAGTTTTGAAGTTCCAAACTATGAAATCCCGAAAGACTGAAATTTTGGAATTTCGGACTTTCGGGTTTCAGAGCCTCACGTTGTTTTTGTGGATAATTTCACTCTGGAGTTTCGAAGTCTAAAACTTCAAAGTTCTGAAGTCTGAAACTTTGAAGTTTTGAAATTTTAGAATTTTGGACTTGTGGGGTTTTAGAACTTCAGACTTTTGGGGTTTTTGAACTTTGGGTTTCACATTGCAATGATTGTGCTTCATTTTAAAGTTTTGGGGTTGTAATTTCAGACCTTCCACAAACATTTAATTTCTAACTACCCTCACATGTGTTGGCTTCCGAGCATTAATTCTAGGGTTTCCTATATAAACTCAAATTTTTACCTGTCATTTTCACCTAGCTTTTTCTCTGACACTCTATTTTTACCACACCATTTTGTACTTTCAAGGCATCATTTTCAAGGTAAAATTTTTAAAGTTATTTCTTTTTGGTTATGATTGATCGAGGTTTTGTTTTTTCATTTTTTCTTTTATTTGTTCTTCTTTTCTTGCTTGACATGGAAACCCTTATCATCCGACGTTCTTCCTTTAGCCATGACATTTGTTTCTCTTCTCAATACTGCAAACTTCAATTCATGCAGGCATCTAGTTTTATCAAGTCCAAGAATTGTGTAACCATTTCCTTCAATTTTTGTTCTGTGCCTTTCAGATTTTCGGAGGTCACAATTTCAGGTTTTCAGAGATCGCAGTTTTGGAGTTTGTACTTTCGAGTTTCGAGGTTGCGCTTTTGGAGTTTACAATTTTGGAGTTTTAGAGGTCGTAGTTTTGGGCTTTCGGTATTTGGGGTTTCAGAGATTTGATTTTGGGGTTTCGGGACTATGAGGAGTTTGGGATTTTGGAGGTTTGTATTTTAGAGTTGAAGCCTTTTGAGTTACCATTTTCAGACTTTTAGACTTTAGGATTTTGGAACCTTTACGGTTTCTTACAAAATTCCCAAAGACTATTCAGATTCTAAATTCTGAATTAATGTCAACTTCCTTGTCAAGGGGTAAGGGAAAGATGAAGTACACATTTTTAGGAGTTTCCCCTCACTCATGCCTATCTTCGATTTGGGGAATATTGGAGATACTAACCTTGGAAAAATAGATTTTCCAGATTTCTAGGAAATATTAAAAGCTCCTAATAAGAATCCTTAGATGTAGGCCATATTCGATAGTGGGCTCACTCTCTGCTGTAGGTTTTCCTTCATCCATGCACTTTTGTCTTGAGCTCGTCTTAGAAATGACAACCCATTTTGATAAGGATTTTGAATCGGTAAAAGATGATGATGTAAGGTCGTAATCAGGTTGGATGTCGATTTCTTTGAGGATTTATTTAAACTTCTAGATGTTGAAGGATATACAAAAATTTCACCAGAATCCACCGTGGAACATTGGGATAAAGAAATTGAACTATGTACAAAGGTTATAATGAAGAGTTACTTGGCCAAGAGTGTCATTAAGCTTCCTAAAACATTGTTCCACTCAGAATTCATTTAGAAAGTTAGTGATCTTATTGTATTGTTGAGTCAAATTTTGGGTCTCGCTTCTGTGAAGGAGTTTTAGGAATGGATGTTCCTCTACATTTCTACTATAAAGAAGAATAAGGAGTTCATATGATGGGGGAACATATCAACAACTCAATTTGTTTTCAATTGGGAAATGTTTTAACATCTAAAAACTTCTTCATGACTTCCTTCCTCGTTTATGCTGCTTTTGCCATGGGGGAATTCAATGGTTTGAACACAAAAGGTGTCAAAAGTGTGTCATAGATTTATCACTTTTATCCTCAAATTACAATGGAAGAAGGCAACAAACATTTTTGTAGAGTCAATGATGCCTTTTTGCTTTCCTCCTTTATCATTTTGATAAGGATTTGTATAATCAAAGGATTTCTGATGAAGCTTTTAAAGAGGTATGGGAATGGGGAGCCATCTATCTTTAGTTCCCAACATTTACATACATCAGGATTCCTAGTTTCTTGGTGCCCTAAGCAAGTTACCAAGATGTCCTACTTGACAAATGAGTTTTATTAGAATTGGTTCAAAAATTGTTGGATTATCACAAAATTCAAAACAAACGACATAAGGTGGGAGTTTAGTTTCCTATTTCAATAGGAAGATATACATGTGCCAACATTTATAAAGCAAAGAATGTGGATGGAGAAATGTCGAAAGTTACTTTGAGAACTTTCCATCCCGAACCAACTTTGATTACTGGGGTAAATTCAATGAAACAGGGTTGGCCAGTTCTCACGTGCCTCAGCTAGAGGATATTTGGATTCATTGTTGGGATGAGGTTATCATCATGCAATGAGAATATGAAAGGTTGACTTTGAATGAGGTTAGAAAATTCAGTATTGTGGATATTCCTAAGGGATGGAGGACGATGATGAAGTATTGGATCCAGTGTATAGGAACAATAATGTTGCCGATCAACCTTTGCCATGGATAGATTGGTCCAAGGAAGAAATTTTTAATACTAAGGAAAGAGTGGGGCCCATTATTCAAAGGACATATGATTGGTTGGATACCTTGGGAATTTCACCCAAAGGGATAGATCAATCTATAAGAGTAGAATCCCAACCAACATTGAGTCTCCCTACACCCATGAAAGGTAAAAGGTCTACTCAAAAGGCCAATATAATTCCAAGGAAGATCTCATTTGTTGTTGGGAGTTCCTCTCTTCCAAAATTTCCCATTGCCAAGGTTGTGTCCCCTACAATACAAGTAACAGAGGTTGTCGAAGTCAATGATTCTCTAATTGTATCACAAGATTTTCCACCCCTTCTTCATTATCATTGTCATTATCTTCAGCTCCACTTTCCCAATCATTATCCACTACTCCTTCACTCCTCTCTGCTTCTCCATATCCATCCATGGACCAAGTATTTTCATCCCTTCCTGTCCTCTCAGTAGGGGAAATGATTGGTTCTCTAGTTTCTACTCCATTGTCTCAAAGCAGCTTCATTTCCTTCCATTTCAACTTCCAGTCTTATTGCATCCACTCCTAAGGCTATTCTCACTTCCACCCCTTCTATCATTACCATCCACGTTTCATTGCAAACTAATATTACCAATGCTATTGTTTTATCTAGTGCTCCAGTGCTAAATCAACCATGTCACTTTCATCTACGTCCACTATACCTGAATGGCTATATCGCCAAACCCCAAAATAGAAGAAGAAGGTGCCTCTTATAGACGTGATATATTTGAGTGTGTTGGAACCTACTCCAAAGAGACATGCCAAATAACCAAATATCATCTCTATTTTATCATTAAACCGATCAAGAGAAAGGGTCATGGAAGTAGCCCCCCGTTGAGGGGAAAACTAAAGAAACTATAACAACAACAGATTATCAGATCTCTAGGTTTTCACTAGGGAAGGAAACACATGAAGGCACCAAACAAGATGTTCAGGTGGCCCTTGGAAATTTTTTAGAGAAATATGATAAAGATAAAGCTTCCAAAGATGAATTGAAGTTGAAGGTTGAACAACTCACTTCCCTATTAAGGAAAGTAACACAACCCACTCCAACTACTGATCCTTCAACTACAACTAATTTGATAGTTTCTTTTGGTTTAGATTATATTTCATATCATGAAATTGAGAAGATAGGTCAAAAGGGAAGATCAATTGATGGATGGATAGAATGAATGATTTAAGAAGCTAATCCTTTGGTTAAAACAACTGTTGAATTGTATAATGATTTACAAACTGAGAGGACTTCTATTCACATGATAGATGAAATTCTCTCTGAGGATAACAATAATTTGAATATGAATTTAACTACATGGAGTGAGATTAGAGATATGGACCTATATTTACTCCTTCAAGAAGGAGTAATTGATGATGTTTCTAAATTTTTTGAGTTTCAAAAGGCCATGGAATTTAGATCCCAAGTGTTGCAGGACTTGATTAAGAAATTGGATGATAAACGCATGGAAGGTTTAAATGATATTTCGGAGGAGTTTGATAATATCAACTACAAGTTTTTCAATGAGAATATTGATGCTCTTCCAGTGGACCAAATTAAATCAAACTTCAAAGATTTGGTAACAGAATATGATGAAATAACTAAAAATTTCAATAACAATTCAATTGACAGGTTGGTCTTGTGCCAGAATTTTATAAGTCATTGAAGAAAGTGGTTAATAAGTTGAAAAGGTTTCTAGCTAAAGTTACAAGGGATATTGATACAATAGATGTGGTGAATCATTATTCTTGTAGACCAAAGGAAGGAGAGGTACATGGAATAATTAAATGTTTTGTTGAATACAAACACCGGATGGCTATGTGGGAAGAAGAAGATCAGGAAAAACGAGCAAGAGATGTAGGTCCAAGCTGAGCTAGAAAACCATGAGTGGGATGGTTCCAAGCTCTGAACCAATCAAAGTTGCAAGGTTAACTTAGTAAAAATTTTGCAACAACTTTGCTATTTTTATGGGAGCTTTTTCCCTTGAACTTATTATACTCTATTTTTAGTAATTTGTTAGTTAAGGTTCAACTGTAATGGCTCAACCTTTGGAACTTATAAATAGTTAAAAATGCATTAAGTTTAGATATAGATAGATCATTTGGAGAAGTTACTCTTCAAGCTTGGAAGAGTGCTTCATATACTTTGAGCCTTTTAGTTATATTCAGAACAATATTTTTCCATGAAAAGTCTGGTTTATTATGTTAATCATTGATCAATTTATAACTTGTGAATGTTTAATTCCTTGATGTGATTGGTTAATATTACTTTATCCCAATTATCTTGTTCAATTCATGTGAAAAGTGATATCGCTACTTTTATATCAGTTGTGGAAAAGTTGTTTCCTTTTTGTTACAAGGTTGCATTATTATTTATAGGCATGGATAGAGGAGGATTGAAAGACATGTGCATATCATATATTGTTGTGGGGAGTTGATTGTGCATTTAAGTGGGTCTATTTGTTCAATATACTTGGTGCATCACCTTTTCCTTTTGTTATCTCGACTTTAAGCTCATCAGTTGAGTAGATTAGAATTATTTTCAAATTTTTTAGCCTTGCATATTGATCTTAAATCAAGTGCTCAAAGTTTCAAAGGAAGCTGGCCTTATCCAAAGGTTCATCCCAAGGTGACAAGGTTCCACACCTTAGGGATGTTCCAACGTTGGTGCATGATCCACGTGACAACATTACCCACTCCACCGATAACAAAGACTCCTCATGTCCAAATTTCAAGCATGTAGACAAAGGAGAAGAGAAAATATATCTCAATGGAGGTAGGAATCTCTAACTCCAAACCAATAATGATAGAAACAAAAAGGAAGGAGGGGATACTCAAACATTCCGGTGGATTGCAGACCGACTACAACCTATATTTGGAAGTGAAATCTTGTCCTACCCTCTTCACACAAAGACACCATGGTGCCACACATTACACATAAACCTATACAAGATACCACCACATAAGCCATTGTCGATTACTATTGAGGTGGATATAGAGTAGTTGCCACTACAAACTTAGATAGAGGGTGCAAACATCCTGGTAAGAAAATATCATTGTGGCTACTTTGTAATTGGTGTAGCAAAAGAAAATTTGGATAAAATATTTAGTATGAAGCAAAAATTGAGGAAAATTATCCCAAGCTTGTCACCTAAATAATAGGTAACCAATTAATGAGTGATAAAATCCACCTAATCTCTATAGTTAGTGATTTGGTGGTAATTTCAAGAATAAGATATTGCATGTAAATTCAAGAATTAAGTTCCCTAGGTGAAGAGGGAGGTGAAGGGTGTCATTTGAAGTTATTGTATTAGAATGTTTAGTTATAAATTGTAGAAACTAGAAAACACACTTGCATAAGTTCTCCTATTCAAAAATAGTAAAAACATCATAAAATATAATAATCCCCTAAAACAATAATCCAATAAAAGCAAATAAAAAAATATAAAAATCCAAAAAATGGTGATAAAAGACGTCTCATCATTCATTTACTAATCCTCAACCACTCGCATTTAATTTTGACCATCCCACTACCTATATGCATGCCCAATGCACTATGGACCCTTATCATATCATCCATCTATGCACATTGCACCCATATCTGTCACATTCTTCTAGGAACTAAAAAAATATAAAACACCATTCACCCCCATCTTATCAATCCCTTGACTCTTTGTGCACTTAAGCCCATACTTGAGTTTTTGATTCTTTTCTCACATATTTTGGTACTACAGGTTTTGGAGAGGTGAAGGCAGATCACAAAGGACTAGTGAAACTTGCAAGATTATTGTTTTGGTGAAATTTCAACACAAAGCCGGTCGTGCTCGCAAATCGACGTCAACCTCCGTGTGATGTTTGGTGAATCACACTTGCGAATGGTTTGCATGATCGAGTCGGTATAGCATTCATTTTAATGCATTGTTTTGACATTTTTATTCAATATTTTTTTTAATCTCCTTATATGGTTAGGGATATGACGAGGCATGTCACCTAACAAAAAAAACTAACGTTTTTCTAAGTGTGTTTGTGTGTAGGTTATATATTCAGATCATAAAGTTTACTCACTTTATTCATTTTCTCTTTTAAATGACAATGTAAGACCGTTTATTTAGTAGCATTGATTTGGAGATTTCTATATCAACTAATACATCTTGCTTTGGTGATCCAAATCTAGGCATACATTTTGGCAACCACAATGGGACCATTTTTGGTTGAGGGTAAATTACTTTGTTTTCTCGAATGTAATTGTAGACACCTATTCCCGGTCACACCCCTCACACTATCATTCAAAGGTCCTAAAAACTATCTTACTAACCTAAATCATGAATTACCCTCGTAAAATCATATTTACCTTCCTACATATCCTATTTACTCACCCTAAACCTCCCTAACCATCTACAACCCATCCTAAGCCACTCTTATCCCAATATTTTAATCCCTAAACCCCTTAACCTATTCTTAACCACATAACCTCACATCCCCACCTAAGAAAGCCCAACTTGAAAGTGGTTAAAATCACTTCCAAGTTGTTTTCCCCACATTTTCCAGTTTGTCAACGATCTTAACCGATTGGAATTAATTAAAAATAGAACCAAAATCCTCCCGGTTTAGGATCCTCAAGCATTACAACAAAGCTTTGTCATGTTAGAAAACCAAATGAAATTGTGACGAACATCCAAATGTCCTCAACACCCCTGTCAAGCCATCGATGCTCAACAATATCTTGTAAGCATTTATATCTCTATCCAGTCCATTTTCACATCAAAGGTAATCAAATCCTCATCTCTGTTTGTCTTCACTTTATTAACATATCATATATAAGCCAAATCAATCATCTTAAGTCTCCATTTTTGTCAAAATCTCTCTTTTTATCAATATATCAACTCTTACATAATAATCGCTAATGATTCTATCTAAATCGTTAATGATTTTGATTGAATCACCCATGATTGTTTTCATTATATCATTCTACCACATTTACATACTTTTAAAGTATTTCATCAATATGTTTTGGCCTAATCTATCTTATTACAAGACATGTCCTCTGTAGATAATAGTTCCAGTGTGCAACACACCCCATTACCGTATCTACGATCTTTCATCATGTAGTAAACCTTCATGTGGGAGTATTTTGACATCACACATGAACTTAGTTTGTGTATCATTTCCCTCACACCTGAAATTGAAGACATCAAGAACAACTTGAAGTGATACGTGAAATACAAGATGCATCAAAACAATCTCTGGTTTGAGTACTTCTTGAACTTTAAGCTTGTTGTAGCCCTTTCTTGGGTCACTTACTACGTAAAACAAGATCTCTCCATCCCTCTCAAATTCTAATAATATTTTCATTATCTTATTGCATATCATATCACTTGATTATAAACACGAGTTGACATCCTTCAAGAAGTCCTTTGGATTCCTAGGATCAACCTTTGCCAAACAACTCATTTAATCAATATCTAATATTTTTCTTGTTTATATGTCGGTGTATACATGCCCCTTCACTCAATAAAGGAGGAGTCTTCTACATTATTCTTATACCCACTCACCTCGACATAACATTTGTCAGTGCAGGTATCATTAAACCTTGCTAATTTTAGGATTTTTGGTGTTTATCATATTATTGACTAACCAAATTCACCTCAAACATCCTAGCACACTTGGTGGGACCCATAGTCCCTTATTGATTAGATTTAATATATTTTTGTGTCTTATCTTTTCAATATCATCTAAATATGTAGCTTGGACTGCCTCATTGTCATTATTTCAAAATGCGTAAAAATTAAAAACTAAAATAAAAAAGGAATAACGATCACATGTACATTCTTTCTTTCATTTTATTTCATAATTGCATCTTTAAATGACATGTTTTCATCAAAATAAATTTTTTTGGGGTCTCATTCTACTTGTTCACATAGTCAAATTAAGAGTTAACCAAATTGAATTCACAAAAATCACTTCACACATAACCAAATCACATATCAAATCAAAATTTGCATCTAAACAATCCCTTCCAGAAGACCTACTTGGATTTCATCACCAAGGGGAAAAGTCAACTCAATGTTTTGGGTGAGTATAAACAAAATGGTGGGAAATATATTAGATAAGTACCCGACACCCTTATCATTGTGGGACCATGAAGTTAGGGGGTAGGCCCCAATATCACGCCTCATATCGACACCAATACAAATATGGGCCTAATGTACCTTTGGGTATATCGAGGAATATGACCTTAAACTCACCTGAAACCAACCTTAGATGACCTTTCCTTAGTCCCCTTTCAACCATTTTCTCATTTCACACTTTTCTTAAATTAAATAAGATAATCATTTTTTTTATGTAATGCTTTCAATTGTTTTAAAAACTCTTTTTTTTTTTTTTCATTGATTGTTTGATTAGTTCATGGTTTTAACTAGACAAAAATATTGTCTTCAAAATGCCAATGGTATGACCAACCCTCTTCAGCACTCACTAGACTCTCTCGAGTCCCATATTAAAAATATTCCAAACATAATAGATCAATTTGATGACCTTTAGAGACCGGTCCAGAACCCCCACACTCTCCCAATACTCAATATATGACATTAGAAGCCCCATGTCTTGATCCTCCTAATTTTTTTAGAGTGGTGACCCCATCTTCACTAAACTCTTAGACACAAATATGATTTCCCTTTCTAGCTACCTTTCTACCAAGGGCATGCATATCACATGTGCCCCTATCCAGAATATGGTCCAACTTCTAAAGTCACCACTATGATTATTCTAAACTCTATGATCCCAATTATCAACTCATCATATAAAAATCTCCCCTTACCCTCCACTAGTGATGTAAGCATATCAACACCTGCTTCATCATCCATTGTCACTAGTTTCGATCTTAACGCTAGCTCATAAAAATACATGTCCGACCAATAGCCATCTATGTCATCAACTCCTTCGTCGAGCTCATTAGCCACACAAACCCACACTATGACATCCCCTTCCATATCTAGTGCCTTAGCCTCCAATGATCCTCTCCCACCACCTGTAAGCTCAATTGTGTTCCTTTTATTTCGACCCCTCCTATCGCATCTCAATTTACCCCACCACAACAACCTACATCCTCAATCCAAAATCTAGTCTTATCTATCCCCACATCTATACCCCTTCAATACAAGTTCCATCACTAGTACTCACCCCTTTTCACAACAAGAATCCACTGCCCTTGTCTCACAATATAGCACCATCCCTTCTCAATATATATCACAACCATCCCAACCTCTTATCAACACTTCTATTCCTATTCCTTATCAATACATTCAACCCTCACAACCCTTAATCTCTCAACATCCCCACAATATCCCAATGAGTTCCCTCTTCATCATAATATCCCTTTACTATATCATTTGTACCAACAATCAAACCCCCATCCTTATAACCAAGCTTTTCCCTCTTCTTCACATACACAACAACCTCATAATGATCCCATGCAGACATTACTAAGCAGAATAACAAGCCTTGAAGTCACCACCATGGGACCCAAGAACAATCTCTCATACGAACAAATTTGTAATGAACCTATCCACCCATTAATACCTTTTAAGGCCTATCCCCCACACTGGGAACTCCTGAAATTCATTAAATTATACAATAAGGAGGACCTGCAACAACACATCAGAGATTTTTGCCATGCATGCTATCTTATTGCCCATGACCAAGATCTCATGTTGAGGAGATTTACCATGTCCTTAGTAGGGCCCACCCTTGATTGGTATAATAACACCCCGCAATATTACCTCCTCTCTTTCACATAACTCACATAGTTATTCCAGAGCATTTCTCCATCAAAATTGCTCGTAATATATCCATCACTGATCTCTATGCTATTAAACAATTTAAAGATGAGTCTGTTATATATTTCATTGCCAGATGGCAGGGATTATCGATCAAGTATCCTTATCTCTTCCAAAAATAAGTTGATCAAGTTATTTTCTCAATCCTTTGTACCAAACACATATCATCAACCCTCCAAATCTAATCCTTTCAAACATTCGATGAAGCCTTTACCATGGCCCGAAAACTAGAGCTTTGCACTCTTGAAGATGGTAAGGTTAAACTCAAGTCTAAGAAACCCAAACCCGAGTCTTCATTTAAAACTTCTTCTAGTAAAAATCTAAAGGATCAGCTAACACGGTCGTGGTGAAATCTACATCTAAAAATCACTTAAGGAATCGAAATGAATTTGACTTCAACGTAACTACACACCTATAAGGGAGTCTTATAGCGATGTCTTTGAAAACTTCTAGTTGTTTGCATGATTAAAATCCCTCTTATCCACCATGTTGACATATCCATATCTAAACCCTCATGGTATAGAGACAATGATTATTGTAAGTACCATCAAGTCCGAGGCCATGACATTGAAAGGTGTTGTTCATTCATAAATTTCCTTCAGGATCTTATTGACCAAGGTGACTTGTAACTTAACAATCTGAACGTGCCTCCAAATCAAAACTTGGATGCATTTAAAAACATTTCCCAAATCATCCCCCATCTACCAGTCAACCCCAATCCAACACCATCAAATCCCATCATACTATCAATATTATCAAAGAACTCCCACTTATAGCCTCAACACCCAATGTTTCTATGATCGAGACATTAACTAAATCATTAGACTTTTCCAATATTTTTACTACCAAGACCACAAGTCCACTAACATCACAACATATAGAATCTATCACGTCCCCTTCAAACTTCCCCATCATGCCTCCAAGAGCTCTAGAAAAGAAACCATCATATAAATTTTAAAGATCTCTTTCAAGACCATGTCACTCAAAACCACATTAGAAATTTCAATAATCCCACTAGACAATCCATAAATCATTCATCTAGAAAAATAGAAATTGTACCACAAGATCATCAGACAACCTTATCACGAAATATGCAACCCTCACCTTCCATATTAGGGCCTCATCCCTCATCTAAGTTCATGATTACCGTTATAGAATATAGGGTTATTCCTCGACTAACATCTAAACGTGCAACACAAAACTCAACGTTGTTATCTCAAACCTCTAAATCATCAAACGATATACAAATTCCTTCATTCTCATCATCATCCCAGACAACTATGACTAAATATTATACTAGAATCCTTGAAAATATTATCCAATAATATCTCATAACACTACCCCTTACTAAGTCATTTGAATCTCAAGGGTGGAAGCCCTATTGGTATGATTATGAAGCATTTTGTACATACCATCGATACCAAAACAATCCAATGAGGACTGTAAATCCCTCCATACTACGATTCAAATCCTTGTAAGCAAAGAACTTCTTTTTGCATGGATCCAAAACATCTAGATGTAATCAAACCTAGCCATCAAATCAAACCAACATGTCAAATCCTTAAATATACTACTTCCAAACCACCACCCAACACCACTTCCAAATCTAACAAGAGTGAGGCTTCCTCCAACAAAACCCCACTCCATTAGATAGATGTCATTCGTATAACCATAAGAACATGTGCACAAGACTCGAAGGCCCCAAATAAAAATGGGCCCAAAGTCTCTATCTCCCTTGCCCCTTTGAGTCACCTAACTTGCCATCTTATTCAAGCCCAAGGTGTTTATCCTTGCCTCCCTACACACCCAATCTACCACCTCCATACAAAACATTTTCATCATACAACTACACCAATATGCTATTAAGATGTCTCTTTATGATCTTGTTACAAATTCTCTGCAACACTAAAGCAATGATTGAGGATCTTCGATCTATCTCAACATTATCGATGAACCACAACCATTTGCCAATTTTGTCGAACTCTTAAAATGTCTGTTGTTACCACCTTTGATGAATCTAAAATCCCATCCTTACATCCTGAAGACCACGATCTTCCTATATTCATTACCACCCAAATCAACGATACTCTTGTCTAGAGAGTTATGATCGACAATGACGTGCCAATATCAACATCATATCATCCATGCTTTGAAACAACTTCGCTTACTCGACAACATCATTAGCTAGTCACTTGTTTTGTTACGCACCTTTAACGACATCTTCACCCCTACATTATGCACGATCATTTTACCCATCAAAATAGGTGTTAAGAGTCTCCATGAGCTCTTCTATCTCATAGAAGGAGAGTTTAGTATATAACATCCTGTTAGGATGCCCTTGGATACACGATATGCATTGTATCCCATCAACACTACATCATTGTCTAAAGTATGAAAATTATGGTAAAACTTTATTTGTTTCCACCATATCCAAATCATTTTAAGGCCTCCCACATGACTTATAGTCCCAAAATGTGCTTTCTACTACGAAATTATACATCGTCAAATCAAGCTTAAAGGAGATATTTCATCCCCGCATCTAAGATACCGGATGATAGATCTTTTGAAGACATTATGAAATGCCTCTCCTTGGGGGAGTTACCATTATATCCCTCAACTTTCTCCCTACACCTAAAATGTATGGGAGACCCAACAAATATCCACTCTATGAGCCTAATGTTGAAGATATCATTCCCTTCAATCCCCCATTCTTACAAACATCATTAGTATATAATGACATCAACCGTATCTTCATCTCATCTTGAAACTAAGCCACACACTAATCCTTTCTCCTCAGGATTATCATTCCTAGATAGGCCTTGGTTTGCATAGAATTACCTTTACCACTTTGCGAATGGAAATGCTTTGGTTTGGGTCGTTATGAACAAGGTCCGCATGACCTCCCTTTGAAAATATGAGAAAGCCTCATAAGAAATATGGTCTCGGTTTCAAGCTCCCTTCTTTAGAGCCATCATCATCCATACCAGAACCCTTGAAACCTTCATCATCATCGTCAAATCCACTCTTTGATGATGACAACACCATATCCATTCCTCCTAATTTTTTTAATCAATACTATCTCACTTGGATCGTTGACTTATCAAGCCCATGACAAAATTGAAACTATTCCTCTCTCGTTACCACACATGATAGAGGAGGACTCCCCATTATCAACATTCTACATAATCATGATGATGACACTATCCTAACTTATATGGGGGCCAATGATCACCACCTTAAAAATCCCTACCCCCTGACACATCCACACTCCTTAACGAATCAACCATCGATGTTAATATCGGCACACCTCAAGAGCTGCACATTGTTAAGATTAGCCAAGCATTAGACTCGTGTGAACTCCAAGAATTCACCACCTTCCTATCCAAACATAGTAAAACCTTCCCATTATCCTATAGTGACATGTCGGGCATAGACCCTAATATCATCATCCACAACATCGTTACAGTCCTAGGTGCTAAACCTATGAAACAAAAACTTAGTAAAATGCATCCTCATGTTGCACTACTAGTCAAAGAAGAAATCCAATTTCATCATACCTAATGATTATCCATAATGTATTTATAACATTATACTTGTCACCAAATCCACGAGAAATTTATGCATCTGCATGGACTTCTGGGACCTTAACCTCACTTGCCCTAAAAATGATTTTCCTTTACCTAAAATCAACTAAATCATCAATTTAACAACATTCCATGAGATGTTATCCATTATGGATAGTTTTTCTAGTTATAATCAAATCCTTATCACACCATAAGATCAACACAAGACCTCTTTCATCACCCCATGGGGAACTTTCTGCTATAGAGTAATACCTTTTTGTCTAAAAATGCAAGAGCCACATATCAATGCGCCATGACCTACATTTTCCATGATCTTATCCATAAAACCATAGAGGACTACGTCGATTATCTCTTAGGTAAATATAAAGTCTAAAGACACCATATTGTTGTTCGGATGTCATCTTTGTGTGTCTACTACAATTCTTTCTTTGACTTAATCCCGTAAAAAGTGTGTCTTTGGAGTTCTCACAGAAAACTCGATTTATGATATCTATCGAAGTATTAAGTTGATCCCACCCAAGTCAAAGATATCATTGAAATGTCCCCACCATATAATCTTAATTATATTTCTAGTATTTAAGGAAATATCTAATCCATTCATCGGTTCATTTCTCAATTATCAAATCGTTATCAACCTTTCCATCATCTTCTTAGAAAGGACATCCACTTTAAGTGGGATGATAATTGTCAACATGAATTTTATGCTCTCAAAAAATACCTCCTATCACTCCCCTGTGCTCACACCTCCATGCAAGGGGGATCCATTCTATCTTTACATATCCACAATAGACCATGCCTTGGGAGCCATGCTTGCCCATTAAGATGAACAAGGTAAAGAACATGTTGTCTATTACATTAGTTACACCATCCATGAGTACGAAACTTGTTATTTTGAAGCCAAAAATTTGTATTGCACATTATACTTCACAAATTCCAAGATTCATCACTATTTCCTAAATCACAAAACTTAAATCATCAAAACTTCAGTCCATTCAAAACCATGCATTCCAAACTGTATCATAATGATCACATTACTAGGTGGCTCAGGCTTATGACTGAATTCATCCTCAAATTTATCCTTCGAAATCAATTAAGGGAAAGTAATTTTTGACTATCTTGTTGAAGCTCCCATTCCTACCAATGCAATACCTTGCAAACACTTCTCTGATGAATCAATCAACACTCTCTATCAAGACAATGCCCCTCTCAAAATGACCTTATTTTTAAAGGGTCCAAATGCATGATTTCCTTGGTCATATGGTATGGTCATATGAGGGCTTAAAGTTTGTGATTCCTACTAGTAGGTACTTAGCTTCAGCCCCCTTTAATTTTATGTGTGGTGAAGGCAACAACAATTTATTTTGTTTTAGTGGCAAGTAAAATAACTTTTGATTGGTAACTCGGTTTTGAGTGCCATTTTTTTGTAAAAGTGCTTGTTTTTGTGCTCTTTCCATTGGAAATATTTATTTTGAGACTTGAACTATAATTATAAAGTGTCAAATATGGAGGAGTGTTGTAATCAATTGTGGATGCAATTTTGGCTGAGCCCGACGTCCTAAATTTTTGGGAGTTGCATTTTGTACCTATCATGGATTCTAAGAATGATATGCTTTTCTCTGAAGTATGTGGACTTCAAGAGGATATTGTAAAATTTGTGGAAGAAAATAGATCACTCAAGAAGTGAAATTATCTTCTACAATCACTCATTCACGATAAGGATACAATAATACACTTCCTGCAGAACAAACTTGCTAGCCTACAACATCACCATCATATTGTGGACAACCATATCCATGCTCCTAGTCCACTTGCATTGTTGTGCTCTTGTACCCATTGACATTGATCTATCAGTCTTTGAGCCTGAACCTACTTTTGATGCTTCTAAACCTGTGAGGCTTGTTATTGCATGCTCTTCCACATCTGTGCCTATTACAGTACCACATGTTGTGTATCCTACTTCTACTCATTGTATGGATTTTTTAAGAAGCATACCACTACATTCAGTTCTCACATGCTCCGTTCTATGGGTTTCACTAGAGGAGTCATTGGAAAACATTCACAGGGTATTGTTTCCTCTATTCCACATGTTAAGTGGAATTCTCGTCATGACATTGGTTTTGAGCCAGATACTTCATTGGGATCACACATTGACAGAGCTCCTTTTTTTGTTCACTCGACTCTTTTTGAGGATCATGAGCAACACATGAGTTCTACACCTTCACTCAGGCTTGAGAAACCTGAGATTTCAATTGTCAAACATGATCAACTTGACACACATTTTGATGTTCTTTTACATGCACCCATTGTGCATTTTGCACCAAGTCATATGCAGGCATCTTCTTCATCCATCCGTGTTGATTTGGGGTGGATATCTAATCACTCGTGGTGGTGACATAGGCATTCATTGAGAGGACTCTATAGGCGTGGCTCCTCCACCATTCGGCCTCTTGCTCCACTTTCTATACCTTATGCATTGTGATGCTTCTTATTTTGAGCATTTTTCTTTAGCAGGTGTAGTGTATCTCTCTTGTTTGTTGAGAGATTTTGTATCTATATTTTTGACACTTTTGGCATGTTGACAATATCTCTTGTGGGGGATCTATTCTGGTGAAGTCCAGTGTTATTTTGTTAATGTTCGAGTAGTTGATTTTGGAAAACTCATATAGATTTGTAGCGTCACTCCACCCATTCAATAGTATGGGAGGGTGTGGTGTTGATCCTGCTTCTTCGGGTTTCATGTCCTTGCCTTGTTACCTTGGCTTTTCTTGGATTGTGACACTAGATTTTTGTCCTTACCTTGTTGCTTTGGTTTTTGTTCTTGGATCGTGGCACACCTATTTACAATAGTTAATCGAATTATGTTTGGTGTTTCTTTTTTTTCACTTTTGACATCACTCCGTTGATAGTCTCTTTGTATAGAGCTATTCTGGTGGAGCCCAATGTCAGTTGTTTTTGAGTTTTGTGATCGAGTAGTGGATTCAGACCATAATGCACACCAAACTTCTTCAGCATTGTACGAGTTTTTGATCCGAGCTTCTTGGGATGCCTTGGAGCGGGTCTTTACTCTCTTTACTTTGTTGTTACTGGTTTTGGGTACCTTTTGGTGTCCCTTTTTCCCTAGTTATTGTACATGAGTACCTCATCAGGCCTAGTTGTTGGGACTCATACTGTGGACATGCCACATCTATTTTGGCCCCTAGCTTCACTTGAGGGGGGGTGTTAGAGTAGGTATTTACCTTAGCTCATGTTCACCTAGGTACCTTATTTACCTTTATTGTATTTATCCTCACCCACTTATGTGTGTGGATATTTCTTTTATCTTATTTAGATATTAGGAAATATTATCTAGTTGTAGGTTAGTTCTTTCCTTGATCTAGGTATTGATAGTTCTTTCCTTGATCTATGGTATTGACTAGATCCTTGATGTCTAGTTCTCTCCTAAATCTATGGTCTTGACTAGTTCTTTGATGACTAGTTATTTCCTTGATTTATGGCTTGATCTATGACCTTGACTAGTTCTTAGATTGTTATTCCTTACCTATTTAAGCAAGGTCCATTCTCAATGTATTGCATTGAGTTCCATAATAATATATGATATTGTTGCTCATTTGTTTATAAAGGTTTATGTAAAGTTATTCTAGCGAATTGCTTTCATCTTATAGATCATGGTGTTTGATTAGCATCTGTGTTCTTGGCTTGGTACAATCAGGTTATCGTTCTTTTCACCATATTACACTAATACTGGTATTCCTACCATCAATCATATAGAAAACGATTCATTTGACACATGGTACACACAAACATACAAATACCTATCTAATGGAAAAATATCTCCCAATATTTCAAGAAATGGAAAACGATCTTTCCAACAACGCGTGTCTTGACATGACATCTTAAGAGGTATCCTTTACAAAAGAGGATTTGATGGCCTCCTCCTATGGTGTCTCAAAAATAAGGAGGCTCGTCTAATAATCTAAGAATTCTATGACGACATATGTTGTGGACACTTCAACGGTTTAGTTGTTGCTAAATGCATCCTACACATGGGCTACTACTGCCTACACTTAATGAATATTGTTATGACTACGTTAAAAAGTGTATCAAATGTCAACAACATTCCAACCTTATGCATGTTCTTAGCCATGCTCTTCAACTAGCACAAGACCTATGGAATTTTTATTAATGGGGGATTGATGTTATTAGCCTTATAAGCCCTCTCTCATCACATCGACACAATTCTATCATCACAACCACTAAATACTTTACAAAATGGGTGGAAGCTATTCCCCTCATTTCCACTAAAGTAGATAAAATCGTTGACTTCATTCATCATCACATTATATGTTGTTTCAACATTCCTCACAAACTCATCACAAATAATAGTAAATCATTCAAAAACAAAAAAATCAAAAACTTTGTGATACTTATAACATCAAACTCAACTTTTCATCTCCTTATTATCCACAGAAAACTGGCAAGTAAAATCCTATAACAAAACACCCAACAAAATCCTCATGAAAACAGTCGATCAAACCGAAAGGGATTGACATCTCTAAATTCCCTTTGCCTTGTGGGCTTATCAACCATCTTTCAAACTCCTACAAGTGCTACACCCTTCTCATTAGTCTACGACACTAAAGTCATTCTTCCTCTTGAAGTCCAAATCCCGTCACTACACGTGTACTTTAGAGATTTCATCAATGACAAGGATTATCATCAAGAATGTCTATCCAACATAGAACTATTAGATGAACATCATCTAACTACACTTGAACATATCAATGTCTATCAAGAATGCATCAAACGTGCCTATAACAAACACCTTAAACAATGTGACTTCAATGTTGGCGATCTTGTTCTCAAAGAAAAACAACACATCACTAACATGGAAAATTTTCTCAAAAATGGGTTTAAATGTACATTATCAATCATAAATATGGATATGAGACTTTTCGAGATAGCTTCCCTTAATGGGAAACTTGAAAAATATCCTCTCAACGCACTGAACTTGAGGTTGTTCTACTGTTAACTTATCAAATTATGAAATCTTATTTATACTATGATCTCCCCTCATTAACACACACACCCTATCACTCTCGTAATGATTTGGAATCATGTGGTCTTCCATCAACATACCTATTGACAGGGTTCTTCATCAAGTTTTGGATAAACCACAAGTACTAGAATGAAGCCTCCAATGTCTAGAGATAGTCGTGAAGAGATATAGCTAACCGTGAAAGGAAAAGGGAAGCCATTGGATAAACTAAGAAAGCCGCGATAAACTAAGTAAAGCCACGAGATATGGAGAAAGCTCACAAAGACTGGAAAAAATCATGTAACACTATAAAGAGTTGTAGAAGCCGATGTAAAGTCGTGAAATGAAGATAGATCGACAAAAAGCCAACAGAGGTACAAGTCAAAAGAAGTGTGTTTTTGAATCAATTGTATTTTGTATATTTATTGTAACTAATGTATTGTATATGGGTGCATCACGAAAAATATGTGAGTGCCATTTTGAGAGATTTTATACGAGAGTTAGAATAGATAAGATAGAATGAGAAGGATGTATGATGTCATCATTATTGATAAATGAATCAAGACTGGAGTTTGTGATGAAATTTGTTATATGCTTTCCTTTATATTCTTGTTCTTAGAGTAGATGTGGTGTATTTCTTGAGTACATCCTTAACTAAGGTCAAATTTCCTAAGCCTCACAATCCTTTCGGGGTTTCAGGTCAACATTTGGTGTTTGAGCCCAAGTCCTTTGTGTTAAGCAGATGTTAGGAAAGATTTCACCACTAGGGTATTGGAAACCCGCATTATCAGAAATTGAAAAGTGGCGGGAGAAGAAAATTGACATATTCGTAAAAGGAGAATAAAAAAACTAGAAGATAACTTATAAAGCGTAGAATAAGAAGTGTTTGGGGAATATGAAGAAGAATTTTGGGCCCAATTTCCGCATCGCTTATGGCCACGCTTATTAACACATATAAAGAGGACAAAATGGTTGCGGATGTACTTTAGACAACTTTTTGAGTGGACTGCAACAAAATTATCCATAGTAAAATATCTTGATGAGCCGTGGACCAAAGAAATTGATTACTAGTATGAAACTACTCTAGAGTCTTACATCATCACATGGGAAATTCAAGGTTGGACTAGTTTTGATAACAAGAAACAAGAAGTATTAAGCCAAGCCCACGGTCAATTTCTTTAGTTAGTTCCATTTTTAATTAAAGTGTTAATGATTAAAAAGGGATTAATTAGAGAAGAAAAAAATTTCCTTTAGGGGGACAGCATCGTGGGACGAAAAATGCAAAGGGGGCGATCCAAGAGTCATGATTTATCATAATTAATGGGGTGCTGGTTGGGGTGGTAGAAATAGGATGACATGGGAAAATGAAAAAGAAAAAGAAATAGTTAGAAAGAGGAGATTAAGATAATTAAGGAGAATTAGTGATTTGTGAGGGGATAATTAAAAATAAGTGGAGAAGAAAGAATGAGGAGGATGGAAGAAAGAGCTAGGATAACCATGAAAAAGAAAGAAGTAGAGAAAAAAATGGAAAACAAGGATAGCATGAGAAGAAAGAGATAAGAAAATGAATGAGAGGAAGGAAAAATTGAATAAGGTTAAGAAAGAAGAAAAGAAAGTAGAATCACCCACATCAAGTGGAGGCCAATAATTGGCTCACCCGAAACGCAGATGCGAGATCAAGTCTAGTTATAATATCGGTGTCTTGCAGAGACCAACAAGGTTTTGTCACTCCACGAACCTCGTGGTTCAATATACTATAGAGAGTCCAGTTCAACAAGCAATAACAAGACAAGCAATCATGATGAGAGATCTACAACAGTTAGTAGGAGGGTTCGAACCAATGTTTAAAAGAGTACTAGAAGTAGAAGGGTGGAATGAAGGGGACTTAAGAACCCCATTAATGATTAAGGAAAGATGCGAAGAAGAAGAAGCCACTGAAATGAAGGAGTTAATGTAGTAATTCAGAGAAAAGATAAGAATAGAAGATAAGGAAAATAAAGAAGAAGAAAGAATAAAGGAGCAAGAGGAAGAAAATATAGAGAAACCGGGGAAGGAAACATAGAAGTAATAGAAGGGAAAAATGAGGAAAGAGATAGAGAGGGAAGTCAAGGAAAAGAGAAAGAAAAAAATAAAAAGAGAGGAAGTGATGAGGGATTAGAAGAAAGATATAGATTAAGAAATAATAAAGATAGAAAGGTAGTTATGGAAAATATTAGTTATGAAAAGTCACTAAATAAAGACGTGCCCCCAACCAACACGCAAACACAAGGGATATGTCCCTCGGAGCAAATGCCATTCCATGTGCCACTTAATACACCATTTGAGAATCTAGAAAAAGGAAATTTTTTGGAGGAAAGATATCAAACATTGCGAGAAGAGAGTCAGAGAAGGCAAGAGACAATGAGATAATTTTGAGAACTATTGGGTGAACTTTACTTTGACATTGAATTGAGTAGAGATAAGGGAAGAAAGAATAATTCAAAACTAGTTCATAACTAGACAAAGAAAGTAAAACAAGTTAAGCAACAACCTATTGTTCAGCCAAGAACAAATACTTGATCAACAATGGCTCAAAAGATTAAAATGCCAATTTTTGACAAGGACTCTAGCGATGCATTGGAACACTTGTTCCTATTGGAAGCCTACTAGAAGAACAATAATACCACATATGAAGCTACTAAGATACAATATTTCGCATATTCATTAAGAGATGATGCACTACATTGGTACATGAAGATAATTTCTCAAGGAGCAAACCATAGGATGACATTGAAAGAGAATTTAAAACAAACTTCCATTTCCCAAAGGCACTAGCAGAAGGAGTAAGAAAGATGAGAGACCTTATATAGAAAGAAGGAGAATCAGTGAAGGAATTTAGTCAGAGATTTAAGAATGTTACTAGAAAGTTGGAAGACCCCTAACAGATAAGCAAAGAATTGAGTGGTTCACCTCAGCTTGCTTCCCTACCTTAGAGCAACATTAGATTCACAAAAATTTAAAGCATTATCAGAAGTAATTGATATGGAAATTAAACTGGAATCCCAGCCATGGAGAAGAGAGGGTGAAACTTCAATAAATACTAGAACTAGAAAGAGTGCAGTTAGAACTAGCAAAGCTAAAATTATAGCAGGAGATTCAGAGGACTGAAGGATTAGGAAGTACTTCCCCACCAAAGTGTAATACGAGGCCAAAGATATGGTGTACATGCTATTGCAGTGAATGACATAGTAGAATCTAATGCCCATACTAAAAATGGAAAAATGAGAACCAATGTCGAAAATAATGCACCACAATGAAGTTGCACTCCGATGGTAATGTCAAGCTCCAACACAATAAGCAAGATTCGAATCAATGGAAAGAAAATGCAAGTAAGAAAACAAGTCTACTCATGCTCATAGATCGAAAAAAGGAAGTACAAATAGGGGTGATGTGTAACCCCCATGCCTAAACAAGGAAATAATATCAATGACGCCACTGACACATATGACGTGACTGATGCATATGATGCCACTAAAGGAGGAGTTACAATTCCAAATAAGGAATGTAACTCCTATGATGCACTGATGCAAATGATAATGATAGATTCTATGACAGAATCTGACACTTGTCATTTGACTTCCTAAGACCTATGACTCTCGCAAGGTGAGATGACTCACCAGGTGATGTGGAAAATGACTAGGCATGTCACACACACCAACACCCCCTTCATTGAAGCCGAGGAAGAGGTCAAGGTAAGCCGGAATAGAAAAAAATACTCCCCTAGACAAATAAGAAAGATGTGTCAATGGGGCCTAATAACTAAAGGCTTGATAACGTGCCCATATACAAATAATATCTTTCTAGAAAGAAGAAGAGGAGAAGAAGTAAAAAGAGATATCCAGCTCCTTCGGAAGATGATTTTCGATGGAATCCTAATGAATCTAAAGGGACCAAAGGTCTGTGATCAGTGGAGGAAGGAGGAGGAGCATGGAGTGTGCCGGAAGGTGGCCCAATATGGGAAGGAGATAATATATCAAGAGAAGTGGTGACAATCCTGTCAATCTCCATAAGGTGGGAGTCTGCAAATATAGATATATCATCAAGAGAGTTGAGTTGTGATGAAGGAGAGCCCTGAAGGGGCAAAGCAACCTACTGTGGTGGAGAGTCAGTGGAAGCTGGTGTGATGGAAACTCTGATCTCTGAAGAGGTAGTAGGTGGAAGAAGATGTTACACTATGATGTCGGTATCCTCGAGCATATCATCCAAGTCCGAGTCAAGGAAATCAATGTCCTGTTGTGGAGGATTATATGAACCCTTTAAAGAAGCAATCTCAAGGTCTCTGGAAGTAACAAGGGATGGTAGAATCTCCAGGATAGAATCAACGGAATCAGTAGATGCTCGTGAAGGGGAAAACCTAAGATCCAAGGAAGCATGGTGTGCAGGTGAGAATTCAACTGAAGAGTCATGTGGAGGAGAGTCACTAGAAAATGTGATAGGAACAATTCTAAGTTCTGAAGGAGCATGCACAGAAATATGTGTGGGTGGCCCTTCGTAAGAAAAAGTATCGGTGAACTCACTTTCCTCCATGGATGCAAGATCATCATAAGATCCATAACTAGATGAAGGAGGATCAAAGTCTCCATGAAAATTCCAAATGAAGGTCTAGGCTCGGTGCGCAAACTCGGTGAATTCTAATTGACGTTGAAGGTCCTCCAGTATAGTAAGACAAAGAAGCCCATATGCCATATCATTCTCGTTTAACCAATTTTGGTGATGAATGCGGTTAATAGGTTCAGGTGCCAACCCAAGAAGATGTGGTAACAAGTTGTACATAATGCAATGATCGAGTATCCCATTCTTCCATTGTAGGTATTTTCTTGGTCCTAGTTGAACAAAAAAGTGATGAAATTCAATGTCCATGATGAGAGGAGCCTCCCAGGAACACAAGTTTAACCCCCTTTTTGTGGCACTTTATAGTTCAGTGCGTTGATTACAATCAGATGCGACTGTGTGCTGAGAACTAGTCTATCACTCACCTTGCAATCATCATAATAATGTGCAAGAGTGGAGACAACAATCAAGGTTCATTGGGCGCAACCATTCGACACCATAAGTAAGCACAAGAATGAGTGAAAACAAAAAGGGAAGAGAAGGCCTTGTGAGAAATAGCATCTCACGTCGTACAAAAGAATCCCTTTTACGTAAGACTGGTGGACCCATGTTGGTGCCCATTTTGATCCTCTACCATTTTGCCATGTTTCCCCTTTGCTCTTTGTGCTCTGAAACATTTTTTCCTCATGAAATTGATGATGTGAAGTTGTAGTTCCATTCTTGTGCATTGGATTGTTTGCAAACTCATTACCTTGCCCTAATTTTGCCCGTTCAAATGCCTCTACCATTTTTCCTGTGTTTTCCCGGCCTTTGGAGCTTGAAATTGTTCATTTTATACTTATTTTCCCTCAAATATCCCTTGCCATGGTCGTAAATTTCCTAAAAACACTTTCCATTTGTCTTTTGATCGAAAAATTCTTCACCCATGAAGGAAAAATCGATTTTGGGCATCCTTGGCATTTTTTGTGTTTTTTTACGGTCAGACGGGCATCATTTTCCCGTCAAATTCATCTTCGGCATTCTAGGGCATTGCTGGAAATTTTTTTTTTTGACGGTCATACAGTGTCCTTTTCCTGTTAAATTTTAGCTCAAAAACTTCTCCTACGTGGTCATTTGTGATTAGACAAGGTTCGGTGGTCTGCTAAAAAAACTTAACGTTTTTTTGTTTTGGAAAAAAGTGCATGTTGCCCCTGTAGCTCCGCAGGTCCTAGAGGAGGTACATGTGTCACAAGCAGAGTGAAGGTGGATGGGTGGGTCTTTTTGTGCCTTAAGGCATTTTGGAAAAAGAGTTAAAGTACAAAGAAAATGCCTAGGGCCCGCAACAAATCAGAATGGAACACGTGGCGGCTTCAGAGCGCAAGCCCTGCAACGAAATAGAATGGAACACATGGCAGCTTTAGAGCACAAGCCCTCAGCGAATCAGAGGTGGACACGTGTCATGTTTTCATCAAAAGTGGGATGGAAGGTCGAAGGACTTAGAATTTTTTTGCTTTTTGGTGAAAGGGAGAAAAAGTTGTGAAAAAGGCCGTGGGTCCATCGGGCCACTCAGGAGAGGACACATGGCAGGATCAGGGGCAGAAGGGAGTGCGCAGCCACTTTGGAGGAAAAAGGAAATGTTGCCTTTTTGGAAAAATGAGTTGAAGTGATAATTTGAAGCATGGCTCCGTAATGAGTCAAAGGGAGACACGTGGTAGGGACAGAATCGGAGGTGTGGGATAACGGAGGAAATGTCAAAATTTTTCCTTCGTGGAATTTGATTAAAATGTGAAATGAGAAGCGCTACCCCTTAGCAGATCATATGAGGACACGTGTCTTACGGGAGGGTGGAGTTGTAGAGGAAAATTGAAAAAATTTCCTTTTTCCAAAAAGGTGGAAATGGGTAGAATCGAACTGTGATTCCGATGGGACCCACCTTGAGAAATCTCAAGGCGAGGGGTGGAGAAAATGTCAAATTTTTACATTTTAAAAAAAATGTTAAAATATCAAAAAGTGATCCCAAACCCATTTCCAATCGCATTGTGACACGTGGAGGGCCCAGATTGAAGGGAGAAAGGAAGATCAACGGTAACTGTGCATTTTTCAGTTTGGCTGCCATTTTTACTCCAAGAAGTGTGGAAATGCATTTTTTGCATCGATTTTGATTGAATTTTTGGAAAATTCGTGTTGTTTTTGCTTGCAAGGACCAATGCAATTGGTTTTGAGGATCAATTTGAAGATCAAAGATGTTTTTGGAATAAATTTTTGCCTAACCTTGAAAAGTTAAAAACGTGAAATATCAAATCCAAAAGTTGCGAGAGAAATTTTGGAGGGATAAGGATGAAATAATGAAAGGAAGGGAGTTTTCTCAGTGTAATGCTTTGAAGATGAAAAATATGCCTCCCCACATGATGGATATTGATACAAATTTTTCAATGATTCACCTTTTTTAAACACTGATGCAACTTTTGTTGTAAATATGTTAAACATCCCTGTCTGCGAATCATGATGAATTTGCAACAAACTAAGATGCCATAGGATATTCTTTTCTTGGGAAAGAAGGATCAAATGTAATAGAGAGATATATAATGCATGTTTAGAGACATGTAAAAGTGTCGAAAATTGAAAATCACAAGAAATTTTTGAGAAAATCTCGGCTTTCCTCCAAGAAATCCCATACAAAAAACAGGTTAATGTCTTCTCGTGTTAGATCCTCATTCATGTTGAGTTGGTTACAAGTGTATAGCCATCACACTGCTTTTCCTCGAGATTGTTCTGAAACTCTCCTGCTGATGAATCTAACAAGATTTTGAATTAATCTATGTTATTTTGGGCAATATGATGTCTGTTATCATGTTTAAATGTTTGCAAACAGTTTTCCTTTTTCTTGTTGCAATCTTGCATTGAAATCTTTAGGAATCACACAAATCTCATCCTTATTGATAGTTTAGTGGAATTTGTAATTTCATTTGTCAGAAGAGATTTCATTTGGCATTGAAAATAAGTAGTTTAAAATCACTTCACCTTCATTTTTTGACAAAGATTGCTTATAAGCCTTTGGGGGTACCTTAGGCGTGATTTGATCATAGATTTTGATGTTTAATTGAGTCCTTTAACTCAATTCTTATCTTGAACTCAATGATTTAGTTTCTCATTATTTATTTAATCGTGATAAAATACAAATTGAATCAAGTGCTTTGTGTTGAGGTCTCAAATATTGTGTGAAGAGTGCAAACCTAGGCCTCCATTTGTGTATCTCTTCTAGTTGAAAGAACATCCTAACTGTTTTGAAGCATTTTATCGATAGTTGTTCAAATGTTGTAGAGGTTGTCAAAGATCATGGTCAAGTTTGTCTTGTCAATATCCCACCAAAAATCATTCTAAACAACTAATCCTACCCCATACTACCCCTGTTTTGACTTTGTATACCCACAGAAGATCAAAATCCATTTGCTAAAGTATGCAGAATAGATCATGATTTCAAAATGTCTTCAATAACCCTTGCCTTGCATTGAAATTATCTCCATAATCTGGGAGTGACAACTTGTGAAAGTCAGATTTGGAGTGTTGATCATATTTTCCCAAGGCCCCTTCATACTATTTGCACAAATTGAGGGATATCTTCATCTCCTTCACCATTTGAGGGTTACAAAATAGGTCCTCTTACCTTGGTTGAAAGGCATAACCTAAAATAGTTAGGACAAGATCAAGTCCTATTTGAGTGTTATCCATCTCTCCACAAATTTGAGTGCCAGTTAGATCACATCCCCGGCTACAAAACGACATACATCATGATCTATCTATCTTCAAGCTTCATGTCATATCTCTAATGCTACTCAGACTGAAAAGGAGAACAAATTTGGGTACCAACAACGCCTCACAAGTCCACAAGAAATAAAAGGATAAAACAAGGCTCGAAATGAGCTGAATTAAGCAATACAAAGACACCCCAGAATGCCGCACTTTATAAAATAGTGCATTTACAAAACTGATAATCCCATCAACTAGAGTGCAAAAAAACATTAACTTTGACTAAATAAGTTCTCAAAACTGAGCAACGAGTCAAAAGTTATAGCAAAAACAAATTCCCGCAACTGATGGAAAAATTCTAATAAGCCTACAAACAGATTTAAAAAGAGCCCTAAACACATGCAAAGGGTATCGTATGTATGCTTGTTGAAAAAGGCATCAAATTTTAGATAGGGTTTGTTTTAATTGGGAGGGGGGATTAGCCTCCTGCCAACCCCGGACCTCACCCTCCCTCTTTGACACTCAAAGGAAGGTTGAATAAAACAAGCAAAAGACCCCAAAAAATTTACAATACCAATTAAATAAAAGATTTTAACCTTAAAATATTTCAAATGAGGATTGATTTACTAATGATCGGTAAGGAGGAAGGCTTGGCTAGCACGTTGACCGAGTAGATGGAGAGAAAGGAAAACTGCCAAGAGGGAGTGGGAGATCCCGAGGAGTAGGCTGACACGCTCGGGGAGGTATGCGAGGCAGTCTCGAGGTGCCGGAGTGGTGGTGGGCGTCGAGCCTTGTGCCAGCAACAACTCGTAACATCAAGCTATGTAGGTGGTGGGGAGATTTTCTAGGCTGCTGCGGGTAAAAGAAATCTGTTGTAGTCAATTGTTAGGGCTGAGTTGGAGTGGTGGAGAGCTAGGAGGTCCACGATCCAACAAGGAGCCACACCAAGAGGTCCACGAGCCAACAAGGAGATCCACGAGCCAAGTTTAAGCTATTGTTCTTCGTAGGCAAATGAAATGACCCATGTGTAGAATGTAACGGTGTGTTTTAATAAACCGAGTAGAGAAACAATCGAGTAACCACCGAACAACCATGAGTTTTGAGTCAAGAAGACAAAGAACCCACACGAGGCGTGTTCGAGTAAATGCCGCAAGAGTATAACAATTTTCGGGGTCGTTGAGCGACCAATAAGTCGATGAAATTCTAGGGACAATTGGAAAGAACCGTAGCGGAAAAATGAGAACAAGTGCCACGAGTGAGCCAAGTCTATAGATGGGAGAATCCAACACCGAGAGGAACAAGGGAAGGTGGAATGAGCAATGAGAAAGTTTAGACCACGCGCGAGCCAAAGACAAATATCAAACCCGTGTAGAGATTGTACTATTTTTTTGGCTCTTTGTTACACAGCAAGTGAGCCAAGGCTTCAAATGCAAACCCAATGCAAAACTCAAGAGGGCCAAGACCATGCACAACCAAACTATTACAGTAAACGGTGAGCAAGAGTTGAACAATGTGCAATGGTAGAAAAGTAATCTCAACCAAGGCATGAGTTACAGGTGGTTATGGCATGAGCAAAACACTGGCCAATGCAAAAATCTGAGAATCCAGTACACATTCCAACATGAGCAAGTTGTCCCAAAAAAATACTTTAATAACCATGAAAGAGGGACTTCAAACTGTAGTTGTAGACAGTGATTAACAAGAGCCTGCAAAAAATCCTGCAAGTCTAAAAAACCAAGGTAAAAACATCCACACAAAGTGCACAAAGAGCTCCACACATAGGGCACACAGAGATATCCACGTGCATACAAAAATAATGCAAAGGGAAACGGCTATGAATGAGAGTTGTGTGAGAATGATGCAAGGCAGGTAGAACAAAAATACGAACCACCTAAACAATGCAAAGTAATGTCCCACAAAATAAATGCACGAGCCAAATACAACCAAGGACCAGGCTTCAAAAGGGCAGCAGGGGTCCTCCCATCTAAGCACAAGTCAATACAACAATGTAGAGCCGAGCACCAAAACAGAAGGCCTGAGCCAAATGGTGGAGTCAGATGTAATACAACAATCCAAACCAATGTAGAGAGAACCGATACACGGGTAGGTGTGGATGCAACATGCATGAATTACCAATGCTGAGAGTGTTGAACCAAGAATAGAGATCCAAGGTGAGAGGTATCAATACCCAATGCATGCAAAAATCAATGCACGAGAAAACCAAAAAACGAGCCTCTAAATCCAAAAACGTGGCTGAGCAGTGGGTTCACCAATGCAAATAAGTTAACAACAATGAACCACAGGGACCACGCCGAGTAAAAACGAGTTCACGAGAGTAGATGCAATCACAAACTCAACAATATGATAAAACAAACCAGCCAAAATACCTCAAACTTGCAACTACTAAAACCTCAATACGAGGTGAGTAATACAATTCCAAAATAATCGAAAAAACTTGCACAAGGAAAAATGAAGAAACCAGAAGTAATAAGCAATTGATAAACAAAGAGTGTATGCGTTTTACGAAACAAGATTTGATACCATGAAAGAGGGAAAAACGAGAACCGATGTCGAAAATAATGCACCACAATGATGTTGCACTCTGATGGTAACGTCAAGCTCCAATGCAATAAGTAAGATTCGAATAAATGGAAAGAAAATGCAAGTAAGAAAACATGTTTGCTCATACTCGTATATCGAAAAAAGGAAGTACAAATAGGGGTGTTGTGTAACCCCCATGCCTAAACAAGGAAAGAATATAAATGACACCATTGACACATATGACGTGACTGACGCATATGACGCCACTAAAGGATGAGTTACAATTCCAAAGAAGGAATGTAACTCCTATGACACACTAACGTAAATGACAATGACAGATTCTATGACAGAATTTGACACTTGTCATTTGACTTCTGAGACCTATGACTCTCGCAAGGTGAGATGACTCACCAGGTGATGTGGACAATGACTAGGCATGTCACACACACCAACACATACCTAGAAAATGCAAAAAGAGTAGCTGCAATAATGGTACCTTCATCAAAAAAGCATCCTCTAGTAATATAACTCCATCAGAAAGGACATGGTGTAGTATTTGCAGACTTTGGGACCAACATATGTAGGACGTTTGTCCCTTACTTGAAGTAGCACCACCTACAAATAAATTGATGTATTGTAGTACACACGGGTCATATAATCACTATCATCATACTTGCCCCTCGGTTGATGCATTTGATGATTTAAAAGATTAAACTACTAGGAGAACAAAGGCTACTAGAAAAAATATAACACCAAACCCTCCCTACTACGCAAACACGAGATGCTACAATGAATATGATACCTTTAGAACAAATGATAAGCGCACCGCTGATAGGAAAATCCACTAGGTGGCCAACCTCGGTTTGGGAGAGGATATCTAAGAGGTAATTATAGCTTAACTATCAAGAATATAATTACGGGGGATAACGAGGAGGGCAGAGGTAGATATAGGGGAAATTTCAAAGGTGGATATAATAACTACCATGGCGGTAGAGCATATCAAGGTTACAATGACAGGGGTTACCATGGGGGTTATAGGGATAACCAAGGAGGAAAATATCAGGATAAAAGACCCATGAATTGTTATAAATTCAGACAAGATGGACATCTTGTAAGAAACTATAAAAAACCTGATCCCTACAGATTTTTCCATGAGAAAGGACATGATGCATTTAATTTTCCTATTGGTGCCCAGTTCTATAGGAGTGGAATAACGAAATCAGAAGCTTTAGGAGTAGATGATCAAAGAAAAGTGTAGCACATCACCAAAATCCCTTGGGATGAAGAGACTATAACAAAAGATAAAGCCACGAGGGCCACTACTTTGGGAAGTAGACCCACAGAATAAGATAAGAAAGAAGAAGAAAAAGAGAGTTACAGGAGAAGAAAAGCAAAAAAAAGCAGGAAAAATTATTGAAGAGCCTTGATATAGGGTAGTTGTTACCACCAAGAGTGTCACGAGGAATGAGAATGCCCCTAAAAAGAAGAAAATAATAAGGCTACTGCAAGAGAAACATTTTTCGATGAGGAGGAGTGGAATGATAAAGAAATTAGGCTAGGTTGCATTTAAAAGAAGTTTAAAAGAATAGGGCACTTGTAAATAAAACACAAGCCATTGAGGAAAGAGAGAAAATTTGTTTTGTAGAAGAAGTGGTTATTTACTTAAAGGAACTAGTGAAATTAACTATCAATCATGGGTTGATAGATAAGCTGAAACAATTCAACAAGTATTGGAACAAAGAAGAGAGGACTCATCATGTCCACAAAATTGAAGGGGGACACAATAAGAAGAAAAGAAACATATTTTGTACTCAACAAACATGGCACAAGTCCACCATCTACTTAGAAGTAGATATTTTTGATACCACCATTACAAAATTACTACTTGATCTCGGCGCAAGCGCGGACATCAACATGATGTCTCAAATTACATGGGAGATGCTTGGAAGGCCTAATTTAGAACCCATGAGATACTTTATCGGATTAGTGGATGGATCATCAAGACAACCACTGGGAGTGCTAAAGAATGTAGTAGTGAATTTCATGGGAATTAAGAAGATGGTGAATTTTGAAGTGGTAGAGAATGTGGTGAGAAGCCTTCATACAATGCTATCCTATCCTTGGAATGGTTCGTAGACTACAATGGAACATTAATTTTCGAAGAAGAAGAGGTGAAATTGAAATCAGATGGTATATGTGTTTACATACTTGTTATCCATATTTCGCCATGGGCCAAATATTGGATCAGCCACGACCCCGGATAGAAGGAACCTGAGAAAACTCACTCGAAACTGTAAATGGTTGCAAAGGAAATCGACAAATGAGGGGGGTAGGCGGCAAGAGAGACTAAGGGACCATGTACAATAGAAATGAATCTGTTGGGCCGTTTCCACGTCTTAAATCTGTTCTCCAAGTTACAGGTAGACTCAACTATGAGATAGTAGGGTCAGACAAGAAGGGGTGATGCCGTAGAGGAACCAAAAAAAAGAAGGGGAAGAAATGATGAAGATCTGAAGTCCTCGAGCTCGAAATGGTTCAGGAAAAGGCCCAAAAATGACTAAGTATGGAGGAGGTAGTGGAAGGAGCCACGTGTCCTAATGGTGCTTCTCCAAAGGTGAATCCAAAAGGGAACCCAAACTTGCACCAGGATTCCATACGTCTAGAGCCCCAAAGAAGTTGCGGGGTGTTGAAAAGTCTTCAACTAAAAATAAGGTGCCAGGTGTTGACTCGACACAAATTTGAAAAGGAAGCCCAGGGTGGAGACTCAAACTTGCACTAGCCCTCCACGTAGAAAATGGTCAAAACAGAGTCAAAAGGTGGGCTTCAAAATTGGCTAAGTATAGATGTATCAGCGAGAGAATGCCAAGTGTCAGTGTGGTGCATCTCCAAGAGTTGATCTCAAGGTAGAAACCCAAATGAGCGTGAGCTCGCCACGTAGCCCAAAGTCTAAAAAGTAAGAGGGACCATTGAAAAGTCCATAGATTAGTGGAGGCTAACAAGTGTCAACTCGATGCTCCTCCAAGGGAAAACTTTGGTGCAGGTTATCAAGTGAGCGTGGTGCCTCCACGTGTTATTCCATAGGGGCAGATTTGGTTGAATAGTCAATGCATGAGCCCAGTAGGTGGAGGCTGCCAAGTGTCTTAATGGCGTTGATTCAAGGGTTGAATAGAGAAAAGGTTTCCAAATGAGTGCCAGACTACCGCGTGTCCTAGGGGAAAGCGGGCCATCGGGGAAAAGTTGGTTCTTTGCCCCTTGTTATCTCAAAAGGGGTAAAAGTTGCAAATGGCCCGCAACTCCACCCAAAGAAAAATTCAACGTTTGAGCCCGAGTCAAAGCCAAAGCGGAGTCGGAGGAAAAGTGAAAAATTGCCTTTCATTCAAAAGGCACAAAGATAAAGATAGAAGTGCATTCCCCAGCCAACCAAAAGGAGCCATGTGTCTAGGTAGAGCTTCGGGGTTGTGGGAGTTTTTGAGTTTTGAGTTTTTTTTGCGCAAAAGGGAAAAAAGATAGATTGCGGACCCGTAGACCCAATTTTTTCTCTAATCTAGCTGCCATGTGTCCCATATAAAAAAGGGGACCCATTTTTCAAATTTTTTTCCCACCCATTTGTATGGACTCGATACAAACTTTGAAGGGGCATATCTTTTGACTCAGGGCTCAAAATATTGTGAATCTGACACCATTGGAAAGATCTTGGCCTCGCCCATGCCATGGAGGCCTGAAACTTTAATTTTGAGGAGGTTAGGTGAAGAAAATGGAGGAAACATCTTCAAGATTTCAATGTAGGATCTTCTTGCCTCAACAACTAGATCAGATCTGATTTGTTTCACCATTTCCTCTTCCTTCAAGGCGCCGAACCAAGGATTGATGCAGTAAAGATGGATTTGGGGTAGATTTTATCAAAAGCATTAATAGCAGTGGTTGAGCTTCGACCTGCTTTTCCCACTTCTCTCCCTCTCTTTCTTCTCTTTGATCGAATCTATAAATACGGGGCGGGATTCATTGTAAAGGGTTGGACATTCTTTGTTTTGCAGGCTCCCTTCTCCTTCTAGCAAAGGGATTTGTGGGGTTTAGGCCTTCCATTAAAATTGTAATACATTTTTGCCTTTTGGCTATTTTGTAATGAACTATACCAATCCACAGAGCAATAAAACATGTTTGTGATCGATCTTAGATCCTTTCTTGTCTCTTTTGCTTTCATTTGGTCTCCCATTACAGATCTGGCTATTTGTGCTTGTTTATTGTATGCATTTTGTTGGTTTGTGTCTATTGGCAAAATAAGTGTTCATCATTCCTTTGGTGCATCACCTGGTAGTTTAGTTATTTCTTATTCCTTATACTCTTTTATCCCTGTCTCCTTGGCAAGTTTTAGATTAGGTATAGAGATAGATCCTCTACAAATCCTAACGTATGCACCTAAACAGAGGAATAAGGAACCAACCTTCAATCTGGAGAACTTTTCCATTTTTGCAAGGTCCCACACCTTGGGAAAGTTCAATGTTATGCAATCACACCAAATGACCTTGCCTTAGAAAAGCAAACCTGTATAACTCATTTGAGGGTCTTGTGATTTTGCACTAATAATACCCTTGCATGGAGGCGGGAGTGCCGCATGGGCAAAGGAAGTATGACATGATATAAAAGGGTAAGGTTTTGATGACATACAAGGGGTGTATGTATTAAATAAATTTTCTAATGTTGAGAAATAATTCAAACCAAACTCGGATAGTGAAATTTCAAGAAAATCCAAAGAGATCTACGAAGGTTTAAATAATGTGCTAGAAGCTTTTATACATTGGTTTCGATAATCAAAAATGAGAAAACTACACTACACAAGAAGAATACCACCTAGAATTATCATGCTAGGAGACAACTATAACACCGCGAGTGACATTTTCACACCTGCAAAATACACATTTGAAGAAGAGGAGGAATAATATTCCACACAAGAGGAAGGAAAGTATGATATTTTTATGCCACTGAGATAGCTTTTCCATGGAAGAAGAAGAGGTGAAAGAACTTCCAACCAAAAGATTGTACAGGGATGAGCCATGGGGTGTCCCACCAAACCTTGCCAAAGTATTTAGGATTTGGAGATTTAGAAGGGTACATTAAAATTATGGAAAGGATATTTCCTAATGAGAAGGAAAGAATGGAGGCATTGGATGATACCCTAACGATAAATGCCACAATTTGGTAGGCAACACATAAGCATAATGTGATGCATTGGAACTCAGCCACAACATTTCTCAAAACCAAATATATGGAGAGTGAAGGCTGCTATGTTATGATCCCTGAATACACTGGCAAAATTGATTTGTAAAATTATATTTAAGATTTTGAACAACAGTGGCGACTACGCGAGGAGACTTCTCCCTTGCTATGAATTCAATTGTTTGTATGGACCCTAGGGCCCATATTGTGATCCTGGTATTCACATCAAAAATTTAGAAGGGATACTAGAGATTGAGATCAAATAGTTACAGACTTTTTCCATACCTTTAATTTTTGGGACACAAATTTAAATGTCTTAAGAACATTGCAAAAGATTCAAAATTTCTTATTTTTGACACGGATGAAGCACCAAAACACTATTCCTCAAGAGGAGAAGAGAACATAACGTGAGATTCTAAAGCCAAAAGAAAATTTGAGGAAGATTCCACAAATGACACAATGCTTCACTATCAAAAACAAGACAAACAGAGAAACCAGAGGATTTAAGGTACAGGTCATAGAGGAGTGATCAGGGGATCATTTCTGAAAGTTCCCTAAACATCTCTAAATGGTGTCGGTGCGAGAAGATCATCTCGAGAGCTTTCCAATGGCAATGTCTGTAAGAACGCGACAAACGGACATCGGGAGCTCTAGATATGTTCGGTCAAAGTTTGGTCAACAGAAAGTCAACTATGGTCAACTGGTCAATATTGGGCCGAATCGCACTGTGACACGTGGCTTGCCAAACACTCGTCGAATTCACTCGATTTGCCTATCGGGAGATGACAAGTGGACTACAGGATTATTTCGATGCCATATTGTATTGGTCAAAATTATATTGGTAAGTCCACGTTCCAAATGGCACCATATATTTCCAAATGCCACATATATAAATATTAATGTTTAATACATTAATATTAAAAACCATGTTATTGCTGACCACGTGGAAAGTGGTGAAGTGGTACATTTAATGGCATTAAGCCATGCGTGGGTATCCCACGTGGCGAGAAGGAGGATGAAGTGGTTGGGGCGGTTTATCCAATGTGGTCATGGACCACTATATGCGCATGGAAAAGGCTATTTATAGCCTTTAAATTATCCCCCACCGCCCAACGTGGGTCCTTAACAAATGCGGCCCTTATGGGATATTTAACCCATTTCAAATATATGCGCTCCACATGCCGCCAAAGGGATTCTTATCCCTTAACAAATTCAAATGCCGCTCATTTGGGAATTAATCCCATTTCAACGTGTAAGCCGCTCCAATGGGGAAACTAATCCCATTTTATATGCAAATCGGCCCTATTTGGGAATTTAATCCCAAATTTCATGTACGGGTAAGGCTAGGTTAAAAATAGCCTAAGGATGATATTAAGTGCATATTTTAAGGGGCCCTATTTTTGTATAAATAGGGGACCCATTCTATTGTTGTGGACACAGGGTGTAACACATTACACACATTGGTGAAAGACATTGGACACCGATCCCGAGCTTATTATTTGTTAAGCTTATTTTCGGGATGTGTCGACAAGTATTGTCTATTGGCCTATTATTTTAGGCAATATTAGATGGAATATTTGTGATTGGGAGTAAATTGTAAACTACCCAAGGGCCCATAGCGCCACACCAAGTACTTGCAAATCTTGGATTGTCGACCAAAACAAGCTTCGCATTGATAGCGTCGGGAAGGCCGATCGAAGCCGAAGGAGATTATACGCCATGAAGGTGGAAGTCGGGTGCTATTTTTCACCCTTGTTGTCAAAGAACTGGGTGTCTTGATAGGCAAGTAAAATTCCATTAGGTTTTCTTGTGAAAGTACTATTGTAACTTACAAGTTTTGACTAGTGGAGCAGTTCGACCACGAACCCGAGACGTAGGCAATTTCGAACTCCGTAATCAATCGTAATGCAATTGTCGTTTTAAATCTTGCATTTATTTTAAATTGGTTACTTAAAAGGAGTAAATTATCGGCAAATAATTAAAGCCTATAAGGGTCCGAGATCGAGTCGTAATAATCGATTATTTTTGGATCAAGGAGGAAAGAAAGAGTAGTAGAGAAGAAAGAAAAAGGAGAAAATTACTATTACCAGCCCTTAAAAATTAGGAATGAAAACATTGGGAAAAATGGAGATGAATTTTTTTCCAAAATTGGAGACTATTGTTCGGAGGAAGAAGTAGCTAAAGTAGTATAATTACTACAAGAATTCCAAGATATTTTCCCAAGGACTTCAAAGAATTGAAGGGAATAAAAGAGGAGGTAGGGACAATGAAAATTCAAATAAAATATGGATTCAAGCCAATAAAGAAGAGACCATATAGATTAAATCCTAATTTGAAGGTGAAAGTGAAGTCAAAAATTGATAAAATGTTAAATGTTGGGATTATCAAACCCATTAATGATTCAGAATGGATCAGTCCCATGGTGATCCAAAAAAGAAGACTGGAGAGATCCATATATGTGTAGACTACATAGAGATAAATAATGCATGTGTACATGATCAATTTCCAACCCCTTTTATAGAAGAAGTACTAGAAAATGTGTTTGACAAAGAGGTATATTCATTCACAGATGGTTTCTCCGATTACTACCAAGTAAAAATTACCTCGGAGGACCAGCCCAAAACCACTTTTTCCATAGAATGGGGGTCTTTTATGTATATAGTTATGCCATTTGGGCTTAAGAACGCCCCAACAATGTTCAGTAGGATCATGATTAATGCGTTCAAATATTTCATTCATGATTTCTTAGAAGTCTATCTTGATGACTGGACAGTTTATGGACTACTGAAGAACCACATACAAGTATTAAGGTTGATGTTTCAAATATGTAGAGCATTGCAAATATCATTGAATTTGAAGAAATGTGTTTTCTTGACTCCCTTTGGCACACTATTAGGACACATAATTTGTAAAGAAGGTCTATTAATTGATCCATTAAAGACTTCGTGATTGTTAATCTACCACCACCAAAAACATAGAAAGAGGTGCAGACAATTCTTGGTTACACATGATATCATATAAAATTCATCAGAAACTATGTGGAGATAAGTGCCCCATTAGAAGAATTATTGAAGAAGAGAACAAACAAATAGATCCCTTGGTCTAAAGAATGTGCGAGATGCATTTGAAATCTTAAAAGATAAAATTTTACATGCACCCATCTTAATTTTCCCTAATTGGAAGGTACCCTTCCATGTTCATGTGGATGCATCCAGGATAGCAATTGGAGTGTATTGACACAACCTAGAGATAAGATGGATCATCCTATAGCATTTTTAGCTAGGAAGTTGGCTAAGGCAGAAAGAAACTATACAAAAATAGAAAGGGAAGCACTAAGCATGGTCTATGCTCTGATGAAATACAGACAATATTTATTAGCCACCTCATTTGTATTTTATACTAACCATGAGCCCTTAAAATATCTATTGAATAGACCAATATTGTAGGGGAGAATATGTAGATGGCTCATGTTGTTTCAAGAATTCAATTTTACTATGGTAGTAAAACTTGGAAAACTAAACAATGGCCCAAATTATTTGTCAAGAATTGAAAATGGAGAAGATGAGGGGCCTATAGATGATGATTTTCATGTGCTCATCTATTTAGAATTGAAGCAATACCCAAGGAATTTGATGAAATTGCATAACTGTTGCATACAAGAGAGTTTCCAAGTAACTATACCCAACAACATAAAAGAAATTTGCTAAGTAGAGCATTTCCATTTACATTGATTCAAGGGCAGTTATACAAAAAGGGACAAGATGATGTCCTTAGAAGAGTAGCTCTGGAGCATGAGAGGAAGAATATCTTGATTGAAGCACACAAAGGGATAATAGGTGGTCATAATAGAGGATAATAGACAACAAGAAAGGTGATGATGGTTGGTCTATGGTGGCATATGCTTTTTAAGGATGCACATAGACATGCAAAGTCATGTGACATATGTCAGAGGGTAGGGAAACCAAATACAAGGGATGAGATGCCACTGAGACCTATTTTGGCACTAGCTCCAATAGAAATTTGGGCCATTGATTTCATAGGACCTATCAAACCAGCTGCCAAACATTCTTAGGAAATATTGATCATAACTAGGATAAATTACTTAAAAGATGGGAGGAAGTGGTTCCTATAAAATATTGTAATGCAAAAACAACTTCCTAGATTCATATATGAGAACATAATTACAAGGTTTGGGTGTCCTTTGAGCATCACCAGTGACCAAGGTAAACATTTTGTGAATACAACTATCCAAGAAATATTGAGTGGGTTTATGAACAACCACAAATTCCCAAGTAAATGAGACAATAAAGGCATTCAATAAGGTATTCGAGAAGGTGTTAACAAAAATTTGTTCTTTATAAACAGCAGATTGTGATTTGAAGATACCCACTACTCTTTGGGCATACCGCACAACCTATAAAAGGCTTACTAAATACTTCCCATTTAGATTAGTTTATGGATTAGAAGCCACGGTTCCCCATAGAGTTTGTGCTTCCAAGTTTGAGGATTGCAGTGGCATTTAGAATGACTGAATATGATTCACTCCATGAGAGGCTAATAGAATTGGAAAAACTAGATGAAAAGAGGTTCATAGCTGCGTATAACCATACCCAGGAGAAGAGAAGACAAAAGGCATGGCATGACTACCACATTAAAATAAATCAGTTTGATGTTGGAGATCAAGTAATCCTATATGATAGCAAGTATAAACACCAAGGAAAATTGAAGGTAATATGGCTAGGACCATACATCATTAAGGAGATATTACCTTTCGAGTAACAAAGTTACAAACCTTACAATTAAAAGTGCTCCTGGATATGTGAATGGGGCAAGACTCAAGATATATGTGACTTATATATATATATATATATACACACCAACCTATCTGAAAACCAAAAATTCAGGTGGGTAGGTCGAGGGGTAGGATGAAAACCCAAAAGGGCATCTCTACCCTTAGAAAAAGAAAGATGAGAAGGAAGAAGTGAACCATGGAGAGAAGAGATACCCACATAATAAAAATAATACCAACCTATCTGGAAACCATAAATTCGGTGGATAGGACAAGGGGTAGGATGAAAACCCACAAGGGCATCCTTACTCTTAAAAATATGAGAAACAAATAAAACACGAAAGAAGGAAAGAGTCGCGGAGGAAGAATACGTGCGTAATAAAGTGAAGATAGAGCTGCGAAGGGAGCATACCCATGAAATAAAAAAATAGATGAAATAAACATAAGCCACAAAAATAACGAGGAAAAAAAACCGCGAAAAAGAAACTAAGGAAAAGTCGTGACCTAAAGAAAATAAAAAAAAACCACACAATAAGGAAAAGAAGGATAAAACCACACAATAAAGAGAAGAAGCATAAAACCATGATATAAAGAAAGAAGAGAAACCACATGATGAAGCAATAAATAACTACGGAAAGATCCCGAAAGTAAGAAGGACAAAAACCATGGAACAAAGCAATAAGGGGTTAGCCATAGAATGAACAAAAATCCACAGAATGAAGAAAAACATAAAACGTGGAAAATACATGGGGTGAAAGCTACGGCCAAAACAAAAGGGTTCCTCACTAAAGAGGCAATAAATGTGGAAGGTGAAATGGGAAGATTATAAGAGGCATTAAATGAACATAAGATAAGGCACAAAAATCTAAAACACAAGATCAAGAAAAACGTCCAGAGTGACAAAAAAAAGCTAGGGGAAAAAACTAGGGAAAATCAAGAAGAAGACATGGATACTCCAATCGAAGTCACACAAGTAAAGCTCCCACGACCAAAATTTGTCAAGCATTCTGCAAAAGCATACAAACATGATCTAAAGGGAACATTTTCACATATTTTGTTCAAGGTCACGCATACAAGGATTTGAGGTACATTCATTCACCCATTTCCGTATACGATCACACCAGACTCAAAGTAGACAAGGCATTATTGATAGTTACAAATTCGGATACCCACCAAGAGGAGTATAAACAGAACGTGAAGGTAATCGGGAATTAAAACTTGATGCATGGAGCAAAATCTTCTACTTCCCAGGGCAAACAGGGAAATTAAACTTCTCCTCATCTGTCTACATAATCAAATGCTTTATCTGGATCAACCATACCAAATCAACACCAAAGTAATGGCTAGGGTTATCAAGCTATGGGACAAAGGATGGTCCACATTGAAAAAAAGAAGAAAACCCCAATGAAGGATACGGCGAGGGCGATGGGCATCATGACATGCAAAAGAGGCATCCGAATCTCCAATATTTTAAACCCTACTTTGAGGTATGCCACCAAAGCCATTTGTTTGAAAATTTATCATACTAATAGGGAGGATGACACCCATGGTGTTAGTGCCCAAATTACATTAGATATGGTTATGGCCCACTCTGAATATAACTTAGCCAATTACTAGTAACAAAATTTCATGAGAATGTGAGGAGAATTAAAGAAGGAAAACACACCTTTTGTTATGGGTCTATATTACTATGCTTGGCAATGTATTTTACAAGAACACTTCCCCAAAAATAAGAATTAGTCGATTGGAAGCTAGATACCCCTATAATAGAAAAATTTGGGAACACATGAGAACAATGGATGCAGTTACCCAAATAACCTCACTCATTAAATGGATAGATAAAATCGGGAGATAGTTGCAAATAGATCTAGAATAACATAACAAATTGTGGCAAAATATGAGTAGGAGGTTATGTTTATTGCAGACATCGACTATACCTTTATCAAACACTAGTTCCTTGTACCAATCAAGTACCACCATTTCCCTATGAAGCTTCAGATGAACTAGTGGCCACATCTATTCAAGCATTACAAACACACCCGTGGATCCTCAGAAACCTACCCTCCCCAGCTTTGATGAAGTTATTGAGGAAACCTTTGAAGAGTATAGGAAAAAATCTTCAACACAGTCTGGAAAACAAGAAACAAGTGGAGGATTATACAAAACATGGAAGAGAAAGAAAGCCCTGCCATTAAAAGACCCATTACTAAAAGACAGAAAGTCCTAGCTGAAAAAGGGAAGTTAAAACAAGTCGCGGAAAATATAGAAAAAGAAGAAGAAGAATTTGAGGATATAGAAGAATTTTCGAATCGGAAGAAGAAGCATAATTTACTCCATCACCCATACATCTACAAGAAAAATTAGTACCTCACTTTTCGAAGAAATAGAGATATGGATAGAAACAAGGTTAACAAAAATATCTTATGCATACTATAAGAAATGTTTATCCTAGGGAGTATTTCTCAAGTGGCACAAGAGTACGAGGCCAGTTCAGGAAGAGAATAGATGGCCATAACAGAAGCAATAGTGTACTATTTGAACAAATTTGGCTTAGTTATTGAGGATATCATGTAGTTACTCCCAATAGAGTTAATAAAGGAGATACAAGAACAGATAGAGGAAGAAGAAACAAGCCACCTGAAAGACCTCTAGCAAGAAAGATAGCATAACCAAAACAAAAGAAGAAAAAGATTGCAGCTCAACATAATTGAATAAAAGAAGTAGAAGAATTAATAGGGCTGTTAATTAAACAAAGAAGAGAAAGAGAAGATAAAGCCACGGGAACCACAACTCAAAAATCTGAAACAAAGGAAGAAGAAAAGAAGAAGAAACAAATTGAAGAGGAAAAATAGAAAGCCGTGGAAGTGGCTAAACAAAAGTAAATACAAACACAAAAAGAAGAGGAAGAAAAATAGAAAGAAATAGAAAATATTAAAAAGATAGATGAGAAAGAAAAATAGAAAACAGAATGGGAAGTGGAAAAAGGAAAAGGAAAGAAGAAATAACACAGAAAAAGAAGGAACATGAGAAAATAGAGAAGAAGGAAAAAGAAGAGGTAGAAAGAAAATAGATAGAAGAGAAGGAGAAAAAGGAGCAAGAAGAAGCATTAGAAAAACAAAGAAAAAAAAAAAATATGGTGGAGGAATAGAAAAATAAAGAAGAAGATAAAGCATAGAGAGAGAGAGATAAGAAAGCCACAGAAGAAGCCACGAGAAAGCAAAAGGAAGAACAAATAAAAAAGGATAAAGAAGCACAAGAAAAGAAAGAGAAAGAAGAAGCAACCAAGAAGGAGAAAGAACAAAAGGAGAAAGAAGAAAGAGAAAAGAAACAAAAAGAAGCGAGAATAAATGTAGGAGGAAAAAGAGAGGAGGAGAAAGAAAGACAAGAAAAGCAGACCTTACAAACATCCTCCTCCACTAGTATAGTGACAACACAAGCACCTAGAGATTCATTAGCAAAAATCAAGCAAACTCTACGAAAAGGAAACAGAACAATCAATCCAACTACAACAAGGAGTTTTTGAACAAACCGCGGAGGGCTTCAAGGTCCATTTAGATAAACTAACTCCATTACAAAAGTCTACTTGCAGCCAAGTACTAGAGAAAGTGCTACACATGATTGGATGCAAAGGTGCATCGAGCTTGAAGAAGCAATGCAAAAGATGCTCTTCGCCATCAAAACAGATAAGCCATAGATCAAAATTGATCCTAAGCTATCAATAGAGGTAGCCATCGAGGACATAATAAGTAAAATCTTAAGAGAGCACTGCATAGATTTGGAATCAGAAAAATATATAATCCTCAAGAACGCAATTGAAGAGCACAAGCTAGAAATTAGTAAACCTCATAAAGTAGAGAATCAAAAGAGAAGAAGTGAACTACAAACCACGATAACTAAGTTAAAGATAGAATTGAATAATGCAACAATATACTACACATATGCCATTGGATGACCAAGCATGACCACAAAATATAAGGTAGAAATGGAAAAACTAGAGCAAGAAATACATAAGGCTTCTATAGAATATGAAATTTCTAAAGACACAGATGGAACTCAAAGGAGGAAATTGGCAGAACTTACCAAAAATACCAAAACCAACAAAGGGCATGGACAAATAAAATTTATGATATGCAAGAATGTAGTGACACTTTGGATAAAACCTTGATAAGAATGCAATAAGAAACTACACTCACACAGACTAGATGGAATAAGGTACATGCACAACCCACCCCATCAAACATAGTTCCATTAATTCAAGAGAATACACAACTCCAAGAATGGATTGATCAAGTGAACAATCATTTGGCTTCTTGGTATATTTATGAAAAGAACATTACTCCTCAGATCACCAAGTATATGCCACAAAGTACGCCATAAAGTCTTAGAGGCCGAGGCATCCCACAAACCTAGTTGGGCGAGTCGAGCGAAGGAAATCTTCCTTACACCATACGTATAAGTTTCGGGGAGGTTGATGCCTCTATTAGTTGGTGTCCCATAAATCCATCGGGGTGAGTCAAGCAAGGAATCCTTCCCTACACCAGACATCTAAGTTTTGGTGGTTGATGCCTACATAAGATGCTTTGAAGAAACTTTTAGAGGAAAGAACAAGGTTCTTCATCTTTTGTTATCTCGAGGATGAGACAATTTTTATTTGGGGGATGATGTTGACAAGCTTCTTCATTAAGTTTTGGATAAACCACGAGTACTAGAATGAAGCCGCTAAATTCTAGAGATAATTGTGAAAGGAAAAGTGAAACAACAAGATAAACTAGGAAAACTATGATAAAATAAGTAAAGCTTGAGATATGGAGAAAGCCGTCGAAGATTTGAAAAATCATGTAACATGGAAAGAGTTGCAAAAGCCAATGTAAAGCCACATAATGAAGATAGATCAAACAGAAGCCGATAGAGGCACAAGTCAAAAGAAGTGTCTTTTGGAATCAATTGTATTTTGTATATTTATTGTAACTAATGTATTGTATATGGGCACATCATGAAAAGTATATGTGTGAGTGTCATTTTGAGATATTTTGTATGAGAGTTAGAATAAATAAGATAGAATGAGAAGAATGTATGATGTCATCATTATTGATAAATGAATAAAGACTGGAGTTTGTGATGAAATATGTTATATGATTTCCTTTATATTTTTGTTCTTAGAATAGATGTGGTGTATTTCCGAGTACATCCTTAACTAAGGTCGATTTTCCTAAGCCTCACAATCATGTCGGGGTTTTAGGTCAAAAATACCTATCAAAACCTTAAATATGGGCACGATGGATCAGCTCATTGCATATTACTCATGGGAAATTTCCTTGCTTATGGCTAGGGAACCCCACTATCATTACTCCACCATCCCTTGTAGACACCTAAAATTAGCACCACTAATTCCTATATTTGTGTCCACTAGTACACCTTCACTATCAATTCACTATCATATCATCTATTAAATCCTTATCCTAAGTCTTATTTCTCCCCCATCATATTTACTCCCCGTAAATATCATTCTATAGTTGTAAAATCTTATTTTATCCTCTCTAAACCACTCAAACCACTTACAAACCAAAATCAAATAAACCAAAATAAAATCAACAACTTCTTAACCATTTAATAACCTCCTAATGCACATAACCTCTTTCCAACACATACCCTTCATCAAAACAAAAAAATCTATTTTGGAAGTAGTTTCAACCTTTTCCCTTTAAAACCCAGATCACTTCCAATCCTAACAAATCACTGGCGATTCTCCCTGGTTGTTAGCAATCCTATATAAACAAGTTTCAGGCCTCCATTCAAGGTTAGCTTGAGGTTTCTTAAGTCCATTCTAGGTTGCTCACTCTTTGAGACCTCACATTGCATCTTCTTTGTATCATAGCCACATTCAAAGTTAGAGATCATCATAACAACATTCAAGACATCAATAATCTCTTCTTCAGCCTTTCAAACATCCAAGAATCAACTCAATGGCATTATTGCATCTACAATCCTCCCTTTTTAGGTAAAATCACCTGTTGTCATAATTTATCGGCATATATGAAGGTACGTATTGTCATTCGGTTAATCATTGTCTTTATGCATCATATCTAGTCCTAAATCAACCTTTTTAGCATCCCTTTCAAGCTCAATCTCCATCCATTGTCAGCCTGTACATTTTCATAGTGATCATTGATGATTCACCAAGATCGTGACAATTCCCTAGGCTTGCTTTGACGATCCACTCCGAATCATCGACGATTCTTGTCTAAAAGGTATTTTGACCCCTAAGATTACTTTTTAGACACCTAAATCCCATCATTTATCACTTTGTAAATCCCTTCAAGTGTTTGTTCAGTCATATCAAGCTCCTTTGAGTCATCTATAACACTCTATCAATTATCTAAATCAATTTATCATCTTGCTCACCTTTTTGAGTACACAACTATCTATATCTTTGCTCCTTTGAACCATTTTGTGATCCATATACTCCATTTGGATCAAGAATCACCATTAGACCATCATATAGCTATGGACCACATTAGTACCTTTACCTTCGCATTGTGGGTTCTATTGTATGTATTATCATTTTATCTATCACTATTAGACCGATTTCTTGAACGCAGATTGACATCCTTGTAAGGAAGTCCATTGACTTTTGGGGACCGACATTTGTCAAGTGATCCACCATATATCTATCTAATCCCATATTTTTCTGAGTATTTGTGCATTGCAGGTAGCTTATCCCATTGGAAAGAAGAAGTTGTGCACACGCTTGGATCCATCGATGTCGAATCAACCATCAACATCAACATTAATCATCGCGGGTTTGAAACCCCGTCGTCTTCGAGGTAAGTCTATTTTTATTATTTCATTTTATTAAGTTAAAGTTGGAAAGAAAAATCTCTTTGGTACATCCCCATATCTCATCATGATCAACATGACAAAGATATATGTGTAGCTCACGTGCTTATCTTATCCCCTTCTAATGGTTACCTGGATACCCTCAACTCAAAAGTCACAAATATCTATGGGATGCATTTAATTAAAATATAGAGCAATCCCTCAAAGGACGACTGTTTAAAATTAAATCATATCAAATAAAGTTATAGACCACTCCCTCAAAGGATGGATACCATAAAAAGAAAATCAATAAAAATTGTAGACCACTCCCTTGAAGGATGGATACCCAATCAAATTACATATCTAAAACATGGCTTCCCACATTGATCAACCCTCATGTCAAAATCAAAGAAAAATAACATCATCCTAGGAAAGCTTCTGCATTGATCAACTTTCCTGTCAAATGCAAGCTTCCTACATCGATCAACTTGTTCAAATACAAAGAGTTGGGGCAAATCCTAGGGAACTATCATGAAGAACCCATTTTCCCATGTTTGCTACATACACACTTTATCTATGTCGAAAAAGGATGAATATGATGACCCCATCTCTATCTATGATCCTAGTATGACTAACCATTTTAAGTCATATATTAACATCTAGTATAGGGTTGCATGTGTAGTATCATACGTTTTGAAATCAGTTTACCATCACACCATATGTATATCCAGAACAATAAAAATGCAAATATTTCATGTTCTACTCTTACCCATCTACAATGCATGAATCATACAACAAGATCATCACTTGTCATGACAACATTAAAATCATATTATAACATATACATTTACAATCTAAATCATACATTCTAAATATTTCCATAACACATCATATCTTAATAGAATCACTAGTCAAACCATCATCAAACACATCTATATCCATCACATTGCACAAAACTCACAAAATATAACTCAAAATAAAAAAATCATATATATATATATATATATTTTTTTTTTTTGAGTTATATATATATATATATATATATATATATATATATATATATAAAAAATGTATGTACATCATCACGGGTCTCAAAAACCTCGTGTATCAAAAATATATATCATCCAAAAATGGCTTCAAAATATCCTCATACATCAAAACCATATCTATACATCTACTGAGTAAACTGGATGTCCGTCAAGAAAACACTCCCACTACTCCTCGTAGCACCACATGGGCCTCTATCTGGTCCTCTACTAGGAACTCCCTCTAGACCCTATGGTGGTTGCCCAACACTCATAACACTACCCGACGGTTTCATTTGTCTCTGCACTAGATACACCGCATGGTGAGGCTCATCTGGTAGCCTCCGTTGTACTATTTCCTTGTAGTATATCAGCTCCTCACACAATGAATGATAGTTGGCCATACCCATACTACTAGGTGGCCCCATCTAACCACTAGTCCGAGCTCTTGCCGCCTATAACTTAGCCCCAAGGTATAATTACCTGTCACTTTGAAGGCCTTTTTCGCAATGTCTCTCTATGTTTTCGGTATCTATCTCTCATAGCTCTAGCTTTGTGTAAGCTCTGCAGAGATATGGTGGTGACATGATGACTTAGCCCATCTCTCTTGGCTACTAATGCAACCTTCTCACCTCTAAATGATCCAATGTATCCTCACACACTACATCCCTATCATCCTCATCTCCACCCTCAACATCACCACCACCGTATGGAGGTGTCACTTCTACATGAGCTTACATCTGCGCATCTCAACTCCATCAAACTACCCTTGCCACCACACAATTAAGGCCTCGGTCACACTGTCATCATCATCCCTTGTCAATACTCCCTATACATTTGACCTCACACCAACCCACTCCTCATCCACCATATCTACAACCTCTCTAATAGCTGGTACCACATCTATCTCCACATCATCCCTCTGGTAGGCCATTCTTGCTACCTCTAGAACATCATGTACTAAACCAAATTACCATCTAACACGACCAAATCTGATCAATTCCCACTCACCCTCCCTCTCTCCCCACACCCACCTATCCTACTACATAGCCACCCACTCCCTCTCTGTATCGAGCCATATTGGGAAACTTGTATAGGGCCTCTAAAGAACATCTCCACCATATAAACCGGTTAAGAGATTCATGTAGTGGTCCTCCCTCGAACGAGAAATGTAGCCACAAAATCTAACCTCCACCTCATGAAACCTACTTTGGATATGACAAGTCCACCCATCTCATCCATAGTACACTCGAGCCTATGCCATTGCAATATGCTCATATGCCTAACACTCTAGCAAAAAGATACATCTACGCCAAATATCCATTTCATACTCTAGGACCACAACTCCCTTTACACATCTACTAACATCACATGCGACCAAGAAAACACCGTCATGTGCACCAACACATATCTACTACCACCCCAGGTCAACATCCACGAAATGACCCTTCGGCCGAATCGGTAAAGCGTAATAGCTGGTCCCCATCATCATCATCATCACCAAGGCCCTCCCCTCCTCATCATCACTGAATAGGGACCCGGATAAAAAATCCCATAAAGTATACACCACATCTCCACCTTCATCATCATATAAAGTTTGCATAGTGCACACCTACTTGCTTCATCGGTCACATAGGTTTTTTCACCCTATATTAGTAAGTGCAATATACTGTGCACATACTACAAGGTGACCATAATCTCTCATGTAGGCAGCTAGAATGTGCCTGCCACATGGTCCCATCACTCAAACAACGTAAACAATAAGCCCATGTCCCTATGGATACACCTATAATGACGCATCCCACCCAATCCAATCGCCTCAAAATGATCCCAACCATTAAGTGACAATAATGTTTGGACCTCATTCAGTATCTTCAAGAATTTTTCCCATGTGGTCAAGCTCTCCCTATCCTACATCTAACAACAAAACAATAAAAAAGTAATCCACAATCCACTAAAATCAATTCAAATCTATCAACAATCAATCAAAAATTATCAAAAATCATAACTTTTGATGAATCACTAGCGACTCTTATCGAATTGCTGATGACCCTTTAAGAATCGTTGTGACTTCCCAATCGCTAGTGATTTCATAATGAAATCGCAAGCAGTTTCTAAATGCCTACCAAATCTCAGAAAAAAACAAAAAACAAAAACAACCTAAATCTTAAATACATCACCTACTTCAATACATGTTGGTCGACGTCACCTCATGCACCTCCAAAAGCCTCCATCATGATCAAATACACTATAAAATCATAAAATTGGGCTCTCTAGATGTCTTAATCTCAAAATAGCAACTGCACCAAATGAGCTTTTGAAATCACTTTATATAGCATTTTTCTTATAAAGCATACCCAATCGCCGACGATTCTTTCTCAATCTTCAGGTGATTTTGTCACCTTATCTTTAAAATTAATTTTTGGTCCTTGACCTCATCAAACCATCATTTTCATCATCCCTTACCAAAATAACACACTTCTTTAGTATGTGATTCCTTTCTAGGTCCCCAAGCCCCTTTGAAAATCAAAATCAATCAATCTATATCAAGTTTTCCTTTATCAAATCCATTTTAGATTTAACAGTCTTTTCAGGAATATTTATTTCATTTTCTGCCATTAAGTCATAAGACTATAGGCCGTGAATCCCTTGGTTACCTTATCACTTGACTTCATGGTCATGTAAGCCCACCTTTTTGGCAATATCGTTTATCAAGTCTATGTCTCCCGATACATTGTTGATATCATACCCAGTCAAGATCATGTCCTGCAGCTGGTTTATATGATTCATATGTCTATAGGTCAAGAACCCATTGGTTCTCCTATCACTTGACTCTCTGGTTGTACTAAGTCCACCTTTGTGGCAATTTGCTTTCATACCCAGTCTTATTGCATCTTAAATTAAAACACACCATCATAAAAACCTATCTCATCCTAAAATCTTTTAAAACTCGAGATCATTTCCATTCGTCATAATGACCCCGATTTGAGGAGGATAACCTATCCAAACAAATCAATTATTTCACTCGTTTTCATCCAAAGGTTCATTTATCACAAACCACTTGACAAAAAGGGGAAAATGTAGACACCTATTTCTGGGTCACACCCATCACACTATCATTCAAAGGTCCTAAAACATATCTTACTAACCTAAATCATGAATTACCTTTATAAAATCAAATTTACCTTCCTACCTATCCTATTTACTCACCCTAAACCTCCCTAACCATCTACCACCCATCCTAACCCATTTTTATCCCAACATCCTAACCCCCTAAACCCCTTAACCTATTCTTAACCACATAACCTCACATCCCCACCCAAGAAATCCCAACTTGGAAGTGGTTAAAACCACTTCCAAGTTGTTTCTCCACATTTTCGGATCACCGTGATCGTAACCAATCATTAGTGATTATAAATAGAACCACAAGCCTCCTGGTTCAGGATCTAGAAGCATTGAAGTGAATATTTGTCATCTTAGAGAACCAAACGACATTGTCACGAACATCCAGACGTCCTCAACACCCATGTCAAGCCATCAAACACTCAACAATCTCTTGTAAGCATTTGCAAGCTCTATCCAGTCCATTTTCACATCAAAGGTAATCAAATCCTCATCTCTGTCTGTCTTCACTTTATTAACATATCATATATAAGCCAAATCAATCATCTTAAGTCTTTGTTTATGTAAAAATCTCTTTTTATCAATATATCAACTTTTACATAGTAATCGCTAGCGATTTTGTCTAAATTACCAACAATTCTACTTGAATCACCCATAATTCCTATCATTCTATCACTCTACCACATTCACATACTTTTAGAGTATTTCATCAATTTTTTTAACCTAACTTATCTTCTTACAAGATGTGTCCTTTGTAGATGATAGTTCTAGGTGCATCACACCCCATTACCAGTATCTACAATCTTTCGATCGTGCAACAACCCTTCATGTGGGAGAAATTTAACATCACACATGAACTCATCTCGTGTGCCATTTCCCTTACACCCTAAATTTAAGATATTAAAGAACAACTTGAAGTGATATGTGAAATACATGAAGGAACAAAATAAGCCTCGGCTCAAGTACTTCTTGGACTTTGAGATTTTTGTAGCCCTTGCTTGGGCCACTTACTATGAGAAAAAATATCTCTCCATCACTCTATAATTCTAATCATATTTTCAAGTATCTTCTTGCATATCATATTGTAAACATGGAAAATATAAAAATAATTAACAAATAAATAAAATACCTATTAAACATTATTAATTCTTAATATATTTCCCCTATTACTAATTCATCATTCCACAATTCCCATCTTAACCCTATAATAATTAATCACAAGATTAATTATTACTAACCTTATTTCTAACCTCATTTAACATTTTCTAGGAATTTAAAATTCCTATCTACCTACCCACCTACTCTACACCTACCCTACACCTAGCCTCTCTATATGATCACATAATCTTTTATTAATCTAATATAATTCTAAACTAATCATATCATATGCCTCTAAATCTAGAGGCTTCTATTTCTCGAAGCCTCTCTAAATTTTTTCTACTCTCCATTGAATTATTCATTTTATAAATTTCAAAAATTTCTAATCCTCTCCTCAATCCTCATCCATTGATCTTCATCCCACTTGGATCAATCCTCACCATCCATTTTCCCAACCACAAGCTATAAATTGGCATGCCACCCTCCATGGAAGCCATCTTGGAAAATCATAACTAAATGCCACCAAAATTTCTAAAGATCTCTCTAACATCCATCAAACATCCATAGGCAAATATTCAATCCTCAAAGGGGAGGTGCTGCCCATTTTTCTCCATAAAATCTAAGGTAAGAAAATCCTATCAATCAACTTGAGCACAAAAGAAACATCAAGAGAATTTCTTCATTGGTAAGTTGCAGGCATTGCTTCTTCCTCCCTTCCATCCTTTCTTAATCTAAGGTGTGTTTAGGAGGATTAGATTAGGAATCAATTTGGTTTTTGGTTTCTAACTTGCATGTGCATCTAATCTCTCTTTGCATTTACACATATAAGTTGATTGTGAACACGAGTTGAAACCCTTCAAGGAAGTCCTTTGGATTCCTAGGATCAACCTTTTCCGAGCAACTCATTTAATCATTATTTAATATTTGTCTTGTTTAGTTGTTAATGAATACATGTCCTCTCACTTGGTGAAGGAGGATTATTATACATTGTTTTTATACCCACTCACCTCGACATCGCACTTGTCGGTGTAGGTATCATGAAAGCTTGCTACTTTTAGAGTTTTTAATGTTTATCATACTATTGACTACCCGAAATTCACCTAAAACACTAATATTGTTTTGTTTAGGGTTTTCTAGTCCTTCCTATTTGTTTTTATTTTTCCCTAACATTTCAATTGTAGATCTAACACTTGGTTTTGTAGATCTCGCTAAAATACCAAAAAGAACACAGGTCGTAGTACGACACGTGTTTTGCAATTTTTCTACTAAAAATATAATGATCTAGTTGTAGGGGAAAGAGAAATAATTTTAACATGAGAAAAAGGGGAGAGCCCTATTTTTAGTTGTACTACTAAATCCTATATGGGTTATTGATTCTGGTGCATCACATCATATGGCTTCTTCACATGTGGAGTTCACTTCCTTGGAGCCATGTGACATGTCCACTATACGATTGGGTGACGACACTTCTACACAAGTTTTTGGGAGAGGGTTTGTTGAAGTGAGTGGAGGAACATTCAATAATGTTCCAAGTATTACCTCATTATCAACTAATTTTCTATTAGTCTACTCTGACTACTCACCTTAGTCAGGAAATGCGAGTTGAGTTCACTCCAGATTCAATATATGTCAGAGAGTTACACAGTGACACTATCATTGTAGTGGGTGTAATTGATCATCAGAATCAGTTATATTCCTTCTCTCACTTTTTCCCTCCTTCAGATTCTTCACCAAATTCACCTAAAAATGATGACACTTTTAAGATTGAATACATTTATGATGATGAGAGATTCTCTTCTAGCATAGATGACTACGAGTAGTAATGGGGACCCACTTTGACCATCTCCTTGTCGCTTCTAGATTTAGAGGAGTTATTTCTTGATCCACCTACTTTTGGTCCACTATAGACTTTTCAAGGATCAAGTACCTTATTCATGACTCATTAGATATCGAGTAGTCTTCTACTAAGTTATAGGGCCTTTAACATTCCTTCTTCACTTTTTCTTCAAATACACCATCCCTTCATGGAGTAGTTGTAAATTCTACCTTGCATGAGGAGCATAGTTCCTTGGATAAGAACCATACCTTGGTTGGAGATCCATCAGACACTTAAAATTTCCTTCACTCTTCCATGGTGATCCACTCTTCACTACATCTACTTCGATCCACAAATACTTTAGGAGGTTGCTTTGTAGGTTGCTTTGTAGGATACACGGTGGCTACATGAGGATTTTTAGTCCTCACTTTTCTACTTTTTCTCTCTTTTGGGGGAGAGGATTTTTCCCTCTGGGTTTTCTCTTTTACTCCACTTTGTGAGATTTGTATTATATGTGGGTACCTCATCAAGCCTTGTTTCTAGGACCCACTTTATTTTCCACCCACCTAAGCTATGCTTAGGGGGTGTTAGTGTAGGATATTATTTATTCCATTTATTTATTTATGTGGATTATTCCTACACTTTATTCCTACACTTTAGCATTTAACTTGCTTAGGTGTACTATTCATAGGAGTTACACTTGGCCATGTTTGTTAACTAAGTGGAAGGAACTCTTAGTTTGACTACTACACCTTTAACCCTAATTCATATATCAAGATATGGATAACCGACACATGGCTAACATAATATCTTATCATATCATAACATAATTATTTATACTTTCATATTCTTAGTGGGTTGGACTTAGGGCTTGGGATAATATAATATATATATATATATATATATATATATATATATATATATATATATATATATATGATTTAGAGAGTAGGATATGATCATCATGTTGAGCACTTGAGTCTTATCGTATGGTTTTGAGGTTTCCCCCTTAAAGTGTCTAGATTATTCTACTTGCATATTGTGATCATTTCTCTATATTTTGGTGTTATTTAGTGTTCTATTGTTGTTGATATTTAGATATATCTAAGTAATTTCATTACAAGTGGTATCGAGCTTGATCTCGACCAGAACTACATCAAAACCCTAATTGTGAAGGTTCAAATATATCTCAAAACTATTAGTGATTTTTTTGCAATTTATTTTTGGTGTTGCAAAATCAATCAAGTAATATCCTTTCCAAATTTCAAGGTTTTTTTACTTTATTTGCAAATTTTATATTAGTTTTATGGTTTTTCATAAATTCACTACCTAGGCTACAATTTTGGGAATTTTTCTAAGTTTCTTATATTTTCAGAAAGCTTGCCAAAAATTATTTAGGGTTTTTCTCTATGTTTCTATATGTTCGATCAATAACCTTAAAAAACCCCAATCCCTAAATTTCTACCCTAACCATGGTATCCCAAGACACAAACCCTACATCATGACAGGGAGATCAACTAGAGGCTAAGGGAAGGGTCAAAATCCTAGTAAGGAAGATGTGGATTTTGAATCTTCAGCTACGAGGGCATCAGAGATAGTCTCCCAACTTGAGGACATGGTAAACAACTAGATGAACAATGTGCAAGCTGAGTTTGGTCATAGCTTGATCACAATGAAGGGTGAAATGATGTCAGAATTGGACAATGGGTTATAAATAATGAAGGATGACATGAAAATGGAATTTGAGTCATTGAAGAATTTTTATAGTTGAGCTCATGCCTAAAGTATAGTAATAATGTCCATTCGAGTTACATGGGCTCCTTAAGTAATGCACACTTTGATTCAAACCACACCAACCAAGGTGGATCCTCTACACACACCATTGGATATTCTAACCAATGGTGTAGCATTATTCCTAAATTGAAAATGCACAAGTTCAATGGGAATGATCTAATCACTTGGATCAACCAAATGGAGAATTTCTTTGATCTACATATAGTTCTAAATGGATAGAAGGTGTAAATGACATCCTTATACTTGGAACTAGAACAATTCATTTGGTATAGATGGATGTGTGAAAAAATAAAAAGAAGGGTCTCTCTATTACCTGGTCTATGTTCACTGATGATCTCCAAACACACTATAGTAAGTGTTACAAATAACTATTTTAGCCTGATTGCCAAGATACGACATACAAGTTCGATCCAAGGATTATGTCCAATAGTTCCAAAAATATATCCTTACGAGTGAATGAAATCTAAGAGGGTTATCTAAATGATCTATTATTGGGTGGAATCAAGGATAACATCCAACATGATGTTCACCTTCTTAATCCAGGTTTGATATCAAAATCCATGATCATTTCTCGACGTGTGGAGGAAAGAGATATGGTAAAATGAAGGAGCTTCACTAATCACAAGGAACACATGAATCTAGCACCATTTTTTCCCTAAGCTGACACAAAGAGAAACAAATAAAAGGCCTATGTTACAATTGTGATAAAAAGTGGAGAAAAGGACATAAATGTATTAAGAAATTATTCTACATTGAGGGTCTTAATGAGGAACAAGATGAGGAGGAAGCAATTGATGTAGAGGAAGAGGCTCCCGAGATCGAGGTGGAAGAATCTCAACCAAATATTTATTGTCATGCCATTTTAGGAATCAACACCCCATAAACACTCAAAGTTGTTGGGTTCATGAAGAATCAAAGGGTGACAATATTAATTGACTCGGGAAGTACTCATAATTTCATTAATCATAAGTTGGTCATATGCTTAAATTTATTCGTTTATCCAACACCATAATTTCAGGTCATGGTTGCAGATGGAGGTAAAGTTATTTGTTCAGGAAAATTACATAAGATTAAGTTATCTATGGGATATTACCTTAGAGGGCCCCATGTATGCCATTTTAATGGGAGGAGAAGACATTGTATTGGGGTCTAATGGCTTACAAATTTAGGAATGGTGGAGATGAACTTCCAGGATTTATTCATGTGGTTCCATTATGATGGGAGGACTTTTAAGTTGTAGGGGATGAAGGCTAAAGCTCTATACTTGGCAAGTTCTCATCAAATGCATAAAATACTTAAGACAGATGGGTTTTTGGCACAATTATTCTTAATGGAATTTCAACCATTAAAGGCCATATACCATTGGATATACATGATGTTATTAATGAGAAATTAGTTGTGTTTGGGGATTTTTCAAAAGTTTTTCACTTAAAACATATCATGATCATGTTATTTAGCTAGTACTTCGGGAAGCCAACAACCCAACATTCGGCCTTATATGTACCCTTATCTCTAAAAGAGTGAAATTGAGAAGATGGTACAAGAGATGTTGGAAGAAGGTATTATTTTCCATAATCAAAGTGCATACTCTTCCCCATTGGTGATTGTTAGAAAGGAAAATGAAGGTTGGCACATGTGTCCAGACTATAGGGAGCTCAACAAATACATAATGAAATATAAGTATCATATTCCTGTCATTGAAGATTTGTTAGATGAATTACATGGTGTTGTTTATTTTACAAAATTAGATCTTCAATCAGGATACCATCAAATAATAATTCATGATGAATATATTCATAAAATAACATTTAAGACACACGAGGGCCACTATGAATTTCTTGTAATGCCATTTGGCCTTACAAATGTGCCATCTACTTTCCAGAGTTTCATGAATTCCATCTTCTGTCCATTTTTGCAGAAGTTTGTATTGGTATTATTTGATGATATATTAATCTACAATAATAATTTGGAAGAACATTTGCAACATGTCAATAAAGTATTGGACACTCTTGAACAACATCACATTTATGCCGAGCCCCCAAATTTTCTTTTGGGGTAAGAGAGATAGAATACTTGGGTCATATTGTGTCTCATGAAGGTGTAAAAGTGGATCCTCATAAGATCCAAACTATGGTGGATTGGCTAGTTATGAAAACTCTCAAAAACCTTAGGGGATTCTTATGGCTTATTGGTTATTATTTTTTGGTGAAATAATTTGTCGTATGAAAAATTATGTGTTTCCACCAACACTCATAGGGCTACACCCCTCCTTCTTATGTATGGGGAGGCTCCCATTATTAAATGTAACTATCCTAATCCTACCTAATTTTTGTGGGGGTGGTTAGTAGGTTGGGGATCACATAGGAACACTTCACTGAACCTATGGCAAAGTGCTTGTACGGGGTACAAGGGAGGAATTTGCAGCGATGAGGGGTGAAGGAGATAAATTAGGAAATGGAGGGTTATCATTGTGAGTAGGCAATAATAGAGTTCACACACAATAATTGGAGTAGTTTAACATTAAATTAGAGGAAAGAAACAATGTAAGCCATTAGTGAGACTAACAAATTAAAGACACGCAATTCCTTAGATTCATCTATAAAGGATGCAAAGTTCCTTCTTGATCATTATGCTTGCAAAGTACAAAAAGAAAGAGAATAGAGGAAAACATCAAAAGGTAAATGGAAGAAATGTAGCTTTTATTTCTTGTGTTGGTGATATGAATCTCAACACCCAAACCAAAATCCACAGTTTCCACCGAGAACTAAAATTTTAGGATCCTTTGGAATGGAGAAGCCAACACAATTTATAGAAGTTTCTCTAGGACCTTTCATCTACCCCCACATGACTCTTCATGATCTCATTCAACTTTTGAATTTACATCTTCCTAGGAAATGAGAAATAAGTTCCATTTTTATAAATCAAAGGGAATTCTACAATTCAACTTTAGAAAGTCACTTAAGTGAATGAGACAAAATATTATGATTGCGTATAATGAAGAATTAGAAAGGGGAGAGAAGAAAAACAAAGAAAGAGATAATGAGGAAGGAGTTGGCATATCTGATGAAGAAGCTCTTTATGATGAAGAAATTTTTGATTCATGATACATGATGAAGAGTTTCCATAAAGAGCTCTTGTCCTCTGAATTCCTTGCTAAATTAAGATACTATAGATATCAACTTGTCCACCTTTGGAATGCAAACATAGCTCAACACCTTGATCCATGCTCCGAGAACCTCACTGATCTTCTTGCATTAACTGAGCCATCTTTCATGATCCTTTGAAATTACGAAAAATGGAGTCCCTGATGTTGGCAATAGACTCTAAGACATCTTTGTTGAAGGAGAGAGAGTCACCTGCCACTTTCTTGACCAACTCCTGGAAGGAAATAATGAGTTCTTCTAATGATGAATTCTCGGTGAGCGGAGGGAAATAAAGTTTTTAAACACAATTATAGACCTCATTCAAGATATTGAAAGCATGTTTTCCACAAGAGTCCAATTCAAAAATGACATCTTTGAACATTTCATATCTCGCATCCATGATGTGGATCCAAACTTGAGACAAGTTTTCGATGGTTGATGCAAACACATTCTTTCTCATGAGAGTGTGAGAGTCAAAGGATCTCATCTTAGACACCAGTGGGAACACCTCATCTAAGTGAATTATCTTTTTACAATCTCCTCTTTTGCTTTCTTTACTTCTAACAAAGTTGTAAGAATGTACTTGATGAGAGAAATGATCTCCATAAAAATTCCTTGCTTGCTCGATGATCTTCTCAATCCACTTCTCATCATCCTTCCCCTGCATCATGTAACCTTGTGGTTTCTTGACCACATCAAGATCAACACTACTAGTTAGAGGAATGTCTTCTAAAGGAAGATAATATGTTGAATTAGGCTCCAAAAAGGGTTGAATGTAAGAACTTAGAGCCTTTACTGCTCCTCCAATTGCAAATTGTTTGCTTTTACTCTTCGTTTCAAGAAAGGAGGAAATAAGATTATTCTTTGAACAAATGAGAATCAACCTCATGTGAAGCTTGACCAAATGAGATGCAAATCAGCTCATAGTATGATAGAGTCATGTCCTCAATAGGATTTTCATTCTTAGGCCTAGGAACTTTAACATACTAGTTACATAAGGTGACACTTTGAATATGCATGAAGTTGTCTCGGCCTTATTCCTTTATTTATATTTCAAAATTATTGACATAGCTCTAAGGTCAGGTATGATAGCTTGCCATATTGTCCTTGACTCACTTTTGAGAATTTATTGAATCTATGGAAATGGATCTCCAAGAGTTGACATGATGTTTCTTGTAGGAGAAATTTCAGGATCTTGTTGTGGAATCAACTCTTGACCATCATGAGGAATCTCTACCATTGGATTCCCTTAAAGAGATGAAGGCTACAATGAATCACTCTTTCTTGACTTGAGAAGTTCTATGAGATATTTAATAGACCTTTCCTCGCTATGGACTCTCCCGGAATATGGGATTACTTTGTGATATTTTTTCATTACCTTTAATTTTGAAAACCCATGTTTGATAGATCTTACTTACAATGTTTTACCTTAACTAACTCACCTTGAGCAATTCACTGAGCTCACTCAACCAACTCACCTTGACTAGTTCACCGAGCTCGACTCAACTCACTCAACTCGAACAACTTATCTAGCTCTCCAAGTCACCGAGCTCAAATCAAACATCTCACCAAAGAGGTGATGGTGGATACAACTTGAATGACAAGTTATTATGATCAGAAGAGCTCTTGAATCTCTTTGAATCTCTTCAAATTTCACAATGTCTCTGGATTTTACTTACTGCGCCCTATGATGCTCTACTTTACTCCCGTACATAATTGTGACCAGAGCGATGATTCAGATCCCTATGAAGAGTGAATTTCCTATTTTGAGCTATGCAAAAACCTTAAAACCCTATGAGGATATCAAAAAGAATATGAGTGAAATTGGAGCCAACTATAACTTTCTACATCTAAAACTGAGACTTCCTATTTTTAGCAAGTAAGCCCAGACATGCTATTTTGGGACATATCACCTATTTTGCTGAATTTTATGCTCTGAACCTCCTAGCATAATCAAATCACCTCATTTTATAGTTATTTACCCCTTTGAGAAAGCTTCTTTTTTGGAAAGTTATTTTTTGCTTTTTTGCTTTTTTCTTAAAAAATTGCCAATTTTGTCTTCCTTGTTGTCATCATTGTTTTTAAATGCACTGATCTCGAGAGAACTTGATATTTTTAGTAAGTTGTTTTTTTAGTAAGTGATGACATCATATACTTACTATTTTTATAATTATCACTTATCCATGTTTGTTTGCAATGAAAATGTCTTCATTGGATTCTGCTTGTTGTTGCGATCTTGTGCTCCAATTTTTGTTGTGTTTTGCCGCTGAAACTCTTGGAAATAAAAAAAATCTAGGGAAAAAGTTGCAGGTATGAATCTATCATTACATCAATTAATTGATTCAGTGAGCTTCAGTTATCATAGGGATTCTTGGAAGAGAAGAATCATTTCAAAACTTTGGTACGATTAGTTTTCTGGCTTGCTAACAATGAGGATAGCTTTGTTCTAGCAATCAAGGATGCCCTAGAAGAACTTAATCAACATAGTGGATATGTTTGTAGGTAATTATAGGTTTTGGCTTCAAATATGGAGGTAACCTCTAAATTTTTAAAGAAAATTCTTTAAAACAAGGTGTTATGATTTTTTTAAGCTTCCGATGTGTATTTTGAGTAGTAGATGTAGTAGAACATGTAATAACACTTAGTTAAATTTTAGGATTTTTAATTCATGGCATGGGGTGTATTTTATTGGTCCCTCTTTTCCCTTAGGAATGGGTACAAGAGGGATAGAAAAATGTGCCCTCATGTGGTGATGACAAGTGGTGGCACATGATTTGCAATGAGGAGTAAGTGAGGAAAGACTAGCTTTAAGCACTTGAGGGCTCAACTTGGTCACATGAAAAACCATGGAAGGGGAAAGAGAGGGGAACATTTTAATTTCCCATCTATCCCCTTTGGAAATGGGACAAGAGCTACAAGAAAATGTGCCCTCACCATGTGTTTACAAGTGTTTCCATCACGATGCGAGATGAAGGGGCTAGAAATAGACTAGATAAGTCCTCCTGAGTGTTGCAAGTTGGTCACATGGAAGAACCTAGAGGAAAGGATGAAGAGGGGTGATTTTTGTGTCCCCTCTATACTATTAGGAATGGGATAATAGGGATACAAAAATGTGCCTCAACATGGAGGTGATAAGTGTCCACTTACAAAATTGGCTAGTTGCTGAAGCGTACTGCGAGAGAGAGAGAGAACTTGTTGACGATGGTTTCCAGAGATCTAAGAGGTATTTTTGGTGGATATATAATTTTTACTCTAAATATCCTTACAAGGACAATTGGAGGGGTATAATCCTTCAATTCTTCCTTAAACACCCTGAAATTGCTCCTTTTTCTCGGGACAACATGGTGTGTCTGCACAAACTAAGCTTCCCTGAGAAGTAAACATGTCTTGTTAAATATTTTAATGCTCCATCATCTAGAATACTCTTCAATATTTCCAATTATTATTTTATTGGCTTCTAACTCCTTACAGAGCTCTCAAAATCATCCGGTAAAGTCCAAGTACTTGTTTAGATTACATATTCCTTACCTCCGAAAACCCGATGTTTCTCAAGATGTCCCTAAACCTTAAAATATTCCCTAAAATTTCATAAACCACTTCCAAAATCTTATGCACACCAGTCCTAGAAAGGCCAAATTTAGCCTTTCTAGGCCAATCAAGAACTAGCCATTAGAAAGTACTTCATCGTATGAGATGTATGACCTTAATACCTGATTTAAAACATTAGGGAAATATTTTTTAACACATGAGAAGTAATTAAAAAGTAATGTTGAGCATGAAACAATAGGAAAAATGACCGGAAGAAGGGTTCGGGAAGGCTTAGGAGAAAATTTTCAAATTTGGGTCGGTTGTCATGCTTAAAAGTTTGAAATTTTTATGCAACACATTTGCATGAAAATATTATTGCAGGTTTGTGAAGAATTATGGTAGAATTTTAGTGTCACTTAAATCATTATTGAAGGAATACTCTTTTCATTTGAATGAGACAAAAACCCATGCATTTGAATCATTGAAGAAGGCCGTGTGTACCACTCTTGTTCTGGATACCGCAGACTTATCCAAAACCTTCATTATTGAATGTGATGATTCAAGATGTGGCATAGGCATAGTATTGATGCAAGAGGGACACTCCATTTCCTTTGAGAGTCATTAGATAAAAGATAAGAACCTCTCAAAACCAACTTATAGAGGAAACAATGGCTATTATTCATGCAATCAAACAATGGAGATCATATCTCATGGGTCGTCACTTCAAGGTAAATACAGATCATGAAAACTTAAAATAATTCTTAGAGAAAAGAATCTCATATGAAGAACAAAAAAATGGGTCACTAAGATGTTGGGATATGAATTTGAGATCATTTACAAAAAGGAAAAGAAAATGTGGTAGCCGATGCATTATCTAGGAGAGATGGATCCACATAGGCATTATTTGATTCCTTGTCCATACTTGTAAGAAGATTGGGTAGATTGGGTAAAATCCAAATGGAAGAATGACACATAAACCCAAAATATCATTCAAAATATCCAACAAGATCCAAACACTTCAAAATAATATTTGTGGAAGGGGGATGCATTGTGGTATAAGGACCGATTGTACTTATGCAAAAACTCTATCCTTAAAAATTAGGTTCTCTCAGAGCTCCATGCTTCTCCAGTGGGTGGTCATTCGGATTCCTAAAAACTTATCACAAAGTTAAGAAATATTTATTTTATGAAGGGTTGAAAAAAAATGTCCAAAAAATGTGGTTGAATGCTTGGTGTGTTAGTATAACAAGGGTGAAATTGTTAAGTCTCCAGGACTTTTGCAGCCTCTTTTATTCCTAGTGAGCAATGGGAAGAGGTTTCCATGGATTTCATCATAGGATTGCCAAATTTTGAAGGGAAAAGTGTAATTATGGTGGTGGTGGATAGACTCACCAAGTATGCTCATTTTTTTGCTTTCCACATCCATTTACAATGAGTACAATTGTCATATATTTTATGGATACAATTCAAAAGCTACATGACACACCCAAGATTATAATAAGTGATTGTGACCCTATCTTTACTAGCAATTTTTGGACTGATTTATTCTCATGTTTGGGTACTCAATTGGCTCATAGTTCATCATATCATCCACAAAATGATGGATAGACTTGAGGTAGTAAACAAATGTTTGGAGGGGTATCTATGATGCTTTACTTCAAGATAAACAAGAGAGATGGGTTAAGTGGCTACCACTTGCAGAATGGTGGTATAACACTTCATTTCACACTTCATCCAAATGTCCCCATTCCTAGCATTATATGATTACCATCCACCATCCCTCACTTCCAATTTAAGGGTCTAGCCTAAAGTAAGAGCAGTTGAAGATCACATTCAACACTAACATGAGGTTCTCTCTAGCCTAAAAGATAACTTGGTCATGGCACAAAACCACATGAAGGAGACTGGTTTTGTGCAATTGCATCCATATAAGAAACTATCTTTAAAACAACAAAAAAAGATAACAATATTTCATCAAAATAATACGGGGCTTATCAAGTATCGATTTTTTTGGAAGTGTGGCATATAAATTGAGCTTCCTCAATCAAGTAAAATACATCCAGTTTTCCATGTTTCTTTCCTGAAGAAGGTCATTAGACAGAAGGTGTCTTCTCAATCAATATTACTAGATCTTGATGAAGAGGGACATATCATCTTGGAACCTGAAGGAATCCTACAGACACACACTAAGAAGTTGAGGACAAGGGTCATCATTGAGTATCTAATCAAATGGAAGAATTTGGAAATTGAAGATGCAACATGGGAGGATGAAGCATTCCAAGAGAAACATCTAGAGCTTACCAACATTGGGGAAAATGTTGATTTGAAGGGGAGGGGAATGTTATGCCTTTAACCCTAATTCATATATCAGGATATGGATATCTAACTTGTGGCTAACATAATCTCTTATCATGTCATATCATAATTATTTATGCTTTCATATGCTTAGTGGGTTGGCCTTAGGGATTAGGAATAGTATAATAGGGTATATATAGGAGTTAGAGAGTAGGATATGATCATCATATTGAGAAATTGAGTCTTATTTTATGGTTTGGAGGTTTCCCCCTTAAAGTGGATAAGTTATTCTACTTGCATATTGTGACCATTTCTCTATATTTTGGTGTTCTATTGTTGTTGATATTCAAATCTAAGTAGTTTCATTACATTGAGTATGCCAAGTGTGTGAGTTACCATTCTATTTTGGGATCTGTGTCCACTAATCATGGAGGAGTTACACATTCACTATCTTATATATACGTATTCATTTATAAGAAATTATAAGCATTTTATTTGGAGAAATATTGGCTTTGTTGCATATTGAGTTTTTTTCACTTCCATGCTTGTTATTTATTTCCTTTTTGTAACTAATGTGCATTCATTTTTCTACTAGAGATCCTTATAGATATTTTGATAACATACAAGACACAATCATTGGATGATGAATGCGCAAGAAGAGATCAATGTAAGGAAGTGTAGAGATGGTGACTACCTCCACTTCACAATTCAACACAAATCTAATAATAACGAGCTTGATCATGTATCACACAAGACATGTACACCTAAAATGTTGATGCGTAAGTGGACATCATGTGGTTTAGGTCCCCTCACTATCTCGAATGCAGGAATGAATACAAATGGAATTTAGGTATGTGTTTTGAGGAAGGGGACTATAATAAGGTTGGGAACCAAGAAATGTCATTATAGATAATAAAGAGCACAAAGATCAAGTATATGTAAATAATTAGGGTAGATATAGGGTCAAAAATTCCTTATAGATATATAAATTTGTAGAGATAGAAATCATAATAAATGATCAAAAATTTTGTGAAGAGGATAGTTAAGTTTGTAGACAAACCCAAAATCAAGGGATAGTGGAATATTTGTATGCAATAATGTAGTGCAATATTGGAAGACGAAGGGGAAGTCTAGCTGGTTAAAAAATTGGTGTTTTCACATAATATTTTTTGAGGACTCACGCTTTGTATAAGCTTAAATAAAAATGAATCTATGTCGTTATGAAAAGGAAATATTTTGAGAAGAGATCAAGAAATGAAGGAGTCACTTCCACAAAGTTAGTGAAAATCATAAAAGCTTGTATGGTTCACGACATGTGACTTAATTAGAAGAAACTGTGATATGATTGTGGAATATAAGTGTAAGTGTGGAAACTTGCAATAATCATTCATGAAAAAATAAAGAGAATTAAGAACCAAAGAGACTACTTTTAGATTGAGAGGAAACAAGGTGAAAAACAACCAACCAAGGATGAAAATGAAGTAGAAAAGGAAGATAATGCTAGTAATACTTGAAATATGCTGCTATAATATATAGAGTTTGGGTGGAAGTGAAGACACATCGAGAACATAGGAGAGATTGAGAAATAGTATAGTGGAGGAAGGAACATCCATTATTTAAGAAGAACTTGACATAAATGACAGAAACGAAGGACTTTATGTTAAGGGACATCGAGAAGAGATAAATACTCGAATGAGAAAGAATAAGAAGAGAAACATGGAAATTGGAGGAAGAAAAGAAGGAAGAGGAAGATAATCAAATACTCGTAGGAAGAAATGGAGAACAAGATTCCATTGATGGAATTCTGAACATAGTAAAGGAAGCAAAAAAATTTAACCATGAATAGGGGAAAGTTTGATCATTGGGCTTAACCATTGAAGGAGGTCATTACAAAAGAAACTTGCATAAGAGTTGGAGACAAGCACATGAGACTAGGGGACACCGAAAGAACTCCTTAAAAATATGAGTGTTGAGCTTGTTGACCTTACCATATTATGCCAATCTTGTTAAGCTAACTCAAATATGCCTAACGAGCACAAACCGATGAAAGATGTTCATCGGAGGAAGAACAATCAAGATGAAAAACTCATTACGAGTTGAGTGTAAGGGGAAATCCATAAATGAGAGAGCACCCTAAACTATAGATATGGCGACCCCCTCTATTCTATCTATATGGGTATAAAACATCAACACAGCTTAATCGATATCCTGTGGCTTAGGTAACGACAAGATTATTGTTGATGGAAGATACAAAATACATCTCATGAGGAACACTTTACTTGATAGTGAAAATGGGTTTAAAGGGAAAGTATATATATTTAGAATAAATAGCTTTGGAGATGAATGAGGTAGTAGATTTTGTACACCATTGTGGATCATAGTTCAGGTGGGGTAACTACTTGGTGGTGATATTATTTGATACAATTGGAATACCAACACCGACCTCAAAAATTGAGAAGAAAAGGGTACTTGGAAAGATGAATCCCGTGAGAGAAATATAGGGCCTACAACTTGGAGAGGATAATAAATCCAACTACCAAGTAAAAATGTGGGAGGATTGGTTCACCGAGTTAGATCCCTATTTGAGAGTGAGGAAAGAATCCCAAGAGAATTACAAGAGAGATATTTTGGAATTACATAATTCTAAGTGATGAACCATTTTTGTTTAGTGAAAGTGGTGACAAAGACCATGAAACCTAAAACTTGGTTACTACTCCCTTATGATTTTATTGTAGATTATCGGAAAGAGCATTGAATGGATTTTCATGGGTTGAGTTCACCAAGATAAATGTTTGGATAATGGATAGATGGAAACACGCTTCAATTTTGAAGATTGAGGGGCTAATACGAAGAGGTTTTGTGACTATGAGTTAGAGGATGATGAATTCAAGCTTAAGGAGACATTGAAGGTTACTATGGATGGGAAACTTATAGACACACCATTTGTTTCATAAAATTATAAGGCTAGTACTAAACTAACAGGTTAAAACTTCATTGGTGTCTATAGTATTGTGCGGGGGGGACCAATCGTTGATGAAGGTGTTGCTCAAAAGATAGAAGAAAAATGAGTTCACTAGGATAGACAATATGTTGAGGTGTAGGGAAAGGGAAAAATGCCTATGGAGTAAACAAGAATCACATTTGGGTAGTCATTAAGGGCAAGGATTTTTTCAAAAATGATTCAAAGAATAAAGAGGTTAGATACACAAATAACTCCCATAAAAGAAAGGGTAGGGACCCTATACGAACTCAAAGTTTTAGTGATTATTTTTGTGGAGGGATCGATGATAAGACTACAAAAGTATGACAAGGAGTGGTTGAAGAAGATCCACATTACAAAACTTTGATCTTATAACTTTCTAAGTAAAGGAGTCAAAAGAACAAGGGCCCAAGAGGGAGAAGACAATAGAAACACGAAGGAAAACATAGGGAGTTGTGGAGGATGAGAACTCCAAAAAAGTGATAAGGATGAGGGATTTGGTGAAAGATTTTTGGGATATTTTAACAAGTCAACACACCATCAAACCTTCCTTCAAGATTATAGGGATTGGCTTGATAACATTGGTGGGTGAAGTTACAACTATCATGGGACCTAGGGCATAAATTTTTGATCCATCTAGAATGCCAACTAGATAACTACAAAACATGGTAGTGTAAGCTTTCACTAAACTAATCGAGAAGTATGAACAAGATAAAAAGGAAAATGAATACTTTGAGGAGGTCTTAAAGGAGAGGGAGGCCCATGAAGTAATAGAGGATGGACTAAGATGCTTGATTGAAAAATTGGAGGAGTGTTGCACCAAGGTTGTGCCCAAGAAACCAACTATGTTCAATACGTTTTGGGTTATAGTTGATCCTGAGAATGATTATCTTTTGTGCTCGATAAGATTTTGGAAGAAGTGGGTAATGAGTCGTGGATTATAGAGGAACAAACCGCTAGTTTATAGACTAAGCTCTATAAATTATTGGATGAGGTTTTGATGATCAAACTATGCATTAAACAAGAAAATATTGTGATGAGCCAGTTCTCTTTCAAAAAAGAATATGAGGAAAGTAGATTTATGAAGAATAATTTAGAAATACAAAAACATCGAGAGAGAATAGAAAAGATATAAGATGTGCAACAATGTTGAGTCATGTAGGAAGAAGAGTGCAAGAAGGGGGTGTAACTCAATCAAGATATCAAGGAATTTGAAGCAATCCTTGATAATTTTGTGAAGCAAGGGCATGAGGGATGTGAAGTAGTGGAGTAATTCACGAATGAAGCTCACAAGAATTAGGAAACTACCTAGCTGAGGTCAAATAATGGGACATATCTCGTGAAGGTGGCCCAATGGAATTTTTTTGTAAGAATTAAAAGAATACATGCGAGAAGCATTAACAAAGTCACATGGGTTCTATAAAACATTGTAAGAACATGCACTAGAGTTGCAAAATAAGAGGGATGGAGAGTTAGTGGTTGATTGAGAGGGCCAAGTCTCGAGGCTAACAAATGTATAAGTGAGAAGAATGGAAATTATTTTTTCTTTGTGTATTTTTGCAATGGTGTACATCCTTTTTTTTTTTGTAGAGGATAATCAAGCACAAAACCTTGTTCAAGGATGAACAAGAATTTTAGTACGGGAGATGTCGATAGGGAAGTTTTTGATCCCCTTTAATATTGACAATGTGAGTGAGACATGCAAAGAAAAAAACACATCACAAAGAAAATTATTCCCAGAGAAATCGGAAATATTTGCTTTGACATGTGGCAATGCATGAGTTGGAGCCTAGTGGATGATCAAAGATCGGGAGGTAGAAAGTGCATGATAAAAAGGATCCAATCAAGCAAGATAATGCGTGATGGTTAGGATCTAGCCGTGGGGATAATACATGCCAACTAAACACTAGTCGAGCACATGAGTATCTATTGGGAAGATTTAGGTGTATGTAGATACTATAAATAGGGGTCAAGTATGAAATTTGGGAGAATGAATATGGATACACACTTACCCATGCTTACACTTGGGGACATATACGATAGCTCATGTATGGGAATAAAAGGCACGTGACTCAAGGAGAGTCAACTTTGAAGATTCGTGGGAGATGATTATATCATTGTATGCAATGTATTAACATTAATGATGTGTTACAAATTTATTATACACGCAACTATGTGATTGCTCATGGATTATGGAATATAATGGGAAACAGGGGTTTTGTGTATAAGATATTATGAATGTGTGCTGTTTATGCTAAATGGATAGTGATATGATGTTAGTTATGTGGATTAATACATGATATGTGTAGCCATCTGTTTGATTGTTCCCTCCATGTCACTCTACCACATTGAGATTACCACATCTATTGTCTTTGCATTTCAAGTGAGGTGATCAAACACAAGCTTGTTTGAAAGTCCAATACAAAAGTGGTAATTTTCTTTAATGAAAAATTTAAATGTATTGACCCTAGACCCCAACAACATTATAAAATAATATTTTAGGAAGAGAATTGTCTCAATGATTATGAATCCTTTTTGGAATATTGGTTATAGGAATGTATTCAACATAAGGTGGATTAGGACAACATTCACCATCTTGAATAATATATGCCTCTAGTTGATCTTGAATTTGTGGTGGGGAAATGAAAACTAAAAGGCCCCGGATTGGAGAGGTTCCCAATTGATTTTTTCCAATCTACGTGGCATAGTCCCAAGATAATTTTGTTTTATGTTTATAAAGAGGTGGAGGCTGATGGTTCTTTAAGGGCCATCATTAATCATAGATCGATCAAGCTAACTCTAAAAGATGGAAATAAAGACATGGTCGATGGTTGGCATTCCATTACTCTACTTAATGCATCATATAAAATTATTGGTAATGTTATTTCTATGAAGCTTAAGCCTTTTGCTCAAGATATTGTTTGTCTTAAATAAATTAGATTCCTTAAAGATAGATACATCCTTCATAATCTCTTATTCACATGCAAAACCAATAATTGGGTTGAAGACACTAACCAAGATGCATTATTGCTCGAGCTTGACTTTGTTAAATCGTATAATCAATTTTGATGGTACTTCATTCTTAAAATTCTTAAGTGGTAGGGAATGATGCTAAATCTCTAGATTTGCATAAATAAATTCAACAACAATAAATCAAATTAACTCATGAAATGGAAAGTACAAAAATACAGAGAAAATGAAAGTAGAATGGAGCAATTTATATTGAATATGAGAGGGAATTTTATACAATTTCTTGCTCCTAAAATCATGGAGTCAAGTCTTATCATTTTATCCCCAAATCTCTCCTTTATTCCCTAGTCTTACTCTCAATCCCAAGATATTCTCATACATTCCTATCTCTATGAGTTGTGCATGACAACTAATTGTGCACACTCACATATTATTTAAATATTAAATAATACTAATATTCAAACCATATGTTCACACTATGAACACTAATTTCCTATTAGTGTGAACATGGGTGAGTTTTGTCTAATATACGATGGTTTTCAAAGAGTACCATCAACTCCAATTAACCACTCTATATGTGATTTTCTAAGAGATTCAAAACTCTCAAAATGGTTTTCTAGTGGATCACCAACCACTTTCATAACAATGTACACGTTTCCTCACCCCCATCCTTACATTCAAGGGAAAATACAAGAAATATCGCTCACGTAAGAGCTCACTTATTACAAGAGCGAACAAGAATAAATCATATGCTCTTTATTTACTACCACACATGCTAAAATTAAACACACCGAACACAACTAAAAAACATGGCCACCAAAGCAATATTGCGGCCTCATCGATGGTGCCTGACGAGAGGTTGCTAAAATGCCTCCTTCCTCCGTTGCCTCCAACCTCCATGGTGATGCTACTTAGTTAGAAAATGTAGCTTTTAGGATCATTACACAATTTTTCTAGGTGTCGGATTCAACCGATAATGCACCCCCGACTATGGACGTTACGTGCAAGCGAAAATGCGTCCAATTAAAAAATTACATAAATGTATTATGCACCACTTTTTTTTAGATCCATGTTTTTATTCCCAGTTTTCTCTTAAACTAGAAACTGGGTTTTTGTAAAATTTTAACAAAAGTTTTCTAGATATTAACTAAAGAAACACAATAAATTTGTTAATATTTCAAATCTGGGTTTTTTAGATGCATTCAATCTATCAAACGTTTGTCTTAAAAAAACAAAAAATTTCACCCAACTTACACAAAATTTTATGCATAGATACAAGATGAATCTGAAGCTAATGTAAACTGCAATATTGTGCATCTTGTTCTTATCTTTCCAGAAAAAAAGAGACATCAATCAGATGTCATATGAGTAAACTGCATTCTTTTTACTATGATGTGTCTGCTAGAAATTTTCTTACGGGATTCCTTCAACCATCTTCTTCTTCTTCTTCTTCTTCTTCTTCTACACTTGCAAAAGGAACCTTGCTCTGATACTAGATGATGCTAAATCTCTAGATTTGCATAAATAAATTCAACAACAATAAATCAAATTAACTCATGAAATGAAAAGTATAGATAGAAAATACAGAGAAAATGAAAGTACAATGGAAAAATTTATATTCATTAGTGGAGGGCATTTTATACAATTGCTTGCTCCTAAAATCATGGAGTCAAGTCTTATCATTTTATGCCTAAATCTCTCATTTATTCCCCAGTCTTACTCCCAATCCCAAGATATTCTCATATATTCATATGTCTATGAGTTGTGCATGACAACTAATTGTGCACACTCACATATTATTTAAATATTAAATAATAATAATATTCAAACCGTATGTTCACACTATGAACACTAATTTCCTAACAGGGAATGAGTCCTCTCTTTAGGAAGAAAATTCAAATGATTTTCATGGAGGCACAAACTTTGGTCGTAGTCAATAGTAGCCTCGCTACATGTCATTTTACCTCCAACACTATATTCATTAAGGATGCCCACTAGCCCCTTTCTATATATGATAACATTTGATGCTCTTGACTACATGCTTCACCGAGATCACTATCAAGGATACCTATAAGGTATTTCCCTTCCGTAAGGTGCCTACACTTGTAACTCTTTTTCTATGGATGATCCCGTACTTTATTTTTACGTAAAACTAAACAAGATATTTCTAATACCCAATCGAGTTCTTGATGTTTATTATGAAGTGTATGTGATAAAAATTGATGTTATTGACTACATGCTTCACCGATCTCAAAAGATCAAAGAGGGATAAGAGGAATTTCCCTCCCATAAGGTGCTTATAATTGTAACTCTTGTTCGTGGACAAGACCATGCTATTTTTATAGAACACTAAACAAGAGATTGTTAATACCCAAACAATTCTTAATGTTTATTATGAAGTGTTCGGACTCAAGTTGTGTGATCACAAACTTGAAGTCATACTCATCAAAGGCGTTGTTAAACATTTGTGGATACCCCGACCTAACACATCATATCCCATTGGAAAATTACTCATTACCCAGGTATCCCATCTAGTTTCCACCTCTCACCTCATGATACATAGAACTAGGCGCTCAATAAAATTTAGCAAAAATGGAAAAATAGTGTTGCAAGTTTCTCTCCCTAGCAATCATGCCGATTGTTATCGATCAATTTTTTTGCCAACCATGCTTATTATTCATCTTGATGGTTCCCATCCAAACCAACTTATTACACACTATATAGGCAATCTATAACTTCCTTTGGACCAACGATCCAAGTAAAAAGGGATGGCTAACATCACTTGGGATATTAACACTCAACTTAAATCTATTGGAGGTTTTGGAATTATCAACCCTTTATAATAAGGGAAATGTCTTGCCAAGTAGTTTGTAAGAGATACTCAAGGTACATAACCATGAAAGATTCTTGTCAAGGAACGTGATAGACTTGCCACTCATAAACACTCATGGGCCTCCATCCCTTAAGATGATAATATTCTTAATGCTATTTTTTTTTTTACTATTTCGTGCTCTCTATCTTAGGCGTATCGGGTGGCATGGCAAGAAATGGCTCTCTTTGAACAATGACACCATCATTCCCTTTGACATGGATTGAGTATCCCCAACTCTAGCTTGTGGTGGAATCAAGTTAACCAAACTAGTAATCTTCCTCTTGTTGTCTAGCCCGAGTATAAAGCTCGTTCCTTCATAAATAGAGGCATTATCTCATTTATGAATACATGAGATCCAAACACTTATAATTATCTTCCTTAGAATCTGTTTGCATTATATATTTGGGTCAGCTCGCTACCCTCAAGTAGGCCTATGTCTTGACCATTCAACTAATTCCTCCTAAAGTCCTCAAGATCATTGACAATCCTACATCCCCATGGAAAGGTTGGTGTTGACCAAACCGATTGATTTTAGCCTCCGCCATACCGAGACATTTTTATCAACTTATATAACCTCATCTTCCATTAGAAAACTCTCTTAATGTTGAATCGTCAATCTCATTCCGTAGCTCTTACGCCAACACATGGCTTGTAATATTTGGTAGTCCCCGCCAAAGCCAAATGTGAATTATTGGGTTGGCAAATTCTTCATACGAAGCCACCTATTGATCACATATTATCCAAACTTAGCATATTTATATGAAAATTCCCTTTTACCCCACTCTTGAAATTCCCTTTCTAGCCCACTCTTGAAATTGTTCCCCATCTTTTTGTAGCATAGCGCTTCCTCCTCTCAACTACTATTTTGCTCGGTTCCTCACTTTGTGATCTATTTCCCATTGATTTCAACCAAAAAACAATCCCCTAGGGTCTTTTTTTTCGCTATTGCATTTCTTAATGATTTGGAATACTAATTGACTGGGCATACTCTTTCAAATCTAGAAAAATCAATGCAAACAATTATATGTTGGAAATGGTTTATTTTAGCTATTCAACAAGCTCACATTTAATCTTGCATTTCTCTATGATTGGAATAGATTTATGTGACAACCCAATGCTCAATTAAATTACTAATAAGATTAAGGATCGCCTCAAACAACTCCAATAATTTTGTATTTTACTCGTAAGACCCAAACTATAAAACTATAATGGTTAAACAACTTATTTGCCTTATAACGGGAATAATGATTTTTGATTTGTTTTTTATTCAATAAAAACTACTTACATCTTCAATTCAATTTAAAAACATATAATTAAAAATAAAAGATACGTGACACACTTTTTCACACTTTCTTGTAATGATAAAAGCAAGAAAGAAAAAGAATGGTGTAAAAAAGCCCACTTCGTAGACCTAGAACAATAATCGATCGAGCATCTACTAATAAACAATTGTTTATATCGCTGCCCTGTCAAACTTGAATACCCAAATACTATTTTAATACGAAACTACAAAAGCCAGGTTCTTCTCAGGTTCTTCATTATTACTTATTGACAATGGCAGTTGTACCCTGGATCCATTTCCAATAGGACTGACCTTGCAAGCCCGTCAATTCCTTGCTGCAATTTCAAGAGGACTATTGATTGAAATCGAGCAACAGTCGGTATGCAGAGAATCGTCTTACGGGTATGTTCTTGCGTTTCTATCCATGCAAAACTTTTGAATGTATGAAGGGCATCTATAGGCTGCTGCTATATTGAAGTATATGCGTTTCTCTAGATACAGGGAGATTTTTAATATTTAGGTCACACGGATAATTGACCTGTTGGGTGCGTTTGTTTCTATGTTTGGGTATATGGGTCGATCGGAATCATTTTTTTGATGTTTTCCGAATCCAATCCACGATGGATAGTGGGGTTTTTTCCTCAAATTGCAGTTTTTGATGCTTGGGTGACTTTTTGAGTCAGTTTTAGACCCGTTACTGGTACCCAATTTAATTTTTCTATTGGTTTGTTTATAGTTGAACATATATAAAAATTCTTCAAAGTGGGTTGGGAACTACTATTGCCGAGTGCACAGGGGTGAGAGTGCCAGGCATTTACGTTTCATAAAGTTAGGTTAATTTCTCCCGTGATTAGGTATAATCCCCAGGTCATTAGGATTGCCTGGCCTAATCCAACCATTGCAACAGTGTTTGAAATCAGCCATTCTAATAACTGGGGTTAGCGTTTTAGCTCCGAGCCTCGCTCAGTTTTCCTGGTTCTTTTGCTTGTTCATTCTGGGTGGACGGAGTCATTTAGAATTAAGACTTTGAGAGTATCGGACAAGGAAATGGGTACTGATACTGGGGCTGCTGAGAATTCAGATGTTGATGTTGATGTTGGTGATATAGGAGAGGGAATGGCCGAAGATGATGTTAGCGATGAGGAAGTTGATTTTTATGAATTGGAGAAACGCATGTGGAAAGACCGGGTTAAACACAGACGGCTTAAAGAGCGACAGAGAATGGCTAATGAGCAGCATAATGGCAAACCAAAACACAAACAATCTTCGGAGCAGGCTAGAAGAAAGAAGATGGCCCGAGCTCAAGATGGTATTTTAAAATACATGTTAAAAATGATGGAAGTCTGCAAAGCACAGGGATTTGTGTATGGTATAATACCTGAGAAAGGCAAACCTGTAAGTGGTGCTTCCGATAACATGAGAGCATGGTGGAAAGAAAAAGTGAAGTTCGATAAGAATGGTCCAGTAGCAATTGCAAAGTATCAAGCTGAAAACAACTCTCGGGGCACACAAGAGAAAAATTTAAATGCTTCGTCAAATTCTCATTCACTCCAAGAACTTCAAGACACTACGTTGGGTTCCTTGCTGTCTTCTCTAATGCAACACTGTGACCCTCCCCAGCGAAGGTTTCCTTTGGAAAAGGGCATGCCACCTCCTTGGTGGCCTTCAGGGGATGAAGATTGGTGGCTTCAACTGGGTTTGCAGAAGGGTCAAGGTCCTACCCCTTACAAAAAGCCTCATGATTTGAAAAAGGTATGGAAAGTTGGTGTTCTCACTGCAGTGATCAAACACATGACTCCTGATATTGCAAAGATTAGGAAGCTAGTTAGACAGTCAAAGTGCTTGCAGGATAAGATGACTGCCAAGGAGAGTGCAACTTGGTTGGGAGTTTTGAATCAAGTAGAAGCTCAGACATGGTCAGCAGATAAAGGTCATGGAGCATCTAACAACTCTAGCATCCAGACAGGAGGTAATAGAAGAGGGTTTACAGAAACAAGTAGTGCAAGCGAATACGATGTGGAAAGTTTTGATGATTTCCAAAGTTCAGACTCTGCAAAAGATGATGCTCCCGATGCTCCCAACAGGGAGGAAGAAGTTAGCCCTTGTGATTTCAACCTGAATTTGAGAGGAGGTCAGGTGGCTCCTGAAAGAGAGATTTTCAATAATAAAGCGGCAGACAATTCATCTGTGGTTGTTCAGAGTGGAGACATAATAACAACTTCTAAGAAAAAGAGGGGTCGTGGAAAAATTCAATCCAAGAGCAGCGGATATTTCTGTGCCCCAATGAAGGATGCCAACATAAGGATCAGAGAAATGGGTTTTCTGATATCAATCAACGAAATTCACATGCAAATAACTGCCCTTATAGATCTCAAGCACATGGAACTATGGGTCAGGATGCTGGGATAAATCAAGTAGAATTGTATACAGGGACCTCGGACCGTTTGCTTCAGGAAGATGGCAGCAGGGAAGACATTTGTAAAACAACTATGGCAGACAATTTAGTTGGTTCTCAATGCACTTCTGGCTTTTCTTTGGCGCGAACAGATTCTCAGCATACATACGGGAAGGTGAACCCCATAACTTATTTACAAGTTTCCACAATACTGATGTAAATTCTGTGGGTCAACATATTGCAAGTAGATTCAGTGAGCCAGATGGAAGTTCACATACTAAACGACAGCTACAACCACGGGCCAGGGAAGTCAAGTAGGACATGAAATTCATGATGGTGCAACTCCAGTATTTGGACCACCTTTAGTAGTGGACAGTGGTTCAAATGATCTCTGTGGAGATATAGCTGATTGGCAAATGGATGGCTTCAACAACGATACTGGAAAATTTGTTGGGAACCATTTTGGGTCTCCTTCTGATTGCATAGCTGTGGATTATCTGAGTAGTCCTTTTAGTTTTGGAATTGGTGGTGCAAGCTCACTGGATGCTGACCTGGACTTCTCATTTGAGGAGGACTTTATTCAGTATTATGGAGCTTAGAATAAGTAATGCCTTGAAAACTTTACAGATTTAACTTGAGTGGAGCACTAGCTCACAGTTTGAAATGCAACCAAACCTGTATTTATTCCCTGCTGGTGGCACAAGCTGGGTGACATTGACATTTTGTTATATTGCAAGCAAGCAAATTTCTGTGAGATAAGATTCTTCTTCTTGTTTTGTATAAATGTCAGGGGAAAGGCAAACGGGAACACATATGACTTCATGCAGGCAGGGTAAAGCAGAGTTGTTGTGAGGATGCAGAGCTGTGCAAGGTATCTGAATAATGTTAAAGCTTATGGATGTTAACATCCTAGGTTGGCTTTATAATACTTTTCAACTGCCCCAACATTCAATAAAAATAATGTTCAAAATATTTTAGAGAGATCTTAATGGGTCTCTTATGTGTTCAATATTGTTCATTAGTTTATCATTTTCAGAAAGATATCTATAAATGTTGCAGGAAATTGCTTAAATTCTTAAATTTGATTAGTCAAAAGAGAAGTACTGTTTATCCGCTGCCTAACGGAATAGGAGAGCACATCATCAAAATTGGATAGCCATTTGGCTCAGCTGCCACATCCGAGGTGTATCTATTCTATCAAAATTCAACTGGGACTTTTACTTTGCTCCATCTGTTGCCCTACATTAACATAGTCAATTTACTTGGGGAGGAGCATGCCTAGGAGGGTGTGAACTTGGATTATTAGCATGGCAATTACTCCACTGTAGCACTGAATCACAGATGCACTAGAATAATCTGCTCAGCTGTTGCCATCAAGCCCATGTAATAATCGTTGTATTTTTGACAATTAGCTGGACTATTTGAGCTGCAACTTAGAGAGCGTGCTCCAGTTATATTTTTTCTTATCTTAGTTATCTTATGAATCACTTTGTTATGCTACTTGATGTTTTATTGACTGCTTTACTATTGGAAAACCTTATTTTCTTCTTTAGTAGTTCTGTTTCTTTGTTTACCTATAGAGGGGCTCACACTGTTTTTGCTTGAGTGGGTGCTATATTCTATTTTAATTTTTTTCTTATAAATGTGATGTAATCTTATGCCTCTCTCTTTCTCTATCTCTGCATGAAGCGCAAAACTTTGCTTTGTCAGATCAGAAGCATCACTGCAAGTGTGTTTTCAGATTTTTATGGGCTTTCACATTGGAGTCAGTTTGCAATAACTTTTGATAGTATAATAAACAAGAGTTAGCATTAATGCAAAATCCCTTTAAAGTTTAAACAAATTTTTAACCACAATCCTGTCATATGAAAATAAAATTGCTCATTAGCGTTCCCAGTCTTCTGCTCATGTTTTACTAAAGTTCAAAAATACATTTCAAAAACAACTATAGAATTCTTCCAACTACAGTTGTGCTTTGATCTATAGGATCTCTCAGAGGGCTTCCTGTAATGCTTGGCTTTGTGATGGCTTTTGTTTCTTCTCTTATGAATGTTTATGGGCTTTATTTCCACTGAAAATTCACTTTTATGTCAAGCCAATTCGTCAGTTCATTGTTCTAATTCCTCATTTTCTATTTTCAGGGCCTTGTATTCTGGCACTGCTAAAGTAGAAATTATTTCAACTAATGCTTTTAAAGGTTTTTCCTGAGGAGGCTTTGATTACTCCTCATTTCCTCTAGTAGATTCCTGGTGTTCTGAGTTTTTCTTTACATTCAGAAATGTGTTATATTTAAAAGTTTTAATTAAGATTTGTTTTTGAAGAAATGCATCTTATGTTTACATAAAAGACCTCGATAATTACAACATTTGGACATTAGGAATACAAAATAGATCTCTTTCTCTAAAAGAAAAGAAATCGAATACCTGATCCTGGCCCCAATAGGCAAAGAACCAACATCTTTACAAAAACGAGCAAGCCTTACTTTGATGAGCATAATCAATCCTTGTCATGCAAATTCTTTTACATAGTTATAAAATGGCTTGCTATTGCTCTACTCACAATCTCTCCAAGGCTCCATCCTTGTAGTTTCAGTTTGAAAAGACAACTTTTAGGATTGTTTTGCATAGTTATTGTTATACTGGTTTGTCTGCTCATTTCAACTTTTGGGCTTAATCTAAATAGCACCACATATGCCACTGATGCAAATCGTGGTTCCAAGTACTTCCCCAATATAACAACCCTTTCTTACTAATCTTTGCCAAGAAATGAGGGCAAGAGGCCAAGCTGAACCAAACATGAGTAAAATGTCCAAATTGTGATACTAGATCCCAAGCATCCCTTGGCCCCTCATACTGCCAATGATGGTAATCAAAGACTAGTTATCAAGCAGCCCAGCTTCATGTGAGAAGAGCTGACCCAATAAGTATAAAAGTCTTATAATCGACAATTATATCACAAAGTTGAAAGAGGCCCTTGATTTCTTGAGTGTGATGAGCAAACAAAATTATGTAACGGAGATATTTACCAAGGAGCATCTCTTTCCATAACTCTAATTAACCATTTTCCTGGACTGCTCCTTGTGCTGTAATATTAGGGGTTACTGATCCATTTGATCCTTGCAAGAGTGCAGAAGCCCAAAACTACCAAAGGGTTTCCTTTCAACCTCCTTGCATTCCCCAGATAAACATTTTGAATTTTTTTTCAAACATTTTACAAGCAGTCTGGAGGAGTTAAAAATGCTTCCTACTGCAAAAATGATGTCAACTATTGTTTGAACTGATATTCTAAGAAACTTTGTTGTTTGCTGGATGGTTGCCTTTGCTGAGGGATCCACCCTTCATCCTCTCTTTGAGCAGGCATCAAATTCCAAACTCTCGTAACAGCACTCAAATACACTTCTGACTCTAGAAGATAAACATTTAGCTTGAAGGAGGACTGAGTATCCATCAGAGTATCTTTCTCAAGATGCATAGTAGTGGAAATCGATAATGATCCTAGTCTAGTAATGCAAGTGTTCATGAGTCAATTTTGAAGTGTACATGTAGCTTGTGCAACAACACCTGTTGCTTTTTATGCCAAAGGGCGTTCCTACAATGGCAGCCAGTACTGTAGTGGTGTGAGTGGCTCACTTTTATTCTCGAAACTAAATTTGATATCCATTTGACCGTCGCAAGGTAATTAATGCTTAAATTTGATGTCCGTTTGATCGTCATCTAAAAGTTTCTTCTTTTGCTTGGGGAAGTCAATTGAAAAATAGTATTATGTAGACCATATTACAGAGTTTGGGGCCTCTTTTTACCAGAGATTATTTTCAGACTGACACAATGGTGTGTAGCTAGATTGATGCCATTTGTCACCACTCAATGGGAAATTGGAAGACAATGTAATGTAGTTATTAGTCAATGTGAAATGTGGAAAATACAACATAAGATTCTTCAAATTGATATCTCTTGGCATATTTCAGATAGATGTATTTAAGATATCTGTACTAGTTACTTGCAATTTCATGCCGTCCATCTATTGAACTAACTATACCACCCGGCTAAAGCAAGATGCCTTTGTCCGCAAACATGCCTGCCACACCTAGAATTCTGTTGCAATTATTCCAAGCTTACGTTTCTTCAATTTGAAAATTTGTTTCGTGACCCCAGCCACTATCACAGTCCCATTCAACCATATTGATGTCTCCATTAAGGACCCATCCACTGCCAGAGATGGGTTTGCTAATTAGGTGATTGGGGGCATACACCAAATAAAAGCCCACACTTTGCCTGTTATCATCAATTTCATCCTCCTAGTGAATGCCAAAAGTTTCTGGTCATCATCTCACACTTGGCGTTGTTTGATGCCTTGTTGGATAACAACACGATGCTCTTTCGAGTTTCCTTTCCTTCATTAGCTGGAGTTAAACTAAGCACTATGTACACTAGATTGGATTGTGTTGTGTTCTGCACCTATTCTTCTTTCCCCACTTTGTTGTCCTTTGTTGGTTTTTCCCTTTGTCATCTTCCATGGTAAAGCCTCTTTGCATCCTTTCATACTTAATCCTTACCTCATTCCATTTGCTTGCTTGGTGGGGATTGTTCTTGATTCCTTGGACAATCTCTAGCTAGATGTCGTTGCTTGAAACAAATTCTGCATGATGCTCTCAAAATCAAGCAGCTGAACTCAAAAAGGATTGAAGGCCATGCAATCATTGCAATCAATGGCGATTCATTTCTAAGTGTTGAGCCAGTATTTGTTCGTATAACTCACATAAGTTCTGAAACTTCGTACCACCCTATTGTTCTAACTCCTGATCATCTAAATCATTTGTGCATAAATATGCATAAACAACACAAACTTTTTATTTAATATATTCTTTCATTGAAATGAATTTATCTATTCGAGGACTCAGACTGCTCAATTTATAACTGATTTCTCCAGCTGTTCCTAGTTTCTAATCCACACTACCGAGAATTGCAATAATTATACATGGAGAGAAACAACTGTTACGTAATTGTTCACATCTTGCTTTGCCATTGTATTTGTCAATGTCAGACTTCTGATCCTTCTATAGTATGTCCATCCTTCGGTGCCAATCCTTTCTGGTGCTGCTTTCGCTTCCTTTAACATTTTGACATTCAGCACAGGTTTTGGCAGAAAGTGTTTTTCTTTGCTGTCAAGTTCATGCAGACCACTTTTAGGGCTGCGATAAACACTTTTGACTCTAGGCTACTTCATTACAAATTAGAATCTTACTCACCAATCATCTATCCTTGCGAGTGAGATAATTTATGCACCACTTGTGCTGTTGAATAATAATTTGCAACATTTGCTGACTCACCTTTCCTACTATCTGATATGGCATGATTACATTAGGTAGTTCTAATCTTTATCAGCAAGATGCTTTCTTGCTGCAACATTTTTTTCAGAATCCACTTTTGGTAGAACGATTGCTTCTTTGTCTTCATCATCTGTGTATGCCTACCACAGGGTAGGTGCCTGTGTAGCATGTAAAATCAAGCTTGATAAGTATTCTGACCAATTTATTGTCTGATCTTAAACCATCATTCCAAATTGACGGTAAATTCTTGTTGTCACTTTTAAACTGCTCCTTCCCTAGTTTCAATCATACTATGTCTAACATAAATTTTATGTGCTACTTGGTTTTGTCACAAGAAGCCTTGTACTTTGCCTAGTTTGCTTCAAACAATTATTTAAGCGGGCTTGAATTTGTTGGATGCGCTCCAAAACCTTGGTGGTTTTTTCCCTCTGGAAAATGAACTGACATCATGCTCACCTCTATCACCAGTCTATAAGTCTGCAGGTGAAATGCAGTCGAGCATTTCAGCTTGGTGTCCATCAATCCCCATTACACAACATAAAATCTGCTAAGGTATTTACCAGTGTTCTACGGAGTCTTAAAATGGGGGATGGGTCTCGAGACGGGGACCAAGGGTCTAGGTTTGGGGACGACAGTGCAAATATATATAGTACTTCAAAAATATACTTAAAAAATTAGTTATAAAAAAGTGTATAGGGAACAACTACTGAAATTTTGAAATACTAAACGCATTGCATTGAATAGTGAAAATGCTAAATATCAATATATTAATATTTATATTCTTACATTCAAAATTCAAATAGAGTTGTCCAGGGCTCAATGCCTTTAATGAGTCTAATCATCCTCAAAGTTTACGCAATGAACAGTTGAGCAATGAAGACTTGGCACTTGCTCTAACTCTTGTTGTTATGTATTAATGTTGGCCCTTCTTGCCAATGCTCTCACTCTTGCTTGCTGTCAATCTTACTTTCTAATGCTCTCACCCTCTCACTCTTGCTTGCTAATGCTTTCATTCTTGCTTCGAATTTCTGATTGTGATTTGGAGTGAGGGTGTAATTCTTATTTATAGTTTTTTTTGGAGTGCTTAGGGGGTCACTGAAGCCCATTGAGAATTAGGGTTAGGGTTAGGGGCCAAAATTTATAAGACAAAATAATTTAAAAAAACTTTTAAATAGGCGTATGTTGTCGTGGACAACTTGGAGTCTCTAGGAGTGGTTGAGAGGCTTTTGGAAGTCCTTGGGACGTCCCAAGTCCCCAAAATGGGGGATGTCTCAAAAACGTCCCCTTTTAGGGAAACATTTCGGGCGCCCCCATTTGATTGGTGGCAATGGGGAGATGATGGGGTATGTTTCCTAGTTGTCCCCAAGTCTCGGAGACGGAGTATCAAAGACGCCTTTTTGGGGTGGGGACATGTCCTCGAGGAACACTGGTATTTACTATCACAATTTGAAACAATATTGTCTTAACAATCCATAATTTACACGTCCCTGTTTAGAAACAAAATTGTTTGCTAATAGTTTTCTTGTATCTTACTAAACATTTTGACTGCTATGAAGAGAGTCATTTTGTACCACGTTCTCGACATATCACGTAGTAAATCCATTGAAATACTTTCCCAGTTGTGTGATATTTGTTTAGAACACGCAACGATGCGTATAAGCCTTGTTTTTGGTTTGACAATTTTCTAATGCGGCATGATTGGAAGCCTTAAACAAGCTCTGCTTGTGAATTTGTATCACGACTCAAAATTTCAAGCAAATGTCGCTTGTCACTTTGCATCACAACTCAAAACGTTAACCAAACATTACATGTCACTTTGCATTACAACTCGAAGCTTTGAACAAACATTTCTCGTCACATTGCATCACAACTCAAAACTTCAAAACAAATATTACTCGTCACTTTGCATTACATCTCAACGTTTCAAACAAATATTTCTTGTCACATTGCATCACAATTTGTAAGTTTGAGCAAATATTGCTCGTCATTTTGCATCACAACTCAAAACTTTGAGAAAGTGTTGCTTGTCACCTTGCATGTTTGGTCAGTCGGCATATTGTAGTAAGTGGTAGTATTTGTCTATCTGCGAAGTATCCTACCACTTTGGATGCATGAGCTTCTTGCAACAACTTGGCACTGGCTTCTTAAGTTAATATGTAAACCTGTATCAATTGCATCACCAAACACAATGCTAGACTTTTAGTGGGCATGACAACATGGTTGACCACTTTAATGCTAACTCCTTGTAGTTGATCAGTACCTTTGCCTGCGGGTTTTTTTTTCGGTGGACTCTCTTGGCAGGCTATGGTTATCGCTGTCTGTGGAATGAACAAATTTCGAGCAATTTGCAGCTTAAGTTTCCTCTGTCAGCGCCATAAGTATAAGTACCTTAAATCGTTTTTTGAAAATTTCAATCTTTGTTTATCTCGACTCCTTTTACCTTCCCATTTTTCTTGAGCTGAGCCTATTTCAGAGACTTCTATGTAGGATTCAACGATTTTTTCTGGTTTTTGGTTAAACTTGTTATCTTTATTTAAATATTCTTTACTTGAAACACGTTTCTAGGTTTATTTAAATATTCTTTACTTGAATCATGAACATGATAAATTTCAGGAATGCAGATATGCATGTTGATCCAATAATTTTATTATTTCCTTTATAGAAGTCGTTTCTTTTGAAAAATACACAAACTCTTACAATATTATTTAGCAATGATGGTAAAGGGACCGTATGATCAACAAAAGCACAATAGACAACTTATGAATGGAGAAAATAATTCTCAAACCTAATGTCCCCCTTGGTTGATACGCCTTTCTCTCCCTTGAATGCAATGCAATATCTAAATAAACAGATTTCTCACGCAAACGAAAACAAAACAAATTCAAATCTATCCAACACTACCTTACAAAGCCAAGATTATAGAAATTATATGGGGCAATGAAGAATGCTGGTTGCCCTCGGATACTCTCGAAAAACCATTATAGGAAGAGGTCTAATAATGTTCTAATACTAAATGATAAGTTTGGTTCAGATTTAAACAATTGAACACAATATTAATCCCACGTTATTTCTTTAAAAACTTGATACACACACATATGGGAATTGTAATTCCTATAAGTATGGAACAAACCCTATTTTATTTTAACTACAAATCTCTCCCTCAAGCCTATGTAAGTTGTTAAAAACTTATTTACAATGTAGTGAATTTATCAGTATAACAACTCACCACAATAAAAACTTCATAGATTAACGATTATACAAATGGAGCAATAATAAGATAATTCCTAACAAGATTCTTTAGAATAAGGATTCCTTTTGGAAGAAAGTATGTAATAAAGTTAGAGAAAGTTTTAAAGAATCTTAAAATTTGGATTCATGCTTTTGAACTCATGAAAAATATCATATATCTAGAATTTGGGAGGAAACGAGTATAAGTTTAAAAGATTGAGAAATGCCTCGGAGGATGGAGACATGGTAGAATCATCATGTTATCCCAATTTTTTAGAAAAAAATAAATAAGTTGAAGAGAAAATCAAAGGATATACAAATTATAGAGATTTAGCAACATTCTATAATCCCATACTCTGGGAAATGTAGAGAAATAAGTTAAAGCCAAATTGGGAAATATATTGATGGATGGCATGTGGCAAGACCTCATGAACCTAGAAGAAAGTAGAGAACTAATAAATTTAGGTTGCTTATAGCCTGATTTCATGGATGATTAACACATGGCCTCATACCATACAACCATATTCCATATAGAAGAAAAATGAAACAAAAAAAAACAGCAATGAACATAAGCAATTTTCTATTATTTGAGCTGATTACAATGCATAAGAATGAATTATTAATAAGAACCGCAACAAAAAAAGAGTGCAGTTAAAAGAGGGGTGACAACAAATTAATTTGCAGTTTACACGGCTTAAAATAGACACTCCAGTTTAAAAGAGACACTGCTTTATTGCATGAGTTAGCTTAAAGTTGTCCGTTGATTGACCATTGATTAAGGAGGAAGAAACAACTAACACTAACACCCCCTTAAGTCTAACTAAGGAGACAAAAAGAGGAAAGAGAGAAAACCCTGTGGGAACAAACCCCCTAAAAAAATGCACGAATTGTGCATGACAGCTATTGTGTTGCAGTGTCCTTCACCCCAAGAAGATCTCGCAGAATGTGAAACTTCTGCTCAGTGAATGTCTTCGTGAAGATGTCAACAATTTGTTTTGAAGTGGCACAGTACTGCAAGTCGATGACTCCATCATGTATCAATTCACGGATGAAGTGCATGTGGATCTCGATGTGTTTGGTCCGCTGTCATGTTGTATGGGATCTCTGCAAAGCTTCATTGTACTTTGATTGTCACACCAAATGACAGTTGGACGATGAAAGAGGATACCAAGCTTAGTTAGGAAGTTTTGTAACCAAATGGCTTGAATGGTAATGTTGACTGCACCTCTATATTCGGCCTCTGTTGATGATAAAGCAATGGCAGATTACTTCTTGCTTGACCAACAAATAGGGCATGATCCCAAACTAAGAACATATCCTGAAGTGGACTTGCGATCAATGCTATCACCAACCCAATCAAAATCAGTATAGCCAATGAGATCCAAAGTACATCCAACTTGAATAATGAATCCCATAGCTGATGGTTCCTTGAACATAGCGAAGTATCCGCTTCACAACTTTCCAGTGTAGCTCATGAGGCTCCTGCATGTATATGGAAACAACACCCACTTTGCATATGATAGATCTGGATGAGAGTGAGTGAGATAAAGAAGACTCCCCACAAGTTGACGGTAGAGTGTGCAATCAACCAATGGTGTATCCTGGCCATCCTCAAGCTTTACCCCGATAGAAAGGTGTGATTGTTGGCTTACAGTCACTCATGTGAAATCGAGCCAAGAGATCCCTCACATACTTGGATTGAGAAACTTGGACACCTAATTCATTCTGGCTGATTTCAAGACCGAGAAAAAAGTTGAGGAGACCCATATCCATCATGGAAAATCTATCATGCAAAGTTGCTTTGGTTGCAGCAATGGTTGTGGTTGAATCACCTGTTATTAGCAGATCATCTACATAGAGTACTATGAGCAAAAAAGAGTCGATGTTCTCAACATATAAACATTTGGATCAGATTTGCATCACATGAAATTTTGAGATAGAAGGTAAGAATCCATTTTGGCATACCAAGCTCTTGGTGCCTGTTTGAGGCCATATAGGGACTTCTTCAGTTTGCATACCAATGAGGAATTTTGAACATACCCTTGTGGCTGCTCCATGTAGATCTCCTCCTCAAGATCATCATGAAGAAATGCATTCTTCACATCCATGTGATGAATCTCCCACCTTCTTGCTGCTGCAATGGCAAGAGCCAATCGAATGGAGTCCATTTTTGCCACCGAGCAAAAGTCTCATCATAATCAATGCCATGAACTTGTTGAAAACCTTTGGCTACCAACCTTGCTTTGTATCTGCTCACTAGACCATCTGTTGTTTTCTTTATTTTGTAGATCCACTTACACCTTACAAGCTTGTGATGGAAAGTGGAACCAAGTCCCAAGTTTGATTCACAATGAGAGAATTGTACTCCTCATCCATGGCTACTTCCCAATGAGGATTCCCTACAACATCTGCATAAGTTTGAGGATCAGATGCTTGAATCACATAGGCATGCATTGACATAATGATGGGATCGGTAGCAGAAAATGCATGAGGCACATCATAAATATCAACCAAGCTCCTTGTTCTTTGATTTCTCACAGGAGATACTGAATCATCACTGGAAGCCCAATTGGGATTTGGATTTGGATTTGGGTCTGCACATGCATGCACATGTTCATCTAATTCGATTTCGGATGAATCTAAAATCAGATCAGCGTGATTACATGCATCATCCTTGAGATCAGTAAGAGTAGGTAGCACAAAAGTGGTGGCATGTTGCTCCCGAGATGCTTGCATGGGACTTTCATCAAAATAGACACTCCTCTCAATGAAGAGCGTTTATGTAGAAAGATCTAGCAATCTATAACCCTTCACACCATCTGGATATCCAACAAATATGCATTCTTTTCTTTTAGGCTCCAAAGCCTTCCTCTTGTCTACAGGAATACGGGCCCATGCACATGATCCAAAATGCGGAAATGTGTGACTTTTGGTTGCCTGCCACTCCATGCTTCTAAAGGTGTTTTCCCTATGATAGATTTGTGAGGAGATCTATTTTGTATGTATGAAGCACAATTGATTGCTTCAGCCCATAATTTGGAGGGAAGAGACCTTGCATGCAACATACAACTTGCCATCTCTTTCAAAGATCGGTTCTTCCTCTCAGCTACCCCATTCTTGTTGTGAGTGTAAGGAACTGTGTTTTGCAATTGTATTCTGCTTCATCACAAAAATGTTGGACATCATTGTTGACATACTCCCCCATTATCTAGTGTGGAGGATCTTGATCATTTTCCCAGATTGCTTCTCTGCATGAGCTTTGAAGATCTTGAGATGCTCAAACACTTCAGACTTGAATTTGAGAAAATATACCCATGTATATCGTGTGCAATCATCAATGAATGTTAGCACATATTTAGCTTGGCTCATGGAAGGTACAAGAAATGGGCCCATAAGATCACTATGAACAAGCTCTAATGGAGAAGAGGCTCTCCATGCATGCCCTTTGGAAACTTTTCTTGTGGATGCTTTCCAAGAGCACAACCTTCACAAACTCCATCAGAAAATTCTATGGTAGGCAAGCCTTTCACCATCTCTTGTTTGCTAAGTTGTTTGCATGTATCTAAAATTTAGATGTCCAAATCTTTCATGCCAAATTCTACTTTCATCATTTGCATGTGTTAGTAGTAAAGTAGAATCTGATTTGGAAACAAAGTTAGAGAAAGTGTATAGATGAGATTGATGATTCACCTTACCAACAACAATTTTGGAGTTGTCTTGCATGTCATAGATGCTCACTAATCTGGTGTGAATTCAACTCTCTTTCCAGTTCCAATATGTGTCATTTGATACACAGAAAAAAGAAGATTAACATAAAGCTTTGGAATATGTAACACATTCTCAAAACTTCCAATTCCAACCTCCATCCTCCCTATTCCAGTTGCCTCTATAGAAGAACCATCTCCCATGAGAATAGGAGAACCAAATATGGTTTCAAAGAAGAAAGAGCATCTTTTGTGGCTGCCATGTGGTGTGAAGCTCCAGAGTCTATGATCCATGCATTTGAAGAAGAATGAATAACAATCAAGGCATGAGCATTGTCTCTTGTTTCGGTGCTTTTTCTTCCTTCTTCTTCTTGGCACTCTCTAGGATAAGGCTACCAAGATTATGTTGCTGAAGTGACTGCACCATGAGATCAATGGTCTTCTTCATGCATGATGATTCTGGATGGTACCCATGGTTGCAATAGTTGCACTTTGAATTTCCCTTTTTGTCCTTCTTTTCTTTTGAGCCTATAGATCCATCTAGAGGTTTGGCTTGCCTTCTTTTCTTGGATCTGAATCCTTCTTCACTTTTCCTTTGAATTGCTAGTTGGATTTGGAATTGTTCTTCTCACTTGCATGCACAACAAGTGCATGAGCTTTGGAATTCTTCAATGTGCCCATTTTTATAAGCTTATCCTGCTCATGTATTAGAGACTCAATGAAGGTATCCAATGTGGGCATCTTCCAAGTTGCTCTTGTTGTGAGCCTGACTGTGTGGAAAGTAGAGACAAATACTGAATATTCTGGACCCAACTTTGATAGAATAGAAAGGATTAATTTTCCTTCTTCCTTGGATTTGTCAATACCACAACCTTTCAGCTGAAGCAATAAGGCCTTGAATTTTGTGAAGAAATCTTGAATGTTATCAAAACTCCTTGGATCCAATGAGTTGAGCTCATTTTCAAGGATATGACCCCACATCTCATCTTGCTTTCCAAATAGACCCTCCAATGCATTCCAAACTTGGTTTGGAGTTGTACATGCCTCAACATGAAACAACAATTATGGAGAGATGGATAAGCATAGCAGACCAAATGCTTCATCCATGCGGTTGAAGTATTTAGTCTTTTCAACTACAGGATTGGGCTCAACCTTTGTATTCATAACTATCCGATAGAGGCCTCTACTTCTGAGCTGAAGCAAAATCTTTGGCTTCCAATCAAAATAGTTGTATGGTGTGAGAATAGCAGAGGCTGAAAATTCCATTCTTTTCAATAGCTTTGATCTTCAATTATTGCAAAAAATATAATCTCCTTCTTCCTAGCTCCAAACTCTTTATGATACCATGTAAAATTGTGGCTAAACATGCAAAAGTCAACTTAGATCTAGCTGGAAAAGAAAGGAAAACATGCAGATTTAGAAACAAAAAGAAAAGAGAAGAAATTTTCTATTATTTGAGCTGATTACAATGCATCAAAATGAATTATTAATAAGAACCGCAACAAAAAAAGAGTGCGATTAAAAGAGGGGTGACAACAACTTAATTTACAGTAGTTTACAACTTAAAATAAACACTCCAGAGTTTAAAAGAGACAACATTGTTGCATGAGTTAGCTTAAAGTTGTCCGTTGATTGATCATGATTAAGGAGGAAGAAACATAAGGAAAATAAATCATGGGTATATGAAATGAGTGCATCTAGACCAATTATTACTATTTACACCCTAATTACATTATATCATGGAAAATGTATAAACATAAATATGATGTGAGGGTTTATTTTAGGATATTATTATGATCTAATCAATTTATAATTCATCATAAAAATCAGAAAAATGTATTAATACTTTCAATGATTAATAAACAATAAATGTTAGCTTAAATACATGAGGAGAGGAAGACATAGATGTATAGGTCAAGATACAAAAGATCTATTTGTGCAAACGTGTGGAAAATATAGATAATAAAATAGAAATGTTCGATATCAATTCTAGAACTAGAAACTGAGTTGGCGGGAATTTTAAAAATATGCATGGTCCAAACCTAGGGTTGCATGGTCGAACTGAGAATGTATGGTCTTGGATAGTTTGAAAATTGGACTTTGCAACTTCCTATGTGGTTCACTTTCCTATAAATTCCCTTTGTTTTATATATCTATTACTCACACAACCTTGGCAAGACCTCTAATAACCTACAACAAAGTGGAAACCCTAGATACTTGCAATACCATTCATCAAAGCATTAACAAACCAAATGGAAAAATGTGTGTAGTGAAGTTAGACTACCCTTGGTAGTTGACCTAACCGAACCAATCCAAGTATTGTAGTGCATTCCATCATGCATGATCAAGCCTCGTGTAGTTCTCCTAGGTGTTTTTGCAAGTGTGAGTGTGATCTAAGCCAACCCCTATAGTTGCCCTCGTGTCTCTTGACACAAAGAATAGTGAGATAACTATATAGTATAGAATTTACTCAATGTAGTAGTAGGGTGATCTAGTGTCCCTTAGCTATGTAACCTAATCCTTTGTTCCTTGAAACATTTTTAAAATGCTTGAAGAGAATTTAATCTAGTTGATGTATGGCTCTATGATTTTTTCATGCTTGGAAATAGAGGAATCTAGAACCATTAACCTATTTGAGTGCTTCAAACCTGAACTAGGGATACTCTAATCAATATGCAAATCAAGTTAGGAATATTTTGGAGAGCCTTGAATGCTTTTAGAATCACATTTACAATAGTAGCTTATAAGGGTGGCGGAGTTATAAAGTTATGTTGACTTGCTTACATAGCCTTTTAAAGGTGAAATATTTTGATAAGGCCAACCTAGGAAGATGAAATGATACAATAATGATATTCAAGTTAAAATCATAGTTATTATGAAAATTCAAACCGTACAAGTTAGCTAGGAATGAATTTCACATCCCGACGAAGCTATGCATTCAATGATAGGAGAGATGTGATGCAAAATAATAAGTTATATGAATTTGATCATTTTTCTTAGCAAGGAGCATAGCCAAACCGTGCATTATAAAAAGAAAAGTTACCAAATTTTAGTTTATACATTCCCCCTCAAGTGTGTAAATGAAAACTATATGCTTAAAGGAAAAACATACCTAAGTGTGCACACATTTTGTCTTTGCTCAACAATTGTTCTCGATGTCTTGCTATTGGCATGCTCTACGATCAAACTTGTAACATGGAGTGTAGTCAATGTCTATAATAGAAAATGAACTATATATATATAAACTTCTTATAACTTTTGTAACTTTGAACTTGCATAAAATAAAGGAGATGCAAAAATGGAAGGAATACACACTTTTTATGTAGAAGGAGGAGTTTCCCATACTTTTTGTACTATAAATATTGGGGATTTCAGTTAAGATACTAAAGGATTAGGGGTGATTAGTCCTCAATTGTGTCGATTGATAAACTAGAGTGTTGAGTGCATACAACTCAACACTTTGGAGGAAAGAGAGGAACCAAAATACCCCACCAAGATCGAGAAGAATAATATATAAAATATTTTAGTGACCCTAATATATTTCCATCTTGAAACTTATGAGAGAATAAGAGGAAGCATATGAAGAACTAAGCCTCTTTGATGCCTTCCACAACCCCATAAACAACACTACTACATACATATATAGGTCTAATTTTTGTAGTGACTGTTGTAATCGATAAGATAAGATGACAAAAGGAATAGATATACCATTCCCCCATAATGTTTTTTACTAATAGAAAAGAGTGCATAGTGTTGGAAAAATAACTTGTTGCAAGACAAATTAATGGTTTTATCGAAGGCTTCTGGACTAGGTCCCTTCTCTTGGGAATGGGGAGGCTCCCATTTATTGAATGCATGAAATAAATTAAATCGGTGAGTGGCCATTAAGCAAGGGATTATACACTAATACTCCAAAGAAACTTATTAAAAATTTCTTGTATGGAATACAAGGGAGGAATTTACTTGAAAAGAGGTAAAGGGGAGATAGGGATAATAGAAGAGGGTTATTATTGTGAGTAGGCACTTATGAATTTGAAAACATTAACCAAAGTAGGTCCACATTCAATATGAAGGGAAACAAATATGTAAGAAATATCAAGATTAACAAATCAAATACACAAATTTCTATTGATTTATTCCTCAAATACACAAAGTTCTTTCTTGGTTGTTCAAGATTACAAAGCTTGCATAGTTGGAAAGTAGGAAAAATAATAACATAGACAAGGAGATGGAATAAAATAACTTCTTGCTTGTAGTAGTAGGAGAACAAAATCTAACCCTTTAGAATGGAGAAGCCATCCCAATATATAGCCTTAAAAAGTGTCCCTTCATCTCCCCAAGTGAATTTTCATATTCCTACCACTTATGACCTTTCATATTCCCATAGGAATAAAAATAAGTTCTTTTCTTATTTATGAAAAAGAACTTTTACAATGCAAAATTAAAAGGTCACTTAAGTGAATAAGATGATTTTTTTTTCATTCCCAACAAATAATTAGAATGTAGAGAGAAGGAAGAAGAGAGAGAAGAAGAGAGAAGTGATCAATCTGAATATGATCCAGGATGAAGTTATGCTTTTCCTTCATTATGGAGATGAATGTTGAAACTGAGTATAATCTTCCTTGGATACTTATCCGATCAAGAAATTTCTAGTTTGGGACTAAGAAATGATGTTTCACCTCTTATCTAGAATGATCACCTTTGGTCATGCTTGGGAAACTCTCTTCAACTCTCCATCCCTATGAGAAATGGTAGGTTACACAAATCAACTCTTTGTCATGAACACGATATCTTGTCACTCACATGAGAAAACACTCATCTTGCAATCATCATGAAGAATGAACTCACACCACACATGCCCCAGAATCGGTAACCATGAGCTCTCTTGGATTTTACGGTATCAAAGATTCATGAGAAAAGGAGAAAACCAAATCTCTCATAAAGTGGAGGAAAGGAGAAAACCCGGTGGGAAAAAACTCCCCCAAAGAGAGTCATGAAAGTCACTCAAGAAAATGGAGAAGATCTAATGGGTCCCAGTGAACTCGGCTTTCGATGAGGTACCCATGTACAATGATCATCCTCTAGAGTAGAGAGAGAAGAGAGGACAAGAAGGTCACTGTAGAGAAGAGTGTCAATGATGTGGTCCTCCGCGTAAAGACTTTCAATATTCCTTTTTGTCCTTCCCAAGGGAAAGAACATTGTCGGTGCGGTGTGAATTCTGCTCGGTCTTTGTGAGAGGACCACATCATCGACACTCTTCTTAGAGGACCTTCTTGTCCTCACTTCTTTCTCTCTCTACTCTAGAGGATGATCATTATATGTGGGTACCTCATCAGGTTGAGTTACTAGGACCCACTACTTCTTCTTCTTCTCTAGTTTTCTTGAGTGAGTTTCATGTCTCTCTTTTGGGGGAGTTTTTCTCATTGGGTTTTCTCCTTTCTCCACTTTATGAGAGATTTTCATTGTATGTGGGTACCTCATCAGGCCTTGTTTCAGGACCCACTTTCCTTTTTCACTGCCCACCTAAGTTATGCTTATGGGGGTGTTAGTGTAGGATATTTATTTTCTTGTATTTGTTTATTTACTTGAGCTTTCCTACACTCATGTGATATGCTTGCTTAGTTATAGAAATTGTGTTGAGTTAGTTTACTAGTTAGGTTGAGTTAGCTTACCAGTTGTGTTCACTTAGCTCACTAGTTGTGTGGAGTCAACTCTACTTCTAGTATCAGTTAGTGAGAGTTATTCCCCATTGATCTAGGAGGAGGTTGCACATTCACCACCTATATGTATTTGACTTGCATTAGTCTATCTCATGGAGAATATGGAGCATATGGAGCATTGAGTTGATTTGGAGCCATTATTGCCTTGTGAGTTTTGATCATATTTCATATTATTGTTCGTTATTTCGATTTCTGCAATCGCTTGTGCATTTGTATTTCATCGTAGATCCGAAAAATCTAATATGGTATCGAGAACACATTTTCTAGACCTATGCCACCTTTCAGTTGTAGACTAGATGTAGAGATCAGAGTATTGTAGGCTTCTTCTTCCTTTATAGAGTGGGTATAATTTTAGTGCTCCTTTTCTATCCTTCCCAAGGGCAGGAACATTTTGGTGCAGATGGATTATCTTTAGTCTTTACGCAGATGACCACATCATTGACACTCTTCTTAGAGGACCTTCTTATCCTCGCTTCTTTCTCTCTCTACTTTGGAGGATGATCATTGTACATGGGTACCTCATCGAGGCCTTATTTCAGGACCCACTTTTTTTTCATTACCCACCTAAGCTATGCTTATGGGGGTGTTAGTGTTATTAGATTTTCTATATCTTTGATGAAAAATGAATACACGAGAAATTGCAGAAATTGAAATAACTAATAATAAGATGCAATATGATCAAGACTCACAAGGCACGGATGAATCCAAATCAACTCAATGATCCATCTTCTATGAGATAGATCGATGCAAATCATGTACATATAATAAGTGAATGTGCAACCTCCCCTAGATCAATGGGGAATATATCTCACTAATTAATACGAGAAGTAGAGTTGACTCCACAAAATTAGTGAGCTTACTAAACACAATCGTAAGCTAACTCAACCTAGTTGGTAAGCTAACTCAACACAATTGCTTTCTGACTAAGAAAACATATCCCATGAGTGTAGGAAAGCTCGAGTAAATAAAAAATAAAAGGAAAATAAATATCATACACTAACACCCCCATAAGCACAACTTAGGTTGGTAGTGAAAAAGAAAGTGGCTCCCTACAACAAGGCCTGATGAGGTACCCACGTATAATGCAAATCTCTCATAAATTGAAGAAAAGGAGAAAACCCAGTGGGAATAAAAAAATCCCCCAAAAGAGAGAAATGAAGAAGTGAAGAAGGCTAGAAGCCCCAGAAGATGATGAAGGCTGTTGATGTGGATAGAAGAATTAGGTCCCGACAACAAGGCCATGTTAGGTACCCAAGTACATAAAAAGATGAAATGGGAAGAAATAAGACAACTTGATAAGAATCCAAAATTTGATGAGGCACTAATAAATAATCTCCAACAAGTAGAAATTGCTCTAAAGATCACCCTCCAATAAGCAGAACTTGCATGAACAAATATGTCCAATATTGTTTTAAAACCATCGGTTGGCCAAGTGGGCACAAAAAACAGAGGACAAAGTCGACACTGCAGAGGAATGGAGAAGTTGTGTGAACATGCCATGCTCAAAGAGTACTATGGGAATTCACATCAGCTACAAGGAAGACATAGTGATCCTCAATATGGGTTCCGATAATAGGCACCTTTTTAGATACCCATTTACAATGCATGTACAAAATTCTTCTCAAGAGAAACACATGCACTAAATGTGCTTATTGCAGAAAGAAGAAATGAAACAAACAAGTCATAATGGGGGTTTGTCTCCTACCAAACCAGGCCCCATCCTCCGGTCTTCAAAATAGATTTCTAGAAAATGAACCAAGTGATCATCGTCTTCTTCATCATCCATTGCAAGACCCCCCCAAAAAGTGACACTTTATAAAGTAGTGTGATTAAAAAAAAATGAATCCATCATGTAGAGCATGAGAAAACATGCAATTTTGACCAAAATAGTGCTCAAATCCGAGCTACCGATCAAAAGTTATAGCAAATACAATTTCTCATAAATAATGGCTTATTTAATTAAAATTTTGCAAACTGATTTAAAAATGCCTGAAATGAGAGGACAAGGTGTGATGCATATACACGTTAGAACCAAAAAGAATGAAGAACACAATGAGCATTCCACCTTTACCTTAAGTGGTGGGGGCCATAAAGAGAAACTCTGTTGTTTGAGGAACAAATCTAGGTTTAAGAAAACCTAAAAAAATATATTCCTTTTATTGTTGTTTGGGGCTGCCATATACCAAAAATCAGTCATATGCAAGTCAATACAAATATTTGAAGGTTGAATAAGACCAGATCAGAGATTTAGAGCAGATTTCAACACACCGCAACCAGATTTAGACCACGTAGAGGCGTTTTCTAGATGTCTGAGGTGTTTTTTTACATATTTCAATCCAAAAAAAGAGTGCATAGGTTAAAAATGCCCTCCCTAGGCTTTTATTAACCCTCCAACACTGTTTTGATGGGAAAGGATGTATCACAGTTGTCTGTCAGCCAAATGAGCCAAAAAACGTGGCTCCAAACAACAAAAATGCCCTTAGAGCGGAAAAAAGCCTCTTCACAATAACTGCAAGTGCATTGGAAGAGCAGATCCATGGCTTTAGATACACAAAATGTCCCTCTAATATTAAAAATCTCCCTTATATTTCCTGAAAGCTCCCATAAAAACACAAGTTTCATGATTTTGGAACCCCAAAATTTGTAAACGCTCAATTTATTGATCAGGAAAACACCAAAAATCACAACCATAAAGAACCAAGACGGAGTCAAATCTATTTGCACATGAACTGTTAGTTTCACAAACGAAGTATTCAAAAACTACAAATAACTTAGTAATGGCAAACGTATCACCAGAATCACTCTGATACCATATTAGAGTTTTGGATCTTTGATGAAAAACGAATGCACGATAAATTGAAATAACTAACAATAAGATGCAATATGATCAAGACTCACAAGGCATGAATGGCTCCAAATCAACTCAATGCTCCATATTCCATGAGATAGACTGATGCAAGTCATGTACATATAGGAGGTGAATGTGCAATCTCCTCCTAGATCAATGGGAATAACTCTCACTAATTGATACTAGAAGTAGAGTTGACTCACATAACTAGTGAGCTAGTTGACCAATTAGTAAGCTAACAAAACTTAACGCTAAGCTAACTCAACACAAGCTGCTACTGAATAAAAAAATATCCCATGAGTGTAGGAAAGCTCCAAGTAAATAAAAAAGTACACGAAAATAAATATCCTACACTCATTTTCCCCAAAAATGTGCACTGAGAGAAAGCTTTCCCAAGACCATACCAAATATTAGAGATCTCATCTAAACCATACTATTGCACGATTGAAATTTGATACCTTTCTATTGAATACAATTTGGGCTCCTAAAAGGATCTAAGGCTCCCAAAACATTTCCCATAAGTTGACCTTTTGAAAGATGCAATTTTGGAAATTTGGACCAGTTTTGACAAATTTGATCGAAAGAGGTAAAAAAATTAATACGACTATCCACTAAAATGTAGGGAAATTTTACAATCCAACAAATAGATCTAACTTGGGGACTTGTCTTGGTTCAGATTTTTTTAAAAAATGCAAGAAATAACAACAAAATCTCACGACATTACGGACCAACCTTATCCATTGGGAAAAAGAGAGTCATAGGAAATACCTAGTAAAAGAAACACACACACCAAGGGAAAACAAAACAAAAATAAGAAAAAAATGGAAACAAAGCATGTGTAAATGGAAACACACAACAAAAACAAACCTAAATCACCTATGGTACATGCAAATAGTCCACTTTTGAATGTCTTAATTGTTCTTCTCTAAATGCTACCCATGCATGGGTAGTACCAAATGATTTTTCTCTACAAACCTATTGAATGGTTCAATGAATTAACATCCCTTTCTCAATTTCTTGGGAAGAAAGGTGCTATAAGAGATCTCCATATACCTAAGAATGAGAAGGTTATATTTTTCTTCTTGATAAAGTAGGTATCACTCTCCTTACAAGTGAGGATCCACTCGATAGCTCATTGCCATCACTACTTTGAAATTCTATTTCCATTTTCTAGTCCATTTTCAAATTCAACCTTTGATTTCTCATTTTTAACTTCCCTCTATTACAAGATTGATTTTTATCATAATAGGCTCGCCATGTTCCCAAATAAGTTTGTGCTCTTCGGCGGGCATTTTCTCTTTACTTGTCATGCTCCACATGACCATTGTGCCATGAATGGTTCTTGCTTTAGAGATTTGGAGATTTTGGCACCATCATAGGATTCTTGATGCTTCATATTTATTAGTTGCTCTAAACAGTTCTCTTTCGGACACCTTTAGCTTATTCTCAATCTACTTCTCACTATGATGTAACTCACATGGTGCATCATCTTCTTGAAAAGAGAATGAACACAAGGTTGGGGCTGAAATATGGAGATCATCACTTTCCTCATGACCTTTTTGGGTTGTAATAACCATCTCCACGATGGAGATATATTCTTCTTGAGTGGAACCATCTTTGAGAGAATCAAACACCCTTCCATTTATACATTCATCATTGAGAAGATACTCTTCTCCAAATGGAAAAGAGAAAGCTTCATATTCATAATCATATTCATTTGGTAAGTCCTCATGTTGGGTCTTGAGAAGATGATTGGAAACATGGGGCTCATATTCCAAGAATTCATTTGATATCACTTTTTCTTCATGGCTTGCATTTCTTATCATCTTGGGATTACTTTGTGGAAATTCAAGATGCCCATGATCATTATGAACACCAAGTAAAGAACATGTATCCATATTTAAAGAGAAGTACACATTGTCCAATTCTAGGTCCATCAAATCATCATGTTATTTCTCAACTAGATCAATCACACATGGGTACTCCTCCATCAATATGGGCATCTCAACATCTTCCTCTGAAGTTATGAAAATTTTTCCATATCTCAAATCTTGATATAGGATGTTTTCCCTTAGGTCATCCTCTTTTTGAAAAATATATCCCATCTTTCTTATAAGAAGAAACTTCTTAATATTACCATTGACTGGTATGGTGCAACATGACCAATCCATTTATATATCTCCACCAACATCTCTACAAAAACTATGGCTCAACAACATTCCATATGAAGCTAGAATGTCAACTATAAGTATGTTGATCTTGACCTTATTGTCAAGAAATTCTACCAATGTTACTTAAACATATTTGACTTGACCAACAAGAGGTACTTCTTTAGTCTCCATGGAGTAACAATGACCAACAACATGGGTGAGAGTGAGACAAAGGACCTTGGCAACTTTGGTGGGATTGACATTGTTAGAACCACCATAGTCAATGATAGAGTTACTTAATTCATACCCATTGATTACCAAAGAGAGGTAGAAGGGTTCTAATTTATTAAAAGTGGAGGATGTTGAAGCAAGAAGGTTCTCGAAGGAATGGTAATAGGAGTGGTAAGTGGTTCTTTGGCAGTGGAATTGATGGAACTAGACTTTGAACTACTTCTTTTGATAAATTGGATAAGTTTATTAAATTCTTGTGATGAGTTCTCATATACTCAAACTTAGAAACTTAGACTTTGGAGTTCTTAACACAAGAAATGATATCAAAGGATGAGGAGATAAATGCATCAAGAGTAATGGTAGCCTTAACATGAGTAGGATTTTCATTCTTAGGAACAAAAAAATTAAAAGTAGAAATGATTCGAAATGGGAAGAAAGAGACTTGCTCAAAGAGGTAGATATGGCCTTGGATGTAGTAGTCTTGTGATTCTTCTTGGATGATTGCATGTTAATGGGAAACACCGATCCTCCTTTTTTGTTGTTTTATGTAGAATCACATTTTGAGGATTCGAGTTCTTTACTTGTGAAACATAGGAGGAGACCACTTTTTGTGCTTTTGAGTGAGTGAAAATTACACAAGAGTACTTATTCATATCAGTCATAGACTCCTTGGAATATTCATCAAATGAGTATTCAAAATACCTAATGTTTGCATATCCAAATTCTTCTTCTCCTTTAAATTTTGAATCAACAATTTCATCTTCTTAGGTTCCACATACCACATTAACAAGAAAAGCCTCCAAGGCAAGCCTTTAAGGTGCTCTAAAAATCTTATTCTAGTTTTTGGTTTTCATATGGAGCATGCTAAGCCATTTTCTTCTTCATTGTATTCATATCATTGACCAACTTATGTAGTAATGAATCATTGCCTTCATCCTAGGAGATTTGGATTTTATTTCTTGTTGAATGATTCTTTATCTTTTTGACATGATAAGATCATATTCCACTTTGATAGAATTTCTTGAGCATTATCCAATGTATTTTATTGATTGCTACACAATATGAATCCAAATTATGTCAATTGAGAATTTATACATAACCTTTTTTATTGTCTACAATAAGACAAACATTAGTAGGAATCTTGTTAATCAACTTATTTAATTTGGCCAAAAATTCTCTCATGGGTTCATATGATTCCTTCTTCATTTGAAGCCAATTGAGAAATAAATGCATGAGCATATTCTACCAACTTGAATTGTTCTTCAAACATAGCTTTCATATATTCCCAAGTAGTGATTGAGTGAGGTGGAAAATGGTATAACCATTCTACAACAACATCTTTTAATGCCACCATGAATAAATGAACAACAAACTCTTCATGTCCTACTCCAAGAATACCACAGGTGTGATAAAATCGATAATGTGCTCATCTTGATGTTGATTTTCATCTTTGTAGAAATTGGGAAATTTCTTTCTTTATCCTTTAGGTAATTTGTGAAGTGGAGGAGTGAAAGCCAATGAACCGATGTTCTAACCCCAAGGTAATGGATCAACCATCTCTAAAGGAAGAGTGTTTAACATTTGTGGAGAGATGGGGAACAAAACAATACTAATGGTATGATATTCAAAGATATCTTCAGAATCTTGTATTTTGATCCATATGGGATTGTTTTCATGCATTTTTGCAAGCCCAAAAATTCAAAACTTGAAACATGACAACTAAGCCAAATGTGAAAATTTGCTTCAAAATCCTCCTAAATCCCTCTTCTAATCAATTTGTCTTCGTGTCATGTTCATCCCAACATTTCAGGTCCTCTAATATGTTGAAAAAACATGTGTAAGATTGAAAAAATGTGTGGTAATTTTCATTATTCCATTTAGGTAAAGTACAATTGAAGACTAGCTCTCTGGCAGGCTCAAAATGGCCAATTTTGGCCATTTCAAGACATGTGTGCATCCTCTTAGAAGGTTATAAAATATCATAATCATCTAGAGGTGGTATTGGAGATAAATTAAGGTGTTGGAAGTGGTTTAGGAAAGTTTAGGGAATATTTGGTGGTTTAGGGACAATTTATGCGGGTTTTTAGGTGCGAGGAATGAATGGTCCAAATATGAACATGAACTTCCATGGATGATTCTAGATCTAAGTAAAAAGTTAGAATGTAAAAAATATTCAATCAAAATCTTGAATAATTATCTACATATTGGAAGAATCAAGTTTGATCCAAGGTGTGAATATTTCTCAAGAAAGTTCAACTTCTACAGACACACCTCGCTCTCTTGATCAAACTAGGGCCATTTTTGGACTTTCGGGAAGAATTAATCTCTGAAACCTCTTCCATTTGTTTTAAAATTGTCTTTTGAATCATAATCATATAAAATTTTCTCCATGACCCTTTTAAGCTCCAAGAATGTTGTTTTCAAGTTTCCTCTAGTGCAAGGTATGTTGATCCCATACTTAGTCATATTTTCAAGTGCCACATGTCAAATTTTTGTGCTTTCACCCATTTTTGTCCCTATTTTCCCTTTCCCAAGGGGAAAGGGAAAAAAGGAACTGCCATGCAAGCACCTTTCCTGGTTCCTCATATGACCCTTCTCAGCTCTATATTTTGGCTAATTTCAACTCTTGCACATTGCATAGATATTTGCCAAGTGGCACCATCATGATAAGATGCCGATTTTTTTACCTCTTGTACCTATTTACAAGGGGAAAATGGGGACAAAAATATCACCCCATGAAGCCCCCTTTGTGGTTCTCCATATGACCAAATTTCTAGCTCCTGGGGCTTCCTTGCTAACCCCTCCATATGCACACCTGACTAGATTGTGACACATGACATGATCTTGCTAGGGCATCCATTTTTACACTTCTCTTGTCCCTTTTTCCAAGGGGAAAAATGGGACACAAAATGGATCCCATGAGCAACCCATTTAACCTCAACTCTTATCCCACTCAACTTACATTAACCCGAAGATAAACTTGATTAGCGGGTTAGCATGAAATCAAAGTAAACTTAATTCTAAATTAAAACCTTTGCATAAGTATGCATATCATTCATTTATGAAACTTTTATAGCTTCAAAAACATCATAATATGATAGATATGCTACCCAACATGTTCCAGACCACCCATGACTACAAAACAAAGCTTTTCCCATAACTCTTCACCTAAAAACCTAGTTGCACCAAGGTTATAATTGATTGTTCTCCTCCCATGCGCCCTTGTGATCATTGAAGCTTCATAATAGATGATTCCATAGTTTTATACAACAAAAAAACTTGAAACCACTCCATCCAAATGTTTCTTTTTGATTTTCAAGAAGTTCTAGCGGAAGAAACATGATGAAAATTAGAGCACGAGATTACGGTGTAGAGTTTGAATCCAACAACGATGTTTTCATTGTAAAAAAACCAATATGACCATTTATAAAAATATAAAGTGATCTATATAGTGACCTACTAAAAATATTAAGTATCTCAAAACCTCAAGCTCTAGTCATTAAGAACATTCGAAATGGTGCAAAACAACAAGCAAGGCAAAACATGTAATTTTCCCAAAATGGAAGTTTAAAAAAGGTAACTGCTAAAAATAGAATCTTCCGAAAATGGTAAAGCATAATAAATAGAGGTTAATTGAGTGTTCTAGGAGATTTAGAGGACAAAATTTGAGCAAAAAAATAAAAATTCCCAAAATAAGCGCTCCTAGTCCTACCTCCAAGAATAGAAAGTTTCGAGTTTTTAGTGCGAAAGATGTAATTGGCTCCATTTTCACTCGTATCACTATTTTTTCCATCCTTACATGGCTGTAAATATTTCTTGCAGCCCAAAAAATAAAATTAACTCTCCATAAGGATTCTAAAGCATCATTCGATCACAATTGTGTCAAAAAGTAAGACAGAGCATATCAAGGCATATAATAGGTGAAATTCGGGAACATCGTGATGATGAAAAAGAATCGACAAGAGCCAAGAGCCCCATTAGAATTAAAATCCATAAAATTATTTCATCATGATCATAAGTGAAATGAGAAACTCCATTGAGCAAGATGAGAAATATCGTGTGCCTTGAATCCATCGTCGTATCTCCAAGAAGTAAATCAAAGTGAGCTAGTCAAGTCAACTAAGTATTCAAGCCATCATATGTGAAGAATAAAAATATCCTCCTTTCTCATAGGATGCATTTGCACATGAAGGTTTGAAATCATCCCAAGTATGATTTCATTCAAGTAATATGATGTATCGAAGGCTAAATATGTGATCTCCATGTGTGGCATCATGAATGTAAGGACAAGGAATCATCCCAATTTAATTTTATGACATTGGCATAACAATATTCTTAAACACTCAATCAAACACATAGTAGTGTGGTCAATCCTCAAAGGATTGAACATTGAAATTGTAACCAAGATCCATTAACCATGAACCTTCAAAGAAGAGGATAATGAAAAGAGGATGCACAATGGTTCCATATTTTAGAAATATTTATAGAAAGATAAAGCTCATCATGATCCCATAGAGCCTCTTGAGTCAAGGTAAGATTGATCCATCACAACCTCCTTCTCTTCAAGAGAATCCAAGTATATCTTTCTCGGTAATAGAAACCTTCCCATGAGAAAAATGTGAATAAGAGGTGTATAAATAGATTCCAGAGCAAGATAAGGCAAGAATTTGATCATATTCATTTAGAGCACTTGTGTATAAAAGAATGGGTAATCATCTTTGTTTCATTTTCTGCCACCCACTGGGTAGTGTTCTTAAACACTCACCTAAGGCATTGTAGTATGAGCATATCTCAATAAGGAGATACATTTTCATCATCTCATTCCATTCCAACTAATGCCCATTTCTCAAGGATTTCACTCAAGGGTAATTATTTCACCCGCATGATGGAGACTCATCTCAGTAAGAGAAGGATGGACATAAAGAGGTTTGATCATCATGGATTTGTCTCTTATGATCATTAGAGCAATTTGTGAAATCCTAAGGAGTAAGAAATTTATCCTCACTCTCACTATGAGATCAATAAGGAACCATTATGAGTGAATTCCCACAATCAAACCTAACCTACATTTTGATGCCTCACAATAGTGTTTCTACACACTCATTCAGTAATCTGGAGTGTCTGTGTATTTTACGGAAGGAGGAATTTATGAGCATCATGCTTGAAATCAAAAAAATTCTATCAAAAAGATTCTCTTCATCATATTTGTTAACCCCTTCTCTTCTATCTTCTCTCTCTCTCTCTCTCTCTCTCTCCATATTCTAATTTTCAATTAAGAATGTACTTTTTAATATTTCATCCTATTCACTTAAGTGACCCTAAGCTAAACATTGTAAGAGTCCTTTTTCAAATAATAGAAAAAAGACTCACTCCTTAAGAAGATGAAATTTCATAAGTGATGAGGTCAGGTGAAAGGTCATGTGGGGGGGAGATGAAAGGATAATTTGTAATTATATAAATTGGAATGGCTTCTCCATTCTAAAGGGTTGGGAATTTTTGATTGAATGTATGTTGTTGAGATTACCACTTCTACATAAAGCGATAATAACTCTAATTATTCTATTTTTGTCTTATGTTCCTATACTCCCTCTTTCAACTTTACACATGATAATCTTGTAAAATCAAGAAAGGTTTATACGCATTTGATAAATGAATCAATGGAATTCCATGTCTATTATTTTTTTATATATTTCATGGTTTGCATTATCACATTCTTCTAATTGGATGCAAACTTACTCTGGTTATTGTATGTGAACTCTGTTAGTGCCTACTCACAACAATAACCCTCTCTCTCATTTTCTCCCCAACTCCACTTTACCTCTCTTTGCTGAAATTTCCTCCATTGTACTTAGTATAAGCACTTTGTTACAGGTTCAATGGAGTGTTCTTATGTGATCCCCGACCTATTAGCCACCCCACAAAATTAGATTAGTTTACATTCAATAATGAGAGCCTCCCCATACACAAGAAGGAGGGGCTTAGCCCCGTAATGTTGGTGAAAACTCAATAATTCACAACACAAAAATTATTTTGCCAACAAGTGGGGAGATATTCCTTGTGCACCCTTAAATATCTCTGGAAAATTCAAAAAAATAGGTTTGAAAGAAAAATATAATTTTTGAGGTGACTCTATTAAGGAATGAATCCATGTCACATTTGTTTCCCACATCATAATGATGAAGTTTCGAGATTGGTGTTCAACACCAATGAGTGAAAACAAAAATGAAGAAGAAGATGACCACCAAGACATGTAAATTTTTGATTAACCATCATTCTGGACCAACTCTTGCAAAGGTAAGGATTCTAGCACAACAAAAGGTCTCTTACTTCAAACAAAAATCTACAATCAACTAAGGGAAAGAAGGTCGACTATTTCTACGGTAGTCATGAAAAGAATGGATAAAATTACTACTTGTGAAGATCCTACCATCAAATCTTGGTGGCTTCAATTCAAGTGGACTATTGCTAGAGGAAAGAAAATGGGAATTGCACCTATTGATGATCAAGAATCCAATAAATTGATGAGAAAGATGTATAAGAGATATGAAATGTTTTATGAAGGGAATGATGGTGAAAATCTATTGAAGATAATATTTTTAACTTCACGTAGCTGAATGAGAAACTCAAAGCCCTATCTTTTGTCTCTCTTCCTTTGGATTATTTTCTTACATATGGAGATGAAGAAATGATAACCTTGAAAAGAGAGTTTGTGTGAAGAATATTGAGTGTTGCAAAAGGAAAATCTGATCTGCAAACTAATCTTGAGATTATAAATTATTCCTTGGCTATGAAAAGAAGGTATGAGCATCTTGAAACACTCCATAACAATGAGGAAGAAGAGATTCATCCTTAGGAAGAAAATTATGATGATTACATGTATTATGAGGTGTTTATTCTTAAAAGACTCTTGTGCACTTCTCATGAATGCTCTGTCCTTGAACCTTCTAATGAAAGTCAAATCAACACCTTAAAGGATGATGAAGAAAGAATGACACTTGAACCTCCATTCATAAATTCATTTTGGCCTACATCCTTCACCTATTGATGGTGAATTCCTTCAATAAAAAATCACATATTCTACTTTTGAGAACATGAAGGAATGGCTTCTCATATTCACAAGGCCTAAAGATCGAGACTAAAAGGATAAAACTTTCAAATATTTTACAAAGTGGTCATTGAATGCAAGAGTGTTTTCTATGAAATATCAGTATGAAGATGGAATCTTGGTATTTATCCTTCTTCTCAAACCATGTAAATCCATCACGAGAGCATGGCATGATCGGATAATGATATTTGAGCTTTAGAGGTTTGAATTCAACCCATTGTTCCATGATGGTATATACTTCTCTCAACCCATTTCTGGTGTGTGTACATTCTTCCCCCACCTTAATGAATTTCCTCCTGTAACATAATTTACGTTTCTATTGTGTGTTTTCTTTCCACTTTGGGTTGTTTCCCTTCCGTTGGTGTGTTTGTTTGGTTTTTTCCTCATGTGTGCTCATTGCTTGTGTTAGTGGTGAAGAATCGACTCTATTGCCCAATTTGAACAAGGAACTGGTCTTCTCACCAAAGAGTGATGATGTTATCTATTTACATTTACATTCCAATTCAATTTTGATCCAGGTGTAAATATTTCTCAAGACAATTCAACTTCACCTGTAGACACACCTCATGCCGTCCCGATCAAAACATGGCCATTTTTTGGAGAATTAGGAAGAATAAAGGCAACAAGGAAATTAACAATTTTCGAGCATGACAACTATACCCCTGTGTTAATTTTTTCAAGTCCTATCATTCCAAGACACCTCGGGTCTATCCAGTCAGTCCAAGTGACCTCCCAATTAATGTTATCTCATCCCCTAGGTGATTTAGGAATTCCATTCATTCCCCCTAGGTGATTTTAGGAGTTCATTAAAAGTTACAAGCTACATGCAGTTGTGGGAAGGGCTATCACTGGCCTTCCTAGGGTCAAGAGCAACCCCATGGAGCGGAGAAAAAAATAAAACAAATGTGGAGGTGATTCAAAGGTCTTAGGACATCATGGAAGTGATTCAGAAGATTTCTAAAGGGCTTGGAGAAGTTGGGGTAGTTTCACCAAAATTAGGGTTCACAGCCTAGTCAATACACATGCCAAAACAACCATTGAGCTTCGGAAGGTGATTCCAGGAGCTCCAAATGGAGTTAGGAGAAAAAAAAACATCATCTAGAAATATAATTCCAAGCCCTACAATATGGTGAAATCATTTTTTTCACAACACTTTGGTGCATTAGGTCTAAAAGTAGTTTTCTCATATACATGTGGAGTACCAAATAAAAATCCATTTTTTAGGATCAAATGGAATAATCAAGACATGATACCCCACCATTGGATTTAAAGGCCATTTCCATTCAGGATCATATAAAATTTCACAAAAATTCCATCGGGAGCTCAAGTTATCATCGTCTCAAGTTGTCCTCTTGGAGCGAGTTCGAGAGTTAGCCAAATTTTGGGAGGACACGTGTCAACTCCAGAGCTCTCAGGATTTTTGTGTCCCTAAATCCCTCAGGTCAAGGGACATCAACCATGAAAAATGTGGATTTTATGACCTCTCTAAACCCCATGCAACCTTCAAGGATCATTCAACCATGGGTGCATTTGGGAGCTCAAATTCCCATATGACCTCTAAAACCTCATGTGACCTTCAGATGGAATTTGATGTCCCTCATGTCCTCACATGTTTTGGGAGCTCCTTGAAAATTCCCATCCCTTTAGAGGATCTCTGCCACCCATGTGTCACTCTTCAGAGTGCCTTGGAATTTGATGTCCCTCATGTCCCTCATCATGTCGGGACATCAAACATTGAAAAATTGTCCCATATTTCTACCATGGAAATTTGTCCCCATGTGACCTTTTGAGGTGAGGGATGTTTAAATTTTCTAGCTTCCACCCCTGTCATCTCTGCATATATTTTTGAATTTTTGTCCCTCAAAATCCTCACATGAGGTGAGCATCTTTCTTCCCTCTCTTCTTTTTGAATCTCTTAAAAACACTCTCTTCTTCCTCCAAACTCTCTCTCCAGCAACTTCCCACCACCAACTTCCCACCACCACTCCACCATTGATGAAAATCAAACCAGGTATATCAAATCAATTTTTTTCCTCACTCCATGAAATCATACAAGTCTCAGAAGGAGGTTTGAGAAAATAAGGAAGAAGAAGTGAAGAACGAAGAGAAGAAAACAAATGAAAATCTCATTGTCATGTGAAAAAATTCGAGATTCGTAGAAATCTTGCAAACCAAACACAAAAAACAACACACCATTTTTTTTTTTTTCCTCTCAAAAATCATAAAAAATACCTTCAAACCTCCTCTGTGTGCATAAAACATTCACAACGAAGAAATCTTCTTTCCGAGCCCAACGAAGAAAAAATTGGATTTCCCATCAAACCGGTTGTCGATTGAAACAAGATTTCACCTGAAGCATAAGAAGAAAAAAACCACATCAAAAATATAATTTTTTTTGAAAATGGAGGAGAAAACCATACCTGCAATTTTTGAGGTCCATTAATGGTTGTCATGTCCAGAAGCACTGCCAAGTCCAAAATTTGAAAGTTTAAAATCTCCTGACTATTGAGCGGGTAGGTCTAAAATTTCAGAGGGGCGATATTGGGAAAAAAACCATATCAAAAAACTTTGTTCCACATCAATCCAACCTCCAGAATCCCACTTTCTAAAAATAACAGGTCTTCTACATAGGGGACTACTATTTTGGGAAAGTCATCAATAAAGAACTTGCAAAGGAGATGAAGACATTGGAGATGCACTTGCAGCTGAGAATTCATCAGAATGGGCATTTTGGCACTTACTAAAAATAGTAAGTGGTCCCACAGCACCTACTCAAAAATAGAAAATTGATCTAGAAGGAGAGAGGAACACATGCAGGAGAAGGGAAAAAGTCACAACATCAAATCGTCACAACATTCAGCTGAGGTTCGAGGAGTTGCTTTTTCATACTTACTAAAAATAGTAAGTTGTTATTTCTAGGAAAACATGAAGCAAAGTGTATAGGATGGAAGATGGCACAACCCTTCACCTAAGAGTACTAGAAGACAACATGTGTCTTGTACATGGACCTAAATGACCTAAGAACTCACATGACAGCTAGAGACCAAAGAAGATTGAAGATCAGATATTCACAAGTGGCTTGTTCACTTCCACAGGACACCCAATGTCTGTTCCAAAGTCTTGAGTTGGTCCTAGCCTTCTCTCACCACTATGAGCCTGAAAACATGAACCATCCAAGCCAAAAATGGTACAAAATGGTGGTCATTAGCCCTAGAACCATCTCACTTTCTCAGATACCGACATCACCCAACATGGTCATCATCTCAAAAGACAGGCCTTGCACGATTGGGAAATGATGGATGCATACGTGTAAGGGGTTACACTTGGGTCATGGTTGAAAATAGGAGAAAGCCCTCAAGGATGCCCAAGAACCTTCCAAGGTGTGAGTTTCGAGAAGGATATTCAGATGTCATCACTCTCCTCAGTAGAGTAATGGGTGAAGCAAAGCACAAGAGACTTCCAAGACTGGATGGGCCTTTTCATCTTGACATTGATAGAAGGAAAACAAAGAATTGACTGGGGTAGATCATCAATGACAACCTCCATCTACAACTACTCCAAGTACCCATGATGAAGAAGTTCCACATGAATTCTTACTTGGTCTACCTCCTCACTAGCTCAAGATCATTCAAGGGATTGGCTCTCACAAAAACATTTCCACCAAGGTGCCTACGTGTTCGAGAAACTTCCACAAGTGGTGATGGAGGAAAGCCATAGGCATTTCACTCATGTGAATGATGCATTCACAATGTATGTGGTCCAAAGCTTAGAAGGATATCTGGAAGCTAGGATGTCATCACAAGTGACATCCTTGATCAAGAAATATGGTTCTTATTTCATACAATTCTCACCTTCTCCTACCTGCGAGTTTGTTGGCTTCGACCAAGCTCCGCTAAGGCTACCTAAGTACCTTAGTGACCAAATTGTATTGTTCAAGCTCTACTAGAGATCATTCAAGTGAATAACAAGCTTAGAAGTAGGAGGAAGAAGTTGATTCCATTTCCTATCTCTCTCGGGGTATTCACGTGCAAGAGCTCAAATGACGCATCTCATCTGGAGGCTGCTTTTCACTCATTTGACTTTGCATTCCTACATCGTCAAGCCTAATTTTGACATCCGAGAAGATCCCACTCTTTCTATGTCCCAAAATTACAACATGAGCCACAAGTCAAGGACTACTTGGGCCAATTGCATTGATGAATTTGAAGTGTGTGAAAAGGACCATATGAGGATGACAATCAAGTGAGATGAGGAAATTCAAGTTCTCTTGGTATGAAGATATTTTGCATGATGATGGGATAAGATGTATGATCCTGAGTACGGTAGTCAAGATGTCCCCTTTACCTCCAATCAACTGGTATGTTCATGAATCAGGGATATATTAGAGTGGACTGAGAAGGTGGTGAGGAGAATGAGAAATTGGTTTCAAAAGAAGAGAACCATGATCATCCAGTCACGAGGAATTCCCCAAGTCAGAAGCAAGTCTCCCATCAGTCATCTTCAAAATTCATAGAGGTGACTTCTAGTTCTAAACACTCTGAGAGCAAGTTCAAAAGAAAGGCCACAAAATTGGAAGCTTCTCCTCACGAGAAGATGCCAAAGAAACTCAGGTAGAAGAAGACTCATTTGCATCACTACGAGAGGAAGATTTGATCACAAAAATGTAGGAAGAAAATCCAATAGTGGTAGAAACACAAGTGGATGAAGAACACATGGTTCAAGATCCAGTCTTCGAGCCACCACAAGAGGTTTCACCTCTTGTTGACACCCATGCCTCTCTCATTCAGGATTTTCCTCCTCCTTCAAATAGGGAACTGTTGGTGCACCTATCATTGAGCCCAGTCCGATGAGATGTTTCCTTGATGCAAGAAATAATTTCCCTGACACCCACACTATGTAAACAAGTGGCAACCCCTGATCTATCAATGATTGTCTCATTGGCTAAAGAAAAAGATCAAGAAAGCTCACACATATACAACCTCACAATTCTATAATGGGGAAATGGGTAATCAATACATCAAAGTAGCTCAACCCAAGGTAATCAAGCCAAGTGGATGAGATGACACCAACTGATTATGAGATGAGCACATCCAACTAGGACCGAAAACTCATGAAGGGGATTTGCACATGTATCAACAATCTTCCACTCACATGGTGGCAAGGAATAAGGAGTATAAGAAGAAGATTGATGAACTAAAGAGCAAGGTGTGAACTCTATCATTCTATGTGCAACATCTAGTTGATCCTAATGCCATGAAAATTCCCACTTGAGGAAGTTACACCCATCAATAGCTTCAATCCAGAATCCATCAGGAAGACACACGAGTTCACAATACAGGGTGAGTGAATAATGAATGGATTAACTCAATTTCTAAAAAGGGAAGTTCAATGCTCCAAGAAGTGGTCAAAATCTTTCACTTACATGTGTGTGACAAAAAATAGGACATGGACACTCAAGGAGGACTTGGAGAAAGAAAGGGACTATTGGGAACCTTTGGGCCCAGTAGTAGATGAAATGAGCAACACTCATCACCAGGAGTTGATCGACATGAAGATTTTTGAAACTCCCTCAAGACTTGTCATGTGTATGGGTGAGGGCCTTGGTAAATCAGGTTTGAGGCAATCAATCGGGCCATCACAGAGCTGGAGGAAAAAGAGGAACAAGCATACAAATTGTAGGATAGTGTAAATCGAAAATTCAAAACTTGGAGTACCTACAATGGGTGAGGATACAACTACTGATGAGTTGATTGGTCCATTTGAAGAATACATCAAGAAAGAGGTAGGAAACCCATCATCCTTCACTAAGGATACCCTCGACTTCCTCTCAGAGATTTGGGCCTCTATTGCACTTATCGCAGAGAAACATTCATCATGGTTCGGAAGTGCAAAGACATCAACAATGTGTGGTTGATGGATGGACAGATACCTTGAGTTGCATTCACATTCCTCATGCCACAAAGTGGAACTACAACAACTCATTTCAGCAAAGAGCTTGAGGAACAAGGGCCTTCTCAGAGCAGTGAAATGGAAACCAGTCAAGGAGTGAGATCAAATCCACTACAATGGCTCATTCTTCTACATAATTCTTCTTCTTTCTCTTCTTCTTCTTCCTCTTCTTTCTCTCTCTCTCTCTCTCTCACCCAACACTCTCTCTCTCATCAATGTTATATTTTTGCATTGAGGTTTGCACTTTTAATATAACTTTAAGTGACTTTAGAAACATAATGTAAACTTTAAGTCACCTTGATTTTATAAAAGGGACTTAAATATTTAAGTGGAATATGAACAATCTAAAGTCAAATTAAAGTATTTGAAAAGTCACCGAAAGATGAAGAGTTTCCTTCTCTTCTATAAATTGTAACAAGCTCCTCATTTGAGCTTCTTCTTAGACAACTTCTTAGACTTCTTAGATATTGGAGCTATTTTTTTTGTGAATTCATGAGAGAGATATCCTTGTGAAGAGAGAAAGAGATAGAAAATTTCTTCCATTTTCCCTACTCAAAAATGTCTTCTATTTCTATGTTATGTACAATTTCTGCTTGAGCTTCAATAAAGGAAGAAGGAATTTTAGCCTTTTTGACTAAGGAGTTTAGTGGTACTTTGTGCTCATTAAACACTATTTGGTCTTGTTGTTATTATGCATATTTGTTTTCTTCTAAATTCAAGTGCATGTAATGAAATTTCTTGGTTGGTGTATGCAAGTCTCTAATTTTCTACTTACAACATTAGTTTCTCTTTTCTAACTTTCTCACTCCCTTTCCCACTTTCCTAGAAAATTCCTCTCTTGCAGATATATGCAAGATTTTTCCAGGGTCAGTGGAGTGCCCCTGTTGGATCCCCGACCAAAAGGCTACCAGATAAAACTCACTTTTTACTCGCATGCACATACATATAACAGCTACATCAGTTAAGTAGAGGGACTTAGACTCCCAGAGCATTGGCAAGATAACCACCAATTTTTCCCTAAAAAATTTTCTCTCACCAATAGTTTTTTGGCACCCACCATGGGGAAAGATTTAGCAACATTTGCACTACTAATATGACCAGAAGGTCAAAAAATACAAAAAAAAAAATTCAAAAAATTCAAAAATTCAAAAAAAAAAAAATTTCTAGAATTTGAATAGCTATATGAGCCTCATGTCTACAAACCATGGCTATTCTAGGAAATCCTCCTATTGAAAGACCTGAATTTCTCTTCCACATCCAAGAGGATATTGCTTCATATTTGAGAGAAGCTATCTTGGCATAACAGGAAGTGTCAACCACTACTTCATTTCCACAAGAATTCTTGACCTTGAAGAGGAACACTGTTGAAATTGGAAAGGAAAAGAAAATTCCAACACCACAAAGAAGAGCATAGATTTCCAAGTTGGTGGATAGAAGATACACCCACAAAAAAAAGACAAGGAGGAAAAACCGATCCTACTTTTGAAGAACTTCAAAGAAGACAAGAGCTTCCTCAATTCAGAGGTCTCCTTTTCATCACACAACTGGTCACATTGGGAGTCCGAGCATTTTCAATCCATTGACGATGTGAGTTCCCATACATCAACGAGAATCTTGAATATTTCACTGATGTAGAGACCAAAAAGAAGCTAGAGAAAGAGAAGAAAGAGTGAAGCCGAAAATAAGAGCTCAAATTGAAGAAATTGAAAGAGCTCAAGCCAAGGAAGATGCAAGAGCAATAAAAAGCCATAACCTTAGAGAGGTTGGAAGCTAGAATCTGAAACAAGGAATGGGGATCATGATCATGAGGACCGTAGGCCTAATGTACCATGGGGAGGAAACACCGCCCACTCACCCTTTCTCAACCACTTCACGAGCTACCAAAAGGCTCAAGAAAAAAATTTCCAAAATTCAGAGGGGATGGTTCTCAACTCCCCAAAGAACATGTAGCAGCATTTATCACCACTTGTGTGTATTGGGCATTGAGCATGAAGATGTGTCAGTCTGGCTCTTTGTGGAGTCACTTCAAGAAAAATTGTATGAAATGGTTCTACATGCTACCCCCAGAGGTCTGTCACCTACTTGGGAAGATATAAGAAGTGCATTCAAACATAGGTTCAAGACCACATGGAAGACTATCAGATCTCTTGGTCCAATTGGTACAAATGAAGAAAGAAACCTCTGAATCAATGAGAGACTTCATAAAAGATATAATAGAGTGATAAGAAGAATCCTGAAGATGTGGTGCCTCCTAAAATAATTTGAAGAGATTCTTCATCAATGCCTTTCCATCAGAAGTAGGTTTCTTCCTTAGAAGAACCCAACCAAGAACATTGAGGGAAGCTCAAGACTACACACGATAGAAAAATCGATGATGATCTAATCCTATCTGGTAAAGTGAAAGGCCCAAATGGAAAGAAAAAGGCCAAAATTCAGCTCAGTCACCATGGACCCAATGTTCCAAAAAATGGCAAATGACTTGGTTTCCTTGAAGAAACAACTCTCCCAGATCACAATGTGGAACACTCCAAGGAAGCCAAATCCTCCCAATAGACCAAGGATTTCTCCACCTCCTCACCGCTCACTCTCAAAGCACCACCAATCAATGCCACCTGTGACACCAAGAACTAGAGGAGGAAGTGGAAATTGAAGAACCTGAAGAAGAAAATGTGGGGATGATGACAACTATCTTGAGGTCGAGGAAGTTGATGGTGATACACACAATGGCCTAATTGAGTACGTTGATGATGAAGATGATGATGATGAAGAAGCTCCAAGCTTCTCATGCATATTTTTCACTCACACACAGTCCAAGAAAGGTGCTCCATCCTCAATGGCTGTGGTAAAGGAAAAGAAGAAGAAAAAGAATATTCTCCTATGGAGGTTCCACAAAATAAAATCATCAATAGAGGATCACCACTACCACCTTCGATGGAGTCGGCTAAAGAAAAATCAGACCCACTAGTTAGCAAGGATCATGTTTCCATACCAAGTAAGTCATCCAATCCTTCTCCCAACTCAAAAATTGCTAAAAATAATTCTCCTTCAAATGTTGTTTCTACAAAAACATCTAAGGTTCCATCAAAACCTACATCCCCACCTCCTTCCAAGCCAGTTATACGCACCCGTGAAGGAAAATTCAACCCCAAAGTAGCAAAAAAACCTTCACCATGTAAATATTCTATCATTCCTAAACCTCTTCCTTTCCCCACCATAACCCCATTTGACTTTGTGGAACACGCAAGAAAAACTAAAGTCCAACTCACAGAAATAGAATACCTACAAACACATCCTACCCAATTTGATAGGTTCATTGATGTAGTCCATGGTGGTAATCCTATAACCTCAAGTCCAAATTCCAAAGGCTTACTCCCCACACCATCCACACCACCTTCTCAAAACATGCTAGCCCTCAATGCCTCCAAAACCAACAAGGTTGAACCTTTCTACCTATCACTCCTCATTAAAGGCTTCCAACTAAATAATTACATCATAGATTCTAGAGCCTCAGATAATGTGATGCCCATCAAAGTTACAAATGCTCTAGGCCTCACCTTGACCTAGAGAAAATGGCACCTTCTATTTAATGGAATCCAAACAAGTGTCATTGGTAGGAAGAATCAAAGATGCACATGTAGCATTAGCTGATTTTCCAGATAAGAAGGTGCTTCTAACCATCCTAGTGGTGACATCCCAACATCCTTTGGCATGCTATTGAGCCAAAGCTTTTAGAGACTTGGGTGGAGAAATAAAAATGGATTGGTCATCTAAAACTATTCTAGTGAAAGGTGAGATGAAGAAGTTGCTTCCAGTAAGGAAGATGAAGTTCACAGTATGAAAGTCTGATGATCCAAAGGAAAACATTCTTTTTCAAGATAACGGGCTAGGAAACTACTTCCTCACATCAAAAAAAGATGAGAACTTTCCACTTCTTATGGAAGAGAAGAAGATCAAGTTTGGATGATGGAATTTGATGGTAGTCATTCCAGTGCAGGTTCGGGAGTAGGCGTGGTGTTGTACTCTCCTTCCGATGAATTGTACCCATTTTCCTACAAGCTGTAATTTGATAATACAAATAACACACATGGAATATGAAGCTCTCCTCTTAGGCATGGGCATGGTAAAAGACATGGGAATCAAGAAGATGAGATGTCAGGGTGATGCGAGGTGATAGTAAAGCAAGTCTGAAACAATATCAGGTGAAAAATCCAAGACTCTGACATTATAGAAAACAAAGTATGGGACTACATTGAATCTTTCGATGCATTTTCCATCAAAGCTATCCCAAGAGAAAAGAATGAAAAGGTTGATTCTCTTGTAGTGTCGGCTTCCCTAGTGACACCTCATCCTTCTTTTGGTAAAGACAAGGTGACCATTGAAATGGTATTCAGGCCTAGTGTACCAGATAATGCAAATCATTGGCAAGTCTTTAATGATGATAACCAGATTCTAGCATTTTTGGAACAAAGGGATAATTTCAATAATCTTCTTTTTGAAGGAAGTGAAAATCCACACCGAGAAGTGGTAGCCAAAGAAGAGAAAGAAGGAATTGAAGGGATTGATGAAGAAGGAGTGATCAAATTGAAAGGAAACAAGATTCCCAAAGGCCTAGTTTCTCTGAAGACCTCTTTGACAAACACATGATAGATTCATTCAAGAGAAAGAAAAACAATCTTCTCGGTGCCCAACTGATTTTGATAAGGAAAACATCGACACCCCGAGGAGCCAAGGATGGTCAATATTGGAAAATGTTTCTCACCGAGGAGAAGAGAAGGTTTGTTGTGTTACTCAAGAAATATTCAGATGTTTTGGCCTACTCTTATGATGAACTCAAATCCTTCCAACCAAAGGAAATGCATCACTCAATTCCTCTTGAGCATGCCAAGCCATTCAGGAAAAAAAAAGGCCATATAACCCAAAGATTTTGATACCATCAAAGAGGAGGTAATGAAGATGCTTAATGCAAGGATTATCTTTCCCATCCATCATTCAACATGGGTGGCCAACATTGTGCCAGTGTGGAAGAAGAATGGTGAAATAAGAATATGTGTAGATTTCCAACTTGAACTAGGCATCACTGAAAGACAATTATCCTCTCCCTATCATGGACCACATTTTGCAAGTAGTCACTAGATCTGAAATGCTTTCATTTCTTGATGGATTCTCAGGGTATAATCAAATCAAAGTGGCAGAGGAGGATCACACCAAGACAACCTTCACAATGCCTTGGGGCACTTTTTCCTACAACAGAATGCCTTTCGGCCTAATCAATGCGGGAGCTACATTTCAAAGGGTGATGGATTTGGCATTCAAATATTTAAAACATTACATCATCATATATCTTGATGATCTCACATGTGTTTTCAAAGAAGAGGGGAGATCATATCCATCACTTAGAATAGTACTTGCAAGGTGTAGAAAACATGGCATATCACTAAACCCAAAAAAGTGCATTTTTGGAGTTACAGAAGGCAAGTTACTGGGGCATTGTGAATAAACATGGAGCACACATTGATCCTAAGAGAGTACGAGCCATTCAAGCACTATCTCTACCCACAAGAAAGAAAGGAGTTCATTCCTTCTTCGAAAAGGTGAATTTTCTTCATCACTTTGTTTTGAGTTTGAGTTTGAAATTGAATTGACAAAGCACATCACCACCATGATGAAACCACAGAAAAATTCAAATGGAACAATGAAGGGAAGGAATCATTTGAAGAGATCAAAAAATCCATTTCCAAGGCTCCAACCTTGTGTCTCCATATTTTAACAAAGAGTTCATCATGTATTGTTATGCATCAAAACATACCCTCTCTTTCTTGTTCAAAAGAATGATGAAGGCATGGAAGCACCTATTGCTTTCATGAGTTGTCCATTGAAAAATCATGAACTAAACTACAACCAATTGGAGAAGCATGCCTATGCAGTGGTCAAGGCTGTAAAAATTTCAGGTTTTACATCCTCAACTCTCATATAGTGGTGATGGTCCCCGGAAGTGCAATCAAGTCCATCTTGACACAACAAGATCCCAGAGCTAAAAGAGGAAATTGGATTGCAAAGACTCAAGAATATGACTTAGAGATTTGACCCTCCAATCTGGTAAGGGGAAATGGTTTGTGTAGGTTGATTGTTGAAGATGAAACACTCAAAGCTCAACATGGTGAAGAAAATTGTGCTTTCTCAACTTGTTCCAAAAACAATCCACAAGTTCTCTTTGTAACCACTACTGATGAGTGGTATGTTGATATTTCCTATTACTTAACTTATGGAGAATTCCCTTCTCATCTTGATTACAAGAAAAGGAGAACACTCAAGATGAAGGAAAAAAGTTTGTAATCTGAATCATGCACTTTACAAGAGAGGTCTTGATGGATGCTTCCTCAGGTGTGTAGATAAAGAGCAACAAGAAAAATTTCTTAAAGCATACCATGACCAAGCATGTGGTGGACATTTCTCAAGCGATGGTCACTACACACAAGATCCTCTCGAGGAAGGTATTATTGGCCCACCCTCTTTACAGACACTCAAGAATGGGTTTCCAAATGTGAAGCATGCCAAAAATTCATTGGGAGACCACAACTTGCAGCACTACCACTCAGCCAGTTGTTATTGAAGAACCATTTCAATAGTGGGGACTAGATTTCATCAGTGTTTTGAATCCTCACTCAAGCACAGGGGGCACACCTATGTGCTCACAAAATAAAATACTTCACAAAAAATGGGTGGAAGCCATTCCCAAGAAGCCAACACCAAAACTATATGCAACTTCATCAAGGAGAATATCATAGTACGTTTTGAGTGCCACAAAATATTGTAGAGAGAAAATAATGCTACCTATTTCTCTTCAAGGGAGTTGACTGAGTTTTTCTATGGCTATGGAATCTCTTTATCTCATTCATCGACTACTATCCATAGGAAATGGATAGGAATCAAGAAACAAGAACATTGTAACCATCATCCAAAACTCATAGATGAAAACCAAAGGAATTGGCACAAAAATTGTATGATGCATTATGGGTGGACATGATCACTCCCAAGAAGGCAATAGGTATGTCACCATTCCAACTATTGTATGGGGTCAAAGCAAAAATTCCCATCATGATTGAGATGTTGGCTCTCAAGTTGCTACAGGGAATAGAAGATGGATAAATACAAGGATTCCATTGACAAGAGGATCCTCTTTCTTGAGAAGCTAGAAGAAAATAGACTCCGAGTGGTGGACCATATTAAAGAGCACCAATTGAAAGTAAAGAAGATATTTTTGACAAGAAATCCAAAGTGAGAGAATTCAAAGTTGGAGACTTCATCCTACTATGGGACAAGAGAAGGGAACCAAAAGGCAGCCATGGAAATTTTGATTCATTATGGCTCGGCCCATTCCATATTCATGAAGCTTGTGGCAAGAATGTTTTTCTACTCTCATATTTGGATGGAACACCACTGAATTGCCTCATAGTGGGAAATACCTAAAATTGTATCATCAGTGAAAGTGGGTTGTCCCCCACCTTGTACCATAGGTGATTTCTAGGTGTTTCCCTTTATGTTGTGTGTGTGTGTTTCCTTCCATCATTTTGTGTGTGTGTGTGTGTGTGTGTGTGTTTTTCTTCTTCATCCTTCTCTCTCTCATAAATTGTACATGACTCTGTAGGGCCCAATGGATAAGGCACTTGGTCAATGGATCATATGGTCTAAAATTGAGATTCTGATTCCCATGTCATGTCTTCACTACACTCATTCCATGTCATGTCCCCAAGCTAGAGCCAATTTTTTCATGCAAATGTGCAACAAGGAAATTAACAATTTCCGAGCATGACAACTATACCCCTGTGTTAATTTTTTCAAGTCCTATCATTCCAAGACACCCCAGTCTATCCAATCAGTCCAAGTGACCTCCCAATTAATGTTATCTCATCCCCTAGGTGATTTAGGAAATTCCATTCATTCCCCTAGGTGATTTTAGGAGTTCATTAAAAGTTGCAAGCTACAGGAAGTTGTGGGAAGGGCTATCACTGCCTTCCTAGGGCTGGAGAAACCCCATGGAGTGGAGAAAAAATCCAAAATGGATGTGGAGGTGATTCAAAGGTCTTGGGACATCATGGAAATGATTCAGAAGATTTTGGAAGGGCTCGAGAAGTTGGGGTAGTTTCACCAAAATTAGGGTTCACAAGCCTAGTCAGTACACATGCCAAAACAACCATTGAGCTTCCAAAGGTGATTCCAGGAGCTCTAGATGGAGTTAGGAGAAAAAAAAACATCACCAAAAATATAATTCCAATCCCTACAAGATGGTGAAATCATTTTTTCACAACACTTTGGCGCATTAGGTCTGTAAGTAGTTTTTCTCATGCACAAGTGGAGTACCAAATCAAAAATCCAATTTTTTAGGATCAAATGGAAGAATAAAGACATGATACCCCCACCATTGGATTAAAAATTCCATTTCCAGTCAGGATCATATAAAATTTCACCAAAAATTCCATCGGAGCTCAAGTTATCATCATCTCAAGTTGTCCTCTTGAGCGAGTTCGGAGTTAGCCAAATTTTGGGAGGACACGTGTCAGCTCCAGGAGCCTGGTGGGATTTTGTGTCCCCAAATCCCTCAAGGTCAGGGACATCAACCATGAAAAAATTCACCCATCCCCCATATGACCTCTAAAACCTCATGCGACCTTCAAGATTGTCATTGCCCCCTGTGCAATTGGGAGCTCAAATTCCCTATCCGCCCGGATCTCCACCACGTGTCAGCTCCAGAGCACCATGGAATTTGATGTCCCTCATGTCCCTCACATGTCAGGACATAAAACCTTGAAAAATGTTCCCATCCCTCTAAGGGAAACTTTTGGTCACCCATGTGACCCGCTTCCAGCCCCTCAGTGCTTTAAAGCTGATTTTCTAGCTCTCACTCCTTCCGTCGGATCACTCACCACGTGTCACCATCTTGCTCACTCACCATGGAAATTTGATGTCCCTCACATCCCTTTGAGGTGAGGGATGTTCAGGGAAAAAAAATTTCCCATCCCTCCTCTCATGCATGATTTTTTGAATTTTTTAAAATCCTCAAATATTGCTTTCTTCCCTTCTTACTTCTAACTCTCCTCTCTGCATGCATTCTTCTTCTCCAAACTCCTCTGCAACTTCCTACCACCACTCCACCATTGCTGAACCTCAAACCAGGTCTATCAAAAAAAAAAATTTTTCCTCCACTCCATGAAATACATACAAGTCTCAGAAGGATGTTTGAGAAAACAAGGAAGAAGAAGCGAAGAACGAAGAGAAGAAAACAATGAAAATCTCCATTGTCATGAAACAAGATTCATAGAAATCTTGCAAACTAAACTGCATGAAAACAAAACAATTTTTTTTTTATTTTTTCCTCTATCCAAAACCATAAAAAAAATACCTTTCAAACTCTCCTCTCATGCAACATATCATCATTCACAAAAAGAAATCTTCTTTCCGGCTCAACGAAGAAAAAGTTGATTTCCCATCAAACCGGTTGTCGATTGAAAAAAATTTCACCTGAAGCACACAAAGAAAAAAACCCATATCATAAAATATAATTTTTTTTTGCAAATGGAGGAGAAAAAAAGACCTGCAATTTTTGAGGTCCATTAATGGTTGTCATGTCAAAAGCACTTGCCAAGTCCAAAAATTTGAAAGTTTAAAATCTCCTAGACTATTGAGTGGGTAGGTCTAAAATTTCAGAGGGGTGATATTGGGAAAAAAACCCATATCAAAAAAATTTTCCACATCAATCCACCTCTAAAATCCCACTTTCTAAAAATAGCAAGTCTTCTACATAGGGGACTACTATTTTGGGAAAGTCATCAACAAAAGAACTTGCGAAGGAGACAGAGACATTGAGATGCACTGCAAATGAGAAATTCATCAGAATGAGCATTTTGGCACTTACTAAAAATAGTAAGTGGTCCCACGAGCACCTACTAAAAATAGAAAGTTGATCCAGAAGGAGAGAGGAACATGTAGGGAGAAGGGGAAATCAGAGTCACAACATTCAGTTGAGGTTCGAGGGAGTTGCTTTTTCATACTTACTAAAAATAGTAAGTTGTTATTTCTAAGGAAAACATGAAGCAGAAGTGGATGGGATAGAAGCTGGCACAACCCTTCACCTACGAGTATGAGATAGAAGACAATGATGTCTTGTACATGGACTTGAATGACCTAAGAACTCACATGATGAAACCAAAGACCGAAAGAAGATTGAAGATCAGATATTCACAAGTGGCTTGTTCATTCTGTAGGACACCCAATGTCCAATGTCTGTCCAAAGTCTTGAGTTGGTCCTAGCCTTCTCTCACCACTATGAGCCCAAAACACAAACCATCCAAGCTGAAAAATGGTACAAAATGGTGGTCATTAGCCCTAGAACCATCTCACTTTCTCTCAGAGATACCGACATCACCCAACATGGTCATCATCAAAAGACAAGGGCCTTGCATGATTGGGAAATGATGGATGCATACGTGCAAGGGGTTGCACTTGGGTCATGGTTGAAAAAGGAGAAATCCCTCAAGGATGCCCAAGAACCTTCCAAGGTGTGAGTTCGAGAAGGATATTCAGATGTCATCACTCTCCTCAGTAGAGTAATGGGTGAAGCAAGCACAAGAGACTTCCAAGACTGGATGGGCCTTTTCATCTTGACATTGATAAAAAGGAAAAAAAAAGAATTGACTAGGGGCAGATCATCAATGATAACCTCCATCTACAACTACTCTCCAAGTACCCATGATGAAGAAGTTCCACATGACTTCTTACTTGGTCTACCTCCTCACTAGCTCAAGATCATTCAAGGATTGGCTCTCATGCAAAAAATTTCCACCAAGGTGCTTACATTTGAGAAACTTCCACAGTTGGTGATGGAGGAAAGCCATAGGCATTTCACTCATGTGAATGATGCATTCACAATGTATGTGGTCCAAAGCTTAGAAGGATCTCTGAAGCTAGGATGTCATCACAAGTGGCATCCTCGATCAAGAAATATGGCTCTTATTTCATACAATTGACCTTCTCCTACGAGTTTGTTGGCTTTTGACCAAGCTCCACTAAGGCTGCCTAAGTACCTTAGTGACCAAATTGTATTGTTCGAGCTCTGCAGATAGATCATTCAAGTGAATAACAAGCTTAGAAGTAGGAGGAAGAAGTTGATTCCATTTCCTATCTCTCTCGGGGTATTCACGTGCAAGAGCTCAAATGACGCATCTCATCTGGAGGCTACTTTCACTCATTTGACTTTGCATTCCTACATCACAGCCTAATTTTGACATCCGAGAAGATCCCACTCTTTCTATGTCCCAGAATTACAACATGAGCCACAAGTCGAGGACTACTGGGCCAATTGCATTGATGAATTTGAAGTGCGTGAAAAGGACCATATGAGGATGACAATCAATGAGATGAGGAAATTCAAGTTCTCCTAGTATGAAGATATTTTTCATGATGATGGGATGGAAGATGTATGATCCTGAGTACATGTAGTCAAGATGTCCCCTTTACCTCCAATCAACTAGTATGTTCATGAATCAGGGGATATATTAGAGTGGACTGAGAAGGTGGTGAGGAGAATGAGAAATTGGTTTCAAAAGAAGAACCATGATCATCCATCATCACGAGGAATTCCCCAAGTCAAAAGCAAGCCTCTCCCATCAGTCATCTTCAAAATTCATAGAGGTGACTTCCAGTTCTAAACACTCCAGAGCAAGTTCAAAAAGAAGGCCACAAAATTGGAAGCTTCTCCTCACGAGAAGATGCCAAAGAAACTCAAGGTAGAAGAAGGCTCATTTGCATCACTACGAGAGGAAGATTTGATCACAAAATGTAGGAAGAAAATCCCATGAAAAGGCACAAGTGGATGAAGAACACATGGTTCAAGATCCAGTCTTCGAGCCACCACACCACAAGAGGTTTCACCTCTTGTTGACACCCATGCCTCTCTCATTTAGGATTTTCCTCCTCCTTCAGAATAGGAACTATTGGTGCACCTATCATTGAGCCCAAGTCCGATGAGATGTTTCCTTGATGCAGGAAACAATTTTCCCTAACACCCACACTATGCAACAAGTGGCAACCCCTATCTATCAATGATTGTCTCATTGGCCAAAGAAAAAATCAAGAAAGCTCACACATACAACCTCACAGTTCTACAGTGGGGGAAATGGGTAATCAATACATCAAAGTAGCTCAGCCCAAGGTAATCAAGCCAATAGTGGATGAGATGACACCAGCTGATTATGAAATGAGCACAATCCAACTAGGACCGAAAAACTCATGAAGGGGATTTGCACATGTATCAACAATCTTCCACTCACATGGTGGCAAGGAATAAGAGTATAAGAAGAAGATTGATGAACTAAAAGAGCAGGTGTGAACTCTGTCATTCTATGTGCAACATCTAGTTGATCCTAATGCCACAAAAATTCCCACTGAGGAAGTTTGCCCATCAGTAGCTTCAATCCAAATCCATCAGGAAGACACACAGTTCACAATAACAGGGGAGAAATAATGAATGGATTAACTCAATTTTGAAAAAAAGGAAAGTCAATGCTCCAAGAAGTGGTCAAACTCTTCACTTACATGTGTGTGACAGAAAATAGGACACATGGACACTCAAGGAGGACTTGGAGAAAGAAAGGGACTATTGGGAACCTTTGGGCCCAATAGTAGATGAAATGAGCAACACTCATCATCAGGAGTTGATCGACAAGAAGATTTTTGAAACTCCTTTAGAAGACTTGTCACGTGTATGGGTGAGGGCCTTGGCAATCAGGTTTGAGGAAATCAATCGGGCCATCACAGAGCTAGGAGGAAAAGAGGAACAAGCATACAAATTGTAGGATAGTGTAAATCAGAAAATTTAAAAACTTGGAGTACCTACAATGGGTGAGGATACAACTTCATTGATGAGTTGATTGGTCCATTTGAAGAATACATCAAGAAAGAGGTAGGAAACCCATCATCCTTCACTAAGGATACCCTCAATTCCTCTCAGAGATTGGGCCTCTATTGCACTTATCACAGAGAAACATTCATCATGGTTCGGGAAGTGCAAAGACATCAACAATGTGTGGTTGATGGATGGATAGAAATACCTTGAGCTTGCATTCACATTCCTCATGCCAACAAAGTGGAACCTGCAATAGCTCATTTCAGCAAAGATCTTGGAGGAACAAGAGGCCTTCTCAGGAGCATGAAGTGGAAACTAGTCAGAAGCGAGATCAAATCCACTACAATGGCTCATTCTTCTACATAATTCTTCTTCTTTCTTCTTCTTTCTTCTTCTTCTCTCTCTCTCTCTCTCTCTTCTCACCCAATGCTCTCTCTCATCAATGTTATATTTTTGCATGTTGAGGTTTGCACTTTTTAATATAACTTTAAGTGACTTTAGAAACATAATGTAAACTTTAAGTCACCTTGATTTTATAAAAGGGACTTAAATATTTAAGTGGAATATGAACAGTCTAAAGTCAAATTAAAGTATTTGAAAAGTCACCGGAAGATGAAGAGTTTCCTTCTTCTTCTATAAATTATAACAAGCTCCTCATTTGAGCTTCTTCTTAGAAAACTTCTTAGACTTCTTAGATATTGGAGCTTTTTTTTTGTGAATTCATGAGAGAGATATCCTTGTGAAGAGAGAAAAGAGATAGAAATTTTTTCCATTTTCCCTACTCAAAAATGTCTTCTATTTCTATGTTATGTACAATTTCTACTTGAGCTTCAATAAAGGAAGAAGGAATTTTAGCCTTTTTTTACTAAGGATTTTAGTGGTACTTTGTGCTCATTAAACGCTATTTGGTCTTGTTGTTATTACACATATTTGTTTTCTTCTAAATTCAAGTGCATGTAATGAAATTTTAGCTGGTGTATGCAAGTCTCTGATTTTCTACTTGCAACATTAGTTTCTCTTTTCTAACTTTCTCACTCCCTTTCCCACTTTCCTAGAAAATTCGCTACCAGATAAAACTCACTTTTTCATAATATGAAATTTTTGTCAATAATATATGATATTTTGTCATCGGGAGCAATGCAAATAAAAAATCTAAATGGTGCAGATTACTAAGATATGTTAATGGTGTGTGGCTAAAAATTTATCATAGAACTGACAATTTGGTGGCTTGGTGAGGGATACGAGTGAAAACCCATGAAGAAACTCTTTCCATATAAAGGATTAATACAAATATGTGGAAGATAGAAGAAAAATGTGAGACAAAGGAAGAGAAAGGTAGGAAAAAGTAGAAATCATGAAAGGAAAAACATAGGAAAATATGTGAAAAAGAATAAACATGTGGAAGGTAAAACCGAGGAAATAAAATCCATGGAAGGAATGTGAGGAAAGAAAAGTTGTGGATTAAAGGTGGAAACGAAAAACACACATAAGAGGGTAAGCATACATTTTATCATGGTTTTTTTGTTATTCTTAGACATGTAATTCACTAAAACATCGTCTACCAAGGAGGATAAGGTTAAATACTCCAATATTTTTCCAAAAACTCGACACACAAAAATAACAAAACACCCATAACAACCTAAATACACAAACACGTGAATACTCTATCTATGGTAGAATAAATAACTTCACTCATAGATTGGAACAAAAAGATAATAGAATTGGTCACATCTAACTTTAAAGTTTTAGATAAAATAGTGGCTAAGTATGAGAAATAAGTTATGTTTGTGGCAGAAATTGACTACACTTTCTTGCATCCATTCATTTTGTGGATCACTCATGTTGCACCACTATGATATGAGGCATCAGATGAACTAGTGTAAAAATCAGTAGAGACTCTCCTCACTCTACCTATCTAGTGGATCCAAGGAAGTTCATTCAGCAAAGTATAGATGAGATAATAGAAGAAACTTGGGAAAAATTTAGGGCCAAGTATCTTGAAGATTTTACAAAGACAAAATAACTAGCGGAGGTAGACAACTCATCAAATATGCAAGCAAAGTTTCCAAACACTATTTCATAGGAAAGGGAAGAAACTAATGGAGGAGAAATAAAAGAAAGTACATGTGATATATATGTGGAAAAATATGGCTATAGTAATGCAGAAGAAACAAATGGCTTAAAGGCCCAAGAAAACATAGGTAGCATTACAATATATTCAAGAATAATATGAGGAGGAAGAGGAATGTGATGATGACAAGTGGCATAGACGCAGGAAAGAGGGAAGAAAATAGAGACATATGAAGACGATACTACATCTAAAGAGGAGGAGAAAAAAAAAAAAAAAGGAAGAGAATTAAGAAGAAAGATCCCCAAATCAATGTGAAAGAGACCCAAAGTATACTAGTGGTATTGACTCCTTGGAATAATATTAACTCATTATTAACTTTCTCTAGCCACATACAAGTTATATAAGTTATGTATTGGAAAATACGGTGTAAAGTAGTTAGTAAAAAAATATGATGTCAATAGTAGGGCAACAAAAATAGTGATAGTAGAGGCCTTTGCTTCACAACATGAAGAGGTTTTATTTTTTTCTAGAATACATGGCCCATAATTTGTCGACCACTTGGCATAAAACCTTAAAGATCGACTAGAGCTGGAAGAACAAGTCATCCAAAAACAAAATGAGGCAGAGGTCTAGTCACTTCTAAAAATAAAAAGAGACATGTGAAGGATAAAACATGGATAACAGAGATAAAATAAATACTTGAGAAAAACATGTGGAAATAGGATCTCAAGAGGACAAAAAAACAAAGGAAGAACACCCAAAGGAGAGAGAACAAAATAAGAAAGAAAAAAAAATTAAAATAAGAAGAGGAATAAAAATAAAACACAATAGGAAGAAAATAAAAAAGTAAAGGAAGATAATAAACACGAAGAAGAGAAGAGAAAAGAAGAGGAGAAGAAGAAGAAAAGTGGGAACAAGAATAAAAGGAGAAAGAGGAAGTGAAATTGAAGGAGGAGGAGGAGAGATAAGAAAAAGATAATAAAAAAGGATGTAGAGGAGAAAAAACTAGAGAGACAATAGATAAAATACTAGAAACAGAGGTGGAAGTAAAGATATTAACAACACAAGAATATCCACCCATACATCCACATAAGACAAGATTACATAAGCAGAAGTCCAAGTATGGGCCTCAAACAGGGAGCCTCAAGATACTTATTTAAAAACTCCACATTCTTCTCCAAATCATAATAATCTACTAAATTCACCACATGATAATACCCTTGTGGTATCTCGCAACACTAATTATTCAGATCCATTGTGGCCTTCCTTGCACTAATAAAGAAAATTTTGGCATAGAGGAAACATGCTCAAAGTTTCCAATTAGAACATGGAGTGGTAGAGAAAATAAAGGAGGGATGCATAGTACATCTAAATAAGCTCACTCCCATCCAAATATTTAAATTTGGTACTATATTTGAGGAGAGTGTGATCGAATGTAAATATGTGCAGTGTTGGATTCCATAATGGAAAAAATGATATAATTCATCAACCATACATACCTCAATATGAGGCGGAGACCTTGCGCTTCTAATTGAAAAGAGAACATTATATACCCTAAAAATTTCTTTCACACTATATCTAGGATGAGGCTAGAGATACTAAAATCCACGAAGAAGTGGTAGAAAATTATCAAGCTGCAAACCGAAGTAAGTATACAGTAGTGAAAAAGGAGAGAAGGGGTCAGCTAGATAAAATTATTGCATCATTGAAGTTTTTAATTGTAAATGTTTCTGCATATTATGCATTCACTATGGGCTGGCCAAGAGTAGCACAGTAGGAGAAAATAGAACTATACCAACTTGAAAATGAGTGGAATAAAACATCGACATCTTATGATATTAGAAAAGAATGAAATGGTACTAGACAATAGAAACTAGAAAAATTGGATAATAAGTACCACACAAAGAAGATTGAAAGAGATGATAAAATCAATGATATGGAGGAATATAGCAATAACATGGAAAAAGCCATTACATGACTACAACATGAGCTTTCTGTTGCACAGTAAAAATATGATGTGATAGAAGGTACAAAACCCCCAACTGAGATCATATCAATCATATAGGAGAATAAAAAATTACATCTTTGGAAATAATCCATACAAGATTACTTGACTTCCTGGAAAAACACTTGAAGGTTGGATAACTACCAAATATTCCAAGTATTTACATGTTTCCACACTGTGAAGTATATACAAAACTATGTACCATATTGTATAAGTATTTCCTTGTGTAAACATATTAGTAGAACGTACAGCATCCTCTAAATCCAACCAAGTGAGTCAATTGAAGGAATAGTTCTTTACACCAAATGTCTAAGTCTTATTAGGTTTATGCCTTAGCATTCTTGTGGAAACAGAAGGAAGTAATTGTATTGCTACATTTTTGAAAGGATGGTAATCATGGCAGTATACTACAACAACTTGGAAGAATTTTTGGAGATAAATCATTTTTGATGTGGTTCTTCATATATATTTTCTCAATAATGAGACAAAATTTTGAAGTATGGGGATGATTTTGACAAGGTTATTTATTAGTTTATACACTAAAGTATTGAAAATTGTAGAAATCAAAAACTACTAGAATGTTCCGATCACTAAGAGAAGTTGCAGTAAATGATAAAATTGCAGGACATTGGAAAATGATGTGCATCATTGAGAATCCTTCAAACACCACAAAGAGCCATGTAAGACAAATTAGAGCTAAAAAATAGTAGGAAACCACAAAGCAAAGACTGACGACCAGGAATTTTTTTACACAACCAAAAGGGGTGACTATTAAATGCTTCAACGATTATATACTCATTATAATTCTTGTAGTGTGTAGGTGTGTATGAGAGAAGTGAGAATATGAGAAAGGGTGTATGTGTGTATGTAACTTGAATATGAGTAAGTAGAGAGTGAGAGGGAATAAGTAGATTTATGCGAGAACAAATTATGAATAGTAATTGATTATGAAGATTAATACAATGATCAAGATTTGTTCAATTTGTATGCTTACTTGATTATTTATTTACTTCTTATTATTCTTATTAAACTTGTGTTTGTATCTAAAATATAGTTATATTCCTTACCAAAGAATAAAATAATTAAACATCATAAGCGCATTGAGGTTTAAGGTCAACAAATGTGAAACCATGAGACCTAAAATAAGATAAGTTTAAGTAATAAAGATAAAAGGATATGAAGATGTCACAAGAACTAAAAATTGATTGTAAATTTATGTTTTGTTGGAAGCACGAGAGAATGAGAGGAGGTGAATCCATCTTACAAAACTTTAACTTCATTTACCATGTCATAACATTAATCATTTAATTTTCCATTCATCATACATTACCATGTGTGAGCTTATTAGATGTGCATTAACAATTCACAAGATCATGAAACAAGAGAAAGAACCAAAAACACCAAATATAAGTGGGAAAACCTCAAAGGGAAGAAAACCCACTAAAAACTTTGCTTATATTACTCAAAATAAAGGAATTCGGTGAAGCGCCAACTTCATAAGGAACACCAACCCCTAGTTTAGTGAGGCACCAACCCCACAAGGAGGTTTAAAACCCCCCCACAAGGGCGATAAATAAAAAACAAAAAAATCAATCACCTAGAAATGAATGACCACTAATGATATATTGATCACATAACTGATAGTGATCCAAGTTCATCTCACAACTCTTCAAACCCTCATAAAAAAGCACACTCCTAACTCACTCAATCTCTCTTCTTCATGGGATGAATATATAAGTTTCCCTTGCATATCTGATCCTTCAAATTTCTTAGGTATTTAGTCATCTTCTAATCTCTATCCATAACACCTTAAGATTATTTTTCAATCCCCTCTCGGTCTCTCATAACTCCATCATCACAACTCCAACAACTAGTTCAATATGAACCATTACACTTGCTTATATACACAACTCAACTCTAAAACACCCATAAGTTAGCCATGAACAAGTAGGTCAGTCATAAAAATCAAAAACATAATAATAACATCATATAAATCAACTCAAATGGCCCAAGTAGGCGGCGAAGTCAAGACATATCCAACAAGCACAAGGATACCCAAACAAGCCCAAAATGTAGTCTCCAAGATCTAGCGAATGGTCAAGCACCTCCAAGGTATTTTAAAATATTTTTCATTGCTCCATCAGATCCAAAAAATCCATTCATAATTCCTCAAGATCACCAACAATCTCATGAAGCACTAAAACATCCATTTCCACCTTGAAACACACCGGGTTGCATGTTATTCCAACTAGGTTTCAAGCACCAAAAATTTAGTCCCAGAAATAAATGAGTTCACATATCTAAACTCATAATCATGACTCAAGTCATATATAAATGTAAAATTATCTTAATCTTATTTTTGGAACAACTCACTTTATTATCCAACTCATAGTCGAAGACCTCCAAACATCTCAAATTAAAACTAATCTAAAGCGGCTTGAAGACCCTAAAAATAGGTCTTGAAAACATAGCTGGTTCACATATCAAAACACCTCACCAAGACATAAACCCCATATCATGAATTCTACTATATGAGGCAACTTATTATAACTTTAAAATCATCGCATAAGGCTTCCAAACAAACTAATATCCATAACTTCTCATTCAGGCTCTAAGGGCTCAAGAACCACTCTTGAGAGAAAAAGCACAAATAACTTAAAATATTCTTCCAAGATACAAAAAAACTTGGAACACATCAATGAAACTTGTAACAATATGTAAAAGAAATAAGCAACAAATCTCATGTGGAAAAATCTAATCCAACACCGATGTTTGATCACCTTTTTTAGCAAGCCAACTAGGGCTTACCATGCCATTAGGTCTTTAATCGCAAACTATCACATCATACCATTCCAAACACTTGAGCACATAATATCAAGTACCAATCAAATATCCATGACAAAAAACAAGCACGATAACATGCAAAATGATCAAACACACTTCAAACCGCAAGACTAACATTTTAGCCCTTAAGTCCAAAATTGATAGTGCAACTTTGAGGACCCATAAATTCCATTTTCTTCAAGAAAACTATCTGAAAATTTTCATGGTTATCTATAAAATATCCGAAGGATTATGGAATAGTTTGGTTTTCATCCTAAAGCTTCCATCTCAACCATGAAACTGTAAAAAACCCACAAAACTAGCATTTTTATCTCTCTTCCTAAAATAGTTGAAACACCAAACCACCACCAAAATGAAATTTGAGGAATCCTATTCAACCCGATGCATCAATTTTTCTTTAAAGTTCATTTAAAGAACATAAAAGCAAATATCCCAAGTCGCTCTGCTATGAGGGTTTAACTAGGGTTTTAAACCACTTTATCTTGTTAACGATTGTTCATAAAAGTATGACATTAAAATAACCTTATAAACACTCTCATCTCAATTTAAAATCATTCCCTAAAACCTATGAGTCCCATGAAAAGTGTGTGAGAGCAGGTGATCATTTGAAATCACCATATCGAGCTGATTTCTCCTTCTCTAAAACTTAATTTTACCAAAAATCACATAACTTGTAATTTCTTCAAAGCTTTGACCTAAAAATTATCATGAATCATCATGAAAATATCCCTAATTGACCAAACTCACTTCCTTTCTTGAATGCTTCTGAAATTCACCAGCCACAATGACTTACCTATGATTACTTAGTTTGTCTTCACCTTCTTACTTCTTAAGGACCATGAAACATCAACATACACTTGCTTTATAACATGTCCCAACACCTTTCCCATGATTGGATATGACTATCCTGCTCCAAATATCATGCCACAATGCAAAAAGACAAGCTCTATGTCTAGGAATAGGCATCTAATGATTGGTATAAATCATGCCATCACATGAAATGGCATTGATGAACACATGCAGACACTTGGACACCTATAACGCACCTCTAGGACCATGTATGACCTCGTGAAAACTTTTGAACTCATCCCATTACCATTCATGCTTGCACCATGCCTAGACACCATAACAACTTGACCAAATCTAGAAACTACCAATCAACCTTCATGTTTGACCTTGAATGACACCTTATGGAGACTCACATGATACCTAAAAATCCTTTTCCATCAATGGTTTTGACATCAATGAAAACACTAAACTCAATGGCCAACAATCTACCCCTTTGTCATTGATGACAACCACCTTTAGAAAAATTGATGAAACCAACAAGACCAAACCCTACATGAATATTTTCCATGTTTCTGATGCTAATATCCCCCTTTGACATATATGATAAATGTACAATGAAAAATAGGCATGGAAAAAGACAACTCAAAATGGAAACAATGCACAAAACAACTTACTTGCTTGAATTAACCCCCTTGGACTATACTTACTCTTCTTGACTTCTCCAAAGTGTATACCAAGTAAGTTCATTCATATGACTTCTCCTAAGTGTATACCAATTATTAAACTTTTTAAAGGTCTCTATCATGCCATTGGAATTATATATATCATATATCATTGTCCTTGTAAGAGAAAACTTTATTTATATCGATATGATCTCCTAGAATGGTATAAGATTTTTATAACTTGGATACATATATATTATACTCCAACAACATAGACCTTACCTCTTCATTTAATTACTTACACACATCTATTTCAAGGCCTTCATGTAATGAAAGAAACTCCGACCTTTAAACATATTCATCTAACAATCTACCTCCTTATCGAAATATTTTGATCACTTGACATCATTTGAGCTCCAAAAGCACCAACGTAGACTTTGACATATCTTATAACACAAACATATTTATTAGCTTTGTCCAATGTATCGTCTTAGTCACGATTGTTAGAAATTATTTTTCTCAACTAACCTTATCAAACCTTCAAAGTTGATTGATTATACTTATCTCTATTCATAAATTATTAATGCCTTTGTTGCATATCTGAATTCTAAAAAGTAATCTAGATCTATAAGAGACACTTTGAAATTTTCCTTGAGGTGTATGTGACATCAACAAAATTCATATACCATCAGACTAATCAACTTTCCATGAGAGTAAAAACCACCAAGTCATCTTGAAACATTGTTAAGATCTTAACAGTCCTAAAATGCTCACTTCTTTCCTTAAACCAACCAAGAAACCGATCACCGCTTTGAGGAATTATCAAGTCTACCTTTTCTTACACAACAATATCATTTGCATTCTCTTAGCCATGAATTAACTCCAATCTTCTTGAGACAAAGCATTTACACACGGTTCTAAACTAAGATCAAATAAATCAACATACCTTGATGTATCTCATAACTTATTTGGACTATTAGAGAACCTATTTGATGTACTCACTCGAATCATAAGATCACAAATCATACCTCTGTCGAACTCAAAGACACTTTCTCCTTGCGAGATCTCATAAATGATGTCATATTATATCAACATGGAGCATAAATCCCCTAGAATTATGCACTTGACACCTTGAACTCTACCACAGACTCCATGATGGAATAACCACCTCAAAGCATCATTGTCATATTTCTTCTTGCCACCATAGAACTTATCAAAGCATTTAATGACTCATAAAATCCTTCTAACAATTCCATTTTCATGAATCTAGAATTTGGAACTAGAAAAACTCATTTTTCAAAAGAGCTTCATACCTTAGTGTAGGTATAAAACCTTGATGCAAAATCGGACCACTTGAAAAATATCTTAACACGTAATGCTTGGATCTCAACATAAGAAAACATAAAATTCCTTGTGAAATCTTTATACATATATGTCTTCAAAATTTTGAGCTATCAAGAGGTTTGATATCACCTATAGGCCTTTTGACAATCAAACTAACTCTTATTCCCCCTGATATGGTTCATACTTTCATGTCTTAACATACTTTCTCATATGTAGATCCCATATCATATAACCTTGCTAAATTTTATGTGACACATACCTAAAATCTTGCTTATTCCTCGAACTTGTAGTCATCAAAATTTATTTCCTAAGCATGCTTGTGACTTTGAGGACTTACATAGAACTTCTCATGAATGGTCAACATTCAAGACAATAAAAAAGGCCCGATGACATACAATAATGATGCCTATACACAAACCTACATAACCAATTTTAAGTATTTTAAACTCCACAAATTGATTAAATTATGATTATTATGCATCCATAGAAGTGTGGAAAACTTGGGTAGCAAATAAATAATCAGAAAAATGAAAACACTCAGATAACAAACAAGATTGTTTACGGGGTTCGGAAATTCCTACGTCCCCGGATTCAGATTGAATCAATCCATTAATAATATTGAAATGTAAGTACAATAACTCTTACAAAAAACCAATAATGAATCACAACCTGCAAATGAGTTGATCAATGTCCCAAGAACTCTGAAAATAGCAGAAAACTATCCCAAGAATGATCTGTGGCTCCTACAATGTTTTCCCAATGTGATTTACCTGTAACTATGTTAGAAAAACACCTACAAATGGAGATTTACAAACATTATATGAAAACAAATCATATATATAAGATCATCTCGGAATTATAAACACTTTTGGTGTTTACACTAACTCACATTTCGGACTGGAAGTGCATTGAAATTCATGTTTTCCAACTAGCTGTCTTGTAGATCCCTGTTAAAAACTGTATTCAAAGCTTCCAAAAATAGGTTAAAACTCAACAAAACATCAAATCTTACATCGTTGGAATTGTCTCAGAATTCTTTACATTTCACATTTTTACTCCGAGTTCCCAATTTGAGTGTAGGGCCTTCAAAAATGGCAATTTATGAAAACTGCCTCCTTATCCTCCTTTGCACAGACTTGTCCTCCCTTTACAAAATGTCCTGAGCTCATTTTATATTGTTTGGAGCTCCTTGGCGCAATGGCTAGGTGCTTATCCTTTTACCCCATCATGCATGGTTCAAATCCCCCCTCTTTCTCCTATGCTACCTTTTTTTGATTTAATCCCACATTAAAATGCATTTTTGGTGGATGAGATAATGTTTTAGGCTTTATTAAGCCTTTTTCCACGCATGTTTTAAAAGTGGTCAAAGGACCACTTGGACCATAACCGCCCCCACCTCTTTCTCCTCACGTGGAAGCTTCCACTACAACCACTTCTCCTCCTCCCTTCCACTTGGACTTAGCATATGGTTGTCGGCTAAGTGGGTAAGTGGTTAGGATAATTATAGTGGATTTAATACTAATGTTTGAACATTAATATATGTGATTTGTGGCATAATGCGTGACATTTGGAAATAATGAGTGGTAAATAATTACAAAGTAATATGAAATTGCATTTTTCTCCTTTTGCCACTTGCCCGATGCTGACTGAGCCATTTTTCCATTTGTGCACGCGTCCACGTCACCATGGACCTATTGACCAATGTTGACCTTCTGGTTGACCAAACTTTGACTGGACATATCTTGAGCTCCGAGTGTCCTTTTTCACATTCTTATAGTCATCAAAATCTCTCTAAAGGTTATACTGCATTGGCATTGTTTAGAGAAGTTTAGGGAACATTTAACACTGAAATTGATCCCCTGATCACTCCTCCCTATTGAGAAGACTTTTTGTCCACAAAAAGTTGTTTATCAACCCACAAATAATGCTATCTCTTCATGCATTGCACAAACACATACAAGAACCTAAAATAACATTATAGGTTAATAAAAATGCAAATAGTTGATTAGCTAATTACATAACTGATCAGATAATAACACCCAATTAAGCTAGTGTTCAACTGAAATGTTGCAACCCTGTCAACTCTGTGCACAACTGTGAACTGTCATACCCCACTGTAATGCTATCACAAATAACTAACTAGATAATAACACCCATTCTATTATGGAAATCTAGTGTTCAATTGTCACTTTGTGATATGGCCGATTACCAAAAGTTACAATTTCATAAACACAGATCAGTATACAAGACATCTAAACTGCCCACAATTAGGCTAGTGCCCACTGCCCATCTAAAACTATAACAACTGCAAGTATTCACTATCAGAATATAATAGACTATCAACGCCCAAAAATAGCTATAGTCAACAACTGAATCCACATGAAACCGCCAAAACATTGTATCGCCATCACCAATAATAAGTCAGATAATAACACCCATCTATAACGGAAGCTAGTGTTCAACTGACACTTTGTGATTATGCTAATTACAACTACAAATATTCACTATCCAGAATCATTAAACCATCAACGCCCAAAATGGCTATAGTCAAAATCTGAATCAACATGAATATGCAAATGTTCTATCCATACATTGAACTATAAAGGGATAGATTATAAACTATATGCTTACCCAAATTGGTGAACTGCCATAATCTGCAAAATGATCACCTGGTACCTTTGCAAACCAGTTTGTTAGTGTAATAAATTTACACCCTAATTGCAACCACATCTGATAATTACAAAAATAAAATTTTCCCAAAATAAGGGTCTTATAAATTAGTGCAAATAACACATGTGGATACAACAAGTTTGTCTATTTATTACAATATCAAACAAGTGCCCAAATGGGTTTTATAAGCATCCATAATATTTACACAAATGACAACACTATAAAATTTCAAATTTAGACATGCTACTGATGCCTATCCCTGCATACTGTTTTCAAAAATGGAACTACCAACCAATATGAGAAAAGAAAAAAAAACATGAGTATGATGAACCTATCACTTAAATCTTCTCTTCAGCTGTTTCCATTCATTTTCAAAGCTTAAATATCAACAATTTACCGTAGTGCAAATATAAAGTTGAGGAGTGTTTTTCCCAACCAATCATTTGGGTTTTTCCATTTTGGTTGTTTTACCTTCTCAGTGCCAAAATGAGTTTTAGTTAGGTTTAGCACTGCTCGTTTTACAATATTGTCCTTTTTAACAACTTTCCAATTTTGTTGTTTAGGAACAAACCAACAAACCTTAACATCATGACCATTCCTATTACAATGGGAACAAAATTTAACTTCCATGTTTTTAGGAGTCTTACCCATTTTACCATTCTCAGAACTTTGTCTACGAGAATGATTCCCTTGTTTAGGAGAGGTAACATTCTTGCCATTTCTCGCCTTTCCTTGGTGAGATTGGTCTTTAGCACCTGCCTTATCATTCACAAAAGGCATTAACTTCTTAATCAATTTTTTCCTCTTCCAACAATATGCAATAATGATTAGTACCTTCACAAAATGTGCAAGGGAAAGCATATTTCTACCTACCAAAGCTATATTGTTCCAACTGAAAGAGTGTATTAGAAGTTTTAGGATTTGATTTTCCCTTAGTGCTATTTTTAGTGTAAGTGGAAGGAGGTGGAATCTGATTACCTCTTTTACCTATTTTCTTACACCTTTCATTGTTCCTCCTAGTGGCAGAATCCTGCAAATCTAGTGGCATAGATCCTTGGTTGTTGGAAGCTTGTCTTCCTTCAGCTGCTTTGGAACTTTCTCCAATTTCCATTTTCCCACTAGAATAACCCAAACCTGCAAACCGAGGTGATCCTCTACATGTATTGGGTTAGCATCACCTTGCCCATTTTTACCAAGGCCCTTTCCGTTAAATCCCATCTTAACCATTAGCTTAGACCCAATTCCCTTAGTGTGTTTTTCAAACTAACCCAAAGGAATATCTGAAACTGAATGAGAGGAAGAATTAAAATGTGAACAACTTACAGTGCATTCTGTCATAGTACCTACATCTGATTTGGAAGGCATTTCCTTCTTATGTTCACCTTGTTACAGCTTTTCCAAGAGGGCATCCTTGGTCCGTATTTCTTCCTGCAACTCTTTAACAAATGCCATCAACTTCTTTCTTTCTTCAAACATCTTGTTAACATACTCCTCTTTCTTGGTTGTAGAGGATTGTGGCTCAGATTTTAACCGCACTATTTCCTCTTCCAAGGAATAAAAATAATCTCTCAACAAAGTCTTCTTGTTGGAGTTGGCGGTTTATGGCTTCACGCTCATCCAGTTGCTCTGGTTTGGATGACTTGCCCATGATTCTCAGTTCCTGCAAACACAACCTGTACTTCCAAAACTACACACTGCAAAAAAAGATTAACAAGCCCCAAAATGTCTACACATTGAAAAGTGAAATCAATACTGAAAATGAAGCCAAATTTTCAAACACAATTAGAAGCTAATCCGGAAATCTAACAGCTCTAATACCAAACTTGATCTGAAAATGAGTGTTGTATTTTTTTCACTTTTAAAAGTTTCCAAAGATCATGATTTTCTTAACCAATTTTAAGTATTCCAAACTCCACAAATTGATTAAATTCTTATTATTATGCATCCATATAAGTGCAAAAAACTTGGGTAACAAATAAATAATCAAAAAAATGAAAACACTCAGATAACAAACAAGATTGTTTACGGGGTTTGGAAATTCCTACGTCCTCAGGTTCAGATTAAACTGATCCATTAATAATATTGAAATGTAAGTACAATAACTCTTACAAAAAACCAATAATGAATCACAACCTGCAAATGAGCTGATCAATGTCCCAATAACGATTTGTCGCTCCTACGATGTGCTTTCCCAATGTGATCTCCCTACAACTGTGTTAGAAAAATACCTACAAATGGATATTTACAAACATTCTATGAAAACAAATCATATATTTGAGATCATCTCAGAATTCTGAACAGTTTTCATGTTTACACCAAGTCACATTTCAGATTGGAAGTGCATTGAAATTCATGTTTTCCAACTAACTGTATTCAAACCTTCCAAAAATAGGATAAAAATCAACAAAAAACATCAAATCTTACATCGTTGCAATAGACTCATAATTCCCTACATTTCACCTTTTTACTCCGAGTTCCCAATTTGAGTGCAAGGCCTTCAAAAATGGTGATTTTCGAGAACTACCTCCTTATCGTCCTTTGCATGACTGTCCTTTTACAAAAAAACGTATTAAGCTCGTTTTATATTGTTTGGAGCTCCTTGGCGCAATGGCTAGGCCCTTATCCTTTTACCCCATCATGCACGGTTCAAATCCCCCCTCCTCCTATGCCGCCTTTTTTTTAATTTAATCCCACATTAAAATGCATTTTTGGTGGATGAGATAATGTTTTAGGCTTTATTAAGCCTTTTTCCACGCATGTTTTAAAAGTGGTCAAAGGACCACTTGGACCATAACCGCCCCCACCTCTTTCTCCTCACGTGGAAGCTTCCACTACAACCACTTCTCCTCCTCCCTTCCACGTGGACTTAGCATATGGTTGGCGGCTAAGTGGGTAAGTGGTTAGGAGAATTATAGTGGATTTAATACTAATGTTTGAACATTAATATATGTGATTTGTGGCATAATGCGTGGCATTTGGAAATAATGTGTGACAAATAATTACAAAGTAATATGAATACTAGGACCATGCAAAATTTTCAACTCACAAGACCATTCTTGATTTTTTTGAACTGATAGTAGTGACATATACGTGATAGTGACATATTTATTAAATGATAGAGAATTTCAAACTTGGATCATATCATTCTAAATGACACAACATACTTGGAGACCTCATTTATAGACTTTAACAAATTTAACGAGGTAATAGGTAGACTTGAAACACCGCTTCAAACACCTTTTGATTGATACAACACTCCTTTCAATACCATACTTGATGAATAGAGAAAAACACAACTTGTGCAACATTGAATTCATATGAGTGACGTGGAGCAAGACAAACACACTAACCTTTCCTTGATGAAACAACAAATTCAGGGACCTTCATACCTTCTTATAGAGATGACTAGTTCTAGACTTATTTTCATAGTAGACATAGTAACTTTAGGGTGGATTTGTTTTAGGTCTTGCTAAACTAGCTCCCTTTTGACACATTCTCATCTTCTAATAATCATTGACCTTGTATCATAACTTCAATACAAGTATTACTCTCCCTAGGATAATATACTTGAAATTTTTACCTTGAAATAAACTCTTTGATGTATCACCATCCTCACATACTTATTTGATGAATATTATGACACAACCATACCTTGTACACATACTCCATTACAAGATCCCAACCCGATGAAATCCTTTGAGATAACATGATAACATACACGACCATCATGACTTCACACTTACATATTATAAAAATAGACCTCTAAGATGCATATATGATCATGACCATACCTTTAATAAGATAACTACAATGATTCTGATAGTAACTTCCCATCGTGAAAACCTCTTCCTTTTAAGGCATCTACAGATCTTGATTTCACTTTGGAGCTCCTTTTTACACTTGTCTACTATCCTATGATCTTTTTTCTTGAATGAAAACTCATACCTTGTTTGAAAGAGAGGAGGAAAACTATCTAGATGATTTGTTGAGAAAAACATGTCATCCTTTTTTTTGTAACCAATCATAATGACCTTCAAACTATGCAACATTATTGCTTCATGGTGGGTAGTTGATATCATCTTTAAATGGTTCCTTAAGCCATATGTAGACCTCATCACACTCATGATCATAGTTACTTGGAAATACCTTGAGCATATAGGCATTGAATTACTGCCTCACCCACACTAAGATGCATCTCATATTGAGTCATTATTGTTTCATAAACCTCTTTTACCACTTCATAAATTGACTCCATGATTGAAACTTCATGATACTCCTCACTTGTCTTCACATGTTCAAACCATTCTGCTTCATCTAGGTCATCTTCATGATCAAGCTGCTATGTAGTCAAGACACAAATCTGATCTATACTTTGAATTTAGAGATTCAAACACATTTGGAACACCTTGAAGCTCGTGATCCTAGGTTATCATCTTCTTTAGGGAAACCTTCTTAAAAATGAACACAAATATCTTCTTTGACATCTTCATCAGTATTACATCAGCTAAATTGGAAATGGGAGTGAAAAAACCAAGAAAATTATTCCAAATGTCAAAACCTAATGTTTTCAAGCATTCTCTCATCCTAACAAGAGGATTAAATTCAACTTGAGCTTGACTATCTGTCATACTTGTGCTTCAAGAGGATCTCTTTTAAGTTGTAAAACTTGCTTCACAAGGACCAACTATGATACCAATTTTTGGAAGCACGAAGACTAAGAGGGCGGGGGGATTGAATCGAGTCTTACAAAACTTTAATTTCATTTACCATGGTATAACATTCATCATTTAATTTTCCATTCATCATACATTACCAAATGTGCACTTATTAGGTTTGCATTAACCATCCACAAGATCATCGGATAAGAGATAGAACACAAGACACCAAAAATAAGTGGGAAAACATTAAGGGGATAAAATCCATTAAAACCTTTGAATATATTACTCAAAATAAAGGAATTTAGTGAAGCACCAACTTCACAAGAAGTACTAACCCTTATTTTAGTAGGGCACCATCCCTACTGAGGAGCACTAACCCCTAATATAGTGAGGTACTAAACCCATAAGGAGGATAAAAGCCCTAATGTGATAAAAAACAAACTCAACCACCGGAAATGAATGACCAATGATGATATTCTTCTCAAAAACTGATATTGATCCAAGTTCAACTCACAACTCTTGAAACCCTCATCAAAAAAGAACACTCATAACTCACTCAATCTATCTTCTTAATGGGATGAATGTATCATTTCCCTTACACATCCGATCCTTAATTTTTATTAGGTCTTAATTCCTCTTATAAGCTCTATCAATAAACCATTATCACTCTTCTTGATCCCTTCATGTCGCTCATAACCCCATCATCACAACTCTAAAAACTAGTTCAAAATGAACCATTACACTTGCTTATATACACAACTCAACTCTAAAAAACCATAGGTCGGACATGACCAAGTAGTTTGGTCATCCAAACTCAAAATAATAATAATAACATCATATAAATCAACTAAAATGACCTAATTAGGTTGACATGGTCAAGACATCTCTAACAAGCACAAGGATACCCAAAAATCCCAAAATGCACTCTCCAAGCTCTAATGAATGCTCAAGCACCTCCAAGGTCTTATAACATATTTTTCATGGGTCATTTAGCTCTAGAAAAATCATACATAAGTCCTCGAACCCCAAAAAATCTTAAGAAGCACTAAAGCATCCATATCTACCATGAAACACACTAAGTTGCTTGTTATTCCAAATAGGTCTTGAAGCATCTAGAAATTTAGTCCCAGAAAATGAACAATTTCACATAGCTAAAATTAGACTCATGAATCAAGTAATATATTAATGGAATTTATCTTAACGTTATTTCGGAGAACAACTCACTTTATCATCAACTCATAGTGGAAGACCTCCAAGCAACTCAAATTATGAAACTACTCCAAACTGGATTTAAGACCCCAAAACCATGTCTTCAAAACAAATTTGGTTCACATATCAAAACACCTCACCAAAACACAAACCACACATCATTGGAACTCTCATGAAGTCTATTATCTAATGAAACTAATTATAACCTTCAAATCATTGCATAAACCAATATCCAAAAGCTGCTCATTTAGGCTTGAGGGCTCAAGAACTAGTCTTGAGAGAACAATGCACAAACAAATTCAAATATTCTTCCAAGATAAAAAAAAAATCAATCACATCAAGGAAAATTTTAACAACATGTACAAGCATTAAGAAACATAGCTCATGTTGAAAAATCTAATCCAATACCCCTGTTTGATCGACTTCAAGCGAGCTAATAAGGGCTTACAAGTATTCAATATTCAAATGAAAACCATCACATCATACCATTCCAAACACTTTAGGACATCATATCAAGTACAAATCAACTATCCATGACAAAAAATAAGCACTACAACATGCAAAATGATCAAACACACTTCAAACCACAAGAGTAACATTTTATCCCTTAAGGCCAAAATCGGTAGTGTAACTTTGAGGACATGTAACTTACAATTTCTCCAAGAAACCTATTTGAAACTTTTCATTTTTATCTAGAAAATATCCCAAGGATTATGGAACATTTTGGTTTTCATCCTGAAGCTTCCATCTCATTCCGAAACTATTAAAACCCACAAAACTAAGGTTTTTATCTCTCTTCCTGAAATAGTTGAAACACCAAACCACCACCAAAAAGAGATATGAGGAATCCTATTCAACCTTTATGCATCAATTTTTATTTCCAAGTTCTTTTAAGACCATAAAATGTAAATCTCCCAAGTCACTCTGCTACGAGGGTTTAACTAGGGTTTCAAACCACTTTATCTTGTTAACGATTGTTCATAAAAGTATGAAAATCAAATCACCTCATTATTTTTGATAAAAATCTTAGATAAATGTAAAATCATCCCCCAAAACCTTTGGATCCATGAATTTTTTTGAGAGAAGGTAAGCATATGAAGTTTCCATATTGAGTGATTTCTCCTTCATAGAACTTAGTTTTACCAAAAATAACATAACTTGCAATTTCTTCACAATTTTGACTTGAAACTTGTCATGAAGCATCATGACAACATCCTCTAATTGACAAAACTCAAGTACCTTTATCAAATTCTTTTGAAACACTCCAACCACAACAACTTACTCGTGCTTACTTTTATTTTCTTCACCTTCTTGCTTCCCAAGGACCATGAAACATCATCATACACTTGTTATAGCATGTCCTAATGTTTGAATGTAATATTAAGTGTCTATAAAAATTAGTTTATAATTAAATAATTAATAATATTTATATTCTTAATTATTTAATTTAAACTTTTTTTTATGTTTAATTGATTATTAATCAATCAATTTCTATTAAATTAGGGTGTTATTTAATCACACCCCATCACTTAATATGGTTTGTGACCCATGTGGGTCAAAAACAATATGGTGAGTCATATTTTTTTATTCACCTCGTGTGGATTTGCGGAGAGAAGCGAGGAGGGATATTATTTGTACTTGATTGTGTAAATTTTCTCGGTTAATGGAAAATCTTAGGTTCTTGTGGTTTTTTCCGCCTCGGGGTTTTCCATGTAATTCTTGTGTTATGTGTTATTTTAAATCTCACATGGTTTATAATGTTTCATGTTAATATTTATTACAATATTCAATTGATGTATTTATTTAATGTTCCTCGTCCAAACATGGTAGGGTAAAAATATATCCATTGGTTGGTTACATCTTCCCCCTTTGGGACATGAGATTACATGTTTTTGCACTAAAAATATATTCATGACATCTTGATCTTGAAAATCTCTAGCATGAAAAAGTGCTCATAACCACGTAAATAAAGGTAAGGTTAAATTTGTTTGAAATAATTTATTATTTTCCTATAGTTTCTAAGGTGTGCGCATGTGAAAATAAATACAAAGAGTAAAACCTAGGTTAAAATCAAGAACACAAGGGAGACACAATTCCATGAAAGTAAGAATTCAATTTTTTATATTGTCTCGGTCTTATTTTTATGTCTCTCCGTGTCTTGGTGTGACCTCTCCTAACCCACTTTTAATTAGTTTTTAACACTTTTGTCTAAGGTTATATGTGGATTTCATAAATTAAAAACATATACTATACATTATAAATTAAATTAAAAACTATAGTATGAATTTTATAAACTATAAGTTATAATCCTATAATTTAATATTCTTTATTTCTTTTAGAACTATAAGCTATAGTATAGTCTACTCATATTCGGGCCTCATCCGAATTAATATCAATGTTTAAATTTTACTATACTCAGGCCATTTTGAAAATTAAGTGGGGTGAAGCCATACCTACTTTCTCCACGTGGAGCCACTTGCTCCTCCCTCCTTCTCCGCCCCCCACGTGGACACCTTGGTCCCCTCAAGTTACCAACACTTCCACCTTGGCTGCGGGCAACATATATATGCATATATTATTTTTATCTTTTTCTAAAATTCTCTTGGGACATTAGTCCCACATTGGGAACCGTGTTGGTTTTGTCAAGGCTTTATATGCCTTCCTTCACCCTTGTGAATGTGGATGTGGGCACGTTATGATCATTTTGGATGGAAATTTCCTTGAGCTTGGCACTTAGCTCATGATTTGTTGTGTTGAATTGTCTCTTGTGGCTTGGTATATTGAGTTAGCGTGTTGAAATTTGGACTCGGTCTATCTCGGCCATGAATGGTATGCCTCAGCGTGCCAAGCTATGTGATAATGTGGATGTTTGGTTGACCTCGCCACTTTTTGAATGATTTCCTTGATTCGTGAGCTTGAACATTATGACATTTTGGTTACAATGTAATGAGCTCGGATCCAACTCGGTGAGTTGGAAAATGAGTTAAGTTAAATTATATACTCATAGGAGCTATGCTCCAATTTTTCTTATATATGCATTTTACTTTATTTTTCATTTATTAATCAAATTATTAATTTAATTTAATTTATTCTTTTTAGTGGGAAATTTGTTCAATAGTTTCGTTTATAAGAAAGTTTTTGAACGTGAAGTAATTTTTTTACGACACGATGACTAAGTCATTGTTTTCATGTAAAACTAAAAAAATTCACTTACATTTCAATGAATCAGCATTATTATCAAACTAACATATTGTATATCTAGAATACTTGTTTGAAAGGTCTATTTTTGACGTGAATCCATTGAAATACGACTAGCGTGGTTTGAACAATGACATGGGGATTCTTAAACTACTATCACTAAAATCTCATTTATTGAAATTTATTTACGTGAAAATGGGATCTAATCATTTTACAATTGAAAAATCACAGATGTTGAATGGAACTAATTACAACATTTGGAAGATAAGAATGAAGGTAAAATTCATGGCACACAAGCTTTGGATGGTCGTGAATGGTACAAAGAAGGCTTTGATTGGCAAACAAGCGATAACGGACAATGTCATTGCGCATATCAAAAAAGTGCAAAGAAATGTCCATTATTTCTGAGCATGTAGAATGATTTCCTCCTTCACATTGGGAATCAGGAAATTTTGAGTGAGGCTTGGATGTAACTGGAATCAATGCATGAAGGTACATAATTATCAAAAATTATAAAGTTGATTCTAAAACTGATGATGACTCCCATAAAGGAGATGAAAAGGTAATAATTTTTTAGCAAAAATTAAAAATATTAAGTCTCAGTTGGATGGATGTAATTACATTTAATTCATGATAAATTATTGTACTTTATTATTCAATTGAATATACATGAAATATTTAGGAATTTCATTTCAATATTGAATTCTAAATATCAAACTAAGCAAGACATCCCTAATTTACAAACTCTAAGTGCTCTTGATCCAGGAAGAGTAGGTTATGACTAATTTTGATTCAAAAGAGAATGCCACTCAAGCACTTCTTGCTCAAAAATATAAAAATCCTTCTAGATTTAACAAGAATCAAAAACCAAACTTTAAACCACCTAGTAAAGATAAGAAACCTGGAAACTTAAGAGTAAGTTTTGATGGTAAATGTTATAACTGTGGTAAATTTGGTCATAAGAAAGAAGACTATAAAGTCAAAAACAAAACAAATTTCAAAAATAAAAAATGGAATAAACCAGATCAAAATCAAAATGAGAATGAAGAGAATAATCATATATCTAATGTAGTAACTCTATAAACTACATCTATCACTTCTAATGAAAAGTAAATGTTTTATTTTTATGGTATTGAATTGAAAAAGAATTTGATTTCATTCATAGTTAACTCATAATAACTATAGTGTAATTTTTTATGGTTTATTAAGAATGAACTAGATGTCACTATAGCTGAAAGCATACAAAAAAATGGCTTATATGTGTTTAAAGGTTTTGCTTCAGTTCCTAGTTGTTTATTCAAAAATAGAAGTGTTGTTCAATTTTGGCATGAAAAACTAAGATCATTTTTAGGATCATGTATGACATGTCTCGGCTTAAATTTTCCACCTATGAAATGTGTGAAGGGTGCTTACATGGTAAGATATCACCAAAAACCCTTCCTCAGTCATTTTTTGAAGCAAAATCCACATAAATCCATGGAATGTGTCCACAGTTAGAGGATCTTTTCCTAGATGATTCAATGTATGTTGTGATTATTCTTGCATGATTTGGTTATCTTTTCAAATATGTTATCTATCAGTATTATCACATTTTAAAGGATTAGAATAGATAATGAAGATATATATGTTGTTGATAAAACATTTCTAAATTATAATTTAGTATGTGATTACTAAAAATATTATATAGATATCGAATGAAACTTGGGAACGCCTTTTTGTTTGTATTGGAGACGTCCAATAGTGATTGCATCTAATATATATTACAATATTAATATGTTGAAATTACTCAACATATTGTTGATATAACATGGTTAGTTACTAAGAATATTGTTATTTAAGTTGTTATATAACTTGTGCAAGTTTTATAGATGGTTAAAAGTGAAATCAATACTAATTTATATTATGCTTATTATGATGTCTATATGGATATTATGACTCTAACAATGCTGATGTTGTGTTAGATATAAAATAAAGTCTAGATATGTGTTCATGTTTTTTTGGTATAAGTGTCATTACTTGGAACAATAAAAAGTAGCAATGAGTCTCCATTTTTTCTACTTGAGGCGAGTATAGAAGTGAAATGGAAGTAGCAAAAGAAGCCATGTGGGTAAAGCGGTTGTTGGAAGAATACATATGGAAGCGAAAGGAAGTACTCTTTTATGTGATAGCTAGAGTTGTATTGCTCTTGCTAAGAATCTAGTTCAACATCAGAGAAAAAGCATATAGAGGTTCATATGCATTTTATCTGAGAGAAGGTTATCTGCGGTGATATAGATCTTCAGTACTTCCCGACAAAAGATCAAGTTGCAGATATGTTTACAAGTCATTGTGTGGTGTAAAATACTGCAAATTTTGTGCAATGCTTGGCCTTTCAAAGTTTCCATTGAGGGGGAGTGTGCATGGCAATGTCACCTCCGAATGGCCAACCGATTGATATCTCCTTCTCCTCTATACTTCTGCTCCAATTGTAAAGCATTGTAAAAATATCCTTATGATATTTGTAAAATTGTCACTCTAAGTTTACGGTGTACAGTCCAGTGTGTTGCATCTATTTGTAAAGGAGGTCCTTATGTTATAAAAGGATCCTAGAGATACTAGTTGAGATTTGTTTGAGCATGATGAAGGTGTATAAATCCTTCAAATGTGATATGTTAGCCTAAACCTTCACTATGGTTTATGGATTTGTAAATCATGTTGTATAAACAAGTAATGTTGGCATATGGTTCCCACTTAATATTAAGGGGGAGTGTTAGAACATAATATTAAGTGCCTATAAACCTTAGTTTATAATTAAATAATTAAGAATAGTTATATTCTTAATTATTTAATATAAACTTAGTTGTTTATGTTTAATTGGTTATTAATTAATCAATTTATATTAAATCGGGGTGTTATTTAATCACACCCCATCACTTAATATGGTTTGTGACCCGTGGGGTCAAATAAATATGGTTATGGGTCATATTATTTTATTCACCTCATGTGGATTGGTGGAGAGAAGTGAGGAGGGAGATTATTTGTACTAGACTGTGTAAAGTTTCTCGGTTAATGGAAAATATTAGTTTATCTTGTGGTTTTCCACATAATTCATGTGTTATGTGTTATTTTTAATTCTCGCATGGTTTATAATGTTTCATATTAATATTTATTACAATATTTAATTAATTTATTTATTTAATGTTCCTCATCCAAAAACCAAACACCTTTCCCATGCTCTAAATCTCATGCCACCATGCAAAACCATAAGCTCTAGGTTTAGGAATATGCCTAAAATGACAAAGCTACAACACATGGCATCACATGAACTGACCTTGATGACCACATGCATACACTTGGACACCTATAACACACCTATAGGACCATGTATGACCTCATGAAAACCTTTGGAACTCATCTCATGACCATCCATGCTTGCACCATGCCTGAAACCATGCCTAGACACCATAACAACTTGACCAAATCTAGACACTACCAATCAACCTTCATGTTTGACCTTGAATGAAACCTCATGGAGACTTGCATGACTCCTACACATCCTTTTCCATCAATGGATTTGACATCAATGACAACACTAAACTCAATATTCAACATGTTCCTCACAAAAAATATGCAATTTTAAGAAAAAAAAGGTACGATTTTGAGTTTGTATGCATACATCATGGCTTTACAAAGTAGAGAAATTTTTACGAGAAAAGAAAATGTTGGTTAATTCAATTTTTTTGTAATTACCCAACAATAACTTAATTATCAATGATGGTTTTAATTTTTAAGTAGCAATCTCACAACTACCTCATTGATAAAGTGACAATTTTGGCATGTGGGAAGGTATTTTGAAGAGTAATAAATGAAGATGGTGTCTCTTTAACTTATAAATCTTTTGGGGTTCTGATTTGAGCCCTATTTGGTATAAAATATTTCATATATATATATATATAAAGAGGGTATTTGTAAGCATGAACGGTTCCTCGAAGATGTTCTTCTTGATTGTAAATGATTTATTGAATTAGAGTGTGAAAGGAAATAGCGAGTGAGTGACTTACAAAGATTATATGAGTGTTTGAACACGGTATGTTCATAGAGGCCTTAAGAGTGAAGTAAAATTTTACTTGAAGAATGAGATAGTGATATGAGGAAGCATAGTTTCACTCTTGCTAGAGTTATCTAAGCTTGAGTTTCTCCAGGTAATATTGTGTCTCTTTAATTCTATTTTTATCTACTTAATTTTTGAGTATTCCTTTGAGTAGGAAACACTTTAAATTCATTCAAAAGAACATTTAATGATTGTTTTATTAAAATTAACAAACAAACAACAAGCTAATTAATGATTAAAATTGTTAGAAATTTATAGGATCCATGTTGGTGAAAATCAATGTGCAATATCCACATATTTTATGCATCATATTAATATCAGAGTATGTTATTTTTTCATTTTGTGTGGTTAATTTGATTACCATTGTGTAGATATATGCCCATTACAAGAGCAAAAAGTGCTAGTGTAAAAGGTGTTTTGGTATCTTTGCAACAAGACACCTCCACAAGGAAGTGGAATAGAGGTAATAAGTATTTCCCCAAGATGCTTGATGAAAATATTATGTAAATCGGAGGAGAATGTTTCCCACATATATTAATCCATGGAGGAGAATGGGAATATTATAAAGGTTGTCTATTAATTTGCAATGTTTTAGGGAAAAATAAATAAGAAGTGTGCGATTCTATGCATGTGTATTTCGAAATAAGGCGGTTTAAATGGGAAAATATACATTTAGTCATGACATCCTCATGAAATATGTTTGAGGATGTATGGAAAAATAAGGAGGCTTGTTAGTTGGATTTTTTTCCACTAAGTATGCCCAATAGAAGTATGCAAAAATCAACAACATTTAGGGAAATTCACCTTTGGACAGGGTGAAATTTCCTCTGCTTTGTGAGAGGGACAGTTCCCTCATATGATCTATTTTTTAAAAAAAAAATTGGTGCTTTTAACTGAAAAGCACAAAAGGGCGAAAAAATTGAGAAATGGAAAATACAAAGAGGAAAGAAGAATGAATGGGGAAAGAACACAACCCCGTAGGTGTTAGGCAAGACAAAAAAATATGAGACACAAAGTTCTACAAATTTGTCTTATCAAGGACACACCAGTCCTTCTTGGTCATACAAGATTGCCTTACAAGGTTGGTTAAATAAGAAATAGGAGAAAACTTCTATCTGGAAAATACATACAATGAGCATGGAATCTAGGAAGCACAAAGTCTTCTTCTCCCTCAGAATATGTTGATATGGCACAAAGTCCACGTACTTTGATGATCAACACAAAGTCTAATTCACCTAGGGCATCATTCATACTATGAAGGAACAACAATATTAATAATCCAATCACAAGCAGTTTAATAGATTTTGTAATTGAGAAATCATTAACACAACGATATAGAAAGCATTGTATTGATTTGTGTACACAAAGTTATAGAAAATGTGCAGATAGGATAGTTTTATCCCTGAGCATGGAAGGAAGAAAATGAGAGAATGAAAAGATAGATTGATCCATTTTACCATTACAATGCAACCTTATATAGGCATTCTTTTCCAAGAAGCAGTTATAAAACTACTTGACTAATCTTTAACCCCAATCCCAACCTCAAGTTGACTCAACTTGAGTTACACATTACATTACAATTCACAAATTTATTAATCTGGTGGAAAAATTAATCAAATATATTTCAACTTTAATTATCATGCACTTGGTGAACACTTAGATGAAAACTACATTCTGCTTCATGTTGTCCCATAACCCACAGTTGGAGAGAATGAATCCCATGTCTCGTAATTGCCTTTTCAACCACTACCAAACTACCATTCTAAATTGTGTTCATTTTCATTAAATTATCTAACAAATCTACATCGGTTATAGAATATCTTGATTTTTGTGTGTAGGTCTTAGGGCCACGGTTCCAACAAATACTCATTTGCATAATTTTGTTGAGAATTTCTCAAGATATGGCCATCCGAGTGAGTGGCTAACTCCTTTTGTTTGCAGGGCATTTCTTACAATACATGGGACTATGTATCGAGTCTTTTATGGAATAATTTCCCTCGATTCTAACATTTCACATCTTTTAAATGTTTTACATTTTAAAATATGGCACAGGGCCCACCATTGATCTACACCACTTTAATATGAGAAAGGAGGAAGGTGGCGTTTCTATTATTATATTACTAGCTCGATAGCTCGGCCAAGTGGCCCCTTTACTTACGCATTGGTTCACGAGCTCTCCTTATGTTTGGACACCGAGCTTATCTTGTTGCACTGTTGACTCATCACTCCCAAGTTGGATTCATTGGGGGCTCTACCTATCTCATGGCGGGAACTATCTTTCTTCGCATCCGAGCCGCTTTGTGCTTTGAGCTTCTGCATCACCCCCAACATGGGCCATTAACACTCCCTCACACCCGCGTTGGTTCACATGCCTCCTGTTTGACCCGAAAGAGGGTCATTGACTATATCTCCACCTGTAACTCTCTCTTTATCGGTGATCTCACATGTTTGGGGCCCAACTCGCCCCTGGGTCATTTGGACCATTTTTCTCCACCTTAAATCGCGCAATGATAGAAATCGGGTGTTTCGGGATTTTGTGTCCCACAAGGCTTGAGTTCATTTGGGTCACCTAGGACCCAATTCCCGCATTCGACGCATAACTCCTCGGTCGGCGGTTTCATGCCATTTTGGTTCATGATGCCCAACTTCATTCTCTTACCAAAATTTCCAAGTGTTTTCCCTAGCCATATCTCACGGTGCTCATTGTTTCACTAAGTGCTCGGCTCCTTTGAAAATAATTCGCCATCCGGAAGAAAAATATTAGCTGCAGATTGAGCTCGATTCACTTGCAAAATATGAGCTTGATGAATTCACCGCTGCGACCTTTTGGGAGCTCAACTCATCCCATTTTCCATTATTATGGGCCACCGAGATTGGGCTTGCATTAGGGGAGCTTGTATTCGGCACCTTTATTCCAAAACGACTTGGCGATGCTTTGCCATTTGAATGGCCTGACTTTCTATGCATGAGCCCCGGCTATTCTAGCCAAATTTCGCCACTATGGAGAGCTCCTTCGATTCATGTTGAGCCTAAAACCTATTGCAACTCATCTCTGTTGGCGAGACATGGATCTCCAACTAGTCTTCTCTGCCAAATCACCCCAACTACTCTAACCACCACATTTAACTCTCCTTCATTCTTTTCTTTTTCCATCCAGAAACTTCTATTTTTGGCGTGTATCTGGAGGCTTCTCCTGACATCTATCTTATGTAAAAAAGTTTATGTTACCCTGTTTTTGTATGAAAAAGGGCATGAATATATATAGCTCTGTTTTTGGAAAAGGCGTGAAAAACAAGTGCACAACAGACTTTAACTGTGTATGTTTTACCAAGGCATAATACAAATACAAAATCTGTATTTCTTGTTGTTCTTGCTTGCTGTGGATCTATAAAATAGAATACTCTATTTTGGCAGATTTAATACAATCTCTTTTTCTGTTTTACTGTATTTTTCTTCTCCCTCTCCAGCAAATTGGTATCAGAGCAAGAAGTACTAGAACAACAGTTAGCAGAGACAAAGCTTTGGAGGAATGGGAAGCACAAGTGGAAATATTGCACAACCTCAAATACCAACATTCAATGGCAAAAATTATGATTTTTGGAGCATAAAAATGAAAACTCTGTTTTGCTCCCAGGATGTTTGGGACTTGGTTGAGAATGGATTTAATGAACCAGCTGACCAACAAGCATATCAAGCTCTTTCACAAGTAGAGAAGGACTTATTGAAGGAAAACAAAAAGAAAGATGCAAAGGCATTATTCTTCATTCAACAAGTAATGGAGGAATCAATCTTTCCAAGAGTAGCAACTGCCACAAGATCAAAACAAGCATGGGATAGTTTGCAAACAACATACCAAGGCACAAGCAAGGTAAAAATAGTGAAATTACAAATGCTTAGAAGGGATTTCAAAAATATGCAAATGAAGGATTCAGATTCAATAGATTCATTCTTCACTCATGCAATGACAATAGTTAATCAAATTAGATCTTATGGAGAAACTCTTGAAGATCAAAAAATTGTAGAGAAAATACTTAGAAGCTTGCCTATAAAATTTGATTCAATTGTAGTAGCCATTGAGGAATCCAAGGATCTTACACAACTATCAGTAGATGAATTAATGGGATCACTCTTAGCACATGAGCAAAGATTAAATTGGTCAGGGGCATCATCATTGGAGAATGCATTCAAAGCTCAACTTCCATTTGGCAAAACAAGAGGGAGATCAAATTACAGCAAAGGCAGAGGATGTTTTACACCAAGAGGAGGAAGAGAAAATACACAACTTGAAAGCAGAAGACTAGTATCAAGCCCACATACCCATTCTACACCAACAAGAGGAAGAGGCGGAAACCACTCTCATAGCCATCATCAAGGAGAAAGGTATGATAAATCCAACATTCAATGTCATTATTGTAATAGATTTGGGCATTTTGCATCTGAATGTAGAAAAAGACAATATGACATGAATAAGCAAAAGGCACATTTCACAAATGAGAACCAGCCCAACACTAGTGAGCAAAACACCATGTTTATAACATGTAATGTAGCACAAGAGAGTTCCAAAGAGGTATGGTTCCTAGATAGTGGATGTAGCAATCACATGAGTGGGAGTAAGGAGATGTTTGCAACAATTGATGAATCGGTAAAATCAAAGGTAAAATTGGGGAATGATCACCAAGTATCAGTCATGGGAAAAGGATCAATTAATATAAGAACCAAGCAAGGTGAGAAGAAGCATATCCCTGATGTATACTATGTTCCTAGATTGCAACACAATCTCATAAGCATTGGGCAACTAGTGCAAAAAGGATATAGAATATACTTTGAAAATGGTGAATGTGTGATTCTAGACAAGAAACCAAGCAATAGGCTGATTGCAAAAGTTGAAATGACAAAAAATAGGATGTTTCCACTTAGAATCCAAAGTGAACTATTCCTAGAGCCACACAAATTGCAAAAGGTTGCTGAATTAGCCTTCAAAGCTTCTTACAAAAATGAATCTTGGCTATGGCATTTAAGATTTGGGCATTTAAATTTCAAAGGATTACAAATTGTTATATAAGAAAAGAATGGTATATGGGTTGCCACCAATAGAACCACTTAAAACAACATGTGAGAGTTGCATATTGGCAAAGCAACATAGACATAAATTTCCAGTTGGGAATCTTATAGGGCAAAGCATCCACTTGAGATAGTGCATTCAGATCTTTGTGGAGCGATTCAAACACCATCCATAAGTGGAAGTCTTTATTTCTTGACATTTATTGATGACTTTAGTAGGAAAGTTTGGGTTTATTTCTTAAAGACAAATTAGATGCATTTTCTGTTTTTAAAGAGTTCAAGGCAAAATTTGAAAAGGAAAGTGGACATTATATCAAAGTATTGAGAACCGATAGAGGTGGTGAATATATATCAAATGATTTTCAGAATTTTTGTAAAGAAAATGGCATAAAGAAACAACTTACAACAGGATATACTCCTCAACAAAATGGAGTAGCTGAGAGAAAAAATAGAACAATTATGGAAATGGAACGAAGTATGATAAAAGAAAAACACCTACCAAATGAGTATTGGGCTGAAGCAACAGCATGTTCAAGATATACATATTAAATAGATGTCCAACAAAAGAAGTAATAAATAAAACACCGAAGAAGCTTGGAGCAAAAGGAAGCATAATATAGCACATTTGAGAGTCTTTGGATGTGTGGCATACTCCTTGATACCTCAAGAGTTGAGAAAGAAACTAGATGATAGAGGAGAGAAGTGCATATTTGTGGGATATAGTGAACAATCCAAGGCATATAAGTTATATAATCCTATCACAAAGAAGGTCATAATAAGTCGTGATGTTGATTTTGTTGAAGAAGAAGCATGGGATGGCAGTATAGACAAAACAACTACAATTGCAGCTAGTGTTCCACAAGAGAATGAGGAGAATGAAACTCAAGTTGTGATTCCTACTACTCAAGCAAATGTTCCTTCAACGCCTTCTAAGGCACCCACCACTCCAAATCCAACTACTCCAGCAAGTAATAACAGCAGCGAATCTTCTAATCCAACACTTGCATCACTAAGATCAAGGTCTATAAACACTTCAAAGAAGTCATGTAGTCTAAGAGAGATTTATGATGAAATACAAGAGGCTGAAAATGATGATTTATGCTCTAATTTTGCATTCTTAACACAAGCTGATCCAATTTATTTTGAGGATGCCATTAAAGATGACAATTGGATTGCAGCCATGAATGAAGAAATTCAATCAATTGAAAAAAATCAAACTTGGGATCTAGTAGAGCTTCCTAAAGGCAAGGATGTGATTGGAGTTAAGTGGGTTTACAAGACAAAGTATAATGCTGATGGAAAAATAGAGAAACACAAGGCAAGACTAGTAGCTAAAGGCTTCACACAACTACTTGGCATAGACTACAATGAAACATTCGCACCAGTGGCAAGATTGGATACCATTAGGATGGTTTTATCCATAGCAGCTCAAAATAATTGGAAGGTTTACCAAATGGACGTCAAATCAGCATTCTTGAATGGCATTTTAGAAGAAGAAGTGTATATAAAACAACCACCTGGTTATCAAGTTTTGGGAGAAGAACATAAGGTATACAAACTGAAAAAGGCACTATATGGTTTGAAGCAAGCTCCTAGAGCTTGGTACTGCAGGATAGACTCTTACTTTGTGAACAATGGGTTTAGCAAGAGTGGCAATGAACCAACTTTATATGTCAAAGTGAATGATGAAGGAGAAATCTTGATAGTTTGCTTGTATGTAGATGATTTGATATTCACAGGTAACATGTCAATTAAATCATTCAAGGCAGCCATGGAAAGTGAATTTGATATGACTGATTTGGGGATCATGAGATACTTTCTTGGAATAGAGGTAAGTCAAAGTGATCAAGGCATTTTTATATGTCAAAGCAAATATGCTAGTGACTTGTTGAAAAGATTCAAGATGACAAATGTCAATGCAGCCCCTACACCAGTTGCACTGGGTTTAAAACTTAGTAAGGACAAAAGTCCTAGTGTTGATGCAACTTTATTTAAAAGATTAGTTGGCAGCCTTATATATCTAACCGCCACATAACCGCCACAAGACCGGATATCATGTATGGGGTTAGTCTTATTTCTAGATTCATGGACAAACCAAAGGAATCACATTGGAAGGATGGAAAAATATTTTTAAGGTATATAGCTGGAACAAAGAACTTTGGGATTTTGTATACATCTTCAGATGACTACAAGCTGATTGGATATACGGATAGTGATTGGGAGGTAGCTTGGATGATAGGAAGAGTACTTCCAGTTACATTTTCCATCTTGGATCAGGTGCTATCTCTTGTACATCAAAGAAACAACCAATTGTGACACTCTCATCAGCTGAAATGGAATATGTTGCAGCCACATCAACGACTTGCCAAACAAGTATGGATGAGAAGAGTACTTTCAGATTTGAAGCATCCATAAGAAGAACCTACGAAATTTATTGTGATAATAATTCTACAATTGCTTTATCTAAAAATCATGTCTTCCATAAACGCAACAAGCATATTGACACAAGATATCATTTTATTCGAGAATTGGTGAACAATGGTGACATTCATCTTGAGTTTTGCAGGTCCAAAGAGCAACTAGCAGACATCTTCACAAAACCACTTGCAAAGCATGTCTTTGAGCATCTCCGGGAAGGAATTGGAATAGCAGACATATATGGCAGTGAAGATTAAGGGGGAGTGTTGGCAGACGTGGATCTCCAACTAATCTTCTCTGCCACATCACCCCAACTACTCCAACCACCACATTTAACTCTCCTTCATTCTTTTCTTTTTCCATCCAGAAACTTCTATTTTTGGCGTGTATCTGGAGGCTTCTCCTGACATCTATTTTATGTAAAAAAAGTTTATGTTACCCTGTTTTTGTATGAAAAAGGGCATGAATATATACAGCTCTATTTTCTGGAAAAGGCGTGAAAAACAAGTGCACAGTAGCTCTAACTGTGTATGTTTTACCAAGGCATAATACAAATACAAAATTTGTATTTCTTGTTGTTCTTGCTTGCTGTGGATCTATAAAATAGAATACTCTGTTTTGGCAGATTTAATACAGTCTTTTTTTCTGTTTTACTGTATTTTTCTTCTCCCTCTCCAGCAGTCTCTACATACGTCGGTTAGCTTCTAATAAATGAGTTCGCCACCATGATTGCACAAAACAAGCTTGACTACACTTTCCACAACATCAGTTCAACTCAATCGGGGTGAGCTGAGTATTGGTTTTAATCCGTGTTTTGCTAAACCATCCCAACTGCCTGGCCAATGACTCGGACATACAATGGGATTAACATGGTGAACTCCTATTTTTCAACTTGACTCTTCTATTATATAGCCCGGTCCCCATGTTTTCAACTCGGTCTAACTTGGTATACAGTCTAGTGGATTATACAACAACTTGTTCCCTATAATGAATGATGATAGGTCGCTAACCATGCCAGCTCGATTCACTATAACTTGACACCTGCTCGCCATCCATTTCTACCAAATAGCTCAATGACTCACCCCTGAAGGTACGGTTTGGCCTTTCCAAAAATTAACCCACTCTCATTCTTGTGTTGGCTCGGTCTGACATGTTTGCAACTTGATAGTCCCAATGTAATTCAGTAGCTTGGTTTGTATATAGATGGGCTCGGTGAACTCAACTGATAGCTCACTCACTTACCCTTTGGAATAATTGAACAACTCAGTTTAAGAGCTTATCCTTGCATTGTATCAACCAACACTTGGTTTGTGAACACAAGGCACCTTTGAAACCTTTCATCTCTTCTCATCAAAAAATAAAAAAATCAAAAAATTTCACCATTTTATAGTAGGTGACAACAAGGTTTGATCTACTTACCAAGACAAAGGACATAGATGTGGATTAATCTCAAGGCCACTATCTTGAGATGGATTAGAAAAAGGCCCATATTCCTCTTAAAATTAATCCAAAGTTCCAAAGATAGCGTGGTCAATGCCACTTATACTTTTTCCAAGTAAGATAGTTCCAAGCATTGTGGGCATGGTGATGTTGATGGTCATACTTGATGAGACTTGTTGGAAGGTGCATCCAAATTGCATCCATTTAAGAAAAAGAAAAAGAAAAATAAGGCCATGTCATCACTTTAAGGAGAAGTGATTGATTGCAACTCAAATGTGAATGAAAATTGTGCTTCACCACCCTTCATATAAAATTATGTTTGGGTAATAGTTATGCTCAAGACAAAGGCAAAACTTCTAAGATTTTTCATATCAAAGTGCAAACTAAGATGGCAAAAAGTGATGCTCTTTTTCATTCCATCTCAAGTAAATTTTATTAGAAAAGAGTTGGTAGGTAAACTTTGGTTGTAAATGTATAGTCATCATAATCCATATGTTTTAGGATGGGTGAAATAATGAGTAGAGATAAAGGTTTCCAAATATTTTATAATCAAGTTTGCAATAAATGAACATTTCAACGATGAAGTAATCCATTGTAATATCCCCTTCTTGGTCAAAGAACCTTAGCTCATTTTGTCTCCCTGACGGCTAAGGAATGAACACAAGGGAAACATAAGTCATAATAAGTTATTATAAAGTGAGAATACAAGGAAAAACTATAAATGTAATTATATTAAGTTATTATAGACTTAATGATAAAGCAAAATTAGAAAAGGAAAAAAGGCATTTTTAATGTTTATTTATCCTAGAGAAAATGCAACCCCCTTTTTGGATGGAATAAAGTGAAAAAAACATTAAATGAGGGGATGAAAGCTTATTGGATGTTGAGGGTGGCTATTTGGCCCATTACCTCTATAAAAGCAAGTCGACTTGCTTGTGGAGATCATCTTTTGGCTATTTTATAAAATCTGATTTTGTATGTTGAGCTTTGAGCTTGCATCAATAATCTTTTAAGGACAAAAACCCTTAGAGATTCACTCTTGAGGAAAAATTCCTCAAGGAGAGGAAATTTTGGGGATGGAAACCTCCAAAGTTTCATAGATTGAGGAATGAAAACTCCCCAGTTTTGAGAGGTGGATTCATTCAGGGTTCATCATTGGGTTGCATTTTATTGACAGTGATTGGTAAAGTATTTTTAGATTTGGACATATTTGGGGCGGATTGCACTTCAAATATCAACTGGGCATAAATCATATCTGATTATTGGCATTTTATGTGTATTTGGACCAACCAAACAGAGAATTTAAAAATCTATCTAATCTGTAATTTTTGGGCATTTCTACTTCCCAAGCAACCGATTTTAGGAATTGTGAGCCTTCATTTTGGGAATTCGGAGAGCCTTCATTTTGGGGGTTTTTGGTTGTTGAATCTACGAATTTTTGGAGTTGTTTGGCCATCCTCAAAGAATATTTTTTCAACCTTTCCAGTCTCATTTGTTGTACAAATAAATTAATATTTACTTGCTGTAATTTATGGGTATTTTCAGCCTAGTTTATTTTTATAAAATTAGTCAAGGGTTAGAAAAATCTGATTTCACTTGTAATTGATTCTAACCACCCAAATCACCATTTTTTGCCTTGTGGATATGTGGAAAAGTGAATATTTGAGGAATAAAAATTAATTTTCAGTTGGTTGTTCATTTTAGAAAATTTTGGGTATTTTATTGTAAGTGGAAGTTCAAATTTGTTGTGTTATTTTAGTCTATTCTTCAATTGGGTTTTGCCTAAAATCCATTTGGGGTAAAAATTTTCCATTTGAAGACATTACGGTGTTATTAAAGAAATATATCCTCCCATCCTATGAGGGAAGAAAAGAGAAATCAAATCTGAATACAACCAGGGAAAAAATGAAGTGGACTCAGGTTCCATTTTTGATGGAACTAATGAAATATTTGCTAGATCGTGGTTGAAGGAATTTGAAATTTTTTTGTGTTATAATCCTATGTGTCAAGATGATGCCATCATGCTCATCTCTAGATACATGGATGGAGTAACATGTAAATGGTGGAACCAAATGTTGAATACCCAGGGGTTGAATCCATTGCTTCACTTGAAGATTTCACACAAAAGTTTCTAGAAAGATTTGATATGCAAGATGGCAAGGATGAGCAAGGAAATGAAACCATGGAGTCTACCCCCATGAAGAAGGAAAATTCAAATCTACAAGTGGAGGAAGATAATTTTGTGGCCGAAGCCCAAAGTCTAAATGTCGAGGTTGATATTTAGCTTTTTGTCCCTTCCAACAACAATTCAAAGGGAGCATAAAGACAAATCAGATCTACACCTAAGTGAAGAAGTCAAAGGAGACTTTATGGAGAAACTTGCACATGAGGAGGAGCCTTCCATGGACACTTGCATGAGATTGCAACTTGCTATAATTTCCAAAACAACAACCTTTGGTAAGCTTTCAAATGTGTTTAACATATGTTTAAAGCTTCCTACTATGCCACTTCCATTTGATAGACACCTTAGTGGTTACCCTAGCGAAGGGGAAGAGTCCAAGGTTGATCTTAGTGATGGGGATGTTCTCCTACAACAATGTTTTACAAGATGTAAGCAGTATATCTTCTCTTTTATTACAATAGTTATATCACGAGGATATTGAGAGAGGTATATGGTGGCAAGATATATCGCACTTAACAGGTACATGAGATCAAATTCTGGAGAACTTTAGCTTGTTTCGTCTTATGCACTTATCACTTGAACTGATGAGTTATAATTACTTGAGGGAAATAATTTTGGGGAAGGGAGGATTGTAATATCCCCTTCTTGGTCGAAGACCCTTAGCCCATTTTTTCTCCCTAACTACGTGTTATAAATTCTAGGCACCTTTGAGAGAGGGGGGAATCGGTGCTCTTTAATTTTTTTTGAAGAAATTCAAAAAGATTCAATCAACTAGACTTGACTATCTTAACCATGAAGATCATGAAAATTCAACCTTGAAAGAGAGAGCAACAAACAAATAAGAACACATAAGGAGAAAAGACTTAATGTGGTAAACCCACTAAGGAGAAAAACCACTTTGAAATCGAGAGAACTAGCTTGGAAAATTGTCCTATAAAGTTATAATGATCTCACCATGTGGTGAGCACCCACTCACCTTAAAGCACCCACTCCAGTTTTGAAGCACCTACTTCAATTCAATGTCAAACACCCACTTGACTATTGTTTTGTAAGCACCTACTTTCTAGGAAGCTCACTCCTAAATTGCTGAGCAACAACTCAAACTTTTATCACAAGAATTTTGTTTTGATCACCTTCACCACTTTGTTTCTTTCATCAACATGATGTGATCACTTTTTCAGCTCACTTTCCTTATCTTCTCCTCTCTTAATTTTCCATGGCTTCAACACACTAACATTCTTCTTATTTTCTCAATACTAGCACTCAACTCTCCTCACTTTCAATAACTACATGCTAAAAATTGAGCTTATATAAAAACAAACATGAATCCTAATATGAATCTTCAATTTTCATGTCCAATGAATCTTCAATTCACTCAATTTCCATACATATAAGTGTATGAGAAAGGAATTTATAAAAAACAACCTCAAAAATTTTATAAGCTGTATTTGACATGTTTCGATTTTGTCTTTCTGATTTGTAATCTCTTGAAAGATTCCTTGAGGTCAAATGTGTCTCCCTATCTTCTTGACACTTTGCCAACCTGCTTTGTAACTATAATTTGCTGACACACCCTTGAACTGTCATTTATTCCCTGATTTGCAACATTTTTTTGATTTATCATATACCTTCTTGAGAAAGTTTTGTTTTTTAGCTCAAATACTTATTATCGATGTAAATGACATTTATTCATGTTACTGAATGAATCCTAACCTTCTTTGAACACCCTTAACACTTCTTTCTCATCCACCATTTAGGTTTCAAAAATCATGAAGGCACATATGAGTGCATTGAGAGCTTCAACTAGTCATGACAAGTTTGCGAAAGATAGATGGAAAGGCATTTAAAGCTAAGCCTTGTCAAGTTCTTATGTGAACATGGATTGCAGGTGTCCTCCTTCAAGAGAGGCTTAGATTATATCTCAAAGCACAACCTAATAACCCTTCTTAAAGCATTCACACCATACTTTTCATGCAAAACTATGAGATAATCGATCACAATCAAGATTGAGTTGATGAGTTGCAATCGGACTTTCAACCGATTTCAAGCATGGTTTTCACAATAGTCTTAGTTAGGGTTTTGATCATGCACATTAATCCTTTTACCACCTTATCATGGAACTGATAATGGTGTGATAACTTCAACATATGATCTTGTTACTTACTCCGGACCTTCATATGAATTTGATAATGAAAATCTTAATGATTTGAGAAAAAATGCAATCCTTCTTGATCATCACAAGAAACTAAAAAATATAGTTATAAAGATTTAGGTGTTTTATCTCTATAAACCAATGTCTAAGCTATATACTAATCATTTTGTGAAACTTTATACCTTAGCAAACTTTTCATACCAGATGCACTCACAAGACAATAAATAAGATCATGAAGAAACTAGTACTTCTTAGACCGTATGGACTTGTTTTCAATGGTGTAATAGGACATTTATGATTTTGTGATCTTCTTACTAGAAAAATACTCACTCCCAAGACCAACTATGGAAATCAGTCTTCTTGATAAGGCTTGCACAGTGAAGTTAGGAGAAATAAAAACTACACCTTCACACCACTTAAGCAAAGAATTGTATAGCTTGACCAATTATATTTGACTTTGTAGAGGGTACTCTTCATCTGAGCGATTGGACCAACTAGAAAAATTTATTTGGAGACTGAAAACCTTTTTTATGTGTATCTCCTTAGAATGAAAATATGAACAGTAATAGAAGAATGAATAGAACTTTTATGTATTTTATCCTTTTACATAAAAAATTTTGGAAAATTTTTATCATCGAGTGATCTTCAAAAATTACTTTTATTATTTATCTTTAGGAGTCTTTTCAATTTTTCTTGACAACTAAGAAGTTAGGGTGCTCAGTTTGCATTTTCCAAAAACCCGGTTTTAGTAAAACTTCCATAACTTGCACAAAACACCTCCTTAGGTCTTGAAATTTTGACCACACCTTCACAACTCACCCCTCCATGAATTCCAATGATCATTATTTTCGTATTTTTCTCCGAAAATCTATGACCTATCCTATGTGTGCATCATTTGTTCTTTAGTCCTAAGCCAAAATGCTATACCAACCTATATGATTTCTCAACTCACCTCCTTCACCATTTTGAAGCTCTGTACACCTCATATATCATCATATTATGCTCATTCCATGCTTATTTTTCATCATCATGCCTTGGGTCATCACCCTCACTTGCCTACTAGGCCTATATTTCTTGAAAAAGCTCCAAAATGCTTATCTTCATGCCCTAAAACCACGATTCTTGACCCGATACTTCTCATCTACATGATATTAAAATGCATACTACTTTAGCCATGATTTCCCTCCTTTTCCTTGATTCAAATTCCATGTTTTCAGGCCAAATTGCTTGGCTTAGGACTAGGATTAAACCTAGACCTACATGACTCTTGACCATGTTGACCTGTTACAGACACATTATCACCTCACACATATCATTTTGACCATGTTTGACCTTTTGGAACCTTCATAAAACCTTGGGAAGACACATTCACACAATTGGTTTGTTATGATATGCACTTAGACCATGCTTACATATCATGACATCATGATTTGACACCTGAGACTACTTGGGGACACTTTGACATCAATGGACACTTGACATCAATGAATTTTTTTGAAACATTTCCCAACAATCTCCCCATTTGTCATTGATGGAAACCACCTAGAAACATTGATGGCAACCAAACAAGACAAACACCTACAAGGCCTTTTTTCTCATGTTTCTTGGTTCACTCTCCCCCTTTGACATATATGACAAAGGAAACTTGACCACTTGACATGAACACAATGACAACCAAGAACAACAAATGCATGAAAAATACTTGGTCACAGGCTCCCGTAGGATTGTACTCTTTCTTCTTGAATTTAATCAAAGAACAAGTTGGATTCATGGTCTTGTCCTGGGCATTGAAATATATCCCCGAGAGTGTGCTCCTCTTACACCATATTGGATCTACACCTTGGATTCACCTTGGCTCCACATATCCTTATAGACTTATACTTTCAAGAACTCATTGCCAAACCAACATACTCGATTTAATACCTTATTTTCTCATTGTTTTGCGCCTATTCTAGCCTTGAGTGACTTCCTTATTGGATAAACAAAGCTTCCCATTGACTTAGATGACCTCTTTTAAGAGAAACGACCATTTTGACTAGCCGAATCACATACACTCTTTGCTTCTCATCATCTCCATCTTGACCTCAACCTACTATATAGATCCTTATAGCATAATTTTAGTGCATTTTAGCTGATTTTTTTACTGCAACTAGCAATAATATTATTACATTTCACTTTCTCTTAATGCTCCCCCTGGGTGTGGACCACCTCTATCTACTTGATAGCACAAAAATTGAGTCACAAAGCATGATTTTCACACCAGAAGGATGCTCATCGGTTTAACAAGGTCTGAACTTTTGCTTCATGTGTTTTCTCTTGATTGTATATGGTTTTTGAATTAAAATGTGAAAGGAAATTAGGAGTGAGTGAGTTGTATAGCTTTTTTGAGTGTTTGAACATGGTATGTTGATGGAGGCCTTAAGAGGTAGTAAAATTGTATTAGAATAATGTGATAGTGAGATGAGGAAGAATGGCTTCACTCTCATTGGAGTTTTGTCAACTTGAGTTTCTCCAAGGTAATATTGTGTCCCTTTAATTGCATTTTTCTCTACTTCATTTTTAGTATTCTTATGAGTATGCAAAACTTTCAAATTATTCAAAAGTGCATTTAATGACTATTTCATACAAATTAGCAAGCAAACAACAAGCTAATTGATGAACAAATTTGTTAGAAATTTATAAGATCTCGTTAGTGAAACTTAGTTTGAAATATCTACCCGATTTACAGATCACGTCAACACCCAATAAAAATACATTCCAATGCCAATATCAATGAATATGATGAGACAAAAAAATGAATTAGAAGTCAAGAAGTACAATTATAACTTTTGTTTACTATACTAAGCAATGTGTCAAATCTTAAATTAAAAAGAAAAAATCTTTTAAAATCATTCAAATATTATAATTATGGCTACATCAATCTAGAATCGAGATTACAATTTAGTCATAACATAAAACTAAGGGGAAATTTTGATTAATATTTTATTTTAAAAATTACCTTATATGGGTCATTAATCTATTTCCTAATGCTTCATGCTATGGTATATGTAAAACATAAGAATAGCCTTTTAACGAAACTCAAAATTTTTGTGAGGTATGATGTTTGTCTTAAAGGCATTAAATGTAGTCTGTGTTTGGATATTTCTATCTAGGAGTTGAATTTGATGGCCGTTTAGACGTTTTCACGATTTTAATTATAAAATGTTTTCAAATACTTAAAATAACCATCACATATGACTTTCAAATTTTAAATATGACCTTCATTTTTCAAATAGATGTATATATTGTAAGTAATGAAAAATACAAAGGAACGAAAGATAAAACTAAAACACAACATTATACCTCTCTAGTAAATCTCTTTGCAAACCTCAAAGAAAATTGTAGAAGCTCTTAGACTTGAATTATCTTGTTGATGTTTGAATTGTGGGTACTCTTGATTAATTCTCCAAATGTAGGATTACAAATGTTACAATCTTCGAAAACACAAGGATGTGGATGTCAAATTGGCGAGAAGATTGAAGTTGCCTACAATTTTCTTACAAGGATGAATTTACAAAGGAATGGCTTGCATTTTATAGTTGAGGGTAAGGCCATGAGAAGTGGATCACAGTTTGAATTGGCTCCAGGGTAATAATCATAATTACGAAATAGTAAGAGGATTTGGTTTGTGTTGTAGGGGCGGTCATTATCTTTGAATTCATCCGAGAAGTGTTATTGTTGCCCCCACCATTGTAGGCTTTGGAAGTGGAGTGAAGTGGAGTGTGAGTAGATAAATAGGATTAATTAAATAACCAATTTAATTAGTTATTAATTATGAGGAGATAATTAATCATTTAAATAAATAAATGTTTAATTATATTAGCTAAAGGGTGTAGGAATAAAATAAAATAAATTAGTTTTAAAGGGGTAGGAGTATGTAGCTAGAATTTATTTAGTTAATTCTAAAGGGTATAAGAATATGAATTAAGTAATAGTATTAATTTAATTAATTCTAAAATGGTGTATTATAGCATCACAACTTAATTTAATTAATTCTACTAGTACATAATTAAATATATAATTTTGGGATGTAAAAATAACACTATTTTACATATTTAGAAGGCAATATTTGAAAATTATCATCACGTAAATATTGTTTCACGGGTATAGGTAAATGTCAAATTTAACCTTTTTTTTGCTATACAATATTTGTTGGAAATTGGTATCCATTAACTATTATACTTTGCATTATACAAACGTCATTTAGATGCAAATTACCTCATTAATTACAAGGGACTTTGAAGTTTGAACAACATTAACATTTGATTATTAACGTTGTGTATTTAATGTGTAGAATGTTGGGCACAAATCTGCTCTAACTTTGCTCCCTATTTATTTTTAAAAATTAAAATTGGTGTGTACGATCTATCAATGCTATATTAATATGGATAGATATTTTGATTCTTAATTTATTTGTAGTGTGTGAGTGAAGTATTTATACATTATTTGATCAACAATGTTTATTATGTATTAGAGTTTTATAATTTTAAATTCTTTTATATTTATGATTTGTCTATTTTATATTAAAAATGAAAATATATATCCCAAATCTTAAATTTAATAATCATTAGTTTAATACATTAATATTAATTACTGAAAATCTTTAACTATTTGATCTTAAAATATCAATAAATTATATCAGAAATAAAAACCAATTTTTATGTGACACAACAAGAATTTAGATTAAGCAAGATTGATCCTCAAATATCTTGATAAGGGCTCCTAAATTATAATGTTTTCATATTTTTAATCTTTGGCCGGTTAACAATAACAGTTACAACCCATTGGCACTAACAAATAGATAATGTGCCATCAAAATAATCATTAATTTTTTTTTTTTTGGATTACTTATTTAGATGAAAAAAATAAAATTATACAAGAAAAAGAAAATGTGGACTAGAGGAGGATAAAATCTCAATCAGAGTTTGTAACAAACATTTAAAAGCCATAGAATGCTTGTTAATCAGTTTATTTGAAAGTCTTTTAGTTGACCTGGTAAGAGTAGTATGTTCTTATGAATTCCCTTTTTAAATCATGGAGGAGATAAATCTTTGAAGAAAGAAAATGGGATTATCGGAGATCACACCAATGTACAGTTAGGAATTAGTATTTAAATGCAATGAAAAGAGATGATTAGGCATAGTTTTATTTTTTAGGAATTTCGTACAACTTCTCATTAAATAAATGTATGGTTAGGAATTAAATAAATGTATGGGTGGGAATCAATAATTAAATATAATAATAAAAAGAAATGATTAGATATTAGTTTTTATTATTTTTAAGAATTTTGGAATATTTGGAAGTTAATTGTTTTTTATAATTATTTTGAATTTTGTTAAAGTAATTAAATCAATCTGAATTCATTTTTATTAATAAGTATAATGTTATTTTATTATATAAATTTATTTTTCATATTCAAGATAAATTTATTAATGTTTTATTATTAGATATGAATTTGTTAAGAAATTATATTATTTTAATATTAGTTAAATAAAGTATTATATAAATTTTTAAAAATAAATTATATGTCAAGATGATTGTTTATAAATTTTGAGGGTCATTTTGTTAAAGTTATTTTTCTTCTTTGGTGTCAATTCAAAGTTTGTATGTGGCTTTTTCTATTTTGTTGTTACCCTTGTGGCATTTTTTGGGACTATGAGTTTTTTGATCGCCCCTACTAATGTAACTCTAAGTATTTTAATTTAATATAAAGGGTAGTTCCAATAGTAAAGTTTTGTACATGAAACATTCGATGGTAAGTTAGAGCATAATATTTAAAATTGGGGTGGTTTAATTGTTCGTGCAAAAAAAATAATTATTTATCCCTCACATGTAAAACTCGGGTGGTTTTATGATTGACTAGGAGGTTAACAAGCTTATTTACTTCCCTCATAATGTTGTGTTATCTATGCAATCCTTCATTAGTTTTTATTTGATTAATAATAATTTTAAGTCCAAGGTCAAGGTTCAACCCCCATTGGCATGTCCGTGCATGAGGAATAGTTTGACTGATGTCCTGCGTCTTTATCGAGTAGTCTGTCCAAAGTCCTTGAGTGTGTAACAAGCATGTACGGAGGTACTGCGCATGCTTGTTGAGTAGTCCGACCAATGTCCTTGAGTGTTCACCAGCTGTATGGAGGCGGTATGAAGTGTGCACCAGTTGTACGGAGGCGGTATGAAACCTAGGCACCAGCTGAACAGAGGCAATATGAAACTTGTGCACTGGTGGTCCCTGCCCTCACACCAAGCTAAATCGTTGAATGAGGCTAGAGAGACTGAGCTCAATTGTAATATGTAATGGTTTCTCTATATTAAAAAAAAATTGTAAGTGTCTCGTATGACTGTTGGAATTAAGGAGATTGTAATCTAAGAATGCTTCTAGATGTGATCACTTTAGAGGATACGTTGATGGGTTATTGACTAGTTTATAGTTTATAGTTCTTATCTTTTCATTGTTTTTCATATACATTCTTGGTTTTTTATTTAAGATTTGATTTCCCTTATTAAATGTCGAAGTATTATATTAGGAAATGATTTATATAGATAATCGTACTTCTTTCTATATTTTGAAAGAAATATATAGTGAATTATAAAGTTGAGTAAGTGTATATTTAAAAATTGGTGATCACTTTTAGCTAAGAAGTTATGGGTAAGGGGCATGCATGTTGTCAAAAATCACCCATGGCACGATCCTGACCTCAACCACTTGACTCTCTATGTCGGGATGTTTGGGGCCTTTGCACTCAGCAAAAATTAATCTCTAGAAGGATTTATGTGAACCAAACAAATTCACCAATGGACCAAAAGTCTTTGACATGCTAGTGCTTTTTGATTAATAGGTTATGTAATCCTTAGTTTTCACTAAAACACTTTTAGAATGAGAAATCTAATTATATTAATTAGATTTGTATTTGAAAGAGATTACATAGCATGATATTTGAACAAACATATTAATAAAGAATAATCATAGTTAAATTGTTGGAGAAAGTGTAATTTCAACTATTCGAGCATATCAATCGATTGCATAATCTAGTGTTTTTCTCGCAAGTTCGGATATCTAGGGATTTTGTCTCTTCATGTAAGCATGGACATTTATGTTTGTAGTTGAGTCTTTGATGAAGCCCGTGACCATCTAGATATTTCTCACCTATATATAAGGGATTTTCTACTTCTTTGTAATTTAAGTAGAGTACAAAAACAAGAGCACAATTATGCTAGCAAAATTTCAATATAAATTTTGTTTATTTTCTTTTGTATTTTTTTGTCTCTAGTTTACATACACTATAATATATATCCGATCCCCACAAATTGGTATCAAAGTCAGAGTGTCGAGAGAAGCTCGAAAAAAATGGAAGGTATATTATGGTTGCCAAATCAACATTCCTCGTTGGTGCTCTAGAAGAGGAAGTTTATGTACAACAATTACCCAAATATGAAATCATGGGTCATGAGGATAAAGAGTTTAGTGTTTAGATTGAAAAAGCAATTATATGGACTTAAACAAGTTTTGAGAGCTTGGTGTAGCACAATTGACTCCTAATTTTTGTAGAATGGATTTAACAAAAGCAACATTGAACCAAGACTCGTATGTAAAAATGACCTAAAAGGGTCAAATTTTAATTGTCTATTTATTTGTGGATGACCTAAGTTTTACAAGCGATATGTCAATTGACTTATTCAAGTCAGCTATGATGAAGCAATTTGAAATGATAGATCTTGGCATCATGAAGTACTTTCTAGGCATAAAATTCTATTGGTTTGAAGATGTCATTTTCATATATGATCTAAGTATGCCAATGATGTTTTGAAGGGATTTCACATGATGAGTTTCAAGCCAAAGCATTCAAACTTGTAGCCAAATGATTGAAACTTGGCAAATAGGATAAGGAATCCAATGTTGATCCTATGTTGTACAAAAGACATGTTGGTAGTCTAATGTATCTAACGACCAAAAGACCCAATATCATGTATGGTGTGAGTCTCTTTTCGAGATTCATGGAATCACTAAAGGATTCCCATTAGAAAGATGGGAAAATGATACTAAGATATGTATGTGACACAAAGAGTTCTATGGAATTTTGTATAATGTCACATATTATTCCAAGATACTTGGATATACACAATGATTGTGCAAGAAAGATTGATTATAGAAAAATCACATCTAGATATGCATTCGATATTGGATAAGGTGTAGTTACATAGGAATCCAAGAATAAACCTATTGTTACTCTTTCATCTATGGAAGCGAAGTATGTAGTTGTAACATCAACAACATGTTAGGAAATATGGATGAGAAGAGTTTTAGATGACTTGCAACATGAGATAGAAGAAGCTTGCAGTTCAATCTTATGTGAGAAAAAATCGAGAGATTGTTTTGTCAAAGAACAATGTGTTCTACAAATAGACCGAGCATGTTGATAAAAGAGATCGTTCTTCGTGTGAGAGTTTGTCAACAAAGGAGAAATCTTCCAAGAGTATTGCAGATTATAAGATCAATTTGTAGATATATTCATCAAACCATTGAGTAAGGAGAGTTTCAAATATCTTCATGAATGTCTAAGAGTAATTGATACTTTTGGAAAATGTATAATCCGAACTAATCCAATGTATCAATCAACTGCTAATATGAGATTTTTCTCCAAGTTTGAATATCTAGTTATTTTCCCCATTATAATGTAAGCATGGGCATTTATGTTTGTAGGTAGGTCTTTAATGAATCCCACACCCATCCAAATATTTCTCACCTCTATATAAAGGAGGTTTTTCTTCATTGTAAAAGTTGATTGCGAAGACAATAACATGGGTAATCTTGGAAAAATTTAATAGAAAAATTATTTATTTGCTTTTATATTTGTTTATCTCTAATTTACATATACTACTAAGTGTATATATATATATATATATATATATATATATATATATATATATATATATATATATATATATATATATATCCCCATATAAATATCTATCTCAATTTTATTCATATCATTTCATGATACAAACTATAAACTTATTTTTAAGCGCTAAAAATTATATGAATAATTAAATATTTGGAAAAAAATAGACTTTAAATTGTTATGAGACATTTCCGAAGTTCCCTAAACCTATTTCTAAATTGACATATTTAAAATGCACTAGAACTATTAACAAGTTTCCCAATTCAGAATAATAATTTTTTGAAGTCGTCTAAATCTAATCTTAATTATTTTTTGAAAGTTTACTAAATGTAATCTTAATTGTTAAGAGAACCATCTTCAAGTATTACGAAAAGCCTTCATTTTATGTAACTCATAGAATATTATTTTTGCCATCTTTAATATAGGCCAATGACCTTAATTGAATAAACTTAAAGAATTATTTCATTAAAAACAATGTAATGATTATATTCTGAAAAAATGGAGAAAAATTACTCAATAATCATTTGCCATTTATGTTCTTCTTTCCATGCAGTAAAAGTTTTCACATAGAGGAACATGAAATATGACTATGTATAGTTGTCTTAAGGTGTAATTTGAACATATTTTTCAATCCCAATGACAATTGTGCAGAGTTATTTTCCAAGAGATGCCAATGTATTTACTCTCAATCTAATATTAGCCATGAATGACTCAAATTTTGTGTGGAATATCCTTCACCCACAACCTTAAATTTAAGCTTGCAAAACTATTAAAACTAACATCAATATTTTTTCTATTAAATAAGCATATATACACACAAATGACCTATCTATTTTCCATCTCTAAGCAAGGTAATGTCAAATACCTTTGCTCCAGATGATGATGAGTTAGGGAAATCAGTACCGTGCAAGGCGTTAATGTTGTTGGGGAGATTTTGGTTTTGGGAAACCAAACACTATATACGGAAATTGAATCAACGTTTAAAGAAATAATTGTGGTCTATTTTAAGCAGTGAGAGAGAGGCTCTGGTAATATTATGATTCATACATTCATTCATTCTCGGGGCCGAGCAGACCACAGAGAACTCAGTGCACGAAGTCTTGAGAAATATTCTCCTATAGCAAGAAAGCATTTGGCAGCCTGCCGGGTGGTGAGGATTCTATGCAGCTGCTGCAGTGTTTGATGTCTCAGATTATCAGCCTGGTATTGAAACAAACAGGTATTGTTTTGATAAGCAATTTGCCAAAAGAATAAATTACATTTAGTAACTATTGAATCTAATGTAACTATTGAATAAATTAGGAGATTACCTGGCGTATTAAAAATTCTAGATTAGCAAGTTTCCCTATTGCTATGGCCATCTGACCCATGTAATTTGCCATGTTGGCTTGGGAGCTTAAAGATCCTCCAGCTATGGTTTCCAAAAGAGATTGTTGAAGCTCCTCCATTCCCTGTGAAAGGGCTTCTTCTGCTTGCACTGAAGATTGTTGTAAACTACAAATGCACTGGTACTGTTGCTCTGTTAATGGCTCTATGTGAGGAAGTAGAATCTGTCAACAAACATATATAGAGATAGTAATTTTTAGTAGAACAGCATGGGTATAAGATGGGCTCATTGGCTTTGCCTTGCTCATATATTTGTTAGAAGATATTTTCTGTAAAGTTGGACTTTTAAATACTAGTGCCTATTAGTAACAGTTTTATGTTTATGGGTGTTTGTTTAGAAGTAACAAGTAAGAAAATGGAAATAATTATATTTTATTATCTTTTATTCAAAAATTCCTATCCATCACATAGATAATAACATATATTACATTTATTTATATAATAATTTGTATCGATTTATAGATATAATGTCCTTATACAGTCGTTATATACTTCTTGATTTTTCCATCACTAATATATATACCAGAGGGGATTAAGGTCTAGGCAAACTAGGCAATTGCCTAAGGTGCTAACATTTAGGGGGTGCTAATTTATTTTATTTTATTTTGGTTTTTATGAAGAGTAGATTAATTTATTAGTTCCATATATACTAGTAGCAAATAGTGTCATAATTGTATTAAGAATATGATATTTAGGAGGCCTCAAATATTTATGCAAGTGCCTTTGTTGCAAGATTCTTAAATTTAATTCATACTCATATATTTTTCATACTTTGTATTGTTTTGAAGTCTTGCAAGGTTTTTGGAGGAGAAATCAAGAAAGGTGAATATGTAAAGAAGGTGGGAAAAATAGTTGAGAAATATATGAGAAAAGGAGGATTGTAATAGACTATATGTTATAGAATTGATTGAGGATTTTATGCACATAGTAACCACACAAATTATTAAGAAGTTTGTCTTGGATGGTAGAGACATAACATATCAAGTAATACGATATTTAGTCACGATTAATTATTTTTTCTATCATAAATTTTATTTATTTATAAAAATGTTAGCTCGAATATTACCTGGGACACTCATAACCCTTATTCAACCCTGATATATTTGTAAAACCAAAAATACTAAAAGATCCTATTAGTTGATTAATTTTCAAGGTACGCAATGATATGATTTAATTAGCATGCATAGACCTGAGAAGAATCTGTAAGATGGATAAAAGAACTACACATTTTATTCTATGACATTTCTAAACTTTTAGACAAATTATTGTACGTTATCTGTAAAAAAAAAAGGTATGGTTTGTTAAAGTTTTATCGGCTCATATTTGGCACCGTAGGAGGGGTCTTATATGCATGCAAATGGGCATTAAATGAAATGTTGTTGAAATACCTTGAGAAGCTCTGAAGGGCGGAAGCCTCCCATCCACATAAAACAACGTTCTGCAGGAGTTTTCCACATGCCTGAAAGCAGATGGAAAACATCTGCCTTGGCAGCGATGCTCTTGATGTGTAATATTTCAGAATAGTGAGCAACACAGTTGTCGACGAAGAGCCTGAGATCATTGTCTGAGAGATGCTCCTGCAATGCTGCTCTCAAATCACACATGTGGCGGTGATGCTCTTCTAGCCAACGTTGGTACTCCATGTCGAATGCTGCAGCTTCTGAATATTGAATATAGAAAAATAATTTACCAGTTATATTAGTAAGTTAAAAGAGTGCGAATGCTTAGCAACTAGCCCTTCGAAACATAGGATTAGACTAACATAATGAATTATTTTAATTGCCTCCGCCTTCTTGTTTGATGGTTTTTGAAACTGTATTTTGATAACAAAATCTTTATCGAAAGGACATTTTTTCGTATTGATTTGAGTTAGCAACTTCTCCAACTCTTTTATTCTCATCTCTTTAATTAATTTTCGCTTAAAACCATACTAAATTGGTAAACCTTTTAATTATAAACGTACCCGAGCTTATCACAGAAGTACCATTTGGCTGGCCTTGATCGTTTAGGAATCCGCTTGCTCCAACAAATATACCCTTCATTCATACACAACACGAACAGTTAAAATTGAGGTCATAAAGTATTAGATGATCAGTAATGATGAAATGAAGATTAATTAGATCAATGTACCTGTGCTCTAGCACGCTGAAGCTCTTGCTCAATCTGATTCAGTTTCATGCGACTGCATTCTAATTGCTGAACATATGCCTGTGCACCAAAGTTTTACACCAATTACTAAGATTAAGTTTTATGGAATACCCAACAAAATATTTTCACCAATGATTATTATGTGTCTGTTTGTGCATCACCTTTTTCCTCAGTCTGCTCTTCCGAGCCGCCTCTCTATTTTGAGCCAGCCTTCTCAATGTCTGTTAAAAAAGCATGGACTTGTATGAAAAAAAGAAAAAGAAGCAGAAGCATATATATATATATATATATTTTGGAAATATGCTTGTATACCTTGGGATCTGTGGCCTTGATTCCCTCAGGGTCAGATGTGGATGGGACCCTTTCTATTGAGCTCATGCTTTGAACATGAATGCACACCAGAAATCAAACATTAAGAGAAAAGCCTGCATTTTTGACTTGTCGTCATGCAGAAATATATGCATTAAAAAAGACAGAGATAGATAGACAAACATGTCTATGTGGGATGCACCTTCATATCTTTGTCGACCTCATTCAATGTATTCTCCTTAGAAGTGGTATTAGCATTTCTCCCCATCTGCTCAGAAGTCTCCATGGGCTCTGATTTCTTCACACTCATCTGTGAATCGAACTCGGGTTGTGGAGGACCTCTTTTGTGAGAAATTGTGTGCTGGGCAGATTCTGAATCAAAGCTATCTGCACCTGATATAGAAGTTGCCCGAGAGATTGCCTGAACCACACCGCAATCAATTCTGTTAACTTCGTACAAAAATGGGCTGCAAAAAGTGATCCGTAAGGTAAAAAAAAACACTAAATCAACTTTCAACCAGCTAAAATATATTTAAAAAGACCCAATTAATTAGCACTAGGAATTCATGTTTTATTACAATGCAAAATAGTGACCCAGTACCGCTTATCACCATGATTTCATGTTTTATTACAATGCAAAAGAGTGATTTGTAAGCTTAACAAGGAAAATAATCAATTTAACACTGACGCCAAAAACCCAAATACATGGCAGGAATAATTAATGTTTTAATTACCGGTGTGGATGCCTCAAAGTGCATTGGCCTGGAAGGAAATATGTTGAGAGTTGGCGGTCGATCCCCAGAGCATTCTGCACATTCATATTACTCACAGTCATACTCTAGAAAAACCCTAATGTTCTCCATAACTTCAATTCACCCTTGCAGGTATGTATTTGATATTCTTACTCAGGTTAGAATCTTTTCAAAGGGATCTATTGGGGTGACCTCTGGTTAGACTTTTCTTAATGTGGGCAATCACATACCAATAAGAATGATCAATAATTATAGGTTTGCAGAAGAGATTTTTTGTTTTGTTTTGATGATGTAAACATATAGTTGTCCTGAATTCGGTACAGTGGGTTGATATACTATTTGTACAATTTATGCACGGATCAAGAATTAAGACAGGTAAAGGTGGTTTTGATCATTGGAAGGGTCTGGACTGCAACTGTAACAAACATTTGATTGGTGTGAAGAAAAATGTGGTTTTGACTGGTGCAAGAATAAGGTGTCACACACTTTTTGCTTTCAGTAAAATGGTCACATACGGAAGAGGTACACCACTTTCAAACCTCCCCATTGACAAACTGTTACATGTCACATTCATCTTTCTAAGGTAGGTCTTATTTCACTTTAAGCTCTCATTGCAGTCTGCCATGGATGTATCCCAGAAAGAGAACAATGAAGAATATAATGAACTTAAACTAACCTAATCTAAAATATCTTTCAGCATCTTTACGTCACCCTAACGTTTTACATTAAATAAATTAAGCATACAACATCATCGTCGTCATGTAATCATCATCATAAAAATTTAGTTTGAGAGAAATGTAATATAACCTACGTTTCTGTATAGCCGTTGGATCTCCAGCTTCCATGTACATGAAGAGAGCTTGATCAAGCTCCCTAAGTCATAAGCTCCAGGATTGTCTTTGACAAAGTCCGGTCCTGTGTGTGTTCTATGACCAAGTTAAACAAAAATTACTTATATCAGTTTCTATATAATTACTCCATGCTAATTAAGATTCAGCACAGAAACATATTAGTCAACCCCGAATTTCACAAATTATACAATCAAACTAAATAAATTTAGATGGTGTCTAAATCCTTACTAACTCATTATCGAGGCTCAGTTTTCATACTGTAAGATAATATTTTAGGGATGAGAGGCCTGGAAAGACAATCTTAACTGCAAAGTCTTGATCAGCACAATCCAAGCATAACACAGACCTCTTATAATATAGTTTTGTTAATAGCAACTATTAAATTATTGGAAGCAAAAGTGTCCCCGGACATTCAGAAATAATGGTGTGCTTGAAGCATATCATGTCTGCGTATAATGTGATTATAGATAACTTTGAAAAACAGCCAATCTTCAAAAGAGTATAGTTTATTTTGGCCTCTCATATATACATCCCACAGAGATAGATAACATTTTTCTTTTCCTTTTATATTTTTCTAAGCCTCCATATAAGTTACATGATATATCTGGTTTTTTTTTCTTCATGAGTGACAAAATATCTTGACCTAATTTCATTTTCCATCTGATTTTTACTTGAGATTCCATGGCCTAATTTCGTCTTCCCTGCAAGTTCTTCTTCTTGTTTTCATGGAGGAGCTGCACACTCGTTTTTAAATGGTGCACACTCAATCAATTCAATATCTGAACACACTTTGTTGTGATGTTTAAAAAAACAATTAGACAGGAAAGAAGAATTTAAATCAGGGAAAAAATAGAATCAGTACATGATATTGGAGGGGCAAGGATATGGGATTCCTTGAAGCATCCCATACTGATATTGTTGTTGTTGATGATGATTGTGTTGGTGCTGTTGTTTGCTTGAGCCAGGAGACGCTGCTGTTTGTATGAACATCTGGTGTGATGATGATCTACTATCAGCCATGCAATAAAAACACCTTCACTGCATCTTCTAGTACAAGTTCTCTACTGACATGAGATTTATCAAGACACCACCGATTCAATAAACAAGACCCACAGCCTGGTTACTGATTGCTTTCCTTGGAAGAATCAATGAAACCCAAGTGCAAGAACAAGCCTGCAAGCCTCTAAACTGCACCAAAACCCAATTTGATATTGTTCAAATTAATGGAGAATCAAGACCAAAGTCGCCATGAATAGATGTGCCTGCAAAAGCGTGGTTATGATTGATTGATTAGGCAGGAGAGGAGGGGCATGAGCAGGAAGAAGAGGAGAAAGGTTGAATTAAGGCGAAGATTTTAGTCTTTGTATACATCCGGTTTGTCTTGTTTCCAGGATGGGATAGCTAGGGGCCCACCAATTCATGTTCCCACCACTCCACTAGCCTCAATAACACCTAATTAGAATTGAAATTGGAATGCATTCATTTATTCATTCAATCACAAATGCAAATACAAACAACTTCTCCACTCCTCAACAAAACTTCTTCCTTGATTCCAAATAATTTTGTCAGGAAAAAACCTTTCATGGATGACTCCTTCCAACACCACTCAATCCTTTTTGTTGCTTTTTCTGCAGCACAGACAAAAATAGTAAGTATTAGAATCAAGTTGTCCCACCCATTCAATTCAACCACCCACACACATCCAAATTTAGTTAAACCTCTATCCTTGAAAAAGAATGATAAAATCCCCGCTAAACTTGGCATAACTTGTCACACAATTCAAACCCTAAAACAAAATTAATTAAACACATAAAATGTTTTTAATAATTAACAATAACGGGAGGCGGTGGAGAGGTCAAAGTCAAAGACAGCGACACCGGGGTTAAAGCAGGCCCATGATTTAAACGTAACAACGGCTCCGATATCGACACGTGGGGCGCATGTGCTCATTTTTCTCCGTCGGCGAGTACACGTTCGGATGTTTTAACGGAAGTTGAGCATTGCAGGTGTGGGTCCCGCACGTGTATATTTGGCCACCGGACGGCCGCAACCTTCCAAAACCTTAGACTCGTCAAACATGGCCAGTGTGGGTCCCGTTTTGCCTTTTCGCGGCGGTAGAAGGTTCAGCAGGCGTTACCGATTAAATTATAATATATATATAATTTACATTAAATAACGTGATTTGTAGGTAAACGTTTGCTAGAGTTCGTAAATAGGGGGAGGAAAAGGGATGACAAATCTATTTCCACGAATCAAAACGATCTTTGTCAATTTTGGGGGCTTTTCCCATGTAAATTTTATTCAAATCAATGTGAAATCTTGCTGTCATAAACCTTGTGCTACTTAGGTTATGTGAACATAGTCACAAGAACTTTTTCCCTCAAAATTTTATTCAATTCAATGTGACATTTTGCACGGTGAATCTTGTGTTAGGTTAATGTACTATTCTAAAACGTTTCACATCATTCTATTTTATCTTAATTTATATTGGTGTGGTGTGTTCGTGTAAATTTTGAATAATGTTAGTATTTTGGTCAATTTTCAAAGTTTTAAATTTCTTGTGTCATTTTTCAATATTTTTTATCTTATTATTTAAATTATATTGTAGAGTATAGACTAAATTGTATAGTCGAGACAATCATCTCTCACTTTCAATTTGGTCAAATGGGTGCCCTCAACTCCTAGTTGCTCTTCTTGTTTTTAGGCACGCCGAAGTTGGCACACACGACAATATTACCAAAGTTGAACTTGAAGTCCCATATAAATAGATAATTTATGTACTTCATTTAGACATCTATGTGTGAGATTGAGTGTAGTGTTGATACATGACATGCATATTTTAAAGTTCTTTTTTTAATTTACAATTTGCTTTTTGTCATCTTTTCCCCGTGTCCCATAGGCTTATAAACGAATGACATCCAACTGAACATATTTCCCTAAATCCAGTTTGTTTTCCTTGAAACTTTAAGATAGAAAAGAATTATCTATTTTATGTACACTCGAGTCACAATGTGAGATTTAAAGGTAGGAAAACAAAGAACAAAACCAAATGAGAAAAACATCTATAAGTCTAATTTAAGCTTCAACACTTTGTCGTGATTGTAAATATTAGTCCAACAACTAGTTACAATGCACGGTACATTCCTAGAAATTATCTCTAATGAGTGTCATATTTTTGGGTATTGTCATCTTGGCTCTCTTGTTTCTAATTTCACAATTTTCTACATCTTGATTCACTACATTTAATATATGACAATGATGATTACATATAAATGCAACGGTCTGCAATTACCCAAACTACTTTTAACTAAGCATCACAATACACATACAATCGACAAATAACAACAAATTAATCAATCTAACACAAGAGAGGGACATTCACATATGGTTTCAATACATATTTTTTCTTCATGTTGTTAATTTAACACTCCTATACCGAATTTTTAGCTCGATGCATTGAAACAATAACTTTTCTTCTCCCCGCCCTCCAAAAGCTACAAAATCTAAAGTTCAAGGGGAAAAGGTAAGTTTTAGTCCTGTAGTAGATCAAGTGAATGGTAAGAAATTGTAATATTTCTTCGGCCCTCGAGTAATGGAATACACTCTACAATACATGTTGAAATGAAAAATAGATAATATTAAATCATTTTGGTGACATGAAAACCCTAGATTGTGCTCCAAAAGTACTCTACATAAAATATTAGCTTCAATAATAATGAATGTCGTAATGATTGCTTGACCTCTTCTAGAATGTTTGTTAAAGCTCAATAGGCGATCTATGAATGATTGATACTATGCATATAGATTACAATGCACTTGTTTACTTATAGGTGATATTATTATTCAAATTAAAATAATATTAAAATACCCATGCCTATTTTCAATGGTTATGACCTAAAAATATACAACGAATGAAAATGGGTGCATTAGTCAAAAGGGGCCACACATTGTCTAAATCACAAGACGCTATAAGAATGGCCTAGAGAGGGTACACGAGATTAAAATGGGGAATTTTAATAATGTGGAAATCAACAAAAGGGATTGCATTGCCAATTTTGAACTAAATTAACTAACATAAAACATGTCCACCAATAAATATGTTTTTATTATGTTTTATTATGTATCCATTTCATATATCCATCCAATTTCTTAAAAAATGGTATATATCATATATTGCATTCATTTGATGGTATGACATGCCTAATAGGCCTTATGTTGTACATCAAGGCAAAACAAGGGTGTGTGGTTCAACATATTCAATGTTAAGGAATTATAACTGTGTTGACAAATGACTACAAGGTTACAACTTCATTTCTCAATGTTCACCACAAAGTGACCCAATATTTCATATTATTTGGTTATGAGGTCCAGTCATTACATATGACACAATATAACAAATCCTACATAGGAATATCATTGTACATTGGGGTCAAAGGATGTATTTTGTTACAAAATTATATTTTGTATCTAAAATTTATTATTAAATTATATTTTGCATGTTTTTCTACGAAAGTGGTTTTGTATATGCTCGAAGACTTATCATTTTCAATTTTAAAAATTGCTACAACCACAATTAGGGATTCCATTAAAAGACAAACTTATACCACACAACCTTGAAAATAACAATTAAAAATGATATGCACATGTAGTCCATACATAAAAGGGTAAATAATAGACCTTATCTTTATTTCTTTCAATGAAGAAGTTAAAAAAATACAAACATCAAGATTTTCCAGCTTTATTTTAGACCACACAATATGAAAATTTTCAATTCTACTCCATTCATGGACATGGTTCAATCATCTAGATTTCCATTCATATCTGCTACCATGCAAAATTTTCCCACATGAGTCTCTTATTCCATGAGAGTCTTTTATACGGTATGAGTATTTTTGTCCTTCCCAAATGAGTCTTTATTCTATGTGAGTATTTTTTCCCCATGAGAGTATTATTTTCCCATGTGAGTCTCTTGTCTTGTGCAATTCTTTGATCTACATGAGTATTTTGTCGTGCATGTGAGTCTCTTGTCTAGTGTGAGTCTTTTGTCTCACATGAATGTTTTTGTCCTACATGAAATTTCTTGTTCTGCATGAGCTTTCTTGTCCCATGCGAGTCTTCTTATATGACATAAATTTGGACACATGTGCGCCAACATTAAAATTAATTCAAGTGAAAGGAAGATGAAATGTATTGTGTGTGGAAAATAGTGACTTGGTTTACTTGGAGTATTGTTAATGGGGGTTCACTAAGTAAAAGTATGGTATAACACATTCATTTGAAGGGTATTAAAGAATACCCTTAATTTTAGTTTTCACCTCTAATTATTCGATTGATAATACCCCCTCCCGTTACATTATTAGAATGAAAATATCCCCTATTTTTTCCATGTACCTTACTTACCCATTTTTCCATTACAATTTTAGTTACCACTTTTTAAATTTCTACCCTAATATATTAAACAGAAAACATATAATGTTTCTCACTCAATTTCTTTAATATGCATTTTCTCTCGAAAGATAATTTGAAGCCATTCAAGACTTATTACCAATTTACATTATAAATTTTAAGCTTTAATCATTTATCAAAAGTTATTCAAATAATTAAGATGGTGAAATAATATCATGTGTTAAAAAGCATACTCAATCCTAGTGTTCTACCATCTTATTATTTCTTGGTTAAGAATCTCTTAATTGAGAATATTTGATTCAAAATATTAATAAATTTAAAACCCTTTCACCCCCTCATGTCTACTTGGTATATTGACTTTTCTTTTATTAATTTTAATTACCTCAATTATATGAATGCTCGTGTTAGGATATTACCTAACTAATGAACCCCCGTGAGTATTGTATAGTTTGTCATGCAAATGTGCCAAAAATAATATATTTTACGGTCACATAGTTTAGTTAGGATTCAAATTTATAATCCGAGATAGTCATCACGTCCTTTCAATTTGACCAAATAGGTGTTTTAACACTTTCCATTTTCTTATTTCTAGATGTTAGAAGTCGATGTGTAAACACACCAATATTATGAAATTTGAATGCAAATTTTGTTATAAATAGAACATTTTTGTACTTCATTTGGACATATATTACACATCTAGCGTTAAGCATATTGTCAACATATGAAAGGCACACTCACAAGTTATTTTTCTCTATACAATTTTTTGGTTTTGATATATTTATTCCCATCCTAGGGACTCGATAAATCAATTTCATTTGGCCATCGAACACATTCCCCTTAATCCAATTGATTTTCCTTTACACTCTATGGAAGAAAAGAATTAGTGATTGTAAGTACATATGAGTTGTCGTGTGAGATATATGGGTAGAAAAGTAAAAAAAAAATCATAAATAAAATTTAAACTTATAACAATTTTCTAACATAGTAATTTTTGGTCCAACCATTGTTTTAAAAAAGAGTATATGGTCCTAATAATTATTTCCATCACCACCAAATTTCTAGGTTATGGTTGCCTTAGCTTCAATTTCATTGTTTGCCTATTCAAATGTTTGTATAGTGTCTATATGTTGTGAATGCTTTTGAATTCTTAATTACATGTTACAATTAAATGTGAACATGGTCACCATAACCTTTAGCTTGGGTTATGGTTGAATGTTTCATTTCAGCAATTTTTTTATATGCCTTCATTTGGGTTTTGGTTAGATGTACTCCATACTTTTTAAAAATTAATGATTAGTATTTAATTTTTGTTGTTATCATACGATGAAAGTTAATATTGTAGTTTGACATTGTTTATGGTAATATTTGAACTTGGGTCTTCTTGGAAATAGTCAAAATGTCTACTAAGTTTTGTAGCACTTAATTCATACATCAAATCACTTTAATTTGAATTATAATGAAGAATATTATGTGTTGATTTTATTATATTTAGACACAAATGGAGCTCTTACAAATTTCTCATATTTAGACACAAATGGAGCTCTCATAATTTTTGATCTAACCATAGTTTTAGAAAAATATATGCTCCCAATAATTATTTCTATCACCACAAAATTTCGAGGTTATGGCCACTTTAGCTTTAGTTTCATGTTTGCCTATTTATATTTTTGTATATTGTACATATGTTGTGAATGCTTTTTGAATTCTTAATTAAATGTGAACATGGTCACCACTCGGTTATGGTTGATTGTTTCATTTTAGGGATTTTTGTTATGTGCTTTCATTTAGATTTTTACTCCATGATTTTAAAAATTAATAATTAGTATTTAAATTTTTGTTATTGTCATACAATGAAAACTAATGTAGTTTGACATTTTCTATGGTAATCTTTGAACCCGATCTTCTTGAAATAGTCAAAATATCTACCAAATTTTGTAGCACTTAATTCATACATCAAATCACTTTAATTTGAGTTTTAATGAAGAATATAATGTGTTGATTTTATTATAAACTTGATTCATTTTTTTCATAGTCAACTTTACGTCATGTTTTACATATGAAGTTTTCCTTAATCATTTATATGGCCTACAACTCTACCTCAATTTCTATTCCATATTTTAAAAACCAAATAATCACCACAATCTAAATTATAGTCAAATACCACAAGCTTACATTTCTCTAGTCACAATAAAATATATCACATACCTTAATTTAAGTTTTAAGTCATATTTAGTATCTAAATCAATATTATAATTTAAAAACTTTCACTAAAAATAGACAATATTTAAAATAAAAGTTAACATCAACAAAGAATCACATATTTAAAAAAGAAAAGAAATTCAATTAACTTATTGGAAATCATTATTAAAACCAATTATATTTAAACAAAAATTTCTCAAAATGTAAGGTGAAACTCTAACCTAACCAAACCTAAACCGAACAATTTCAAGCATTGATTAATTTTTGTGATTAAAATCTAAAGAGCCTTGTGTCTCTAGAAGACAAACATGACAATTTTGATACTTTACACAATGGAGTCTTGAGAATCGATAAGATTCTCATTCTTTGACATGCAACCATCAGTTTTCTTATAGTTGGTACAAAGTCTTAATTACGTGGTTATAATAAAGTCAAACTATTGATAATAAGGTGTCTATTATAAACATCACATTCAACGTGCCCTATTGTATACATGCGATAAAGTCGGGAACATCCTACGTGGCACTGTTCTCTATATTTAATATCATTTATTATATGGTATCCATTTAATACGAATAGGCGTGGGCATAATAGGAACTACTACGAAGGATCATGGATTAAGTGTAACCATCAAGATATATTAAATTCTAGATTAGGTATTGGAGATACTACTCTCTTAAATTTTCTTTTATCTTCTACATTGAAGATAATCATCGTGACATTGGCTTTTTGGCATTTATTTACTTTTTGTGCTACCACAAATACCTAATTTTGTAGATGTGGGGAGTGGTTTTGTCATAACAAATACAATAAACTAACCATTTCATCATCAAATTTTAATTAACTTAAATAGATATACCTCAAGAAATAAACATTGGGGTTGTGTCATAATGGTAAGTTATTGTATTTGTATATCGATAAAAAAATCAGTAAAACACACATAAACATGAAATTCTAAATATTGTTTCTCATTTTTTTATGATTTATGTCTACATACTCTTGTTATTGGGCCCCTCTTTTTACAACACTACTCCTATTTATATTGATACTCCTGTACAAAAAAACTAAATAAAAATTACCCTTTATATCATCATATGTGTTATGTAACACCTTACCAAGGTTACCCCCTATGGGGACACCCATGAGGTAGGGCCACACTTAGGATTTGTGCCAACCAAGAAGAACACAACAAAGCAACCCCAAATACAGATCACTCGACGATCATTAAGGACCCAAGGCCACCCCTATGTCCCACTCAATTTATCATAAATTGTAAGCCCCCAATAATTAGTTCAAATGGACAAGATCAACGTCTTATGTCACTCACATCTCGAATTCAATTGTTAGTTTACTTGTGACGTGTAGAGTGGGACATTTTGCTTGCCGCATGGTAGTTATAGGGTTTGTAGGTGCTCATCATGCTTAAAATATTGAAAATAATTAGGGTTTTAGAGTGTTACATGTTTATTTGTAAATATGGAGAAAATTATCAAACATGTAGTAGAATATGTTTTGAAAATGAGGTGAAACAAACAAAAAAAATATGGGGAAATAAAACGCCATGATTTGAACCTAACACTCCTTTATCGACACAATTGTAATTGTAACAATGCAATTGATCTTGTAGTTATCAAATGGGTAAGTGCACGAAGTTGGGGGGCCAAAAAGTGGACAAAAACCTAAAAACAGACGAAACGCTCGCGTTTTAATTTGTTTAGCTCAAGAATCATCGAACCTATAACGCGTGCGCGTTTGAAGAATTCAAAACGCATTACGCATTATAATGCATATGCGTTGTGTAATATGGACCATGCATATGTGTTTTGGTGGTTTATACTTACAAAAATAAATGTTTAAGTATAAGAAATAATAAAAGTATAAGAAATAATAAAAGAAAACTTTAAATTTATTTTAGTAAATATAAGAAATTAGGGTCACTCTGCACCTTATGGAAGTGGTCTCGTAGCTCCAACAATTATAATCTAGAAGATAGTTTTTCAAAATCTAATCTGGTCAGTACTTACTCATTTTCAGGATTTCAACAAACGACCTAAAACTTTCAGGGCATATATATTGTAGTCGGTCTTTGTTTTGGGAAAGCATATAGTCATTTTTAGGTTTTTGACCTTCTAAAATGGATTTTGGCCCTACCACTGCTTGAATTGGTACTAATTTTTAAATTTGGTCCATAATTCACTTTAGTGACCATGAATTAACTCTACGATGTTTGTCTACTTCTTACTAAAAATAGATCTTCACTTTGTAGATAGAGGATTGTTCCCTGAATGGGATTCCTGTCCTATGGCCAAAATGAGGTGATTATAATGTGCCTCCTCCTTAAGGTGTGATAACACTACTAGGTGTTGAATGAGTTGTTACGAATAGTACCAAGTGAATTGCATCAAGTGAACTCAGATGATTGCTCATTCTTAGAAACATGGTGCTCCATATAAAGATCATCCCCTCACCTTTCCTAGCTCTAAAAGCATCCTTTTATGGAATCAAATTCATGATTCTCATACATGCTTTTGCTCATATGTCTCTTATGGAGACAAACGATGCCTTAATACTTCACAAATAATGGTCCTTGATAACTTAGTGACATGACTAGCTCATTTTAGCTTATTCTGAAGGGTGTTCAATTAACTACAAAATGGCCAAAATGCCTTTTTAGGCCTTCAAAGGAAGTAGTCTCTCATAAAAACTAAATGAGTCGATCGATCACCTTAAACACTATTCCCTACACACTGAAACACATTGAATGATCTTTTTAGGAATTTCCTTTGGGTGAGGATTTATGATTTAGGGTTTAGGGTTTAGGGCTCGGGGTTTAGGGTTTAGGGCTAAGGGTTTAGGACTCAAGGTTTAGAGTTTAGGGTTTAAGGTTTAGTGTTTAAGGCTCATAGTTCATATTTTAGGGTTAGCGTTTAGGGCTCACGGTTCGAGGTTTAGGGTTTGGGGATCAAGGTCAAGGGTTTAGGGTTTATGGCTCGAGTTCGGGGTTTAGGGTTTAGGGATCGAGGTTTAGGGTTGAGAGTTGAGGTTCGGGGTTCGGGGTTGAGGTTTATGTTTGAGGTTCAAGGTTTAGGGTTTTGGCTTAGGGCCTAAGGTTTAGGGCTTAGGGTTTATGGTTTAGGGAACAAGGTTTAGGGTTTAGGGGTCGGGGTTTAGGTTTCTGCTTAGAGTTTATGGTTTAGGGCTTAGGGTTTATGGTATAGGGTTTAGGGATCGGGGTTGAGGATTTAGGGTTTACGGTTTAGGGTTTAGGAGTTAGGGTTTAAGGTTTAGGGTTGAGGATTTAGGGTTTACGGTTCATGGTTTAGGAGTTAGGGTTTAAGGTTTAAAGGTCAAGGTTCAGGGTTTAGGGCAAAGGGTTCAGGGTTTAGGGTTTAGGGATCAGGGTTGAGGGTTTAGGGTTTAGGGTTGAGAGTTGAGGTTGGGGTTTAGGGCTCGGGGTTTAGTTTTTAGGGTTTAGGGTTGAGGGTTTATGTTTAAGGGTTCAGGTTTAGGGTTTTGGCTTATGGCTTAGGGCCTGGGTTCGGGGGCTTAGGGTTTATGGTTTAGGGCTCAAGGTTTAGGGTTTAGGTTTTAGGGTTTAGAGTGTTTAGGATTTAGGGCTTAGAGTTTAGGGTTTAGGGCTTAGGGTTTATGGTATAGGGTTTAGGGTTTAGGGCTCATGGTTTAAGGTTTAGGGTTTATGGTTTAGTATTCTGAGCTTTAGGGTTTAGGAGTTAGGGTTTAAGGTTTAAAGGTCAGGGTTCAGGGTTTAGGGCAAAGGGTTAAGGGTTTAGGGTTTAAGGCTCGAGGTTTAGGGTTAAGGGTTTAGGTCATAGAGTTCAGGGTTTAGGGTTTAGTGTTTAGGGCTTAGGGTTTAGGGTTTAGGGTTTATGGTTTAGGATTTAGTGCTTGGGGTTTAGATTTTAGGGTTTAGGGGTCGGGTTTAGGGTTTATGATTTAGTTTTTATGGTTTAGGGTTTAGGGTTTTGGTTTTAGGGTTTAGGGCCTTTAGGATTTGACATTTATGCCTTAAGGTTTAGGGTTTACGGTTTAGGGCTCATGGCTCATGGCTCGGGGTTTAGGGGTTACGGTGCATGGTTTAAGGTTTATTACTCGGGGTTCGAGGTTCGAGTTACGGGTTTAAGGTTTAGGGGTTAGTCATGGGTTTAAGGTTTAGGGGTTAGAGATCAGGGCTCTAGATTTAGGGTCTAGGGCTCAAGGTTTAGCGTTTAGGGTTTAGGGCTCAAGGATTAGGGTATAGGGTTCAAGGCTTAAGGTTTAGGGTTTATGGTTTAGGGATTAGGGATTAGGGCTCATGGTTCATGGTTTATAGCTTAAGTTTTGGGGTTCAGAGTTCTTGGTTTAAGGTTTGGGGTTAGAGCTCGGAGCTCTGGATTTAATATTTAGGGTTTAGGGCTTAGGGTTTAGGGTTTAGGGTCTAGGGTTAAGGGTTTAGGGTTATGGGTTTATGGTTTAGGTTTTAGGGTTTAGTATTTAGTGTTTAGGGTTTAGGATTTACTATTTTGGTTTTAGGGTTTAGGGTCTAGGTCTCATGGTTGAGGGTTAACGGTTTAGGTCTCATGGTTGAGGGTTAAGGGTTTAGGTCACAGAGTTCAGGGTTCATTGAATTTATAGGCAGAACATTCAAAGAGAGTCATCAAAATTTGATGTTTTTCATCTGTTGATATTTTGAAGGAGGGAAATGTCATATTCCTGACTATCCAATCCTTCCAAAGACCCCAGTAGTCCTCAATCCTTGGATGTACAAGGAGACACTATTACTTGGCTTCCATTTATAATGATAGAGATATTTGTAAATTCGTGTTATGACCTCTAAATCTATATGAATTTCAAGTTGCTTGGAAATCACATCACACCCTTCACTAGGATTGATGAATACCCCTATCTTTTTGTTCAGGGGATTTTGAAAACATCCATGGGTTTATCATATAAGGAATTATCAATGAATGGAAGGTCACTAAGTCGTAGGCTAGGTAACTCCCATTTAGAACTAAACAAGAAATATTTACTAGGCGATTGATAACCCCTTAGTGTTCTTAGCCATTCCCCTGTTTCTATGCTTATTTTGAACACTTTAGGAAGTTATATCAAATTTATTATCCATTCTAGTAGAACACTTGAACTTTATCTTTCTTTGGAGGAGAGGATACTACAGAAATTCAATTATGATCCTACACCTCTGCATTGATATATTCTCTATGTTTCTTTTGTTTCCTTTAAGATTAATTTTTTTGTTGTAATGATTATTTTTTCCAGCTTCCAATGGGTCATCCTGGCTTGCATAATATCATACATGGAAATATGAGAAATGTGAAATTTGTTTCAAAGTGTGAATAAATTTACATTCAAGAGTGCAAGTATATGTGGGGAGAAACAAGTTTGGAAGAGATGTGTAATATATGCATTACAAGGCACAAGGTAGATGTCATATCCATTTAGTTAGTTGTCCCACTTCTCATAAACAAGGTAGTTCTATAAGAAGACTCACTGATGGTTCTAGGCATGAGACTAGGAAATATTGATGAAATATGGTTTGGGATTTAGGGTTTAGGGTTCAGGGTTCAGGGTTCAAGGTTTAGGGTTATGGTTTAGGATTTAGGTTTTAGGTTTAGGGTGTAGGGTTTAGTGTTTATGGTTAGGGTTTACGGAGTGAGGTTAAGGATTTATTGTTTAGGGTTTTGGGTTTTGGGTTAAGGGTTCAGGTTTTAGGGTTTATGGTTAAGGATTAAGGGTTAAAGGTTTAGGATTTAATGTTTAGGGTTTATGGTTTAGGGCTCGGGGTGTTTCATTTGATTCTAGAGCATTTCTTCAAATGTTGATGAAACAAATAAGGGTAATGGGTTAGGAGGAATACCTGTTAAAATGTTGGTTATAGGTTGTTGCATGCGTATGACTTCTGAATCCACATCTGATTGTGAGAGCTTACTTTTTGCTTGGAGGAACTACCTGGAATGGAAAACAATACCACCAAATAAAAGTTAAACAATATATGCAGTGGACTTCCTAGCGTGTGCTAGATCCGGGAAGTGTGATACTTCCTGAGACGGTTGTGAGATTCTAGGCGGGTTTAGGTATTTTGTGGAAGTTTAGGAGCTCTATTCTTGGTTTCTGGTAAAAGACACAGAGACCGACGTCGGTCTGGTATGACCGGTATCGGTTTAGGCTAACCGGCGATGGTTGTGGGTAACCGGCATCGGTATGGTCGGGTACAAGAAACTCAATAAAACTTGGTTGGGTGATAGATCTGAGATTAGATGAAGATGGAAGGGCAATGACAAGATTCGTATGGATCTGAGGTATGCACATGAATGATTAAGGTCTAGGTATGGGCAATGTAAGGGTGTGGATAAAAATATGGTCAAGTTTGCATGGAGGTAAATGATGGGGGAATGGAAATGAGAGTAGAAACTAGTAACAGATGTAAAAGGATCTACCAAATGATAAATGGATAAGTGTTGGTTAACAAAACTTATTGTTTGTATGAGCTTGATGCCTAGTTGGAAATGGTGGGTGATCAAATGGAATGAACTTGATGTAGTGCGGCACTTCCTCGATGCTCCCATGAAGGAAGATGGTTGTGTGATTGCTTCAGGTACTGGCTATGGATGCTCTGATGTGTATACTAACGTTGGTTCTACTTGCATGCAGCTCTGGTTTTGTCACTTGTTCTCAAAATATGTGATTATCTCTCGAAATGTGCCAACCTCAAAATAAGGTTATTTTGGGATTAAATGGTAACCGATGATATTTCTGGCTTAACTAGTGGCGGTTAAGGGTAACCGGCGTCGGTTAGGGCAGGATTTCCTAGGTTTACTAAACTAGGCAGATCCCCTTGATTTTCTAGGATCTTGTTTCGTTTTACTCTATGGATTAGCATGGAAGATTCCTTCTAACAAGTAGGAATGTGGTTAGAGGGAATGTAGGCATTGATTTTTAGGGTTTGGGTAGGTCTTAGTTAGTTATGGCAACTTACTAAGAATAGGTCTTAGGGTGAGGTGGATATGTGGGCATTATCCCAATTAGGATATTTAAATAATAAATATTGTGAGGATAATGAATTAATTTAATTAAATTAATTAAATTAATATTAGTGTGGGATGAAAGGGGCCATGGTTAAGTGAGTATGTTCAAGGTGTTTATTTGACGAAGGACCAAAGGGGAGTGTGACCTAATTTTAGTGTCTACATTTTGCCCCTTTTTGTTGCGTAGCTTTGTATTGTAAGTGATCTTTGACAAAAATAAGATGTGATTGCCCCACGTGTGGGTGAAGGTGATCCCCTTAAAACCAGAACTGAGGAGGGAGAAGGTGGAATCGGTGAGTGGTTTGATAAAAGGTGAATGTGATGAAGAGGAAGGTGGGCAACGTGGGTAAAAAGGGAAAAAGGGTCCACTCGGGTAATCTAGGTAATGGGTCAGGGTCAAAGGTAGTAACAATCAAATGCATGCACATGTATAAACTGTAGCATGGTACCAGGTTGAAGAGCAGCAAACTCTACATTGTCAAAGGTCGATAGGTTTATCCAAACAAGGTTGAGGTGATTCGGTATCCAAGGTATAGGATATGGTTAGGAAACACGACGTAGGTTAGGTGCAGGAACATTTAGGTATGTTTCGGTACACCAAAGGTTGGGTCAAGATAAACGGTCATGACAAGAGGCAAGGTAAGGTCATTAGGTCAACAATCATAGGTAACAGTGTCACAAGGTATAGTGAACACATGGGGTCAAAGGTCACTAGCGATGGTCTAGGTCCAAGTATCCAGGTCACGACATGAGTAGGGCCGAGGTATGGGTAAAATAATGAGTCCCCAAATGAGGACAAGGTTAGGTAGTAAATGATGAGGTCCAGAGGGTGAGGTGAATGGTTAGGGTAAGCGTTGGGTGAGGGAAAAAGAGTGATGGGAAGGGTAATAGGGTGAAAGTGTGGGCAATGTGGAAGAGAGGGTGACCGATGCCGGTCAAGGGTAACCGATCTTTGGTATAGGGTAACCGACCACAGTAAGGTAGGGCATGTGACCAATGCCGGTGAAGGTAAAACTGGCATTAGTTAGGTTAGGGATGTTATAAAAAAGAAAAATCCATGTTTTTTCAAATCATTTGTCTTTTTGTGAATTGGGAAAACGACAAGAGAAAAAGAGAAAAGGTGGAAAGTGAGAGAGAGAGACTAGGGACTGAGTTGGCGAGCCACATAGCGGGTGATTGGTAGCAGAGAGGTGGGTCCACAAGATTAGATTGGTTGATTTTATTAGTTGGAGGGGAGGTGATAGATTGGTGATGGCAGAGGCTAGAGAGGGATCAGGCGGGCCACCGATGCAACAACCAGATGTGCCACCATGGCGATGATAAGCATGATGAGGTAAGCATCAAACCCTCTCTGTGTTTTGTGAGATAGAGTAGGTGAGAGGTCGGGTGGTGAAAAATTGGGTTTGGGGGGAAAATGAAATTTGAAATGTGGGAGGGTGAATTGGGTAGAATAGGAGGGGGAGAGAGGTAAGTGGGTGAATAGGGGGTGGGATGGGGTTGAGGGGAAGTGTAAGTGAGAATGGGTGGGTAGAAGGGTCGGAGAGGGATTGAGTTAGGTTATGGTCTAGGCATGGACGAGTCGGGTTGTAGGCATGGATGAAGTTAGGTTTTGGTTTTAGGCATGGTGGAGTCAGGTTGTAGGCATGGATCGGGTTAGGTTGTGGTCTAGGCATGGATGAAGTTAGGTTTTGGTTTTAATTCATTAATATTTGCAATGAATGATGATATGGGTCATTTTAAGGTGTTTTATAATACTTGCATGATGTTGGTAAAGAAATGGTAATCGAAATAAATGTATGTTTTGATGATGATAAAAATGTGAAGCAATTTGTCGTTTGTTTGGGTTAATTTCCAATTTTTGATATAAAAAGGAAACGAAGTAGGGTAGAATGTGATTTAGGAAAATGAAAGATGAATTGGTTAGGGTAGAGAGTGGCCGAGCTAACCTCCAAGGGCCCCATGCCCTCGAATGCTGCCTACATATTCCCGGTGAAAAGGACCTCAAGCCGATGTAGTTCTCTCATAAGCTAGGGAATGATATGAGGAGATATGAGAATGAGATGGTAGGTCGTAGGCATGATTTGGGTTTAGGTCTATTAGGTGTGGGTGAGTTGTGGGTAACTTGGTATAGGTGATTACCCCAAAGGTAAGCGTCGAGGACCAAGTCCTATATAAGGTAATCAATACGTAATAAAGAAGGTTAAAAGATAAGAGGGGGCAAGAAATCCACCCGATTGGTTAGGATCATACTGAGTAGGTAATACCTTGGAGGAGGTGATGGACGTAAGACCCTAAAAGACATTGCATGATTGATTGTTCTAAGGGTGAAAAGTAGTCACATGATCACCAAATGTCATGGTTTCCAAGAGGTCCCTTGAGGTGGTAGGAAATGGGAGCACGAATGGTGAAAGGGGTGAAAGGTGGTTAATTTTTATATGGTATGAGGTAGCATGCTCTTTGGGCAAGAGATCCAAGGTCACAATGGGCAAGTCCATGAATAAAAAGGCTTTCTGTGTTGACTGATATTTGAGATAGACTGATCGATGCGGGAAGTCTATATGGGATGAGGAAATTAACTCCTTGAGGTCTTCGTGAAGCTAATCGATGCGGGAAGCTTTAGATTCTCTCAATTTTTTTTTGAAATATCTTTACATAGCCGTCCTTTGAGGGAGCAACCTATTTATAGTAGCGATTGCAAAGAGGGAGATGCCCTTTTGAGGGAGTCATCTTTTTATTGGAATTTCGACTCAAGGAGTTGGATCCCATGGGAGGGTTTCAAGTCATGGAAAGACCAAGGTGAAGAATAGGATTCTTGTTCAAAAGCATGGTGAAACGACCATGGGATCTTATCTAAAGGTATACTAAAAGTATCAATGAGAATCATGCTATGTGCAACGTACCATGGTACACATATTCAAGAGAAGATAACAAGTGATGGGTATGCACATGACTCTTATTTAATCGTTGGTGATGATGTGGGAAGTGGATAGCACTCAAGGTACGAGCATGGAAAGAGGAAAAAGGTGAGGTAGGACTAAAATTCAATAGTAAAATGGTCGAAGATGCAAGGCATTAAGGGGCTCAGGTTCGGGTTTACCATCGAGTGAAGATAAACGATAAGCACTTGATCCATAAGTATCGATCACGATGTATGATCCAAGCCAATTAGGAGCAAATTTTCCCCGTTTACTTTTTTTTTTCTGCTTTGGTTACATGTTGATTTTATTTTAGGACAAGGTCACCGACTTGGAAGGTTCATTCATGGACATATTTTTCATATGCACGTTTGATACGTTTTTGGTAAACTTGAAGATGATCAAGAGAATTAAGACAACGTTCGTCTAATAAATCAATTTGTGCTAAACGGTCCTAATGAAAGTCATCATCATTGAGCATGTCATGAAGAGAAATGTAGAGTGAGGGGATTTGGATTTGAAGGGTAAAACCTCTATACCGTAGACTAGAGAAAAAGGTGTAGCGGCAGTGGAAGTGTGAATACTAGTGCGGTATGCCCATAGGGCAAAAGGAATGTGCGTATGTCAGTCCTTCCCAGTATCATTAACCACTTTCATGAGAATTTTGTTCAAGGTTTTGTTAGTGGATTCAGCTTGGCCATTGGTCATGGGTAATAAGGTGATGAGAAACTTAGCTGAATGCCGAAGGTGTCGCAAATTTTTCGCAATGTTTTGTTTTTGAATTGTTTTCCATTATCAGTGATGAGGCGATGAGGAACACCAAAGAAAAAATGATGTGATGATTGATGAACGTACATATTTTCTTAGCTTTCGTGGAGATGAGTGGTATGGATTCAACCCATTTTTGTGTAGTATTTGGTAGCGGCGATGATCCATTGATGTCGTTGGGAAGAATGGGGATTGATATCTCTCGACAAGATCCAAACCCCATTGAGAAAAGGGCCAAAGGTCACGGGAAACCTGTAAGGTGTGACTGGGTGTATGATGAAGGTTGGCATGTTGTTGACATTTTACACAACGCTTGATGTAATCGCAACAATCATGGTTAAGGGTCGGCTAGTAATAGCCTAGGTGAAGAATACACTTAGCAATAGCAAGGCCACTGAAGTGACCTCCACATATGCCATCATGAACTTCCTTAATGGTATAAGGAATTTCAGAACTCGTGAGGCATCGTAAGAGAATACCATCAAATCCATGCTTATAGAGGAGGCCTCCCATGATGACGTAATGAGAGACCTTTTAAGGAAGGCACGTTGTCCATTATGGGTGAGATCAGGAGGTAAGATGGAGAGAGAAAGATAGTCGAGTATTGTTTATACCAAAGGTTGCTCGGTCCGGGGCGACAATTCCGATGGAGTAAATGTCATGAGGTAAATAAGAGGGTGATTGGAGTCATTGTATGGTGACAAATATTTTAGAATTAGTAGGTGAAGCGGGTATTTGAGAAGCCAAGCAGGCCATGGTATCGACAAATTTTTGGTTGAACGTGGGACAGTTTGAAGGGCGTAACGGTCGAAGGTGGTCAAAAGTATGTCTACGTGATGTTTGTACTTTTGAAGTATCTCATTATGACATTGGTATATACCATTGACCTGATTTATGACCAATTGAGAATCACCAAAGATGTTGATTGATTTGACATCTAGGGCGTAGGCAGCTTGGAGACCTAGTACGAGTGCTTCGTATTCGCAATATTTTTAGTATAATCAAAATCGAGTTTGAAAGAAAAAGGCATGGGTTCACCATCAAGGGGAATGAGGATAACTCCTACCCCACCCCCACGCTAACACTTGGAACCATCGAAGAAGAGTGTCATTTGGTAAGCGGGTTTGTCCAGAAAAGGGTAGCAATTGACTCATATGGAAAGTCAAAATTAGAGGGCTAATCCCCACGAAAATAGGTGCGTCAGCCAATTAGTCGGCAATAGCTTGGCCCTTAATGGACTTTTGATGGATGAATTTGAGGTCAAGGTCGGCCAAAAGCATAAGCCAGCGTGCGGCATGCTGATTTTGATAAGGTTTGGCATACATGAAGTGTAAGGGGTCGGTGTTGGTCACAACATAGGTTTTGTGATTGAGTAGGTAATGCGGAGTTTTGTGGTGACAAAAACTAAGGCTAAGAAAAGTGTTTCGGGATGGGTGTATCAGGTTTCGTAGTCCAAAAGAGTACATCTTATGAAATAAACTGCCTGCTCCCTGTGTTGTTCATCGCGATGAGCGAGCATGGCCCCCAAAGAGTGATCGAGAGCTGAGATGTATAGGTAGAAAGGTTTATCATCTTTAGGTGGAATGAGTATGGGGGGTTGAAGAAGGTATTGTTTTAAGGCCTCAAAAGCTTTATGGAAATCATCATCCCATTTAAAGGAGACATATTTCTTGATACGGTGATGAAATGATTGACACCGATCAGACAATTGTGAAATGAAACAACGAATAGACTGTAACTTACCTTGCAGGCTACGAGTTTCCTAAGGTTAGTGGGCGGAGGCATTTCTAGAATGGCCTTGAATTTAGTAGGGTCAACTTCTATACCACGTAGGGAAACGATAAATCCCAAGAGTTTTCCCGAGAGAGGACCACCAAAACACACTTCTTGGGTCAAGGCAAACACAATATTTAATGAGGCGGTCAAAGATGGTTTTGAGGACAACGAGGTGCTCGGAGTGGAGTTTATATTTGGCAAGGAGGTCATCCACGTAATCTTCCAATATACGATGCATGATGTCATGGAAGATATAAGTCATAGCTCGCGATATGAGGCACTAATGTTTTTAAGGCCAAATGACATGACTCGATAGTAGAAGGTCCCCCAAGGGGTGATGAATGCCTTTTTGTGTTGATCCTCTGGGGCAAGTAAGATTTAATTATAACCCGAGAAGCCATCCATGAGTGATAGCATCTCGTGACCAACGGTAAGGTCAACCAGCTGGTCAATATCAGGTAGAGGAAAGTCATCTTTTGAGGCAAGCTAGATTGAGGTCACACAAATCCATGTAAATGCGAGTCCCCTGTCACCTTAGTGATAGGGACAATGTTAGAAATCCAACGAGGATAATCAATGGGTAATATGAAGGAAATGGAAAGAAGGCACTGAAGTTCTTCTTTGACAAGAAGGGAAATGCGAGGGTGCATTTTCCTCAACTTTTGTTTGACAGGATTAGCATCGGGAACGGTTACGATATTTTGGACCACTATGGTGGGGTCAATACCGGGCATGTCTGTGTAATACCAAGCAAAAGCATGGTCATGATCTTTGAGAAAAGAAGTGATGGCTTCCTGTTCAACAACATCTAAAGATTGGCGATCTTTAAGATGTGCGGGTCATCTTGAGTATGAATGTTGATTTCAATAGTTGATTCATTCAACATGGTTTGCATCTCATATGGTAATGACCAATGAATATATGAGTCTTCTACACCAAGGTAGGTGAGTATAGATTCATCATCCTAACATTGAATGACATTGATCGAAGGTGTATCGTCATCGATCATTTTAGGATATAGGAAGGGAAGAGAGGAGGGAGCCTCGCCCTCGCGTTGATAAGTCAGAGGCCCCAAGGAGATGGTGTTTATGAAAAAAGTTAGGAGGAATGGATTCTGGGTCCATCGACTCCGTCGGTGAAGGTGGTGATGGTGGTGAAGAAGGTGGAGAAGGGTTGATGTCCTCGATGAGCTCAATGCGAGCCTTCTTGGTAGGTGGTTCAACAAAGCCGATACCACTACGGTCGTTATGTTTGCGGGTAGTACATGGAATAACAATATGGTGACCTTGCTCGTAAAATCCAAAACCAAAACCCTTCCATGCACATCGATGCAGGAAGGTGTGGGAAAAATGACGATTAGTGAGTGACTGGAGGTCGGTAGAAAATGGGCGGGTTTGTGACGGTGGTTTCGGTGTGTAAGTTGTAGTATCAAGTCCCCCATAGGTGAGACTAGTACGAAGGTGGGGAGGACCATAAAGGAGGTGCTCTCCTATACGGTGATCATAATGAGGGTGTTGGTGAAGACTTCCATACTCTTGTGGAGTAAGGAATGTGTTGATACTATATAGGTGATACTCCCCCAGAGTGAGGCATTGAAAGATGCCTTGCAAGGGATCGGTGGTTGGTATGTGCGTAGCTGGAATAGATGTGTTAGAGGTCGATGCGGAGGTGGAGCTAACGGATTGGGAGGCTGATGGTTCAACCATGGAGGTTGTGGCAGTGGTAGGAATGGAGGAGGCATGTGCGGTTGAGGTAATGGTTATACTGGTAAGCGAAGGTGTAGGTGAAGTGGTAGTGGTCGTGGAGGTAGACACCTTAATGGGTATAAGCACGTCATTGGGTCGATAAAGCATGTTGCATGTTTTAAAAGGTGAAGGATCAGCTGGAATAGTATAGGTGTGTCCTTCATGCTCAAACTTTACACAACGATGCAAAGTGGAAGGAACACAACCCATGACATGAATCTAGGGTCTGCCAAGCAACAGGTTATATTGGAATTCCCCCTCCAAGACATAAAATAACTTTAAAACAGTGTGGGGGCCCTTGCGAACGTGGAGGATGACAATACCTAGTGTAGAGGTGATTGTGTCATTGAATGAATGCAACATGATAGGATGTTTATGCATGTAATTGTCAGGTATGCGCATTTGAGCAAATGCATGGGATGAAATGATATTAATGCTAGCACCCCCATCAATCATTTCACGTCATACATGTATATCATCGATGTGAATAGCGATGAAAAGAGCTGGGTCTGGGTCATATGTTTGGTGCAGTGTGATCTCTTCCTCTAAGAAGCTAAGGGAGGCTACTTGGTGAGTAGGTGGAGGTGTGGATAAAGGTGGTAATTTGGTGAGAGAGGCTACGGGTGTAGGGTCATTTGGTAAAACCTCAATAGATTGAAGGACCTCCATGAGAGCTTGACGATGGGATTTTGAAATTTGGATGAGGTCATATAGAGACATTTTGAGGGGGGATTGGTGTAGTTGTTTGATCATGGTGCGATGTGTGACCCCATTAGAAATAGGATACGTGGGGCCGCAGATAGTGATTTTAGGTGTGGGTGCAGATGGTATGTTGGGTATGGGATTGGTTGGTGAGTCAGTTTCCTTTTCCTTGCCTTTTTCCTTCTGAGCATGGGTAACAACGTGGATCATGTTGATATGAGGTGGGGAGGTAGGCAAGGTAGGTGAGCCATGAAAGGTATGGCAACATGAAGGGAAAAATCCCAATGGTGGGAAGGAGCCTTGTGAGATGAGTTGGGCACATCGACATTTGGGTGGAGGTTTGGCAAGGTCATTGATGTAAACCATGTTAATTTCAAATCTCGGAGGTGGTTCTAGGAGCTGTGGGGGCAAAGGTCCAGGTCATTGAGTAGGCAGTGAGGGAAGAGTTGTGGGAATGGGTGTTGGTGAAATGGGGTCCTCATCAAGAAGGTCATCATCATCAAAGTTTTCTTCGGGAGGGCACAACTGGATAAGAACATTTTTCAAAGCCTTATAGTTCTCTACATCATGTCCTGGCACACGATGGTAGGCACAAATTTTGGTGTCATCAAACCCCTTTGGTTTGGGCTTGAGAGGGTCATAAGGTTTGAGGGGCGGCAATGTGATGACAAAATTTTCAAGGAGGTTGGTTAAAATTTTGGCGTAGGACCCTGCTAGTGGATCACAATGGGAAGTGAAGGTGGGTTTGGGTGTAGGCACGAGGACTGTAGAGGAACAATCTTTGCACGAGGGGGAGTAGGTCAAGCTACGGTTTTAGGTGTTGGTGTGATCTTAGGCATTGGTCATGTTTGTTTGGGTAGGGGTATGGTAGACAAATTGGCAAGAGAGTGTATGGTTGTTTTGACTACCTTATTGGAGGGTAGCAGATTTTTGTCCTTAGGTTGTACCTTCTTGGGTAAAGGTGATATGGGCACACGAGATCTAGAGGGAAAGGTAGATGGTGGAAGAGGGCGCATTACCCACGGGGATAACGAAGGTGCTATGAAGGTAGATGGTGTAGGTCATGCCGGAGGTGTGAGGGAAAGAGACTGAAGTGTCGTGGGTAGTGAAGGGGTGATTGATGGTATTAGAGGTATGGGTGGTAAAGATGTTGTAGATGTGGGCGGAAGTCGTGGTGGGTGCTTGGGTATGTTTGAGGTTTGCAATGGTGGAATGGGCTACTGTGCATTTTTAGTTTACCGGCGGGTGGAGGTTTCTTACCCGTGTTAGAAGGACGAGGTCCTAAGATAGACGAAGAGGGTAAAGGTGAAGAAGGTGTGATCGGTGAGGTTGGAGTATGAGATTTATGGAGTTGGCTCTTCTGTTTGGGTGTCGAGTAGGTTTGGTATTGACTTTGGAGGATGTAGCTAAATCTAGTTTGATAGGTGGATGAATAAGGCTGGTGGTTGGGGTGACCCCTAAGGTAGTAATAGGTTTAGTCGAGGAAGATGATGTAGGTGTGGGTTTGGATTTAGGTGTATGTTGGGTTATGGGTAAGGGTGTGTGTTGAGCTATGATGGGTGTCATGGAAGAAGTTGTGATAGAGGAGGTTGTGTTTGGTTCAATTGGCCAAAATATCTTTGGGTAGATAGTGGAAGTGTCAGCAAGTTGCATCTACATTTGCATTGAGACAAGAAGTAGAAGACACCCCCAAAGTAAGGCTCTATCCACATAATCTAAGTGATCGGCTAAGCATGAGAATGACATGTTTGTAGGTGAGGTTGATGAGGACCTAATGGAAATTCCTGTGAAATTTGTCTTAGAGATAGGGAATTTGCTAGCTTCAGCTTCCGTGGGTAAGAGATTCAAAAGTAAGTCTGCAGGATCTTGGGTAGCTGATGGAGAATGATCACCTAGAGGCAAAGGTATCTCTACTTGGGTCTTTGATAGGTGGAGGAGATGATGGGTGCTCCTCTATGGGTGGAGGAGATGATGGGTGCTCCTCTGTGGGTGGAGGAGATGGTGGGTACTCTTCTATGGCTGGAGAGGTATTGCAGGTGATGAATCTCTAGGTGGAGAAGCCAAAGGTGAAATAGTCTTGATATTAACGGAAGGCTCCTCCATGAATGATGAAGGAGGTGAAAGGTATTCCTCTATGGGTGGAAGAATAACTGAGGTGGGTTCCAATGCAGAAGGAGAACTTCGAGGCTAGAATTTCCTCTATGGAAGGAATATGAGGTAATTGGGCCGCATCAAGTGTATCGCTGAAAATAGCATGGACCTCACGGGTATGGCTATCATGAGTTGAAGTCTCTCTAGTTTGATCAGAAGAAGGGGCATGATTAGGAAAGGGTTTCTTGAAGATATGTAGGTTCTGATTGGCAGGTGCATTAGGATTATCCAAGGTTAGCTCGCCCTTCTCGAGCATTTCTCGACAATGTTTTTGAAGATGATGAAATTTCCATCATTATGACCCTTTACTCGATGGTAGTTGTAGAAGTCATGCTCTTTATACCACGCGGGTGTGGGGTGAGAAGGCTCAAAACCATTGTATGGTTTCACGGGAGGAAGGGTGATGGCCCCTTTAATGACCTTCTCGAAGATAGAAGAATAAGGTTCCTCAATTGGGGTATATTTCCATTGTTCCCGTCTGAATTAAAAAGTTTGAACAGGTAAGAGATTAGATGAGAGGCTAGCCTAATTTGATGGATGAGCTGGGCCGGCCGGCTTTGAGTACCACTACATTAGCAGTCCCCTTAGCCTTTGAATAATTGTTTTTTGGTTTTGAAGAGGAAGAGGTATCATTCGAATTTAATGCGGAGTTCTTATTGCTTAATTGTATTTTCTTCTCTTCAATAGCCCGAATCTCTAGCTTTCGTGCCATGGTGAATGATTCATCGAAGGTTCAGAAGGTTTTAACTTGCAGGGTCGGTGAGATATTCCTAGCACAAGCCCGTGTGAAGAGTTTGATGAGTTTGTTTTGCGATAGGTTGAATGTGAGTTGATTGATCAAGCTATACCAATGAGCAAAAAAATATGTGATGGATTCATCGTCATACTGATGCGTAGAGTAGAGGTCATTCATGGTAACCTTCTTAACGATATTAATAGAGAAGTGATCCAAGAAGGCTTGGGCTACCTGATTAAATGAGAATATAGAGTGTCTAGGAAACCCACTATACCAATCTAATGCGGGTCCAGTCAGAGACATGGGAAAGGTCCTCAGGAGCAAAGCATCATCATGGGTGATCAAATAACACCCATGTTTGAAAGACCGCAAATGTTGTTGCGGGTCTTATTTGTTATTGAAATGGTTGAATTTAGGCACGGGTAGCAACCTGGATCATGTTGATTTAAGGTGGGGAGGTAGGTGAGGTAGGTGAGCCATGAAAGGTATGGTGACACAAAGGGCAAAATCCCAATGGCGGGAAGGAGCCTTATGAGATGAGCTGGGAACATCGACATTTGGGTGGAGGTTTGGCAAGGTCATTGATGTAAACCATGTTAATTTCAAATCTCGGAGGTGGTTCTAGGAGCTATGGGGGTAAAGGTCCAGGTCATTGAGTAGGTAGTGAGGGAAGAGTTATGGGAATGGGTGTTGGTGAAATGGGGTCCTCATCAATAAGGTCATCATCGTCAAAGTTTTCTTCAGGAGGGCACAACTGGATAAGAACATTTTTCAAAGCCTTACAGTTCTCTACATCATGTCCTAGCACACGATGGTAGGCAAAAATTTTGGTGTCATCAAACCCCTTTGGTTTGGGCTTGAGAGGGTCATAAGGTCTGAGGGGTGGCAATGTGATGACAAAATTTTCAAGGAGGTTGGTTAAAATTTTGGCGTAGGACCCTGCTAGTGGATCGCAATGGGAAGTGAAGGTGGGTTTGGGTGTAGGCACGGAGGACTGTAGAGGAACAGTCTTTGCACGAGGGGGAGTAGGTCAAGCTACGGTTTTAGGTGTTGGTGTGATCTTAGGCGTTGGTCGTGTTTGTTTGGGTAGGGGTATGGTAGACGAACTGGCAGGAGAGTGTATGGTTGTTTTGACTACCTTATTGGAGGGTAGGAAATTTTTGTCCTTAGGTTGTACCTTCTTGGGTAAAGGTGATACGGGCACATGAGATCTAGAGGGAAAGGTAGATGGTGGAAGAGGGCGCATTACCCATGGGGATAATGAAGGTGTTGTGAAGGTAGATGGTGTAGGTCATGCTAGAGGTGTGAGGGAAAGAGATTGAAGTGTCGTGGGTAGTGAAGGGGTGATCGATGGTATTAGAGGTATGGGTGGTAAAGATGTTGCAGATGTGGGTGGAAGTCATGGTGGGCACTTGGGTATGTTTGAGGTTTGCAATGGTGGAATGGGCTGCTGTATTTTTAGTTTACCGGCGGGTGGAGGTTTCTTACCCGTGTTAGAAGGATGAGGTCCTAAGACAAACAAAGAGGGTGAAGGTGAAGAAGGTGTGATCGGTGAGGTTGGAGTATGAGATTTATGGAGTTGGCTCTTTTGTTTGGGTGTTAGAGTAGGTTTGGTATTGACTTTGGAGGATGTAGCTAAATCTAGTTTGATAGGTGGATGAATAAGGAGTGGTGGTTGGGTGACCCCTAAGGTAGTAATAGGTTTAGTTGAGGAAGATGATGTAGGTGTGGGTTTGGATTTAGATGTATGTTGGGTTATGGGTAAGGGTGTGTGTTGAGCTATGATGGGTGTCGTGGAAGAAGTTGTGATAGAGGAGGTTGTGTTTGGTTCAATTGGCCGAAATATATTTGGGTAGATAGTGGAAGTGTCAGCAAGTTGCATCTGCATTTACGTTGAGACAAGAAGCAGAAGATGCCCCCAAAGTAAGGCTCTATCCACATAATCTAAGTGATTGGCTAAGCATGAGAATGACACATCTGTAGGTGAGGCTGATGAGGACCTAATGGCAATTCCTATGAAATTTTTCTTAGAGATGGGAAATTTGCTAGCTTCGGCTTTCGTGGGTAAGAGATTCGAAAGTAAGTCTGCATGATCTTGGGTAGTTGATGGAGAATGATAACCTAGAGGCAAAGGTATCTCTACTGGGTATTTGATAGGTGGAGGAGATGATGGGTGCTCCTCTATGGGTGGAGGAGATGGTGGGTACTCTTCTACGGGATGGAGAGGTACTGTGGGTGATGGATCTCTAGGTGGAGAAGCTAAAGGTGAAATAGTCTTGATATTAACGGAAGGCTCCTCCACGGTGATGAAGGAGGTGAAAGGTGTTCCTCTATGGGTGGAGTAATAGGTGAGGTGGGTTCTAATGCAGATGGAGAACTTTGGCTAGAATTTCCTCTATGGAAGGAATATGAGGTAATTGGGCCGCATCGGGTGTATCGCTGAAAATAGCATGGACCTCACGGGTATGGCTATCATGAGTTGAAGTCTCTCCAGTTTGATCAAAAGAAGGGGCATGATTAGGAAAGGGTTTCTTGAAGATATGTAGGTTTTGATTGGCAGGTGCATTAGGATTATCCAAGGTTAGCTCGCCCTTCTCAAGCATTTCTTGGACAATGTTTTTGAAGGTGATGCAATTGCCATCACTATGACCCTTTACTTGATGGTAGTTGTAGAATTCGTGCTCTTTATACCACACGGGTGTGGGGCGAGCAGGGTCAAAACCAATGTGTGGTTTCACGGGAGGAAGGGTGATGGCCCCAGCTTTGATGAGCTTCTCCAAGATAGAAGAATAAGGTTCCCCAATTGGGGTATATTTCCATTGTTCCCGTTTGAATTGAAAAGTCTGAATGGGTGAGAGATTAGATGAGGGCTAGCCTGATTTGATGGATGAGTCTGGGCTAGCTTTGAGTACCACTGCATTAGCGGTCCCCTTGGCCTTTGAATAATTGTTCTTTGTTTTGAAGAGGAAGAGGTATCATTCGAATTGAATGCGAGTTCTTATTGCGTAATTGGATTTTCTTCTCTTCAATAGCCCGAATCTCTAGCTTTCGTGCCATGGTGAATGCTTCATCAAAGATTCAAGAGGTTTTAACTTGCAGGGTCAATGAGATATGCCTAGCACAAGCCTGTGTGAAGCGTTCGATGAGTTTAGTTTGCGGTAGGTTGAATGTGAGTTGATTGATCAGGCTATGCAAATAAGTAATAAAATATGCGATGGATTCATCATCATACTTGATGCGTAGAGTAGAGGTTAGTCATGGTAACCTTCTTAATGATATTAATAGAGAAGTGGTCTAAGAAGGTTTGGGCTACCTGATTAAATGAGAATATAGAGTGTCTAGAAACCCACTATACCAATCTAACGTGGGTCCAATCAGAGACATGGGAAAGGTCCTCAGGAGCAAAGCATCATCATGGGCAATCAAATAACACCCGTGTTTGAAAGACCGCAAATGTTGTTGCAGGTATTATTTGCTATTGAAATGGTTGAATTTAGGAATTTCCCAATGCATGGGATATGGACGAATAGGAATGGATGGATGTATAGGCTCATTACAAATCTCATCGTAGGTGAGAGTGTTGCGGGAGCCAGAAACCGATGCCTCTAATGTCTGCATCTTGTCCATCATTAACTTAATTAGGTCATTGGTAGGTTGTGATGGATGGGTGACTCTTGTAGCATAAGAGGGTTGGTGTTGGGCATATAACGGGGTGGCATTCTAGTATATGGTGCTACCGTATAGGTAGATTGAGAAGAAGGCAGTGAAATAGGGGTATGTACCCAGAGTGAATAATAGATGAAACAGAGGTGGTGATAGTACGTATATGGAGGTGGAAGGGTCGTGGTGACCTTAGTGGTAATGGGGGCTCAGGATTTTGGAATAGAAAGGATGACGTTTTGAAAAGGGTTAGGGGTCACCGACACTGGGGGTGGTTGTGTAGCTATGGGTATATACGAGACAATAGGTGCAGACGAGGTTGTGTTCTAGGTTGTTGGCGAAGGTATAGTGGATCTAGCGGGTGGTGTAACAGAGGTAGCGAGACGCGGTAGTCATAGCGGTTATAGGGCCTAGCTGCGAAACGACTGGGGGTAAGGTAGATGCGGGCAGCCCGGAGCCAGATGGGGCTGACACAGGAGTGGGAATGAGAGTCAGGGGGATAGTTACGGGCATGTCATATATCAACTGACCCGAGGCATCTCGAGTGGACGAGTGGGAAAGGTAAAACTGCAAGGTGGTAAGATTTTGGTCAAGGAGTCATGTGAACTCCTCGTCTTGGTAGCGATAGAGATAGGTTGGATAGGTTCCATGGCTGGTGATAAAATGGAAGGTGGTGAAGGGCTAGGTGGGAGTGGTTGATGACTGACATGGAATACGAGGGCGCTTTCTTGTTAATGTGTCAGTACCATGTGAACAGGTACTAACGCGGTAAGATTATTTTTGTAAATGACACAGAAATACAACACAGATAGGATAAATAGGTGGTGGTAGGTGAATTGGGGTTAAAATGTCAGCTGGAAAATGACACAGGCTAACCGATGTTGGTTAGGTTAAACTGATGCCAGTAACAATTAACTATTTCAAGTCACTTGTGGAAAGTGGACAGTTGGTCAAAAACAAGGTATAAGGCCAAATTTTCTAGGTATGCCAAATATTGATGAGACTTACCAGGTCAATGGATATGATAAGAGTGATAGAGACTCTAAATAGCTAACGAAGGGGAATAGGTGTCCTTTTTGGGTTGGTTAACAAAAAAACAATGAACCAACGTCGGTTGGGTAAAAAAGCGATGACGATCAAAGGGTAACCGATGATGGTCACCGGACCAACACCGTTCTTGTGAAATTGAAATAGTGATGAAGAAAAATGTGATCGTGAGTTAAAATTAATGTGGAATCAAATCTAGAATCCTGAAAATGATGAGAATATGGTCCAGACACACCCAGATGAAGATGGAATACACCAAATTTGATGAGGAGCATGCAAGGAGAAATAAGAAAAATGAAGAGTGTGACCTCTCACCTCAAAACGCAAGCCAAGCAGAAACACTAAGAAAAATACAATCCTAAGAGTTCCTTTTCTATTATGTTTGTTTAGCTTATGTGATTTTAAGGACCACTCATGACTTTTGTAGAATAAAGTTTTTGGGAGGATGATTTCCTACGAAGAAGGAGATCTACAAGGAGAGGTTTCGGTATTTTATAGCGGGGGCGGGTCATCCTCTGATGGGGTACTAGATAAAGATAACCAACGGGGTGCCCACTGTGCCATGATCGTGTGATCACCTACAACTTCTTCCAGGTGATATGTTGTTTAAGAATGTGTATATATTTTAAATTTGTGATGTTTGGGTAAGAATTAGAGAGAAAAAAGAAATAAAGTGCTTTTCTACGATTCGTTTGTCAACCATCACCGGGAATAACTTCCAGTATATAGGTTGCCCTTAATCAATGTGAGCTAATGCGTAAAAGCAAAATGAAATGCAATGATTTTAAACCCAAATCGAAATGTAGAATTCAATGCCACAAATGGATGAACATGAGAAGGGATGTTCTTTCACTAATGCAATACTAATGAAAGGGAATAAATGTTCATTTTAAGCACCAAAATACAATTGATTTTAGACAATAGAAGAGAAGAAGATTCCAAGGGAGAAAGTTTAATATAAGAAATTTTTAGAAAAGAAACAAACATACAACGTTTTCACCTAGAAATGAAAGAATGCAAAGAACCCCGAATGGGTCCCACTGAGTGTGCCAAAATGTTTCACCTAATTCTAGAGCATTTCTTTGAATGTTGATGAAACAAATAAGGGTAATGGGTTAGGAGGAATACCTATTAAAATGTTGGTTGTAGGTTGTTGTGTGCATATGACTTTTGAATCCACAGCTGATCGTGAGAGCTTCCTTTTTGCTTGGAGGAACTACCTGGAATGGAAAACAATACCACCAAATAAAATTTAAACAATATATGCAGTGGACTTCCTAGCGTGTGCTAGATCTAGGAAGTGTGATACTTCCTGATTGTCAATCCACTGTTTAAAGAAAATTAATGCGAGAAATAAAAGAAATCCTAATGTAGTTAAAATGATTTAGGTATCTCATTCATCTACAATAAGCAAATTTGTTCACAATAGGCTAGGATATGATTGAATCTGAAGGTCAAGGTCACTGTCAAGGTATTGGTATTGGTCAGGGTGATATTCAGGTGGTTTTGGGTATTTGGTGGAAGTTTAGGAGCTCTATTCTTGGTTTCTAGTAAAAGACACAGAGACCAACATCGGTCTAGTATGACCGGTATTGGTTTAGGCTAACTCGGTGATGGTTGTGGGTAACCGGTGTCGGTATGGTCGGGTACATGAAACTCAATAAAACTTGGTTGGGTGATAGATCTGAGATTAGATGAAGATGGAAGGGCAATGGAAAGATTCGTATGGATCTGAGGTATGCATAGGAATGATTAAGGTATAGGTATGGGTAATGTAAGGGTGCGGATAAAAATATGGTCAAGTTTGTATGGAGGTAAATGATGGGGGAATGGAAATGAGAGTAGAAACTAGTAACAGATGTGAAAGGATCTACCAAATGATAAATGGATAAGTGTTGGTTAACAAAACTTACTATTTGTACGAGCTTGATGCCTGGTTGGTAATGGTGGGTGATCAAATGGAATGAACTTGATGTAGTGTTGGCACTTCCCGCATGCTCCCGTGAAGGCAGATGGTTGTGTGATTGCTTCAGGTACTAGGCTATGGATGCTCTGATGTGTATACTAATGTTGGTTTTGCTTGCATGCAGCTTTGGTTTCGTCACTTGTTCTCAAAAGATGTGATTATCTCTCAGAAATGTGTCAACCTTAAAATAAGGTTATTTTTGGGATTAAATGGTAACCGATGACGGTTCCAGCTTAACCGGCGGTGGTTAAGGGTAACCACCTTAGTTAGGGTGGGATTTCCTAGGTTTACTAAACTAGGTAGATCCCCTTGATTTTATGGGATCTCGTTTCATTTTACTCCTCGATTAACATGGAATCTTCCTTCTAACGTGTGGGAAAGTGGTTAGAGGGAATATATGCATTGATTTTTAGGGTTTGGGTAGGTCTTAATTAGTTATGACAACTTACTAAGAATAGGTCTTAGGGTCGTGGGGTAGATGAGGTGGATATGTGGGCATTATCCCGATTAGGATATTTAAATAATAAATATTGTGAGGATAATGAATTAATTTAATTTAATTAATTAAATTAATATTAGTGCGGGATGAAAGGGGCCATGGTTAAGTGAGTATGTTTAAGGTGTTTATTTGATGAAGGACCAAAGGGGAGTGTGACCTAATTTTAGTGTCTACACACTGGGTTTACGGTTTAGGTTTTAGTCTTAGGGCATATAGTCTAAGGTTTAGGGTTTATATTTTAGGGCTTGGGTATAAGGGTGTAGGGTTCAAGGCTTAGGGTTTAGGGTTTAGGGGTCGGGGTTTAGGGTTTAGGGTTTAGGGTTTAGCATTTAGGGCTCATGGTTCATGGTTTAGGGTTTAGGAATTATGGCTTAGGGTTTAGGGCTTAAGGCTCAGGGTTTAGGGATCAGGGGTGAGGGCTGAATGTTTAAGGTTTAGGGTTTAGGGTTTAGGTTTTAGGGTCTAGGGATCATGGTTAAAGGTTTAGGGTTTAGGGTTTAGGGCTTAAGGTTTACAATTTAGTGTTTAGGTTTATGGCATATGGTTTAGGGTTTCAATGATTGTAGAAGTTAAATGCTAAAAGATTTAGACTAAATGTTGAAATCCTAAAAATTACCTATGTACTGACTATATTATACTTTTAAAAACTATCTCCTAAACCACGACTCATGGAGCTGTGAGACTAATTCCATAAGGTGCGAGTGACCTTAATTTCTTATTTACATAAATAAATTTAAATGAAAAAAATTATACTTAAAACATTTATTTATGTAAATAGAAGCATGTCAAAAGCATACATAATGTTTATACTACACAGAACGCGTACGTGTTTTACGTTTTCTCTTTTCCCAAGCCATGCCTCAAGGCTTGGGATCCAGCTGATCCCGGGCCCGAGGCATGGATCTACACAAACACAACAAACAACATGTTTTTACAAGAAAATGTAAAAATTCCACTTCCTCTATGATAAATCAAAATAAAACAATCGATCCATTTTAAAAAAATTATACCACGACGTAGAGCAGAGTCTCTTCTTTCTAAAAATATATATTTTTAAATTTTTTGACTAATATAAGGTTTCCATATTATTTATTCTCTAACTATGCCTTTTAATAGCTATTTTTTGAAGTGTAAATATGTCTATCTTTCATGGTGTATCTTTTTTTTGGGTGATCAAAATTTAAAAAAATTATACTAGCCCAAACTAGGCATAATTCTATACATATTCAAAAAAATCTATTTTTCGATATTTTTGAGGTAATTGGGGGCACGGTCGGAGCTTGGTTATTTTTCAAAACATAAAATTTTTGTACTAGAAAAATCATAAATAAAAAAATATTTGCTAAAAAATCTTTAAAAAATGGAGCCCAAACTAGATGCTCCTAGCTATCTTTCTATCAAAGGGTTTTCAAAAATACTAAATGGTGCTCAAAAAAGGTGGGGGCACAAAAGTCACTCTATTATGTTTTTAACAAAAATAGGAGCATCTATTGGTATTTTAGTTGTTTGACCCACTTAAACTTATCCGTTTGCAATAAAATTCAATATCTTAGAAACTAGACTCAAAATTCTACGATTTATATTTCTACAACATCTTTCAATTTTGAGTGTAACTATTTCAAAAACTTGTACAAGTTGAAGTTTTTTTTTTTTTTTTTCAGAAAAATGCATCCACTTAAGACCCCCTTTTGACCCCCCAACTTGGTGCACTTACCCAAATACTGAATCAAATTCATTACCATGTTTTCCTACTCTTAGGATTCAAAAACTTACTCATTAAATCTAGAATTCACTTTAGTTATTGGGAAACAACCCTCCTTTCATATAACCCTAACAACCCTACAACACCTTACAAAATCGTAAACATGAGGGAGTTGATGAGGGCTTTGGTAATGCCTTTGTTATTATCAAGCCCCTTGGAATTTGAATCGTTTAACAATAAATACACAATTATAATGCAATTCAACATGCAATCTAGTCTTATGCAAGAATCCCAACCTAATTCTTTCAATGTATACAAGGATTAGTAAATGTAAAATGTTCTTTTCTAAATACTTAACTTTTTCTTTTGGCATGGGGATACTTATAATCAAAAATGGTCCACCGAAAAGATGACCATAATCATAGTGGCATGGTTTTGGTAATCCAAAACTACAACTAATCAGTAAAAAAACCTAGATTGACAAAAATTATGAGAAGAGAGAAAGTTATCATGATAGAGAAAATTAGAAGAATGAGAGGTGGAAAAGGTCAAATAAGGAAGAATAAAATGTTGACAAGAGAAACAAATTCAAATGATTATGGGTCATTTGATATAAATGGTTTTATTTAGATTTTCATTTGTTTTATTGTATGCAGGCGTGCATTTCTTTATGAGACACTATACGTACCCAAAATTGTAAGTCATCTGCGGAGCAGCGTAATAAGTGCCCCAATGATGATCTGAGTCTCCTCATGAAGTGTTCGAGATCCGTAAAATCCCTCGGGTATGCGTTAACATCCCGCATGCCCCGCTTAGCCCCCGTCCACCGTTTTCCCCCTTTTTCTTCTTTCCTTGCCTTTTGATCTTGATGGCAAACCGCCGCCCCATAGGGCGGCGGCCCAGTCACTGTGGCCGCCGCCACATCGGGCGGCGGTCCTATAACCGCCGCCTTTCGGCCCAGAGCGGCGGTCCTGTGCACGTTTTCCAGAACGTTCTTTGACGCGACTTGCGTGAAATATCACGATTCACCAGCTTTTCCTTGCTGACTTGAGCATGCATTTATGTTTTCGGTCCCCTGGAATAGTGTTTTTCCTTTGTTTATTGTTTAGGAGTTCAATTTGGTTTTGGTTCTTGGGTGTTTGGATTCCTATAAATGCATGGTTTGTGCACATGCAAATGGTCTGGAGTTTCGGTCTGAAGCTTGGCTAGATTTTGAAGTTTGATCTTTGCTCTCATTCCGTCATTTTAGTGTTTTAGTTAGTTAGCTTGTTTAGAAGCCATAGCTTGAATTCACTTGCATCTTTTGTTAAATTGCTCAGCTGTTGGTAAGCCACAGACCCATCTTGTGCAGGCAGTGCTGTTATCTCATCCAAATCCAGTTAGAAACTTGCCTCTGAATTTCTTTTGCTGTAGATTTGCTTTCACCATATCTTGGTGTTCTTAGTTCAATTCATTATATGCCTGGTTAGCTTTATTCAGCTGTTGGTAAGCCACATATCCAACTTGTGCAAGCAGTGTCTTTATTTTATCCAATCTATTGGAACCGAATAGCTTAGGAAGCCATTAAAGTTGTAGGTTTTGCTCTTCGTATAGGATAGTTACAGGTTCTAGTCGCTTCATGTTGCATGGCTCGCAGTAAAATCCCGCTAGGAATCGCATAAGCCAAGCTCTGCACTCTTACGCTATCCCTCTCCTACTCGCATTTTCGGTCTGCATTCTAAGCTGTCCTTGTCCCAAAATCTACTCCTATCGGTGCTAGCATTACATGCTTTTCTGGATCCACGTGAACACGAAAGAACGAGGAGATCATACTGAGGGGACGAGATCACACACACCATCGGATTCGCCACTGTTCTACGAGAATCCAGGTTTTAAATTTCAAATTTCTAGTTAGAATCATATCAAATAGAGTAGTTAATCACTTTATTTCAATAAATTATATTCTCGATATTTCCAGGGAAGCTGTGGGGATTGATAGTTTCTGAGAAACTATGATTCACTCCTCACTTCTGAGGTAGGATCGAGAATCTTGCAGGTAGATTAGACAAGCTATTTTATTTATTTAGAGTAATTCTACAAAATCACACAGGCAAATAACTACACTCGATTATCTTGTCTGTTTCAAATTATTGTTTAGTTATTATTTCTAGATACGCTTAGAATAGTTTGCTTTCCTTAAAAATTATTAAAAGTTTTCTTAGAAGAATAAAAGTTATACTGATTAGATTTATTTCACATAGTTAGAATTTGTTTCATTACTGATTAGGTTTGCATTTTTTGTTTCGTATGACAATCACGGGACCTCAGAGCCTGGGGAATATATATTTGAGCCAATCATGCCTCAACCAAACCTCGTCACAGCAATAGTTGATTGATACTGACCAAAATCTCGGGATACAAGTATTCCGAACAACCACAGATTTACAACAGATCAGTTCTCAATTAAGAGGATTAAACATAGAAGACGACCAAGCACACACATTTTGGTCGAACCAACCAAACTATAGATTGCCCTAGGCAAAGCACTCACATGACTGTAGAAGGGCTCGAAAGAGAACAAACATTCGGGTGCGATCCTTTAGTTCCACAGCCAGACGCTGGAGACACCCTCGTAGATATAGATACCAGCTTAAGAATCCAGGTTGCGAAAACACCTGTGAGGTATTCTGAGAAGATTGCACAACTATTGGTTCTAAACATAGAAGCTGAGAAAGCATACGATTACTGGATACTAGGGATTAGAACTTGATCTCGCGTATGACTATAACAGGACCGCAACAACCGAGAGTCTATGGTTGTGATCCACAGATCCCACAGCCCAACGAGTCCGCAAGTCAATTAGATATAGACACTAACCTACGCGCCTTGGTATTCAGGTCCACTCCACTTCCACCTATCATCATCAAACAACTGTCCTTACTAGATATAGCTGCTAACGAAGCTAGGGAATTCTAGACTAGGCCAGAAAATCGTCCGTAGAGTCAATTATATTCATCATCCACCATATGACCTTATCAGGAGACATACACGAAACTATCCCAGGTCATTTCCCACATATTCCGCAACCCATAGATCGAATCACGCCAGAGCTCGATATTGATTGGAGCCTTCGAGCAGTCATCCTTGCTGATCGATCTATCACACTAGTCCAAGTTAGAAGGGCCTTCTTTTCCTTAGATTCACAAATTCCACTAGTACGTGTCGAAGACATTAGACTGCCTAACTAGTTTGTCTGCATATTCTACCCCCACCGGCTGTCTCGGCACGACCTCGGGAGGTCGGGTACGCGGAAGAGTCACTTGTAGATTCCCATGCTCGCTTGTCACTTTTCCGACGTCATGAGACACCCCTTTCATGGTTTACATTGCATTAGAAATTAATTAATGTATAACATTAATTACTTATTAATGGGTTAGTTAAGTATGTTAGTGATTAATAAAAGTTAGCTCTGGTCAAGTAGATGAATCTTATATTATAAGGGGCTTTTTGTAACTTTTTATTTTACAAATTAAATACATGATATAGTGCGATGTTCTAAATTAATAAAATATATGGTACACTTAGCATTTCTAAAAGGAATGCTTGAGAAGATTGTTCCAAACTACAAAGATCTCAAGATGCTAATAGATCATCACATTAATTAAGATGAAAGTAATTCGACAAAATAAATTTACAAAAAAATGTTTTGTAAACAATGACCAACAATATCATATATTATATCTCATGGAACTCTATGCAGTACAATGAGAAGAGGCCTTACTTATATAGGCAAAGAAGATCAATCAAAGTGTTTCACCTATTTCTAGATCATTTCTTTGAAGTATTGACGAAACAAATAGGGTAACGTGTAGGAGTAGGAGGAATACCTATTTAAATGATGGTTGATGGGTTGTTGCATGACTTCCGAATCCACAACCGATTGTGAAAACTTCCATTTGGCTAAGAGGAACTACCTGTAATAAAAGAAAGACCACCAGAAGGAATTAAACAATATGTGCGATGAACCGCCTAGCATATATGCTAGGTCCGAGAAGTGTGATACTTCCTAGATGGTTGTCAGTCCACTATTTTAAACAATTTAATGTCAGTAAACAAAGTAAATCCTATTGTAATTCAAAATGATTTAGGTATCTCACTTAAAACACAATAAGAAATAGATCTAATCTAACAAGCTAGGCTAGAATAGGATCCAAAGGTCAAGTAACTGGTTCTGAGTCTCTACAGGTCTGACAGAGGTCTCAGGTAAATCATAGGTGGATGAAGGTGAGGTGAAACTAGGTGGGCAGGTCTCTGCTCTGGTTGTAGGGAAAATACAGAGACCGATGTCGGTTAAGGGTGACCGACGGCGGTTAGGTGTAACCAGTGCCGGTACTTTGTGGAAATCTGGGAATGCCACAACGCTTTGGGTCTCCTTTGTGATTGCACAATGGATTTTGGTCAGTTGGGATGAGGTATTGGGTGATTTAGGTAGGATTTGGAAAGATTTTAATGGGTATATGGAGGTGGAAGTGTTGGAGAAGGTCAATAGGTGGCTAGGTAAACAATAGATGATAAAATAATGATGAAATGAAATAAACCAGAGAGGTATGACGCTATACTTACTTGGATTATGATTCTTGACACTTGTGAGTGAGGGACGGAGGTGTTGATAAGAGGTTTGAAGGCTGCAAGTGATCACCAACCGAAAGAAAGCTTCTGCGCATGGGCTGCATGTAAATTCCTCTTTGCTTGGTTAGATCGGATCATGGGTGTGTAAGAGATTGTGCTTGATCTCCTTCCTTGCATGTGTGTTCTCTTTGGAATTCACTCTCTGAAGATATGTTATCTCTCTGAGATGTGTTAATGCTCACCAACCTTATTTTTTCAACTTCCAACCTTGAGAATAAGGTTTTTTTGGAGTTAAAAGGGGCAACCGACGATTCTTCCAGCTTAACGGCGGCATTGATTAGGGGTAATCGCCGGGTCAAGCGGGATTTCCTAGGTTTACTAAACTAGGGAGATCCTCTTGATTTCCTCGAGATTTCATGTCGTTAACCCACGGATTAGACTGAGAGCCTCTTGTAAGCATGCAGGAATGTGGTTAGAGGGAATGTAGGCATTGATTTTTAGGGTTTGGGTAAGTCTTAGTTAGTTATGACAACTTACTAAGAATAGGTCTTAGGTTGAGTTGGCTTGATGAGGTGTCTAAGTGAACTGTATGTGTGGGTATTATTTAAATTAAGATATTTAAATAATAAATATGGTGAGGATAATGAATTAATTTAATTAAATTAATATTAGTGAGGTGAAAGGGGCCATGGCTAGGTGAATGTGATGAAGGGTGTTTATTTGTCGAGGGACCAAAGGGGAGTGTGACCTAATTTTAGTGTCTACATTTTTCCCCTTTTTGTTGTGTAGCTTGTATTGGTAAGTGATGCTAACAAAAATAAGATGTGGTTGCCCCATGTGTGGGTGAAGGTGATCCCCCTCAAACCAGGAACAAATGACACCGAAGGAAGAATCGATGAGTGGTTTGATAAAAGGGTGAATGTGAGGAAAATGTAGGTGGGCACGGGGAAAAAAGGTTGAAAGGTCTATTTAGGTGATTCCAGGTAATGGGTCTAGGTCAAAGGTAGCAACATCACAAACGCACGCACATATATAAACTACAACACACTACCGGAGTTGAAGAGTAGGCAAATTCTACATTGTCTAAGGTCGATAGGCTTATCCAAACAAGGTTGAAGTGATTCTGGTATCCAAGGTATACGATCTGGTCAGAAACACAATGGAGGTTAGCGCGAGAATGTTTAGGTATGTTCCGATACACCAAAGGTAGGGTTAGGATAAACGGTCATGAAAATAGGCTAGGTAAGGTCATCGTGTCAATGAACATAGGTAACAGTGCCGCAAGGTATAACAAACACATGAGGGAAAAGGTCACTAGCGATGGTCCAGTCCAAATATCTAGGTCACGGTACGGGTAAGGCCAAGGTAGGGGTAAAATAATGAGTCCCCAAAGGAGGAAAAAGGTAAACAAGTAGGGTAAAGGTGGGGTGGAGTAAATGATGAGGTTTTGAAAGGTGAGGGTGACCGATGCAGGTCCCGACAGATAATGGACGTCGGTATAGGTCAACCGACGATAGGTAGTAGGGCATGCGACTGATGTCGGTCAAGGGTAACCGACATCGGTTAGGTCGGGTTGGTTATAAAAATAAAAAATCTGAATTTTTGTTATTCATTTGTTATTTTGCAAAGTGAGAAAATGACAAAAAAAGATAGAAAAGTGTCCAGACGAAACGAAACAATAAGCAGGTAGTGTGATTTGATGAGGGATTGGTTGGTGAGCAGCTGGGTCCACGGGATCAAGGTGAGAGATTTGATTGGTCGGAGGTTGCGAGTAGCTATTCGGTGATGGCAGAGGCCGAGAGGGATCAAGCTAGCCACCGGTATAGTGGCCATGCGTGCCACCAAGAAGGTGGCAGCGTGGACGAGGTAAGCACCCTACTCTACATTATGGATTTGATAGATTAGAGGAGTAGATTATTGTTATTTGTAGGTTTTTGGTTTTTGGTTTTTGTGGGTGGGTAAAAATTAAATTTGGGTATGGGGGAATAGCGGGCAAAAAGAGGAAGGGGAGGGTAGTAAATGGTATAGGTGGGGTGGGTAGAGGTCCAAGGGGAGTTTAGGTCATTGTAGGTGGGGTAAAAGGGGCAAGGGGAAGGTTTTAGAAAAGGGGGTTTTGGGAAGTTGTGGATTTTTCTGCGACAGTGACCGGCGTTGGTCAAGTGTGGCCGGCATCGATTAGGTGGAACCGGTATCGGTCACCAAACAGGTGACCAATGTTGGTTAAGGGGTAACCGTGGTCGGTAAGGGTGAACCGGTATCGGTCACCAAACAGGTGACCAATGCCGGTTAAAGGGTGACCGAGTCGGTTAGGATGAACCAGTACTGGTCAAGATTTTAGGCACAAGGGTCCAAAAGTGATGTGGGCTAGGTAGTTGAGATGGGTAGGGTGAAAATAGGGTGTAGGAAAATGATAATTGGTGAATAGGGATTGATACAGGTAAATTAATGTTGTGTTTATATTGGATGTAGGGGAGAGCACAATTACATATGCGGGACAAGGGTTTCACTGCTACTGGTGACAGTGTGCGGTGCAGTGACCCCGTTGAAGCTACAACATGTGGAGGTAGTGGGTTTGAGTGGGGTTTGCCATTATAGACATGTTGTTCGGAAGAGCATCTTGATGGTCATGCTCATTAATAGATAGGATTCCACGACCAACATGTTCCACTTGCCGACGGGTGAGATGACTATCACCCTAGAGGACGTGTTCCGGATTCTTCGGCTACCCATATTGGGTGCCTAGGTGTATTCTATCTCCTCCGAGGCCTCAGAGGAGTTGATTGGGACTATTTTTGGCAAGGGAGTGGTTGATCTGAGATTCCATAGCACTAGTTTGAGCTATGGAGAGATGTACCTAGCCCGTCTGGATGAGACAAGGCTAGTGGTTTTGTTGATGGAGGCAGTGTGCTACTATGCACTGCGCAGCCAGATGCGAGGGTGGACACTTTCCCCGATCACTGATGGGGGTTATCCACCACATTATGGTGCATGATACCTGCTTTGCCTAGGCAAAAACATTCTTGGTAGAACTATAGAGAGAGATGTGGGCATATGGGCAGGCACAGTTTAGCTATCTTTGCACATTTATTTATACCTGCACTTTGGCGTATGAGCATATAGTGTGCGTGCAACCTATAGGGATGCCTTGAGCAGATGCATTCCCACCTAGATTTATGTGGGTGGGGTACAGGAGATGGGTGCTAGTGATAGGAGAGTGGAGATCGGATAGGCCGACACATGATGTGGCCCATTTTTAGCAGTTATTGGAGGGATTTTCCAGTGGACATTATATGGAGGCCATATGTGGGATTCCCCTCATATAGGCATATGCATGAGGAGCTAGCTGAGCTCTAGCTAGAGAGGTGGATATAGGGTCACCATGCTAGGGAGGATGAGATGATCCTAGTAGACAGAGTCTGACGGTAGTTTGGGCTCTTACAGACATTCCTTCACCCTTCTCACAGTATCAGAGAGATGACGTGGAGAGGCCCTTACCTCTACCATAGCCTACAGTGCCCACAGGGGAGGAGGAGTAGCTAGTGGATTGGTGGATAGATGACACCGGATGTACAGACAGGTACAAGTAGTGGTGGGCGGCTCAGTTACTGAGCCATACCACCCATCAAAAGGGCAAGCTTAGACCTAGCTACCATTATAATGCAGAGAGACGCCCTACAGGGGTAGGTAGCTATGTTGATTACCCAATTGGGTATACTATAGACACAATTGAGGGTTCAGAGGTAGAGGTAGCAGAGCTATATGTACATGTGGCCAGTCTACAGGCCCAGATGGTTGATGTAGGAGATGGAGATGGTCAAGAGGGGGATGGTCAGGTGGTAGCCTTACAGGCTCAAGTGGTAGGTTTACAGTGGCCATCTCGCCATAAATTTGTACAATAATGGGGCCTTATAGGCCCGAGATACAGCACAAAGGGGGCACCACCAAAGACCTCGGGAGCAGCCCCAGTACACAGGAAGTGCAGGGCAGGGTTCAATAGGGTAGGTACAAGGGCCGAGACCTATGGGACCACCACAGACTATTCCTTTTTTATGGGATGCCCTAGGTGAGGTGAGATATTATTAGAACAAGCTTATGGCATCCGGGATAGATTTTATAGCCTATGTCAAGTACAGAGCATAGCAGGCGTCTAGTGAGAGGATGAGATCCCGCACTCATAGTGTGGAGAGCACAGGAGGTCAGCGAGCTCTGAGGCCCGATCAGGGAGAGGCCACCAGTGCACGGAGACCAGCTCTAGGTGAGGTGCCAGTAGGGACATAGGAGGTCAAGGGTACAAGTGACATAGAGATGGAGGACATCCGATGAGATGCCTGATATGCGGTCACCTGGTTTTTGATGTATGATAGCTATTTTTGAGATATATATATACCGGCCTGTGTCGAAGATAGTTGTATTTTTTATCACATACCAGCCTGTGTGAAAGACAGTGAGGATGTACAAGTGATTTATATATTTTGAGTATATACTGGCCTATGTGCCGAATAGATTTTGTATTATTTCAATATTTTTTTGTATATATGAGGGTGGCCTTGCATGCCGATGACATTTTGTTTTGTATATTGGCCTGCGTGCCAACATTTTTGAGATGATGGACATGATGAGATAGCCATGTATATTTGAGATACACATTATTTATTTATATGATGAGATACATGGTATTTTATTATTATTATTTTTTTGATTAGTTGATGTGCTTATGAGATTGTGATTTATGGCTTGTGTTAGATGAGATATGGATTTGTTGTTTTGGTAAGGATGTAAATTAGGTGAGTTAGGCATGGTGGAGTCAGGTCAGTTTAGGCATGGATCGAGTCAGGTCGATTTAGGCATGGTTGAGTCAGGTCATAGGCATGGATCGAGTCAGGTCGATTTAGGCATGGTTGAGTCAGGTCGGTTTAGGCATGGTTGAGTCGAGGTTGATTTAGGCATGGCTGATTCAGTCATAGGCATGGATCGATTGAGTCAATTTAGGCATGGTTGAGTTAGGTCATAGGCATGGATCGAGTCAGTCGATTTAGGCATGGTTGAGTCGAGTCAATTTAGGCATGGTTGAATTAGGTCATAGGCATGGATTGAGTCAGTCGATTTAGGCATGGTTGAGTCAGGTTGATTTAGGCATGGTTGAGTCAGGTCAATTTAGGCATGGTTGAGTCAGGTCGGTTTAGGCATGGTTGAGTTAGGCTTGTTAGGCATGGTTGAGTCGAAAGTAGGTGAAGTTGTGATTCATTATTTTTGCAATGAATGATACTATGGGTCATATGTGAGATGTGGTATAATCTATGCATAGTGATGATAGAGAAATGGTAGGCATAATAAATGTATGCTATGATAATGTTTAAAATATGAAACAACTTGTTATGTATGTGGTTTAATTTCCAATGTTGGGTATAAAAGGAAAAAAAGTTAGGTGTGATGTAATGTGAGGCACATAGAAGATGAATTGTTGAGGGTAGAGGATGGCCGAGCTAACCTCCAAGGGCCCCATGCCCTCATAGTGCTACCTACATAGTCCCGGTGAAAAGGGACCTCAGGTTGATGTAGTTCTCCCATAAGCTAGGGAAGAATATGAGGAGGTATGAAAATGAGTTGGCAGGTTTTTGGGCATGTGGTGGGTTTAGGTTTTGTTAGGTGTGGGTGGATTATAGGTAAAATGATGTAGGTGGGGTCGATTGTGGTGAAAGAAGAAGATTACCCCAAAAGTAAGCGTCGAGGACCAAGTCCTGTATAAGGTAATCAAAACGTAAACAAAGATGGTTAAAAGATAAAAGGGGGCAATAAAGCCACCTGATTGGGTAGGATCATACCGAGTAGATCATACCTTGGTGGAGGTGATGAACATAAGACCCTAAAGACATTGCATGATGGACTGTTCTATGGTGAAAAGTAGTCACATGATCACCAAATGTCTAAGTTCCAAGAAGTCCCTTGAGGTAGTAGGAAATGAGAGTGGGCATGGTTCAAAGGGTGAAGAGTAGGTAATTTTTATATGGTATGAGGTAGCATGCGCTTGGGCAAGAGATCCAAGGTCACAATGGGAAAGTCCATGACAAAAAGGTTGAGTGTTTTGACTTATAGTTGAGATAGACTGATCGATGCGGGAAGTCTATATGGGAAAAATTGAACTCCTTGAGGTCTTTGTGAAGCTGATCGATGCGGGAAGCTTCGGTTGCTCTCATTTTTTTGAAGAGCTTTACATAGTTGTCCTTCGTGGGAGCAGTCTATTTATAGTAGCAATTGTCGAGAGGAAGATGTCCTTTTGAGGGAGTCATTTTTTTATTAGAAGTTTGACTCAAGGAGTTTGGTCCCATTGTGAGGTCTTTGCAGTCATGGACAAGACCAAGGTGAAAGATAGGACTCTTGTTCAAAAGGTAAGATGAAATGACCATGGGATCTCATCTAAAGGTAGACGAAAAGTATCCATGAGAATCATGCTATGTGTAGTGTCACGGTACACATATTTAAGAGAAGATAACTAGTGATGGGTACTCACATGATTCTTGTTTAATCATTGGTGAGGTGTATGGAGTGAATAGCGCTCAAGGGATGAGCATGGAAAGAGACAAAAGATGAGGTAGGACTAAAAGTCAACAATAGAATGGTCGAAGATGCAAGGTGTTAAGGGGCTCAGGTTCGGGTTTACCCTCAAGAGAAGATAAATGATAAGCACTTGATCCATAGGTATGAGTTACGATGTATGGTCCAAGCCAATTAGGAGAAAATTTTCCGTTTACTTTTTTCTACTTTGGTCATGTGTTGATTTTATTTCAGGACAAGGTCATCGATTTGGAAGGTTCATTCATGGACACGTTTGTCATAGGAACATTTGATACATTTTTGGTAAACTTGAAGGTAATCTAGAGCGTTAAGACGACGTTCGTCTAATAACTCTAGCTATGCTAAACAGTCCTGACAAAATTCATCATCTTTGAGCATGTCATGGAGAGAAATATGGAGTGAAGGGATCTGGATTTTGAGAGGTAGAACTTCCTTCATACTGTAGACCAGAGAAAAGGGTGTGGCCGCAGTGGAAGTGCGAATACTAGTGTGGTATTCCCATAGGGCAAAAGGAATGTGCGTATGCCAATCCTTCCTAGTATCGTTAACCACTTTCATAAGAATTTTGTTTAAGGTTTTGTTAGTGGTTTCAACTTGGCCATTGGTTTGTGGGTAATAAGGTGATGAGAAACTAAGCTGAATGCCGAAGGTGTCACAAAGTTTTTGCAATGTTTTGTTTTTGAATTGTTTTCCATTGTTAGTGATGAGGCGATGAGAAACACCAAAGTGACAAATGATGTGGTGGTTAATAAACTCACATATTTTCTCAGCTTTCATGGAGATGAGTGGTATGGATTCCACCCATTTTGTATAGTATTTGATAGTAGTGATGATCCATTGATGGCGTTGGGACGAATGAGGATTGATTTCTTTGACAAGATCCAAACCCCATTGAGAGAAGGGCCAAAGGTCACGAGGACTTGTAAGGCATGACTGGGTGTAGGATGAAGATTGGAATGTTGTTGGCATTTTACACAATGTTTGACGTAGTCGCAACAATCATGGTTAAGGGTCAGCCAAGAATAGCTTAGGCCAAGAATACGCTTAGTAATAGCAAGGCCACTTTGAAGTGTCCTCCACATGCCATCATGAACCTCCTTGATGGTATAAGGATTTTCAGAACTCGCGAGGCATTGTAAGAGAATACCATCAAAGCCACACTTATACAGGAGTCCCCCCAGGATAATGTAACGAGAGACCTTTTTAAGGAAGGCGCGTTGTCCATTACGGGTGAGATCAGGAGGTAAGATGGAGAGAGAAAGGTAGTGGAGTATTGTTTATACCAAAGGTCACTCAAGTTAAGGGTAGCGGTTCGATCAAGTAAACATCATGAGGTAAATAAGAAGGTGATTGGAGTCATTGTACGGTGACAAATATTGTAGAATCGGCAGGTGAAACGGTATTTGGGAAGCTAAGTAGGCCATGGTATCTCAAATTTGTTGGTTGAACGTGGGATGGTTTGAAGGGTGTAACGGTCAAAGGTGGTCAAAAGTATGTCTACATGATGTTTATACTTTTGAAGTATCTTGTTATGACATTGGTACATACCATTGACTTGGTTTACGACCAATTGAGAATCACCAAAGATGTTGATTGATTTGACATTGAGGGCATAAGTAGCTTGGAGACCAAGTACGAGTGCTTCGTACTCGCAATGTTGTTGGTGCATTCAAAATCTAATTTAAAAGAAAAAGGCATGGGCTCACCATCAAGAGGAATGAGGATAATACCAGCCCCACCCCCATGCTGACACTTGGAACCATCGAAAAAGAGTGTCATTTGGTAAGGAGGTTTGTCCAGGGAAAGGGTAGTAATTGACTCATCTAGAAAGTCAAAATTAGAGGGTTGATCCCCAGAAATAGGTGCGTCAGCCAATTGGTCGGTGATAGCTTGGCCCTTGATGGAATTTTGATGAATGAATTCAAGGTCAAGATCAGATAAAAGCATAAGCCATCGTACGACATGCTGATTTTGATAAGGTTTGGCGTACATGAAGTGTAAGGGGTTGGTGTTGGTCACAACATAGGTTTGTGGTTGAGTAGGTAATGACAGAGTTTGGTGGAAATGAAAACAAATGCTAAACAAAGTTTTTTAGGATGGTTTTATCAGGTTTCATAGTCCAAAAGAGTATGACTTATGTAATAAACCACCAGCTCCTTGTGTTGCTCATCTTGATGAGTAAGCATGGCTCCCAAGGAATGATCTGTAGCTGATATGTATAGGTAAAAAGGTTGATCATATTTAGGTGGAATGAGCACGGGTGATTGGAGAAGGTATTGTTTCAAGGTCTTAAAGGCTTTTGGACAGTCATCATCCCATTGAAAGGATACATCCTTCTTGAGAAAATGATGAAATGGTTGACATCGATAAGATAATTATGAAATGAAACGGCGAATGGACTACAATTTACCTTACAAGATACAGAGTTGTCAAAGGTTAGTAGGTGGAGGCATTTCGAGAATGGCCTTGAATTTAGTAGGGTCAACTTCTATACCATGGAGGGAAACAATAAATCCTAGGAGCTTTCCTGAAAGAACCATGAAGACGCACTTCTTAGGTTGAAGGTGGATGTAATATTTAATGAGGTGGTCAAAGATGGTTTTGAGGACGGTTAGGTGCACGGAGAAACATTTAGATTTAGCCAAGAGATCATCCACTTATTCTTCAAATATGTGATGCATGATGTCACAGAAGATGTAAGTCATAGCCCGCTGATATGTGGCACCAGCATTTTTAAGGCCAAAAGGCATGACTCGATAGCAGAAGGTCCCCCAAGGGGTGATGAATGAGGTTTTGTGTTGATCTTCTAGAGAAAGTAGGATTTGGTTATAACTCGAGAAGACATCCGTGAGTGATAGCATCTCGTGACCAGCGGTAAGGTCAACCAGTTGATCAATACCGTAAGTAAGGAAAGTTGTATTTTGGGTAGGCTAGGTTAAGGTCACGGAAGTCCATGCAAATGTGGAGTCCCCCAGCGCTTTAGTAGACAGGATAGGGACAATGTTAGAAATCTAATGAGGATAATCAATGGGCAAGATGAAGGAAACGGAAAGAAGGCGCTGAAGTTCTTCTTTGAGAAGAGTAATGTGAGGGTGCATTTTCCTCGCTTTTGTTTGATGGGTTTAGCATCGGGAATGGTTACAATATTATGGACCACGATGGTGGGGTCAATACTTGAGGGCATGTCCGTGTAAGACCAAGTGAAAGCGTGGTTATGATCTCTGAGAAAAGAAGTGATGGCTTCCTGTTCGGCATCATCTAAAGATTATCTGATCTTTAGGATGTGCGAGTCGTCCTGAGTATGAATGTTGATCTCCATAGTCGATTCATTCAACATGGTTTTTGTCTTAGAGGGTAACGACCGATGAATATATGAGTCTTTTGCACCAAGGTAGGTGAGTATGAATTCATCATCTTGACATTGAATGACTATAATTGAAGGTATGTCATCATCGATCATCTTAGGATACAGGAAGGGAAGAGTGGAAGGGGCCTCGCCCTCACATTGATAAGTCAGAGGCCCCAAAGAAATGGTGTTTATGATTTTTTTTTTTAGGAGGGATAGATTCAGGATCCATCGACTCCGTCGGTGAAGGTGGTGATGAAGGTGGAGCGGGTGAAGAAGGTGGAGAAGGGCTAGTGTCCTTAATGAGTTCAATGCGGGCCTATTTGGTAGGTGGTTTAGGAAAGCCGATACCACTATGGTCGTTATGTTTGTAGGTGGTACATGGAATAATGGTATGGTGACCTTGCTCATAAAAGCTAAAACCAAAACCCTTCCATGCACATCGGTGCAGGAAGGTGTGGGAAAAATGGTGATTGGTAAGTGATTGGAAGTCAGCGGAAAATGGGTGGGTTTGTGATGGTGGTTCGGGTGTGTAAGTGGTAGTATCAAGTCCCCCATAGGTGAGACTAGTACGAAGGTGAGGAGGACCATAAAGGAGATGTTCTCCTATACGGTGATCATAGTGAGGGTGTTGGTGAAGGCTTCCATACTCTTGTGGAGTAAGAAATGTGTTGACACTATATAGGCAGTACTCCCCCAGAGTGAGGCGTTGAAAAACACCTTCCAAGGGATCAGTGGTTGGTATGTAGGTAGCTGGTATGGATAATGTGTTGGAGGTCGATGTAGAGGTGGAGTTAACGGATTGGGAAGCGATGGGTCAGCTGTGGAGGTTATGGAAGGTAGGAATGGAGGAGGTATGTGCGGTAGAAGTAGTGATTGTACCGGTAGGTGGAGGTGTAGGTGAAGCGGTAGCGGTTGCGGAAATAGTCACTTAATAGGTATGAGCACATCGTTGGGTTGGTAAAGCATGTTGCATGTTTTAAAAGGTGATGGGTCAACCCAAATGGTATATGTGTGTGCTTCATGTTCAAACTTTACACAGCGATGCAAAGTGGAAGGAACACAACCCATGACACGGATCTAGGGTTTGCCAAGTAGTAGGTTATATTGGAATTCCCCCTCTAAGACATAAAATAATTTTGGAATAGTACGGGGCCCACGTGAATGTGGAGGATGACAAAGATGCCTATTGTAGAGGTGATAAGCGTCATTGAATGAACGCAAAATGACCGGATGTTTATGCATGTAATTGTCGGTATGCGCATTTGAACAAATGCATGGGATGAAATGATGTTAATGCTAGCGCCCTATCAATCATCACACGATGTACTCGTATGTCATCGATGTGGACAAAGATGAAGAGGGTGGTCAGGTCATCATTTTGGTGTGGTGCGATCTCTTCCTTTGAGAAGCTAAGGAGGCTACTTGGTGAATGGGGTGGGGTGAAGATGAAGGTGGTAATCTGGTGAGAGGCGTTACATGATGGGGTGTGATAATGGAGGCTACAGTGTAGGGTCATTGGGTAAAACCTCAATATATTTAAGAACCTCCATGAGAGCTTGACGATGGGATTCGATGTTTGGATGAGGTCATATAAGGACATTTTGCGGGGAGACTGATGTAATTTTTGAGCATGGTGTGATGTGTGATGCCATTAGAAATGGGGTACATGGGGCCATGGATAGTGATTTTAGGTATGGGTGTAGATGGTATGTTGGGTATAGGATTGGTTGGTGGGTCAGTTGATTTTTCTTTGCCCTTATCCTTCTGAGCACGTGTAGTGATGTGTATCATGTTGATATGAGGGGAGTTGGAAAACGGAGAAGGTGTAGGGTGAGTGGTATAATGACATGATGGGTAAAAACCTACCGGAGGAGAAAAACCCTGTGAGGTGAGTTGGGTGCAACGAAATTTGGGTGGTGGCATGGAAAGTTCTCTTATGCAAACCATGTTAATTTTGAATTTTGGGGGTGGCTCTAGGATCTATGAGGGTGGAGGTTGTGGTCATTGAGTGGGTAGTGTGGGAATGGGTGTTGGTGTAGTAGGATCCTCATTGAGAAGGTCGTCATCATCAAAGTTGGCCTCTAGAGGACACAACTAGATAAAGACGGGTTTCAAGGCCTTACAGTTCTCCACATCGTGCCCTGACACACGATGGTATGCAAAAATTTTAGTATCGTCAAACCTTTTTGGCTTGGGTTTGAGGGGGTGGTAAGGTTTGAGTGGCGGTAATGTGATGAAAAAATTCTCAAGGAGGTTGGTTAAAATTTTGGCATAGGACCCTGCGAGTGGATCGCAATGGGAAGTGAACGTGGCTTTCGGTGTAGGTGTAGGTGATTGTTGAGAATAGTATTTGGAAGAGGAGGGGGTTGAGCTATGGGTTTGTGTGCTGGCGTAGTTTTGGGTGTTAGTTCTATTTTTTTAGGTATGGGTATAGTAGGTGAACGGGTAGGAGGGTGTGTGGTTGTTTTGACTACCTTGTTGTGGGGTAGTGGAGTTTTTCTTTTGGGTTGCACCTTCTTGGGTAAAGGTGATGTGGGTGTACGAGGTCTAGAAGGAAAAGTAGATGGGGAAGAGGGTGAGTTACCCATGGGGATAACGGGGGTGTTGTGAAGGTAGATGACGCGGGTCATGCTTGGGGTGTGAGAGACAACGACTGAAGTGTAGTGGGTAGTGAAGCAATAACTGAGGGTATTGGAGGTATGGGTGGTAAAGATGTTGTAGGTGTGGGTGTAAGTCATGTTGGGCATCTAGGTAGGTTAGAGGTTTGTGAGGAAGGAATGGGTTGTTGTGTTTTTGGTTTATTGATGGGTGGAGGTTTCTTGACCATGTGGGGAAGCTGAGATCCTAAGACGGATGGGATAGGTGCAGGTGTGATTGGCGCAGCCGGGGTATGAGGTCGATGGGTTTGGTTCTTCTGTTTGGGTGTAGGAGTAGGTATGGTGTTGACTTTGGAGGATGTAGCTAAATCTAGTTTGATAGGTGGATGAGTAAGGTTGGTGGTCGGGGTGACCCCTAAAGTGGTAATAGGTTTAGTCGAGGCAAATGTTGTAGGTATGGGTTTGGGTTTAGGTGTAGGTTGAGTTATGGGTAAGGGTGTGGTTTGAGCTATAACAGGTGTCGTGGAAGGAGTTATGATAGAGGTGGTTGTGTTTGGTTTGATTGGTCAAATATTTTTGGGTAGATAGTGGAGGTATCAGTAAGTGACCTCTGCATCTGCGTTGAGACAGGAAGCAAAAGGCGTCCCCATAGTAAGGCTCTATCCACATAATCTAAGTGATTGGCCAAATGTGAGAATGGCACATCTGTAGGTGGAGTTGATGAGGACCTAATGGAAATTCTTGTAAAATGTGTCTTAGAGATGGGAAATTGGCTAGCTTCAGCTTCCATGGGTAAGAGAGCCGAAAGTAGGTCTGCAGGATTTTGGGTAGTGGATGGAGAATGCTCACCAAGAGGCAACGGTATCTCAACTGGGTCTATGATAGGTGGAGGAGATGATGGGTGCTCCTCTATAGGTGGAGGAGGTACTGTGGGTAAAGGTTCTCTAAGTGGAGAAGTTAGGGGTGAGATGGTCTCAATGTTAGCAGAAGACTCCTCCGTAGGTGATGAAGGAGATGAAAGATGTTCCTCTATGGGTGAAGGAACAAGGGAGGTTGGTTTTGATGTGGAAGGAGGATTTCAGGCTAGGATTTCCTCTATGGAAGGAAAGTGAGGTAATTGGGAGGTGACAGGTATGTCATTAAAGATAGTGTGGACCTCGCGGGTATGGGTATCATGAGTTGAGGTCTCATCGGTTTGATCGAGATGAGGAAATGGTTTCTTGAAGATGTGTAGGTTTTGGTTAGTAGGTGCATTAGGATTATCCATAGTTAATTCACCTTTCTCAAGCATTTCTTGGAAAATATTCTTGAAAGTGATGCAGTTTCCGTCACTATGACCCTTTACTCGATGATAATTATAGAAATCATGTTCTTTATACCATGTGGGCATGGGGTGAGCAGGATCAAAACCAGTGTGTGGTTTTATGGGTGGAAGGGTAATGGCCCTGGCTTTGATAAGCTTTTCTAAGATAGAACAATAAGGTTCCCCAATTGGGGTGTACTTCCGTTGCTCTTTTCTGAATTGAAAAGTCTGGATGGGTGAGAGATTAGATGAGGGGGTAGCCTGATTTGATGAATGTGTTAGGACAGCCTTGAGTACCATTACGTTAGTGGTGCCCTTATATTTTGAATAATTGGTTTGTGGTTTGGAAGAAGAAGAGGTATCATTCGAATTGAATGCTGAATTATTATTGCGTAATTGGATTTTCTTCTCTTCGATGGCTCGAATCTCTAACTTTCGTGCCATAGTGAATGCTTCGTCGAATGTTCGAAGGTTTGGACCTGCAAGGTCGGTGAGATATGCCTAGCACAAGCCCATGTGAAGAGATTGATGAGTTCTGTTTGTGGTAGTTGGAAAGTAAGTTGGTTGATCAGGCTACGACATCGAGTGACAAAATCCATGATAGATTTGTCCTCATACTTACGACACGCAGACTATAGGTTGGTCATGGTAACCTTCTTGACGATATTGATAGAGAAATGGTCCAAGAAGGCTTGGGCTAACTAATTGAATGAGAATATGAAGTTTCTAGGTAACCAACTATACCAATCTAATGCTGGTCCAGTGAGGGACATGGGAAAGGTTCTCAAAAGCAAGGCATCATCATGAGTGATCAGATAACACCCATGTTTGAATGACCGCAAATGTTGTTGCGGGTATTATTTGCTATTGAAACGATTGAATTTAGGAATTTCCCAATGCATGGGGTATGAGTGGATAGGAATGGATGGGTGGATGGGCTCATTACAAATCTCGTCATAGGTGAGAGTGTTGTGGGAGCCTAAAACCAATGCCTCCAATGTTTGCATCTTGTCCAACATCAATTTAATTAGGTCGTTGGTGGGTTGTGATGATTGGGTGCCTCCTATAGCATGAGAGGGTTGGTTTTGGGCATATAACAGGGGTGGCACTCTAGTGTATGGGGATGCCATGTAGGTTGATTGAGAAGAAGGTAGTGAAACAGGGGGTACGTACAGGATGTATAATGGATGAAACAAGAGGTTGTTGGTAGTATGTATATGGAGGTGGAAGGGTTGTGGTAACCCTAGTGGCAATAAGGGCTAACGATTGTGGAATGGAAAGGACCACGTTCTGAAATGGGGTAGGGGTCACCGACATTGGAGGTGGTAATGTAGCTACGGGTATGTGTGAGACATTAGGGGTGGATGAGGTTGTGTTTGGGGTAGTTGGTGAGGGTACGGTGGATGTAATGGGGGTGCCATGGAGGTAATGAGACACAAAATTCATAGCGGGTATAGGACCTAGTCTGTGAAACGACCGGTGATAAATTAGATGCGGGCAACATGGAGCCATATGGGGCTGATGCAGAGTGGGTGCAAGAGTCGGGGGATAGATACGTGAATGCCGTATATCAACTGACTTGAGGCATCTCGAGTGGATGAGTGGGAAAGGTAAAACTACAAAGTGACATGGTTTTGGTCAAGGAGTTGTGTGAACTCCTCATCTTCGATAGCGATAGTGATAGGTTGGATGGGATCCATGGCTGGTGATAAAATGGAAGGTGTAGAAGGACTAGGTGAGAGTGGTTGACAATTGGCGTGAAATAAGAGTACGATTGCTTGTCTTCGGGTCAGCACCATGTGAAACAATACTGATCGATCGAGGGTACTTTCTCTGTAAATGACACAGAGAACAACAAGAACAGGTGAATCTGGCGGAAAAAAGTGGATTAGGTACCAAATGATGGTTGGAATGTGAAATAGGCTAACCGATGCCAGTTAGGGAAAACTCGACGCTAGTCAAGGGTAACTGCACGGTCACTGTAGAAAATGGACAGTGAGTGAAAACCCAAGTAGAAGGTAAAATATGATAGGTATGCCAAATTTGATGATGTTTACAACATCAATGGGTATGATGGTAGTGACAGGGACTGTGAAAAGTGGAAGAAAATGAATAAAATGTCCTTTTGGGTAGGTTAAAAAAGGACCTGGAACCGACGTCAATTGGGGTATAACCGACGGCGGCCCAGAGAGGGTAACCGATGATGATTACTGTGAAATTGAAATAGTGATGAAAGAAAAGTGGTTGTGAATTAAAATATGATGTAGAATCGACCTATAATTCTGATAATGATGATGATATGGCACAGGCGCACTTAGGTGAAGCCGGAATACACCAAATGTGATGAGGAGCATGCAAGGATGAACAAAAAATTAAGAACGTGATCTCTCACCTCAAAATGCAAGCCAAGAAACACTAAGAAAAATGCGATCCTAGGAGTGCCCTTTTCTATTATGTTTTTTTGGCTTATGTTATTTAGGGACTGACACATGAGTTGTGAAATAGAGTTTTTTGGTGAGGATGGCTTCCTACGAAGAAGGAGATCTAAAAGGTGAGGTTTCGTATGTTATGGTGGGGGCAGCTTCGCTTATGAAGTATGATTTGACAGAGCAATGAGCTAGGTGCCCACCTTGTCTTTGTGATTGTGTGATCAGCTACAACTTCTTCCAGGTAAGATGTTGTTTAAGAATGTGTGGATTTTCAATTTTTTGTGAGGCTTGGTAAGACTCAGAGAAAGAGAAAAGGAAAGAAGTGCTTTTCTATGATTCGTTTATCAACCATTAGCTGGTCATGACTTCTAGTGTATAGGTTACCCGCAATTAATGTGAGCTAATGCGATAAATCAGAATGCAATGCACTTATTTTTAAGCCCAAATCGAAGTGTGAAGTTGGATGACACAATAAGATGAAGAGGAAGAGGGATTCTCTTTCACTACAATGCAAAAAACATGAAGAAATGGTTCTTTTTAATTACACCAAAAGAAAGGTTTCCTTTAGAGCAAATAGAAAGAAAAGGTGGGTTACCAAGGAAGAAGATTAATGTGTATGCTTTTCAGAAGGGAAACAAACACAATTTTTCCTAGGAATGAATGAAATGCAAGGAACCCTGGATGGGTCCCACTGGTGTGCCAAAATGTTTCACCTATTTCTAGATCGTTTCTTTGAAGTATTGACGAAACAAATAGGGTAACGAGCGTAGGAGGAATACCTATTTAAATGATGGTTGATGGGTTGTTGCACACATATGACTTCCGAATCCACACATTGATTGTGAGAACTTCCTTTTGGCTAGGAGGAACTACTTGTAATAAAAACAAGACCACCAGAAGGAATTAAACAATATGTGTAGTGAAGCTCATTTAGCGTATGCTAGAGTCCTGCAGGAAGTGTGATACTTCCTAGATGGTTGTCAGTCCACTATTTTAAACAATTTAATGCTATAAAAAAATTAAATCCTATTGTAATTCGAAATGATTTAGGTATCTCACTTAAAACACAATAAGAAATAGATCTAATCTAACAAGCTAGGCTAGAATAGGATCCAAAGGTCAAGTGAATCGGTTCCGAGTCTCTGCAGTCCGACAGAGGTCTCAGATAAATCACAGGTGAATGAGGGTGAGGTGAAATCAGGTGGGTAGGTCTCTGCTTTGGGTTGTATGGGAAAATACAGAGAGCGATGTCGGTTAAGGGTGATCGACAGCGGTTAGGTGTAATTGGTACCTGTTATTGTGGAAATCAGGAATGCCACGAACAAGCTTTAGATCTCCTTTGTGATTGTATAATGGATTTTTGGTCTGTCGAGATGAGGTATTGGGTGATTTAGGTTGGATTTGGTGAGATTTTAATGGGTATATGGAGGTGGAAGTGTTGGATAAGGTCAATAGGTGGCTATACTTACTTGGATTCTAATTCTGGACGCTTGTGAGAGTGAGGGATGGAGGTGTTGATGAGAGGTTTGAAGGCTGCAAGTGATCACCAACTAAAGAAAGCTTCTGCATGGGCTGTATGTACATTCCTCTTTACTTGGTTAGATCAGATCATGGCTGGGATGGTTGTGCAAGAGAAAGTGCTTGATCTCCTTCCTTGCATGCGTGTTCTCTTTGGAATTCACTCTCTGAAGATGTGTTATCTCTTTGAGATGTGTTAATGCTCGCCAACCTTCTTTTTTCAACTTCCAACCTTGAGAATAAGGTTGTTTTGGGGTTAAAAGGGGAACCGACGGTGGTTCCGCTTAACCGATGACGGTTAGGGGTAATCAGGCGTCGGTCAAGGTGGGATTTCCTAGGTTTACTAAACTAGGAGATCCTATTGATTTCCTCAGATTTTGAGTCGTTAACCCACGGATTAGACTGAGAGCCTCTTGTAAGCATGCGGGAATGTGGTTAGAGGGAATGTAGGCATTGATTTTTAGGGTTTGGGTAAGTCTTAGTTAGTTATGACAACTTACTAAGAATAGGTCTTAGGTTGAGTTGGCTTGATGAGGTGTCTAAGTGAATTGTATGTGTGGGTATTTTTTTTATTAATGGTAAATAGTTTTGAAGGGACTATACCTTGTTTACATAGAGGGCCTAAAAGCCAGATAAAACATTAATAGGTTCCACGAAAAATGGATCAACATCGAGAATAGGTGTTAAAGCCAATTGTAACCAAGAAGTAACTATAGAAAATCAAAAGCAGAGCATGCCCCGCAATAATGCAGCCAAAAAATAGCAAAAGAACAACAAAAAGAACGATGAAAAGCAACATCTGCAACGAAGACCTCCTTTACTTCTTGGAAGTCATGGTAAGATCAGTATGTGTGGGTATTATTTAAATTAAGATATTTAAATAATAAATATGGTGAGGATAATGAATTAATTAAATTAAATTAATTAAATTAATATTAGTGAGGTGAAAGGGGCCATGACCAGTGAATGTGATGAAGGGTGTTTATTTGTCGAGGACCAAAGGGGAGTGTGACCTAATTTTAGTGTCTACACAAAGAACTAGTCAAGGCAACATATCAAGTCATACATCAAGGAAAGAACTAGACAATAAAGAACTAGTCAAGACCATAGATCAAGGAAAGAACTATACCTAACAACTAGATAATATCCTCCTAATATCTAAATAAGATAAAAGAAATATCTACAAATAAGTGGGTGAGGATAAATAAAATAGAAGGTAAATAAAGTATCTAGGTGAACATGAGCTACCTACTCTAACACCCTCCTCAAGTGAAGGTAGGGGCCCAAAATAAAAGTGGCATATCCACAATATGAGTCCTAAAGAACAAGGCATGACCAGTACTCATGTACAATATATCCAGAAGAAATATCGAACCAAAATTAGGAAATGGTAAGTGCATGGAAATGGGGACTAAAAGGGGGTCAAAAGTGGACACATTTTTCTTGAAATCAACAAAATCTGAACTTCATCTAATAATTTGGCATGCATATGATCAAAATTTGACAATGTGATAAGAATAAGTATCGTAGTTCTATAAATTATTTTTCAAATCCTTTTGGCGAAAAAGTTATCTAAGACCATGTACGAGGTACCAGTAATTTTTCATAATTTTTGGATGAATATATAATTTTTACTAATTTTCAAAGTGCACACATCCTAAAAATGAAATATTTGTGTGTACACCCTCGTAACTTTGAGAAAAATAGTTGATTTTTTAATGCATGTAGAATGGAGTTTAGATGAAGCATATTTTTTTGAAATTTGGATGAAAAAATCATAAATTGTGTACAAAAACATATGCATACATTTTGGCAAGAAAAGAAGGCACTAGTAAAATAAATTAAGGATGAAATCCTTAAACTAATTGGATTTTAGAAAGAAGTATATCGTCACCAAGGTAAAATCGAGCTTGACGTCATAGTATATATTTTTGGAATATTATGTTATAACGCATGAGATATCGGGGTGTACACATGATATTTTGATTTTTTTCTAGAAACAGATTTATTCACGGATTACATGGTCCAAACCTTCTGTTTGATATTTAAGAAAATCCAAGCCTATGGATTGGGAATTTCAATTAAAAAGAAGATGAAACGTGCTCACATTATAATGTGAGCATGCTATAACGCACTCACGTTCTTGTTTGCAATGTTGTATATGTGAATTTGGGAGAGATATATTTATTAAAATAAATATAAAGTTATTTCTTATACTTTAAATTTATTTTAGTAAATATAATAAATTAGGGTCACTCTACTAATCTCATGGCTCCACAATTCACGATTTAGGAGATAGTTTTTATAATCTAATCTGTCAGTATATAGGTATTTTTCAAGATTTCAGCATTCAACCTAAATATTTTAGGGTTTAAATTCTACAATCGATGTCTATTTTGGGAAAGAATATAGTCATTATTTAGGTTTTAGGGCCTTTTGGATTTTTTACTAGACATTTGTAGGAGTGTTAGATGTGTCAAAATTAGAATTTACAAACCTCACAACTCCCAAAGGTAGTGAAAATTGATCGAATATATGGACTCATGAATTTTCCCATGAGCATGGAGTTGAATCCATAATTTCATCTTAGAATATGGTAGAATCATACTATGGATGAGTACCTACTTTACAAGCTTAGGGCATGCATATTTAAGAGGACCACTTGAGCGATCCTCACAATCAACAATGCAAGGGAGTGACCTTGGTTCCCATGTTGGCATGTATATAATCCTTTGATCCTTATAATATAGATTAACAATAGTAAGGTGTGGGAAAGAAGATGATCTATCTAAGGACCCCATAATATCTTCATTTGTTCAATAGAATAATAAGACGTAACTTGAAGAGTTAGAAGCTAAAAGAGTGCATCACATCAATATATTTATAACACTCAACAAAAGTTAGGGTAGGAGTAGGTGAAAATGTGCAAAATCTTCCACACATTCATTTACTTTCTATGGAGAAAGAAACTTAGGAATTTCATCAAGATTTATACTAAGTAAATTAGTTACATTCTCACCCTAGTGTAGGAGTAGGAAGGTTGATTCAAGTGCCACATACTTCATAAGCAATCAAATCTACATCAACATTAAGAGAAATGCTTTTCAAATATCCTTTTGTGTTGTTGCCAAGAAACCCTTGAAATAATTTCATATATGGACAAGACACCAATGAAATAATTTCATGCATTGAAAAAAAGGAATTTTGTGAAAGTGGTAAGAGGGTGTTGTCATGCAAAATGTATGACATGAAAAATTGAAACTTTGAGCATGACAACTAAGCCCACAGTTGAATCTTTCACTTCCCAGTCACTGGTGCATCCTTCCTCTGGCCAACCTACCTCAGTCCCACTCTCAACCTAGATCAAAATAAATTATTAACAAGTTTTTAAAAAAAAATTCAATGTGCAGGGATGATTAAATACGATGATTGATGAGTTCAGTGTGACTTGATGGAAGATAACTTCCTCTGGAGGCCTAAAAAGGCCATTCTGGAGCTAATCAAACACCCTCTAGGAGAGTTCAAAAATATATTAAGCATCTAGAGGTGATATCGAGAAATATTGGAGGTATATTAGGAATATTTAGGAAAGGTTTTCTCATTCAAGGACAATCTTCTCAACAATAGGTTTTCTAGGTGCAGGGAAAAAACACTCTAATGGTGAAATCGACTTGTCCGGATAATTTCAAGAGCTCCGTAAGGATTTAAGAGGAAAAAAATAGCCACTTTGGAAATATATGTGAATCCTATACATGTTGGTAATATCCATTTTCTCTAATACTTGAAGGTTTCATGAAGAATTTCAAAACAATGCAGCTGCCCCTTTCGGTTCTAGAAAAAATGGCCCTAAATTTGCAAGCTCTAGAGATATGGTCACCACATAGTGATAGGTGAATATTTTTAAATGTTGATAAGTACCTCTTAGAATGGGTACTATCATAAATAGAATATTATTTACCATGGGTGAGGATCTCATGAGGATGGGGCCAAATTTTTTGAGTTGAAAACACCTTCCTAACACCCCAGAGTTGTGTTTTTGAGTGACGAAACTTCTAACATGAAAAAGTGGTAAAAATGAGTTACCATGAGTTAAAAACATGTTTCTAAAACCTCAAGTGATGACTTAAGTGTTTAGAAACACTATTATGAGATCTACATTGTGATGGGAATAGGATGTTCTCTTCTAATTACAAGGCAAGAGTGAGGATCACTCTCTTACTTTTCTAGGCCTCCACAATTAACCCTAGTGATCACAAATCAACTCCATGATGCTCAAACCATTTTCTAATTATATATCACTTACTAAAATAGGTATTCACCATGTAGATGGAAGGATTTATCACTGAATGAGATTCTTGTCATGTGGCCACTTGTTGGACTGAAATGAGGTGGTTGCAATGTCCTTCCTCCTTTAAAGTGTGATCACACTACAAGGTTTGAATGAGTGTTTAAGAACACTACCAAGTGAGTGACATCAAGTGAAACTCGGACAATTTATCAATCTTACATACATGGTGCTATATATGAAGATCGTTATCTTACCCCTCCTAGCTCCATAATTCTCCTCGATGGAATCAACTTCAGGATACTCATACACTTCTTTTCTCATATGCCTCTCATGGAGATAGATGATGTCTTGATCCTTCACACATGATGGTCCTGAATTCCTCAATAGCTTGACTAGCTCATATTGGCTTGTTCCTTGAAGATTTTTGAACATGATGACATAGTCAAGATATGATAATCCTCAACTTACTCCATGAGCTTCCCATTTCACCTTTAAACATGATGAAACCCTTTTTAACTTCACAATTCACTTCCCTACCAAGATGTCACATGAGTGGAAACATGCTTATAGTATCTGGACACATCTTCACTCAATTTATCCTTTTGGAATTAGGTTTCCTCCTATATATGGAAGGATTGATCCCTGAATGAGACTTGAAGAAATGTTTGAGGGTGAGCTCCATATTCTTGAACTCCAACTTCATTGAATAACTATGAAAGCCACTCCTTGAATTGCAAGATGTGAGCACATCGCCAATTATTATGTTGAATGGGAAAAATGGCTAAGTATGAGCCATGAGTAAAGGTTTGTGGCCGTGCGGAAGGGAGGCATGAAGGGGCATGCAAAAGCATGTTAAAACAATGTGTGGAGGTTCACGCCTTTGAGTAGACAAATTTTGAGACTTAGCCAATTATCCAAGATATGGCTAAGAATACAAAAATAGTGTTGGAGTATCGACCAAACAAAGATGAAAGTTTGGATGAATTGGCGGTCAAGAAAAGACTCTTTTTGGAGAAAGAACATGTGAATCAAGGATAAAATAACATGTAAGAACAAAAAGGATATCATGCATGGGTCAACCTAATAATAGGATTAAAATCAGGACTTATCTTTAGGTTAATATTTTATTAGTGATTGTTGTAAAAATATGCAAGCATTATACGCATGGCTATTTCTAGGAATGTAAAGCATGTAATCTATTTTTAGTGAGGACACATATATTTAGGAGAGTACATGGGTGGTGAAGGGAAATTCCCCCCCCTATATATGCTTGATGGATATCATTGTTCGAGATTAGTCGAGGGTCATTATGTTGTAATAGAATCGAGTAGTCATCATGTTGTAGGGTTTTGCACATGGATTTACGTATTATGGTACCAACCGAGTATGTATCATCTTCGGTTATGTAATGAGTTCTAATGATAATGGATAATTGTGGATGGGCATTGATTTTTGTGGATCTGAATATGGTAATTTAATAGTGCAATTTATATTGATTATGATTTATATGGATTAAGTGTTTTCCTTATTATATGTGTTTCCAAATTGATATGGATGTGATGGTTAAACTGTCCATGAATGGTTTCTTGATTAATTAATGTAATGAATATGCATGCTAACTTCCTATCAAGCATAAAAATGAGGAACCTAGTAGCTTCCTGTGCTTTAGGTGAGCATTCACATATGTCGAATGAAGTGCCAACGCGCATAACTCATATGTGTGGAAATTACATTTTGGTTTCATTGCGAGACCTCTTTTCAAGTTGTCATTCTGTCAAGATGTTTCATGCAAATGGCATATCGACTATCTCTGGAGAGTATTGAAAGTTGGGTAGAAGAAAAACAAGATAATTTTACACAGAGGTATAACACAAGACCGAGATTGAATGCATGCAAATGGGTGGAAGTTAATCTTTATGACTAATTTTATGAGACATTATTCAGATTTTTTTCTGGTAGAGTTGTACTAGTGGTTGGCACTAACACATCAAGCATAATTTACTGCCCTAGGCCAAGAATTTTGGCACAAGAATATTACAGACTCTTTTTGATACAAATGAGGAGTGGATCGGAGCTATTTATTGTTGGTGGGTAGGCATGTTGCATAATTATATGTTGGAGTACGTAATTTTGACATATTTTTTCCTTGAGGAAGAAGAGTTTAAGTTTTTTTGCAAGCCTAGAGGATCTTACTTGCACGCGATACCCTTAGCTATCAAGATATTAATAATAGAACTAGGGTTGGAAAGGATACATATATCTAGCTAAATCTCCATCACGCTCGAGAGGTAGGAGTAGGTGTGGATAAGGATGGTGGACTTGGCAGAGGAAAGGAAAAGAGAAGAGAGACACATCAAGTATAATGAAGTGCGAGATAGGGAAATTGAAGTGGCAATGTAGTCGAGAAGAATGATGGATCGTGAAAGTTTTGAGACACTTATGGAAGGCAAGGAGATGCAACATCATGTCTTCCTGACATTGGGAAAGTGCAGAAGGGAGACCCCATCGGATTTGGACGAGCACATATTAGAGGAGAGAGTAAGAACCATGTGTGTGCATCTGACTAAGCCCTCGCTACCTAACCCTCGCGCTAGGTGTTCTAGATCCAAATATTTTTGAAGGGAAGAATAGTGAAAGCATGTAGACATCATATCCACATAGGAAAGGAGAGACGAGTAGGACTAATTTATCTTTAGACCAACATATAAAGAACACCCACATGGTAGCATAACAGCACTAACATTTGGAAGTACACTTGGGGGATTGTTTTCAAGAGTATCATCGGATAGAATATTGGTGCACATACTATTGGTAGCATATCTATAGTTTTTGTGATAGTGAACATAGTGGGTGTCTAGTTTATTACTACAAATGGGACACAAGGAATTTCATCAACTGGGATGCAACCCGCACCAAGTGATGTGAGAGGCTCAGAAGATTAGGTCAACAACTACCTAGAGGAAACCCTAGTGGATGGTCAAGTTCATGATCTAGCACCAACCTAGGACAATGTTTGAATCCATCACAGACCCCAACTCAACAACTAATTCAAAAACACCTCAAGTCTATTTTGAGATGTCTCTCCACTTACTAGAGTATATCTCGTGTGGAGGATGTAGTAGAGCACATGTACAAGTGTGAACTATTATGACATGCAAAATGAATAACAATGTCGATAGAAAGGCAAGTCAGTTTGTCACCACACTTCAAGGGTGTATGCATAATTGGTACATAAATTATGATCCACAACAGATTGTAGTGGATTATGATGATTTGTGCAATGTATTTTTGGATGAGTTTCACATCTCGAAGTTTGAGAAACAAAGCATCAACATGCTTAAGGATATCAAGAAGGGTTTTTCTAAGAGTGTACGGGAGTATGACACCCCTTTTAAGACTCTATTGTATAAATTGTCTTATGATATCCACCCTAGTCAACATGCACAGTGGTTCATTAGAGGGTTGTTGACCTGTTTCAAAGATCTCTATCTCATAAGACATATGTGGATCCATGTGAGGCCTTGAAAGTATCTCTTCATGCTGAAGTAGTTGGGAGTCTTGTACTTTGAGTGAGCCCATTTTTAGAGGCACAAATAACATCAATGGCTAAGAAATAAAAGAAGATCTCTGCCAATTCAATGCATGAAATGCACAATGGAATATGCTTTATGATCTGTGAGGTTAAAGGACACATTAAGGATAGTTTCCCACCTAGGACGGTGCACATACTATTGCAGTCCCGTGAGGTCTGTCACAAGAATCACGATGTCTAAAACTACCCTCTCTTGCAGCGTACGACAAAGAAGAATATATGTATGTACTATGAGATTTGTGACATGAACACCCATGATACGAAGATTTTTGGTTAGTAGGTAAAATTCATGAGGCATGTGAGATTAGATTATAACAAAACACCGTGGTGAGAAGTTCTTGGGTATAGGAAACCTAGCCTTCGAATAATGTAACAATGGAGGAGGTGGATTTCATGGAGGTTATAGGACTAGAGGTCATGGTGAAATATGAATATTTTTGCGTGAGACGTGTTATAATTTTGGATCCCTAGATGATTACCAGTGTGATTGTTCCTAGAATATAGTACGTGCCTATTGTGGAAAATAGCACAAGGTTGAGGATTTCCTAGACCTTTACGAGCACGTGTGTAAGAACAAAAAAGAAGGAAAAAGGTGTGGGGTGATCAAGGTGCGGCACACGAATGATTAGTGGATGTTGAAGAAGACGCTTGACCACGAGTTACAACCCGTGTTGGTCACTACATGTGCCGAGGAAGCACACACACACGATCCTCTTAAGGTGAATTTAGTCATCAAGAGAGAACAAGTGATGCATGTCAAATATCCAAATACCACTCATTAGAAGGATGTCTATCAAGATACTATGGGAGTTATTAGAGAACCGAAAGGTGATATATAATGCTTGAAGGAGTAGGTGCATGAGAGAGAATGTGTGAAGAATCTCAAACTTCTAGAGAAGGATGTGGATGATCTAAAGGAGGTTTGTAAGATGTTGCACAACAGAGAATATCATTCCATTACTAAGAGAATGGATGTGTGAAAAGTTTCCGTATGTAGGATTTGAGTGCAATTGAAATATACTACATGTGAACTTGCCACCACAGAACCATGAGTATGATAAAGAAATCACTTTGGATGCAATGATATATGGGTGGTTGGTAAGTAACATCCTCATAGATATGGACACCGAGGTGAACGTACTAACTTTAGAAGTATGGAATCAGATGAGGAGACCAACATTATAAACATCCTTAAATGTGTTGTATATGGTGAACAAGATGAGGGATATGCCTATTGGGGTATTGAAGGATGATTCCATTACCACTCAGGGAGCCAATTTTACTTGGATACTTAGAGGCATTGGAGCTTTTGAAGCGAGATAAATTTCTTGCATTACTTGGGAAACCACGGTGTTATGCGAACAACATGAACTTGCATTTCAAAAAGGGATATCTCAGCTTTAAAAATAAGGACGAGCGCGTGATTATACCTTTGGATGAAGAAAAAGCTGCACCATACATCAAACATTTGAGTGAAGAAGATATGAATAGGATTTATGCACGCACGGTAGAAGACCCTAAGACTGTGGAACCATCCAAGGAAGGCGTGCTTCAGTGGGAAGATATGTAGTTATTTAGTGACACCACAAGTGTTTCTTGTGATAAGTGGGCCCATGGAACATATGAGATGTTCGGGCATGAGATGAAGGGAGAGTAACCAGAATGATCAGGCCGCGCATATTGAGGTGCATGGGAAGTGCTTAGTTACCTAGATATGCCGTGAGGAAAAGCTGAAATATTTCTTACACGTCATGGAGGAAAATTGGAAGAACAAAGGTGACTGAAGGAACATAATGGTTTATACTTTATGCGGGATAGGAGTGTGCTAGTGGGAGACACAGAGAGATAACTTTTTGGGATGATGAGAAGTGAGAATCACCTTTTCAACAAGGTTCACTCGAGAGTAATATTCCTACACTTATCTATGAGTATGACGGGAAGACTCCCTATTTGGTACTAGTTCATAACTGTGAGAGACAATGGGCGCAATGCTAGGAGGATTCACCACCATCTCTATGGGTGCATAAGTTCTATTCCACTTTACATGGATGCACACGTGCCTGGTATGTGCATGTTGAGCTTAGGCACGAGACTGTAAGTTGGAGAGATATGACTAAGGTATGGTACATACTTTTGATTATTTTTCTAATAAACCTCCAATCCATGAAGCATTACAAATCATGAAGCGCATCATGCTAGGGGATAACATGAAAGTAGAGGAGCTCATGCTTGAGTTGTGTGGAGAACACGATCCCGAGGCACACATGAATACAAAGGAGACAAAAGAGATGTAGATGTGTTGCGCTTAGAAGGAGAAAGAAAAAGGTAAAATGGTGTATCTCATTGATGATGAAGATGTGGAGAACTTGGAGGTTAAACACATAGAAGTTGCGCACAAATTAATAAAAATAATATATGACAAGGCCCACATGTACCTTGCTCCCATGAAGACCAAGAAGGTTAACATTGGTACTGAGGATGTGCCTAAGGAGGCCATTATTTGTGATTACTGGTCAGAGAAGGAGGTAGAAAATATCATTGAGTTCTTGCGCGACTTCAAGGATTTGTTACCATAGGGATATCATGATTTTAAGGGAGTGCACCCCTCATTAGGAGAGATGAAGATTAAGTTGAAGGAAGGTGTGCATCTAGTTTGGAAGAGGCCTTACAGGATGAATCCAAACTTACGCGTGTCGGTTAAGGAAGAGATAAATAAGATGCTTAAGTCCTGGAATCATTAAGCCGGTTGAGGAGTTTGAGTAGGTGAGCCCCATGGTAATCAATATTAAGAAGGATGGGTGGATTAGGATCTATGTAGATTACATGGAACTTAATACATCATGTGTTATATATCCTTTCCCTACTCCATTCATAGAAGAAATCCCTTAGGGCGTCGTAGGGTGCAAAATTTATTCCTTTATTGATGGGTTTTCAGGATATCATTAGGTGTGGATTGCACACGAGGATCAAGAAAATACCACCTTCACCACTGAATGGGGAAGCTTTGCATATACTATTATGCCATTTGGATTAAAGAATGTGCCCATTGTATTCTCACGCATAGTTGTGTAGAATTTTCATGATTTCATCCACAAGTTTTTGTAGGTTTATCTTGATGATTGGATTGTCTATGGGTTGGTTAAGGGTCACTTTGTGAAACTTTGAGGCTGATGTTTGAGAGATGTATAGAGCTGAGCATTTCCCTAAACATCAAAAATGTATTTTTTCTACACCTTTTGGAAATTTTCTTGGACACATCATTTGCAAGAATGGACTATTGGTAGACCTAGCCAAAATACCTATGATTTTGGGTTAGAAGAGCCTACCAATCAACGTGAAGTGCACGTATTTTTGGGGCATACGTGTTACTACGAAAATTTATCAAAGGATATGGAAGTATTGTTGTGCCACTAGAATATTTACTTAAGGACAAGGGAAGGTCTCGTTGGGGTTATACGCAATAGCGAGACATTTGAGACTTTGAAGGAAAGATTGACTACTGCTCCTATTTTGTGCTTTCCTTCCTGGAACAAACCTTTCCATGTACATGTTGATGCCTTTGGTATGGCTATTGGTGCAAACTTGGCACAACCCGAGAGGGTAATGCGGATCATTCCATATGCTTTGCGAGTAAGAAGTTGACACTAGTAGAGTAGAATTATACTACCACTGTGCACGAGGCATTATGTATGATCTATGTGTTTCATAAGTTTCAAGAATAATTTTTGGATACCCATTCATCTTTTACATAGATCATATGGAATTGAAGTACTTAGTCAACAAGCTTGTTTTGCAAGGGCACATCTTCTGGTGGATACCTCTTTTTTAGGAGTTTTATTTCACAGTTGTTATAAAACTGAAAAGATCAATTCAAGACCTGGTAATTTATCAAGGATCAACTCTGGAGAGGACACATAGAGTATTGAGGAAACTATGCCCGATGCATAGTTATTTAGGTTGAATCACACACCCATAAATTTGGAACATATAGCAATATTTTTGCACACTAGAATTGCATTAGAGGGGATGAAAATTTTGGAAAAGAAGAAGCTTATTATTCGCGTGGTGCCTTATCAACTCATTAGAGGTTATTTATACAATATGTGGCGTGATAAATTCTTACACAAGTGTGTATTAGAACATGATCAGGAAGCTATTATGGAGGAATCCCATGGTGGTATCATAGGAGGACATCACGCATTAATGTGACTATGCATAAGATCCTTCTAGTTGTCTTATGGTCGGAGACCTTGTATAAGGATACAAAGTCTTTTTGAAGGTATATGATCATTGTCAGTAACTTGGAAATCCTAGACATAGAGATGAGATGTCGTTGCGACCCATAGAGAGTGCAAAATTTTTAAGAAGTGGGTTATTGACTTTGTAGGACCTATTACACCACCCACACACGGAACTAGAGTGCACTACATAATTACATGTACAAATTATTTAAATAGGTGGGTAGAGGTTAGGTTACACCTACAAAGGCACTGCATCCAAAATAGTGAGGTTCCTTTGGGAAAACATCATTAATGTACAATTGTCCATTAATCTTGACCAATGCTAGAGGAACTCATTTTTTAAATGAGACAACTAGAATTTTTTGGCATATTTTATAGTGGCACACCATAAAACTACCCCTTATCACCCTCAAGCTAATGGTATTGCAGAATCTTTCAACAAGATTTTGGGACAAACTTTGAAAAATATTTGTGATGTTGGAAGAAAGGATTGGGATGATAAAGTATCAGCTATACTTTGGGCTTACAAGAACACATATAAAAGGTTGAATAAAGCTACGCTATTCCAGGTTGGTGTTTAGCATAGAGGTGGTACTACTTGTGGAAGTCTTATTACTATCCCTACGTATTGCACACACAACTGGGATTATCGGATGAAAAGGTTGTAAAAGTTATTTGCAAAACTGATGTAATTAGATGAGTGGTGGGCCATTATGCATTGAATCTAGAAGAATGAGAAGGAGTAATAGAAGGCTTGGTATGAGAGTCACATTATGAGCAAATGATTTTCGGTTGGAAATATGGTCCTTCTCTATAACTCCAAGTTTTCGCGCCACCTAGAAAAGTTAAAGGTGCATAGGTTGGGACATTTTATAGTGTTAGCATATGTATTTACATGCATGCAAATGACATACAACAAAGGTGGGAACGAAGTCCCTCATCAATGAAGGTGAGTCTACCTTTATTGAAAACAAAAACTATATTTACACCTGTACATTCAAAATTGTATGTGGGGGTGTTTTGGAACGTCAATGGAAAGAAAAGTGAATGATGGAGATGGAATGGAATGAAGGAAAGGAATGAATGGAAGGAACATGCAAGAGTTAGGTAAAAGCAAAGCCTAATATTGCATGGAGAAGAAAAAACAATAACTAACACAAATAAAATAGAGTTTGCATCAGCTAAACAAGAATGAGTAAAGGGAACACACATGAGCAAGTAAATAACATAGCTTGATCACTGTGAACAAGAACAACAACTTAATAACGTTGACAATAAGATCAAAGACAATATTTTCATTCAAGATTCAAACATCTAACATCTAATGAACATAAGAACATCAAATGTTACAAGAGACAATGAATGAGACACAAAGTTCATATTTCATTAACTCCAAAATGTTTTCACAAAAGAACACAAAGTTTCTTCCTGAAAAAAGCTTGCACACAAAAGTATTTTCTTCTCCTCTCTTAAAGTCCCTCTTACAAATGAGCCCCTCACTTCCTTTTATAACCCAAACGTTGGTTACAAAGTAGTTAGGGTTTTACATGAACATTTTATAAGGCACTTAAGTGACCTTTGACTTTTTCTAACCAACTTTATTAAAAACAACTAAAAAAAGATATCACTTAAGTTATCCACAACTTCTTGAAAGAAAATAACAACATACTTTTCTTAAAAAAATCCACTTTTTAAAATATACAATAATAACCATTGCCTTATCCATTGAAATGGGGTCTTCTTATCTCAAACGCATGGGAAATGGAATCTCCCACTTCACTAGATACCAAGAAAACTATCTCCCGAACCATCGGTGAAATTAGGATCCACCGCTTTTGCTAGTTGAAAGGATCTAAACCTTCCCAAAGTTTCAAACATCTTTTCTTCTTCGGAGGTTCATTTGGTCGAAGAATAGCCTAAAAAAATACCTGAAATTCAAGAATCCTACTTGGCATATCATTTAAATTAACCATATTTGATTGAGCATTCTCAAATAAGTTATTTAATTTGATGCACTACTCCATTGAGACTAACGAGAAATTATTAGTGGGAGTGTACATGTCCTTAAACAATTGTGAAAATTGCTCTTCCACTTGTTTAGATGAACACCTTTGATTATGTTCATTTACGAGGTTACAAGGGATCTCAGCTATGAAATCTTAAATCAAGGTGAGTGAAGTAAAGGATTTATTACATATTCTCTAATAATGGATCATAGAATCCTCGAGAAGTGTCTTCCTTGATTTGAGATGCAAACACCAAAGAAAACATGTCCCTTGATGTTCGAATTCGAGAATTCCTTCCATGGCTAAAATTGAGGATTCCATACATGTCATCTCCTGTAGACTGGGAATATCTCATCAAAATTTGATAAGTTAGAAACAAAAGTTTCCTTGAAAGAAAGAATTGGAGCAAGATTCACACCGATGTCCTCATGGAGCTTAATCATGTTGTTTTGATCGTCCTTGCCTAAAACCGAGAATATCTAAAAGTAAAGTTTTAGTGACATGGCCCAATGTGTTTATTTATTTTGATAAATTGGGAGTTTCTTCATCATGAGCAGCCATTGCATTAGGTATTGGGAAAGTGGATTATATGGGATTTATCAGATGTTAAACATATTCCACCAATTGATTCTTTTCATCCTTAAGCTGAGAGTTCTGAGAAATATATTTCTCAAGTCTCTTTAAGACGATATCAATTGAATCTCAAGCCATTGCCATGTCACTTTCCAATGTGGACCTCCCTAGTCCAAATCTGGAAACTTCATAATCAGCAGATGTCATGGCACCATGCTCCTTGTCGGCTCTGGGATGGCAAGATCTACAAATTCGGTTGATTCTTGATATCAATAGAAAATTTATCTCTCGTCTAGTCAATTCGAGGAAACAAGGTAAAAGAAACTACATCATATGAAGGATCAATAACATCTTCATCATAATTTATGAATGAATCTGAGGGTTCTTACTACAAAAGACCTTGATCCGATAAAGGGTTAGGCGAGAAAACTCTTGTCTTCTTACTTCATGCTCATTTAAACAGAACCCAAAAATCTTCCATGGTAGGAATATGTCGATACTTTGCTCGAAGAATCTTTTGCATATATCCATTGATATCAAACTGGGCTCTCTTCACATATGGATGAATTGTGATGAGGGTGAAATCTTTTTCCATGAGTTGTGCACTGAAAAGATTTGGACATTGGTATTCCTCGATTTGGATTGGGAAATGAATTCCTGAATGATGCTTTTCACTAAGAAGACAATGAACTTGGAATAGTTTCTGCACAAGCTCCATTAATGCTCATTTTTCATTGATGTACTTAGGAAGTTTCCATGGGGTACCCACAAATCCACTTACACGAATGTAGGAAAAATATGAAAATTTAATAAACCATGTTCCCCATTGGGAAATGAAATTCATGGCTTCTTTGGAAAATCTTTCCTCTGTATTCTTATTCAGGTTCCGAATCACGCAGAAAGTAAATGCATCGTTTACCCTTCTGAAATGGTGAGAGCTATTTTTGAAACTTAGTTGCAGGTAATAATGAAAAAAACTATTTGATGGTCCCATGAATCCTCTTGTTTCGAGTCCAGAAAATAAATTTCTTCTTGCCACTTTGCATAAGTCGATAGGATGTCATGTAGAAGCATCCAAATCATCTTAAATTTGATCAATTGTTTGTGAAGGGTATCACCGATGATGGTAGCCCAATCCACAAACTCTTTATTGGCAAGGATGATACGAGATAAACTAATGCATCCATGGGTGGAAAATATTGGTATAGGGTAAACCGAAAACTCAACTTAAGAGAGTAATCATGTCCCCGATTTCTTCCATAAACTTAACGTGGTACGCTTCTTTAGGAAGCTGGTCAATTCAAGGCCTCGTTGGTCACTAACAAGTTGTTATTAACCATCTTGCTCCACCTGAGGGGTTCTTCATCCCAAAATTATTATGCTTGATCAAGCGAGTGATATCCGAAATCTTAGGAAAGTCGGTATGATGAGAAATTCCTTAATGTGCTCAAAAGCGATTAAGAGGAAAGGCTCATGATTATCTTTAAAAATTCCTCATCTCTCGGATCATAATGCTCTGTGCAAAAATATAACCAGCTCGACACCGCACCAAGACAAGAAATGTTGTTGCTTTGGGTAGACCACTATGGTAAAGCCTATTTGAGAATATGGTTTTGCCTTGATTTTTCACCCATTCACGAATTGTTGCACATTTATCCACCCAAATTTGTATAAGTGATATTGTCATATGCCGACTTAATGGAACCGGGAGGGATGAATCTTTGGAATTCATAATTGAGCACGAATTTGTTTGATTTCTCCACCGGCTTCCTCAATCTTCCTGCAGATTTGATAGATTTTTCAGCTATTATGAGTTTCACGTAAAAAATGACTCGACACGTAACAATGCAAGCGAGGGTGAGTCTCGGTCTACGAACCCCCATCAATGCAAGAAAAAAATGACTTGTTTAATTATTAATATTATAATTATTTTAATAATAATAATAATAATAACAACCGGTCTTGTTACAATTTGTTTTTTTAAATACATCACACCGAGACTAGGCTTGAATCTCGACTCGCGATAATTTTTTTTTTTTTAAATAAACAAAATCACACGATTTCAAAGATCTCGATTTTTTATTTAATTCACCTGAGCAAATTCTCCTTGGTATGTGTAAAATTTTCCCGATTTAAATGACTATGTACTTTGAGATTGAATTTTGGACTGCTTCTTCTTGTTCCTCCAAGCAAAAGAAAATAAACAAAAACAAATTTTAATGAGTTGTAGTTTAGTGTTTTCCAAGGTTCTTGTTTCCTCCAAAGACCAATGCGTGGAGCTTCAATGAAGACAAAACTTGCTCAATAAATCAAACTAAATTCTTATTTGCTATTTTCTATTGGTCTGATTTTGGACTGTTCCTTACCCCATGTGGTCTTTTAGACAAAATACAAGCTTTATTTATCTTATCCAATCCCTGCAAATACATTAAAATTGACTTCTTCTTCCCTGCTTACATGGAAAATTCTCTATTTGATCTGGCTTTTATCTTTTCATTACCTGCGTGAGATCTTGCTAAGGCACTAAAACTTATTATCTTCCTCCCCCCTCTCTGGCTATGCGTGGAAGGAGTTCTTTGCTGCTGTTGGACTTCTCTCCTGAAAAATGCGTGGAGAAATTATTAAAATAAAAAAATGCCTCTTTCTTTTATTTGGATTGTTCTGATTCCTTCCTCCAGCATTGAATCTTCCTTGGCAAATGCGTGGTAATTTATGGACTGTTATTTACTTTTCAAACTACTTTTTTTTATTTTCCACGTGGTGAGAATCCCTGACTTCACTAATGTTTCCTTTTATCCTTAGGCGTGGGGATCTTGCTTTTGCTGCTCCTGCGTGGAGATGCTCATCAAAACAAAACAAAATGTCCCTTTTCTTTGCTCCAACCAATGCATGGAGATATTTTTTTTTAACTATTGTTCCTCAAATTTTATGTTGTCCCAATGCATGGGAGGAGGAAAAACATTTTTTTTTCTTTGGACTGCTTTGTTCTTTCCTCCTCGAGACATGAAAACTTGTTTCTTTCTTGGGCTGTGCGTAGCCTTCTTTGGACTGCTCCTTATTCTTTCCTTCAAGCTATTTCTCCTTTAGACTGCTCCTTAGCAAATGCCTCGAGGAATTATTTATCTCTCACACTTGGTAATAGCTCTCTTTTCCTTGGCCAATGCGTGGAGACTTCATTTACTTGTGTGGAAACTCTGGTAGAATGTGTGGAGAGCTTTGGGGAAGTTATTGAGGGATGTGATAAAATATTACTTTTGGAAAGCTTCGTACGACTTCTTCCAATGAGTTTGACGGAAGAATTTTATGAGGATTAATTCGTCCGTTAAAACAACTTCCCTCTTTCCCGGTAGTGGCATTAATTGCTAGGGGGAAGTGGGGAAATAAATTGCCAATTGCCAGTGGAAATGGCAAGGTTGGCTGGCAATCCCCGTTTTATTTCCCCATGTGGGAAATCGGGAGATTTTTTGCCCGTTTGCCAATTCATTGATTTGGCAATTGGTGGAAAAAATCCCACAAGTGGAAATTAAAATAAATTTTCCAGGAAAGGGGAAATCCGGGTCCGGGAAGCCAATTTGGCATTCCAGGTAATTGGAAGCACAAACTTACTTCCTAGCAATAAAATAAAAAATTTGTCGAATGAATTTTAATAATTATTATATTAATAGTTATTTAATTAAAAACATCAAATTTAATAAAAATGATTTTATCAAATAAAGGATAATAAATTAATTAATTAATTAATGCATTTTAAGACTCAAGCGGGAGGAGTTTCTCACGAAATGGAAAAAAACGAAGACTAGAACGATAAAAAAATGAGACGATCGCGATGAGAGTGATAGATCATGCAAAGTAACACTTTTAAAAAATTCAAAATTTTCATTTTTATTAATTTTGCAAAGTCAAAATTGGCTGATAACAACTGGATCTAATTGGGGACAAGGACTTCATGGATGCAACAAAATGGACCTAGACTAAAATATTGATGAACATGATCTCAAAATGATGGGGCACAAAAAAATGGGATGATACAAGAGAGGAGACTGAAAGACAGGGAAAAGAAACAAACCAAAATCCTAATTACCTATGTACATACGGGAACAACCCATTTTCAATTTTGGTATTGCTTGAGATATTTCCCACTTTGTAGGGCAAAGGAAAATGAGTTCCATTAGGATACACCAAGTAATAGGTGTTATCTCCATAGAAATGTCTGATCTTGAAAGGGCCTAGCCACAACGAATCAAACTTCCCATGCTTTCCTTTCTGGTTCACGTCTTGTCCCAGAGAAGAACCAAGTCATTGATTTGGAATTGCCTCTCTTTAGTTTTCCTGTCAAACAACCTCTTCACTTTGGATTGATGTTCCTCGATCCTGTTTTCCACTTGACTTCTTTGTTCCTCAAGCTTGCTTAGGAACATGATCCTTTTATCTAATGCATTGGTGAAGCATTCATCATCAACTACTTGAGCTAATCGTAATGCTGGTAACTCCAGTGTGATGGGAATTTGAGCATCGGTTCCATACAAAATTTGAAATGGAGACATCCCGATTGCTCTTTTGGGAGTTATGCGGTCAGCCCACAATGCATCATATAAATTTTTGTGCCAAGTTCTTTGATTTTCTTCTACTAACTTGCACACGATAGTAATGATGTTTTTGTTACTGGATTCTTCTTGATCGTTTCCCGAGGGTAGTAATCTGATGAATGAGATAAAGATATCCCATACCCATAAAAAAACCTATCATCTTTACAAAAGAAAAATTTGAGGCATTGTCCGTCACGATCTTGTGTGGAATTCCATAATGAACCAATATATTTTCTTTGATGAAGTCACATATTACCACAGTAGATGTTTGTTTCACTGGTATAGCTTCTACCCACTTTGTAAAGTAGTTAGTTGTAGGTGAGCACGTGAGTATGACCAGCACTAGAATTAGGATTCAAAACCTTGATGAAATCTAAACCCCATTATTGAAAGGGTTCTTCAATGACAACTGGCTTCAAAGGAAAAGCTACCAATTTTGGTCTTCCAACAAATTGTTGACAAGCTTCACATTTTGTCACCCATTTATGAGCATCGGAAAACATAGTAGGCCAATAATAATGTGCTCGCAAAATTTTATGAGCCATTACTGGGCCATAGAGAAATGACCACCACATGCATGATTGTGAAAAGCTTCAAGCAACCTAGGTTGTTGTTCCTTATCAACACATCTGAGGAACATGTCATCAACTCCTTTCTTGAACAACGTGTTGTCCCAAATGACATACCTGAAAGCTCTTAATTTGATAGCTCATTTTTCCTTAGCTGTCAGATTCTCTGGACACTCACCATATGTGAGAAAGTAGGCTATATCAGAATACCATTCATCTGTGGTACTGACAAAAACTACCAGTGGTAAACTTTCCTCAACTATTTCTTCTTCAGAGTCATCTCGTGGTTCATTCTCTGTGATGAGTTGGCAGAGTCCTCTTCCTCAAACCAACTTGGTAGGCTTGATATCCAAATCATATTCTTGGATCTTGGAGACCCAATTACCTCTTTTAGATCTTGGTTCTGTTGTGTCAGCATCGATTTAACTGCGGTGTCTTGGAACTAAGACTTTGGTATGCAAATTCAACACATAGTACCTAAAGTGTTTCAAGGCTCTCACCACCGCGTACACATGTCTCTCAAGGGGAGTGTAATTAAGTTCATGTTTCTTGAATCCAGAGCTCATGAATGCAATAGGAGATTCAACTCCTTCTTGATTGTGTTGAGTCAGGATGGCAGAGATTGTGTGCGGTGAAGCATAACAATAGATTATGAAATCCTTTTTAAAATTAGGACACACCAATGTAGGGGCTTTTGCAATAGCACCTTTGATTTTTTCAAATGCCTCTCTACCTTCCTTTGACCATTTGAAGGATTCTTTTCCTTTCATCATATCAGCGATTTCTTTAGTCAGCTCGGTGAAATCTGGCATGAACCTTCTCAAAAATTCACCTTCCCAAAGAATGAGTGGACCCTAGGCTTACTCATAGGCAAGGAAAGATTCTTGATCACTTGAACATGCTCAGGATCAATTTTAGTTCCCTCCTTAGAAACAATATGACCTAGGAGTTTCCCTTCCATAACTCTGAACACAAAATTTTTTGGATTTAGAGAAATCTTATGAAGTCTACACCTTTGCAATATTTTCTCTAAATCTCTTAGGTGATCTTCTCATTTCTTTGAGAACATTATCAAGTCATCTAGGTATATCACGATGATCTTGTCTTTATAATCTGTGAATGCCATATCCATAGCCCTTTGAAAAGTAGTACCAACATTGATCAAACCAAAAGGCATTCTTCTATATATGAATGTACCTAGGGGGTGGTGAACGTGGTTTTATGTTGATCTTCTCTAGCCACTTCAATCTGATTATAGCTAGAGAAACCATCTAGCATGATAGCATTTCCGATCCAGTTACTTGCCTGCAAATATGGTCCATGACCGGGAAGTGATAATTATCTTTCAAGGAAGCTTGATTAAGATTGTGAAATCCACGCAAATCCTAATTTCTCCATTTTTCTTGCGAACCGGTACAATATTAGCTATCCAAGTCGAATGTTGAATAGGAAACACTATCTCGTGCATCTAACATCTTTTGAACTTCATGAAATATTGTCCCCTATCTTGGGATTATATTGTCTTTGCTTTACTTAATGGAATTACACTAGGTTTCAAGGGTATGGCATGCTCCATTTCCCTAGGTTGGAAAGACTTCAAGTCTTCATATGAGTAAGCCAAAACATCATAATATTTGGTAAGGAGGCTTATGAATTTCTTGTGCTCCTCAGGTGAGCAACACTTACCGATGTTGACTAGGTGAGGTTTATCCTTGGTACCGATGTTAACTTGCTCATAGTCGTAGAATTCATAGGTCCTTGCCTATTCTTTCTCTTTGATAAACCTATCATGTTTATCAAAAAGTTCTTCAAGTGAAACCAATCCTTTTGGAATTTTATTTCCTTTGAGTTGAATGATGCCATCACCAGGATCTTCATTCTCAACTCCTTCTTGAATGGGTGAGGTCGTCGATTCATGAAATGCAAAATCACTTCCTTCAAAGTACAATTGTTCAAAATTATCCCTTTTTTCCAAGAAAGCAATAATTTGTTGATCATCATTGAATACTTGCCAATTTTCTGCATTGTCAGGAACACTTGGCCTAAAAACCATTTCAATGGTGTATTTGTCTTGATCAAACTCTGAATGAGGAATCATTAATGAAGCTGAGACTACTAGAGAATCTACTTTTCATTCTTTTCATGAGGGATGGATTTTATGGAAAAAGCATCGAAGACTTCTATCGCGTCCCACACTTTATTTTTGTAGTGTCTCAAATGATCATTCTTTACTTGGAACTGATTTTTACTTGTTTCACGATCAATTCCACATCTCCAAAGACTTCCAAATTTTTGATCCCTTTCTCTTCTCTGTAACTTGGAGGCCAAGGATTAATGCCTCATATTCTGCAGTGTTGTTAGTATTTGAAAATTCAAGTTTGTAAGAAAAAGGAAATATTTTACCATTTGGAGATATGAGCACCACTCCTGCACTAGAACCCATTGAGCAACAACTTCCATCGAACTCAAGAGTCCAGATCTTATTGGAATCTTGGAAAGTGATCTCAGGGGTATGAATTTCTATCATCATATAATTACCCATACTTGAGCCTTGGAAAAGGATCTGCATGTGCACGAGGATCTTCGGTTTTAGTTACCGTGAACTTTTCTTGAGTTTATGGCATTAGCTTCTTCATTTCTCCATTGATAGGATCATGGCATGAGACCAATCCATTTGAATCTCACCACCCAAATCTCTACAAAATTTCTGCTCAACAACATACCATATGAAGCAGGAATGTCAGCAACTAGAATGGTTACCTTAACTCGTTTATGAGGAAATTGGGCTAAAACCATTTGAGCATCTTTAATCTACCTATCAAAGGAACTTGTCTTGTCTCCATTGAGTAATACAGATCCGAATGTTCTCATACAAGTCAACCCAAGAGCATGTGCTACTTTTGTAGGCATCACATTATCCGAGGCTCCATAATCTATAATGCAATTACTTAATTTGCATTCATTGATCAAAAAGGACACAAAGAAAGGTTCAATCTTTTCATTTGAAGGTGTAGTGGCTGCCACAATATTTTGAGTCTTCCCATCTTTGGGAGTTTTTAGAATTCCTTTGGAGGAATGATCAGTAGAGTCACCTTTGATAAATTGGACCAATTTCTCGAGTTGATCCTTATTGGACTTCAAGTACTCTGCTTGTGACATGGAAATTTTTGTTTTATTGATATGATCAATGATATCAAATTTGGGCAAAGTAACCATACTTGATGTCTCAGATACTAGTTCTTTTAAACTTGATGATGGCACACTTTTGACCTTTGCTTTGGGCTTGGTTGATATGGATGTGGAAGAAGAAACTTTCTTCGTAGCTGATTTATCAACTGATTGACTTGACAAAGGCCCTCCTTTCTTTAAGATAGTTTTGACCTTGGAAACCTCAGTCACCTTAGACTCTTTAAGAGTCTCGTTTGTCTTGGATTCTTTGGAAGTTTCCTTAGTCTTAGATTCTTTGGGAAGTTCCTTGGAAACCTCTTTATCTCCTGCCTTAGTGGTATTCTGCTCCTTTTTCTGAGAGCATGTGAAGACAACGAAGGATTGACTATTCATATCTTCTATAATTTCTTCGTATTCATCTTCTTCTTCTTGAATGTACTCAAGAAATGATTATTACTTTCTCCCTCAGGATCTTCAACTTCAGGTTCAGATGTTCTAGAATCTGGCTCTTCCTCATCAACCTCGATGACTTCAACTTCATCATCACTTTCTTCAATGACATCACATTTTGAGTTAGTTGCGGGAGCTGCTTTAATAACAAGCCTCATTGAGCACCCGCAATCTTGGCTTTGTTGGGAACATATCCTTTTCTTGGGATGTCTTTGTAAGGAGTAGGTTTACTACTTTGAGCAACTTGCTTTTTCAATCCAACACATCATTAGCCAACTTAGTGAGTATAGCTTCTGAAGCATTGGGGGTTTCTTGACTCTTTCCCTTGAGGGAAGTTTTCTTGAATTTTCTTGCCATGATTAAGTCATCCTCAATTTCTATGGCCAAGGATTGAGCAAGTTCCAAAGTAGCCACTCTAGCCCTTCTCATTGATAACACACTTCTGGTTGTTGTGCGTTAATAAAGAAACATTTTTTTGTCCATCAAGGTTTGGATGAATCCTAGCAAGAACTTTGTTCACCATTTTGTTGAACTTAGCCATGAAATTCCTCATGGGTTATGTTGGCTCTTTCCTTCACTGAGATAGTTGGGCAAGAAGAGCATGTTCATCTTCTGCCATCTTGAATCGATCTTCAAACTTAGTTTTCATATCATTCCAATTTGTAATGCATCCATTTGGTAGATGATGAAACCAATCATAGCAACATCATGCAATGTTTTAATGAAGAGGTGAATAACAACATCTTCATATTCTACTAACAAACAACACATGCAACAAAGAAGAAGGAAAAATATGGTCATTCTGGTGACGTCTTCCCATCTCCATCAAACTTGGGAAGAATCTTCCTCGATCCTCTTGGGAGGTCATGTCGAGTTGGTAAGGCCAATGGGCCTATGGCATTTCCCCATGGTATGTTGACTTGCCATTTTGGGAAAGGTGGTATGTGAAGGTAAAACAACGTGAGCAAGGAAAAGTGCTTGACTGGTAGTGATTCCTTCCTTGCTTGCTCTTTTAAGACTTGATGCAAGGCTTGCAGATCTACGAGGTGTGTTCTTCTTTGGAGGAGATAACTTGAAACCAAACTTTCCTTGAAAGTCAAAAATGGGATCAGATCGACCTTTAGCTTTTTCTCCTCGCGTAAACCTCTTTGCTGCCAGTTTGAAATATTTACTTATGAAGGGATCACTAACATGTTCTGATCAACTCTAGCCTTTTCTCTTCGCTTTCTTTCTTGAGTTATTTGCACCTGAATAACTCTAGAAACTCTCATGGCTTGATCTTCTTCATTATCTAGTACTGATGTGGCGAGATGAAAATGATAGTTGTTCATGTGTGCTTTTCCCAAATAGCTTGCCTCAAATCTGATGATATATCTTCTTGAGTATCTACAAAAAAGAATATTTGGTTGCAAGATAGGTGGGTTACCTATAATAGTCATACAAATTATTTCCTTGGTGGAAGAGGACCATCATCGGTGAACAATGATCAACACGTGTCCAGGAGGTCTTTTGGCCACAAGTGCGGGTGCTCTTCTTCTAAGGTCTTCGACGTAGATTTCTCTATCAATGGCTCTATCAATAACCACAAATTGCTGCAAGATTTCATGGTTTTCCCAAGCTACTTTGTTCAAGGTTGGCAGCAATGTCTCCTTGAAAATCTTCATCGGGCACAAGGTTCGGTTGAAGAACTGGAGCTTGTGCAGAGGGGATAGTCATAAAGATTTAACCAAGCATTGGTTAACGATTCCTAAATCCCCAGTGGAGTCACCAAAAATGTTAGCATATGGATTTGCATGCATGCAAATGACATGCAACAGTGTGGGAATGAAGTCCCTCCTCAATGAAGGTGAGGTTGCCTTTATTGAAAACCAAAACTGTATTTACATCTGTACATTCAAAATTGTATGTGGGGGTGTTTTGGAACATCAATGGAAAGAAAAGTGAATGAGGGAGATGGAATGGAATGAAGGAAAGGAATGGAAAGGAATGAATGGAAGGAACATGCAAGAGTTAGGTAAAAGCAGAGCCTAATATTGCATGGAGAAGAACAAACAATAACTAACACAAATAAAATAGAGTTTGCATCAGCTAAACAAGAATGAGTAAAAGGGAACACACATGAGCAAGTAAATAATAAAGCTTGATCACTTTGTGAACAAGAACAACAACTTAATAACATTGACAATAAGATCAAAGACAATATTTGCATGCAAGATTCAAACATCTAACATCTAATGAACATAAGAACATCAAATGTTACAAGAGACAATGAATGAGACACAAAGTTCATATTTCATTAACTCCAAAATGTTTTCACAAAAGAACACAAAGTTTCTTTCTTGAAACAAAGCTTGCACACAAAAGTATTTTCTTCTCCTCTCTCAAAGTCCCCTTTACAAATGAGCCCCTCACTTCCTTTTATAACCCAAAATTGGTTACAAAGTAGTTAGGGTTTTACATGAACATTAAATAAGGAACTTAAGTGACCTTTGACTTTTTCTAACCAACTTTATTAAAAACAACTAAAAATAGAAATCACTTAAGTTATCCACAGCTTCCCAAAAGCAAATAACAACATCCTTTTCTTAAAAATCCACTTTTTAAAATATACAATAATAACCAGTGCCTTATCCATTGAAATGGGGTCCACCTATCTCAAACGTATGAGAAATGGACTCTCCCACTTTGTTAGATACCAAGAAAACTATCTCCTGAACCGTCGGTGAAATTAGGATCTGCCACTTTTGCTAGTTGAAAGGATCTAAACCTTCCCAAAGTTTCAAACATCTTTTCTTCTTCTTGGAGGTTCATTTGGTCAAAGAATAGCCTCACAAAATACCTGCAATTCAAGAATCCTACTTGGCATATCATTTAAATTAACCATCTTTGATTGAGCGTTCTCAAATAAGTTCTTTAATTTGATGCACCGCTCCATTGAGACTGATGAGAAATTATTGGTGGAGTGTACATGTCCTTAAACAATTGTGAAAATTGCTCTTCCACCTGTTCCGATGAACACCTTTGATTATGTTCATTTACGAGGTTGTAAGGGATCTCAACTATGAATTCTTGAATCAAGGCAAGTGAAGTGAAGGCTTCATTGCATATGCTCTCATAATGGATCATAGAATCCTCGAGAAGCAGTCTTCCTTGATTTGAGATGCAGACACCAAAGAAAATGTGTCCCTCGATGTTCAAATTCAAGAATTCCTTCAATGGCTAAAACTAAGGATTCCATACTCATCATCTCCTATAGAATGGGCAATATCTCATCCAAATTTGATATATTAGAAACAAAAGTTTCCTTGAAAGAAAGAATTGGATCAAGATACACACTTGACATCTTCATGGAGCTTAACCACTATTTTGATCATCCTTGGCCTAAAACGAGAATCTCTGAAAGCCAAGTTTTAGTGACATGGCCCAATGTGTTTATTTCTTTTGATAAATTGAGAGTTTCTTCATCAGGGGCAGCCACTGCATCAGGTACTTGGGAAAGTGGATGATATGGGATTTATTAGATGTTGAACATATTCCACCAATTGATTCTTTTCGGCCTTGAGCTGAGAGTTCTGAGACTTATATTTCTCAAGTCTCTTTAGCATGATATCAATTGAATCTCGAGCCATTGCCATGTCACTTTCCAATGTGGACCTCCCTAGTCCAAGTTTGGAAACTTCATAATCAATAGATGTCATGGCATCATGCTCCTTGTCAACTTGTGGGATGGCAAGATCTGTAAATCTGTTTCCATCATTATCCACCATTATTCGAGAAAGCACTTTAGGCTTCTTGGGAATGATGTCATTTGAAAGTTTGAAAAGGGCATCAAAATCAATGTCAATTGCCTTGACAACCCTCTTCCTTTTCTTGACCTCGGAATCAACCCAGAAAGGAGTATCATTCACTATTTCTGCATACAAAATCCTGGAGCTCAAAGCAACATTCTCATTGTTCTCGACATCATGAGATTCTATAAGAACCCTTTCCATGACCCCGATTTCAAGAGAAATAACCTCGATATCCACCTCCTGCTCATTTGGGAGATTTTGGGAAATCTCTTCATGAACTATATGCTCCGAAGTGTTTGATATTTGGACTACCTGTACCTGAGTGGATGTTTGTGCAAGGCATGGCTGAGGATCCTTTGTCACTAGCTTTTGAGAACTATTAACAATGTGAGTAGAAGAATCTCTACTTGAAGTAGAAAATCCTGATACACACTCTCTTCCCTCACTGGGCTAGGACCCTTAGGTTTTTCTCCTCGTGACACATTATTCGGCGAAGGGGATTTTGGCAACCACTCCTTTCTTGCTGATTGCGTATGATTGAATGGCACGGAGGTCGATTGAGAAGGGGCTTTGGTTGAATGAAGACCTCCTCGAGTTGGAAATTTTTGTGATCCTGAAGTATGATCTTGAATTGACTGTAACTTGGCAAGTTCTCTTTCATACCACGATATGCTTCTTTCAAGGATCGGTTGATTCTTGCTATCAAGAGAAAATTCATCTCTCTTGGTCCAGTCAATTTGAGGCAACATGGGGTAAAAGCAACTACATCATATGAAGGATCAATAACATCTTCATCATCATTTACGAAATGAATCTGGAGGGTTCTTAATGCAAAAGGCCTTGATCTGAGAAAGGGTTAGGTGAGAAAACTCTCGTCTTCTTACTTCATGCTCATTTGAATAGGCAGCCCAAAAATCTTCCATGGTAGGATTATGTTGATACTTTGCTCCAAGAATCTTCTGCATATATCCATTGATATCAAACTGGGCTCTCTTCACATATGGATGAATTGTGATGAGGGTGAACTCTTTTTCCATGAGTTGTGCACTGAAAAGATTTGGACATTGGTATTCCCCGATTTGGATTGGGAAATGAATTCTGAATGATGCTTGTCACTAAGAAGACAATGAACTTGGAATAGTTGTCCGTGCAAGCTCCATTAATGCCCATTTGTCACTGACGTACTTAGGAAGTTTCCATGGGGTACCCAAAAGCGATTACTGAATGTAGGAAAAAGATGAAAATTGAATAAACCATGTTCCCCATTGGGAAATGACATTCATGGCTTCTTTGGAAAATATTTCCTCTATATTCCTATTCAGGTTCTGAATCACGCGGAAAGTAAATGCATCATTGACCCTTCTGAAATGGTGAGAGCTATTTTTGAAACTTAGTTGTGGGTAATAATGAAAAACACTATTTGATGGCCCCATGACTCCTCTTGTTTTGAGTCTAGAAAATAAATTTCTTCTTGCCACTACATAAGTCAGATATGATGTCATGTAGAAGCATCCAGTCATCTTAACTTCGATCAATTGTTTGTGAAGGGTATCACTGATGATGGTGGCCCAATCCACAAACTCTTTCTTGGCAAGGATGATACAGATAAAATGATACATCCATGGGTGGAAAATCTTGGTAGAGGGTAAACCAAAACTTGACTTAGGAGAGTAATCATGTCCCCGATTTCTTCCACAAACTCAACGCGGTACAATTCTTTAGGAAGCCGGTCAATTCGAGGCCTCTTGGTCACTAACCAATTTTTATTAACCATCTTGCTCCACATGAGGGGTTCTTCATCCCAAAATTCTTGTGCTAACTGGTGAGTGATATCCATATTCTCAGGAAAGTCAGGTATGCCGAGAAATTCCTCAATGTGCTCCGGTGTGATTAAGAGGAAAGGCTCATGATTATCTTTAAAAATTCCTCATCTCTCAGGATCATAATGCTCCGTGCAAGCGATAACCAGCTCTGGACACTTTGCACCGAGATAGAAATGTTGCTGCTTGGGTAGACCACTATGGTAAAGCCTATCCGAGAATATGGTTTTGCCTTCAGTTTTCACCCATTCGCAGAATTGTTGCACATTGATGTGACCCAGATTTGTATCAGTGATATTGTCATATGTTGACTTAATGGAACTGGGAGGGATGATTCCTTGGAATTCATACTTGAGCATGGATTTGTTTGATTTCTCCACTAGCTTCCTCGATCTTCTTACATTTATTATATTTTTCAGCCATTATGAATTTCACAGAAAAATGACTCAGGCATGCAAAACAATGCAAGCAGGGCCGGGTCTCAGTCTCTGGAACCCCCATCAATGCAAGAACAATATGACTTGTTTAATTATTACTATTATTATTATTTATTTTAATAATAATAATAATAAAAACTAGTCCCGGTTACAAAATTTTTTTTTTAAATACATCACACCGAGACTAGGCTTGAATTTTGATTATGGTGACAATGATTTTTTATTTATTTACTTTAAATAAACAAAATCACCCGATTTCTAAGATCCATTTTTTTATTTAATTCGTTGGAGCAAATTATCCTTGGTAGTGTAAAAATTTCCTGATTTAAATGACCGTGTACTTTGAGATTCACTGGAGCTGTTTGCTTTATTCTTTTCTAACCATGGAAGGTCTCCTCCAAGCAAAAGTGAAATAAACAAAACTATGTTTTAATGATTCTAGTTTAGTGTTTGCTTTGTTCTTTTTTTCCTCCAAAGACCAATGCGTGGAGCTTGATTTTTAAATTTTCTTTGGTAAATGTATAAATTTGTAAACTTTGAAATTCCCATTTGTTTGTTTTCTATTGGTCTGATTTTGGAATGACTTCTTTACCCCTTCTTTTCTTTTAGATAAAATTGTTTTAAGCTTTATTTATGTTATCCAATCCTTGCAAATACATAAAAAACTTTATTTCTTCCCCGATTGTGTGTGGGACTTCTCTTTTGATTTATGGCTGTTATCTTTTCATTGCCTGCGTGAGATCTTGCTAAGGCACTAAAACTAATTTTTTCCTCCCCCCTCTCTTGCTGTGCATGGAAGGAGTTATTTGCTTCTGTTTTACTTCTCTCCTGAAAATGCGTGGAGAAATTATTAAAATAAAACAAATGCCTCTTTCTTTTATTTAGTTTCGTGGGCTATTCTGTTTCCTTTCCTTCCTCCAACATTGAATCTTCCTTGGTAAATGCGTGGTAATTTATGGACTTTATTTACTTTCAAAACTACTTTTTGTTTCCACGTGGAAGAATCCTTCTTATGCTTCATTGTTTCCTTTTATCCTCGATTTGGGGATCTTGCTTTTGTTGCTCTACGTGGAGATGCTCATTAAAACAAAACAAAATGTCCATTTTCTTTGCTCATTAATGCATGGAGATCCTTGTTGTTTTAAACTATTTTTCCTCAAATTTTATGTTGTCCCAATGCATGCATGGAAGGAATTTTTTTTCTTCTTTGGACTGCTTTGTTCTTTCCTCCTCAAGCATGAAAACTTGTTTCTTTCTTGGTGCTATTGTAGATGTTTGGATTGCTCCTTCTTATTCTTTCCTTCAAGCTATTTCTCCTTTAAACTGCTCCTTAGTAAATGCCTTGAGGAATTCTTTATCTCTCACACCTGGTAATAGATCTCTTTTCCTTGGCCAATGCGTGGAGACTTCATTTACTTGTGTGGAAACTCTGGTAGAATGTGTGGAGAGCTTTGAGGAAGTTATTGAGGGATGTGATAAAATATTAATTTTGAAAGCTTCATATGAATTCTTCCAATGAGTTTGACGGAAGAATTTTATGAGGATTAATTCGTTCCATTAAAACAACTTCCCTCTTTCCCCTGGGCAGTGGCATTAATTGCTAGGGGGAAGTGGGGAAATAAATCACCAATTGCACAAAGTGGAAATGGCAAGGTAGGCTAGGGCTAAAATCCCCATTTTATTTCCCATGTGGTAAATTAGGAGATTTTTTTCCTATTTTCCAATTCATTGATTTGGAAATTGGTGGAAAAATCCCCACAAGAAGGAAATTAAAATAAATTTGCCTTGAAAGGGGAAATCCAGGTCCGGGAAGCCAATTTGGCATTCCTAGCAATTGGAAGCACAAGCTTACTTCCCCGACAATAAAATAAAAAAATTGTTGAATGAATTTTAATAATTATTATATTAATATTTATTTAATTAAAAACCCCAAATTTAATAAAAATGATTTTATCAAATAAAGGATAATAAATTAATTAATTAATTAATTATTAATGCATTTTAAGACCTAGTGGGAGGAGTTCTCACCGAAATGGATGAAACGAAGACTAGAACGATCATAAAAATGAGACGATCACGATGAGAGAAATAGATCACACAAAGTAACACTTTTTAAAAATTCAATTTTTTCAAATTTTCATTTTTATTAATTTTATCTTCTTGGTGTTTGTAATAAGGTAGTGTTTCCACTTAGATTAGATTTCCCTTTCATGTTTTGTTTTTTATTTTCTTGTTTGTTGTAATAAGCGTGCTTACACGTAGGAAGCCGATTACTATCTATTGAGTTAATGCACAGAGGACCATGCATACTTTTAGTATGGGGTAGAAGCAGTGTCTATTAAAAATAAAATCCACATGTTGGGAGATACCTGGAGAAGATACATAGGTGCACTTGACATTGATGAAAGGACAGGTGCTTGGTGAATAAGAATTGAGAGCACGTGAACGTAAAAGAAGGTGTTGTAGATGTCTAGGTAGGATGGTGCATTATTGGATTTTCTCATAAGGAAATCCATGAAAATGAGGATCTACACAGTATAACGCGAGGAAGGAAGTGACAAGATATACTACTTGGAATATGACGTAGAGGAAGATGGCTTATGACAAAAAGAAGTGTGCACATGGATGTCTACAGTCTTGGGAAGTAATAAGCATGCTAGGAGGTTATGATTTCCGTGAATGTGAAAGAAAGGCATGGAGGAAGGTAAAAATTCCTTAGACGGAAAAGGATGTTTTAAAATGGAAAAAGTACTTTAAAATTTAAAATTCATAAAAAACGTGTTAAAAGTGAAAAAGTAAGTCAATGGAGTTTTAAAAGTATGAAAAATATATAAAGAGGGAAAATTGAGTAATTTTTACATATTGAGTGAAAAAATTTATGGTAGAAGTAGAAGTGTAAAAATAATTAACAAATGCCATAAGATGATACGGTGGAGCTTTGGATCCAACAACTTCAACTTTTAGTTCTAGAAAGTATGGACATGCTTTGGAAGGAGTAAGTGCTAAGTTGACATTGGTCATCAAAGAATTGAAGGAGCGAGTGGACGAGTTAAGACTGATCAAATCCAAGGCATTGTAGAGACAACACCAGAAAGGCCATATAGGACCTCGTAGAGTGGATGAAGTTTGAAGCGAGTTGTGTCATCCCAAATTTTCAACCCTACAAATTTGGATAACCTATTCAAAATTTGAAGTACGGGCTTGTGATGTTCTTGAGGCCATCAAATTTTACCTCCAAATATCAAAATAGAAATACAATTGGTGCTTTGGCTCGGCCAACTTGGTCTTAACTCGCAGGAAGCTAGTGAGCTACGATGAATGCTCATAGGTTGGTTGGCTAGGTTGGTCGGCAGTTGGTCGACAACGTAGTAGATGTACGGAGAGGATGGATGGGTTATAGGTTTTTCAGCTAGGTTGGAAGGAATCTAACCCCTGGTATGGAAGGCATGTTGGTTGGTTGAGATGGATGAGCGGGTTGGTTGGCCGGTTGGTCGACTAACTATTGTGGTAGCACAATATACAAACAAGTTTGACAACGTCCCAACCCCCTCAAAGTGGATGACATCCAACCTTCCCGGTTGGATGGGCCATTGATAGAAAGTCACTCTTAAGAAGAAAAATGATGTCGATGGTTTAGGTAGTTCAACTACCTTTTAGGGATTTAATACAGGGTAGGTGACACAAATTTTCCTATATAATGTAATTAACCCCCTCATTTTTCAGGGGGATTTTCTAAGAATTGTAAAGGAACTCTATCAAATTTATTCTAGAAACTTTTTGTGAGTTACAGGCCTCGAATCTAGCCATTCAGCAAAGATTTCTTGCCTTATATCTACTTTGTAATGGATTGTGCATCCTTTTGAGCAATAAAATTTGTGTTTTGTGGCTATTTCTTCCCTAGCTCAAGTTGAGTTACTTTTCTTTCCTTCTATTACATTTGCAGATGTATTGTGCATATCTTGTTCTTTTGCAGGATCCAGATCTATTGTGCTCCACGAAGATGGGAATCTGAATGTGGTTTTGGATGTGGCACATCTATCTACCCTTCCTTGCTTCATTTTTCTTCCATTTTCACTCACTAGGAATCTCTCTAACCCTTCTTTTGGTGTTATCACCTCCATAGTTTAGGATTTCATTTCATGCAATCTCTCTTTCTCCCTAGTCACTGGCATTAGTAATTAGTTTTCTTTCACTTTCTAGGAGTAATTTAACATTAGGAGTAGGTAGAGGAAGTCATCCTTCTCTGGAAGTTCATCTTGGTTCAAGTCCCACAACTTAGAGATAGTCCCATGTTGTCTCAAATCCCGAGTTGTCTATGACTCGTGTGGGTGCACATTTGAGCTCCAACAAGTCGAATGTAGAGTTTCTAGAGCTCCTCTAGTAGCTTGAATCTTGATGTGGATGACGTATAGGTGGGAAGTCACTTTTTGGGATTATCATACCCTAACCTTATTCTTTATTCTTTGCAAATTATTTGATTCATTCATTCTTTGGAGGAATAAGTTGGGCAAACCATTGCTAAGGAAGGGAAATGTATTTAGTGTGGGGTAATGTTGAGTGAGAAAAATGGATAAGTATGAGCCACACATGGAGGTTTGAGGTCAGTACACAAGGGAGGCGTTAAGGGGCATGCACAATCAGGTTGGAACAAGGTGTGAAGGTTCGTGCTTGATCATAATTTTTTTAGGACTTATCCAATTCTCCAAAGACGTGGCTAAGAATAGAAAATAAGAGTTGGAGTGTTGACCAAGAAAATATGAAAGCTAAATGACTTGGTGGTCAAGCAAAGGCTCTTTTTAGAGAAAGAACATGTGGATCAAGGATAAAAGCACATGTAGGAACCAAAAGGAGATCATGCACAGGTAAACCTTATAATAGGATTAAAAGAAATACTTATCTTTAGGTTAATCTATTATTAGTGACTGTTGTAAAAGCATGCAAGCTTTATACACATGGCTATTTTTAGGAATGTAAAACATGCAGTCTATTTTTGTGAGCATGCCTATTTTTATGAGATTGCATGGGAGGTGAAGGGAAATTCCCCACCCCTATATATACTTGATGGATGTCATTTTTTGAAAGTAGTTGAGGGTTGTTATGTTGTAACAAAGTCAATAATCATCATTCGTAGGGTTTTGCACATGGATTTACGTCTTATAGTACTAACTCGGTTATGTATAAGCTTTTGTTGTAAAATGAGTTCTAATTATAATGGATAATTTTGGATGGATATTGATTGTTCATGGATATGAATATGGTAATTTAACAATGTAATTGGTATTGATTATGGTTTACATAGATTAAGTGTTTTACTTATTATATGTTTTTCCAAATTGATATGGATATTATGGTTAAATTATCCATGAATGGTTTCTTGATTAATTAATTTAATGAATATGCATGCTAACTTCCTGTCAAGCATACAAAAGGAGGGACCTAGTAGCTACACACGCTTTAGGTGGGTGTCCGAGATCTATCCGAATGAAGTGTTAATGTGCATAGCTCATGTGGGTGGAAACTAAGGGCTACATATTGATTAAGTGTTTAGAAACAATCTCAAAAGATAAGCATAATTTGTGAGCTTGAGATGACTACCATCACCACTCATGGTGATACTTTCTCATCATGATCATGATGATCATTCCCTTGATGACTTGAATTTCAATGAGTTTATTGATGTTTTAGATCCTTCACATACATCATGATTCTCCTTATTGCACCCATTGTCCAAGTGACTATCTATTACACATTTTGATGCATATTTTTTCCTCTTAACTCATTCAGGAACTCCTAGAATCTTCCATAGAAGACAACATTCACCATTGAAGCTCTCATTCCCTACACCTTGAATATCGATGTTGAACAGATGGATCCTAAATGATATTTTCTTTCCTAATTTTTCCTAAATTACTTCAGACACCTTCAATTCTCTCCAAAATCACCCTCAAATGCTTTAGAATTTCCTTGAACATTCCCGAAGTGTGTTTACCAGTGTAAATGGCCAAAAATGGCCTTTTTAGGCCTCTGGAGGAAGTTATCTTTCACTGAATCTTACTGAATTAATTTATCACCTTGGGTAATCATCCTTGCACACTAAAAAAATTTAAAACCTTGTTAGGAATTTCCTCTGAGCCAGGGTGAAGGTTGAATGAAGGTAGGCTAGTCAGAGGAAGGATGCACATATTGATTTCTATCAAGAGGAAAGGGATTGAATATTACTATGCCCTTAGTCTTATAACTTATACTTTCATATTGTGATCATTTATCTACATTTTGGTGTTCTTGGTGTTATATTGCTGCTAATATTCAAATCTATCTAAGTAATTTCATTACAAATATATAGTGTTAGTTCATGACATCTAGAATTTACTTCCAAAATTGACTTTGTTTTATTAATTATCATGATTTTTCTCACTTAAAGCTTAATGTTGGGAGCATATCAGATGTCCACAGATTTGAGTTATAAAATAAGAAACTTGAATTCAATCCTTCTGAATCTTATTCAATAGCTAAATGAGTCAAGAAGGGTATATATATGATAAGAAATATTATTTTTATCCCTATCAAGTTATCTATAACCCTATGTTGGGGTTTCAACAAGAAAATATTAATATCTCAATTGATAAGGATTCTTAGAATATAAATCTACCTAGAATTGGGTTATAAAACTTAGGAGTCTTCTTGAGTCACACCATTGCAGAGAAGAATCTAATACCATTGTAGAGAACACCCTTTTGATCAATTTTATCCATGTGGAATTAGAAATTTAAGGTGAATCACATGTTCTTGACCTCCACAATGTATTGAGCTCATTACCAAGCACTAATTAAGTGTTTAGAAACACTCTTGGGAGGTATGTATTGCTTGAGAGTATGAGATGATTGCTAACATCACCTTCAATGGCCTTAGATAAAAATGGATGCCATCATAATGTAAAGGATTATTCAAGATTTATAGTGCCTAATTGTTTTTCTCCTAACTCATTATGGACCTCCTCGAATCAGCCGGAGAAGTCAAGGTTCATAATTTGACTGCTAATTCCTTGCACCTGAAAACTAGTTGTCGAACAAACTATTCTTGAATGATAAAATTTTTCCTAAATCATCCTAAACTTATTCCAACACCTTCAAGAATTTCAAATACTATCTTTTGATACTTCAAACCTTTACATAACCCTCTCGGAGGATACACACAGGCTTCGAAATGACCAAAATTGGCCTTTCTAGGCTTGCTGGAGAATTAGTCTTTTACTGCACTTCAATGAATGGTATAATGGACCTCGTTAAACCTTATTACAAACTTATATATATTCAACCAATTAATTAGGACTACCTTAAAGGACAAGGTGATCATGACATAGGAGGCAGGATGGCCCGGAGAGGGATTCAAGAAGATTTGGGAGCAAGATTTCACATTGTGGCTTGGTTTTCATGGTTTAAGTTTTGTATTTTTGGGTTAGTAAATTCACATGAAAAAATATCCATATGAAGATCATCCTCTTACCCTTCCAAGATTAAAAATCCTCCTTGAATGGAATCAAATTTAGTATGCTCATATTTTTCTTTCTCATATCCATCTCATGAGAATATGTGACTTCTTGATCCTTCACACATGATGGTCCTGGATGCCTCGGTAGCTTGACTAGCTCATTTTGATTTGTTTCTTGAAGATATTTGGACACAATGGTAGAGTCAAGATATGATGATCATCAATTCACTCCTTAAGCCTCACATTTCACCTTTGAACATGATGATATCTTCTTAATATCACAATTCACCTCCCTGCCCAAGATGTCACCCGAGTAGAAGTATGATTATGATGTACGACATCCTATTTCTCAATTTCTCCTCATGGAGATAGGTTTCCTCCTCCTGATAGAATGATTGATCCCTGAATGAAACTTGGAGGAATGTATGAGAATGAATTCTATGTTCTTGACCTCCATACTTTACTTGAAACACCGCAAATTCCAACTCCCGAATTTTAAGATGTGAGTTTATTATCAAGCATTGATTAAGTGTTTAGAGACACTCTCATAAAATATTGATCATGAGATGATTTCCACCATCACTCATGGTGAGATTATCTTATCATGCTCTTGATGACCATTCCCTTGATGATTTGAATCTTGATGAAGCTCTTGATGTTTTAGATCCTTCACAGACCTCATGATTTTCCTGATTGCACCCATTTTCCTCATGATGTTTTAGATCCTTCATGACCTCATGATGACCATTCCCTTGATTATTTGAATCGATAAAAACTTACATGTGTTTTGATTTATTATGTGTTATAAGGAATTGCATGAGTCCATATATTCGAGCAATTTTTTCTACCTTTGGGAGTTGTGAGGTTTATAAAATATAGTTTTGACACATCTAAAACTCCTAAAAATGTCAATAACCAATCAAGAAGACCCCAAAACCAAAAAATACTATATTATTTCAAAAAATGGATATCAATTGTAGAATTTAAACCTTAAAAGTTTTAGTTTGAATGCTAAAATCCTTAAAAATACCTAAATACTAACCAATTTAGAATATGAAAAACTATCTTCTAAACCATGACTGATGGAGTTGTGAGACTAGCTCCATAAGGTGCAGAGTGAAACTAATTTCTTATATTTACTAAAATATTTCTTATACTTAAACATTTATTTATTAAATATATCCCTCCCAAAAGCACATAAAACATTGCAAACACGAACGCGAGAATGTTATAACGCGTTCTAATTATAACGCTAGCACATTATAACATGCTTTAATTTTAGGCTTGGTAATTACCAATCTTTATAATTCATAACATGATCACACTTTCCAAAATTCCCTTGCATTTCAATTCAAATAAAAAAATTGGCCTCTTTTTGGTCCCTAATCTCCATGCACTTTCTTGAAAGAAGATCCTTCTAGAAGAAAGAAATAAGAAGGAATATTTCATCATGAGCAGCCCTAAAGGAAAAATTATGAAACCCCAAGCATGACACGTAACTCAAGGCATCAAGGTGGTGCAAAATGCTTTGTAAATATCTCAACAACCTATTGCTAAGTCAAAATGTATTCCAAGTAAATAACATCCTGAATGTGTTGACAAATGAAGTGCATGTGAAACTCAATAGGCTTGGTCCACTTGGTGCTTAATAGGGTTGTAGGAAATGTGAATTACACTTTGGTTATCACACCAAATTATAGTTGGTGAATCCTATGGGAATCCAAATTCTATCAAAAGCTGTCAAATCTAACGAAGTCATTGACTTGCCATAATCGCTGCCCTGTACTATGCCTCTCTATATAAAAGTGCAATAGCTTGTTGCTTATTAAACATCCAAACAACTAGAGAAGAACTAAGATAAAAAAATATATATCCAAAAGTGTATTTCTTGACATCAATAGATGACCCAATCAAAATCACTATATCCAATTGACCGAGTAGTTACTACGGTGTAGTGTAGCCCAAATTGTATACACTTGATTTTTCACTTTTCATCTTTTATACATGTTACTAATAATTTCCTTTGTGCAGATAAGGGTCACTGATGCATCTATTTCTTGAGCAGTGTGCCTTAAGGGGCCTGTTGGGAATGGGAATGGTTATTCACATAACCATTATGGGTTAGAGACAATACATGGAGAGAGAGTTGCCATTTTTTCTTGGCCTTAGTTTTTCTTACAATAGGTAACCTTTTCCTCCTAGGTATCATGCATATCATATTCATGTCTTATTTCATGCTATCTTGTTCATCCAATTTTATGAATCACGACACATTGATTTTACCTTTCATGACACATTAACTTATTTTTACATCCTTGGCTAATACATTTGCCCGTGGAGATTATGTTAGTGTCATATTTTCTCATGATTGACACCATAACCTATGAGTGATAGCATCCTATATATACCTCCAACTCATTTAACATTCATAATAAATAAGAAGCTAAGACATCCAAACTTCCACTTTCTCTCTCTTTTTGCCATCTCGGCATATTCTCTCTCCAATTTTGGTTCATCTTGCATTTTACTTGGATTGCATTAGACACTCTTCTTCTTGGATGATTGCTTGCATTATTGGGTTATCATATAATGAGTTTAGGAACATGAATGGTATTCCCCTAATCCACCGATAGTGATTCTCTCTTTGTGTGCTACTTCTCAAGGGAGATAGATGCATCAACGACCACCCTACAAGTATAGGTGAGTGCTCTAACCCTTATTTTTCATTTTACATAGATTAGTTCACTTTCTATTCTTTATTGTGCTATGTTAGCTTAATATTGTACATGTTTGATGCTAATTATCATAGTCATCGATCAAATACCATCTCCTTAGTTACTATCATTTCCATTTTTTTAGTTATTGTTGATCCATACCTCTCCAAACCCAACCACTAATATCTCGGTAGGGTTCCTTATTTTATTTCAATCGTGGGCCTTGGAAACCCTAGGATGACCTAGTGTAAGGGTTACTTCCCTCTAGATATGTGACCCTAACACTCACTATAGCCCCTTTAATTATATTCCCTTATATTTCGAACATGTATGTCTCCTACTTGTTGCATCGAATACCCGAGTTGAACGGATGAGTAAGAGTACACAATTAATTGAGACATTTTGGGCTACATACATTATCTAGTGAAAAATTAGGTTTATATATATTCCTAGCCATTGATCACCAAATGTCACAATAGAGAAACATGAGGTGGTCAATGGAAAAATATAGTCCGCAACATTGATATTGAAAGTACGTACTAAAGGAATGTTGAAAGGAATACCTAAAATGAAATATACCCACCAATGCGTACCTGATAGTTTCGTTCCTATTGCCACATGTGGGAAAAATCCATTTTGCAAGAACCTTGGAGAGGAAAAAATGAAAGAAAACACTAGAGGATCATCAATAAAATAGTATATAAATCACTTAGCTAGGGGCTCGTGGGATAGATGTCATGATATCGTGATGAGATATTATGAAGATATGGTGTCAAAAATAGGTCGAAATCAAAGATCATCAAAAGTAGTCATGCAATAGGTCAAAATAAATGGTGTGAGATCATGATCAAGACATAAAAAATGGCGTGAGATAAAGAGACTAGGAGCAACAATGACGTGCATTTGAAGATTGAGGTCGATTACGATGATTTTGAATAGAAATTTGAGATTTATATAGTAATTTTGATTTTTATTTACTATTGAAACTTCCCTTTATATTACCAAAAATATAAGAGAGTTACATTAGCAGGGGTGACTGGAGAACTCACAGTCCCACAAAAATTCCACTTAGTCAACAGAAAAGGCCCAAAGGGTAAAAAAAGTATGAGAATTAGTTAAGAAATGAGAGCACTAGGCACAAACCACTACTCTAGGAGGAGGGGAGGATATCCTAAAGAGGGATGTACACTCCACTAGATGGCTCAGCCAAAGGAGGGTCCACCTTCCAACCATCTTGGTCGGGCATCTACATTTGCAAAGGAAAAATTATCCCCCAATTAGGGGGCAAAGAGCTATCCAGAGTATCAACTCTAGGAAGAGAATATGCCTATTTGGAGATCTAGTAGTGCCCTTCCCCCTCAAAGGTGGGCTCCAACACAAACCAAAATATGACGGAGCTAAAGGAATACCCCGAGGAGAGGTGTAATAGTAGTTGTAAGAGTGGCTCTGTGACGTGGTACTTGGTAGAGGTGGCCACCGAGGTAGAGATGGATGAGGTTCAGGGAGGAAAAGGGTCCAGAGAGACCCAACTCATCATATATGATGCACTTCCCAAAGTGTGCAAGAAAATCTTGCAAATGAGCAAAATTTAGGAAAATTTCTCCACTTGAGATTGAATCAGATGCACACAATAAACAAGATAACCACTTTTTCATTAGTGGAAAACAAGGAAAAAAATGATCATTCCGAATAACATATAATTTTTTTCTTTTCAAATATGAAATAAAATGCAAGATCTAAATAGTTTCCACATAGTATAAATTTAATGAGGCCACAAGATAAAATCCCTAGACAAAACCAGTCACCAATGAAATAATTCAGGGTGGAAGGGTTGCAAAAATGAATGAATCCAAGGCCAAATGGCCTAAGCACATGGGAAAGACTAAAATAAATTCTTAAAAGATTCAAGTATGGAACAAAATGGGAATTTAGGATTGAGGATGCTAATGTGACTTAATCATTCGTCGGAAGGAAGTCTTTGATAAAAAAGACACAAAAAATGTTTAACTTTGGGCTATAGAAAATAATTCCAAGCACATACATGTATGTGAAGCCAGTTGGAATGAGAAGAGTGAATGCTCTAACAGGTGTTGAGTTTGGAAATGGAAGGTGAGATAGGGCTCACAAGCTAGTAAATGGTGTTGGTATTATAGCAAAGGAAGAAAATTTCTTGATTCCATCTCCAGTCCGACACCATGCATCTAGGGGTTTAAGCCCAAGTTTTTGGAGCATAACGTTTGGCATCAACTCTTGAATTATGCAAATAGACAGGAGGTATGAATTGGAAATATTAAATTTTGTCTTGAGTTCAGGCCATGGAATACGATCTATTTGGGAGACCAAATCCAGAATGGTGTGAATTCCTTTGTGAGAGAGCCGAGAGAGATTTGATTCCTAGAGTTTCCACAAGCGGAAGACTATCATCAGTGATGATGGGAGACCACCATATATTCTAAGAATTGAAAGAGATCCTAGTATGAAATCCATCACCAATCTAATGCATTAGGGGTTTCACCAACTCAAACACTTTCCATATGCTTTTGGCCATGAAAGTGCCGAAAATCTTGACCAGACCCTAGTGATAATCAAGGTGTGTAACTTGATATTGTTCCAAAAATTTTTACCGTAGGGAGCATTAGAAGAAATATTATTTCAAAGAAGGATTTTCCATGCTTTATTTCTTGAGAGAAATCATATGAACTATTTAGAACATAAAGCCATGATTTACCTATACACATCAATAATTCCCATACCACCTTGATCGCGAGGGAGACAACAAACATCCCAAGCCACTTGATGAAAGACAAATGAACCAAAATTTTTACACCAAAGGTAGTCTCAAAGTAGCTTGGCAATATTGTTGAAGAAGGTGCAGGAAGGGCACCAAAATGTAGAATAATACACATGGGTGGTGGCCAGAATATTTGTACACACTTGGAATTTACCAATGAGAGAGAGGGGTTTAGAATACCACCAAGAAACTTTATGTTCAACTCTATCAATCACATACTGCCATAACATGGCGGAGTCACTATTAAAGGAAAAATAAATGCCCAAGAATTTAAATTGTTCACCTCTTCTAATCCATTTATAGGGGTAAGCTTATAATTAGTATGACATAGGAAAACAACTCTGTCTATAGCCCAATGTATTAACCATCTGAATTTTGGATTCTAAATTAAAATATAGTAGCCACATCCTGTTCAGACTCATCCATGGTTAGAAAGGAATCATTAGTGAAAAAACATTAATAAGTTGTGTCACATGATGTGGAAGGAAAATCCCCTTAATGATATCTTGATTTGCAAAACAAGAAATAAGATATCCTAAGGTGTTAGCAGCTAAAACAAACAAGGAAGGTACAAGAGGGAACCCCTATCTGATAGAATGAAAGAGGCCAATCACAAAAGACTTATGAATATTGATGGTTAGGCAAGCATACCCATTAGAAAATAGAGTTATGACTACCAAAGTGAAGAATTCTCCAAAACGGAAGGATGTGAGAACAACCAAAATAAATGGCCATTCGATGCGATCATAGGAATTTTCAAATTCAATTTTGAGAAATAACAAAATTTGTAGAGAATGCTGAGCCCATTTCATTCCCTCCCAAATTGCTATAAGATTATCCAAATTGTACCAACCTTTGACAAACCCTGTCAACTCATGGTGAACAATTTTTGGTAATAGATCAACAATACGAAGAGCTAGAGCCTTAGCAAGAATTTTGTATGAGACATTTAACAGAGTGATAGGCCTCTAACTAGTTATCTGCTCTAGATCACTAGCCTTAGGAATGAATTCGATGTTACCTTGATTGATGAAACTCCTAAGAGAATTGGATTGGAGAGATTCATTATAGACATGAAGCAGATCGGGACCAAAAAAAGATGAAGTCACTTTGTAAAATTTGCAAGGAAATCCATCCATACCTATAGATTTATCATCTTAAAGGAACAACAGGGTGATGTAGAGCTTGTCCAAAGAGAGATGGGCATTGCAACGGTCCCACTCCTTAGGATAAATTTTGGCCGGCACCACCTCGATAGATTGTTGTAAGATAGCAAATCACTCATTCATAGCCTCTCGAGCTTGGAAGACTAACCGATAATGCTCAATAAAGGCATTAGAAATACTGGGAAACTCTATGATCTATTGATGCAAATCATAGATAGATTTGATCTGTTGACAAACATGCTTGGCCCGAGATGGATTTAAAGAAGTGATTTAATGATTTATCTCCCACCTTAGGCTAGTGCAGCCTCAACTGGATCTACGCACCACAACTTGAATGATATTTAATGAGCTTGAGCTTATGATGAGTTTTAATATCCTATATATAGAGGGGAAGGTCTAAAGGATTGGCCTCAAGCATAATCAAAATCCTTCTAAATTATTTTTACAGAGCTGATTCCTCTTGTTTATGAACTCAAGCAACCTTGCTTAATGAAATGGTGAAGGAAATGGGTGGTTCATTGAATCGTTTCTTCTCACCACTCGTTCTAACTAATAATGAATGGTAGATGTGGCACCATATTTCAAATCATTTTTATAAGCGGGACCACTCCCAAATGATTTAGAAAAGAGACATTAAGAAGGAATTGATTTGAAGGGACTTTGAAAAGGGCCCCACGTCAAATAATCTTAAATGAGATCGAGATGATGATAAGACAAAAGCACATCTAACCACACCGTGATAAGGAGGATCCTTGCATGTCAAAATTAAAAATAGTCTATTGTGAAAGAAGTACATGATCAAGCATTTTAAAAACCTAATCATATCCTTCTCGAATATTGGTCCAAGTATACCAAGCTTGGGCCTTAAATTCCTACCACCGAATGATAAATGGGTCGGAAAGTCCCCAATTTTTTTTAAAGAAATACTAGGCCGCACACTCGCCGACTCACTAACACATAGGGAGGGCACTAAATTTATCATTTAGATTATCTATCATATTAAATTCACCACACACCAACCAATAAGCTAAAGGTAAGTTATCACCCAAAAATTTCACTAAAGTTGTTCTTTTAGATCCATCATTAGGAGAATAAAAATTAAGAATACCAAAAGAAACATCATTAATCGCCATAATCACACACACAACCCGATTTAAAGGATCTTGGTCTAATGAGGTGATTAAGGATGAGAATTTTAGTGTTATGTAAATTCTCACACCACCTCTACCATCAATGTGCTAAGTATGAAAATGTGAAAAAATTGGGATAATGCAAGTTAGCGTATTCTGAAGCAAGAAACAAGAAGTCCTAATTTCCTACAAAAAGATAATATCAATGTTGTGTAAAAGTTTCGGCAAGATAAGAAAATAGATTATTTGCGAGAGGGATCTGTAAGACCCCAAACATTCCATGAGATGAAATTCATGAAAAATCAGACATATCAAAATCCCCTTGCCCATCTAGAATTGTTGAGCCCAAATTACTAAGTCCTAGAGAAGAGGATGAGCGCGTATAGAAGGGAAGGTAGGCAGAAGGTGTGTGAAGAAGACTGTGCAAGAAGAACTTATTGCATGTAAATAGTCTAAATAGTTTGGATTTAGTGGAGGTTTTGAGTAAACATAGACCACACAAAAGTAGAAGAGGATTAGGGACTTAACCACATTACGAGAATATGGTGTTGCATGGAAAACACATGAGGAGGTGGCCAGACATGATAAGTGGATAAGATTAGTACATGAAGACTTGCGGACCAAGGAAAGAATATTCTAGGGATAATCAAGGGTTAATCATTGTGCTTAAGGAGCTATAAAGTGAAAATTAATCATATCTTTAGCTAGGGGCATACACACTCAAGTATGGTAGAGAATGATCCCTCTTGCATGTGGCCTACTCATTGGTAAACTTGAGGCGGTGGGGAGATATCCCACTCTATTTAAGAATGAGCTTGGGTCTGAAAGAAAGAGGGATGTGTGTAAGCATGGAGATAGAGGTGTAGGTGTGTATGAGAGGTGATGCAGGAGGAAGAAGATGCACGATGCAAGTCATGTGGTATTATGGGTGCATAAGAGAGAGATAGATATGACCCCTTTGAGCATAGTCATTTTGTAGATCCAGCACGTTATTTCATAATGTATTCAGTTTGTTATTACCCTTTTGATGTAATCTAGCTATAGTAAATAGTTTTGAATAAATGAATATGATGGGTTGTTATGAATATCTCTGTTTATGGGTTCAAACCCTAGTTTTATTCATATTTCTCATGGTTCAGATCTGATTTCTTTGTGATGTTGTAGTGTTTAATTTTACATTATGGTGCATATGTGTTTAGATATAGTTTCTTCACTTACGTGCTATAATGAGTACATGTGTTTTTTTTTCTGCAAACATTATTCTATTAATGTTTGAGTATTCTTACAAAGATCAAATAAAGGAAGGTTTCGACACCCGTGCATGCCTTGGGTGAGAGGCCATCAAGGCTAGGTGATATGCTTTGATGTACTTGGGGTTTAAAGGGAGTAGGTAAAGGTGACTACATTTTGGTTCCATTATCGGGACCTCTTTTGAAGATGTTATAAGAATGGTGTGTGATGACAAAACACTTGACCTTTGGCAACCTTGATACTTGGCTTAAGAACATGGAGGATGAGTTTTCACAAAGATTCAACACTAGACATAAGTTTGATGCATGTAAATGGGTAGAGGAGCATCTATATCATGAGCTTTATGAGACGTTTTTTGTTGTTTTCTAGTAGAACTGTATGAATGGTTGTCAATGTATGCATCAAGGAAGAGTTGGTATTATTGAACTCATGTTTGGACCCAAGAATATTATCAATGGCTTCATGATGCTGATCGACTTGGACTCATGTTGTTGATCATTGGTGGAGTGGTGTGTTGACTAGCTATACGTTGGAGTACACAATTTCTACGTATTCTTTCCCATAGGTTGTTGAGTTTGAGTTCTTGCAAGAACCAAGAGGATATTTCTTACACATTATACCATTAGCCATCAAGATCCTAATCATCACTCTGAGTTTAGAAGCATTTCCTATGGATAGCTAAATTCCCACTAGGTGCGGGGCATGGAAGGCTGGTGTGGTGTGAGATGGCGGATCCTATGACAAAAGTGGAGAGAGAGGAGAGATGGATCAAGTATAATGAAGCACGGGAGAGGGAATTAGAAAGACAACACAAAGTTTTAGGATTGATGGAAGTATGGAGGTAGACATTACGGGAAATATTTGAGGTTCACGTGGAGGACTTGGAACTTGAGTAGTCTGTGCTACCCTATCTTGGAAAACACGGAGAAGAACCCTCTCGGCTTTCGATGAGAGCTTGTCATGTGAAGGATAAGAATCGTAGGTGTGCATCGAAACCCACTATGCAACCAAAACCTTGTGCTTAGTTTCCCATTTTTTGAGATAAGTATTTCTAATTCAATTGGCATTGGTAAGCAAGCAGCATCAGGTAGATATCATTTTACATTACATCCATCTATGGCAAGATGAAATTTCTAGTGTTTGGTGGAATCCTATCAGGAACATCATTTAGACAAAGTGTGGGTACACAAAGTGTGGGTATCATGACTAGAAGTGGTTCAACGTCACAGACTATTGGCATGTAGTTCAACACAATAGTGGGGGCACATATTAAAACTACTTCGGGTATGTTACGTACTATGGGAGGAGGATCCGATGGATCTGGAGGGATAGGAGCTAGTGGCACTAGTGGTGGAGGAAACATAGGAGGGAACCAAGGTTCTAGATCTGGTGGACAAGGACCTCAACCACCTCAACAGGTGTTTTATGAGATGTATTTGCATTTACCTAATTACAAAGGTGTTGAGGATGTTACAGAGCATGTACACAAGTGTGAGTTGCTATGGTGTGCTAAGGGTATCACTACCCTAGAGTGGAAGGCAAGTCATTTTGTAACCATGTTGTAAGGTCGTGTGCATATCTAGTACCAGAAGTATGAACCACATTAGACGGTGGTGGATTATACCACACTGCGTGATGCCATTTTGGTGGAATTCCACACTACTTAATTAAGCGAAAAGAATCAAAACTCTCGGGGAGATTCAATAGGGTATGACAGAGAGTATGTGGGAGTATGATGCATGCTTTAAGACTCTCTTGTCAAAACTATCTTATGATATCCATCCCTTGTAGCATGCTTAGTGGTTTGTTAGAGGATTGATAATGCCTTTCAGATGAGCACTCTCCCATAAGAATTTCATAGATCCGTATGAGGACTTGGAGGTTTCTCTATGTCTTTGAGACCATCGAAGCATTGACATTGGGGTAAGCCCACTTTTAGAAGAACAGATCACCTCTATGACAAATTAACTTGAAAAATTGTTTGTGAATTCAGCTCATGAAACACACAGTGGACTTTGGTGCATAGATTGTGAAGTGGAATGACATACAAAGGATAGTTTCCCTCCAAGGTCTATACATGCCATATCATTAGACTATGAAATATGTCATAGGAACATGATCCAAGTAGATGCCCTTTTTTACATCACACACTCTGTAAGAATGTGTCTTCTTATTGTAATATTTGCACATCCACTACTCACGATATGAAGGAATTCTAATTGATAGAACAAATTCATGATGCCATTGATATTGGTGTGCACTAGATCGACATTAGGAATAATTCTAAGAGAGAAGGTTGTCATTATGAAGGGAACACAAATGGCGAAGGTTGAGGAAGAGGTTTTGAAGAGGATTCAAGGGCCGTAGTAGTCACGGAGGAAGGGGTGACTTCCTGTGGGACTTGTTACAATTATGGATCTACTGAACACTATAAGTGTAAATGTCTAGATTTGCTATAGTGCTCATGGTGCGGAAAGAAGCACAAGTATGAGGAGTTCCTGAATTGTATGACCACATGAGCCAAAACCAGAAGAAGGACAAAGGTGTGGGGATGGTTAGTGTGAAGAAAATTGACCCACTATGGATGCCTAGGGTAGCGCTTAACCCCGAGTTAGAACCCATTTTGGTAACTAGACGCATTGAGGTTGCACACATCAGAGAAGTACCAAAGAAGAGGCCTCTCATTATGAGGGAAGAATTATTGTATGAGAAATATCCTGATCCAACCCATCATAAATAGGTTTACGAAGAGAACATAAAACTGATTAGGAGCTGCGAGGAGAGATTCAATGCTTGAAGGAACAGATCGCGGAAGTTATAAGAGATGAAGAATGCTGAGGTCCCTCGAAAAGACATGGATGAGGTCGAGAAAGTGTATAATATGCTACGCTAAGAAAACATTATCCCCCTGTTAAGAGAGTGGTTAAGAGAAAAGGTACCATGCTCGGAGATGAATGTGAGAGGTAGGTCTTACATGCTAATCTACCCCATCACAGTCTCAATTATGAAAAGGAAGTTACAATGAATGTGGTTGTTGATGGATGGATCCTAAGAAACATACTAATTGAAATGGGTGTAAAGGTCAATTTCCTTACTTTAGATGCATGGAATTATATGGGAGGCCCCCATTGCAGCCCTATTTAAATGTGTTGTATATAGTGAACATGACAAAGGATATGGCCATAAGAGTCTTAAAGGATGCTTCCATAACCATTCAAGGGGTTAAGTTTATTGGGGATTTTTAAGTATTTGATATTTTCAAGGAATATAAATTCCCAACATTACTTGGGCCTTTGCCCGGTGTTATGTGAATAATGTTGACTTGAACTTTAACAAGGGATACATTAGTTTTGAGAACAAAGAGGAGTGCATCACTATTCCACTAACATATGGGAGGTCTCATACCTTATGTGGAGAATTTAGGAGAAGAGGACCTAGATTGAATATATGTTTGCACCATCGGAGACCCAAAGGATATTCACCCATCAAGAGAAGGTGATGCATGGGTAATCCTTATTCGGCCTTGTTTGTGTGTATGTTACTATTACCTTCAACTAATGCATGGTTTACTCCCTATCCTACCCTTTCTTTGAGAATCCAATTGTATAAATAAGATGTATTCACAAAGGACATGTGATATGCACTATTTTATATATTTTTATTCTTGGAAAATTATAAAGAAAGACATGGAATTTATACCTTTACCTAACTTATTATTCCCTTGCTTCTTACTACAATCAACATAGACTGATATCTTCTCAAGTTTGTGAACATTATACCTTTCTTAGAATTTCCCTTGATCCTCCTAACTAAGCACTATGCCTCTTCCATGATTCTCCACTAAACTCAATATGTATATAGGTCAACACAAGACCACTACATTGACTGTCCTATAGCTCCTCACTGTCTTAGTTCATCCTTGAGTTGTATTATACCTATTCACCTTGATGTCCCTTAAGCATCTCATCTCCATCCTTCATTCACCTATGCATATACATCTATATCCTTCATAGCCCATAGACCAAATATCTCCTATGAGTTCATCACTCCTCTATCCTTCCCTATAGCTTCATACCTAGTTTTCACTATGTACTCCATCCATTATACCACCTCAGACTTTATTCATTCTCTTCTAATCCCATCACACACTTCACCACCATAATCCATGCAAATGCTTCATCCTCATGTCAATGCTCCACTTCATAGGTCCAATAGGCCAAATCCTTCTTGGTGAACATTCTATTATCTCTCCTTATATGGCTCATACCCCTGATTTATTCTTCAACCCCAAGTTCTTCTTCAAAAGACATTCTCTTCTCTACTAGCCTAATAGGCTATAAGGGCTCAATAAGCCAAATACTATACTCAGGGATTTGTTTCATTTCCAACATCCATGAAATGTTTAGATTCAGACTTGTTATGATGTATCTAGACCTCTAACTCTACCCTTGTCCTTGGATTTGCACTAGGTTCCTTCATCAAGCTCCATATTCTCATAGTAGCCCTCCTTGTACACAAATGCCAGTGTATCTTCAATATCTCTGAAACAACTTACCCTTCTTATAACTAATCCAAGGACCCTTTATGGAGACCTCTCTCATATATGAAGATCAACCACTACTCCTTTGTATGGAAGGGTACTTCCTTGACTATCTTAGGGCTCATTTTAGGCCTAATTAGGTCTCTTGCAAGCATATGGGTATGAAAGTGGGTTTTTAGGTCTAACCTCACCTGGAAAACTATTGAAACACCTTCTCCATGTCTCCAAGATGCTCCATGATGAAATATATGATTTGATTCAACCTTCTACTCATGCATGCACTTAATTTCCTCTAATAGTAGCACACATTAGTCAGACTATATAGAAAACCTACAAATTCTTCACACGTGTGTGATTGGGATTTGACATCTTGGCACACTTCTAAAATAGCACTCACATACATAGAAAAGTCCTCAAAATTTCATGCAATTTGGATGGGTGCATTTAATTTGGCTTGATGCCCTAGTTAGGGTCCCCAGGGTAGAAAAATGGAGTTACAGGTCAAAATAGACCACTTCAAGAGCTACAAAAATTTGATAATGCTTTATCAACATCTATGCACTTTCCAAAATTTCACAGTCTTCTAATATCCCTTACAACTCTACTATCATATTTCAAGCTCTCGGCCTAAGCAGAGCTTACACTGTTTGGATGGAGAAAAACATGGAAATTCTTCAAAAATGCACTATATATTTGATTAAAACCTTCTTCATTTCTTTATTCATGCCCCATCACCTCTTTACATTCATCCTTTTGAGATAATTACATATTAAGATCAAAAATATATCTTAGGTTCATGAGAACAAGCTACCCCTAGCTTTACTCAACTACCTCCTAGGATATCTCAACCATTCCTAGCTTTAGAAAAGACTTTAACAACTCCTATACATGCTTACAAGATTGATTCCACGTGGGAATATGATCTCAAGTTTTTTTTTTCTTATTTTTGGCCTTCATACAACAAATAGGCCTTATTTAGGATTTTACACACAACACTTGCAAATTTGACTATTTGAATACTAAACTTGGAGGGAAAACTCATAACACCTTCTCCTAAAACAACCTAGACCTCAATCACATATGACACCCTCTATGACCTCTTGATTGATGCACCTTGAATCATTCTACCCATGAGAGAAAAATTTGAGCTTCTAGCTCAAATGGTGTTTTTGGTCACTTTTTCTTTTTCTTTCTTGCTTGTCCAACTAGAGTGTCTTCTTCAAGCTTGCATATGCTCCTTTTATTCATGCTTAGGGTCTTCTTTCTCTTGTTTTTATTCACCTTGTATGTATTTGTCTCATTTCCATAGTTCTCTTGTCAAATAGGTTCTTACTTGACTAAGTTCCCTCTAGATTGCATGATTTAATCCCTCCTTTGACTGTCTTGATTGTACCTGGTCTGATTTTGCTTAGAAACTGAGCTTCTTTCATCTTCACTTTTCTTCCTTTTGGTGTTTTGTATTCTTCTTGTGCCAACTCAACTGTTTTCCTTTTTAGTCTTTCTAACCTCAAGTAGATACTTGTACTACCCACTCATGCATATGAGTATACTCTTGAGCTCCACATTTGTGCTTTACCTTTGCTTTCTTCCTCATCATTTGCATATGGACACCTGGTAGGGACTGTATGGAAGTCATTATTTGCTTTAAGGTGGAGGGGTCATACTATTTCTTGTTAAAATGCATCTCTTTACCTTGATTCCAAATTCAACTCCATGTTCCAATCCTTCCTTGGAATCATGTTCTATCTCCACCTTTTGACTTTTCCCCTCTTGTATGTTTCTTTCATGTCTTCTTACAAACCTCTCTCTACTCAAATCTTCACAATAATTACTCATTAGACCAAAGCATTGTTCTATGCAACCTGAGATTATACTTTCCATTCCATATTTGTGTCCTTTTTCCATAATAGCTTGGCTCCTACATAATTTTCTTGAGTAATTACTCTTGCATAGTTTGTTCCTAAGACTAGAAATCTAAATGTACCTTTTTATGACTCACCATTGATCTATGTTCTCTAGTTGAACACATGTATACATTGAAACCTTGGTCTTCTTCTTCAAGAGGTAACTTTATTTTTGTTTGGTTGACTGTAAATGAATTCTCCATTCCTCTAGTACATCAATCTTCATCCATAATTGAAGAAGTACAATACTTTCCTATCCATTTATAGCTTCTTTGTTTCCTTCTTCTTAGTCACTTGCTTCTTCTTGAGTTGCCTTAACCTTTTCTTGTTCTTGATTCCTCTTTTCTATCATGCCTCCTTTGTCTTTTCTTTTACACATAATCATTGTTTTCTCTTCTTCTTGCTTGATGATAGGTTGACTGTACTCACCTTCCTTCCATGCTTGATTGACCTCCTATGGAGGTGCTTCTTTTCCTTATATGCCTTCAAAGGCATATCTCTTTACTACCTTGCTCATAATCCTTTTAAACTCCTTAGTTTGTATAGTAGTCATCCCTTCTTTAGCTTGATCTTCTTCATAGACCTCCTTTATGAGTTCTTCATGCTTACTTGACTATCCTTCACCTACATGTTGGTCTTTCATGGACTCAAACATCTCTTCTAGCTTCTGCAACTCTTCTTTCAAGGTGAGAGTGCATCCATTCCTTCCTCTTCATCATACCTAGGACCAAGTTGGTCTTCTTTCCTTGCAATAACATCACCTTCATCACTTCTTTTACCTACATTTTCACCAAAACTCAACATTTTATGAGTTGTACCTGCATACAAACATGCCCACATAGTATTAGTTAGAAATCTCAATGGTCTCTTGACCTCCATCCTTACTTCTCTCATAGCTTCTTTCCCTGTTTTGTCTTCATTTAAGAAATTTAATTCTCTTCAAGGTGGTATTTCTGATCCACCATCTCTTTTCCTTTCCCATAACCTCTCTCTTCTGTCATCTTCTTCATGTGACCAGCTTCTTGGTCACCAAACACCTTTCTTGGTGCTTCTCTTCTCATCCACAACTCATCACTAGGAGACACTTCCTCTTTATCTCCTTAACTATGTTGCATTGTTTCATGCAAATACTTCCTCATGGTCATTAACATGACACTTCCTCTTTCATCACCTATTTCACCCTTCAATGGTATGAGACTATGCTCAACTCCACCCTTATAGAATTTGTAAACATTTGTTTTTCCATCATGTTTGGCTTGCCTGTCAAACTGCCAAGGTCTACCTAAGAGAAAATGGAAAACATCTATAGGTAGAACATCACATAATATTGTATCTCTATATGATCCAATCTGAAAATCAACAATACTTTTCTCACTTACCAAGATATTATGACTTTGTTGCACCCATGAAATGTAGTAAGGATTTGGATGTGGAAGTCTTCTCAATCCCAACTTCTTCACCATGTACTCTGACACCACATTATCAGTGCTTCCTCCATCTATGATGACATCACATACCTTGCCTCCAAACTTGCATCTAGTCCTGAACAAGTTCCTTCTCTGACTCATGTTTGTGTCTTGTCTTCTTAAACTTCTTTTTTCCTCTTGGCTACTCCAAAAATCTCTTCATCAAAAAGAGATTCACTCTTCATTTTCTCATTCCCTTTACATGAATTTCTTGATCTAATTACCTTCTCCTTTTTAGTTTTCTTAGGGTATTGTACACCACTTTGCATAGTTATGAAACTAGCATTCATACTTCTAGCATTTACATAGCTATCTCTATTTGCATTCACATCACTAAACACAAGCATACCTTCTTGAATTTGTCCAGAAGACTTGCATTCTTCCCTTGAATGGCTTGTAGACTCTCCTTTGCTGCTGCACTCTAACATTGGCATTCTCTCTCTAACAAGGTGCTCCAGAGTATCCATTCTCTTCTCCATTTGTATCTTCATCTGTTGAAATTGTCCCATCATTTCTCTTAGAAAATTTATTTCTTATTCTACATCCTTGAGTGCAAGTGTGCCATCATTATTCTAATGTCCTCTATAGCCTTTAAATCAGGATCTGATACCAAAAATGGTGCAAGGGTAATCCTTATTCTAACCTTGTTTATGTGTATGTTACCATTACCTTAACCAATGCATGGTTTACTCCCTATCCTACCCTTTCTCTGAGGATCCAACTATATAAATAATATGTATTCACAAAGGACATGTGATATGAACTTTTTATATATTTTTATTCTTGGAAAATTATGAAGGACATAAAATTTATACCTTTACTTGACTTATCATTCCCCTACTTCTTTCTATAGTCAACATATATTGAGATCCTCTCAAGTTTGTGAACATTACACATTTTCTTAGCCTTTCCCTTTATCCTCTCAAACTAATAAATATGCTCTTCCATCATTCTCCACTAAACTCAATATGTATATAGGTCAACACAAGACCACTACATTTAATTGTCCTATAGCTCCTCACTATTGTCCTAGTTCATCCTTAGATGTATTGTACCTATTCACCTTGATTTCCCTTAAGCATCTCATCTCCATCCTTCATTCACCTATGTATATACATCTACATCCTTAATAGCCCATAGAACAAATATATCCTATGATTAATCATCACTCCTCTATCCTTGCCTATAGCTTCATACCTAGTTTTAACTATGTACTCCATCCACCATTATACCACCTCGGACTTCATTCATACTCTTCTAATCCCATCACACACTTCACCACCTTACTCCATGAAAATTCTTCATCATCATGTCAATGATCCACTTCATAGGCTCCAATAGGCCAAATAATTCTTTGGGAACATTATATTATATCTCCTTATATGACTAATTCCACTAATTTATTCTTCAACCCCAAGTTCTTCTTCAAAAGACATTCTCTTCTCTACTAGCCTAATAGGCTATAAGGGCTCAATAAGCCCAATACTATACTCAAGGATTTGTTTCATTTCCAACATCCATGAAATGTTTAGACTAAATTTTATGATGTATATAGACCTCTAATTCTTCCCTTGTCCTTGGATTTGCACTAGGTTCCTTCACACAAGCTCCATACCCTAGTAGCCCTCCTTGTACAAAAATTCCAGTGTATCTTTAATATCTTTGAAACAACTTACTCTTCTTATAACTAATCCAAGGACCCTTTATGGAGACCTCTCTCATATATGAATATCAACCATTACTCCTTTGTACGGAAGGGTACTTCTTGACTATCCTAGGGCTCATTTTAGGCCTAATTAGGTCTCTTGCAATCATATGGGTATGACAATGGGGTTTTCAGGTCTAGCCTCACTTGGAAAAATATTTAAACACATTATCCATGTATCTAAGATGCTCCATAATGAAATATATGATTTTATTCAATCTTCTACTCATGCATGCACTTAATTTCCTCTAATAGCACACACACATTGTAGTCAAACTATAAAATTACCTAAAAATTATTCACACATGTGACTGGGAGTTTGAAACTTGGCATAATTCTAGTATGCACATACATAGACATGTCCTTAAAATTTCATTCAATTTGGATGGGTGCATTTAATTTGGCTTGATGCCCTACTTAGGGCCCGAGGTTAGAAAAATGGAGTTACAGGTCAAAATAGACCACTTCAAGAGCTAAAAAAAATTGATAATGCTTTATCAACCTCTCTGCACCTTTCCAGCCTTTCAAAGTCTTCTAATATCCCATATAACTCTACTTATCATATTTCAAGTTGTCGGCCCGAGCAGAGCTTACACTTTGTTTGGATGGAGAAAACATGGAAATTCTTTAAAAATGCACTATATCTTTGATTAAAACCTTCTTCATTGCTTTATTCATGCTCCATCACCTCTCTGTTACATTCATCCTTTTGAGAGAGTTACATATTATCATCTAAAATCTATCTTAGACATAATAAAATAAATACCCCCTAGCTTGAATCAACTACCTTCTAGGATAGCTCAAACATTCCTAGCTTTAGAAAATACTTTAACAAATCCTATACATGCTTACAAGATAGATTCCACATGGGAATATGATCCCAATTTTTTTTTTAATTTTTTTGCCTTCATACAAAAATAGGCCTTATTTAGGCTTTTACACACAACACTTACAAATTTGATTATTTGAATACTAAACTTGGAGGGAAAACTGATAACACCTACTCCCGAAACAACTTAGACCTCAATCATCCTCTATGACCTCCGACCGATGCACCCGCATTAGAAGGAGTTATTTAGTGGGAAGATGCTTAGTCTATAAGTGATACAACTAGCATTGCGTGTGACAATTGGGCGCATGGGACCTATGATTTGGTTGGAAGAAAATTGAAGGGAAATGTAACTCGAGTTTCCAGATTGTGCTCAGTTAGGTGCTTGGGAGGAAGACAATTATCAAGTTACACTGGGGAAGGTAACCCGATATATTTCTCATAGCATGATGGATATCTAGTGGACATGTCAAGTAGAAAGGAGGAATATGTTAACTTATACCTTACGCGCAATAGAAGCATGTTGGTGGGAGATTCATTGAGACAATCTTCTAGAATGATGCAAAGTGAGAATCACGTTCTCTGTTAGGTTTCTCCAAATTAATGCACCCTCTAAAATACATGACTATGATGGGAATGAATACACCTCATTTCACGTTTAGGAATATGAGAGATCCTGTAGAAGGTAGGCCTCTAGAAGCCTTATCTCCCTCACTATGGGTGCATAAGTTTTATTCCACCTTGCAGGGTTGTGCACGTGCATGGTATATCCATTCAAATCTACGTCATCAGATGGGAAATTGGAAAGAGTTGACAATGGATATTATTCAAATTTTTGATTATCTAAGTCATAAGACATCGATGAATGAGGCATTGTAGGTATTCAAGAACCTTACTGCGGGAGATTGCACTATGGATGAAGATCGAATCCTAGATTTTTAAGGGAACATGGCTTGGAGGAGCACTTCGAGGAAGGAGAAACAAAGGAGATACAATTTGAGTGCCCCTATTGGGAAAAATAAAAGGGAAAGTTGGTGTACCTAATAGATGATGAGGAAGTAGAAAAATTGGATGTTAATGATACGAAGGTACACACAAAGTATTGGAAAGTGTAGATAAGAAAGAACACACTTACCATGAGCTATTAAAAAAATTCAACATTGCTACATAAGAAGAGCTGAAAAAAGCTATCATTGGAGATTAATATAAGGACCATAAGGTTTCAAAGATAATTGAGCTATTGCATGACTTCTAGGATTTTTTCCCACGTGGGTACCATGAGTTAAAAGGAGTTCATCACTCATTGGGAGAAATTCAGATTAAGTTGAAGGAAGGTGTGCACCCGATTAGGAAGAGGCTTTATACAATGAATCTGAATTTGTTCGTAAAAGTTAACAAGGATATTGATAAGATGATAGAATCCAGAATCATTGAAACAATTGAGGAATATGAATGGGTAAGCCCAATGGTGATTAGTATCAAGAAGGATGGGAAGATAAGGATATGTGTAGACTAGAGATATTTGAATGCTACATGTGTCATATATCCTTTTCTAACCTCGTTTACTAAAGAGATATTCGAAGGTGTATTAGGGCGGAGATATATTATTTTATAGATGGATTCTCATATTATCACCAGTAAGGATTGTAACGAGGAACAAGAGAAGACTACCTTCACCACTGAATTGGGAAATTTTTATTATACGATTATGCCCTTTGGTCTTAAGAATGCGCCTGATGTATTTTCACTCATTGTGGTTCAAGCATTTCAAGACTTCATCCATAAATTTCTGAAAATTTACCTGGATGATTGGATGGTGTATGGATTAGTAAGAGATCATTGTGACAATTTAAGATTGATGTTTGAGAGGTGCAAAAAGTTAAGTATCTCTCTAAACATTAATAAATGTGTCTTTTCTACTCCTTTTGGCACATTGCTAGATCATATTATTTGCAAGGAAGGCTTATTGGTAGATCCTGCCAAAGTTGTTATCTTTGGATTGGAGGAGACTACTAGTAAAAGCATGGTGCAAGAATTCTTGGGCATATGTGTTACTACAAAAATTCATTAAAGGCTATTCCAGGATCTTTTCTCCTTAGAGGAGTTGTTCAAACATAAGAGTAAATTCTATTCGGGTGAGGAACAAATTGTGGCTTTTGAAACATTAAAGGAGAAACTTACTACTACACCCATTTTGCACTTTCCCTCATGAGACAAGACCTTTCATGTGCATGTTGATGCATCAGGTATGGTAATATGAGAAGTGTTAGCACAACTTGGATAAGGGATTTTTGATCACCCTTATGTTTTACAAGAAGAAAATTAACTCCAGCTGAGCAGAATTACACAACAATGGAGCGTGAAGCGTTATCGATGATTTATGCGCTACATAAATTTAGGCAATGATTTTGTTGGCCACTCCATTTATCTTTTACATAGATCACATGGCACTCAAGTACTTAATAAACAAGCTTATTTTGTAAGGGAACATTTTTCGTTAGATCTTATTATTTCAGGAGTTTGACTTTTTAGTCGTAGAAAAACTAGGAAAGAGAAATTTAGGACCTGACCATCTATCACGGATTGGTTCAGGAGAGGATGTGTAGAGCATTAAGGACACAATGTTAGATGAATATTTGTTTAGATTACAACACACACCCTCTGATTTGGAAGATATTGTTGTTTTCTTACGAATGAGTTTGGCACCTAAAGGAATGAAGGCTCTAGAGAAGAAGCAATTGACTATACATACCGTGCCATATGTGTTGGTTAGCGGTGACCTATAGAAACTAGGTTGAGATGAAATTTTTCACCAGTGTATGCTAGAACATGAACATACTGTAATCATGGAAGAATCTCATGGTGGCATTATAGGTGGTCACTATGTAGGAAATGCGACCGTGTGCAAGATCTTATTGCGAGCCTTTTATGGGAGATAATTTATAAGAATAGTATTGAATATTGCAAGGTATGTGACCATTTCCGGTGGCTTAGAAATTTGGGGCAAAGAGATGAAATGTTGTTAAGACCTATTACTAGTACAGAGCCATTTGAAAAATGGGAAATTTAATTTGTAGACCCTATTTCCCTAGCCGTGTGCGAGACATGTTCATGCTTTATATTATCACTTATACAAACTATCTTACGAGGTGGGAAAAAGTGGCACCTACAAAGGATTACATGATGGATAGAGAAGATAGATTCTTATTGAAGAATATAATCACTAGTTTTGGATGCCCGTTAAGTTTAACAAGTGATAGAGGTACTCATTTATTGAATGAGACTATTAGAATCTTATTGGTAGAGTTTATGGTGGCCCATCAAAAACCTACACCCTATCACCCTTAGGCTAATGGGATTTCTGAATCCTTTAACAAGATATTGAGTTGGAAATTGACTAAGATTTGTGACATCGAAAGGAGAGACTGGGATGATAAAGTCTTTGAATTATTATGGGCGTATCAAACGCCTTATAAAATATTGAACAAGGCCACACATTTTCAGTTGGTGTTTAGCATGGAGGTTGTTCTTCCTATTGAATTTATGCTAACATCCCTACATATTGCGTGCATAGAAGGATTGGTTGATAAGAAATCACTTGAAGAGAGTATATAAAAACTTATGAAATTGGATGAAAGGCAAGCCATTACTAAATGGACTCAAAATACGAAGAAATCTAGGAAGAAGGCATGACATGATTAACACATAAAAATGAGAAGTTTAAGGTTAGGCGGATGGTTCTTCTATACGATTCAAATTTTTTGCACCATCCTGGGAAACTCAAAGTGCATTGGTTGGGACCATATGTTATAACCCATATACTTGATTTAGATGCTTGTCGATTATAAGTCTTTGGATGGAACAGAGTTTCCTATCTACTTGATGGGAGTAAGGTGAAGCCCTACTATAAATAATTCTTGAGTGTTTGTAAATAAGGCACTATTTCCATATAGCTTAGGTTTGCCTTAAAGCATTTTCCTTTACATGTGTCTCATTTCATCATTGCTATGCTTTATCTTGTGGTTTGGTGTGTTGTGTAATAAGCACGTTTACGCACCTATAGCTAGTTACTATCTAAAGGAGTTTTCATGCATAGAGGACCGCACATACTTTTAGTATGGGGTAGGAGAGTGAGGAGAATGTAGAAGCAACACATAGTTGGAGTAATGTTGATTGGTGGCCCGGGAGAGAAAAACATAAGTGTGGGATATCTGAGAAGGAACACGTGTAACAGGGGTGATAAGGGTTAGAGATGAAATGGTGTCAAGAAATCTTTATAAAAACTACGTACAAGGATGAAAGTGAAGAAAAAAATGAGGTAGGTAGCAACAAGGAAAATGAGGTTTAAGACGTAGAGGAAGATGGACTTCGGTGCTAAGAGAGCGAGTAAGGGTCTACAGTTGATATAGTTTGGCATGCTAGAAGGTTGAGGAGGTTACATGCAAGTGCGCACATGGAGGAAAAATCACTAGACAAAACACGCGGTATGAAAGTGTTGGAAAAATATGTGTTTAATGTGGAAGTATGGTGGTAAGTAGCACGGAGATTAATGTAGGAAAAAGTAGAAAACTATAAATAGGAGTCGGGCGTATACTATTTTTCACCTTGCATTTATTTGTTGAAGAGATCTTGTGAACTAGGGAATCCTTGTGAGAAATATGCAAAAGTTACGTGCGAAGTGAATAATTTGACAGATTTGTAAACTAGATTGGAATAGAGTACACCGGCATGTGCAAAAGTGGTTAGTTGAAGGATTCCTACGAGTTTTTATGTTGTTAAGTGGAAGGAGTTTCTAGGTTAGGGTTTGTAAAACTAGGGCACATGTACAAAAATGTTGTGTAGAGGGATTGGAATCGAAGGAAAGAGCAGTAAGGAAGCAAGACACAAGGAGGAATTATCTAGGACCCAATAAGGAAAAATGACACCAAGGAAGGGATCAAAAATTTCACCCAAGAAGGAAAGGGCAGGGGAAAACCAGTTGCATCAACAAGTTTTAATGAAGAGTGGTATGTGAAGATGCAATACCCAGATGGTGTGTCATTGGGGAAGGAATGGGTATCTCACATACGTAAAATGGTTACAAGAAATTATAACCATAGGAAAAATACAACTAAAAAGAGATGGCATTAGAGCTTGTTCGCCCTACAGGAGAAAGAAAAAAATATGACAAACCAGTGTATGATGACTCTGTGAAGAGTAAATTGGAGAAGGATAGGCTTTTGCAACTCTATGAGTTTCCATTTTTGGAAAACCTTGAAAGGTTATACCAATGGCTAATGTCACGTATACATGAGGATTAATTTTACTTCGCATGAAGGAGAATGTGCATAACTGCACAATTGATCTCCAAGTACACTGGGCTTATCTGCATGGGAGAGTCGCTAGATGATGACTTGGGTGACAAGGAGGTTGTCATCGAAATAGCTAAGGCATATGAATACAAGAAGGGATGACACTAATTTGATATTTCCAAGATCAATTACCCATTATTAATATGGCCACACATTTTCTCGCCAAGTTGAATGGAAAAGAACGGTGGATGCAAGTGAACAAGATATGGTTGAAAATTTACAAAATTATTTCAAAAGGAACCATTTACAACATCTTGGCCTTCATTGTGGAGGATATCTTAAATGCCTTGCACAGCGACGGAGATAAAATCATGTATGGTAATATTATTCTTACCATTTTATTTTTAGAGATTGGAGTTCCTGATGGGCCGAACAACTACGTTTGGGAGTACCTTGATGAGAACCCTTCCCTAGCTAAGAGGTTCGAGGCATACACTTGTGAAACAATGACATCTTCTTATAAGGAACACTTGGATAAGTGGTACAAGTGATGCACAATACATTTGGGGAAGAGTGGAAAATTCCGAACAACTCTCCACCTTGGTGAAGGATGAGGTTGAATTTTCAGTGTATCAAAAATTCTACATTAGTAGGTTCACTTTAACAAATGACACAAAGATCCCATGGTGTAAAATACCTTTTGCCTTCATAGTGTAGTATTTCCAGAGTGCATTCAATAGATTGAAGGAAGAAAAGAAGCTAAGATTTGATCTAAGTGAAGTACATCAGAGCACCCGCACGCCGTGCAGGACATTGGTGTATCATAATAAGTGGGCATATGTGGAGAATTATGTCTCCCATGACATACATATGCTAAGGCCTGTAACATTACCACTTGCAGGAACAATGACGACAAGGGTGTACATACACCTAAGGCCTAAGTTTGAGAAGGGCATGTATGTTGAGGATGATGTCTCCATCCTTGAGGACCCTACCGAAAGGAAGAAAGGAGTGAAGGGTGATAAGGAGGAAACCCCAAAAGAAGAGCACCAAGTGCACGTGTGGTTCGAGACCACGGGAACACGAGGAGTCACGCATGGGTATGAGAACTTATACTTGGAGGAAGAAGTCTCCTGTGAAGGAGAAGTCCCTAGTGATGGAGGAATCTCTAGTGAAAAAGAAGCAGAAGGTAGTATAGAGTTCAGACTCTAAGATAATGGAGAGCATGAAGGGGAATGAGACCGAGGAGGAGGACAAGGAGCATGAGGAAGAAAAGAACCCACCTGTATTCAATGTGCACAAATCTGATGAGGAGAGGGATGAATCCTCGAGGGCGCTCATGAGGGAGAAAGAAGTGAAGAAGAAGTGGGGACCAAGGCACATGATGTCTCACATCTATTTGGTGAACAATTAGAGGACACAGTGGAGAAGGTGGTGGTGAACATCATCAAGGACTTGGTAGAGCCCGAGGTAGAGTGCAACATGGGAGAAGTAGAAAAGAAGATGTATGGAAGCATGGGCAAAGAGACAAGTTTAGTAGTTGGTTTCTGATAGGAGCACACATAGGTGGAAAGGGTGCAACAAAAATATCTAAAGGGCCCGTAATGAATTATGATGATGATCTCGAACAAGGTCATGTGTGCATGTTTCTAGAGTATTGTTCCTCGGACCAACTCTTTTGTTGGTCATCATTTGACAAAGATAGTGCATACCCACACAACAGAAGATGTTGTCATGGAATTTTGAGTCCCATGTTGATGAAATAGAATTTGAAGTCAATACATGTGTATTGCTAGATACACTTTGAACCTCGAGGAGATAAATCCCATTGTGGATTCACATCATGTAATTGATGAGCAGGAATGAAATGTGTTAAACAAGGTGTCGGTGGAAATTGAAGCACAATTTTTTGGAAGGAATAACATAATCAAAGCATTAGAGAAGGAGTTGGAGGAGAAGAACAAAGAAATCATAGAGAGAGACAAGGAGATAAAAGGGAAGGAGTTTATAATTGTGCAAAAATGAGGGATGAGTTGAGAGAAGAAAAGGGGAAGGTGCGTGAATCCTACAAGAAAGCGGAAAATATCTCAAACTCCATTATTTTGAAGTGCTTAGATTTAGCTCCCCCTTAGCAGAAGTATGTGTCAACCTTCCATTGATTGGAGGATTTAACACACTTAATCATGATGGAGAGGAAACCACTTGCATTGGAGTCAGTAAAGGAAGTTATGGCGCGACAAAAATAACATGAAAAATAAAATATTGAGGAGACCATAACTCAGTACTATGAGCTCCTTGCTTCATTGAATACTACGGCGCACATGGCCGAAGTTGTCTATACAACCGTGATGATAGAGACATGGTGGCTAGTGTCTTTGGTTATATGCATAAGGCAAATTTTAAGGATTTCCGGGCCAAGAATAAATGAAATAGGGTTGCATGTGACAAGATATTGGAAGAGGTTGAGAAGAAGTGAGGCAAATGAGATTTTAAGGGCCTCTGTTAAAAATAAGGTGAAGGAAGTGTATCCCCGGGTTACACGTAAAATGGACACATTGAACGACCTTAACAAGAAAATGGAGAATATCTTCAAAACATTGAAGGCTAAGGGTGAAGAATTTACATTTGATGAATTCAACGTGCTAATAGGGGATTTTTTTACATAGGCATAAAAGGAGGTGAATGATTGGAATGAGGTTTAAGAATTCTTGAATAAAACTTTCCCAATCCTTGTACAATAATGTAGCAAAATTGTTTTTTTCTTTGACTTAGGTCGGATACAAGTTATTCTTTCCTTCCATTATTTTTTTTTTTTTGGAGATCAAATTGTTTCCAAGGATGGAAAAAATGTTTAGTGTGGGGAAATTTTGATTCCATAAATGAATATTTCTGGAGCGAGAGGATGAGCGCGCATGGAAGGCAAGGTAGAAAAAATGTGCGTGAAGAAGAACACACAAGAAAAAATAAGTGCTTTGAATAGTTTGAATAGTTCAGTTTGAGTGAAGGGTTTGAGTAAACATGGAGTGTGTGGAGGTTAGTACATGGAAGCGAGAAGAGGATTCTGGTACTTAGCTACATTATGGAATATGGTGTTGTATGGAAAACACATAAGGAGGTGGGAAAACATGATAAGTGGATAAGGTTGGTACATGAAGACTTGTGGCCCAAGAAAAAAATATTGCAGGGAATAATCAAGGGTTAATCATTGTGCTTAAGGAGTTGAAAAGTGGAAATTAATCATAGCTTGGTTAATGGCATAGAAACTTGAGTATGGTGGAGCATGATACCTCTTGCATGTGGCCTACTCATGAGTAACCTTGAGGTGGTGGGGAGAGATCCCACTCTATTTAAGAATGAGCTTTGGTCCAAAAGAAAGAGGGATGTGTGTAAGCATGGAGATAGAGACATAGGTATGCATGAGAGGTGATGCAGGAAGAAGAAGATGTGTGATGCAAGGCATGAGGTATTATGGGTGTATAGGAGATAACATGGATAGGACCCCTTTGAGAAGAGTCATTTTGTAGAGCTAAGGTGTTATTTCACAATGTATTCAGTCTGCTATGACCCTTTTGATGTAATCTAGCTACTATAAACAATTGTGAATCAATGAATATGATGGGTTGTTATGAATATCTCTGTTTATGGGTTCAAACCCTAGTTTTCTTCATATTGCTCATGGTTCAAATCTGATTTCTTTGTGATGTTGTAGTGTTTAATTTTACATTATGGTGCATCTGTGTTTAGATCTAGTTTCTTCACTTATGTTCTAGAATGAGTACATGTGTTTCTGTTTCTACAAACATTCTTCCATTAATGGTGAAGCATTCTTACAAAGCTCACATAAAGTAGGGACTTGGAAACCACGTGTGCCTCGAGTAAGTGCCTAGTTGAGGATGGGTGATATGCCAACGTGCTTGGGGTTTAAAAGGAGTAGGTAAAGGTGACTACATGAATAACATCCTCCTGGCCAAGAATGGAAAAATTATTAACAAGTGGGATCTGGTTTGAACTAGAAAGATAAACTTGAATGGAGCAACATTTTCCCCTATTATCTCCTTGCATGCTATGGGACACCTCCCGGGGGGAATCGAGAGTGTCACAGAGGAAGATAATTTGAAGTAAGATTCCCAATATTGTTTGAACTTGAAGGAAGAAACCAGATCTATGAGGGTTTGGAAGGAATGAAAACCGACGAGTGGCAATTTCAATCCCAAATCATCCTTGGACAGAGGGGGGGAAGGAGAGGGGGTAGGAAAAACCATGGGAGTGGGTTTCAAACTATAACCCTTCTTATTCCCGACCATAGTCCAACCATCAGTCATAGGGCCAACTTTGGGCTTGGACACCGTGGGTTGTATCACCACTAGCTTAGAACAAGCTAGTAGAGGATAGTTACAAATATGGTGGTGTAGGGCTTGATAGTGAAAACACATGATCGGGAGTTTGAAATATACCACCTTTTAAGAGATACACATGGACCCAACTTGGATATCTAGGTGGTCCCATATATCTTTTGCAAGGTCAAATTCGACACACACATGATTGTTTAGATGAACATAAAAAAAATATCTTGTTCATGGAAAATCACCCTACCAATGGGTTTCACTATCTTTGGAAGGAAATACCGGAGATGAATAGGAAGACCAAGAAGTTCAATCCAAACTATAATTTTTAATGAAACCTAGCAGTGGGACTAAGATCGAGAGTCCATTGAGAAAACACTAACAATGTATTTCATAAATACCAATAAGATTATTTAAGGAGGAGAGCTTGGAGCTGATAAGGATCATAAAAGGATAAGAGATAAAACCCTTTGGTGAGGTTATAGATACCTAAAACCAGGATACTAGTTGGAATCCCAATGGTTCTTTATCCAGTTCTAAAGGTAGGATTATAAGGGAATGTGACCACAAAAATATACAATAAGGAAATTATTATGATACCACTTGACCAAAAGGTATAAACATTGATAAGAAATAATAACATCTAGGAAGGATTCATAATCCATAACTTGTTGTAGACTTTCAAAAAAATTTATGCACTCATTTGGGAGCCATTTTCACCACCAATTGCAACATTCATTGCAATGGAAGGAGAGTTGGCCATTTATAGGAAAATGACCACCTTAGTGGACGGGAAATAGCTAAGTTTCAATATGATATGAGCGAAAGGAAAATTATAGAAAGGCAAAAGAGGAACATAACATTTAGTGGTGTAACACAAGAGAGCACAAATGAAACCGTAGCAGAGTCAAAGTTTTTTCCATCCATCAAAAAATATTAACATGTCATCTCAATTTTGATTGCTATTTTCTTATTAATATTTCTTGAATTGAGAGAACTCGAGCTCTGTACTCCAAATTTGAGTGTTTTTTAGATGATATGGCACACATACGAGGTGGTGATGGAGGAAAAGGAGGAGCACACAATGACACTCGACCAGGGCTAAATCTTTGTATTTAAATTTATTGAATAGATTACATTTTAGTCATTTATCTTTTTGGAGTCATTAGTGTGTCAAACTTAGTAAAAGTTTCATCACGGGTAGGTTAGGGAAAAATGCAAGTGGGTTTGGGAGGGATGCAATTATTAGTTTTTTCAGTTTGTCGATTTTGAAGTCAAATTATTGAAAGTCATGGCCATGATTTGGCCGGATGCCATTGGCACCTTTGAAATGTGAGGACCAATGGAGTTGGGATTGGGAGAGAGGGATCCATAGGCCTAATGGAATTTTCTATAGGGATGATGGTGGTTTCTAGGGGGATGATGTTGTAAGGAGGTTGTTATAATGGGTTGTGTGTTTTGATTTTTACTCTAAAAATTGATTTTTCAGAGTTCTAATGTTTGCTTGTTGTCACTTTGTGGATGTAGGTAGAACATGGGATATACCTATGGTGGAGAATAAATGTGTCATGATTGAGTGTAATGATTATCAAGTTAACATAGGAAGAGATAGCCCAACTACATGGTTTGGGGTTTGGGGGCATCATGTAGATTCCCAAGATACCATTGGATATGGACCTACTATAAATGTTTTTGGCTGCATGGGAGACTAAGTGAAACAAATTTTGGTGGTAGATAGGATGGGAAACAATGGAGATGGATTTTAGTCTGAATTATGTACATGGGATTTCAGGATTACTAGTTGGTGGCACCATATGTCTTGTGATTCTACGAGATGATGCTACAAAGTGGAGAACATTGGCAACATGGCCTATAAGGAGCAATATATATATAACAATTGCATGTTATGCGTTTGATTCAATGCGGTGCGGGAAGAATGGATTTCAGATATAAAAAAGGTAGTTATGGGGATTGTGGTGGCATGCATAATGTGTTACAAGGATGATGGAGCTGTCTCATTATTCTTGATAACATTATGCGAGGATCTTGTGGATAAGGGTGTACTATTCATTAGGGGCACCACAATATGGGTGTAGCTGGTTCATGATATTTATAGGGTGTGCAACAAAGGATAGAGGTTCATGGGACCCATAATTTTATTGACAACATGGATATATGAGTGGTTCATGATGCACAAGCCAACATGGACACCACATGTATTAGCAACAAATTCCCCAAGAGTACTTCAGTGGGCGTAGGGGCCTATAGTGAGAGCATTTCGGGTATACTTGCCATTATCATATGTGGTTTCAAATGATGTGAAATGACAACCCTACATAGGGAATGCGGATTGGTGGCCCATCGACATAGAGTGGAGTACTTAAAGGCCATGATGGAGGTGACATGACACTATTTGTATTGGGTGGAGAGACACATGATAGATAGAGTACCAAGACAGTTTGGATGAACAATACCAAAAATGATACCACTGTTTTTCCACCATACCACCTTCATCATGCTAGAGATTTTATGGGAGAAGAGGTCCTAGTTCGACATTATAACCTCGTAAGGCATAGGAAACATGTATATCAATGTGACGAAAATGCATATTGGGTGGGGACACTCAGGACCCACCACATATTATAGTGGATAGTTTTTCGAGGAGGGATCTGATGGAATATCCATAGATACAAGGCTATAGGCCGAGAAGGTCCTAACACCATAGGAGGGGGAGCTATAAATCCAACACCGTGACTCAAAGAGCACAAGATATGATGGACATGTCGGGATTTTTGATGCCATTTAGACTTTATATGGCCATTCATTTGAGACATAGGCCCGGACCACAACAGAGAGAGGGAATGATATTAGTTCCCCGCAACAAGTGAGCACAATATATATGAGCCAAACCTCATCATGAGGGTGAGGAAGAGGAGGTATTGGGAAGACGAGGAGATGGTGAGACCATAGTGGAGAGACTTGGGTAGTGAGGTATGAGTGATAAAATGTTAGTTAGATGATTTAGATAGACATATGTGAGATCATTGGTAATATATATATATATATATATATATATATATATATATATATATATATCGTTTTGGTTTTATAGAGCATATGGCGAGAAGAGTGAAACTCGCTAATCAAGAGTGCCCAACATGAGATCTTAGAATCTATGTTAGATGTCTAGAATATTTTAGTGATGGTGGATCTAGAAGCACCATCTCGTTGAGGATTCATTGTGATCATTTTTCTTAGTAGGCGAGGAATTGATGACATTACAACGATACGAGAGATGTGCAGTGCAAGTGGATACGATAACATAGATGCGATGTTGTAGATTCTAGTACAGAACATGCAGCTGCAGTACAGGGAGTAGGAAACTCACCTAGAATATACCTAGAGAGATGCAATGTAGATTATGTCACTAGAGACACAACTGGTGAGGGTACGGGGAGAGGCCTTTAGAGATTGATCTAGGGCGACATCCCTAGCTCATAATACAAGAGCAGATAACATGACCCCATCATCTCAAAGCATCTAGATACCCTCCATAAGGGGTGAGGGTGCTTGAGTCACATTTATAGATGGGCCAGAGCTATTTTTATGATGTGTAGAACTTGATTTGGGATATATATGATGACCAATTTTGATGGTATTTGGTGATGTTTCAATATGCGATGATTTATTTATCATTTTCCTATTTTCCACATGTATGTATGTGATAATACCATGGTACTTAGGAATAATGATAATGAGATAGATAGGTAAAGTTAGCGAGAAGGGGATTAATAAGATATCCCAACTCACATAATGTGAAAAATCCAAGAGGAAAAAAAAATCCAAGACATTTAACAAGATGATATCAAGGCACATATGGTGATGAATCCAAGTGGAGAAAACAACCCAAGAAAGGATGATATTTTTGAGATATTGGAGATAGTGTGATAAACCCAAGGGGGATTGAGAGCCCAAGAAAAGATAGAAGATGATTGTGTAAAACCCAAGTGGGGACGAGTGCCCAAATGAAGGCAAGAGATCGGGATAAAATAGGTAAATAAGATGTAATCATGGTTTTTGTAGGTAACTAGCCATGAGGGGAAATATATCACAATGTCTCGGTGATAATGTCATCAAATTTATACAGAATGTGGCTTTAGGCACGGGTCATGAGGTTCTTGATAACATGTTTTGTAATAGCCACTTGCCGATGAACTTTAGACCACATGGGGAACAAGGTGTCATCAATCCAATCCTTTAATTGAGTGATAACATCATGATAGATAACATCCATATTGGGATGAACATTGTAGAGATATGGAGGCCCATATGTAGGTTATGGTCTAGGTGGTCTAGGGGAGGTGGGTGGTTCCGAGAGGAATCGACCCTTTGCTTCTAAGTGTATGAAGGGGTTTTAGGGACAGGATGCTTGCTACACGAGAACAAAATAGTCGGTGTCAATATGTGCACAATATTTGTGATAAGAGAAAAATAAAGGAGACGAATCGAGAAAGATGTGTATCCTTTTGGGTTTTCCATGTTTGACCTCATCTTCAAGCTTCTTCATGTGGCATCGATAGGCTCTATAGTCAGAAACATCATACCTCGGAGCCTTGTGTCACGTGTAGTATGGATCTACCATAGAATACCAAGGATCCATAAGGGAAAGAGGTAGGGGAGAGGTATTGTAGGCTATAGATGGCTAGTGAGATTATTTGATAAGGGAACTAATGCGATGGGTTATGATGACATCGATGGAGCAATGCGTCACCTAGTCACTAAGTCACGATAAATAGGATTTTCACTCATGAGGTCATCAAATGTTTAGTCAAAATCGATAGGTTAGGATGGAACCCGATGGAACAACGTGTCACCTACTCATTGAGGCAGTATAAATAGGATCATCACCCATGAGGTCATCAAATTTGTAGTCAAAATCCATGACACGATCATTTGTTAAGGAGAATGAGTCACCGAGTCGATGCTTTAGTGTGTGGAAGTGTAGGTGGTGGAGAAATCTAAGGCTTAAGCACTTTGGTGAAGAAATTCTAATAGTGTTCAAGGACTCTTTTTATATTAGGATAAAATTTACATCATGATTAATTTTAGTGTGTAGGGTTTCTTGGTAGTTCAAGACTTCCTTATCATGAATCTTGGCATAACTAGCCAAATGAGGGTCATTTAAAGTATAACCATTATCATAATCGGAAATGGAAGAATCCACCATGTAAGAGTCGAATGTGATTTCAAGTTATACCATATGCTTCTCAGCAGGGGCTATGGGGTTTGTGAGATAATTATAGGAACAAAAGGCTACTTCTTGCAAGGTCACAAAGAAGGATGAAAATGAGATATGATTAGTTCATGGAGTTCATAAGTGTTGATTCTAAGGGTGACTTTATCAGGGTTTTTGTCATCGATTCTAAGTGATTGGGAGGTGTATGTCCAACCAAATTAGGATGGAAAGGATATTTTTATAATTCCTTGAGTGTGGGAGCTTGTATGTCCCCTTTTACTAGAGTGTATTATAATTCCAAGGGTTAGTGTCCCCTTGAATCTTATAAATGGCTACCTAGTGAATGGATTCACACATTGGCATGTGGAATAGGCGATGACATGCATAAGATGAGTCCAAGGCCACCCTAGGAGAATGCTATAAGAAAATAGAAAATTGAATACCATAACCTTGATGCAGACATTCCTAGGGGAAATGGTGATGGGTAACCAAATACACCCCATCAGAGGCATTTTTCAGAGATTATATCCTTGGCAAGTGGTTTACGTGGATTTTAGATTGTTGATGTAATAACCAAGATCCTTGATGAAATCTAGTGAGGCCACACACATTCCTTCTCCCTCATCAATCAGAACACACTTAATTGAAGTGTGACCAATCTAAACTGAGATGAAAAGTGGTGGATCATTCACATGAATTAATAGCTCATCTGGGATCTTTTTAGAACTTTCAACAACATCATGATTAGGCATATGATTGGAAAATGTTTTTAATTTTTCATTTTCCTAGTTGATGGCTTCATGAAGATCCTTTTGTTGAGTTGCATCATGAGCCTTGAACACTTCGGTCAAATGCTCATGAGTGATGGTGTCATAGTAAAATATGGGTCCTAAGAAAAATATTATAGTATCCATGCATATTGTACAACAATTCTCATGTGAGTGACCCCAATTAGCATGTAACCAACAAAAATTACTCTCATCATGCTAATGAGGAATAGGTCAAGATGGATCCAGCCTCACACTAAATGGCTTAGAAACCGACTCTTCATCTCTTCTTTACTTATTGGTTGCTGAAGGTTAGCATTATTATTGTTGTTAGTAGGTTGTTGGTTAATGTTGAAAATAGTTCTATTTGAAGAAGAAATAAAAGGGACAATTATCGAGACTCCATCATCCATTGCATTCTTGTTTTTTTATCATTGAAGGATATGGACTTGCTTGTTATTTTTTGTCTTGGGAGGTACCTTCTCAAATTCCCTCATGAGGCAATCTTTCATTTTTTCCTATTCAAAGGCCTCTTCTAGAGAAGTAGGAGAAAAGGAACTCAACTTGTATTGAAGGTGAGGTTCCAAGGCTCATAAGAAAATTTGAAAGAGGATATCATTGGGCACGTTATGTTTTACCTACGTGGATAGGGTCTTCCAATTTTTTTATAAAATATTGTGTTGATTCATTCTCATATTGATGAAAGTTGATGAAATCGTTGATGTTATTTTTGGGTAAATCATGATATTGGAACTCATTCACTAGGGTTGTCACTAGGGACTCTAGCTTAACTATAGAATTAGGAGGAAAAGTATGTTACCAATATAAAAATATCTAGTAAGGGTCTTAGTTAAGAGATTAGTGGTAGTGTATGAGTTAGTTTTGATCCATTATTTGTAAATATTGTTGAAGGCCTTTATGTGAAGAGTGGGATCAATAGACTGTCGTAAGAGATAGATGGAGCAATGCCACCAATGTCCATTTTTGCAATATAATTTTCTAATGGATCCTGTTGAAATAAAAAAATACTTTTTTGAATGGGGGTTGAGTGATGGGAACCCCATTAGGACCATTTGGAAAAGGAGGGGGTGTGGTGCCCCAAGATCCCATTGGAAAGGGCGGTTGACTAATTGAGCCATATTGGCTTACATTTGGAGGAGTTGAGTGGTAGTGGAAGATTGTTGTTGATTCATTTTATCAATAAGATGAAGAATAAGATTGGTAGGATCATAATTGGAGGCATTTTTAGATGATCCTATTTTAGTGTATTTTCCCTTTTTTACCCTATGGTCAAGTTGTTCAAAGACAAAATCAAGAAGACACTTTCTAAACATCTCTTCTAACTCTCCCCGTATTTAGGAAGCTAAGATAGGAATTTATGAATCTTAGGAGGATGGTAAAAAGTATCATCATTCTAGCTTTCTTCCTCCTCATCCTCAGGTGGGACATTATGGTGGGTAGAAGGATTATTTCTAGGTGCTCTTATGACACAACAATCCATACAGAAGGGAAATTCAGCATCAAGGTGGTAGGTCTTTGGAAAATTTGACACAATAGAGTCGAGAGGACCCTGACCCGGATAATCCATGAAGAGTGTTGATCTGGATGAGAAGGGGTATAAAAATGAAGGCTACTGAGATAAAATTTTCCCTAAAGAAAATCACACATAGGGGCCGAAGGTGTCTAGTAGCAAAATCCGGTCAAATAGAAAGTGTTGGGGTTAGCACACTAGTTATACAGATAATATATCAGATCTAAGCATATATGAAAATAAAAGTGGATATTCTACGAGAAGAAATATACAAAACAAGAGACATAAATCAACAACTAGATTTAATGTGGTTCACCCAGTGTGGGCTACATCCACCAAGAAACAAGCCAATCTATTATCCAAAGCTTTGACAAGATATAAAATGAATATTTACAATCTTCCACACCTCTCAGATGTACAGTACTTTCTTTCTCTCAAGATTTTTCTTCATCACCAAGAATTCTCTCTCTCACTAACTTTTACAAGTTCTTTATAATTCTTGTTAATTATCTTTCTTCTAAACCCTAGATTTTATGCTTATATAGTTGTTTATAGACTTAGGGCACACAACCATGAAATTATAATCAATAGATATACTTTAATGCTAAAAATAGATCTAATTCCCGAGAGTTAATTAAAACATCCTCGCACAGGTAACCGATGTTGGTTAGCCCTAACGATGCCAGCTCCTCCCTTGCCTAACCGATGCCGGTCCTAGGTGACCGATTCTTGTTCCCCCTTAACTGATGACGAAAACTGTATTTTCTAGCAAGTTTCCATTGCATGCTAAACTAAAGTAATTGAGCTCCACAACTCAACAATCTCCCACTTGGAGATTAATTACTGCACCATACATGTACAACATCATTCTTGGATCCTTACTTAGCTTTGTTTCTTCCTCTTCAAGTCTCAAACTCGAAGACCAACAGAAGTGGAGTGTAGCTCCAACTTCTCCTTTGCTAATGGCTTTGTTAGCATATCCGCAGGGTTCTTACTTGTATGAATCTTTTCCAGATTCAATTTTCCATCCTCCAATACCTATCATATGAAGTGATACCTCAACTAAATGTGTTTTGTTCTCAAATGAAACACTAAGTTATTTTCCAAATGAATTACACTCTGAATGTCACTGAACAATTTACAATCACCTTGCTCCTTTCCAAACTCTTCCATGAACCTACTCATCCATATCATCTCCTTGCTAGCCTTTGTAGCTACAACATACTCTTCCTCTATAGTAGACAAAGCCATAACCTTCTGCAATCTTGAAATCCAACTAACTACCATCCCACTTCTATGAAAATATATCCAAAGTAGTGATCCTTCTACCATCTAGATCTCCAGCCATATCTGAATCAACATAGCCACATAATGAAATATCTAAACCTCCATAGCATAACTACATGTTAGATGTTCCTTTCAAATACCTGAGTATCCATTGGACTGCTTTTCTAATGCTCTTTACTTATATTGGCCATATATCTACTCACAACTCCCACTGCCTGTGCAATGTCTAGTCTGGTACAAACCATAACATACATGAGACTCCCAACTGCTAAAGCATATGGCACTTGTGTCATGTATTTGACCTCCTCATGTGATGACAGACACTAATCTTTACTCAATTTGGAGTGTCCAACCATAGGTGTGCTAATAAGATTTGCATTCTACATGTTGAACATTTCTAACACTTTGTAGATATAATCCTCCCGAGACAAACACAATTTCTTATTTTTCCTGTCTCTGTGTATTTTCATGTTAAGGATTATTTTTGCAGCTCCTAAATCCTTCATAGAAAATGTGTGAGCTAGTTTTCTCTTAAGCTCACCAATGTCTTGCATACTAGATCCTGCAATAAGCATATCATCCACATACAGTAACAAAATAATATAGCTCCCATTTCTAAGCCTTTTGAAATAAACACAATGGTCAGATTCACATCTCAAGTAAACATGCTCTTGCATAAAACTATCAAACCTTATGTACCATTGCCTTGGAGCTTGTTTGAGCCCATATAGACTCTTTTTCAACCTGCACACTAATTTCTCCTTACCCTTGACTTCATACCCAAGTAGCTACTGCATATAAATATCTTCATCCAAATCACCATGAAGGAAAGTCGTCTTCACATCTAGTTTCTCTAAATTCAAGTTCTCTACTAACTAAGCTCAATACAGTACAAATAGAAGTCATCTTAACAACAGGAGAAAATATTTCACCAAAGTCAATACCTGCTTTCTATGCAAATCCCTTTACTACAAGCCTTGCCTTGTATCTTTTATGTCCACCCTCTTCTTCCTTGATCCTATAAACCCACTTGTTCTGCAATGTTCTCTTACCTACTGGACAACTTAACCAAATCCCATGTCTGTTCTATTCCAAGGAGTCCATCTCCTCATCCATGCCATGCTCCCATTGGACGTGGATCTTATCCTACATTGATTCTTTAAATTTCTCTGGTTCACCATTATCAGTCAATAATAAATAAAATAGAGGTGTAAATATTTCTAGAGGTTTACTTACCCTTTGTGACCTTCTCACAAGAGTTTTGGGTACCAAAGGCTCAATCTGGACCTCCTGGACATTCCTATACAAATCTAACATTGACCGATGCGGTCACCTCTAACCGACATCGGTTCTGCTAACCGATGCTTTGGTTTGGATCATTCAGAATCGATACTAGTTCGTTTGACCGATGCGGGTCGGGGTCAACCGACACCGGTTATTGTGTAACCCTGTCGATAATAATTTTAAATTTGAGAGTTCATTTTCATTCACAAACTTCTCAACCGGTTCATCCTTGGGTACTAAAATTTGATCCTTGTACATTCTCTTTTCATTCCATTCAACATCACGACTCCTAATACTTTTAGAATTTTCTAAATCCCAAAAATAGAAACCGAAATCATCATATCCATAACCAATGAAAGTACATCTCTTGGATTTTGCATCCAACTTTTTCCTATTTTCCTTATCAACATGCAAAAAGTGTCTCGAACCAAAATTTTTAAGAAAAGACAGATCTACTTATTTTCCAGTCCAAGCTTCCTCTGGTATTCCTCCATCTAGTGAACTTGAAGGCCCACAGTTAATCAAATAAACTCTTGTATCAACTGCTTCTACCCAAAAATGTAAGGGCAATCCATAATATATCCTCATACTTCTAGCACATTCCATGATTGTCCTGTTCATTCTTTCTGCAACACCATTCTCTTGTGGTGTTCTTGGAACCGTTCTTTCTCTATGTATTCCATTCACTGAACAATAATCATTAAAATCCTTGCTATAGTATTCACCACCATTGTCATCTAAGGCACTTTAACTTAGAATTTGATTCATTCTCAACAAGGGCTTTCCATCTTTTAAAAGTCTCAAAACATCAGATTTACGTTTAATACAATAAACCCATACCTTTTGTTGTAGCATCATCAATGAAAGTAACATAATACCGGGTTCCTCCATGAGAATCTACCCGAGCTGGTCCCCACACATTTGAGTGTACAAACCCCAATTTTTTCTCCTTTAGTTGCCCCAACTTTGAGAAATATCACTCTCTTTTGCTTTCCAAAGATATAATGCTCATAGAAATCAAGATCTAAATCTTTCAAATATGATAAATTACCCTTAGCCTTTAAGATTTGCATTCCTTTTTAACTCATATGGCCTAACCGGTTATGCCACATGCATGCATTTGAATCAAGTAGATAATGCGAGAAAGGAATCGAATACAGGTAGATAAATATAACATTCCTACCTTCTTACCTCTTGCCACAACAAAATCACCCTTGGTGACTTTCCAAGAGTCTCCTGTAAAAGTAACCATGCAACCAGATTCACCTAGTTACCCTACAGAAATAAGATTCCTCCTGAGGCTTGGCACATGCCTCACATCTTTCAATACCCATGTATTTCCATTCTACAATTTTAGATGAACTTCCCCTTTACCAGTAATACTGAAAGGTTCATCATCACCCAAATAAACATGCCCAAAATTTCCTGGACATAATTTCTGAAATAACCCTTATTAGGGGTTGCATGGAAAGAAGCTCTGAATCTAAAACCCATGATTCAATTCTATTATCTAAAGAAATAATAAGAGAATCTTGCATTACCTCTGATGTAGTAAGATTTGCTTCTTTACCTTTGTCTGGTTGTTGGTTATATTTATCCTTTGACCAACAATATTTCTTTGCATGTCCTTTCTTTCCACATTTCCAACAAGTAATTCCCTTACTTCGGATTTATATCTGCTATCCCTTGACTTTTATTTCCCATTACTCTTACTCTTAGATCTCTCCTTCACTTTGCCTCTTGCTTTCTACATTCAAATCATTTCCATATGATGATTCCTCTATACTCTTCCCGTGAATTTATTCACTTAAGATTATACAAACCACATCATCAAACTTAAAAATATTATTAGCAGATGTTGTATTACTAACATCCATTACCAAGTTATCCCAACTATCAGGAAAAGAACATAAGAATAAAAGTTCTCTTACTTCATCATCAAATGGTATAGCAACCGATTTTAACTGATTTACAATAGATCGAAATCATTCAAATGACTAGATGTAGATCCACCTTCATGCATCTTAGAAATAAATAGTTTCTTCATCAAATAAAATTTATTTGAAGCACTAGGTTTTTCATATAAATTAGTAAGAGATTTCATTAACTCTACCGTAGAAGCCACTTCTATAATATTGGAAGCCATGAGATGCTGTTAGGCTCAATCTTATAGATCCCAAAGCCTTTCTGTCAAGAATCTTCCATTCTTCATCAGTCATCTTCGTAGGTCTAGAATTCTCATCCAACGGTAAATATAAATATCTTTGATACAGATAATCCTCAATCTGTATCTTCCATAATTAATAATTTCGGCCGTCAAAATTCTCTACCTTGTATTTGTTTTCTTCTTCCATTTTTGTAGCTCCCACTCAATTAGAAAACCCTCTGTGAGTAAATCTCAACACAAAAAACCCTCAAACAAAGCTTTGATACCAGTTGTTGGGGTTAGCACATTGGTTGTATAGATAATATATCAGATCTAAGCATACATGCAAATAAAAGTGGATATTCTACCAGAATAAATATATAAAACAAGAGACATAAATCAAAACCTAATTTAACATGGTTCTAGTGTGGGCTACGTCCACCAAGAAACAAGCCAATCTATTATCCAAAGCTTTGACAAGATATACAATGAAGATTTACAATCTTCCACACCTCTTAGATGTACAATACTTTCTTTCTCTCAAGATTTTACTTCATCACCAAGAATTATCACTCTCACCAAATTTTGCAAGTTCTTTCTAATTCTTGTTGATTCTCTTTCTTCTAAATCTTAGATTGTATGCTTATATAGTCATTTATAGACTTAGGACACTTAGCCATGTAATTACAATCAATAGATATACTTTAATGCTAAAAATAGATCTAATTCCCAAGAGTTAATTAAAACATCCTCGCACAAGTAACCGATGCCGGTTAGTCAGAATTCTAATGTTGGTTCCTCCCTTGCCTAGCCGATGTCGGTCCTTCCAGATGATGCCGGTCCTAGGTGACCGATGCCGGTTCCCTCTTAACCGATGACAATTCATGTATTTTATAGAAATTTTCCATTGCATGCTAAACTAAACTAATTGAACTCCACAACTTAACAAAGGATCGGTTATGCAAACAGTTTACACAATGGCCGAAGGTGTCTCAAAATAGATGAGACAAAAAGACAAAATTGCCTAGGGGTAATTGTGTATGTAGAAGTAGGTTTTTAGGTTTTTTGATATTTTTGGATGATACACTCTAGAAAAAGGGGACATACAAGCTTCATACACTTGAGTAATTATCACCAATCCCCTTTCGGGAATATCGACACTTTAACTACCCTATAGATGATCTTTCTAATAATGTTGACCATCCTAAGTTGGTTGGGCGTACTTCTCCCAATCTCTTAGAATCAGATGACGATGAACCCGATGAGTTCACCCTCGAATACACACCTATGACCTCCCTAGAATCATCATATCTCACCTACGTCCTTATTTACAACATCGCAAGAATGATCCTTTTGTTCTCGTACTTATCTCACAAACCTCACATACCCCACGGAGTATATGGTACAACTCGAAACTATAATCAAATCTTATGTTGTGGAAACTTCCATATTAGATTAAGATGATAGCTATGTTTTAGATGACCCTCATTTGGCTATTTTTGGTGAGAAAAATTATCAATATGGTAAATTAGGTGTCTCCACCATCATTCATGGCACTATGCCCCTCTGCATTTAATGGTTCAACTCCCATTTTTGAATGATAAGTAATCTATTCCTACTAAAGTGCTATGGGTTGGCCAAATAGGCTGAGGATCACATAAGAACACTCCATTGAACATGTGGAAAATTTCTTGAACAAGGTATAAGGGAAGAAATTACAGCGATGAGGGGTGAAGAAGGGAAATTAAGGAAGGAAGTTTATTATTGTGGTACGCCAATTATAGAGTTCATACCTGATAACTAGAGTAGTCCAACATTCAATATAGTATAAAACAATAATGAAGCTATCTAGTGAGACAAAAAAACCCAGACACCAAGTTCTTAGATTCATCTATCAAAGATACAAATCTCTTTCTGGATCACTATGCTTGCAAAGTGCATAAGAGAGAAATAGAAGAAACATAAGAAAAGGAGAATGGAATAAATGTAGATTTTATTTCATGTGCATTTATGACACAAAGTCCAAACACAAAAATTCATAATTTCTACAACATATATGTTATCACAATATAGCATTTTCAGGACCCTTTCAAATGGAGAAGCCATCCCAATTCATAACAATGTGAATTGACCTCTCATCTTCCCCCACACGAATCTTCATGTTCTTATTCCACTTGTGACCTTTCATTTTCCATTAGAAAATACAAATTAATTATTTCTCTTATAATTTTGAGAAAATACTTTTACAATTTCAAAACATGTCACTTAAGTGAATAGGATAAAATACAATGATTACACCCAATGAAGAATTAGAAGAGGGAGAGAAGGAAGGGGGAAAAATAGAGAAGAAGGAAGAAGTTGATGTTTCGATGAAGAATATTTCTTGATGAATAACTTGTTGATTCATGCTTCCCACTCTTGTTCCTTGAATTCTTTGTTAAACTAATTTATTGTAGTTGTCAACTTATCCTCCTCTGGAATGCACACACAAACCAACACCTTGATCTTCTTACACTAACTGAGCCATACTTCATGATCTATTACAATTCTGGAAATGTAACTTATGATACTAGTCAGGGACTCTAAATTGTCTTCATTGAAGGAAATAGAGTCACCTACCTCTTTCTTGACCAGATCCTGGAATGAAATGATGAGATCTTATGATGATGATTCCTTAGTTAAAAAAGGGAATTAAAATCTATGAACACAATAGTAGAGATCGCTTAAGATCTCAAAATCATGTTACCCGTATGATTATAACTCATATATTTCATTCTTGAGCATTGCATATCTCACATCCATGATGCGGATCAAAACTTGAGACAAGTTATTTGCATTGGATGCAGACACATTCTTACTCATGAGGGTGTGAGAGTTGAAGGAAATCATCTCAGACATTAGAGGGAACATATCATCTAAATGATTAACTTCTTTTGAAAACTCCTCCTATTATTTGTTCACTTATGACAGTGTTACAAGAACATATTTTATGAGAGAGTTGACTTCTAGAAAGAATCCCTTTCCTTAATACATGATTTTCTCAACCCATTTCTTATTAGCCTTCCCTTACATCATGTAGCCTTATGCTTTCTTGATTTCCTTAAGATCAACACTTTTAATATGGAGCAATGTATTTGGTTGGAAGGGAAGGTGTTGATTTAGGTCCCAAGAAGGGTTGAATGTAGGCATTACGAGCCTTTACCCTTTTCTCTAATTTCATAATGGTTCACTTGTATTCTTCATTTCAAGCAAGGAGGTGAGAGGTGGATTATTTGAATAGATGAGAGTCACCCTCATGTGAAGCTTGGCCCAATGAGATGTGGGTTAACTCATAATCTGACGGAGTCATTTCCTCAATAGGATTTTCAACTTTCAGTTTAAAAACTTCAACATACTGATTACTTAAGGTCCCATTGAAGAAGTGAGATGTTTTTTGATCTATATTTCTTTGGTTAGGCTTCCATGCCTCTAATATTTATTTGAGGCTTGGAATGATAACCTAATACGTTGTCCTTGGCTCACTACGAATCATTTCTAGAATTCATGGGAATGGCTCATCAAGTGTTGACATGGTGTTTTCCACTGGAGCATTCTCAAGAGCTTGTTGTGGAATCAATTCTATATTTCCATCAGGATGCTCGACCTTCGGGAGACATACTCAAACACTTGAATGTTCTGTAATGAATTACTCTTACTTGATGGACCTTTCTTGTCTGGAGAAATTCAACCCAACTTGTTCACTTAGCCCACCGAGTTCAACTAGTTTAGTTCACTTTGAACAACTCACCGAGCTCACTTAACTTTCTCACGAGGGAGAGTGGATTGAAGATTTACAAAGAGGATATTTGGAGATATTGAACCTTTTTGAATATCTACTTAGACTGTATGATACCTTTTTTGCCACTACTGTTCCCTATGGTGTTCTACTTCACTCACGTACACCACTTTGTGATTAAAGTGATACCTCGGGATCCCTGTGAAGGATGAATTTATTTATTTGAGTTATGAGATTACTTTGTGACCCTACGAGGATATAAAGAAGTAAAGAGGTGGATGAAAAATGATCCTACTAAATTTTTTTGTAATTAGAATGAGGATTTACTATTTTTAGAAAATTTCCTTTTTGTTCTTCCTCACTTTTAACCACCTTTCTTGTTGTCCTAGTTGTTCCTTGTGAACACTTCCTTGAAGAAATTTTCCCACTGTGAGAATTTACTATTTATAGTAAGTGATCATATAAAGACTAAGTATTTTTGAAAGTGTTGTTCCACACCTTGGTTTGTGATGAAACCACCTCCACTAGGATATTTTTCTTCTCTTGATCTTACGTACAACTTTTAGCTCAATCCAATCACCAAAATAGCGGGAAATAAAATAATAAAAACCAGGGAAAAAATTCGAGGTTTCTTCATTGTAAAAATCTAGGGAATCATTAAATATGTTGTCACTTTCTCCTTAAAGGCATTTATAAATGAATAATAATACAAAAAACCCCACCTCAATTCATGCACCGGTTTTGCAAGATATGAGAATTTCACGTTTGTGGGTTATGAAGTCATTCTAACAAAAATGTACCTAGAGCTTTGAAAAAAATTGAATTTTTTTATAAAAATATATTTTCATCAATAATGGAAATATGGAGGAAATAATGGAAGACAAAAAAATGGAGGTAAAGGATTGTGGAAAATTTTTGCGAGTTCCGGGTAGATTTGGAGAAAAATGGGGGGAAGATGAAAAAATGGCTCTATTTAGTTTTACATGCCTTTGGTGGGGGAATTTTAATTTTCTAATTTTCCCCATGTAAAGGGAATGAAGGGGACATAAAAATTTTCCCTACCCCTAGGAGGACAAGTGGTTTGCATGAACAGTAGAGGAAAGAGAGGAAATGGTTTACTTTCGCACCTGGGAGCCAAACTTGGTCACGTGAGAAATCCAATGGGAGAAAGGTTGGGGGATTTTTATATTCCATTATCCCCTTGAAAATGGATGAAGGGGAAAAAAATGTCACCTCAATCTCATGGTGACAAGTGGCGACCATGCATGACATGGAGCGGGGCTAGAAAATTTCCAAAAGGTGCTTACCAGCCTCCCAAGGTCATGTGGTGGGTCTAGGAGGTATAAGGTGGGGGAATAATTTTTATGTCCCCCTTTTTCCCTTGTAAAGGGAAAAAGTGGATAAAAAGGTGCACCTCAACCTCATGCTTGCACATGGCACTGAACAATTTGACTAAGGATGAAGCTTGTACCTTGGAGAAGAGCTTGAAAATGATGTTTCCAAAGATCCTAGATGAATTTTGGGGCCCTTATTTATATGAATTTGATTGAAAAGGAATTTCGAGAAGAATGAGATGGGTCTAAAGGTATGATTCAACTTGAAAAATCCTAAAAATGTCCTTTTTCTTAAGATCACCAATTGTGCTTTCCAAACACAGTTGTGGAGAGAAGTGGATTCGTCTTATGAACAATATGAAAATACCATCATATAGGGAATTGGATTAGCTTTCTATCGATATATTTCCTTACCTAAAACTCATTCCAGAGCTCCCATGATCATCTTCCAAAGCTTAGGTGATTTTTAGTAGTGTAGGCTCCTTTGACCTCAAAACTCCGCTTTTCTTGCACTTGCTCCCGAATATCAAAATCTTACTTAAATATTCCTAAATCACTTAAAAAATTATATTATCTCATTAATACCATTTATTTATGCATTTATACCTTGAAATTTATTTTGAATAATGTGCATTATCCTCGAAAGGATAAAAATAACCATTTCTAAGCCTTCTAAAAGATCTACCTCAAAAGGCATTGTCTTGAAAAACTCTTATGATATTGTTTCCATCTTTCCAACACATGGTCAAGGTAATTACAACACATGAGAGCACAAAAATTATTGGGATGGGCCTAATAGAAGGGATGAATTGATCCGAGGAGTGCTTGGGAGGGTTTACAATCCAAAGTTTTGACACTGGGGTTCATTTTCATGCTTGAAAATTGGAAATTTTCATGTTGCACTTTTGCATGACAACAACTAGTTATGCCTAGATTCATGATAGGGAAGTATTATGCTACCAAGAAACCCTACGAAACTAAAATTACTCAAGATGTAGATGTTATTCTAGTACAAAATATTTCCCAACCACTATTGAAATTTCTTCATCGATTGCCTCGAGCCTCGATTGCTCCACCAAGTATACTTTCTAATACCAACATCAAATTAGCCAACCCATTATTCTTAATATAAGATCAAGTTTCTGATTTTTACTACGAAGCTAATGAACTCATGGGTGACGATCCTATTTTTCACACCTCGATGACCGGGAGACACTACTCCATTGGTGTCATCCTTACCCATCGCATCAATGCCCTTATCATATAATATCACTAGACGTCTATAACCTAAGAGGCCTCTCCCCTATGTATTTACCTTATGGCTCCTTATTATTTGATAAATGAGCCATAATGCACATGAAACAAGGCTCTTAGGCATGATTTTTTTGACTATAGAGCCTATAGATGCCATAGGAAGAAAATTGAAGTCGAGGTTAAACATGACCAAACCAAAAGGCTACACAACGTTATTCTTCATATCCTTTATTTTGATCTCATCACATATATTACATGCATACTAACGTTGACTATTGAGTTCTATGTAACAAGCATCCCATACCTAAAACCCCTTTATGCACTCGGAAGCATAGGTTTGGTTCCTCTCATAACCGCCCATCTTTCCCTAGACCACCTAGACCATAGCCAACATATGGGCCTCCACCTCACTACAATCCTCGTCCCACTATGGATTCTATTTGGCGTGATGTTCTCACTATATTGGAGGATCATATTGATGACACCTTGTTCACCATGTGGTCTTAATGTAGGAAATTCTATGAACGGAAAGGGGGGGTGAATTAGTGGTAATTAAAACTTTGAGAGATAATTCAATTTCCTTTACTTTTTATGATTTAACAACAACACCATTCACAAGCAATAAACATGAGAACACATAGAGAGAAAATATTTAATGTGGGAAACCATTAAAGGGAGAAAACCCCACTAGAAACCAATGCACTAGCTTGGAAAAATTGTCTTGTAAATGTTATAAATATTTCATTGTTGAGCATCCAATCAAATTGAAGCTACAACTTCAATATTTAGTCAAGCTCGCCACTTGAAATTTTGCAAGCCGCCACTTACTTGGAAGCCATAACTCCAAAAATTCATTCAAGCTTCTACTTGATCTTCTCGTATGATGTAAATTAGAAGGAAGCTTTAACTCCCTATATGCTAAGCCACCACTTAGTCTTCCACATGGTTTTGATCACTCTTAATTGGTTGTCTCACACAACAAGTTGTGACAACTAGATCAGCTCTTATATCTTCTCTTTATATTCTCTTCATCTACCGCAAACACTATTTCACAAGGATTCTCTCATACACACACTCTTGTCATGATTCTCCCCTTGAACAATCGTCTTAAGCAATCACTCTCTAAAGTGTTCATCCTAATATAAAATTATAGACATGAATAAATTACATGAACCCTATAATCTTCTTTGCTTTACATATATTTTTTATCCTTTAAAGCATAGTCATCAACCAAAATCTCATTCACACTCTTACATACACCTTCACCTTGTATTCATGCATGGTTAACACCTTTTCAACAATAACATTCAAGCAGAATCTAAGAGTTTATAACCTTAAGAAATACAACCTAAAAGGACTCTTTCAATTCATCTTACATCAACCTTACACCTACTCACATATGTGTTGGAAGTGTGTGGTACTTGTGTTGTCATTGATGTTAAGTCCATTGATGTCACAATGATCTAGGTGATATAGGAGTATGGTTGGGTGATATATGGATCTATAAAGGTTCATATGTGTGGCTTGAGTCTCTAAAAGTTTTTTTGAAGTAAAACAAGGTCCATGAGGTGAGTGAGAGGTATTACGGTGAGTCTCGGTCATCTCGGTGGAAGTTGGAGATTACACTGCCCATTTAGGCTTGTTTCTAGATCCTAATGAGATGTGAGAAGTTAATATAGGTTGTTAAAATTTCATGCGAGTATGGTATTAGCCTATTAATAGCGTCTACAACATGTGTGAGTAAAAAGAAGGCTCATTTTAGCTCCTGGGGTCAAGATTCAAAAGTGCATAGAAATTAGTTTTGAGATCTAAAGAATACAGATGAGGAAAATGAGATGGGATAAAATATTACATGTGTAATTATGGAAAATTTGATTATTTATCATGTATATGGGTGAGTTTTGGTGCTCCAAGAAAACATTCATCAAGTTCAGAGAAAGTATGCCAAAGTTATGGTAAATTTTCTAAAACAAGATTTTTTAAAATTGCATAATAAAGTGTCTGTCTTCTTAGCACTCAAGAAAAATTATGAAGACTTATTTGGATAAATAATAGAATAAATGTTTGTAGAAAAATAAAATCCTGAAGTGTGGAAAAAAATTTCAGGGAAAATGGATAAGTAGTGAGAAGATATGAGCAGTTTATTAGAAGGTTTCTCTCTCCTGGACTCGCTTCTTGGGGTAGTTGAGTTGAAGTGAGTTTGTCTCGACTCCTTGTAAAAATTTTAAAGTGATGTATCTGATCAAATATCAATGATGCTTTCTCCATGTCATATTAGTTGCAAACATGAACTTTAATTCTTAGTTCTTCTAGCATATTCATCTCAACCTTTGCAAGGACATTCAGCATAAGTATGAGTTTGGAAGGTACAGTCAGGATTAACATTCAAAAGGTAGTGTTGTGATTAATTTTGATTCTAAAATCTTTATATAGGAAAAATTTGAGCTAATAGTTCTTTTTGTAAATTCTTGTAGTGATCTCCAAAGCTCAAACTTCTTGGATGTATAGTGTTCAATGATAATGTGCCAAGAAAGTGATGTTCATGAGCATATTTGATGGCTCTCTTCTTGAAAAACATTTCCTAATCTCTTGAACATGATCATCCTACTCTTATTAAGATATAATTAGAAAATATGAAGTGCCTTCAATTTTGAAAATAAGGAACTATGAGAGAAAACTGAGTTTGTACTTGTTAGCGTGATAAAGTGAATGGTTATTCCCTGTGCAAGATGCAATCATCATGTGAAGGTGGTAATTTTTTTTTTAATGCTGAAGTTAGCAAGGTCATAGGAGGTCAATAGTATTACATTTATCCTCCATGAAAATCAAGGAATACTCTAAAACCTTGAAACATTCTTTTTGAACTCAACATGCATTTGTGTGTCAACATGGTAAACTACCGTTCTAGTGATTTTTGAAATTTGGTAGTGTTTGGGTATGATTAAAAATTGTAAATTGCTGAAGGAAGATGGTAAAATTCTCCATAGGGTCACAACAAGTGAAAAATTCAAATTTCATGTCAAAATAGGTGAGAATTTCATTTATAAATCCTCTCAGCTTACTCCATACATAAAACTCGAAACTAGGGTTTATAAGAAAGAATCCTTCGAAAACAAAATTATCTAATGAAAATTCATAATTTTTTGAGGAAATATTTGTGGGCCTGATACAAACCATTTGAAAAAGGAACAAAATCTTTTCATTAAGTATCAAGGGAGAATCATCTGACAGTTTTCTTCAAATTTCATCCTTCAACTGTGGAGAGCTATAAATGAAATCCTATGATGGATTTATCCAATATATTTGAGATACATCTTCTTGTAAAGGCTTGAAAAAGTAGTGAGGAGGTTTTTCAACATGAGAGTGTGGCTATTCAGTTTGGTAGCCCAAAATTTTGTGACAGTAGCTTTGGTCTCAACTCTCAAATTTTGTGCAAGATAATTAAACCTCTCCAAAAGCAATTTGTTGTGAAGGGTGATTCAGATCTTCTTGAATACCTCTTAAGAGAAAATAAAGGGTGAGTATCTTGATTTGAAAGATATATTCCTTAATGACAAAGATACAAAACATATCGTGTTCGATTGCATGCTCATCTCAATACACAAGCTAAATGAAACACTCTTTAAAATAATGACTAAACAATGAATTAGGGTCAACATAAGGATATTATAAACATGTATTAGTGTTCAATTGTACTCTATCATAATCTTGAGTTACAATTTTTTTCTTTCCATGCAGTTGGAAGGTTACGAATCAGCTTGCTCAAAGAGAATGAGTCATTTAGGGAGCTCAAAAGTTTTGAACAGATTACAAATCAAGTGATAAACATTTGAAGAAGTTAAAGAGGTGAGAAATAGTTAAAAACTTGTGCTCTACCCCTATGAGGTTGAATTGTAATATGAAGAGTTAAAGTGTGAATAAGTGACAAGAAGTCAAAATGGCATACAATACAAAATCTTGATATGAAGAGGCACAACAATTATTGTATTGAGATTGAGAAAACTAAAGGCAATATAGGAGTTGAGTGTAAATATTGCTATAGTTTTGTTTTTGAGTTTGGCATTGTATGTAGGAGTTCAAAAAATATAACAGTTAGATTTCGAAGAAGTCAAACAATCATGTGATCTTAATGTATTGAGGAAGAAGTCATGAAAAATGAAAAGTTTGTGTGTAAGATGCTTTAATCTTTTAGATGGTGTACAAAAGGAAGATGCTTTAATATTGCAAGATGATTGATGAAAAACCCCTTTTCTCTTTTATTGAAGAAAAATTTTCTACAAATAAAAACCTCTTGGGCATAGCCCAAACCCTCTGGAAGTCTCTTCTAGGTTTGTAGCTAGTTGTAGTGGAATGAGGAAGACAACGCTCTATAATAATAAGTTGATGAAGGAGAGTAGTATTTATGTTTTATATTTGAATGTTATTGTCATAACATATTGATGTCAAGACAATGTTTATGAGCTCTTGTTTGTATCTTGTAGACAATTTATGAGGATCAAGTCATTGTGCTCTATTCTGAATATCAATAAAGAAAGGCTCTAAGCATATCTTGTGTTCTTTTCATGTATGCATTTCATGATGAACTATATCTAATGATGATCAAGCATTCATGTTTGTTGTTTATGAGGGTGTGTGTGTTTGATGCTTGAAATAAAAAAGAGAAAGGTTTTATTAGGGACTAATTCACCCCACCTCTCGGTCCTTTGTCATTTCTAACAATATGAACCATACAAAAGAGTGAAATAACATCATATAATTCAGTCTCAATATGAGAATGACATCACCACTTGTGTCAGTTACATAGAATGACTTCTTCTGACCTGTCATGAGGAATATCATGCATAGGAAGGTCAATCATCACATTTGTAACTCCTCTTCCACCTATGACACCTCTGACCAAATATCTTTCACAGTTGACACATGCATTTGTAATGGTTATGCAGCCCTTTGTCATATTATCCAATGTATGCACCTTATTTTGTAGCAAAATGAATAATGTGCCAAGTGTTTCAAACATGATATTAAGTTACTTAAACTACCTAATTTCTCTCCATCCCCTTGTTATGCTTCTTATCTTGCCATTTCAAGATCAAGACTCCATTTAGAATCATGTTTCCAACTAGGAAAAAATATTTCAAAGAACCAGTCTTGAACAATGATGTATGGAGCCACCATTAATATCAGGTCATGCAATCAAAGATGAGTTAGAAGACTCTTCAATAGGACTACTGTAGCAATATGGACTTGGAGACCATCAAATAAGACAAGTAACTTCATTCTATCTCCTCATTTCAGTAGGGTACACAATTTTGAAAGCTCTAAAGAAACTATCATGAAATATGATCATTTCCCATTGATATATGCATGTTAAAATCCTTCTAAAACTTATAAAAGGTCATGTGTTATCTAAGGTTCATCTTCAAGAGAAATGCAACACTTCAATCATCTCCATTCATGCTTTTGGGCAAGGAATAAATAGACTTTTAAACTCAATTTTTTTCCTCCATAAGCTAAGCTTGATCAAGAACTCAAAAAATACTTCATGGATCCTAATAAAAATTTATATAAGGTTCACTATCTTGATCAACATACCAGGTCTATTTCTTGCTTTGTCTCATAAGTATAGTGATCAAACATGTATGGTTTCAAAGAACACCTCAAACACGTTTTTAGGCTACAAATCACAGTCTATCTTTACCTTTATTTTAACATGTCAATATTCAATTTCATAACAAAATATTCTACCAAAAATTAATAAAGGGCTTCTACTCCATGATTGAACACTCCCTTGCATGTGTTGAGTGGAGAAATTTTATCTTGCAAGCTCATTTCTCAGGCTTCCTTGACTATCCTATCATGGTAGTTTTGAATCATTTGAACTAGTTCACAAAATCACCTCACCACACATTTTTTTGGACCAAACATGTTGTATGAAAATTTTAGCAACTATCCAAGACCATTTTGCACATCAATGTTATGAATTTTCATCAAGATCTCTCGCAATACTTAACTATACTACTGATTTTCTTCAAAAAGGGTTAAAACCATACATAATCAATTGACATGGAGCATGCCACCAATGAAAAAGTGTGCTTGAGAGAGTTATCTACATGCCTAAATGATAAAATTGGTTTATCCACTTGATTTTATGACCAATTTTTTTAATTTTCTTTTCATTTCTACAGGATGAGGATTTGAAGAAACTTCCACTATTAACATTTGTTCATAACCCTCAATCCATCATTTAACTCATTCCACTTCTAAAATGATATTAATTCAATGATTTAACTATGGTGAAGAGGCTTGGACACCATGCACAAGTTTTACGTACCATTGAAGTCCTCAAAGTTGACCTTCGAGTTGGAGAAGAGCATTCTGAGAGCTAGATTTCACTAAAAACCTCATAACTTCAAAAATATTCTTCTTTTTTCCTAAAATTTGGACCACACCACTATAACAACTCCCTATAATGTTACAATGCTTGGTTTATCATAAATACACATTTAACTTCTTGGAAAATCTCATTTTTCATTCTTTCTTGTTTGTTCTCAAGGGCAATATAGAAATGACCCCATACATGCCTCCAAAAGTTGATGTGTGACTTGTAGCTTCATATAATGAATCTAGGAAATGTACCTATTGATTATGAAAAATTTAAAATAATATCCTAATCTAGATGTTATAGAACCAATAAATAAATGAATAATGAAATACATAAATTAATCTAAGTAATTAAGAAATGAAATTCTCAAACAATAATTACAAAGACGGTTTAAAACCATTAGTTGATTTGTAGAGGTTACTAGATTGTGTTACAGCCATGACTGGATGAAAAGATATGGAATACTATCGCACGTGAAGCCTATAAAAATGTAGATCCAATAGAGTTGACTCGGACTTGGGTGCCCTAGTCTGGTTTCTAGAACCCCGGTCTCGCGTAGATGCTCAAAAACCTCCTCTCGGGTGTTGCAAATAGGTTCACACTTGTTCACCTTTGATTTCCTATATGTTGTTGTAAGATCTATGAGTTCGCTATAAACATTCAATGAAAAAAGCACCCGTAAAACCCTCAAATAGACATGAAATCCTAAAAAATAAAGATGCAAACTAAGGGGTCGATAGTCCTCGGTTTCCACAATGATGCACTTAATACTTAGCGTTGCCCTATATGTGTGTGTGGAATTTTTCCCTAGGTTGCTCTTGTGCATGTCACACTTGAAGTAGCTAGATGTAGAATGTAAATAATGTGTGCATGGAAACAATAAAATCCCCTCCTATGAAGTATGATGCAAAAGAACCGAATTTTTTCCTCAGTGAGCTAAATGGATGAAAATGGAGCTCTAGATGCTTTTATGGATGCAACCTTAGGTGATAATAAGTAGTGCTTATTTCTTGGTCCCTTATTATGATCACATAACTTTATATTTATATGATTCCTTTACTTGAATTTTGTAATTAACCCCGAAAAGGATGACTACCAAATAGATAAGATGCTCAAATGGATAGAAAGGACCCAAAAAGTGTGACCAAAGTGCAAAGAGGACAAGGGCTCCCGAGGGGACTCGGGCGCCTAGTGTTGGCGTCCCGTGGACACTAGTATCTAGAATGAAAAATGCTGAAAGGTGAAAAGACATACTGAGTAAGTAAAAGTGCAAGAATGAAATTATAATCATGAAGCAAAGAAAAGTGGCCAAAGACATGGTTTAATCATTACTTTTTGTACTTACGAATCATGCAAATAGTAGTATGTAATCATGACTAGATAATTACCCAAAGTTCATGATTTTGTGTCTACATTTACCCCCACTTTATGTTGGTGAGAAAATTCTTGATAACATAAAGTAGATAGATATGCGTACTTGATAACCATGTAGATCGATGTTGAAAGCATGCCGAGGACTAGACAAAGCACAAAGTGATAAAAATATGGAGCGTGGAGACTAAAGATGAAAAAGTGTAAAAGGTGATGAAAATGAAACTAGGGTGGAAATGCATGTGTGAATGTGGTGTTGTACCAAGTTATTGGTGTGTCAATGTGTGTGATGTTGGTGATGTTTATTTTGACTTCTTACTTCCCATACAGATGGACTTGCAAAAGAGAAGACGATCAAGTAGTCAAATACACATGTATATGTATAAAAGCATGTAAGTATGTAAAATAAAATATTGAAAAATGTGAAAAGGGAACATGTGCACCTAATCCTTGATGAGGAAATAATGTAGAAAAGATCCTGTAGATGATGTCAATGTGCACAAGTTTTTCAAGAAAACTCACACCAATGTAATGGAAGAAGTGTAGGTAGAAACTGTTCGATGTCATTCTCCAACCTTTAATCGCTTTCCCACCGTATAAAACACCATTGCAAGTGATGCGTATGAGTGCTAAGGATTGTCGACCCTATAAAAGCCACTTTGTGTATGGAGTTCTATAGATTATTTTGAACAACTAATTGCTATGTGATATACCCCCTTAAATCGGTAATCCAGAAAGGCCGCTATGTGATATGCCCCTAGTTTTAGGAAATCGAGAAAAGGTCACTATGCCATGGAACCAAGTCTGATTTTGAGCCCCGAAATATGAAAATTAATTGTACTGCACCGTGTTGTGTTGTGTATACTTTTATAGGGTTAATGATTCCCCCCTCGTTTGGGGTGCATGCAATATCGCTGGAGAATGTGGACTAAAGGAGGACCGGATACTCTTGAAAATGTGCCCTAGATGGGGAAGGAGATGTGCTTTGTAGAAACCAAGACACATGTAAACAAGTGGTTGGGAGACAAGTGTTAGTACAAGAAAAGACATGCATGCATGTATAAGACAAAATGTAAGCTAGAACACACAAGAAGACAATATAGACCGCAAAAAAGAGGGTTGCAAACATGGGACACCACTCACGATGTCATAAGAAACTAAAGGCCATAATGGCCACAAAAAACAAGTGTGCATACAAGACAAAGGGAAAATCTTACATACAATAGAAAACAATGACAAGCAAGTACAAACAATGTAACAGATAACCATGGTGGCAAATAGTCCTACAAATCAATGTTGCACATGAAACACCCGTTAGCATGTTAGAAAGATAAAAAGTATGTCAAAGTATGTATAATATGATAAAGTAGTGTGCTATGAAACAAAATGAAACAATAACACTTGTAGTGTATGAAAGTGGATGCCCTCAGGAGCCATTGTGGGACTAGTACTAGGTAATCTGCTCCCAACATCCATACTATGTGTAATGGATCTGTAGAATCTGTGATCACAAATAGAAAGAAAGTGAACACACATGTGTGTATGAAAAATATAATTACATACAAGATGATGAGTACATTATTTAATTTATTCATATCATTTATATGATTGATAATTTGTCATTTAAACATTATTTACTAGTGCATGGGGATGCTTTATATGGTTATATCTTAGTGATTTTAATGCATTTTCCTTACTCTCATTCCTACAACTTGGTAACCGTATAAATTTCGAATTACTTCTTTTTTGAGTGAAATGTGGTAACGTGTGCATGATAATAATGAACATTTACTACCAATTTTGGTGTGTAGTCAAGAAGCCCGAGTCTGGAGTCGGTATGTAGTCATAGAGGAATTTTTCCATTAATGACCTATAAACATGGGTCTTGTTTCTAGGTTTGTGGGGTTCTATGAACCTTAATCAAATTTTGTTAGTGGGAGAACTTAGTGCCTACCATTTTGGCATGATATGTAACCAACTGTGTCTATATAAAGATATCTTCTTGAGGAACAATTTAGTAGTTGGATAATATTGATATTTTGTAATATAGTTCGTAGCAGTTAGTATTTACTTTCTAGGTGCACTGAATATGTCATATAACATATTTGAATTAATATAAGTGGATATCGTTATGAGTACATTATGTTATTAAGATTACCTCTATCCCAAGGAAGAGCAAGGGCCCACTCGACCAAGGCAACTAGAGGTTGTTTACATTTACGCATGAATGTGGTTTTCTAATAAGTCATAATTTTCTCATTTCCTCTACTATAATTTCCATTCAGTGTGTTTATCTCCCTTATCGAAATTTCAATTCGGAGTGTGTATTTCCTTTTATGCAATTTGAATTGGATTGTGTTATTTCAATTATGTAAATTCAATTCAGAGTGTGTGTTATTTGAATTCAGTTATATTAATTTGGTGTGTGCATTATAATTCTAGCAAAGTATTTCCATTGAATGCATTTCATCACAGTAATGTCGTTTCCGTAGTTTAGCATTAAATTTCCATAGATTAGTAGAGACAACGAAACATAATAGTCAAAACCCCAAAAAGGAACCATCGAACAACCGAGTTGCATAGAGCTTAATTTCATATAGCCTTGAACACGTAACCCTGGTTTTATAATGACATGAGCAGAAGATCGTGTTAGTTAAATGATCGAGAATACAATGACCCATCACAAGATATATATCTAACATGTGTAATAAAGTGAACATGTATAAGTAAATGCAATCAAGAGTAAATGTAACCAAGATATGAAATATGGTGTAGATAGATGGAATGAAATGTAGAGTGAATGATAGAGTCACATGCCCCCGAGTGAATGGAATTGTATGCAGAAGGTTCATTTATTTATGCCCCCTCGGTAGTTAATAATGAACCGTAAATAGGAGTGCCTCATCGGTAAATGGTTTAAATGATGTGTTGTGTGTAGCATGATGTGACGAATGTGTAGTGATGATATGCGACATAGAGATGAGGTTTGAGAATGTGTGATGATTTAGCCTAAAGCATATATCACAACAAGATGATAGAAGAAGTGATGATTTAGCCTAAAGTGTATATCACAAGACAAGTAGAATAAGTGATGATTTAGCTAAAAGTGTAAATCACAATAGAGAAGCATAAATGATGATGTAGCCTATAACGTATATCACTACATGGTGCTAGGGGAAGTGATGATGTAGCCTTGGGTGTATATTATATGCAGAGAAAAATTACAAGAATGAAAGATAAATAATAAACAATGTAAACCTTCCAAAGAACCTTCTAATGAAAACCTCGGTAAGAAGGTTGTAAAGATTTTGTCTATGGAACCTTGTAAATGAATGTGGGTGCTCTTGAATGTTCTCCAAATGTGAGTGCAAATGCTACAAACATAGATACTTTGGAAAGCTTCAGATTGCAAATTGACAGAGTTTATTTGCAAACAATTCAGGAGGATTTGTAAGAGAGTAAGCTTGCAATTTATAGAAGCAAAAGTGGTTGGAAGTTGGTTGAACACGGTTGAATGCACATGCTAAAAATAACATTGGAGGAAGTTACTGAGAGTACCGGGCATTTAGGGGAAATAATGGATTTAATTGCAGAAGTTGCATCCGAGAAGGTGGTTATACGTGCAATTCAATTTCCCCACCTTTCTAGGATTCTAGAAGTGCAGTTAACTAGGATGAGGATGTGGAGTACAAGTGGAGTCCAAGTGGTTGTTGATTGAATAGGTGGAATTAAATAACTAAATTTAATTAGTATTTAATTGTGAGGAGATAATTAACCATTTAAATAAATAAATGTTTAATTATATTAGCTAGAAGGTGTTAGGAATTAATTTAATTAATTCCAAGAGAATGGTATAATTAAATTAATTTAATTATGAGGAGATAATTAACCATTTAAATAAATAAATGTTTAATTATATTAGCTAGAGGGTGTATGAATTAATTTAATTAATTCCAAAGGCATGTTAGAATTAAATTATTTAATTCCAATGGGTAGGAATATAGCTTAGGTAATAGAATTAATTTTAATTAATTATAAAGGGAATATTTGAATGATGAAATTAATTTAATTAATTCCAAAGGGGTGTATTATGTGGGATAGAATTAATTTAATTAATTCTAATTGCATAGAAGCAAGATAAAGTATGTATGTATTTTTAGGGTGTCCCACCATGCGTGCCAAAATGTATGTAAAGAAAAATCACAGTGAATGAAAGATAAACAATAAACAATGCATTTACCTTCCAAGAACCTTCCAACGCAAACCTTAGTAAGGTTGTATAGACTTTATTTGTGGAACCTTGTGAATGGATGTTGGTGCTCTTGAATATTCTCCAAATTTGAGTGTAAATGCTACAAATAGAAATACTTTGGAAAGTTTCAGAATGTAAATTGACAGAGTTTATTTGCAAACAATTCAGGAGGATTTGTAAAAGAGTAAGCTTGCAATTTATAGAAGCAAAAGTGGTTGGAAGTTGGTTGAATGCATATGCTAAAAATAGCATTAGAGGAAGTTACAAAGAATGTCGGGACACTTAGGGGTAGTAAATTAATTAATTACGTGGTTACATCCGGAAAGGTGGTTGTACGTGCAATTCAATTGCCCCCACCTTTCTAGGATTCTAGAAGTGTAGTTAACTAGGATGAGGATGTGGAGTCCAAGTGGAGTCCAAGTGGTTATTGACTGAAATAGGTGGAATTAAATAACTAAATTTAATTAGTATTTAATTGTGAGGAGATAATTAACCATTTAAATAAATAAATGTTTAATTATATTAGCTAGAAGGTGTTAGGAATTAATTTAATTAATTCCAAGAGAATGGTATAATTAAATTAATTAAATTAATTTAATTGTGAGGAGATAATTAACCATTTAAATAAATAAATGTTTAATTATATTAGCTAGGTGTTAGGAATTAATTTAATTAATTCCAAAGGCATGTTAGAATTAAATTATTTAATTCCAATGGGTAGGAATATAGCTTAGGTAATAGAATTAATTTTAATTAATTCTAAAGGGGAATATTTGAATGATGAAATTAATTTAATTAATTCCAAAGGGGTGTATTGTGGTGAGATAGAATTAATTTAATTAATTCTAATTAGATAGAAGCAGATAGAGTATGTATGTATTTTTAGGGTGTCTACATTTTGCCCCTCTTTAAAGTGCTATTATTGCGAAGTAATAGTGCTTTTAAAGATAGTAGACGCATGAAGATCGGTGAGTGGAAAATTTTGAAGCATCAAGATGCCCCAACAAACAAAACAATAGAGGAATGCCCCCTCAAGTGGGTGGATGATGCAACAAGGCGGCAAACAACCGCTTGATAGGAAGAAAGAAAGGGATTAAAACAAGGATGGGAAAGGATTGTGTTTGTAGCATGAGCGTCATTTGGAGAGTAATTTTAGAGCAACTTTATTTTTGTTGTTACACAATAGAGTTGTCACCATGATTATGAAAGAATTAAGATGGTTAACCCAGCTTGAGATGCACATAAAGAAATACACACAAAAGATAAAAAAGGAAAATAAATCCAATATATGAAGTAGGTGCCGACACTGTGGTTATAAAGGAACCAAGATGTAATCACACTACTTGTAAGTGGTCAAAAAGAGTAAACATCAATAATGCAACACAAAGTCAAAAATAAGACAATCAACTATGCCCCTAATGCGTGCCACAATGATGATTAAATAGATACAAATTCTCCCAAGTGGGAATAAGATCATACTAGAAGAGTGGAGTTAAAGCGACTCCTTATGAAACTCTTGTTGAATCCGTTGTGCAAATGATCAAAGTTGAAATTGCCCCAGTGAAGTTATATCACGAAGGAAAAATAATTGTGTGACTTGCCCCAAGAAGAGTTAGCATATCATGTAAAGGGAAGAAAGTGATAGTTGTAAGATTGACATGATCACTAGGGTAATAGATAAATGTATGACATTTATCAAGATTGTATTAAAATGTTGAATGATTCACTTTAAGTGTTTTCCAATTGTAGGATTTCTATGATAAGTGAATGTTTGTTCGAAAGTTTTTCTAATTTTTTTAATTTTTGAAATATCTATTTTTTTGGATTTTGAAAAATATCTGATTTTTTTGTGGATTTTCGCAAGTTTGGAAATACAAATGCAAAAAAAAAATGAAGACATTCCATGGCTTAAATAAACCAGGAGGAAAACACAACACATGTAAATGACAAAAATATATAAAAGAAGTAATAGAAAGAAACCCAATATGAACAGAAAGAACCACACCAAATTTATATGTGAACTAGGATGTGAATAAATTTCCTGCAATTGGTCCACAATAAAGATAAACAAAGTAAAACACAATGACAAACTGAAAGAATAAAAAGCATCATCACAATGTTAACAAACTGCAATAGTACAATACAACGTGTAAAAACAACATCTAATGACACTCTGAATGTGTTCCACATTGAAGAACTAGAAAAATTTGAATGCCCCCAAGTGATAGCTTAGCACGCAAGAGGATTGGATCGGGGTGAAGAGCGGAGTGATACTTAGATACTCCAAAAGATACTCTTGTCAAATCCCATTGAAGTTTGATCTGTATTGGATTAAAATGTAAAATCCAAGTGTGCACCCCAAAAAATTTATATTGCAAAAGGGTAAATGATTTCCTTGAGCATAGATATACACCATGGGCAAGAAAGATGAGTATGTTCTGAACAATCATGAGGAGCACCATCAAATGGTGAAGGTGTTGAATTGTGTTATCTAGTTGCTAAAAGTTTGTCAAACATTATCTAAATGTTTTGATTATGACAGTTTGAAACTATTTTTGGAGTTTTGGACAATTTTATATTGTTTTTGTATTTTTGAAGTTTTGTGAGACATTTTTTGAATTTTTTTATATTTTACAACTCGGTAAAAAGGAACTCGCTTGAAAATAGGTACAAATTAAAGGCATTCCATTCCATTGCGTAAATGTAGAAGATAAGATGTTGATGTGTGTCACTCCGCTCATGGCTCCATGTAACTAGGAAGATGCGAGGGATCATCACCGAGAGCCAAGAAGGACATGAAAATGAGATGAATAACGATATGAAAGGTGAAGAGAAAAGATGCGATGACACAAGTCAGAAAATGATCCACATGAGAAAAATGTAACTCATATTTAGTCAAGATTATTTGAACGATTACAAGATGATTCCACTTTATAGGTTTTGACTTGACTTAGATCCATTGATGGCCTACTGATGGGAAAAATCCGGTTGAAGGAATTGATGTCTCTCTTAACATGAGTAGCTAAATTACTTCTGGGATGTTTTTGATGAAGCACTTTGATTTAGATTTCATAAAAGGCTTTATTAGTTAATTATTTTATTTTATTTTTATGAAGGACCCCTACATGTTGCCCCATGCCATTAGTAAAAGGAAAGGGCTCAACACCAAAGACAAAATGTAGGTAAGTAAGGGCTTTCTCCATTCCCAGTCTCATACTACCAGTAAGAAGTATGGGCTTATCACCAAAGAATGTGAAGGATAAAAGGTGTATTGATTTTATATTTTTTTGTATTTTTTAGATTGATTTAATTTTCCTTGTATGTTGATAGTGTGCTTGTTGGGAAGGAAAATTATGCCCCCAAGTCTCAACCTCATGCGACTAGTAGGACGCAAGGGTTCAACACCATAGATTGAGATGGGCGGTCAAAAAGGACCGGGTAAAGAATTTTAGTGATTTCTATTAAAGAGAGATTATTTGAAAGGAGGAGTTTTCCATCAATAAGATTCAAGACAAAACCATAGGTAAAAAGATCTAAAATGGTAGAAACCATAACAAAAATGAGACACACAATTCCCAAGAGGAACAAGGTTAACATGTGTCGTAATAGGTGAAGAAGGCGAGTATATGATAATGGTATGATTAAGGTATCTACAAATAGATGGAATGCTTAGAATTATTTGTATGCACTTTGTTGTTTCCGATTGGCAAACAATGCTCTAATACAAATTTTTATTCTCTTTTTGTGATTTTTGAGTTTTCTGAATTTTGGAGGATGAAGGTTTGAAATGGACTCATCAAGAAAAAGGTCCATGTTTATTGAAGTTGAATGGTCTTGAGATACAAGACTTGTGTAGATGAAATGCAAGTCAAGAGGGAGAATCAAAAGATTCGATAAGTCCTAAAATATAAGACTTGGATGGACATGAGCCAAGTCAAAGGAGTGAAACCGAAGTTTCGATAAGTCCTGTAATACGAGACTTGGGTGGACAGGATCCAAGTCAAAAGATTGAATCAAATGATTCGATGGGTCCTGAAGTACTAGACTTGGGTGGATAGGATCCAAGTCAAAGGATGTGTGATTAGATGAGTTTTCAATGAGATTGAAATACATATGTGATGTTAGAAGAAGATTGTCGATGCGGGAAGATGTTGAGATACATATTCACCTGTGAGTGAAAGAGCACAAGGAAATAAGAATAGATCTCTAGATGTATACGTAGGGTTCCTTGTAAGCCATAGAGAGGAAATAGTCAATGTTTCTCCTTATAGGTTGTGAATTAGTTGATTTGATGAAAGATTTGCAATTAAATCTTGAAACGATTGAATAAGGATATTCTTGGGTATACGTACCTCAAATAATGTGCACATGTAGATATCTTGATAGGTAGGAATCATCGTTGATGATATTCTTGCAGGATGAATCAGACGAGGTATAATGGACATGGAAGGTTGCGTTGAAGCAAGTGTCCAAACTTGTTGTGGTTGTATTTCAACAACAAGACTAGAGATGTTAGGTATAGGAGCTGGAATGGAAAGAATAGAATGAAGCTCAATTGTTCTTGATGAAGGACCCTCTTATGGTATGTCAAGGGTTGGAATAGAGTCTTGAAGAAAATTCAATTTCTCATTAGGTGTTAGAAGATTTTTGACCAAAATAGGTTCAATGTCTATTTGGACTATAGGAAGAAAATATGTAGAAGAAATAGATTGGTTTAAAAGGGGAGATACTTGACCTTCTTTGTGATCTCGTGGAATGTCATTTTGAATAGAAGTGGGAATAACATTCAACTCTTCATTTGAAGGTGTGGAAGTTGACATGTCATCGGTTGCGAGAGATTTATCGTCAAGATCTACAAAGATCTCTCCGTCGTCAATTAAGTCTTGGACATAGTTCTTAAAACATGTACATTTATTGGTTGAGTGGCCATCAATGCGATGAAAATAACAATATGCATGAGGTTTGTACTAATATGGCTTAGGTTCTCCTTCAATCTAAGGTCTTGTAAGGGGATATTTTATCATCCTAGCCACTTTGAGTTGATGAAAGACACTAGAGAGACTTTCACCGAGGGGTGTAAACTTACGTTTAACTTTGTGCGGTGTAGTTTCTTGGCTAGGTTGTATGATTGAATTTTTGATTGATTGGTCATGTATGTTGGCCATATTGTGATTATCAATGACACTACTAGTGATTCCATTGCGGTTCAGTTGATGTACCAAGATTCATCATGAGAAATTCTAGTATGGTGATTATTGTGAGTGAGGTTGAAAGAAAAATGTTTGATGAACTTCTCTAAGAGGTCTGCATGAAGGTGGTAATAGATCCCTTTGGAAGGTGTAAGAACCAATCCAAATATTTTCCTCCTAGACTTCTAGGAAAAAGGCACAAGATAAAGCTATCATTATATGCCACTTCGTGACATGCTATGGAAAATTCTTTGATATGTTGTCTTGGATTAGTTTTTCCCTTGTATTTATTGAATTTGGGCGTCTCAAAAGACCGTGGGAAGGGTATGTGTAAGATGTCCATGTTAAAAGGGTATGGATATAATTCATGAAAATAGAATTGTTTGCATTATTTTTGTCAACCCGCAATGGTGTCTTTCATCATTTGACATTCTTGGGCAAAGTATTAATTGTATAAATCTGCCATTGTAATGAGAAATGAGGTAGAATGAAAAAAGGTATGATAAATAACACAAACCTTAGCAAAGTTAATGCTAATATAGAAGCAATTAATTTTTGAAAAACTTGGCTCCTAGAAAAGTGAATGCTAAGATGGAAGAGGGAATAAAATGGAAAAGTTTGACCCATAGCAAAATGAGTGCTAAGAGGGAAGAAGAATAAAATTTTAGTCAAGTTCTGTCTCTTAACAAAATGATAGTTAAGAGAAAAAGGGATGACAAGAAGTTAGATGTGCTCTATTCCGTAACAAAAATGAGTGTTGAAGGAAGGGATACTGGACAAGGTGCACGCAATCAACTCGTAATCAAAATGAATGATAAGAGTGATGAAGAAATGTAAAAAGGTTAACTCCTAACACGGTAAGTGTTAAGAGAAATGACAAAAGGGGGACAAGTGAAATGTGCTTGACACTTAACAAAATGAATGTCAAGGGAAAAAAAAATTAACAAGATGAAGGCAATCAACTCTTAACAAAATGTTTGATAAGAGTAACGAAAGGAGGGGAATTTGCAACACCTAAAAAAATGAATGATGTTAAGGTAGAAGATGGGTTGAAATGTTAGTTTAGATGATTTTACGATCCTTTACAAAAGTGTACGTAAAAAGGAGAGAAACAAAATATTAGTGTGCTCAACTTGAAACAATTGTAAGTACAACAAGAGGATACCTTTAACACAATGAAATATACTCAAATCTTAACAAAAATATGTTAAGTGAAGAGAATTGGGAAAGAAAATGATGGATTTTCTCAAATTTTAACAAGATGAATGGTAAAAGGGGAGACTTGAGAAGATGACGATCAATGTCAACTCTTAACAAAGAGTGTGTTAAAATATAAGAGACAATAATAAAATTAAAGTAATAAAAGAACGAAAAGGTAAAGGTCATCATAAGAAATGAATCAATGATGATAAAAAAATTCCAAATCTCACGAATAATGGAGATAAGAGACAAGGGGGAAGTGACAAATTAGTGATCTCAAATTAAAAAAAAGTGAATGCTTTAATGAGAGAAGTGAAGAAATAATGAGGATCTTGACAATGAAACAAAATTATTACGAAGTACGACAACGTAAGATGATAGGAGAAAATTACAAAATACGTCACAACGCAACAAAGTGGATGTGAAAATGCGACGACGTAAGAGTGGGGAATGCTTAGATTTCAACAAAATAATGTCAAACTTAAGACTTACGATGATGAAAGATCAAGGTGATCAAGAGAGTGCTTGATTGTGATAAAGCGAGTATCACAACATCAAGACTTAGATGAAAATAAAAGTGCTTAAGTGTGAATATGGATGTCCACAACCCAAGACTTAGACACATGTACAAAGTGACAAGATGGATGAGAGAGAAAATGTGAATGACGAAAGTGAAACACAAGTGTGTAACATGCGAGAAAAATGAAAAGTGGTAAAATGAAAGTTGTGGCCTCTATCTTAGATTGGCTTGGACAAGGTGTGGCTTCCTAGGTGGCTCTCTCAACTAGGTGTTAGTAAAATATTCGAGCGAGCACGACACTATTTCTAGTTGATGGCTTTACTTTACCCCCTTTGAAACCCTGAGAAAATATATTTCTCATAATGAATCACACTGGGTCGCCACTAAGGATATCTGTGACTCTAACTCACAAGGCTTTACTAGTCAAGTAGGATAAAAAGGTTCCCGTTTCATCCACTAGTTCCCTCAAGGTGTGGACTACTTTGGGGTTCCTAGAACCACCCCCTTTTTTGTAGCTTAAGGCTTATGCCAAGGGGGTTATGTTCTAGTTAAGCGGTCGAGTCGTAGCTCTTAACCGAACCTGCAAATCAAGTGTTTTGAATGTGGTGTTTTTTTTTTTTTATCTTTTGATTTAAATGTGGTTTGGTTGAACTCCTTTGACAACCTGCAGTTAGTAGTTTTTGAGTGTTTTATCCACCTTTTTTGAGAGCAGGTCCTACAATAAAGGATTAGAAAGTTCACCTGAGGTAGGTAGAGGATAAACCAAAAGAAGCAAGTTCACGCTTTTGATTTCTAAGATCGCTTAAAAAGTGCGAGGAAAGAGCATACACATAAAAATATTTGATTAAAAAAATGTTAATTCCCAAAAAAAATAGAAACCATCACGTTTCTAATTTCTGAGATCACTTTTAAAGTGCGAGGAAAGAGCATACACGTGAGGTTGTTACGTTAAAAAAAATGAATTAAAGTTAAAAACTACATTTTTTTATTTTTTTGAAAAAAAGACAAGTGTTAGAAGAAATGAAACCATAATTTTTCTGTAAATCCAAATCAGAAAATTATTTTTCCATTGCATAGATATTTTCAATACCTTTCTATAAAAAAATGAAGTCATTCCAAATTTGGGAGAAAAATTTATAGATTTTGGAAGATGGGCTACAATAGCGCTCTCACTGAAAAATTTGAACATGAGAAAAATGCCCTAGCATCTAGTTTTTTGATTTTCTGAATTTTGTACTTCACCTAAGAAGATAAAATTTTGACAAAGCAAGGTTAAAAAAGAATAATAAACATAAAGAAAGAGTTAGATCACAAAATTATTAAATAAAATGAAATAAAAATGTGGGGACTCCCACCGGGCATGCCAAAATGTATGCAGAGAAAAATCACAGTGAATGAAAGATAAACAATAAACAATACAAACCTTCCAGTAACCTTCCAATGCAAACCTCAGTAAGGTTGTAGATACTTTTTCTGTGGAACCTTGTAAATGAATGTGAGTGTTCTTGAACGTTCTCCAAATGTGAGTGCAAATTCTACAAACACAAATACTTTGGAAAGCTTCAAATTGCAAATTGACAGAGTTTATTTGCAAACAATTCAGGAGGGTTTGTAAGAGAGTAATCTTGCAATTTATAGAAGAAAAATTGGTTGGAAGTTGGTTGAACATAGTTGAATGCACATGCTAAAAATAATATTAGAGGAATTTACAGTGAGTGTCGTGGCATTTAGGGATAGTAATGGATTTAATTACGTAAGTTGCATCCGGAAGGTGGTTGTAATTGCAATTCAATTTCCCCCACGTTTCTAGGATTCTAGAAGTGTAGCTAACTAGGATGAGGATGTGGAGTCCAAGTAGTTGTTGATTGAAATAGGTGGAATTAAATAACTAAATTTAATTAGTATTTAATTGTGAGGAGATAATTAACCATTTAAATAAATAAATGTTTAATTATATTAATCTGGAAGGTGTTAGGAATTAATTTAATTAATTTAAGAGAATGGTATAATTAAATTAATTTAATTGTGAGGAGATAATTAACCATTTAAATAAATAAATGTTTAATTATATTAGCTAGAAGGTGTAGGAATTAATTTAATTAATTCCAAAGGCATGTTAGAATTAAATTATTTAATTCCAATGGGTAGGAATATAGCTTAGGTAATAGAATTAATTTTAATTAATTCTAAAGGTGAATATTTGAATGATGGAATTAATTTAATTAATTCCAAAGGGGTGTATTAGTGAAAAATAGAATTAATTTAATTAATTCTAATTAGATAGAAGCAGGATAGAGTATGTATGTATTTTTAGGGTGTCTACATATATCACTAAGAATGTAACATGCTATGAGGATTGGATGATGAATGTGGTAATGTGATGAGGCCCATTTGTGATTTATACCCTCATCAATCTAGTATGGACCGTGATCTAGAGTGTGTCATAGGGTAGTGAATGTCGTGCATATAAGTAGATAATTAGGATGTGTAATATGTGTAATAGATGTAGTGATGAGGAAATGTCACATGATATGTAATTTGTAGTGTGTAATGTAGGATGTATAGTATGTAATGTAAGATGCATAGATGATACAAGTATGGGAGTGTGAAGTGCGTGTGATGTAAAATGTAGTGTAGTGTGCAGAATTCATATGATGTGTGAAGATGTGTAATGTATAGTGTCTATTGTAACTTGTGGTAGGTTCATGTGTCTAGGATTCCCTCAACTGTCAAGTGTGAAATGAAGAAAAAGAGTGTGTCATCGGTTAATGTCAATTCTAGTGTGTGTAGTATAAGATGCATGTTGTCAATTATGGGGAAATACACATTATGCCCCCCCAAGTGTGTAGTGGTGAGTAGACTTTCTGATGAAAGTAAAGTATGAAGGTCATCTACTCGATGATTGTGGTGATGACAGCGTGTGATCATGCTCTAAGAGTGGTGGTATAATAAATATATGTTTCATGGGTGAGTGAAGACTATGTGCATATGATGGGTGAGTATATGATGGGCATGTTGACACAAAAAAATGTGTTGGTGATGGAATCTATGTGAAGAAAAACATGACAGTGATAGTGTTGAACCCTAAAATATTGGCTAAGTACCAAGAGGTGCACACACACAAGATCAATGGATAGAAGGGTGATCATGGAAAAACACACGGAAAAAAGGGTTTAAGAAGGGTTCAAGTGAAACTAGGGCACGCACGAGAGGCAGAACAAGGGTTTAAAGAACTTAGCCATATTTGACATCATGGAGTCACTTGGGGAAAAATGTTAGGACCCGAATAGGCATGATAAGTGGATAAGGTGCCAGCCTAGAATCTTGGAGGTCAAGAAAAGTATATTCCATACAGGGAATATTCCCAAAGGCATCATTACATTTAGTAGGAGATTTGCAAAGAGGATAAACATTTTCCAATAGAGGACCATATCGACACTTGGCACGTGATCTCGCTCAGGAGAGAAGTCATGGTAGGGTTGTTGATCCTATTTAAAGAGGTGTTTGGTATAGGAACAACAGAGTGCAAACACATACAAAGAGATATATACGGGTGTAGATTGCAAAGGGAGCAGAGAAAGAGAAAGAGAAAGAGAAAGAGATTGACGAAGTGCTGCTACGAAATGTTAGGAAAGGCTAAGGGTTAGGAGTTCATGGTGCTAAGCTTTATAGTACTTGGTGTTAGAGGGTTGTAATTAATACCACTAAGCATATGTATGGGTACTGGGATTTGTAATAAGGGATATAAAGGGGGAAAACATAGTTAGGATATCTAATCATATACATTTATAAGAGTCTAGTCTCTCAGTAATTTGATGTATATGGTCCGAGATGCCCCTTTTTGAATGTATTATGGCTATAAAACTCTATTAAATCAATATACAAAGATCTATTTTGTAAAACTTGCTTATGGGTGTAAACCCTCAATTTATTTGGCTTATCATGACTTAGATATGGTTTCTTGTACCTCTTAAAATGTTTATTAGATTTTGTGATGCATTAATGTGTAGATCGGTTGGTTATATCTTCTGTCTTTTTAAAGTAGATAAATGTACGTTTGTTTCAAAATAATCCTCCATTAATGGTAGAAATATCTTGCAAATCTCACATAAAGGAGGGGCTCGGTGCCCGCGCACTCCTCAGGTGAGTTCCTAGCATATGGTAGATGATAGGCCGATACGCTTGGGGTTAGAAAGAAGTATTGAGGGTAAAATAATGACTACATCTTGGTTCCATTACAGGACCTCTTTTGAAGCTATTATGAGAGAAATGTGTAATGACGGAGCACTTGACCTTGGACAATGTCGAGACCTAGCTCAAAAACATGGAGGATGAATTTTCTCAGAGGTTCAATACTGGATCTGAGTTTGATGCATGAAAATGGGTGGAGGAGAACCTATATCATGAACTTTAAGAGACATTCTTTTGTTGTTTCCTAGTAGAGTTATATGAAAGGCTATTAGTATATGTATTAAGGAAGAGTTGGTATTATAAACATCATGTTTGGAACCGGGAGCAATATCAGCGGTTGCATGATGCCAATATAACATCAAGCAGTGTTGTTGATCACCGTGGAGTAGAGTGTTGACCAGCTTATACCTTGGAATATTCTAATTCGACATATTATTTCTTGGAGATTTCTCAATTTGAGTTCTTGAGGGAGCCTAGAGGATTGTTCTTACATTTTATCCCACTAGATATCAAGATCTTGGTCATTACTTTGAGTTTGGAAGCCTTTCCCATGGCTGGTTAAATTTATGCTAGGCACGGGGCACGGAAGCTAATGTGGTAGAGGATGGTAGACCTTGTGGTAGAAATGGAGAGAGAGGAGATGCGGATCAAGTATAATGAATCTCGGGAGAGGGAGTTGGAAAGACATTGTAAAGCTACATGAGTGATGGATTTATGGAGGTAGACATGGTGAGAAGGGATTGAGGTTCACACGGAGGACGTGGAACCTGAGTAGTCTGAGCTACCCCATCTTGGCAAATGTGGAAGATAAACCCCCTCGCATTCGGAGAGAGCTCATCGTATGAAGAAAGGATAAGATTCGTATACACGTATCTTAACCCATATGGTGACTAGAACCTTGTGCTTATTTTTCCAGTTCCTGAGATAAGTTTTGATAATCTAGTTGGTATCGGTATTCGTAGTTGAGCGACACCTAGGAGGTATAATTTTTCATTTGGTACATCTATGGTTGCACAGTCATTTCCTGTGTTTGGGGGTATTTTTGCAACAACATTTGGGTAAGGTGTGGGATCACAAGGTTTGAGTATCACGTCTGGAAATAGTGTGGGAAATACATCTAGGAGTGGTTTGGTATCACTAACTATCGACGTGTAGTTTAGTGTGACAGTGGGTTCACAGAGCGCAACTGTGTTAGGCCCTTGCCTATGATAGGAGGAGGATATAGTGGATCTAGAGGAGTTGGCACTAGTGGATCTAGTGGGTCTAGTGGTGGAGGTAACATCGAGGGAATCAAGGTCTTGGATCTAGTGGACAAGGTCCACAACACCATCAACAGGTGTTTTATGAGATGTCACTCCACTTACCTAATTACAAGGGTGTTGAGGATGCCACGAACATGTACACAAGTGTGAGTTACTATGGCTCATGGATGGAATCACTTCCCCAAAGGGGAAAACAAGTCAATTTGCAATCAGTTGCAAGGACACCCACATAGCCGGAACACGAAGTATGACCTACACCGCATGCTGGTGGATTACATTGCATTGTGTAATGCCTTTTTGGTAGAGTTCCACATACCTGAGTTTGAACAGAAAAGCATCAATGCGTTGAAGGAGATTTAGTAAGGAATGGTGGAGAGTGTGCGGGAGTATGACGCACATTTCAAGACTCTCTTATCCAAGTTATCTTATGACATTCATCCTTTGTAACATGCTCAGTGGTTTTTCGAGGATTGATCACACCATTCAGGAGGGAAATTTCACAGAAGACTTTCATAGATCTGTGCAAGGCCTTATGGGATGCCTTACACACTGAGGTAGTAGGAAGCATTGATGTAAGAGTTATTCCATTCATAGAATTCCAAAATGGAAAAGAAGCTAGAGAAATTATCTGTGAACTCATCTCATGAGACTCGCAGTGGGTTATGGTGTACAGATTGTGAGGTAGAAGAGTATATGAAGGACAACTATCCTCGAGAGATCAAGACACACGATGACGGTAGACTCAAATTTTCCTCAAAGATCATGATGCAAGTAGGTGTCCGCTCATCGCAAAGACACGTGATCCATAAGAATGTGTCTTTCTATTGCAAAATTTTCACCTCTACTACTCATGACACCAAGGATTGTAGATTGATTGACCAAATACATGATGTCATTGATATTGGTGTGCGCCAAACTAGTATTACAAGCAGTTCCAAGGATGAGGGTCATCATTATGAAGGGTGCATGGATGGAGGGAGTCATAGAAAAGGATTTCATGGAGGATTTAGAGGCCGTGGAAACCACGGAGGTGGAAGAAGTGAGTTCCCATGTGGAACTTGTTACAACTATGGGTCTACGGAACACTATAAGCACAAATTCCCCGATAAACACAAGTATGAGGAGTGCCCAAAATTGTTTAAACACATGATCCAGAAGCAATGGAAGGATAAGGGTGCTGGGATGTTAAGCATGAAGAAATATGACTCGCATTGGATGCCAAGGGTGATGCGTGAGTCAGAATTGGAACATGTACTTGGTGACAACGTGAGCCGAGGTCAGTGTGTGCCAAAGAGATACCAAAGCAGATACCTTTGGTTACTAGAGAAGAGGTGGTGCATGGGAAGTACCCAAACCCTGCTCATCAAAAATAAGTCTATCAGAAACCATGGATGTGATTTAAAGCTTACAAGGAGAGATCCAATACCTAAAGGAACAATCGTGGCAGTTAGAGAAAAAGAAAAGTGCTGAGACTCCGCAGAAGGATCTAAATAAAGTCAGGGAGGTATGCAAGATGCTTTGAGGCAAGAGAACATCATTCCTCTATTAGGATAATGGTTGAGAGACAAAGTACCAAGCGTTGGAGGAGAGCGTGAGAGATAGGTCTTGCACACTAACCTTCCTCCTCATAACATTGACTATGATAAGGAGATTACCTTGAATACAGCAGTTGATGGATGGCTCCTGAGTAATATTCTAATTGACATGGGCGCGGAAGTTAATTTTCTCACCCTAGACACCTAGAATCAAATGGGAAGGCCCCCATTACAACCATCTTCAAATGTGTTGTATATGGCTAATAAGACAAAGGAAATGCCCATTGGTGTTTTAAAGGATGTTGTTATCACTATCCAAGGGGTGAAATTCACTGGAGATTTTGAATTCTTAGTGCTTGCTGAGGTGGAAAAATTTCCAACATTACTTAGGTGCCCCAGTGCTATAAGAACAATACTAAATTACGTTTCAATAAGGGGTATATAAGTTTTGAGAACAAGGAGGAATGTGTTATCATTCCTTTGATGGATGGGAAGTCAGTGCCCTATACTTGAGCCCTTAGGAGAAGAATACCTAGACAAAATTTATGTGCACACTATTAGGGACCTTGAGGTTGTGCAACCAACAAAAGAAGGTGTTATTTAGTGGGAAGACACTCAATATATAAGTGATACAACTAGTGTGGCATGTGAAAATTTGGTGCACGGGACATATGAGTTATTCAAGGTAGTTAAGAGGCTCTATGACAATAGTAACAAAGGCGCACTTAGTCGGATGCTTGGGAGTAAAGAAGTTGATAAGTTATACTTGGGAACTGACCACGATGTTTTCCCGTGTAAGAAATGGAGACCCAATGGATATGTGAGATCAAAAGAAGAAGGATGTTTAGCTATACCTTTCTCAAGATCTGCAAAGACGTTGGTGGGCGACCCATCGCAATAACCTTCTAGAGTGGCACAAGGTGAAAATCACATTCTCTCATTAGGTATGTTTGAAGCAATGCACCTCTTGTTATACAATATTATCATAGGAAGGAACATTCCTTGTTTCATGTCCAGGAATGTGAGAAGGCCTAGATGGAAGCCTTACCACCTTCTTTATGGGTGCATAAGCTTTACTCAACCTTACAAAGTTGCACACGCGCATGGTATATTCACTCAGATCTGCACCATCAGACAAGAAACTGGTAGGAGTTGATGACTGATCTCCTTCAAGATTTTTAGTATCAGATTAATAATCCATTGGTGAATGAGGCATTATAGGTTGTCAAGCACCTAACTATGGGAGATAGTGCCATGATGGAGGATAGAATACTAGAATTATTGGGTGAACCTAGCTTAGAAGTGCATTTTGATGAGGAAGAATAAGAGGAGATACAACTTGAGCATGCATGCATGGAAAAAGAGAAAGGAAAGTTGTTCTATGTGATCGATGGTGAAGAGGTGGAAAAACTGGATGTTAACCATACTGTGGGCACACACGAGGTTATGGATAGTGCTGATGAGCAAAAACATGCCTACCATGAACCCCTGAAAACCAAGAAGGTTAACATTGGTTTGGAGGCAGAACCTAAGGAGGCTACTATTGGAGATTACTAGAAAGAAAAGGAGGTTTCAAAGATCATCGATTTGTTGTATGAATTTCAGAATTTGTTTCCATGCAGTACCATGAGCTTAAGTGAGTTCACCACTCTTTAGGAGAGATGCGGATCAAACTAAAGGAGGTTGCACGCCCAACAAGAAAGAGACCTTATTGAATGAATCTGAATATGCACATCAAGGTCAAGGAGCATATTGACAAGATGATCACATCAAGAATCATTGAGGTCTGTTGAAGAATCAAAATGGATAATTCTGTCTTGTCTACAATCCATATTTAATTACAAAAAACAAGACGGTGCTTGCATAATTTTATTAATATGAAATCAAGCATTACAAACAAATGAGAGAGCTGCAATATTTATAGATATCGAACAACTTCTATCTCATCCACAATATATGGAAGCAAATCACCTGATCTGAGAAAATATGTAGAAATAGCATATCGCCCCTAATTTCCCTTATTTCCCCTCATGGAATTCATCTAGGAGAAAAATATGCAAGATAGAATATGATCCCACAAACATAGGGATGAGAACACTATCACTTAGTTAACTAACAACTAAGGAAACCTAATACCTATTGACATAAGTTTAAATTATTTTAATGAAATACTTTAACTTATTACATTTATTCAAATATCAACTAATGATGAATTAAGCTAAGTTTTATTCCTAACATTCCCCCTTTAATTCAACATGGTCTCAAGTGAATAAGAGAGAAATTCTATAAAACCCTCAAATTTACCTTGAGCAAGTGACTCGTGAAGACATCTACATGCTACATATCTCTGTTGGGAAATATTGGTGTAGACACCAAATTTGTGTCTTACGACCCCCTGTGCCCCGCATCTCATTTCGCAACCTAACCTCATCACCTAAACCTTACAAAATTATTTATTAATTACCTTATAATTAATAAATCCACATCGCCATACCTGCCACCTCATTTTGCCACCTCATCATGACCTAGTCTTAACCCTAAATTAACCTAAATAAGACCTATAACTTGGTCCACATCCACACCCATGACTAATTACTCCTCATCCGCACCTAAAAACAACCTCATAATGACTTGACCAAGCCCGCAACTAATTCCTCTGGAGAAAAAGAGGAAAAGTGGCTATTTTACTAAAAATAGCCCGCTTTAACTCCGACCGATACCGGTTCTACTCGACCGCCGCCGGTTACGTAACCGCCATTGGTTCCCTGTAAATGACCACTCCTACCAAAAATAAGGGTGGGATTTTTAGGGATCTAAAGAAGAAATCATTGGAAGAATCCGAATTTACTTGGCTGAACAGAGACAAGTGAAAGAAAAGGAAGAAGAGTTTGCAGAGAAGGACATCAAGCCCAAAAACTCCAACTGAGTAACCAGAGCCTTGTGACACTCATCGGAGTATCAGGAGAGGAGATAGCTCATCTTGGGTTGTCAGATCATCCTACTTGAGCCCTGTCTTCATCATCACAGTCCCAGAACCTGCATTTTCCATGAATAACTAGTAAGTCTTATACGTTCTTTTAATAACATTTCTTGAATTTCTGAACCACTGCCATCATAAGTCTATTCCTAGATCTACTACCCAGCAACACACTACATCTAACTGTCATTCCTCCACCCTTACATTACCCCAAGAACACCCCCCGTATTCTCTGAGTCCTTCTCATCACCCCATTACCTAACCCCACTCATTTATCAGCCTTATAAAACAACACAACTACCTTACAACCAACCTTCACCAAAAGCCCCTAAAACATCGCCCCTCTACCGATATCGGTTAGAACCAACCTGCATCAAGTTATATGACCGCATCACCACCTTGATTCTAAATCAAGACCAGCCCTTTCTCTATTATTCTAATAAGTTAAACAAATTGTAATTGGACAATAGCTTATTTGTTAGAATTTGTGTTAATTCATATTAACAGGAGCCACCACCTTCGAAAGGAATTTTTATATTTCCGGCCCAAGGCGCTCCTTATTTATTATCTAATCAAAATATGGTGGTCTTGTATTCTTATTTGTAGGTAGTGCTTCCCAGCACAAAAAGGAGTTCTTCACAAATCGATCTAATCTTTCTCTACTGTACGCGCACACCATCTCAACATTCAATGTATTCCTCCTAGCCCTAACCCTTATCTCATTTCTCAAAGGAATGAAAGGATAAAAGCAACTCTATTCCCAAAATTTGAAACATTCCGTGTGAAACATTTTGGCACACTGAGGAGCCGGAGGTGTTGGAGGTGCTAGACCACCACCACCAATCCCACCACGATGACGTGTCGTCGTAAATCCGTGGGTTCAAGACCTCTCATTGTGTGAATTTGATGTTGTTAAGCTATTTTTGGGGGTTTGGGTAGGAATCCATGTTTTGGTAAAATAATGAATAAATGTAAGTTATTTGAAAAATGAAGAGGATAGATGGGTTAAATAGGGCAAGGCGGCAGGGTGGGTATATTTTTAGGGTGTTTGGGTGGGTAAATAGGGATAAATAGGCAAAAAAAGATTTGGGGGCCACGTCGGGTTTGGCCCCACGTTTTTTCAGTGTGCGATGCCAGTCACTAAGCGACCGACATCGGTTAAGAAATTTCGGGCCGGGTGGGTTTGTGGGTGACCGGTGTCGGTCGTACGTCGACCGACGTCGGTGGAGAGGGGACCGGTGGTGGTCATGGGTGACCGGTACCGGTCCGTAGCTAGGATTATTTATTTGGTTGGTTGGGTTTTGTTGTTGTTTTGAATGTGTGGTCGTTGTTGGGGTTGCTGTGTGGGTGTTTTGGTAGTGTTTGGGTTGTTGTTTGGGTGTGTTGGTAGTGTTTGGGTTGTTGTTTGGGTGTGTTGGTAGTGTTTGGGTGTGTTGGTAGTGTTTGGGTTGTTGTTTGGGTGTGTTGGTAGTGATTGGGTTGTTGGTTGGGTGTGTTGGTAGTGTTTGGGTTGTTGTTTGGGTGTGTTGGTAGTGTTTGGGTTTTGTGTTTATTGTTGGGCTTGAAGAGGGAAGGGGTAGAGGTGGAGAGGAAGGGTGATTAGTAGGTTGGGGGAAAAATGGGGCGGTTGTGTGGTCGGGTGGGTAAAAGGGGGTATAGAAGGTTAAAGGAGTTGTTGTTTGAAAGGGTAGGTCTAATGAAGTGGGTGATTTGTGCAGGCACGTCAGCAGCTGACTATGCGGGATAGGATGCCTCCGCTTGTTGAGACGGATGTGGCCACACGTGTCTGCGGTGGACTGGGCCATCATGCGCGAGGTGGGACTCGGCGGAGTCCAGCATTATAGGGCGATAGAGAGGGATCACAGTCTTATGGTCGCCCTCATCGAGAGATGGGATCCGGTGACCAATGTGTTCCATCTCCCGACTGGAGAGATGACCATTACATTGGAGGATGTGTATCGCATCCTTAGATTACCGATCGATGGAGAGGCAGTCTTCCAGGTGGATGCAGAGACAAAATGCATGAACAAAGATCTTACAGTCTTCGGGATGCAGCCGCACTATTGACTTATCACAGCACGAGCATCGCCTATGGGGATATGTATCGTGCCCACCGACATGAGACACGGCTTGCCGTGTTGATGATGATCGGCATTACATGCTTCGCCCTCCCGGACTCAGAGGGAGGCCACTTTCCATGGGCGTTGATGGGGGTATTACACGAGATGGTTGAGGAGCATACATGTTATGCTTGGGCACCAGTATACCTGGTGCAGTTATACCGAGAGCTGTGGGGCTACCGCCGGATGAGGCGATTCAGGATTTGCTCTACGTTTTTGTTACACTGACTGGGCATATGAGCATATCATATGCATTCGACCAGTAGGGCTGCCCCAGCAGCCAGGGCCACAGGTGATTTATAGATATGGCTTTCAGAGGTGGTTGGGGGTCGTGGGCTAGCCACGAGCAGTTCTCGCTGGACGGGATGTAGCATATTACCGGCATGTATTAGAGGGCGTGACTGCCTTGGATATTGTATGGAGGCCTTACAGAGGTGATGAGTTCATCGGGAAATTAAAATTGGTAAATTGTGCCCCTTTTCCCTTTGGGCTTATCGTACTAGCATTCGTACCTCCACTAATGCCACACCTTTTTCTTTGGTATATGGTACCGAGGCTATCTTGCCTCTCAAAATACAAATACCTTCCCTCCGAATATCTCTTCAGGATATTCTCACCAACGACGATTTCCGCCAAGAGCGGTTAGCCCAATTGGAGCTTCTCGACGAGCGTCGTCTTACAGCTCTTGATCACCTTCAAATCTACCAAAAACGCATCAAGCGTGCTTATGATAAGCGACTTCATGAGCGTACCTTTAAGGTTGGTGATCTTTTCCTCAAAGAGAATCAACATGTAACCAAACTAGAAAAGAGCAAACGTGGAAAATTTTCTCCTAATTGGATTGGGCCTTACATTATCACTCACACTTATGGATCAGGCACTTATCGTTTAGCTTCACTTAATGGTAAACCTGAGCCTGAGCCCCTTAATGCCTTGCATCTTCGACCATTCTACTGTTGAAATTAGTGTTATATCACTTCTTATCTACCTTACGCTCGTCCCTTGAGCTCATTTACCACCGCATACACTTTGTTTCTTACATCTCAAAATCAAATCAGGCTCACATAGTTTGATTATCACCTCCCCTTAAAAGATGCCTTCCCCTTTTTAGTCTAGTCCATGACTTCAAAGTATCAAAATGACACATTCTTAATTAAACACTTATGGGATTTTCTTGAGTCAAACTTCCTACAAAACTAGATGCTTTATGCCCAATGGACATCTAGACCTCTAAATTATACAATAGACTACTCCCTTGAAGGACAGCTATATGCCAAACTATTACTACTATTATATATAGACTGCTCCCCCGAAGGACAGCTATACATAAACACCGCATCTGCTACTATAAATAGACTGCTCCCTTGAAGGACAACTATACACAGTCAGCCTTTATCAGAAGCTTCTCACATTGATCCGCTTCGTGAAGACCTCAAGAACAACAAAATATATATCCCATGTAGACTTCCCGCATCGATCAGTCTATGTCCAAAAACATAAAAAGCAGTATTCCAAAAAAGCACTTTTGAGTCATGGACTTGTCTATTTAGGTTTTGGTCCTCTTTCGTCAGAATAATCACCTTGTAACACGCTCTCAGCACCCTCACCCATATCTACCACCTCACCTCACCATCTGTCAAAGCAACAAAACTCAAGGGACGTGACGTAATACCCGATATGTTGTGATTATACAACTCTTTTCACCTATCGACTTCTCGTCTATGCAAGGTACCTAGAGGTTCAAGCTCATTCTACGTTAATATGTGGTTTGTTTGGCTCTTCTCAACTATGAGACACTTTCGCCTCTTTTGCTCGACTCTAGGATTGTGTGTTGACCTTAATCAGGACACGATTCCCTACTACTCGGGTATGCTAACTTCCGCTTCACCTATACCTACACCAACAACATTACCCTACCAACATCAAATTTTTACCAACCAACAAATTACCTAACCACAACCAAATTGCCTGAATTCACCTCTCCCTAGTTCTAAGGGAGAACTACATCGGTCTGAGGCCCTTCCTTGCTTTGTGCAATGGGCTATGTAGGCAGCACTTAGGAGACATGGGGTCTCCCAAGGTTAGCGCGCCCATCCCCTACCATACCCTATCGGTGTTGTAAATATAACTATTTTTTGAGTATGTTTATTTGCCAACATTCATCTTTATCCTTTTTCAAACAAAACAAAAACAACATTAAAAAAAACAACCATTCTTATTATTCTCATCACTCAAAACCACATACATCTTTAGTTTTATTTTAGATGTTAAACAAATACATCTTCTCTATCATCGACTCGCAGGTCGGCATCCTTATTTATTCTTATATTCCTATGAAATTCACTTAGATCCTTGCACCTCCTCCCGAATCAGGTGGTGATCATGATCATCGATGCCCCTCAGTTGGCCTCTCCATCCTCAAAGGTGCCACTGCCATTGGTTCCTCCCACTGATCGACCAACATCTCCTGTAACATACAAATACGTCCTCTCGCGTGGAGGAATCTTGCCTCCAGTCTCTCCACTCATAACTTGTGAAACCTCTAACAATCCCATTGTCTCATTCACCTGTGTTTGAAGCTGGTGAGCCAAATCCTGCAGACGATCTCTCTCCGCTGTAATCACAGCTATGTCTGGGCGCTCACGTGCACCTCGCAGCTCTGCTACCCACCATACTCTATAGGCCTCTGTCATTCCCGCATCCATTACCCTACGATCGGCTGCTATCTCTTCTGGCCCTTCTGGAGGTGTAGGCCGGGGAGGTGAGAATGCTGCCTCGGCGTCAATCCTCATGTATGGTCTATATGTCATAGGTATATCCTGAACGAACCCAAATTGTCGCCGCACACGATCTAGAGGAATCCTCTCGTACTCACCGGCCTGTGCCCTGTAATCCACCTCACCGTCGCTCTACACCCCTCAACTCCTCAGCTATGTGCTCTGTCACCATATAGTTCCTGTAAGGCCTCCAACAAATATCCGCAATCGTCACCATCTCCCATACCTGTCTATAATACTCGATGTCATCTATCACGGCCTGGGATCTCACTTCTTGTTTTGTCCGACCCACTCGTCCAATCCCAACCTTTACACTTCTGCCTCTCTCGACTCGATGGGTCGGCCTATTGGACGCACACAAACAATATGCTCATAGGCCCAACAATGTAATAAGTACGAACAATCCAATGTCGTCCTGTGTTTTCACTTGCAGGCCCATAAACCCCTATATAACTCTGCCAGATATGCGGGTGCCCATGCGAAAGTCATGCTCATTTCTATCATTTCCCAAATAACACTCATCAATGCTTTGGGAAATCTTCCACCCTCCGCCCTCGGTAATGCATAATACCCCACCGCTATCATTAATAGCACGGCCAACCTTGTTTCCTCAGGGTGTGTTGCATACATTGTACCATACGTAAATGATAAACCTCACTGTGTCAAATCTCGCGCAGCTGAACCGAATACTGCTGTTATCGCTGCCCGCCCCGCGCTAGGCAATGCCTGATACACTATTTTTCCTATCATTGGGAGTCTCAAAATATGGAACACATCTTCCAAAGTCACTGTCATCTCCCCTGTTGGCAGATAGAAGGTATTCTTTTCTGGATTCCATCTCTCAATCAACGCCTGCAACATAGCATGGTTACGCGCGATTCGTGAATAATAGCGATTCCACTTAACCCCAAACGATTTATCAATGCCCATTCAGCTGGTGTTACATCCGCTCGGATTCGTGACAACAACGCTGGCACAGTATCATTCATCCTTAACCCTGCTTCCACTGCATACATCAAAACGACACATAATTATTCAATAGAACAAATCTCCATGGGTTTTTTCTCAAATTCTGGAAACTCCTACAGTGACCGATATCGGTTATGAATAACCGACACCGGTTTGCTAACCGATACCGGTTATTTCTAAACGATACCGGTCACTGTCACAAATATACTTACCCTGCTTAAAACATACACCTACGATAATTATTTTTCCCGTTTACTCCTATTTATACCTAAAAACATACGTGACCACCCTATCTACCTACCCCATAGCACTCACCCCATCCCCAACCCTTGCCTATCACCTTTTCTTTCTCATCTTTACCCACTTACACTTCTCTCATCCTATTCACAAAACATGCAAGAATCAAATTACAACCAAACAGTTTACCTCTCGGGATGCAGCAGCTTGGGGTAGAACATGTCTTCCCCCTCGTCCCTGCCTGCTGGATGCTTCTCCTCGTTCAGCCATGTTCACCACCCTCTTCAAATATAACTTGTCTTTCTACCTTCTGAATCTCAGCCCACACTCACTTCACCTGTCTCTTTCCTCCTTATCACTCAAATTCTTTCATGCAATTACCTGTATCAGTTGTCAAACAGCGTCGCATTCGCATATTTAACTTGTTGCATGCATCTAAAAATAAGAATGCTAAAAATAAGAACTTAAGTTGCCAACCAAGCAATTCTATTTTTAGGAAAATAATTCTGGCATAACCGATATCGGTTACATAACCGCTATCGGTCATATAGCTACCGACATCGGTTACATAACCGATATCGGTCATGTGTCCCCTTTTTGCTTAAACCTAAGCCGTTTCTTCGTTTTTGCAAATATTTGTGGCGCCCGTCCCTTTTACCTGCATAAACAACACCATTATCTATAATTTTTCATTAAATCCATATCTCATCACAATTTCATCAACATCATCTATCCATATTACGAACACAAACAAGCCATCAACAAACGATATCAAAAACCATCAATCTATACACCATTTGGATCCAACTCAGTAGCTACATACGTTCAATTTCACAAACCAGCGACACAACACATACAACATTTCATAAACACAACATGTCAATTAAACTCATCATCTATATATACATACATTCCATTTCAAAAAGCCATCAACAAAAGACATCAACACCATAATATATAAACCATGTGGATCAAACTCATCATACATTCAATAAGACAAACCATTCATAAGACATCAACACCATAATATATAAACCATGTGGATCAAACTCATCATACATTCAATAAGACAAACCATCGACAAAACACATACACCATTTCATATACACCATGTGGGTCAAAATCATCATATATATATATATATTATATACACCAAAGGTTTCAAATATACAACTTGCCCTGCATAGGGGCCTCTGTGATCTCATGATAATACAAAGCCGGCACGCAGGCCGCAACAACTGTCAAAATATCGACTCGGCTCGCAGGCCGGTCTCTCATATCAAAAATATACTCGGCTCGTAGGCCGGTATCAACGGTACAACCCGTACTCAGCTCGCAGGCCGGTATCAGCTTCAACGGTGACAACCCATACTCAAATTCTCGCTTGCCGGTATATACAATAAATGAATAAATAAATGAAAGAATCATATGTGGGCACGCAGGCCTCTCTATACATAACCGGTTCGCAGACCGGTGCCTCTATCTAATATCCAATATACACACAAAACCATCTAACTCTGACCCAGGGATGTCTCAACTCTCCCCACCGCCCTCAGCACCTCTCCCTGTGGGTCCTGGCCCTGGCTCCCGCCTCCTCCCTGTCACCGACCCACCGGCTGTAGCTGCACCACCCTGGGATCTCTGACTCCGCGAGGTCTCCGCTCTATGCGCCGCATACGGCTGATAGTCAGCCCCGGTACCATCAAGGATGTCCTGATAGTACCGGGCCTCCGCTCTCGCCTCCATATACCGGGCCCGTGCCACCAAAGCTGCTGGGGCTGGTCCCCCGACTCCTAATACCAATGGCCCCTGTCCTACCAGTACACCCTGTGCCTGTGCCGGTGCCTTTGCCTATCTTTGGTCGGTGCAAATTGTTGGTGCACAATGGCGGTACTGCACCTATGGTGGTGCCTGTGGCTAGGCCTATACCTGTGCCTGGGCTAACTGCCCTTGTAGGACACCTATCTGTGCCTGTGCAGCAGCAAGCTGCCCCTGTAATAATTGTACCTATCCTCTGAGCTGGTCCCTCTCTGCTCTAATAGCCGCCAAGTTTGGCTGTGCGGGCTGTGCTCTCCTCGCGGCTCTCTCCCCTGCCCACCATACCAAAAATGATCCTGTACACCCGGCATCATCCACTGTATTGTCTGCCTGCCTCTCTGCTGCCCAATCTGGGTCCACGGGCTGTGGTACAGGCAGTGGAGCCTCTACATCATCCCTCCGGTACTGAGGAAAGGGAGGTGGCTCATCCTGTCGTAACCCCAATCGCCGCCGCATTCTCTCTAGGGGTATCCGCTCATACTCTCCCGGCCTCCGTCCCGCTATCCAGAATGTATACTGGATCCACCGCAACTGTGATCGGGCTCCTCCGCAGGGCTGATGACCTCTGTAAGGCCTCCATACAATATCCAGGGCAGTCACGCCCTCTAATACATGCCGGTAATATGCTACATCCCATCTGGCGAGAACTGCTCGTGGCTGGCCCACGACCCCCAGCCACCTCTGAAAGCCATATCTATAAATCACCTGTGGCCCTGGCTGCTGGGGCAGCCCTACTGGTCGAATGCATATGATATGCTCATATGCCCAGCAGTGTAACAAAAACGTAGAGCAAATCCCGAATCGCCTCATCCGGCGGTAGCCCCACAGCTCTCGGTATAACTGCACCAGGTATACTGGTGCCCAAGCATAACATGTATGCTCCTCAACCATCTCGTGTAATACCCCCATCAGCGCCCGTGGAAAGTGGCCTCCCTCTGAGTCCGGGAGGGTGAAGCATGTAATGCCGATCATCATCAACACGGCAAGCCGTGTCTCATGTCGGTGGGCACGATACATATCCCCATAGGCGATGCTCGCGCTGTGATAAGTCAATAGCGCGGCTGCATCCTCAATACCTGTAAGATGTTGTCCATGGCTGTCTCTGCATCCACCTGGAAGACTACCTCTCCATCGATCGGTAATCTAAGGATGCGATACACATCCTCCAATGTAATGGTCATCTCTCCAGTCGGGAGATGGAACACATTGGTCGCCGGATCCCATCTCTCGATGAGGGCGACCATAAGACTGTGATCCCTCTCTATCACCCTATAACGTTGGACTCCGCCGAGTCCCACCTCGCGCATGATGGCCCAGTCTGCATGCGGACACGTGTGGCCGCATCCGTCTCAACAGCGGAGGCATCCTATCCCGCATAGTCAGCTGCTGACGTGCCTGCACAAATCACCCACTTCATTAGACCTACCCTTTCAAACAACAACTCCTTTAACCTTCTATACCCCCTTTTACCCACCCGACCACACAACCGCCCCATTTTCCCCCCCAACCTACTAATCACCCTTCCTCTCCACCTCTACCCCTTCCCTCTTCAAGCCCAACAATAAACACAAAACCCAAACCATTAATACCAACACACCCAAACAACAACCCAAACACTACCAACACACCCAAACAACAACCCAAACACTACCAACACACCCAAACAACAACCCAAACACTACCAACACACCCAACCAACAACCCAATCACTACCAACACGCCCAAACAACAACCCAAACACTACCAACACACCCAAAAACAACCCAAACACTACCAACATACCCAACCAACAACCCAAACAATACCAACACACCCAAACAACAACCCAAACACTACCAACACACCCAAACAACAACCCAAACACTACCAAAACAGCCACACAAAGAACCCCAACAATGACAAAACATTAAAAACAACAACAAAACCCAACCAACCAAATAAATAATCCTAGCTACAGACCGCACGGTCACCCATGACCGCCATCGGTCCCCTCTCCACCGATGCCGGTCGACGTACGACCGACACCGGTCACCCACAAACCCACCCTGCCCCGAAATTTCTTGACCGATGCCGGTCGCTTAGTGATCGCATCGGTCCATCGAAAATGCGGGCCAAAACCGATGCGGCCCCCAAATCTTTTTTTTTTTTTTTGCCTATTTATCCCTATTTACCCACCCAAACACCCTAAAAATCTACCCACCTGCTTGCCTTGCCCTATTTAACCCATCTATCCTCTTCATTTTTCAAATAACTTCAATTTATTCATTATTTTACCAAAACATGGATTCCTACCCAAACCCCCAAAAATAGCTTAACAACATCAAATTCACACAATGAGAGGTTTCGAACCTACCGGTACGATGACACGTCGTCGTGGTGGGATGGGTGGTGGTGGTCCAGCTGGTCCAGCACCTCCAGCTCCTCCTGGCTGTGCCATGGCTCTAACTCTCCTCTGCTGGGTCCTCCACCAATCAAATGCTGCCTCCTCCTCGCTAGGGCCTACCAATCACTCACTTCTCCACTCAAATAGTGCCACCTCAGCCGACAAACTCAACAATCTCGCCACAAGACCTCAGACAACTAAAATTGGTTTTCAAATTGACAATATGACAATGACAGGCCGTATTTTTTCTTTTTATAGGTTTTCGACCTATAACCGATACCGGTTATATTGTGCCCTAAGGAACCGGTATCGGTCACCTAACCGATATCGGTCATAGACAATCGATATCGGTTTTATCCCACCTCTTCCCCAATTTCTGACCTTATTTACTAATCGCCCTTTCTCACAACATCGCCTATATCCACCTTGGCTGAAAACCCTTTGTTAACTTCATTGGCCCGACCCAAGGCCGCAACCAACCATTTGGCCCGACCCAAGGCCGCACCCAACCATTTGGCCTCGACCAAGGCCGCAACCAACCATTTGGCCCGACCCAAGGCCGTAACCAACTAATTTGGCCCGACCCAAGGCCACAACCAACCCATTTGGCCCGACCCAAGGCCGCACCCAACCATTTGGCCCGACCCAAGGCCGCACCAATTAAATACCTCACCCAAAATCAACAAAATACAATTTTATCCACCCATCATGTAGCTTTTTGTTCACTCGAGCTCACCTATTCGTGTTTTAGCATGATTAGGGTCCTTGACTTGATCAGTCGACCAACTTTGCCTAGACCAAGACCGTGACGTTTATCTCAACCAAACCAACCATTTGGTACTGCCGAACATGCCTAAACGTTCCTGTACCTTACCCGTTATATCCCCTGGAGCTACTTCCTATGCCTTGGATACCAGGATTATATCACCCTTGTTTGGATAAACTATCGACCTTTGCCTATGAATTACTTGTTTGCTCTTCAAATCATGTACCCCGGTCGCACTCTCGCATTTCAACGTGCGTCTCGCTTCCTCGGACCTACCCCATCATCTTACCATCATCTCCACACCATTTCCTTTATCAACCCTATCCCCGATTTCATGCTACCTCAATCTGTGATAGATTTGAGGGGATTACCTATACCCTTAACAGGGGTAACCACTTCTTATTATTGTGCATGCACTTTAACAAAGATAAGCTATACGACAACAAGGGGGCTAATGTAGACACCAAATTTGTGTCTTACAACCCCCTGTGCCCCGCATCTCATTTCGCAACCTAACCTCATCACCTAAACCTTACACAATTATTTATTAATTACCTTATAATTAATAAATCCACATCGCCATACCTGCCACCTCATTTCGCCACCTCATCATGACCTAGTCTTAACCCTAAATTAACCTAATTAAGACCTATAACTTGGTCCACATCCACACCCATGACTAATTACTCCTCATCCGCACCTAAAAACAACCTCATAATGACTTGACCAAGCCCGCAACTAATCCCTCGGGAGAAAAAGAGGAAAAGCTGGCTATTTTACTAAAAATAGCCCGCTTTGACCTGACCGATACCGGTTCCTACTCGACCGCCGTCGGTTACGTAACCACCATCGGTTCCCTGTAAATGACCACTCCCAACCAAAAATAAGGGTGGGATTTTTAGGGGATCCGAAGGAGAAATCATTGGAAGAATCCAGAATTTACTTGGCTGAACAGAGACAAGTGAAAGAAAAGGAAGAAGAGTTTGCAGAGAAGGACATCAAGCCCAAAAACTGCAACTGAGTAACCAGAGCCTTGTGACACTCATCGGAGTATCAGGAGAGGAGATAGCTCATCTTGGGTTGTCAGATCATCCTACTTGAGCCCTGTCTTCGTCATCACAGTCCCAGAACCTGCATTTTCCATCAATAACTAGTAAGTCTTATACGTTCTTTTAATAACATTTCTTGAATTTCTGAACCACTGCCATCATAAGTCTATTCCTAGATCTACTACCCAGCAACACACTACATCTAACTGTCATTCCTCCACCCTTACATTACCCCCAAGAACACCCCCCATGTTCTCTGAGTCCTTCTCATCATCCCATTACCTAACCCCACTCATTTATCAGCCTTATAAAACAACACAACTACCTTACAACCAACCTTCACCAAAAGCCCCTAAAACATTGCCCCTACCGATATCGGTTAGAACCAACCGGTACCGGTTATAGTGACCGGCATCGGTCACCTTGATTCTAAACCAAGACTAGCCCTTTCTCTATTGTTTTAATAAGGTAAACAAATTGTAATTGACAATAGCTTATTTGTTAGAATTTGTGTTAATTCATATTAACAGAGCCACCACCTTCGAAAGGAAGTTTTATATTTCCTGGGCCCAAGGCAGTTCCCTCATTTATTGTCTAATCAAAATCTGGTGGTCTTGTATTCTTATTTGCAGTAGTCCTTCCTGCATAAAAAGAAGTTCTTCGCAATGATCTCGATCTTTCTCTACGAAGACGCGCACACCATCTCAACATTCAATAGGTATTCCTCCTAGCCCTAACCTTATCTGTTTCTTAAAGGAATGAAAGGATAGAAGCAACTCTATTCCCAAAAGTTGAAACATTCCGTGCGAAACATTTTGGCACGCCCGGTGGGACCCATTTCGGGTTTCTGTTTCTCTTGCTTGCTTTCATATAGGGAGCATACTTGCTGTTTTCTTCTTCTAAAGATATTCACAAGGTATTTTGTTATTTTGGTAAAAGAACTTGCTTTGCTTTTACATCTTTGCATTAGTGAAAGTCATCTCTTTTGCTTCATCGAATATCATTTTCGATTTGGGTTTAAAACACGTGCATTACATTCTTGCTTGTTGTTTTCAATTCTAGTGAACATAGACTAAGTAACAGGTCATACACGTGGGGGTGATTTCCATGGTATTGACAGGAAATTAATCTTACTTTCACTGCACAACACATACCGAATCACTTCATAATTAACACAACAGCTCAAAACATCCCCCCTTCTCCGCGGTATTCCTCCACCCGATTGAGGTAACCTTATAAGCCAAAACGAACTTGACATTTCCCCTAGGTCTTTTGTTTAGGATTGACATCATTCTGCGTCTAAAGGCATAAGCCCAAATTGATTAAAATTAACCCTAGGGTTAGTCTGTTAATTTGTTTGTGTATCTTGTTTGTTTTCAGTTCTATTTCTCTGTCATACACTGTTTCAGTTATCACTTCAGAACAATTTGATAGATGTACTAAACATTGTTAAAAACTCAAATCAGCAGCTTCTTATATTTTCTTATACCAGTCCTATTACACCGACATCGGTTAACTGACCGACGTCGGCTATAGTCTAACCGACATCGGTTAGCAGACCGATATCGCCATCGCTTTTTACAGCTTCTCGATAAACCAACAACTTACCAATTTCAACATTCTGAGGCTATTTCTGTTCCTGATAGATTGAAACCCTACTATGTACTCTTGTCCATGGTTGTTATCACTCGAAAGCAAGCCGCCGCCATGGTTTCACATGCCTGCTCTGTGCCTTTTCCTGAATCACCCCCTTCACATTCTATAGGGAATCCTACGGATACCAGCGAGGTTCCTAAAATTCCTGTAGGAGATAAGGAATTTGCCAAATTTCTGGATGCTAATCCTAGTGCTATACAATACTATTTGTCTCATGCCCTTAACCGTATGCCCGATGGTCAACTCCTTGTTGGCATGCCTATTAGTATAGCTACTCATTTAGCTCCTTCTCCGCCTGATAACTCCGCTTTCCCTTCTGCATCCTTAGTCCCGTCTCCTAACTCAGCAGCTTCAGGGGTTCATACGGCACATGATTGGCTTTCCTTTGGTTAATCTTGGGCCCAACATGTCATTACCGCCACCGATCGCTCCTACCTCGCCTCTCTTGCAGTATTCCTGCTTCATGACTTGCTCTCTGCCACCTATCCACACGAGCTTTCCTTCTCAAGCTCCACCCACCTTTTCATTTCCACACACATATCCGGTAACCTCAACGTCTTATATAGGACATCCCTATTCGGTCGCCTCAACACATTCATCCTCCATACCTTATCAACATTTAACCCCACCATTGTCTAGCGGTGGCCCTTGGCCCAATTTTCCTCCGTTTACCACAACCACACCATCATCTTATCCAACTACTGATTTAATTAAACAAATGATGGACAAAATGCAAAATCTGGAGGCTTCGCTTTGTGAAGTCGTAGCGCCTTGACATACGAGCAAGTTTTTCGGGAGCCTATCCACCCTTTATTCCCCCTTTATTCATATCCTCCTCAATGGGAATTACCAAAATTTACCCATTTTAATATTAAGGAGGACCCTCAACAACACTTGCGATCATTTAGACATGCCTGCTATCTGATTGCTCACGACGACGCTTTTACTACTCCGCACCTTTCCCATGTCCTTATCAGGACCCGCCTTAGAGTGGTACAAAGGCTTTGACCCAAAGACTCAATCTTCTTTTTAACCAGCTAGCCCAATCTTTCTTGGATCATTTCTCCATTAACATTGCTAAGAAAGTATCTATCACCAACCTCTATACCATCCGACAATTTGAAGATGAATCTATTGCAGATTTCGTTGGACGATGGCGGGCCTTATCAACCAACTTACGTATGCCTTTCCTCAGGCCGAACTTATTGAACTCTTTACACGGGCCTGCGCTAAAAACATCTCTCCTACCCTCCAAATTCAAACTTTTTGTACATTTGACGAGGCCTTTACTATGGCTCGAAAACTAGAGATTCGAGCCTTAGAGGAAGAGAAATTGTGGTTGTGTAACAAAAACCCCAATTCCGAACCCAAGATTCCACCAACAAACCTAACACCACCAATCCTCACCCATCGACTGCTTCGAAATCAAAAGGAGCCATGCACGCGGTGATGGTAAAATCCCAACCACCGTCTAATACCCCGCCAAAAACCACCTATAAGTATAAAGCAGAGCCCATCAACTACACTCCCTTGGGAGAAACATATGGTGTGATATTGGAAAAATTGCTTAAAGCAGGAGCTATTACCTTACCTCCTGTTAAACCTCATTCCGGGTTTGATTCCACTCGCGCCATACCTTCTTGGTACAAAGAAAATGACTTCTGTAACTTCCACCGTGTGAAGGGACACAGTCATGAAAACTGCAAGATGTTGAAAAACATAGTGCAGGAAATGGTTGATGCGGGGGATATAGCCCTCGATAATCCTAACGCCCCTGCTAACCGAAATTTGAAAATATTCAACAAACCATTCCCGAACCACTCTTCTAACAGTAACCTAAACCAAGATATCTTAGCCGAGGAGAGCGTTCACGAGATCCATGCAGTCTTCGACTCCCAGCCAAAAACCTCTATCGAACAAATTTTGAATCAAGCCTCTTCACTAACGCAGGAACCAGAACCCCCTTCATCACCATCAAGACAAGACGAAATCCTGGCCGTTCCTTTACCCATTAAGGAATTAACCGCCCAGAGTTCCCTTCTCACAAATGAGCCTTCTTACACCACATCCTTGCAAGACTGTGAGCGGATGTTATCTAATTTATCTATTTCCCAAACGTCTCCTTCTACCATTCTTGCTGTACAAGAGGAAGGCTCACCAATTCTTTTGTCATCCTTAGACGAGAAACCTCTTGAACCGACATCACCACATTCTTTAAACATGATGGATCCTCTCAAACACACCCTCCTACCTATTAGTTCTTCATCGCCTATATCTTTTCAACTGACCGGTTGACCTCTTAACGCCCATTGATACAGTGCCTCATCTACCCCCTATATCACACCCACAATGGACCGGAATCACAACCCACCTTTCTTCCATACAAAAGTTCCTATTCACACGTGAGGACTGTCTTTTCCCAGAAGATAGACGAGTCCTATGGGAACGTTTGAGTACGCCATATTCTACTCAAATGCAGATGACCGATACGGATGCCTCTACCATATACCCGAAGTGTTTACAGAAGCTTAAAATGCCTATGTCCTCATCTTCACCCCCCTCATTTCTACCAAATACCTCATCCACTTCTATTAACCTAACCAAATCTTCCCCTACGCTTGGGACATTACCAATACCCAGTCTAACACACCCACCTAAGCGGCTTGATTTATCTAAAAATAAAGCCGTCCATCCCATTAGGAGACAGACTCAATCTCCTCAACCTATGCCTCTATCACAACTAAAACCCTCGTCGTCACACCTACCTTCCATATTGGGACCCCATCCCTCTACCTTGCATCAATATATCATACCTCCTGCGTTTTCTTTAAAGCGACCTATGCCTTCTGCACCCATACAGAAATCCAAGGGTATAGCAACACCATCACCCCGCGTATCCTGTCCACCTACCAACCCTAAACAAATTCCATCATCAAAAGAATTGTTTGCTGCCACTCCTATTTCTCCGTGGTTGTTTTCTGATACCACATCATCTGTGGCCTCATCATCTAACCAGCTAAACATAGCTTCTGCAAAGAAGCCACATTTAGTTAAAACCCATTATCAAAACCCCTTGGCTAAACCACCAACCATACAAACCAACCATACCCCGTCATTACCACAAACTACCCAGTCAATAGCCTCATTTTCCTCTGACTTTGACCCACTCAAAGGGTCTTACACCAAAATCCTTGCTATGTTGGTGGAGAATGCGACCATTTCCCTACCCCCACTTAGACCTTATGATCCATCTAAACCTCGACCTATAGGTTATGATGAGTCTAAAATCTGCGCTTACCACCGCACACCCGGACATGACGTAGAGGGATGTAAAGTGTTGAAAGCCATACTTCGTCAGTCACCTCTCTCAGATAAAAAAGTTAAGAAAGACAACTTACGAAGAGAGAGACCTTTAGCTTCAATTCCCTCTCCTATACCACCTGTCCCCGCCTCACCAAGATCTATCATTATTACAGCCCCACCTCTCGAAGACCATGACCTATCCCTACCGTCTTCCTCCTCTCGTATTCACGAGATCAATATGATTAGTGTTGCTACTCGAGGGTAGAAAAATAATGAGAAAGTGAAAGAAAGCACACCTGCGTCCTCTCTTTCTCCGTCCACCATCCCGATCGCACCACCACCTAAAGTGGTTATTCGAGGACCCGCTTACCCCGTCTCTAATGGAGTTTCCCACCGAACCATGATCAAACAGCTTCACCAATCACCTATAAAAATGACACTGTATGATCTCATTCAGACTTCTGAATCTCATCGACAGGCTCTCGTTGAAATCCTTCAAGGGATAGAGGTCTTACCTAATGAAACCTTGCCTGTTACCTCTATTCTAACACCCAATCACGTTGCTTCGCTCACCAAACAACCTATCTCCCCAACTACTTCTGTCTCTGTTCAAAAGTCGTCATTGCTGCTGGCAGTTTCTCCGAAGATGAAATTATCAACTTTGGTGCTGAAGATCCTGACCCTACTCTTTTCATCTCAGCTTATGTCCGGGACATTCGGGTACATCGTGTTATGATTGACGGGGCGCTAGCCTAAACATCATCTCTTCAAAATCCTTCCAACAAATGAATATCCCTTCTAGCTACATGTGTGCCAACCCCATCATGTTGCGGTCATTCAATGATGCTATTACTTCTACCTTAGGCACCGTGATCCTTAACATTTATGTAGGACCACGTACTTTACCCGAACTCTTCTATGTCCTTGAGGGAGAGTTCCAATACAATATGCTGTTAGGCCGCCCTTGGATCCGGCTATGGGATGCGTTCCCTCCACCTTACATAGGTGCATAAAATTTGAGTACGAGGGGAAGTCCTACACCGTAAAAGCTGATCCTCCCCCCTTCAAAACCTGCAATATGTTGTACCACCCTAATGATGTGCTTGTACCAGTCACGACACCCATTCATCCAACCCAACCATCCACTTCAACCGCACTTCAACCATCTACCTCAACCGCACCCACACCTTCAACCAATGAAACCGCCGTCGCAAATACCACTTCCTTTCCCGCAAATAACATCCCAACCTCCGACCCCTTAGTAGATGTTTTTCAACGCCTTACGCTGGGGGAATACCACCTATATAACGTTAGTTCTTTCCATACCCCACAGGAGTACTGGACAGTTACATGCACATCCTACCTACGACCGTCGCGTGGGGGAGGTAATCCCCTACGGACCACCTCATTGCCGCACCAACCTAACGTATGGGGGTGTCGACGCATCCTCTGTTACCCCTGAACCTCCTTTTGAGGTGGTTCCCTTCCAATCCGATTTTCAATACCTGACAAATCGTCGTTTCGCCCTCACCTTCTTGACTCGCTGTGCTTGGAAAGGCTTTGGTTTTGGTCTTTATGAACAAGGCCGACATACACTCATTCCCGTGACTACACGCAAACACAATGATCGTAGTGGTCTCGGTTTTCCTGAAACACTTACACCGGAGAAACCTCGTGTCAGTTGTATCCTGGAAGATGACGACGTCACCCCTACCAAACCATCATCACCCATTTTTCCATCGTCACCCACAGAGTCGATAGACCCTGAATCTATCCCTCCTAACTTTTTTTTTTCATAAATGCTATCTTCCTAGGTCCTCTCACTTATCAACGTGATAATGAGGACCCATCTTCTCTTCCCCTTCTGTATCCCGACATGATTGAAGAGGATTCACCTTCGATTAATGTTGTTGAGTGCCAGGATGATGACTCCATACTCACTTACCTTGGTGCAGACGACTCCTATATTCAACGCGCCTTACCGTCTGAAACTCAAACCATGTTGAACGAGTCAACTATAGAAATCAACATCCACACAGAGGAGGATCCTCACATTGTGAAGATCGGACAATCCCTTAGCGCATCAGAACAAGTCGCCTTTACTACCTTTCTCCGTACCCGCAACCAAGCTTTCGCTTGGTCCTACGCTGACATGCCAGGAATTGATCCTGACATTGCTGTCCATAACATCACCCTAAATCCCGATTCCAAACCAGTCAAACAAAAACTGAGAAAAATGCATCCACGCATTGCCCTCTTGGTCAAAGAAGAGCTTCAACGACTTCTTTCTGTTTCCTTCATCTTGCCTATTGACTATCCTCAATGGATTTCTAACATCGTACCTGTCACTAAAGCGACGGGGGACTTTGGATATGCACGGATTTCCGAGACCTTAACCTTGCTTGCCCCAAGGATGACTTCCCCCTCCCAAGTATTGATCAACTTGTTGATCTCACTGCGGGCCATGAAATGCTTTCTCTCATGGATGGCTTTTCGGGATACAACCAAATTTTGGTTGCCCCTGCCGATCAACATAAAACTGCCTTCATAACTCCTTGGGGAACCTTCTGTTATCGTGTCATGCCGTTTGGCCTTAAGAATGCTTTGGTGCGACCTATCACGGCTATGACTTACATTTTCCATGACATTATGCACACTATCCTCGAGGATTATGTCAATGATCTTCTTGGCAAATCTAAACATCGCAGTGAACATCTCGATGTTTTAACCATTATTTTCAGTCACCTGTTACAATATTCGGTCCGCTTCAACCAAAGAAATGTGTCTTTGGTGTTCTTTCGGGGAAAACTTCTTGGCTTTATCGTCTCTTTGCATGGCATTGAGGTTGATCCATCTAAAGTTAAAGCTATCCTAGAAATGCCCCCACCCAAAAACCTCAAACAATTGCGTAGTTTGCATAGGTAAACTTCAATCTATCCGGCGTTTCATTTCCCAACTCTCGGATCGATGTCAGCCTTTTCATCACCTTCTTAAAAAGGACATTGCCTTTCAATGGAGTGAAGAGTGTCACCAAGCCTTTGAAGCTCTCAAAGCCTATCTCTTGCAACCACCCGTGCTTATCCCACCACAGGATCGATCACCCTTTCTACCTTTACCTTTCCGCCACCGACCATGCCGTAGGAGCCATGCTCGCACATCGTGACTCTGAGCATCGAGAACAAGCCGTTTATTATATAAGTCGAACTCTCGTGGATTACGAGACTAGGTATACACATGTAGAAAAACTGTGCCTAGCCCTATCATTCGTAGCCACCAAACTCCGACACTACCTCCTGAATCACAAAAATTTTGTCATCACCAACGCAGACCCCATTCATTATATGTATGCCAAACCTCATCTAAACCAACGCATCGCCCGATGGCTTATGCTCCTTGCTAACCTCGATCTTGAATTTATACACCAGAAGTCAATCAAAGGACAAACCATTGCCGATCAACTCGCGGAAGCCCCTGTACCTGGGCGTAATTTACTAATTTTAATTTCCCTGACGAACTCATCGCCACTCTTTCACTCAGGGAAGAGTCGTATCCAATGACCCTCTTCTTCGATGGATCCAAATGCTAGCGCGGTGGAGGAGCTGGCATTGTTCTCATCCTCTCGACGCTTGAGCCTATGCCTATTTCCTTCCGACTTGATTTCCCCGCACTAATAATACAAATGGGAATATGAGGCCCTTGTTTTGGGTCTCCAGGTTGCGTTACACTTAGGTGTCAAATCTATTAATATTTTTGGCGACTCTCAATTGGTAGTCAATCAAGTTATGGGCATCTACCAATGTAAAAATGAGGAACTTCAAAAGTACAAACATTACGTGGATTCACTTTTGACCTCATTTACTCGTTATTCTATCCAGACCATTCCCCACTCCACTAACAAATTTGTGGATACTATGGCTTGCTTAGCCTCGCAAATTCCTACCTCACCAACTGACTCTGACATATTCGTCTTGGTCCAACAACTCTTTGCCCCATCCTACTCAGCCCCGGTTGTTTGTATGATAAATAATGTGTCTGCTAATTCGCAGGATACCTGGTACCACCAATTTCACGACTACCTTACAACCTCCGTTCTCCCACCTGACCTTACTAGTACTGGAAAACACACTTTTCTTAAACGTGTTTCTCATTATGTTGTCATGGGGGGACTCCTTTATAAACGTGGCTTTGATGGCATCCTCCTTCGATGTCTAACCGGTGCGGAGGTCACCTATACCATCCAACAAATCCACGACGGTATTTGTGGCGGACATTTTAGTGGCCTTGCCATGGCTAAATGAATCCTTCGCCTAGGTTATTATTGGCCTACTCTTAATAACAACTGCTACGAATATGTTAAGCGTTGTGTTATGTGTCAACAACATGCCAACCTTCAACATACTCCTAGCCATCCGCTACAGGTCGCACGAGATCTTTGGCCTTTCTCACAATGGGGTTTAGACCTTATTGGTGAGATTCACCCGCCCTCTTCGCAACGTCACCGTTGGATAATCACAGCAACCGAATATTACACAAAATGGGTGGAGGCCATTCCACTCATTTCAATCAAAAAAGAAAAAATCGTCGAATTTGTTAACCATCACATTATCTGTCGTTTTGGTATTCCTCATCGCCTAATAACAGATAATGGTAAATCTTTCAAAAATAAGTTGTTACAAGACCTTTGTGACAACTTTGGTATCAAACTTAGTTTCTCATCACCTTACTATCCACAGGCCAATGGTCAAGCTGAATCTTCTAATAAAACCCTAACCAAAATCCTCATGAAAGTTGTCATTGAGTCCGGAAGAAATTGGCATGATCACATCCCCTTTGCCTTTTGGGCTTATCGTACTATTATTCGTACCTCCACTAATGCCACACCTTTTTCTTTGGTATATGGTACCGAGGCTATCTTGCCTCTCGAAATACAAATACCTTCCCTCCAAATATCTCTTCAGGATATTCTCACCAACGACGATTTCCGCCAAGAGCGGTTAGCCCAATTGGAGCTTCTCGACAAGCGTCGTCTTACAGCTCTTGATCACCTTCAAATCTACCAAAAACGCATCAAGTGTGCTTATGATAAGTGACTTCATGAGCGTACCTTTAAGGTTGGTGATCTTGTCCTCAAAGAGAATCAACATGTAACCAAACTAGAAAAGAGCAAACGTGGAAAATTTGCTCCTAATTGGATTGGGCCTTACATTATCACTCACACTTATGGATCAGGCACTTATCGTTTAGCTTCGCTTAATGGTAAACTCCGAGCTCAGCCCCTAATGCCTTGCATCTTCGACCATTCTCTACCGTTGAAATTAGTTTTATATCACTTCTTATCTACCTTACGCTCGTCCCTTGAGCTCATTTACCACCACATACACTTTGTTTCTTACATCTCAAAATCAAATCAAGCTCACATAGTTTGATTATCACCTCCCCTTAAAGATGCCTTCCCCTTTTTAGTCTAGTCCATGACTTCAAAGTATCAAAATGACACATTCTTAATTAAACACTTATGGGATTTTCTTGAGTCAAACTTCCTACAAAACTAGATGCTTTATGCCCAACAGACATCTAGACCTCTAAATTATACAATAGACTACTCCCTTGAAGGAAAGCTATATGCCAAACTATTGATACTATTATATATAGATCGCTCCCCGAAGGACAACTATACATAAACACCGCATCTGCTACTTATAAATAGACTGCTCCTTGAAGGACAGCTATACACAGGCAGCCTTTATCAGAAGCTTCTCACATTGATCTGCTTCGTGAAGACCTCAAGAACAACAAAATACATATCCCATGTAGACTTCCCACATCGATCAGTCTATATCAAGAAAAATAAAATAAAAATAAAAGCAGTATTTCAAAACACTTTTGAGTCATGGACTTGTCTATTTAGGTTTGGTTCTCTTTTGTCAGAATAATCATCTTATAATAAGTTCTCTGCACCCTCGCCCACATCAATCACCTCACCTCACCATTTTTCAAAACAAAAAAACTCAAGGGACGTGACGTATATCCGATATATTGTGATTATACCACTCTTTTCACCTATCGACTTCTAGCCTATGCAAGGTACCTAGGGACTCAAGCTCATTCTACATTAATATGTGGTTTGTTTGGCTCTTCTCAACTATGAGACACTTTCACCTCTTTTGCTTGACTCTAGGATTGTGTGTTGACTTTAATCAGGACACGATTCCCTACTACTCGGGTATGCTAACTTCCGCTTCACCTATACCTACACCAACAACATTACCCTACCAACACCAACAACATTACCCTACCAACATCAAATTTTTACCAACCAACAAATTGCCTAACCACAACCAAATTGCCTGAATTCACCTCTCCCTGGTTCTAAGGGAGAACTACATCGGTCTGAGGCCCTTCCTTGCTTTGTGCAATGGGCTATGTAGGCAGCACTTAGGAGACACGGGGTCTCCCAAGGTTAGCTCGACCATCCCCTACCATACCCTATCAGGTGTTGTAAATATAAATATTTTTTGTGTATTTCTATTTGCCAACATTCATCTTTATCCTTTTTCAAACAAAACAAAAACAACATTAAAAAAACAACCATTCTTATTATTCTCATCACTCAAAACCACATACATCTTTAGTTTTATTTTAGATGTTAAACAAATACATCTTCTCTATCATCGACTCGCAGGTCGGCATCCTTATTTATTCTTATATTCCTATGAAATTCACTTAGATCCTTGCACCTCCTCCCGAATCAGGTGGTGATCATGATCGTCGATGCCCCTCAGTTGGCCTCTCCATCCTCAAAGGTGCCACTACCATTGGTTCCTCCCACTGATCCACCAACATCTCCTGTAACATACGAATACGTCCTCTCGCATGGAGGAATCTTGCCTCCAGTCTCTCCACTCGTAACTGTGAAACCTCTAACAATCCCATTGTCTCATTCACCTGTGTTTGAAGCTGGTGAGCCAAATCCTGCAGACGATCTCTCTCCGCTGTAATCACAGCTATGTCAGGGCGCTCACGTGCACCTCGCAGCTCTGCTACCCACCATACTCTATAGGCCTCTGTCATTCCCACATCCATTACCCTACGATTGGCTGCTATCTCTTCTGGCCCTTCTGGAGGTGTAGGCCGGGGAGGTGAGAATGCTGCCTCGGCGTCGATCCTCATGTATGGTCTATATGTCATAGGTATATCCTGAACGAACCCAAATTGTCACCGCACGCGATCTAGAGGAATTCTCTCGTACTCACCCGGCCTGTGCCCTGCGATCCACCTCAATCGCTCTACACCCCTCAACTCCTCAGCTATGTGCTCTGTCACCATATAGTTCCCGTAAGGCCTCCAACAAATATCCGCAATTGTCACCATCTCCCATACCTGTCTATAATACTCGATGTCATCTATCACGGCCTGGGATCTCGCTTCTTGTTCTGTTTGGACCCATCGTCTGAATCCCAACCTTTGCACTCCTGCCTCTCCCGACTTGATGGGTCGGCCTATTGGACGCACACAAACAATATGCTCATAGGCCCAACAATGTAATAAGTACGAACAATCCAGTGTCGTCCTGTGTTTTCACTTGCAGGCCCATAAACCCCTATATAACTCTGCCAGATATGCGGGTGCCCATGCGAAAGTCACGCTCATTTCTATCATTTCCCAAATAACACTCATCAATGCTTTGGGAAATCTTCCACCCTCCGCCTCCAGCTCCTCCCCTCAGTTGTGCCATGGCTCTAACTCTCCTCTGTTGGGTCCTCCACCAATCCACCTGCCTCCTCCTCCTCGCCAGGGCCTACCAATCACTCACTTCTCCACTCCAATAGTGCCACCTCGCCGATCGACAAACTCAACAATCTTGCCACAAGACCTCAGACAACTAAAATTGGTTTTCAAATTGACAATGTGACAATGACAGGCCGTATTTTTTCTTTTTATAGGTTTTTCACCTATAACCGATATCGGTTTTATTGTGCCCTAAGGAACCGGTATCGGTCACCTAACCGATATCGGTCATAGACAATCGATATCGGTTTTATCCCACCTCTTCCCCAATTTCTGACCTTATTTACTAATCGCCCTTTCTCACAACATCGCCTATATCCACCTTGGCTGAAAACCCTTTGTTAACTTCATTGGCCCGACCCAAGGCCACACCCAACCATTTGGCCCGACCCAAGGCCGTACCCAACCATTTGGCCCGACCCAAGGCCGCAACCATCCATTTGGCCCGACCCAAGGCCACACCCAACCATTTGGCCCGACCCAAGGCCGTAACCAACCATCTGGCCCGACCCAAGGCCGCAACCAACCATTTGGCCCGACCCAAGGCCGCACCCAACCATTTGGCCCGACCCAAGGCCGCACCAATTAAATACCTCGCCCAAAATCAACAAAATACAATTTTATCCACCCATCATGTAGCTTTTTGTTCACTCAAGCTCACCTGTTCATGTTTTAGCATGATTAGGGTCCTTGACTTGATCAGTCGACCAACTTTGCCTAGACCAAGACCATGACGTTTATCTCAACCAAACCAACCATTTGGTATTGCCGAACATGCCTAAACATTCCTGTACCTTACCCGTTATATCCCCTGGAGCTACTTCCTATGCCTTGGATACCAGGATTATATCACCCTTGTTTGGATAAACTATCGACCTTTGCCTATGAATTGCTTGTTTGCTCTTCAAATCATGTACCCTGGTCGCACTACTACATTTCAACATGCGTCTGCTTCCTTGGACCTACCCCACCATCTTACCATCATCTCCACACCATTTCCCTTTATCAACCCTATCCCTGATTTCACGCTACCTCAATCTGTGATAGATTTGAGGGGGATTACCTATACCCTTAACAGGGGTAACCACTTCTTATTATTGTCCGTGCAGCTTTAACAAAGACAAGCTACACGACAACAAGGGGCTAATGTAGACACCAAATTTGTGTCTTACGACCCCCTGTGCCCCGCATCTCATTTCGCAACCTAACCTCATCACCTAAACCTTACACAATTATTTATTAATTACCTTATAATTAATAAATCCACATCGCCATACCTGCCACCTCATTTCGCCACCTCATCATGACCTAGTCTTAACCCTAAATTAACCTAATTAAGACCTATAACTTGGTCCACATCCACACCCATGATTAATTACTCCTCATCCGCACCTAAAAACAACCTCATAATGACTTGACCAAGCCCGCAACTAATCCCTCGGGAGAAAAAAGAGGAAAAGCTGGCTATTTTACTAAAAATAGCCCGTTTTGACTGACCGATACTGGGATCCTACTCAACCAACTTGCCGGTTACGTAACCGCCATCGGTTCCTCGTAAATGACCACTCCTGCCAAAAAATAAGGGTGAGATTTTTAGGTGATCCGAAGAAGAAATCATTGGAAGAATCCGGAATTTACTTGGCAATGAGAGACAAGTGAAAGAAAAGGAAGAAGAGTTTGCAGAGAAGGACATCAAGCCCAAAAACTGCAACTGAGTAACCAGAGCCTTGTGACACTCATCGGAGTATCAGGAGAGGAGATAGCTCATCTTGGGTTGTCAGATCATCCTACTTGAGCCCTGTCTTCGTCATCACAGTCCCAGAACCTGCATTTTCCATCAATAACTAGTAAGTAAGTCTTATACGTTCTTTTAATAACATTTCTTGAATTTCTGAACCACTGCCATCATAAGTCTATTCCTAGATCTACTACCCAGCAACACACTACATCTAACTGTCATTCCTCCACCCTTACATTACCCCCAAGAACACCCCCATATTCTCTGAGTCCTTCTCATCACCCCATTACCTAACCCCACTCATTTATCAGCCTTATAAAACAACACAACTACCTTACAACCAGCCTTCACCAAAAGCCCCTAAAACATTTCCCCTACCGATATCGGTTAGAGCCAACCGGCATCTGGGTTATATGACCGCATCGATTACCTTGATTCTAAATCAAGACCAGACCTTTCTCTATTATTCTAATAAGTTAAACAAATTGTAATTGACAATAGCTTATTTGTTAGAATTTGTGTTAATTCATATTAATAGGGGAGCCACCACCTTCGAAAGGAATTTTTATATTTCCCAGGCCCAAGGCGAGTTCCTTTATTTATTGTCTAATCAAAATATGGTGGTCTTGTATTCTTATTTGTAGGTAGTTCTTCCCGCACAAAAAGGATTTCTTCGCAATCGATCTAATCTTTCTCTACGGTACGCGCGCACACCATCTCAACATTCAACAGTATTCCTCCTAGCCCTAACCCTTATCTCTGCTTCTCAAAGGAATGAAAGGATAAGCAACTCTATTCCCAAAAGTTGAAACATTCTGTGCGAAACAATTGAGCTGGATGTTGTTGTTCTAAACATGTTCACAAATGAAATATACCTGCAACTCAATGTGTTTGGTGCACTCATGAAAAATTAGATTCCAAACAATTTTTACTATTCCTTCATTATCAACATGTATGATAGTTGGATATTTTTGTGGTATTCCCAATCCTTCAAGTATACATCGGAGCCATATCGCTTCACAGATATATCCACATGTTACATGATAGTCTCGATTCTATAGAGGATCTTGAAACATAAGTATGTTTCTTACTCCCCATGATATCACCAGATCCCAAAGAATACAAATCCTTAAGTGAATTTCCTATCATCTATGTTTCTTGCATGATCTAAATCTGAATATCCTATCAAGACGAAGTTATTATGCTTCTTGTATTCTAGGCCATAGTCCATAGTTCTTCTGATGTACCTCGGTATCCGCTTTGCTGCTTTCCAGTGAGAAACCCTTGGTTCTTGCATGAACCGTGAAAGATAGCTAACTGCATAGCTGATATCTGGCCTAGTGTAAGTCAAGTAGATGAGACTCCCAATCAACTACCGATAGAGAGTTGCATTTACTTGTGGTGATGGATCTATTCGAGACAGTTGAATTCTTGTCTCCATAAGTGTGGAAAATGGCTTATAATCCATCATATTGAATTTCTCGAGCGTTGTCTTGGCATATTTCAATTGTGACATAAAGATATGATTTTCTCTTTGCCAAACTTCAAGTCCAAGACAATAATGTAAAAGCCCAAGATCAGTCATGTCGAATGATCATGTTATATATTTCTTTGTTGACTCAATCATCCTCATTGATCCTCCAGTGATGACTAGATCATCAACATATACTACAACAATCACTATCTCCCCCCCTTGCTTTTTGAGATAGAGATTAGGATCGTATGGACTCCTATTGAATCCATGTTAAATGAGATGCTCATTGATTTTAATATACCATGCCCTAGGAGACTGCTTTAAACCATATAGTGATTTTATGAGTTTACATACCTTTTCCTCTTTACTTGGTATGACAAAACCTTCTGGTTGAGTCATGTAAACTTCTTCCTATAAATCACCATTAAGAAAGGAACTTTTCACATCCATTTGGTGTATTTTCCAACCAAATTGTGCAGCTAGAGAAAATATTAACCTAATTTTTTTATCTTAGTTGTGGGAGAAAAAGTCTCCTCATAATCAATGCCTTCTTTTAAGCATATCCCTTAGCAACTAGTCTAGCCTTGTGTTTATCAAATTTTCCGTCTACTTTGTACTTCATTTTGAAGATCCATCTACATCCAATCAGATTTTTCCTGGTGGAAGATCTATAAGTTTTCATGTATTATTTTTCGTAAGTGACTTATATTCTGCATCCATAACATCTTTCCAAGGTTTAGATTATAGGGCTTCTTAAACTATGGATGACTCAGTAGTTTCAATAACTTTACCCATTAAGGCCAAATTGAACTCATTACAAGCCATACTGTGAGTCCTCATTCCATTGGTAGATGTGTGAAGGACAATATTCAATTTTTCTTCTCTCATCATACTTGTATACCATTTAGGCATACTTTTTTTAGTTCTTGTGGGAGGTTGAATTTCATTATCTTCCCCATCATCACTATCATCATCAAAGTGATTACCATCCTCTGTTTTCACTATAGGGATGATTTTTTCATCATGTGATTGTATGGGAGGAGCATCTGATTCTTTCTTCTCAAAGAACTCAACATCCCGACTAGTGTATACCCTTCTTGTTCTTAGATCCGTAAGTGTATAGCCAAGTGCTTCATCACTGTATCCTAAGAAGATAAGTTTTTCTCATTTCATATCAAGCTTAGTTATTTGTTTCTTAAGAATGGGCATACTTGCTTTACATCCAAAAACTCTAAGGTGTGAAATAGATGGCTTATGCCCTAACCATGCTCCATGATGTGTTTACTCCATCAAGAGCTGCAGTGGGAACTCTATTTAGTAAATAGATTGTTGTTTTAGCTACTTCACCCAAATTGTGTTTGATAAACCCGCATCATCAATCATACATCACAAAGATATCCATGATAGTACGATTTTTCCTTTCAACAACACCATTTTTTCCGTGTGTGAAAAGGATCCATTTGATGACAAATGTCATGTGTTTCCAAAAATCATTGAACTTATTCTTTGGTGTATTCTCCCCCTCGATCTAACCGAGAATGTTTTTATTTTCCTACCAGACTTTGTTTCAACAAGGGATTTAAACTTCTTGAAAGTTTCAAAATCTTGATGTTTTGTAGCAAGACAATATATCCACATTTTTCTTGAAAAATCATCAATAAAGAGCATGAAATATTGAAACCCAAAGTGGCCAGGTCTCATTGGTCCGCATGGATCGGTATGCACCAAGTCATTTTTTTCTTTATCTTGAAATGTACTATGTTTGACTGGTGTTCTATGTCATTTTCTTACCAAACAATGTTGAAATTTATCTATACCCTTTTTTATAAATGGAAAACCCCTAATCATATTGTATCAATGAAGTGTGTCAAGATAACCAAAACTCACATGTTTAAGTTTTCAATGCCATAGTTGAGCCGACGATGTATCCTTGTCTACAAGTGCTTGATCATTTTGTTGAACAAAATCCAACTGAAAAATTATTCCCACATTCAAATATTTTGCAACAATTTTTCAAGCTTCATGACTTATCTCAAATTAGGCACATTTTTTACTGCTTTTACAATCAAAATCAATTTTGAGATTGTGATCTAATAATTGACTCACAAATAACATATTTTTTGTTAAACCAGAACATAAAGAACATTTGTAATGTTACAATTATGTTGCCCAAGTGGTAGTGAAATGGAACCAATTCCTTCAACATTGTAAGATGTATCATCACCCAAAGAGACATGATTTTTGGTGGGTGTTTTACTCATTGTGAAGAACCAATATTTCTTTCTGTCATGTGTCGAGTTGCACTTGAGTATACATACCAAATCTGATTTGTAGAATTATATACTTCATTTGATCGTAGCATATAGGAAGTCATCATCATCAAATTTATCTTCCTATTTGGCTACATTTCCTTGTCGAGTTGGTTTCTTCTTCAAATTTTTATTATTTTGTCCTGTTTACTATGTTGTTGGTAATTAATATTTGTACCACTTAATGATCCTTGTTGGAATGTGTTGTACGAACATTTTTTTAACTCATGTACTTTTCAACCAAAAATAAGACATTTTTGTTAGTCCTTTTGGCCTTGTTGAGTATTACCTTGCTTTTGAGGTTGTTTACTAGACTTTGTTAGGATTAAATATTATTATCCTAATATTAATTATGCATAGTTTAAATTATTTAATTTTATTAATTAAATAATAATTGTTATTTGGTTATATGGTTAATCAACCATATTTGTCTTTTATTTCATGTTGTTATATTGTTGTAAACAATATATTTGTATCTTTTCATTTCCTACTTCCCGGATGTTATTGGAAGCTTGTTTATTCTGGCATTTGGTTGCACCTGTGCAACTTATTCTCCTGGATGTATTTGGCTATGCAATATCTATAAATATTGCAGCCCATTCTCTGTAATTTTTTAGTTGATTGAGATTAATAAAATTATACAGGCTTCCGTCCCTGTTTCTCAATCTACATTTGGTACCAGAGCGAGAATCTGGCCCTGTAAAGGTGTGGAAGAGAGAGCAGCAGAGAGAGAGGAGATTGGAGACGTGTTTGCAGCATTTGAGAGCCTGTGCAGCCTCGTGCAAACTCCCAGCCCCATCCCTGCCTCCCCCACATCCTCCTGTTCCTTCCAGGTGCTTGGAAGGAATTTTTTTTTTTGCACTGGTGCTGGTTGCACCAGGAAAAATTCGCTGCAGGCCTATATATTTAAAAAAAAAATTCCCAACCAGGGGTTCTCCCTCTAATTCAGAGGTGCATTTAGTGACAGCTACAAGTAGCATGCTGTTGTAATTGGAGGTATGTGTGCCAAATTCATATCTATTTGATTGACATTGTTTTCATCAGCATATACTATGTCATGTAGCAGGGTATGTCAGAAACTCAGAGCCATGTGAAGTGAGAATTGAATGGTGAGAATGCAAGAATAGATAGAAAACGACCTCCTCAGCCTGCACAAGACGCCCAAGCCTGCAAACAGAGCAAAGAATTAAAAAAAAAAGGGTGAAGGAGGCGCCCACGCTGGACCTGCACAAAATATACGGTGGAAGAAGAGAAAAAGTGGCCAAACCAGTCTTAAAACTGTCCTCCATGCATTTTTTGGACCTTGCGCGGCCTGCATAAGGAAAAAACATTTTTGGAGCTAAAAAACGCCCTTCTCCACTCGCCCGCGCCTATGTCTGCCTCCAGCGACCTGCACAAAGAAATGCAGGCTTAGATAGTAATCAACACAAAAAAAAACAGCGGCCAAGGAAAAAAACAGCGGCCAAACACAAAAATGCGGCCTGTACAAGCAAACAACAAGCAAAATCAGTGCGTGGAAAGCTAAAAACGCGGCCTGAGCAAGGAAAAGCGGCCATACAAAGGCAAACAAACAAAAACAAAGCTTCAGATCCATTTTTTAAGCAAATACAACCCTAAATCCACCTTCACCAGCATGCGCCACGTGGCATCTTCTCAACCAAGTCGCATTTTCAAGAGGTAAGTCAATTTACTTGTCAATAAATACAAGTTGCTTCCTTTCATAGCTCAAGCGCCCTAAGTGGGCAAGTTGGTTAGTGCATGCGCCTTGGGAGTGAGAGGTTTGGGGGTCAAATCCCACCAAAAACACTCAAAAACTCACCTTTTGCATTTGGCGGAATTTTTGGCGAAACTGCTAAATTTAGCAGACTTTTTTGAATTTAGTTACAACTAACTAAATTTAGCGGAGAAATCCCTAATTTAGGGTAAAAAATTTCTCCCATCTGGTCTGTTTTTTCATTCCAGACATTTTTTGCAAAAGGAGACCCATCTAAAAATTGCATTTTCAGCTATTATTTTGCAATTTTTAGCATTTTGGGTCGTATTGGGCTCAGGAGGCCACCAGGACCCCGAAACTGAAATTTTTTGCCTGTCATTCAAATTGTACAGTTTTTTGAATGTAAATTGTATACTGCTGCATATTGTACTAATTTGTAGGTTGCCATAGTCAACTGCAAAACTTTGTAACTGCTCAGAAACTGGCAGAATTGTAATAAAAATAGTAAAATTGGTTCTGTAACACTCACGAGATCCTAGATCTCATTCGCAGCGTTCGGTATATACAGTGCCTCTGGGAAGCGCTTACGGGTAAAGCCGTCGCGACTACTACTGCACTTAACACCTAATATAGCTGCAACAACGTCGTCTGGGCATCGTCCCTATAAATCGACGGGAGTAATAAGGTCACAAAGGTGCACACACTATGAACCATCCCATCCGTCTCAGTGAACGATCGCAAGACATAAATCCAGGATAGAGAAATTATCCGAGTATATAGCGAAGTTACGCGTGCGTATGAGGATATTTCTTTGAGCCGGTGTCAATAATCGCACAGACCCCATCAGTATTGTCTTGGTACCACGTATTGAATTCTTTCACGTACGTTAACACCTCTTTCACGCATCACGGGTATATAGAAAGGGCGAGCTTCTTCCACGTCTTGATGAGCATATCGGAAGGGCGCGTATATAGAAAGTTTTGGTATATCGATCGACGGTATATAGATTGGGAGACCTATTACCTGGAGTGATAAGAGCCAAACCCTGTCAGTGATCTCTGCAAAATGGGCACCAATGCCCCCAAATTTTTTCTTCCGGATTCACAATTGCTTAGAGGAATCAACTATGCTGCTGGAAGACAAAAATCAAGACACAACTTGAGTTTGAAGAAATCGCTGTTGTGTGGATCGGTACTCTAACCGATCACCAACTCGATGCAACTCAACAACGACAATTTGATAGAGTAGATCATAAAGCAAAACTCATCATCTTGTTTGGAGTATCTGATGATGTGCAAGCCCACATTCGATATGCCACAACAACAAAAGAAGCGTGGGATAAGTTGAGCACAATATATGAGGCCAAGAACAAGAATGTCATACTAAATTAACAGAGTCAGTTACATACATTGAAGTTCAAGCAGAATGAGAAAATTGAAGCTTTCCTAAGAAGAGTTGCAGAGTTGAGGGCTTCACTTCTAGCCCTAGGAGAAGAGGTCAAAGATGAATCTCTCGTTCCCATTGTTCTAAGAGCTCTCCCTTCTTCTTACCACATTTTTGTCACAACTCTAAACTTGTCAAATACGACAATTAGTTTTGACAAGCTAGTAAACCTACTGCAACAAGAGGAAGCAATGCACAACAAGGATGATGAAGAGGAGCAGGCACTATCTTCACATCAAAAATGGAAAGGAAAAGGTAAAGGAAAACCTAAATCCTATCAGAAGTCCCCACATCAGAATCAGTATCATGGGGACAATCAACAGAAGAAGCGATGTCCAATTTGCAAAAGAGGACATGACTTGCAAGAATGTTGGTTTAACACTTATAAGAAAGGTTCATCAAGCAATTCTGGACCACAACAACAACAATCTTACAAGGGACATTCAAACAACTATCACGGCGTAAAAGGGGAACTGGAAAAGAAGACCCCACCAGCAAGGTAATATTGCTGAGCAACAAGAACAGTCAGACAATGAAGACTTCTTGTTCACTGCTCGATCAAGTGAACCATCCACGTCATCTAGTGACGTCTGGTATGTTGATTCAGGAGCCACTCGACACATGACCGGCCACAGAGACTGGTTTATTTCAATGAGGGACATGCCATCAAAAATCATGTTTCGTTGGGAGATGATTCTTCATATACAGTTCAGGGGATTGGAAACATTTCTCTACCCCTTGGTTCACGCAAATGCAGACTATCAGATGTTCTATATGTCCCTGGGTTGACAAAGAATCTTCTTTCGGTCAGTCAACTCCTAGATCACAACCTGAAAATTGACTTTGATAGTCAATCCGGCAAGAAAATGTGTTTGATTCGAGATAAATCCAGAGGCTCGAAAATAATTGCAAAAGCCTCAAATGTGGGACGAATGTTTCAACTTGATTTCATTCACAAAAATGATCAAGCACTTGTGGCTAAAAACTCCACCTCAGCCCAGTTGTGGCATCGGAGATTTGGTCATGTAAGTTTCAAATATCTCAAACACTTCACCTGGTGTAATATGGTACATGGGCTACCATCTCTTCGTAGGATACGCATAAGTGTCCTCACCGCTTAGCAAGAAAACAACACGAGTTTCATTCCAAAAGAGTACTTTTCAAGCTCATTGTAAACTTGACTGGTTCATACCGATCAGTGCGGTCCGATGCACCCAAGTCATTCAGTGGTTCGAGTACTTCATGCTCTGTGTTGACGACTATTCACGGAAAATGTGGATTTTTGTCTTCGCAAGAAAGTGAAGCCTTTGAAACATTCAAAAAGTTCAAAGTGGCGGTTGAGAAAGAAACGGTCGTCACATCGAACTCTCCGCTCGATCGAGGGGGAATTCACCAGTGATGAGTTCGAGACTATCTACAAACTCACGGATTCGTCGACAAATGCCTCCTCCACACACACCACAGCAAAAAATGGTGTTGTTGAGAGAAGAAATCGTACTATCATGGAAATGGTGCGATGCATGATCGATGATTCCGGACTTGCAAAGACATTTTGGGCAGAAGCAGCAAAACAATAGTGTATTTGTTAAACAAAGCACCCACAACTACTCTTGATGGAATTACACCACAAGAAGCATGGTCAAAAAGGAAACCGTCCATTGCAAACCTCGGAGTATTCAGTGCAAAGCCAACATGCACATACCCAAACAGAACAGAAAGAAATTGGACATGAAGTCACAAAATCTCATCTTCATTGGATACAGTGAAGAGACTCTTGGGTATAGATTGATGGATCCTAAGACCATAAAAGTCTACACAAGCAGAGATGTTGAGTTTTTCGAGAAGAAGGAAGTAGAGACTCCTCCTCCGGACTCGTAAGATGTAGATTTTTCACCCATTGTAAAAGTTGAAGCTAATGTTCCCTCAGAATATGAAAGTGATGATGAGGATGATGGTGTTAATCAGATAGAACCACAACCCATGGGAACAGTTCAACGTATGCCTAAATGGTGTACAAGTACATTATGAGATGAAAGATTGGATGCTCCACTAGATACATCCACCCCTAGACCACGGACTCGCAGTAAAGCAAGAGAATAAGTTAACTTTGCTTTGATGAGTAGAGTTATTGAATCAGATAAGCCCTCTACAGTCTAGGAAGCCCTACAGTCAAAATCTTGGAAAGATGCCATGGATTCTGAATATCAATCAGTGATGAAGAATAACACTTGGCAGCTTGTTGATCTTCCACCAGGGAAGAAACCCATTGGATGCAGATGGATATTCAAAACTAAGTACAAAGCAGATGGGACAATGGACAAGTGCAAAGCAAGACTTGTAGCAAAGGGGTACACATAGAAAGAAGGCATTGACTATGAGGAGACATTTTCTCCCACAACTAAGATCAAAACGATCAGGATGATCTTTGCTCTAGCTGCACAGTTTGGATGGAAAGTTCACCAAATGGACGTAAAAAGTGCCTTCCTGAATGGAGATTTACAAGAAGAAGTTTACATGACTCAACCTGAGGGATATGTTGTACCTAGTCAAGAAGAAAAGGTATGCAGACTCAGGAAATCTCTGTATGGCCTCAAACAGGCACCCCGGGCATGGTACATCAAGATTGATGAGCATCTCATACAACATGGATTCATCAGAAATCCATACGATCCCAATCTCTACCTCAAAAAGCAAGGGGGGGAGATGGTGATTGTTGTAGTTTATGTCGATGATCTAGTCATCACTGGCAGTTCAGTGAAGATGATTGATGAAACGAAGAAAGATCTTAAGTGATCATTCGACATGACAGATCTCGGGCTTATGCACTACTGTCTTGGACTAGAAGTATGGCAGAAAGAGAATCACATCTTTGTTTCTCAGATGAAATATACCAAGACAACGCTCGAGAATTTTAGGATGATGGATTGCACACCAATTGCTACACCTATGGAGAACAGATTACAGTTATCTCGTTCAAATCCATCTCCCGAGGTAAGTGTCACTCTCTATCGGCAAGAAATGATTGGGAGTCTCATTTACCCGACATACACTAGACTAGATATCACTTTGCAGTGAGCTATCTATCCAGTTTCATGCAGAACCCAAAATTTGTCATTGAAAGCAGCAAAGTGCATTTTGAGATATCTCAAAGGATCAAGGTGGATCTTGGTCTCAAATACAAGAAGAATGAAAACTTCTTCTTGACTGGATATTCGATTCAGATCATGCAGTAACATTGATGATAGAAAATCCACTTCTGGATTTGTATTCTTTATGGGATCTGGACCAATATCATGGGGAAGTAAGAAACAACACTTTGTTTCTCGCTCTTCCATAGAAGCCGAGTATCGTTCTACAGAGAAGCTGTCTGTGAAGCGATTTGGCTATGTCGCATACTGGAAGGACTTGGAATACCACAGACAAACCGACCACCATGTATGTTGATAATGAAGGTGTTCTCAAACTTGTTCGCAATCCAGTTTTTCACGAGAGAACAAAGCACATTGAAGTTCAGGTTCATTTCATACGCGAACATGTGTTGAAGCACAACATCCAGCTTCAGTTTTGTCCAACGGCTGAACAACGAGCAGATATTTTCACAAAGTCACTTGCACGTGACAAGTTCGAGTTGTTCAGAGCATTTCTCTCCTCATCTCTTCAGACAATGCACAATTAAGGGGGGGAATGTTAGGATTAAATATTATTATCCTAATATTAATTATGCATAGTTTAAATTATTTAATTTTATTAATTAAATAATAATTGTTATTTGGTTATATGGTTAATCAACCATATTTGTCTTTTATTTCATACTGTTATATTGTTGTAAACAATATATTTGTATCTTTTCATTTCCTGCTTCCCGGATGTTATTGGAAGCTTGTTTATTCTGGCATTTGGTTGCACCTGTGCAACTTATTCTCCCGGATGTATTTGGCTGTGCAATATCTATAAATATTGCAGCCCATTCTCTGTAATTTTTAGTTGATTGAGATTAATAAAGTGATTAGGCTTCCGTCCCTGTTTCTCAATCTACTGACTTAGCCTATTTTTTTCCTTTTTGATTAGAAGCAAGTCCCTTCTCTTCGATTTCCAGAGTAGTTGAGTGAATAACTTCCTCTTTTTCTAGCATATTCACTAACTCTTGAAAATTTGTTATTTGACCAGTTATGTTTAACGTGGTCACAAAAATCCTATAAGAAGGAGGAAAAGATCTCAATACTATAGGCACGAGTGATGTGTCAATTACTTCTTCTTCCAAATCTTGAAGTGATGCACACAAATTTTCTACTCTTCTCAAAAATATTTCAACTTTTTCAGTTGGTTGCATTTTCAAGTTCAATAGTTGACTCTCTTATACATTTTCAACTTGTCCCAAGATTCTTTTGTTGTTGTGGTCTCATGAATATGAGGTTGTACCTCATCTCGAAACACTAAACAACAAAAGATATTAAATTTACTTTTTTATTTTCACAATCAAATATAGCTTGTTGTGTAACATCTATTGTAGATCTTGTTAATGTACTAGAAACAACGGACCATAGATTTTCAAAATTAAGTTGTGCTCAAATTTTTGTTTTCAATGCTTTGGATAATTATCATAACACAAAATTTGAGAATCTGTCAAAAATAATTTTGGTGCCGTAATTGCGTCCATTGTGAAAAGTGATAAATAGTATAAGAAAAAATTGAACACTTTTCCCCCCTTAAAGCATGCACACCCCCCTAAAAATATTATTTTATTTATTTTGGTCTCCGTTTGGCCATGTACAATGAATTTTTGGCACTATTAGCCCTATTAAAATTTGGCTTTGTGCCTAATTTACAAAAATAAAATGGCTCTCTTGGCCAATTTGAAAAAAATATATTTAATTTTTTTCAGAAAACAAGACTCTTTTGCAAAAAACATACTTTAAAAAAAATGGCACCTCAATACGAGGTACCAGTTGAAATTTATGACCTTTTTAACTTTTGATTTCAATATCTTTTCCGGCCCCTTTCCAAAAATGGAAATAAAATTTTATCCTTCTAATTTTTTCACAATGTCCAAAAATGGAAAAAAATTGAAGCAATTTTTTAAAACCAAACGCAGATAAGGACTTACGTGCATGCGTAGTGCATTTTAGGGCACAATTGTAGTTCAACCACTTTGCCTAAGCATTATAATAACCCTTGGCCACATTTTTAATTATTGATTTCCTCCTTGCTTTCGCTTCACGCAGTGTATTACTTGGAAGTAGTTTTGGACGCTAGATCTTTTACAGGCAGTGTTGAATTTATTGCTTCCTCTACGTTGGATTTGTTTTCTTTTTCTTTTCAGAACGTCTTATTCTTCTCTTGAATGCTCTTGAAATATGAATGCAATCTCTAGGTTGATTGGAGACTTTAGGATGTTACTTTGGATAGAGATCTTCTCATAGGCATGTAGAATTATCTTACCAAATATATGAAAAGATAGAACACAAAGAAGAGGAAGTAGAAGTTATGTGGGGAGCTTGAAAATCTTGGGTCCCCACAATACAAAAATATTGTATATATATTTTAAAATGCTTCCAATTTTTTTAAAAAAGTACACGTATAAGTAATTTTGTTTTTAAAAACCAGAGAATGAAACAATGTCACCTTCTACAAGAGAGTTACATCCAGGTCTGCAAGGGCCTGTGATTGCACTCCATGTGTTCTTCAACTAAAAATCAACCATGAAATGAGGTGTGGATTTGGGTAGGGGATGTGAAATGGATGGGGAATCTATGGCTCCTCCTAGCTTTGTAATTTCTCTAGATCTCCCTAAACTTCCCTAAAACTTCCTACACTCTCTCTGGATCAGAATATTGCTCTGATACCAAATCTTGTCTGCAAACTAGATTTAATTATAGAAAACAAGATGGTGCTTGCATAATTTTATTAATATGAAATCAAGCATTACAAACAAATGAGAGAGCTGTAATATTTATAGATATTGGAAAACTTCTATCTCATCCACAATATATGGAAGAAAATCACCTAATATGAGCAAATATGTAGAAATAACATATTGCCCCTAACTACCCCTATTTCCCCTCATGGAAATCATTCGGAACAAAATATGCAAGATAGAACATGATCCCACAAACATAGGGATGAGAACACTATCACTTAGTTAACTAACAACTAAGGACAACTAATACCTATTGACATAAGTTTAAAGTATTTTAATTAAATACTTTAACTTATTACATTTATTCAAATATCAACTAATGATGAATTAAGCTAAGTTTTATTCCTAATAGTCTGATGGTCATCAACATTAATAAGGATGGAAGGATAAGGATTTGCATTGATTACAGAGATTTGAATCCATTATGTGTCATTGACCCTTTTCCAACCTCCTTCACTGAGGATATCCTGGAAGGAGTAGCCGAGCGTGAGATCTATTATTTTATAGATGGATTCTCAGGATATCACCATATTAGAATTACAAAGGAGGACCAAGAAAAGACAACTTTCAGCACTGAATGGGGAATGTTTTCCTACATGATCATGCCTTTTGGACTAAATAGCGTGCCTGTTGTGTTTTCGTGCATTGTGGTTCAGGCATTTTAGGACTTCATCCACAAGTTTCTACAAGTCTACCTAGATGACTAGATAATATATGGATTAGTGAGGGACAATTGTGACAATATGAGGCTAATGTTTGAGATATATCGGTAGTTGAGTATATCCCTCAACATTAAGAAATGTGTTTTTGCTACTCCATTTAGCACCTTGTTGGGACATATCATATATAAGGAAGGTTTACTAGTGGATCCTGCCAAAGTTGTTATTGTGGGATTGGGGGATCCTACCAGCTAGATCATGATGTGTGGATTCCTTGGGAATATGTCGTATTACTAGAAATTTATTAAGGGGTATGCCAAGTTCGTTGCACCATTGGAAAATTTACTAAAGCAAAAAAGTACATTTCATTGGGGAGAGGTGCAATAGATCACATTTAACACATTAAAGGATATGCTTATCATCGCACCCATATTACATTTTACCTCTTGGGATAAGCCATTCCATATATATGTTGATGCTTCAGGGATGGCAATTGGAGTAATCTTAACACAACCTAGAGAGGGAATTATTGACCACCCCTTGTGATTTGCTAGTAGGAAGCTAACCCCAATAGAATAGAACTATACTACTATTGAGTCTCGAGGTATTTTCAATGATCTACGCGATGCAAAAATTTAGGCAAAAGATTCTGTTGGAAAACCCATTATATTATACGTAGACCACATGGCATTGAAGTACTTGGTAAACAAGCCCATTATTCAAGGGCACATATGCCAGTTGGTCCTACTATTTCAAGAGTTTGAATTTACGATTGTTGTAAAAAAAGCCGGGTAAGAGTAATTTGGGTCACAACCATTTATCATGGATAGAATCGGGAGAGGACATGCAAAGCATTGGGGATATAATATCAAATGAAAAGCTGCTCGATTGTAGTGCTCGCCTCTAACCTAGAAGATATTGTAGTGTTTCTCAAAATGGGTGTAGCGCCAAAGGGAATGAAGACTTTGGAAAGGAAGCAGTTAGCCATACACGTCATGCATTACATGCTAATTATCGAGACTTATACAAGCTAGGCCGTGATGAGGTTTTCTGCTAGTGCATGTTAGAGCATGATACAATCATGGAGGAAGCACATGGTGGAATTACAGGAGGACACTATATAGGAAATGCAACCGTGTGAAACATATTTCTAGAAGAATTTTGGTGGGAAAGGGTTTACAAATATTGCATCAATTATTTCATGTCCTGTGACCACTCCAAAGGTGCCTTGTAAACCAGGAGAAAAGATATGAAATGCCATTAAGACTGATTCATCAAAGTGCGAGAACCATTCGAGAAATGGGTAATTGACTTCGTAGGATCTATTTCTCTAGCTGCACAAAGGAGAGGTTTACGTTATATCATTGCATGCACAGATTACCTTACAAGGTGTGTAGAAGCGGTACCTACAAGGGATTACACAATAGAAACAATAGTTAGGTTCCTGTGGGAAAATATAATCAGTAGATATGGATGCCTGCTAAGCTTAACAAGTGATAGGGGTATCATTTATTAAATGAGATAGTAAGAATCTTATTGGTAGAATTCATGGTAGCCCATGACAATAATACCCCTTATCACCCACAAGCTAATGGGACTACTAAGGTATTTAACAAAATTTTGAATCACACGTTAATAAATATTTGTGATGTGGGAAGAAAGGATTAGGATGATAAAGTTTCTCCTGTGTTATGGTCATATCGAACTACTTATAAGAGACTGAACAAGGTCACACCTTTTCAATTGGCATTTGAAACTAAGTTGTGTTACATGTTGAATTCATGTTACCATCATTGCGTATAGTGTGCACAGGAGGGTTAGATGATGAACAAGTGCTTGAGGAGAGGATTGATAAGTTGATGTAGTTAGATGAGAGGTGAGCTATTGCTCGTTGGAGTCAAAAAATAGAAAAATATAGGTAAAAGGCATGACATGATAGACACATCAAGAACAAGTAGTTTGAGGTTGGGCAAATGGTTCTCTTGTATGATTCCAAGTTTCGCTCCATCCTGGGAAATTCAAAGTCCATTGGTTGGGCCCATACATTGTATCCTATATACTTGATTCAAGTGCTTGTTAGTTACAAGCACTAGATGGAACATGATTTCTAGGCCATTTCAATGGGAGTAGGTTGAAGCCCTACTATAAATAAGTCTTCTTTGTGTTTGTAAATAAGGTAGTATTACCAATTAGCCTAGGATTTTCTTTAGTGTAGTTTCCTTTCTTTATGTTTCCCTTTCTTGTTGCTTTGTTTTGTGCATGTTTGTGTGCTAGTAGCCACTTATTATTTTCAAAAAAATTCTATGTGCAGAGGACCACACATCCATTTTTGTGTGGGGTGGAGTGATGTGACAAGTGTTGGAAGCTATGATTATGGATGGCTTGGGTTGAAAAATTAAAACATGTGGATTGGAATATCACACATGGAAAAGGTGAAGGTAATGGAAGGATGGTGTCAAAAGGCTTTAAGAAACCACGTACAAGGGTAAAAAGTGCAGGAGCAACATGAGGTAGGCAATGGAAAGAACTTTATCTAAGACATAGAGGAAGAATTGACTTCAAAACGGGATAAAGTGCGAAGAATTATATGGTCGAGGTAGTTGCATGCCGTAGAAGGTTATTTCTATGGAAGTGTTCTCATAGGATTGAACGCGAGAAAAAGTGTCGAAGGTTGGTGTTGGAAAAAAATACACTTTTATTATGAAATTACGTTGGTAGGTGGTATGACATTTATTACAGAGAAAATCAAAAGTTATAAATAGAAGATCGGGGGTGCGTTATTTTCTACCTTGTGTTTTAAGTTATCAAAGAGCTCTCATGAACTAGGGCATCCTTGCAAAGAAGGTTTGAGAAGAGTTGTGAATATTTGCATGCATATCTAGTTTGATCAGTGAACCAGTGGAAAGAAGTACATGGGTGTAAGTGGAGAAGGTTGTGTGGAAGAATCATGCGGGTGTTATGCCATCTTGTGGAAAAAGGGTTTTCCAGGTTAGGGTTGCATAGCTAGGGCATGGGGTTTGAAGAAATTTTTGCAAAGGAGTGGAGTTGTAAAGTTGAGTAGAGCCAGGACCAAGAAAGAGGAAGAAGTTTTAAGGACCCAACGAAGGAATGACACCAAGGAAAGTAGAAAATGTTTCACCAAGAAGGGCAAGGGAAAGGGAAAATAAGCCATTTCTACCAATTTCAATGAAGAATGGTACGTGGAAATACAGAGACCGAATGATTTATTACTTAGTTAATAATGGGTGTCTCACGTCAGAAAGATGGCAGTCAGTGATTATAACTATTGAATGAGCACCACAAAAATGAAATGACACTAGAACTGATTCGCCGTATAGAGAAGAGGATATAAGATGGAATGTCCATCTAGGACAATGAGCTAAAGGTGAAAATGGAGAAGGCTAGGTTGTTGCAACTCTACGAGTTTCCCTATTTTGGCAAGCCCGAGTGACTATACCAATGGTTTATGTCACACGTGCATGAATACCAATTCTATTTCACATGATGGAGGATGCACATAACCCCCTAGCTAATTTATAAGTTCACCAACCTTATCTATGAAGGAGATTCATTGGATGATGATTTAGAAGACAAGGAAGCCATTAAGAAGACCGTTGAGGCTTATGACTACAAGAAGGGTTTGCGCTACTTTGACATTTCTATAATTACTGACCCGGTGATGAGGATGGTTATGTGCTTGGTCACAAAGTTGAATGGGCAAGAGAGATGGACATAGATCAACAAGACCTAGTTGAATGTATTTCGCAAGATCTTAGAGGGAACCATCTATAACCTCTCAACTTTTATTGCAGAGGAGATCATAAACGTCGCGCATGATGGAGAGAAGATCATGTTTGGTAATGTCCTCCTCACCATTGTCTTTTCAGATATTAGAGTTCCCAATGGGATGGATAAGTTTTTTGGGAATACCTAGATGAGAAACTCTCCCCACCAAGAGTTTTGAACAATATACCTATGACACCATGACGTCCACTTATAAGGTGCACCTAAAACAGTGGTATAAGTGGATGCACGTCACATTCGAGGTCAAATGGAGAAGACTTGAATAGTTTCCTTCACTACGAGAAAGGAGAGAATGAGTTCACCATATACCAGCATTTTTGCATCGAAAATTTACTTTGGTAGATGACACCAAGAGTCCTTGGTGTAAATTGCCTTTCTCCTTCACAACGTAGTACTTCTAGGATGAGGTCAATCATTTCGAAGAGGAAAAGAAACACATATTTGATCTAAGTGTAGTAGATTAAGACTTTTTTGAGCTATGCAGGAAACTAATATACCCCAAGACGGGTGCCTATGTGGAGAAGTATGTCTCCCATGATGTGCATATGTTAAAACCAGTAACATTATCTGTTTTAGGGAGGAAAACAACGAGGGTGTATTTACGCATAAGAAATTATTATGAAAAGGAAGCTTATGTTGAAGATGATGTCTTCATTCCTGATGACCCCTCTACATGGAAAAAGACTATGCAAAGGAAAAGAGATAGAGGAGAGGCTCCTGAGAAAAATGCACCTAGCATGCAGACAATAGGGGCACAGGAGTCAGGTGTGGGCATAAGTACTTACATCCACTGGAAGAGGTCTCCCATGAAAAAAGATTCATCACGGAAGGAAGAGTCACCACAGAAGGAAGATTTTCCATAGAAGGAAGAGTCGTGGGTAAGGGGAGAGTTGCTCGAGAAATAAGAAAAAGAGAAGTCCCTTGAATTGGAGTCATTAGTAAAGAAGAAGCAAAGGGTGACAAAAGGGTTGGACTCAGGTAAAAAAAAAAGCATGGAGGCCAAAAATGATGATGAAGATGATGAAGAACATGAAGAGGCTCGAATCACCCTTTGTATGATGCATATGAGTCAGTGGAAGAAGGAAATGAAGAGAAGGATGAGAATGAGGGAGGTGCTCACGAAAAAGGGGGAGAGAGGAAGTAAACATGAAGGATCAGAAGGCCTTGACCCCGACCAAGGAGTAGATGGATAATACTATAGAGAGGGAAGTGGTAGGAATTATCCAACATTTGGTGGAGCAAAAAGTCAAATGAAGCACTGAAGAAGTGTTGAAGGAAATGGAGGAAAGCTCGAGTGTGGGAAACAGTATGGAAGCAGGCGAGACCCCGCTTTAGTAGTAATCTTCCCAAAGGCAACACACATAGGTGAAAAGGGAATAGTAGTGGTGCTTGAACAAGAAATGAATTACATCAATGATCTAAAAAAATTACTATGTGCATGCTTCTAAAGTACCATGCCCACAAACCAAATCCTCGCTTGGTCTTCTTTTGATGAAGAAGGGGCATACCCACATAGAAGGAAAATGTTATCTTGGGATTTTGAGTCCCACATTGATGAACCCAAGTTTGAGGTAAATCGAGATGCATTAATGAAGATATCAGACGCTAAGGGATTAAACCCTTTGGTAAATTCCCAACAACTATCTCGATGAGAAAGTTTGCAATGTGCTCAATAAAGCATTGGTGGAGGTGGAGGCAATACTCTTTGGCAGAAATGAAATAATAAGGGTCTTAGAGGAAGATCTTGAGAAAAAGAATGAGGAGATCATTGAGCGGGACAAAGAGATAAAATAGAAGGAATTGATCAGTTCAGCTTAAGGCGTGAGTTGAGGGATGAAAAGGAAAAGGTGCGTGAAGTCCATAAGAAGATAGAGGCCATTTCAGACGCCATTATCTTGAAGCACCTAGACCTAGCCCCTCCTGAGTAGAAATATGAGTCAACCATGCAATGCTTGGAAGAATTGACCCGCATCCTCACCATGGAAAGGTGACCACTCACATTAGAGTCAGTAGAGGAGGTGATGGCATGCCAGAAGGAGGAGGAAAAGCTGAATATTGGGGAGACAGTGACTCGGTACTCCAAGCTCCTTTCCACAAAATACCGCCACACATATGGCCAAAGCAAAGGTGCATAATAAGCGTATGAACAGAGATAGGGTAACAAACATATTTGTTGCTACACGTGAGGCTAATATTAAATAATTTCAAGAGAAGAAAAAAGGCAATAGGGAAGAGTGTGACAAGATCATAGCCAAATTTTAGAAGAAGCTAGAAGAAATCGAAACCTTGTGGGGTTTAATTAAGAATAAGATAAAGGAATTGTACCTTCAAGTCACTCACAGGATGGATGCGCTAGGCAATCTTAGCAAGCAAATGGAAATCATTGTAGATACGATGAAAGATAAGAGCGAGGAACTTATTTTTGATGAAGTAAGCACATTGGTGGGTGACCTACTTCAGCAGGCGTAAGGAGAAGTAGACGCATGGGAGAATATTGAGGCATCTACAAAGGATTTCCCACTCCTCATGCAACAATAACATATTCTTATATTCTTCCATCCTTCCATTATTTAATTGTTTCAATACCTTTATTCTTTATTCTTTGAGGAAGTAGAATGTTTCTAAGGATGGATAATATGCATAATGTGGGGTGATGTTGGACCCTAAAATATTGGATAAGTACTAAGAGGTGTGCACGCACAAGATCAGCGGATAGAAGGGTGCCGAGGGAAAATGCGTAGGAAAAAGGGGTTTAATTGAAACCAGGGAACACTCGGTAGGAAGAACAAGGGTTTAAAGGACTTAGCCATATTTGGAATCATGGAGTCACTTGAGGAAAAACATGAAGACCCGATGAGGTGTGATAAGTAGATAAGGTGCTGCCTAAAACCTTGGAGGCCATGAAAAGGATATTCCATATAGGGAATATTCCCATAGGCATCATTACAGGTTGTGGGAGGTTTGCAAAGAGGATAAGCATTCGCTAATGGAGGACCACATCGACACTTGGCACATGTTCTTCTTAGGAGAGAATTCATGGCGGTGTTCAATGTTCCTATTTAAAGAGGTGCTTGGGACAATAAAAATGTAGAGTGTAGACAGAGAGAGAGAGAGAGAGATATACGGGTGTGGAGTGTAAAGGGGAGCAGAGAAAAAGAAGGAGAGTAATGAAGTGTTGTATAAATGTTAGGAAATGATAAGGGTTTTGTGTTCATGGTGCTAGGGTCTAGAGTACTTACAACCCTCTAACACTAAGTACTCTAAAATCTAATCATATACTTAGTACTTAGTACTTAGCGTTAGATGGTAATGGGATCTATAATAAGGGGATATAATGGTGAAAAGCATATTTAGGATCTCTGATCATATAGGTTTACAAGAGTTGAGTCTCTGTCATTTGATGTATATATTTTGAGATGCCCTTTTTGAATGTAATATGGCCAATAGAACTCTGTTAAATCAATATACATGGATCTATTTTATAAAACTTGCTTATGGGTGTAAAACCTCATGTTATTTGGCTTATCATGACTCATATCTAGTTTCTTGTACTTCTTACAATGTTTATTAGCTTTTGTGATGCATTAATGTGTAGATCTGTTAGTTATATCTTCTGTCATTTTAAAGTAGATAAATGTACTTTTGTTTCTATAAATAATCCTCCATTAATGGTAGAAATCTCTTGCAAAGCTCACATAAAGGAGGGGCTTAGCACCCGCGTGTGCCTCAGGTGAGCACCCAACATATGTTGGATAATAGGTCGGTGTGCTTGGGGTTAGAAAGAAGTATTGAGGGTAAAATAATGACTACAAATAGACACCTACGTAGAATAAATCGAGGTGATGATTTACATCTAGATGTATTAACTATCCTAGGAATGGGCCTATACTAGTGTATTAAACTAGAAAAGCGATGAGGCCACGTAAAGTGTGTGTGAGTAGGTGATCTAGGAGTCGATTGTGCTTTATGTGTTATGTTTTTTGGCATACCAGATGAAGCAGATGATACATTAGTCGTTGTGAGAGGAAGTTGCGACCATGGAGTAGATGGAGGCACACCATCGATAGAAATGAATTGATTGTTATGAATGAATTTTAGATGTAAATGATTCATGAAGATGATAGACTTAGACCTATGAATCCAATTGAGGCCTAGAAGCATGTCACATCTGTCGATTGTTTGTCCAAAAAGCAATGGTACAAGCATGGTGAGAGGACCAACCATAATGTGTAATTTGACAAAACCATATGAATTTTTCATCGGATATGAAATTTATGAGAGTGGATAGACAATAGTGATGAGAAGTGGAATGGGACATGCACTCGATGGGCCAGTCGATCAACCTTAGTATTATTGATAGGGATAGATTTAATAGAGGCACTAATGTGTAAGTGGTTAGAAGAGAATGCCACATGATAATCATGGTCAGAGAAATAAATGATCGGTGGAGAAGTGTCGGATGCACAACTAGAAAGTCAAGAGCCCCTGATGCAGGAGGAGGCATTGCGTGATATACATAATTAACTAAGGATTTGGATGCTTTCATGTCATGTTTTAGTAGAGGATTGTTAAAGATTTTGAGCTTATGATTTTCATTGACAGGTGTAGAAATCGTAGGTTCTGGAAGATCAATTTTACCATTATCAATTAGGTCTTGAATAATAATATGGATCTTGAAACAACAATATGTGGAATCCCCTACACTCGATGATAGTAACAATGAGATTTTTCATTGTACTTACATAATTTTGGTTGATATGGATCTGATTAGAGAAGAGGATGAAGTGTGACGAGGTTACTATTGATAAGTTGTGGTAGTAGAATATGTGGGGATAATGAACTTAGTGAGTGTGCGTTAAGGTAGTTGTGACTGAAGCTCTTTGGTGGTGGATACCTTGTAGTGACCATATTTTTGTGTTGGTAGGTTTATTTGTAGATGGTTTGAATGTCAAATTACTTTGAAAACGTCTAGAAGATGATGCTTTCTCTTGATATTTAAGCTTACCTATGGATAAGAGCTTGGTTTCATGAAGCTTAAGAGTATGACAGAGTTGATCAAATGAAGGAGAGGTCTTAAAGAGAACACTTTCCTAGAGAGGCGTAAGACTCTCGATGAATAATTCCCGATGCTCGAGTCCATAAGCACATTTGACATCTTAGCTAAGTTATTTTTGTATCTCAAAACATAATTTTCTAAGTGTTCGTTAGATCCATGTTTAAGCTATGCGAGTTGGGCATAGGAGATTTTAGATTCGATGTTGATAGAAAAGTGAGTGAAAAGGCATCATCTAGATGCATAAAAGAGGTTACTAAATGTATAGGTAGGTCATAAAACCAACACATCACATAATATTGTAAACTATGGGGAAAGAGCTTAGCTAGTATGGTATGGTCATCTACATAGTCTAGGCATGCCACATGAAAATCTTGGAGATGATCTTGTGGGTCACCATGGCCTTTAAAGATGGTTAATTTGGGGAGATGAAGTTAGGATGTAAAGGATAGGCAGAAATAACAGTGCAAAAGGAGTATGTAGAAGTGAAGTGGAGTCCAAAGATGGTGATGCATGAGAGGTAGTAAGTTAGAGCTAGTGAATTTGTGTTTGCAGATCCTGATATAAAGAAGTTAAATCATGAGTATTCAAAAAGATCTAGGTGGTGGATTGGGAGTGCTAGGGTGAATGTTAAAAGCAGTAATGGTGGGAATGGGAGATGAAATATAGAGAGGTGAATCAGATTCCATAAGGGCCAAAGAGTGAGAAACAATATAGGTTGAAGTGTCATAGATGTCCCTAACAATAATTAAAGTATTCAAAATATGTGGAAGATGAGTGGGATTACTACGTAAAGCTTACCAAAAATTAGTGAGTGTATTTAATTATTTTTGTTCAACATTGGTATCTTCATCGTAGGTTTTTCACTATCGATGCTTCTATTTTTGTAAGATGAATATTGCGACAAATATCCAATGAATTGTCGATCAGTAGGAATGGAGGTAGATACATATGCCATTGATTTGGAAATTCTACAGATATATGAAGGAATATCACAATATTGAAAAGACCTAAAATGACCACTATGGGTGATGGGCATAAGAAGAAGAAAGCACAAGAGAGAAAGAGGATTCGAAGATCGGGTTCACTAAAATGATTATGCTAAAATGTAAAATAATAGCCTAATCTAGATGATATAGAATTAGTAAATAAATGAATAATGAAACAAAAAAATTAATCCAAGCAACTAAGAAATGAAATTATGAAACTCTAATTACAAAGAGGGTAAGAAGAGCCTTAGATGATTCTCAAAGGTTACTTGGACCGTGTCACAAGTAGTGACTGGCTGAATAGAGATGGAATATTGTCAAAACGTAATCTTAGAAAAATATAGATCCTATATATTTGAATAGATTGGGGCACCTAGAGAGGGATGGGGGTGCTTGTGGGTGCCACTGTCTGGTTTCTAGGTGCCCTTGTCTGCGTAGATGCTCAAAAAAATTCCTCCGAGGTGTTGCAGGAGGTTCACACTTGATCGTCTTTGATTACCTATATGTTGTTGAAAGATCATTGAGGTCATTATAAACCCGCAATGAAAAAAAGAACTTGCAAAGCTCTCAAATAAACATTAAATCCTTAAAAAGAAAGATGAATAATAAGGGTCGACTATCCTTAGCTATCACAATGATGGACTTACTATCGAGTGTTGCACTCACATCTCGCACTCCAATGTAGTTATGTGTTTGTGGAATTGTGCCCTAGGTTTCTATTGTGCTTGTCGCACTTGAAGTAGCGAGAAAGTAGCTAGATGACAAGTGTAGAATGTAAATAATGCATGCGTGGAAACAATAGAATCCCCTTGTATGAAGTGTGATGTATAAGAACAAACCTTTGTCCCTTGTGATGGAGCTATATGGATGTAAATGGAGCTCTAGATGATTTGATGGATGTAACCTTAGGTGGTGATAAGTAGTTCTTAGTTTTGATCCCTTATTATGATCACATAAATTTATATTTATATGATTCCTTTGCTTGAATTTTGTAATTAACCCCAAAAAGGCCAACTACTAAATAGATAAGATTCTCAAAAGGCTAGAAAGAACCAAAAAGTGCGTTAAACCGCAAAGAGGAAAAGGGTGCCGAGAAAGGATGGGGGTGCATATCGGTTGCATCCTGGCTGGGTGTTGGTGTCCAGAATGACAAATGCCAAAAGGTGAAAAGATAGACTAAGCAAGTAGAAGTGCAAGATAGAAAGTAGAAGCATGAAGCAAAGAAAAGTGGCCAAAGACATGGGTTAATCATTATTTTTCATACTTAGGAATCATCTAAATAGTTGTATGTAATCAAGAATAGACATCTACCCAAAGTATGTGATTTTTTGTCTACACCTATACACCTCCCATGCTTGCATTTACTTGAAATGGTCTTATTTTTATTCATAAACCTTATAAGGTCCTTGAACAAGGCCTAATTGAGCTTGTTTACACTAGAACTCATCATGCATGTTCTTATAAAGTCTAACTAATTCAACTCATGCACCTATGTATCCATCATTTTGACCTTGTTTCCACATCATATACCTACTCAATTTTTAGTGTATCATCCTGACATGATCTCACATCACTATTTTTCTATATAAGCCATTATCTCCTCAAAATTCATGTCTACATTAGGTGTTCTCAAGCCTTTGTCATGTCCTGCCTTGTCTCACTCATTCCAAGCTTCCTCTACATCCTTCTTTGTCATTAATGTGCCTTTTTCATCAATGACAACTTACCAATCACATGCCAAAAATCTTCCCCTTTTTCATTGATGGAAAAACTCATGATTCTTCTCCCCTTTTTACATTAATGAAAAAGTTCATGTTTTTAGTTCATGGTCTTTTGATTCATAAACTTATTTAGGCCCTATTTTGGTTGAAAATAACAACCACATTCATCATTTAAGATCACTTTGTTTTCTTTCCTTCTTAAAATATTCCCTTGTCTTCATTCAAGCTCACCATTTATTGAAATCACTATTACTCCCCCTATAAAGATGCCTTAATGTCACTCACTCATGCTAAAAAACATGATCCTTTGAGTGAAAACAAATTCCTAGCTCATAAATATGTCCATCTCTACTTAAGATGCTAAAAAAATCTTCATTCTACCATGTATTGGTTGCACACACTATTTAGGACTTATTTCCCTAAATCAACCTATCAATCCCTTTTGATTAAATAAAATTTACATATTTTACTTAAGTCTAAATGAAAAAATCTATTATAAATGATGTATAATGGAATACAAATGCTAAACAATTTATTTAATTTTAACTATGAAAGGAAATGAGAGGGGTAAGGTACTTATCTTAATTCCACTTATCTCGAAGTGAGTCTGGACTGGAAAATATGATGAAATAAAAACACAAACCATCACAACGAACCTCATAAAAATTTAGTAGAGGTGGAAATGGATGGACACGAGCACTGGAGTAGGATAGGGGCACTGCGCGGCACCCATGATCTCTCTCGATGTGTTGGGGTCTCGCATAAGAGGTTGGAACCTAGTTCGATATGGTCTCTAGGGATTTGCACTTGTTCTCCTTTTTATCACATGTATGTCGTACTTGGATTGCCGAGGTACATGTAAACCTACACACAAATATCCTCCTATAAAACCCTAAAAAGATATCAAGTCGTAAAAATATGCAAAATGAGGGGTTAGACTATCCTCACTGTCACAATGGTGAACTTACGATTGAGCATTGCACTACATCTCATATCCAATGTAGTTTTATGTTCTTGTGTGTGCAATAGTGCTCCTAGGTCTCCCTCGTGCCAATGATGCCAAGATAGCGGGCGATAGCTAGATAAAATGCAACTGTGTGGATGGAATAGAATGAAGTTCCCTTCATATGAAGTGTGTATGCGAATAATGCACCAAATTGTAGTCCCTTTAGATATGTAGATAGATACCACTTGATAATAATTGTCTCGCCTTATTATGGTATGTATGTTGTGTTTATATAGGGATCTCTTTCTTAAATTTCAACACTAATGACCCAACATGCCGACTAGTACCTCGGGATATAAGTGGGAAAACTTAAAATACCGACCTCAAATGTCAAAAATAAGATCAAACATAAAGAGGATATGGGCACCTAGGTTGGACAAGAGATCTTGGAACTAGTTTCCAATCTTGGGCACTAGTGTTCATAGATAATTGAGGAAAATGAGTGAAGACCGAGCAATAGGGACCCCCGTGACCTAACCAGAACTAGGTATATGAGTGAAAAGTGTGAAATATAAAATCAATACAAACCAATAAGACAAATGGATGGGCTATGGACAGAAAAAAGTGGGTAAATTTTGGGCTAATAATAGGATTTCTTCTCTGAGTTATCTATAGGAAGTCTATTGTTAGAATACTTGCATGTTTTACATCCTTTTGTAAAGGTGCATGGCTATTATTAGCATGTGACCTATTTTGAGATAGTGCATGGGTGGTGAAGGGAAAGTCCCCACCCCTATATATATGTATTGATTTGCATTTTCAAGAGTGTGTGAATTTGTAGAGTTATGTTGTTGGTTTTGTCACACGCATGACTCATGGAGATACTTATGTAATGTAAGAAGCTTTTGTGTTTTACAATATTTAATACAATGGTTCATATTGCTAGATAATGGTGTTGAACATGATTGAATCTGGTTCTTGCATGGTAAATCTTGTTATAGTCATTGTTTAGTTCATCTTACATATATTCTAAGATCTAGATCTGGTTTATGCATTATGTGTTGTTTACTATTGGTTATGAATCTGAATACCTATATGCACCATCATGCTAACATTCTAAATAAGAAACCATAAAGAGGGACTTGGTGCCTTTGCATGCTTTGGGTGAGTGCTCAGCTCAGATGAGTGATGTGCCAACATGCCTGGTTATTCACAAAGTGAATTCTAGGTTGCATCATTGGTTCCATTGTCGGACCTCTTTTTCAATTATTTTTCAGATGTTGCATGATGAAGACATACCAGTTGACCTTAGCAAGTGTTGAGGAGTGGATAGTAGATCTGGAAGAAGAATACGCTTAGAGATTCAACACTGGATCTGAGTTTGACGCACACACGTGGGTTGAGAAGAATTTGTATGACTACTTATATGAAAGCTTCTTTTGCTATCTTCCCCATAGAGCTATACAAGTGGCTAGTTTCTTATGCATCTAAAAGGAATTGGAGGTTTCACACACTTGTCTAGATGCAAGAATAATTTCAGGCTCTCTATGATGTTGATCTAATTTGGATGCATTTTTGGATACTTGGTTCTATGTGGTGTTCTGAATAGCTATATTTTGGAGTACTCAATTTCCACTTACTCTTGTCTAGAGGTAGCTGAGTTTCAATTTTTACGTTATCCTAGGGATCATATCTACATGGAATTCCACTAGTGATCAAGATCTTGATGGTAACCCTAAATTTGGAAGAGAAGTCGATGGCTAGCTAAACCCCACCACACAGGGGGGAGAGAGGTGTGGTGAAGGATGGCGGACCTAGTGGTAGAGAGAGGAAAAGAGAAGAAAGGTAGGCTTAAGTTCAATGAGGCACATGAGAGGGATTTAGAGAAGTAACATGAGGTTGTAGAATGGATGGTGTTGTGGAGAGAGATGGCTCATGAAGGATTTGGAGCTCACGTAGAGGACGTGGAGCCAGAGCATTTGGAACTCCCCCATTTGGGAAAGCATGATAGGAACCTCATCACCCTTTTGAGAGCAGTGCCAATAGAGACAACATGGGCCATGGGTGTGCATCTGAATCTACCTAGCTAACCTAGCCCTTGTGCTTGGTTTTCCAGTTTCTAGTACAACCAGTAGTCAACAAGCTAGTTTGGGTAGTAGAGTAGCAAGAGGTAAAGTTGACTTATCAACAGATCAAGAGTAAATCAAATAACAAGTACATTTATGGTCGGGCAGATGTGTTCTTCCTTGTTATTTGAGGTCCAGTTGGAGGTACCTTTTCAAGGTCATCAGCACAAAACATAGGCATGCAAAAACTTTGGAATCACATCTGGGAGTAGTGTAAACTTTCACAACTATAGGAGTTCAAGTTTAGCACCACTATTGGGACACAAGGTAAGTACATCCTCTGGTTCAATTCCTATTACAGGGGAGGATCAAGAGGAACAGGTGTGGCTCGGGATCTGGCGGATCTAGTGGATCTAGAGGTGGAGGTAACACAGAGGTTCTAGATCTGGTGGGCATGGTCCTCATCAGCCCCAAAATATTTACATGGAGATGTCACTTCATCTCCCAGAGTATAGGGGAATAGAAGATGTTATTGAGCATGTCCATATGTGTGAGATATTGTGGCACGTGAAAGGAATTACAACTTCATAGTGCAAGGCTAATTAGTTTGTAACTACGTTACAGGGACACACACACAAATAGTACAGAAGTTTGACCCTGATCAAACTTGTGTGGATTATACGGCATTACAAGATGCTTTCCTTAAAGAATTTTATATCCCTGAGTTCAGAGAAAAGTATAAGTGCGCTCTCAAGGATATCAAGCAAGGCACTACTGAGAGTGTCCAGGAATATGATGCTCATTTCAAAACACTCTTGTCTAAACTATCATATGATATCCATGCAAGTCAACATGCACAATGGTTTTTCGAGGCCTGATCACACCTTTTAGGAGGGTGCTCTCACATAAGACTTATACAGACCCACACGAGGCACTTGAAGTAGCTTTGCATGCATGAGGCAGTCAGGGAGCATAGACACTAGAGTGAGCCCATTCTTGGAGGCTCAGATTGTGGAAATGGAAAAATAGTTGAGAAACTATCAACCAATACAACACATGAGACACACAGTGGAATTTGGTGCACAAATTGTGAAGTAGAGGGGCATACTAAGGATAGTTTTCCTCATAGATCGGTGCACTCCTTATTTTGGATTGTGAGATATGTCATTTAGACCATGATGTGAGCATCCCCATTGTTGCAATGCACATGATAAGAAAGAATGTGTCCTATTACTATAAGATTTTCTGTCCACAACTCACAATACTGAAGATTACAGGTTGATTGATCAGATCCATGATGCCATTGATATTGGTGTATGAAAAACTGAGTTGTGAATAACTCTAAGGATAAAAGTGAGCAACATGATCATGATCACACTCAAGGGCACTATGATCATAATGAAGGGTGCTTTGAGGGAGGCCATGGTAGAGGTCGAGGATACCATGGTGGATTTAGAGGCCAAGGCCATGGTGGTGGATGAGGTGAGTTCCCTCATGGAACATGTTATACATGTGGATCTCCTTGACCATTACAAGCATGAGTGTCCTCAAACATTACTTGTTCTTTTTGAAAAGAATCATAACTATGAAGAGTTCCTGACTTATATGAACATCTGAGAAAGAAGCACAAACAAGAGAACAAGGGCATAAGGATGGTTAGAATACAACGCATGCATGGAAAACCAATGGATGCCAAAGTTAGCACCGATCCTGAGGTAGTACCTGTGAAGATTACTACATGCACTTGAGGTTGCACGCGCTAGAGAAATGTTGCAATAAAAGCCTACCATTACTAAGGAGGAGGTTTTACATGTAAAAAAATATCTAGACCCTACACATCAAAAGGAGGTTTATCAGAAACCATGGAGGTACTCAAAAATATGTAGGGTGAAATACAATGTTTAAAGGAACAATCATGAAAGTTGGAACAAAAGAAGGCAATGAGACTTTCCAATCGATGTTGATGATCTAAAGGAAGTATGCAAGATGTTGTGTCAGAGAACATTATTCCATTACTAGGGAGTTGGTTAAAGGGAAACACTCCACACGCTTTGGTATTGAGAATGGATGAATATTTTGCATGCTAATCTCCCTCCTCATAGCTTGGATTATGACAAGGAGATCACTCTAATGTTGTTGTGGATGGATGGCTTTTGAGAAATATTTTGATTGACACAAGGTGCAGAAGTGAATGTGCTTACCTTAGATGCATGGGTTCGATGGGAAGACCTCCATTACAGCCATCTTCCAATGTATTATATATGGAAAATCAGACTAAGGCCACACCAATTGAGTCTTGAAGGATGCATCCATTACTATACATGGGGGCCAAGTTCACTGGGGACTTTGAGGTCTTAGCACTTGTAGTGGAAACTTCCCAACTCTACTTGGGTGCCCTTGGTGCTATGCAAATAATGTTGATCTATGGTTCAATAAGGGATATATCAATTTTTGAGAACAAGGAAGAATGAGTTATTATCCCTTTGAATAGATGGGAAATATGCACCTTATGTTGAGCCCTTAAGTGAAGAAGACCTGAACAAAATTTATGTGCACACCATTCGAGATCCAAAAGTGCTTGAGCCATCTAAGGAAGGAATTCTCCAGTGGGATGATGCATAGTCCATCAATGATACTACAAGTATTTCCTATGAAAATTGGGCACATGGCACTTACAAGATGGTTGGGCATGAGGTAAGAAGCATAGCTACACATGTAAGCAGGCCACATTGTGTTAGGTTAGTTAGGAAAAACCATGTACCCCGATACACTGGTGAAGGAAAACCTAAGGTATTCCTGCAGCCATGGAAGTACAATGGAAGGATCAGGTGGATAGAAAGGAACATGTTAGTTTATACCCTACACAGGACAACAACATGCTGGTGGATGGTTCATAGGGATAATCTCATAGAATGGAGAGAGGTGAGAATTTCCCTATCAGCAAAGGTTTCTCAAAAGTAATGCACCTACTCAAATATGTGAATATCATGGTAATAATCTTGTTCAACACCACATTCAATAGTGTGAGAGACTCTAGATAGAGGGGTAGGAAGCTTTACCACCTTCATTGTGGGTGCACAAAATTTATTTCACCTTGCGAGGTACACGCACATGCTGGTATGTTTATGTGGAGTTGCATAGAGAGACTAGAAATTGGCAAGACTTGACTACATGAGGAATGATCCAAACTTTTGACTACTTCTCCACTAAACCTCCGTGAAAGAGGCATTACAGGTTATGAAGTGATTGACTATGGGAGATAGTGCAAAGGTTAAAGAACTCATTCAGAGTTATTTGGTGAGTCAAGACCTAGAAGCATGTTTTGAAGAAGATGAGACAGATGCAGAACTACTTGAGACTTAGAGAAGAGAAGGAGAAAGGAAAGATGGTCTACATGGTGGATGATGAAGAAGTGGAAAATTTGGACATAGATCATTCAGAGGGTACACGCAAGGTCTTAGATAGTGTGGATGAGAAGGCACACACCTACCATGAACCTATGAAGATGAAGAAAGTGAACATTGGAATGGATGTTGAACCTAAGGAGGCCATAATTGGAGATTACTGTCTAACTCAAAGTGGCTAAGATAATTGAGTTACTACATGATTTCTAGACTTGTTTCCTAGGGGGCTACCATGAGTTGAAAGGAGTGCATGAATCTTTGGGTGAGATGAAAATTAAGTTAAAGGAAGGTGTGTGCCTAGTTAGGAAGAGACCTTACAGATGAACCCTAACCTACACGTAAAATTTAAAGAAGAAATTGACAAGATGTTGAATCTGGCATCATTGAGCCCATAGAGGAATCAGAGTGGGTTAGCCCTATGGTAATCAACATAAAGAAATATGGAAGAATCAAGATTGTGTGGACTACATGGAGTTGAATGTTGCATGTGTGATTGATCCTTTCCCTACACCATTCACTGAAGAAATATTGGAAGGTGTTGTAGGGCGTGAAATTTACTCTTTTACAGATGGATTCTCTAGGTATCATCAAGTAAGAATTTCTAAAGAAGATCAAGAGAAGACAAATTTCACCACTGAATGGGGAATTTTTTCATACACAGTGATGCCCTTTGGATTGAAGAATGCACTTGCAGTATTTTTTCACGCATTGTTGTTCAAGCATTCCAGATTTTATTCACAAATTCTTGTATAGGTTTACTTGATGATTGGACCATGTATGGGCTTATCAAGGATCATTGTGACAATTTGAGGTTAATGTTTGAGAGGTGTAGATAGTTAAGCATCTCTTTAAATATCAAGAAGTGTGTATTTGCTACACCTTTTGGAACTCTGCTAGGGCATATCATCTACAAGGAGGGTTTGTTAGTAGATCCAACTAAGGTTGTAGTCATCTTAGGCTTGGAGGAGCCTACTAGTCAGAGTGAGGTGCATGGATTCTTGGGCCACACAGGGTATTACAGAAAATTTATCAAAGGATATGCTAAGATTTCCATGCCCTTGGAGGAGTTATTAAAGGGTAAAGGAAAGTTCTATTGGGAGAACCACAATAGCGCACATTCAAAGCGCTAAGGAAAGGCTTACTATATGCACCTATTCTATGTTTTCCTTCATGGAATATACCTTTTCACGTACATGTGGATGCCTCTAGCATGGCCATTGGTGCATTCTAGCTCATCTTGGAGAAGGTATTGTAGATCATCCTATTTTCTTTTCTAGCAGAAAGTTGACTCTTGCAAAACAAAATTATACAACTACGGAGCGCGAGGCTTTGTCAATGATCTACGTGTTGCATAAGTTTAGATAAAGATTTTGTTAGAAAACCCTTTTTTTTTCTATATAGATCACATGGCATTGAGATACTTGGTGAACAAGCCCATCTTACAGGGGCACATATGCCGATGGGTTCTATTATTCCAGGAGTTTGACTTTACAGTGGTGGTAAAGCCAGTAAAAGTAATTCTGGTCCAGATCATTTGTCAAGGATTCAATCAGGAGAGGACACACAGAGTATTGAAGATACAATGTCATGCATAGTTATATAGGTTAAACCACACACCCTCGAAATTAGAGGATATTGTTGTCTTTTTTTACGAACATGTATGGATCACCCAAGGAATGAAGGCCTTGGAAAAGAAACAACTTGCAATTCACACCACACCTTTCATGTTGATCAAGTGGTGACTTATACAAACTAGGCCGAGATGAAGTATTGCATCGTGTGTACTAGAGCATGAGTGAATGAAAATCATGGAGGAGGCTCATGGCGGTATTGCAGGTGGACACTATGTAGGTGATGCCACCACGCACAAAGATTCTACTAGTTGGTTTATGGTGGGAGACCTTGTATAAGGATTGCAAAGACTATTGTAAGGCATGTGATCACTATCAATGCACCTTGGAAAACCTAGGGTAGAGAGATGAAATGCCTTTGAGGCCTATTACTAGTGTAAAACCTTTTGAGAAATGGGAAATTGACTTTGTGGGTCCTATTTCCCTAGTTGCGCATAGAACTAGATCACACTACTATCATCACTTGTACATATTATCTTACAAGGTGGGTGGAAGTGACACCTACAAAGGATTGTATACAACAACAATAACAACAAGGTTCTTGTGGGAAAATATTCTTACCAGTATGGATGTCCTTTAAGTTTGAAAAGTGATAGGGGACTCATTTCCTTAATGAGACCATCAGATATTATTGGATGAATTTATGGTTACACACCATAAGACAACACCTTATCACCCTCAAGAAAATGGGACTATTGAGGCTTTCAACAAGATATTGAGCCAAACATTTGACAAAAAAAATTGTGATGTTGGAAGGAAAGACTGGGATGATAAAGTTTTGTTGTGCTTTGGGCATATAGAACAACCTACAAAATGGTTGAATAAGGAAACACCCTTTCAGTTGGTGTTTGGCACAGGTAGTTCTCCCATGGAATTCATGTTACCTTCTTTGTGTATTGCATGCACAAGAGGATTGGCTGATGAGAAAGCATTGGAAGAATGAATTGACAAGTTGATACAACTAGATGAGAGGCACATGCAATAACATGATGGAGTCAAAAGCAAGAAAAAGCCAGGAAAAAGGCATGGCACATGATAGGCACATCAGGGACAAGAAGCTTGAGGTTGGGCAAGATGGTACTTCTTTATGATTCAAAGTTTCTACGCCACCCAGAAAGCTTAAGGTGCATTGGTTGGGACCGTATGTTATCACTCATATACTTGACTCAGAGCTGCTTTCCAGCTAGAGGTGCTTGATGGAACATGGTTTCCCGGTTACTTCAACGGGAGTAGGTTGAAGCCCTACTATAAATAAGTCTTCTTGGTGTTTGTAATAAGGTAGTATTTCCATTTAGATTAGATTTCCCTTACTATATTTCCTTTGATGTGTTTCCTTCATCATCATATGCTTTGTCAATTTAGTTCAGTGTTATGTGTAATAAGCGCGTTTGCGCGAAGCTTGTTGTAATCTAAAGTGTTTTTATGCATAGAGGACTACACATACCCTTAGTGTGGGGTGGATAAAGAAGGTTAGTCTAGTACAAAAAAGAAATAAACTCACGGTGACCATAAAGGGAACATGCTTTGAAAAGTGATGAAAACTTCAAGAGGATTGCTCAAAGTTAAAGACCACGTGCAAGGTGGTGAGCACTCAAGTATAACTCAAGGAGGCTGTACAAAATTTGAGACTACGTATGTTTGGGTCACATTGATAAATACTTTGGCGTAAGGAGGCATGGGGAGAGGAGATATGTGATGAGAAGTAGTTGGCATGCCAGAAAGTTATGACTGAGGTGCAAAAAATTTTGAGGCACGAGAGATTGGGGCATGGGAAAAAGAGGCAAAAATGTGCTCAAAGGGAATTAATGTCATGTATGGTGGTAGGTGGAGAAATTAAGGAAGGGGATTTTTGAAACTTGTAATAAAAGCCAACATTTTCAATGACATTTGTTACCTTGTGAGTTCAAAGAAAATTATGAAGTGTGAAGAAGAGCTGAAGATGAGGAGCATTCTGTAGATTGATTATACCTAACAAGATTCAAAGCATGTTGATTGAGCATCTAGGCACAAAAGGACTCAAGTGGTGGTGTGGGTGCATGATGAAGGGGTTTAGGCATGATTTGGGTCTACAATAGCTAGGGTTTCACCACACTTGTGGATTGAAGGAACAATGGCACCACAAAAGGCTCCAGTTGGAGAAGGAAGTTGATGACCCAACAGAGGAATGGCTGGTAGAAATGATTTACCCAGAAGAGGTGATCGAGGGGTGGCCATGGGAGACAAAAATAATGTAGTGTAGGGTTTTCAACATTAACCACCGAACCGAAGAATTCCTAAAGGACATTTCCACAGAGGTTTACAGGAAAACTAACCGACATTTAGTAGATGACACTAGAGTTTTGACACCTCCATGAAGAGGTTACTCAAAAGTGTGGGGGTCATGCAAATCCTGAGTTTCCTATTTTGGGAAGCCCGAGAAATTGTACCAGTGGCTCATGTCACATGTGCATGAGGAATTTTTCTACTTCATGGGTAGGAGAATGAGGATCACCACCAAGCTTGATTGGAAAGGTGATAGGTTACACGACTCGGGCTCAGAGATCACCAATGATTTATCTGATGATGAGGGTATTGATGCAATGACCACCATACATCATTAGTATAAGAAGGGGGGTTCGAGCCTTTAAAGTAACCAACATTATAGACATGGCCACCAGGTTGTAACACACTTGGCAGGAAGAAGCAAGTTGGGTGCCACTTGAATGGTGGAATGAGGTGAATATGCATTGGTTACATATAGCACATAAGATGGTAAACAAGACATACTACAACATTACAAGGGTACATTGTACAAAAAGCTTGGTAAATGAGGCACATCCATCCAGAAGATAAAGGTGAGAAAATAACTTGGGGCCATCTTGTTGTTGATTGTATTTAATGAAATTGGCATACCCGATGGACCAAGGGAGAACATCTAGGAGTTTCCATTGGAGAATAAATCCCCAAAAAGAAATTTTCCAAATACACTCTACGCGGAACTATTTCTAATGCGTATAAGGAGCACCTGGGAAGTGGTTCAGAGGCTGCGCAGGGCATTTTGAAGGAGAATGGTGTATTCCATGCAGAGCTACCCAAAGTACTAAATGGAGAAGTTGAGTTTGTATTCTACCAACACTTCAACTTGGGGCTTCCATATGCATTAGGTGGTAAGAGCCCATGGTGTAAGTTTCCCTTTGCTTTTACTAGATATTTCAAGGAGTCGTGAATAGTTCCACAACACGTGCAAGCTCTAGTTTTGACATGGAAAAAGTAGACGTAAATATCCACATTCTATGCAAGAAGACTTATGTATGGCTAGGGAAAGAGGCCTATGTGGAAACCATGGAATCAGGCAATGTGGACATCATGCTGGAGAGTCTAGCCATAGGAAAAATTGAACCAATGACACATGTGTACATTTATCTAAGGCCAAGGTTCAAGGATGGAAAGGTGGTAAAGGGCATGATATGACACTCCCAAGACCTCCAAAAAGGGGTAGACCATGGGAACATCAAGGAAGTTTCCTCTGCACCCCCAACTCAGAAGATCCAGTGGCTACATAGAGTTGGAGAAATGTCCTAGAGTAGGAGGAACTAGAAGACAACGCCATAACTGGTTTCATACAAGGAGAGTTCTGTGGAAAAGGCACACATCTAGAGACACTAGCATAGGGACTTCACAAATCCAGTAAGAAGATCACCACATGTAACTCTATGAAGAATGAGGAAGAAGAAAGGAGAAAGTGTAAAAAATATGTTCTTGTAAAGGATAGTGAGGAGGAAGAGTCCCTCAACAAAGCACGCAGAGAAGGAGGACACCCCTAGCATTGAGATGTAGGAGGATGAAGATATTGGGGACCCGGTCATATATGAAACTATTGATGATAAGTATGAGTACCCATGAGCAACACTCAGGTGAAGGGGAAAGAAGTGCCGGTGGGGATACAAAGTCCTAGAATGCCCCACGCCTAAAGGAGAAGAGAAAGAGGGGGAAGTAAGCTAGAATGTGGGAGGAGAAGAACAACAAGATGCAGGAGATGAAGAACCACAAGGGGAAGGTGCACATGTTCAAGAAGACATGGGGGAACAGACAAGTCAGTATGGAGGTGAAGAGGCAAGTGGGAACTCAAAATTTGGGCTACTTGGATGACCAAGAAAAATCATTCACACCCACTTCTAGAGCACCCTACCCAATATACAATTATATGGTTGGGATTGGATGGACCCAGAGATGGCCAATATGCACACTCACAAGAAATTATCATGGAGCATGTAGACTCACATGGATGAGCCTAAATTTGATGTTTGAGGAGGCATGCAACTCAAAGAAGATGAGGAAGGTGCCACATACTGCCATATGACCATCAAACCCACACAATTTTCTAATGAACAGTGAGTAACGCATTGGTTAAAGTGTCCACTAAGTAGCACGCCGAATATTGATAAGGCAACAACAATACGGGTGCTCTCTGGAAGATAAGAAAGATAAGGATAGAGAAATCAAATGACTCACCCAGAGTGGGATAATGCAATGGCCGAGGCACAAATGTCAAAAAGATGGTCTGAGTAGATTGTCGATGAAATCTTACAGAAAAGGCCCATTTTCAGGAGAAGGTGCCCAAGGAGTTCAAGTCGGAACTACATTACCTCCATATAAACAAATTTTTTTTTTAGAGGATGAACCAGTATATGCCTCCCTAAACCAAAGGATGTTGCAGAAGAAGCATCCAGGTCAAGGCTTCAATTGCAAGGAAGATATCTAGCTATGAGGCTTGTTTTGCAAGCCTTGAGGGATGAAATGAAGAAGGAAGATTCAATGTTGGCCATGTGTACAATGCCTAATAACTTAGTTCAGAAAGAATGAAAGTAGAGGAAAATGAAGTTCTATAGGAAGCAAAGGATGAAACACTTGGGTGCACACAAATGGGTTACCCTTGTAGTAGAAATGAAGCACGACGCATTGGATGCTGCAAGGAAACAACACATGGATCGAATAAAGAGCATCAAAAAGCTCATTATTGCCACAAAGATGGATGTCATGGAAGGAATGGTCTCAAGTATGGCTAACATCCTTAGAATTTTGAAGAGTGAGGATGGAAACATGACTCTAGATGAGTTCGATGGCATCATTTTGGACATCCCTGATAAAAAAATGCAATGCTTAAGGACTGTATGAATTTGAGGGGAAATTCAAAGTGAATATCCATAGTTCATTCTACTAGAGGAGGAAAAGGGTACAAAATAAGATGACTCAACATATTCTTTATTCTTTCATTCATTATCCTATATTCTTTGGAATGACAAGGTGATTACCCATTGTTAGGGGTGACAATCCGTTCTAGTGTGGGGTAATGTTAGATGAACAAAAGGGGGTTAAGTGTTGGGCATGTGAATGTAGGGTGCGAGATTAACAGAAGGCACATCGCTATAGTAAGGTTGACGCGCCCAAAATTAGGACTTAGCTGCTTCTGTTGTAAAGGCTAATTTTGGAGTTAGGTTGGCCACACAAAGACACGAACACTTACAGTGCACATAATGGTATTTTGGGAGTAAGCATTAGTTCAAGCACCATGCATGGTTTAGTCTAATAATAGGATTTTCGTTTAAATCCCTCTCGGACTTCCGAAGTCCGAAACTCTAAAAGTCTAAATTTTTGGATTTTCGGGTTTTGAGTTTTCGAGTTCTCTGAGTCATTTTTAGGATTTACACGTGAAGTTTTATGAAGTCCAAATTTCTAAAAGTCTGAATTTTCAAACTTTCGGGTTTTGGGTTTCAGACTTCTCAATCGCCAATTCATCTTTTGCTTCCCATTTTTTCTGAAGTCTAAATCTTGAATTTTCAGAATTTTAAGCTTTTAGGTTTCAGAATTTCAGAAATTCTAAGCGCAATTAATTTCCACCTACCTCCGTACGGATTGGAAATTTACCATTAATGTCGGGATTTCTATATAAACTCATATTTTCACTTTTTATTTTTACCTGACACTTTCACACTTTCACTCTGACATTTCACTCTCGTACTTTGTGCGCATCTTTTTCAAGGTATGTTTTTGGTTTTATTTTCTTTTGGTTTAGGTCTTTTTCTTCCTCCTTCTCTTTTGGGTTTCCTTTATTTTCCCTTTGTGTTTTTCTGTAATGTCATTCTTTTTCACCATGTTTTGTTGTGTGAGTTTTCTCCAGGTTTTCAAGTATGTTCAGGGGATATTTTTAGGTCCCTCGTTCTTCCTCTTGTTTCTCATTTTTCCATCTTGGCTTTTTAACATTCATTTTGCAGTTTCCTCTAGATATCATCCTTTCAGACTTATTCGAAAAACTCATCTCGAGAGAGTTCTTTCAGCAAATCACAATCGGAGATTTCATATTTTGGGTTTTCAGAGAATCGAGAATTGGAGATTTCGGTTTACTGAGAGAATTGGAGAATTAGAGATTTTAGAGAATTGAAGAATTGGAGATTTTGGGTTTCGAGATATTTTGGCTTTCAGGTTTTTGAAGAATCAGAGATTTTAAGTTTTGGAGAATTGGAGATTTCAAGTTTTCGGAACCGTTGACTTCGGAAAACTTTTTCAGATATTTCATTTCAGAGATTTATTTCGGTGATTCCTTTTAGACTTTTTCGGTTCAAGATTTCAGAGTTTTCTTGCTTTCGTGTTTTCAGAATTTCTGCAACATTCAACTCCCAAAACACATGTTTTGATGTCTTCCTCCACTTCAAAGGGAAAAGAGAAGATGAAGTACACATTTCTTGGGGTTTCTCCCCAATCCTGCTTGACCTCTGACTTAGGAAGTATCGGGGACACCGATCTAGGACAGATTGATCTTCCCGAGTTTTGGGAAAGATTAAAGGCCCCGAACAAAAAGCCATGGATGCAAGCCATCTACGACAGTGGTCTTTCCCTTGCCACTAGTTTTCCTGCATCCGTGCAATGCCCAGAGTTTTTCCTAGCTGCCACAACCCACTACGAAAAGGACTCTATGTCGATAAGAGATAACAATGATAAGGTGGCGATTCTTCTGGACTCAGATTTCTTCGAAGACTTGTTTAAACTTCTAGACATTCAATATTATGCCACAATCTCACCTGAAATAGTAATTGAACACTGGGATAAAAAAGAAGAAGTATGCTTGAAATTTATGATGAAATCCTACCTGACTAAGAATTTCACCAAGTTTCCCAAAACTATACATCGATTGGATTTCATTCAAGAAGTAAATGATCTCATTGTGATTTTAAGAAGAGTTTCAGGTCTTCCTTCTACAAAGGAATTCCAAGAATGGATGTTCCTATACATAGCGACTATCAAGAAGAATGATGAGTTTATCCAATGGGGTGAACATATTAGTAGCAACATTCACTATCAGTTGGGCAAGGTATCAGAAACTAAAACTTTCTACATGACATCTTTTCTAGTATATGCGGCTACTGCTATGGGAGATTTTACAGGATTGAATACCAGGGGAGTTCACAGCACATCCCAAATATATGAGTTTTATCCCCAACTTACTCTGGATGAAGGGAGCAAGCACTTCTGAAGAATCAATGATGATTTCTTCATTGTTGTCCTCTATCACTTTGACAAAGAGCTATATAATCGGAGGGTTTCTAATGAGGCTTTCCAAGAGGTATGAGAATGGGGAGAAATATACTTTCAGTTTCCCACATTCACCTACATTCAGATTCTAGGTTTCATAGGCACCCCAAGCAAGTTGCCAAGGTGCCCTACTGATAAATGGGTTCTTTTGGAATTGGTTTGGTAGTTGTTGGATTACCATAAAATCCAAAATAAGTGTCACAAGGCAGGAATGCATTTCCCTATTTCAATTGGCAGGTATTCTTTCCCAAATATCCACAAGGTAAAGAACGTGGATGCAGAAATGGTTGAGGTAACCCTAGTGGACCTTCCATCCATGAACTAATTTTGACTATTGGGGTAAGTTCGGGAGACAGGTAAGTCCAGTGCTCATGTGCCCCAATTAGAAGATATATGGATTCATTGTCGAGATGAGTACATCATGCAACAAAGGGATTATGAAAGGTTAACTCTTAATGAAGTGTGGCAGTTTGGATTGACTGATGTGCCAAAGGACTTGCAGGACAGTGATGAGGTCCTAGATTCATCATACAAGAGTGATAATATTGCCAATCAACCACTGCCATGGATTGATTGGTATGTGGAAGAATGTAGTAATAATAAAGAAAGGGTGGGACCCATTCTAAAGAGAACTTACAGTTGGTTGGCCACCTTGGGAATCTCACCCAAAGGGGAAAATCAACCTACAAATACAGGGTCTACATCAGCAATAAACCAACCAACACCCACAAAAGGAAAGAGGTCGACTCAAAGGGTTCCTATCATTCAAAATAATATCTCATTTGTGGTTGGTGGCTCATCTCTTTCTAGGTCTATTACTCCCAAGATTACAACATCTACAGTGCCAGTTGAGGTAGTTGAAGTGAGTGCCTCTCCTAGTATTGTCCAGGATCCATCCCATATTCCCCTTCCTCCATTATCACTTCCAATATCAGTTCCTTCCACTTCTACCATCATTTCTTCCTTCCCATCCCCTTTCATGGCCTAGGTATTTTTGTCACTTCCAGTTCTATTAGCTGGGGAAAATATTGGGTCACCCATTTCCTCTTCACTTCCTTTGACACTCCTATTTTCTTTAATTTCTACCCCTAGCATTACTTTGTCAATTCATATGGCTATCCTCACACCCACACCTTCCATAATTGCTACCTCTTCTCAGATATCAGCTGGAATTTATAGTGATCTTGCTCTAATTGATACTTCAGGTATAAGATCTTCTACTCCATCTTCCTCAGCTCTAGCCATACCAGAGTGGCTGTTTAGACAGACTCCCAAACAAAATAAAAAATGTTCCTCTGGGAGATGTGATAGATCTCGGATATTAGAGTACATGCCTAAAAGCTAGGCTAAGATATCAAGAACCGTATCAATTCGATGGTTAATCCATCTAGAGAGCATCGATAGATGTGGCTACCCCCGTTGAGTGGAAAACTAAAGGAAACATCACAACAATGCAGATCTAGATTTCAAAGTTCTCATTGGGGAGAGGTCAGTAACATCCTCATTTTAGACAATAGAACAAGTCAATTTTTTTTTTGATAAATGCATTCTGGTTCTAAATACATAATTTAGAACTCACAAATCAAATAACCATTCATATAACAGACAACCATATGCAGCTGTAATGACTCGGAGTACCTCCGATCTATTCATTCCATGACTCGGTAATCTACCGATCTATTCATGAGTAATAAGAGTTGGCGTTATTACTTAACCCTTCACTCTTGTGGTTCTCTTCCCTATTCTGGGATTCAGAATGCTCTGTCCAAGGAACCTAACTGAATAATTGTTACCATTATTCATCGGCATCTCATCCCTTAGACTAGGTGAATTAGGACAACGCAATCAGCAGCTTGCGATACTTTGGCCAAAGATTTGAAACATACTGTTTATGTCTCGTATTCCTTAACGGCATACTCGTCAATCTGGAATACGTCCTTCACCCCATTCTTATGTTATATAGAATGTCTTACACTGACTACTGTCAGTCCTTCCTTTCACAAACGAATCGCTCGGAGGCAGATTATCAAGGTGATAATGTTATATGGATGCCCACGAGGATTAGGGATATGGTGACATACTGGTTCAACCTTGCAGTTCAACCAGTGTGTCATGATACCCCGAATCTCCTAGGCAGCCTTATAACATGACCACGTTCATAATCGGACCCTGAGTAACTCGTGCGAGAACAAAGTGTAAATCTTAGCGATCAATGCAAAGGGTGTCGCCAGAAGTCTCCTGCATTGTTGTAACTTCGAGAAGATCCTAATCTTCTCGGAGGTACAACCCTACAGTTGACTTGTGTCGTCAACCTTTAAATCTGCCTCGAAAAGATCTACTTAACAACATGCGTTACGCACTTGAGTTTAAATTACTTTAAAGACTTTTCCCTAAGGTTAGCCTTTCCCGATCCCTGGATTCTTCGTCTTAAGACGACCCTCCTCTATAAAACCCATTACATGGTAGAGGTATTAAGGTCAAACTCTCGTCAAGGAGTCATTAGAATACACCTGATTCTAAAATAACAGAATTGGACAATATCTCATAACCTTTACTTGAGATTGCCATCTGAACTCCATTTGATTTATATCAGTTCTCTTAACTGAATTTATATCATACTTATTAGTATAAGGATATAAATGATTAAGAATCCAATTAAGTGTTGTCCTGTCATAATCAAGACTAGGGATCAGTAATTTAATTCAACTTGTTTAGCGTTCTGCTTAGGCTCAATTTTAACCTATCTTCTAGAAAGACAATTATTTAAATTCAATATTGCTTTCGCTAGAACAATAAGATCTGCTAAACACTCATATGAATTCAACCACATTTTCTTGTAAGCTTTCATAGTTAATCCCAAAAGCATCCAAAATTTTACAAAGATATCATTGCCATTCCGGTATATAAACCGAAGAAGGTCAACTATCAGAAATAGAATACAATACATAAGTATCAAACACTTATTTCCATTCCTTTCAAAATTATACAATTACATTTTATGCAAACAACATACTTGATACAATGCTTAACGGAAAAGAAACATCTTTCCACATACAGTACATTTATATAATCAAGCTGTAATTCATTATGAAACAAATTAAATAATCTGATCATCCTGTCAGATCTGCATTGCTTTTACCACTTACGGCAACCATCTGCAAAATAGTCAACATGAGTCGATTCATAGGCCCAGCATGATAAGCACTAACTTTTAAAACAATTGCAATCCATCAATTGTTTTCATTAAACACCCTGTTTAAATGATATCAATAATCCAAACAAGTAAACATGATTCAGACTATTCCTTTGTAATCCAAAATGACTACGATTATGTAACTCTATCACCGTTACAGAATAGTCCTAAACACTTCTCAAATATTTCATCGAATATTAAGAATCAAGGAACGAATGTATACAAACAATCATTGAATCCAAAATCACAACATTGGGCAGATCGTTTCATTCTTCCAAAAAGGAAAATATCATAACAATTCGTGATTCTACCAATATGTTACAAAACAATTCCCACTATTAGACAGATATCAACATATACTAAATAACTGAAGAGAAAGAAACATATCATTCATACTTCCTTTCACACAAGTTCACTACTGTACCGTCTCCACTTATGGAAAACATTCATCCAGTATGTATACGAACAAGTCCGACAAGCCACAGGAAGAATCACTATTTAAATCAAGAAATAAAAACACAGCAAAATTCCTGTACAGCAGCTAACACATCAACAATCCCATATATCAACCTTAGGCCCAATACCAATTCCTTTTATACACAGTATGGATTTTCGACACAAGTTGAAATCAAGGAACTTTTAGCATAACGCTGTAAACAACAGGCTTCATTGCATTAAGCAATTTGAGGTTTCCTAAAGACTATGCCAAGACGACCACACAGTAATAAGTCAAATAGTTGCATACGATTCCATCTGAGCCCATCAACGGAGCTTTATAAAAATCAGGCAAGCAAATCTGATTACTGAATTCAAAACAAGAAATCCGACTGTACCCTTGCCAATCTTTTACACAATTTTGCACAGATTGAAGACGTAAATATACACCTAAAGAATCTGTATCACAAAATCCCTGCGACGCGAAGGAATCTTATCAAAATAACAAAGATCGAAATACATGTTATTCCCTTAAGTCGCTGGCACAACAATTACCATCATTCAATTATATTCAACCTGAACAGTGGTTCAAATATAAATATAAATCATTCAATCGACTCCTCAGAGTCGTTCAGGTTACAACAATTATAAATCTATATATACACATTGCATACTGTTAACGGGTTTATACCCATAACCGAGGAACCCAACAACAATGTAAGATAAAATTAGTTGATGAATCCTTCTATGCCATCTATGGCAAGCATTCGTAACAAATCAAGTGTAAGCAAATCAAATACCCATTTCATAAAAGGAATTCAACCGAGCCTCGTCAAAACTCTCGAATAGCTTACACAAAAGAATTGCAAATGCATACACAGGAGTCTATATCCATTATTTATTACAAATAAGAGGGCAAAAGACACATTACTTCTACAAGACTTCCACGAAATTCAATTAACAAAACTCAAGGATGAATCTATATTCTCAAAGCGGTGGATAGTATTATACGAATCATTCGAGAGGACTCCACCGAGTCGTTCAAATAAAATATAAATATCTCAATATTGTATACGATTAACGGTTAAACCTGTTACCCCAATAACAAGGAAAACAACTTCCACTGGGTCGTAAAGACTATGGTAACACAATAGTTACCTGTTCTCAAACAAAATAGAAGACAAAACGAAACCCAAAAAGTATCATTAGCCACTGTCATCAAAAACCACGACAGAGCTTCCAAAGGATCAATATAAATGATCAATCACACAATATCCATCGCATATCCCTTCCACAACAAGAAACGGCGACCAAAAATTGACAACATAACAGTGGCCTATACCTAACACAGGTATATTCTATGGGTTCTCGCCGAACAGGCCGAGTATTCATATTTTATATATATATATATATTATATATATATATATATATATATATATATATCTCACATATTTAAGCCAGAATGAATACACAAAGAAATAGAGCCACAATTCGAATTTAATAAACACCCATCAAGGGGAAATTGAAAAATCGAACCAGAAGAGATACAATACCAAAAATCAAACAAGACCTCCATAGAAAATCATCTATTTTCTCAAAACATTTGAACAGAGTTGTTCTAATGAAATCACTTGAAAGACAACAAGATTTTTAAAGGTTAGGGCCTAACATGCCTGGATTTTTGCTCAAATTTCCGAAGCAGACCACTGGAAGAGCTCGGACTTTCTTTTCCTTTTCCAAGTTAGAGCGACCAACAAAATTTTGCTATCTCCATCACATATATATCCTCCTTGACAGAGAAAAGAGCAAGATAAGTTCATACTTGCCATGTAACACAGAGAAGACTGGTGCGAAGAACCAGTGAACAGGCAGAGAGAAACCCGAAAATCGCGACAAGCCAAACAAACCAACAAACTTCCTGTTTGCATGCCTTCTCGCGAGTTCCGAGCTCGACTACCGAGAATATTGAATGCAATTAAACCAACTTTCCCGCTAAAACTCCACTTCCACCGACCGCCAGAATTGGCGATAGTCAAACAAAATCCCAAGTTCATTTCCAGTTTTGGCGACCTGCCACGTCGGCACAGATTAGCCGTCCCCAAAACCTCCGCCAAGACCTGTCCCTCATCCTTATCCCATGCATTTAATAACATAGAAAATGCCGCCCATGGTTCGCACCCCTCCATAGGCCCCTTTATACTCTTGCTCATAGTTAGGTTAGTATCTTAGGTTAGAATTTAGGATAATACTCATTCTAACCATATTACACATAGATACTAACTTAGGACATTAACACATAGCCTAGGTCTAGGTTAGATTAACACTAATCTAACCCCTAGGTTAGGTTTAGTCTTAGGTTACTAATCATTTAATAATTCCAGTTAGGTCTACATTCTGTACACTCAGAAAAGACCTACCTCTTACCTTCTTGAACAGGGTTAGCTCCTGTTCTGCTGCAGAATCGTATGTAAACGAATTATTACCTGGTCCACGATCGAGACCTTCCAGATATTCTTCGATATCGGGAACCAATCCATTTCACTTGATCAGCCTGAGTCATACTCCTGACTAGCTTATTCAATGCTGCTAAACCTTGCAACCTGTTCAAGGTCTGTGATTTTAAATCATCATGAACAAACTTAAAGCATTACTTGGATCAATTCCACTGATCCAAGACTAGATCTTATAGATGGATAACTCTATAATTTATTCCGAGATCAGATTAAACTCAGATACAAAATGAAATAGATAAAAGAGTCTAATCATATTCTGACTCAGTCAAAGATCTGCAAAGAAATACAGTACATATCAAGCATGATTTCTCAATCGAGGAACACATCCTTTTACAAGAAATCACATATCAACACTTGTATGCTCAGGAGAAAGTAACAACAGTTCAGGGTGTTACAGAGGCTACTCATGAAGGAGCCAAGCAAGATATACACACTGCTCTTGGGCCCCTTTTGGAGAAATACAACAAAGACAAGGCCACCAAGGATGAGCTTAAGGCCAAAGTCGAGCAGCTCACTACACTGCTGCGTAGAGTAACCCAACCCACTCCATCCAATGACATCTCAAATACTACGGCCATGACAATTTCATCTACAATTGATGATATTTCCTATCATGAGCTCAAGAAGCTAGGCTAGAAAGGGAGAACAATAAATGGGTGGATGGAAAGAATCTTATAAGAGGCCAATCCTTTGATTAAGGAAGCCATTGAGATTTATACTTGATTTACAGGTTGCAAAAACTACTATTGCTAAAATGGATGAATCTTTCTCTGAAGATAATAATAACTTAAACTTAACTTTGGCAACATGGAGTGATATTAGAGAAGAAGATTCTGATTTACTTCTGCAGAAGAGGTAATTGATGATGCCTCTAAATTGTTCAAATATCAAAAGGCTATGGAATTCGGTGTCGTGTCTACAAGATCTGATCAATAAATTGGAAGAGAAGTGAGTGGAGATTACATATGCCCTTAATGATATCTTAGAGGAGTTTGACAATGCCAACTACAAGTTCTTCAATGAAAATATCGATGCTCTTCCCGAGGACCAAATTAAAGAAAATTTCAAGGATTTGGTGAAGTGGGATGATGATGTTGCGAAGAATTTCAATAGTGACTCCATTGATTGACTGGTTCTATGTCATAATTTCATAGGGAGACTAAAAAGTCACAAATAAGCTTTGAAGGTTGCCAGCCAGGATCACGAAAGAAATTGAGACAACGGACGTAGTAAATCACTATGCGTGTGGACCTGGAGATGAAGAAACTTAGGGTGTTGTCAAGTGCTTCTTTGAGTATAGACATTGAATGGCTGTTTGGGAGGAAGGAAAACAAAAAATTGTAGAGAAAGGAGATGCAGGTGAATCAGGCCAAAGTTGAGTGGCCATGAAAGGACATGTTCAAGCTCCGAATCAATCAAAGTTGTAGGGTTGACTTGGTCAACTTTTTGTAGAAAAGTTTTTGTTTTTATGGGAGCCTGTTCCTTTCATTAATGACATTACTATTTTTAGTTATGGTTAGTTAAGGCCTGTGTAATGGCTCACCTAGAAGTTATAAATAGTGGAATGCTTCCATTATTTGATATATACATTTGAGATATTTCTAGTGAAGTTGTTCTTTAAGCTTGGAAGAGTGCTTTCAGAGTTTTGTTGAAACCTTTTAATTATATTCAGAGTTTCCTTGCACTTGAAGATCTGTTTTATTGTGTTGAATGATTATTCATTGTATGCTTTGTGAATGCAATTCCTTGGCATTATTGATTAGTTTACCTTTATTCCAGATTATCTGTTTCATATTGTGAAAGGAATAGTGTGATTACCTTTCATCAACTATGAGAAACCATTTTCCTTCTGTTGATTAAAAGTTGCATTATTATTATCACTTAAGTGGATGCTTGATATGTGCTTGTGATTATCCTCTTGATAAAATTATCTGTATCAAATCAAAGCTCGTCTTTTCTATTTGTGTATGTTTAAAGTTTAATAGAGGAATGTCTGCCATTAGTTTGTGGTATTTTTGTACCCTTTCTAGTTGCTAAAGGTGAAGGTGGTTAATGATGCAAACCTCATTACCACATTAACCCTTCCAGATGTTGAACGTTTCCCAAATTGGTGCATCACCGCTTCTAGTTTAAGTTTTATTCCTTGCAAATATCTCTCCCTAATCCCATGAAATGTTAGCATAGTTTAGATAACCATTTTTCTTACATTATAGGTAGTGTTGTGTTTAGTTTAGGAAGAGGAAGACAACCTTCTCTGGAGGTTCACCTCGAACCCAAGTCCCACAGCTTGAGAGGTGATCCCATGTGTCCCAATCACACCGTATGTCATGATTAATTCCCATGCCATTTGGGGGTGCAATGATTTTGTGACAACATGAAGTCTATTATTAGAATACTTGCATGTTTTGTAAAGACACATGGCTATTATTAACATGTGACCTATTTTGGGGAAAGTGCATGGGCGGTAAAGGGAAATTCCCCATCCCTATATATATATATGTGTGTGTGTATATATATATATATATATATATATATGTGTGTGTGTGTGTGTGTGTGTGTGTGTGTATATATATATGTGTGTGTGTGTGTGTGTGTGTGTGTGTGTGTGTGTGTATTGATTTGTATGGTCAAGAGTGTATCAATTTAGAGTTATGTTGTTGGTTTTGTCACACACATGACTCATGGAGATACCTCTATAATGTATGAAGCTTCTGTGTTTTACAATATTTAATACAATGGTTCATATTGGCTAGATAATGGTGTTGAACATGACTAAATCTGGTTCTTGCATGGTAAATCTTGTTATAGTCATTATTTAGTTCATCTTACATATATTCTAAGATCTAGATCTGGTTTATGCACTATGTGTTGTTTACTATTGGTTATGAATCTGAATACCTATATGCACCATCATGCTAACATTTTGAATAAGTAACCATAAAGAGGAACTTGGTGCCTTTGTGCACTTTGGGTGAGTGCTCATCTTAGGTTGAGTGATGTGCCATCATGCTTGGGTCATTTACAAAGTGAATTCTAGTCTGCATCAAGTACGTGTAAAATAATAACATATAGCATGGTGAATTATCACCGTGTCAATCCATGTGGTGTAACAAAAGGCATGGGACCGTTATGAGGAGCACTAAGTGAGATTTATGATTTCAATATTGAATGATTTGATATTCTAATTTTTTCATTAACAAAGATGTGTTGGGGTAGGGAGTGATCAGTTCCCAACCTAATTTTGTGTGTGTGAAAAACTGAGGATTTTGGCATCCTGCTGCTAGAGGAAGAGTGTAGGGAGAGAGGCCTAGTTTTACTCTCCAACTTTAACTACATCCTCAAAATATCTAGCCGCTACAGATGGACAAAGACCATATTTTTTTGAATTGGATCCATTTTGATTAGACGTGAATAACCCATATAGGAGCGGTATAGGAAAGGAAATGACATATTATTTCCCCCATTCCATGGATGTTGCCGCAATGTGTATGTGATGGCTTCCATGTTATGTCATATAGAAGCACTATGAAAATGTAGAATAACTTTCCATGTTAGGTCATCTAGGAAAGTGGTGATATAACTCCCAAGTTAGGTCATCTAAGAGGATAAATACCTTATGTTCATGCCGATTGATTGATGTGATTTGAGTAGTAACATATTTGTGTCATCAAGATTTTGAATGCATGTGATTGATTGATCAATTACTCATGGAGATATTTTACGCTTGTTGCCCTAGATTAGGTTTTTAGGGGGAATCACTAGAAAGTGATGTGAAATGTCACATAATGTATGAGTAAATGTTTGATAATGATGGGTTAGAATGTTAAAATTACCACATAATGGTGGGAGGTGGATTATGGGATGCCTCGATTGTATGCCCCCCTTTTAGAGAAAGGGGGAGTGATTATGAGAATGAACATTGAGCTAGAAGGAAGCGTGTAATGTTGTAATAGTGAATGTATGATAGATATTGTAAAAGTGTGTGTTTAGTGAGCGGAAAAAATGTGAAGGAGGAATATAGCGTGTATGGAATGTGTATAATATGATAGTAGGTGGAATTTTTAACAGAACAACGTGAACGGGATAGGAATCGAAGTAAGGATGCTCAAGATACGATTGAAATTGTGTAATGTGTATTAGTTAAGAGAATGAGTGTAGATAATGAATATAATATGGTAGGTAATGGAAAGTTACTATAAATAGTAATATGGAAAAGTAAATAGGTAATTCATTTGGTTATTATGCGAGTGTGATTTTTAGCTCCCGTTGTGTGAAGATGCCTCAAGTGAGAGCACCACGATTGAGCTAATTTGAGATGGTGGTGGAAACTGTGGTGAAATGTACGACATATGAGCTTGTAAGTGTGATTTTTTTCTAAATTTTTTTTTATATTTTTCATTTTTGATGAATTTTCACAAAAAAATAATAATTTTTAATTTCCCAACATTTTAGACCTAGACAAGAGTGGAGAAAGTGCTAATGACCTTCGAGATACTAGTGCCTGCATGGGAACTAGTCACCTAATTTTGAGCACCCTAGCCCTACTTCTAGGAGTTGGAGTCTTAGAAGGCTTGGGTTGATCCCAAAATTTTGTAGATTTAAAAATTTATGTGTGTTGATGTTATAGATGTTGGATATTACAAGCACTGAGAGGGGGTGAATCAGTGCTTAGCATAATTAAGATATTTTCAAACTTTCTATGTTACTTGAATTGAACCAAAAGTTAAACTAAGAACATGAGAATAACTTGAAAAAAGAAACACAAATAAGAGTGACTCAGTGTTTATAGTGGGAAATCCCAAGAAGGAAAAAATCCACATTGAAATCAGCCTTTTACTCAAAACACAAATTCTAAGTACTTATTTACAATTGATCAAGCACCCACTTGATCTGTGAAGCACCAACTTTAGAATACACTTAGCACCAACTAGATATAGGACTGAGCACCCACTCAGTTGATAGAGAAAGAAGCACCAACTTCTTCTATCCTAAACATCCACTTATACAATTCAAGTATTCAATTGATCATTTAGTATCTATGTTGCTATATAAAGAAGTTATGATCTCCTTCCTTGATCACAATTCATTCATCAATTCACAATCCACTCAATTCTTTGATTTTACATTCTTTCACCCAGATCAAAAATTCATACAGCTTTTCCTTGATAAAGTCTCACATTAGCAACATCAACTCCTTCTATGATCTTTATTTTTCAATACTTTACATAGTCCAAAATTAATTTTCACACCTGCACCTAACACTCTATGTTTTCTATGATATTCATCCTCTTAGTTAACCTTATTTTTAACCTTCTATATCTTCTTTATGACTTTTATTTTCTATATAGTTTCATTGTTTTCTTGTTATGTCATTGTTATCTCAAAGATTCATTTCTTTGCATACATTCAAAGATACTACTCTCTACCTGCTCACGCTTGTTGCCACTTCATAAGTACATTTAAAATTTTTGTCATTATTCATTCTTGATGTCTACATATTCTTGTTGTCTACTACCACACCACACTTACAACACCTCCTTATAATCACAATAAATTCAAGTTTGATCAATATTTCATGTCTTTAACTTCCGCATACACTTCGACTAGTCATAAATCAAGTATATAACTCTTCCCAAGCTCAACCTGGGACACTTCAACTTATCATATGTCATTAATCATTCTCTCAACAACTAACTTCATATAAACTTCATATTTTTATTTTTAACATTTCACACCATCATCTCAATTCAATAATCTTTCATGCTTATTTTTTTATGATACCTTATTGACTCTTCAACTTACTGCAATTTTTAGTTACTCGAGATACTTAAACCAACTCTTCAACACCTCATTTTTAACCTAGTTACCTCTTCTCCTCTTCTTACATTTTATTCCTTGAGACATATTAGTGCAATCTTTCAGCACCCCCTAAATGACCTTCATATTTGTAGTCCAGAATTGGGTCATTTAGTGTGATTGCACAACATTGAGTTTTCTCCAAGGTGTGGAACCTTGCAAGGTGAGAAAAATCTCCAGAGAAAGCTGGTTCTTACCCCTCTACTTAGGTGTATGCATGAATTTTTACAGAGGTTCTGATTCAAAACTCCTACTCTAAAATTTCCAAGGAGACAAGGTTGAAAGTAGCATGGAAAAGGAAAACAAAACTAAGCTTAAAAAGTGATACACCAAAGGAGTGATGAACTTAAGTCTTGAAAATAAACACAGATCATAGAGATGTAACACCAAAGCATGCACATATTGCCAGAATATAATGAAATATCAAAAGACAATGATAAACACATGAGAGGATTGAAGGATCATTCACAAAACATGCATTACCATTTCCAAGTTTAATACAATGCATTACAATGGCAGAAAGGAAAAAATGTGCCACAATCTCCATGGAAGGTCTGAAACTCCTTGAATTCATGTGCCAAGGGGAAGAGGGGAGTCTACAAGAACAAAAACGTCCAACCCTTTACAAATGAGCCAAAATTGGCTTTTAATGGCGAAGCAGAATGAAGGAAAGGCAAAAACATGGGAAAATTGATTTATGAGCTCAACCACCAATAAAATCCCTTCAATCTCACCTATAAATTGATGGGCTTCATGGAAAAACCCATATGCCAAAGTACATTTCTTTGTAGATCCAAAAACGACCCATACTTCATTAATTTTGGTGGTTGAATGTCAATTCTATATTTTTGCGTGCCAGAGAATTTTTTCTCATTTTTCTCCCACAAAACTCCACCAAAAAAAAATTTAATAGTCCATCATGTGGACAATTTCAACATATTTCCAATGATATAAAAAACGTAAAAATACGAGCCTGGATCAAAAGATATGGCTCTCTGAAGATTTGGGGAAAAATTAGGGTTCGCGGGATGAAATTCAAACTTTTTCCCTCCTTTTTTGAATTGGGAAAAATTCCCAAAAATTCTCCATCGACCTGACCTGCGCTACCACGTGGCACCATCTCATTGATCTGCGGGTTCAAACGATCATTCTGCCCCTTTGAAGATTTGGAAAATTTTCCAAAATTACTCCGTGCCTCTCGCCACTTAGGGACATGTGGCACCATCTGGTTACTTGTCAAGGATGCGCTTCACTTTCTACCTTTCGCCATTAACCACTTTGGAAAAAATTCCAAAGTCCTTCTGCTGCCCCGACTCTCGCCCGACGGACACATGGCATCTTCTCATCACTCAGGAGGGCTTTCACTTGGATTTTTCCCTTTGATGCACTTTGACCAAACGCAAAAAAATTGAAGTCCTTCCGCCCCACCGCTCCGACCTGCCACGTGGTGCCCTCTCATCTCCTTACGGGATTTAGGGCAAAATTTTTCCCTTTGATGCACTTTGACCAAAAAGACTAAGTGCCAAATTTTTCCTCATGGGCCCGCCTTGGGAAAATTTCCTCTCCAAACTCCACTAAGCCAAAAATTGCAAGATACAATGAGTTAGGAGGACTTATTTACCTTTCTGGAAAGGGGAGAAAATTCTCTATCTGATGAAGCAATACCCAGAAAATTTTGAGTGCCTGAAATGTGTAAATCTTTGACTGAGGTACAAGGAAGGAAAGAATGAAGACAAGTTATCCAAAATAAGAAGGGGGCTTCTTTTGGATAACAAGACACCTTAACTTCTATTTTCTGACCCCTAACCTTTCATGTCTCCAATTTAGTTGAAAGTTGTTTCTTACACAAGACATAGGAACTTACCTTTTCACATTCCTCTTTGAAGCTCTTCAACTTCATTCAAGATGTCTTAAAATGTTTTACTTCGAGTTCATTATAGTTTTCTCAAACTTTCAACTTCTTCCCCTTCTTTTGGACTTGTCCCTTCATGTGACATTGACAACTTGAAAGACATTAACCATATTGAATGGATGAGACGAACTCCGTGACTCACTCCTTCAAGCTTGTGTAAATTTCAAGGGATGGTTGATATTCTTATATGTTTAAGAGCTCATGAGTTTCATCATATTCAAGTAAGACAAGTTTGGTGCACTTTCAACAACACTTTGTTATTTGATTTTCAACATTGCCCTCTTTTGGAACCTCGATCAAATAAATATTTTATCTCTTCACTCAAGCTAATTTAGTTTCCAATGCATGCTCATTGAATTTTTATAGGGTCAATACACCCTAATCCATCACACAAGATAGCTTGAGTAGTAATTTTGAACAAAACACACAATTTTTTGTTCAACTCGTGCGCACCACCATTACACACACAATAAATTTCAACTTTAAAAGAGATGAGGCTTGTTCAAACAACTTGCTGACTTAGTTCATCCTCTTGGATCTTGGAGAAGATATTAGAAAACTTTACCTTGCATGAAATTGTGAAGAAATATGATGAAAACCTTTACTTAATTTTATTACCTAATTGACATGGGTTTTAGAAATTATGTTATAAAATCTCACTCCACATCAATCCAAAACTTTCTTGAAAACCCTAAGTCGAGTATTGTAGTCTGTGGAGCCCGAGACCTTAGAAAAATTTATTTCCTCCTCAATATTAGATGAAAACCAAACATTTAAACTTTTGTAGATGGATGAGATTTTTTCCAATTCTTCAATCAATCAATACGAGTGAAACATCTTGATTTTCTCCCGTAGTCGCTAAGAAAATACCGTGCACACACTAGTAAAGAACAAGAGAGCTTTCTATAAGAACCATTTCAACTTGATCTATAACCTTTAAGGATTGTGAATGACTTTGAAGAACTTTAATACCTTGAATTAATTTTTTAGACCACATGAAATCAGATAGACCATATTGAATCATAATATTTATTTGTTTCCCATGCCTGTTTTGAGAACATGTTTCCAAATATCCCACAACGAGCAAGAATACCAAGCAGCTTTATCTTTTTCCCAAGTAACTTCATATTGGTGAAGTGTAGAATTTCTATGATCACTATACATGATATCAATGATGATTAGAGGCAAAATATTGAATAAAACAACTCCCTAGGGCAGTGACTTCATGGAGGCTTAAGGTAGAGTTTCTTGGTTTACACTTCAGACAACATAGGAAGACCGAGTTCATGCCTTAATCTTCACATATCAACAATTTCAACTTATCAAGTACCTTTATAATGGATTTTTAAGGATATATATGTCATTATAGCAATTAATTCACCATTGTTAGGATTTTGTGCAAATTTATACTATGAGTATCATTCAAACAAGGTCCAAGGCTTGAACTACTAAAATTAATTCCATGGAGATTGATCTTAAAACACCAAATAAGCCCTAAAAACACCATAAATGTAATGCTAAAAATTTATAAGTGATAAAAACCTTTGAGATAAATTTCATCTTCTTTGTCCTATTGATTCATAACACAATCCAAGAGAGAGAAAATTGCTTCACTAAAATGATGAGAACTTTTCAAATACACCTCATTTTGGAAAAATTCTTTTACTTTGGAATTATAGGAAAATTTCTAGAAATAGTTATCTTATGACTTATCTCGAGCACTCTTTCATATTGTTTTTTTCCACCTAAGAATATAGGAAACTCCAAATGCACTTTATAAGAAGGCAATTTTGGAAAAACTCAAATAACTCAAAATTCCCATTACATAATCTAATAAAATTTGACATAGAGCATTACAAGACATACGTCTCCACATTATAAGAGTTTTTTTTTCCATAGGTTTTCTTGTGAATCCTCGACCAACCTCATTTGCAAGCAAGAAGAGTTGGGTTCCCAAGGACACTTTTGGCTAGAAGTGGTATATTGCTCCATAACCTAGTTCTTGACTTTATGAGCCTTAGAATAATTTCATACACATGTTATACAAATTCTCCTAGTAGTTCACTACTTCAATTTTCACTACGAGACTCACATACACCTATCAGAAGGAACTACCAATCAACCTTCATGTCCTTAACTTCTTCACTTCACCAATCAACCCTTTTGCCATCAATGCCACTTGACATCAATGAAAACACCACTCAAAACAACTGGGTCCAAAAATACCCCTTGTCATTGATGGCAACCTTAGAAACATACAAACTTTGATGGAAAAAGCATTTTCATACCTGGTTTTGCACTACAAACTATGTATCTCTCCCCTTTGAAATCATTGACAAAGGGATGCACAATCAATACAATGAGAAACATGAAATAAAGAACTAGACTTTAGTAGCTAGCCCTTAGATGATGCATGTATGCTTCACACCATTTGTCTTGAGATGGCAGCAAGCTTTCCTTTTGAATAGGCTCCCCTGAGACTATAATCCATCTTCTTTGACTTCCTTTGAGCAACAAGATGATTCTTGTGGTCTTCTACATCTCCTTTCTCTTTCAAGATAGTGTCAACACTTTCTTTTCAGGTAAATTTACTTAAACAAAAATGTTAAACCTGTTCACTTCATCAACACTACTTTTAAAGCTATCAACTATCAAGTCTAATAGGCCAAAATCTTTGCAAAAATGACAATTAGCCATCTAAAGTACTCAATGGTTACTGTATGCTGCAATTTTTATTTACATTTAAGGATCATTTCATTGTCTCAATGAGTTCTATGTACAAAAGAATCACCTATCTTCTTCTCTTACCTTCACTGGCCTTCCATCACACTTAACTAGCTTCCTTTGGTCTTAGCTTTAAGTGAGATCAATTTCACTCCTTTAGCCTTCTTCAATGTATTCACCTCCTTTATCTTACTCACATACCTTAAGGTACAAAGTATGATGTTCACTCTATTCTCCTTGCATTGTCACTTTTCATAAGAGGCATTCAAATCTTGTAGCCAATCCATTTATCATGCTTGACTGATATGCATTGATACATGCAATTTGATGACTGATAAACGCTTATATATGCACTGATCGGTGACTGATATGCTTGACTAATCAAATATTTTGAGTACTCCAAGATACCACACATTTATCCTAGCTGGAATCAACACTTTTGTGAGTACTCAGTAGCACTCTGCACTCGAATGGACTCAAAATACTCTTATTTTTGGAAATAACAACTTCATGCATACCTTTCCTTAATAATTTTTCCGACTTACACTTGGAGTTGACTACACATTGTTCAAATCCCGACAAGTGTAGACACCCAAATTAGGTCACACCCTGCCAAGTCCTCCTCAATTACCATACATCTAACCATGACCCCTCCTCATATCATTATTAATTTAATTACCTAAATTAAATTAATTTCCACCTCACCTAGCCACCTCATCCTAGACCAATTCCAATCATATTAATTAACCTAGACTAAGTCCCCACTCACCTTAACTAACTAGGACTCATTCTAACCCTAATCTTAATTACCTATCATTCCTCCAAATAACTTCCCACTCCATTTAGTGTTATTCTACACTCTTGACCTGAATCAATTCTGAATCACACCAAAATTGGGAAGAAAAGGATATTTTTGGAAAAGTATGACCTTTTCTCCCTAACCGATGTCGGTTATTCCTCGGTCGGCGTTGATCACCTAACTTTCATCGGTTACCTTAAATAAGTATTTCCAATCCTTTACCTAGGTTCCTAAATCTATCTTCCTAGATCTCGTGACCTTGTATCCTTACTCTCAAGTTTTCCAGTGATCTTGTGACATACTAGAGACATTTACAACATTCAAACACCACTCCATTCATCAACATATTAATCCTGGGCTCCAGTGCATTCACAGGGAAGCATTGTGCCTTATTGTTACCACTTCATTTATTTGGGACCAACCTCTCCTTCAACTACCACTATCTCATTATTCACCTTCATTTCACAAGTAAGTAATATTCTTCTTTGTCATTTTATTTCATTAGATTAGTTGTTTATCAATTATTTTCTTCCTTCCTTGTCATACCCAAATCTCTCCCATAACACCTCCATCCAACCATCTACCCAAAGAACCTTCATACCTTACCCAAACACCCATATTACCACCTTTGAGTCTTCTTAAAAATCCCACAACCTCACCCAAGCCTTCCCAACTCTCTGTGAAATCACAGAGATCTCCCATCAACCCATTTTAATCCTTTTTACCCAATTTCCCCTATCGATGTTGCTCACCCAATCGGTGTCTAATCTTTACCGTTAGCCAACATCAATTGCCTAACCGATACCAATCTCTATGACTGGCAGGATCCTCTAAACTTGTGAACTAATAACTCTCACTCAACGACCTAGATCCTCACCAAATCTTTCCTGCACCTCATTTATATCCTCTCTCATGCACTGTAAGTCCATACCAACTTACCAGCCCTCCAAATTTAATCATAACTGGCCTGTTAGATTATATTTTCTTATTGTGTTTTATATGAGATGCCTAAATCATATTGACTAAAGTAGGATTTCATTCGTTTATACTCTTTCCTTACATTAAATTGTTAAAAACAGTGGATTGACAACCTTCTAGGAATCACCCCGCTTCCTGGAACTAGCATACGCTAGGTAGTCCACTGTCATATGTTGTTTAATATTATTCGGTGGTATTACATTGCTTCTATATTTTGTTGCTCCTAGCCAAAGGGAAGCTCTTCAAATTAATCTTGTTCAACATTTGATGGTACATAACCTTCTTTGACTATCTATGGGTATTCCTTCTTGCCTTTACCTCTTATCTATTTTATCTCTACTTTACTATGAAACAATAAGGTCCGACCAAACATTCTTGGTAATTATTCCTCATAACCTTTAAATTAGATCTTTGAACTTAGAAATGTGTAACCTCCTTCTTGTGCTTAGTGCAACTAAATTACGTTTCCTATCCTTAACATCGATCTAGAGCTTACGTTCCGAGTACAATTGCACTTGTTTTATCACCGTATCTACTAAAATATCCTCAAAAAATACTATGCATCTTATAACAACCTTTATTTTCCTCTTCCTTCAAGATATCTCACAAGACATTGAAATTATCTCCTTTACAAGATTATAATCGTCAAAATGTACAAGAAAATTTAGTTTAGACTTGTATAATGGGTTGATGACTTCTCAATACCTGTGATCACTTTTCATCTATTGTTGACACCGTTCATAGTATATGCATTCAAGCTTGCTATTAATACTCAGGAATCCTTTCTCATATCATTTAAATAATGTGAGGGTCTCATTCTTGCATGGGGTTTACCAAGTTTAGAACACTTCATTATCTTCATGGACTAATTATTCTTGGTTCTTCATCATAGAGCACTGAGAGCTACCTTATTGAAGGATTTGAACTTCAAGATTCTCTTTCTTGATAGAGTGCACTTACCTTATTATCAATTTTGACTGATTGTATATCTCACTTCATGTGAAGTCTCCTTGCAACACATTCTTAAGCATTTGACAACCCTTTCCTTTGTCTTCTAACATGTACTTTGTTATAACTCCAGCAATTTTGTGTCCATGTGGATCATAACACCTTCACCTATTTCTCAATCACTCTACACTTTTGCATAGAATCTAATAACAACTCAAGGTATCTTTAAAACATTTGAGTGCTTTAAGTCCTTATTGTGGACAAATAGGAGTTACAAGATTTGCTACACTTTGATCCTTTTTTGACTTGATTCCTTTACATAGACTTCAAGAATCAAGACAATTTGAATGGAATTGAATGGTCTAATGACATACTTGATAACCTTCATAAGTTCATTAAAAAAAAATCAAACAAGAATCTTTTCTTAAGAGTTGTTCAAACATGTGGCAGATTGAGTGAATCTTTCATGACTTATATTATGTATTCATTGACTCAACGTGGCACTTGATAGACTTAACATGCATGACAACAATTTCACAACCTCATAATATTAATCCCATTCATGATAAGAGCATCATTGACCTCCTAGAGCACCTTGACAACATCAACTAGATAATACTATCATGATCTACTTATGACCACACAGCTGAGTTCATGACATTTCAACCAATAACACTCAAATAGAACCTTGACAATACACTCAGAAACAATGATGACTTACCTTATGCACTATGGATAAGACTCACACATATACCAAAGGCTTCATTTAAGTGAATATGCTTCCTATAATCCTTGAGAATGAATAGTGTGAGACTTGAAACATCTCAAAATAGTAAGAAGTCATCAAAACAACATGATGACTCCATTTTCCCTTTTCTTGTCCTCAGAACCATGTTGACCTTCTTAGCTTCTTTTCTTCTCGGTAATATAACCTCATTACCTAAGATCTCATCTTCTCGTTAAATTACCTGATAAGAATTCATGTTGCATCACCTTCTCTACCACTACTTAAGGTAGAAATTTCTCATTCTTGGCACTGGATTTGTTTTCATTTTCCTCGCCTGTTGATATCTTGTTTGAGCTTGTTTCTCATATCACTTTATTATCTCGTTGTGCCTATACATTTTATAGATCTGATTCTTTCTTGGCTAATGCTATATGAGTGTGTTTTATTTCATACTTTCTCCCCGTATATGAGCTTCCTCTTATGAAAATGTATTGCAAATTTTCCAAATCTGTTAAAATCGAAGCATACAAGTTGACTCCTATTTCTAGGTGTTTGTTTTGTCCATTCTTGCTTCATAGGTTCCTAAAAATAGAATTTTTCTATGTGAACCTTCTCATGGTAATTATAACAGAATCTGCTCTTCTCATGATCGTTCTATAATCTCTCCATGGATGCTCTTTGTCTATCTTTCTCAAATAGTCTCTAGCTCTATGTCCAAAAGCATAACATGAAAAACAATATCCATTAAATTTTCCCTCATACCTGATGCATTTGGTTATCGATTGACTTGGACCTTCCCGTGTTGATCTCCTTGGTTTGTTTACTAGAACATTCATTTTCCTCTTCCTTTTCTTTGAACACCTATTGTTACAAAATCAAAAACACCCCGGATGCAAATCAGGTTTCTAAGTTGATGTTTCAGGCATCCAATGTGATTGCACAACATTGAAACCTCTCTCTAAGTGTGGGACTTGTAAAATGAGAGAGGAATCTCCAGATTAGAGGCTGGTTCCTCAAACTCCTCTGATCAGATCTATTATTTGCACAACTGCAGAGGTTCAGATCCTAATTTTATCTTAATTTGCAAGGAGACAGGGATAAGAAATGCAAAAATTAAAACTAAACTGATAAGGGTGATACACCAAAGGAGTGGTGAGCACTTCTTACTCATGCAAATTGACACAAATCAGAAATTACAACATAAAACATCATGCACAGGTTGATAAGCTATAAACAAGGGTTTGAAATGAAGCAAACAACACATACAAAGGACTGAAAGCATTCACAGAGCCTGCATTGTGATTTTCAACATCAAAATCCTTGTATTCCAACACCAAAGAGGTAGAAAAACCTATTACAATCCCTGGAAGGTCTGATACTTGCCAAAATCACTTGTTGAAAGTGAAAACAGAAGCTTGTTGTGCAAAAAAAGTGTTCCCCCTTTGAAAAATGAGCCAAATCGCTTTTACAGTGCATGGGTCGAGCCCAGGAGAGAGAAAACGTGAAAAACGTGGGAGCCATTCCCCATTGACCAAAATGCATTAAAAACAGCATGGAGGTCCTTACAAACCCATGCCCTGACATTTTTGACCATGTTGGAGAAGAATGCGACCCATTTTGCATTAAAATTGGTTGTTGAAACGTCAGTTCTGTCCATGGGCGCGTACCAGAAGCGTTTTTTGATTTTCTCCCTCCAAACTGAACCAAAATTCAAAATTGACCATGGAATCTTGTAGAGCATTTCACCAGCTTTCCATTGATATAAAGAACGTGAAAATCTGAGCTCTGGATCGAAAGTTATGGTGATTTGAAGTTTTAGGGCAAAAACAGGCCAAAATCAGATCGCTTTGATATTTTTGACCTGGACACGTGATTTGTTCGATTGGTCATGACCTTGCAAGGGAAAATTTCCCACAAAAACTCTGCCGAGCCATAACTTGAAAAATACGTGGAGTTAGGAGGAAATCTTTACCTTTCTAGAAAGATGAGAAAGAGCTCTATCCAATGGTGTCATTTCCAGAAGGTTTTGAGTGCCTAAAAAGTAAAAATTTATGACTGAGGCACAATAGAAGGAAAGAATGAAAGGGAGTTAGCCACAAAATGAGTAGGGGGCACATTTGGATAACAATTTTGGTGACTCAGAGGGGTCATCTGCCTGCTGGATGAATGATTAGTAGCCTGAAGCAATCCATTGGGTATGGAGTCATGAGTAGTAGCTTGAAAACTGATCTGAACTTTGAAAACTTCCCTCTGAACCGCTTGAATCCCACTAGACATGGAGTTGTTCCCACCAAAATGCCATCAAAACGAATTGTGTAAGAGTGAAACCAGCAACACCAAAACTATGTACAAACTGAAAATCATACATGCTCCAAATGGAACATGCAGAGTGTGCACAAGCACTTCTTCTACTGAAAGCAAACCTACCTACTCTACTCTAACTGGAAGCAAAGGTGAGCTAAATGAACCCTGCAACTGGTTGTGCAAAATAGCTTCCTTTCTTCAAAATTGGCAGCCATGTAAATGATTTGGAGCTGAGTATGGCTGATTGGATGAGTGGAAAATCAACAAGAAGCTAGTCTTCTACCCAAATTAGCAAGGTGTCAACTAAAAACAAATCCAATACCTCTTTTAGTTGCTCTGCATTTGGATTGGAGAGGTATGACAGCTGATCCTTGGAACTTTGTAGCTCATCCTCATGCTTAGAAGCAAGCATGACTGGTTGTGGCTTCTCCTTTGGCTCCAATGAAGCCAAATACCTGATTGGGCAAGGTCTGATCTATTGAGTATGCCCATAATTCTGATTTTCAACTCCAAGAATGGAGTTCTCTTGTAGACCTTGAATGGATGGTGTGGAAGCAATGGTAGAACCCTTCTGCCCTTTCTCTTCCTCCATTAAGGACATAAAAGATTAAAATCTTCCAATCTTGGTTCCAAAGAGCTTCTATAAGATGCAGGCTGTTGCAAATGAATACTCTCCTCCATGACAACAGACTCTTGTGTTTGGAAGATGGATGATGAAAGAGAGAATGGTGGAAACTCAACCGGTTCTTCTTCATCAAAACAGTCCTCCAAATCAGACAGGTAAACTGCCTCATTGCTGTCCTGCTGCAAATGTTCAACCTCTCCCATGGCATTCTCTTGATCTGCAACTTGATCACCATGGTTTCTTTCATCCTCCAGCATTGAGTTTGAGGGATCAAACTCTTCTTCAGTACTAGAACTTGAGAGAGATGAAGTAGAGAGAAGAACTGAAGGTTCTTCTATAACCTGCTTTGTGCTCAAAGCCTTTGGATCTGCACTTTTCTCCCCCATAGCTGGAATGTGCTCCTCTTCTTTTGGATTTGGAGCAGCTTCTCCTTCCTCTTGCTGTCCCTCATGACTGATTTTTGCAATTTGAATTAGATCAGCATTTCCTTCAAATAGGGTGCCAACATGGACACTATATTCTGAACAAATTGATTGTTGATCTGCAACTCCTTTTGATCTTCTTCTGCTGCAACAAAATCAGTCCTGACCACCATTTGTTCTCAGAACTCCAACCTCTTCTGAAGGTTTCATCAGCAAAGGGATCTTCTTCATCCCAAATTTAAGAGCCCAACTCTTCAAAATTTGAATTTCTTCATCCTTGTTTGGCTTCTCTTTTTGCTATCCTTCATGACTGATTTTTGCAATTTTTTGTGGTGGTGGAGGAGGTAAAACCTCTTGTTTCTTTGGAGGAGAGGGTGTTTCATTTAGCTCTTGTGGAGGGGATGACTGTTTGGAAGGGAAAAGGACAGAAGAATTGAGATGAGGTGGAAGACTAGGGGGTGGAGAAATGGATTCAACACTTGGGACAGCAGATGGAGAGTTTAAAACTTGACACTGCTGAGATAAAACAGATTGGGAAAGAGGAAAAGAAAAGGCATGAGATGGTGTGCTTACCCATTGACAAGGTTTCTGAATACTCCTCTCATACACCTCTATTCCTTCAATCCACTTTGCAAGCAATGGCAGTGTTGCAATCATGAAGTCAAGCTTCTCTTGAGGGCTGTAATGCCTTGGGAAAGGTCCCACCCATGGATAGGGTGCTCCACAACCGATTCCAAATGCTTTCATTTGTGCTTGAGCCCTGGATTGCACCATGTTTACCTCCATCTTTTGGATTTTCTCCAACAAACCAGCATCTTGCATCTGATTGTCTTCATTTTATGCACACCCTTGCTCTTGGAAAGCTCCATAGCCAAACTGATTTTGGCATTGCTGCTCATATGGGTATGTATGCTGATTTTGAATTTGTTCAAAATGCTGATTTGGAGGATTTAAAAAACATGTTGGAGGTGGGAAACATTGCTACTATTGTAAATGTGAGTTCCATGATGGAAATGAAGTCATGATTGCACAACTTCATGGAATGGAAAAGAATGAAAGAGATGGAAAGAATAATGGATGGAAATGGATGAAAAACAGGTCTGCAACTTCAGAAATGGGTTGCTGATTAGATGGAGTCACCAGATGTGTTTGCAAGTGCCTCCAAAGGTTGAAATCTTCACAGGAACACACCAACCTGCAAAAGATGAAGTGGAAGACCTCTAAGGTCCCACCGGCGTGCCAAAATTGTTGTTGCAAATCAGCAGCACCCCTGGATGCAAATCAGGTTTCTAAGTTGATGTTTCAGGCATCCAGTGTGATTGCACAACATTGAAACCTCTCTCCAAGTGTGGGACTTGTAAAATGAGAGAGGAATCTCCAGATTAGAGGCTGGTTCCTCAAACTCCTCTGATCAGATCTATTATTTGCACAACTGCAGAGGTTCAGATCCTAATTTTATCTTAATTTGCAAGGAGACAGGGATAAGAAATGTAAAAATTAAAACTAAACTGATAAGGGTGATACACCAAAGGAGTGGTGAGCACTTCTTGCTCATGAAAATTGACACAAATCAGAAATTGCAACATAAAACATCATGCACAGGTTGATAAGTTGTAAACAAGGGTTTGAAATGAAGCAAACAACACATACAAAGGACTGAAAGCATTCACAGAGCCTGCATTGTGATTTTCAACATCAAAATCCTTGTATTCCAACACCAAAGAGGTAGAAAAACCTGTTACAATCCCTGGAAGGTCTGATACTTGCCAAAATCACTTGTTGAAAGTGAAAACAGAAGCTTGTTGTGCAAAAAAGTGTCCCCCTTTGAAAAATGAGCCAAATCCAGCTTTTACAGTGCATGGGTCGAGCCCAGGAGAGAGAAAATGTGAAAAAATGTGGGAGCCATTCCCCATTGACCAAAATGCATTAAAAACAGCATGGAGGTCCTTACAAACCCATGCCCTGACATTTTTGACCATGTTGGAGAAGAATGCGACCCATTTTGCATTAAAATTGGTTGTTGAAATGTCAGTTCTGTCCATGGGCGTGTACCAGAAGCATTTTTATTTTCTCCCTCCAAATTGAACCAAAATTCAAAATTGACCATGGAATCTTGTAGAGCATTTCACCAACTTTCCATTGATATAAAGAACGTGAAAATCTAAGCTCTGGATCGAAAGTTATGGCGATTTGAAGTTTTAGGGCAAAAATAGGCCAAAATCGGATCGCTTTGATATTTTTGACCTGGACACGTGGCGAGTTCTGATTGGCTGCAGACCTTGCAAGGGAAAATTTCCCACAAAAACTCCACCGAGCCATAACTTGAAAAATACGTGGAGTTAGGAGGAAATCTTTACCTTTCTAGAAAGCTGAGAAAGAGCTCTATCCAATGGTGTCATTTCCAGAAGGTTTTGAGTGCCTAAAAAGTAAAAATTTATGACTGAGGCACAATAGAAGGAAAGAATGAAAGGGAGTTAGCCACAAAATGAGCAGGGGGCACATTTGGATAACAACACCTTTGACAACATTAATGTTTTTCTTCATCCTTCAACTCTCTTTTCCTTTCTTGTTCTATTTCTTCTCCAAGAGTATTCAGATATGCTCTTAATTTTTCACACTCTTCACTTTTGGCTTGAATAGATGCACAACATACTTCATGCTTTATTTCATCAGAATTTCTTTGTTTTCTTTGCAAATCATCAAGTTGGTTAGCTACCTATTCCAGTTCAATCTTCAAGGTCTTTACTTCATTTTAAAGTTTTAGGAAGTAATTCTCCTTTTGTTTTAGAGATATTGAAACATTTTCTACAAATGAAGCCACTTCATTTAGTTCTTCAACATAGCGAGCTTCCTTAATCTTGATTTATTCCTTTAATTATTTTATAAGAGCTTGAGAAATTTCATACCTCTTCTTCAACACTAACTCTGCTGATTTACACATGTTTGTGACTACATGATGACCTCCAAGCTGGTAGGCTAAATTCAAAAGGACCTTGCTCTAATACCAATTATTGGATATCACAATCACTGAGAGGGGGGGTGAATCAATGCTTATCAAAATTAATATTTTTTAAAACTTTCTATGTTACTTGAATTGAACTACAAGTTAAACTAAGAACACAAGAAGAACTTGAAACCAGCAACACAAATAAGGGTGACTTGGTGATAATAGTGGGAAAACCAAAGAAGGTAAAAACCCACTTTGAAATCAACATTTTATTCAGAACACCAATTCTAAGTACTGATTTACAATTGATCAAGCACCCACTTCATCTGTGAAGCACCAACTTCATAAGACACCAAACACAAACTAGATATAGAACCGAGCACTCACTTAGCTGATAGAGAAAGGATCACAAAATTCTTCTAGCCTAAGCACCCACTTAGATAGTTCAAGTATTCAATTTATCATTTAGTATCTTTGTTGCTATATCAACAAGTTATGATCTCCTTCTTTGATCACAATTCATTCATCAATTCACAATCCACTCAATTATCTGATTTTACATTCTTTCACCCCGTCAAGAATTCATACATCTATCCCTAATACAATCTCACATCAGAAACATCAACTCCTTCTATGATCTTTATTTTTCAATACTTTACATAGTCCAAAATTTCTTGTCACACCTACATATAACACTCTATGTTTTCTATGATATTCATCCTCTTAGTAAACCTTTTTTTTAACTTGTTATATCTCCTTTGTGCTGTCATTTGCTATATAGTCTCATTTTTTTCTTTTTATGTCACTATTATCTCGGTATTCATTTCTTTGCATACATTCGGACATACTACTCTCTATTGTTCACAGCTTTGTTTCTCCTTCATAACTACATTTAAAAATTTTGTCATTGTTCATTCTTGATGTCTGCTCATTCTTGATGTATACACATTCTTGTTATCTACTACTACACCACACTTAAAACACCTCCTTGTAATCATAATAAATTCAATTCTGATCAATCTTTCATCTCTTTAACTTCCTCATACACTTTTGACTTATCATACATCAAGTATATGACTCTTCCCAAGCTCAACTTGTGACACTTCAACTTCTCATCTATCCTTAATCCTTCTCTCAACAACTAACTTTATATTTATTTATTTTAAATTTCACACCATCATCTCACTTCAATAATATTTCATGCTCAATTTCTGTTAATACCTTATTGAATCTTCAACTAATTGCAATTTATAGTTTCTCAGGGATGCTCAAACCAAATATTCAACACCTCACTTTTAACCTAGTTACCTCTTCTCCTCTACTTACATTTTATTCCTTGAGACATCTTAACTTCCATTTTCTGACCCCTAACCTTTCATGTCTCCAATTCATTTGAAAGGTATTACATACAAAAGGCATAGGAATTTACCTTTTCACATTCCTCCTCAAAGCTCTTCAACTTCATTCAATAGGTCTTAGAATGTTTCACTTTGAGTTCATTATGGTTTTCTTCACCTTTCAACTTCTTCCCCTTCTTTTGGACTTTTCCCTTCACGTGTCATTGACAACTTGAAAGACATTGACCATCTTAAATGGATGAGAAAAACATGTGACTCTTGACCTACTCCTTTGATCTTGTTCAAATTTCAAGGGATGGTTGATATTATTATATATTTAAGAGCTCATTATTATCATCATATTCAAACAAGACATGTGTGGTGCAGTTTGAACAACACTGTTATTTGATTTTTAACATTACCCTCTTTTAGAACCTCAATAAAATACCTATTGTATCCCTTTACTAAAGATAATTGACCTTCCAATGCATGCTCATAGGATTTTTATATTCTTACAGAGATCAATGCACCCTACTCCATCATACAAGATATCTTGAGCAACATTTTTGAACAAAAACACAAGTCTGTGTTGAACTGTGCATACCACCATTACATCACACAAGAAATTTCAACTTCATAAGAGATTAGGCTTGTTTGAACAACTTACTAAAATGGCTCATCCTCCTAGAGCTTGGAGAAGATAGTAGAGAAATTTACCTTGTATGAAATTGTGAAGAAACATGATGAAAACCTTTACTTCACTATCTCGACTTTGGTGACATGGGTTTTAGAAATTTTGTTATTAAAATATCACTCCACATTGGATGAAATCACAATTTTATTTTTTCATTAGCACTATATGTATTCCACAGAGGTTTTTTCAAAATTTCAAGTAATTTGGATGGTGGAAACTTGACATTTGACCAAACAAATCTTGAAAACCCCTAAATCATGGTATTGTAGTCTGTGGAGGCCGAGACCTCAGAAAATTTTATTTCCTCCTCAATATTTTATGAAAACCAAACATTTCAACTTTTTTTTATGGGTGAGATGTTTTTCCAATTCTTACAATCAATCAATACGATTTAAACATCTTGATTTGTTCCCAGATTCAAAAGAATACAGTGCACAGACTGGCAAAGAACAAGAGAACTTGCTTTAAGAACCATTTCAACTTGATTTATCACCTTTAAGGCTTGTGAATGAATTTTAAGCATGTTAATACCTTCAATGAATTTTTTAGACCACTTGAAATCACATAGACCATATTGAACCATCATTTGTATTGGTTTCCCATGGTTGCTCCGAGAACATGCTTCCAAAGATCCTTATTAACAAGTAAGAATTGTAACATCCTCATTTTAGACAATAGAACAAGTCAATTTTTTTTTTTGATAATTACATACTGGTTCTAAATACATAATTTAGAACTCACAATTCAAATAACCATTTATATAACAGACAACCATATGCATCTGTAATGACTCGGAGTACCTCCGATCTATTCATTCCATGACTCGGTAATCTACCGATCTATTCATGAGTAATAAGAGTCGGTGTTTTTATTTAACACATTACTCTTGCGGTTCTCTTCCCTAATCTGGGATTCAGAATGCTCTGTCCAAGGAATCTAACTGAATAATTGTTACCATTATTCATCGGCATCTCATCCCTTAGACTAGGTGAATTAGGACAACGCAATCAGCAGCTTGCGATACTTTGGCCAAAGATTTGAAACATACTGTTCATGTCTCGTATTCCTTAACGGCATACTCGCCAATCTGAATACGCCCTTCACCCCATTCATATGTTATATAGAATGTCTTATACTTTTCTCTTTATCGGTCCTTCCTTCCTTTCACAATCGAATCACTCGCAGGCAGATTAACAAGGTGATAATGTTATATGGATGCCCACGAGGATTAGGGATATGATGACATACTGGTTCAACCTTGCAGTTCAACCAGTGTGTCATGATACCCCAAATCTCCGAGGCAGCCTTATAACATGACCACGTTCTTAATCGGTCCCAGGGTAACTCGTGCGAAATCAAGTGTAAATCTTAGCGATCAATGCAAAGGGTGTCGCCATAAGTCATCTGCATTGTTGTAACTTCGAGAAGATCCTAATCTCCTCGGAGGTACAGCCCTGCAGTCGACTTATGTCGTCAACCTTTAAATCCGCCTCGAAAAGATCTACCCAATAACAAGCGTTACGCACTTGAGTTTAAATTACTTTTAAAGACTTTTCCCTAAGGTTAGCCTTTCCAAATCCCTGGATTCTTTGTCTTAAGACGACCCTCCTCTATTAAAACCCATTACATGGTAGAGATATTACGGTCAAGTTCCCATCAAGGAGTCATTAGAATACACCTGATTCTAAAGCAACAGAATCGGACAATATCTCATAACCTTTGCTTGAGATTGCCATCTGAACTCCATTTGATTGCCTATCAGTTCTCTTAACTGAATTTATATCATACTTTTTAGTTTAAAGATATAAATGATTAAGAATCCAATTTACTATTGTCCTTTCATACTTAGGACTAGGGATTAGTAATTTAATCCAGCTTTGTTTAGCGTTCTCTTTAGGCTCGTTTTTAACCTATCTTCTAGAAAGACAATTATTTAATTCCAATATTGCTTTTGCTAGAACAAATTAGAACTACTAAACACTCATAAGAATTTAATCTCATTTACTTACAAGCTTTCATTGTCAATCACAAAAGCATCCATATTATACAATAATAACAATGCCCCTTCGTTACATAAACCGAAGAAGGTCAACTTTCAGAAATAGAATACAACACATAAGTATCAAACACTTATTTCCATTCCTTTCAAAACTATACAATTACATTTTATGCAACAGCATACTTGATACAATGCTAACGGAAAAGAAACATCTTTTCTCATATAGTACATCTATAAAATCAAGCTGTAATTCATTACAAATCAAATAAACAATCTGATCAGCTTGTCAGATCTGCATTGCTTTTACCTCTTACGGTAACCATCTGCAAAAATAGTCAACATGAGTCAGTTCAATGAACTGAGCATGATAAGCACTAACTTTTAAAACAATTGCAATCCATCAATTGTTTTCATTAAACACCCTGTTTAAATGAGATCAAATATCCAAATAAGTAAACATATTCAGACTATGTCCTTGTAATACAGAATGATTACAAATATGTAACTCTATCATTGTTACAAATAGTCTTATTCACTTTCTAATATTTCATCAAATATTAAAAGAATCAAGGAACGAATGTACACAACAATCATTGAATCCAAAATCACAACATTGGTCAGATCATTTCATTCTTCCAAAAGGGAACAACATAACAATTCGGAATTCCACCAATATGTTACAAAACAATTTCCCACTGTTAGATAAATATCAACAAGTATTAAATAAAGGAAGAGAAAGAACCTATCCATTCATACTTCCTTTCACATAAGTTCATCACTGTACCGTCTTTACATATAAAAACATTCAACCAGTATATAAATGAACAAGTTAGACAAGCCGCAAGCAAGATCGCTGTTCTAAATCAAGAAATAGAAACACAGCAAAACTCCTGTACAGCAACTAACACATCAACAATTCATGTATCAACCCTAAGCCCAATGCTAGTTCCTTTTACACAGTAAGGCTTTGACACAAGTTGAAAACAAGAAACTACAAGCGTATCGCTGAAAACAACAACCCTATTGCATCAAGCAATTTGAGGTTTCCTAGAGACTATGCTATGTTGACCACACAGTATTTCCAAATCATGCTCAGTCAAATCGGACTGATTAAATGGAAAAGAACATAGCATACTTATTCTTGCTCAGTCAAAATCAGACTGAAGTAAAAGAAGGGAATACAACCAATCGATCCTTACCTTGGCGCATGCAAGTCTTAGTGTGGTATTCGCGACTTACCCAAACAAGGTCAGAACACGAAACAGTCATCCATACTCAAGGATCTCAACAAGACAAAGACAGTGTCCAAAGTCAAGTTCAGAAAGAGACAGAAGTACCAGCTACCTTTCCAGAATTCCAAATGATTCAAACGGAGGTAACAATTCAAGCAAATGCATATGAATTCATACTGATATTCATCAACGAAGCATAATAAGAATCAGACAAACAAATTAATCTCTGATTTCAAACCAAGAACCCGACTGAACTCTGCCAACCTTTTTACACAAATTTGTACAGGTTGAAGACGTACATGTCCACCTAAGAATCTGTACCTCAAAATCCCTGAAACACGAAGGAATTCCAATCGCAATAACAAGATCGAAATACATGTTATTCCATTAAGTCGCCGGCACATAAAATACCAACAACTTAACTTTATTCGGCTCAAACAAATAAAATGAATCATTCAATCGACTCCTCAGAGTCGTCCAATTCACAACAGTATAAATCTATATATTCACACTGTAAACTGTTAATGGTTTTGTACTCATAACCACTGAACCCTACAGCAACGTAATATGAAATTGGTTGATAAATCCATCTATGCCATTCATGGCAAACATTCAGAATGAAACAAGTGAAGCAAATCGAATACCCATTTCAAGCAAGGAAATCAATTGGGCCGCTTCGAAACTTTCGAACAGCTTTCACATAGAAATGAAAATGCATACCCAGGAAGTCTTTATCCTTTAATTATTTCAAATAACAGTAGCCAAAAGACCTGTTTCTTCTTACCAGGCTTCCACGAAAATCCATTCACAAAACTTATGGATGAATCTACATTCCCAGCAATAGATAGCAATATACGATTCAATCATGGACTCCACTGAGTCGATACAATAAAGTACAGAGTGTATCTATATTATACACAGTCAACAAGTAATCCCGCTAACACAATAACAAGGAAAACAACTTCCGCTAGGTCGTATAAACTACGGTAACACAACAGTTACCTGTTCCTAACAAAATTAGAAGACAATGAAAACCCAAAAAGTATCATTAAACACTGTCAACAAAACCCACGACAGAGTTTCCAAAGAAGCGATAATACTGATCAATCTTACAGTATTCATCAAAATCATTCCATACAGTTTCCATAACAAGAAACAACGACCACTAAACAAAAACATACAGTGGTCTTATACTACACACAGGTATATTCTAAGGGCTCACGCCAAACAGGCCGAACACTCAAACTTTATAAATAAATACCTCACATGTATAAGCCAGAATGAATACTCAAAGCAAATAGAGCCGAAATTCGATTTCAATAAACACCCATCAAGAGGAAATTGAAAAATCGAACCAGAAGAGATACAGTGCCAAAAATCAAACAAGATCTCCATAGAAAATTCATCTAATTTTCACAAAACATTTGAACAGAGTTGTTCTAATGAAAGCACTTGAAAGACAGCAAGATATTTAAAGGTTAGGGCCTAACATGCCTGTATTTTGATCAAATTTCCGAAGCAGACCACAGGAAGAGCTCAAACTTCCTTTTCTTTTTCCACGATAAAGCGACCAACAAAATTTCGCTGTCTCCATCACATATATATCCTCCATGACAGAGAAAAGAGCTATGGCAGTTCATACTTGCCATGCAACTCAAAGAGAACTGGTGCGAAGAACCAGTAAACAAGCAGAGAGAGAGAGAAGACCGAAAATCGCGACAAACCAAACAAACCTTCAACTTCCCGTTTGCATGCCTTCTCGCGAGTTCCGAGCTCGTCTCCCTAGAACATTGAATGCCATTAAACCAACTTTCCCGCTTAAACTCAACTTCCACCGACCGCCAGAATTGGCGACAGTCCAACTAAAACTCAAGTTCATTTCCAAACTTAGCAAATTGCCACGTCTGCACAGGTTAGCCGCCGCTTAAGCCTCCGCCATGACCTGTCCCTCATCCTTATCCCCAGCATTAATTGCCATAGAAAACGCCGCCCATGGTTCGCACCCCTCCATAGGCCCCTTTACATCCTCCTCAATAGTTAGGTTAGTATCTTAGGTTAGAATTTAGGGTAATACCCCTACTAACCAATTTACACATAGATACTAACTTAGGATATTAACACATAGCCTAGGTCTAGGTTAGATTAACACTAATCTAACCCCTAGGTTAGGTTTTAGTTTTAGGTTACTAACCGTTAATAATTCCAGTTAGGTATAACATTTTATATGCCAAGAAAAGACCTAAAATCATGCATCTCCGAACAGGATTTACTCCTATACAGCCGTTAGGCTACAGGAATATACATGACATAATTATTACTTGGTCCACGCCCGAGACCTTCCGGATATACCTCCATATCGGGAACCAATTCATTTCTCAAGATCAGCTCGAGTCATACTCGACCAGCTTAATAAATGCTTCCATACCTTGCAACTGCTTCAAGGTCCGTGATCTAATTTATCACAAACAGATTTAAAGCATTACTTGGATCAATTCCACATATCCAATTCCGATATTATAGATGAATATCTCTATAATTCATTCCGTGATCAGATTAATATTTAGACACAAAATGAAATAAATAAAAGAGTCTAATCATATTCTGACTCAGTCAAGATCTGCAATCTGCAAGAAATTCAGTATATATCAAGCATGATTTCTGAATCGAGGAACACATCCTTTTACAAGAAATCACATATCAACACTTGAATGCTTAAGAGAAAGTAACAACAGTTCAGGGTGTTACATGCTTCCCTCCTAAAAAGATTCATCGTCCCGATGAATTACATATTAAATTAACCTTCAGGTCAATCAATTTATTAGTACACAAACAATGTGACTACTTCCATATTAAATAGTTCCAGAAATCAATGTCACAACACATTTATTCAACCTGAATAAAGTCTGCCTTCATATGGATTTCATAAATACTTAAAAACAATAAGTTCATAACAGTATTTTATCAACAGATTTCATTCTGTTGCAAAAAGAGAAGGAAAAGCAATTTTCATCTCTTCCAGGTTTTCCCAAGTTGCACTTTCTTCGCTAAACTGGTCCCACTGGACCTTACATTGCTGAATATCACGATTTCTCAAATGCAATTGGCGAGTTTCCAGTACTCTTGTGGGTTTAACCACGATTATTCCTGGGTCTTGGACCTGCAAGGAATTCCAATTTAAAACATGTGACAGATCTGAAACGTATTTCTTAAGCAAAGAAATATGGAAAACATCATGCATACGAGATAAAGCAGGTGGCAATGCTAAACGATAAGCTACAGGATTGATTATTTCGACAATTTCGAAAGGTCCCACAAATCGTGGTGACAACTTGGCAGCCCTGCCAAAAGTTATAGAACTCTTTCTGGGTTTGACACGCAGAAAAACCTTATCACCAAGCTCAAACTTTCTATCAACCCGCTTAAGGTCAGCATAGCTCTTCTGTCTATCCGCTGCTTCCTTTAATCGTTCACGAATCAGCTTAACTTGCTGTTCCATCTCTGTGAGAATCTCTGGTCCAATTACCACTCTATCCTCTACACTGTCCCAACTTACAGGGGTTCTGCACTTTCTTCCATAAAGTGCTTCAAAAGGTGCCATCTTAAGAGATGAGTGATAAGTGTTGTTGTATGCGAACTCAACTAATGGGAGATACTCTTCCCATTTATACTGTTGATCCATGCAATACATTCGCAACATGTCCTCCAACACTTGATTTACCCTCTCAGTTTGCCCATCCGTTTCTGGATGATATGCAGAACTGAAGTTTAGTTTTGTTCCTAGGGCTGCGTTAAGCGTTTGCCAAAACCTTGACATCATTCTAGGATCCCTGTCAGATATAATCAATTCTGGTACACCATGCAATCTGAAAATTTCGTGTACGAACCTCTTGGCCAGCACTGGTGAATCATCCTTTAGATTTCCAGCGATGAAATGAGCTACCTTAGTCAGTTTATCTACAACTACCAGGATAACATCATGTTTATTCCTGGACATAGGTAGTCCTTGTACAAAATCCATGGTTATTACTTGCCATTTGTACTGCGGTATGCTATGAGGATATAACAGTCCAGCAGGGTGCATATGCTCTGCCTTCACCCGCTGACATTCCAGGCAATGAGTCACAAAATTTATCACATCCTTTTTCATACCTTTCCAGAAGTATTGTTGTTTCAAATCAGCTAGCATTTTTGTGATACCTGGGTGTCCAGAGAAAGGTGAATTATGAAATTCAACTAACAACTTCTTTCTCAAATCATTCAGCACAGGTACATATACCCTATTTTCATAACGCAAGATTCCTTCATTATCAAGATGAAAACCTTCATACCTTTTATCTTTAGGTTCTGCAGCAAGCGCTGCTTTTACTTGCTGAAAATATGCATCTGATTCTGAGGCACTTTTTACCTCGTCTTTAAACTGAGTTCTCAAAGTTATAAGAGCAGAAATGTGCCTCCTACGACTTAGAGCATCAGCTACTCTATTCTCCTTCCCTTTGATATAGCTAATATCAAAGTCATATTGTGATAAAAATTCTAACCACCTTCTTTGTCTGGCATTCAAATTGGGCTGAGTAAAAATATATTTCAGTCCCAAGTGATCAGTTTTCAACTCAAAAGGTTTTCCAAGTAAATAGTGTCTCCAGACTTGAAGCGCATGAACAATGGCAGCAAGTTCCAAATCATGAGGGGCATAATTCAGCTCATGTAACTTAAGTTTTCTACTTTCATAAGCTATGACCTGATCATTTTGAAACAAAACACCTCCAAGGCCTTCCCCGAAGCATCTCATTACAACAAAGTAAAATTCCCATTAGGTCTCAGTACAGCCACCAATATAGGTGCAGAGTCAACTGGTCTTTCGGACTTTTGAAAGCCGCTTCGCACTTGTCATTCCACATGAATTTCTTATCCTTCTTCTCGCAATGAAGTTATTGGTGCAAATTACCTTAGAAAAATCCTTTACAAATTTTCTATAGTAACTAGCAAGACCCATGAAGCTTCTTACTTCATGCACATTCTTTGGTGCAGGCCACTCAGTTATTGCCACTATTTTTGAAGGATCTACAGCGATTCCTTCTTTACTTATGACATGACCCAAATAGTGAACTTCTGAATCATAGAAAGAACATTTGGATAACTTACCATACAACTTTCTCTTTCTCAAAATTCCCAAAACTATCTTCAAATGCTCATTGTGCTCCTCAACGCTCTTAGAATAAATGAGAATATCGTCCAAGAATACAAGTACAAACTTGTCCAGGTATTCTTGAAAAATATTGTTCATTAAATTCATAAAGGCTGCAGGTGCATTAGTTAACCCAAAGGCTAGAACTGTGAATTCATAATGTCCGTACCTTGTTCGGAAAGCTGTTTTATGAATATCTTCCTCTTTAATCCTTAACTGATGATAACCAGATCGAAGGTCTATCTTAGAATAAACCGCTGCTCCACGCATCTGATCAAACAGATCATCGATCCTAGGAAGTGGATATCGGTTCTTGATTGTTGCTTTGTTCAACATCCGATAATCAATACACAGCCTTAGTGTTCCATCCTTCTTTTTCACAAATATCACAGGTGCTCCCCAAGGTGAAACACTTGGTCTAATCAATCCTTTAGACAAAAGCTCTTGTAACTGTGCCTTAAGCTCGACTAACTCAGTAGTAGTCATCCGATAAGGCGCCTTGGAAATAGGTTCAGTTCCAGGCTTGATTTCAATGGTAAAATCAAATTCTCTCTTGGGTGGTAACCCTGGTAATTCCTCAGGAAAAACATCCCTGAAACTTTGTAACAGTGGAATTTGCTTCATGTAATCACCATCTTCTTCTGAAGATTCAGATATCTTTACTGCATAAAGAGTACATCCTTTATTCTTAGCCTTTTTAAGCTGCATAGCTGACAGTTTTCTAACTGAAATTTCTCGTTTCACACCTTGAATCTCTGCTGATTCCAGCTGATCATCTAAACATTTTATGTTCTTTTCATAGCAATCTACCTTTGCTTTATGGTCAGATAACCAATTGACACCAATAATAATGTCATATGATCCTAAAGGTGCAACATAGAGATCAACTTCCGTGGAGAAATTAGGTAAATCAAGGACTGCTCCAAAGAGACACATACTCACTGTATGAACAGAATTATTACCATACTCTACAGTCCAAGATTTATCCATTTTCCCAGCTTTTCTTTTAAGTTTAGAAGCAAGTTTATTAGAAATAAAACATTCAGTAGCTCCTGTATCAAAAAGAATAGTGACAGGTATGCCGAATAACTTACCCGGAACTTCTATAGGTGTTGCTTGCTTTTCAGCTTGCTTGTCTGCTACTGCAGCATGTATCTTATGCTGCTGATTACGATCATCCTTTTTCAAAGGACATTGATTCGCATAGTGGTCCTTGCCACAATTGTAGCAGCCTCCTACAGGTCCCTTCTTAGGCTCAGCATTACCTCCAGCCTTGTAATTGTCACGCTGTCCTCCATAGGACTTCTGTCCATTATTATAATTTTTAACAAAATTATCCCTTACATTTCCAGCAGGCTTATTTACTGCTGCTTTCTTGTTGTTTTCTCCTGGAAACTTACTCTTGTTTGCAACTTTTTCCACGGTCCTTTTCTAGGTGCAAGAGAGGTTGAAGAAGGGTTTGTAGTCTTCTTCCGCACTTCCTCCTTATGCGCAGAAATAGCCTTTAATTTCTGTTCTTGCCTTATGGCCTTTTCAACAACTCCTTCCATAGTGGTTGGACTGTGAACATCGACCTCTCCCCCTATCACAGGATTCAATCCCATGATGAATTTTCGTATCCTGAACTTTTCGTCAGTTTGATACTGCGGTACATACTTGAGGAGTTTTGTAAACCGCTCCCAGTATTCAGTTACCGTTAGCTTCCCTTGAGCTAAGTTCTAAAATTCTGTCATTTTCTGATCATAGAAAAGTTGTGGCAGCCACCGTTGCCTAAAATAGCCTTTAAATTGATCCCAAGTAATATTGGTCTCATCAATGTTTAGCTCAGCTTTTCGGCTATCCCACCACGAAGATGCTTCGTGAGAAAGCTGATAGGCTCCCCATATAGCTTTGGTTTCCTCTGAGAAGTTCCTTATTGCAAAGTACTTCTCCATTTCGCTGAGCCAGTTCTCAGCTCCATCTCCTAATGTGGTGCCATCATACTTAGGTGGACTTATCCTTTTTATATCATTAGTGAGTTCTGCTGCCAATCTGGCCTTTTTGTTTTCTGGTTGCACAGGTGCATTCACAGCATTAACATCAACACCCGTGTCGGGGTTGTCCTCAGGAGGTTGCTGATTATTATTATCAGCTTCTTCATCCTCCTCATTTCCCGTCACCTGCTGTTCAAGTACAGCCAAGCGATCTCTTGTGTCCAACAGGGCAGCAAGGATCTCATCCAGTTTCTGGGTTGTCGCCGCTCCTCCTTCAGGTGGAGCATTACTCGCAACGTTTCCCCTTGTTCTAACCATTTTCTGTTACAAGAAAATTCAGGTTTTTATCAGATTATGGACTCAATAGGTCCAAGAGCTGCAACCTTCAGCTCTGATACCAAGATGTAACATCCTCATTTTAGACAATAGAACAAGTCAATTTTTTTTTGATAATTGCATACTGGTTCTAAATACATAATTTAGAACTCACAATTCAAATAACCATTTATATAACAGACAACCATATGCAGCTGTAATGACTCGGAGTACCTCCGATCTATTCATTCCATGACTCGGTAATCTACCGATCTATTCATGCGTAATAAGAGTCGGTGTTTTTATTTAACACATTACTCTTGCGGTTCTCTTCCCTAATCTGGGATTCAGAATGCTCTGTCCAAGGAATCTAACTGAATAATTGTTACCATTATTCATCGGCATCTCATCCCTTAGACTAGGTGAATTAGGACAACGCAATCAAGCACTGCGATACTTTGGCCAAAGATTTGAAACATACTGTTCATGTCTCGTATTCCTTAACGGCATACTCGTCAATCTGGAATACGTCCTTCACCCCATTCATATGTTATATAGAATGTCTTATACTGACTACTGTCAGTCCTTCCTTTCACAACTGAATCACTCGGAGGCAGATTAACAAGGTGATAATGTTATATGGATGCCCACGAGGATTAGGGATATGATGACATACTGGTTCAACCTTGCAGTTCAACCAGTGTGTCATGATACCCCGAATCTCCTAGGCAGCCTTATAACATGACCACGTTCTTAATCGGTCCCAGGGTAACTCGTGCGAAATCAAGTGTAAATCTTAGCGATCAATGCAAAGGGTGTCGCCATAAGTCATCTGCATTGTTGTAACTTCGAGAAGATCCTAATCTTCTCGGAGGTACAACTCTAGCAGTTGACTTATGTCGTCAACCTTTAAATCCGCCTCGAAAAGATCTACCCAATAACAAGCGTTACGCACTTGAGTTTAAATTACTTTTAAAGACTTTTCCCTAAGGTTAGCCTTTCCAAATCCCTGGATTCTTTGTCTTAAGACGACCCTCCTCTATTAAAACCCATTACATGGTAGAGATATTACGGTCAAGTTCCCATCAAGGAGTCATTAGAATACACCTGATTCTAAAGCAACAGAATCGGACAATATCTCATAACCTTTGCTTGAGATTGCCATCCGAACTCCATTTGATTGCCTATCAGTTCTCTTAACTGAAATTTCTCGTTTCACACCTTGAATCTCTGCTGATTCCAGCTGATCATCTAAACATTTTATGTTCTTTTCATAGCAATCTACCTTTGCTTTATGGTCAAATAACCAATTGACACCAATAATAATGTCATATGATCCTAAAGGTGCAACATAGAGATCAACTTCCGTGGAGAAATTAGGTAAATCAAGGACTGCTCCAAAGAGACACATACTCACCGTATGAACAGAATTATTACCATACTCTACAGTCCAAGATTTATCCATTTTCCCAGCTTTTCTTTTAAGTTTAGAAGCAATTTTATTAGAAATAAAACATTCAGTAGCTCCTGTATCAAAAAGAATAGTGACAGTATGCCGAATAACTTACCCGGAACTTCTATAGGTGTTGCTTGCTTTTCACTTGACTTGTCCTCTTTGCGGCATGTATTTTATGTCATTGATTACGATCATCCTTTTTCAAAGGACATTGATTCGCATAGTGGTCCTTGCCACAATTGTAGCAGCCTCCTACAGTCCCTTCTTAGGCTCAAGATACCTCCAAACTTGTAATTGTCACACTGTCCCTCCATAGGACTTCATCTCATTATTATAATTTTTAACAAAATTATCCCTTATATTTCCAGCAGGCTTATTTACTGCTGCTTTCTTATTGTTATCTCCTGGAAACTTACTCTTGTTTCCAAACTTTTTCCACGGTCCTTTTCTGGGTGCAAGAGAGGTTGAAGAAGGGTTTGCAGTCTTCTTCCGCACTTCCTCCTTATGAGTAGAAATAGCCTTTAATTTCTGTTCTTGCCTTATGGCCTTTTCAACAACTCCTTCCATAGTGGTTGGACTGTGAACATCGACCTCTCCCCCTATCACAGGATTCAATCCCATGATGAATTTCCGTATCCTGAACTTTTCGTCAGTTTGATATTGCGGTACATACTTGAGGAGTTTTGTAAACCGCTCCCAGAATTCAATTACCGTTAGCTTCCCTTGAGCTAAGTTCTGAAATTCTGTCATTTTCTGATCATAGAAAAGTTGTGGCAGCCACCGTTGCCTAAAATAGACTTTAAATTGATCCCAAGTAATATTGGTCTCATCAATGTTTAGCTCATCTTTTCGGCTATCCCACCACGAAGATGCTTCGTGAGAAAGCTGATAGGCTCCCCATATAGCTTTAGTTTCCTCTGAGAAGTTCCTTATTGCAAAGTACTTCTCCATTTCGCTGAGCCAGTTCTCAGCTCCATCTCCTAATGTGGTGCCATCATACTTAGGTGGACTTATCCTTTTTATATCATTAGTGAGTTCTGCTGCCAATCTGGCCTTTTTGTTTTCTGGTTGCAAAGGTGCATTCACAGCATTAACATCAACACCCGTGTCGGGGTTGTCCTCAGGAGGTTGCTGATTATTATTATCGCCTTCTTCATCCTCCTCATTTCCCGTCACCTGCTTGTTCAGTACAGCTGACAAGCGATCTCTTGTGTCCAACAGGCAGCAAGGATCTCATCCAGCTTTACGGGTTGTCGCGCTCCTCCTTCAGGTGGAGCATTACTCGCAACGTTTCCCCTTGTTCTAACCATTTTCTGTTACAAGAAAATTCAGGTTTTTATCAGATTATGGACTCAATAGGTCCAAGAGCTGCAACCTTCAGCTCTGATACCAAGATGTAACATCCTCATTTTAGACAATAGAACAAGTCAATTTTTTTTTTTGATAATTGCATACTGGTTCTAAATACATAATTTAGAACTCACAATTCAAATAACCATTTATATAATGCATAACGATATGCACTGTAATGACTCGGAGTACCACCGATCTATTCATTCCATGACTCGGTAATCTACCGATCTATTCATGCGTAATAAGAGTTGGTGTTTTTATTTAACACATTACTCTTGCGGTTCTCTTCCCTAATCTGGGATTCAGAATGCTCTGTCCAAGGAATCTAACTGAATAATTGTTACCATTATTCATCGGCATCTCATCCCTTAGACTAGGTGAATTAGGACAACGCAATCAAGCAGCTTGCGATACTTTGGCCAAAGATTTGAAACATACTGTTCATGTCTCGTATTCCTTAACGACATACTCGCCAATCTGAATACGCCTTCACCCCATTCATATGTTATATAGAATGTCTTATACTTGACTACTCTTATCACCCTTCCTTTCACAACTGAATCACTCGGAGGTAGATTAACAAGGTGATAATGTTATATGGATGCCCACGAGGATTAGGGATATGATGACATACTGGTTCAACCTTGCAGTTCAACCAGTGTGTCATGATACCCAGAATCTCCGAGGCAGTCTTATAACATGACCACGTTCTTAATCGGTCCTGGGGTAACTCGTGCGAAATCAAGTGTAAATCTTAGCGATCAATGCAAAGGGTGTCGCCATAAGTCATCTGCTTTATTGTAACTTCGAGAAGATCCTAATCTTCTCGGAGGTACAACTCTGCAGTTGACTTATGTCGTCAACCTTTAAATCCGCCTCGAAAAGATCTACTCAGTAACAAGCGTTACGCACTTGAGTTTAAATTACTTTTAAAGACTTTTCCCTAAGGTTAGCCTTTCCAAATCCCTGGATTCTTCGTCTTAAGACGACCCTCCTCTATAAAACCCATTACATGGTAGAGGTATTACGGTCAGTTCTCATCAAGGAGTCATTAGAATACACTTGTTTCTAAAGCAACAGAATCGGACAATATCTCATAACCTTTGCTTGAGATTGCCTTCTGAACTCCATTTGTTTGCATATCAGTTCTCTTAATCAAATTTCTCGTTTCACACCTTGAATCTCTGCTGATTCCAAATGATCATCTAAACATTTTATGTTCTTTTCATAAGCAATCTACCTTTGCTTTATGGTCGATAACCAATTGACACCAATAATAATGTCATATGATCCTAAAGGTGCAACATAGAGATCAACTTCCGTGGAGAAATTAGGTAAATCAAGGATCTGCTCCCAAAGAGACACATACTCACCGTATGAACAATTATTACCATACTCTACGCTTCAAGATTTATCCATTTTCCCACTTTTCTTTTAAGTTTAGAAGCAATTTTATTAGAAATAAAACATTCAAGAGCTCTGTATCAAAAAGAATAGTGACAGTATGCCGAATAACTTACCCGAACTTCTATAGGTGTTGCTTGCTTTTCACCTTTTGCTTGTCACATGCATCTTTGCGGCATGTATTTTATCTCATTGATTACGATCATCCTTTTTCAAAGGACATTGATTCGCATAGTGGTCCTTGCCACAATTGTAGCAGCCTCCTACAGGTCCCTTCTTAGGCTCAGCATTACCTCCAGCCTTGTAATTGTCACGCTGTCCTCCATAGGACTTCTGTCCATTATTATAATTTTTAACAAAATTATCCCTTATATTTCCAGCAGGCTTATTTACTGCTGCTTTCTTATTGTTATCTCCTGGAAACTTACTCTTGTTTCCAAACTTTTTCCACGGTCCTTTTCTGGGTGCAAGAGAGGTTGAAGAAGGGTTTGCAGTCTTCTTCCGCACTTCCTCCTTATGCGCAGAAATAGCCTTTAATTTCTGTTCTTGCCTTATGGCCTTTTCAACAACTCCTTCCATAGTGGTTGGACTGTGAACATCGACCTCTCCCCCTATCACAGGATTCAATCCCATGATGAATTTCCGTATCCTGAACTTTTCGTCAGTTTGATACTGCGGTACATACTTGAGGAGTTTTGTAAACCGCTCCCAGTATTCAGTTACCGTTAGCTTCCCTTGAGCTAAGTTCTGAAATTCTGTCATTTTCTGATCATAGAAAAGTTGTGGCAGCCACCGTTGCCTAAAATAGCCTTTAAATTGATCCCAAGTAATATTGGTCTCATCAATGTTTAGCTCAGCTTTTCGGCTATCCCACCATGAAGATTCTTCGTGAGAAAGCTGATAGGCTCCCCATATAGCTTTAGTTTCCTCTGAGAAGTTCCTTATTGCAAAGTACTTCTCCATTTCGCTGAGCCAGTTCTCAGCTCCATCTCCTAATGTGGTGCCATCATACTTAGGTGGACTTATCCTTTTTATATCATTAGTGAGTTCTGCGCTAACTGCCTTTTTGTTTTCTGGTTGCAAAGGTGCATTCACAAAGATTAACATCAACACCCGTGTCGGGGTTGTCCTCAGGAGGTTGCTGATTATTATTATCAGCTTCTTCATCCTCCTCATTTCCCGTCACTGCTGTTCAAGTACAGCCAAGCGATCTCTTGTGTCCAACAGGGCAGCAAGGATCTCATCCAGCTTACGGTTGTTGCCGCTCCTCCTTCAGGTGGAGCATTACTCGCAACGTTTCCCCTTGTTCTAACCATTTTCTGTTACAAGAAAATTCAGGTTTTTATCAGATTATGGACTCAATAGGTCCAAGAGCTGCAACCTTCAGCTCTGATACCAAGATGTAACATCCTCATTTTAGACAATAGAACAAGTCAATTTTTTTTTTTTTGATAATTGCATACTGGTTCTAAATACATAATTTAGAACTCACAATTCAAATAACCATTTATATAACAGACAACCATATGCAGCTGTAATGACTCGGAGTACCTCCGATCTATTCATTCCATGACTCGGTAATCTACCGATCTATTCATGAGTAATAAGAGTCGGTGTTTTTATTTAACACATTACTCTTGCGGTTCTCTTCCCTAATCTGGGATTCAGAATGCTCTGTCCAAGGAATCTAACTGAATAATTGTTACCATTATTCATCGGCATCTCATCCCTTAGACTAGGTGAATTAGGACAACGCAATCAGCAGCTTGCGATACTTTGGCCAAAGATTTGAAACATACTGTTCATGTCTCGTATTCCTTAACGACATACTCGTCAATCTGGAATACGTCCTTCACCCCATTCATATGTTATATAGAATGTCTTATACTGACTACTGTCAGTCCTTCCTTTCACAACTGAATCACTCGGAGGTAGATTAACAAGGTGATAATGTTATATGGATGCCCACGAGGATTAGGGATATGATGACATACTGGTTCAACCTTGCAGTTCAACCAGTGTGTCATGATACCCCAAATCTCCGAGGCGGTCTTATAACATGACCACGTTCTTAATCGGTCCCAGGGTAACTCGTGCGAAATCAAGTGTAAATCTTAGCGATCAATGCAAAGGGTGTCGCCATAAGTCATCTGCATTATTGTAACTTCGAGAAGATCCTAATCTTCTCGGAGGTACAACTCTGCAGTTGACTTATGTCGTCAACCTTTAAATCCGCCTCGAAAAGATCTACTCAATAACAAGCGTTACGCACTTGAGTTTAAATTACTTTTAAAGACTTTTCCCTAAGGTTAGCCTTTCCAAATCCCTGGATTCTTTGTCTTAAGACGACCCTCCTCTATTAAAACCCATTACATGGTAGAGATATTACGGTCAGTTCTCATCAAGGAGTCATTAGAATACACTTGATTCTAAAGCAACAGAATCGGACAATATCTCATAACCTTTGCTTGAGATTGCCATCTGAACTCCATTTGATTGCCTATCAGTTCTCTTAACTGAATTTATATCATACTTTTTAGTTTAAAGATATAAATGATTAAGAATCCAATTTACTATTGTCCTTTCATACTTAGGACTAGGGATTAGTAATTTAATCCAGTTTGTTTAGCGTTCTCTTTTAGGCTCAATTTTAACCTATCTTCTAGAAAGACAATTATTTAATTCCAATATTGCTTTCGCTAGAACAAATTAGAACTACTAAACACTCATAAGAATTTAATCTCATTTACTTACAAGCTTTCATTGTCAATCACAAAAGCATCCATATTATACAATAATAACAATGCCCCTTCGTTACATAAACCGAAGAAGGTCAACTTTCAGAAATAGAATACAACACATAAGTATCAAACACTTATTTCCATTCCTTTCAAAACTATACAATTACATTTTATGCGGCATGAAAGCATACTTGATACAATGCTAACGGAAAAGAAACATCTTTTCACATATAGTACATCTATAAAATCAAGCTGTAATTCATTATAAATCAAATAAACAATCTGATCAGCCTGTCAGATCTGCATTGCTTTTACCTCTTACGGCAACCATCTGCAAAAATAGTCAACATGAGTCAGTTCAATGAACTGAGCATGATAAGCACTAACTTTTAAAACAATTGCAATCCATCAATTGTTTTCATTAAACACCCTGTTTAAATGAGATCAAATATCCAAATAAGTAAACATATTCAGACTATGTCCTTGTAATACAGAATGATTACAATTATGTAACTCTATCATTGTTACAAATAGTCTTATTCACTTTCTAATATTTCATCAAATATTAAAAGAATCAAGGAACGAATGTACACAACAATCATTGAATCCAAAATCACAACATTGGTCAGATCGTTTCATTCTTCCAAAAGGGAACAACATAACAATTCGGAATTCCACCAATATGTTACAAAACAATTTCCCACTGTTAGATAAATATCAACAAGTATTAAATAAAGGAAGAGAAAGAACCTATCCATTCATACTTCCTTTCACATAAGTTCATCACTGTACCGTCCTTAGATATAAAAACATTCAACCAGCATATAAATGAACAGGTTAAACAAGCCACAAGCAAGATCGCTGTTCTAAATCAAGAAATAGAAACACAGCAAAACTCCTGTACAGCAACTAACACATCAACAATTCATGTATCAACCCTAAGCCCAATGCTAGTTCCTTTTACACAGTAAGGCTTTGACACAAGTTGAAAACAAGAAACTACAAGCGTATCGCTGAAAACAACAACCCTATTGCATCAAGCAATTTGAGGTTTCCTAGAGACTATGCTATGTTGACCACACAGTATTTCCAAATCATGCACAGTCAAATCGGACAGATTAAATGGAAAATAACATAGCATACTTATTCTTGCTCAGTCAAAATCGGACTGAAGTAAAAGAAGGGAATACAACCAATCGATCTTTACCTTGGCGCATGCAAGTCTTAGTGTGGTATTCGCGACTTACCCAAACAAGATCAGAACACGAAACAGTCATCCATATTCAAGGATCTCAACACAGTGACAAAGACAGTGTCCAAAGTCAAGTTCAGAAAGAGACAGAAGTACCAGCTACCTTTCCAGAATTCCAAATGATTCAAACGGAGGTAACAATTCAAGCAAAAGCATATGAATTCATACTGTTGTTCATCAACGAAGCATAATAAGAATCAGACGAACAAATTAATCTCTGATTTCAAACCAAGAACCCGACTGAACTCTGCCACCCTTTTTACACAAATTTGTACAGGTTGAAGACGTACATGTCCACCTAAGAATCTGTACCTCAAAATCCCTGAAACACGAAGGTATTCCAATCGCAATAACAAGATCGAAATACATGTTATTCCATTAAGTCGCCGGCACATAAAATACTAACAACTTAACTTTATTCGGCTCAAACAAATAAAATGAATCATTCAATCGACTCCTCAGAGTCGTCCAATTCACAACAGTATAAATCTATATATTCACACTTAAGAACCGTTAATGGTTTTGTACTCATAACCACTTGAACCCTACAAAGAACGTAATGTGAAATTAGTTGATAAATCCATATATGCCATTCATGGCTAACAATCAGAATGAAACAAGTGAAGCAAATCGAATACCCATTTCAAGCAAGGAAATCAATGGGCTGCTTCGAAACTTTCGAACAGCTTTCACATAGAAATGAAAATGCATACACAGGAAGTCTTTATCCTTTAATTATTTCAAATAACAGTAGCCAAAAGCCCTGTTTCGTCTTACCAGGCTTTCACAAAAATCCATTCACAAAACTTATGGATGAATCTACATTCCCAGCAATAGATAGCAATATACGATTCAATCATGGACTCCACTGAGTCGATACAATAAAGTACAGGTGTATCTATATTATACACAGCCACAAGTAATCCCGCTAACACAATAACAAGGAAAACAACTTCCGCTAGGTCGTATAAACTACGGTAACACAACAGTTACCTGTTCCTAACAAAATTAGAAGACAATGAAAGCCCAAAAGTATCATTAAACACTCACAACAAAACTCAAGACAGATTTTCCAACGAAGCGATAATCTCGATCAATCTTACAGTATTCATCAAAATCATTCCATACAGTTTCCATAACAAGAAACAACGACCACTAATCAAAAACATACAGTGGTCTTATACTACACACAGGTATATTCTAAGGGCTCACGCCAAACAGGCCGAACACTCAAACTTTATAAATAAATACCTCACATGTATAAGCCAGAATGAATACTCAAAGCAAATAGAGCCGAAATTCGATTTCAATAAACACCCATCAAGAGGAAATTGAAAAATCGAACCAGAAGAGATACAGTGCCAAAAATCAAACAAGATCTCCATAGAAAATTCATCTAATTTTCACAAAACATTTGAACAGAGTTGTTCTAATGAAAGCACTTGAAAGACAGCAAGATATTTAAAGGTTAGGGCCTAACATGCCTGTATTTTTGATCAAATTTCCGAAGCAGACCACAGGAAGAGCTCAAACTTCCTTTTCTTTTTCCACGATAAAGCGACCAACAAAATTTTGCTGTCTCCATCGCATATATATCCTCCATGACAGAGAAAAGAGCTATGGCAGTTCATACTTGCCATGCAACTCAAAGAGAACTGGTGCGAAGAACCAGTAAACAAGCAGAGAGAGAGAGAAGACCGAAAATCGCGACAAGCCAAACAAACCCCCAAATTTCCGTTTGCATGCCTTCTCGCGAGTTCCGAGCTCGACTTCCGAGAATATTGAATGCCATTAAACCAATTTTCCCGCTTAAACTCAACTTCCACCGACCGCCAGAATTGGCGACAGTCCAACTAAAACTCAAGTTCATTTCCAAACTTAGCAAATTGCCACGTCTGCACAGGTTAGCCGCCGCTTAAGCCTCCGCCATGACCTGTCCCTCATCCTTATCCCCAAAGCATTAATTGCCATAGAAAACGCCGCCCATGGTTCGCACCCCTCCATAGGCCCCTTTACATCCTCCTCAATAGTTAGGTTAGTATCTTAGGTTAGAATTTAGGGTAATACCCATACTAACCAATTTACACATAGATACTAACTTAGGATATTAACACATAGCCTAGGTCTAGGTTAGATTAACACTAATCTAACCCCTAGGTTAGGTTTTAGTTTTAGGTTACTAACCGTTAATAATTCCAGTTAGGTATAACATTTTATATGCCAAGAAAAGACCTAAAATCATGCATCTCCGAACAGGATTTACTCCTATACAGCCGTTAGGCTACAGGAATATACATGACAGAATTATTACTTGGTCCACGTCCGAGACCTTCCAGATATACCTCCATATCGGGAACCAATTCATTTCTCAAGATCAGCCTGAGTCATACTCCTGACCAGCTTAATAAATGCTTCCATACCTTGCAACCTGTTCAAGGTCTGTGATCTAATTTATCACAAACAGATTTAAAGCATTACTTGGATCAATTCCACTGATCCAAGTCTAGATATTATAGATGAATATCTCTATAATTCATTCCGTGATCAGATTAATATTCAGACACAAAATGAAATAAATAAAAGAGTCTAATCATATTCTGACTCAGTCAAGATCTGCAATCTGCAAGAAATTCAGTACATATCAAGCATGATTTCTGAATCGAGGAACACATCCTTTTACAAGAAATCACATATCAACACTTGAATGCTTAAGAGAAAGTAACAACAACAGTTCGGGTGTTACAAGAATACCAAGCGCTTTATCCTTTTTCCTAAGTAAATTCCTATTGGTGAAGTGTAGAGTTTATCTAGTCACTTTGTAAATGATATCAATGATTATTAGAAGCAAAATATTGAAGAAAACAACTCCTAGGGAAGTGAATTCATGGAGGCTTAAGGTAGAGTTTATTGGTTTACACTTCGGGACAACATAGGAAGATTGGGTTCATGCCTTAATCTTCACCTATCGACCATTTAAACTTAATAATTACCTTGATAATGTATTTTTAAGGAGATCTAATTCCTTATAACAATCAATTCACCACTGTTAGGTTCTTGTTTAAGTTTATACTATGAGTATCATTCAAACAAGGTCCAAGGCCCGAACTACTAAAAGTAATTCCATGAAGATTGACTTTCAAACACCATACGAGCCTTGAAAACACCATAAATTTACTTTTAATAAATTTATAACTGATCAAAAAAACATTTGAGATCAATTTCATCTTCTTGCTCCTATCAATTCATAACACAATGTAGGAGAGAGAGAAACTTCTTCACTAAAATGATGAGAACTTTTCAAATAAGCCTCATTTTGGAAAAATTATTTTTACACTGGAATTATAAGACAATGTTATACAAAAATTATCTTATGAATTATTTGAGCAATCCTTCAAATTTTTTTGACACCTAAGAAGCCAGAAAACTCCAAATGCACTTTTCAAGAAGGTAGTTTTGGAAAAACTCAAATAACTCAAAATTCACATTATAGAATCTAATGAAATTTGACATGGAGCATTTAAAGACATCTCTATACACATTCCAAGAGTTGTTTTCCATAATTTTTCATATGAATCCCCGACTAACCTCATTTGCAAGTAATAACAGCTTGGGTTCTCCAAGGCGCTTTGGCTAGAAGTGGTATATTGCTCCATAACCTATTTTTGACTTTCATAGCCTTAGAATAAGTTCATACACCTATTATACACATGATCCTAGCATTTCAATGCTTCATTTTGCACCATAAATACTCACATGACTCACATGTACCTATCGGAAGGCACTACCAATCAACCTTCGTGTCCTTGACTTATTCACTTCACCAATCAACCCTTTTAGCCATCAATGTCACTCCGACATTAATGAAAACACCACTAATAAAAAATAGGGTCCAAAAATAGATAGGTGTATTTGCATATATATATATATATATATATATATATATATATATATATATATGATGTAAATGGGTTGTTGGTTATCGGTTTTTGTTATGCAAAGAGACATCCATTCGAGGGAGTTTCATGGTGGCCGATAATTGAGTACATTGTTAGGATTGGGGTTTTCAGATGATGAGTGGGATGTTCTAGACTATTAAGGAATGAGACATATAGTAAGGATGGGGGATGTGCCCCATAATATACCTATGATCCCAACTTTTTATGAGAGGTGGTGTGTAGATAATTACACCTTTTGGTTACGTACAGGGAGATGACGGTGACTCGGAGGACGTGTATCGCTTATTGTGATTGCCTATCATTCGTGAGAGGGTTTAGGTGATGGTTGTGGATAAAACACAAAGAAATATGAGGGTCGATAGGTGGTATTTTATGGGGACCCGAGTTCATATTGAGGTACACGTTAGCCTAAATTCTATTATGAGATCAAGAGTTCCAGGATTGCGGAAGTTCATTGTCATTGTGATTGCTTCGTCAATTGTAGTGGAGGGTGGTGGTGTAAACATATTGTATAATATGCATGACATTTACCTTTGGATAGAGGAGGATATCACAAGATATGCATGGGAACTATGTGTATTGGCCCATTTGTATAGGGATCTATACATATTTACATAGGAGGAGCATGGGGGTAGTATTAGAGCTACCACATTATTACATTTATGGGCCTATGAGCATATCACAATAATGAAGCCCATTGGTGGGCCATGGGGAGAGTTAGCTAGGCTAGATATGTTTGTTGGGATATGGGTATGTGTTCACAAAGACGAAGATGGATACAAACACCTATAGAGTGATTTTAGATTGTATGGAGCCAGAGATCATGATATAGATGCCATACCGAGACTACAGAGGATGGCCAAAGAATGTAGTAGAGCTACGATGTATTCGAAGACTATGTGGCTAGAGGATCAGTTCCTAGGGGTGACCGAGATATTGAAGTAAGAGTCGATTCTTGACAGTTAGGTATGGCCCAAGATGTGTCCCCAGAGCCATATATATGGGTGAGGGTCATTAGGGCACCGAGGAGAGATAGAGCTAGACCAGGGCCCACAGGAGCACAACTAGTATCTCTTGGGCCATATGATGATGATGTAATGATAGATTTGGATGACATAGGATGTACAGAGGCATACCATGCATTGTGGGCATCACATCGGTGGGTTTTGTTTCCATTTTTGTGGATATAGCAGGATCACCACCAAGTGGAGGACTAGAGGGGAAAGCACATGCCCCTAATAGCGTAGCAATGATAGTAGAATGAGTATTTGTATAGTGATGTTTGTGATTTATTAATGGGTTGATTGATTGTCATTTTTGTCTAATGTGTTGATCTATGTGTGTAGGTGATGTGTATTAGTAATTTATTGTGGACACATCCATTTGCACATTAACATGGAATGTTCCCAATGATGTACTAGCAGGGTGGAGCTATGCTAGAGCGTGTGGATGCTATCGCAGTGTGCATGTGCACTTATTGTATCCATTGGCGCTAGAACCGGTGATGTGTACCATGTTATTGAGAGAGAGGGATAATACGTGGGAGGAGACATAGCGAGCTAGAGAGGCTGCTAGTGGAGGTCCTCTAGCACATGATGTATTTACATGGTTTGTTGAGTTACAGGGTCTCTTCGTAGAGAATTCAAATGAGGTGGCACTATTGCGTAAGAAAGTAGAGAGATATAGGGTCCAAAATTAGTGGCGTAGATTGAACGCGGTGAAGCTTCTAGTTCTAGAGCTCTCATAGTTGTAGCTAGTAATAATGATGATGAGATATGATATGTATTGATGTATTGATGTAGGGGAGTTTCCCCCCAACAATGAGATTTTTGTAATTATGATTTTGATCAATATATATATATATATATATATATACTATTGGTGTATGTTCGTTGTATTTGATGTTTATTGATGTGATGATTGGGACTCGTATCTTGATATATGATGTGTTGATTATTGTTGCTATATGTGATGTTTTGAATATTGTTCGTATTTGTTGAATTGATTTGCAATGCGTAGTTGTTGATGTTGATTAATGAATAATGATTATTAATGTGATCATAGCTAGATAAGTGATGAGATAGTGTATATGATGATAGATGATGTATGTAGTATGATTGTGAAAAAGTGTATTGTATGTATGAATAGAGTTGTGATGAATGATAAAGTAAAAATTAATGATGTGAAATAGTATGTGAATGAGATGGCCATACTAGTGTAGCGAGTTTCATGTTAGCATGATGAAGAGGGGGAAAGAATAACAATGCCCCCAAGCAGTATAGATGATAAGGTTCATTTATATAAGACCCCTCAGCAGTCAAGAATGAACTATAAAGAAAGAGTGCATCATCGGGAAATGATTCAATAGTGTGTATGAGATAGATAGATCAATGAATCATGTAGACAAGAGATATGGTGAGGATTATAATAAATCCCTCAACAATCATGTAAGAACCATAAGAACACAAGTACATCATCGGGGGTAAGGTGATATAAATCACCTACTAAATTCCAAGCCAACATGGAGTGGTGGAAGTATGTGGAGCGTTAGCAACATGAGTGTATGAACCAAATTGAATTCCGATAAGATGATACCAATGATGGGTGATGCAATAGAGATTCCAATGGTGTGGAAGCCAATGTGTAGTAGTAGCATGATGCAAATGGATGAGATGGTGTAGTGGTGGATGGATGAGATGGAGAGCATGCATGAGCAACAACATGTGGTGGTGGATGAATAATGACCTTAGAACTAGAAAAAGGAGACAAATCAACTGGAGAAACAACATACTAGGAGTGGATATATAGACTACTCATGAGAGCGAGAGCCAAAGGAAATGACACCATTATCTTATAATTGTTGCAAGTGATCATGAAGGGTGCAACAATCATTTTCATGATGGCCATTAATACGATGATAGTTGCAGATAAGGTCTATCATGCTTTGGCATTGCAAGTGATGAGGTGGATGATGTTGATTAGAAGGTAAGTGAATCAAATGCTTGTCAAGCAAGGTATGCAACACATCATGAGGTCTAGCATGATGAGAAAAGTGTAATGGATCCTGTGAAACAAGTGTAGAAATCTAAGGTGTAGTCTGATGTGGAGGAGGAGATGAAGGACACTTATGCAATGGAGAAGACTGAACTTTCTTGTGAGGTGGAGGAGATGGAGACCATGGAGGACACTCAATAGATGGGAGTGGAGAAGAACTAGATGATGCAGCAATAGTAATGATAGGAGGAGGATCTATAACATGTGCAACAATGAGATATTTTTCTAGATCAATGACCTTATAACATAAGAGTGTGAATGATTCACATGTGTCATATTGTAAGCACTCTTTTAAAGAAGGAATCAAGCCACGACAAAAGATAAATTACTTTTCTAAGTCAATGGGCTGAAAGAATAACTGATGCATGCAAGCATTGAATTGCAAAATGTAATCAATGATAGGTTTTGTTTTTCCTTGATGTAAGCTAGGTAAATAATCATGTGTGACTCTAGGACCATTGTTAAGGATAAAGTGTTGAAGGAAGGCCTCTTCCATTTCACAATAGGTACTAATATATCCAAAGGGTAAATGTGTGTACCATTAGAGAGCGTCATTAGTAAGACTATGGTGAAAATATTTTAGCAATAATCGATCATTAGAATAAGAATCCATAGCTAAATGATAATTCTTAAGATGTAAATATGGATTTCCAGTTCCATCAAAGAATGAAAATGTAGGCATAATGAAATCCTTAAGGAATGTTGTATTGTGAACATTTTTGGAATAAGGTTTCCATGCAAAGAATTGTTATCGATAAAAGCATAATAAGATTTGATTTCAAGTGTGAGAGATTAGACTGAGATTATAATTTACCAACAACATGCATGAGTGATAAAATATCTTGTGATGGAATAGTAGGAGATGTAGATGGTGTATTGAGCGGTTGTATCTTGCCATTATGAGTGATCATAGGGATGTTAAGAGAAGAATTATAAGATACCAATGCTAAGGGCACACTAAATATAGGTGTTGAAGAAGTAATAGGTGGTGAAGTAGTAGGAATATTATTGGAGGTGTTATTAGGATATGATGTAATAAAAGGGGACAAATCATGTGTGTTACTAGAGACAATCCCATAAGGATATGAAATTGAAGTATAAAATTCACATCAAATAGTATGCAAAGAAGTATAATCATTACTATCATGTGCCTAATCAATATCAAACAAAGATTCAGATACAAGGATGTCATTAAGTGTATCATCAACATATAATGGAGTAGGAGAACTAGTATGTGATGCATTATTAGAAATATTTTCAGAAATGGAAGGAGTATGAGATGTAGCTATAGAATCATCTGGACTAGTATGAGAAACAACATCATGTACATGTGTATTTTCATCCTATTTAATTGTTAAAGCATTATCATCGAGATTAACCATAAATTTGAGAATAGCATCATCTAGAGTCTTAGTAGAAATAGAAGAAGGTGGAGTGTGGCTAACTGAATAACAAGGTCTACAACTAGAAAATATTTCCGGATCAAAAACAATGCTAATGGTATAATGATAAAATCTAGTAGGCACATTGCATTCATGAGATAACAGTTGTCTTTGAGTATCATCTGGAAGAACAATGTTGCGATATAGAGCACTAAGTTCAGCTATGGTTGCCTCATTATAGATAGGATTAACACTCACATGAGGCATGACTAACCTAGAAGGAGAAGAGTTATCCTTAGCCATTAGGGTTTTAGTGGATCCTAGGGAAAGTAGTTCTAAGCTATGGGTTCACCAAAATGATTTAATAAAATATGAATATTTTATTAAAATTTGAATGCAAATATCTACTATAAATGATGTACAATATAATACAAATGGTAAAAATTATTTAATTTTAATTATGAAAGGAAATGAGAGGGTTAAGGTACTTATCTTAATTAGGCTTATCTCGAAGTGAGTCTAGACTGGAGAATATGATGAAACAAAAACACAGACCGTCACAATGAACCTTAGAAAATGCAAAAAGGTAGAAATGGCTAGACATATGCACCTAGAGTAGGACATAGGTGTACTGTGGGTTCTCAAGACCTTTGTGAGATCTCTCGGAGCTCGAGAAGAGGTCAAAACCTAGTTCCAATATGGTTGCTAGGTATTTGTACTTATTCTCCTTTTCTATCCTATATGTCGCGCTTGGATCTCTAAGGTACCTATAAACCTGCACAAAAATATCCTCTTACAAAACCCTCAAAAAGACATCAAATCCTAAAAAGAAATATGAAAAATGAGGGGTCAGACTATCCTCAACTATCACAATGGTGAAATTACAACTGAGCACTGCACTACATCTCAGACCCAATGTAGTTATATGTGCTTGTGTGTGCAATAGTGCTCCTAGGTCTCCCTCGTGCCAATGACACCAAGATAGTGAGTGGTAGCTAGATAAAATGAAAATGTGTGGATGGAATAGAATGAACTCCCCTTCCTATGCAGTGTGTATGTAGAATAATGTGCCCAAATGCAGTCCCTTGAGATATGTAGATAGATATCCCTTGATAATAATTGTCTTCCCTTATTATGGTATGTATGTTGTGTTTATATAGGGATATTTTGCTTGAATTTTGACACTAATGACCTGACATGCCGACTAGTGCCTCTGGATATGAGTAGGAAAACCAAAAATATAGACCTCGAATGTTAAAAATAAGATCAAACATAAAGAATACATGGGTTCTCATGATGGACAGGAGCGCTTGGTGCTAGTGTTTAGTCCTAGGTGCTAGTGTCCGAAGATAAGTGACCAAAAATGAGTGAAAACTGCGAGACAGGGACCCCGTGACCTAGCGAATCGTGTGTGTATAAGTGACAAGTGTGAAAGATAAAATCAATATAAATCAACAAGACAAACAAATTGACTATGGAGTGAATACTTTTCTTATGCAAAATCCATATATAAAACAACATAATTGGTGGTATAGTAAATAGTAGTAAGTGCATGATATTTTTCTACACCTTTTAGCCCAACTCTATCCATCTATAGAATATCATTCAACTCATGAAGCTCTATTTATTACCTCCCCAGGGATCAAACTATCCTCATCTATAAAACTATGCAAGTGTTAGGTCATGTTCCTTCATTTCATATCACGTGGATGAGTTAGCATTATCAAATTTGCCTCAAGTTCCTCCTTTAGTGATTATTACCTTCATTTGCATTCATCTAAGCTCATGACAAGCTTTCCTAGAAATTATTATTGCTTAATGATCCTCAATTTTCTTAATAGGGTCTTCTTATCATCAAAGATACTTGTTTAAGAAACACCGCTAGCTCCCCATGTTTGAAGCAATATTCTCATACCTGTAACTTGCAATTGACTCCTCTCTCGAGCTTAGAAGGTCTTAAAAAACATGCAAGATTAGCCTTAATTAATCAAATTAGTTTGTACAATGCTTGAGAAATATTTACACTCCTCTTATCATACCAAAACAACTATCAAGTCAGTTGAAATTATAAGAAATTTTCACTTTGACTTCCTTTTGCAAGAATTTCTCTTTAACCTTCTTAAGAACAATGCTCTTAGTGAAGTAGAGTTTGGAGAGTTTCATACATACCCATAACAAACCAAGACCACATTTGAGTACACATTATGCTTCTTTAGGTGTGTGTTCAAAATTTTGGCTCAACTTCCAATGTAGACGCCTCTTTCTTACTACTTCTCCATTTAGGCTTAATTCTTCCTATTAGCCCACAAAGATGAAATTTTGGCATATATTTTTATACAAATGTTTATTTAAGAAACCAATCACTATTTGAAGTACCCATTTTACCAAATTATCAGTGTACAATGTTTGAAAATTACTCTCTTAAAAATATCCTTGAATTTCACCATCATCGCCTTCTTATTAGGTCTTGGAGGAAGCTACAGGCCTAGATTCTCGAATGTCACAAATCTGTGGCCTTTTTATGTAGTTATAACTCATGAAAATTTTATATTATATGATCTTAAAGAATTGAGATACTATCTTGAAAATTTCAAACCCTAGTTTTGAGTTTAAGTGCTTTAGACCTCGTTTTTCTATCAAACCCTTGGAGGGTTTTATACAGAGCCCGGGTATGGATATTTTCACACCAAAATGATTAAACTTGTTTTCAAATCCTCTAACATCCTTTACTAGGTTTTTACTCTAATTTATTATCTTCCAAACTTGTTAGTAGGGTTGCACATTTCATTCCCTTGGGAAAACAATGCAGTTTTACCTACTCTACCCTCGGAACAAGGTATTCAATGTTTTTTCCAGGTTTACCATATCAATATTGCTTTCACCTTTGTTTGTTAACCTCCACCGAGGATTGATTCAAGATATTATAAGAATTAAGCACTTATTGATCCTTCAAATCCTCCTCTAGGATACTTAGGTATTCAAAATACACCTCAAACATGTTCGCAGAGCTAATTCCTTCAACATACACTCACTAAATGATTTACACTACTGTTTATCACTTTGAGAGAATTCAATATTGGTCTTTATAGATCTAGTCCTTATGATTATATCATAGGTGCACTAATCTTGAATTTTTGCACTATCATTCTTGAAATAACCTTGGTCTACCTTAAAAATTATGATGGAGTCTTACACACTTTGAAATCATACCACACAATCAATAACATATTTGCAATGCGGTGAATACCAACCTGGAAGGATTGTTGGAAAGCACAACTACTTCAATTCAAGCCATGAAAGAGATATGCATTCATTTATACACCCTTTGAGAAGAATAAAAACTTTGATATTTGTTAAACACAAGTTTTAAGATATGGTCATGAGCATATAGGGTTTCACGTAGACAAACCCTTCTTTAGTGTATTTTTACTCATTTTAGACTCTTTTGCAAGACTCAGAGATGTCTTCCACACAAGTTATGATCATGATAGTTTGATGAGTTTAGAAATCACACTCAACTTTACTAGTTGACCTCAAGATCTTAGTATATTCTTTTGAGATCTTGGTTGACCTTTCTAAACTCATCTTGATAGAGCATTGTTACATAATTTCATTTGTTCTCAATTTCATAATACACTAAATACTTCCTGAACTAATGAGGTATAGTTAGTACTCCAAATTTTTCTTATAATTCCCTTAAAAACTATTACACAATCCTCTAAGAAGCCTTGAGTGGTTATGACTGTATATCTCTTTCCTCATGAATCCCGATATACTTGATATGCTTTGATAGAGTGATGATCATGAACATTTTTAAAGAAGACATCAATTTTTTCACTTGAAACTTGTGAGAATTTTCCTCTTTCATGACCAACTATTTCTTTCAACACCTTATGGAAGAACTTATTTGTTTAGTATGAGACTAGATACTAGCTTCTTATAATTTCAATGAGACTAATTCTTCTTAGAAGGAAACTACATTCCTTGTACTATCACAATAGGTACTTACAGAATTTTCAATGATAGGACACATACTTAAGACACAAGTATTCTTGGTGGAAGACATTGGCATATCCTTTTAGCTCCTTTCATTACTCTAACCTATATGACTAGGTATATATCACATAATCATCATGAAAAACTTGAATCAATCTTGTTGGACTAATTTGGGAGCATACTTGACAAGTCATACAAGTCATGAAGACACTTTCTTAGAAAAATAACCATGATATTAAAAATTATTTACATAGATAAGACATGTTTAACAACCTTAAGAGAGGGAAAACATCCATACCTTGGCTCATTCACATAAGTGCAATATTGTATAGACTTTTATTAATTATTACTGATGATAAGAACTTCAAGAATGATCCATGCTTCCTTCAGATAGTTCATGTCTCCTAGAAGCCTAGAGGAGACACATAATGCTTGTAGGTTCACTTAAAATAGTATGAAGTCATCAAAAGAACTTGATGACTCAATCTTTTCTCTTTTAGCCTTTGACACATTCTCATTCTTCTTGAATGTCTTGTTAGATATGATAATTTCATTTCCTAAGTCTTCCTCTTCTAATTGAATGCATGATAAAGATACATAATGAGATTCATTCACTTGCTTTCTCCTAACTATGAATGAAGTTTCTTCATGACTGGAACTTGGCTTGCTCTCAACTTTCTCGATCTGATCACCACCTTCTAATATCTTGCTTGAGTTGGTATCTCCCATGATTATCTCTGACACACTCTTAGGATTGGTTTTCACTTTGTATACCTTATTATTTTTCTCTTTGAATGTTTGGGATCTATTGTTATGCCTAGGAGGTTGATTTTGATAACAATGCTTTGCAAAGTGTCCAAGTTTATGACAATTGAAACACATAACTTGATTCTTGCTTCTATATGGATGTGGACTGAGATTCCAACTATACTTATCATTCTCATGACCATAACACTTACTAGAAACATGTCCAACCCTATTACAATTATAACATACTATCTTATTCATACCTCTTGAGTTTTTGTTCTCTAAAACTAATTGCATGGTTCCTAAAAGCAGTATTGAGCTATGTGACCTTTCTCTTTACAATTGAAGCACACTCTATTCCTTTTTTCTCATCTCTACTATCCCTCCATGGATGGTCATCTATGACATGCTTCTTGCATTCCTTAGCTCTATGTCCAAAATTATGACAAGAAAAGAAATAACCATTAAAGGTTCTTTCATACCTGGATGCATTTGGTTTCCTAATTGATTTAGGCCTTCTTGAATTTGTCTCCTTGGTCATATTTATGTTTGTTTATCTTCTTGGACTATCCTTATCATCTTCATACTTCTTTATATGTTTTTCTTTAAAGCCTAGTCTGTCTTGTCATCTGCTACCTTTTGACTATCTAGAATTCCATTAAGAGCTTCATATTTTTTTCCATATTTTCATACATCTTCAACCTTTGTTTTGATTCTCCTAGTTCAATTTTCAATTATATCAATTCCTCTTCATATCTCATGAAAGTGTGTTCTTTGATATTAAGGGTTATGTCACTTTGTCAACTTGATACTTCAACTCTATATTAAATTTGAGGTACTCTTATTCTTTGAATTTTAGAGAGGTTAAGATCAACTCCAATTAGGATTCAAGTTCTTTGAGTCCATCTTCATGTCCTTCATATTTATTTTTCTTCCTTTCCCGATCTGAAAACGTAAGTTAAAAATTATAACTCAAAACATTCACAAGGACCCAGGACTAAAAATCAACTTTGCGGAATTAAATTGACTTAATCCTATATATCGGTTCACTTTCTGAAGTGGGTTATGGATACTAAAATTTATTACATTCAATCCATTCTTCAGATTTAGCAATGAAAATTATTAATCAAATATATATTTTTATCTAATTAAAAGCTTCATGAAAAATTGTAAAAAGACTCTCAAGATGACAGAATTTGATTACGGAGTTCAAATTGCCTACGTCTCTGGGTTTGTTCAGAACTGATTTATAACCAATGAAATAATTACAAGTCTATAAATCTTTCCTAGTTACAAATAAAGGAACTATAACCGCAATTAAAATGAAACGGAATTTCGAAAGACAAGAGTGATAATAACGCTTGACTTCCACCTTACCAAATTCATCAACGATTAAAATAAGCTCCTTTTCACAGGGGTCTAAGAATCATTCTGTTTGCTCACTTTCAGTACATTGGTCACCTATTAACAAATAATAATAGGCCTTTGTAATTATAACCTAACAAATAATAGGCCTAAATGCAAAATATTACAAATAATGCCTTAAACAATATTAAGGACTTTTTCTTCTAAAAATAGCTAAAAATATATTTTATACCACACAATAATGCCTCTACTAAATCTCGAATAGCTTAGGCCTCTATGCATGTTGAATGGGAGAAAGGCTCTTTATATATCCTTAAATGTCCAAAGAAGTTGTATATAGGGCTTATCGCCCTTATCTTATCCCAACCACCTATATAGGTGGATTGGTTAGTCTGCTTTGTTGTAAGGGTGAAGTCGGGGATCAAATCCCACCTCCCACATAGCTCAACCATGTATGTTAATGGCGGTGGTTTTATTTGGGTTGCCATGGGGATAAATACCACATGGTCGGTGTAAAAGGTGGGGAGTCGGTTTAATAATTGACCCGCCCACCAATTTAGATGTGGTTTCAGCCACGTTCGCTCCTTTTGTTTGGGCCTCCCGTTGGTCACCGAGTTGGATGTTGTGGGTCTTCCGGTTATGTGGCTCCATCGCGAGTTGTTGGTTGCCGAGCTGTTTGGATTGGTGAGTCTATTTGACCACCATAAATTGTGTCGAGTTGTAATTCCACTACGTGGAAAGTTGGAGGTAGATGCATTCAAGTTGTCCACTGAGGTAAATGGGACAATATAGATATCCCATGCATTGTTTTATCCACTCCATCCAAATAGGCTTAGGCTGAGCGATCGAAAACATTAGATTAATGTGGAAATATGAAACCAATTCGGTGGGGAGATGATCACCCCACCGAGCTAATAAAATAGCTCACCCGAGATGATTATCCACCTAAAATGCACTTGCAACATATAGTCCACTCATTGAATCTTGATAGTAAAATCAAACTCGTGGTAGCAAGCCATGTGGTAGCTTGAGAACCTACCATGTCAGTGATAATAAAATAGTCCTAATGGCAACCGAGATCCCTTTCATTATAAAAGATGATCCTCTTGCTCTTGCGACCAACTTCTCACTCGTCGAAGACTGGAGGATGCAACCAACTCGAACAACCCTTAATTTTATTTTTTTACTTTTTTTCCATTCGGTGGTAATTCATCAGATTGACCTAGTCCCACCTAGGGTTGACCACAACTTTGACCATCTCAACCGGAGCATATGTTCTCTTATCCACACATTCTAATATATGTTGGAAATCTATTAGAAGTCTCTTTTGTATTAACTGGGTTGCAGACAATTCTAGGAAGATCTAAAGATCCAAAATTTCCTCTAGATCATTCCTCCCCAATGGAAAAGGCTCTTTGTCCCAAAAAAAGATTACTGGAACATTTTTCCATCCTATCCTGAATATGAATATTTTTGGTCACATCATAAGTTGAATTATTCTCACTTCGACAACTTGATTCTGATCTTGGCCCTATGGGTTATGGTCCAACCATGCTTTAGAAAACCTCAATGCCTCTCGCTTTACGGTGCTAAGTCTCTTTCAAGACCTCAATGCTTTTGGTGTGCAGTGCTAATTCCTCTTATAAACCTCAATGCTTCCACTTTATAGTGCTAAGTCCTCTTCTAGACCTCAACGCTTACGCTTTACGGTCTAAGTCCTCTTCCAGACCTCAACGCCTCTATTGTGCAGTGTTAATTCCTCTTCTAGACCTCAACACTTCTATTGTGAAATGCTAATTCCTCTTCCGGACCTCAATACTTCACATTTGTGTAGTGCCAACTCCTTTTCCAGACCTCAACAATTCCGTTTTGCAGTGCTAAGTATTCTTCTAGACCTCAACGCCTCCGCTTTACAGTGTTAAGTCGATGATTAACTACCATTCGGATGTACAATTATAAATCCTTGACACCAAATGACGTTCCAAGATAATCTCTTGCAAGCTCTTATTGTTGACATAAATTATCAGGTACCACTCTATTGTATGACCATAATGGCCTTCACACATAATGAAGATCTGACCCGATGTTGAATGCCAATGGTAATCAACTACCATCATGTTGCATGGTCATAATGACACAATAGAGAATGAATATCTGAATTGATACTTGTGAGCTCAACTATCTGCACAAATGGCTAAAAATATCCAAGCTTATAAATATGAGTTAAATCATGTTTCAAGTTGTAACATGCACTCAAAAGCTGATTAGGAGATGTAAATGGAGTAATCCAAATTTTAAATGTGAGAAAAATGCTGAGTATGGTAAACATGTCCCTCAATTGTCCTCACTAAATCTAAACTCCAAAAAGTGTTTGTCTCCTCCTGCTAGACAATAACTCAACAAGGAAAAAATATATTGCATAATAATAGCCCTCAAGGGGTTCACAATGCAAGTAAAAAAATGAGTACAAACATTGCCCAAAAATTTGGGTCTTTTATTATTGTGCCATAATTAGTTAGATGTATACAAACATTTCCCACATAGGGTCTTATTTATACATTCTACCTAGCACAATATTTTTTGGTTTTATTATAATAAGAGCAATAAATAATGCTTGAAATCCATTTACAATAGTTGAACAGAAATTCAACTTTATTCACCGTAGATTTCTTACCAGCTAGAATCTTTAGTGTGGGCCTAAGCATCCTTAATAGGTTCCCTCTAGACCGTCATGTGATCTCTCCTCTGCATAAGGATCCTGATGATCTGCTAGAATGTAGGAGACCTCTGCTTCAGGATTTGGGTGATCCACATTGACATATGAGCTTGACTCTGTCTCCTGAGCTAGATGCTCTGCTGGAATATGTGTGACCTCTGCAAGAGATTCTAGCTAAGATGCTAGAGCATATGAGTTAGTAGTGCTTCTATTGTATATAGGTGCAAAATGAATTACACATCCCATCTCAAACTCCACAATCCAACTGTGACAAAGCCAAAGCTAGACTCCATTCTGACCATTGGTCATATTGCCTTGCTTAGAAATGCTGCATGGTAGAAGTTTCCCAAATCCACTCTGCCCACCTCCAAGGGTACAATGTCAAGTGTATCTGTATTAACGAAACTCCCCCAAAGATGAAGCTCATAGTGTAGAATTATAGGGCCAATCCATGTAGAACACCATCTTCTGTGTTGACTGTCTTGGCATGAGGAAGTGGCATAGTCATCAACCGCAGTCTATGTACAACATCCATAGTCACATAGCCTACCTCGATAGTCCAATCGAGAATAATAGTGACTGGCTTCCCTCGAGAGATCACTAGAATGTTCTGTCTCGAGGCACCCATGTGTCATAACATGATATCTAGATGCATTGATTGTATCGATCCCCGAAGTCGATGCTTGTCTAGAGTTGGGTACAGAAATAGCCTTTCCATTTCCTTTCTGTTGCATCCATGTCGACCTCTTCTCTGGGTATAAGTCCCAACACTTTTTAGTTTCATGTTCCAAACCACAATGGCCACACATGACTGGTTCTGGTGCAGGTGTGATTTCAATACGACATTTCCATAGTTGGATTGCTTTGATTACCCTTCTAGGAGTATCAATGCTTTTCTGCATCTCCATAAGGTGTTGTTTCTACTTATCTTTGTCGATCCCTCATACGAGCAAGGTGAGTATGCAAATCCACAATCTAGCGTGCATGAAACTCCATCTGATGATCTTGCTCCTAGTGACAAGTTATCATGACTCATACCATTGTGCCTAATAAGGCCAACATAATGGAAATTGGAATAAAAGATATAGATATCTCATTTGCAAAGACACTCTATTATACTTGCTCTAATACCAAAACTTGATCCAAAAATGTAAGTTAAAAATTCTAACTCAAAATGTTCACAAGGACCCAGGACTAAAAATCAACTTTACGGAATTAAATTGACTTAATCCTGTATATCGGTTCACTTTCTGAAGTGGGTTATGGATACTAAAATTTATTACATTTAATCCATTCTTCCGATTTAACAATGAAAATGCTTAATCAAATATATTTTTTTATCTGATTAAAAGCTTCATGAAAAATCATAAAAAGACTCCCAAGATGACATAATTTGAATACGAGTTTGAAAATTTCCTACATCTCCGGGTTCATTCAGAATCGATTTATAACCAATGAAATAATTAAAAGTCTAGAAATATTTCCTAGTTACAAAAAAAAAGAAACTATACCTGTAATTAAAATGAAATGAAAATTTGAAAGATAAGAGCAATAATAACACTCGACTTCCACCTTACCAAATTCATCAATGATTAAAATAAGCTCCTTTTCACAGTGGTCTAGGAATCCTTCTGCTTTCTCTCTTTTAGTACATCGGTCACCTATTAACAAATAATAATAGGCCTTTGCAATTATAACCTAACAAATAATAGGCCTAAATGAAAAATATTACAAATAATGCCTTAAACAATATTAAGGACTTTTGTTTCTAAAAATAGCTAAAAACTATTTTATACCACACAATAATGCCTCTGTTAAATCTCGAATAGCTTGGGCCTCTATCTATGTTGAATGAGAGAAAGGCCCTTTATATAGCCTTAAAAGTCCGAAGAAATTATATATAGGACTTATCACCCTTATCTTATCCCAACCGCCTATATAGGTGGGTTGGTTAGTCTACTTTGTTATAAGGGTGAAGTCGGGGATCAAATCCCACCTCCCACATAGCTCAGCCATGTTTGTTAATGGTGGTGGTTTTTATTTGGGTCGCCATGGGGGATAAATCCCACATGGTCGGTGTGAAAGGTGGGGAGTCGGTTTAATAACCAACCGACCCACCACTTTAGACATGGATTTGGCCACATTCACTCCTTTATTTTGGGCCTCCCATTGGTCACCAAGTTGGATGTTGTGGGTCCTCTGGGTTATGTGGCTCCATCGTGAGTTGTTGGTTGCCGAGCTATTTGGATTGGTGGGTCTGCATTTGATATGCGTGCATTGTGTTTAGTTGGTAATGCCACTACGTGGTGAGTTGGAGGTAAATGCATTCAAGTTGTCCACCGAGGTAAATGGGATAATATAGATCCCCATGAATTGTTTGATCCACTCCATCCAAATAGGCTTAGGCCGAGCCGAGTTGGAAATATTAGATCAATGTGGAAATATGACACTAACTCGGTGGGGGCTGATCACCCCATTGAGCTAATAAAATAGCTCTCCTTAGCTGATTATCTACCTAAAATTCACTTGGAACATATATTCCACTTATCGACTCTCGATAGTGAAATCGAACATGTGGTAGCAAGCCACATGGTAGCTTGAGGACCCACCACATCGGTGATAATAAAATAGTCGTAACGGTGGTCGGGCTCCCTTTCGTTATAAACATTGAGCCTCTTTCTCTTGTGACCAACTTCTCGCTCATCAAAGCATGGAGGTTGTAACCAACTTGAACAACCCTTCATATTTTTTGTTTCTTTTCACCATTCGGTTGTAATTCATCAATTGTCCTGGTCCCACATAGGGTTGATCAAAACTTTGACTAGCTACACCGGAGCATACGTTCTCCGATCCGCATATTCCAATATGCATTGGAAAGCTATCGGAAGATTCTTCCATACTAATTGGGTTGCAGAGAATTTGGGGAAGATCTGAAAGATCCAACATTTCCTCTGGATCATTTCCTCAAGAATATTGATTTTATCTTCATATTCTTTCACCATTATCTTCAATTTGTGGTTCTTTCTTCTTTGGTGTTTCAATTCCTCCAGGAACTTATCAATTCTGCTTCAAGATTTACTTCAACATCATCTTCATCTGAAATTTCATCTTCACTGAGATACTTATCTCTTGATATTCTTCCAAAGATTATCTCCATAGCCATGCTTGTGTTTCAAGGATCTCCTCCAAGTTGTTAAACTTGATCCAAGAGGACCAGGCTCTGATACCAATTGTTGGAAATTATAGGCACTAAGATGGGGGTGAATCATTGGTAATTAAAACTTTGAGATATAATTCAATTTCCTTTTATTTTTTATGATAAAACAACAACAAAATTCACAAGCAATAATCATGAGAACACATAGAGAGAAAATATTTAATCTGGGAAACCATTAAATGGAGAAAACCCCATTGAAACCAATGCACTAGCTTGGACAATTTTCCTTGTAAACATTATACATATTTCATTTTTGAGCATCCACTCAACTTGAAGCTACAACTTCAATATTTAGTCAAGCCGTCACTTGACCTTCTTCAAGCCACCGCTTACTTGGAAGCCACAACTTCAAAAACTTCATTCAATCTTCTACTTGATCTTCTGTAAGCTACAAATTACAAGGAAAATTTAACTCCATGTCTACTAAGCCACCACTTAGTATTCTACATGGTTTTGATCGCTCTTAATTGGTTATCTCACACAACAATTTTTGACCACTAGATCAAATCTTATATCTTCTCATTCCACTCTCTTCATTTGTTGCAAACACTATTTCACAAGGCTTCTCTCATATACATACTCTTGTCATGATTCTCACCTTGAATAATCCTCTCAATCACTCACTCTCTCAAGTGTTCATCCTATTGAAAAATTTAAATCATCAAGACATTACATATACCCTATGTTTGGAAATATTACTACTCCTTTAACTTGAAATAACTAAGCAAGAAAATAGAAATATACCAACCTCGGTAGCGATACCCGTTGATGTTTGATCGACAATGCTTGATGTTGCGCTCTGTGAAATATGTACAAGATCCTTCCCTATGAGGAAACTGCGATCAAAGACACTACACAAAAATGATTAGAAAGATGGATAAGATAGTTGCTTGGAAAAGGCCGATTCCGGAGAATCCAAAGGGATTCCTTGAAGGACGTCAAATTGCTATTTAAACAATTAAGTGGATAAAAATATGTAAATGACACATGATAGATTGATATAAGATAGATAAATGACAAATGAAAAACTAATACAAAGTAGATAAAAGATAGATAAGAGATGGATAAGAGACAGATTACGGCATATTATGGCTCTAACTCAAGCTCGAAAGGCTAGTCATGTTCAACCTTGTATGCAACCCAAACATCAAATTGGATGAGTATGTATTCAAAGTACGTGAACCAGTAGTCTTCTACTACTTGACGGATTTCCTGAGTGAACTCAAAAATGTTCTCCAATTTGTCTAAAGGAGCGTGATGGATGACGTACAAAGTCAAATCATGCAAGATATCATATTGTTCCCAGTAGAAAGGGTGTCAAACTATCGACAAGGAATGGATGTTGGTAATTTCATGGGATGGGCCACCAATTTCTATCTAACATTGATCCATTCTTAGAAAAATGTTAGTAATAAAAGGATTGATATGACGAGATAGAGAACAATGAATGAAAATTGATAAAAATTGGAGAAAGGTAAAAATGACAGGGAATCACTGGGTGATTGGGCCAATAGTTGGTAATTTTGGTGAGTTGTGATGATTAATGAATTCAAATGTTTGATGATTTAAATTGACATTTCATTATTACGAGATACTTAGAAATGATGTAAAATTGATGAATAAGCAGATAAGGAATACTTGGATGTTGGTATGGAGCTAAAAGAAACCTCAAACCTCATTGAAGGGTGATCTAGATGATTGATGCACGGTTACAAAGTTGAATGATGAAAAGCCCATCCACAAAATGCTACAAAAATGGATTGAAAATGTTTGATGATTGTTGATAATGTTGCAAAGTGATGACTCAAAGGCTCTAGTACTCAGTGATGATGTGCAGGATGTTGTGAAACCAAATGGAAAGCAAAAACTCATGAACTAAAGTTTAGGATCCCTAAAAGAAGCTGCAAAACTGGTATAAATAATCACTTTGGAGATTACCTGAATCACCGTCAATTTTGGGTTGTTTAAGTTTTGTTTGGAAAATGGTTGAAAAAACTTCTAAAACAAGGCTTTTTGTTTTGGATTTTAGGTGCTGATTTGTTAGGTGGTTGGGTACGTCCCGAGTTTGTTGAGGGGGTGAAAAAATAGGTTAGATATGATGAAAAAATAGGCTAGATATGATGAAAAAATAGGCTAGATATGACTTGATTTTTCCTAAGTTGGTTTATGGGAAGATTCCTAGGTGGTTGAGATGGATTTAATAATTGTATGCGAAAGGATTAACATGAGACAAGTGGGATAATGATGGGATATTGCTGTATTTAATTAATTAATTGGATTGGGATGAATATTTAACTTAGGATATGGGGTATAGATATAATTAATTAAATAATTGGTCAAAAATGATCGGTGTAGTATATAACTTAGGATATGAAATATTGATGTGTTTAATTAATTGATTGAATAAATATGCGGGATGTATATTTTTGGTGTCTACACCCTGTAATATTATTTTCTTTACATATCATTTTCTCCTTCAAAGTATAGTCATCAACCAAAATCTCATACACATTCTTGCATACACCTTCACCTTGTATTCATGCATGGTTATCACCCTTTTCAAAAAAAACATTCAAGAAAAAGAAAGAGTTTATAACCTTAAGAAAGACAACCCAAAAGGAATCTTGCACTACATATTACATCAACCTTTCACCTACTCACATATGAACCATACAAAAGAGTGAGATAACATCACCTAATTTATTCTCAATATGAGAATGACATCACCACTTGTGTCGATTACATGGAATGAATTATTCTAACATGTCATGAGGAATATTGTGAATATGAAGGCCAGTCATCACATTTTTAACTCCTCTTCCATCTATGACACCTCTAACCAAATATTTTTCGAGTGACACATGCATTTGTAACGGTTATGCAACCCTTTGTCTTATTCTCCAATATATGCACCTTGTCTTGTAGAAAAAGGAATAATGTGACAAGTATTTCAAGCATGAAAGTAAGTTACTTAAACCACCTCCTTTCTCTCTTTCCCCTTGTTATGGTTCTTATCTTGCCATTTTAATATGAAGACTCCATTAAGAATAATATCAAATAACTAGTCTTAAACAACGATGTATGGATCCACCATTAATATTGGGTCATGAAATAAAATATGAGCTAGAAGACTCATAAATAGGAATACTACAACAATGTGGAATTGGAGACCATCAAATAAGACAGGTCACTTCATTCAATCTTTTAATTTCAGTAGGGTATATAGTTCTGAAATCTCTAGAACACATGTCAAGAAATATGATCATTTCCAATTGATATACACATGTTTAAATCCTTATAAACCTTAGATAATGTCATATATTATTTTTGGTTCATCATCAAGAGTAGTGTATTACTTCAATCATCTCCATTAATGCAACGAGGTACTAATTTTGGGAAAGGAACAAATAAGATTTTAAAATTAGAATTTTTGCCTCCACAAAGTAACAGCACTCAAACATTCCCTCATGGATCCTAATAAAAATTTATGGAAGTTTCACGACCTTGATCAAATTACCAGGTCTATTTATTTCTTCATCTCGAGTATAGTGATCAAACATGCATGGTTTCCAAGAACACCTCAAATTGGTTTTTAGGCTACAAAACTTTGTCTAGCTTCACCGTGCTTTTAACATGTCAATACTCACTTTCATAAAAAAAAATTTTACCCACACTTTAAAAAGGTCTTATACTCCATGATTAAATACTCCCTTGCATGTGTTGAGTGGATAAAGTTAGTCTTGCAAGCTCATTTCTCAAGCTTCCATGACTGTCATATCATGGTAGTATTGGATCATTTGAAGTAGTGCACAAAATCACCTCACCACACACATTTTTGGTGCAAAAATGTTGCATAAAATTGTAGAAACTATCCAAGACCTTTGTTCACCTTAGTATTATGAATTTTCACCAAAATATCTACTATACTTGACTTGTATTTCACAGATTTTTTCAAAAAAATGTTAAAACCTTATAATCAACTGACATGGAGCATGCCACAAATGAAAAAATGTTCTTGAGAGAGTTCTCTACATTCCTAAATGATCACATTGGCTTACCAACTTGATTTGATGACAAAATTTTCATTTTCGTTCCATCGCTATAGTATGAGGGTTTGAAGCAACTTCCACTGTTAACCTTCATTCATAAAACTCAATCCATCATTTTAACTCATTCAGAATGATCTTAATTCAATTATTTAACTATGGTGAAGATTTTTGGACCCCATGCATAAGTTTTACATACCATTTAAGTCCTCAAAGTTGGCCTTCGAGTTGGAGAAAGAGCATTCTAAGAGCTAGATTTCACTAAAAACCTCATAACTTCAAAATTATTATTATTTTTTGCCTAAAATTTAGACCACAACACTATAACAACTTCCTCTACATGTTCCAATTCTTGGTTTCTCATAAATGCACCTTTAATTCTTGTAAAATCTCATTTGTACATTCTTTCTTGCTTGTTCTCAAGGGAAGTCATACAAATGACCCCATATATGCCTCCAAAAGTTGATGTGTGACTTGTAGCTTCATATGCTAACTATAAGAAATATCCATACACACCTCCCATGATTTAATTTTCTTGACATGGTCTGATTTTTCTTCATACACCTTACTAGGTCCTTGAACAAGGCTTAATTGATCTAGTTTACACTAGAACTCATCACACTTGTTATGTTCTTCATCATGTAGCCCCTATAACATGTCTGATTATGTGTCTCATGCTACTACCATGCTACACCATCAACCTCAAGCCTTTATTCCACCATTTTAGGTCCATTTTCCGACTAGGCATAGGGTTTAGGCCTCTTGAACTAAGCTAGTCGACTAATTCAACTCATGCACCTATGTATCCATCATTCTGACATTGTTTCCACATCATATACCTGCTCAATATTCTATTGCATCATCGTGACATGATCTCACATTACTACTTTTCTGTGCAAACCACTAGCTCTTTAAGAATTCATGTCTGCATCGGTGTTCTCAACCCTTTGTCTTGTCCCGCCTTGTCTCACTCACTCGATATTCCTTTACCATTAACGTTCCTTTTGTATCAATGAAAACTTATAAAAACATGCCAACATTTAATTTCATCGAAAGTGGCTATTACATACCATGCTCTTGAGGACCTCGTGACCCATGCCCAAAGCCACATTCTACATCAAGTTGACGACATTATCACCGACACACTACAATATTTTTCCCCTCATGGTTAGTTACCTACAAAAACCATGATTACCTCTTCTTTTCCTATTTTTTCATGATCTCGCGCCTTCGTTTGGGATTTCGCCCCCACTAGATTATTACACAATCATGTTCTATTTTTTCTTGGGCCCTCTATCCCCCTTGGGTTTATCACATTATCTCCAATATCTCAAAAATTTGATCCTTTCTTCGGTTGTTCATTTTTCTTGGATTCATCACCATCCGCACCTTATCATTCTATTATTGGATGTCCTTTCCTTTTTCTGCCTCTTTTATTTTTCACATCGCATGGGTTGGACTATCTTATAGATCCCCTTCTAGTCGATTTACCTATCTATCTCATTAGAATTATTCCTAAGTACCATGGTATTATTACATAAATACATGAGGAAAGTAGAAAAATGATAAATAAATCATCACATATCCAAACATCACCAAATAACATGAAAGGATATGTGTGTGTGTGTGTGTGTGCGTGCGTGCATGTGTGTATGTATTTATATTTATATATCGAATAAAGTTCTAAAATTGACAAAAATGTAAAAATGGCTTTGGCCCATCTATAAATATGACTCAAACACCTCACCCCTTATGGGGGTCTCTAGATGCTTTGGGCCAATGGGGTCATGCTATATGATATCATTATGCAAGATACATATATCACCCTAGATCGGGCTCTCTAGAGGTCTCTCCTTGTACCCTCACCGGATGTGTCTCTAGTGACGTAATCTGTGACGTAGATTTCTAGGAATCTAGTAGGTGAGCTTCCTACTCTGTACCCAAGCTTCATGTGCCTGTAGTAGAATCTACAACATCACACCTATACTTTCGGTATCCGCCCATGGGTTCACATCTCTATATCATTGTAGTCTCTTGGATACCTTGCCTATTAAGTGAAATAATCACACTGAATCCTCGGCTGACAGTGTTGTTTGATCCACCATCAGTGTAGTATCTTGGACATCTAACATAGAGTCCAGGATCTCATGGTAGGCACTCTTGATCAATGAGTGACAATCCTCCATCGTCCATTCTGCAAAACCAAAAATTGATATACATTACTAACAATCTCTCATATGTCTATCTAAAGCATAAAACTATTGTTCTATCACTCATAACTAGTTTCCCATGTCTCTCCACAATGGTTTCTCCATCTTCTCGGCCACCCAATACCTCCTCCACTCATCATTGTCATGAAGAGGTGTAGATCTTATGTATTGTGCTCACCTACTTGCAGGGCATTAATATCATCACCTCTCTCCACTTTGGTATGGGCCTCTATCTCATATGCACAGCAATTTGAACTCCAAATGACATAAAAATCCCCCACACGGCCATCACATTTTTCTCTCTAATCCATGGTGCTAGTTGTCCGACTCCCCCTCTTGTAGTAATAGGAATTTCTCCACTGATATTCCTATATCTTTGAATCCTCCATTGGATCCCTCCTTTGAAGCACTATCCACTATGATCTAAGGTGAGCCCTAAGCATCCCCACCATGTCTACACTATCACTACCCTAGTACACCTATTTCCCATACCCTATGAAGTCATAATGTTGGAACCCAAACTATAGAAGCACAAAGATGGAGGGGGTGAATCAATTTTAAAAATCCTTTATTTGATTTACAATAACTTAAAACATCATGCAAAACAACCATTAACCATATACATTTAATAAGAGCTTATTAAGTGTAAAACATCCATTCAAAAGAACATGAAATAATAAAAAGAACACATGAACACCAAATATAAGGTTAGAAACCCTCAAGGGGAAGAAAACCCACTGAAACCTCTTATAATATTACTCATAACAAATTACTCATGTGAATATTGTTAAAATTTGAGGATTCTATTAATTACGGATTTAATCAACATTAATAAACTATGCAATATTAAATAAATAAACATCACATCACATTGCATAATAATAAAGTAATAATACAAAATTAAATAACACAGGACACAATATTTATAGTGGAAAACCCGAAGGTAAAAACCACTTTGTGAAAAGTAACCTTTATTGTAGAGAACTTTTTACATCCAGTAAATCACCTCCTCCTTAGAAACCCTAATCACAAGGGTGAAAACCTTTGATATATTATTTTTTGAATATATCAAATGAGGACTTGAAGTCATTTTTATATGAGGTGATCGGGTATGTCTCTCGACTCACCTTTTCAACCATGTCGGTTGACACATATACCAAGGTTTAAAATATTTAATAATAGAAATATAACTATTTCTTATTATTAAATATTTAACCTAAAGTATATTCCTAGGTTTGAATATTTAATAATAGAAATAGAAATATTTCTTATTATTAAATATTTAACCTATAGTATAATGTTTAACCCATATTTAATTAATGGGTGGCCAGCCCACTTAACCATTATGCTCTAATAAATATTACACATCACCCAATATTTGTTTAATGAGGTACCAACACAACAGGGAGCACCAACCCGTAGTTTAGTAGGAAACCAATCCTACAAGGAGGCTAGAAACCCCTACGATGACCAAGCACCAAATCAATCACCTGAAATGGATGATCACTAAAGATATTTTTCTCCTACAACTGATTTTGATCACAATTTTAGCTCCATGCACATCAAACCCTCTCAAACTTATCTCTCTCATTACTCGCTCAAATATGCTTCGTCTCTTGCTAATTAGGTCTATTAACCTTGAAAATATGCTCATAAATATTTCACATCCCTTAATATCTCTTATTATCTTTTTCCTTAACCCCTATATATTCTTCTTATTCCTTCTCTAGCTTGCTTACATCCTCACACCGTCAACACACACAAATGAGCAAATACACTAGTCTTATATACATGATACTAGCTCATAATACCTCTAGGTCAGTCATGACCATATATGTCAGTAATATCAACTTTAAAAAATACCTAAAACATCATATAAAACACTTCAATAGACCCAAGTAGGTCAAAAATGGTCGCATGATCAAGGAATAGGACAAGACATCTCAAATAGGCCTAAAAACAAGCTCTCCATCACCAACAAATGGAGTATGATATTAAAGGGCACATAGAAACTTTTTCAAGACACCAAAGGATTTAAGAACTTAAAATACATCCCATCATTATCACCAATGAGCACAATAATCTCTGCATCAACTATCTCCACCATGAAGCACACCAAGAAGCAAGTTATCCCAACTAGGTCTTGAAACACCCAGAAATTAGTCCTAGAAAACAAGCAACTTAACCTATCAAAACTCTTCATCATGGCTCATGAAGAATAAAATTAGAAATTTATTTGATTCATATATCTGAAAAAACTCACACCATCCTCCAAATCAGGGCTTAAGGCTCTCATATAACTCAATCTCTTAAATAGGTTAAAACTGTTAATATGGACTCAAGAACTAGTATATAGGAAACCATGCTAAAACACCTCTACCATAAATTCCAAACACAACCACCACCTGAAAAAATTCAAGGAAACTTCTACCAATATTCTCAAGCACTAAAAATCATATTCTACTTGGAGAAAAAAAAACCAATCACACCTATTCCACGACACCTTCTTGATATGCAAAATAGGACTATTGAGGCCATTAGGGTTTCAACATGAAACCACCTCATATGATCAATAAAATATCTTCAAGACTTCATATTATTCCTCAATACACTATCCATGATCATCAAGTGATTCTACAACAAGAAAAACTATCAAACACATCTCAAACTACGAGACTAGGTTTTAGCCCTTCTAGGTCAAAAGCAATAGGGTGACTTGGAGGACCTGTAACTCAAAACCTATTCATTGACCCTTCCTGAAACGTTTCATGGTCACTTATAGAATCTCCCAAGGAATATGGAAATTTTCACTTTTCTTCATGGGACTTCCATATCAATCCTGAAACTAAAAATCTCCACAAAACTAGGGCTTGTTGGAAATCTAGGCACTGAGAGGTGGGGTGAATCAGTGCAAATTCAACAATTGAAAGACAATTCAATTTATTTACTTTTTTATGAAGAATCATAAACACTATGTATGAGAAATTAGTAGTAGAAACCATAAGAAGACAATATTTAAGGTGGGAAACACTTGAAAGGGAGAAAACCCCACTTTGAACCAACATCTTATCTGAAGAATTTGTCTAATAAAAGATTACAAAGGTCTCAAACTTGTTGAGCACCCACTCAACATGAAGCACCAACTTCAAAATATGATCAAGCACCTACTTGAATCCTTTTCAAGCTGCAATTTGCATGAAAGAACCTACTTTAAATTTTTTAAGATTCTACTTAGACTTGGCATTAATTTTGATCACTCACTTGACATAGTTACTTAGACAACAAATAGTGATCCTAAATTTGGTCATACATTCTCAGCTCACTTTTTCATATGCATACACTAGTCTTCATACACAATCAGGTCTCACTTTCTTAAACAACACCTTTCATGTACAATGATGATTTTTACATCATCAAGACAGACACCTGAAACAAAATTCTTTTACACTTCAACTTTAATGACTCTTTACCCACCTCACTTACAACTCATACAAGAGAGATCGAATGAATTCAAATAAAATTGCCATTTTGTAATCATTTCTTTTGAACTTGATGTCAATTTTAACCTCATAATTTTCAAGTTATTTCAATATTATCTAAAGTAACTAATGATAAAAGGAGGCTTCTAAACTCCATGTTCTTTTGACTTCTCTTAAAAATATTCATTTTGATCCCTTCTCACTAATTTGTAACTATTGTTCAGACCTTTGTCATGTTCTTACAATGTAATCACCTTTTTGTAGCAAGATGAACTCAAAGACAAGTGTAACTAACATAAAATTACATTATAAGGACCTCTAATATGATTTATAACCTCTTTATATCATTCATAACTCACCATTTTTCCTTCAAACTTCATTAGAAAACTTATGTGAGCACTAGGCGCTAGTACTAGTAAGCACACACTTGAAACATGATGAACGAAAAGACTTATGAGCTCAAATATGGTCATTAATTCAAGAGAATTGAGTCTAGTAGGGTCTACACCAACAACAATATCTTGGAGTCCATCAAATAAAGGCTTGAAGACTCTTTTTCAACCAATCATCACACTCTTACATGCATAGTCACGGAGGGTAAAAATACCAATAAGGGAAGTACTTGAACACCCACAAAGAATGATCCCTTAAAAACTTATTAGAGCTTGGATATGATGGTTTTTAGTTTATAGACACCATTCAAATAACAATAAGAGGTAGAGCATCCTCATTATCTTCACAAAACATGCATTGGAGCAGGGTACCACTGATTTGTATGTGCATATTAACATATCCAAAGATTGAGAAATACCACACACTTACCTAGCTATTCATGGCTTCAAAATAAAATTTCAATAGGGTTATGGATGTTATAAAACTTCCCAGGTTCATACCTTGTTTCACTTCATAGCATATAACTCAAGCTTTCATGATCTCCAAGGCACACTCAAGCGAGTTATAAGAACTAAGGACCAATCCTATTTTTTCTTGCATTTCACATACAAAGATTCTATTTAACAAAAAACCATTGCACTCACACTTTAACAAGAAGGTATCCTCCATGAATTTTTTTGAAGGGATTGCATGAGAAATGTCAGTTTCACATGCCCAAAAGCACAATTCTTATTGATTGTCTGAGATGATAGATTTAGTCCAAACAAAGGAACTTTGATTTATCATGACATTAGTTTGAGCACATTGTATTGGGCCCATACATCATGTACAAAGTACTATAGCACTTGAACACAATCTCTTTCATCAAGAAGACTCTCATTCCCAAAAGATTTTTTTGGCATGTTAACCGATTTTTTTGCATGTTAACCATTAGCGGTAGGTGACCAAGTTTGTCAAGGATCACTCAAGTTTTTCCCATATCTCACCTGAATATTATCATGGACATTAAGAACATGTCCCACACAAAATTCCACACAATTACATTCAAGTTGAAACCATCTAGGCAAGACAAGGTATACACAAAACCTTGCAAAATAGATTTAAATATGTACGACACAATCATGTTTGATGAACAAAAATGCCACAAAATTTGACTAGAGAGACTTATCTACAACCTTGATTGGTTTTATTGGATCACATAAGTGAATTTATGGTCAAACACTTAAAAACAATTCCATCGCTTTAGTCTTAGGGTTTGGAGTGGGTTTGAAGTGGTTTGCACTCTTAAGGATTATTCATAGAGTATAGGGCACCATTTTACTTCATTCCACCTCTAAAATTTTCTTAACTCAGTGATATAACACTGTTGAAGACCTTAAAACACCATGTAAAACTTTTACGTGCCTTTGATCTCTTGTGAGATGACCTTCGCTGAGATAGTGCTTTCTAGAAGCTCAATAGGGATAAAAATCTTCTATCTTGAGAATGCATCTTCACTTTTACATGAAACTTGGAGTACAAATTTACAACACCTTCCTCCATATGCCCCACATCTTGTTTTCTCATAAATGAGCATGTACCATCATAACAAATCTCATTTTCCATGCCCATACTGTTTCTTCTTAAGGGCAATCATAGGAAAGACCCCAAATTTTCCTTCAAGTGATGATTTATGACATGTAGCTCCATATGAGGACTCTATAAAATGTTCTTAAGCACCTCCCATGCTTGCATTGGCTTGACATGGCCTGATTTTTCTTCATACATCTCATTAGGTCCTTGAACTAGGCCTAAATGGGCTAGTTACAACCATGACTTGCAAGAATTGACCTGATGACCATCCTAAAAGCCCTTAGAAATTCTTGAAACATCATTTAAGACCCGTAGGAAACCTGAGAAGTGCACACCAAGCATCTCCATAAATTTATTGGGCACCAACCACCTCAACCAAGCATTGAACACCTTGAAACCACCATTCTTTACTCAAAAAGACACACTTGAGACCACATTGTGAAGGCACTACCAATAAACCTTCATAACCTTGAAGATTTGAAATCTCATTACACACTCTTTTCCATCAATGCACCATGTCATCAATGAAAATAACATCAAGAAGTGACTTAACAATATCCCCCTTTTTGATTGATGGAAAAAAACAACAGAAAAATTGATGGAAAGAATTCATATCAATACCTTCAAAGATCTCTTTCCTTGTTTCTAAATATATTCTCCCCCTTTGACATTTATGAAAAAGGTTCATTGAGCAAAAGATATTTAAACAATCATTAGTAAAGAATATACTTACATGTTCAATCTCCCCCTTGGATTAGGCTAGCTATCTTTTCATTTAGGGATTAAAAGGATGCATGGATTTCTTCACAAATCAGCCTCAATGCTCCTTTGAATCTATTATCTTCAAAACTAGACTTTTCACTCTTTTCCCATGCTTTTTGTTGGCTATATTTTCTGACTGAAAACCTAGGTAGTCATCGACAAATCTCCCTCATTTACCGGTGAGGCTCCCATTTAAGATTGTGTCAATTGTATTTCCTAATATCTATCTATTGGTATTACTTTAACTACATAGCTCATGGACCATAACTAGGCAATTTCACAGCAAGTAAGCAGTTGTAAGTAATATGTGTAGGAAAGGGAAATAATTAAATGTGAGAAGAAAGGAAATGAAATGTGCAACCTAACCAATAGTTGACATATTTGATCACATGCACATAGACGAAACAAATAGATCTTAACATGTAGAATTTGAAGCAAGGGAAAGTTTACGATCTAGATCTAAGACAACACAAAGTTTATGCAGAGATCTAAAAATAAATAAAAGATGAGTGCACCGTTGAAAAAAATCTCTAGAAATATCCTCTCTATTCCTTTACTTACGAGAAAGTTATCGGGGATTTCAGCTCAAAGTATGGGACATAAGAATGTTGATTACAAATTCCAATCCTTTAACTTGTAGGTTGTTCCTCTATTTATAGTGTATAAAGGGAAATTACAAATAGGAAGCTTTAAATGAATTCTCCTGCATGTGAAAGCTATGAAAAGGGAAACAACTGGAAATCTTCCTCCTGGAATTCCTCTTTGCATGACATGCATGATTTATAACTGAAAAATAGAACCTTCTATTTTGCATGTGTACCACTTATTTCCAAGTAATTGACTTCTTCAAGTAACGGATTTTAAACCAATCACTTAAGTTTTATAATTTAATTGATTACTCAATTAATTTTTTGGAGAAAATAAAAGAAAGAAGAAGAAAGAGGAAAATAAATTAAAAGAAAGATCAACACACTTCCAGGTCTTGTTCTTTTTCCATATTACTCGCATGTGATTGACTCTTTTGCCTTTGATTCTCACCAAATTGGATCTGAAACAGTGATTGTGATTTTCTTGCGGGTATTGCCTTTGACTTGTCTTCCCTCTTATCCTTGAAGATTTTTCATTCTTCTCCAAGACATGCACTAGTGCAATGTTTTCCGTAAATAATTCAGAAAAAACTCATCGTTTTTATTTTAGCGATTAAAAATTAGGAAAGCACTCCGGGTGAAGGAAAGTACAAGTAAATTCAATGAAGGCTTCAACTGGAAGATTGGGAGCACATGCACAAGATCCTGGAAGGAATTTTCCATGCACTGACTTCTACATGGGTTGTGTTAGAAACAAGAGGATGAATTTTTTCTCGGAAGCCTTTGCAATTATGAGATCTGGATCATCAATTAAATCGGTGATAGGTTCAAGGCCTATGTCTATATCATTGACTTCAGAAAATCTGGAAGCTATGCATGATTCTACTGATCCTTTTCTTTCATCATGCTTCATCATGGCTAGAACAATCTTTGTCTGAGCTCTTTTTCTTTTAATTCTGTCAAAATCCCTTGTAATTGGATCAATTTGTGTAGATCTAGCAATTTCTTCAGATTCGAAGATATATTCAATGTACCTGACATTGATTTGAACTCCCTTTTACTTATATGAGCACCTGTGATGAATACCTGCAATTAATTCAGACAAAGATGGGGTCCAGGGCATGAACACTTGATTTTTATCACCAAAATCTGCATATAAATCCTGCTGCCCTAAAATTTGAGGATTTACTTGCATGAAAAGTAAGAAAAAATATTATTTAATTCACCAGAGCACTTATACCAACATGCAAATAATTATCATAGCAAGAATCAAGCCATTCCAATCCTAGGCGCCAAACCTTGAAGCTCCTTGGCAATGAAAAACACCTTTTGATGCAAAAACCTCCTTTCCTTGGTGCCAAAACCTATCTGGGCTGCAATCCTTAGAAAAAATAATTAATTGCTTCTTTATTATGGAATCCCATGCTTATATAATCCTCAACATACTATTTTTAATAATTGCCCTTCCTATTTCTAGGAAATTTAATTAATAAACAATCATGTTTATTCACCCAAATTGGGCACCCAATTATGCATGTTGTTGGTTGCTTTTAAATAAATTTATTTTATTTATTTTTAGCATGCATCCTTGACTTCTCCTTAGCTCTTCCACTTGCATTGACTTTCCTTCTATTTATGGCACCAAAATTGGGTGAATAAACCATTAATAAATATTATTAAATGCATTGTTATTCACCCAAGGTGGGTTGCACTTTTTGGCAAGGGTAGTCACTAAAAATAAGAAGTCAACTTGATGGTAATTTCCACCCTGCACTGCAGCTCCAAAAATCCTCTCTTCCCCTTAAGTGATTTGAATTTCATCATGGAAATTTTTACCCTGTAAGGGAGGTTAGAAATTCTCGACGGTGTTTTAAGTGATTTTTATTTTATAATGGGAATTTTTACCCTACAAGGTACGTAAGAAATTCTCGCTTTACCACCTCTAATATTCCCATTGTAGCTTAAGTGAATTTGACTTCATGGGAAAAAGTACCCTACAATGGGAGGTAAGAAATTCCCTCCTACTTGCCACTACCAAAATTCCCATTGCAGCTTAGATCTATTTATTCCAAAAAGTGTGACTTACCTAGGAGAGGCTTTTTGTGCTTGACTTCATCTTTTTTTATCAGAAGTTTGCTTTCTGAGGTTGATTATTTCTTGTGCGGTGTGTGGCTGTAAATGATCTCCAGATGTTCCAAGAAATTAAATAGAATATACAAAAAAATAACAGACCTAACAAAATTTAATAGACAAACAACGGGAAAACCAAAGAAAAACACAAAAGAAATAAATAAAAATGAAAAACATTGCCAAAAGTCATAGATAAAGCTCTGAATTCATTCCTTGTGAAAACCCTATTGAGATGCGTGAATACTAGCATGCAAAACTTCAAAAATATTCAACTAGAGCACAATTTACTTCAAATGGGGCATTATTTATTTAATAAATAAAAAAATAAAAAAATTCCCATGAGATAAAACTTGGCGGAGGGGGATAAAATGCGTTTCAGATCATTTGGCTATTTGTAAAAATTGGCTCATATGATTCAATGGGAATATCTTAACGTAATACAAACATCTTCTAGCAATAAAAACATGAAAAGACCCGTTATTTTAAAAGAATGAATTTTTTTAAACATGGGGTAGTCTCATATTTCAGGGTAAAATCTAGAGACACCACTTTTCTTTGGTCTTCTCGGCTTGTACCTTGAGATAGTGAAGTAGCTCCCCTATTTTGACACTTTTTGAACCTTCTTAGAGCATATATGGAACTTGAGTTGCTCTCCCTTGATGACTTGAAGCCTTTAGTAATTTCTTGGGATGGGGACTACTCCCAATTTATGTCTTAAATTCTCTAAAATTATTTTTGGTAGAGGTTTAGTCATGATATCAACCACTTCCTCCTTTGTGGATACATGTTCAAGCTTTATTCTTTGCTCAATCACTCGTTCCCTTTAAAGATGGGAATTGATTGATATATGTTTTTCATGGAGTGCAACAATGGGTTCTTGGACACACTTATAACACTTGTGCTATCATAATACAAAGGTATATGACCTTCATTTTCAATTTTATAGTCTTCAAGTGTTTGCTTCATCCACATCACTTGAGTACAACATAAGGTTGCTTCTACATACTCAACTTCACATGTGGAAAGTGCTACAAGAGACTGCTTCTTACTTAACCAAGACATAAGACACTTACCTACAAAGAAATCTCCACCAATTTTTCTCTTCCTGTCATCAATGCTACCTTCACAATCTACATCTGTGAAGGATTTGATTTGAAACTTGTTGCATTTTGGATACCAAATCCCATATTCCATGTTCCTATGAGATACTTGATGATTATTTTGACAGCGTGGAGATGGATTTCCTAGGATCTTCTTGAAACCTTCCAACCAAACCAACTGCTTGCATGATATCAGGCCTAGATGCAATTGAATACAAGAGGATTCCTATCATATATTTGTATGAGGTTTGATTTACCTTTGATGAGTTGTCATCCTTACTGAGTTTGCATCCTACAATAATTTGAGTGCTTACTGGTTTGAAATTCTCAATTTGAAATCTCTTGAGCATCTCTTTGATGTACCTTGTATTTGATATAAAGATACCTTTTTGGATTGATTGATTTATAGCCCTAGGAAGAATGAACATTCTCCAAGCATTGTGAATGAACATTCTCCAAGCATTGACATTTCAAACTCTTTCTTCATGACCTCTAAAAATACATATGACATAGTCTCACTATCACTTCCAAAGATTATATCATCAACATAGACAACAAAAAACAACAAATGGCCTTCTTCCTCTTTTATATATAGATTGCTATCAACTACTCTTTTCCCCGAAACCACTGATCAACCAAGTACTTATCTAATCTACTATACCAGGCCCTAGGGGATTGTTTGAGACCATATAATTCCTTCTTCAACCTACAAACATAATCCTTGTCCTCAATGAGATAAAATCCATTAGGTTGTTCAATGTATACTTCCTCATTCAAGTGCCCATTCAAAAATGTTGACTTTACATCCATTTGATATACTTTGAATCCTTTGTATGCTGCATATGCCAAGAAGATCCTAATAGCCTCCATTCTATCCACATGAGAAAATGTCTCATCAAAATCCACTCCTTCAACCTGAGCATACCCTTTACAAACCAACCTTTCCTTATTCCTTGTAACTTCACCTTTTTCATTTAGCTTGTTTCTAAATACCCACTTAGTTCTAATGATGTTTTTGTTCTTAGGCCTAGGGAAAAGTTCCCAAGTTTCATTTTTCTCTATTTGGTTCAATTCTTCATTCATTACATTGATCCAATTTTAGTCCTTGTTGGCATCTATAACATTCTTTGGTTCTATTTTGGATAAGAGGGTAGTGCTTTCTTTATCTTGAATGCTTTTCAACCTTCTTCTTATTTGTATGTCTGCTTCCTTATTTCCTATGATCTGATTTGGTGGATGATCCCTCTTAACTTGTCTTGAAGGAGATTTTGTATAAGATATTTCTTCATCTTCATCTTCTTCTTCTTGATCAACTTCTACAATTTCATCATCATCCTGATTTTTAGTGCTTGGGAGTCTCCTTAGGATAAGTTTTAGTATTCCTTGGATATGATTCATCAACTATGACATTGGTGCTCTCTACTATATTTTTTTGGATTTTATTGTAGTACCTATATGCTGAACTAACTGCTAAGTAACCCAAGAATATGCCTTCATCACACCTTGAATCAAAATTTCCAAGGTTGTCTTCATCTATTTTGATAAAACACTTGCTTCCAAACACTCTTAGGTGTTTACACTTGCAGGTCTTCCTCTCCAAAGCTCATAAGGTGTCTTCTTGTTGTTTATTCTAATTTTATCTCTATTCAATATGTATATTATTATGCTAACTACCTCCCTCCAATATCCATTTGACAATTTGATTCATTCAACATGGTTCTTTCCATTTATTGTGTTTTCCTATTGTTTCTCTCCACTACCCAAATTTTTTGAGGTGTTATTGTAGCTGATAACTTCCTTTTTATCCCATGAGTCTCAAAACTCATCAAACTCATTTGACCAAAATTCTCCTCCTCTGTCAAATCTCAAGCTCTTAATCTTTACATTTTTCTCATTCTCAACTAGTGCTTTGAATGTCTTGAACCTTTCTAGTGCTTCTGATTTCTCTTTAAGGAAGGAAACCCAAGTCATCCTTGTGAAGTCATCAATCAATAGCATAAATTATCTCTCTCCTTGAATGATTTCAGTCCTGGTTGGTCCAACAAGATCAGTATGAATCAGCTCTAGAGGCCTTGTAGTAGAATACTCTTTGGATTTAAAGCTTCTTCTAGTTTGTTTTCCATGTAGGCATGCTTTGAAAAGAGTGTCAATAGGTTTAGTGATCTTGGGCATGTTTTTTACACATCCCTTAGATTTGATCTTAACAATATTTTCAAAATTAAGATGTCCTAACCTCTTGTGTCAAAGCCAACTATCATCCACTTGACTAGTGAAGCATTTCTCTTTTTTGATTTCTTTTAGGACATACATGTTATTCTTGGTTCTTTTGGCCTTGTCAACCACCTTACTTGAATTTTTCTTCCTTATGTCACATCCTTTATCATGAAATACCACATTGTATCCTTTTTTCACATCTAAATAATACTCAAAAGGTTGTGTTTTAGACCTTCTACATACAACATATTTTTCAGTGATTTGTCTTTCCATTGTAAATACTTAATGTGCCCTTTCCTATAATGCTAGCTGATGTATTATCACTAAATCTCACTGTTCCTGATGCATTTTATTCTAAAGAGATTAACTTGCCCTTATGTCATATGACTTGACCATCCACTATCTATGTACCACTCCATAGGTTCTCTTTGAGAATGAAATCTAGTTTGGGCTAATAAACCTTGTTCCTTCTTACTTGTAGGATTTGATTTCACTATGTACACCCTCTTGTCTTGCTTTGGAGGTTTATGATAGAAAAAAATTGCTATGTGACTAGAATTTTTATAGTTGTAGCAAAAGATTTCATTTTTGTTTCTCGTGTGATATGAGTTGAGATTTCTTCAATGACATTTTTCATTTCTCCTACACCTTTAATATTTGTGTCCAAACATATTGTAAGAAAATAAATAGCCATAGAAAGAGTGAGCATACCTTATTACATGGGATTACTTTCTTGGATTGTATCTTTTCTTGACATTCTTGACATCAACATTCCTTTATTTAGGTGGTTCTTGAGTGGTCTTGATCTCATTCTTACTTGTTGGTTTATCATCCTTATGTTCTTCCTTAAATCATATTCCAGTTTTGTCATTGAAGGATATTTTCTTTCTTATAAGTTCATCTAGATCATTTGATATTTTATCAAATTTGTGATAGGCCTTCAATTTTCTTGAAGTTTGATCCAATTGAGTTTGCAACAGATCTAACTCTAATTTGAGTTTTAGGTGTTCTTCCTCCTTGAATTTAAAGGATGTTTCAATCAACGTTATTTGTGATTCAAGTTCCTTGATTACCTCTTCATGTTCTTGATCCTTTTTCTTAGTATTTTCTCATGGATACCGATATGATCTTCATAATATATAAATAGTGACTTCATATTTTGATTCTTCTTTCTTTGGAGTTTTAATTCTTTAAGAACACTAACTAGTTTAGCTTCAAGGTTTATTGTTGCATCCTCCTCATCTGATATGTCATCTACAAACTGATTTTTACCTTTTGAGTTGCTAGCATAGATTTATTCCTTGGCCATGAATAGAGTCTCGGATTACATACCTTCATCTTCACTTTTAGATTTTTTTGGAGTCACTTGTTTCAGATGAACTTGATGCCTCTTTGGTATATAAGTTCTTATTGTTTTTGAATTACTTATTCTTACCTTCATGTTTCTTGAATTTATTCTTTTGATTATGAGAGGTTTCTTCATCATGCTCATCATGATATCCCTTGTTCTTGTTAGGACACTTGGATTCAAAATGATCAACTTGACCACAGTTGAAGCTTTCCCTTGTCCTTTCCTGGCCCTCTCTTTAACCTCCTTACAAACATGGCTTCAGTTTTCTCATCATCATAATCTATGTTAGATTCAACCTTGTTATTATTTGCTTGGGATTCCTTATCATTCTTGAATGATACTTATTTATTAATTGATTTCTATTCAGTTGTTCTCATCTCATAGGCAATTAGAATACCATGAAGTTCATCCATTTTAAGAGTTCTCAAGTCTTTGGCTTCTCTCACAGTGACACCTTGAGGCATACTTAGTATAAAAGGATCTTAATACCTTTTGGACAACCACAATATCCTCTATCTTTTCTCCTAAACCTCTAATAAGGTTTATCACTTCATCTACCCTTTGCAAGTAGGATGCAATACTTTCACCTTCCTTCATTTTCAAACTCTCAAATTGACTACAATAGGTCTGTAACTTGGCTAATTTTACCTTACTATCTCCTTCATAGATGGTATTCAATTTGAACCAAATCTCTTTGGCTATGGTACAATGCATGAATTTTATGAATTCAGCTTCTTCCATTCCACATAGAATTGTATTCATAGCTTTGAAATTGTTTTCGCTTTCTCTCTTACTGGCTACATTATTTGGAGGTGTGGTTGGAATGGTGTAGCCACTAACTATTGACTTCCATATGTTAAATCCTAGAGACATGAGGTAAGTATTCATTCTAACACTCCAAAATGCATAATTGGATCCATTGAAGAGATGTGCCTTGGATGTAGAGAAACCACTTTGTGATTGATTGTTGGTCATGCTTGAGTTATCTAGATCTCTTTTGATCTGTTAAAATCACTACAATATGATACCAGTTGTTGGAAATCTAGGCACTGAGAGGAGGGGATAATTAATGCAAAATCAACAATTGAAAGACAATTCATTTTCTTTACTTTGTTATGAAGAATCAACAACAATATCTATGAGAAATCAACAATAGAAACCATAGGAAGACAATATTTAAGGTAGGAAACCCTTGAAAGGCATAAAAACCCACTTTGAACCAATGTACTATGCTTGTAAAAATTTTCCAATGAAATATTACAAAGGTCTCAAACTTTTGAGCACCAACTTAAAAATCTAATTAAGCACTTACTTGACTCATTTGCAAGTTGTAACTTGCATGAAAGCACCTACTTTAAAATTTTCTAAGATTCTACTTAGAATTAAAATCAAATTTGATCACTCACCGTAACTTGCATGAAAGCACCTACTTTAAAATTTTCTAAGATTCTACGTAGAATTAAAATCAAATTTGATCACTCACTTGACATAATTTATTAGACAAAAATAGTGATCCTAAATTTACTCATACATTCTCGCTCAATTTTTCATACACATTCACTAGTCTTCATACACAATCAGCTCTCACTTTCTTCAAAAACACCTTTCAAGTAAAAGGATGAGTTTTTATATCATCAAGAGAGACACCAAAAATTATTTTACACTTCAAATTCAATGAATCTTTACATACTTCACTTACAAAATCGTACAAGAAGATAGAATGACTTCAAATAAAGCTGTCATTTTACAATCATTTCTTATGAACTTGATGTTAGTTTCAACCTTATAATTTGCATGTTCTTTCAATATTATCTGAAGGAAATTATGATAAAAGGAGGCTTCTAAAATCCCTATTGTTCTAAATTCTCTTGACAATATTCCTTTTTGACCCCTAATTACTTATTTGTAATAGTTGTTCGGACCTTTTTCTATTCTTACAACGTAAGTACCTTGTCTTGTAGCAACATGAACTCAAAGACAAGTCTAACTCACATGAAAGTATGTTATAAGGACCTAAAATATTATTTATAAATTATTTGTATCCTTTATACCTTATTTGTATCCTTTATACCTCACCATTTTCCTCCAAACTTCATTAGAACACTCATGTGAGCACTAGGTTCTAGTACTAGTAAGAACGTGATTGAAACTTGATGAATGGAGAGACTTATGAGCTCAAATATGGTAATTCATTCAAGATAATTGGGTCTATAAGAGGTATACACAAAAAACAATATCTTGGAGTCAATTAGATCAAGGATTGAAGACTCCTTTTCAACCATTCATCACATTTTGCATGCACACTCATTGAGGGTAAATATACTAGTAAGGGAAGTACTTGAAAAACCACAAAGAATGAGACCTTAACAACTTATTAGAGCTTTGATATGATGGGTTGTATTTTTAGACACCCTTCAAATGACAATAAGAGCTAGAACATCCTCATTATCTTCAAAAATCATGCATTGGAGCGGGTATCACCGATTTGCATGTACAAATTGACATCTCCAAAGATTGAGAAAGATCAAACACTTACCTAGCTAGTCATGGCTTCAAAAGCACATTTCAAGAGTGATCCAGAACATGAATTCCAAAGATATATTTTGGAAAGTCCTAAAATTTCTATTTTTGGTAGTTTTCAGAAAGTCATGAAAGTCTATTTTTGGCGTTTTTAGACTTTTGTATTTTACATTTTTAGGGTGTTCAGAGCATTTTTGGGCTTAGCAAAAATTTTAGCAATACATTTACTTGACTAGAACTGTAGTCCAAATTCTTGCTTCCCTCTTCTTTCTAACGGATCATCCAATTTGCAAAAGTGATCAATGAACTTGGAGATATGGCCCCATCAAGGGACACTAAATAAAATAATAAGTGATAATAGGAAATACTTTAGTTTTTTTCAATTATGTATTTTTGAATCCACCCTTAAGGTGGATATGAATGGTCTCCATGTAGGATGACCTTTTTCCCATCTAGAACCATTCATATTCATTGTATAGTGTTAAATTTGTTGGTTTTGGAATAAAGAGATAGATCCCTGGACATATGTCTCTTTCATGGAGTTTTCCAATTTGTATTCACAATAAAAAAAATTGTTTATTGCTCTTTCATCATAGATTTCATTTTCATAGCACATTAAACACCATGTCACATCGCACATTTTCATTTCATGATTGTCAAAATATAGGTTATTAGCGTAACATGATTCATGAAGGTTTAAGAGTGAGAAGTGTTTCCCAACCAACATCACAGCTAGGTGTACGCACGTTTACCATGAAAAGGATAAACATGCTTACACGTAGTTGTGAAACTGACCATATAAAACTACTAACATCCTAGCACTCACAAGTTGTGTTACAAAATTATCCTTTTTTTCTTATATTCTAAGTTGTATTCTTGTTGAGCTTGATGATTCCGTGTTTGGATGCATTTGTATTGATAATTAAACTTACTTTATTGTTAGAAGTATCAATTAGCATGCATGGATGAAGTTATTCATGGTTTCGACATATTATTTCATTTATGTGGAAATAGTGGTGATTTTCAAATGTGCTAACTCTTTTGACCTTGATGATCATCAATTGAACAACGAGAAGAGAACTTCTAATGGAACAGGTAAAATTTGATCTTAATCAAGCACATGTATAAGTATCTTGACGATACAACATATTTAGTAATAAGTTATTAAACATTTGCATTTTATGATCATAACATGTTTATTGGTTACATGGATTTGATGCTTAAATCAGATCAACTGATACATATATTATGTTTTCACAATCATGCTAGCCATTTTTGTGATGGAATTATTGATTTTTAATTATTGTTAAACCACCCTTGGTTGGGCAGACATGGATACGGTTGGGTTAGGAAACTGTGCATGGTTTATGGTTTTGATCCTAAATAAAATGTATCAGTTCTTTGATGAATGGTTTGATCACATTCATATTATTAAACTCATTAATATAGACCATTAACATAATGTTAAGGCCATGCTTATTTTTATTTATTAAACCAAATCGACTATAGTCGATTGGTTAATTGGCTTGGGTTGTATTTTTATCATCTAATTTTACTGTGAGTTGAATGGCATATTACATGGTTAATAGGTGACCTGGTTTCTTGGTCAAATTATGACCCATGCAAAGTTAATGTTTTACTTGATTGACTTTGTTCATTCATAACTTGCAAAGTTTGTCATTGGCGAGAGACGATGAGTAGGAAATAAATTTAATGGGGAAGGCCACTATGTGGCACCTACAAACATTTAATGCATTTAATTTGTCCCCACATATTTCAGGGAATGGGAGGCTTCCTCTAGAAGCTACCATGCAAAAACTAGTGTTTCATTTTTATTCTTCCCTTACATGTGTTTTGAGCTCTTCTACTCGCCTCTGAGTTGTTGCATGTGTTTTCTCACACTGGTAGTTTGTTGAGCTATTTTGGGAAGAGATAATGGAGGATTTAACAGTCTTTATGGTGGAAGATTTTGGGTTATTTCTTATATTGCATTCAAGTTATTATCCTGGACTTTTAAAGGAAGGAATAGAGGGATATTTCTGGGAGCTTCAAGTTATTTTTAACAAGCATGGTTATATTTCTACCTGTCTGGATATTTTTATGGAAATTTTGAATGCATATTGACGGTTAAAATGTATTGTTCATTTAGATGTGTGTGTGTTTTCTCCGATAACGGCCCATATTTTATAATTGTGTTGCGATTTCAATTTCGGAATTCATTTTTGTGCTTAATTAAGTTATTTTAAATGAATTAAAGCCTTCATACTTGGTAATAGACTTTGTATGTTTGTTTATATTATTTAACGGTTTGTGGGAAACCATTTACCCTATAGCTAATCTATGATGACCAAATGATTTTAAACCAGTTGGGGTTTAAGTTTTTCATAGGATATATTGCTAGACCAAATAGAGGTATTAAGCTTGACCCACCATGAAGATGGTGAAGAGATGGTACATAATCTTTTCATCGATTGGGAACTCGATCAGTTTCTTTGTGAAATCAATATGATCTTATTTCTATCATTATTCTTCTATTTTGCGAGCTCTAATCAAGTTAATACTTTTATTTTCATATTTGGTTTGGGTGGTTAACTCTTTGTTAAAATGGTTAATACTCTGCATATCAATGAATTGATATCCCAAACCTGCACAATTAATGGGTGCATAGAAATAATTTTTATTGTTTTAAAAAAGATAAGATGGGTTCGATTCAATCACAGATACTGTAATATATTGTTTATTTTGAACACATTCATGTTCATTTTCAGGGTTGAAAGGGTTTGATATATTGTAAACATGACATTACATCACTACGGATGTTGAGTTGGGTTAAACCCTAACCCGGATATTAAGAGGGTGGTGTTTTGTTTAAGTCCCCACTTTGTGAAAATCGAGACTATATGATTATATTTCCTTTACTCGATTTACTAGTTTTTAGGAACGATGATTACCTTCGAGTGTAATTAAGGTATTTGGTTTGTTGTATTATTTGTAGCACTAGAAAACTTGGGTTTTGATTTGGGTTGTAGAAGTGACTGTTTGGTTGGAGATGCACTAATCAACCTCCATTTATCTTAAATGTGCTTCATTGAATAGGTTTATGATAAAAGGATTTTATCCTTCATGTTTCCGTTTGTTAGAAATTGATATTTTCACATTGATATTTTATTTTATAACCTTTTTCTTATCATTTATTGTGAAAGAAATTATAGTTGTTTATGATTGGGTGGATGTTGTAGTATAAGTGTTAACCTAACTTGATAGAATGTTTGATTTTTCTTACTCCTTGATATAATTACATGATGATTCGATTATGAACTTAGATGAATGAACACTCTTTTATTGATATTTTAAGTTTGAAAATATTGAAGGTTTATTTTAAATGAGTTGTGGTATCTTTGTTTATAATGATTATGAAAGATTGATGATAGAGTATTGTCTTCTTGTTTTGAAATATATATTGGCTTATAAGTATTGTTACTTGTTGATGGAATTTAATAAGTCAATATATATTCAATTGTTTCATAATTAAACATCTAGACAGGGGGACATATACCCATGTCAGTTTGTTGAACTGACCATGTACATCTATCATTTTTATCTTTTAGATTTCGGAAAGGATAAATATTTTAGGAAGATAATTTGGATTGTTACATGCATACTTGATATGCAATATATTTATGACTGATTGTAAACATTGATTAAATGTACAATTTATACTTGGATTGTATTGAGAAAAATTTGTTTGCAACATTGTAAATGGTAGTAGGCCAATTATATTATCTTGAAAATAAATGTTGTACTTTGGATTATGATAATTCTTGTTATTCTTATATGTTGTAGATTGTGATGTTGTTTAATCACAAACTACTATACTTAAATGTTTTGAGAAATGAATTGGTCCTTATTAATTAATTGTACTTTTACATCATTTAATATTATTTATTATATGATTGGAATGATAATCATAATATCATTGATTAATGATTAATTAATGAAGTTATTAAATAACGTTCTTTGGACAACGGTATAAGAAATGTGAAATACAATACTATTTATGATACTCAAATAAAGTAAGTCAAATTTAATAATCACAAGTGTATCTAATTAATAATTGATTGATAAAATTGTACATGATAAGACACTAGCTAAGTGACTTAATGACAGGTAAAGTACATTTGTACAACTGCTACAAATCAGCAAACATGAACTAAATAATTGAATAAAACTTAGCGGTTTTACTCTGTAATTAATCACAAGTAAATGAATACTTGACGTGACCTTGTCATACATGGAATAACAAGATGTAATAGGGTTTAGATGTCTAACTAAACCTAATAAGGTGATCAATTAAAAAGGGTACTTAACAAAAAAATCGTAAAGTGACTCTATGAGTTGCAATATAAAATGACATTAATAAATGTGTTATTAATTAATGTCATCAATCCTAGGATATTATTTAAAATCTTATCATTGAAATTAAGAATAATGACTTAGGTGTTAAGTTGGCATGGATTCTAAGTCCTGCTACATGGAATAGTTGTACTCTAACCATGCTATCTTAGGATGGCTATAGGAAGGGTAATGATTAACCTTTGATGTGAGTCAAAGAGTAATCATTATCTTTCCCATAGGGATCCTAAGTTGGTATATTCATCATACACCTATATTGAGAGGAAGACCTAGAATCTAGGCCTTCTTTAAACATAAGTCAATACCCTTAACTAATAAGATGAATCCAGATAGCTATGTGGGATAACTTATTGGTGATGGGACATGATTCGAGTGACTTGTGTACAGTCATGAAACAAAGCATAGTTTGAAATTTTTGGCCTAAGTAGTGTAATTTATTAATACACTGTCAGATCACCTGGTTCCTTGTTATAGTGTTTGATTCAAGATGACTTTTAGTAATTTGATTTTTAGGTAGACACTCAGGAATTACATCAGTTCAAAAAATAACTAAATAGGTTAACCACTTGCATACAAGTTATGCATACCAAAAAAGAGTAAGTTAAATGGGATCGAGTAGATCTAAATGAACTTTACAATTGCACATGGTTTTGGAATGTTATCGGATGGATTGTAAAACTAGATTACTTGTTGGATTTTTATTATTGCATTATAAAATCATTGAAGGCATGTAATGGGGATAAGGGAGTTTAAAAATAAATAAAAACCCCTTAATTATGAAGTTGAATAACATTGGGTGTTATATTTTGGTATCAAAGATGTAGGTTTAAACAACTCTTGGACACAATGGGTTCATCTTTGTTTAACCATTTTATTTATGTTTTTGAAGTGGCAAAACAAATAAGGGTAAAGGCCAAGGAGGAATACCTATTAAATGCTGGTCGGTTGATGGTTGTTGCACGTGTTTTGAATTCTTGATCCACAGCTGAATGTGAGAGCTTCCTTTTGGCTAGGAGGAACTACCTGTAATAGAAAACAAGACCACAAAAGATAGTTAAATGATATATGACAGTGGACTACCTAGCGTATGCTAGTTCCGGAAGTGTGATACTTCCTAGATGGCTGTCAATCCACTGTTTAAAACAAGTTAATGTGAGAAAGAAACAAATTCCTACTATTGTAGTTGATATGATTTAGGTATCTCATTCAAGTACAATAAGCAAATCTTAACATAACAGGCTAGGCTATGGTTAGATTAGAAAGGTAGATAGTTGGCAAGGTGTTGGAACTGGTCAAGGTCAAATTCTAGGTTGTTTAGGTCAACTGGTGAGATGATTGTTGGTCTGATTCTTGGTCAAGGTATAAAACACAGAGACTGACATTGGTCTAGTGTAACCGATAACGGTTTAGGCAGACCGACGACAGTCGACTTTTGGGTTGTTTAGGTCACTCGGTAAAAGGTTGTTTGGTTTTGTTATTAGAAAATGTGTAAAACATAGAGACTAATGTCGAGTTGGGTATAGCCAATGAAGGTTCTAGGTATCCAGCGTCGGTATGGTTGGGGTAAAAGGAACTCAATGAAATCTGGTTGGGGGATTAAGTTGGAGCTAAATAGAGATGGAAGGGTGGAGAGGGAGGTAGGTAAAGGTCTCAGGTATGCTTAGAGGTGGGTAACAGGTGAGAATGGGTGATTTGGTGGTGTGGGTAGAAGAATGGCTGAGTCTACCAGTGGGTAAGAGGTGGAAAATGGACATGCAAGGTATGAACTGATAACAAAAGTAATAAAAACCTATATATTGAAATAGACTATGTTGGTAGAAAGTATACTTACTGTGATGTAGATTTGGATGGCTGAATGGAGGTGGTTGTTGATCAGAAGAATGGTGTTGGATATCATAGCAGTGGCTCCCGGAGTGATTCTGTGAGTGCAATGCCTCCAAAATCTGTCTGGTGCTGGCTTTGGATGTCTGGATACGTGAAAGGATGTTGGTTTTGCTTGCATGCAGCTATGATCTCCTTTTCTTTCTCTTAGAATGTGCCAACCCAAAAACAAGGTTATTTAGGTGAATAAATGGTAACCGAAGCAGCGGTTCTAGGTTGACCAATGCATCAGTTTAGGGTGACCAGCGTCGATTAAGGAGGGATTCCCTAGGTTTACTAAAATTGGCAGATCTCGCCTCTTTTAGCTCAAGTTCATTCCTTGATCCGTGGATTTGGAACGATGAGTGGGAAGGTGGTTAGGGATATTTTAGGCATTGATTTTAGGGTTGGACCAAATCTTAGCTCATTAAGGAAAGTAAGATTAGGTCTTAGTTAGTTATGGAAACATGCCAAGAATAGGTCTAGGGTGAGGTGGCTAGATGAGGTGTCTAGGTGAGGTGGCTAGGTGAGGTGGTGGGGTAGAAATTAAGGTAATTAGATATTAAATATTGTGAGGATACATATTAATTTAATTAAATTAAAGGTGATGTGGGGTGGAAGGGGCCATGGTTAGATGAGTATGTTTGAGTTGGTTATTTGACAAAGGACCAAGGGGAGTGTGACCCAATTTTGGTGTCTACATTTTTCCCCTTTTTGTTGCATAGCTTGTATTGGTAAGCGACATTGACAAAAATAAGATGTGGTTACCCCATGTGTGGGTGAAGGTGATCCCCCTCAAACTAGGAACTGATGTAGTAAAATCAATGAGTGGTTTGATAAAAGGTGGATGTGAGGAAGAGGAAGGTGGAAACTAGAGGTAATTGGGTAAAGATGTAATCAGGTAATCCAGATAATGGGCCAAGGGTCAAAGGTAAAAATAATCAAACGTATGCACATGTATAAACTGTGGCACAATACCAGGTTGAAGAGCATGCAAACTCTACATCATCTAAGGTTAATAGGTTTATCCAAATAAGGTTGAGGTGATTCCGGTATCCAAGGTATAGGATATGGTGTGGAAGCACTTCGTAGGTCAGGTCCAGGAACGTTTAGGTATGTTTTGGTACACCAAAGGTAAGGTCGGGATAAACGGCACGACAATAGGCAAAATAAGGTCATTAGGTCAAACAACACGGGTAACAATGTCGCAAGGTATAGCGAGCACATGAGTTCATAGGTCACTAACAATGTTCTAGGTCTAGGTAGCTAGGTCATAGAAATAGGCAAGGTAAGGTCATTAGGTCAAACAACACGGGTAATAGTGTTAATTAAGGTATAGTGAGCACATGAGTTTATAGGCCACTAATAATGTTCCAAGTCTAGGTAGCTAGTTCATGGCATGATTGAGTTGAGGTTGTAGGCATGGTTAAGTGATTTTTAAACACCAAAGGTGTCGAGGTTCTGGTCATGTATTTGATAATCAATAAGTAATGAGGAAGGTGAATGGTAAGAGATGGTAAAAGAGCTACTTAATTGATAAGAACCCTAATGATTCTACCATACCCCATATGGGCTTATGAACGTAAGACCCTATAGGCCTTGCATAATGGACTATTCTAAGGGTGAATAAAATTCACATGATCACGAAATGTCACATTTACGGTAAGTCCCTTGAGTAACGAGGAATTTAGGTGAAAAAGGCAAGGGGGTGAGAATGGGAGGGTTAGCATATCTTAGTGTACAACAACGTGTATTTCGGAACAAGAAACCCAAAATCCAAAATAGGCAAGTCCATGATGAAAATTTCATCTTTTTTAATAATAGACTGATCAATGCAGGAAGTCTATATGGGATGGGTATATTATCTCTTTGAGGTCTTCGTGAAGCTGATCGATGCGGGAAGCTTCTGAATAGTTTTTATATTTTTGTAATGACTATATATAGTTGTCCTTCAAGGGAGCAATCTATTTATAGTGGTAGAATAGAAAGAAGAGATGTCCCTTTTGAGGGAGTCATCTTTTGTTGGAAGTTTGACTCAAGGAGTTGTATCCTTTTTGTTTTTAGACGTTTAAGTCATGGAAAAGACTATAGAGGATGATCAGGTTCTTATTTTAGAAGACAAGATCATAGTACACAAATATCAACTATGAAAGAGGTGGTTTTGAGTGATGAACAACCATGGGATTCCATCTTGAAGAAGACAAAAATTATCCATGAGAATCATGCTATGAGCAGAGCCATGGTACTCATATTGAAGACAAGGCTAAAAGGTGATGGGTAATCACATGATTCTTATTTAGTCATGGATCCTCAAAATGGGTAATTATGGAAGGTGAAAACTCTCAAGGGACGAGTGATAAATTGATAAAAAGTGATATAGGACTTGATATCAACAATAAAATGGTCAAGATGCAAGGCATTAAGGGGCTCAAGTTTGGGTTTACCTTTGAGTGAAGACAAATGATAAGAACTTGATCCATAGGCATGGGTAATGATATAGGGTCCAAGCCAATTAGGAGAAAATTTTCCCCATTTACTTTTCTCCTCTTTGGTTACATGTTGATTTTCCTTCAGGACGAGGTCACCGACTTGAAAGGTTCGTTCATGAACACGTTTTCATAGGCATGTTTGATACGTTTTTGGTAGATTTGGAGATGGTCAAGAGCGTTGAGATGATGTTCATCTAATAATTCAAGTTACGCCAAACAATCCTAGCAAAATTCATCATCATTGAGCATGTCTTGTAGTGAGATGAGGAGATGAGATCTAGACTTCGAGAGGTAAGACAACCTTAGTACCGTAGACCAAAGAAAAGGGGGTGGTAGCATTCGAAGTGTGAATACTAGTGCGATAAACCCACAAGGTGAAAGGAAAGTGCATATGTCAATCCTTCCCAGTATCGTTGACTACCTTCATAAGAATTTTGTTCCAATTTTTATTGGTTGATTTTTCTTGACCATTGGTTTGCGTATAATAGGGTGATGAGAAATCGAGTTGGATGCCAAAAGCATTGCATAGTTTGTATAGGGTTTTGTTTTTGAATTGTTTTCCGTTATCCGTGATAATGCGGTGAGGGACACCAAAGCGACAGATGATGTGATGGTTGATGAATTCACATATTTTCTCATCTTTGGTGGAAATGAGGGGAATGGCTTCTACCCATTTAGTGTAATATTCAGTAGCGGTTATGATCCATTGGTGGTATTGTGAAGAATGGGGGTTGATCTCACCGACAAGATCCAAACCCCATTGAGAAAAAGGCCAAAGGTCTCGCACAACCTATAAGGCATGACTAGGGGTGTGATGGAGATTAGCATGTTGTTGGCATTTTACGCAACATTTGACATAATCACAACAGTCACGGTTTAGGGTTGGCCAGTAATAGCCTAGGCGAAGAATGTGTTTTGCGACAACCAAACCACTAAAGTGACCTCCACAAATTCCATCGTGGACTTCCTTAATGGTGTAAGGAATTTCAAAACTTGTAAGGCATCATAAGAGAATGTTGTCAAAACCACGTTTGTAAAGAAGACCACCCATGATGACATAATAGGAGACACTTTTAAGAAAGGCACATTGTCCATTATGAGTGAGATTAGCGGGTAAAATGGAAAGGAAAGATAGTCTATATATTGCTTATACCAAAGGTCACTTGGGTCAGGAGCAGCGGTTCGATAGAGTAGACTTCATGAGGAAAATAAGAGGGTGATTGTAGTCTTTGTATGGTGAAAAATATTTTAGAGTCAATGGGTGAAGTAGGTATCTGAGAAGCCAAGCAGGCCATGGTATCTACAAATTTATTGGTAGAATGTGGGGTGGTTTGAAGTGCGTAATGGTTGAAGGTGGTCAAAAGTATGTCCATGTGATGCTTATACTTTTGAAGTATCTCATTACGAACTGGTATATACCATTGACTTGGTTTATGACCAACTAAGAATCACCAAGATGTTGATTGATTTAACATCTAAGGCATAAGCAGCCTAGAGACCCAATACGAGTGCTTTGTATTCAGCAATATTGTTTATACAATCAAAATCAAGTTTGAAAGACAAAGGCATAGGTTCACCATTAAGTGGAATGAGGATAACACCACCCCACCCCCACGCTGACACTTGGAGCCATCGAAGAAGAGTGTCATTTGGTAAGCGGGTTCATCAGGAAAGGGTAGCTATAGACTCGTTTAGGAAGTCAAAGTTAGAGGGTTGATTCCTAGAAATAGGTGCATTGGCCAATTGGTCGCAATGATATCCTGGCCCTTGATGGACTTTTGATGGATGAATTTGAGGTCGAGGTCAGGCAAAAGCATAAGCCAATGTGCGGCACATTGATTTTGATAAGGTTTGGCATACATATAGTGTAATGGGTCAGTATTAGTAATGAAGAAGGTTTTGTGGTTGAGTAGGTAATGGTGGAGTTTGGTGGTGATGAAAACTAAGGCTAGGAAAAAAAATTTGGTGTGGGTATATCTAGTTTCATAGTCAAGAAGGGTACAACTTATGTAATAAACCACTTGCTCTCGGTGTTGGTCATCGCGATGAGTGAGCATGGCACCTAGAGAATGGTCAATGGTAGAAATATATAGGTAGAAGGGCTGGTCATCCTTAGGAGGAATGAGCACTTGGTGGTTGAAGTAGGTATTGTTTCAAGGCTTTGAAGGCTTTATGGCATTCATCATCCCATTTGAATGAAACATCTTTCTTGAGAAGATGATGGAATGGTTGATAGTGGTCGAAAAAAGCTGTGAGATAAAATGATGAATTGATTACAAATTTCCTTGTAGGATGTGAAGTTGATGGAGATTAGTGGGTGGTGGCAAATTTCAAGAATAGCCTTGACTTTAGTAGGATCAACTTCTATGCCACACAAAGAAACATGAAACCTAGGAGTTTTAGAAAAATACCGCAAAGACACACTTTTTTGGTTGAAGATGAACACAATATTTGATGAGGTGGTCAAAGATGACTTTAAGAATGGGTAGGTGTTTAGTTCGATGCTTGGATTTGGAAAGCAGATCATCTACATAATCCTCCAATATGTGATGCATGATGTCATGGAAGATGTAAGTCATGGCTCGTTGATATGTAGCACCAACATTTTTTAGGCCAAAAGGCATGACTCGATAGCAGAAAGTCCCCCAAGGGGTGATGAAGGTAGTCTTGTGTTGATCCTCTGGGGCTAGTAATATTTGATTGTAGCCGAAAAACCATCCATGAGTGATAACATTTCATGGCTAGTGGTGAGATCAACTAGTTGGTCAATGCCAGTAGTGGGAAATCATCTTTGGGATAGGCTGAGGTTGAGGTCACGAAATCCATGAAAATGTGGAGTCCCCTATCACCTTCATGATAGGAATGATGTTAGAAATCCATTGGGGATAATCAATGGGTAGAATGAAGGAAACCGAGAGAAGGCAGTTGAAGCTCTTCTTTGACTAGAAGAGCAATGCGAGGATGCATTTTCTGTAGCTTTTGTTTGATGGGTTTGGCATCAGGAATGGTTATGATATTGTGAACCATGATTTTGGGTCAATACCAAGGGCATATCGGCATAGGACCAAGCAAATGCATGTTGCTATGGTCCCGAAGGAAAGAGGTGAAGGCTTCCTATTTAGTAGCGTCTAAGGATTGGCCGATCTTTAGAATGTGTAGGTCATCCTGAGTATTAATGTTGATTTCGATGGTCGATTCATTCAACATGGTTTGCGTCTCAGAGGGTAATGACCGATGAATATAAGAGTCTTCTGCACCAAGGTAGGTGAGGATGGACTCATCGTCTTGACATTAAACGATGTTAATTGAAGGTGTATCATCATCGATCATGTCAGATATAGGAATGGGAGAGAAGAGGGAGCCTCGCCATCACGTTGATAGGTCAGCGGTCCCAAGGAAATGGTGTTTACAAAAAAAAAAAGTTAGGAGGTATAGATTCAGGATCTATGGACTCCGTGGGTGAAGATGGTAATGTGGGTGAATGAGAGGGGAATATTTCTTGTCCTGTATAAGGTCGATGTGAACCTTCTTAGGGGTGGAGCATCAAAACCAATGCCACTATGGTCATTGTGTTTATGAGAGGTACAAGAGATGATAGTGTGGTGGCCTTGTTCATAAAAACAAAGCCAAATCCCTTCCACACACACCGGTGGAGGAAAGTGTGAGTGAAATGGTGGTTAGTGAGGGAGTGTAGGTCGAATGAAAATGGTTGGGTTTGGGATGGAGGTTTGGGTTTATAGGTGGCCATATCAAGCCCCCATACGTTAGGTTGGTGCGAAGGTGGGGAGGGCCATAAGGGAAAATGTCACCGATGTGATGTCATAACTAGGGTGTTGATGCATATTCCCATACTCTTGTGGGGTGAGGAAGGTATCGATATTATATAGGTGGTATTCCCCCAGAGTGAGGCATTGAAAAACACCTTCTAAGGGATCAATAGTTGGTATGTGGGTAGCGGTATGGATGGTTCACTAGATGAAGGGGCACTAGGTGGTAGAGGCTACAACTGCAGTGGGGATAGCAAGGTTAGATGCAAAAAGTAGTGGCAATTTTGGTGGATGGGCTCGTGGGTGAAGGTGAAGTGTTGTGGTGGTGGATGCCTTGACCAGGTACAAGCACATCATTGGGTTGATATAGCATGTTACAGGTCTTGAAAGGTGAGGGGTCAATAGGATGGTGTAATTATGTCCCTCGTGTTCAAATTTGAGGCATCGATGTAACGTCGAAGGGACACAACCCATAACATGGATCCAAGGTCGGCCAAGCAGCAAGTTATACTGGAACTCCCCTTCTAGGACATAGAAAAGTTTTGGGATGGTGCGGGGACCTACGTGACATGGAGAACAATGGTACCTAGGGTAGAGGTCATGGCATCATTGAAGGAATGCAACATAACAGGGTTACCATGCATGTAATTGGTAGGTATTTGCATTTGGTCATACGCATGGGAGGAGATGATGTTAATGCTAGCACCACCATCGATCATAACGCATCATATGCATATATTATCAATGAAGACAAAGATGAAAAGAGTGGGGTTAGGGGTCATCGAACTAGAAGGGAGTGATCTCTTCATCTAAAAAGATGAGGGCGGCCATGTGGTGAGTGGGTGGAGGTGTAGAGGAAGGTGAAGACCTAGTGAGAGAGGCTACGTGGTGAGGGGTAATGATGGAGGCCACGGTGTGGGGTCATTTGGTAAGACTTCGATAGATTGAAGGACCTCCATGAGGGCTTGATGATGTGACTCTAAGGTTTGGATGAGGTCATATAAAGACATTTTGAGGGGGATTGGTGTAGTTGTTTTAGCATTGTGTGATGTGTGACCCCATCGGAAATGGGATATGCAGGACCTCGAATGATGACTTTGGGTGTGGGTGTGGATGGTATATTGGGTACAGGGTTGGTTGATGGGCCACTTGCTTTCTCCTTTTCCCTTGTCTTTTTGAGCACGGGTGGTAATGTTGATCATGTTAATCTGAGGAGGTGGATGGATGAAGAGGGTGTGTCATGGAAGGTATAGCGGCATGAGGGACAAAACCCTAGTGGGGGATACGATCCTTGTGAAATGAGTAGGGTGCATTGGCATTTGGTGGTGGTTTGGCCAATTCTCTTATGTGAACCATGTTAATTTCAAACCTCGGGGATGGATCCAAGAGTTGTGGGGGTGGAGATCTTGGTCATTGAGTAGGTGATGGGAGAGGATCTGTGGAAATTGGTGAAGGTGAAATGGGGTCCTCATCAAGAAGATCATCATCATCAAAGTTTTCTTCAGGAGGACACAATTGGACAAGAGTGGTTTTAAAGCCTTATAGTTCTCTACATCGTGTCTGGCACACACGATGGTAGGCAAAAATTTTGGTTTCGTCAAACCCTTTTGGTTTGGGTTTGAGTGGGTCATAAGTAAGGTCTAAGGGGCTGGTAATGTGATGACGGAAGTTTCGAGGAGATTGGTTAAGATTTTGGCATAGGATCCCGCTAGTGGATCACAATGGGAGGTGAATGTGGGTTTGGGTACAAGTATGGCTGATTGTGGAGGAAGAGGTTTTACAATAGGGGGAGTAGGTTGGGCTACTAGTTTGGTGTGTGGTGTGGTCTTAGGTGTTGGTCATATTTGCTTGGGTAGGGGCATGGTAGATGAACTGGAATGGAAGGTTTGGTTGGTTTAACTACCTTATTGGAGGGTAGCGGATTTTTAGCTTTAGGTTGCATCTTTTTGGGAAAAGGAGATACGGGTGTACGAGATGTGGAGGGAAAAGTAGATGGTGGAAGAGGGTGGGTTACCCACGGGGGTAACCGAGGTGTTGTGGAGGTAGGTGGTGTGGGTTGGGTAGGAGGCATGAGTGAAAGAGAAGGAAGTGTCATGGGTAGTGAAGAAGTTATTGATGGTATTGGAGGTATGGGTGGTAAGAAGGTTACAGGTGAGGGATGGAGGTTGTGTGGGTCACTTGGGTATATTAGAGGTCTACGATGGGGAAATGGGTTGCTGCATTCTTGGTTTACCGGTGGATGGGGGTTGCTTGGCTAGGGTCGAGGGGTGAGGTCCTAGGATGGATGGAAGGGGTGAAGGTGATAAGGGCATGGTAGGTGAGGTTGGGGTATGAGATTTAGGAGATTGGATCTTCATTTTAGGGGCTAGTTTAAGTTTGGTATTAGTTTTGGAAGATGTAGCTAAATCTAATTTGATGGGTGGGTGAGTAAGGCTAGTTGTTGGTATGATCCCTAAGGTAGGTGTAGGTTTAGGTAAGGGTGATGATATAGGTGAGGGTAGGTGTTTGGGTGTAGGTGTATATTGGGTTATGGGTAAGAGGTGTGAGTTGGGCTAGGGGTGGTGTCATGGAAGGCATTGCAATAGTCATGATTGTGTTTGGTTTGGTTTCCCGAAACACTTTTGGATAGATAGTGGAGGTGTCAATAGGGGACAACTGCATTTGTGTTGAAACAGGAAGTAGAAGGTGTCCCCAAAGTAAGGCTCTATCGACATAGTCTAGGTGATCATCCAAGCATGAGAATGGTATTGACGTAGGTGGGGTTGACATGGATCAAGTGGCAATCCCCATAAAATGTGTTTGAGATATAGGAAATGGTTAGCCTCGGAGAATCGTGGGTAAGAGAGCCAAAAGTAGATCAGTAGGATCTTGAAGGTCTGATGGTGAATGGTCATCTACAGGTAGTGGTACTTCTATAGTATCCTCCATGGGTAGAGGAGAGGATGGGCCAGCCAAAGTGGACTCTCCTTGTGTTGGTGTAGGTGGTGGACCTGCATCTTCTATGAGTAGGAGAGGTGCCACTAACAACTTGCTTGAAATTTTGAGGGTCAAAGGTGGCGTGCTAATTATAGGCTCTTCCACGGGTGAAGGGGAACATGAAGGGGGTTCCTCTGTGGGTAGAGGAGTAGATGAAATAGATTCTGGTGTAGGTAGGGGAGCATGGGCTAAGATTTCATCTATGGAAGGAACATGAGGCAATTGGGAAGCAACTGGTGTGTCATTGAAAATAGTGTGGACCTCGTGGACATTGCCATCATTGTTTGAGGTATCACCAGCTTGGTTGGAAGATGGGGCATGATTAGGGAATGGTTTCTTGAAGATATGTAGGTTTTGGTTAGCGGGTGCATTTGGGCTATCCAAGACTAGATCTCCATTGTCCAACATTTCTTGGACAATATTCTTGAAGGTGATGCAGTTATTATTGCACTATGACCTTTGACATGATGATAGTTACAAAAGTCATGTTCCTTATACCATGAGGGCATGGGTCACTCAGGTCAAAACCAGTATGTGGTTTTATAGGTGGGAGGGTAATGGCACCAGCCTTCACAAGATTTTCCAATACAGAAGAATAAGATTCTCCTATGGAAGTGTATTTTCATTGTTCCCATCTGAACTGAAAGCTTGGACAGGAGAGAGATTAGAAGGGGGTTTGGTTGGGTTTGATTGATGAGGGGGACCAGCTTTGAGAACTATGACATTGGTAGACCCTTTGGGTTTTGAATAGTTGTTTTGGGGTTTCAAGATGAAGAAGCATCATTTGATTTGAACGATGTTCTTGTTACGAGTTGAATCTTCTTTTCTTCGATAGCACAAATTTCCAATTTCCATGTGCCATAGTGAATGCCTCATCAAAAGTATGGAAGGTCTACACCTGTAGGGTTGGTGAGATGTGTCTAGTGCAAGCCTGAGTAAACAACTCTATGAGTTCAGTTTGAGGTAGTTGAAATGTGAGTTGATTGATTAGGTTGCGCCAAGTGACAAAAAGTCAGTGATAGACTCATCATCATACTGACGAGTGGAATAAAGATCAGTCATGGTAACCTTCTTGACAATATTAATCAGAGAAGTGGTCTAAGAAGGCTTGGGCTACTTGATTGAATGAGTAGATGGAATGTCTTGGTAGCCCACTATACCAGTCTAATGCAGGTCCAATCAGGGACATTGGGAAAGTCCTCAAAAGTAAAGTGTCATCATGGGAAATCAGGTAACACCCATGTTTAAAGGACCACAAATGTTGTTGTGGATCCTCTTTGCTATTGAAGTGGTTGAACTTTGGCATTTCCCAATGTATGGGGTATGGTCGAATAGGAATGGATGGGTGAATAGGCTCATTACAAATTTCATCATAGGTGAGGGAATTACATGAGCCAAAAACCGATGCTTTCAAGTTTTTACATCTTTTCCATCATCAACTTGATGAGGTCATTGGTAGGTTGTGATGGGGAGACACCTCTTGGCATAAGGGGGTGGATATTGAACCTGATAGGGAGGTTGAGAATAGGAACCGACATAGAGGCACATATCTAGAATGGGTGACAGATGAGATAGGGGTTGTTGATAGTAGGTGTATGTAGGTGGGATGGTCATCATGACTCTAGTAGCGATTGGGGGTAATGTTTGTGGGATGGAGAGGATGAGATTCTGGAATGGAGTAGGGGTCACCAACACCATGGGTGGTTGTGTTGCAATGGGTATTTGTGAGACAATGGGTGCGGACTGTGCTATGGTCTGGGTGGTCGATGAGGGGACAACAAGATACGATAGGCGCATGAGTGAAACTACGAGCATAGTCATGGTGGGTATGGGGCCTAGCTACTGAAACTACTAGGGGTGAAGTAAGTGAGGAAATGCCACATTATTAGGGGCTGATGCAGTAGTAAGAATAAGGGTAGGAGAGATGGATACATGGCATGTCATATATCAACTAACCTAAGGAGTCTCGAGTGGAAGAATGGGAAAGGTAGAACTATAAGGCCATGGGATTTTGATCAAGGAGTCATGTAAACTCTTCATCACTACAAATGGTGGTAGGTAAGGTTGATCCATGGGTGATAGGATGGAAGGTGGTGAGGACTAGGTGGGAGTGGTTGATGACTAGCATGGAATATGAGGGTGTTAGTCTAGGCTATGAGTCAACACCATGTGAACAAGTGTCTCGATGACACTTCCAAAACTTATTTCATTCTGTAGATGACACAAAAAATAGTAGAAATAGAGAATAATGGGGTCTGAGAATCTGGTCAATGTCTAGATTTTGAAAATCAAACACAGGTAACCGACGATGGTCAAGGTCAGGTTGATGAAATGATGATTGAGGAAAACCGATGATGGTTTCTATGTTTGAAAAATCTATATTGACCAGGATTCGATGATGTGAAAACCGAAACCTTTGTCAAGAAAAAAGAATGAAACAGAATGTTGGATGTGTTAAAATTAGGGTATGACACTTGGGTATCAACAGGGGAGAAATATGATGATGCCTTGAGGGCTAGAAATAGAACATAAATAGTGATGAAGGCTATTCTAGGTAAAGTAACTAGAAAGTACAAAGTTGACACACCACATTAGGGTTTAACCGATGATATTAGTGATGAAACTGTGAGCGGTGGCACGTCTCTGGACCGACATCGGTGACTTGTGAAATTAGAAAGAAATGAAGAAAATGGGTTTTGTGAATTAAATTAAGTGAAGAATCAAACTCAGAAACCTGAGAATGAGGAGATGGGGCCTTGGCACACTCATAAAAAAGTCAAATACTCCAACTACAATGGTGGAGTGTGCAAGGAAGAAGAAAAATGGAGAGTCGTAGTCTCACACCTCAAAACACAAGTCAAGAAGAATGCTAAGAAAAAGCATGATCCTAACAGTGATTTTCTTATGTTTGTTTAGCTTATGCTATTTAGGACTGATTGTGTGTATTTAGAACATAATTTTTTTGGTTAGGAAGGCATCCTACGAAGAAGGATATCTAAAAGGAGAGGTTTCAGGTATGTTATGGCGGGGGGGGCCGTCCTCTGAGATGATGACTCGATAGAGGCAATGAGTTGGGGAGTACCTACCAATTGATCATGTGATCACTGATAGATGTTCCTAGGTAAGATGTTGTTTAAGAAAGATGTGTATATTTTGATTTTGTGCAAGTTTGGTAAGACACAGAGAGAGAGAAGAGAAAAATGTGCTTTCTACGATTCTTTGTGTCAACCATCAGCTGGGCATGACTTCCAACATATAGGTTTCCCTCAGTTTTAATGTGAGCTAATAATGCAACAAATCAAAATGCAATGCAAGTGTTTTAAACCCAAATCAAAGTGTGATATTCGATGTAGCAAGTGATGAATAGGAAGAGGGATGCTCTTTCACTAATGCAATGCAAAAGAAAGGAAGATGTGTTCTTTTTAAAGCACCAAAAATATGATTATTTTTAGACAATAGAAAGAAGGAGAATGATTCCAAAGAAGAAAATTAATGTGGAAGCTTTTCAAGGAAAAAACACACAAATTTCACCTAGGAATGAATAAATGCAAAAGAACCCTTGATGGGTCCCACCGGTGTGCCAAAATGTTTCACCATTTTCTTTACATTTTCAAAGTGACAAACAAATAAGGGTAAAGGCCAAGGAGGAATACCTATTAAATGTTGTTGGTTGATGGTTGTTGCACGTGCATTCTAAATTCTTGATCCACAATTGAATGTGAGAGCTTCCTTTTGGCTAGGAGGAACTACCTGTAATAGAAAACAAGACCACAAAAAGATAGTTAAATGATATATGACAATGGACTGCCTAGCATATGCTAGTTCCGGAAGTGTGATACTTCCTAGATGGTTGTCAATCCACTATTTAAAACAAGTTAATGCGAGAAAGAAACAAATTCCTATTGTAGTTGATATGATTTAGGTATCTCATTCAAGTACAATAAGCAAATCTTAACATAACAAGGCTAGGCTATGGTCAGATCAAAAAGGTAGGTAGTTGGCAGGGTGTTGGAACTAGTCAGGGTCAGATTCTAGGTTGTTTAGGTCAACTGGTGAGATGATTGTTGGGTTTGTTCTTGGTCAAGGTATAAAACACAGAGACCAACGTCGGTCTGGTGTAATCGACAATGGTTTAGGCAGACCAATGACGGTCAGGTTTTGGGTTGTTTAGGTCACTCAGTAAAAGGTTGTTTGGTTTTGTTATTAAAAATGTGTAAAACACAGAGACCGATGTCGGTTGGGTATAGCCGATGACGGTTTTGGGTATCCGGTTCGGTATGGTTGGGGTGAAAGGAACTCAATGAAATCTGGTTGTGGGGATTGAGTTGGAGCTAAACAGAGATGGAAGGGTAGAGAGGGAGGTAGGTAAAGGTCTCAGGTATGCTCAAAGGTGGGTAACAGGTGAGAATGGGTGATTTGGTGGTGTGGGTAGAAGAATGGTTGAGTCTATAAGTAGGTAAGAGGTGGAAAATGGACATGCAAGGTATGAATTGATAACAAAAGTAACAAAAGCCTATATATTGAAATAGACTATGCTGGTAGAAAGTATACTTACTTGTGATGTAGATTTAGATGGTGAATGGAGGTGGTTGTTGATCAAAAGAATGGTGTTGGATATCATAGTAGTGGCTCCCAGAATGATTCTGTGAGTGCAATGCCTCCAAAATCTATCCTAGTGATGGCTCTGGATGTCTGGATACGTGAAAGGATGTTGGTTTTGCTTGCATGCAGCTCTTTATCTCCTTTTCTTGCTCTCAGAATGTGCCAACCAAAAACAAGGTTGTTTAGGTGAATAAATGGTAACCGATGATGGTTCCGGGTTGACCGGCATTTGGTTTAGGGTGACCGGCATCGGTTAAGGTGGGATTCCCTAGGTTTACTAAAATTGGTAGATCTCGCCTCTTTTAGCTCAAGTTCGTTCCTTGATCCATGGATTTGGAACGAATGTTACGTTTTTATGAGTGGGAAGGTGGTTAGGGAGATTTTAGGCATTGATTTTAGGGTTGGACCAAATCTTAGCTCATTAAGGCAAGTAAGATTAGGTCTTAGTTAGTTATGGAAACATGCCAAGAATAGGTCTAGGGTGAGGTGGCTAGATGAGGTGTCTAGGTGAGGTGGTGGGGTAGAAATTAAGGTAATTAGATATTAAATATTGTGAGGATACATATTAATTTAATTAAATTAATTAAATTAAAGGTGATGTGGGGTGGAAGGGGCCATGGTTAGATGAGTCACGTCTACAAATAACAATGCACATGTTACAAATACCAATACAAATTCTACATATCCAAACGCTGTAAACCGAACTAGCCTTGACGAGAATAAAAGAGCATGTTTGGCAACAAAGTCATCAAATGATATCAAGTGAATCAGTCCTCCAAAATTTGATGGGACAATGCTTGGGGATGGATCTGAGAATTGGCTTAATGAGATGGAAAATTATTTTCCCATCCATAATTTATCTGAGAAACTAAGGTAGTTTGGGAGTGTATCAACTCTCTAATAAGGCTTCCTCATGGTGGGACAACCGAAAGGTAGAACTAGGGGTTGATGTAACCAACATCACTTGGGATTAATTCAAGTTTTAATTTAAGTAGCGCTTGTTGCCATAGCTTTATTATGATTAGAAAATGTTTGAATTTCATAAATTAACTAAAGGAAAATTAACTATAACAGAGTGATCTTGGGAGAGGTTCACTAAGTTGTTGAAATATGTACCTCAATACCAATCTGATGAAAATTTCAGAATAAGGAAATTCATCATGGGACTAAACCCTATTATAGGAATGGAAATGGATGTGCATGTGATTAAACCCTGTCATAGGTGGGGATGTGGATGTGCATGGGGCTTCAACCATGGAGGTATTTTTGAAAAAACCATCCATCAAGAGAAGAAATTACAAGTTATATATTCTCACCATGATGAGAAAAGGAAAAAAAAATCCATCTCACCATCACCTTTAGCACAAAAGAAAACTTGGTGGAAGAAGGTGAGAAATAAAATTAAGAATGGAAAGAAAGTTACAGGACGGTGAAACTTGCTGCTAATTATAAGACAAATGGTTGAAGCAATACTATTGCAAATGAAAACAAAAAAGAAATAAAAGGACCGGTTGGAGGATTTTTAACTATGGTGGTGATCACTATGCAAATAACTATCCTCAACGAATAAGGAAAATAACCGGTAACATAGGATACATGTTGCAGTAGCAAATAGGCAAGCTGAAAAACTAGGCCACACCAATTGAAGTACCGGGTAAGTTGTATGATTTACCTGTAATTATTCTTTTTATACTCAAAAGTGCTACTGAATGTTTTATTAGCAATAAGTTAGTTGAAAAATTAAAAAGAGAATATGGTTATATGAATAACTCATGGACTCATGTAATACGGGAATAATTGTTTTCACATGGTGAACAAATGCCTTTTTGGAATAGCATTAGAGTTGTCTAGTTTTACCACTAAAATAGACTTGTACTTAGCACCTTTAGGTTCTTATGATGTCTTTATAGGTGTAAATTGGTTGTCATGACATAAATTAATGGTTGATTGCTATGAGAATCAAATAAATTGATTGGATGACCTGCAAAAAAACAATGATCATATAGGGCATAAAAAGAGACATAATAGTGAGAAAAATATCAACTATGGAACTTTAAAAGGCCAAAAAAAAGTTGTATGATTTACGCGTGTTGGTTTGAAAATCTGTCGGATGGGCAGATCGTGGGGAAACATGCCAACAATGTGCAAGGCATAGCCCCTCTTTGAGATAGCAAAGCAAAACTGGTTTATTTTTATTCTACTAGCAGGAACCTGTGTAAGTCTTACAGTATTCTACCTTTAGGGGGTTTGGGATCTCATCCCAGTAGAGGTAGTTCCGAATGATGAACAGAAAAGTGAGAGGGGAGGAACAGAGGAAGGATAGATCTGAAGGGAGAAAAGAAATGAATTCCAAGATAGAAAGGTCAGAAGGTTTATGCTTTGGGCTGGTAGTAAACAGAGCCAAACTTACTTGCATAAAAAAATAAAGCAATATTGATGAACAAATGACAAAGGCAAGAAAGAATCCAACAAAATAGAAACAAAGATCTAACTTAAGAGAGATCTAATGCATATAACACATAATTTCAGCACAAAGTCTCAATGTATGTATTAATATTTTCTTCTATTACAAGAAAGTACAAAGTCTTTCTCTCCTCACTTCTATTTTTCATACAAAATTGTCCACACCAGAATACAACAAGTATTCCAATATTTATAGAAGGAGGAGAAAGAAGACAAAAAGAAGCCAACCACTTATTTACAAAATATCTACAAAATATCTGAAAGTCAAAAGTTGACTTTTGGGAAATTTTAGGATGGCAACATCCCATGGTGCAACATGGATGATGTCATCATGTGTGCCAACATGCTTTTAAATATTTTACAAAAATGGAAAATCCATCTCGGAGGAAGCTATTCATTGTCATCTCTCAGCTCAAACTTAGCTTCTGGCTGAGGCTCAGGAGATTCAATGTGGCACTGCACCCGATACTCTGCAAACTTGCTGATTATCTTCTGAAGTTGATACTGATCAGGACCTTTGAAATGGTCGTGAATCACTTCACAAGTCTCTTTCTCATTTTTGAGCTTGTTAGGAAAATTAGCGTACTCTTCATTTGCATCGATCAAAGAGCCTATAAAGTCATGGTAGGCTAAGAGGTTGTTGATGGACTCTCGATCGAAAGTGACCTCTTGCACCTTGAGAGACAATACCCTTGAAGAGTTGGAACGTGTCATCTGCTTCTCTTAACTCATAAGATGCACTGAGCAATCTAGGAGACATCTTTGAAACTATTTTCTCCATGTTGTGTAGTGCATCCAAGGCTTCTTCCTTGAATTTTTCGATTCTTTCCAAGATGAATTCCATTTGATCGACCCGGTAATCTAAAGTAGTGAGAGCTTTATAATGTGCCCGCAGTGATCGATAACGTTGACCTTTAATAGGTCGTTAGTGAACATTTGACCATGGTTTGGAATGTTCCCTGCTGCAACTTAGTGTTATCCAACTCCTCAGAAAGGGAGCTCACTACTGCTTGTAGCTCTTTATTTCCTCGAGTTATATCTTGGTGCAGCAACGTGAACCTACCAATTATCACCTGACCATCCTGGAGGATCTTCTCAATCCAGGATGACACAGTTATACCATGTTCAACAATCTTTATGTATTCATTGATTTTCTCTTGGCTGGGAGCTCGAACAAGTTCCGCAGTGGTTCTTGAAGAATCTTTGCCCATTTTCTGCAAAACTTGGAGGAGATTTTTGTTTTGTTCTTTAAGCACTCTCTTCTCCTCTTTGGCCTCCTGTAGCTTCTTGCAGAGGGCACCTACAGCTGACAAGGATTCTCCTTGCAGGCTTTCGGATGATGTTCCCATTGTGACTTGAGTCACTGTGAAGTCTGTAGGAGACAGATCTTCTTTCTTATTTATGGGATCCGGATAGGATATCTCCATTACCCTTTCTCCCGAGGCACTTTTTGAGAAGTGATTTAATGCTTTTGTTTCATGGGTCCCTTTGTCGAAATGACAAATAAGTCAATAGCTGCATTGCAATGGGGACCTTCCTCTTATGTTGACTCGGTGGTGGAGATCCAACCAGGACTTAGGGGATCGGGTTTGGGGGTGAAAGGGGAGAAACTGGAGTGGACTCAAAGAAGAAAGTGGAAACACTTGGTGGTGGCATGGATAAAGATTCCAATGCACTAGTGCTCGAAGGGCCTGGAGTCACTACGGGGAAAAGAAGGACATGGAGATAGAAGGGATCTGTGATAGGATGGAGGAAACACTGGAGAACATATCCGCGAGGGAGGAGAAGATGGAAGAGGTGGGAGATGGAAGGGAGGAAGATGGAGGAGAAGACACAACCAAAGGAGTGGTTACTTGAGTGACAGGAGGAGGAGGGGGAGCAGAAGAGGGAATATGGGAACCTCCATAGTTGTAGTTGTGATAACATCCTGAGTGGATGTGTCCGTTGGAATATCTGCCGCTTCTTCTTTTCCTGGGGACACTAAGTCCACTATTTGCTTTGAGGTAGAAGGAGGGCTATCAGGAGCTTTCTCCTGCTTGCTTGACTCTCCAACTTCATCCTTTCTTTTTCCCTTTGGCAAGTGATCTAGCCTTGGAGGTGCTCTTCCTAAGGGAGAAGTAGTGAAATCCACTCCAAGGTAGATGAGACCATTTCATTTGCACCAATGTTCGGTGCATTTCAACGTGGGTTGGACCCTTTTTTCTATGGTCTTGGGTGCCTTGGTCCTATCGATGCTTGTAAATGGCCAATCATCCCCATCCGTGTCAAGGTAAACCTGATAAATTTCATGATTAGTTTCTTGGAAATATTTTTGGATGATGAAAACTCCATAGTAGACGATCTCTACCGGTGTCGGTAGAGAGTGATCCTTTCGCCTGATTTTAACTTCGTGGTTCAAGTCTATCCATATGTCCTCGATCTCAGGGACATGGATGGGATTGATATTTTCCTTGGGGAGGCAAGCTCGATAGTCAAAGGTTTGCCTTTCCGGGAAATCATGCTTTAGGTTGAGAAATTCCATCTCTGTAAAGATTTCCCAGGCTTTACCCAATGAGGTGCAAGTGTATCTAGCCAAATGTGAGGGGGAATGGAGTTCCACCCTTCTTCCTTTTCATACATTTCTCATGATATGTAATCAGCTGCCTTGATAGCTCCAAAAGGATCAGCTTGGGCCTTGCATACCTTGGCAACTTGGTTGGTTCTCCTAGAAAGTTGGCAGCCTTGAGATATGTGAAGGTGGGGAATTGTGTAAACAAAACCCCCATTTCTTGGTGGCAGCAATCACGCTCGTCTTTGGTTCGACCGTATCTCATGTTCGGCCTCATCAGCGAGATCAACTCATAGAAAAGGTGTCTTGAATCGGGTGATACCGGGCCTCAAGATTTACCTCCCAGTAGTACTCATATATCTTGACCTGAGGCCATACCCCACTTTGAATTAGTCCAGGTACTCTCTTTCTGAGGAAACGACATATACGACATAGGAGTTCATATAGAACCTCCCAGTTGTTGAAACCTATTGGAGTTCTGTGAGATAGTATCACTAATAATCTCTCCCCAGCTGAAACATTTCTCAGGCACATTCTTGCTCATGGTCTCTAAGTACCTGAGCATCCATTTGTGAAAGTAGTGGGCATCAAGAAGCCCAAATACTCTGCTAAGGAAAGTGATGGTATCACTTAGCTCCTCTGAGAAGTCACTGCGGTGGATGGTCTATGGCCATCTGCTCACCACCTTTTTGTTCTTTAGGTAAACCTCGTTCATCATCTACATGCACTTGTCCTCATTGTCGGTCCAAGTCTTTATGCAGTCTTCTGGCTTACTGCCACATACTGGCTATGGTGAGGAATGCCCAACATGACTTCAAGTGTCGGGCTATGAGGTTAATGATCACCTTGCCCTCCTTACCTTTGACACATCTTGTGTCTTTATTATAACAATGGGCCACCAACATGATGAACTCATTGTTTATAGCACTTACTGGGAGTCCTGCTACAAAGTGTAGTCCATTGCCTACCAATTTGTCCATCCATGGGCCACTGGTAACCTTTGTGGTCCTCTCCCAGAAGTCATCCATATCTATGTGTCCCAGCTCGGAGTCTTTGATGTTGAGAGAGCATTCTACAAGCGAGTCAAGTATTCTGACTCTCTAATATTTATATTTCATTTCTTGCTCTGTCAACTTGGCTTTTCCTTTAGACTTGGTTGGCTTCTTGCTCGACGAAGACATGTGTGAGCTCGAGGGTGGTTGTTGTTGTTCTGCATGGAGAATAAAAGAGGTAAAACATAGAAGAGCCATGTTAACCGTCATGTTATCCATAATAACAACTTACAGAATGAAAAATGAGCTATTATAAGCCTTAAGGCGCAAGGTGCAAGTTTATAGCATGCTGCAGTGGCTTAAACAGGCTGGGCGCACTTTTGAGGATGTCAACATGCAAAAATATGCACCAAGTGTTGAAAGGGGAAAGCCGCGCAAAGGATTATAGAGGGCACTCTTTTGAGGAGTGTTGCATGAAAGTTATTAGCACCAAAGAGAAAGGTGGGGGGCGCAGGTTTGCAACACACAACATGTAGTGTTAGTGTTAAGGTCCATGCGCGGCGCCTTTCGAAAATTGCTAAATGGGTGTTCTTAAAGATGATGTTGTGGTTTTACAGTGCACCCAAGGTGTGGTTTTGGAATGTGTTGTATAGAAGCTTAATGTGCCAAAGGGTTTATAAAGGGCACAAATTTGGGGAACACAACATCGAATGTTGATGTTGATTGGGATGCGCCTGCACCTTGAGGAGATTTTTTAAGTGCTTATACCTGGTACATGTTAAGAATATGTCACATACAGGTACAGTGTGCCTTGGCGGGACTATGGGATTTACAACATGAAAGGACGGCGTGCCAAGGAAAAAGGCTACTTGGCTGATTTCAAGGATTCCTCTCTTTTGATTTGGATTCTGATGGTAAGTAAGAAAATTCTAGCAAGGCAGGGAGTAGAGGAAAAGTGGGTTGGAGTTCCTTCAGAGGCATAGCTTTCTAGATTTGTAGATCTGGAAGGAGGGGAAAAAGGGGTTTTTAGCTGGCTGATTGGTTTGTTAAATTCTTTTTAGGTTCATTGTAATTAACATACAATCCTAATCACCTAACCTGACATAAAAACCACAAACAACAACGAGATGGGCAGAAGCCACTTACCAGGATATATATAATGATGAAGGACAGATGTGGGATCCAAAAGCATGAGGAATGACATGTTGAGGCTAATAGGATAGCTGACAAGTGTAGAGGAAAGACTTTTCTCGATTTTTAATTTGTGAAAATGACAGGTTGAGTGTGCCTATATATAGAAAAATGCACATTTATTATGCCACCAACCACCTTTGGCGCGGTTGGTGAAGTGTTGACATGGCAAGCGGTGCACCTTGGTGTGGATGGAAAGATGTCGACACCAAGATTTCAGCACCTTGGGCACACTTAAGAAAGTGTCAACATGACATTTTCAGTGCCAAGGGGAAAAGGGGGCACACATTTTTATGTGTTGACACATCAATTTTTGCGCCTTAAGCGTGTTTCTTTGGCGCAGGTTTGAGGATGCTTGACATGTAACTCTTAGCACCTTAGGGGCACAACTCTTGTCATGTTGACATGCCTTTTAGGGCGCCAAAGGATCTTCAAAGGGGCGCACTTTTCTTGATGTTGCCACAACAATTTTTGCGCCCAACTCAAAAAGGCTGAAAATGGCTAAGTTCTTAAAACTTGATTTTCGGAAGGGAAATTTTAGGCCATTTTGAATGTTAGTAGACCTTTTCGAGGACCAAAATGAAAATTTGGTATGGTTACCTGTAAAATTGTCCTTGTCCATTTTATAGGATAACAGCTAGCTCTTTCTGGGGACTATCTTTGAATGGAATTTAAGGGTAGAGAATCCCAGATTTTATGTGCCTATCCATTGGGTTACGGAGAGTCAAAAACAAGGGCGACCAAAAGGAAAGAAAGGAAACACACAACAAATAGAAAGCAAACACATGACAAAATCAAACACACGACAAAAGTAAATTGTACAAAGAAGAGAGCAAGCTCTACTTCTTGAAGATCTTGAGATGTTGCCCACTATAGGGAAGCGGGAGCTCAGTTCCATCTAGATATGAGAGATAGAAACTATTCTCTCCATTGAGCTGCTTAATCTTATATGGCCCTCTCCAAAGAGAGTCAAACTTCCCATGCATACCTTTTGGTTCTCTTCGTTTATCCCATAGAAGGACAAGATCCCCTACTTGGAAATCTCTCTGCTTGGCTTTCTTTTCGAACAACCTCTTGACTTGATTCTGATGTTTGGTGATCTTGTCGACCACTTTTACTCATTTCTCTTCAAGTTCCGTCAGGTACATAATTCTCTTTTCCAGAGAACTCTAAAAAGTTTCATCTTCGATAGCTCGTGCCAAGCGTAGAGTAGGAAGTTCTACGGAGATAGGGACTTCAGCATCGGTCCCATATAATACCTGAAAAGGTGACATGCCGAGAGATCTCTTTGGAGTGATACAATCTACCCACAAAGCATCATATAATGACTTGTGCTAGGACCATTGGTTTTCATCAACTAGCTTCCGTATGATGGTTACCAGGTTCTTGTTGCTAGATTCTGCCTGACCATTTCCCTGAGGATAGTAATCAGAGGCATGAGCCAAAGTTATTCCGTATCCATAACAAAAACCAATGACTTCCTATGAAGAGAAGTTGGAAGCGTTGTCAGCAATGATTTTGTGTGGAATGCCAAATCTTACGATAATATTTTCCTTGATGAAGTTGCAAACAACTTCAGAAGTAGCATTCTTGACAGGTATAGCCTCCACCCATTTGGTGAAGTAATCTATTACTATCATGACATAACTATGTCTAGCACTTGATTGAGGATTGAGTGCTCCAATAAAGTTAATTCCCCATTGCTTGAATGTTTCGTTGATAATCACGGGCCTGAGGGGAAATGCAACCAACTTTGGTTTGCCAACAAACTGTTGACAAAGTTCACATTTCGCTACCCATGTGGCTACATCCTGAAATAGCATTGGCCAGTAGTACTTGGCCCGAATGATCTTATGTGTTGTGATAGAAGAGGAGAAATGACCACCGTAGGCTGAATCATGAAAACTTTCTAGTAATTTTACCTGCTACGGCTTATCAACACATCGTAGGAAGATGCCATCAATTATGCGCTTGTACAACCCGTCATCCCAAATGACATACCATGTGGCTCTGAGCTTTACTGCTCACTTTTCTTTTGTGGTTAGATGAGTTGGGCACTCTCCATAGGTGAGAAAGAAAGTGATGTTGGAATACCATTCATCGTTGGTCATGACAAACAAAACCATGGGTAAAGAATCCACTTTTTCCAGTTTACTTTGTTCTTCATCAACCTGAGCAGCTTGCTCCTTAGGTGCTTCTGGGTCTTTATTTTCAGCCATAAGCTGACATAGGCCCTTACCTCTTACCAACTTGGTTGGTTTGATGTCTAAATCATACTCTTGGACCTTTGCAATCCAATTCCCTCATAGGCTTCCTAACTCCTATTGAGTTAGGATAGACTTAACTATCATGTCAGGAACCAACACTACTGTATGAGAATTCAGTATGTAGTAGCGGAAGTTCTTGACTACTTTGACCATGGTGAAGGCATGTTTTTCTAGCTAAGACATCTTCAGTTCATGAGGCTTTAGAGGAGAGCTCATGAAAGCAATAGGGGATTCAACATCCTCAGAGTTCTTCTGCATTAAGATAGTCGATACAGTATGCGCGGACGCATAACTATACATGATGAAATCCTTGGAGAAGTCCAGACATACCAGGACAGTGCATGAGCAACAGAGGCTTTTATATCCTCAAATGACATCTTTCCTTCTTCACTCCATTGGAATGTTTTGATATATGACGATTTTTCTCAAAGAAAATCGGGAACAAAGCATCTAAGAAAATTTAGCTTTCCAAAGAATGAGTGAATGTCGTTCTTGCTCGTGGGCAAGGTAAGGCTCTGAATAGCCTTGAATCTTTCGATGTATATCCTTGTCCCTTCTTTTTTTATGACATGTCCTAGAAATTTTACTTCGGTGACCCCGAAAATTGACTTCTTAGGGTTTAGAGAAATTTTGTGTTCTCGGCATCTAATCAAGACTTTCTCTAAATGATCATAGTGATCACTTCATTTCTTAGAGAACACGGTTAAGTCATCTAGGTAAAATATGATGACCTTTCCCATCATACCTTTGAACATGAAGTCCATTGCACATTGAAAGGTGGCACCGGCATTGGTCAAACCGAAAGGCATCCTGCTTTGTAGGTGAAGGTGCCCCATGGAGTGGTGAATGTTGTTTTGAATTGGTCTTCAGGCATGACCTCAATCTGATTATAGCCTGAGAAACCATCAAGCATGGACAACATCTCTAAACCGGTTACTGCCTGCAGAACTTGATCCATTATGGGCAGTGGATAATTGTCCTTTAAGGATACCTAGTTTAGGTTGCGAAATTCTACGCATATGCATATTTCACCATTCTTCTTCCACACATGTACAATATTAGCAACCTAGGTACTATGATGAATTGGAAAAATGATTCTTGCATCCAGCATCTTTTGTATTTCGGCCTGGATGGTACTTGAGATCTTGGGGTTGTAGTGCCTTTGCTTTTGACGAAAAGGCTTAACGTCTTCTTTTAGCGGGATGTTATGTTGAATTTCCTTATGCTTAAATGACTTAAAATCAGCATAAGACCATGCCAATACATCCATATATCTTTTTAGCAATTTGACAAATTTTCACTTTTCCTCGGGTGTACAACACTTCCCGATGTTCACGAGGCCATAGGAGGATGTTACTGCATTACCCAAATTGTGATTCAATTTCGGAGAAGAGTCAGAGTTATCCTACCACCTTTTCTTGAAAAAACGGTCATGCTTATCAAATAATCATTCTAGGGAAACTAAACCTTTCGTAATCTTATTTCCCTTGAGCTGACATATGCCCTAACCTTCTATCGATTCATGCGCTTGGCCCGTGAGAGACTCACGACACGCAGAAGTCGATCCATCGAAATGGAGCTCTTTGAAATTTTTAGCTTTCTCCAGGAAAGTGATAAGCTGATTATCATCATTGAATACCTACCAGTGTTGCGAATTATCTGTCACACTTGGGTGAAAAACTACCTCAATGGTGTACGTGTCCATTTTTAACCATGGGTGAGGGAGCATGAAAGAGGCCGAGACAGCCAAAGAATCATCCATGTCATTCTGAGCTCGCGGAATGGTTTTGATTGAGAAAGAAACAAATTCCTCGATGTTATCCCACACACATTGCGGTAGTGTATGAGCTTTGTCGTTCTTTACTTAGTATACCCCTTTCACTTGATTGAAAATTAGATTAGCATCACCTTGTACTTTTAAATTCTTGATTCCTCTTTCCTTCACAATTTGTATGCCAAGTAGTAAAAATTCATACTCGGTAGTGTTGTTTGTATTAAAAAACTGCAACTTGAAAGAAAGAGGAAAATCTCCTCTTCGGAGATATCGAAATGGCCCAAACACCATACCCACTTGTTACACAACCGCTGTCATCAAACTACGGTGTCCATATCTTGTTGAGGTCCTCCTCCTGGATGAGAACCTCCATTTTATCAGAGTCGGTGGATAAGAAGTAATTCCCCATCCCTGATGATTCAAAGAGAATCTAGGCCTTGGGATCGTTGGAGTTAGTGACCGATATTTCTTTTTGATTCAGTTCCAACACCCGCATTACTCCTTTGACAAGGATTACGGCTTTAGACCAATCCATATGGATTTCTCCACCAACTTCCTGCAAAATTCCTCCCTAGTAATATTCCATATGCAGCTGGAATATCAGCTATGAGGATAGTCATTTTAACACTTTTCTCTGGTAATGTTGCGAATGTGAACTGCGCATCCTTGATCTGACCTATTAATGGTACCTGACTGGTTTCCATGGAGTAACACCTGCCGAAAGGTTTAATAAGTGTGAGGCCCAAAGCATGGGTGACCTTTACTGGCATGACGTTGTCAGATGCTCCAGAATCAATTATGTAGTTGCTTATCTTATGACCATTAATTAGGAGAGATAGGTAGAAAGGTTCAATTTTACCTGACATGGACATCAAAGAAACGTTTATGTGGGATGCAAGAGGGGTAGAAAGAATTCCCTTCAGAGAAACGGGATGAGAAATGGCAGCTTGACTTTGAATATACTTGGTTGATCTAACAAGTTGCTTGGGGTTAGACTGAAGATACTCAGCTTCAAACATTTGGATCTTGGTCCTTTTGGCATGATCAACTATATCGAATGCGACCAAGGGTTGTGCTAATGAAGGAATGAGTCCTTCGTTTCGCGATGATAGAGGAGTGGTACTGGTCTTTATAGAATTGGAGGGAGGTTGATTCAGAGGAGAAACAAGAGGAAAATATTTCTTCACAAAAAGGCTTGATAGGAGGTTGAGAAGCGAGGGATTACCTCTTTTAGCGATTATTGGATGCGTACTTAATACGGCCTTTTCCTTTTGTATCTTAGCAGCAACTTCTACTTCTTTTCCTTATGAGCAGGTGAAAACAACGTATGATTATCTACTTGCATACCCTTGGGTACCTTCCTCTTCATCAGATTCCTCATCTTTAAATTTCATATACCCAATTGTAGATTTTTCAAATGGGTTCACCAACATCTTGATCATCTTCACCTTGTGGCGAAGGTTCTTCATAAATTTTCTCATCTTCTTCAATCTCGACCAAGGCATTGGCGGAGGGGCCTCAAGTGCTAACCTTGGAGCAGCAGCAGCAAGAAAACATGGCTTTGATCGATGAAGTGGCTTGAGAAGGAGTCAAAGCCTTAGATTTGGATGGCTCTCATTTTAACTCGCCAAATATAAACAGGTTGTCCTCTATCCGAATGGCCGCAGCTTGAGTGAGAACCAAGGTAGCGATTTGTTCTTGTAAAAGCAAAAACTTACTCTTGAACTCATGGCATTCACAAAGAAACAATTTTAATTTTATGGCGTTGGCATTATGGCATGTGGCACCACGGTTGATCGCGAATTAAACGGGTGATAAAATCACGCATGGTTTCATTGGCCTCCTTCTTCAAGTGAGTGATCTTTGACAGTAACGCAAATGTGTCTTCTAAAGGCTTATACCTGTCTTCAAATGCAGTTTGTAATGTAGCCCAACTAGTGATAGATCCGGCTGGTAAATGTTGGAACCACTCTGATGCAGGCCCTTGCAAGGTTTCGAGAAAGAGATGCACAGATACATCCTCATGAATCACGTCTAGAATACTGCATGACATAATAAATGCAGCAATATGTGCATCCGTACTTTGATTTCCACTCCATGAAATTTTGGGAAATTCTTACGATTTCCGTGAGGGAGGGCATGAAATAGATGTGACAGTGAAAGAGGGCCCATGGCATTTCCCCATGGTACTACCATTTGAAAAGTGGGGAAAAGAACACGAGCAGACAGTATGGTTCCACTTAGCAAAAGAGCACTGCAAATAGATGTCGAAGCACCCTGTGAAATCCAACTCTTACATGGGGGCAAGACACTTCTTATTGATCGATCTACTGAACTTAGCGATGTGAATCGTACTGGCGTGATACTGAAATTGTGCCTTTGAACTAGATCAAAGATTGGATCAACTCCACAAGCTCTTCTACCACGAGTAAATTTTTCACTGCCCGGTGTATCCGTTCGATCTGTGATAATTTAGAGCAGATCTACAACAATATTTTTGTTTGTACTTGTTGATTTTCTAAGTTTTCTGGAAAAAATCAGTAGCCTGTACTTTTCTAATATTTAAATTTTATCCTCTTAAAAACAACCGATTGCGGTTTTGAAAAAGATGAATGAGGATAAAAAGTGGGTCAATTTTTAGAAAGCTAATTTTGGATCTTTGAACTGAATTTTGCAAGTTTTTGAAAATATTAGGAAATATCAGATTCTTAGATCTACGGAAATATACAATTTTTGTAAAAACTCAGTGAACTAAAAGCTCCTAACTGGTCCAGATCTATGGATTTGTATAAGGAAATTTTTTATTTTGATCATTTCTGCAAAAAATTTAATTTTCAACAAAGAGTTAAAATTTTCAATCGGCAGTGATTTTCACAGTTTTAAAATTATTTCCTTAGTTTGTTCCCCAGCAGATTCACAAAAAAAATTTGGTTTGAAAATCTGTCAGATGGGTAGATCGTGGGGAAATAGGCTAATAGTGTGTAGGGCATAGCCTCTCTTTGAGACAACAAAGCGAAACTGGTTTATTTCTATTCTACCAGCAGGAACATGTGCAAGCCTTACGGTATTCTACCTTCAAGGGGTTTGGGATCTCATCCCAAAGAGAGGTAGCTCCGAATGATGAATAGAAAAGTGAGAGGGGAGGAACAGAGGAAGGATAGATCTGAAGGGAGAACAGAAATGAATTCCAAGATAGAAAGGTCAGAAGGTTTATGCTTTGGGCTGGTAGTAAATAGAGCCAAAATTACTTACATAAACAAATAAAGCAATACTAATGAACAAATGACAAAAGAAAAAAGAATCCAACAGAATAGAAACATAGATCTAACTTAAGAGAGATCTAATGCACATAACACATAATTTCAGCACAAAGTCTCAATGTATGTATTAATATTTTCTTATGTTACAAGAAAGTACAAAGTCTTTCTCTCCTCACTTCTATTTTTCATACAAAACTGTCCACACCCAAAATACAACAAGTATTCCAGTATTTATAGAAGGAGGAGAAAGAAGAAAAAAAGAAGCCAACCACTTATTTATAAAATATCTACAAAATATCTAAAAGTCAAAAGTTGACTTTGGGGCAATTTTAGGATGGCAACATCCCATGGTGCAACATGGATGATGTCATCGCGTGTGCCAACATGCTTTTAAATATTTTACAAAAATAGAAAATCCATCCTAGAGGAAGCTATTCATCGTCGTCTCTCGGCTCGAACTTAGCTTCTGGCTGAGGCTCAGGAGAGTCAATGTGGCACTGCACCCGATACTCTGTGAACTTGCTAATTATCTTTTGAAGTTGATACTGATCAGGACCTTTGAAATGGTCATGAATCACTTTGCAAGTCTCTTTCTCATTTTTGAGCTTGTCGGGCAAATCAGCGTACTCTTCATTTACATCGATCAAAGAGCCTATAAAGTCACAAAGAGGCTAAGAGGTTGTTGATGGACTCTCGATCGAAAGTGACCTCTTGCGCCAGACCTTGAGAGACAATACCCTTGAAGAGTTGGAACGTGTCATTTGCTTCTCTTAACTCATAAGATGCACTGAGCAATCTAGGAGACATCTTTGAAACTGTTTTCTCCATGTTGTGTAGTGCATCCAAGGCTTCTTCCTTGAATTTGTCGATTCTTTCCAGGATGAATTCCATTTGATCGACCCAGTAATCTAAAGCAGTGAGAGCTTTATAATGTTCCCACGGGTGATCGATAACACCGACCTTTAATAGTTCGAAAGCTGAACAGTTGAACATGGTCTAGAATGTTCCCTGTTGCAACTTAACGTTATCCAACTCCTTAGAAAGGGAACTCACTACTGCTTGTATCTCTTTATTTCCTCGAGTTATATCTTGGTGTGTATGACTTGAACCTATCAATTATCATCGACCATCCGGAGGATCTTCTCAATCTAGGATGACACAACTATACCCTCTTCAGCAATCTTTATGTACCCATTGATTTTTTCTTGGTTGCGAGCACGAACAGGTTCCGCATAGTTGTTGAAGGAGCTTTGCCCATTTTTGCAAAGCTTGGAGGAGATGTTTATTTTGTTCTTTGAGCACTCTCTTCTCCTCTTTGGCCTCCCGTAGCTTCTTGCAGAGGGGCATCTACAGTGACAAGGCTTCTCCTTGCAAACTTTTGGATGATGTTCCCATTATGACTTGAGTCACTTTGTGAATTCAGCAGGAGACAAATCTTCTTTCTTCTTTATGGGATCTAGATAGGATATCTCCATGACCCTTTCTCTGAGGAAATTTTTGAGAAACGAGTTAATGCTTTTTACTTCTTCGGTCCCTTTATTAGCATGACGGAGAAGTCAATAGCTGCAAGGAGGACCTTCCTCTTGTATTGAATCGGGTGGTCGAGATCCAACTAGGACTTAGGGGATCGGGATCGGGGTGAAAGGGGGAGAAACTGGAGTGGACTCAGGGAAGAAAGTGGAAACACTTGGTGGCGGCATGGATAAAGAGTCCAATGCACTAGTGCTCGCAGGGCCCAAAGTCACTACAGGGGAAGAGAAGGACATGGAGATGGAAGGGATCTGCGGCGAGGATGGAGGAAACACTTGGAGGACATATCCACGAGGGAGGAGAAGATGGAAGAGGCAGGAGATGGAAGGGAGGAATATGGAGGAGAATACAAAACCAAAGGAGCGATTACTAGAGTGATAGGAGGAGTAGGGGGAGCGAAGAGGGAAAGATGGGCACCTCCACGGTTGTAGCTCCGATAACATCCCGAGTGGATGTGTCCGTTGGAATATCTACCACTTCTTCTTTTCCTAGGGACACTAAGTCCACTATTTGCTTTGAGGCGAAGGAGGGCTATCGGGATATTTCTCCGCTTGCTTGACTTCCAACTTCATCCTTTATTTTGCCCTTTGGAAAGTGATATGGCCTTGGAGGTGCTCTTCCTAAGGGAGAAGTAGTGAAATCCACTCCAAGGTAGATGAGACCATTTTGTTTGCATTAATGTTCGATGCGTTCAATGTGATCTGGGCCCTCTCTTCTATGGTCTTGGGCACCTTGGTCCTATCGATGCTTGTAAATGGCCAATCATCCCCATCCGTGTCAAGGTAAATATGATCAATTTCTGATCGGTTTCTTGGAAATATTTCTAGATGATGGAAACTCCATAGTGGACAATCTCTACCAGTGCACCGGTGAGGAGTGATCCTTTCGCTTTGATTTCAACCTCATGGTTCAAGTTTATCCATATGTCCTCGATCTCTGAGACATGGATGGGATCAATATTTACCTTGGGGAGGAAAGCCCGACAGTAGAAGGTTGGCCTTGCCGGGAAATCATGCTTCAGTTGAGCAATTCTAGCTCTACAAACATTTCTCGGGCTTTACCCAATGAGGCGTAGGTGTATCTACCAACCATGAGGGGGAAAGGAGTTCCACCCTTCTTCCTTTTCATAAATTTCTCATGATATGTAATCAGCTGCCTTGACAGCTCCAGAAGGATCAGCTTGGGCCCTGCATACCTTGGAAACTTGGTTGGTTCTCCTAGAAATTTGGTAGCCCTAAGATACGTGAAGGTGGGGAATTGTGTAAACAAAGCCCCCATTTCTTGGTGGTAGCGATCATGCTCGTGCTGGTTTGATCGTATCTCATGTTCGGCCTCATCAGAAATATCAACTCATAGAAAAGGTGTCATTGATCTTGTTGAATTGGGTGATACTGGCCTCGAGCTTTAGCTCCCGGTAGAACTCATATATCTTGACCTGAGGCTATACCCCACTTTGAATCGATCCACAGCTACTCTCTTTCGATGCGGTGGCATATACGACATAGGAGTTCATATAGAACCTCCCAGTTGTTGAAACCTGTTGGAGTTGCTGCAAGATAGTATCACTAATAATCTCCCCCAGCCAAAATGTTGCTTAGGCACATTCTTGCTCTTGGTCTCTAAGTACCTGAGCATCCATTTGTGAAAGGAGTGGGCATCGGGAAGCCCGAATACTCTCTGAAGTAAGTGATGGTATCACTTACCTCCTCGATAAGTTCTTGTGGTGGATGGTGCAGTGGCCATCTGCTCACCACCTTTTTATTCTTCAGGTAAACCTCCTTCATCATCTGCATGCACTTGTCCTCATTGTCAGTCCAAGTATTTATGCATTCTTCCTGGCTTACTGCCATGTATCGCTATGGTGAGGAATGCCCAACATGACTTCGAAGTGTTGGGCTGTGAGGTTAATGATCACCTTGCCCTCCTTACCTTCGACACATCTTGTGTCTTTATTGTAACAATGGGCCACCAACATGATGAACTCATTGTTTTTGGCACTTACCGGGAGTCCCGCTGCGCAAAGTGTAGTACGTTTCCTACCAGTTTGTCTATCCATGGGCCATCGGTAACCTTTATGGTCCTCTCCCGAAGTCATCCATATCTATGTGTCCCAGCTCGAGCCTCGATGGTGAGAGAGCATTCTCTACAAGAGATCGAGGCATCCTGAATCTCGATAATTATATTTCATTTTTTCTCTGTCAACTTAGGCTTTTCCTTTAGACTTAGTTGGCTTCTTGCTCGACAAAGACATGTGTGAGCTCGAGGGTGGTTGTTGTTGTTCTGCATGGAGAATCAAAGAGGTCCAACATAGAAGAGCCATGTCAACCGTCATGTTATCCATAATAACAACTTGCAGAATGAAAAATGAGCTATTATAAGCCTTAAGGCACAAGGCGTAGGTTTATAGCATGTTGCAGGGGCTTAAACAGTGGAGTGCACTTTTGAGGATTTCAACATGTAAAAATATGCACCAGTGTTGAAAGGGGGAAATCCGCACCAAAGGATTATAGAGGGGCACTCTTTTGAGGAGTGTTGCATGAAAGTTATTAGCACCAAAGAGAAAGGCGCGGGGCATGGGTTTGCAACACACAACATGCAGTGTTGGTGTTAAGGTCCATGTGCCAGCGCCTTAGGAAAATTGCTAACTGGGCACTGCTAAAGATGATGTTGCATGGTTTTACAGTGTGCCCAAGGTGTGGTTTTGGAATGTGTTGCACAAAAGCTTAATGCACCAAAGGGTTTATAAAGGGCACAGATTTGGGGAACACAACATCGAATGTTGATGTTGATTGGGATGCGCTTGTGCCTTGAGGAGATTTGTTGTGCTTATACAGCGTAGGTTAAGAATATGTCACATACAGGGATAGTGCGCCTTGGCGCGACTGTGGGGTTTACAACATGAAAGGACGGCGCACCAAGGGAAAAAGGATACTTGGCTGATTTCAAGGATTCCTCTCTTTTGGTTTGGATTCTGATGGTAAGTAAGAAAATCCTAGCAAGGTAGGGAGTAGAGGAAAAGTGGGTTGGAGTTCCTTCGAGGCAAAGCTTTCAGTTGCAGATCTGGAAGGAGGGGGAAAAGTGGTTTTTAGCTGGCTAATTGGTTTGTTAAATTCTTTTTAGGTTCATTATAATTAACATACAATCCTAATCACCTAACTTGACATAAAAACCACAAAAACAATGAGATGGGCAGAAGCCACTTACCATATATATATATATATATATATATATATATATATATATATATATATATATATATATATATATATAATGACGAAGTATAGATGTGGGATCCATAAGCACGAGGAACGGACGTTGAGGCTTATAGGAAAGTTGACAAGTGCAGAGGAAAGAATTTTCTCAATTTTTAATTTGTGAAAATGATAGGTTGAGTGTGCCTATATATAGAAAAATGTGCATTTATTGCACCACCAACCACCTTTGGTGCGGTTGGTGAAGTGTCAACATGGCAAGCGGTGCACCTTGGCGTGGATGGAAAGATGTCGACACCAAGATTTTAGCGCCTTGGGTGCACTTAAGAAAGTGTCAACATGACATTTTCAGCACCAAGGGGAAAGGGGGCACACATTTTTATGTGCCGACACATCAATTTTCACGCCTTAAGCACGTTTCTTTGGCACAGGTTTGAGGATGCTTGACATGTAACTCTTAGCGCCTTAGGGTGCAACTCTTGTCATGTTGACATGCCTTTTAGGGCGCCAAAGGATCTTCAAAGGGCACACTTTTCTTGATGTTGCCACAACAATTTTGTGCCCAGCTCAAAAAGGCTGAAAATGGCTAAGTTCTTAAAACTTAATTTTCGGAAGGGAAATTTTAGGCCACTTTGAATGTTCTTTAGACCTTTTTAGGGGACCAAAATGAAAATTTGGTATGGTTACCTGTAAAATTTTCCTTGTCCATTTTATAGGATAACAACGCGTAAAAATTTCTGATTTCATTGAATATGGTAGCACTTCTTTGGTTGATTACCCGATGCTAAAAGAATACAATGATGTTTTTATGGAGGATTTACTTGGACTCCCTCTAAGACGTGAATTTGATTTCACCATAGACATTAAACCTATAACAAAACCTTTTCAAAGGTTCCATATTGCATGAAAATAACTTATCTTGTGGATCTCAAGGTATAAGTGAATGAATTATTGTCCAATGGATTGATCAGACCAAGTGTATCCCCTTGGGTAGCACCAGTCATCTTTGTGAAAAATAAATATGGTACATTAAGGTTATGTATTGATTATCACATGCTAAATAATTCTAGAATAAAGAATAGATATCATTTTCCAAGGATAGATGATCTATTTGATCATATGCGTGATGCATCAATTTACTCTAAAATTGATCTAAGATCAAGATACCATCAGTTGAGAATCAAATATGAAGACATACATAAAACAATCTTTAGAACAAGGTATGGCCACTATGAGTTCACGGTTTTAACATTTGGACTCACAAATGCACATGCTACATTCATGAATTTGATGAAAAATATATTCCAAGACTACTTTGATAAGTTTGTAGTGAGGGGTCAACAGGGATGGTGCAATTATGTCCTTCGTGTTCAAATTTTAGGCATCGATGTAACGTTGAAGGACACAACCCATAGCACGAGATCCAAGGTCAACCAAGTAGAAAGTTATACTAGAACTCCCCTTCTAGGACATAGAAAAATTTCGGGATGGTGTGGGGACCTATGATGACATGGAGAACAATGGTAACTAGGGTTGAGGTCATGGCATCATTGAAGGAATGCAGCATAACAGGGTTACCATGCATGCAATTGGTAGGTATTTACATTTGGCCATACACATGGGAGGAGATGATGTTAACGCTAGCACCACCATTGATCATAATGTGTCGTAAAAGTATATTATCAATGACTGAGATGAAAAGAGTGGGGTTGGGATCATTGGAATGGAAGGGAGTGATCTCTTCATCTGAAAAGCTAAGGGAGGCAACATGGCGAGTAGGTGGAGGTGTAGAGGAAGGCAAAGACCTAGTGAGAGAGGCTACATGATGAGGGGTAATGATGGAGGCCACATGTGTGGGGTCATTTGGTAAGACTTTGATAGATTGAAGGACCTCCATGAGGGCTTGACAATGTGACTCTGAGGTTTGGACGAGGTCATATAAAGACATTTTGAGGGGGGATTGGTGTAGTTTTTTTAGCATTGTGTGATGTGTGACCCCGTCATAAATGGGATATGCAAGACCTTGAATGATGACTTTGGGTGTGGGTGCGAATGCTATATTGGGTACAATGTTGGTTGATGGGCCACTTTCTTTCTCCTTGCCCTTGTCTTTCTGAGAACAGGTGGTAATGTTGATCATGTTAATCTAAGGAGAGGTGGATGAAGAGGGTGTGTCATGGAAGGTATAGCGGCATGAGGGACAAAACCCTAGTGGGGGATATGATCCTTGTGAAATGAGTAGGGCGCATTGGCATTTTGGTGGTGGTTTGGCCAATTCTCTTATGTGAACCATGTTAATTTCAAACCTCGGGGATGGATCTAAGTGTTGTGGGGTGGAGATCTTAGTCACCGAGTAGGTGACAGAAAGGATCTATGGAAATTGGTGAAGGTGAAATGGGGTCCTCATCAAGAAGATCATCATCATCAATTTTTTCTTAAGGAGGACACACACAATGGACAAGAGAATTTTTAGAGCCTTACAGTTCTCTACATCATGTCCCGACACACAATATTAGGTGTAAATTTTGGTTTCGTCGAGACCCTTTTGGTTTGGTATTAAGTGGGTCATAAGGTCTAAGGGGTGGTAATGTGATTATGGAAGTTTCAAGGAGATTGGTTAAGATTTGAATGGGAGGTGAATGTGGGTTTGGGTACAAGTATGGTTGATTGTGGAGGAAGAGGTTTTACAATAGGGGGAGTAGGTTGGGCTACTAGTTTGGTGTGTGGTGTGGTCTTAGGTGTTGGTCATATTTGCTTGGGTAGGGGCATGGTAGATGAACTAACAATGGAAGGTTTGGTTGGTTTAACTACCTTATTGGAGGGTAGTGGATTTTTAGCTTTAGGTTGCATCTTTTTGGGAAAAGGAAATATGGGCGTATGGGATGTGGAGGGAAAAGTAGATGGTGGAAGAGGGTGGGTTACCCACATGGGTAACTGAGGTGCTGTGGAGGTAGGTGGTGTGGGCTAGGCAGGAGGTGTGAGTGAGAGAGAAGGAAGTGTCATGGGTAGTGAAGAATTTATTGATGGTATTGGAGGTATGGGTGGTAAGAAGGTTACGGGTGAGGACAAAGGTTGTGTGGGTCGCTTGGGTATATTAGAGGTTTACAATGGGGAAATGGGTTGTTGCGTTCTTGGTTTACCGATGGATGGGGGTTTCTTGGCCAGGGTCGAGGGGTGAGGTCCTAGGATGGACGGAAGGGGTGAAGGTGATAAGGGCATGGTAGGTGAGGTTGGGGTATGAGATTTAGGAGATTGGATCTTCGTTTTAGGGGCTGGTTTAAGTTTGGTATTAGTTTTGGAAGATGTAGCTAAATCTAATTTGATGGGTGGGTGAGTAAGGCTAGCTGTTGGTATGATCCCTAAGGTAGGGGTAGGTTTTGGTAAGAGGGATGATATAGGTGAGGGTAGTGTTTTTGGGTGTAGATGTATATTGGGTTATAGGTAGAGGTGTGAGTTGTGCTAGGGGTGGTTTCATGGAAGGCATTGCAATAGTTTTGATTGTGTTTGGTTTAGTTTCCTAAAACACTTTTGGATAAATAGTGGAGGTGTCAACAGGGGACAACTCCATTTGTGTTGAAACAGGAAGTAGAAGGAATCCCCAAAGTAAGGCTCTATCGACATAGTCTAGGTGATCAGCCAAGTGTGAGAATGGTATTGACGTAGGTAGGGTTGACATGGATCGAGTGGAAATCCCCGTAAAATGTGTTTGAGATATAGGGAAATGGTTAGCCTCAAAATATGTGGGTAAGAGAGTCGAAAGTAGATCAGCAGGATCCTGATGGTCTGATGGTGAAGGGTCATCTACATGAAGTGGTACTTCTATAGCATCCTCCCTAGGTAGAGGAGATGACGGATCAGCCGAAGTGGACTCTCCTTCTGTTGGTGTAGGTGGTGGACCTGCATCTTCTATGAGTAGGAGAGGTGTCACTAACAACTGCTTTGAATTTTGAGGGGTCAAAGGTGGCATGCTAATTATAGGCTCTTCCACGGGTAAAGGGGAACATGAAGGGGGTTCCTCTGTGGGTAGAGGAGTAGATGAAATAGATTTTGGTGCAGGTAGGGGAGTGCGGGCTAAGATTTCATCTATGGAAGGAACATGAGGTAACTGGGAAGTAACTGGTGTGTCATTGAAAATAGTGTGCACCTCGTGGACATTTCCATTATTGTTTGAGGTATCACCAACTTGGTTGGAAGATGGGGCATGATTAGGGAATGGTTTCTTGAAGATATGCGTGACTTGGTTAGCGGGTGCATTTGGGCTATCCAAGACTAGATCTCTGTTGTCCAACATTTCTTGGACAATATTCTTGAAGGTGATGCAGTTATTGTCGCTATGACCTTTGACACGATGATAGTTGCAAAATTCATGTTCCTTATACCATGAGGGCATGGTTCGCTCAAGTTCAAAACTAGTATGTGGTTTTATAGGTGGGAGGGTAATGGCACCAGCCTTCACAAGCTTTTCCAATACAAAAGAATAAGATTCTCCTATGGAAGTGTATTTTTGTTGTTCCGTCTAAACTGGAAAGCTTGTCCACATGAGAGACATTAGAAGGGGGTTTGGTTGGGTTTGATTGATGAGGGGGACCGGATTTGAGAACTATGGCATTAGCAAACCCTTTGGGTTTTGAATAGTTGTTTTGGGGTTTTGCAGATGAAGAAGCATCGTTTTATTTGAATGCGATGTTCTTGTTACGAAGTTGAATCTTCTTTTCTTCGATAGCACGAATTTCCAATTTCCATGCCATAGTGAATGCCTCATCAAAAGTATGGAAGGTATGCACCTGCAGGGTTAGTGAGATGTGTCTAACGCAAGCCCAAGTAAACAAATCTATGAGTTTAATTTGAGGCAGTTGAAATGTGAGTTAATTGATTAGGTTGTGCCAACGAGTGACAAAGTCAACAATAGACTCATCGTCATATTGTAAGTGGAATAAAGATCAGTCATGGTAAACTTCTTGACAATATTAATCAAGAAGTGGTCTAAGAAGGCATGGGCTACTAGATTGAATGAGTAGATGGAATGTATTGGTAACCCATTGTACCAGTCTAATGCAAGTTAAGTCAGGGACATTGGGAAAGTCCTCAAAAGTAAAGTGTCATCATGGGCAATCAGGTAACACCCATGTTTAAAGGACCGCAAATGTTGTTGTGGATCCTCTTTGCTATTGAAGTGGTTGAACTTTGGCATTTCCCAATGTACGGGTATGGTTGAATAGGAATGGACGGGTGAATAGGCTCATTACAAATTTCTTCATAGGTGAGGGAATTACATGAGCCAGAAACCGATGCTTCTAGTGTCTGCATCTTTTCCATCATCAACTTGATGAGGTCAGTGGTAGGTTGTGATGGGGAGACACCTCCTGTGGCATAAGGGGGAAGATATTGAACTTGATAGGGAGGTTGAGAATAGGGAACCGACATAGGAGGCACATATCCAGAATGGGTGACAGATGAGATAGGGGGTTGTTGATAGTAGGTGTATGTAGGTGGGATGGTCATCGTGACTCTAGTAGCGATTAGGGGCGTTTTATAGGACGGAGAGGATGAGATTATGGAATGGGGTAGGGTTCACCGACACCACGGGCAGTTGTGTTGCAATAGATATTTGTGAGACAATGGGTGTATACTTTTCTATGGTCTGGGTGGTCGACGAGGGGGCAACAGATACGAGAGGCACAAGTGAAATGAGATGCAACGGTCATAAAGGTATGAGGCCTAGCTACGAAACTACCGGGGTGAATAAGATGAGGGAAAAACCACATTATTAGGGGATGATGTAATACTAGGAATAAGGGCAGGAGAGATGGATACAGGCATGCCGTATATCAATTGACCCGAGGAGTCTCAAGTGGAAGAATGGGAAAGGTAGAACTATAAGGACACGGGATTTTGATCAAGGAGCCGTGCAAACTCTTCGTCGCTTTGTAGAATGGTGGTAGGTAATTTTGTATCCATGGGTGACAGGACGAGAAGGTGGTGAGGCACTAGGTGGAAGTGGTTGATGACTAGCATGGAATATGAAGGCATTATTCTAGCATTAGAACAGAATTTTTGGTTGGGAAGGCGTCCTATGAAGAAGGATATCTAAAAGGAGAGGTTTCAGGTATGTTATGGCGGGGCGGGCTGTCCTCTGAGATGATGACTCGACAGAGGCAACGAGCTGGGGAGTACCTACTAATCAGATCATGTGATCATTGACAAATGTTCTTGGGTAAGATTTTGTTTAACAAAGATGTGTATATTTTGATTTTGTGCAAGTTTGGTAAGACACGAGAGAAAAAAATGTGCTTTCTACGATTCTTTGTGTCAACCATCAGTGGGGCATGACTTCTAGCATACAGGTTACCCTCAATTTTAATGTGAGCTAATAATGCAACAAATCGGAATGTAATTCAAGTGTTTTAAACCCAAATGGAAGTGTGATGTTTGATGTAGAAAGTGATGAATAGGAAGAGGGATGCTCTTTCACTAATGTAATGCAAAAGAAAGGAAGATGTGTTCTTTTCAAAGCACCAAAAATATGATTATTTTTAAACGATAGAAAGAAGGAGAATGATTCCAAATAAGAAAATTAATGTGGAAGATTTTCGAAGGAAACAAGCACACAACTTTCACCTAGGAATGAATAATTACAAAATAACCTTGATGGGTCCCATCGGGCGTTCCAAAATGTTTCACCATTTTCTTTACGTTTTCAAAGTGACGAAATAGATAATGGTAAAGGCCAAGGAGGAATACTTGTTAAATGTTTGTCGGTTGATGGTCTTTGCGCTCGTTTTGACTTCTTGATCCACAACTAAATGTGAGAGCTTCCTTTTGGTTAGGAGGAACTACCTGTAATAAAAAACAAGACCACAAAAATATAGTTAAATGATATATGATAGTGGACTGCCTAGTGTATGCTAGTTTCAGGAAGTGTGATACTTCCTAGATGGTTGTACATCCACTGTTTAAAATAAGTTAATGCAAGAAAGAAAAAAATTCCTACTGTAGTTGATATGATTTAGGTATCTCATTCAAGTACAATAAACAAATCTTACCATAACGGGCTAGGCTATGGTCAGATCAGAAAGGTAGATAGTTGGCAGGGTGTTGGAACTGGTCAGGGTCAGATTCTAGGTTTTTTAGGTCAGCTGGTTAGATAGTTGTTCGGTCTGTTTTTGGTCAAGGTATAAAACACGAGACCGACGTCGACTGTCTACCGATAATGGTTTAGGAGACCGCAACGGTCAAATTTTGGGTTGTTTATGTCACTCAGTAAAAGGTTGTTTGGTTTTGTTATTAGAAAATGTGTAAAACACAGAGACCGATGTTGGTTGGGTATAACCAATGATGGTTTTGGGTATCCGGCATCGGTATGGTCGGGGTGAAAGGAACTCAATGAAATCTGGTTGGGGGATTGAGTTGGAGCTAAACAGAGATGGAAGGGTAGAGAGGGAGGTAGGTAAAGGTCTCAGGTATGCTCAGAGGTGGGTAACAAGTGAGAATAGGTGATTTGGTGGTGTGGGTATAATAATGGCTAAGTCTACGAGTGGGTAAGAGGTGGAAAATGGACATGCAAGGTATGAACTGATAAAAAAATTAACAAAAACCTATATATTTAAATAGACTATGCTGGTAGAAAGTATACTTACTGTGATGTAGATTTGGATGGCTGAATGGAGGTGGTTGTTGATCAGAAGAATGGTGATCTGGAGTGATTACTGTGATTGCAATGCCTCCAAAATCTATCTTTGTGTTGGCTCGGATGCTGGATACGTAAAAGGAGGTTAGTTTTGCTTGCATGCAGCTCTGATCTCCTTTTCTTTCTCTTAGAATGTGCCAACCCAAAAACAAGGTTGTTTAGGTGAATAAATGGTAATCGAAAATGGTTTCGGGTTGACCAGTGTCTTTTTAGGGTGACCGGCATCGGTTAAGGTAGGATTCCCTAGGTTTACTAAAATTGGCAGATCTCACCTCTTTTAGCTCAAGTTTGTTCCTTGTTCGCAGATTTGGAACGGACGTTACATTTTTATGAGCGGGAAGGTGGTTAGGGAGATTTTAGGCATTGATTTTAGGGTTGGACCAAATCTTATCTCATTAAGGAAAGTAAGATTAGTTCTTAGTTAGTTATGGAAACATGCCAAGAATAGGTCTAGGGGTTGGATGATGTGTCTAGGTGAGGTGGTGGGGTAGAAATTAAGGTAATTAGTTAAATTAAAGGTGATATTGGGTGAAAGGGGCCATGGTTAGATGAGTATGTTTGAGGTGGTTATTTGACAAAGGACCAAGGGAGTGTGACCCAATTTTGGTGTCTATACTTACACTAGCACATAAATCATTTCTTGTCTAACAGAACAATATGGTTAGAAAAAGGGAAATGTATCTAATAACCAATTGGATGGATTTGAGGCTACTATAGCCGAAATACATTGATGAGATACTTGTTGTGATGTAAGAAACTTGAAACAAAATTGTTAATTTAGAACAACGTATAATGGTTAAGGATGATGACATGGAAAATGAGGAAATTTAATAACCTGAGGGTTCATCAAAGAAATAATGATACAAATAAAAATGAAAATGTAATGAATAATAATGTTGTAAATCATGATGCGCATGTTGTAAATAACAATGCACATGTTACAAATACCAATACAAATTCTACATATCCAAACATTGTAAACCAGAACCAACCTGAGAATAAAAGAGCATGTTTGGAAACAGAGCTGATCAAATGATATCAAGTGAATAAGTCCTCCAAAATTTGATGGGACAATGCTTGGGGATGGATCTAAGAACCGGCTCAGTGAGATGGAAAATTATTTTTCCATCCATAATTTTTCTAAGGAAACTAAGGTAGTTTGGGGAGTGTATCAACTCTCTAATAAGGCTTCCTCATGGTGGGACAGATTGGAAGGTAGAACTAGGGGTTGATGCAACCAACATCACTTGGGATTAGTTCAAGTTTTATTTTAAAGTAGCACTGGTTGCTGTAGCTTTATTATGATAAAAAAAAATTGAATTTCATAAATTAACTCAAGGAAAATTAACTATAACAGAGTACTAGGAAAGGTTCACTAAGTTATTGAAATATGTACCTCAATACCAAGCTAATGAAAAATTTAGAATAAGGAAATTCATCATGGGATTAAACCATATTATAGGAATGGAAGTGGATGTGCATGAGATTAAACCTTGTCATAGGTGGGGATGTGGATGTGCATGGGGCTTCAACTATGGAGGTATTTTTGAAAAAACCATCCATCAAGAGAAGAAATTACAAGTTATATTTTCTCACCATGATGAGAAAAGGAAGAAAAAATTCAGCTCACCATCACCTTTAGCACCAAAGAAAACTTGGTGGAAGAAGGTGGGAAATAAAAATAAGAATGGAAATAAAGTTACAACAGCGAAACCTGCTACTAATTATAAGAAAAATGGTCAAAGAAGTACTGTTTCAAATGAAAACAAAACAGAAAGAAAAGGACTAGTTGGAGGATGTTTTAAGTGTGGTGGTGATCACTACGTAAATCACTTTCCTCAACAGAATAAAGAAAATAATCGGTAACATAGGATACATGTATTTGCGATAGCAAATAGGCAAGTTGAAAATTAGGCCACACCAATTAAAGTACCAGGTAAGTTGTATGATTTACCTGTAACTATTCTTTTTTATATTGGTGCTACTGAATGTTTTATTTCCAATAAGTTAGATGAAAAATAAAAAAGATAAGATGGTTATATGACTAACTCATGGACTCGTTATACGGGAATAATTTTTTTCACATGGTGAACAAATGCCTTTTTGGAATAACATTAGAGTTGTCTAGTTTCACCATTTAAATAGACTTGTTCTTAGCACCTTTAGGTTATTATGATGTCTTTATATGTGTTAATTGGTTATAACAACATAAAGTAATGGTTGATTGCTTTATGAGAATCAAATAAAGTGCTTGGATCACATGCAGAAAATAACATCATACAGGGGCATAAAAAGAGACATAAAAGTGAGAAAAATCTCAACTATGCAACTTTGAAAGGCCAAAAAAGGTTGTATGCTTTACGGTAAAAATTTCTGATTTCAAAGAAGAATGTAGTAGCACTTCTTTGGCTGATTACTCGCTACTAAAAGAATACAATGATGTTTTTCAAAGGATTTACGTGGACTCCCTCTAAGACGTGAATTTGATTTCACCATCAACATTAAACCTATAACAAAACCTATTTTAAAGGCTCCATACTACATGAAAACAAGCGAGCTTGTGGATCTCGAGGTATAGTTGAATGAATTGTTGTCCAAAGGATTGACCGGACCAAGTGTATCCTTGGGTAGCACCATCATCTTTGTCAAAAAGAAAATGGTACATTAAGGTTATGTATTGATTACCGCATGCTAAATAAAGCTACAATAAAGAATAGATATCCTTTTCCAAGGATAGATGATCTATTTGATCAGATGCATGATGCATCAGTTTATTCTAAAATTGATCTAAGATCAAGATACCATCAATTGAGAATCAAAGATGAAGACATACATAAAACAACCTTTAGAACAAGGTATGGCCACTATGAGTTCATGGTTTTACCATTTGGACTCACAAATGCACCTGCTACATTCATGAATTTAATGAACAATATATTCCAAGAATACTTAGATAAGTTTGTATTGGTTTTCTTGGATGAAATTTTGATCTACTCCAAAAACATTGAAGAGCATAGTGAGAAATTAAGAATAGTGTTGGACATATTTAGAGATAAAACTTTACGTGAAAACTTCTAAGTGCTCCTTCTATCAAAATGAGGTACAATACCTCGAACACATCATAAACAAGTAAGGGATATATGTAGATCCCTCAAAATCAAGGAAATAACATAATGAACATAATTAAAGAACATTCATGAGGGTAGAAGCTTCATGGGGTTGGCTTGATACTATAAGAAAATGTAAGACTTTTCTAGAGTTGTTTCTCTAATAACATCTCTGCAGAAAAATTTAAAAAATTTGTATGGTCTAAAAATGTGAGAATGTATTTAATTTTCTGAAAGAGAAATTAACTACAACACCAATTTTGAAGGTTATGAACCCTAACTAAGCTTTATCATGGTTAAATATTCCTTCGGTGAAGGTTTGGGTGGAATTCTTCTCCAAAATGACCATGTGATAGCATATGAGAGTAGAAAAATTAAAGGGGCATGAGCTGGACTATGATCCCTTGATTTAGAGCTTGCATCTATAGTGCACGAAATCCATGTTTGGAGACATTATTTGTTGGGAAATCCCTTTAAATGAAAATAGACCATTTGGGACTAAAGTACATCTTCACGCATCCTAACTTAAATGCAAGACAATGAAGATGGCTTGAATTTTTATCACAATATGATTTTGATATAAGCTATATAAAGGGTAAAGAAAATAGAGTGGTAGATGCACTAAGTCATCGGAAGCATGTTTCCACGATTGTTACCCTTAGAACTCAATTCAGGATGAGGTAAAGAAGAAAATGAAATATGATTCTTATTATCAACATGTTAAGGTTTCTTTAGCAGCAGATTCTAATGATAAAAGATATGAAGGATTCATTTCGACAATGAGGGAATCTTGAAATATGAAGGTAGAGTCTATGTACTTTGGGAAATGACTTAAGAGTCAAATTTATGAAATAATTTCATGATTCACCATACTTTGGGCATCCTGGAGTAACTAAAATGATTTCTAATGTAAAAACAATATTTTTGGAAAGGAATGAAAAAGGACGTGATAAACTATGTTTCTCACTATTTAGAATGTCAATGTGTTAAAGTTGAGCGATTACACTATCTTTGGTCGATGTATCCTCATAGCATTCGAACTATAAATGGAAATTTATAAGCATGGATTTTGTGCAGGGTCTCCGCCTATGTTGAAAAATAAACATGACATGATACTTGTTGTTATGGACAAGTTAATGAAATTAGTTCATTTTATACCGGAAATATGAAAGACGATTCTCCCACACTTGCAATAATATTTTTGTATGAGATTTTCATATTGCACGGAGTTCTAGAGTTAATAATTTCATATAGGGATCTGTCATCACCAATCCGGCACTATGATAATTCTTCACCGGGAACTCCTCATACTATGATTATTTGCTAATGCACAGCCTTTAGTTTGGTGGATGTAATCTGGAAACAAAACAACAACCGAACACAAGAATACCATTGACTATGATAAGACAGAATGACGACAAATCTGAAATATCAAAATAAATTATAATATTAACATGAAATTGTTACAATCTCACCCATGAGATACTTCAACAAGACTATGGGAGAAACTTTACAATTACACCTCTTGATGGCTTCTTCAACACACCTTTAACTGATGGCTTCCTTCGCACACTTCCTACAATATTTCTCACTACTTCTTTCTATGCCAAATGAGGGGGGTGGCCTCTCTATTTATAGAACTTCCAGGCTTATCCATCCTATCTCTAAGATAGGATAAGAAATCCACTCTGACGAATCATATTCCATACCTTAACTCTTATCCGTACATGTAAGCTTATCTCATTTAAGATAAGATAAACCTTATCATTTTACACGGGTTCCACATTTTTAGACTTTTTACAAATAAAATACACAAAATATTTATGACCTCACTCCTTGTCCTTATTACCAATATAATATTTCTAATTCCTAATCATGTAGACCCTACTTCTCTAATTACCCAAACTTTGACATTTTAACATTACCGGACCACTTACGACAAATATTTACTTTTTACAACATTCCTATTGTACTTTGACTGTTACCGTACTCCACATTATTGGCATGTGCACCGTGCATCGTGAGCGTTGTTATCTTCTATCGGACGCTACTACTAATTACACTTAACAACATCCTATTCCTAATACATACATTAATGAAATAGAAATTTTGGAGGAAAATTTTAGTGTCGACATCTTCCCCCTTCCTAGCTTCTACTCCGTCCTCGGAGTAGACTATTCTGGTGCTTGGAAAATCTTCAACTTGTCGTGGTTGACCCATTTCGTAATGGGAGTGCCATCCAATTCCTCCAGTCGGTACGTACCATTTTCATGCACAGCTGCTATTTTGTAGGGCCCCATCCATTTTGGAAGAAATTTTCTCTGTCTTCTTTTTTTGTATCTGGAATCATATACTAGAACCAAGTCATTTACTTGAAATGGAGACCACCGGATCTTTTGATCAAAGTACTCCTTCTGCTTCATTTTCTTCTTATGGCTTGTATCCTTTGCTATTTCCCTCATTTCCTCTAGCAAATGAAGATGTACCAACCTTTCTTTTACTGAATCACTTTCATCCATCCTTTCATTTTTCATAACTCTCACAGTGGGAATATCAAACTCAATAGGAAGAACTGGATCAATGCCATAGGCCAACTGAAATGGGGAGTATCCTGTTGCTGACTTTGATGTTGCCCTATATGCCCACAATGCTGCATGAATCCTTTTATCCCATTTATGTACCTGCAAGGCTGCATCTTTTGCTAGAATTTGACACAGCACAAAATTTGTTCGTTCCACCTGTCCATTTGTGCTTGGCTTGTATGTTGTTGCCTTCCTGTGCTTGATAGAAAACTTATTGACTAGGGCTTCTACCACCTCATTAATGAAGTGGCTTCCTTGATCTGTTACAATTTCTAATGGAAAACCAAATCCGTGATAATGCGTTCATATATGAACCTTGCCACTTCATCCATGGAAGTCTGTTTTCATGGCCTAGCTTCAACCCACTTGGTTAAATAATGCATGGCAACTACAATATACTTATTTTGACGTGATGTAGTTGGAAGTGGACCTACAATGTCTATTCCCCATTTTTCAAAGGGACCAAGGGGAAGAATAGGACATAATGGAGATGATGAAGTCTTACGGTTACCATGTGTTTGACAAATATCACATGTCTTACAATAATTATAACAATCTTTAAAAAGAGTGGGCCGGTGATAACTCGTATCCAAGATCCTTCTTGCATGTAAGTTGTCCAGAGAAGTGCCCTCCACATGTACCATTGTGGAATTCTTCTAGCATCTCCTTTCCTTGATCATGTCCAATCGCCTCTCAGATCTGTCCCATCGGTCCTATTCAAAATAATGCTCCATGCGTAATAGAATATGGACGATCGGCTTGAGTAATCTTTCTCTTAGTCTTTGCATTGGCACCATCAGAAACTTGAATTCATTAAGATAATTCCAAATATCTATGTATTCACTAGGGATTGTGTCAAGGAGAATAATGTTGCATCGGGAAAATCATCATCATCACAAGATGATCCTAAACCATCATAGGCTCGAGAGAGTGCATCTGTATTGACATGCTTCTTTCCTGGCCTATCTATAATATCAAATTCAAATTCTTGTAGCAAAATTATCCATCTTGCTATCCTCCCTGATGGGTTAGGCTTATTGACAATATATTTTAGAGCCTGATGATCTGTTACAACTATAAATTTCTGCCCTAGCAAGTAATTTCTAAACTTCTTTACAACAAAAATGATAGCCGTGAGCCTCTTTTTCGATTCTGATGATAGTTTACCTCAGCACTTGCTCATTTGTCTGCTCCCAAAGTAAATTGGATGTTCATTCCCATTTTCATCCTTTTGGCTCAAAGTACTTCCTAGTGCTGCATCTGAGGCATCAGTGTACACAATGAATGGCTTGCTCCAATCTGGATTCTTCAAAACAGGTGAAGACACCAGGGCTTCCTTCAGTTGTCCAAAAGCTTCATGCACCTTGTTTCCTGGTTCATAAGCAACATCCTTCTTCAAGGGTTAGTGGTCAGGCAATCTTTGAGAAATTCTTGATGAACCTTCTATAGTAACCCACATGGCCTAAAAATGATCTCAACTTACTTCTATTCGTAGGAAATGGTAAATCTTTGATTTTTGAAACTTTATCGATCAGCACAATACCATTTCTGATACAACATGCCCTAACAAAACGCCTTTAGAACATCCAAAGACACACTTTGTAGGGTTTAGTGAGGCTTGTGCTTCATCTAACCTTTGAAATTTTGTCTCCATCTCAGTGCAGTGGTCCAACTTGCTCCCATAGATGCAAAAATCATCCGAAATACTCGATGAAGGTCCCAATGTAGGGTTCGAACACCCTATTCATCAAACGCTGGAATGTTGCTTGAGCATTACACAACCCAAAAGGCATAACTCTATAAGCAAACGTTCCCCAAGGAGTGGTGAACGTGGTTTTCAGCTGATCTTTCTCTGCTATACGAACTTGGTTGAAGCCGCCATATCCATCAAAAAACTATAGCACTCTGGCCACCTACTTCGTCCCAAGATCTGATCCAAAATGGAAGAGGGTAATGATCCTTCTTTGTTGCCTTATTGAGCTTCCTATAATCAACACAAATGCGTAGCTTCCCATTCTTTTTTATTGAGATCACAATGGGAGAAACCCATTCTGAATTCTCCACAAAGTAAATATGAATCCTGCATCAAGCAACTTATCTATTTCTTCTTTTTACAGCCTTGGAAAAATTAGGATTCATTCTATATGGCATTTGCTTTATGGGCTTAGCACCATCTACCAGCTCAATACAATGTTCTACCCAACTTACTTGGTGGAGTTCCTTGTAATCAAAAGTGAATAGGTGTATGTACCTTCGAAAGAGCTGGAGGTAGGATTCCTTCTCACTCTCCATCACAGCATCACCAATCTTTATTTTTTGGAGACGATCATCAACTTCTTCTTCAGATAATTTTATGGGGTCCTGGGTTGGTGTGGATCGGAAGAATATCCATGACTCAAACATCAACCTCACTTTCTTCATCTTCAAAGTGTCCACTTCACTCGGTGCTAGAGTAATCAGAGGATGTCCAATCATCAGTTTCATCACTTGAATCCACAGGTTCTACTTTATGATGTCAAGGGATCACGTTTATCTTCACCCTCTCTCTACCACGTCCAAGTGTCATGAAACCTTCATTCCAGTAGTTTCTTGCATGAACTCTCCTTAGCCATGGTCTTCCCAGCAGCATTGGGTATGCAACAGTACCATTTTTCATCACCTGAAAGTCTACCACACATACAACACCCATAACAAATATTGCCACATTTGAAACTACACCTTCTGGTTTAGTTTTTCCCTTATTTAATGACCTTAACATAAGTGTTGAAGGGCGATCAATTTTTAAACCCAACATATTCATTACAGACTCGGTCATTACATTAATTGCAGCACCTCCATCAACTAAGACATCATGAATTGAAATACCATTACATAATACCTCACTTGTGGAGCATAGGGATCTGCCTCTCGCCTCCAAAACAGGGGGACCTCAACCTCCTTCCTTCTTCGAGCATTGAGTCCACCTCGCAACTCCCGCCTCTTCTCGAAGACATAGCCAAGAGTTGACCATATGTAATATTTGCAGCCTTTTAGACAGATCTTCCAAGATGGAGTATGGTCCTTGCCTGTGTGAAATCGAGAAAATCCTGCACACCCAACTTTCTTCTCCTATGTTTCTTACTAGTTTCTTCTTTCATCTTCTTAGGATCATTTCCATCTTGATTATCTTTTTTTTTCTTTCTTTTTATTACAAACACATCTACTTCATTATTTCTCTTATCTACTACATCAAAAGAATTCACAGGTGCTTTTCCTTTATCATTATCTCCTTACCAGATGTAGAAGCTCTATCTGGACAATTATACTTATAATGACCCTTTTTATAACAACCATAACAAACAACTTCAGAAATATTTCTTTTTGGACCTCTATCCCCTCCCTGAGAACTAAATTCCTTTCCTTGAAGAAGATTAATAGTTAACTGACCCATCTTTTTGAGCAGATCTTCATACTCAGTAGATGTATTAGGAGAAATATTTGTGCTCACCGGGAGTGGTTGTGGATTCAGGACCAAAGGTGCTGGTGTAGGCTCTACTTTAGCAACAATTTCTTTGGGCTCCTCTTCCATGCTTTCTTCTTGCCTTCTTGCAATCTCCTTTGCTTGTTCAATGGTAGCTGGGCGGTCATACTTCACTCGTTGTCTGATCTCCGGCTTCATCCCAAGAATGAAGTGGTTTACAGAGGAGATTATCCACGCCATTCATAAACCCATCCGCTAGTCCTTCCTTCCGGATCCGGGCATCGAGCTTCCTCCTTAGCTCTATAACACGAGCATGATAATCCCTTATCTTCTCCTTCTCTCCTTGGGATAGATTTGTGATCTCGATCATGAGATCTGCATATTTCTGTTCACCAAATTCTTCAAGAAAACTTTCGGTTAATAAATCCCATGAATTTTTCACATTATCACCTAGTGTTTCAAACCACCTAAGTGTTGAACCATCCAAAAAGGTAGGAAAAAATTCAGTCCATTGTTCCCTTCTTATAAGGCCATTACAAATACAAGATCGTTTAAACTCTTGAATGAAAGAAGAAGCATCTTCATTAGATTGAGCTGAAAAAACAGGAATCTTTCCCATTTTCAAAAGTAACCACCGTGAAATACCAACCCACAAGTACAATTAACAAGACTTATGTGCACAAATAATTGGAATCACTATACTAGAAAGTGACTTTACACCTTTCTACAGTAAAATAGAAATGACCACGGTAAACTATGGTAAAACTTGTGGTAAACACTATTCATGGTAAAAAGTGAAGTTATTGCGGTAAATACTATTCACGGTAAAAAGTGACTTTACTGCGGTAATTACTATTCCCAGCAAAAAGGAATTTACCAAGGTAACTACTATTCATGGCAAAAATGACTTTAACATGGTAACTACTATTCACGGTAAAAATGACTTTACCATGATAACTACTTACGCATGAGTAAAAACAAGGTTACCCTCCAATTGATTTTTGACCGAGTGGGAATATCTCTCCGTAAAATCCACCAACGAGGAATGGTCCCGCAACGGAACCAAAATGTCATCACCAATCCGGACTATGATAATTCTTCACCAAGAACTCCTCGTCTTTATGATTATTTGCTAATGCACGACCTTTAGTTTGTGGATGTAATCTAGAAACAAAACAACAACCGAACACAAGAATACCATTGACTATGATAAGACAGAATGACGACAAATCTGAAATATCAAAATAAATTATAATATTAACATGAAACTGTTACAATCTCACCCATGAGATACTTCAACAAGACTATGGGAGAAACTTTACAATTACACCTCTTGATGGCTTCTTCAACACACCTTTAACTGATGGCTTCCTTCGCACACTTCCTACAATATTTCTCACTACTTCTTTCTATGCTAAATGAGGGGGGTGGCCTCTCTATTTATAGAACTTCTAGGCTTATCCATCCTATCTCTAAGATAGGATAAGAAATCCACTCTGACGAATCGTATTCCATACCTTAACTCTTATCTGTACATGTAAGCTTATCTGTTAAGATAAGATAAACCTTATCATTTTACATGGGTTCCACATTTTTAGACTTTTTACAAATAAAATACACAAAATATTTATGACCTCACTCCTTGTCCTTATTACCAATATAATATTTCTAATTCCTAATCATGTAGACCCTACTTCTCTACTTACCCAAACTTTGACATTTTAACATTACCGGACCACTTACGACAAATATTTACTTTTTACAACATTCCTATTGTACTTTGACTGTTACCGTACTCCACATTATTGGCGGCACCGTATTGACGGCGCCGTTATCTTCTATCGGACGCTACTACTAATTACACTTAACAACATCCTATTCCTAATACATACATTAATGAAATAGAAATTTTGGAGGAAAATTTTAGTGTCGACAGATCCACACATGACATCTATATTTTAGAAAAGTTTGAATTCGGCCTTGGGGACAAAGCTGAATTTCATTTCAAGATACCATCCCGAAAAGAATGGACAAACCGAATGGGTTAACCAAGTTATGAAGGATAGGCTCGTAATGTACTACATGGATTAGAAGTACAAATGGGAAGAATACCTTCCATTGGTTGAGTTTGCGTACAATAACACCTATCATACATCTCCAAAAATGGCTCCTTTTAAATCCTTGTATGGTAGAAGGTTTAGAACACCCATAAGTTGGGATAGTACTTGAAGATAGAGTATTAGTGGTCCCCGAAAGTTTAACAGAAATGGAAAGAAAAGTGAAGATCATTCGTGAGTGATTGAAAGAAGTTGCTTATGAGCAGTAGAGATATGCTGGTCTGAAATGAATAAATGGGAAATTTGAAGCGGAGAAAAAATATTCTTGAGGGTTAATCCCAAAATGAGTTCTATAACGTTTTCAAGGCTGCCAAGTTATTGTTAATGTAAAATTATAGCACCCCGATTGCTTGTGATTCGTGTGTGAGACAATCGGTGTGACCTACATAACATGGGATTATCCTATAGTGTGGGACCTTTCAAGTAGGATAATTCTCTCAGTAGAAATTCGGCTTCTTCTCCTAACCTAGTGACAAATTCTCCAAAGTGCGAGAATGGTGAACTATTTGAATCTTACCCTAATTCTTTCCAAAGAGATAGGGATAGAAGAATGCATAAAATTAAACCTACTCTAAGGGGAGGTGATGCACCAAGAAAAGGGTGAGACAATCAAGCACCACAGTCTAAGATAGTATTTAATTCCCTATATTCATAAAGCACAACAAATTAAAGGTCTTGCAAAGAGATATAAACATGCACAATACACCTGCAAATATAATGGAAGGAAAAAGATGCAATATAACCCAAATTAGGGCAAGAAAAGCCACAAAACACCAATTTTATTGCTTAGAAAAAAGCACAATCCATTACAATATAGGCACAAGGAAAAATCCTTTATAATAAGATGAAATTTGAGGCCTTTAGCTCATAATAGCTCTAGAATAATTTTGTCAGAGTTTCTTTGTAAAATAGAATGAATCCCTCAAAATGAGGTGAATTTTATAATATATAGAAGAAGATCCTCAAAATTACCTCACCAACCAACATATTTCATTAAATAGGTATGGGAGGCCATACAATTTGGTACTTTTCTTGCACGGAAAATCATGAGCACCATAACTCATTAAGCTAGTAGTTGAACAACCTTGTACCTTTGCTCTTATTAATGTCTGGTTTGTTCTTGTGCTCGACCACGATTGCATGTATTTTTTTCTCCTAGATGGTAGCATTTTATTCTTGTTGTCGACCGATTGCATAAATGCAACCGGTTAGTAACATGTTTTTCCCGCTATCGGTCAATACCTTAAAATCTATTATCACCGGGTAACATTCATACAATTGCTACCAATGCTATTTGCACCATTTTCCTATCTACAACCAAACTTTCTTGCACTGACTGGTAGCATCCAAAAATGCTACCAACAACTTTTCATCCACCACTTTTCTTCGACTCTCCAACCTTTCCAAAATAGCTTGTACCTTCATCGCGGCTCACCACACATGAAGATCAACTCTCAAAGCCATATTGGGATATCTTTCTCTTTGATTTCTTGGGTTGGATTTGATGTTCATCCACACGTCCCAAACTTGAATGTCTAATTCCATTCATAGTGAGTTATCCAAATTAACCTAGGGGATGAATTTGGGATAACAATTTGGTGACCTCTCGGGGACATCTTCCTACTAGATGAAGAGATCAACAACCTTGAACCATCCATTGGGCATGGAGTCAATCCTAACCTTGAAGACTGATCTATTCATTTTGAAAAATTGTCCCCTAGACTCACATGAACTTACCATCAAGATGAAACTTCCTTGACTGATCTTAAATTTGATTTTGGGATTTTAGATAAAACCTGTAAGCTACCCCCAAAATTGATTTTTTTGACCAAGGCAAGGGCATGGAGAACTCGGGACATGCAAATGATCTTTTGGGGCTGAATATATGCATTATGAAAGTTTCCCCAAAATCTGATTTCCCTCATGAACATGCTTTGGCTGGAATGTTGAAGATAGGAATGCCCGCTCAACCGATTTTCTAATGGAGGAAAGGGCATAGGAGTTCAATTCAAGGTTCATTTTAAGAGACCTCCTGGAAATCGGAGGTGGAGAATACCTGGCGAATATCCCCGGAACCGGTTTCACAGGAAGGCGAATTTTTTGGGGGTTGTATGAAAAAATTTCACCTGATTATCAAGCACTGCGACAGAAGGCTGCAGACGCGCGACGGGAGATTTTTCTATCGCCCGTAAAAAAATGTAGTGATGCACGACAGCAAAATATTCCGTCGCGCGTCTGCAGCCTCCGACCTCTGCTTTCTCATCAAAAAATCTCCATGTCGCGCATCAACAAACTCTTTGTCGTGCGTCTGCTATGCGTCAATATCTGTTGTACCTCCTTGTCGCGCATCAAAAAAATGCAGTGACGCGCGTCAACAGGCCTTAGTGACACGCGTCAATAGGCCTTAGTGACGCGGTCAACAAGCCCTAGTGACGCACATCACTAAGGCCTATTGACGCACGTCACTAAGGCCTGTGATGCGCGTCAATAGGCCTTAGTGACGCGCGTCAACAGACCTTAGTGACGCGCGTCACTAAGGCCTATTGACGCGCGTCACTAAGGCCTATTGACGCGCGTCACTAAGGCCTATTGACGCGCGTCAACAGGCCTTAGTGACGCGCGTCAATAGGCCTTAGTGACGCGCGTCACTAAGGTCTATTGACGCGACGACAAATATCCTGTCGCGCGTCTGCAACCTCTACCCTCTTCTTGCTCATCGAAAAAAACTCCATGTCGCTCGTCAACAAAATCTTTGTCATGCGTCTACTATGTGTCAATATCTACAGTATCTCCTTGTCTGCAAACCCTCCTTGTCGCGCATCAATAACTTACCCCCTTGTCGCGCGTCTATAATATGGGATATATCATATTGTTGAAAAATGTGAAGTAGAAGTGTTCTACCTGGCGAATAATCTAGGTTTATATAGGGAAATTTTTCAAGGGTAAAGTGAAGCCTAACCCTAAAAAAATTAAAGTGTAATTTTTAGGCGAACAGGTCACTGGCCCGTGCCAAAAAATTCGCCTTTTCAAAATTTTCAAAAATGGAATATTCGCCATATTACGAATATTCGCCACTAAAATTTTCCCTGGTTCAATTGTGACTCATTTAGAGAGATGTGGAAGATGAGATCATTAAATACTGTCCCTCAATCTGATTTAGTTGCTTTGTATTTAGATTTCCTTGAAGACAATAATTATTTCCTGAAAATTTAAACCCTTACTTATGACACATTTTTATCCTTAAGAAACATGATGAACTGCAAGAGAAACCACCCATCAAAAACTATGTACAAAATAAAAAATCATACATGCTCCAAGTGGAGGCATGTAGAGTGTGCATACGTACTTCTTTTGCTAGAAGAAAACCTACCTACTCTACTCTAACCGAAGGAATGGGCAACTTCACATGAACCTAACACTCTGGTAAGGCAAAATAGTTGTCTTTCCTCAACATTTTAGACCATACAACTGATTTGACAATAGGCATGGCCATGTATGAGAGACTAACATAAAGACAATCTTTGACCAAACTTGCCAAGGTATAAAAAAATAAATAAAATACCACTTTTGGTTGATCTCGTATCTAGTTGGAGTTGTTGTTGGTGACTTTTGGTGCATTGAAAATAATCCTTGTGCTCAAATGAGCATAAATGGTGGTAACTCTAACCCGTGCTCTAGTGAAGCTAGGTATTTGATTGGGAAAGGCCTGATTCTTGTGATTTTCCCACTCATTTGTTGCTCGGCCCCACAACTAGGGCTCTCATGCATGCCTCCTTCCTAAACATGGTTGTTTGTAGGATGATATATGGTTTATGTTGCCTCTACAAATAGCTTTGCTTCCACCTTGATGGTTGATGGCATTCCTTGGGTATCCACATTCCCTACTCCATCATGATCTTCTACCAAAAGTGTAGCCGAGCCTAGATAAGCGAAATAATGAGGATCATTGCATTCTGTAGGAACATCCTGCTCACCTTGCAAATGCTCCTCCTCGAGGCCTTGGGTTCCAATAGTGTTTTAAAAAAATTTCCTCCCCAACCTTTCCAATCTGAGCTTCCTTCTCACCTACCTAGTCTATTGTTTAATTCAATCCTTTCTTAACATTTTGAAATTCCTCATCCTCCCAATCTGAATTGGACCAATCGCCTATTGATACAAAATTTTCATCCTTAGTAAGAGTGGTCGAGGGAGAGGTGTAAGAAAAAGGTTGTTGCTCTTTATCTCCTATTTAAGATGAAGTGTTTGATGCTCAAGGGATCTAATTTGATCACTTGGGAAGCCAAATGACCCTCTAGAACATAACCTCCACTCTAATGATATTTAGCCTCTGAAATACCTACATGATTTTTCCTAAAGCCTTGTTGTTTGGGGCATTGTGTGGGTATATCCCTCGCTCGATAGCATAACATGTCCTTTTCTCTACCAACCTTGTAGGGTAACCTAGTTTAGTGATAGTTGGGTAGAAGGTAGGGACAACATATGAAATACCACAACTCCTAGGGACATTGGTGTATGTCTTAGGGAAGTTGGGTAGTGCCTTAGGTGGAGATTGGGGAGATCTTTGTGAAGCTTGGTGAATGCTTTCGACATAACAAACTTGTGGGGCATCAAATGAAGGATAAATAAGAAAACGAGATTCTTTGTTTTAGAAAGGAATGATGGATTTTTCTTGGTCTCGCACATGGACAAGGAAGAAATTGAGGTGGTGAGGGGGATTATAAAGCAACATGGATGGGCCTTCTTTTTTTTCCCCGAATTAGAATCTTCTCTGCTTGTGATGCGACAGTTGAAGTTCGAGGAAGATTGTTACCTCCTAGAGATTGAATTAATACAACTAGATTAACATCAAAGGACCTCAAATAGTACAAGAATGTCATACCTTGTGGGGGTTTGTATTCCTTTAGGGTTCAAAGGTCGTGTCCTCATGAATCGAGGTTGAAATACGAAATGGATTCCATTTAAACTTGTATTTTTCTGAGGTGTTCCATGAGGCAAATAACATCTACATCCTCCTTGAATTGGTTGTGAAGTTGTTCTCCTAGTTGATTCCATGTGGAAATGGATTGCGGTGCAAAACTGTTGTACCAATATTTATCTTTACCTTTGAGATATAAATCTAGAAGTCTGAGGAAAACATTATCCTTCGTGATTGTGTGAATGGCACAATGGTTGGCAACATCCTAAATGTGATCAATCGGGACTGATCTCCATTTCCATAGAAGAGAGGTAGATTTTTCAGGGCCACCTTGGGGATAACATCCCACTGCTACAAGTGAAGAGGACTGGAACTGAAATGAGGGAATGGAAAATATCCTTGGAGAGCCATGATGAAGTGGAAACATTAAAAACAAATCTGCAACCAGAGATGATGGGTTTCTTGAATCAGTGGAGTTGCCATATATGCTTGAGAGTGCCTCCAAAGGTTGAAACCTTCACCAAGAGCACATAAAACTTGATGAAGTGAAGTGGTAAGGTGCTTTAAACCTATCCCATCGGTCGTGCCAAAATTGTTAATGCAAAATTACTACACCCCCGATTATTTGTGATTTGTGTGTGAGACAATTAGTGTAACCTACATAACCCGGGATTATCCTGTAGTGTGGGACCTTACAAGTAGGATTATCCTTTGGAGAAATTCAGATTCTTCTCCTAAACTATTGCTAACTTCTCCAACGTGCAGAGAATGGAAAATTATTCTAATCCTACCTTAATGCTTTCCAAGGAGACATAGGTAGAAGAATGCATAAAAGTAAACCTACTCTAAGGGAAGGTGATGCACCAAGAAAGGGGTGAGGTGAGTGAAAAATAGGGAGCAAACAAGGAAAGAGAGGGCAAGTGGAGGCACCATAGTCTAAGATAGTATTTAATTCCCTATATTCACAAAGCACAACAAATTAAAGGTCCTACAAAGAGATATAAACATGAAAAATGCACTGCTGCAAAACATAATGAAAGGAAAAAGATGCAATATAACCCGAATTAGGGCAAGAAAAACCATAAAACACCAATTTTATTACTCAAAACATGCACAATCCATTACAATATAGGCAAAAGGCAAAATATTTTACAATAAGCCCAAATTTGAGGCCTTTAGCTCACAATAGCTCTCAAATAATTTTTACAGAGTTCCTTTACAAAATAGAATGAATCCCTCAAAATGAGGCAAATTTTACAATATATAGAGGAAGATCCTTGAAATTTCCTCACCAACTGACATATTTCATTAAAGATGTATGGGAGGCCATACAATTTGGTAATTTTCTTGCATGAGTAGTCATGGGCGTCATACCTCATTAAGTTGGTAGTTGAACAACCTTGTACCACTCCCATTAATGTCTGATTTTTTCTTGTGCTCGGTTGGTTACATGTATTTGTTTTTCTCTGACGGTAGCATTTTCTTCCCTAGTTGCATAAATACAACCGACCGACAACATTATTTCCCCCTACTGTCTCGATAGCTTAAAATATATTGTCAACCTGGTAGTATCCATACAAATTCTACCGGTGCTCTTTGCGCCAAATTCCTCTGTCTACGACCTGACAATCCTACTACTTGTCGGTAGCATATAAAATTCTTCCTCTCGCGGTAATATCCATACCTACTATTGGGCGATAGCATATTAAATGTTACGATCGGTAACATTCATACATGTTACGGTCGAAGCATCCAAAAATGCTATCGATGGTTTTTCATCTGCCACTTTTCTTCAACTCACCAACCTTTTCAAAACAACTTAGACCTTCATCGCGGTGAACCGGGTCGAGCCATCTTGGGTGGTCTTTCTCTTTGATCTCTAGGGCTGAATTTGATGATCGTTCACATGTACCAAACTTGAATGGCTAAGTCTGTTCATACTGAGTTATGCAAATTAACCCGGGGGGTGAATTTGGGATAACAGCTATCACCAAGATATGTTGACATTTTGAAGTTAAGAAATTATAAGTTCGATAGCATATTGTTTGGCATTGCCTCCTACATTGTCTAAAATGCATGATGCTTTTCATATTTCCTTGCTTAAGAAGTATGTTTCAAATGTATCACATGTGCTTAATTGGACTCTTTGTAGGTTCAGGATCCAAGAATTGTGGTAGTTGAACTAATTAGAATTTTGGATACTCACATATTGCACTTGAGAAATAGAGAAGTTTCACAATGCAAGGTCCAATGGGACCAATATTCTAAAGAAAGTGTAACTTGGGAGGATCTTGAAGAGATGAAAACAACATTTCCTTATCTATTTTAGTTTTAAAACTGATATTTTTCAATATGATAAGCTACATTTGATATAATTTCATTAATTTTAAGAGCTAAAATGAAAAATCATCAATTTTCGAAAAAAATAACAAAGACTAAGTGTTTCATAAGGTTGTTATAAAGCAAAAACAAAAATGGTAAATGATTTGAAATCTTGAAAATTTCTGATTAAGATGAAAATGCATGAATGTTTTTCCTTTGTCACATGATATAAATTTTTATGGTTTATTTTTTCTCTATTAGTGAGTAAAATCATCGGGACAATGATTCATTAAGGGGGAAGCGTGTCACATCCTGCATTTTCATTTCATGATTGTAAAAAGATAGGGTATTAGCGTAACATGATTCACAAAGGTTTGGTAGTGAGAAGCATTTACTAGCCAACATCTAGGTGTACACACATTTACCCTGAAAAGGATAAACATGTTTTTGTGTAGTTAGGAAACTGACTGCGTAATGCTACTAATCTCCTAGCACTCATAAGTTGTGATACAAAATTATCCTATTCTTTGCTTGTATGTTGAGTTGTATTCTTACCGAGTTTGATGATTCCATGTTTGGATGCATTGTTTTTTCTATTCATTTTATAGATAATGTAACTTACCTTCTTGTTAGTAGTATCAATTAGCATGCATGGATGAAGTTATTCATGGTTTCAATGTGTTATTTCATTTATGTAGAAATAGTGGTGATTGTCAAATGTGCTAAATCTTTTGACCTTGATGATCATAAATTGAGCAAAGGTGAGAAAATAATTTCTATCCAAACACGTAAAAGTTGATCTTAATCAAACACAAGTATAAGTATCTTGAAGATACAAAAATTTGAGTAATAAGTTATTAAACTACCGCACTTTGTGATCATAACATGTTTATTGGTTACATGGATTTGATGCTTAAATCGGATGAAACGATACATATATTATTCTTTCACAATCATGCTAACCATTTTTTTGTGATGGCATTATTGATTTTTAATTGTTGTTAAACCGCCCTTAGTCAAGGCGATATGGATAAGGATGGGTTAGGCAACTCGTCCATGGTTTATGGTTTTAATCCTAAATAAAATGTATCAGTTCTTTGATGAATGGTTTGATCACACTCATATGATTAAACTCATTAATATATACCATTAACATAATGTTAAGGCCATGTTTATTTTTATTTATTAAACCAAATCGACTATAGTCAATCAAGTTGTTTGGCTTGGGTTGTATTTTTTATTATCTAATTTTACCGTGATTCGAATGAAATATTACATGGTTAATAGGTGAATTGGTTTCTTGATTGAATTATGACCCATGTAAATTTAATGTTTTAATTGATTGAATTTATCCATTCATAACTACTTGAATTGGTCATTAGCGGAGACGACGAGTAGAAGTGGATTTAATGGGAATTCCACTATGCGGCACATGCAAACATTTAATGTATTAATTTTTCCCCATGGATTTCGGGAATATGAGGCTGCCTTTAGAAGCTACCATGTGAAAAACAAGTGTTTCATTTTTATTCTTCCTCGCATGTGTTTTGAGATCTTCTACTCTCCTCCGAGTTGTTGCATGTGTTTTATCACACCGGTAGTTTGTTGAGCTATTTCGGGAAGAGACAAGTGGAGGATTTAATAGTCTTTATGGTGGACAGCTTTTGGATTATTTCTTATTCTCGCATTCAATTTATTATTGTGGAATTTCAAGGAAGGAATAGAGTGATCTTATTAGAGCTTCAAGTTGTTTCTATGATTTTAACGTGCATGGTTATATTTCCACCTATCTGGATATTTTGTATGGAAATCGTTGAATGCATATTGATTGTTAAAATGTATTTTTATTTTAGTTGGTGCGTGTTTTTGTCGATAACGGGCCATATTTTGTAGTTGTGTTGGATTTTTGATCCGGGTATTCATTTTTGTGCTTAGTTAAGTTATTTTAAATGGATTAAAGCCTTCATTCTTGCTAATAAACTCTGCATGATTTTCAATATTCTTTAACGGTTTGTGGTTAATGGTTTACCGTATGACTAAGACGTGATGACCAGATGATTTTAAACCAGTTGGGATTTAATTTTTTTGTAGGATATATTGCTAGACCAAACAGATATATTAAGCTTGACCCATCACGAATATGGTGAAGATATGGTATAGAATATTTTCAAGTCAATTGGGAACTCGGTCTGGTTCGCTATGAAATCAAAATAATACTTCTTTATGTCATTAGTCTTCTATTTTGCGAGCTCTAACTGGGTTAATACTTGGATTTTCGTATTTGGTTTGGGTGGTTAACTCTTTGTTGAAATGGTGTATACTTCGTGTATAAATGAATTTGTATCCCAAACCTACACAAATAGATGGATGCATAGAAATACTTTTATACCTTTAAACAAGATAAGATGGGTTCGATTTTAACCCGGTACTGCAATATATTTTTCATTTTGAACACCTTCGTGTTCATTTTTCAGGGTTGATTGGGTTGATATATTTTAAATGTGACACTCAATCACTACAAATAATGAGATAGGTTAAACTTGAACCCAAATATTAAGAGGGTGAATTTTTGTTTAAGTCCCCGCTATGAAAATCAAGACCGTATGATTCTATTTCCTTTGCTTGATTTACCAGTTTGTAGGAATAATTCTTAGGAATGATTATTAACTTCAGTGTAGTTAAGGGATTTGGTTTGTTGTATTCTTTGTAATACTGGAAAACTTGGGTTTTGATTTAAGTTGTAAGCTTGACTTTATACTTATCAAGCTTTTACTGCCCTGTGGGAAGGAATATCGAATGAATAGAATAGGGTTATATCCTTTCGCTTTTAAGAAGTGACTATTTGGTTGAGATGCACTAATCGACCTCCATTTCTCTTACATGTGCTTCATTGAATAAGTTTATGATAAAAGGATTTTATCCTTCATGTTTATGTTTATTGGAAATTGATATCTTCATTTTGAGCTTTTATTTTATAACCTTTTTCTTATCATCGACTATGAAATAAATTATAGTTGTTTATGATTGGGTGGATGTTGTATTATAAGTGTTAACTTAACTTGATAGAATGTTTTACTATTCCTACTCCTTGATAAAATTACATAATTATTCGATTATGAACTTAGATGAATGGATACTCTTTTATTGATATTTTAAGTTGGAAAATATTAAAGGTTTATTTTAAATGAGTTGTGGCATCTTTGTTTATAATGATTATGAAATATTGATGATAGTGTATTGTCTTCTTGTTTCTGAAATATTTATTGGCTTGTAAGCATTGTTACTTGTTTATGGCATTTAATCGGACAATATTTATTCTATTATTTCATAATTAAGCATCTAGATAGAGGGACATATAACCATGCCGATTTTTTGAACTTACCGTGTACATCTATCATTTTATCTTTTAGATTTTGGGAAGGATTAAGTGTTTCAGAATATAATTTGGATTTTTGCATGCATACTTGATATGCGATATATTTATGACCAATTTTAAACATTGATTAAATTTACAATTTATAATTGGATTGTATTGAGCGAATTTTTTTCACAACATAGTAAATGGAAGTAGGCCAAATATAATATCTTGAAAATAAATGTTGTACTTTTGGACACGAAATTATTGTACTTTGGATTATCATAATTCTTGTTATTTTATGTGTTGTCGATTGTGATGTTGTTGAATCAAAAATTACTATAGTTAGATGTATTGAGAAATGAATTGGTCCTTATTAATTAATCGTACTTGTTCCTCATTTAATCTGCTTTATTGAATGATTTAAATAACATATTTAAATAACATATTTTGACAATGGTACAAGAGTTGTGAAATACAATACTATTTCTGAGACTCAAATAAAATAAGTCAAATTTAATAATCACAAGTACATCTAATTAATAATTGATTGATAAAATTGTACATGATAAGACACTAGCTAAGTGACTTAATGATGGTAAAGTACATTTGTACGACTGCTGCAAATCATCAAATATGAACTAAATAATTGAATAAAACTTAGCGGTTTTATGCTGTAATTAATCATAAGTAAATGAATAATTTATGTGACCTTTTCGTATATGGAACGAAAATATGTAATAGGGTTAGTATGTCTAACTAAACCTAATAAGGTGATCAAATTAAAATGGTACTTAATGACGAAAATCATAAAGTTACTCTATGAGTTGCAATATGAAATGACATTAATAAACATGTTATTAATGAATGTCATCAATACTATGATCTTATTCAAACTCTTATTGTTGCACTTAAGAATAATGACTTAGGTGCTAAGTTAGCATGGACTCTAAGTCTTACTTCTCGGAATAGTCGTATTTTGACATGCGTTATCTTAGGATGGCTATGGGAAGGGTAATGATTAACCTTTGACGCGAGTCAAAAAGTTATCATTATATTTATCATATGAATCCTAAGTAGGTGACCAAGTTTTTCAAGGATCACTCATGTTTTTACATAGCTCACATGAATCTTTTCATGGAAATTAAGAACATGTCCCACACAACCTTCCATACCACTGCTTTCAACTTGAAACCATCTAGGTAAGATAGTATACACAAAACCTTGCAAAATACAAGTTAAATCTCGAATGGTACAGTCATGTCTGAAGAACAAACATTCCACCAAATTGGACTAGAGAGACTTCTCTATAATCCTGAGTGGTTTTATCGGCTTGCACAAGTGATTTTGTGGTCAAACACTCAAATTTTTATCCATCGCTTCAGTCTTGGGGTTTGGAGAGGGTTTGAAGTGGTTTGCACTCTTAAGGATTGTTCATAGAGCATAGGGCACTATTTTAATTCATTCCACCTCTGTAATTTTCTTAACTCATTTCTCTAACATTGATAAATACTTTAAGACACCACACAAAACTTTTACATGCCTTTGAGCTCTTGAGAGATGACCTTTGAGTTGAGATAGTTCTTTTTAGAAGCTCGGTAGGCATAAACATATTCTATCTCAAGAATGCATCTTCACTTTTGCATGAAACTTGACCTACATCTCTACAACACCTTCCTCCACATGCCCCACATCTTATTTGACCAAAAATTATAATGTACAATCATAACCAATCACATTTTTCCACACCTATAATGCTTATTCTCAAGGGAAGTCATAGGAAAGACCCAAAATTTACCTTCAAGTGATGATTTATGACCTATAGCTCCATATGTGGACTTTATACAATGTTATTAAGAGCCTCCCATGATTACATTGGCTTGAAATGGCCTGATTTTGCTTCATACATATCATTAAGTCCTTGAACTAGGCCTAAATAGGCTAGTTCCAACCATGACTTGCAAGACTTGACCTGATGACCATCCTAGAAGCCCTTGGAAATTATTGAAACATCATTTCATATATGTGTTACACATGATAAGTGCACACCAATCATCTCCATACATCCAGTGGGAACCAACCACCTCAACCAAGCACTGAACACCCTAAAATCACCATTTCTACTCAAGAAGACACACTAAAACCACCTTGTGAAGGCACTACCAATAAAACTTCATGCCCCTAAATATTTGACACCTTATTAGACACTCTTTTCCATCAATGCACCATGTCATCAATGACAACAACATCAAGACAAGGTTCAACAAGGTATTTCTCCTACATCCCGAAATAGTTGGAACATGAAACCATGACCAAAATGATCCCTAGAGAATCCTCTACAACCTTGATGCATCAAATTTTATTTCCCATACCATTTGGAGCTCATACCAATCATTTATTCCATATCTCTCTAGAGGAAGGGTTTAACTAGGGTTTCAAACCTGTCTGACTTGTTAACAATTGTTCATAAATGTATGACAACCAAATCAATCCATTATTTTTGTAAAATTATCATATCTCAATGTAAAAACATCCCCAAATCCTTAGGATCCCATGTAGAAGCCACGCGTGTGGGTGAGGAAATGAACTTCACATATCGAGTTGATTTTTCCTTCTCAAGAGCTCGATTGATTGAAAAATCAATTTTCTTGCTTTGGATTCAATTCCTTGACCTAAAATTTGAGCTAGAGAACAATGATGACCTCTTATAACTATCCCAAGTCTCATTTTATACTCCACTCTTGTGAATATCTTCAACCACTAATACTTACCTATGTTTACATGCCTTGTTCTCAAGAAACTTACTTCAATGGACCTTGAAACAATATCAAACCTTTGAATACTCGACCCGAGATGTCTTCCAAACATCATATGTAGTTTCAAAACACTAATATAATGTTTAAAAACTAGTTCCGTGCTCCATATCTCGTACCTATATCTCATTTTGTTTGACCTAGGTCTAGGACTAGGTCTAGAATGACCTTACTCAACACATACTTCACATGAAATAACTATGACAACACCTTGCGAGACACTTAGAAATATTTAGCACATCATGTTGACCATGTATGACCTTTTGAATACCTCATACCACATTTGGAGTACACATAATAGCTTACACCATACTCAAGACCATGCCTAGACACCATGTGAAGGTCACAAAACTAGACACTACCAATCAACATTTAAGATAAAATATGAATGACACCTCATGGAGAAAACCTAAAACACCTTGACACCCTTTGACATCAATATGCCACTTGAAATCAATGACAACACTAGACATAATTCCTAACACATACCTATGATCTTGTAGCCTTTTTAGCATGACAATGTTGGTAAGGTGGAAATGGTGGTATCACTACTTGGTGTCAGCTTGTCCAAAATGTCTTGGTTCTCTTTCTATCACATGTATCCCCACTTTGAATAAAAATAGTATCTTTCCACCTCCATCATGGCCTCTAGGTACTCCACTCTAGACCAGCTAGGCCATTGATCGTGTTTCTTATGTAGGCTGCAATATCACATCATCTAGACCCACCTTTGCTAGTGGCTGATATACTCAAAGTGCTCTCATTGTCACCCCCGTGCCATTGAAATAATCTTGAGGCATCTACCGCTAATACATATGGTGTGCCTATTGACCTATACATTGGGAAATAATCATATATATCCATGTTATCAATAAAATAATGGGTCCCATGACCCTCTAGCCTCTACAATGCACCTTGTAAAGATCATGAATGAACTTCACCCATATGGTTGTGCCCTAACCGAACAAGACAGCCGATCCACAACATCCTTGTATATTTCTATCAAGAACAATGGGATGGCTCCATCAGCCTTGTGAAACACTATGTGTGCCACTACGATCCACATAACCACCTTCTGATATTCGAATCCCTACTTCCCGCATCGCACCGAGTCAAATGCATAACATACACTCATTATATATATTGCTCCCTATAACCCATGTGGCCAATCCTCTTCACTCTATAACATCATATGTCAAATCAATGTACATGTGGGTATCTCCAATCGGTAACCCCAAAATCCCATTTACATCTTCTAAAGTCAAAGCCATCTGTGTCATCTCATGTCTTGTCCACCACTACAAGGTGTTGGACTTGGTCTCCCATGCAATAAAAAAGGTATGTATTAGGTCCATATATAATGGTATCCTAGGCATCTACATGATGCCCCCAAACCCCCAACCTTGTAGTTGGGTTACATCTTCATGTATTAACCTAGAAATCGTCACACTCAACCATGATACATCTACGCTCTACCATAAGCAGATCTTAGAAATGAATTGGTCCTTACTAATTAATTGTACTTATTCCTCATTTAATCTGCTTTATTAAATGATTGAAATGATAATCATAATATCATTGATTAATGATTAATTAATGAAGTTATTAAGTAATATATTTTGGACAATGGTACAAGATTTGTGAAATACAATACTATTTATGAGACTTAAATAAAATAAGACAAATTTAATAATCACAAGTGCATCTAATTAATAATTAATTGATAAAATTCTATGTGATAAGACACTAGCTAAGTGACTTAATGATGGTAAAGCACATTTGTACGATGCTGCTGCAAATCAGCAAACATGAACTAAATAATTGAATAAAACTTAGTGGTTTTACGTTGTAATTAATCACAAGTAAATGAATAATTTATGTGACCTTTTCGTATATGGAACGACAAGATGTTATAGGGTTAGTATGTCTAACTAAACCTAATAAGGTGATCAAATTAAAAATGGTACTTAATGACAAAAATCATAAAGTTACTTTATGAGTTGCAATATGAAAAGAAATTAATAAACATGTTATTAATGAATGTCATCAATCCTATGATCTTATTTAAACTCTTATTGTTGAACTTAAGAATAATGACTTAGTACTAATTTAGCATGGACTCTAAGTCTTACTTCTAGGAATAGTCGTACTTTGACCGTGTTATCTTAGGATGGCTACGGGAAGGGTAATGATTAACCTTTGATACAAGTCAAAAAGTGATCATTATATTTATCATATGAATCCTAAGTTGGCATAGTCGGTATACGCTTATATGGAGAGGGAATACCTATACTCTAGGCCTACTTTAACCATAAGTTAATACACTTAACTATAAATATGAATCCAGATAGTTGTGTGGATAACTAATTAGTGATGGAACATGTTTCGAGTGAATTGCGTGTGGTCACAAAAATAAGCATGCAAAGCATATCTTGAAAAATTTGGCCTAAGTAGTGTAATTTATGAGTGTGTGATGCCGATGAATTTCAGTAATCTGATTTTCAGGTAGACACTCAGGAATTACATCAGTTCACAAACCTAATAAACAAGTTAACCAATTGCATACAAGTTATGCATACTCAAAAAGAGTAAGTTAAAGGGGATCAAGTAGATCTAAATGACCTTTAAAACTACACATGATTTTGGAATATTATCAGATGGATTGTAAAACTATATTACTTGTTGGATTATTATTACTGCATTACAAAATCATTGAAGGCATCCGGTGGGGATAAGGGAGTTTATTTTTTATTAAAATCCTTAATTTGAAGTTGAATAACATTGGGTGTTACACACCATTGTTAGTGTGTTGTCCATTGTGTTGCACTTAAATCTGGATCAAAGATGGTTATGGATTTTTATAATCGCCAAATTTCATACTTTGTTTCACTCCATAGAAAATAGCTCAAGCTTGTATGATCTCCAAGGAACACTTAGGTAGAGTTATGCGAACCAACGACTAGTCCTATTTTTACTTGCATTTCACATACAAATCTTTTCTTTCACAACAAACCATTACACTCACACTTCAACAAGAAGGTATTCTCCATGAACAATCATTTTTCAAAAGGGATTGGATGAGAAATGTCAAGTTTACATGGTCAAAATCATAGTTCTTCTTGATTGTCATGAGATGGTATTTTTAGTCCCTTAAGAGTTGTAAACAAAGGAACTTCATTTTATCATGAAATTAGTTTGAGCACATTGTATTGGTACCATTCAACATGTAAAGTCTTATAGCGCTTAAACACAAGCTCTTTCATCAAGAAGACTCTCATTCCCAAAAGACTGGTTTTTGGCATGTTAGCCATTAGCGGTAGGTGACCAAGTTTTTCAAGGATCACTCAAGTTTTTCCCATAGCTCACATGAATCTTGTCATGGAAATTAATAACATGTCCCACACAACCTTCAACAACCACTGATTTTAACTTGAAACCATCTAGGTAAGATAGTATACACAAAACCTTGCAAAATACGATTAAAAGCTGAATGGTACAAACATGTCCAAGAACAAAAATTCCACCAAATTGGAATAGAGAGACTTCTCTATAACCCTGAGTGGTTTTATTGGCTTGCAGAAGTGATTTTGTGGTCAAACACTCAAATTTTTATCCATCACTTCAGTCTTGGGGTTTGGAGAGGGTTTGAAGTGGTTTACACTCTTAAGGATTGTTCATAGAGCATAGGGCACTATTTTAATTCATTCCACCTCTATAATTTTCTTAACTCATTTCTCTAGCATTGGTAAATACCATAAGACACCACACAAAACTTTTACATGCCTTTGAGCTCTTGAGAGATGACCTTTGAGTTGAGATAGTTCTTTTAAGAAGCTCGATAGGCATAAAAATATTCTATCTCAAGAATGCATCTTCACTTTTGCATGAAACTTGGCCTACATCTCTACAACACCTTCCTCCACATGCCCCACATCTTATTTGACCAAAAAATATAATGAAAAATCATAACCAATCTCATTTTTCCACACCTATAATGCTTATTCTCAAGGGAAGTCATAGGAAAGACCCAAAATTTACCTTCAAGTGATGATTTATGACCTATAGCTCCATATGAGGACTTTATACAATGTTATTAAGAGCCTCCCATGATTACATTGGATTGAAATGGGCTGATTTTGCTTCATACATCTCATTAGGTCCTTGAACTAGGCCTAAATGGGCTAGTTCCAACCATGACTTGCAAGACTTGACCTGATGACCATCCTAGAAGCCCTTGGACATTATTGAAACATCATTTCATATATGTATTACACATGATAAGTGCACACCAATCATCTTCATACATACAGTGGGAACCAACCACCTCAACCAAGCATTGAACACCCTAAAACCACCATTTCTACTCAAGAAGACACACTAAAACCACCTTGTAAAGGCACTAACAATAAAACTTCATGCCCGTAAATATTTGACACCTTATTAGAAACTCTTTTCCATCAATGTACCATGTCATCAATGACAACAACATCAAGACAAGGTTCAACAAGGTATTTCTCCTACTTCCTGAAATAGTTGGAACATGAAACCACCACCAAAATGATCCCTAGAGAATCCTCTACAACCTTGATGCATCAAATTTTATTTCCCATACCATTTGGAGCTCGTACCCGATCATTTATTCCATATCTCTCTAGAGGAATGGTTTAACTAGGGTTTGAAACCTTCCTGACTTGTTATCAATTGTTCATAAATGCATGATAACCAAATCAATCCATTATTTTTGTAAAATTATCTTATCTCAATGTAAAAACATCCCCCAAATCCTTAGGATCCCATGTAGAACCCACACGTGTGGGTGAGGAAATGAACTTCACATATCGAGTTGATTTTTCCTTCTCAAGAGCTCAGTATTGACGAAAAAACAATTTTCTTGCTTTGGATTCAATTCCTTGACCTAAAATTTGAGCTAGAGCACAATGATGACCTCTTATAACTATCTCAAGTCTCATTTTATACTGCACTCTTGTGAATATCTTCAACCACTAATATTTACCTATGTCTACATGCCTTGTTCTCAAGAAACTTACTTCAATGGACCTTGAAACAATATCAAACCTTTGAATACTGACCCAAGATGCCTTCCACACATCATACGTAGTTTCAAAACACTAATATAATGTTTAAAAAATAATTCCGTGCTCCATATCTCGTACCTCTATCTCATTTTGTTTGACCTAGGTCTAGGACTAGGTCTAGAATGACCTTACTCAACACATACTTCACATGAAATAACTATGAAAACACCTTTTAGAAACTTATAAAGCTTTAACACATCATGTTGACCATGTATGACCTTTTGAATACCTCATACCACATTTGGAGTACACATAATAGCTTACACCATACTCAAGACCATGCCTAGACACCATGTGAAGGTCACAAAACTAGACACTACCAATCAACCTTTAAGATAAAATATGAATGACACCTCATGGAGAAAACCTAAAACACCTTGACACCCTTTGACATCAATATGCCACTTGAAATCAATGACAACACTAGACATAATTCCTAACACATACCTATGATCTTGCAGCCTTTTTAGCATGACAATGTTGGTAAGGTGGAAATGGTGGTATCACTACTGTGTGTCGATTGTCCAAAATGTCTCGAGTTCTCTTTCTATCACATGTATCCCCACTTTGAATAAAAATAGTATCTTTCCACCTCCATCATGGCCTCTAGGTACTCCACTCTAGACCAGCTAGGCCATTGATCGGTGTTTCTTATGTAGGCTGCAATATCACATCATCTAGACCCACCTTTCTTTAGTGGTGATATACTCAAAGTGCTCTCATTGTCAGCCCTTTGCCCATTGAAATAATCTTGAGGCATCTACTGCTAATACATATGGTGTGCCTATTGACCTATACATTGGGAAATAATCATATATATCCATGTTATCAATAAAATAATGGGTCCCATGACCCTCTAGCCTCTCAATGCACCTTGTAAAGATCATGAATGAACTTCACCCATATGGTTGTGCCCTAACCGAACAAGACAGCCTGATCCACAACATCCTTGTATATTTCTATCAAGAACAATGGGATGGATCCATCAGCCTCGTGAAACACTACTTGTGTGCCACTACGATCCACATAACCACCTTACGGATATTCGAGAATCCCTACTTCCCGCACCACACCGAGTCAAATGCATAACATACACTCATTATATATATTGCTTCCTATAACCCATTTGGCCAATCCTCTTCACTCTATAACATCATGTGTCAAATCACCGTACATGTGGGTATCTCCTATCGGTAACCCCAAAATCCCATTTACATCTTCTAAAGTCAAAGCCATCTCGTGTCATCTCATGTCTTGTCCACCACTAAAAGGTGTTGGACTTGGTCTCCCATGCAATAAAAAAGGTATGTATTATGTCCATATATAATGGTATCCTAGGCATCTACATGATGCCCCAAACCCCCAACCTTGTAGTTGGGTTACATCTTCATGTATTAACCTAGAAATCGTCACACTCAACCATGATACATCAATGCTCTACCATAAGCAGATCTTGCGCTTTACTTGCATCCACAAAGTGACAACAAGAAAACATTATAACTTTAAAAAAAAAATTGGAGTTAAAAAAATCAAAGCATGTAACCCATTCCAATAACCTCCTTATGCCATTGACCCCAAGAAAATGCTATCAACTCGTAGGAATATTTCTTGATTCCATCTACCCTCTAGCAGATGCCATCGGCACTGCGCTCCCTATTTCCCCATACCAATGCCATTGACCCTCATGTTCCAAAAGGGCCGATGGGGTTTGGCCAAATTGTGGCCATGAATTTTAAAATTTTGACTTTAAAAATGAAAAACTAATAATTTAATCCCCAAACCAACTTACATTTTGATGTAAATTTTACTAAGTTTGAGACACTAATGACTCGAAAAGATAAATAACTAAAATACACCTACTCTACTCAATAAAATTAAATGCGACAACTTACCCATGGTCAAGTGATGTTGCGTTCTCCTCCTCATCATCCACCATCACCACCTCGTACATGTGCTATGTCATCTAAAAATCACCAAAATTTGGAGTTCCGGAGCTTAGTTTCTCAATTCTAAAAACAATAATAAGAAAATAACAATCAAATTTACTATATAAATATCAAATTTCTATTCAAAATCAGTCACAATTGACCTCAATCTTCAAATACCCATCATTTTCACTCCCGATCTTTATATCTTACACCATTTTTATTTTTGAGTTGTGGAGCTCAATTACTTCATATTAGCATGCAATATGAAACTTGTTGGAAAACATAGTAACCAACATTGGTTATGGAGAGAATGGCATCGGTCAGGCAAGGAGGAATCAACATTGGTTAGGGCTAACCGACATCGGTTACTTGTGCGGGAGTGTTTTATTTAACTCTTGGGAATTAGATCTATTTTTAGCATTAAAGAATATCTATTGATTGTAATTACATGGCTAAGTGCCCTAAGTTTGTATACACCTATATAAGCATAAAATCTAGGGTTTAGAAGTAAGAATTAAGAACTTGCAAAATTTGATGATTATTGTGAGAATAATTGTGAGAGAGATAATTCTTGGAGAAGAAGCAAAAGCTTGAGAGAAAGAAAGTATTGTACATCTGAGAGGTGTGGAAGATTGTAAATATTCATTGTATATCTTGTCAAAGCTTTGGATAATAGATTGTCTTGTTTCTTGGTGGACGTAGCCCACACTGGGTGAACCACATTAAATCTGGTGTTGATTTATGTCTCTTGTTTTGTATATTTATTCTGGTAGAATATCCGGTTTTATTTGCATGTATGCTTAGATCTAATATATTATTTGTACAATCGGTGTGCTAACCCCAAAAATTGGTATCGAGATTTTTTGAGGGTTTTGTGTGTTGATGATTTACGCACGAGGGTTTTCTTATTGAGTGGGAGCTACATCAATGGCATAAGAAAATAAATACAAGGTAGAGAAGTTTGATGACTAAAGTTATCAATTATGGAATATGCAAATTGAGGATTATCTCGTATCAAAGAGATTTGTATTTACTTGTTGGATGAGAAGTCTATCCCTACGAAGATGACTGGTGAATAATGGAAGATTCTTGACAGAAAGGCTTTGGGATCTATAAGATTGAGCCCGGAAGGATCCATGGCTTCCAATATTACGAAGCGACTTCTATGATAGGTTTAATGAAGTCTCTTGCTAATTTATATGAAAAACCTAATGCTCCAAATAAATTTTATTTGATGAAGAAACTATTTAGTTATAAGATGCATGAAGGTGGATCTGCATCTTGTCATTTGAATGATTTATGATCTATTGTAAATCAGTTAAAATCGGTTGATATTTTGTTTAATGATGAAGTTAAAGCACTTTTATTCTTATGTTCTTTTCCTGATAGTTGGGATAACTTAGTAATGGTTGTTAGTAATACATCTGCTAATAATATTTTAAATTTTGATGATGTGGTTAGTATAATCTTGAATGAAGAAATTCGTAGGAAGAGTATAGAGGAATCATCATTTGGGAATGCTTTGAATGTAGAAAGTAGGGGCAAGAAGAAGGAGAGATCCAAGAGTAAGAATAATGGGAAATCAAAGTCAAGGGATATCGATATAAATCCAGAGGTAAGGGAATTACTGTTGGAAATTTTGAAAGAAAGGACATGCAAAGAATTTTTTTGGTCAAAGGATAAAGAGAACCAACAACCGTAAAGGTAAAGAAACAAATCTTGTTACTGACAGAGTTAATACAAGATGCTTTTATTCTTTCTTTAGATAATAGAATTGAATCATGGGTTTTAGATTCGGGATCTTCTTTCCATGAAACCCCTAGTAAGGGTTATTTCGATATTATGTCCAGGTAATTTTGGACATGTTTATTTGGGTGATGATGAACCTTGCAATATTACTAGTAAAGGGGAAGTTCATCTAAAATTGTAGAATGGAAATACATGGATATTGAAATATGTGAGGCATGTGCCAAGCCTCAAGAGGAATCTTATTTCTGCAGGGAAACTAGGTGAATCTGGTTGCATGGTTACTTTTACAGGAGACTCTTGGAAAGTCACCAAGGGTGATTTTTGTGGCAAAAGGTAAGAAGGTAGGAATGTTATATTTATCTACCTGTGTTATTGATTCCTTTTCTGCATTATCTACTTCAGATTCAAATGCATGCATGTGGCATAATCGGTTGGGCCATATGATTCAAAAAGGAATGCAGATCTTAAAGGCTAAGGGTAAGTTATCAGATTTGAAATATTTAGATCTTGATTTTTGTGAGTATTGTCTTTGGAAAGCAAAAGAAAGTGATATTTCTCAAATTTGGGGAAACTAAGAAGGAGCATAAATTAGAGCTTGTACACTCGGATGTGTGGGGAACAACGCATTTCGGGTAGCTTCTCATGGAGGATCCCAGATTATGTTACTTTTATTGATGATGCTACAAGAAAGGTATGGGTTTATTTTATTAAACGTAAGTATGATGTTTTTAATACTTTTGAAAGATGGAAATCCTTGTTGAGAATGCATCAAATTAAAAGTTAAAGTGCCTTCAATTTGATAATGGTGGTGAATACTATAGCAAGGCTTTCAATTATTATTTTTAGTGAATGGGATACGTAAAGAAAGAATGGTTCTAAGAACACAATAGGAGAATGGTGTTGCAGAAATAATGAATAGGAAAATGGAGCGTCTTTAGAAGTATGAGAATACATTCTTGATTGTTTGCATTTTTTGGCGAAGCAGCTGATTAACGGTTTATTTGATTAACTGCGGGCCTTCAAGTTCACTAGATGGAGGAATACCAAAGGAATTTTGGACCAAAAAAGAGGTATATCTTTCTTTTCTTAAAGTTTTTGGTTCAAAAATTTTGTGCATATTGATAAGGAAAATAGGAAAAAGTTGGATGCAAAATCCAAGAGATGCACTTTCAATGGTTATGGATCTGGTGATTTCGGATTCTATTTTTGGAATTTAGAGAATTCAAAAATTATTAGGAGTCGTGATATTGAATTGAATGAAAAGAGAATGTATAGTGATCAAATTTTGATACCCAAGGATGAACTGGTTGAGAAGTTTGTGAATGAAAATGAACTCTTAGATTTTAAAGTAATACCAACAGATTACACAATAATTGTTATCAGATTGACCTCTCGGCCGACATCGGTCGGTAGAACGTATCGATTACTGAAGAGCCAAACCAACATTGGTTAGCAAAACCAATGTCGGTTATAGGTGATCGGCGTCGAGTCACTAATAGATGTGGATACAAATGTTCCTGAGGTCCAGAGTGAATCTCCGGTACCCTAAACTCCTATGAGAAGGTCACAAAGGGTAAACCTCCAAAAAGATTTACACCTTCTCTATTTTATTATTATTGACTAATAATGGTGAACAAGAAATTTTGAAGAAGCAATGTAGGATGAGACCCACGTCCATTGGGAGCATGACATGGATGAGGAGATGGACTCCTTGGAATAGAACTAGACTTGGGATTTGGTTAAGTTGTCAGCAGGTAAGAGGAAATTGCAGAACAAGTGGGTTTACAAGATTAAGGAAGAAGAGGGTGGACAGAAAAGGTACAAGGAAAGGATTGTAGTAAAGAGATTTACACAGAAACCAGGTATTGACTTTGGTGAAATATTTTCTCATGTTGTAAAGATGACTTCTATTCATACTTGTATTGAGTTTAATTACGGTACATGATTTGCATTTAGAGAAATTATATGTGAAGACATCTTCATGGTGATTTAGATGAAGAGATTTATATGCAACAACCGCTTAGGTATGAAGTCAAGGGTAAGGAGAAATTAGTGTGCAAGTTGAAAAAGGGCACATATGTGCTCAAACAAGCTCCAAGGAAATGGTACATGAGGTTTGATAGTTTTATACATGAGCATGGTTACTTGAGATATGAATCGACCATTGTGTTTATTTTAAGAAGCTTGAAAATTGGAGCTATATTATTTTATTATTGTATGTAGACGAAATGCTTATTATAGGATCTAGTATGCGGGACATTGGAGAGCTTAAGGGAAAGTTAGCTCACACATTTGATATAAAGGATTTATGAGTTGCAAAAAGAATCCTTGGCATGCAAATACATAGAGACAAGAGGAACAAGAAATTGTATTTGTCTCGGGAGTATTATATCTACAGTGTGTTAGAAAGGTTCAAGATGTAGAATGTAAAACCTATTAGTACACCTATGGCTGGACACTTCAAATTGAGAAAATATCGGTGTCCTTCATCACAACAGAGGTCAAATACATGACATGAGTGCCATATGCTTCATTAGTTGGGAGTATCATGCATGTTATGGTTTTACTGACAGATATTACACAGTGCAAAGTGGGAGTTGTGAGTAAATACATGGCCAATCCAGTAAAGAACATTGAAAAGTAGTCTAATGAATACTCATGTATTTGAAAGGTACATCTAGCATGTAGTTATGTTATGGAGGTTCAAATATTTCATTGTGTGGTTATGTTGATTCGGATATGGCTAGAGATCTAGATGGTAGAAGGAGAACTATTGGATATATTTTCACAGTAGGTGGGATGGCATTTATCTAGTTTTCAAGATTACAAAAGGTTGTGGCTTTGTCTACTACTAGAGGTAGGGTATGTTGCAGCTAAATATGCTAGCAAGGAGATGATATGGATGAGTAGGTTCATGAAATATTTGGGAAAGGATCAATATGATTGTAAATTTTTAGTGATATTCATAGAGCAATTCATTTGGAAAAGAACTCAATGTTTCATTTAAGAATGAAACACATTCGATTGAGGTATCACTTGCACGACGCAGGTATTGGAGGATGGGCAATTGAATATGGAAAAGATTCATACGAGTGAAAACCCTACGGATATGCTAATGAAGCCATTAGCAAAGGAGAAGTTGGAGCTACAGTCCACCACTTCATTGGTCTTTGATTTTGAGACTTGAAAAGGAAGAAACAAATCTAAGGAAGGATCCAAGAATGACGTTATACATGTATGGTGCAGTAATTAATCTCCAAGTGGGAGATTGTTGAGTTGTGGAGCTCAATTACTTCAGATTAGATGCAATATGAAACTTGTTGGAAACACAATAAGCGATATCGATTATGGAGGGACCGACATCACTCACATATGACCAGCATCGGTCAAGAAAGGAGGAACCGACATCGGTTAGGGCTAACCGGTGTCAATTACCTGTGTGGGAGTGTTTTATTTAACTCTCGGGAATTAGATCTATTTTTAGCATTAAATTAGATCTATTGATTTTAATTGCATGGCTAAGTGCCCTAAGTTTGTATACACCTATATAAGCATGAAAGCTAGGGTTTAGAAGTAATAATTAAGAAGAACTTGCAAAAGTTGATGATTATTGTGAGAATAATTATGAGAGAGAGAATTCTTGGAGAAGAAGCAAAATCTTGAGAGAAAGAAAGTATTGTACATCTAAGAGGTGTGGAAGATTGTAAATATTCATTGTATATCTTGTCAAAGCTTTGGATAATAGATTGGCTTGTTTCTTGGTGGACGTAGCCCACACTGGGTGAACCACGTTAAATCTAGTATTGATTTATATCTCTTGTTTTGTATAATTCTTTTGGGGGACTTAGCCTATTTTGAGCATGAAGACCTATTTTTAGAAGATGGCATGCGGAACACACCAATGATGTAGGGAGTGTGTGCCCACATGCATTGTCTATCTTTAGAGGATTGGATCAAAGCTTTTTTTGCATGGAGGAGCTAAGAATAGGATTGTCACTTTAGTTAACTATAAAGAGGTCTATAGATAGCACACTTGCATGTGTGGCTATGCCTATAAATGGCGCGTGGCTATTAATAACATGCGGCCTATTTTTGGAATAGAGAAGCGGTGAAGGGAAAGTCCCCACCCTATATATATGATGTGAATCACATAGATAGATATATGTATAGAGAGGTATATGATGGGATTATTGTATCAGATCCATATGCACATTGATATAGAATGCCATTATTGTAAGGAGCTTCTGTGTTTATTAATAGATGGAAGTTATTGGCTGAATCTAAGTGTCATTCCTATGTGTAACCAAGTAGTGCATGTTCTTGATTCAATCATGATTATTGTTTAAACTTGTTCTTTCATAAATCTGAATATGGTATGCATTGTAGAATGATGGATTAGTTATGGATCTATATGTTTATTCCTTCATCACACTAACATCCTTACAACAACCCTAAAGAGGGACCTGGTACCTTTGCACGCTTCGGGTGAGTGCTCAGTCTAGGTTGAGTGATGTGCCACGACTAGGGTGTTATCTAGTAATTCTAGGTTGCATCATTGGTTTCATTGCTGGGACCTCTTTTTCATTTTTTTTAGGATGGTTCGCATGAAGACATACCGGTTAACTCTAGCAAGTATTGAGGAGTGGATACATGATCTGGAGGAAGAATATGCACGGTGGTTCAATAGTGGATCTGAGTTTAACGCACGCACTTGGGTAGAACAAAATCTGTATGATAGCTTATATGAGAGATTTTTCACCATCTTTCCAATAGAATTATATGAGTGGTTGATTGTGTATGCATCTAAGTAGAATTGGAGGTATCGCGCACTTGTCTAGACATAGGAAGAATTTTAGGCCCTTTATGATGCTGATCTGATCTAGACTCGCACTATGGATATGTGGTTTTGTGGTGTTCTAAATAGTTATATTTTGAATATTCAATTTCAACGTATTCTTTCCTAGAGGTAGCTGAATTCCAGTTTTTGCGGTATCCTAGAGGAACATATCTGCAAGGCATTCCACTAGTGATCAAGATCTTGATGGTAACTTTGAACCTGGAGAGTAAACCGATGGCTAACTAAACCTCACCACGTGCATGAGGGTAGGAACAGGTTTGGTGAAAGATGGTAGACCTAGCGGTAGAAAGGAAAAGAGAGGAAAGGTGGCTTAAGTATAATGAGGCATGAGAGAGGAGATAGAGAAGCAACGTACCATTGCCAGAAAGTATGGCATTGAGGAGAGAGATGGCTCATGAAGGATTTAAAGCTCACATAGAAGACGTGGAGCCAAAGCATTAAGAACTCCCCATCTTGGAAAGCATGACAGAGATCCCCCTTGGCCTCATGTGGAAGTGTGCTAATAGAGACTACTTGGGCCATGGGCACATGCATCTTAATCCACCTGGTGACCTAGCCCTTGTGCTTGGTTTTTCAATATCTAGTACGACCAGTAATCAACAAGCAAGTTTGGGAAGTAAGAGAGAAAGTACATCAATGGCAGGACAAACAACTTCAATGTTATTCGGAGGTGTGTTTTTAGGCATCATCCACACAGAACGTAAGTGCACCAAATGTTGGGTTCACCTCTGGAAGTGGAACTACCTCACATAACTATAGGGGTTCAGTATAGTACTACTTATCGAGAGCACAGGGGAGTACATCTACAGTCCTATTCTAGCTACTAGTGGAGGGTCAAGAGGTATAGGTGGTTCTAGTTCCGGTGGATCTAGTGGTTTTGGAGGTAGAGGAAACACAAGAGGTTCTGGATCAGGTGGTCAAGGTCCAAACAACCACAGAACATTTATATGGAGATGTCTCTTCATCTTCTAGAGTATAGAGGCATAGAGGATGTTGTTGAGCATGTGCACATGTGTGAAATCTTATGGTGCACGAAAAGGGATCATGATTGTTGTGAGTGTAAGGCAAGTCAATTCACTACTACCTTGCAGGGATGAGCACACAACTGGTATAGGAAGTTTGACCCTGATCAAACTTGTGTGGATTATGTAGCGTTGAAGGATGCTTTCTTAAAAGAGTTCTATATCCCAAAATTTGAGTAGAAAAGTATTAGCGCACTCAAAGATATCAAGCAGGGCACCACTAAGAGTGTACGTGAGTATGATGCCCACTTTAAGACACTTCTATCTAAGCTTTCTTATGATATTCATGCCAGCCAACATGCACAATGGTTCGTTGGAGGATTGATTACACCATTCAGAAGAGCACTGTCACATAAGACATACACTGATCCGCGTGAAGCACTAGAAGAAGTGGCTTTCTTTGCATGGTTGAGGTAGTTGGGAGCATTGACACTTGGCATTAGTCCATTCTTAGAGGCACATATTGCAGCTATGGCTAAAATAGTTAGAGAAGCTATCAGAAAATTCAGCCCATGAAATGCACTTAGAATTTGGTGTATAGATTGTGAAGTAGAAGGTCACACCAAGGATAGTTGTCCTCACAGAACAGTACGCTCATTACTATTGGACTATGAGATTTGTCATTTGAATCATGATGCTAGTCACTGTCCTTTGTTACAATGCATGATAAGGAAGAATGTATCCAACTTTTGTAAAATTTTTAGGTCCACGACCCATGATACTAGGATTGTCAATTGATTGGTTAGATCCAGATGCTTATAGACATTGGGGTATGACAGACAAGTGTAATAGATAATTCTAAGGGTAAGAATGAGCACCAGATCGAGATCATAATCAAACATGCTATGACAGAATGAGGGCCATTTTGAAGGAGGTCATGGAAGAGGACATGGATATCGAGGTGGATATGGAGGACGAGGCCACGGTGGAGGAAGAAGTGAGTTTCCTCGAGGAACGTGCTATACATGTGGATCCCTTGATCATTATAGGTGTGAATGTCCCCATAATGTTACATGTTCTTTTTGGGAAAGAATCATAGCTATGAGGAGTTCCCAGACTTATATGAGCATCTCAGTAAACAACATAAGTAGGAGAACAAAGGCATAGGGATGGTTAGGATCCAGCGCGTGAGGAAAATCAGTGGATGCCCAAGATAGCACCAGAACCTAAGGCCTTAACTATAAATATTACCACACACATGCGCCTGAAGCGGCACACGCAAGAGAGGCATCATACCAAAAGCCTACGATCACCAAGGAGGAGGTTTTGCATGCAAGGTACCCAGATCCGGCTCATCAGAAGGAGGTTTATCAGGATACCATGGAAGTGCTAAGGAATCTTCAGGGTGAAATACAATACTTAAAGGAGCAGAAGAAAGCATCAGAGACAGTCCAAACTGATATCGATGATCTGAGAGAAGTATGCAAAATGTTGCGCTAGGAGAACATCATCCCACTATTAGGAAGTTGGTTAAAAGGGAACACTCCACGCACAAGTATTGAGACAGGATGGCAGATAGATCCTACATGTAAATCTTCCCCTAATAGCATTGACTATGACAAGGAAATTACTCTGAATGTTTGTTGTGGATGGATGGTTGTTGAGCAATATTCTGATAGATACAGGTGTGGAAGTAAATGTGCTTACATTAGATGCATGGGTACAAATGGGGAGACCCCCATTGCAGCCATCATCTAATGTGTTGTTTATGGCAAACCGAACTAAGGCCACTCCCATAGGAGTTTTGAAGGATGCATCTATAACTATACAAGGGGCCAAGTTCACTGGGGATTTTGAGGTATTAGCACTTGCAGAAGCAGACAGTTTTCTAGCCTTGCTTGGATGCCCTTGGTGTTATGCGAATAATGCTGACTTGAGATTCAATAAGGGGTATATCAGCTTTGAGAACAAGGAGGAAAGGGTTGTGATACCTTTGACAGATGGGAAGTCTACACCATATGTTGAGCCTCTAAGTGAGGAGGACTTAAACAGAATCTATGTCCGCACTTTTCAGGATCCAGAGGTCAATGAGCCATCAAAGGAAGGCATCCTACAGTGGGAGGATTCTCATTCTATCAGTGATACTACGAGTATTGCTTGTGATAATTGGGCTCATGGTACATATGAACTAGTAGGACACGAGGTGAAAAATGTGGTTACACGCAAGAAGGGACTTTGTTCTATTCGACGGATAGGTGGTGCAGTACCTTGGTATACATGAGAAGAAGATCTTCTTGTATTTTTGGAAGCCATGGAGGCATAGTGCATAGACCAAGTCAGGAGAAGAGACATGTTAGCATATGTCTTACGTGGGACATAGAGCACTAGTGGGTAGTTCATAGAGATAATCTTACGGAGTGGAAGGAGATCAAATTTCCCTATCTACCAGGTTTGTAAGAAGCAATGCACCTACGTAGATCTGCACTTATAATGGTGATCAACCTACTCAACATCACATTCAAGCAGTGTGAGAGACTCTGACAGTGGGATAAGAAGCATTACCACCTTCACTCTGGGTGCATAGACTATATTCTACTCTACAAGGATGTGCACGTGCCTAGTATGTATATGTAGAACTACATAGAGAGACTGGGAATTGGAAAAATTTGACTACAGAATGATCCAGACCTTTGACTATTTTTCTTCCCAACCTCCAATAGAAGAGGCATTAAAATTTGTCAAGCGGTTAACCATGGGAGATAGTGCAAAGGTGGAGGAACTCATACAGAATTAATGGGTGAGACAGAATCAGTGTGCATGTTTTGAAGAAGAAGGAGAAGACCCCATATTTCTTGATCGTGCTTGTCTTAAGAAAGAAAAAGGTAAGATGGTGTACATCGTGGATGATGAGGAAGTTGAAAATTTGGATATTGACCATTCACAGGGGGCACGCGAGGTCTTGGATAGTGCAGATAAGGATACGTGTGCATACCATGAACCAATGAAGACCAAAAAGGTCAATATAGGATCGGAGGCTGAGCCTAAGGAGGTCATAATTGGAGACTACTGGTCAAACTCGGAGGTGGCAAAGATCATTGAGTTACTCAGGGATTATCAAGACTTATTCCCTTGAGGGTATCATGAACTTAAAGGCATGCATGAATCACTTGGGGAAATGAAGATAAAGCTTAAGGAAGGTGCACGCCCCATGAGAAAGAGACCTTACAAAATGAATCCTAATTTGTGTGAAAAGGTAAAAGAAGAAATTGATAAAATGTTGAAATCTGGAATTATCAAGCCCCTTGATGAGTCAGAATGGGTTAGTCCAATGGTGATCAATATCAAGAAGGATGGATGAATTAGAATATGTGTGGACTACAGGGAGCTAAATGTTTCCTGTGTAATAAACCCATTCCCTACGCCATTTACTAAGAGGAAATACTAGAGGGAGTTGTAGGGCATGAAAATATATTCCTTCACAGATGGGTTTTCTGGGTATCATCAGGTTAGGATTGCTCAGGAGGACCAGGAAAAGACTACATTTACTACTGAATGGGGAAGCTTTTCCTATACTTGTGATGCCTTTTGGATTGAAAAACACGCATGTTTGTATTCTCGCGTATAGTTGTTCAGCATTCAAATATTTTATTCACAACTTTTTTGTAGGTTTATCTAGATGATTGGACAGTATATGGGCTTGTGAAAGATCATTGTGACAATCTATGCTTAATGTTTGAATGATGCAAAAATTTAGTATCTCTTTAAACATCAAGAAGTGCATATTTGCTACACCTTTTGGAATATTGTTAGGGCATATAATCTGCAAGGAAGGGTTGTTGGTTGATCCAACTAAGGTTGCAGTCATTCTAGGCCTGGAAGCACCTACTAGTCAAAGTGAGGTGCATGGATTTTTGGGTCATACAGGTTACTATCAAAAGTTCATCAAAGGGTATGCCAAAATTGTTACACCCTTGGAAGAATTACTAAAAGGGAAAGGTACATTTTATTGGGAGAACCATAACAACGCGTGTTTGAGATATTAAAAGAGAAACTTACTACCGCACCCATTCTACATTTTCCCTCATGGGATAAACCATTTCATGTGCATGTGGATGCTTCTGGCATGGCCATTGGCACCATGTTAGCTCAACCTAGAGAAGGTATTATAGATCATCCAATTTGTTTTGCTAGTAGGAAGTGACTCTGCTTGAAAGGAATTATACAACTACAGAGCGCAAAGCTTTTTCAATGATCTATGCATTGCACAAGTTTTGACAATACTTGTTAGCAACACCATTTGTGTTTTATACAATATCACATGGCATTGAAGTATTTGGTGAACAAACCGTCTTGCAAGGGCATATGCGCAGATGGGTACTCCTATTTCAAGAGTTTGACTTCACAATTGTGGTGAAGCCAGGGAAAAGTAATTCTGGACCAGACCACTTGTCTAGAATTCACTTAGGAGAAGAAGCATAAAAATTGAAGAAACCATGCCAGATGCACAATTATATAGGTTACAACGTGCACCCATGGAATTAGAAGACATTGTTGTCTTTCTATGAACTAGTATGGCACCGGAAGGAATGAAGGCATTAGAAAAGAAATAACTTGCTATACACACGACACCATTTTATGTTAATCAGTGGTGACCTCTACAAGTTAGGCAGAGATGAAGTATTACGCCATTGTGTATTAGAACATGAGCACAAGGATATTATGGAAGAATCCCATGGTGGTATTGTAGGTGGCCACTATGCAGGTGATGTGACTGCTCGGAAGATCCTACTCACTGGATTATGGTGGGAGACATTGTATAAAGATTGTAAGGTGTATTGCAAGGCATGTGACCATTTTCAGCACCTAGGAAAACCAGGGAAAGAGATGAGATGCCTTTGAGACCGATTACTAGTGCTGAACCATTTGAGAAATGGGCCATTGATTTTGTAGGACCTATTTCACCAGCCACGCACGTAGGACTGGATCGTGCTATATCATTACTTGCACAAATTATCTCACACGGTGGGTAAAAGCAGCACCTACGAAGGATTGTATAATGGCTACAACAGCTAGGTTTCTATGGGAGAATGTTCTTACAAGATATGGATGTCCTTTAAGCTTGACAAGTGATAGGGGTACACACTTTTTGAATGAGACAATCAGGATCCTATTAGATGAGTTTATGGTTGCACACCATAAAACTACACCCTATCATCCTCAGGAAAATGGAACTATTGAGGCCTTCAACAAGATTTTGAGCCAAACTTTGACAAAAATTTGTGATGTTGGAAGAAAGGATTGGGATGATAAAGTGTCAATTGTTCTTTGGGCATATAGAACAACTTATAAGAGATTGAACAAAGCCACACCATTTCAGTTGGTGTTTGGTGCAAAAGTCTTCTCCCTATAGAATTTATGTTACCTTCTTTGCATTACGCATGCTGGAGGTCTAGCTGATGAGAAGGCTTTAGAAGAGTGTATTGAGAAGATGATTCAACTTGGATGAGTGACGAGCCATAACATGATGGAGTCATAAGAAAGAAAAGGCCAGGTAAAAGCATGGCATGACAAAACATAAGGGATAAGAAGTTTGAGATTGGACAAATGGTACTTCTTTATGACTCTAAGTTCTTGCACCATCCAGAAAGCTCAAAGTACATTGGTTGGGGCCATATGTCATCACTCACATACTTGAAACAGTGTTTTCCAGTTAGAAGCACTTGATGGAACACGGCTACCCGGTTACTTCAACGGGAGTAGGCTGAAGCCCTACTATAAATAAGTCTTCTTGGTGTTTGTAATAAGGTAGTATTTCCATTTAGATTAGGTTTTCAATTATGTATTTCCTTAATGTATTTCCTTCATTGTTGTTATGCTTTGTCAATTTAGTTGTTGTTCTTGTGTAATAAGTGTGCTTGCATGCATGAAGCTACTTACTATGTGAAGAATGTTTATGCGCAGAGGACTACACATACTTTTAGTGTGGGGTGGTTGTTTATATCTAGGTACAAGATAGTGGGAATTGAAAGGATAAAGGAATAAGCTGCTATGGGTGTGCTTTAAGTCAAAGAAAGATTGCTTCTCACAAGTGACCAAGGATGGAGATGAAAGAAGGAACAATATAATGCGAGGTAAGTGGAGGCCATGATAACTACCAGGAGAAGGTACAATGATGAGGTACTCAAGCACAAGGGCATGCACTTGAAGAGAAGTTTGTGACCAGAGGGTAGGGAGGCATGCTAGAAGGTTATAGTTGGGGCGCGAAGATGTACCATGCGAATGAATGAATTTGGTCAATGAATGAGGGGATATTTGGTAGGTGAAGGAGCAATAAATGCATCAAAATTTGAAAAATCTATATAAGGATGGGATGTGAATTCATTTTTACCATTGTAAGATAAGAGTATTTGAAAGAAGCTAAGTGTGAAGAGCCGAGTGATCATTTTAAGGTGTGAGAGGTGTGTAACCAGTCGTGATGAAGAGATCTTGTGTGAAAAGAAGCTTGTGTCCCCGGTGGTGAAGGGTTTGAGTGAAGCAAGGTGATGGAGATGAGTTAGGGGCATGTAATTTCACCTAGGGCATGCTTGAATCAAACTAGGGTTTTCTTTGCACATTGTAGAATTTGAATGGAAAGGATCTACAAAGGATTGCAAGGTAAAAATGGCACCCAAGAAGGTAGTTGCAGCAGGAGTAAAAGGAAAGAAGAAGGTGGTCATCGAGGAGGAAGAAATGGCTCCGAAAGTCAATTTTTGGAGATGCAATATCCAGAGGGGGTTATTGTCATCCAGGAGTGGGATTCTCACATAAGGAAAAGCAAAGTGAGTGAGTACAATCACCATACCATTGAGAACAAGAAGGAGCTTGACGTTGTTGAACACGAAGACAAATAAATGCACGATGGAAGATATGTCGGTGTATGACGATGCTGGTGAGAAGCTATTGCAGAGGATAGGGGTTTACCAACTTTATGAGCTCCCTTATTTTGGGAAGTATGAGCCATTATACTAGTGGCTTATGAGCAGAGTGCACGAGGATTTTTTCTACTTTGTAGGGTGCAGAGTCATAATTTTAGTCGCACTCATCTCCATGGTGATAGGGTTGAAAGGCATGGGAGATGATTTGTGAGATGATCTAACAGATAAAACCACAATATTGGAGACCAGAAGGAGTTGGGATATACAAAGGGTCCATGGTATGGACATCGACAAACTAAAGAAGTATCCAGTTGTACAAGCGGCCACACATCTCATTACAAAGCTCAATGACCAGGAAAGGTGGTCACAAGTGAACACCATGTGGCTACACATTGCCAAAAAGATGTCTTGAAGGAGTAGTCTACAACATTTCATGGTATATCGTAGAGACAATCATTGAAGAAGCATGCACAGAGGAGGAAAGATCAGCTTTGGAGTTGTTCATTATCACTAGTGTTCATGGAGATCGGAGTGCCTGATGGACCAAAGGAGAAGGTATGGGAGTATCCGATGGAACAAAAATCACCTATGAGAAATGCTTCAAGAAGTACCTATGTGAGGGATCCATAATAGAGTAGGTTAAGCAATGGGCCGAGAAGTGGTATGATAGGCTCCATGTGGCTTTTGAGGAAGAATGGTGCATCCCCAAGGACTTGCCTTCAGTGGTTGGAAAGGTAGTTCAATTTTTGTATACCAACATTTCTGTATAGCACGGTTTGCAATGAAAGATGGGGCATGGAGTCCTTGGTGCAAGTTTCCATATGCATTCATAGCAAGGTACTTCCAGGCATCAGTACATAGGTTTACGATGCATGTGCGGTGACTGATGTTCAATGTGGATAAGGTAGATGCGTGACTACCACACACTAAGGAAGAAATATGTGTATCCAGGGCTGGGGTGCATATGTTGAAAGACTCATTTATGATGTTTTGAGAATTAAACCAATAAGTTTGGTGGTGGGAGATATTGGAAGCACTTTGTGTATCTCCAACTAAAGCCAAAGATGGAGAATAACAAGTATGTGGAAGGTGAGTTCACACTTCCAACACCACCAAAGGGAAAGCATACAATGGAGAACATCCCAGTGCCTAAGCCCATAGAGCCAATTGAAGTGGAGGATGAGGAGGAGGAGCAGAAGATAGTGGTGGTTTGGAGCATAGAGGTAGGAGACATCCTAAAAATAAGGGTGAAGCTGAGTGCACGCCACTACACCACCTCAACCATACAAGAGGGGGATGATGAGGACTTGAATGTAGTCCAAGGGGAGCACATATTTAAGAGGGTGTTTAGGAGAACAAGGACCCAAGGTGCTACTCCAACCATGGTGCGTAGAAATCACCCAGAATCTCTCCACAGAAGGAGGAAACCATGCAAAGGAGGAAACTGAAGTTAAATGAGGAGGTGGAAGAGTCAGAGGAAAGCGTGCCTAATTCTCCTACACTTCCAGAGAACATAGAAGAAAGGGTGAGGAATCAAAGGAAAGAGGAGAGGATGAGAAGGGACCAGAGGAGACAACAGAGAGAATGTTCAGGACATGGAGACACAAGTCCCAAATTTGGAAGCTAAAGTCCCTAAGCAAAGAACGGTCTAGAAGAACAAGTGGAGAGCACATTCCACCAGCCATGGGGTATGCGAGGACGCAGGTAAAATTGTCCGCACCCGCTTCTAAAGCATGATAATAGCATAAAGGATTTATTTGGCTGGGAGCTAATGGATGAGGATATGGTGACTGTGTGCACTTGGAAGCAACTATCATGGTCAATGCACACCCATATGGATGAGCCTGACTTTGATATATGCGAAGAGTCATGTGTTTTGAGATGGCTGAAGAAGGCACCACAATCTAGACATATGATAGTAAAGCCTACTATCATGTCAGATGAGTAGGTCAACAATGCATTGGTAAAGGTTTCTACTAAAGTTGCAAGGAGAAACATGGACAAAGCTGCAATAATAAGAGCATTGTGCGAGGAGCTCAAGACAAAGGATGTAGAGATAGCGCACATAACTCAAGAGAGGGACTTAGCGCGGAAGAAGAATGAAGTATTTATCAGCATCATAGAGAGGAGATTGGGGACAATGTCATAAGAGCTAGGCCACACTTGGAGGCCAAGGTACCACAGATGTTTCCTTCAGCTGATACACTATGTAGGAAAGTTGGTGGACTTGGTACTTGAAGATGAACCTCTGTGCATACCAGCACCAAGGAGCTCAGAACAAGAGGCAAGGTGAGAGAAAGCATCAGTGATGTGAAAAGATTGCATCATATGAAGGGTTGTTGCAAGTGCTACAAGAGGTATTGAAGAAAGTAGACCAGGATTTAAACATCTGCACGGCTCCAGAGGTGCTTATCAATATAAAGACCCTGGAAGAAAGCAATGAGGTCCAAAGAGCAATGAAGGATGAAACATTGGGCCACGCATAAAAAGATTGTCAATGGTTAAGCAGAAGTGTGAGGCCCGGCAGCAACACAAGAGCCACATAAGACTCGGCTGGAAGAGTTTGGGAAGCTCATTGCGTAGAAAATGGATCTTCTAGAAGGAAGAATGACATCAATGTCCAGTGTTGTGTTGGTTCTACAGAATGAAAAAGGAGAGATTGCGAGGGATGAGTTGGAATCCATTGTTGTGGACATTCCAGAGAAAGCAAAACAAGCACTCACTGAATGACAGACCTTGGAGGCCAAAATAAAGGAGGAGTATCCAGAGTTGATCCTTCAAGCTGATACAGAGGATGCTGCCTCTTAAAACATTCTTTATTCATCTACATTCTTTCTTATTCTTTCCATTTAATATTCTTTACTTCAATTTTTTTGGAGATACCCATTTTTGGGGTGACAATGTGATTAGTGTGGGGTAATGTTGATCAGAGAACACTTGACAAAACTCACACAAGAAGTCTGTGTGGGAAAGCAGGCCAGGTTTAAGGGCACGAATGGACAGGAAGAACACATGCACGGAGGGAAAGTTCAGCATTCAGGACTTAGCCTATTTTGAGCATGAAGACCTATTTTTAGAAGATGGCATGTGGAACACACCAACGATGCAGGACATGCGTGCATCATGCATTTCTATCTTTAGAGGATCGGATCAAAGCTTTTTTGCATGGAGGTGAGCTAAGAATAGGATTGTCACTTTAGTTAACTATAAGAGGTCTATAGATAGCACACTTGCATGTGTGGCTATGCCTGTAAATGGCACATGGCTATTAATAGCATGCGGCCTATTTTTGGAATAGAGAAGCGGTGAAGGGAAAGTCCCCACCCTATATATATGATGTGAATCATAGATAGATATATATATTATATAGAGAGAGAGTATATGAGGGATTATTGTATATCGATCATACACACATTGATATATAGAATGCCATTATTGTAAGGAGCTTTTCTGTGTTTATTAATAGATGGAAGTTATTGGCTGAATCTAAGTGTCATTTCTATGTGTAAAATCCAAGTAGTGCATGTTCTTGATTCAATCATGATTATTATTTAAACTTGTTCTTTCATAAATCTAAATATGGTATGCATTATAGAATGATGGATTAGTTATGGATCTATATGTTTATTCCTTCATCACACTAACATCCTCAATGGTAACCCTAAATAGGGACTTGGTACCTTTGCATGCTTTGGGTGAGTGCTCAGTCTAGGTTGAGTGATGTGCCAGCGTGACTAGGGTGTTATCCACACATGACAATGTGAGTAACACTATCAGGTACACATTGGTGGGTATATTTTATTTTATCTATTCCTTTCAGAATTCCTTCAGTAATTACTTTTAGTATCGGTGTTATGGACTATATTTTTCCATTGACCACCCCATGTTTTGCTATTGCAACATGTGGTGTGATCAAAGGCTAGGCATATGTATAAACTTAATTTTTCACTTTTCATCTTTCATACATGTTACTAAAAATTTCTTTTATGTAGATAAGGGTCATTGATGCATCTATTTCCTGAGCGGGTGTCTTAAGGATCCTATCGGGAATGGGGAATGGTTATTCATGTAATGTTTATGGGTTAAAGATAATACACAAAGAGATTCTTGTTATTTGTTTTTGGCCTTATTTTTCCTTACACTAGGTATCCTTGTCCTCCTAGGTCTCATGTATATCATATTCATGACTTCTTGCTTGCATTTCACCATTTTGTATCTTATTCATCCACTTTTATGACTCACGACACGTTACTTTTTCCTTTCATGACACATTGATTTTATTTTACATCTTTGGCCGACATAATCGCCCATGGGAGATTGTGTCGGTGTTATTTTTTTCATGTCTTACACCATCTCCTGCGGGTGATGGCGTCCTATATATGCCTCCACCTCATTTGAAACTCACAAGAAACAAAAAGTTAAGACATTTGAACATCCATTTTCTCTGCACTTTTACGCCATATTCACATCTCACTTTTATTTTGGTTCATCTTACATTTTTATTTGATTAGATTAGACACCCCTCTTCATGGATGATTTCTTTCACTATTGGGTCATTATATAGTAAGTATTCAACAATAATGGTCTTCCCCTACTCCACCGAATAGTGATTATATCTCTACATGCTACTTCTCGGGGAGATAGATGCATCAACAACCACCCTATAGGTAAAAGTAAGTGCTCTAACCCTTCTTTATTTATTGCATGTTTATTTCTCTTATTTTTTGATCCATATCTCTCCACACCTAATCATTGATATCTTAGTAGGTTTCCTTCCTCTATCATGACCGTGGGTCTTGGAAAAACTAGGTTTACCTAGTGTAAGGGTTACCTCCCTCTAGTTATGTAACCATAGTGCTCACTGTAGCCTCTTTAAGTCTATCCCACCTTGTATGTCGATTCATGTGTGTCTCTTACTCGTTGCATCAAATACCTAGTTGAACGAATGAGTTAGAGTGCATGTTGTTGAGACATGTTTTTTTCTACATACATTCTATGGTGAACCCGACAACCTTACTGTATATATTTTGATCGAGCACAACTTATTAAAAGAACCTATATTTTATGTTGACTTCATTTAAGCATCCAAAATCCCAAAAACCCTAGAAATGTACTTACATGAGACACCATCACCCATGAGTGATTCTACTGTTTTTGTCTCATCTATTTCCAAACACCTTTGGCCCCTATATAGACCTATTTACATAGCATATCCTTTCTATTTGACTATATATGCTACCATACACCTTTGTCCCATGTGTTTTATTTTCTACAAGGTTGAATTTGTTTGTATCCTTGTTTTTGGACCTTTTCTCAACTAGATCAACATTCCATCATAGATTATCTAGGCCTAGGGTCATCTAACTCTATTAGGTGCCAAAATTTCCTGAGACCTACAACCCCGACACTTAATTTACCTATGTATGTAATATTACATTGTACGAGAACCTTGAAAGAAGCCTTCTACCTGCCACAATGTCCCACTTGAGGATGAGGAGGAAGAAATTATAATGATGATACTTTTGACCATCCTCTTGAGATTCAAGAATTCTTATCTCAATTTCTTCAATAAAAGAGAGAGTCGGAAGAGATTCTTAGCAAGTGTCTTCTTGATTTCATATATGAACAACTTGACCATAGGGTAGAAAAGATGAAATCTAATGAAATAGGCTCATATGAAAATGCCTCCAATTTTGATGATACTAATCCTATTCTTCAACTTATTGGAAAAATGAATCGACAATCTTCCACTACCACTCAACTCCTCTAAATGCAAGCCAACATGACTCATTTATTCAACCACCCTCCAACAATATCTTGGGGCACCATGCCCAATCCTTTTCCAAATGGGCCTAATGGGGTGCCCATCACTCAACCCTAAATTCAAAAAAATTATTATGAGCAGTCAACGGATCCTTTAGCACCTTATATTGCTAGTATGGAAATTAGTGACATTGTTCCATCTATCTCTTATGACAGGTCTACTAATCCCACTCTTCACATCAAGGCCTTTGGAAATATTTACAAAGAATGGATCATAGTTAACTCATATGATTCCACTAAAATCTTAACTAAGACCCTTACTAGAGATGCTTTAGATTGGTACTATACTTTTCTTCCTAATTCTATAGTTGAGCTAGAGTCTCTAGTGACAACCCTAGTTAATGAGTTCTAATATCATGATTCACCTGAAAATAACATCAAAGCTTTCATAAACTATCAAAAATATGAGAATGAATCAGAACAAGCCTTTATCAAGCATTGGAAAACCCTATCCATGCAGGCAGAACATAACATGCCCAATGATAGCCTCTTTCAACTTTTCTTACAAGCCTTAGAGCTTCACCTTCAATACAAGGTGAGGTCATTTTCTCCTAATTCCCTAGAAGAGTCCTTTGAACAAGCTAAAAGTAAAGACTATCTCATGAGGGAATTTGAGAAGGCTCCTCCCAAGACACAAACTAACAAGCAAGTCCATATCCTTCAATGATCAAAGAACAAGAACACGATGGATTACAAAGTCTCGAATAATATTCCTCTTGTTGTTTTTTCAAATAAAATTGTTTTCAACCATGACCAAAAACCTACTAACAACAAGAATCAACCTAACCTTCATCAATCATTGAGTAAGGAAGAGTTGAAGCATCGTTTCCTAATCCATTTATCGTGATCGTGGATCCTTTTTGACCTATTCCTCATTGGCATGATGAGAGTAAGTTGTTTTGGTGGCATGCTAATTGGGATCACTCACATAAGAATTATCGTGCACTCCACATGGTTTCTACCTATAATATAAATATGAATATTAGAAGTAGTAGAACATAATAGAACACCAAATTGGAGATAAATGATCACAATATGTAATTAGAATAGCTTATCCACTTTGAGGGGGAAATCTCCAAACCATATAATAAGACTAAAATGTTCAATTTGATGATCAACTACTACCCAATAACATTTATATATATTATTCCTATGTTATGGCCATCACCAAGGCCAACCCACTGATGATAATATAACACATATGAAAGATATACATCATGATAACAAATTATGATAGCCACAATTTGGCCATACACGTCTAATGTAACATATAGGATTAAGGTTGTAGCATGTCCCTCCCCTTTGAAGGAACATTTTCCCCAATGTTGAGAAGCTCTAAATACTACTGCATAAATGCATATTAATTTTCTAGCTTCTTCCACTTGATCAAATACTCATTAATGACCCTTGTCCTCAATTGTTTACTTGTGTGTTTCAAGCATGTATTCTAGTTCAACGATGATTCTTCCCTCCTCATCAAGCTCTAGTGACACTATTTGGGATGATATCTTATGTCCAATTACCTTCTTCAGGATATAAACATGGAAGACTAAATATATTCTAGTGGCTAAAGGGAGTTCCAGTTTGTATGCTACATTACCAATCTTTTGTAACACTTGATAAGGCCCATAATACTTAGCTGATTTTTTTATCCTTATTCTATTATTCTAAGGACATTTACTTATATGGTTGTAAGCACACAAAAACACAATCACTGACTTCAAAATATATTTCAACTTTGTGATGTTGATCTCCCTATTACTTCATGCGATTTTGTGTCATGGCCAAGTTCTCCTTGAGAATAGAAAGTACCTCTTGTTGGTGTTAAATTTTCTCTTCAACTTCTCAAACCCTTAATTGGAATCTTAGAGATGAGGTGATGGATGGTGGATGGTACCCATATAATTCCAAGAAAGGATACATTTTAGATGAATTTTTAAAGGAAATGTTATACCACCATTATGCCGGTGGTAACCATTGAACCCATCTTGCTTGTTTATTTGAGGTAATAATGAATGTATCCCTCAAAGCACTTGTTTACCACCTAGGTTTTACCATCGATCGTGGATGGTAAGATGAACAACAGGATAGCTAAGTTCCCAAATATGAGAACAAGTCAATCCAAAAGTTACTAGTAAATATAGGGTCTCAATCACCTACTATATAATTTTTGGTTTCCCATGCAGCTTCTGAACTAAATTCATGAAGGATGTTGCTACTGTACAACAAAAAATGGGTGTGATAAGGCACAAGAATATACATATTTTTTGAGTCTATCCACCACCACAATGATTACGTTTTTCCCTTCCGATTTAGATAATCCCGTGATAAAGTCCATAGAAACCTCTTCCCACATTTGGCTAGGAATAGATAGAGGTTATAAAATACCTAGGGACCTAATTTTTTCAGCTTTATTTTGCTAACAAACCATGCATTCTACCACATATTTTTGGAAATCCCCTTTAAGACCTTCCTTAAGAAATAGTTCTTGATTCGATGATAAATATTCAAGAAACCGAATGCCTCAATCTTTCGAGAAGCATTGAGCTCAAATATAACCCTATTTTTAATGGTTGAGTTCTCACACAGTATAATCTATATTTATACCATAAAAAAATATCCTTTACATACAAATTTTTTTGACATGCATGGATTATGTTGGAGATTTTGAACAAGATTTTATGTACTTGGGTTATTTTTCCATTCGAGCCTTTTCTCCTCTATCCAATCTTCTTATAATATAGACATGAAATAAAAGAATGCCTCAACTGATTTATCCTTCCAAGATAGAGCATCAATGACTACATTCTCCTCCCCTTTCTTATAGATTATCTCAAAATTATACCCAAATTTTTTTAAGACCCATTTCTATTGTTCTTTTAATGATAAATGTTGCTCAAGAATTATTTCAAAATATCATGATTTTTCTTTACTTTGAAATGTTTACCCATTAGATATGGTCTCAATTGCTTCACTGCATGAAGTATGGCTAGCATTTCCTTCTCATTAACTTGTTTTGATATATTATTACCTTTTAATTGACGACTCTCAAAGGAAATGGGATGACCTTCTTATATGATTACTGCCACCATACCATGCCGTGAAGCATCACATTAAACAATGAATGTTTTGGAAAATATGGAGTGGTACACATGGCCTCCTTCAACTTCCCAAATGCCATATTAGCTTCCTCAATCTAATGGAAAGAGTTCTTATTCAATAAATCTTTAAGTGGTCCTATTATGCTATCATAATTCCTTAAAAATATATGATAATAACTTTTAAGCCCAAAAATACTTTGATATTATTTAGGGATTTAGGAACCTTCCATTCAAGCATGGCCTTTATCTTGTTAGGATCCACTTTAACACCTTCATAAGAGACGATGTGACCCAAATATTCAACCTCCTTGACTCTAAAATAACACTTAGAGGGATTTACATAAAGTTGATGTTGTTTAAGAGCTTCCAACACCTTATTTACATGATGTAAGTGTTCCTCCCATGTTTTACTTTAGATTAATATATCATCAAAGAACATTAAAACAAACTTCCACGAAATGTCTTAAAAATAGAATTCATCAAAATTTGAAATGTAGAGGGTGCATTTGTGAGTCCAAAAGGCATTACCAAGAATTCATAATGGCCTTCATGTGTCCTGAAGGTTATTTAATGAAAATATTCATCCCCGATTATAATTTGATGATATCCAGAATAAAGATCACATTTTGACACCATGTAACTCATCTATCAAATCATCAATTATAGGAATAGGAAGCTTATCTTTGATTGTGTACTTATTGAGTTCCCTTTAATCTAGACACATATGTCAATTGCCATACTTTTTATACACCATCACTACAGGAGAGGACTAAGCACTTTGACTATGACGAATAATCCATGCTTCTAATATCTCTTGTACTATCTTTTAATCTAAATCTTTTGCACATAGAAATTTACCTATAGGGTCTGATGTTGGGCAATTAACTCTCGGTACTAGTTGGATGACATGGCCATGGTTTATTTTTAGAGGTAAACCTTTTGGCATATCTCCAAACACAACTGAGTTATTATATATAACTAATTACATATATGATGGTATAAATGTATTTGACTGATGTGTTTCTAATGAAAATAGTTTTTCCACAAACCCCTCTCGCACCTTATCTAAATAATTTTTGTATCTAGTGAGAGCTCACCAACTATGGGGACTTTTCTCTTAATCCTTTTAGTTCAAAATTCCTCCCTTCTGACTGAAAATGCATGAAAAAATCTTGGAAGTTCATCTCAATGGTTCCCAAGGTGGTAAGTCATTGAACTCCTACCACAATTTTTTATCCTCCAATGGTAATGACATACATAGGGAATGTTATAAAGTAATCTCCCATGATGAGTTTAATGATATATAATCAACCCGAATAACTAACAATTCCCCCATCAAAAATCATTACTTGAAATTCTGGAGCTGAATAAACAAAGCAGTTCAACCACACCACCAACTTATTATTGATGAAGTTATGAGTACTTCCCGAGTCAATCAACATTGTTACCCTCTTTTTTAAGAAAACAACCACTATAAGGGTTTGGGGAGTGATAATACTTGTAATTTCATGACATGATATCATTGCCTGGTATCTACTAACTCCTCCTCTAACTCAACCATGACCTCTACCTCTTCATCTTATTCCTTCTCTTCTTCTTCATTGGGCCCCTCAATGTAGAACAACTTATTTTTAGCACATTTATGTCCCGGTCCATATTTTTTGTCACAGTTAAAACATAACCCTTTGGATCTCTTTTCTTAATTTTTTGAGGTGTCAAGTCTACTAACTAGCCGAGGGAATGATGGTGTCAAGGTGCTACGATCTCTGATATTAGTGAAAGTTTATATCCTACTAGAAAGAAAATTTTCCTCTTCCCTACGTGTCATGATAATAGAATTAGAAACCTTATGAGGGTTAAACATACACACCTCATTCTCAATGTGTTCCTTAAGACCCCCAAGAAATAGGTCATTCAAATTATCTTTAGTAATATTTTCCACCCGTAAGGATAGGTTTTGGAATTGATGAATGTAATATTTGACAAATCTTGTTTGTCTCAACTTTTATAATTAGTTGAGTAATTATCTAACATGCTAGAACTATAGTACAATTGAAAAAAATTTAGTTAAAATTATCCATGTGAAATTAACACCACTCTTTTTCATTTGAGAACATAACCATCGGTACTAGATGAACTGTTAGGTTTGAGATACAAAGATTCCATGGTCACCTTTTGTCCAGATGGGATTTGATGTAGATCGAAGAAATTCTCCATTTGGTTAATCCAATTGAGTGGATCATTTCCATCAAACTTATTCATCTCAATTTTTGGCATCGTGTTTGAGGCTTGTAAAGTATTTAGATTTGGATTGGATTGGGTGGCTGATCCTCCCTAGATATTTTTTCCACCTTGGTTGATTAGAGGTTGATGATGAACCTTTATATTTGCATTGAGGTTTTACATGATCTCATCCAGCATTGATTGATCTTTTCCACATCATCTTTTTAGGCCACTTCAGAATTTAGGTGATGTAAATCATACTCAAGTTGGGTTACCCTAGGATCCCCTGTGGTACCTTAAGTACGAGGATATTATAGTTACCCCTTCTAACTCCCAATCCTCAACTACTACCTCATCCTTATCTGGGGTTTTACCCGGAGTGACAAGATTTTTTTTGTTCCTTGTGGAAGTCCCAACCATTTTAGGAATCGAAGCCAAATTTTAGGGTTTGGGATTTTGATAATAATTCAGAAAATATAAAAAATCTCAAAGAATAGACTCAAACTAATTTTTTATCCTCTTCCGAAAATGTAAATAACTTGGAAAAATTCTACAATTTGTAGTCTATAGGGTAAATTTATTGAAAACCCTAAAATGGATATAAATTTTTCAAAACAAGTAAAAAAGTCTTAAAATGTGGAGAGGAACTTGTTTTATTGATTTCACGACACCACCAAAACAATTACGTAAAAACTTCTATACAAATTTGGAGATATAGCTGCGCATCTTCATAATTAGGGTTTTGATGCGACTTTGGTTGAGATCAAGCTATGAAACCACTTGTAACATGAAATTACTTGAATAAATATGAATATTAACAATAATAGAACATAACATAACACCAAATTGTCGATAAATTATCACAATATGCAATTATAATATCTTATCCACTTCGAGGTGGAAACCTCCAAACTATATAATGAGACTCAAATGTTTAAGTGATGATCAACTACTACCTACTAACTTCTATATATGCTATTCCTATGTTATGGCCATCACCAAGGCCAACCCACCGATGATAATATAACACGTATGAAATAGACACATCATGATAATAAGTTATGATAGCTACAAGTTGGCCATACACCTCTAATGTAACATATAGGATTAAGGGTGTAGCATTATCAACTTTTTCTTAGGACCCAACTTTTACTATTATGTCATCACTTGTGACCGTTGAATGAAGTGTTCAAGGCTCATGACGCATCTCAAAAAAAAGGATCATCATGAAGCCATCAACCAATAAAATGAAAAGAAAAAAAATATCCAATCTTATGCCTAATCATAATGTCGCTGAAAGTTCTAAAAATCAAGAGAATGCTACAACTAATGTTGTTGGCATGAATTAACCTCTTGAAAACATGGTTGCAATCAACAATATTGATAAATCCATAGATATAGATCTATCTATATTCACATTGATATTCTATGTGGATCCATTTATATTATTTAATATATACCCGATATGTAGTCGACTTAGCCATTGATCATTTCATGATCAAAAGCACTTTTAACTCAGTGGTAGAGTAACGCCATGGTAAGGCGTAAGTCATCGGTTCAAGCCCGATAAAGGGCTCCGCCCGGTGTTCATTTTTCACATAATTAAAAAAACCTGTGAAAAACAATAAAAAATACCTGTCATTATCAATTTTAGGTTCAACATCTGGTATAACGGAATAGAGCAGATTGAGAACAACTAGAATGCTATCTAGACTATTTATCAGATATAGTCTTTTTTTCTTCATCTTTCTACTATAGGACGAGGAATAGTATAAGAAGGCATAATCTATTTCCTTTTCGTAATTTTGTATCTTCTTTCAAAATATGACATAGCTTATGTAGAACAAAAATATCCTATAGCATTCCAACCAAAGAATTATAGGGTCATATACCCTTCAGTGCCTCAAAATTAGGCTCCTTGAGTCAAAAAATTTCCTCCTCCGGACACCATTGGTCCCTATAGAAGTTCTCCTACGAGGCCAATTGTGCCTAGTTTTATCCCTCTATCTACAAAAACTATCGGTTCATGTGAAAATAAAACTTGTATGGTCTGATGACATAGGAACGAGAAAAAATCAGTTTCAAAAGTCTATTAACTACCCTCTCCTTATGGCTCATTATCAAGGATTCCCAAAAATCTCAGCCTATTACACAACCTAGTCATGATGAGTGGGATCCTCTTGAAGCACTTTCCCAAATACATGGTACAGCTTAACTTCTTGGAACTCACACGCACATCACCTTACCATCGTGAGAGTCTCATGACTACAATGTGTGACATGAATACCCCTTTCCCTCCTCTCGGATAAAAATCCCACATTACATGGCTTAGAAGAAAACATCCGATGAAAATGTGAGGAGCTATCCGTTTACCGATCTTGCCACATCTTCTCAATCTTGTATTTTCTTTCCCATAGATTCTATGATCCCATATGAGCTCTTTTTTTTTTTTAAATGATTCACTTATTTTCATCTTAGTTAAGATTGATCATACTTCATTTAAGTGTGCTCTCATTAATGAGGGAGTAGGCACATGTGTGGCCTCACTAGATTTTATCAAGGCTCTTGGCTATTCTATCAACAACCTAAAATTTGTGAGAGCCATTTTCCAAGGATAATATTGCCGACAAATGCCTCTCGATAGGGTGTATTTGGTTACCCATCACCATACCCCCTAGGATTATCTCGCATCAAGGTTATGGCATTCAATTTTCCCTTATCTTATAACATTCCCCTTGCATGGCATTGGACTCACCGTATGTGTGCGTCATCGCCTATTTCACATGTCAATATGTGAATTTCTATCATCGGGAGCCATTTATAAGATTCAATGGGACATTAAACCTTGGAATTATGATACACTAAATAAAAGGGGACATATAAGCTCCTCAAACTTGATGAATTATCATCAATCCCCTTTCGGAATATCGGTGCTTTAACTACCCTATAGATACTCTTCGCAGAAACATTGGTCATCCTAAGTTGGCTAGGTGTACACCTCCCAATCTCTTAAAAGCATATGAAAATGAGCTCGATGAAGTCACCCTTTGAACAAACACATCTAATCGTAGACATAAAAACACACACTTGGGTACATTTCTAAGTCCTAATCACATACCACTATTCATATGATTCCTAAGCAAGAAAACTAGTCATTAACAACTATCTTTTTCCTTTTGTGTGTGTTTATTATTTTCTATTTGGCCTTCCACATCCTACAACCCGGTTTGATCTTCATTACTTTATCTTTCTTTACTCTGGACACCGTGCCCAAACACCCTCGTCCCCTGTGGGTGCCTCACTTCTTTGTATCTTACTCGTCTCTTTTGGGCCTCTTTTATATTTTGGGCATAGTATTTTCTTATAAGTCGGCCTTCCAACTATTAATTGTGAAACTCAACCAAGGGAATCATATAAATACAAAGCTATGTGACCATAAAAGGGGACCAAGCTCTAAGCATCTATTATCATCACCTAAGGTTGTATCCAAAGGCATTCTAAGAGCATCAAAGACATCTATCTAGCACTCATTCAAGGGAAAAGGGTCTACATTTTCTACATACGAGCATAGGAGGGGAAGTTCATTTTACCATCCACACATCTATCTACATTGCTACATCTAGCTATCATTTGCTATCAAGTGTATATTGCACAAGAGATTCTAGGGCATGATTTCACACACACCTCAAGAACTACAAGGAGTTTGAGATGTAGTGCGGTGCTTAGTCGTAAGTTCACTCTATGGGTTGACCACCATGGTTAGTCTAACTCCCCATTTGCATCTTCCTTTTTTAAGATTTGATGTATTTTGGGGTTTTGTAGGATACCATTTGTTTTGTAAGTTATAGGTGAATTCTGCAATCATCTAACGACATACAAGTGAACAAAGGAGAATGTTAATGACCACTTGTGACTTAAGAAAAACTAGTTTTTGAGTTCTTGCACAGTCACATGTGCCCAAAAGAGGTCTTTGTAGCCTATACGCCTCACCCCATTCTAAGAGCTCTAGTCTCGGCTCATCCGGTAGTTCTAAGATTTTTTGAGTTTGATTGTAACAATCTTCTCCTCTTGTTCATCAGTCCTCAAGTCTAGAATACTTCAGGATCAATTGTGAAATAAACTAAGTCTTCTACTCTCTCTTTCTCCTAGGGTTTCATATTTCTTTAGCTTATTGCTTGTGTCGATTATGTACTTTAGCATTTATTTATCATATGCGACTCTGCAATTAGGGTTTTACAAATTCCATATTTGTTAAATCATTTGGTGAATCCATCTCTCGAATCCAACCTTATTTCTATGGTTTTCTTCTTATGTTTTTCACCCGTAGCGGTCATTTTGGGTCTTTTGAGAAAATCGATCTCCCTTCATCTTCCTATAGGATTTCTAAATAAATGGCTGAATCTGATAACCCCTTTACTAACTCTCAAAATTTTCCTCTCGAAAACATTGGAACATCTAACAGTGAGCAATTATATGATGAGGAAACCAATGTTGATCAAGAGTAGTTAGACAATCTTACCAATTTTCAACAATCTTTGTGTGATAATCCTACACATCTTCTGCATATTCTCCATGATTTTATGTTGCTAAAAACTCTTGAGATGCTTCTTCTACACCCCTTGTCAGTTCTTCCTTGGTTTTCATGACCTCAACTCAATATGTTCATATTCCTACTTCCATTCCCACTACTACTACTCCCATCATTTAACCTAATGCTTTTATTGCACAACCTAGATCTTCTTCAAACACTCCTGATTTAACTTCTTTATATCAGGATTTGTAGACTCAAATTTGTCAACTTCAAATAGCTACTTCTTGTGCATCTCCATCTCTTGATTCCACTTTACTCCTTCACACTCCTTTCGCACCCACCATTTCAGCCTATCCACTTCCTCTAAATTTCTTCACCCCTAAGTTTCCCACCTTCAAAGGCCATGGTGACACTCAAGAGATTCTCCAATAATTTCATGTGTCATGCCTAGATTATGTAGATGGTCATACTTTACTAGTAAAGATATTTCCTAGAAGTCTTCAAGACTATTTTATGCATTGGTTTTATGATCTACCTTTCCATTCGGTAACATCATTTACACATTTAGATGATGTTTTTCTCACTCATTTTTCAATCAATATTGGTTCAAAGATATCCTATTCTCAACTAGCACAAATCAAATAAGGATCTAATGAGAATCTAGTGGACTATGTTTTACAATATAATAACAACTTAGCTAAGATGACCAATGTACTCATTGATTTAGAACTTCAAGATCTATTTTTCCAAAGTCTCTTACCACCTCTACAAGAGAGTTTCATCTTCGAGACATCTCCTTCATTTGATCAATTATGTCATACTCTTAAATTATGTGAAGGAAAACTTATCTCTATGGGAAAAATAAAATACCACGATCAAGCTTCACCATCTTCTAATCAGTTTCAAATAAAGTCAAATTTCAAGCCATCTACTAAACCCATCAAGAAAAAGCTACTTAACATCGTCTCTACTCCTGAAAATATTCAATAACAACCTCTAAAGTGTACATTCACAAAATTTCCTTGTGATCCACATATTCTATTGCTACAACTTATTGAGAGCAATCTTATTACACTTCCCCCTCCACTTAATATGGATCCATCTCACCCTAAAGGCCACAATCATAAGGAAAATTTTAGATGTGAATATCATTAATGCATTAGGAATTTTACCAATCGATGTTTCAATCTCTGACATCTCATTCAAGATCTTACAGAAAATAATACAATCGGGTTCCCTATGCTTTCGACATCTACATTGGTCAATGAAAATTTAAAAGATCAAAATATTTTATTATCCTCTTCATAAGCATGAAAAATAAGTCTGGTTCTTCACTAATCATGCATATCATGCAAGGCCTCATCCTTCATCGAGGGCTCTCAATTTTCTAGTTACTAATGTTGATGCATCACCACCATTCATCACTTTCTTTAATCACAATTACCATTCTACATTCTCTTCTGATACATTACATATCAAGGCTTCTATCGGACCTCATGTTATCAATAATAAAATGATCGATCCATCAATTCATATGGGTGTGTGCTCTATTGCACTTCTTGTTGCTATCAACTGTCCACTCTCTCATATGATGTATCTAGTTACCAAATCTTATGGTTACATCAAGCTTCCAGTTATAGTTGGGCCTCTTACCATGGTTGTGTCATTCGTTGTGGCCCCTTCAATCAAAGGGTGTGAAATTATCATATGTATTCCTTGGCTTAGTGCCACTCAAGCTATCATTTCCGTAGTCAATTTTGTCTAAAGTTCATTCACAAAAAAAAAATATCACCTTCACAGGTGTTCCACCATGCACATTGTGGCCACAGACCTCCTATTGAGGTTTCCATTACACTCACTAGAGTACCTAGGTCCCTTATACCTCTTAAATCTAAGGTTTAATATACTCCTAGATCTCCTATTTTCACACTACCTACTCAGTCTCATCATTCCACTAGTCTATCTCATCAGCCTAGGTCCACCACTCAAATGGCTCCTTCACATAGGTTTACATTACCTCCTTGGTCTCCTTCATAGGTATATACATCAACCCCTCGATATCCTTCACATGTGTGTACATCACCCCTCGGTCTCCCGATACATCACCAATCTTAGAACATGGTTACATGCCTTTATCTCCACAATCATCGCAGGAGGGCCCTTTCCCTTCACTTTTTTTGGATAGCTTACTCATCATCGTACACTTGGGGCATCATACTTACTTACCCCTCATCATTCTTCTTCTTTCATTTCTACTATCATGCTATGTGCTTCACATTTAGTTTGTCTCATTCATCGTACATACATTAATACACACAACTTGTATCATCACCACCCGTGATGCACTCTATTTCCACGGTTCATAGTCAAATGCCAAGGGTATAAATATGAAATGAACCTCACAACACTCATTCACACTCTTTATGTTATATGCTTCATGATCTATCTATTTATCATACATTTCAAACCATTTCCCGATGATGCACTCTAGTTCCATGGTTCATACTCGATTGTTATAGGTATAAATCTAAATTGAACCTCACTACATTCACACTATTTATGCTCTATGCTTCATGATATATCTATCTAGCACACACATTTAAAAACCATTTCCTAATGACACACTCTTATTCTAAGGTTCATTCTTGATTGTCGAGGGGTCTTTTATAAATGAAATTAATCTCAAACTCATACAAATATTCTCGGGGGCACGTTGCTCCTATCACATTCACATTATATATCATTCCATCTCACCCATTCGTAGCACACTGCATATATTGGTTGCAACTATTCTTTCTTATTGATGCTTACATGTACACTTTGGTTCACATGCTAGACGAGATATATTATATGTCATTATCTTTATCGTATACACATGTGCATTCACTTATTCTCTAGTTGTGAATGTATACTTTATATAGATCATGACGTGTAGTGTTGATGCTTGACATTTTACCTCTTACCAGTCCCATCGAGGCTCCTAGGGGCATCTACTTTCTTACACACTACAGGTGCTATTGTTTCATTTTATACCACTCCCTATTCTTCCTAGCACACTACTTGTTCTATTGATCATATATTATTTGACATGCTCCATATCTTTTTAACATGCCAATTGGTGCTTCATGTATAGTATTTTCCTTGTAGGAACTATTTTCCACCATGGTTGTCTCATACTTTGTTTAGTATTATTTTCCATTGTATGTCATTGTTTGTGAGTTATGTTGTCATTATTTGTATGATTTTGGCCGCTTTGGCCTTGATTATCTTGCAACATTATGAGCGATGTCCCATGTCTGAAACCCGCTTTTCACAGTCTACTTTGTTTGCACTATTTCTTGATTACATTGTCTTCTATTGCATGTTTGTCACTTTTTTTACAAACACATATTTCTAGCCATTGTTTTTTGTATGTCCCTTGGTGTCTACCATGCACATTCCCTCCCCTACAAGGTATCAATTTCAAATCAGCATCTAGTCCTCTCCTTTAGGTTGCATTCTCCTAGTGACGTCACATGCACCCCAAATGAGGGGGTCATACATTGGGTGAATCATTCACCCCATACAACATCTCAGAGCTTCGGTATAGGTCTATATAGTACAGGCAAAAAATAGTCTTCAATTACATAAACAACCCATGATATGACTTAGGTACTCGGGTCCTCCGTTCAACATAGTCACCAGCACCCAAATACAAACACTAGCACCTGGGAATCTATGACTAGGGGTAGTTACAATTATTTTCTCATAGCAGCATAGTCAACAATAGTTTATAGAGAATTTTTTACAGTACAAACATAGTACTCTAATAATCAGAATGCATTCTATCACCTTTTTCTACTTGGATCGAACTAGAACAACATGGAACAAAGCAAGATCACACCATCTACAGTGGTGTATAAATTCAGAAGAATTCATGGATGGAGAATAACACTAGACATTTCTCCCCAAAACTCTTTTGTCATGGCGTGAGATTGCCCAAAAACTCACACTTGGCATAAGATCATCCAAAAAAATCATTCTTGGCGCGAGATTGCCCAAATAAACTCACTCTTGGCGTGAGATCGCCCAAAAAACTCACTCTTCTACAACATTTTTCAGACATTTTATATCCTTTTCACTCATCATAGATTAGGTGCACACTTTCCTTTTACTACTTTTTCACATGTTTACATGCTTTTACAAAGTTTTCATTTAACATGAATTTAACTACTCTTTCTCTCTTTTTTCTTTAGGTTCGTCGTTAATACGTAACAAGAAGTATCCCTTCATTGAGCTACAAAAATAATAGTTACAACATGGTACAACTCATACAATTCACCCCTAGGGTAACTTCCTCTTTCTTATCTTCCACGCTTCATTTTTATCACTCCATGCTTTCACTTGTCTCTTCAGCATGCTATCGCCATCACACTCTACATGGTTATTAGTACACATATCTTATCTACTTTATGTTATCAAGTATTCACTCAACAACATAAAGTGGGGAAAATGTAGATAGAAAATCACGCACTTGGGTACATTTCTAGGTCCTAATCACATACCACTATTTATATGATTCCTAAGCAAGAAAACTAGCAATTGATAACTATATTTGTCCATTTGGTTGTGTTTCTTATTTTATATTTGGCATTTTATACCCTATTGACCAATTTGATCTTCATTGCTTTATCTTTCTTGACTCTGGATACCCGGACACCGGTGTCAAGGCACCCTCATCCTTTCTAGGTGCCCCTGACCACTTTGTATCTTACTCACTCCTTTTGGGCCTCTTTTATCTTTTATGCATCTTATTTTCTTATGGGTCAGCCTTCCAGTTTTCAATTTCAAAATTCAACTAAGGGAATCATATAAATACAAAGCTATTTGACCATAATAAGGGACCAAGCTCTAAGCATCTATTATCATTACCTAAGGTTACATCCAAAGGCATTCTAAGAACATCAAAGGCATCCACCCAACACTCATTCAAGGGAAAGGGACTACATTTTCTGCATACGTGTACAGGAGGGGAACTTCATTTTTCCATCCACACATCTATCTACATTGCTACATCTAGATATTGATCACTATCAAGTACATCTTGCATAAGATCTTCCTAGGGCATGATTTCACACACTTCACAAGAACTACATGGAGTTTGAGATGTAGTGCAGCACTTGGTCATAAGTTCACTTTGTCAGGTGACCTTCATGGTCAATATGACTCCCCATTTGCATCTTTCTTATTTACGATTTAATGCAGTTTGGGGTTTTTCAGGATATCATTTGTTTTGCAGGTTACATGTGAATTATGCAATCATCCACCGACATACAGTGACCAAATGGAAAGGTTAGTGACCACTTTGCAACATAAGAAAAACCAATTTCTGATTTCTTGCATCGCATGTGTGCCTATAAGAGGTCTCTAGTTCTTAGGTGCCCTCGCCCCCCGATCCGTACACCCTAGTCCTGGATCATTCTACAATTTCATGATTTTTTGAGTTTAATTTCTATAGTCTACTCCTCCCATTCATCAATCCTCCAGTCCAAAATACTTTGGGATCAATTTCAAAAGTAGCTAATTATTCTACTCTCTCTCTTGCATATAGGGTTTCATATATCTTTAGCTTATTTCTTGTGTTGATTTTTTAATTTAGCGTTTATTTATCATTCAACATGACTCTATAATTATGGTTTTACAAATTTCATATTTGTTAAATCACTAACCTCCCTAAACTCATCATATCTCATCTGCCTCCTTCTTTGTGACCTCGCAAGAAGGATCCTTCGATTCATGTAGTTATCTCACAAACCCCACAACCCCCATGGGATCATATAATGTAATTGGAAACCATAGTTGACTCTTATGCGGTGGATAATTCCATATCAGATTACAATAATGGTTACACTTTAGATGACCCTCATCTACCTAGTTATGCCTAGATTCATGATAGGGAAGTCTTATTTTACCAAGATACCCTACATATTAAAATTACTCATGATGTAAATGTTATCCTAGTACAAAAAGATTCACCGAACACTATTAACATTTCTTCATTGGTGTATGATCCTTAGATCTCTCCACTGGATACACTTCCACATACTAGCAACAACTTATTCAAACCGTTCTCCTTAACAAAAGATCGGGTTCTCAATTTTGAATACGAAGTTGATGACCTCATAGTGACAATCCTATTTATCATGCCTCGATGACTAAGTGACACATTGCTCCATCGGTGCCATCCTCACCCATCGCATTGGTAACATTATCGATAATCTCACTAGCCCTCTATAGCCTATAAGACCTCTCCCCTACCTCTTTCCCTTATGGCTCCTCAGTCTTCTATGGCTAAGCCATACCGCACATGACACGAGGCTCCGAGGCATGATATTTTTAACTATAGATCCTATCAATGCCACATGAAAATATTGAATCTAAGTTCAAATGTGACCAAACCAAAAAGGCTACACACCCTTCCGCTTCATCTCCTTTCCTTTTCTCTCATCACGAGATCTTTGCATACATAATGATTTCAATTGTCATATTTTGTGTAACAAGCATCCCATCCTTGAGACCCCTTCACACACTCGGAATCATAGGTCCAATTTATCTCAAAACCACCCACCTTCCCCTAGACCACCTAGAACACAACCTACATATGGGCCTCCACCTCGCTATGATCCTCGTCCCACTATGGATATTATTCAACGTGATGTTCTCACTCAATTAGAAGACCAAATATATGACACTTTATTTACCACGTGGTATGAATTTCATCGAAGGTTGTTATTACACATCATGTTATAGAGGACCTCATGACTTGTACCCAAAGCCACATTCTACATCAATTTAATGACATTATCACCAACATAGAGAGATATTTTCCCCCTCATGGATAGTTACCTACAAACACCATGATTACATCTTATTTTTGTATTTTGGCCTCGATCTCGCGCCTTCTCTTTGGCTCTCAGCCCCCACTTGGGTTTTACACAATTGATGCATACAAGAACACCAACAAACATATATTTCAATAAGCAAGAGATTCAAACCTCACTCTTTCATCATACTTTACATTGGAGGATCCTTGGTTTAGCCTATGAAGGTCAAAACTTGCAAAAACTAAGACATTGCCAACAATAGGGTCTTTTCAACTAAGTATTTTGGTTTCCACTATCTCCTATGTCTCCTTACAACATTAACTCTCTTATGAAATGGCTCACTCTTATCCCATCTGTCCTTATACTCATCCACCCCTACTAACTCTTACCTTTTCCTTCACTAGTTCTCTAGTTCAACAATGGAAATTTGACTACTTGTGATTTTATAGATCCTTAGGCTCCTACCTCTATTCATGCACTTGAAACAAGGTTAGATCCATCATACATTACATTCAAGATTTTAAAAAATATTACATTCCCTCTTTTGCTCCACGTTTCCTACTAGACCCCTCAATCATGCGTTCTATTCCAACTATGCCTTCATGCGTTCACATGTACTTAGGAGGAGATTAAAGTTCTAGTAGTTTTATTTTGTCAACATTAACATGTTTTCAAAGTTTCAGGATCCAATTCTTTACCCGTATTCTATTTTATTCCTTTTACAATTTTTTTCTTCTAGCTTTTAACTAGGTCTCCCTGTAGAGACTGTCATGATTATTTTTCTTTATTAGGCTCATCACAGTGCAATGAAGGTGGTTATAACCACTCATCAATCCCTTCAAACTACACCAAAATTTTCAAACTATGTCTCCAAGAATAAAATTAACTTCCTTTGTAATGGGCTCCACCAATTAGGTCTCTATCTGGGTATGATCATTATTCCTCCAACTGTCAAGAATTTCTTCAATTTCTACTTTGAAACCTTAAAATTCATTCCATTTCTTATTGAGGAACTTTATTTCATGCCTTCGAAAAATTTTCAAACCAAAATTCCTTGATTTGAGGCTTTAACTCTCTTTCCCTAGTTGAAGGTTTGAGATGACCCGAGAACATAAAATAGATTACCTAATATAGTAGGTTCCTTTTTGATTCTCCAAAACCTTATTGTAGATTCTTGTTGACTTCCCTCATGTGCTTACAATGACAAGTGGTCTCTAATAGTTAACAAAAAGTAATATACAACTATCCTTCTTTATACCACAACTTGTGTAATCGGGTTTTGGGTTATTAAACCCTCATGCATTTCAAAAACTTGATATAATTTGAGTTTCTATGATTGACTTCCTCCTAAAAATTATGTGTCATCATTCTAAGTATTATTCAATTCCTTTCCCATCATCTACACACTTTAATTTCTACAAACACGTGGATTTCTACCTTATGCAACATAGTTAGTTAGTTTTTGACATGCACAAAGGAAATGAATGAGTGTTCACATCTAATTCCCTCTATATTTTGTAATCAACCCATTCACATTTTCACTACATGAATCAATTTTCATAATCATTGGAATACTTGCAAGTTCTTCATAGTTACATGAAAACAATCAAAGTTCCATATTACTAACAAAATAGAGTGTCTAGGTTTTTCAAACCTTACTATTGGATGTTGGGATTTCAATATAGGAAACTCACCTTTCCTTAAACACATGCACATCACCAATGATAAAATGTTTCTTTTCCTTTCATATGAGCAACAATAAACAAGATTTATCCTTTGAAGATCTCAGTCATAGCCTTCTTTCACTTCCTAAACATATACAAGGAAACCCCTTGGATTCAATCTTCTAGTCTCTAAGACAAGACAAATAACCTTATCCATTGCATTTAAAGTCATCTCCCACTTAGATCACACTTCCAAAATATCAATAAAACCTTGCAAAAATCTAGCTCATTATTTATCAATGTCTCTAACAATAAAATAGGGTACAGTCTAATATAGATTGAATCTAAAACCCCAAAATAATCATCTCATAGTACCTCTACATTGAATACACTAAGAATAATTTTCTTTAAAGGATTCTACAGATTCATACACTAATATACTTGAAGAAGAGCATGGAAATTTTTATAATAATCATGTGTTCTTGCAAGAACCAGAGAGTTTATTAACTAAACATGTCAATTTACATACAAAATTATGCCTCCACATTCATTTTTTCCTCTCTCTCCACAAGGGATATTGTCCTCTCCTTCATCCTTCACATACCTAGAGGATAACTAACTTACCCAATTCGAATTCTCTTTCATGTTTCAACCCTAACTAACTTGACTCAAGGTCTTAACACATGAACTTACATACATAAAGAAGACATGTTACATTATTTTTCATTACATAGACCTCAAATCACTACAAGGATGTGTATTTTTACTTACATAACTTCTAACATGCCTTTAACAAGCTCACTAGACACCTTTTCATGCTTTAAAGGTTCAAATTTGAAAATGAAGGGAAACTAGTCTTTTGAATTATTTAGCAACTTGACTCCACTTTACCACTTGACATTGCATCCTTGGCCTTCACTCGTGACTTAGGTACTAATATTCAATTTTCTTGATGTCATGCACATGATTAGGAAGATATTTGAATTTTTTATCTTCTTTCCTTAATGCTTCGCATCAACAATCATCTTTTATTTTCGCTTAGATTCTCGAACCCCTTGGGTTTATCACACTAACTTCAATATCTCAAAATCGCATCCTTGTTTGGGTTGTTTTCTCCACTTGGATTCATCACCATCTATGCCTTGACATCCTACTATTGGATGTCTTAGCCTTTTTCTACGCCTCTTGGATTTTCACATCGTGTGAGCTAGGCTATCTTATCAATTCCTTTCTCACCGACTTTACCTATCTATCTCATTATCATTATTTCTAAGTATCATGGTATTATCACATACATACATGCGGAAAGCAAGAAAATGATAAATAAATCATCACATATCCAAACATCACCAAATATCATAAAAATTAATCATACTAGATATATCTTGAATCAAGATCTATACATCAACAAAAATCATAAAAAAATGGCTCTGTCCCATCTACAAATATGACTCAAGTACCCTCACCCTCTATGGGGGTCTATGGATGCTTTGAGCTGATGGGGTCGTGTTATTTGCTCTTGCTATGTAAGCTAGGGATGATGCCCTATATCAAGCTTTGGATGCCTCTCCACCGCACCTGTCCCGATGTGTATCTAGTGACATAATATGTGCCACATCTCTTTGAGAATCTCTAGAAAGTTTCTTGTTCTTGTACCAAATTTTTTTGGTCTTGTAGTAGACTCTACAACATCACATCTATGTTGTCAATTACCTGCGCCTTTACATCTCTATATCATTGCAGATCCTAGATGCCTCACCTACTAAGAGAAATGATTACATTAAATCCTTGGTCTATGGTGTTGTTGGATCCACCATCACTATAGTAACATGGACATTTAACACATAGTTTAGGATCTCATGGTGGGAATTCTAAATCAGTGAGTGCCACTCCTCCACCATCCAATCAGAAACTAAAAATTGATATACATTACTAATAATCCCACATATATCTATCTAAAGCATCTAAGTAACATTCTATCAATCATACCTGGTTTCTCGATTCATTCCATGATGGTCTCACTGTCTCCTCCGACGCTCAATACCTACTCCACCTTGTTGTCACAATGAGGTCTAACTCCCATGTATTGTACCCACCTGTTATGGGGCATTAATATCATCCCCTCTCTCTAATGTGGTATGGAACTCGTATCGATGAAAGGTCATCTAAACTCCAAGTGGTGTCAAAATCCCCACATAGCCATTGAATCTTGTGTTATCTCGAGCCATGGTGTTGGATTTTTGACTTCCCCTCATGCAATGCTAGGACCTACTCGCCCTATGGCCCCGTATCTATAGATCCTCCATCATATCCCTCCTCTCGAACCACTATCCATTATTATATGTGGTGGGGCCTAAATTTCCCCACTACATTTACGTTATCACCGCCTCGGTACACCCACTACCTATACCCTACGAGCTCATAATTCTCGAACCTAGACCTCTGCTCCTACAACTTCTCTAGCATGATGAAACTCGGTAGGGTAGTGATGGTGGTATCATTGTTGATTCTAACCATCCAAACTATCTCAATCTGTTTCTATCACATGTCTCTCCACCCAATATAATTATTGTCCCATCACCTTTGTCATGACCTATAACTACTCTACTCGGGCCAACCGGGCCACTAATCTACATTCCCTATGTAGGGATGCCATATCACATCATCTCGCACCCACTTTTTCTAGTGTCCCTTATACCCAAATTTCTCTCACTATTTCCCCTTATGCCCACCAAGTACTCTCGGAGCATCTATCAAGCAATACTTTTGGTGTCCTGTTATCCTATGTATCGGGAACTACTTATATATATACACACACACACACACACACACACACACACACACACACACACACACACACACACACACACACACACACACACACACACACACACACACAACACACACACACATATATATCCATGATGTCAATAAAATGATGGGTCTCAAAACCTCTAGCCTTTGCACCGCATTGTATAAATATAATGAATAAAATGCACCCATATGGTGGTTCCCCAACCGAACAAGACAAATTTATCAACAACATCCTTGCATACTGATATCAATAACAATGATATGGATCCATTGGCCTAATGACACATTATGCATGCCACCAAAACCCCATAACCACCTTCTAGATATCTGGAATCCCTACTTTTACACTCGCAATGAGTCAAATGCATAACACTTGCTCCTCATATATACTTCCTCATGTAGCCCATGTGGATAATTCTCTCTCGATCTACAACATTAGGTTTCAAATCACAAGACATGTTATTGCCTCCAATCGGTAACCCCAAAATCCTATGTATATCCTCCAAAGTCAAATCCATCTCCATCATCTTCCGTCATGTCCACCACCGAAAGGTGTTGGACCTAGTCTCCCATGCATCCAAAAACCTCTATAAGTAGGTCTATATCCAATGGTATCCTAGGAATCTACATGATGCCCCCTAACCCTACGGTTGGGATGTCTTTAAATGTGTTAACCCAAGAATCATTGCACTCAATCATGACTCATCTATGCTACGTGTTGGCTAGATTTTCTCGCATAACTAACAAAACCTAGCGGTCAATATGAGATAGATCTCCCTCATTTACCAGTGAGGCTCCCATGTAAGATGTTTATCAATATGGTAAGTATGAATCCTAATAACTATTTTCATGGGGTTTTACTTTAATTACAAAGCTCGTGAATTATATCTTGGCAACTCTACTACAAGTAAGTAGTTGTTTATGAAGTATTTTACGAAGGAGGAAATAATGAAATTTGAGAAAGAAGAAAGGAAGATATGTAATTAAACCAATAGTTTACGAGTTGGACTCATACATATAGATTAAATAAACATATTATCTCACAATATTCATAAGTAAAGGAAAATAAAAGCTTCTAATCTAAATCTCAGATAACACAAAGTTTATCTAAAGATCCACACAGAAGTAAGAAGAAAATGCACCATGGACACAAAGTTCTCTGGAAATATGCCTTTATTCAATTCCTCAGCTTTCATAGAAATGACATCAAGGGCTACAACACAAAGTCTAGAACTCAAGAATGTTGATTAACAAATTGTGATCCTTAAACCCGTAGGCTCTTCCTCCATTTATAGTGTATGGAGGGGCAATTACAAATAGGAAACTATAACTGAAATCACACATGTGGAAGCTATAAAAGAAACAATTGACAATCTTTCCCTGGAATTCCTCTCTAAGTGACATGCATCTGAAGACTAGATCAAAGTTGTGCATATCTACCACCTATTCTCAATTAAAGGACCTTTTCAAATAACTTAAAGTAATGGCTTTTAACCAATTACTTTAGTTTTACAATTTTGTCCGAGAAAATAAGAAAGAAGAGAAGAAAGAGGAGAAGAAAGAAAATATGCCAGCTGTAACACCTCACGCTTTCCCTTTGTTCTGATATTGAATGTACTTGTCAAACATGTGATTCAATGTCTCCCCATCTATTGAACCACAAAAATCCCTAGGAAGAGTATCAATGCTTACCTTCACTTTCTCCAAACTAGGCCCAAATTCTTTGATATCTGCATGAAGTCTCACTAGTTTGCTAATTGAATCCAACGTGAAAGGCATGATGGCTTCGTCAATCTTCTTCTGAACAACTAGAAGAAATTCCTCAAGAGAAGTAGGCAACTTGTTTGGAATGCATCTCGTATAGTAACGAATACCATCAACTTCCTCTTCTGTAGTGAAAGCAACTATGTTCTCTGGCACTTCTCTCATCTTGTCTTCCAACAATTGCATTCTATTTAGCATAAGCTTGAGAATCTCCATGTGGAAAGAAACTAATATCTCCAATGACTACCCTTTTCTATCAATCCATCAGGTACAATATGCTCTACAATTAATACATTCTCTGGAAATGCATTTATCTTGGCCAAGGTATCCAGGTGGCTCTCAACAACTATATTCTCATCTTCTATACCTGTCATCAGTTGCTTCAGTTGAGATAATGCCCTGTGCATATCCTCCAGGCTAGCTGGTACTTCCTCGAACTACTCAAGCTTGGTGGATGATTTTCTCTTTCCATTTAGCAATAGCTTTAACCTGATTTCCCACATCCTCAATCTCTTCAATCAAATGGTTTCTCACCTAATCTTGTAATAATATTGGCCGAGAGGAAGGTTTGGCAACCTTAGTGATGATCTCACATAACTGGGAGATTTGCATTTGAAGTTTGGCTTTCTCTGCCTTCTCCTGTCAAGTTTGAGGAATAAAGTGTCTATCAATGTCTGTGTATCCTGCTTTAATCCTTCCGTGGTGATTTTCCCCAATGACACTTTGGTTACCGATATGTCTGCAACCGTTAGCTCTCCCTTCTACTTTCCTTCAGTTGGAACTAATAATTCAATGAACTTCTGCCCTAATTCTTCAATAACCAACCTTGAAGTTACTTTAGCAGCTTTAGGTATTTTGTCTTTTCCTAAGCTCACAAGTAGCTGCAAGTCTTCTTCTTCCAGGTTGATTTCTTCCCTAGCCTCTGGGACTATTTGCAAAGCCAACCAGGATGCAAAATTACTCTCCGGGAATGAGAAACCTCGGTATGCATTACCATTTCTTTCTCAGGTTCTTGTTGCATCTAAATTCACTGCAGTATTGTGATTTCCTTCTTTTGTGCCATCTAAGGATAATGCCCTTTCAAATTCTACCATTTGTGCCTTCAATTCCTCCATAGGAGGAGGAGGAGGAAGTGGATAACTGAGTAACAGAAGAGAAGAAGTATATAAGAATGATGTCGGCTTCAGTGATGGAATAGACATGACTTCTTGTGCTACTGCTGAAGTATTGTGGGTTGACGTAGGAGAAGCTTCAACCGATAGTAATACTAGTGTAGCGGATGCAAAATTTCCTTTTCGACACACCGAATCTTTTTCTACACCTTTAGCTTTTCTAGTCTTCTGCTGCTTTCTCCTTCATGCTTCCTTTTGCTACTGAGATTCCCTGTACCAAAATTCCCTGTGATCTGGTTCATCAGGGCCTCATCCAAACAATAACCTTTTGTCAACAACCAATTGGAGGTGTTAACTAGAACTGTTGAAGATCTCTCCTCGATTGTATGGTTGCCACCCACACTTGCTTGAAGAGTAGCCTTGTCTCCTCCCATCTGATGATATGAGTCAAGTACTACATGCCCATCATCTGAAAGGTTTGTAGGTATCCTTGCCAAACCATAGTCGTTGAGCTGATAATATGTTGAAATCTCTCTTTCTGACTTCATATTCGTTCATGCATTTCATCCAGAAATCCTCTAATGAAGGGACATGTGAGTACTCCTGGGAGACTGTCTTCCTTGCCATGCCATAAGGATCAAAATTCATTCGAGCTGGGAAGAACTCGTGCTGGTAGCAAAGAAACATTTTTTCTTTGATTCCTCTAGCTTTGTGGATGGTTTGGCAACTATAATGACCAACTATGACTGGGAAGTGACCATAGAGTTGTGCCACTTTGAATGTAGGTCATGCACCTCCACAAGCTACTGCATAACTCCATGATAACCCTCCTATCATTTGGGTACCTCAAAACTTGACTGGTTCTCTTGAGAAGCCACTAACCCTGAGATATGTGAAGTCAACAAATTGGATAAAGATGCAGTGTGTTGGGAAATAACTTCCCATGATTCCTTGCTCACTCTATTGACCTTCAGATCACCATTTAGCTTGCAAATAAATCCATAGAAGAATTCATCATTCACTTCCTTATAATCTTTGTTGCACTCAGGAACCACCAGTGGGTAGCACTCATGAATGGGATCCTTTGAAAGTATCCCTCTTCTATCCAATTTGGAGAATATTCCCTGTGAAGCTGCAACATACACAAGGTATGAAGTCATTTTAAAATTAAATGTCCGCTTCACACTCCTTAGTTGCTCACTGATGTTGTTGTTGATGATCTCTGCCCAATTGATTATTGAATCAGCTCTGTTGATCTCAATTGTTCTAATGAATGAGTACATCCATGAACGGAAGTTGTTTGCATTACCTTCCCCATTTATCCTGCACAACAACCTGGTGATATCATCAACTTCCTGCACCAGAAATGACCGTAGAAGAGTCCTTGGAAACTTTGATGGTGACCTTGGCTTCTTCATATACCTCCTGTTCATTATACTCACACAATCTGCTTTATTGTTTTCCCATCTGTCACAAGCCTCCTGCATGCTGATTACAATAACTATGGGTCGTTTGGAAGTTTGAGGCAGTAATCAATGAATTGTGCATCCAGTCTGATCATTGTCTTTCCTGTTGCATCCCTGACTATCCTGGATAGAGGGTGATAGAACTTTGCACATTCTAGGACAAATTCTGGCAACTGGGCTGCAACTAGAAATGTTGCAGCTTGAATAATTCCATTGTTTCTTATTGCCCGCATAAGAGATGACCTATCTACGGCCCTAGATCTATCAATCAAATCAATTATAGGTTCAAACCCATGTCTATATCATTGATCTCAAAGAATCCTAAAATTATGCATGATTCTACTGAATCATTTCTCTCATCACCCTTCATCATGCTTGCAACAACCTTTGTCTAAGATCTTCTTTTTTATTTCTGCCAGAAGACTTTGCAAATATGAGAGATGGATCTATTTGTGCAGAACCTGTAAATTCTCCTTCTGATTTTGAAGATATATTCAATCTATTTGACATTGACTTTGCCTTCTTTTCACCAATATGAGCACCAGTGAAGTATTACTGTAAATAATTCAAGAAAACATGGAATCCATGGCATGAATGCTTACTTCCTTCACCAAAATATTATTATAAATCCTACTTTGCCATATATTTTTAGACTTTGCTTGCATGCAAACAAGATAAAAATATTATTTTATTTACCTATGCACTCACATCAACATTCAAATAGCCAAAATAATAAAAAGAAATCACTTTCAAACTCAGGAACCAAAACTGGATGCTTCCCAACAATTAAAAATAATTATTAATGCCCCCAACTTCAACCTTTGGCGCCAAAATCCTCCAAGGCAGCAGCTCCACAAAAAAAAAATTAATTGCCCTCTACCTTTGGTGTCCACTTCTTATGTAGGTGATTGCATGCTAATTTTACCCTCGCTTCCTCTTATTTTTAGCAATTTCCAAAAATAAGATGTGTTTTTTCTTTTAATTTGGGTGCCCAAGTTTGCCAAATTTAGCTTGCTTTTTAAGCATGCTTTTCCTTGCAATTTTTCCTTTATTTTTAGCAAGCTTCTCTGTCTTATTTTTAGCATGCAACTTGCTTTGACTTTCTCCTTATCTTTGGCACCAAGCATTGCCCAAAATAATTAAATTAAATAATTATTAAAGCATGCAGCAATGCCAAAGCAAGTCGCCATTTTTGGCTATTAATTGTGTGAAACACATAGGCAACAGGTAGGTGTGAAACTCTACCTGCCAGTAAGTCCAAGTTTCACACAATTCACTTAAGTGATTTGTGTTAAACGTTGACCCAACAAGCAGGCAAAAAGTGTGACTTGCTTGGGTGAATAAATAATCTTTTGTGTGAAACACACAAGCAGCATGTAGGTGTGAAACTCTACCCTACCAGAAACTCCCAATTCCAAATAATTCACTTAAGTCATTTGTGTTAAAAACGTTGACCCATCAGTGTAAAAGTGTGACTTACTTGGGTGAATAAATAATATTTTGTGTGAAACACACAAGCAGCAAGCAAGTGTGAAACTCTACCTGTCGAGCAGCTCCCAATTCCACACAATTCACTTAAGTGATTTGTGTTAAATTGACCAATAGAAGCTTCAGAAAAATGCGACTTGCTTTCGATTTGACTTCTAACCTTTGGCGTGGAAATCCAAGGTAGCAGGTAGGTTAGCATTATGACTTGTATGATCTTTCTTCCACGGTTTGGACCAAAACTCCTCATTGGATCACTACATGAATTTTGGATGATGGGGCAATTGAATTTATGGTTCTGCATGAAGAAATCACCCATTTCTGGAAAGTGTGACTTGCTTCCAAATTTTTGCGTTAAAAATTTCACTTTTGTCTGAGGTCATGAGTGACTTCCAAAAACCCCAAGCAATTGAACTGGTTAAGTAGAACAAAAGAAAAGACCAAGGGGAATTGTCAGATAGACTGCAGAGAAAAACCAAAAACAAACATAAAAGAAATAAATAAAAATGAAAAACATGCTAGAAGTCATAGACAATTGCTCGAAAATAACTTGCCAATTAACCAGTGTGTAAAAACTCTTCCCCGCGTGAATACTCTTCTTAGATGTGAAAGTAATACTGGCATGGAAATTCACGATGGGTTTTAACTTCAACACAAACTATTTCAAAAGAACTTTATTTATTTAATAAATAAAACATTTTCAGAAAAAACTAGGCAAAGGGATAGAGTGAGTTTTGGCATGTGGGTATTTGTCAAATTTGGCTTATATTATTCTCTGGGGTTACCTTAGAGTAATGGAGACAAATGCAGTAACAAAAACACAACACAACCCATTACTTTGAAAAGATTGAAAATTTTAAAAGGGTGGTCCCAGATTTCAGGGTGAAATCTTCTAGGGACACCACTACATCATAGGTAAATCCTACACTCTACCCGCATCAACAAAGTGACAACAAGAAAACATTAGAACTCTAAAACATATAAATTTGGAGTGAAAAATCAAAGCATGCAACCCATTCTAACCTCCCTACGTCATCCACCCTCGGTAGATGTCCTTGGCCCTTGAAAGCTTTCTCGATGCCATTAACCATCTGAAAGACGCTATCGGCCCTCTAGATCTCTCTTTCACATCCCAATAGCCATCGACCCTCATGTTCTAAAGGGTTCGATCACATTTGGCCAAATCAAAGTCGTGAATTACAAAAATTGAATTTAAAATCAACAAAATGGCAAACTAATAATTGAATCCCTCCCAAACCCACTTGCATTTTGTCCTAACCTACCCCATAACACAAATTTTACTAAGTTTGATGCACTAATGACTTAGAAAAAGCTAAATAACTAATATGTACCTAAGTTACTTAATGAAATTAAATGCGACAACTTACCCATGGTCAAGCATTGTCATGTGATCCTCCTTTTCATCATCCATTACCACCTCGTACACATTCTATATTATCTAAAAATCATCCAAATTTGGAGTTACAGATCTTAGTTCTCTCAATTCTAGAAATTGTAATAAGAAAATAACAATCAAAATTACTATATATATCTCAATTTTCTATTCAAAATTGGACGTGATCAGCCTCAACCTTCAAATGCCTATCATTTTCACTCCCAATTTTTGTAGCTCGCATCCTTTGTTACATCTTGATCGTGATCACATGTCAATTATTTTGACCTATTACACAACTACTTTTGATGATCTTTTATTTTAACCTATTTTTGACACCATATCACTATAATATCTCATCATGATATTATGAAATCCATCCCATGGTCTCCTAGCTAGGGTATTTATGGCTTATTTTACTGATGATGCTATAGTGTTTCCTTTCATTTTACCTCTCCAAGGTTCTTGTAACATGGATTGCACCCACACATGGTAGGATGAGTGACACTATTAGGTATGCAGTTGTGGGTATATTTCATTTTAGCTAGTTCTTCTAGCATTCCTTCAATACTTACTTTCATTCTCACTATTACGGACTATATTTTTCTATAGAACACCCCATGCTTTGCTATTGTGACAAGTGGTGATCAACGGCTAGGGCATGTGTATACACCTAATTTTTCACTTTTCATATTTCATACCTATTACTAACAATTTCCTTTATATAGATAAGGGTCATTGATGCATCAATTCACCTGAACGAGTTCCTTAAGGGGCCTTCCAAGAATGGGGAATGGTTATTCATGTAACCATTATGGGTTAGAGAAATTACATGGAGAGAGTATCACTATTTGGTCTTAGCCTTGATTTTTCTTACACTACGTATCCTTGTCCTCCAAGGTTTCATGCATATCACATTCATGATTTCTTTCTTACATTACTCCATTTTGTAACTTTTTCATCCACTTTATGACTCACGACACATTGATTTTACCTTTCATGACACATTACTTTATTTTTACATCCTTGGTTGACACAATCACTCATGGAAGATTGTGTTGGTGTTATATTTTCTCATATCGACACTATCACCCATGGGTAATGGTATCCTATATATACTTCCACCTCATTTTACACTCATAAGAAACAAGAAGCTAAGACATCCAAATTGTTATTTTCTCTTCTCTTTTGCAACATATTCACATCTTCTCGCTCTACTTTTAGTTCATCTTGTATTTTTCTTAGATTTTATTAGACACTCTTCTTCTTGGATGATTTCTTGTACTATTTGTTCATCATATAATGAGTCTAAGAAAGGAATGGTCTTTCCCTACTCCACCTAATAGTGATTTTTCTCTATGCATGCTTCTTCTCGGGAGATAAATGTATCAATGACAACCCTACAGGTATAGGTGAGTTCTCTAACCCTTATTTTTCACTTTGCATAGATTATTTCCTTTCCTCTTCTTCATTATGCTATGTTATTTTAGTATTATGCATGATTGATGCTATTTATCTTAGTACTCTTATAAAATATCAGCTCCTTAGTTACTTTTATTTCAGTTATTTCATGTTTCTCTCTATTTTTTGTTGATTCATACCTCTCCATGCCCAACCACCAATATCTCAGTAGGGTTCCTTCCTCTATCTTAACTATGGGCCTTAGAAACCCTAGGTTGGCCTAGTGTAAGGGTTACCTCCATCTAGCTTTGCAACCCTAGTGTTTATTATTTTCCCTTTAAGTCTTACCCCCTTATATTTCAATTCATGTGTGTCTCCTACTCATTTCCTTGAATACTCTAGTTGAATAGATGAGTAGAGTGCATGTTGTTGAGACACATTTTGGCCCACATACATTCTCTGGTGAGTCTAACGTGAATCTTACATACCTTTTCATTGATCACGGCTCATTAAAATAACCTATCTTTTATTTTGAATTCATCTAAGAATTCAAAAATCCTAAAAACCTACTTGTACAGACACCATCACCCCTAGGTGATTCTCTCTATTTCTATCTCATTTGTTTCCAGAAACCTTCAGCCCCTATGTAGACTTATTTTCACGGTCGATCTTTCTATTTGACCAGATCTTCTACCAAACACCTTCGGCCCCTATGTCTGCTTTTCTATAGGGATGAATATGTGTATAACATTCATTTTCATACCTTTTCTTATCCAGATCAACACTCCATCATGGAGTATCTGAGAGTAGGGTCCTTTGAATCTATTGTGTCAACTTTTCCTGAGATCTACCACCCTGACACTAAATCTCCCTTCTATAAGGACTGTTGTGTCATAGGAACACCTAGAAAGAATTCTTCTACCCACCACAATCTCCCACCTAAGGATGAGCAGGATGAAATCTAGAATAATGATACCTTTTACCATCCTCCTTAGATTCAAAAATTTCTATTTTAGTTTCCTCAATATGGGGGTGAGTCAGAAGAGATGCTTAATAAGCGTCTTCTTGATTTTGTCTCTGAACAAATTGACCATAGGGCAGAAAAAGGAAAGTAGGCTCATTTGAAAAATTCCTCCAATGTTGATCCTACCAGTCTTATTCTTTATCTTATTGAAAAAATGAATCAATAACAATCTTCCACTACTGCTCAACTCCTCCAAATGCAAGCCAATATGGCTCATTTAGTCAACCATCTTCCAATGGGATCTTGGGGTATCACAATCCATCCTTTTCCAAATGGTCCTAATGGGGTTCCCATCACTCAACCCCTTATTAAAAACAAATTCTTGTGAGGATTCCAACAAGAGCCATTGTCATAGTATATTGCTATTATGGACATTGATAGCATTTCTCCATGTATGTATTACAAAGGTTCTATTGATCCCACTCTTCACATTAAGGCCTTCGACAACCTTTATAAAGAATGGATCAGCACTAAATCATATGCTACCACTAAACTCTTAGATAATACCCTTACAGAAGATGATTTATATTGGTACCATACTTTGCCTCCCTGATTTTATAGTCGAATTAGACTCCTAGTGAACGAATTCCAATATCATGATTTGCCCAAAAATAACATAAACTCTTTCACCAATTGTCAAAGCAATCGAGAACAAATCAGCACAAGCCTTTATCAAGCATTAGAAGAACATATCCATGTGGGAAGAAAATAACATGCCCAATGATAGCATCTTTCAAATTTTATTACAATCCTCGAAGCCTCACCTTCAATACAAGGTGAGGTCCTTTTCTCCCACTTCCCTAGAAGAATCCTTTGGACATGCCAAAAGGAAATACTACCTCATGATGGAATTCGAGAAGGCTCCTCCCAAGGCATAAACTAACAAATAAATCCATATCCTTTAATGATCAAAGAACAAGAATGCGACAGATGACGAAGTCTCAAATACTCTTCCTCTTATTGGTTCTTTAAACGCAGAATGTTTTCAACATTTATGAATAACCTACTAACAAAAAGAATCAAACATTTAACCTTCATCAACCACTAAGGAATATTTAAAGTGTCAGTTTACTAATACATTTACCTCGATCTTGGATCCTTCTCAACTTATTCCTCATTGGAATGATGAGAGTAAGTTTTTTTGGTGGCACACTAATTGGGGTCACTCACATGATAATTTTCATGCACTCCGCATGACTACTATCAAATTTTTCTTAGGACACAACTTTGACTATGATGCCATCACTCGTGAGCATGTGACCAAAGTGGTCAAGGATCGTGATGTAGCTTACCAAAAGGATCGTCATGAAGCGATCAAATCTTGAAAATTAAAAGCTAAAAATATTATCAAATTCTATGCCTAATCACGATGTTGTTGAAGGTTCTCACTAGCAAGAGAATGCTAAAAATAATGACATTGACATATATTATCCTCCTGAAAACATGATTGCAATCAACAATGTAAAATGTGTCATAGCTTATGTAGAACTAGAATATCTTATAGCATTCTAGCCTAGGAATCATAGGGTCATATAGCCTTCTAGTTCCTTAAAATCATTCTCCTCGAGTCAAAAGGTTGATTGGGATCACCCCTTATGGAAGTTCTCCTACAGGGTCGATTGTGTCTAGGTATATCCCTCTCAGTATACGGACACCATCAGCCCCTGTGTAAATCAAAATTTTAGGGGCAATGACATATGAAATGAGAAAAATCATCTTTAAAAGTCTCTTTAACTATCCTTGCTCCTTCTAGCTCTATTCCTGAGGATTCCTAACACTCTCATCCTACTACATAGTCCATTCATGATGAGTGGGATCCTCTTAAAGAACTTTCCCAAATCCTTTGTCCAGTTCCCTTCTTGGAACTCATGTGCACATCACCCTACGATCATGAGTGTATCATAACCGCACTATTTGACATGAATATCCCTTTCCCTCTTTTTCTAGGGAATAATTCCACATTACATGGCTCATAAAAATAATATTTTGGTAATGTGAGGATCTCTCCATTTATATTGATCTTGTCATAGATTCTCATTCTTGTATTCAATTTATAATAGCTTATATGATCCTAGATGAGATATTTCTTTGTGCAGATGATACACCAATTTTCATCTCTGGTTGAGATTGGTCACGGGTTGGTTAAGCATGCTTTCATTGATGAGGGATAAATCATGTGCATGGCCTCACTAGATTTCATTAAGGATCTTGGCTATTCAATCACCAACCTAAAATATATGTGAACCACTTGCAAAGGATACGATCATCGATGGATGCCTCTGATGGGGTGTATTTGGTTACCCATCACCATTCCCCTAGGACTATCCACGTCAAGGTTATGGTATTTAATTTTCCCTTATCTTATAACATTCTCCTAGGGTGGCCTTGGACTCACCATATGCGTGTCATCACCTCTTCCACATGTCAATGTGTGAATTTCACTCACTAGGGAGCTATTTATAAGATTCAAGGGGACACTAACCCTTGGAATTATGATACACTCTAGCAAAAGGGGACATACAATCTCCCCATGCTCTAGGAATTGTCACCAATCTCCTTTTGGGAATATTAGCTCTTTAACTACACTATAAACACTCTTTGCGGAAATTTTTTCCATCTGCGTTAGGTGTATTCCTCATAATATCTTAGAATCGATGATAACAAGCCCGATGAAGTCACCCTCGTAATAGACACCTCTAATCTCTATGAACTCATCATATCTCAGCTTCCTCCTTCTTTGTGACCTTGTAAGAAGGATCCTTCCTATCATGTGTTTATCTCACAAACCCCATATCCCTCGTGGGAGCATATGGTGCAACTCAAAACCATATTCAACTCTTATATGGTGGATTCTTCCATATCATATTATGATGATGGTTATGCTTTATACAACCCTCATTTGGCTAGTTATGCCTAGATTTGTGATAGGGAAGTCTTGTGCTACCAAGAAAACCTACATACTAATATTAATCATGATGTAAATGTTATCCTAGTATAAGAAGAATCCCCAAACACTATTTAAATTTCTCCATCGGTGCCTGAGCCTCGGATTACTCTATTGGCTACACTTCCACATACCAAAGATCGACTTAGCCGACCTATTCTCCTTAACAAAAGATCAAGTTTCAATTTTGAGCGCAAAGTTGATGACTTCATGGGTGACAATATTATTAATCATACCTCAATAAATAAGTGACCCAATGCTCCATTAGTTCCATTCTCACCCATTACATCGGACCTCGGTACGCTTATCATTTACTCTCACTATACCTCTGCTGCACTACGAGGCCTCTCCCCTACCTCTTGAACTTATGGATCCTCGGTCTTCTATGGCCGATCCATACTATACATGACACGAGGATATAGGGCATGATTTTTCTAGTCATAGATCCTATCAATACCACATGAAGAATCTTGAAGCTAAGGTCAAATGTGACAAAACCAAAAATGCTACACAACCTTCCGCTTCAACTCTCGTTCTTTTGCTCTCATCAATGATATTGTGTGCATATTGACACCGAGTGTCGATTCTATGTAGCAAGCATCCTATTGGAAGCACAACCATTGAGAGTGGGGTGAATCAGTGTGCTTTAAGACTTTCCTTCACTTATACATTGAAATCCATTAACCATTCAATTTAACATAGCCATTATGAATCATCAAGACAACACAACCATTAAACACATGTAAGAGGAGCACAAGAACATGTGAATACTAGATTTAAGTGGGAAAACCTTGTAGGGAGGAAAACCCCGTAGGAGGAAAACCCAATAATAAATGAATGGAAAACTTTCCTATAAAAATATCAAATGTAGTGAAGTTCTAACTCCACAAGGAGCACCAACCCCTAAGTTTAGTGAGGCACTAACCCCACAAGGAACACCAACCACTAGATTTAGCAAGCACCAAATTACATGAAGGCACCAACCTAGATGACTCAATACCAACTCAACCACCTAAATATGTTTTTCACCTTCATAATATTTCTACAACAATAGATGATGACTCTTCTTTAGCTCTTCCTTCTTCTCTCTTTCTCAAAACTACCTTCTAGGCTTCTTCACACAATAAGCTTCTTCACCAAGTTGATTAGGTCATCTAACCTTGAACATCATATGCTCACCACCTATTGGCTCTATATTATATATTCTCTACCCTCTCTTTTACGAGTCATAAATACCTTCTTCACCTCTATATTATTCCCTTTTACTTACTCTACTTCATTCTCTCTCTAGCACACCCAAATAGGTCTCATGAACTTGCTTATATACATGACTTAAGCATCATACACATCTAGGTCAGCCATCATAGGTCATATATCATTATAAAAACATGAATATATCATAATAACAACATTTATAAACAACCTTAGGTCATAAATATCATATTATGACCATACATCTTCATTAGGACTCATAGAGGCCTAATTACACTCAAACACCTCCTTCACCAAGACTTAGTCATCTTGGCCTATATGGAATTCACAAAAACCAGAACCACTTCAAAATGTTTTATAAGTCTTATGTCATCCTCTAACATGCTTCTTTGACTCTGCACCACTATGTCATCCTACGAAGCCAAAGATTATGATCAATTGTCCTCATTAGTTCTTGTTATCCAAATTTCACCCCCAGAGTTAATTTGATAACATGCATCGAGTTTTTAGTTCCAAGCAAGTAGATTGATTCGGGAAAACCGTAAATTGGCTAAGTCTCGCTCAAGGCCACCTTTGGGACAGCTTGGAACAATTATACGTGGAAGGCGTGGACTAGCCGAAAAGCCTCCAGCAGCCCCAAACAGAAAAAGGACATCTGGGACAAATGGACGCGAAATGCCTGAATCGGCCGAAAGTAAGAAAATTTGTCCAAGTCCTTTACGGGAGCAAGCGAGACAAGAGTGCGCAAAGGACGCGAACCGGCCGAATCGGGTGAACTGGAAGAATTTGTCCCGGGCATAAAGACCGGGACATTTGGGACAAATGGACACAAAGGACGCGAACCGGCCGGATTAACCAAACAAGAAACTTCAGCACAAGGACAAGTGGGAAAAGGGGCGCGCGGACGCGACAGCCAAGGAGCCGAAAGCCAATCGAGATCACGCCACGTGTCACCGGGCAGAAAAAGGGATGAGGAAGCCCATTTCGGGCGGATTAGAGGATTCTCGCCCCACGGCACCGGGACATCCGGACAAAAAGATGCTGTGGACGTGAAAATCTGCAAACCTGTGGACAAATCATGGCATGACACGTGTCGCCAAGGAGAAAGGTCCAAAGGTCAAAGGGGCGAAGTTTTCGAGCACCGATCCGAACCAATGAAATAGTACCACGTGTCCAAGTTTAAGGGGCCCACAAGAAAAGCCCGCGAAAATGTGGAGAGAGAAAATTTCTCAACTAGAGCCTGCCATGTGTCGTCCAGATGGCGGAGCGTGGAAGAGAAATTTTAAAATCTGTTTTCACTGCTTTGTGCCCTAAATCTTCGTGACCTTCGTATCTTTCGATCCAGAGCTCGATTTGCACGTTTTTTATATCAACGTAAAGCTGTTGAAATTATCTACATGATTCTCGGGATCAATCTCACATTTTGGTGCAGTTTGAGGGAGAAAATTTAGAAAAAGTCTCTGACGCGTGGTGATAGATGTAAGTAATGCTTCAACAACCAACTTTAATGAAGCGGATACCGCCGCCTCTCTGTTAGACAAACCGCCGCTTTTGCTAGGATCCGCGCTTCGTCATAATGAGATGATTTTAAATGCTACCAAGAAGTGGTTGGGGCAGATCCTGGATTTCCTCTCTCTTCCCTCTCTCATTTCTTGATATATATTGTAAAGAAGAGCTCCTTTAAGGGGTCAGACATTTTTGTTTTGCCTCCTCCCTTCTTTCCTCGCTTGCAAGAGAAATTGTGGAGCTTTCAAACCTCCCATATGGGTTGTAATTCCAATCTTTTTGCCTCTTGGCCACCGCAATGTACCGTATCGACTCTTGAGAAATAATATATGTGTTGTGATTGACTCTTAACCCTCTCATGTATTCATTGTCTTGTCATTTTGATCTCTTATTGCAGCTTTGGTTACTCGTGCATGGTGTTTGATTGCATCTATGTGGTCTCGTGTTAAATTTGCAAAATGAATGTCTAACATTCCTCGGTGCATCACCTTTGTAGTTTAGGTTTTATTCTATGCATTTTCTTACACTGTCTCCTCGGCAAGTTAGATTAGGTTTTAGCAAACCCTCTCGCATTTTTTGTGTGCATCTCGAATAGAGGAATAGGAACCACCTTCTTTGGAGGATCTTTTCTCATCTTTACAAGTCCCACGCTGGAGAAAGGATTCCATGTTGTGCAATCACACTGATGCCCGAACATCAACCTAAAACCATGATCTCGCATCCGTGGGTGTTGTGAGTCTCGCAACAACAGCTTTGCACACCCAAAGGGGACACTAGAGGTCTCATTTTTATTGCAGCAATGTTAATATGCATCTGCTGCAGCTTTCTTGCTTATAAGAGCTATTATTTGCATATCTAGCGACTTCAAGGGGAAGAATCAACTGGTTTCAGCAAAGGTCAAGTCTAAAAACTCATGAGAAGAATCACCACAAGGTCAAGAGTTGGAGAAGAAGAAAGTGTTGTTTGAATACCTGCAGCTTATCTCCAAGAAGAAGGAAAAGAGGAAGAAGGATTCAAAGGTCTCCATCTCCGCCAAATAGAACTCTCTCAATTCCTCCACCTCGACAGTGCCTTTCATTCAAGATATAGAGGGTTTTAATACCAATTAGAATGGCTCGTAATAATCCCTACATCAACTTCACAGCAAAGAGCCCACTTGCTTCTCAATGCACAACATCTAGTTCCTATTGCACCTTGAAGAACATTCCCTACTTCACCGAGAAAATCGACTACTCCAGTGATCATGTTAAAGATATTGCTAACCTTTGTGTAATCCATGAAATCAATGAAATGCAAGTGGTCACAAGTTATCGGCATCTTCCTTCAAGGGTAAAGCATTGCAATGGTTTAGGAGCCTTGAGCCGGTTCTATCACAAACTGAATCAGCTATGTATTGCACTTCACGAGCAATTTGGAGAGAAGGGAGACAACTTGTCTCTTTTGGAGCAGTAAGGAAGACAACTATTAAGAGAGCCCCCAACGAGCAAAATTGATCGAATTCAACTTCAAATTTCAAAGGTCTTGGGATAGGATTCCAGTGGCAGTCAGGCCAACAGAAGATGCTTTTCTATATTACCTTAAAGCTTTAAATTCTAATATTTCTATGTTGATTCAGTCCATGGGAGGCACAACAATCCCTATGGCTTATAGCATTGCCATTAGGGCTGAAAACTGTCTTATTCAAGCTGGTAAACTGGCTCCTAGGCCTCCCATGCCCTTGTATCCAAACTTAGAAAATCCAAGCACTAGTCAAGCACCCACTTTGGCTCCTGTTCCCACTCCTAGAAATCAGAGTTCAAACGAAGCTTCCACTTCATCCTCTAATGCTTCAAATGAACTCCAAGAGGTCATGAAACAGTTGCAAAATTTGGGAAATGAGCTGGTTACTATCAAAAGGCAACAAGCCCAAGGTTTCAGACCTTCTTATCAACCCCAAACTCAGCCTAATAGGCAGCCATACCAACCACATAGGTCACCAACTCAGGCTGCAAATATGAATCAAAATCAAAGCCAAGTAAGGCCTCCTGCCAATAGACCATTCCAGCCCTATAATCCAAATGCCATATCTGCCTCTAAGGCATTAGTGCCAACACAGAATAACATGGCCCAAGAATATGATTGGTGTTTTCCATGCAACGAGCCTCATAACCAATCCATGTGTTTCAATGGTGCTCTCAATCAAGCACTGATGGTGACAACTACTGGTGTGGAGGGCGAGGGCAGTCAAGGAAACAGTCAACAACAAGAAACATTCCAACAACAATCAGCCCCAAATGACACCACGTTGGTGAACCTGCAAGCGTAAGATTTTTGTGGCATGAATCAAGCGAGCTTTCTCAAGGTGTCGCAGCCAACACAAGGTCAAAGAGGAGAAATTTGGGTGAAGAACAACCATTAGCCCCACCAATCCACCACCTTCCATGGCTCCACAAATGATTGGCAAGCGTAATCCAGCTTTCAAATACACAAGGGCAGCCAAGAACAGCCCCTAGGCCAACTCAAATGCCACCATGCTGCGCCCACGTACAAGGAGTAAGTGTACAAACCAAGGGACAAAAAGGATACTTCATCCCCGCTTCAAAGATTCATTGAACAGATGAAGAAGACTAACGTCAATATATCAATGTGGGAATCCCTATCCATCCCGGAGCCAAAGAGATCTCACGCTGCAAGATGCCATGAAGGATCAAGTCAACTCGAATCAGGCGGGTTCGATGCAAGACAAAGTGCTTACAAATGCTTCCCACTCAAGGAAGCCATGGAGGACAACAAGGTAAAATTTTAAAGCCCCCTCCTTTCTATGTTTCATTAATCATTGGGGATAAACTAGTACACAATTGCATGATTGATTCCGGGGCAAGTAGTTCAGTGATGCCCAAGCAAATAGCTGATTAGCTGGGTCTCCAATATGAAGTAATATCTAAAGGGGTAGTGCAATTGGATGGGACAGCAATAGCAACAGTTGGAGTGATTAAAAACTTGAGTCTTACCTTGCATGCATGTCCAAATGTTGTTGTCTTAGAAGATATATCAATCATAGATCTTCCACCACTCTTTGCCCTTTGCTTGTCAAGGGACTTCACAACCAGATTGGGGGTATTTGTCTGCTGATTGGTCTCACATGTTGTTTAGAACAAGGTATGGAACTAAGGCTACAATTAGGTCTAAACCTATTGCAAACTTCCATATTGAGCCTTACACTCCTAGTCAGATTAATGCCGATTGCTCAGCATTTGATCAAGAAGATCACCCTAGTACTGATGAGGCTGACACCAAGGTTGGAAGTATCTCGACCTAACTCTCGATGAATGGGCAAACAAGATACATGCTTTTGATCCCTATCAAGAAGTAGAAGAATTTGAGCTGGGAGTCTATTGTATACACGAAGAAAATCAACCTGTTCCTAGCATCACCAAGCCAAGCCATAATGATGACAATGAGGTATGGCAGCTATTTTTTGACGGATCAAGGAGTAGGCAAGGTGCAGGAGGTGGAGCCATGCTTGTTTCACCTCAAGGCATCAAATATTATTTAGCTTTTCATTTCTAGTTTTCTTGTTCAAACAACACAGCTGAATATGAGGCCTTGATTCATGGACTTCATTGGGCTAGGAAAAAGGGGATAAATAACTTGCAGGTGTTCGGGGATAGCGAGCTAATCGTCAACCAAGTTAGAGGACAACATGCTACGAAGAATGACTTGCTGAGGAGCTACAAGAATAGGGTATGGGACCTCATTGAGGATTTCAAAGCTTTCAACATTGTGTCCATACCCAGGAAGAAAAATGAAGCCGCGGATAGGCTCGCAGCAGTTGGAGCAACATTTGATGTGGTTGACAACATCAAAAGGGAAAAACACAGCCACATATCCATGTGATTGTGAGGCCAGCAGTTCCAGATAATAACACCAACTGGCAGGTGTTTGAAAACAATCAACAGATCCTCAATTTTTACAAGAAGAAGCTGAATTCTCAGCTAGGAATCAGGAAAGACTAGAGCAGCAGTATGGGGATCAAGTAGTGCAGCTGCGGACAAACAAACTTCCCAAGGGTTTAGTAACGTTGGAGTCTATCTTCAACCCTAACGACTAGTTCCGTAAAGAAAAGGCTAACATACAGATCAAGAGGGAAGATTCAGAGCCAATTCCGGTTGGGGAAGGCAAAACACTTCAAATTGGTAAAGTGGCCACTGAGCAGGAGAAATCAGATTTCATACAGCTTTGTCAAGAATTTCCAGATGTCTTCGCTTGGAGCTATGAAGACTTGAGAGGGTTCAATCCGAATTTGGCACAACATACCATAGAATTGGATCCAAATGCTAAGCCCATTAGGCATAAGCATGGACCTGTTAACCCTCACATTGAGCCTCTAATGAAGAAAGAGCTAAATAAGCTAATAGAGGCAAGCATTATATTCCCGATCAAGCACTCAAGCTGGGTTGCTAACTTGGTTCCGGTCAGGAAGAAAAGCGGAGAAATCAGGTTGTGTGTGGACTTCCGAGACCTCAATAGAGCATCTCTCAAAGATCATTACCCGCTTCCTTCAATGGAACAAATATTGCAGGTAGTATCCGGTTCAGAAAGATTCTCTCTCCTAGATGGCTACTCAGGGTATAATCAGGTGATGGTGAAAGAAGAAGACCAATTCAAGACAGCCTTCACAACTAAATGGGGCACATATGCTTACAAGAAGATGCCATTTGGGCTGTCCAACACTGGTGCTACCTTTCAAAGGGCAATGGACATGGCATTCAAAGGCTTGATCAACAAGATAGTGCTGATATATCTAGATGATATCACTATCTTCTCAAAGAATGCAAAGATACCATCTCTTTCACCTCAGGTAAGTGTTTCAAAGGTGTAGAAAGTTCGGAGTATCTTTGAACCCCAAGAAGTGCATCTTTCTTGCACATGAAGGAAAGCTCCTTGGCCATGTTGTCTCGAAAGAGGGACTAGCAATTGATCTAGAGAGGGTTGAAGTCATAAGAGCACTGCCATTTCCAAGTCACAAGAAGGCTCTTCAAAGTTTCTTGGGAAGGATCAATTTTGTCCGCAGGTTTATCCTAGATTTTGCAGCCCTTGTCAAGCCCATCACCAAAATGTTAAAGAAGAGCATGGCTTTTAAGTGGACAGTAGAAGGCAAGGAGAGTTTTGAAGCAATCAAAGAAGCTATCTCTCAAGCACCAACTCTCATCAACCTAGACTTCTCCAAGGATTTCATCCTCTATGCATTTGGAGGTGATGACACTATTTCTACCATTCTGGTACAGCAGAACAAAGATAATGATGAGCAGCCAATTGCCTTTTTTATCCAGAGCCTAGATGACTGTGAGGTGAGGTACTCTTTTATTGAAAAGCATGTACTTGCAGTAATCAGAAGCTTGAAGAAATTCAAGCATTTAGTCTCAAACAACAAGGTCCAGTTGTTGGTCTCACATGCTGGAGTTAAGGACTTCCTCCTCAACAAGGATTTGAATGAGAAAAGGGCAGGTTGGATCACCCGTGTCATGGAGTATGACATTGAGATCAAGATCACCAAGCTGGTAAGAGGGAAAGGACTGTGTGAGCAGCTGGTTTTAGGGAAGCAAAAGGAAGTATGCAACGAAGAAGAGGTTGTTTTGACAGTCCAGGACAGCCATGAGCCAAGCGGAAATCATGAAGAAGACAATGCTTCCCCCATTCCTTGCTGGACCCAAGGTATTATGCACTTCCTAGGTATAGGCCAGTGCCCCCCAGAGATGAACAAGACCCAAAGGAGACACTTCAGATTACAGGTTGTCCCGTATGCCATTGTTGATGGAGTTTTGTTCAAGAAAGATGTAAATGGAGTGCTGCTGAGATGCATTAGCACAGGTCAGATTCAAAGGGTATTGGAAGAGTTTCATGGTGGACTAGCTGGTGGCCATTTTTCACCAAGAGTGACAGCTCTAAAAATTATGAAGGCTGGTTATTATTGGCCTAAAATATTTAGCGATTACTACGCATGGATCAAGAGGTGTAAGAATTGTGCATTCTTCACAGGAAAAGAGAAGTTTGCTGCCCTTCCATTGCATCCAATCTCAGTTGACCAGCCATTCATGCAATGGGGTTTGGACTTCATTGAGTCATTAATCCCAATTCAAGCCAAGGGCATAAATGGATTTTGACAGACCCACGACTACTTCACCAAATGGACAAGTACGAGCACTCAAAGAAGTAAATGAGTCTAGCATCCTAGACTTTTATGAGGGAATAACAACCAAATTTGGTGTACCTGCTACAATAATCTCTAACAATGCATTGGCATTCATTGGATCTAAGGTGACTGAGTGGGCTGTCAAGAATGGTATTTACCTAAGCACTTCATCAAACTATTACCCTCAGGGTAATGGCCAAGCCGAGTCTACAAACAAGAACTTGTTGAGGATCATTAGGAGAACTCTTGATGAGAATCAGAGGTCTTGGCATACCAAGCTGAAATCAGCCTTATGGGCTGATAGGATCACTCCCAAAAGATCCATAGGTAACTCTCCATTCAGGCTTGTCTATGGAAGAGAGGCAATCTTGCCCATGTCACTTGAGTTGCCAACATTGGAACTCATGAAGTAACTGGAGTTACTTGAATTTGAGCCCATGGAGGTGAGGTATGCAGAGTTGATGGAGCTGCAAGAGATTAGAAATCAGGCATCCCAAGCAATGGAAAAGGATCAAGCTTTGATCAAGAAGACCTTTAATAGGAAGGCCAAAGATAGATCTTTTCAAGTTGGAGATCTAGTGTTGAAATGGGATGTGGAAAGAGCAAAACCAGGAAGGCATTCAAAATTTGATGCCATTTGGAGTGGCCCATACATGGTCATGAAGTGCAAGAGCAGCAATGCTTTCCAATTGGCCTCATTAGATGGTGAAGAACTACAGATTCCAATAAATGGAATCTATCTCAAACATTGCTACTGAAAATAAAAGGTTCACCCTTGTAAATATTAGCCTAGATTTCAATTCCTCTAAGTGCGTATGCACATTGTCTTGTTGTAGTTAGGTTTCAGTTTCCCTAAGTGCTTTGGCGCAGGTTTTGTCACTCCTAGATTGAATTTTTTATAGTTTAGCGTGCTCTCATAGAGGGAGTTGCAGCATCAGGCTCATTTCAAGTTATTGCTTATGACTCCATGCCCAATGGATCGCTAAAAGGCCACTGATCTTCTACCTAAAGCAAGCAGTGACCCTAAAATTTGCCAAATTGTTATCCAAATTTCACCCCCCAGAGTTAATTTGATAACATGCATCAGAGTTTTTAGTTCCAAGCAAGTAGATTGATTCAGGGGAAAATCGTAAAATTGGCTAAGTCCTGCTCAAGGCCACCTTTGGGACAGTTGGAACAATTATACGAGGAAGGCGCAAACTAAATTAAAAGCCTCTAGCGGCCCAAACAGAAAAGGACATCTGGGACAAATGGACGTGAAATGCCCGAATTGGCCGAAAGTAAGAAAAATTTTCAAAGTCCTTTACCGGAGCAAGCGGGACAAGAGTGCGCGAAGGACTCGAACCGCCGAATCGGGTGAATCTGGAAAATTTGTCCTGATAAAGACTAGGAAATTTGGGACAAATGGACATGAAGGATGCGAACCAGCCGATCACCAAAACAAGAAACTTCAAAGACAAGGACAAGTGGGATAAAGGGGCGCGCAGGAGGCGGATAGCCGAAGGAGCCAAAAGCCAATCAGATCATGCCATGTGTCACCGGCAGAAAAGGGACGAGGAAGCCCATTTCGGGTGGATCGGAGGATTCTATCCCGCGAAGCACTGGGACATCTAGGACAAAAAGATGCGGTGGACGCGAAAATCCGGCAGACCCGTGGACAAATCACAACATGACACGTGTCGCCAAGGAGAAAGGTCCAAAGGTCAAAGGGGCAAGTTTTCGAGCACCGATCCAAACCAATGAAATAGTGCCACGTGTCCAAGTTTAAGGGGCCCACAAGAAAATCCCGTGAAAAGGTGGAGAGAGAAAATTTCTCAAATGAACTGGAGCCTCGCCACGTGTCGTCCCGATGGCGAGCACGGAAGAGAAATTTTAAAATCCGTTTTCGCTGCTTTGTGCCCTAAATCTTCGTACCTTCGTATCTTTCGATCCAGAGCTCGATTTACACGTTCTTTATATCAACGGAAATCTGAAATTCTCTACATGATTCTGGGATCAATCTCACATTTTGGTGTAGTTTGGAGGGAGAAAATTAAGAAAACATCTCTGACACGTGGTGATAGACAAAAGTAATGCTTCAACAACCAACTTTAATGCAGCAGACAGCTCGCCGCTCCTGTTAGATAGCCCGTCGTTTTGCTAGGATCCACCGCTTCTGTCATAATGAGATGATTTTAAATGCTACCAAGAAGTGGTTGGGGCAGATCCTAGATTTCCTCTCTCTCCCTCTCTCATTTCTTGATATATATTGTAAAGAAGAGCTCCTTTAAGGGGTCAGACATTTTTGTTTTGCATCCTCCCTTCTTCCCTCGCTTGCAAGAGAAATTGTGGAGCTATCAAACCTCCCATATGGGTTGTAATTCCAATATTTTTGCCTCTTGGCCACTGCAATGTACTGTATCGACTCTTGAGCAATAATATATGTGTTGTGATTGACTCTCGACCCTCTCATGTATTCATTGCTTTGTCATTTTGTTCTCTTATTGCAGTTTGGTTACCTGTGCATGGTGTTTGTATTGCATCTATGTGGTCTATGTTAAATTTGCAAAATGAATGTCTAACATTCCTCGGTGCATCACCTTTGTAGTTTAGGTTTTATTCTATGCATTTTCTTACCCTGTCTCCTTGGCAAGTTAGATTAGGTTTTAGCAAACCCTCTGCATTTTTTGTGTGCATCCGAATGAGGAATAGAACCAGCCTTCTCTGGAGGATCTTTTGTCATCTTTACAAGTCCCACGCTTGGAGAAAGGATTCCATGTTGTGCAATCACACCGGATGCCCGAACATCAACCTAAAACCCCGATCGCGCATCCGGGGTGTTTGTGAGTCTACAACAACAGCTTCTATGACCTACAAAAACCAATATTCATAGATGAAGTTCAACCAATACTCAAACCATTAAATCATGCAATAAAGTTGCTACATCACCTCGTGGTCATCATCATATTATTTTAACACCATCACTCAGACATAAATGCCTAAGAACAACTTTTCATTGAGCATTCCCAAAATTGTCCTAAATTCAATCAACTTATGAGCAAATTCTCACCATACCAACCGATGCTCAAATCTCATTAAATGTTTGATTCATGTAATATTAGAAATGTATAACATCTTCATGTGTATATGTTACTTCATCTCAGAGCTTACATGCACAAAACCATCTCTTCACCATGACCACCTAAAATTGCCAAAATAACCCCAAAACCAGTCTTGTAAGAATGACTTCCACAGACCATCTAAGGGCTAAAACATATTCTAAAATAAACAAAAACATAAATTATGGATTCATAACTTCTTATACCATCCATTTTCATACCATTTCTAGTGTAAAACTTGAGAGCAACGACACCTTCTTCGTAAACTTGCAATTTATTGTGGGGTCCACATATTGTCATGGCATCTCAATGTCACTTAGAGATTCCTGAGAGAGTACTTTAGAACATACACTCATCAACCAAAGGTCATCCAATCCACTTTGGTCCATTTTTATCAATATCTTCTCAATCACTACCTTAAGTAGGGTTTTAGGAGTGTTTTAGACCACCTTACCTTCTTAACAATTATTTAGAAATCGTGGGGCCTTATTCTCTAAAATAATTCTTGGAATGTCTTCTTAGGTCCAACCACAACTACCCTAAAAATCTTGGGCCACCATGCAGAGTTAACACGTGTCAATGAGCATCAAAAATTCCTTCTCAAGCTTTGTTTCTCACTTATGTGAGCTCGGTAGAGGAAAAAACACATTTTATTGCTCCTTCTTGCAAAACCACAAACCTGAAAATTTTCCCACACCTCTAGCAAAACCTACTACACCTTTTTGAATGCTCAATTTTTCATCTCCATACTTGAAATATTTCTAACCTACCTAATTAGGCCACCTATGGTTTAATATAGGTCTAAGTACATACCTAGAATGGAGTTCCAAACCCTTTATACACACTTTGAGACACTTGTGAGTGTCTTAACACTTCATCTCTAAGATTTCTATGCTCTTACCATGCTCAACTAGCTACTTCATGCCTATGAACCACCATGACATCATACTCCTTTTGGCATCAATGATAATCACTCGACATCAATGAAAACAAAAATTTCCAACAATATCCCCTTTATCCTTGATGGAAAAAAATACATCTCATTATCTCAATCCATCAAATAATTCTCCCCCTTTTGAAATTAATGACAAAGAGCCATTCTGCAAGACCTTATATCTCTTCTTCTATCATCACATTAAGGCTCACCATTTGGTTGGAAATATCAACCAAACATAAATGGTCCATTTTACCTTTTCATCTTTGTTTTAACTCTTTAAATATTATAGAAACATAGCTCCCCTTAGTAGATGCATGCCTTCAAATAACTTACTTACATGCCTTATGAGATGAGAACATACCCGATTAAATCCCCTAAGTCCTTGACACCACTAGCATGACTTGATGTAACATGAACAGAACCACCCATCTCCCCTTAATACAAAGCACACCAGAAACCTTCATATTGCACCGCATCCATTAAAGCTCCTAATTAGATCACCGACCCCTTTGAAGACATCTAGGCTAATACCAATTGTGATAATGCAAATTTCATAAACGTGTATGCTCTTAACACAATTGTCATACTCCTTCTTAAGGAAAAACAAGGACTCCTTCTTGTCTTCATAGGTTTGGCTCATCACTTAAGACATTTGGACCTATTAGATTGTTACCATCTTATCAAAAAGCCTCTTGAACCTAGTTATCACTCCTCAACACATGACAAGAAAAATTAGACCAATTGCTCAACTAGTAGTTGTTACTAACAATTAGAAATAATGAAATTTATTAAAATTAAATACCAACACCACATTCAACATGTATTCATGACTGTCTTCCTAGTTTCTTGGCACTTTTACTCATTGTTGGATACCAACCGAGATTGTACAAATCTCACACACTTGCCCACTTTATAGACCTTCAAACAAGACTATAACAACTCAATTGTCTTCATGTGTTTTATCAAATGTACTCTATAGACCTTATGCATGAAAGAGTGAGAAAAACTTTGTATACCTTGATTATTCAAATCTAAGAGAAAACAGATTTCTTCAATCTTTATTAGGTCAATTAGATCAATCCTTTAACCATTATGTTAGGCCATTATGCAAGAAAAGGACAACATATGCATTGTTCAATCAAACTACCTTACTCTACCTCCTTAATGATCCAAACCACATCATAATATTCTCCTTGCATTAATCACAGTCAATTGGGTCTCCAAGAATAAGGATGCTTCATGCAAGAAAAATAAACATCTCTCGATCTATTCATCATTAGTGGAAGCATTAATGACATGTTCCCCTATTTCTTCACATATTCATTCATACCCATATTTCTAACCTTAAATCTTGCTAACATGCCTAAGAACACTCTACCTTGATCATGACCTCAAGACTCTCTTATAGCTCCATTTAGGTATTCAAGTCATTTATGCCTTTCAATGCAACCATGTCATCTTTCTTAACTATCCACTACATGTTGATGCCTCAATGAATTAACTCAAAGCAATTTTTCTTGAATTCACTATCAACAAACCTAGATTTCTGACCACACTCACTTTTTATCCTTTTGCAATCATATAGGCCAAATACCTTCTCTTGACTAAAACAAACCTATACTAGGTCTCAAAATAGCATTCTCATCTAAAATATGCTCATATGAGACTTGTATTAGATCAAAATACAATCCTCAAACTCGCACTACATTCTCTAAAATGTATCTCTACTTTTTATGTATCCAAGATACCTTTTTGATGCAACACACTTCATGATTATATCTAGACCTAAAGACAACACACAAGCAGTCTTAAAAAACATCTCTTACCTTTTTCACAGAAGTATCAGATCTCTATGGACCTTGCTTATTAACTATCACATACTCATATAGGTCTTACAACACAGACCTCTACCCATATTTTCTACTATCATGTTATCATTCAATTTTCGATAGTCAATGTATTGACCTTGAGCTAAACATACTCTAAGGATCCATATTGGTATTTCATTCTTTCATGACCTTGATGCCTTCAAAAACCTATTCATAGATACTACAAATATTCAACATGATTACAACCATGTACATGTCTTCATAATGCTTCAATGATCAAATATCTTCTCAACTATCTTGAGTTTCCATAAACATCCATACCGATATAGGCTTAAATGCACCAATATTTTATTCTTCAAGAGTCGTAGACCTGAATTAGGTCACTAAACATAACATTTTCTCAAAATATACTTATCACATTTCTTCAAATAGTAAATCTTCCCGCCAATACTCTTCATACCTTCTAGTAACACAACCTTGTGCATACCATACTCTTCAAACTTTCAAACTACATGTCAAACCTTCATAAATTCACGAAGCACAACAATAAGAAATATAAAAACATACCTTGGAATATATCTCAGCCCTTCATACACTGTAATCTTCTTAGAAAAGCACACTCATGTTTCTACAAACTAATGAATGTCTTTATAAAGAATAATGAAGAAACCCCATGCTTCAAGATCTAAAACAACATAAACGTAGGAGATTACCAAATATCCATCCCTTTACACTCTTAAGATGGATTATTGTCTTTAGAATCCTTTTGGTCTTGATTGGTACTTTAGGATTGATGTCAACTTCATCATCCTTCTTCTCCTTTACCTGAATTGTTGTCAAACACACTTGTCTCTCTTCAACATATGACTTATGCTTTATCATGGAAAATAGTCCACCTTGACTTGTAGACTCATCAAAACTAGGCTTGACCTCCTTGTGTTCCTCCTTTTATCAATGAATCTAATCTTTCCTTATCATGGGCTCACCCTCCTTCTTCTCTTTGTCAACATATGAAAATAACAAGCGTTCTTGGCATTCCTCCATTTCTCGACCCTTGAACAACCTTAACACCCAATTTACCTTGACTCTTGGAATCAATAAGATCAGCCCTTATTAACTTAGGTCTCCATACCAATGTTTGAATTTTCTCATGAATTCTAGGAGCTCCATATACCTTGTTAGTTCTTGAGAATCTTCTATCTCTGTTAGGACAAAATTTAGCAATGTGTCCCATATTATGACACTTGTAGCAAACAAACTCTTTTGAATGATCACTCCTTTTATCCCTTACCTTGCAATCCTTTACAATATGACCTCTTTTCTTGCATTTGTAACACAATAATTTTATCCTATCTATATTATTCCTCCATGAGGAATGATGACTACAATCCAAAACTCTATGACCAAACTCATTACATGAAAAATAATGTCCATTGAATGAACTTACACACCTTGTACTTATTGAAATCTCATTGCTTTCTCGAGACTTCATTTTCCTTATCCACCATTTGATCT